>OY728131.1:220984087-225984087 GCA_963277665.1 Viscum album | reverse complement strand
CACATTATTTTAAATTTAAAACATATATTGGCCAAATATACCATTTATATTATTTTATTACATCATTTTTCTGTCATTATGATGTCATAAAACATATTATATATTTAAATGGTATTTAATTTTTAAAGAAAAATTCGATTGTCTCAAAAAATTATGAAAAATTCACCATTGGATAATTTTAACATCCTCATTCCAAAAATGATATTCATTTTATCTAAATAATATTCTAAATATTTGAATTTTTACTTTTAAAATAAAAAACAACATTTATCGAAAAGTCCTGGGTTTTGACAAAAACAACTTTCAAACCTTAATAAAAATTAAAATTGTATTCATATAAATTATACGATCATTTATATTTAATAAAAATTGGTTTAGTAATAATATTTTATTAAAATAATATTTAATTAAAAAATCCATTAATTCATCAAAATAGTTTTCTTAATTGAATATTAACTAAAAATATTATTAGTGATTTAAAAACTATTTACAATGTAACAATAATAAAATGAATGTATATTCTTTATTCAATACAAAAATAATTCACAAAATCATAGTGCTAGGTTCTTATTAAATAACCCCTTAGAAAACCCACATAACACCCAAGGGTAAGGTGAGTGATGGTAACAGACTCTTAGGGAGGCTCAGATAACATCACTGGGAAGGTAATCTCTATTAACTTCCACTTCTCCTGTAGGTGGTTCCATTCAAGATTAATGTGTTGAAGCTAGGCTTGGGCTTGGTCAAGGGAAAATCCTAGTGATGCTACCTCATTTTGAGCTCTGAAAAATGGGCTTTGTATGGATAAATTCTACTAGATGAGGCCATCACTTCCTTTTTCTGAGTAAATTGGATTTGTTAAAGCCCTATATTTATATAAATCATGTGGTTATTGTTCAACGACTATATTAGAAACTGTAAAAATTATTAATGGTATTTTAAAATTCAAAAACATAAAACCTAGGAAGTGCACATGTTTTATATAACAATTCTACATTATAAGACATTTAATTAGGTCAAGATTAATTTTCATTAATAAATTTTTTGTTCGTTACAAGTTGATTCATGAAAAAATAAAGGACTATCAAGATTAATAAAAGTCGTATCTTTATCATAAATAAAGATTTTTTGAGTTTGAGTTTGGTGATCATGTGTTCCTAAAGGTGTTCCCTCTTTATAAAAGGTTGTGTTTTATTCATTTAAGTAATCTTTCTCCTTGTTTTGTTGGTCCTTTATAATTTTTGGAGCATGTTGGAAACCTGACATATCAGTTATCTCTTTCTTCACAAATGGACTAGATTCGTGATTTTTTTATATGTATTATAGCTTTATCGGTATATTTTTAAGGATCCAACCTTAAACAATCCATAAAATTGATTATTTAGACAAGAATGTATTTCCTCTCATTCTCAAATATAGTTTAGGTTTGGAGTTTTTAAAAATTAGGCCAAAAACCTAACATAAATTAATATTAAACCACAAAGTGGACACTACCACTTAGTGTCCATTTTTACACAATACAAAAGTTTTAAAATAAAAAAGGTTTTCTTTTCATGAAATATATTCAAAATTTTCATCTTGACTGCATCATTATAACTAATTAACCTTAAAAACCTATGAAAAACATTTAAAAATGTGGGAGGGGCACAAAAATATTAGTAATGGAAATATAAAAGGAAATAAATAAACTCGTTAGTCCATTATTACTCTTAAAAATTTACCTTTATTAAAAAAATCTAGGCTCAAAATAAATATTTTATTACCTAATAAATCAACTTATCTACCTAAATATTTTCATAAAAATTTCATAATAAATATTTAATGAAAATAAAACTCTTAAAGGTTTCCTTTTAATCATGAAAAATTAATGAAAAGTTATAAATTTTACCCTTAATAATTAGAATAAATATACCTTTATGCTTAATCTCATTAGTTTACCTTATGAAATCATAATATTTCAATGAAAATATATATAAATTTTAAGAAAATCAAATAGGTAATTTGGGATTTCATTTTCATATAACTCTTAAAAATGGAATAACATACCTAGTAAATTTCAATAATCTCTTAAGAAAAACCTAATTTGTTAACTTTGTCTTTTTACCCAATGCATTGAAGAGCTATATCAAGATCACTCATCATCATGAGCTATATTAGTTTCATCCATAAATAACAAGAATTCCAAATAACCATAACATAATCCTAATACATAAAATCTTTTATTTCCTTTAATGAAACGAATGGCTATAAATAAAATTTCCCTTTTGATTTAATTAAATGTCTTATTATGTGATATGGTAATAGAAAACACATGAAATTATTTGGTTTTATTATATACCATCATATTTAAAAGACCGTTAAGCATTTTACCATTGAAAAAATATCAATTTAATAGTTATCACATGATTAGTATAAATATAAGGTATCAACAAATCTAATTGACCTAGAAAAAGGAAGTGATAGCCTCATCCAGTAGGATCATACCCTATAAAGACTATTTATCGGAGCTTCTAAGGGATATATCATCACTATAATTTTATCTTAACTAATAAAAAGATGATATAAAACAACTTAAGCATGAAAGAAACCATTTATAGGATAATTTCAAGCTCAACGAGATCACGGCCCAAACCATATATTCTGAACCACCCCATGAAAGTCTCACTATCGTGCACCTTACTCTTAGGGTGTTTTCTAGTGTATTAAAAGGATGTGTATCAAGACCCTATAAATATGAGTATTTAAATTATTTTTTTATTTAATAATGAATATATTTTCATCCAATTATAGTAACATTATAAATGATTTTCATTTTGGAACAATAAAACACAAATATTATTTTTGGGTAATAATTAAATTCAATTAAGGAATTTATTTTGTAGAATTAATGTATTTTGGAAGTAAATAACCTTTTATTAAAATATTATTTTTAAATAATTTTTATTAAATAATTTTAATTATATATAAATTATCATATAAAGTTTTTGAAGTCAAACGTAATTTTTATAAGGGTTCAAAAACTACTATTTTTTAAAAAAATGCAATATTTTAAATAAATATCGATTGTTATTTTAAAAGTAAAAATTAATCTATTTGGAGAATTATTTAGAGAAAATTAAAATTATTTTTGGAATCATAATTTTAAAATTATCCAATGGTGAATTATTCATAATTTTCTGAGATAGTCAAATTTTTGGGGAAAAATTATATACTGTATAAATATACTTTGTGTATTATGACATCATAATGACCCAAAAGTGATGTAATAAATACTATAATTGGGATAAAAGAAAAAACATATTTTTCCCTTCAAAATAATTTGATTTTATTCTTATTTGGTAAATTTTAAAAACCCTTTATGAATCCTCTAAAAACCATTACTAAATTTTTCAGGTTTTAAAATCATTTCTGTAAGAATATGACTCAATAACACATAATCAAGGGTATTTATTTCTTTATTTTTGCCATTGAAATTATAAAATAATTAAAACCAATCCCAATTTGTAGAAACCAGGAGATACAATCAAGGTAATTTTTCATTTTTGGTTTATTTTTTAATATAGAGTCTAAAAACCTATGTTTGTGAAATAATAAAGAAATCCCCACTCATTTCCATTATAAACCCACCCAATATCACATTTATATTCACTAAAAATCATTCTATAACATCCTTAATCTTACCTATCCTATATAGAGTCATCCCAAGGTTCCAAAAATCTCTCAACAACTCCTCCCAAGCATTTTGAGTCACACACTCAAGTAAGAGATCCTCACCTTCTCTTATTTACTAAAATTTATTTATTATATTATGCCTTCTATTTCATATTAATAACATTAGTATATTTATTTCCACACACATACTACTAGACATTTTATTTCCAAATTATTAGATACCCTTTTCTCTCTCATCAACCATTTTTATTAATTTTAAATTGACGATGTTATGCAACTGAAATTTCACCACAATTTTCCATGCCAAAATAATTATGTAGGGAATACCATACCCATTTCTTATAAATGGTTTAAAACTTTAAACACTTATAGTTATTTGAATTGGAAATTAAGTTTATTTATTCCACACTCCTTGATCATTTAATAAAATATTATTATGAATGAATCTATGTTGTGTGATTCATGCGACACACTGAAGCATGAGAATGAAATGAAAGTGACGGGTGCGATCAGAATTATATTGTGCTCTAATAAACTGGTAAATTTTTAATCTCATGATATATCATGTTGTTATAGGGAGAGAACATGATTAATTTATTTTTATTGTTCCATCATGATGTATTAGTAGTTCTCCTTGACTAATGTTTTTGATGTAGTGTTTTAAGTTGTTTCCACATTTCCGATGTTATGATTATCATGCTATATCATGACTTATTATTCATGTTTATGATTGTCACACCTTTTATTCTCAATTTTATATGACTATTATCTAACATATATCATCTTAATCCATGTTTATTCCATTACTAGTATTTATATGTCACCCCTTTCTTATGTATGTCCCTAGGTTATCCCATGTGGTTTTAAAATCCATGGAATTTTAGAAGCATGTTAAGAAAGTTTTCAATAATATTATTGAATACCATGTTTAAGATATTATGATATGTAAATAAATAAGAAATACAATATTCTTCTCTATATTATAGTTTTTATTATGTGTAATTTTATATAATAAACCATGAATTAATGTGTAATAAATATCAGGCTTGTTATTGATGGTATTAAAGGAAAAGTTCATCCATTTTTGGGATTAAGATTAAAAAACTCAAGAAAAAATCCTTAGGGATAATACTAAGTATAAAAAACATCCCTAAATTTTGGTAAGTATATATTAAGTTTTTTATCAAGAAAATATACCCATTTATGGATACTATAAGTGGGTGTGACTCCAGAAAAGATGTGCATAGGGGTAAAACCTAAAAACACTGCATTGAGCTAGAATCTAACAGGAACTAGTGCATGACAATAGGCCTTTCTGCACACCTGGTATGAAAATCATTGGGGATATTCCTTGATAAATTCATAATCTCATTATTAACCATTATTAAAGGAATAAAAATGCACATAAGTGTTTATGTTAGAAAATAGATCATGTATAACATTGATTGAATCCTATAAAATCATATGTCAATGAATAAATTTCATTTATAAATTCTCCCTTTAATGATTTTGTTTACCAATTTATGTGTTTAATAGTTTAAAAATAATCATACCTAAGTCTATTTCGATTGATGTAAATGGTTAGAACCAGAATCAAAAAGAGAAAGTTAGGTTTCTCATCCATAGTTCTACTCATTCCTTCATATCAAGAAAGTTTAGTAGAACTATTAAATAACCACCACAAATCATGGAAGTGGAGTTATCGTTAAAAATAGAAAATGGGGAAATTATTGAATATAATGACCCAATATTTTCATACATGGATATTACATCTTATTTTCAAAAAATTTCATATCTTGTACAATCACATGCCCAAATATTGTTTTGTTTAGTGCTGTTGGGAACTTGCAACACAAAATTCTAGTCTGGTGGATGATCTTCAATGTTTCCCATAAAGATCATTCCCTTTAGTAATCCTACTTAAAACCTTTCCTAATAACTAGGGGAAATGAAACATAAGAAAAGGGTGAGCTCATATGCTTAGTAAGGGTAAACAAGAAATATATGTAAGCATAAACATGAGCATGAAGGATATAAGAACGTGATCATAAAATTATAAGATCATACCATTCATATCAAAGATCATAAAAATGAATCATGGAATAAATATTGGTAGTTAATAACACATGAATCATAAGGGAATCAAAGAACATAATCCATAAAATCATAACATAATAATATGACATGAAATTTGTGGCATACACATAAACATTTAATAACATTCCCTATAAGTCAAGGTACATTTCCAAAATATAATAGGGAACCTCATGGGGATTACCTACATAGCGGGACACACCACCATCCCCGGTCACAGACCTTTCCTTGTAAGGGATCGAGTTTCCCCATATTCCCATAGCTAATCAAGCCCATAAACTTGATTCCCATCATTATATCATGTGATATAAATATTTACACAATGAATTGGATGGAGATATAGGTCCCACTCATCATATAATGAAAACCATACATATGCGTTTCATAAGAAAATAAATGATTCATCATATCATAACCCATGAAATCAAAAAAAATTCATACACATCATTCAATCATAACATAACCCATGAGAAACAAATAAGATTCATAAATATCATTCCAGCATAAAGATGAACCATTATTAGAAAGAATAAGAATGATATCATTGAATAATATCCGTATTGAAACATAATTAACATCAAATAATGTTATCTTATATGGAAAATAATTTTTATAGATCACTTGAAAACAATTCTTGAGTAAAATATCCTTTCTTCTATAAAAATGTTTTATTTTCTTAAAATAACAAGAAATTTTAAGATAAAACATTTTCCTTGAGAATAACCGTAAATTATTGTGGAATTAGGATGGAATAAAATTCTTCTCATTTTGTTTAAGTTACAAAAACATTCCTTTCATACTTTTTCCAAAAAAAATCACAATGTACCTCGTTTGGAAATAGAAAAAAATATCCCTTTCAAACCATGTAGTAAAAATTAAAAAATGGATAAAAATTACTTAAACCATATATAGGATAATATTAAAACATTTTTTGAATACATTTTTAGAAAACATGTATGTGGAAGATAGATATTTACCAATAGACACATAAAACTAAATAATCAAAAATATTGATGAGACTGTGGAATAAATAATCATCACATTAAAATTAGTATATTGTATTCTCAAAGAAAAAAATAAAATTATATGGATATTAAAATACCATAATCTTATGGATAATACTTAAGAAATAAATTCATGGTCATTATATGCACCATATAGAAGAAACAAGTAGTGTACAAGGCATGTGTCCCGCAGAAATAAAAGTGAGACATAAATCCCTTACAAGTAAAGTAATTTTTTAATCATGATACCCATGAAAGAATAAAATAAATTGGGAATTTTAATACCATTAATTAAATTAAATTCATAATATAACATTTTTTGGGGAAATATATACACCAAACAACAAGAATAATTAGTGATTATCTCCTATATCTCACAGAAATAAAGTGAGAGGAGAAATCCCTTACCTTATGTCTTGACTCTCATAAAACTCTTGAAAGTTCATGTATAATAGATATAAGTTTATTATAAATATATTATATAAAAATATTCATATATATATAATTCCATATATTATTTACTTATGACTTTATATTACCCACTTATTAACAATTCCAAGTTTAAGTTATGTTTCGGGTAATAACTGGTTTGTTTCCCGTACATGTTTTAAATTTTTATTCATGGTACTCATACTTAGATCGTGATTTAATTATATATATAATGTAAAGGATGATACATATATATATATATTCATTATATATTTATTTATGGTTCTTTGTAAAAGTTATAGGTAGAAAATAAAATACACCGTTCATGGAGACGATAGGTTGTACGTATGCAAGAACGTTGTATTCATTTTATTTTAATATTAAAGAAAGAAAATAATATGATATATTATCATTACAGGAAAAATTTTATGTTATATATATTCTATATATTCATAAAATTCCTCATTATTACCATCCATGTGAAATATAGATGAAACACTAACCACATCGCATCATGGAGTTGGTACGTCATACGTATGCATGAGCGATGTTGTCATTTCCCAAAAGATTAACTGGTTAAAAAGTAGATATGATATTTTCATTCAATAAGTATAATTATTCCATAAATATAATATATATCATAAAAACATGTTTTCCATCATAATTCCCCCCATGAGTGGTGGTTAATGAAAAACGAAAAATTGTCATTTCATGAGGCGGTAGTCTGCATTACACATGAATGGTAAGGTCATTACCTATTAGATGTATGTGTGGGGAAGTGTAGGTAGAAAAATTAATATAATAATATCTCATTATATTTTGGATATTTATTTTATTATATAAACATGACAAGAAAATAATGTAGGGGTTTCAAGGAAGAAATAAAATAAAAACATTCATTGATGAATGTTACCTCTTCTTTGGGTATGTCCTTTTGATTTGCACAAAAGGAATTCTTTGGTTGATTTATGTAAAAAATAAGGATTATAGGATTAATTGAATGATTTTGGGAGAATATTTGGGTAGTTTTTGGTCAAGACAAAGGGCTTTATATGTGTGAATAAAATAGAAGGATAGGTTCCCTTTTATTAGAAAGGGGAGGGGTGCTTTTGATATCTCTCAAAAATTTTAATTTATAATAAATAAAAAATCAATCCAAATACATATAAAAGGTCATATATTATAATATAATATTATATAAGGTAACAATATCATCAACTAATAAATTTTATAAAGGTTTTTACGTAATTTTAAACATTATCTTTTTATTAACCCTTAGTTAACCTATTTAATTTTTAATATGAAAATAGAATTAATATTAAGAGTTTGTAATTTTTACATTTAAAGTGTAAATTGAACCATAAATGGTAAATTTATAATATTTTAGACCATAATTTATCATCTTTTTCCTCATTTATTATTTTTAATATATTTAACAAATTTAATAAAATATTATTTTCAAAAAATATCATTAGTGTCAATTTTGAAACTATTCATTGAATTGACATTAATAAAATCCATAAAGAAAAATAAATTATAAATAATTCATTTAATACACCCCTAATATGTCATGTTAACTTATAATTTTTTTATCCCCTTAATTAAGTCAAATTATATTTATATTAATATTTATAATATCATTTAGTTGATTATTTCATTAATTGTGTAAATACAGCGATAACATTTTTTAATTATTTAAGATTATTATTTCTGCACAAAAATTTTAAAAACAAAATTATATTATTTAGATAAAACTTTTATATTTCTTAATTATATACATAGTCCAGAAAATCTTCAATTTATCTCCATATTAAAAATATTATACATATTAAAAGTAAGAGCTTGACATTTTGTCACTCCCTTTAAGTTTAAAAATATTTAATTTATTTTCATAAAAAAATTTCCATTAAATTATTAAATTTACATCCGTATATTTTAATGGTAGAATTAAATTCGTAAAGAAATATTTGGGCAAGTTTTAGGGTAGTTTAATAATATTTATAATATTATTTCTACCCTTAATTACTCGATTTACCTTTAACTGTGGTAATAAAAAATACTAAAGTTATTATTCATATTGTTCAAAAATAAAAGTGTCCTTTTTACTAAATTTTTAAATTCTGATTAAAAATATGGAATAATTTTTTCATAAGTCAAAACACATAATTTTTTAAAATTTATTTAAAATAAATCTAGTTGACGGAATTGGAAAACGGGTTTTTAAAGTGAAAACGTCCAAAAGATTGAAATGTTTTTATATCAAACTTCAAAGTGTTATTGATTTAAATGACCTAAATTGGATTTAATTATAAAACATTTATCTAATTATACTTTAAAACTAATCAAATATATAATTTAGAACTATAAATTATTTTCATAAAAATTTGTTTTCAATTAAAATTCAGTATATTTCACTATTCATCAAAACATACAACTTATTAGCAAAATACTAAAAAATAAAAAAAAGTAAATTTTGGTATCCCACCTTCAAATAATAATTTTATTTTTCATATAAAATTATAAAAGTTAAAAAATTTAAATTTAAAATGGGTTCACTGTTAAAAGGAGATAAAATTACCCTTTTGAAAAATATATCTTTTTACTCATAAAATTAGATTTATTCTTTTCTTATACCAATAAAAACTATTGGATGAATATAAAAAATATTTTATTGAATATATAACATATATATTTCATTAATATCATTCAATAATTGTAATTAGTTGAATTTATTAATACAAAATTGCTTTAGGAACATAAAAATAAAAATATTTTTTTATATTCAATTGAAATATAGTTTTGTTTATAATTTATTATTAAACAATGAATTCATATTAAAAACCATATATTTTCATAAAGTTAGTTAATACTATTCATAAACACTAATTTCAAATATAGGTTATATCTAATTATATTTTAATAGTATACTTTTGTTTGGTAAAACTCAGTCTGGAAAATAACGCAAGCTATCCAAAGAACTTGGCATTATGTGTAACACCAGCCAAACATTGTGTTTCATATACCAAAAGCTAATATAATTTCTTTTGTAGTGAATCCATGACTAAGTTTTTTTTATAATTCAATAATAACTTGGTTCTTTCATATAAAATAAACTATATTTAGTATTGTGTGAAATTAAAAAAAAATATCGAAAGATTAAATTAATTCAAAAATATATATTTCACAAAATCTTGGGGTGTTACATTCTAACCCCCTTAAAATTAATTTCTCCCACAAAATTATTTTGGTTTATCAAAGTTTTAATACATTAATTTTACTTTTACAGAAACCCACATCATCAAAATTAATCCTAAAAACTCTTTTTAAAAAGGGAAATTTGGAAACTTAACGGTTACCCAAAGTAACTCATAAATAGGTTTCCACATAGGAGAACATAGGTGGGAAGCGAAAAAATGGACATGGAAGATTATTAAAACAATCAAATTTAGATGGAGAGTGATATAGAATACGGTCTTTAGAAGGTTGATGACCAAAAAACCTTGGACCAAATAGATTTTAAAAAGGTCAATACTATCATTATAAAAGATGATAATTGAATAGAATTTTATTTCAAAATAAATTACTAAGAAATACTTGATTTATTTCATCTCATAAGTATAACATCACTCGTTGGTTGTTCCTTTATAAATATTAGCTTCATTTATTACTCTAATGAATGAAGTTTAAATTGTAATACTTACAGAATTAGTGGATTATCAGATCTATAATGGGATAACAATTCATTACTTCTATCTCTAGTTATCATAAAAACAAAATGGTTAGCACATATTATCTATTATGAATAAATAAAAACATTAATCTTTAAAACATTATACAAATATCAATGTAAATAATTTTGTAAATGGTTACCCTTGTAAACCTTCCAAAATATTAAGATCCAATACTTTCAAAAGAATGTCACTAAACTTATCATTTATCCCAAAAAACATTATGTATCTATTAATTGTCGCATAAAAAACATTTTAATACCATTATCATGTATTATCTTGAAACATGGTAATAACCTTAATTACAATGAAGCCTTACTGAAAACATGAATTCCTTAAAAAATAAAATCTTTCCTTGTACCATAAATCCAAAAACTAAATAAAATAAAACCATCATATCATAAACCATATTTTTATCTTTTCAGTGCCAATTTCATCAATACTATCCCATTTATAATCAAACATATCTATTTTTTATCCCAAAATCATACACATATTAAGATTTATCCTTCCCTTAATCATGTTTTTTCAAAAAAAAAATACCACATTTCCATTAAATCAATTTTCTAGTCCATTGAAACCATTCAACACGTTCTTGTCAATTCTTAGAGAAATATATAAATTGAATAATATTTATATATTTTACAATTCATATTACATAATTCATGAATGGAAATACATAAACACTTTGATTATTTCACTTCATCCTTAATCCATTAACAAGGATACCTAATCCTATTACTTAAAAACTATTTCCTTTCACATTTCACTTATAGTCTCATCATCATCGGCAATATAAACAGTACTTATAACAATTTCTCATTATCTTCTTGAGATTTCCACATAGGACATAAATTTTCAGAATGCTCATTATTTCCATATTTTAAGTATTTATCAATTGAGAGTACCTTAGGGAGTCCAATATTCTCATATATTGCTTTAGCTTGACTTTTCATTTACCCTTTCCATTAACGTGTTTTATGTCCTTATATTTCATAATATAACATATTCTTGTTCCTAATAAGACATCCATTTCAGTATTTATTCCCACATTCTTTACATAAATGAAAATGAATATTTTTTCCTTCCTGGTGTCCATTACCAAAATTCTCAGTAAACTATTTCCCTATCTTCTTGGGTGAGTTTGAGAGTTAGTTAAGGTATATGTTGTTAATCATATTCTATAAAAACATATTAGGTATGATCACAACATCCTTCACTCTAGAGATCATCTCATATGATTGTTAATTAGAAAATTATTTATCACATCCTATGTTAATATTTTTCCTTCTGGATCCAACCATCAACTAAAACCAGAAATCATAGAATTAACAACACTTATCATTGCAGAAAACCACATAATAATGACAAATCACCTATATTATTTCTAAATTATGACACCTTTTTTAATCTATAACACCTTAGGCTTATCCTTAGATACATACCTAGACATATCCTTATAAATATCCCAAGGGATATCTCTAACATTTTCTCACTCTAATTTCCAAAGGTTAACTAAAAATTTTCTCTAATACCAACTATAATGACTCAGGATTTTCATACATGTATATCACATTATTTTGGTAGAAACTCTCATACATTATATAATCACACACCCAAAGATAACCTTTTAATCTAATACCCTATATATCAAAGATCATAAACATGAATCATTTAATAAATATTCATAGTTCATAAGACATGAATCATAAGGTAATCAAATATCATAATCCATAAATTCATAACATAAGAATATGACATGGAATTTGGGGTAGACGCATAAACATGTAATATCATTCCATATAAGTCAAGGCGCATTTCCAAAAATTTACAGGAAACATCAAGGGGACTAAAACTACTAGGAAGGACACATCACCATCCCCATTCATATTACTTTCCTAGTAAGGTATCGGGTTTCCCTATATTATCATAGTGGATTGGGTTTCCCCATCTTCCCATAGTGGATCAATCTCGTCGACTTGATTCATATCATTATCTCATTAGATATAAATCTTTACCCAATTAATTGGAGGGAGATATAGGTCCTGCCCATAACATAATGAAAACCATGCATATGTTTTCCATAATAACCTAAATCATTCAATATATCATAACCCATGTAATGAAATTATTTTCATAAACATCATTCAATCATAACATAACCCATTGGAAAGAGATGGTTTTCATAAATATCATTACATCATAAACATAAACCATTATCAGAAATAATAATATTGGTGCATTGAATCTTATCCCTATTAAAACATACGTAACATCAAATAATGTTTTCTTATACAGAAAATAATTTTGATAGATCACGTGAAAACAATTCTTGAGGAAAATATCCTTTCTTATTTGAAAGCGTTTTCTTTTCTTAAACCAACACACAATTTTAAAAGAAAACATTTTATTTTAAAATATCCCTAGAATAATTTAAAAAGTTTTAAATTTTTATGGCATCGTGATGGTAGAAAATTATTTTCATGTAATATAAGTTAAAAAACATTCCTTTTGTACTTTTTCAAGAAAAGTCACAAAGTACCTCTTTAGGAAATTGATAAAAATATTCCTTTCAAACCATGTATTAAAAAGTCAAAATTGGGTAAAAATGACTTTAAAAATAAATAGGATAATAGTAAAAAAATATTTTGAAAACATTTTTTGAAAACATATACATGTAATACAAATAATTCCCTATAGAGACGTAGAACAAAATAATACCAAATATTGATGAGATTGTGAAATAAAAACCCATCACTTTATAATTAGTAGAATCCTATTCCCCGTGAAAGAAATAAAATTATATGGATATGAAAATACCATAATCTTATGGATAATACTCATAAGATAAATTAATTGGTATTATATAAAAAAGTCTAAGAAAAAAGTAGTGTATAAAGTATGTGTCCCACAGAAATAAAAGTTAGACATAAATCCATTATTGCTAGAGTAACTTTTGAATCGTGACCCCGTGAAAGAATTAAATAAATTGAAACATTTAATATCATGAATAAAATTAAATTCATAATATAACAATTCATATTTCAATATAAACACCCCAATATAAGAATAATTTTTGATTATCACATATATCTCATAGAAATAAAGTGAGATGATAAATCTCTTACCTTATGTCTTGACTATCATCGTACTCATGAAAACTCATGTATAATAAATAAAATTTTATGATACATCTATTAGAGAACAATATTCATATATATAATACCATATATGGTTTAATTATGACTTTATATTATACACTTATTAACAATTCCAAGTTTAAGTTATGTTTCAGGTAATAACCGCTTTGTTTCTCGTACATGTTTTAACTTGTCATTCTTGGTCTTCATACTTAGATAATAATTTTATTATCTACATAATGGAAACAATGATATATATATATATATTCATTATATATTTATTCATGGTGATTCATAAATTTTAGAGGTAGAAAATAAAATACAACATTCTTAGATACGGTAGTTCGTGCGTATGCATGAATGTTGATTTCATTTTCTTTTCATATTAATGAAATAAAATAATATGATATATTATCATTATAGGAAACAATTTATGTTATATATATCATATATATATATATATTCATAAAATTCTTCTTTATTATCATCCATGTGAAATATAGATGAAAAACGAATCGTATTGCATCGTGGAGATGGTAATCCATACGTACACATGAGCAGCGTTATCGTTTCCCACAATATTTTACGTTAAAAAGGTAAATGTGATATTGTTAATAAAAAAGTATAATTAAGTCATAAATATTATATGTACCATAGAAAATAGATTTTCCATCAAAATTCCCACCATGAGAGGTGGTAAAGGAAAAAACAAACAATCATTGTTTCACAAGGCGGTAGTCCACCTTACACTTTAACGGAAAGTTCACTACCCATTTGATCGAAGTGTGTGAAAATTTATCTCAAAAAATTAATATTAAAACATCTAAGTATATAGATGATACTTATTTTATTATATAGACTTGAAAAAATTATGGGGTTCATGAAATAAATGAAACAAAAATGATTATTGATTAACGTTACCTCTTTTTTGGGTATCTCCTATTGATTTATACAAAAGGACTTCTTTGGTTGGATTTTCTCCCAAAGGAAGGATTCTAGGACAAACAAAATTATTTTGGGAGTATATTTGGGTTGATTTTGTCTGATCCAAATTGTTTTATATGTGTTAATAAAACAAAAAGAGAGGTTCCCTTTTAACAAATTATTGTTCAACCATCCCTTATGGAAAAGATGAAGGATGCTCAGAGAAATAATGTTGGAATTTAGAAGAAATTTGAAAATATAAGTAAAGTTAAATACTTGGAGTCAAATGTTAATGAAGAAGGAGTTTTGAGATTTGTTTCAAGATAATGTATACCATCAAATCCTAAGTTAAAGAAGGAGTTGTTGGATGATGCACATGGCTCGTCCTCTCTATCCACCCAAGAAGAACAAAGATAGATCGATATCTTCAAGGACACTATTTTTGGTACAATATAAAGAATAATATCATGGAATATACATCAAGATTTATTTTATGTCAAAAATTGAAATAAAAATTTCAAAAAACTAAGGATATGATGCAACCATTACCCATACCTACACAAAAATAGAAAAACAACACTATGGAATTTGTCACTAGTCTAAAAAATACATCAAGAGGGAATTATTTTATATGGGTTTTGGTGGAACATCTTACAAATAATTCTCAATTAATTACAATTTTATAGTATTTATCACTCAATAAACTTGCAAGGATATACATTAGATAAGTGGTGAGACTTCAAGGAACACCACTATCGATTGTATCTGATCAAGATCCAAGTCTCACATCTAAGTTCTGGAAAGATTTTTCAGCGTGCTTGAAATACTGAGTTGAAATTCATCATGGCTTATCACCCTCAAAATGATGGATAATCTTAGTGGGTATCAAGAAACATTAGTATATGTTGAGAGCATGCTCAATTGACATCAAAGGAGGAAGGGACCAATATCTTCCTCTGTTCGAGTTCTCTTAGTTTCTACTCGACCATAAAATTGACTCCCTATGAATCCCTTTATGGGAAGAGGTTAAGATCACCTGCATGTTGGGATGAATTTGGGGAATGAAAACTATTAGCTCCAGAAATGGTATAGGTAATGGTGGAAAAAGTTATAACATTCAACATCACATCAAGGCTGCTCAGATTCATCAGAAGAGTTATACGGAAAATCATTGAAAATAACTATCGTTTGATGTTAGAGACATGGTATTCCTCCACATATCTCCATGGAAGAATTTCATGATTTTTTTAAAGAAGTGAAAGCCCAGTCCAAGATACATCATTCAGTTTGATATCCTTGATCGAATCGGAGTGGTGGACAAATGAATAGAACTCCCACCTAACCTATCACAATTACATCATGTATTCCATATATACTTCTTGATAAAGTACATAACATAACCCTCACATGTATTCAATCTAGAGGTGTCACCATTTCGTAATGATCTCTAATATGAAGAGCATCTGGTGAAGATCTTAGATCATAGTGACAGAGTTTTACGAAATAAGACAATGCACCTAGTTAATGTGCTATTCAGAAACCACAAGTTTGAAAAAGCGGAGTGAGAACAGGAGGAAGTGATGAAACAGAGTTACCCATGTCTATTTTATTATTTTAAATGAAAATTTAAAGGGAGAAATTTATTAATGGGGGATATTTTAATGACACGAATGGGTTATAAATAAAATTTCCCTCGTGATTTATTAAAATTCCTTATTATGTTATATAGTTATATAAAACACATGCACTTATTTGGTGTTATTATATCATATAGAATATAAATGACCATTAAGAATATTTACCATTGATAAAATAGTCTTTGAACAGTGGCCACATGATTAGTATAAATATAAGGTTTTAACAAATCCAATTGACACAGACAAAGGAATTGATGACATCAACCAGTAGGATCGTACTCTATAAATCTCATTTATAGGAGCTTCCCAAGTAGATAGAATCATTGTGATTTTCCATTGACCAATCCCACACTAGGATCTAATAAATTAAGTATGATCTAAACCATTTATAGGAGAATTATAAGCTCATCGAGATCACGGACCAAACCATGTACGACAAACCACCCTAGGAAAGTCCCACTATCACACACATGACTCTTAGGTCATCTTCTAGTGTAAAAGGATATGTATCAAGACCATATAAATATTTTTATTTACATTATTTATTATATAAAAATGAATATATTTTTATCTTATTTTTATTACTTTAGAAATTATTTTTATTTTGATGCAATAAAACACAAATATTATTTTTGGGTAATATTCAAATTTAATTAAAGAATTTATTTTTATGAATTAATGAATTTTTAAAATAAATAATATTTTAATAAAATACTATTATTAAATAATTTTTATTGAATATAAATGATCATATAAATTTTATGAATTCAAATTCAATTTTTATAAGGGTTCAAAAACTGTTATTGTCCAAAAACACAACATTTTCAATAAATAACTATTATTATTTTAAAAGTAAAAATTCAAATACTTAGAAAACAATTTATATAAAATGAATATTATTTTTTGGAATAATAATTTTGATGTTATCCAACAATTAATTTTTAATAATTTTCTGAGAAATTCGAATTTTCGGGTAAAAAATAAATACCATATAAATATGAATTGTGTAATATGATATCATAATTGCCCAAAAGTGACGTAATAAATACTATAAAAGCGATAAATTTCCAAATATATATTTTCCATTTAAAATAATTTTATTTTATGTTTATTTTTCTAATTTTATAAATCCTTTATGAATCCTCCAAAACCACTAATATATTTTAAGGTTTTAAAATCATTTATTTAAGACTATGACTCACTTCCACATAAGAAATGGTATTATTTTATTAAGTTCAGCCGTTGGCCTTATAAAATAATTAAAATAACTCTTTTAAAATAGAATCCATGGGAAAAAACAGTTGGATGTTTTTTTGTTTTTTTATTATATAGATTCCAAAACCTGAGTTTGAGAAATAATAAAGAAATATCACATCATTTCCTATATAAACCCACCCATTCTCCATTTTCTCTTCCATAAAAATCATTTTATAACGTCATTAATCTTAAATACACTTTATAAATTTATCCCGAGGTTCCCTCAAGATCTAAATAATCTCCTCCCAAGCATTTGGTGTCACACACTCAAGTAAGGAATCCTCACCTTCTCTTATTTATTAAAGTTTCTTTATTATCTTATGAATTATATTTAAAATTATTGACATTTGGATATGTATTTACATGTACCAATTACTTTAAATTTTATATAAAAATGATGATAGACCCATTTATCTCTAATCAACCCATTTTATTAATTTTAATGTGATGACGTTGGGCTGTCAAAATTTTACCATGATTTTTTATGCCAAAAAAATTTCATAGTGTATACCATAACCATTTCAAATAAAAAAAATTCACCTTTATACTCTTATAATTATATTAATTGGGACTTACTTGTATTTATTACACACACCATGATATTTGAATAAAATATAATAATGAATAAATTCATGTTGTATGATCTATGTATCACACTAAAGCAAGATAATGAAATGAATGTGACGGGTATGCTCGGAATTATATAGAACTCTAATGCATTGGGTAATTTTTACTCTCATGAGACATAATTTCAGGGTATTAATTGAAACTAATTCTTTTATGAGATATTTTCTATCATGATGTCTTAATAGTTATAATTGACCTATGTTTTTGATGCAGAGTTTTAAGTTGTTTCCACATTTCCCATGTTATGATTATCATGCTATATCATGCCTTACAATTAATTTTAATGATTATCACACTTTTTATTACCCATTGATATGAATATTTCCTAATATGTATCACCTTATTCCATGTTTATTCCCTTATGGGGATTTATATCTCACCCATTTCTTATGCATGTCCCCACGTTATCCCGTGTTGTTTTAAAATCCCTGAAATACTAGAAGCATGTTAAGGAAGTTTTCAAAAATGTTGGTCTATCCCATGTTCAAGATGTTATACTATGTACCAAATTCCAAAATACACTAGAACTATCAATATTCTAGGTTTTATTATGTATAATTTTATGTAATAAAAGATGAATTAATTTTTACGAAATAATATGGTTTTTATATTTCCATTATCTTACTCACAAAAATATTATTTTCACCCATAAGTAAACATTTTAAAATACTAAAATTTTAATTCCATTTAAACTCACATTAAAAATTACATAGATAAAAGGAAAATAGGGTTTCTATTTGAATAAAAAAGTAAATCTTGTAAAGGAATCCAAATTAGAAATAACGATTATGGTGGTGGGAAAAACTGTGGACGTCGTACTGTTAAAATTGAACATTTATTTTTTGTTTTCATAAATATATCCATATAAAATACATAAAAAATATTTTAAAACCCTATGAAAGAAAGAAAAAAGTGACATGAAATTTAATTTATAATTTATTTATATATATATAAATATATCCATAAAATAATATTAATAATATGGACATAAAATAAAAATATTTTAAAAATAAATCTTGAAAACTTTTAAAATGAGATTTTAAAAGTAAAGTGCCTCGTACCTCAAGTCTAACTCATCACATAAGCTCTTTATCTTCATGAATAATAAACTTATAATAATTATATAATTTATTAATAACCTTTTTCAATTTCATTATTCCCCTTAATTTATTTATTACCATTTTATATATAATAACTTAATCGATTAAGTTCATGTCAAAAGTTTTGATGATATTCGACTCATATATCCAAAAATCACTTTGGTAAGTTGACTATGGTCAAATAGGTCACTATTCCATCATATAAATAATAATATTTCCATAATTATAATTTTTATAAGTTAATTATATCATTATAACCAACTTAGAAATATGGTTATAAAAAATTAAATACTT
Organism: Viscum album; assembly: GCA_963277665.1. Taxonomy (NCBI): domain Eukaryota; kingdom Viridiplantae; phylum Streptophyta; class Magnoliopsida; order Santalales; family Viscaceae; genus Viscum; species Viscum album. The sequence goes on along the minus strand of OY728131.1, from coordinate 225,964,181 downwards.
TACAATCATAGAAATGGTAAGTCGTGTGTACGTTTGAGTAATAATTTCATTTTTCAAGGAACGTGAGGAAAAGAAGGTAAATATAATTTTATCCATATATAAATATTTTATATCATAAATATCATATTATTTATTTAAATAAACTTATATATAGTATCCATGTGATTTTGTTATGAAAATTGAATCACGTCGCAACGTGGACGTGGTAATCTAAACATACACGTGAACAACGTTATCATTTTTCAATGGATGGAAAGGTAAGAAAAAATATGATATATTATATTTATATAATTATAAATATTTCATTAATATCATATATATATACACATATTAAATATATCACTATAACCATATATGTTAGGCAATTATGGAAAACTAATTACATCGATTCACGAGGCTGTAGTCTACTATGCACACGAACGATGATTTCGTTTCTTATTTGATGGAATCGGGAGATTGATATAGGTTATTACATTAATATAATAATATTTCAGAATATTTAAGATACTGGTGTTAATAATTCATCATTCTTGAATAATATTTTAAGGAGTTTGATGAATAATTAAAATGAAAATTCTTAGTTAATAACTATACTCCTTCTCGAGACAACTTCTTTAGGTTTATACCTAAATCCATCCTGAGTTGGTTTTCTGTTCAGACCAGTTACTCTAGGACATGGGGTATGATGTAATTAAGTTATTTTTGTATATATTTTTTGAACCAAAAGTATCTTGTATTGTGTAGATGAGAGGGGAGGGGTGTCGTTTTATAAGTGGGGGAGAAGACACACTTGGAATTTTTTAAAAGAATAAAAAATATTATTGTATTACTCAATACAAATGGATCCAAAATGAACCATTTCCAAATAATATATGATATAGGGTTAAAATATTTTTATACAATATAATGTATATGAGTTTATAGATCATTTTAACACTTATCACTTAATTTTGACCACCAGGTAAACCAGTTTTAACCATATACAAGGTAATAGACTTTTACTATTTTTATTATTCATCATGACTAAAAATTAATTTTACCTTATTAACTAATATTATTAATTATTATTGTAATTATTTAATCCATTTTATAAAATTCAAATTATACAATAGGATGAATTTAATTTAAAATTAAACCCAAAAAATGTGATGAAAAATTATTTTTCAGAAAAATTACATTTTAAGTATAAAAATGTTTTCATACCAAATTCAAGTATTAAATTGATTAAAAGGATCATAAATATACTATTAATACTATAATTTAACAAATTTTTCTTTTAAATAATTTTAAAATAAAATTTAATTTTTTAAATTCTTGAAATGAAAACACGATTTTCAATAAAAAACATTATTTATCACTATTTATTGAAAATAAAAAAATTTATAAAATTCTAAAAAATTCATACTAATATAATTGTGACATGATGAATACAAAAATTAATTTAATTTTATCAAATTTAAATTCTATAATTTTAAAAACAAACTTTTAACTAAAATCATAGGATGCATGAAAACCGCAATTAGTTAGAAATAAATATTTTTCAATTTGACAAAATAAATAAATAATATTATTATAATTAATATAAAACTATAAAATATAATTAATGAATACTAATAAGATATGAAAATTATGTATCTTAACATTACTTTGGTTGTTACAATCTTCATGATGACTCTCATGTCATTGATTAGGGAGAGGTAGATGGTAAGAAGGATCTGAAATTTAGGGAATGGCCAATTGATATTTAGGGTAGGTAGGAGAATGTGTTTCATGGGTGTTTAATTACCTTGGTTTGTGTATTTTAAAGGAACAATGGTTGGAGGAGTATACATCAGAATGTGAGTTGCAAATGTGTGCTTAATATACTGAGTTTTTTTAAAAAAATTATATTGTGATGCTTACTTCTATGATAGTGTGATTAAATTTGATTTATTTATGGTGTTATTTTGTGATTTTATTGGGGAAAAGGTTATTAATTTAGTGGTATATCCAAATATAGTGTTTTGGTTTTTTAGGTTTCATTATTATATCTTAGTTTGGTTTTGATTCTCAAGTAAAAGAATGATTTGAGAGGTATATAATGTAAAGGTTCATATTTTCTTAGACCATTACTTTGTGTTCACTAGTTGTTGTGGTTTTGGGAGGAAGTTTTGAGGTTAATGGTGTGGGAAAGGTGGAGTATGATCTAATTTTTTAGCTAGAATCATGGATCATGTTGTGATTATTCACATTGTTTCATGGTTAGTTTCTGCGATACGATTAGTTTCTATAGTTTAGTGCATTTCACTGTGATCAATGAGGTTATGGTGTGAATGGATGTGTTGTGGAATAGATCTTGGGATATGATATTTCTATGTGATTATGGCTGGATAGTATTTATTATTTTCACTATTATTGTTTAAGTTATAGTGTGTAGAGTCTTGGGTTTTTTCTATTTAATATCACATGGGAACCTTGTTCCACGGTGATAAGTATTATATAATGGAAGATTTGGATATAAAATTCCTTAGTTATTCCATTTTTTGGATCATTTCACAATGGTATTTGGGTTACATTTTGGTCTTTGTTAGGTTGGTTTTCCGGTTTGAAGTTGGGACTGAGGTTTGTGTCATGATTCTTGGGATTTCAATAATTGTTCCACGAACCTATAGGTTGTGTCTTAATATTCTTTGTCTATATATAATTTAAATAAATTGACTCCACAATATTTGGGGTGGATATCACCAGGATTTCTAGATCATCCCACCATTATGGTATGATGAAGACCATCCCACCATGATGTTATATTTTCATAGATTTTAATATAAATTTGGGTATCATGTTAAAATATTTCCAATAGCATCCCCCTCCATTGATCCCTAGTAATGTTTAGTCTCATTTTGGGTTAAATTTAGTCATACTTTGGTATATATTTGATCTTTAGCTTCACATGATCAAGATCCTTTAACTCATGGTGTTATTATTTTTCCTGTTCCTTTTCTTATCCCATTATTTCTTACTTAATGGGTGTCTCTAGCAATTTGGATTTTATTTTTTTTGGTTTTTGTAAATTTTTGTTCTGGTCTTGATGATTTTTTTAGTATTTTATGTATTATGGTTGATCCTTATGAGTTATTTGGCATTTTATCACTGTTTTTCTTCCTTTTTATACAATGGTTGTTAGTACGTTGATTTAGGAAAGTGATTAATCATTTTTCTTTTATTATTATGTGTGAATTTGGAATTACCATGACTATGTTTTCAATGGTTGGATGGTTATAATTAACCTAATGAAGGTAATGAACTAGATTTATGATATCGAAATGGGAAGATAGTTTTCTTATGATTTATGTTATTTCTATGTTATTTACATTTCATTATTACTTTATAGGTTGATATGTGTTGTTATGAAGAACTTATTTTCTATTATTGATATTCATTTCACCTTTTTTAATCAGTTAATCTATAAAATATGGGGAACAATTAGATTAGTGGAAATATAAAAATTTATATTGATGTGTTATATGACTAAAGTATCAAATAGATATATAAGTAGAATTAATTCATATTTCTTTATGTGTTTCACAAATGAAATTTTCATTTTTTATGTTATCTTGGTGTATTGACCCTTTATTTTATTAGAGTAGTTTGGTAGTGGGTTTTTATAGTTTTTTTAAGGTGATGATGTGTTATTTTTGTGGGGGTGATTTGAAATGGTTGATGTGGAAAGGTAGAAGATGATATGGTGATTGTTGTGGATTTTCTTGGTATCACTTATTTGGGTTGGTGTAGCAGTGGATGTGGTTTTTAGAGAGGTTGACATGGTTTGTCATAGTCTCTTCTAAACATAACATGTATTGTGATGGATCAAGGTTTAGGTGTGTGTGTGTGTGTGTGTGTGTCTATATGTATATATATATATGGGATATAATGCCTTGAGGTTATAGTATATGTGTTTGTTTGTGTATTGGTTGTCATGTTTTTTTTATGATGTGGATGCATGGTGGGGGTTTTGTGTGTAAGGAGTGAGGTATAATGTTTATGTCCTTCATGTTCATATCACACTACAATGATGATGATGAAGTGTAGTTGTGATGTTGTGATATTTTATATGATAGTGTTTGTGATGTGATGTGGTTATGGATATTTGGTTGTGGTTGTGATGTGGTACTTCAATTATAGATCTTTAGATATATAAGGGAAGGGTGCAGCAGAATATATTCCATTAGGGTGTGAGAGGGACTATTCCAGGGGGGTCATAAAATTCAAGACTAAAAAGTGTGTACCTAGTTCTAAATCATCTTAATTTGTGAATAATTTATTTTATTGATTATTTCCATGAAAATTAAATCATATCTCATCAATTAGTGATTTTTTAATAGTAAAGGTTATTAAAAGAGAAAATACAAGTTGATTGAGTGAATTAAATGGTGAAAATTAATTTTGAACTATCCTTTTATTATAGGGTTTAAAATTTAATGTGTTTTATTTAGTTTGGTTTTCTAAATGAATGGATTTAATTTATTTAAGTAAAATTAGGTAATTTGACCATAATGAAATCAATTATAATTTATAACCTTTCTACCAATTAATTTAATGATTTCAGGGACGAATGATATTACACTTTAAGTGAAACCATACATTGAAATAGGTTTCTTACTTTTTAGTTTATTAATAGTTTTTAAAGAATTTTTAAATTCACTAGTTAAAATCATAATCAAAATTTATTAAATTTTTGAATGGTTTGATAATTAGTAAAAGAAATATATTTTGTATTATAAGAGTCCTTATTGGTTCTACCTCAGACTTATATTATATAACACTTTGTTTGTTTTTAAAATTTGTAAGGGTATACTAAATTTTTAAACATTGAACTCAACCCATAAGAAATGATGATGCAAGTGGTAATGTCCATAACAATAATCATAAATCCCCTATTTTTCCCCTCAATTATTACCAATAAGATTTCATTAAGGATCTTGTTTTATGAGGTCTTAGACCATTTTTTATTTTTAGAACTAATTTATTATTGTCCCCACTTTTGGCATGGTGTTCTTAACTAGTTTTATTCTTCCATTAGTTTCTAATAACGAAAAAATTTAACTTAATTATTCCCCACCACCACTATTTGAATAAGATAAATAGCTTTTGATTTAATTATAGATAAATATATCTTCTATACCTAATATTTTCACTGACATCTTCTTCACTTTATTATAGGAAATTATTGGTAGTGATGTTTTTTATTGTTTTCCTAGAATGATTTGTGGGAACTCTTTTCCCTATAGTTATAGTATGTACTTAAATTATCCTAATACCAAAAAAATATGTGTGTATTTGTCTTAATGATTTAATAATTATCTCTCTCTATACTTCCATTATAAAATTATTCTCTAGTCCTAGCCTCCAAGAATATCACTCTCCTTACTATTTGTTTCTATCCGGAACACATTATTTTTTTAAAGGAAATACTTATCGATTATAATGTTATTTTCCATGATAAAATAGTTCGTATCTTGATTATAATAATAATAGTTTCTAATTTGAATCTTAATTTTTATAAAAATTAACGTTTTGATTCTCTTCACATGGGATTTATGTTTATATCTCTTATAAATTATAACATATCTGATAATTTTAGCAATATCATTAAAAACATCACAGTCACTATCATATATTTATTCTTTTTTATAGTTATAATAATGGTTTCTTTTTCCCATTAAGGAGAGTGTATAAAGTGGGACCTCTTTAAAATACCCTTTTTATCCTTGTTGTTGATCTAATTAGTATAGGTTTAAAGACACTTTTTAATTCTTGATTTATTGGTATAATCTATACTTCCCTCTATTTCCCACTATCCAAACATATTTTATATTTCTAATACCTTAATAATTATACTAATGGAATTAAAATATCTCTTAATAATTAAAAAAAACTTATTCAAGTTAGTTCAAAGATCTTTTAGTTTATCTTGTAAAAAATATAAAGCCATTTTCTATTTGGGAAACATTTCTCTAGACCTCATTATAATATCATTATAAGTATAATTTAAATGACATCATATTGTCTCATCTATATTATTTGGGTTATCCTTTATTCATGATCAAGCCTATTTTTTTTAATTTTTTACCTTTAACATATAAATTTTAAATCTATCTTTGAGTATGGAAGAAAAATATTTCTTTATAGTGGGTATATTTAATCTTTATAAAACATATCATATACATGATTCATATTTACTTATTGGTTGTCCCACCCCCCACTAAAGAAGTTTTTATCATCTAGAAATTAATATCGATATCTTCCTTTACAGAACTATAGATGGCCATTTTGATAGGATTTAGACCAAATAAAAATATTTTTTATCCCGTTGAATAGAATGGAATTTGTGTGTGTATTTTTTTAGCATATTTCCAACATGTTTTCTATAAAACAATAGAAACACATTTAAATATCTTATGATACCTAGTATATATTCATGAGATAATGGTGTCAAGATAATATAAAATCAATACCTCATATATATTAATATATCAAGTCATTTAATGATTTCCTTAGAAATATTTATAAGTGCTTCCCTTCCTATTCTACCAATTATTCCCTTAAATAAATTTATAACACCATCAAACCCTCTTTTTTTGTTACTCTTTCATGTTCATTTAAAAATATATATTTTCAAGTGGAACCTGTTTAAAAAAAATTCCACTTATGGATGATCATATAAATATAACATCAATTCCCCTTTATGATTTGTCTTCACGATATTGAAACTACTGATAAAATATTATTTTAGTTCTTGTTGATAAATTATTTTATATTTACTTTTACAATTCATTGTATTGTTGGTTAAATGGTATAACAGTAACACTATTACAAATGGTTTCTTTTAATAGTTGTTCTTTATTCCCAAAACTATCATATTTTCTATTTTAAATATTATTCCTCTCCTAATTTATTGGGATCTATGGTTATGAAAATTCAATTTATTTTTTTAAGTTAAAACATCGAATGATGTTGTAATTACTAATTATATTTTTTAACTTTTTCATAATACTATTATTTCTCCCCCTTTTTTGATTTCTAATTGGAATTATTTTAATGATAATCAACCAACGGAAATTTGTTTTCATATCCCACTAAGGCCCTTTTTAAGGACTTATCATAGGTTAAATATCCCAAATTCACTATGAAAATAAATATAGATTATACATTTAAAAATGGAAGAGAAAATATTTCTCTCATTATTAGAGACATTAAATTTAGTATTACTGATTTCTCTTCAAAAAAATCAACAATTTTTTTAAATTACCTACAAATATTTTTTGTTTAATTCATCCCTTTGACGAGTCAAGAACCATATCCCTTGTAAATTATTTATTAATTCAAATTATTTGAATTTCATTAATAATCTAAATATCTAAATTGTTTTACCTTAGAAAATTTAAGAGGATTACAATGTTATTTCTTATACTATTTACACTTTAAAAAACATCATGTTTATTGATTATGCTTCCTATTAGCCTAATTTTATTGCTAATTATCTTTCTTACTGTAATCAATTATCCCAATAATGTGTTTTCTGTGATCAATGGGATAATTATCCAAATATTAAGAGGGATTATTCTTCATGATAAATAATCTCTCCATTCGGTTTGGGTGTATTTTAGGTGATGTTACCTATTTTGATATATATTTTTATAGGATTTTATTATATTTTTACAGGTTCTCAAGCTCTAAAGATGTAGATTTTTCCTTATAGAGAATATACATTTGTTATTTATACATTGATTTTCAAAGTTCTCTCTAAAACTATGTTAATTTCTTATTAGTGGTAACGGTTTCTTAGTTTGTTTGTTTTTGTTTTTTGGTGGTGGGATCATGAAAAGGTAGATGGTGCCTAAAATTATTTGAGACACTGATTTTTTGTTGGTCCTATTTGATGTTTAGTATAGTGTTTTATTTATTTATTTATTTATATTTGATGGGTTTTTTCCCTATGTTTTTTCCTTTTTTATTTTGATACTCTTTGTATTGTTTCTTGAAAAATCACATTCATGTGTTTATCTCCCTTTTTTTATTTACTTACAACTGGTGTAACTATGATTCTTTTACTTTAAACCATAAATGATAGATTCAATAAATTAAAGCCTATTTTCAAGCATCCATTTATCACTAGGACTCATCCTTTAAAAAAAGTAAAAAATATTATTTCAACATCAGAGATAATGATATTCACTGACAGTTGGGCACAAGCCTTTCGTGGTTTCATAATGGGATTAATTTCTCACACCCTGTTTGGGTCACGTCTTGGGCCCCAATAGATTATATTACTACATGTGTCAATAAGGGAAAGGATACCTATACAGGTACATGATTGTTGCAAAGGAGTAGGAGAGCATGGGACCGAGCTTAGGCTTGTGATGATGTTGAGCTCCTATTGCACTGTTTTGGCTTTGTTTGTTGTACTTGTACTTTGTACTGTATTATATCTGATTATAGTGTATTCTGTTTTGACTGCTTTCTTAGAATTAGAGACATATTGCATCATCATATATGTATGACTGCTTGTTATCTTTTACATGAGTTCTGTTGTCTATTTCAATTTTATATTTTTCATGCTTTCTCTTTTGCATGTTTATATTTATTTCCGTTGTACTTCACTTTGACAAATGAGGGCATAGTTTCCCCACTATGAGTCCTTGTCCATCACTGCTAGTCGGCAGCCTCTGGCATTTGGGTAAATTCTCTTGAGTTTATGTGACCAACCGGTCTCGGGACACCCGTTGTATGGCTTCCAGAACTGAGACGTTATAATAAGAAAGGGTGATCTCAATTTCTCATTGCGGGTAACCATAATAGATATTAATAAATGATCATAAGTGATCATAAGATGATAAAAATGGTGTGATAAAATGTTCAATACTTACAATAATCATAACCAATAAGTAAAAGATCATTAATCGTGAAATAAAGAATAAGGTTTTTTTCAAATAATTGACATAATATATAAGATTACGGAGTCCTAAATAATCATTCATGAGCCATGAGAACATATCATAAGCATTAGACATAAGTTTTTGTCCTGCACATAAACATAGAAATTAATTTCCAAAGTCAAGGATCACTTTTAAGACTACTAGAGTGGATTGGTTTTGGTTTCCATTCCATTATATTCTTAGTTAAGGTTTACTCCCAAGACTATATTATTAAATAAACTCCCTTACTAAATTGGGTTCACTCTCCATTGTAGTAATTTTTATCTCATGAGATATCCCTAGTTACCCAATTAATTTGAGGTATATAATATACCCACAAGACCTAAGTTTATAATATAACCATCTGTCTTTGGTTTAAAATGAAACCACTCATCACATAATAAAAACCATACATATGTGTTCTAGAAGATCATAAAACATTCATCATATCATCAAATCATAACCCATAGAAAGGATGCGGGTTTTATAAACTTGTCATAAAAAAATCATAAACCATCAAAAGAATAATAAATATGGTAACATTTTATTATATCCATATTTAATTATAAGAAACATAAAAAGATGTTTTTATAGATGAAAATGTCTTTAAAATATCACTAGAACATTTCTTGATTAAATTACTTTTTTTATTTTAAAACAATTATTTATTGTATAAAAGTTTAAAAAAAAATAAGGGGAAATTTTTTAAAATAACAAAGTAAACATATAAATGAACCTTTAAATAAAATATTATTCATTAAGGCTAGTAAATTCATTCAGGTGGTTTGTATTAAAATACAAAATACTTTCACATTATTAGTTAGAAGTAAAAAGTACCTAATTTGGAAAATGATAAGAATAGTAATTTTAAACCTTAAGGAAAGTAAAATATATTCAAAATTAATTTAAAAAAATTATAATTGTAATAAAATCTTGAATATATTTTAAATATAATCTAGACATGGGAGAAAAAATTCCTAACCAAAAAAACAAGGTCAGTTTTCCTTAAAAATTTATTTCAGTATCTTGAGTACATAATGAGAGGAAAATTAAATTAAAACCTAAAATATATATTAATAACCATATTATAAGGAAATAAATAATAATTTTTAGTGATATACTATATAATTTTATCATCATAAAACTTAATCATACACAATCCTGGTAAAAATGAGACTGTAACATAAAACTTGTACCTCAAGTTTGTCTTTCTTCGAAAGCACTCTAAAATCATATATAATAAATTTAAATATATTATACTTATATTATAGAATTATAATCAAACCAATAATACAATAAATTTTTTATTTATAATATCTTATCACCTATTCAATAAAAATATTTCATTATCATCATCATTTTGGGTGTTAGTTGCTTCATTTTTCATGTATGTTTTGGGTTCGGCGGTTATTTTACTTGAACATTGATCATGGATCCTTCACGTAGATAATCTTAATCCATATATAAACATAATAAAATTTATTATATATGTATGTATAACCATTCATATAAAGTGGCGATTAAAAATGAATCACATCAGTGCGTGGAGAGGGTAGTCCGTACATACGCAAGGGTAATGTTTCCATTTTTTTAATAGATAGAATGAAATAAAGTTAAATAATAATTAAAATTTAAAGAATAATTATTATAACATAAATATAATATATAAACATTAAATCTACCATAATAACCAACCATGAATAATGGTGGTGTAAAATGAGTTGTATCGCTACATGGAGGTGGCAGTACACAAGTATGCATGAGTGATTCTTTCATCTCCCATTGGATTGAGAAAAGGTGGTAAATGGTTATTCCATAATAATAATAAAAAATCAGTATATTTATGGTACTAGATTGATAATTTTTTATGGATGAAACATGTTTATATGATTTATAAGAAAAAATAGAATTAAAATACATTATTTAACATCTATTCCTCTTCTTTGAGAGACCACCTTTGGCTGACTACTTAATCCTTACAGCATTGGGTTTAGGAGATGAAAAGAAAATATGGTATTAGTGGAATAATTCTAGGAAATTTTTTTGTATGATTTTTCTAATCTATAAGGATTAAATAGTGTCAATAAAGTAGTATAATATGTTCCTTTTATAAGTGGAGGGAGGGATAGACATAGAATTTCATAAAATATATCAATGATTTAAGGTTAATTTCATGAGAAATTAGCTCCAAATGGATATTTATTTTAAATTATGATAATAGATGTTTTAAATATATTAAAAAAATAAAATATTTTCAGGTTTTTATTGAAATACTAACCTTATCTCATGGTTTAAACACCCAGTAAATAATTTTTAACATTAGTTATGGTAATTAAACTTTACTATTTTTACAATTCTCTATGACCAAAAAATTAAGTTGAACCTAATATATTATATTAATTTTTATAATTAAAAATAAGGAATTTATTTTAATAAAATAATTTTGTATAAGTGTAAGAACTTAATTTTAATTAAGTGCGCAAACTGCAATGAAAACTCATTTTAAAAAATGAATTTTTAAGTGTAAGACTAAATTTACCTACATTCCTTGCCTTGTAAAAAAACATAAAATGAATTTTGAAATATTATATAGAATATTTAATCTTTAAATTTAACTAAAACCAATATTAAATATGGATTAAATTAATTTATTAAGAAAAAAACATTGCATGCATAAAAATATATTTTTAGAGAAAAGTACATTTAAGCCGAAAAAATTAACTTATAAAAAAATAAATTGTAATGATGAATCATATGTAATTAATTATATTATTTATAATTAAAGTATTATTAGGTTAATTTTTTATAAAAAACAAATCATAAAGGTAATTTTACTTAAAAAAATGGAATTTTTTATAAAAATCAGTATTTTTCACTATTCACTAAAAACCAAATCATTTTAGAAAAAATCCTAAAAATTCACCCCAAGATAATATTGGTGTGAAAATTTTAAAAATGATATTAATTTAATCATATAAAATTTGATAAAATGGTATAAATTAATTATAAATTTTTCATATAAAACTATTATAAAAAACATTTTTTAAGAAAACATATTTTTGAAGCATAAAATGAATTCACTAAAAATTAAGTACATATTTATTATGATTTAATCAACCCATTTTCATTAATAAAAATTTTTATACATATTTTTCATAAATTGGTTATTATTATTTATATTTATAAATTTAAAGGCGAGGTTATAACATTTTACTATATCATAGTTCATAAAGACTCAAGGTTGGGTGTAAAGAAAGATATCAAAAACTTTAAATTTATTTCAAAGGAAATAAATATATAATATTGGGGTGTTAAATACATTTTTTATACAACATAAAAAGAAAATTTTATTTTCAGAAAAAAATTATGACATAATTTCTTTTTTAAAATTATTTTGAAAAACCCGTTTATCGATTTATATTTATATAAACTATTTTAAATTACATTGGATATTCTTTCTGATGTTTTATAAAACAGTGAGCTAACACTATTATAGTCTTAGTATAATACGTGAAAAGTCTCTTGGGGTTTTCTACTGGTTTATTGTACTCACCCCTACATATGCACTTTGATGCATATGTAGATGTTTTATTCTATGATACAATAAAGGGAAAGATTTCTTACTTCAAAAATGGAGAACCTTGATAGTGGTTGTTATAGATTTTTGTAGATAGAGATTTGATGCATCGCCATGTCTTGTATTTTAGAGTAGTGCCTCTTTGTTTTCTGAATATATCGCAACTTCAGAGTCTTAGATATTTTATTTCCTTTTTTATGTAAAACACGTTGAAACTCTACTATTTTTTTGTTTTACTAATTCTTGGTGTCATGGATGTGGTGGAAACCACATGATATTTTAAAATTATGGTTTTAAAAAAATAAAACATGTGGTAAATAAAAGAGGTTTTGATCGTTGTTCTTGGCATGGTTTATATTGTGTGTGTTCTTATCTTTCAGTAAAATGGGTCATGTATGGAAGTCACCATGTTCATATGACCATTTTGGGATATCCAGGTTATACATAGGTGTGTGTATGTTTGTAATTATGCATGCATAGTTGTATTAATTTTACATGATAATATGTGTTAAGTAAACTATTATGAATAGATCATGGATAGAGGTCTCCATGATCACAAGACCATTATGGAAAGTCTAGGTTTTACATGGGTGTGTGTGTAGAAACATGGAATTTATGTGAAAATAAGTTTGTATAAAATTATTATGCTGCTCTAAAATAAAAAAAATCGTGAAAAATTGTATCGATCACTATATTTATGGTTTATAAATTTTTTAGTAAAATACAATAATTTGTTTATATTTTATAAATTTTTTAAAACTTCCTTTGATATTCCTCTTTCCTTTTTATAAATTTGTTATCTAATAAGATTATGGTATTAGAGACATTTAGGAAAATTATATTGGGTTTTCCTACTAGGTTGTTATACTCACCCATATATATGCACCTCATTGTATATGATGGCATTTTCTTCCCTGATATAGTAAAGGGGTATATTTCATACTTCATTAGTGGGGCACCCTGATAGTGGATTTCATGGATGTTCATAGATGGATCTTTGATAAATAGTCATGTCTTAGAGTATATAGTGGTTCCACCTTGGTGCTTGAGTCTATTGTTACTTTGGAGTCTTAGATGAATTGGTTCATTTATTTCCATTATTACTCTGATATTTCCTTGAAGAAAATTTTGTATTGTTGGAATTTATCTCTTGAATAATTAAATAGTTTTATCTTTTATTGTTTATATGTTTTTATTAATCCTGGTTATTAGGTATAGTTTTGTGTGTGTGTTTAAGGGTAAAACATTCCCCCCTCCTATTATTTTACTAAACCCATGGAGTTTAATAGCAACCTTCAGTATCCAAGGAATTTCACCAAAGGCCAGTAGCACCTTTGAACCGGCCCAAGAAAATGCGTTGGGAAGGGGTGGTACATCTACTTTTTTGGATCGGGGTTGGGGTGTCGATGATCATCAGTCCAAATTTAGTACATAGAACAACCAAGAAGGTTCAGGTGTAAAACAACCCTGTTATTTATTACAAACATAAACATGATTTATTACATAAACATGCACTTAGGATAACTCTGAGGATCTAGAGATCTTGTTTCTTGTGAAATTAATAACATTACATAACAACTGAGAACATAAAACCCATCATCTTTATTTAAAACTTCTTTTACATGACCACAACATTCTTTCATACTTAGCAATGCATGGGATAACCTGAGGACATGCATAAGTAAAGGGTGAGATATAAATCCTAGTAAGGGAGTAAACAAGGAATAAAATGAATAATACATTACATGTTAGGTATTAGTTATATTAATGGAGCATAATAGAAACATGAACACAAAGGCTTGTTATAACATGATTATCATAACATGAAAATGTGGCAACAACATTTAACATGATATTAGAATGATCCAAGGCTCATTGAACATGGAGTATGAGTAAACCCAAATTTCACTTGAATTGGAATGATTAAACCCTCCTTGAACTTAAGGTATCATGATACTAATCTTTACCCTGTGCATTGGAGTGTCATCAGGGCGCGCCATTCTTAATCATTTCACTTCATGCACATGTGTGCCACATGGATCATACAATGCGGAATCAGTCAACATCATCATTTATTCTACGATAAATGAATGTGGAATACATACATGAAACTATATAATCAATAAGTAAATTTTCATAAAGGTGAATACCCTTCATGGAGAAATGTTCATGTTATTCACTACACAATGACTTTGTCTTGGAAAATCGCGGTGCAATTTCGGCAGCATAATGACATTACGTAAGAATTCATAAAAATGGTTTATGAGAGATGAATGGTTATATCATCATATTTGAATTAAATTTTTTTTAAGGGGGTTATATAGATACATGTCCTGACATTTTTAATGGAATTTATATGCATAATAAAAAATAATTGGTTGAATATAAATGAGAAGAGAGAAATCCCTTACAGAATTTCGGCATGGTAATGGGAATACATGGGAGGAATTTATGATAGAGAAAAAGTTCTATCTTCATTCCAAAATAATGATGGAATTATAGAGGAGGTGTGATATCATACCCCAAATTTTTTAATTGAAATTAAATGTCATAACAACATAAATAAATTTGGACAAAAATGAGATATGAAGAAATCCCTTACTTGGAAGTGTGATCCAAAGTCTTTGGAGAGGCTGGAGAGAATCTTGTTGGGAGATTGGGGCACATTGGGAGGATACAAGAGAGAGGAGGTCAGAGCAGGGACGTTCTACAAGAGTTTTGAGTTAAGATAAGTGGGATATTGGGTGGGTTTATAGAGGAAAAGAGAGGGAATTCATTATTATTTAGGTTTTGGATACACGCATTAAAAGAATACAAACCACAAACCAACCTATGGTTTTTGCCAATAGTTTTTGAAAAAGTGGATTGGAAAAAAAATTTCTAACACCAATGTTCTAACTTCTTAAAATATTTGGCTTGCTTATGTGGAGGTGGGTCACACTCTCAAGGAAATCCTTTTAAAATGCTAAAAAAAATTATAAGTTTTGGAGGGTCCACTAAAGCTTTCTAAATAAATCAAATAAAACTAAAATCACATTATTTTGAAGTTAAAACATATATTGGACAAAAATAAAATTTATATCATTTTATTAAATCATTATTCAGTCATTATGATTTCATAAAAGATATTATATATTTAAACGGTATTTAATTTTTAATGAAAAATTCGACTCTCTCAAAAAATTATGAAAAATTCACCATTGGACAATTTTGACATCCTGATTCCAAAAATGATATTCATTTTAAATAAATATTTTTCTAAATATGTGAATTTTTACTTTAAAATTTTAAAAATGACATTTATCGAAAAGTCATGGGTTTTGACAAAAACAGCTTTCAAACCTTAATAAAAATTACAATTGTATTCATAAAAAATATACGATAATTGATATTTAATAAAAAGTAAATTAGTAACAATATTTTATTAAAATATTATTTAATTCAAAATTAATTAATTCTTCAAAATATATTTCTTAATTGAATATTAACTAAATATACTATTTATGATTTAAAAACTATTTACAATGTAACAATAATAAAATGAATGTATATTTTTTATTCTATAAAAAAATAAGGCACATAATCATAGTGCTAGGGTATTATTACATAACCCCTTAAAACACCCCCATAACACCCAAGGGAAAGGTGTGCGATAGTTACAGACTCTTAGGGAGGCTCAGATAACATCGCTCGGATAGTAATATCTATTAACTTCCACTTCTCCCATAAGTGGTTCCGTTCAAGCTTAACGTGTTGAAGCTCGGCTTGGGCTTGGTCAAGGGAAAATCCCAGTGACGCTACCTCATTTTTGAGCTCCCAAAAATGGGCTTTGAATGGATCAATTCTACTGGATGAGGCCATCACTTCCTTTGCCTAATTAAATTGGATTTGTTAAAGTTCTATATTTATACTAATCATGTGGTCATTCTTCAACGACTATATTAGAAATAGTAACAATTATTAATGGTATTTTAAAATTAAAAAACATAAAACCAAGGAAGTGCACATGTTTTATATAACTATTATACATAATAAGACATTCAATTAGGTCGACATTAATTTTCATTAATAAAATTTTTGGTCGTTACAAGTTGAGTCATGAAAAAATAAAGGACTATCAAGATAAATATAAGTCATATGTTTATCATAATTAGAGATTTTTTGAGTTTGAGTTTAGTGATGATGTGTTCCTAAAGGTGTTTCCTCTTTATAAAAGGTAGTTTTTTTATTCATTTAAGTAATCTTTCTCCTTTTTTCATTGGGCCTTTATATGTTTTGGAGCATGTTGGAATGCTGACATATCATTTATCTCTTTCTTCACAAATGGACTAGATTCATAATTTTTTTTCTATGTATTATAGCTTCATCGGTATATTTTTAAGGACCTAACCTTAAACAATCCTTAAAATTGATTATTTAGATAATAATTAAATTCCCCTCATTCTAAAATATATTTTAGGTTTATAATTTTTAAAAATTAGGCCAAAACACTTACATAAATTAATATTAAATCACAAAGTGGACCCTACCACTCAGTGTCCATTTCTTACACAATACAAAAGTTTTAAAATAAAAAAAGTTTTCCTTTATTGAAATATATTCACAATTTTCATCTTTACCTCATCAATATACCTAATAATATTTGAAAACCTATAAAAAACTTTTAAAATGGGGGATGAGCACAAAAATAGCAGTAATTGAAATCTAAAAGGAAATTAATAAACTCGTTAGTCCATGAATACTCTTAAAAATTTACCTTTATGAAAAAAAAGGCTCAAAATAAATATTTTATTACCTAGGAAATCAACTTATCTAGCTAAATATTTTTATAAAACATTTCAAAATAAATCTTTAATGAAAATAAAACTCATAAAGGTTTCCTTTTAATCATGAAAAACTCGTGAAAATTTATACATTTTATGCTTTAGAATTAGAATAAATATACCTTTATGCTTAATCTCATTAGTTTACCTTATGAAATTATAATATTTATATGAAAACCTATATAAATTATATAAAAATCATATAGGAAATTTGGGATTTCATTTTCAAATAACTCTTAAAAATGGAATAACATACCCAGTAAATTTCAATAAGCTCTTAAGAAAAACCTAATCGGTTAACTCTTTCTTTTTACCCAATGCATTGAAGAGCTATATCAAGATCATTCATCATCATGAGCTATATCTGCTTCACCCACCAATAACAAGAATGCCAAATAACCATAGCATAATCATAATACAAAAAAATCTTTCATTTCCTTTAATGACACGAATGGCTATAAATAAAATTTCCCTTGTGATTTAATTAAATGTCTTATTATGTGATATGGTTATAGAAAACACCTAAACGTATTTGGTTTTATTATAAACCATCATATTTCAATGACCGTTAAGCATTTTACCATTGAAAAAATATCAATTCATTATTTATCACATGATTAGTATAAATATATAGTTTCAACAAATCTAATTGACCTAGACAAAGGAAGTGATAGCCTCATCCAGTAGGATCATACCCTATAAAGACTATTTATCAGAGTTTCTAAGGGATATAGCATCACTATAATTTTACGTTAACTAATAAAAAGCAATAATACAACAACTTAAGCATGAAATAAACCATTTATAGTATAATTCCAAGCTTAATGAGATCACGGCCCAAACCATGTACGCTGAACCACCCCATGAATGTCTCATTGTCCTGTACCATACTCTTAGAAGGTTTTCTGGTGTATTAAAAGGATGTGCATCAAGACCCTATAAATTTGAGTATTTACATTATTTTTTATTTAATAATCAATATATTTTCATCCAATTATAGTTACATTATAAACGATTTTCATTTTGAAACAATAAAACACAAATAGTATTTTTGGGTAATATTCAAATTAAATTAAGGAATTTATTTGGATAAATTAATGTATTTTGGAAATAAATAAAATTTCATTAAAATATTATTATTAAATAATTTTTATTAAATAAGGTTTATTAAATATAAATTATCATATAAATTTTATGAATTCAAATGTAATTTTTATAAGGGCTCAAAAACTACTATTTTTAAAAATGGAAACATTTTCAAAAAATATCGGTTGTTATTTTAAAAGTAAAAATTAATCTATTTGGAGAATTATTTAGATAAAATTAATATTATTTTTGGAATCATAATTTTAAAATTATCCAATGGTGAATTATTCATAATTTTCTGAGATATTCGAATTTTTGGGGAAAAATTATATACTGTATAAATATACTTTGTGTATTATGACATCATAATGACCCAAAAGTGATGTAATAAATATTATAATTGGGATAAAAGAAAAAATATATTTTTCCCTTCAAAATAATGTGATTTTATTCTTATTTGGTAAATTTTAAAAACCCTTTATGAATCCTCTAAAAACCATTACTAAATTTTTAAGGTTTTAAAATCATTTCTGTAAGAATATGACTCAATGACACATAATCAAGGGTATTTTTTTATTTATTTTTGCCATTGAACTTATAAAATAATTAAAACCAATCCCAATTTTTAGAAACCAGGGGATACAATCAAGGTAATTTTTCATTTTTGGTTTATTTTTTAATATAGAGTCTAAAAACCTAAGTTTGTGAAATAATAAAGAAATCCCCACTCATTTTCATTATAAACCCACCCAAGATCACATTTATATTCACCAAAAATCGTTTTATAACATCCTTAATCTTACCTATCCTATATAGAGTCATCCCAAGGTTCCCAAAATCTCTCAACAACTCCTCCCAAGCATTTTGAGTCACACACTCAAGTAAGAGATCCTCACCTTCTCTTATTTACTCAAATTTATTTATTATATTATGCCTTCTATTTCAAATTAATAACATTAGTATATTTATTTCCACACACATACTACTAGAAATTTTATTTCCAAATTATTAGATACCCCTTTCTCTCTCATCAACCATTTTTAATAATTTTAAATTGACAATGTTATGCAATCGAAATTTCACCACGATTTTCCATGCCAAAATAATTATGTAGTGAATACCATACCCATTTCCTATCAATAGTGTTAAACTTTAAACACTTATAGTTATTTTAATTGGAAATTAAATTTATTAATTCCACACTCCTTGATCATTTAATAAAATATGATTATGAATGAATCCATGTTGTATGATTCATGCGGCACATTTAAGCATGAGAATGAAATGAAAGTGATGGGTGCGACCGGAATTATATAGCACTCTAAAAAATTGGGAAATTTTTAATGTCATGATATATCATGTTGGGATATGGAGATAACATGATTATTTTATTTTTATTGTTCCATCATGATGTATCAGTAGTTATCCTTGACCGATGTTTGTGATGTAGTGTTTTAAGTTGTTTCCAGATTTCCCGTGTTATGATTATCATGCTATATCATGCCTTATTATTCATGTTTATGATTATCACACCTTTTATTCTCAATTTTATATGAATATTTTCTGACATATATCATCTTATTCCATGTTTATTCCCTTACTGGTATTTATATCTCTCCCCTTTCTTATGTATGTCCCTAGGTTATCCCGTGCAGTTTTAAAAGCCATGGAATTTTAGAAGCATGTTACGAAAGTTTTCAATAATATTATTGAATACCATGTTTTAGATATTATGATATTTAAATAATTCACAAATACAATATACTTCCCGATATTCTTAGTAAGGGAAAACAAGAAATATATGTAAGCATAAACATGATCATAAAGGATATGAGAACGTGATCATAAAATTATAAGATCATACCATGCATATCGAAGATCATAAAAATGAATCAGGGAATAAATATTAGTAGTTAATAACACATGAATCATAAGGGAATCAAAGAACATAATCCATAAAATAATAACATAATAATATGACATGAAATTTGTGGCAGACACATAAATATTTAACAAACATTCCCTATAAGTCAAGGTGCATTTCCAAAATATAATAGGGAACCTCATGGGGATCACCTACTTAGCGGGGCACACCACCATCCCCGGTCATAGATATTTCCTAGTAAGGGATCGAGTTTACCCATATTCCCATAGTGGATCAAGCCCATCGACGTGATTCCCATCATTATATCATGTGATATAAATCCTTACACAATGAATTGGAGGGAGATATAGGTCCCACACATCATATAATGAAAACCATACATATGTGTTCCATAAGAAAATAAATGATTCATCATATCAGAACCCCTAAAATCAAAAAAAAAATTCATAAACATCATTCAATCATAACATAACCCATGATAAAAAAATAAGTTTCATAAATATCATTACATCATAAAGATAGACCATTCCTTTAAATAATAATAATGTAATCATTGAATAATATCCCTATTAAAACATAATTAACATAAAATAATGTTATCTTATATGGAAAATAATTTTGAGAGATCACTTGAAATAAATTCCTGAGGAAAATATCCTTTCTTCTTTGAAAACATTTTATTTTCTTAAAATAACAAGAAATTTTAAAATAAAAATTTTATTTGAAAAAAACCCTAAATTATTATGGAATTAGGATGGAATAAATTTCCATTCATTCTATTTAAGTTAAAAAAACATTCATTTCATACTTTTTCCAAAAAAAAATCACAATGTACCTCATTTGGAAATAGAAAAAAAATATTACTTTCAAAACATGTAGTAAAAATTAAAAAATGGGTAAAATGACTTAAACCATTTATAAAAGAATAGTAAAAACATTTTTTGAATACATTTTTAGAAAACATGTACATGGAAGATAGATATTCACCAACAGATACATAACACTAAACAATCCCAAATATTGATGAGACACTGGAATAAATACTCATCTTTAAAGACCCAGAAATTTCAAAGAAATTTTTTTCTTAAATTATTTGGAATATTACGAGTCTGCGGTTTCTAACGGCACCTGATTATGAGGCCCGGTGTGCCCGGAATCAATTTCTGAAATTTTTTTCAGGTACGTTCAGTAAACGTTTGTGTGGGTTTTAACTATCTTTTGAACCGGTGCTCGGAATTGAAATATAAGGACACCGATGAACTCACAGTGCGAGTATTTTCTTAAGGGGACCTTCACCGTAGTTTCGGTTTATGCAGGTTGAAAGTAAATTTTGAGAATTTTATTAAACTAAATAAAATTTATGTGTTATATAAATTTTATAAAGGTGATTGTTAAATCCACCAAAGGGAGGTTGGAGGTGGGTTCCACACATCACATAACCTCCCATCGGAGGATAATGTATGGTGGGGCCCACACGAGCACCTAACCCCCCTTTTAACCCCTTAAAACTTTGGACTCCCACTTTTAGTGGAGCCTTTCCACTTTCCCCTCATAATATTTCCAACTCAAGGATAATTAATGCCTTCATTATTTATTTTGAGGTGTCATGATTTCATTTGAATTACATTGAAATGCATGTAAAGTTTATATTTTTAGGGGAAGCCTATTATTATATTGTTTTGACAAATATTTGTGGGGGGATTTGGGAGAAAAATCTTTGTGTGGAATTTCATTCTCCAACGAAGAACTCGAGGAAGTTTTCTCTCGATGAAGAACATCGTTCTTCAATGAAGAACAACTCCGACGAAGAACGTGAAGAACTTCTCCAACGACGCTTCCTCTTTGAACGCACCCTGACGTCAACGGAATCGACGTCTGTATTCCGCGGTACCCAACCTCTGCGATGCTCTTCTTCTGCGGCTCATCGACGTGCAATGTCATATACGAGGTAAGAGTTTTTTATGATTTTTAAGTGATTAAATTATCTTGTTTTTGTTGAATCCTTTGGACTGTCTTTGGCCAAATGTTATCGCCTAACGTGAATGGAGCGGGACGAACAAACATGGCCCAATGACCCTTCATTGATCCTTGTTTTTATTCGCGATGGAGGCGGTGATGGAAGAGGTGGTGGTGACCGAAGTTGACGACGACCTAAGGCAGTGGCGGCAACGGTGATCGCGCGTCGGCATGTTAGAGGACTACAGCACCGGTTTCCACATGAGCGGAGGAGACTGCGGCCCACAATCGGGCCACTCGGCTGAAAAAGAACCGACCGGTCTCATGACCAGCCGGGCTAGAGAACCGCGACGCCTCATGGTGCCGTGCTACGGAGAACCGCGGCCTGCTTCCGCGGGCCACTTCGGTGGGAAAACCGGCTGGGTTAGAGAAGGTCACAGCACCCAAAGGTGTCGTGAGGGAGAACAGATGCCCGCCTGTGCGGGCCTCTTGCGCTAGGGAAGAAGGCCTGTCTTCGGCTGGCTGGGCAGGAGGGGCGGCATCGCCGTTTCAGAACCCCCCCCCCCCCCACCCCCCCTCTCTGCTCACCAACTGGCCGATCCATGGACATCCGCGGCCCGGGACATGCCCCGCCAGGCCGGGCCGACCCCTCCCCCCCCCCAGCCGAGTCAGGCCTGCCGAACCAGAACGGGCCGAACCGCCAGCCCACTGGGATTGACGGGTCGAGCTCGTTTCGCTTAAATGTTGATATCTTCAAGACCACGCTTCCGAACGACGCGCCGTCTGCGGCACTAAGACCCTTGCAACGAGGTGGTCTTTTTGAGATAATCTAAATGATTTTTGGACAAATTTTTAAAATGGACGGGTTTGGAATGTACGTAATTCCAATCGGGCCCCTCAACAGAAAAACCAATAACTCTCAGATCAGGCGTCCGATTGACGTGTCGTCTGTCGCGTTGGGTTCCTTTTAATGAGATGGAACTTCGAGATACATCAACTATGGACTTTGTGATAGTTGATGTATCGACCCCCCTTTGCTCGAAGAGAGGACCCTCCAAGAGTCGAGCGTGCTGAGTGTGGGAACCCTAGAGCTGGCTGTGACTGCGACGACTACCGTACTGGAATCCTCCGTTGGTTCGACGATGATGAATACTGTACAGGAATACTTCATGGGTTCGATGACAATGACTACAGTATTGGAATCCTCCATGGGTTCAAAAGTGATGAAAATTGTTCTTCTATCCTATGTGGGTCCGACATTTTTGACTTCTTTTTTTGTATCCTGAGTGGGTCCGACAGAGTAGCTGGTCTTGTATCCTATGTGGGTCTGACAGCTTAGCTGGTCTAGTATCCTTTGTGGGTCTGACAGTTTAGATGAATCAGTGACTACATCTGATCGTCTCTATCACTATATGAAAGATGTATACCTGTGTGAGTTGAGTCTTAACTTTCAATCATTATCATTGATGTGATTGACTTACTTTCCTATATGGACTGGGTTGTTCTTGGGCTCGAGAGTTGGAGCCAAACTGTGATTAATAACTTAGGTATATGTATGGACATATACCTAAGTAGAGTTGGTTGATACTTTGTGATCGTGTCTTTATTATGTGGTTTATCCTTCGTGGATTCTGGGAGACCTTTAGGGGTCTTGGGGTCCCTATTGAGTATCATATAATCACCTTTGCACTGGCTATGCCCGCACTACGTTGTGTTGGATGCAGACGACGGACAACACTGATCGAGGTAGAGACTTGTAGAGATGGACGGTACCCGAAGGTGAACCACTTGGCGAGATATACACGGAGCAGACGGACAGACCTGAGGTGATAAGGAGGAAATCTATACCCACCCTTCAGGTGGAACTCTTGGAGGACGACTCAGTGGTTTCTGTTTACTTTACTGTAGTTTTACTAGCTTTTCAGTTGTACTGTACTTACTGTTGGGCTTGTATTTCCAGCCCCTTTTCTTTCAGCACTTACTTTTGTATACAATATTACTTAGTGCTTACTTCAGCTGCGTACTCTATTGTGTTTGTTTACTATCACAAATGAAATTCCTTCCCATTATAGGGATTTATGCCTTTGGTGCTAGTCGCCAACCCCTGGCCTATAGAAGGCGGGCTTGGGGTAGTCACGACACGGGCCCCGAGGACGGGTCGTGACATCATCACTTTAAAATTAGTATAATTGTATGCCTGATGAAAAAAATAAAATTATATGGATATTAAAATACCATAATATTATGGATAAGACTTAATAAATAAATTCATGGTCATTATATGCACCATGTAGAAGAAACAAGTAGTGTACAAGGCATGTGTCCCGCAGAAATAAAAGTGATACATAAATCCCTTGCAAGTAGAGTAATTTTTTAATCGTGATCCCCATGAAAGAATAAAATAAATTAAAATTTTTAATATCATTAATTAAATTAAATTTATAATATAACATTTTTTAGGGAAATATATACGCCACACAACAAGAATAATTAGTGATTGTCGCATATATCTCACAGAAATAAAGTGATAGGAGAAATCTCTTACCTTATGTATTGACTCTCATTAAACTCATGAAAGATCATGTATAATATATATAATTTTATTATAAATATATTATAGAACCATATTAATATATATATAATACCATATATTATTTACTTATGACTTTATAATACCCACTTATTAACAATTCCAAGTTTAAGTTATGTTTCGGGTAATAACTGATTTGTTTCTCATACATGTTTTAAATTTTTATTCTTGGTCCTCATACTTAGATCATGATTTAATTATATATATAATGGAAACCATGATACATATATATATTATAAGGCCCCAGCCTTAAACCTTACTTAAACTTGAGTTATTTCAAGATTACACATTGAGGATCTTTTCGGGTTTAGAGTTTTAGAGAATTAGATCATAAAACTTGCATTACATTCCACATATAAACAAAGTGGTTACATAAAGATAGTATTCTTCATTCCCATCAATGGAAAACACATTTGAAATAAAACATGGATTATTTCTTGACACTTCCTTGACACTATCATCATATCATGTACCTTTCCCTTGACCTGTGAAAAACATTTCAAAAAAACTTGGGATGAGCATAAAAAGCTCAGTATGGGTTATAAAAACATGGAAAGGAAACATGAGTTCATATATACATAAGAATGAAATCATACTTTACCCATAAAACATAGGCACTTTAACATACCTCATAAAATCATGAATAAATCATAGAAATCATAAGACATAAAGGTAACTTGAGGCATTCATAACATTCTTACGTAGGGAGTAACCCTCTTGGTTACGTTTGGAATACCCATCACAGTATATTCCCTAAAATCTCTTCGGATAAACCTTAACGTTTCACTCCTTCGCGTTACCCAATGCATTGGAGAGCTATATCGGGCTCACCCGCCCTTAGTTTTTCACGGAACCACCCGTCTTCATAATAATGCCCAAGAACTATAACATAATCGTATCACATAAAACATGCGTAAAGGAAACGTAACATTTCCACATTTCAATCACAAGATATCAATACAACACAAAAACATTGGGAAAACCATTTTCAATACCAAAATAAAAGAAAAGTAAAACATGGTATTTATTTTTCTTTTAAAAAGAATGTATGGCTTGTAGAGGAAGCCGAAACTCAAATAACGGTCACAACGGTGGACAAGTCGTTGTCGCCGCATACGTATGACAAAAACATTCCCTTTTGTCGTTTAGTAAATGCTTCGTATAAAAAATATTCCTTTTGAATAAACGTAAAAGTCAAAGGGGTTTATACACCGTATAAAAGAAAGTTGTGTATAAAATAAAATATGCCTCAATGAAAGGAGATTGAGACGAAGTCCCATACCTCGTATCCAACTTGACCCGACCGTTCTTTAATCTCCTGAATAATAAACATGAGTTAATCTCTACTTGCTTATGAATCTTTTTCAGGTTCATTATTCCTTTTATACCATGTTATGAACATCATGTAATCAGTTAGGTTAATAATGCTCATTTTGTCGGTATTTGGTTCTTAAGTCAAAAATAGACTTCTTACACTTACATGTTGTTAATTTGGTCAAAGGTTCATTATATCCAGAATGGTATTCATGATGTAGATATCATATATGTCATATATATCCAGAACATACATGCATTTATAATATTACATCACATTTAGAGGTAAGAAATGAAATGCACCGTTCATGGAGACGGTAAGCCGTACGTACGCATGAACGCTACTTCATTTCTATTTCATATTTTCTGGAATGGAATCATAATGATATAAGAGTATATTATAATTCCAGTATAATAACATATATAATATCATTAACTTTATCCTTTACACATCCCACATATGGTATTAACGAATCAAATCACTTTCAGGGGGCGGTAGTCCGCACTTCCTAAAATGAAGATATCATGTTTACCCATAATGGAAACCATAAAGGTATGACCAAAATGAAAAAAACAGAAGCTTAAGGAAAACATAAACATATTATATATCATATATAAAAATAGTGACATCATAATGGCCACCTTTGAAGGTGTTAAATGAGTGTTGACCAATCATCGTTTCGGGAGGCAGAATTTCGCCATCCACAGAAACCGTATGTTCTTTAACCATTTGATGTAGTTGTGTGAGAGTGTAGCTCAAATAAATCTTATAAAAACATCCTAGTATATTGATTATACTGGTTTTGTTACAAAATAAGTAAATAAAAAGAGTTTAGGGGGTTGGAGAAGCAAAATAAAACAAATGAACATGAGAGAATGAATTACCTTTAAAAGTGTAACTCCTTTTGAGTTGAGCCTAAAGGCTTCCTTTGAAAGGATTCTGCCCAAAGGGAATCCTCTAGGATGAGGAGAGGGATGTGGAGAGAGCAAATGGGCAGGGGTTGGCCGAGCCAAAGGCTTGAGTAGTGTGTGAAATGAGGTAGAGGTGGGGGCCTTTTATAAGAGGAGAGGAGGGGCACTTTTGGCAAGTAAAGAAATATTACTTTATTTGAAAATGTTTTTCGGTTTCAAAAGGTCCCACATTTATATAATTCGTGGGTAAGGTGATAAGGGTTCTAAATCCACTCATCCAATTGGTTTTGGCCACGTTTAGTTCATAGATTTTACATTGTCTTTCCATTTTATTTAAATCGTCAAATAATGATGTCATCACTGCATCATTATTATGTCATAAATAATTAAATTTATTTAATGTCTAAAAATTATAAAAAAAATACTATGATATAGGAAATCTTTTTAGAATTCCAAGGACTATTTATAATCAAATTTTGGACTTGTATAACCCCACTTAAAAATTGTTTTCGTAAAACATATTATGTTTGTGTCATTTTCACTTTAACATTAAATAAAAAGTAATTTATGTCATTTCCCAAAAAAAGTGGATCCATGGGGTCCTCAAGTTGACCCATGGCATGTCATGGTCGGCCATGACACAACCAATGAGGTTGGGACATGTGTCTAGGTCATTTCATTTTATTAAAGTATTATTTATACCTTAAACTACCCTAATTACCACTAATCATGATTAAGAACTTAATAAGTTACTATTCACCAAAAAATTATTATAATCTCCTTGAACCACATTTTACTTCTTAATGACAACCATTTATGTCGGATTTTCAAAATTCAATACACATTAGTGGTAAACTTTCATTTAACTGAAAAATCAGTTTGCTTGATTATCACTTAGTGGTTTCACTATTCATCAAAAATTGAAGTTTTTCAGAAAATTACCAAAAATTCTCCCTAAGCTATATTTGATATTCAGAATTCAAAAATGAAGTCTATTTTACAAAATGAAAATCATATAAGTCACATTAATTAATTTAATAATTAATTCCCGCTGCCAGAGCAAATAGCGTGTTTTTACAAAACAATAAGTATCAAAAGATTGACACCAGTTTAAGTCTAATTTCAAAGTGAAATTGATTCCAATGACCACCATTGGATAAAATGGTAAAAATATATTCTAATTTCACTTCAAAACCAATTCAAAACATAATCTAATCATATAAATAAATTAGATTAAAAAGTAGTTTTGATGTAAAATGCAGTATTTTTCACTATTCATTAAAAAATGAACATTGTCAGAAAAATACCAAAAATTCACACAAGGTAAATTTTGATGTCCCAATCATAAAGAATAAGTTTATTTTGACAACCATAGTTTATAAAATTGTCAAAATATAGATTCAAAAATGGTTTTCCATCAAAAGGCAGTAAAACAATCTTTTAATAATATTAGTGTATTCCATGCATAAGATTGTATTTATTTTCATTTTAAGCCGCTATAACACTATCTTAATCATTAATAGACATAGATAAAAATATCTATTATTCATTACTTACTTGGGATGTTACATCCTTCCCCCCTTTATAAAATTGCGTCCCCGCAATTTATTTACTTATCGAATAAATGGGGGTACTTATCCCTCATTGCATTTTCAGATTCCCATGTTGCCTCTTCAATCATGTGGTTTTTTCACAAAACCTTTACCTGATGAATCAGCTTATTCCGTAACACTTGCTACCTGTGGTCAAGAATCTGGACTGGTTGTTCCTCATAAGATAGGTTCTCTTCCAGCTGAACTACCTCTGGGCTCAAAACATGAGATGGATCTGGCATATACTTTCTCAACATCGAAATGTGAAAAACATTGTGTACCTGAGATAAACTCGGAGGTAAAGCCACTCGGTATGCAACTGATCCAACTCTTTCCAGAATTTCATATGGTCCAATGAACCTTGTACTCAACTTTCCTTTCTTACCAAATCTCATCACACTTTTCCAAGGAGAAACCTTGAGAAAAACATGATCACCTACCTCGAAAGATAGATCCTTCCTCCGGTTATCTGCATAACTCTTCTGCCTGCTCTGAGCTGTTCTCATGTGTTTCTGAATCAGATGAACTTTTTCTGCCATCTCTTCTACCAATTCTGGTCCCATCAACTTCCTTTCACCCACTTCATCCCAGAAAGCTGGAGTTCGACACCGCTTCCCATATAATTCCTGAAATGGTGCCATCTGTATACTGGAATGAAAGATGTTATTATAAGAAAACTCAACCAAAGAAATATGTTGGTCCCAAATTCCCTGATAATCCATAGAACAAGCTCGTAGCATATCCTCCAATGTCTGAATTGTTCGTTCTGACTGCCCATCTGATTGAGGATGAAAAGCTGTACTAAAATTTAATTCAGTACCCAACGACTTCTGAAGGCCTTTCCAAAAGTTAGAAGTAAACCTGGGATCACGATCCGATACAATGGAGAGAGGAACTCCATGTAACCTGAATATCTCTTTAAGATACAAACGGGAAAGTTGATCAAGAGAGAAAGTATCTCGTATAGTAAGGAAATGAGAATATTTGGTCAAGCGATCAACAGTAACCCAGATTGCATTATTACCTCGAGATGTCTTCGTTAATCCAACAACAAAGTCCATGGATATATTCTCCCATTTCCACTCTGGCACTGGTAAAGGCTGAAGCATCCCTTTCGATAGCTGCCGCTCTGCTTTAACCTGCTGACAAGTCAAACACTTCACAGTAAAATCAGCAATGTCTCTTTTCATTCCATCCCACCAGTAATACTCCCTCAGATCTCTATACATCTTAGTACTGCCCGGATGAACTGAAAACGGAGAACTATGAGCTTCACATAACAGCTCTCTCTTCAACTGTGAATCACAAGGCACATACAATCTCTTCCCAAATCTCAAAACATAATCACTATCAATGTTGAATTCAGGAAACTTACCTTTCTGAACCAGCTCTACCTTTTTCTGCAACTCACTGTCTTGCTTATGTGCTTGCTTGATTCTATCTGATAGAGAAGATCTCACTGATACCTGAAACAAAACAGAAGGACTTCCTGCACCAACAACTTCTATGCCAAAGTTCATCAAATCGTTAACCAAAGGATCACGTTCCAAACGCAACATTGTTAATGAAGCATTACTTTTTCGACTCAAAGCATCAGCCACTTTATTTTCTTTTCCCGGATGGTAATGAATTGTACAATCATAATCCTTGATTAATTCCATCCATCACCTTTGTCTCATGTTTAACTCTTTCTGAGTGAATATATACTTTAAACTTTTGTGATCGGTATATATTTCACACTTTACTTCATACAAATGATGCCTCCAAATTTTTAATGCAAAAACAACAGCAGCTAGTTCCAAATCATGTGTAAGGTAATTTACCTCATGAGTTTTCAACTGTCGTGAAGCATAAGCAATTACCTGATCATTCTGCATTAGGACGCAACCAAGTCCTTTCAATGAAGCATCACTGTATATAACAAACTCACCATTCCTGGAAGGTAGTGCCAAAACTGGAGCATTCACCAATCTTCTTTTCAATTCCTGAAAACAATCATCACATTCTTTTGTCCAGATAAACTTAACACCCTTCCGAGTTAGCTTAGTCATTGGACTAGATAACCGTGAAAAATTTCTAACAAACCTTCGGTAATAGCCCGCCAAACCAAGGAAGCTACGAATCTCGGTTACATTTGTGGGTCTTGGCCATTCTTCCACAACTTTTGTTTTTGCAGGATCAACAATTATTCCATATTTAGAAATAATGTGACCAAGGAAAGAAAATTTTTTCAACCAAAACTCACACTTGCTGAATTTCCCATACAATTTATTTTCTTTTAAGGTTTTCAAGATAACCCTTAAATGTTTTTCATGCTCCTCTTTACTTTTAGAAAACACCAAAATATCATCAATGAAAACCACCAGAAACTTATCCAAGAACTCATGGAAAATTCTATTCATTAAGTCCATGAATACAGCAGGTGTATTGGTTAGCCCAAAAGGAATTACTACAAATTCATAATGGCCATATCTCGTACAGAACGCGGTCTTCGGAATATCTGCCTCCTTTACCTTCAGCTGATGGTACCCCGATCTCAAGTCAATCTTTGAAAAAAACTGAGCTCCCTGGAGCTGATCAAACAAATCATCGATATGAGGCAAAGGATATTTGTTCTTAACAGTGATATTATTCAAGGCTCTATTATCAATGCAAAGTCTCATAGAACCATCTTTCTTTTTATCAAATAAAATAGGAGCACCCCATGGTGATGTGCTAGGTCTAATGAAACCTTTCTATAATAAATCTTGCAATTGCTCCTTCAACTCTAAAAGTTCAATTTGTGCCATTCGATAAGGGGGTTTTGAAATTGGCTTAGCATCAGGAACTAAGTCAATAGTAAACTCAACGTCCCGATCTGGTATTATTCCAGGCAACTCATCAGGAAAAACATCAGGATACTCATTCACCACTGGCACATCATTAATCTGAACAGTTCCTTTATTTTCAACGACGTGTGCAAGGTAACATTCATTTCCATCTTTTACAAGTTTCTCGGCCTCTTAATATGTTATCAAAAGTAAGGGTTCATTCTTGTAAACAAACTGAAAGTCTTTCTGAAAAGAAACTTCTTTAGCTCTATAGTCAATCTTAGCATGGTAAATAGAGAGCCAATCCATACCCAGGATAACATCAAACTCTACTAGAGGTAGAACAATAAGGTTTGCAAGTAGGTTCTTTCCACAGATAAGGATAGGAAGATTCTTATAAATTCTTTTTGCCTCGATACTTCCCCCAGGTGTTTTACCAAAAGTTCAGGAGTCATTTCTTGAGATGGTATTCCCATTTTACTAGAAAAGGTTTCAGAAATGAAAGAATGTGTAGACCCCGAATCAAACAACACACTGGCATAATCTGAAAAAACAAACAAAGTACCTGATACAACTTCATTTGATGGCCCGACATCTGCTGAAGTAGTTGCAAAGGATTTCACCACCCCTTTCTGCTTGTAGTCTAACTGCTTCCCATCACTCAAGCTCTTTGTCGGACACTCGTTTGCATAGTGACCCATCTCATTGCACTTATAACACTTCACTAACTGTAAATCAAATTTGTTCTTACCTTCATCTTGATCCTTTTCAGTGCAATCACGAGCCTTATGTCCCATCTTACCACATCGGTAGCACTTTCCGGAATTCAGAAGACATTCCCCAGCATGCCTTTTTCCACATTTATCACAAACTGGAAACTTAGTTTTCTTACCATCAGACTTTTTTGAAGAATTCTTACCTTTCTCCTGCCACCTCGGTCTCTTCTTCTGCTAGTTGTTATAAAAAACTTGGTCATCGGCAAACTCCATTTCCACCTTCTCAGCACATCGAACAAGCTTTTCATAACTTTTAAACTCACGAGAAGCTAATGCCCTTCGATACATTGGCTTTAATCCTGAGTAGAAACGATTGATTTTACTATGAAGGTCTCGGATAACATTTGGAGCATACATTGCCAATCGAGTGAACCTTTCTTCATAGGCAGCCACTGAGTCTTCCTCTTGCCTCAATTCCATGAATTGCTTTTCCATCCTATGTCGAACAGCCTTAGGAAAATACTTCTCAAGAAACATACCTTTTAATTCATCCCAGTCAAGAGCATCAATCTCATCGGCATCCCTGATATTTTTAACCATAGACCACCACTGATCTGCTTCACCCTCCAAACGGGAAATAGCAAGACTAACCTTTTGATTGTCTGAACACCCCATGACATCAAAAATCTTCTCCAGTGCTTTAATCCACCCTTCAGCTAGCACAGGGTCAGATGATCCTCTGAATGATGGTGGATGTTGCCTCATGAAATGTTCCACCACTGACATGTTCCTCTGCGGTTGATCTGGCTGATCTCGTGCATGGATACCACCGCCATTTATCGCTTGAGTCAACTGCACCATTACTGCAACAAACTGTTCAGTTCCAATTCCGACCATTTCTGGATGCTGATTCGGAAGGTTATTTCCTTCTGTATGCCTTCCTAGCACTGCTTCCCTGTTTCCTCTGCGGAAAAATATTCTGATCAAACATGTCTTAGATGAAGCAACATGGTAATCTTTAAATTCTATATCATTTCGAAAAAAAATATTTTTGGATAATCATTTAATAGAATTCTAACTCCTAAAGTTATCTAAACCGACCTTTGATACCAACTATAAGGCCCCAGCCTTAAACCTTACTTAAACTTGAGTTATTACAAGATTACACATTGAGGATCTTTTCGGGTTTAGAGTTTTAGAGAATTAGATCATAAAACTTGCATTACATTCCACATATAAACAAAGTGGTTACATAAAGATAGTATTCTTCATTCCCATCAATGGAAAACACATTTGAAATAAAACATGAATTATTTCTTGACACTTCCTTGACACTATCATCATATCATGTACCTTTCCCTTGACCTGTGAACAACATTTCAAAAAAACATGGGATGAGCATAAAAAGCTCAGTATGGGTTATAAAAACATGGAAAGGAAACATGAGTTCATATATACATAAGAATGAAATCATACTTTACCCATAAAACATAGTAACTTTAACATACCTCATAAAATCATGAATAAATCATAGAAATCATAAGACATAAAGGTAACATGAGGCATTCATAACATTCTTACGTAGGGAGTAACCCTCTTGGTTACGTTTGGAATACCCATCACAGTATATTCCCTAAAATCTCTTCGGAGAAACCTTAACGTTTCACTCCTTCGTGTTACCCAATGCATTGGAGAGCTATATCGGGCTCACCCGCCCTTAGTTTATCACGTAACCACCCGTCTTCATAATAATGCCCAAGAACTATAACATAATCGTATCACATAAAACATGCGTAAAGGAAACATAACATTTCCACATTTCAATCAAAAGATATCAATACAACACAAAAACATTGTGAAAACCATTTTCAATACCAAAATAAAAGAAAAGTAAAACATGGTATTTATTTTTCTTTTAAAAAGAAGGTATGGCTTGTAGAGGAAGCCGAAACTCAAATAACGGTCACCACGGCGGAGAAGTCCTTGTCGCCGCATACGTACGACAAAAACATTCCCTTTTTTCGTTTAGTAAACACTTCGTATAAAAAAGATTCCTTTTGAATAAACGTAAAAGTCATAGGGGTTTATACACCGTATAAAAGAAAGTTGTGTATAAAATAAAATATGCCTCAATGAAAGGAGATTGAGACGAAGTCCCATACCTCGTATCCGACTTGACCCGACCGTTGTTTAATCTCCTGAATAATAAACTTGAGTTAATCTCTACTTGCTTATGAATCTTTTTCAAGTTCATTATTACTTTTATACCATGTTATGAACATCATGTAATCAGTTAAGTTAATAATGTTCATTTTGTCGGTATTTGGTTCTTAAGTCAAAAATAGACTTCTTACACTTACATGATGTTAATTTGGTCAAAGGTTCATTATATCCAGAATGGTATTCATGATGTAGATATCATATATGTCATATATATCCAGTACATACATGCATTTATAATATTACATCACATTTAGAGGTAAGAAATGAAATGCACCGTTCATGGAGACGGTAAGCCGTACGTACGCATGAACGCTACTTCCATTTCTATTTCATATTTTCTGGAATGGAATCATAATGATATAAGAGTATATTATAATTCCAGTATAATAACATATATAATATCATTAACTTTATCCTTTACACATCCCACATATGGTATTAACGAATCAAATCACTTTCAGGGGGCGGTAGTCCGCACTTCCTAAAATGAAGATATCATGTTTACCCATAATGGAAACCATAAAGGTATGCCCAAAATGAAAAAAACAGAAGCTTAAG
Organism: Viscum album; assembly: GCA_963277665.1. NCBI lineage: Eukaryota > Viridiplantae > Streptophyta > Magnoliopsida > Santalales > Viscaceae > Viscum > Viscum album. The sequence goes on along the minus strand of OY728131.1, from coordinate 225,929,185 downwards.
GAAAATATAAACATATTATATATCATATATAAAAATAGTGACATCATAATGGCCACCTTTAAAGGTGTTAAATGAGTTTTGAATAATCATCGTTTCGGGAGGTAGAATTTCACCATCCACGGAAACCGTATGTTCTTTAACCATTTTATGTAGTTGTGTGAGAGTGTAGCTCAAATAAATCTTATAACAACATCCTAGTATATTGATGATACTGGTGTTGTTACAAAAGAAGTAAATAAAAAGAGTTTAGGGGGTTGGAGAAGCAAAATAAAACAAATGAACATGAGAGAATGAATTACCTTTAAAAGTGTAACTCCTTTTGAGTTGAGACTAAAGGCTTCCTTTGAAAGGATTCTGCCCAAAGGGAATCCTCTAGGATGAGGAGAGGGATGTGGAGAGAGCATATGGGCAGGGGTTGGCCGAGCCAAAGGCTTGAGTAGTGTGTGAAATGAGGTAGAGGTGGGGGCCTTTTATAAGAGGAGATGAGGGGCACTTTTGGCAAGTAAAGAAATATTACTTTATTTGAAAATGTGTTTCGGTTTCAAAAGGACCCACATTGATATAATTCGTGGGTATGGTGATAAGGGTTTGAAATCCACTCATCCAATTGGTTTTGGCCATGTGTAGTTTATAGATTTTACATTGTCTTTCCATTTTATTTAAATCGTCAAATAATGATGTCATCACTGCATCATTATTATGTCATAAATATTTAAATTTATTTAATGTCTAAAAATTATAAAAAACGACTATGATATAGGAAATCTTTCTAGCTTTCCAATGACTATTTATAATAAAATTTCGGACTTTTATAACCCTACTTAAAAATTGTTTTCGTAAAACATATTATGTTTGTGTCATTTTCACTTTAACATTAAATAAAAAGTAATTTATGTCATTTCCCAAAAAAAGTGGATCCATGGGGTCCCCAAGTTGACCCATGGCATGTCATGGTCGGCCATGACACAACCAATGAGGTTGGGACATGTGTCTAGGTCATTTCATTTTATTAAAGTATTATTTATACCTTAAACTACCCTAATTACCACTAATCGTGATTAAGAACTTAATAAGTTACTATTCACCAAAAAATTATTATAATCTCATTGAACCACATTTTACTTCTTAATGACAACCATGTATGTCGGATTTTAAAAATTCAATACACATTAGTGGTAAACTTTCATTTAACTGAAAAATCAGTTTGCTTGATTATCACTTAGTGGTTTCACTATTCATCAAAAATTGAAGTTTTTCAGAAAATTACCAAAAATTCACCCTAAGATATATTTGATATTCCGAATTCAAAAATGAAGTCTATTTTTCAAAATTCAAATCATATAAGTCAAATTAATTAATTTAATAATTAATTCCCGCTGCCAGAGCAAATAGCGTGTTTTTACAAAACAATAAGTATCAAAAGATTGACACCAGTTTAAGTCTAATTTCAAAGTGAAATTGATTCCAATGACCACCATTGGATAAAATGGTAAAAATATATTCTAATTTCACTTAAAAACCAATTCAAAACATAAGATAATTATATAAATAAATTATATTAAAAAGTAGTTTGATGTAAAATGCAGTATTTTTCACTATTCATTAAAAAATTAACATTGTCAGAAAAATACCAAAAATTCACACAAGGTAAATTTTGATATCCCAATCATAAAGAATAAGTTTATTTTGACAAACATAGTTTATAAAATTGTCAAAATATTGATTCAAAAATGGTTTGCCATCAAAAGGCAGTAAAACAATCTTTTAAGAATATTAGTGTATTCCATGCATAAGATTGTATTTATTTTCATTTTAAGCCGCTATAACACTATCTTAATCATTAATAGACATAGATAAAAATATCTATTATTCATTACTTAATTGGGATGTTACATCTATATATATTCATTATATATTTATTCATGGTTCTTCTTAAAAGTTATAGGTAGAAAATAAAATACACCGTTCATGGAGACGATAGGTTGTACGTATGCAAAAACGTTGTATTCATTTTCTTTTAATATTAAAGAAAGAGAATCATATGATATATTATCAATCTAGGAAAATTTTATGTTATATATATCCTATATATTCATAAAATTAATCCTTATTACCATCCATGTGAAATATAAATGAAAAACTAACCACATTGTATCATGGAGTTTGTAAGTCATACGTATACATGAGCGATGTTGTCATTTCCCAAAATATGAAATGGTAAAAAAAGTAGATATGATATTGTCATTAAATAATTATAATTATTCCATAAATATAATATATATCATAAAAACCTATTTTCCATCCTAATTCCCACCATGAGTGGTGGTTAACAAAAAAACGAACAATGGTCATTTCATGAGGCGGTAGTCTACCTTACACATGAATGGTAAGTTCATTACCTATTAGATGTATGTGTGGGGAAGTGTAGGTAGAAAAATTAATATACAAATATCTTAGTATATTTAGGAAATTTCTGTTATTATATAAACATTACATGAAAATAATTTAGGGGTTTCAAGGAATAAATAAAATGAAAACATTCATTGATGAATGTTTCCTCTTCTTTGGGTATGTCCTTTTGATTTGCACAAAAGGACTTATTTGGTTGATTTATGTAAAAATTAAGGATTATAGGATTAATTGAATGATTTTGGGAGAATATTTGGGTAGTGTTTTCTCAAGACAAAGTGATTTATATGTGTGAATAAAAGAGAAGGATATGTTCCGTTTTATAAGAAAGGGGAGGGGTGCTTTTGGAAGCTCTCAAAAATATTAATTTATAAAAAATAAAAAATCAATCCAAATTCCTATAAAAGGTCATATATTCTAATATAATATTATATAAGGTAAAACTATCATTGAATAATAAATTTTATATAGGTTTTTATGTAATTTTAAACATTATCATTTTTTAACCCTTAGTTAACCTATTTTAATTTTTAATATGACAAAAAAATTAATATTAGGAGTATGTAATTTTTACATTTAAAGTGTAAATTGAATCATAAATGGTAAATTTATAATATTTTAGAAAATAATTTATCATCTTTTTCCTCATTTATTATTTTTATTATTTTTAAATAATTTAATAAAATATTATTTTCACAAAATATCATTAGTGTCAATTTTGAAACTATTTATTGATTTGATATTAATAAAATATATAAAGAAACATAAATTATAAAAAATTCATTTAATACACCCCTAATAAGTTATATTAACTTATATAATTCTTTTATCACCTTAATTAAGTCAAATTATATTTATATTACTATTTATAATGTCATTTAGTTGATTATTTCATTAATTGTGTAAATACAGCGATAACATTTTTTAATTATTTAAGATTATTATTTCTACACTAAAAATTTAAAAAAAAAATTATATTATTTATATTAACCTTTTATATTTATTAATAATATATATATTATAGAATATCGTTCATTTATCTCCATATTAAAAATATTATACTTATTAAAAGTAAGATAGTGACATTTTGTCACTCCCTTTAAAATTAAAAATACTTAAGTCATTTTCATAGAAAATTGTCCATTAAATTATTAAATTTCAATTTTTATAATTTAATGGTAGAATTAAATTCGTAAATAAATATTTGGTCAAGTTTTAGGATAGTTTAATAATACTTATAATATTATTTCTACCCTTAATTACTCGATTTACCTTTAACTATGGTAATAAAAATTACTAAAGTTATTATTCATATTGTTCCAAAATAAAAGTGTCCTATTTAAAAAAAATTAAATTATGATTAAAAATATGGAATATATTTTTCATAATTAAAAACACATAATTTTTTAAAATTTATTTAAAATTAATCTTGTTGATGTAATTTGAAAACGAGTTTTTAAAGTGAAAACGTCCTAAAGATTGAAGTGTTTTTATATCAAAGTTCAATGTGAAATTGATTTAAATTACCTAAATTGGATTAAATGATAAAAAAATTATTTAATTATACTTTAAAACTAATAAAATATATAATTTAACACTATAAATTATTTTCATAAAAATATGTTTTCAATTAAAATTCAGTAATTTTCACTATTCATCAAAACATGAAATTTATCTGAAAAATACCAAAAATCAAAAAAAGTAAATTTTGATATCCCACTTTCAAATAAGAATTTTATTTTTTCATATAAAATTATAAAATTGAAAAACATTTAAATTTAAAATGGGTTCACCATTAAAAGGTGATAAAATTACCCTTTTGAAAAATATATCTTTTTATTCAGAAAATTAGATTTATTCTTAGTTTATGCCTACAAAATCTATTGGATGAATATTAAAAATATTTTATTAAATATATAACATATATATTTCATTAATATCATTAAATAATTGTAATTAATTGGATTTATTAATAAAAAATGCCTTTATGAACATGAAAATAAAAATATTTCCTTTATATTCAATTGGTATATATTTTTTGTTTATAATTTATTAGTAAAAATGAATTCATATTGAAGACCATATATTTTCATAAATCTAGTTAATAGTATACATAAACACTAATTTAACATATATTTTATATCTAATTATATTAAATAATAATATTTTAATAGTATATTTTTGTTTGGTAAAACTCAGTCTGGCATATAACGCAAGCTATCAAAAGAACTCGATATTATGTGTAACACAAGTCAAACATTGTGTTTCGTATACCACAAGATAATATAATTTATTTGTGTGTAGTTAAACCTTGACTAAGTTTTATTTATAATTCAATAATAACTTGGTTCTTTCATATCAAATAAACTATATTTAGTGTTGTGTGAAATTAAAAAAAAATCGAGAAGATTAAATTAATTAAAATATATATATTTCACAAAATCTTGGGGTGTTACATTTTAACCCCCTTAAAATGAATTTCTCCCACAAATTTCTTCTGGTTTATCAAATTTTTAATACATGAATTTTACTTTCAGAGAAACCCACATCATTAAAATGAATCCTAAAAATTCCTTTTAAAAGGGGAAATTTTGAAACTTAATGGTTACCCAAAGTAACTCATAACTAGGTTTCCACATAGGAGAACATAGGTGGGAAGTGAAAACATGGACATGGAAGATAATTACAACTATAAATTTTAGATGGAGAGTGATATAGAATAGGGTCATTAGAATGTTGATAACCACAAAACCCATGACCAAATAGATTTGAAAAAGGTCATTGCTATAATTATAAAAGATGATAATTGGATAGCATTTTATTTCAAAATAAATTTATAAGAAATACTTTCTTGATTTCATCTCATAAGTATAATATCACTCTTTGGTTGTTCCTTTATCAATATACACTTCATTTATGACTCTAATAAATGAAGTTGAAATTGTAATACTTACAGAACTAGTGGATTATAAGATCTATAATAGGATGACAAGTCATTCCTTCTATCTCTAGTTATCATAAAAACAAAATGGTTAGCACATATTATCCATTATTAATAAATAAAAACATTAATCTCTAAAACCTCATCCAAATATCAATGTAAATAATTTCATAAATGGTTACCCTTATGAACCTTCCAAAATATTAAGATCCAAGACCTTCAAAAGAATGTCACTAAACTTATCATTTATCCCTAAAAACATGATGTATCTATTAATTTTCACATAACAAACATGTGAATATCATTATCATGTATTATCTTAAAACATGTTAATAACCTTAATTACAATGAAGCCTTAGTAAAAACTTGAATTCTTTCAAAAATTAAATCTTTCCGTGTACCATAAATCCAAAAACTCAATAAAATAAAACTATGATATCATAAACCATATTTTCATCTTTTCAGTGCCAATGTCATCAATACTATCCCATTTATAATCAAACATATCTATTTTTTTATCCCAAAAATCATGCACATATTAATATTTATCCTTCCCTTAATCATGTGTTTTCAAAAAAAACCACATTTCCATTAAATCAATTTTCTAGTCCATTGGAACCATTAAACATGTTCCTGTAAATTCTTAGATAAATATATAAAATGAATAATATTTATATATTCCACAATTCATATAACATAATTATTAAATGTAAACACATAAACACTTTTATTATTTCACTTTATCCTTAATCCATTAACAAGGTTACCTCATCCTATTACTTAAAAACTATTTACATTCATATTTCACCTATAGTCTCATCATCATCAGCAATATAAATAGTACTTATACCAGTTTCTCATTATCTTCGTGGGCTTTCCACATAGGTCATAAATTTCCAAAATGCTCATTATTTACATATTTTAAGTATTTATCAATTGATATTACCTTAGGGAGTCCAATATTCTCATCCATTGCGTTAGCTTGACTTTTCATTTACCCTTTTAATTAACTTGTTTTATGTCTTTATTTTTTACAGTAAAAACATCTTCTTGTTCCTAATAAGACATCCATTTGGGTGTTTCTTCCCATATTCTTTACTTAAATGAAAATGAATATTTTTTCCTTCGTGGTATCCATTACCAAAATTCTTAGTAAACTCTTTACTTATCTTCTTTGGTGAGTCTGAGAGTTGGTTAAGGTATATGTTGTTAATCATATTCTGTGAAAACTTATTAGGCATGATCACAACATCCTTTACTCTAGAGATCATCTCATATTACTATTCATCCTCAAATTTTCTATCACATTCTATGTTAATATTTTTCCATCTGGATCCCAACATCGACTAAAACCAGAAATCATAGAATGAACAACACTTATCATAGCAGAAAACCACATAACAATGACAAATCACCTATAGTATGTCTAAATTATGACACCTTATTTAATCTATAACACCTTAGTCTTATCCTTAGATACATCCCTAGACATATAGTTATAAATATCCCTAGGGATATCTCTAAAATTTTCTCATTCGAGTTTCCAAAGTTTGACTAAAAATTTTCTCTAAAACCAACTATAATGACTCGGGATTTTCATACATGGATATCACATCCTTTTTGTGGAAAATCTAGTACATTATATAATCACAAACCCAAATATCTTATTAGTTTAGTTCCATTAGAATCTTGGAACACAAACTTCTAGTCTGGTGGAAGATATTAAATGTTTCACACAAAGAACATTCCCTTTAGTACTTCTGATTAAAACCTTTCCTTACAACCTAGGGATAGGAAACATAATAAAGGGGTGATATCAGATGCTTAGTATGGGTAAATAAAGAATATGTGTAAGAATAAACATGACCATAAAGGGTATGAGAATGTGATCATAAAATTGTAATCTAATACCCTATATATCAAAGATCATAAACATGAATCATTTAATAAATATTTATAGTTCATAATAAATGAATCATAAGGTAATCAAAGAATATAATCCATAAATTCATAACATAAGAATATTTCATGGAATTCGTGGTAGATACATAAACATGTGATATCATTCCATATAAGTCAAGGGGCATTTCCAAAACTTTATAGGGAACTTCATGGGGACTAAAACTACTAGGAAAGACACATCACCATCCCCGGTCATAGACTTTCCTTGTAAGGGATCAGGTTTCCCCATATTATCATAGTGGATTGGGTTTCCCCATCTTCCCATAGTGGATCAATCTCATCGACTTGATTCCTATCTTTATCTCATTAGATATAAATCTTTACCCAATTAATTGGATGGATATATAGGTCCTACCCAACACATAATGAAAACCATGCATATTTTTTCCATAATAACATAAATCATTCAACATATCATACCCCATGTAATGAAATGATTTTCATAAACATCATTCAATCATAACATAACCCATTGGAAAGAGATGGTTTTCATAAATATCATTACATCATAAACATAAACCATTATAAGAAAGAATAATAATGATTCATTGAATCATATCCCTATTAAAACATGCGTAACATCAAATAATGTTTTCTTATATGGAAAATAATTTTATAGATCACTTGAAAGCAATTCTTGGGGAAATATCCTTTCTTATTTGAAAACGTTTCTTTTCTTAAACCAACAAACAATTTTAAAAGAAAACATTTTATTTGAAAATATCCCTCGAAACATTTAAAAAATGTTTAAATTATTATGGCATCATGATGGTAGAAAATTACTTTCATGTAATATAATTTAAAAAACATTACTTTCGTACTTTTTCAAGAAAAGTCACAAAGTGCCTCATTTGGAAATTGATAAAAATATTCCTTTCAAACCATGTATTAAAAATTAAAATTGGGTAATAATGACATTTAAAATAAATAGGATAATAGTAAAAATATTTTTTGAAAACATTTTTATAAAACATATACATGTAATACAAATAATTCCCTATAGAGACTTAGAACAAAATAATACCAAATATTGATGAGATTGTGAAATAAATACCCATCACTTTATAATCAGTAGAATCATATTCCCCGTGAAATAAATAAAATTATATAGATATAAAAATACCATAATCTTATGGATAATACTCATAAAATAAATTAATGAGTATTATATAAACCAATTATAAGAAACAAGTAGTGTATAAAGTATGTGTCCCACAGAAATGAAAGTGAGACATAAATCCAGTATTGTTGGAGTAAATTTTGAATAGTGACCCCATTAAAGAATAAAATAAATTGAAACATTTAATATAATGAATAAAAGTAAATTCATCAGATAAAATTTCATATTTCAATATAAACACCCTAATATAAGAATAATTTTTTATTATCAAATATATCTCATTGAAATAAAGTGAGACGAGAAATCTCTTACATTATGTCTTGACTCTCATCGTACTCATGAAAACTCAAGTATAATAAATAAAATTTTATGATACATCTATTAAATAACCATTTTCATATATATAATACCATATATAGTTTAATTATGAATTTATATTATACACTTATTAACAATTCCAAGTTTAAGCTATGTTTCGGGTAATAACTGCTTTGTTTCTCGTACATGTTTTTACTTGTTATTCTTGGTCCTCGTACTTAAGTTATAATTTTATTATCTATAGAATGGAAAAAATGATATATATATATATATATATTCAGTATATATTTATTCTTGGTGATTCATAAAATTAAGAGGTATAAAATAAAACACAACATTCTTGGAGACGGTAGGTCGTACGTTTGAATGAATGTTGCTTTCATTCTATTTTCATATTAAAGAAATAAAATAATATGATATATTATCATTATAGGAAATAATTTGTGTTATATATATCATATATATATATATATATTCATAAAATTCTTCCTTACTACCGTCTAAGTGAAATATAGATGAAAAACAAATCGTATTGCATTGTGGAGATGGTAAGTCATACGTACACATGAGCAGCGTTATCATTTCCCAAAATATTTTATGTTAAAAAGTTAAATATGATATTTTCAATATAAAAGTATAATTATGTCATAAATATTATATGTATCATAGAAACTAGAGTTTACATCAAAATTCCCTCCATGAGAGGTGGTAAAGGAAAAATGAACAATCATCGTCTCACGAGGCGGTAGTCCACCTTACACACGAATAGTAAGTTCATTACCCATTTGATCAAAGTGTGTGACAATTTATCTCAAAAAATAAATATTAAAACATATAATTATATAGATTATACTTATTTTATTATATAGACTTGAAAAAATTAGGGGGTTCGTGGATGAAATAAAACAAAAACGTTCATTGATTAACGTTACCTCTTCTTTGGGTATCTTCTATTGATTTATACAAAAGGACTTCTTTGGTCGGATTTACTCCCAAATGAAGTATTCTAGGACAAATTTAAGGATTTTGGGAGTAGATTTGGGTTGATTTTATCCAATCCAAATTGTTTTATATGTGTTAAAAAACATAAGGAGAGGTTCTCTTTTATAAGAGAGGGGAGGGGTACATTTGGAAACTCTCAAATATATTAATTTATAATAAATAAAAAATCAAGGGAAATACCTCTAAAAGGTCATCTATTCAAATATAATAGGATATATGGTTTTAATATTATAAAACAATAAATTTTAGATAAGATTTTATGTAATTTTAACTTCATATTTTTTATTAACCCTTAGTTAATAAATGGTAAATTTATGATATTTTAGAACATAATTTATCATATTTATTCTAATTTAGGATTTTTATTATTTTTAAATAATTTAATGATATATTTTTTTATAAAATATAATTACTGTCAATTTTAAAACTATTCATTACATTGCCTTTAATAAAATCCATAAAGTAAGATAACTTTGAAAAAAATCATGTAACACACCCATAATATGTCATATTAACCTGTAAATTTTTTTATCACCTTAATTAATTAAAATTTAATTTATTTTAAAATTTATAATATCATTTATTTGATTCTTTCATTAATTGTGTAATTACTGCATCATCAATTTTTTTTTATTTAATATAAATATTTATTCACTAAAATTTAAAATATAAAATCATATGTTGTATATAAACCTTTTATATTTATAAATATTATATATAGTCGAGTATTTATTTAATTTATCTTCATATTAAAAATATTATACATATTAAAAGTAAACGTGTGACATTTTGTCACCACCTTTAACTTTAATAATACTTAAGTCATTTCAATGTAAAATTGTCCATTAAATTATTCAATTTATATCACTATGTATTAAGGGTCGAATTAAATTTATATAAAAACATTTTGGAAAGTGTTAGGGTTGTTTTCTAATATTTATACTATTATTTTGACCCTGAATTACCCGATTTACCCTTAATTGTGGTAATAAAAATTACTAAAGTTATTATTCATATTTTCCAAAAAACGTAAAAGAGTCCTATTTACTAAATTTGGACCTTATGATTCCAAATATGGAATAAATTTTTAATAATTTAAAATACATAATTTTCTAACATATATTTAAAATTAATCTCGTTGACGGAACATGAAAATGAGTTTTTAAAGTGAAAAGGTCCAAAAGATGGAAATGTTTTTATATCCAAATTCATTGTGAAATTAATTACAATTACCTAAATTGTATTAAATGATAAAATTTCTATCTAATTATACTTTAAAACCAATCAAATATATAATTTAACACCATAAATTATTTTGATGAAAAATATGTTTTCAATTAAAATATTATATTTTTTACTATTCATGAAAACAAGAAACTTTTCAGAAAAAATGCCAAAATTTAAATAAAAGTAAATTTTGATATCCAAATTTAAAAAAGGAAGTTTATTTGGTAATATTAAAATTATAAAAGTGTCAAAAATTAAATTTGAAATGGGTTCTCCATTAAAAGTCAGTAAAATTAGCCTTTTGAAAAATATATCTTTTTATTCATAAAATTGGATTTATTCTTATCTTATGACTATAAAATCAATTGAATGAAAAAAAAATATTATTGAATATATAACATATATATTTCATTAATATCATTCAATAATTGTAATTAATTTAATTTATTAATACAAAATTACTTTGAGAGCATAAAAATAAAAATATGCCCACTATATTCTATTGGTATATATTTTCTTTTCTAATTAATTGGTAACCAATGAATTAATCTTATAAATAATATATTTTCATAAGGTTAGTTAATAATATTCATAAATTCTAATTTAATGTATATTTTATATCTTATTATATTAAATAATAATATTTTAATAATATATTTTTACTCAGTAAAACCCAGTCTTGCATATAATGCAATCTATCAAAAGAATTCAGAATTGTGTTCAACACAAGCCAAACATAGTGTTACATGTATTTCAATCTAATATAATTGTTGGGTGTAGAACAACCTCAACTCAGTTTTTCATATAATTCAATAATAACTTGGTTCTTTGATATAACACAAGATATATTCAGTGTTGTTTGAAATGAAAAAAAAATCTATCAAAAAGATTAAATTAACTAGAAAAATTATATTTCCAAAAATATCATGGTTTTACATTGAATTTCTTGTATATAAACATCCCTAGTCACAATTTTTTGGAAGAAATTCCCTGCGAGCCTTGTCATACTCACTTTGGAGGAATTTGGTACAATTCTGGGTATAGATCGGTTTTACCTACATAGATCTAACATAAATTTCCATGAGAATGAAATCACTCTCTGTATCGTGAATCGTCCTATGATTCTGTATAGGTGAGAGGAGGAGGATGAATCTTCTTTAGCACAACATCGTAATCATGGAGATTATTTTCTTATGATCAAGTGTATCTTGCTCAAATGATTGATTCCGGGTAAATAATCATTCATCAAGACATGAATATTGTGTGGGAATATGCTAATGTGTTTATCGATGAATTGTTTGGTCTTCCTCCTAGCCAAGAGGTTTAATTTTCAATCAATCTTATATATGGAGAGTTACTATTTTACAGTAATATTTATATAATGGATATTTTGTAACTTGAGTAGCTAAATAAACAACTATATGAGAATCTAGATAAAGGGTTCATATGCCCAAGTACTTTTCCATGGGGTGCACAAGCCTTATTCATCAAGAAGAAGGATGGGACCATGCTCCATTGCACTGATTATTGTGAGCTCAACAAGATCATGATAAAGAAAAATTATCCTATAAAATATATTTATTACTAGTTCTATAAGTTACATGGATCCCAATACTTCTCCAAGGTGGATTTGCGGTCAGGATATTACCAAGTTAGTGTGAATAAGGAGTGTATTATAAAGACTACTTTTTTGTGTGAGTTACGGGCACTATGAGTTCACAGTGATGTCTTTTAGGATCACTAAAACTCCAACAATCTTCATTTAATGGATGAATATATTACTTATTGATTATCTCAAAAAATTTGTGGCTTTCCTTATTGATGATATTCTAAAATACTCCAAAACCAATGAGGGGCATGAGGAGCATCTGAGAACTGTGATACAGAATTTAAAAAGTTAGAATCTTTATTTAAAGAAAAAAAAATGTGAGTTCTAGTTGAAGGAAGTATCATTATTTGTTTATATCATCAAAAGTAATGGTATATCTATAGACCCTTCAAAAAAATATTCCATTGAAGGATGATCGAGCCCAACATCTATGACAGATATCTCTAGTTTTCTTGGATTAGCTAGGTAATATAATCGATTTGTGATAAATTTATCATGATTATAAAACCCCCTAACCAAGATAACTCATAAGGGAGTGAAGTTTTCTTGGAATGATGAATGTAAATTTATATTCAAGGATCTTAAAAGGTGTCTTATCACTACACATGTTCTTGAACTACCCACAAGTGGATAAATTTTCATAATATTCAGCAATGCTTCGAAGAAGGGATTGGGTTGTGTGTTAATGAAGAGGGGAAAAGTGATATCCTATGATTCATGGAAGTTTAATATTCATGAAAAGAACTACCCAACACATTATATAGAGTTTTATTGAGTGATCTTCACTTTGAAAATATATCTTCATTATCTCTTTAGAGAGAATTGAGAAATGTATACGAAATCACAAAATAATCAATTATATGTTCACATAGAAATAGTTAAATGTGTGGAAATAAAGATGGTTAGATATGACCAAGTACTATAACTTCTCAATCCACTACCATTTGAGAAAAATGAATAAAGTGGTAGGTTCTCTAGGTATAAAATATCCACCAATTATATCACTGATGAGAATTGATATGGATCTGGTCTCATTTTATTTGAAAAGGATTGACATGGGAATCATAATGTAAGGAACATAGTCAATCCTTTAACAAATTATTGTTCAACCATCCCTTATGTAAAATTTGAGGGATGCTCAGAGAAATAATGTTGGAATTTAGAAGAAATTTTAAACTATAAGAAAAGGGAAATCCGAGGAGTTCAATGTTAATGAAGAAGGAGTTGTGATATTTGGGACAAGGTAATGTGTACCATAAAATCCTAAGTTAAAGAAGGAGTTTTTGGATGATGCACATAGCTCTTTCTATCTATCCACCTAGGAAGAACAAAGATACATCGATATCTTCAAGAACACTATTCATGGTGCAATATAAAGAAGAATATCATGGAATATACATCAAGATTTATTGTATGTAAAGAAGTGAAAGAAAAAATTCAAAAAACTAAGGAGTTGATGCAACCATTACCCATACCTATACAAAAATGGAAAAACAACATAATGTAATTTGTCACTAGCCTTAAAAATACATCAAGAGGGAATAATTTTATATGGGTTTTGGTGGATCATCTTACAAATAATTCTCACTTCATTACAATTTGATATGATTTATCACTCAATAAACTTGCAATGATATACATTAGATAAGTGGTGAGACTTCATGGAACACCGCTATCGATTGTATCTGATCAAGATCCAAGTCTCACCTCTAAGTTCTCGAAGAGTACTCAGCGTGATTGAAATAGTGAGTTGAAATTAATCATGTCTTATCACCCTCAAAATGATGGATAATCTAAGTGGACTATCCAGACACTTGAGGATATGTTGAGAGCATACTCAATTGACATCAAAGGATGAAGGGACCAACATATTCCTCTATTCGAGTTCTCTCCATTCCTAATCAAGCATAAAAATGACTCCCTATGAATCCCTTTATGGGAAGATGTTAAGAACACCTGCATGTTGGGATGAATTTGGGGAATGAAAACTATTATCTCCTGAAATGGTATAGAAAATTGTGGAAAACGTTAGAACATTCAACATCACATCAAGGCTGCTCAGATTCATAAGAAGAGTTATACTGATAATCATCAAAAATACCTAGAGTTTGATGTTGGAGACATGGTATTCCTCCACATATTTCCATGGAATAATTTCATGATTTTTTAAAAGAAGGGAAAGCCTATTCCAAGATAAATTGGCCCCTTTGAGATCCTTGATTGAATTGGAGTGGTGGCCAACTGACTAGAACTCCCACCTAACCTATCTCAATTACATCATGTATTACATATATACTTATTGAAAAAGTACATAACTTAACCCACACATGTATTCAATCTAGAGGTTGCACCATTGGGGAATGATCTCTCATATGAAGAGCAGCTGGTGAAGATCTTAGATCATAGAGACAGAGTTTTACTAAATAAGACAATGCACCTGGTCAAAGTGTTATTCAGAAATGAAAAGTTTGAAAAAGCAGCGTGAGAACCATAGGAAGTGATGAAACAAAGTTACCCACATCTATTTTAGTGTTGTAAATGAAAATTTAAAGGGAGAAATTTATTAAGGGGGGATATTGTAATGACCTAAACGGGTTATAAATAAAACTACCCTTGTGATTTATTAAAATGCCATATTATGTTATATAGTTATATAAAACACATGCAATTATTTGGTTTTATTATATCCTATAGAATATAAAGGACCATTAAGAATATTTACCATTGATAAAATATTCATTGAATAGTGGTCACATGATTAGTATAAATATAAGGTTTTAACAAATCCAATTGACACAGACAAAGGAATTGATGACCTCAACCAGTAGGATCATACTCTATAAATCTAATTTATAGGTGCTTCCAAATTAGATAGAATCACTAGAATTTTCCATTTACCAAGCCCAATCTAAGATCTAATAAATTAATCATGATCTAAACCATTTATAGGATAAGTATAAGCTCATCGAGATCACATCCCAAACCATGTACGACGAACCATCCCATGAAAGTCCCACTTTCACACACCTTACTCTTAGGGCATCTTCTGGTGTAAATGGATATGTATCAAGACCATATAAATATGTTTATTTACATTATTTATTATATAATAATGAATATATTTTCATCTTATTATTGTTACTTTAGAAATTATTTTTATTTTGATGCAATAAAACACAAATATTATTTTTGGGTAATATTAAAATTTAATTAAATAATTTATTTTGATGAATTAATGGATTTTCAAAATAAATAATATTTTAATAAAATTTTATTATCAAATAATTTTTATTTAGTATAAATGATCATATAAATTTTATAAAGTCAAATTCAATTTTTATAAGGGTTCAAAAACGGTTATTGTCCAAAAACACAGCATTTTCAATAAATAAATGTTATTATTTTAAAAGTAAAAATTCACATACTTAGAAAACTATTTAGATAAAATGAATATTATTTTTTGGAATAATAATTTTGAAGTTATCCAACAATTAATTTTTAATAATTTTTTGAGAAATTTGAATTTTCAGGTAAAAAATTAAATACCATATAAATATGAATTGTGTAATCTGACATCATAATGGAACCAAAGCAGGCTTCAAGATACATCCCCACATCCCCAAAACTAGGAACCAATTATTTCTCAACAATAGAGGATCCCAAACGAGTTCGTGTCACAATAGAGCAACCACACTGCTTCAGATTCACAACCAACTACCATACCACAACGGAGGATTCCATCCTCACCCACTTTCACCCATAAGTATCTAGTAGAAAAGACACACCCCCTACCAAAACATAATAGGGAAACTTCCTGGTAATTGTACATAATTCATTATTTTCTTCTTTCTGTTGATTAACCGGGGTGACCACACAAGGGTTGATGTTCACTGGGCATTCATTTAACCAGCCGAGTTCAAGTGATTAACTGATTTCCATGTTGCAGTCATTTAAGCATCACATAAGTCATGGTTCATTAGTGTGCAAAGAAACACCACCAACGACCATGATTTTAAGTGAGCATAGTCCCGCACAATTCACAACACATATCAACATAAAAGAGTACAGTAGAACGTTGATCACACCCCCCCCCTTCATTTTTTAAAGGTCCGTTCATTATCTTCATTAAGTTTGGTTTCATCAATCCCCACAGAAACAATAGTGTACCCACCCACATGATACACAGTAAGTAGAGATGAATGAAAATCCCTACTTAGTTGATCAAGGATCAAAGTTTTTCTCCCCGTTCCAAGAACAGGGGATGTGCGGCTTACAGGGGAGGAATTTCGTGGACTCCAAGAGGTGTATAAATTTCCAGCAGAGGCGCACCACAAGCCACGGGAAGAGAGGAACTCAATGCGCACCAGGAAGAAGAAAGAAATCTAGTCGAGAAGAGAAAAAAAAGAAGAAACTCTATAGGGAGAAATAAAGAGGAGATTATATTGTTACGGGATATGGAATTTTGAATGCCTGGAAAGTCATATCGTGGTTTCCCACATGGTTTGGGTGGTTATGCATGATGATATTAAGTTTTTAATTAATATCTCCTATTGGGGAGGTTTCTCGGGATTTTTATGAATTAATTATGGGCTTTAAATGGCTTTAAAAAAAGTAAAATAATTAATTTACGTCAAAAAAAGTCATGCGAGCAGGACTGGAAAAAGAAAACGGAGGTTTGGGTGAGGAAATAGTGCCACTGTGACCGGTGCCACCATCACGGTTCCACCATTTTGGCAGAGCCTTATTTTGGAAAAGTAATGGTCCATGAGGGTCTGGGCCATTACACTTGGGATATGATATTTCTATGTGATTATGTTTGGCTAGTATTTATTAGTTTCACTATGATTGTTTGGGTTACAGTGTGAAGAGTATCGGGTTTTTTCTAGTTAATATCACATGGGAACCTTGTTCCATGGTGATAAGCGTTATACAATAGAATATTTGGATATAAAATTCCTTAGTTATTCCATTTTTTGGATCATTTCACAATGGTATTTGGGTTACATTTTCTTCTTTGTTAGGGTGGTTTTCTGGTTTGAAGTTGGGACTACGGCTTGTGTCATGATTATTGGGAGTTCAATAATTGTTCCACGACCCTATAGGTTGTGTCTTAATATTCTTTGGCTATATATAATTTAAATAAATTGACTCCCCAATATTTGGGGTGGATATCACCAGGATTTATAGATCATCACACTATTATGGTATGATGAAGCCCATCCCACCATGATGTTTTATTTTCATAGATTTTAATATAAATTTGGGTACCATGTCACGACCCATCCTCGGGGCCCGTGTCGTGACTACCCAAAGCCCGCCTTCCACAGGCCAGGGGTTGGCGACTAGCACCAAGGCGTAATTCCCGATAAAAAAAGGGAAGGCATTGCCTTTGTAAATTAAACAAACACCACAGATCAAGCATGCAGAAATAAACACTAAGTAAAACTGGGTAAAATAGTAAGTGCAGAAAAGTAAGTGGGTCAGAATACAAAACCAAACTGAAAGTAAAGTACACTGGAAAAGGAAGTACAACAACTGAAAAGTAAAGCCGCAACGTCGATCCGTCCACTGGAAGTCCAACCTGAAGGGTGGGTACATATAGTCTCCACAACTCCACGGGTCCAGTCGTCGGGGTGAGTATACGCTACTCAGTAGGGACCCCGAGACCCCCGAAGGTCTCCCAAAATCCACAAAGGATAATCCACAAAGGAAAGATAAAATCACGAAGTAACATCCGACACTACTTAGGTATATGCCCATATATATACCTATGTTATCAATTCCAGTTCGGCTCCAACATCCGAGCCCAAGTACAACCCAGTCCACAATGGAAAGCACAACGTAATCCACACAGGATATCAAGTCAATCTTATCAAAGATAAGATTGCAAGTCAAGGCTCAACTCACACAGGTATACTTATTTGTAAGACGATAGAGATGATCAGATGTAGCTACCGATTCATCTAAGTCGTCGGACCCACACAGGATCGATAGGTACTAACCCCCACAATGACCCACAAAGGATCGATAGGTACTAACCCCCACAATGACCCACAAAGGATCGATAGGTACTAACCCCCGCAATGACCCACATAGGATCGATAGGTACTAACCCCCGCAATGACCCACAAAGGATCGATAGGTACTAACCCCCGCAATGACCCACACAGGATCTGACCCACACAGGATCAGTTTGTGCTGGCCCACACAGGACCGCTGAGCGCTGACCCATAGAGGATCTAACCCACACAGGATCGGAAGGCACTGATCCACACAGGATCGCTGAGTGCTGCAGTCGTCGCTGTCGAACCCACGGAGGATTCCCATGCAGTCTTCATCGTCGTCGCAGTCGCAACCAGCTCTAAGGTTCCCGCACACAGCAAGCTCATTTCGGGAGGTTCCGCTCCACAAGCTGAGGGGATGATACATCAACTGACCCGAAGTTCTGAGTTGATGTATCCAAAAGTTCCGTAACGTCAAAAGGAACTCAACGTGACAGACGAAACGTCAATCGGACACCCGGTCTGAGAGTTATTGGTTTTTTCGTTCCAGGGGCCCGGTTCATTTTTAAGTCAAAACCAACCCGACCACACTCCATATGCATCCAGACCTCAATCGGAGTAATCCAAAAGGTCCGTCTCACTAAGAGGAATCCAACAAAGTCGACAGTACGTCAATCGGACATCCGGAGCTCAAGTTATAACCGTTTCTGCTCCGAGGGCCCAGTTGGTTTCGTGTTCGAACCAACCCGGCCAAATTAAAAGTTCTCCTAAACCTTGAGTGTAATATACCAAAACTAACTTCTCGATCCAAGGATCACATCGCAACTGACAATGCGTCATTCGGAGGTTCGTAGCCCAAGTTATGGGCAAAAGACCGAAAGAAGTCTGTGAATAGGGGGTTCGGGCCCGGTTCGACCCGGCCCGATACCCCCTGGGTTGGCCCGAACAGGGTCGACCCGAACCGGGCCCGGGTCTGGCCCATTATGTCACGACCCGGCCTAGTGGACGTGGCTCGGCCTGGCGGCCTGGCCTGGCGTGCTCGGCCTGGCCAGCGTGGCCAGGAGGCTCGGCCGAAACGGCCGAGCAGAAGGGGGGGGGGGCGCTGCCCCCTGTTGGTCTAACCGCGACCCCCATGTGGGGGGCCGCTCCTTCGGCCAGACGGGGGTTACGACCCCCGACCTTCTTGGTGACCGGCAGGCCCAGTCCGGCCGGCCGGTTGCTACTACTGCGGGACCGCCGCGGTCCCGCCCTCCTGCTCCGGCGGCCGGAAGCCGGCCGCCGCTCCCTGCTCCGCCACGGCCAAAGGTCGTGGCCTTGGTCCGACCAGCGCAGCCCGGCGGTGCCGCGCTTCTCCGCCCATTCATTATTATTTCTGCACGGTGCAATGGCACCACCCTGCCTTGCTCGTGCCGCAACAAAATCAAGCATCAAGGGGGAGGAGGGTCGGTCGTGTTCGTGCAGTCCGACCTCCTCCCGTTATTACGATAACAGGCGGATCAATTAGGAAACGATGAACGGTGACAAAATTATTCACGAAGAAGAAATTAACCCCTACCTCAAGCGTTGTTGATACGTCGCGGAAAAGAACGCCACGGAAGAAGGCCTCGCAGAAGGAGGTTTTTTGGCGTCGCGGAGAAGAGAATCATTGGTGTCGCGTCGTCGATCTCTGAGGATGGCGTCTCTCACCGGCTGCGGAGAGAGAAGAAGACGGTACGACGAACTCCCCTTTGTGGTGACAGAGTTCTTCGTCGAAGGCTCGTGTTCTTCGCATTCTTCGACGAGGAAGAATATGTTCTTCAAGAGTTAGAGAAAATCCTCTCCACAACCAAACCAACAATAATAAAATAAGTGTTGCCCTATTTTATTTCTCATGCCATGCTTTTCAAAATTACAAAATTCAAAACCTAAAATACTTAATTAATTGATCTTAAGTTATCATATTAATTAGTCTTTAGGTGGCATGAATTAATGTGAAAGGAAGTCACATCATTTAATACAATGGGGTTTTAAGGGGAAGAGTTATGGGGGTTTAGGGAATTTGAAGGGGTGGGGTTCCTGTGGGCCCCACCTCACCTTAAATCCTCTCAAGGGAAGTTTAGAACAATAGTGGGTCCCACTCCAACCACTTAGCTTAGGTTAAACTATTTTGAACAAAAATAAAATTGGTTGCACCATTTTATTTTATTCTTTACTTAACCCAAGATTTTTAATAACCTCACCCGAGCAAACTCAACTCTGAAAAAGGTGTTCCTAAGCAATTCTCGACGTTGCGGTTTCATCAGTTCCCTCAGATTTCTATTCCGAGCACTTATTTAAAAGTTAGGAAATACCGCTCGTTCGTTCACTGAAAGTACCCGAGCTAAACTTTGGAAATTTATTCTGGGCGCACTAGGCCTCAGAATTAGGTGCCGTTAGAAACTGAGTTCTTGTAAAATCCCAAAGAAAATTAAGAAAAAATTTACCTTAAATTTTAATGGTCTTTACATTACTCCCACATCAGGTCTTTACGTCCCTATAAAGATACATCATAAACTAGGGGGAAAATGTGGGTACTGTGCACGCATCTGAGCCTCCCGCTCCCAAGTGCTCTCTTGGAGGTTCCCGTGCTGCCACCTGATGCGCACTAGAGGAATCGACCATCCACATAGGACCCGCTCCTGTCGATCCTCGATCTCCATTGGGACCTCCGCAAAAGTTTCCCCATCACCAATATCCATCTCCCCATGTTCAATTATATGCATCGAGTCGTGCACATATCTCCTCAGCTGAGATACGTGAAAGACGTCATGCACCCGGTGCAACTGAGGTGGTAGAGCCAGGCGATAGGCCACCTCGCCAATCCTGCTGAGGACCTGAAATGGTCCGATGAAGCATGGATACAACTTGCCGCCTCAGCCAAATCTCTGTAATCCACGTCAAGGTGAGACCCATAAGAAAACGTGGTCGCCATCCTCAAACTCTAGTGGTCTCTGCCTCCTGTCATAATAAGACTTCTATCGGCTCTGAGCTGTCCTCATCCACTCCTGGATGACCTCAACCTTCTCTGTCATGGCCTGGACCATCTCCGATCCCACAAGTGCTGACTCCCCAGGGTCTGTCCAGCACATAGGTGATCTGCAAGGTCAGTCGTACAACACCTCGTATGGTGCCATCCCTATGGTGGAGTGGTAGCTGTTGTTGTGCGTGAACTCCACCAAGGGTAGGTGGCCCTCCCAGTTGCGACCAAAGTCAAGGAAACATGCGCGGAGCATGTCCTCGAGAGTCTGAATGGTCCTCTCCGTCTGACCATCCCTTTGAGGGTAAAAGGCGGTACTCAAACGTAGCTGCATCCCGAATGCCTCCTGCAACCCCTTCCAAAGCCGGGAAGTAAAGCATGCATCTCGATCAGAGACGATAGATGATGGCACACCATGAATCCGTACGATCTCCTGAACGTAGAGGCGTCCCAAGATCTCCACTGAGCCCTGCTCTCTGATGGGTAAGAAGTGGGCCGACTTGGTGAGTCAGTTGACAATTTTCCAAATGGATTCGTGACCTCTAGAAGTGCATGGAAGTTCAGTCACAAAGTCCATAGATATCCCGTCCCACTTCCACTCCGGGACCTCCAAGGGTTGTACCAAGCCAGCTGGTACCTGGTGCTCTGCCTTCACCTACTGGTAGGTGAGGCATCGAGAAACAAACTCAGCCACAACCTTCTTCATACTCAGCCACCAGTGTTGTCGTCTGAGGTCCTGGTACATCTTCGCCACACCTGGATGTACCGCTAAAGGGGAAGTGTGGAACTCTCTCAACACCTCCTCCTATAAAGTAGCTGGTACCATGGTATGTCCTCTGAAAAGGATGACATGCTCTCCTCCCACAGAGAATCCATCAGGTTCCTGTCCTGAGGATATCTGTGCACGACGTGTCTCACAGTCACCATCCCCACATTGAGCCTCTCTGACCCACTGAAGAAGTGAAGGAGTGACTGTGAGTCACAGAAGAAAGGTTTCTCCAACACTATCCATGAAGGATATCTGCAAAGTGGCTAGCTGCTCTGTCGCCTCCCCAAGTAGCTGAATGCCCGTCCTCTTGCTGAGATCATAGGCTACTACATTCCCCTTTCTAGGAGTATAGACTATCTCAAAGTCATAGTCCTGGAGGAACTCGAGCCATCGTCGTTGTCTCAGGTTCAGGTCTTTCTACGAGAAGATGTACCGGAGACTCTGGTGGTCAGAATAGACTGTAAAGTGCTCTCCCATTAGATAGTGTCGCCACATCTTCAGAGTGAAGACCACTACTGCTAACTCCAGGTTATGGGTATCGTAGTTCTTCTCACGCTGCCTCAAATGACGTGATCCATAGGCGACCACTGCCCGCTCCTCCATCAGGACACATCAGATTCTGGTCCCTGATGCATCGTAGTAGACTACGTACCCTAATCCCTCCTCTGGTAGCCTCAAGATAGGTGCACTGGTCAATCTCTGTCTCAGCTCTTGGAAGCTCTGCTGACATCTTTCTGACCACATGAAGGGTTTCCCCTTCCTCTTCAAAGCTGAATGTTGTGCTGAAACTCTAAAGAAGTATGGCACAAATCTCCGGTAGTTCCCAGCTAGTCCCAAGAAACTTCGCACCTCCGTCATGCTCCTGGGTGGCTCCCAAGCTAGCACTGCCTCGATCTTCGTAGGATCCACTGCAACTCCCACCTCAGAGATGACGTGTCCTAAGAAGTGGACCTCACATATCCAGAACTGACACTTCGAGAGATTACCATAAAGCTGGTGCTCTTGGAGTGTGTCCAGTACAACCCACAAGTGGTAGGCGTGCTCCTCCTCAGTCGTCGAGTATATCAATATGTCGTCGATGAAGACCACGACAAATCGATCAAGGTAAGGCTGAAAGATCCTGTCCATGAGGGCCATGAACACTATTGGAGCATTGGTTACCCCTAAAGGCATAACCAAGAACTCATAGTGGCCATACTGACACCTGAAGTCCGTCTTATGCACGTCCTCGTCCTGAACTCTGAGTTGATGATAGCATGACATGAGGTCTATCTTCGAGAACCACCGTGATCCCTCGAGCTGATCGAAGAGGTCATCAATCATCGGTAGCAGATACTTGTTTCTCACGATCACCTGGTTCAGGATACGGTAATCGACACATAGTCGCAAGCTCCCGTCCGCCTTCTTGGCGAACAAAATTGGGGAAGCCCAGGGTGAAACACTGGGTCGGATGAATCCCTTGCCCTGCAAGTCCTCCAGCTGTACCCGTAGCTCTCGAAGCTTGGCGGGAGCCATCCGATACACTGGGGTGGATATTGGGGTTATCCTGGGGTATAGTTCAATATAAAAGTATACCTCTCTGCGAGGAGGTAGTCCTGGAACATCGTTAGGGAAAACATCTGCATACTAATCCACAACTGTAGGTAAGCTCGGACTCCGCACGTCAACTGCTCCTAGGATGACACTAGCCAAGTGATGAGTGATGGGCTGTCCTCTCCTCTGTGAGAGTCCATCCTGTGCTGTGAAGGCTCCCTTCTCACTAGTGAAGGTGAACCTGCTCCCGTCAGTGAGTACACACCGCACCTTACGCCTAACACAGTCAATCTGATCATGGACTGTAGATAACCAATCCATGCCCAAGATTACATCATACGACCTCGACGCCACTAAAATAAGATCCAATCCGAAGATCTCGCCTCCTAGAGTAAGCTCACACTGTCGGCACCAGTGCGTAATCGTCGAGTCTGCTCCCGTAGGAGTCTCTATCCGTAAGGATCGAGCCAATGGCTCTGTCGGAATCTCCGAGATCCGAACAAGGGCAGTGGCAATGAAAGAATGACTCACTCCTATGTCTATAAGAACTACATCAA
The DNA here is from genome assembly GCA_963277665.1 of Viscum album. NCBI lineage: Eukaryota > Viridiplantae > Streptophyta > Magnoliopsida > Santalales > Viscaceae > Viscum > Viscum album. The sequence continues at coordinate 225,904,741 of OY728131.1, read as the reverse complement.
GGCTGGAGTAGAAACAGATAGTACCTCGAATCATCTAGGGCGCGTCGTGGTTGCAGGCCTCTGCTACCTAAAGTTGTGCCTACCTCTGCCCACCAGCTCCTTGTGGTCGGGGTGGGCCTCTTGGTGGTGGTGGTGGTAGAGCCTCAAAGCGTCGCCCACCACCTTCTGATTGGCTAGCTCCTCGGCCTCTTCCACCTGCTCCCTGCGGACCGCCACGTTCGACCCTATACCTCTTTCTGGGTGGTCCCTCAACCGTCTGCTGCTCCTCTGCACGGCGGGTCGGGCAGTCACGAGCCATGTGGCCCTGCCCGCCGCATGCGTAGCACTGTCTGCCTCTCGAAAGACTGGCTCTGCGTTGTGTGCCCCGCACCTCTGAGCCAATGTCTTGAGGTTGTCTTCCTGAGGGTCTAGTCCGCCTAGAACCATGTGTCATCCATTGACTTCCAGCTGCAGAAGATTCGGCTACGTGCCGCCCTGCGGTAGGTCTCGCTGCTGGCGTAGGCTCCGCAAGAAATCTCTCGATGAGAAGGGCTCTCTCCAGTACCCCTGCCTGTGTCGGAATGCCGAGGGAGATCAGTGATGCCCTGATCTCATGCCTCAATCCCTGCTCGATGGTCCGGGCCCAGAAGAATGGGTCCCGTACCATGTCCGTCGAATAGCGCAAGAGATCGGTAAATCTTACCGAGTACTGGGAGACCGTCATGCTGCCCTGCCGCAGCTGTAGAAGCTCTTGGATACGCACCACAAGGAGGGTGGCTGGGACGAACTCTGAGCGAAAGAGGATCTCAAAGTCCGTCCAGAGGAGTGATGCCTCGTCGTGCACCTGGAGCATCAAGTTCCACCATCTTCCTGCTGCCGCATGTAGGAGACTCGCTGCAAGGATCACTATGAGGTCTGCTGGTGTCCCTACCAATCGAAAAACTCATACAACTGCCTCCAGCGAATCCTCGGCTGCCTGAGGGTCCATCTCCCCGTGGAACCTGGGTGGTCTATGACACTGAAACTTGTGCAGTGCACCAAGGTGACGTTCACTCTCAGCGGCTGGGGCTAGTAGCATCGATGGCTTGGTGGGTAGTGGTACCTCCGGTGCCTCTGCAGTAATAGGGCCCTGCACCGAGGCCTTGTCGCTTGGTGGGTTGTCGTCACGTACAAAACTCGGAACCCTAGCTGGCTGTCGTCATGGGGCCATCCTGAAAAGAGACAGGTGTGCCACGGTCAATACAGTATACCTGGTGAGCTGACACAATGTAATCACTAAGAAAACTTGAAACACACATGCAATCAATGTTTTCGTGCATTAAGTCGGAAATCAGAAGTCAGGGTCCTGGTGTACGGATACGTCGGCCGCTGCATCAACACTGGACTCCCTAGACCGATAACCACACTAAATACTCTTAACATTATTGCTTCACATAGAAAAATATCAGAGTCCTTAGTTTTGCGGTAGAACCGAACTCCTCTGATACCAATTTGTCATGACCCGTCCTCGGGGCCCGTGTCGTGACTACCCCAAGCCCACCTTCCATAGGCCAGGGGCTGGAGACTAGCACCAAGGCGTAATTCCCGATAAAAAAAGGGAAATCATTGCCTTTGTAAAGTAAACAAACACCACAGAGCAAGCAAGCAGAAGTAAACACTAAGTAAAACTGGGTACAATAGTAAGTGCGAAAAAGTAAGTGGGCCAGAATACAAACTCAAACTGAAAGTAAAGTACACTCGAAAAGGAAGTACATCAACTAAAAAGTAAAGCCGCAACTTCGATCCATCCACTGGAAGTCCCACGTGAAGGGTGGGTATAGATAGTCTCCACAGCTCCATGGGTCCAGTCGTCCTCTCTGTGAACGTCCCGCCCTATGGTCCACCTATAGGTACCGACTCTCTCTACGATCCGAATCCGCGATCAGCGATGTCCGTCATCTGCATCCAACACAACGTAGTGTGGGTATTTTCCATGCAGGGGTGAGTATACGCTACTCAGTAGGGACCCCGAGACCCCTGAAGGTCTCCCAAAATCTACAAAGGATAATCCACAAAGGAAAGATACAATCACGAAGTAACATCCGACACTACTTAGGTATATGCCCATACATATACCTAAGTTATCAATTCCCATTCGGCTCCAACATCCGAGCCCAAGTACAACCCAGTCCACACAGGAAATCACAACGTAATCCACACAGGATATCAAGTCAATCTTATCGAAGATAAGATTGAAAGTCAAGACTCATCTCACACAGGTATACTTCTTTGTAAGACGATAGACATGATCATATATAGCCACTAATTCATCTAAGCCATCGGACCCACACAGGATCGATAGGTACTAACCCCCACAATGACCCACAAAGGCTCTATAGGTACTAACCCCCGCAATGACCCACAAAGGATCGATAGGTACTAACCCCCACAATGACCCACAGAGGATCGATAGGTACTAACCCCCGTAATGACCCACAAAGGATCGATAGGTACAAATCCCCGCAATGACTCACATAGGATCTGACCCACACAGGATCGGTTTGCACTGGCCCACACAGGACCACTGAGCGCTGACCCACACAGGATCAGAAGGCACTGATCCAAACATGATCGCTGAGTGTTGTAGTCGTCGCTGTCGAACCCACAGAGGATTCCCATGCAGTCTTCATCATCGTCGCAGTCGCAGCCAGCTCTAGGGTTCCCGCACACAGCAAGCTCGTTTCGAGAGGGTCTGCTCCACGAGCCGAGGGGCTGATACATCAACTGACATGAAATCCGGAGATTATGTATCCAAAAGTTCTGTAATTTCAAAAGGAACTCAACGTGACAGACGACGCATTAATCGGACGCCCGGTCTGAGAGTTATTGGCTTTTTCGTTCCAGGGGACCAGTTGATTTTTAAGTCAAAAACAACCTGACCGCACTCCATCTGAATCCAAACCTCGAGTGTAGTAAGCCAAAAGGTCCTTCTCACTAAGAGGAATCCAACAAAGTCGACGGTACGTCAATCGGACGTCCGGAGCTCAAGTTATAAGTGTTTCCGCTATGAGGGCCCAGTTGGTTTCGTGTTCAAACCAACCCTTCCGAACCCAAACTTCTCCAAAACCTTGAGTGTACTATACTTAAATGACCATATCGATCCAAGGATCGCATCGCAACTGACGGTGGGTCGTTCGGAGGTCCGTAGCCCAAGTTATGGGCAAATTACCTAAAGAAGTTCGTGAATAGGGGGTTCGGGCCCGGTCCGACCCGGCCTGATACCCCCTGGGTCAGCCTGAACCGGGTTTACCCACAACGGGTCTGGGTCCGGCCCATTAGGGCGCGGCCCGGCCTGGGCGGCCCGGTCTGGCGCGCTCGGCCGGGCCGGCGTGGCTAGGCGGCTCGGTCGAAACGGCCGACCGGAAGGGGGGGGGGGCTGCCCCCTGTTGGTCTAACCACGGCCCCCATGCGGGGGGACACTCCTTCGGCCAGCCGGGGGTTACGACCCCCGGCCATCTCGGTGACCGGCTGGCCTGGTCCGGCCGGCCGGTTTCTGTTGCCGCGAGACCGCCGCAGTCCCGCCCTCCTGCTCCGGCGGCCGGAAGCCGTCCGCTGATCCCTACTCCGCCGCGGCCCCGCTCCAGCCGCGGCCTCTTCGAGGTTCTCCAGCACGGTGCGACGACGCCGCGGCTTTGTTCGAGTTCAACTGAACGGCGCGACGGTGCCGCGCTTCTCTGCCCATTCTTTATTATTTCTGCGCGGTGCAACGGCACCGCCCTGCCTTGCTCGTGCCGCAACAAAATCAAGCATCAATGGGGGGAAAAGGGTCGGCCGTGTTCGTGCGGTCTGACCTCCTCCCGTTATTACGATAACAGGAGGCTCAATTAGGAAACGATGAACGGTAACGAAAGTATTCACGAAGAAGAAATTAACCCCTACCTCAAGCGTTGTTGATACGTCGCGGAAAAGAACTTTGTGGAAGAAGGCGTCGCAGAAGGAGGTTCATCGGCGTCACGGAGAAGAGAATCGTTGGTGTCACATCGTCGATCTCCGAGGATGGCATCTCTCACCGGCTGCGGAGAGGGAAGAAGATCGTACGATGAACTCCCCTTTGCGGTGACGGAGTTCTTCGTCGAAGTCTCATGTTCTTCACGTTCTTCGACGAGGAAGAAGATGTTCTTCAAGAGTTAGAGCAAATCCTCTCCACAACAAAACCAACCATAATAAAATAAGTGTTGCATTATTTTATTACTCATTCCATGCTTTTCAAAATTTCAAAATTCAAAACCTAACATACTTAATTAATTGATCTTAAGCTATCATATTAATTAGTCTTTAGGTGGCATGAATTAATGTGAAAGGAAGTCACATCATTTAATACAAGTGGGTTTTAAGGGGAAGAGTTATGGGGGTTTAGGGAATTTGAAGGGGTGGGGTTCATGTGGGCCCCACCTCACCTTAAATCCTCTCAAGGGAAGTTTAGAACAATAGTGGGTCCCACTCCAACCACTTAGCTTAGGTTAAACTATTTTGAACAAAAATAAAATTGGTTGCACCATTTTATTTTATTCTTTACTTAACCCAAGTTTTTTAATAACCTCACCCGAGCAAACGCAACTCCGAAAAAGGTGTTCCTAATTGATTCCCAACGTTGTGGTTTCATCAGTGCCCTTGGATTTTGATTCCGGGCACTGGTTCAAAAGATAGGAAATCCCGCTCATTCGTTCACTGAACATACTCCAGCTAAACTTCGGAAAATTATTTCGCGCGCACCAGGCCTCGGAATCAGGTGCCGTCAGAAAATGCGTTCTTGTAAATTCCCAAAAAAAATTAAGAAAAAATTTCCCTTGAATTTTACGGGTCTTTACATACCATGTCAGAATATTTCCAATAGCATCCTCATCTATATATCCCTAGGAATTTTAAGTCTCATTTTGGGTTAAATTTAGTCATACTTTGGTATATATTTGATCTTTTGCTCCACATGATCAAGATCCTTTAACTCATGGTGTGATTATTTTTCCTGTTCCTTTTCTTATCCAATTATTTCTCACTAAATGGGTGTCGGTAGAAATTTGGATTCGATTTTTTTGGTTTTTGTAAATTTTTGTTCTGGTCTTGATGATTTTTTTTAGGAAGTTATGTATTCTGGTTGATCCTTATCAGTTGTTTGGAATTTTATCAGTGTTTTTATTCCCTTTTATACAATGGTTGTTAGTATATTGATTGAGGTAAGTGATTCATAATTTTCCATTTATTATTATGTGTGAATGTGGAATTACTATGACTATGTTTTTAATGGGTGGATGGTTAGAATTAACCTAATGAAGATAATGAACTGGATTTATGATATCAAAATGGGAAGATGGTTTTCTTATACGTTTTGTGATTTATATGTTATTTTCATTTCATTATTACTTTATAGGTTGATATTTTTTTTATGAAGAACTTATTTTCTATTATTGATATTCATTTCACCTTTTTTAATCAGTTAATCTATAAAATATGGGGAACAATTAGAGTATTGGAAATATATAAATTTTTATTGATGTTTTATAGGATTAAAGTATGAAAGAGATATATAAGTAGAATTAATGGATATTTTATTTTGTTGTTCACCAATAAAATTGTCATTTTTTTATGTTATATTGGTGTGTTGACCCTTTATTTGATTATATTAGTTTGGTAGTTGGTTGTTATAGTTTTTTTTAAGGTGATTATGTGTTATTGTTTTGGGGGTGGTTTAAAATGGTTGATGTGGAATGGTAGAAGATGATATGGTGACTGTGGTGGATTTTCTTGGTATCTATTAGTTGGGTTGGTGTAGCAGAGGATATGGTTTTTTAGAGAGGTTGAAATGGTTTTTCATAGTCTCATCTAAACATAACATGTATTGTGATGGATTTAGGTTTTGGTATATATATATATATATGGGATATAATGGCTTGAGGTTATAATAGTGTGTTTTTGTGTGTATTGGTTGTCATGTTTTTTTATTATGATGTGGATGCCTGGTGGGGGTTGTGTGTGGAAGGAGTGAGGTATAATGTTTATGTCCTTCATGTTCACATCACACTACCATGATGATGATGAAGTGTAGTTGTGATGTTGTGATATTTTATATGATAGTGTTTGTGGTGTGATGTGGTTATGTATATTTGGTTGTGGTTATGATGTGGTACTTCAATTATGGTTCTTTATATATGGAAGGGAAGGGTGCAGGAGAATATATTCCATTAGGGTGTGAGAGAGACTATTCCAGTGGGGGATCATAAAAATTCAAGACTAAAAAATGTGTACCTATTTTTAAATCCTTTTAATTTTTAAATAATTTATTTTATTGATTATTTCCACGAAAATTAAATCATATCTCATCAATCAGTGACTTTTTTTAATAATAAAGGTTATTAAAGGAACAAATACAAGTTGATTGAGTTAATTAAATAGTGAAAATTAGTTTTGAATTATCCTTTTATTATAAGTTTTAAACTTTAATGTGTTTTATTTAGTTTGGTTTTCTACACAAATGGATTTAATTTATTTAAGTAAAATTAGGTAAATTGACCATAATGAAATCAATTATTATTTATAACCTTTCTACCAATTAATTTAATGATTTCATGGATGAATTATATTACACTTTAAGTGAAACCATACATTGAAATAGGTTTCTTACTTTTTATTTTATTAATAGTTTTTAAAGAATTTTTAAATTCAATAGTTAAAATTGTAATCAACATCTATTAAATTTTTCGAATGGTTTGATAATCAGTAAAAGAAATATATTTTGTATTATAAGAGTCCTTATTGGTTTGACCTCAGACTTATATTATATAACACTTTGTTTGTTTTTAAAATTTGGGAAGGGTATACTAAATTTATAAACATTGAACTCAACCCATAAGAAATAATGATTCAAGTGGTAATGTCAAGGACAATAATCATAAATACCCTATTTTTTCCCTCAATTATTACCTAGAAGATTTCATTAAGGATCATGATTTTATGAGGCCTCAGCCCATTTTTTTATTTTTAGAACTAATTTATTGTTGTCCCCACTTTTGGCATGGTGTTCTTAACAAGTTTTATTCTCCCATTAGTTTCTAATGATAAAAAAATTACCTTAATTATTCACCATCACCTCTATTTGAATAAGATAAATCGTTTTTGTTTTAATTATAGACAAACATATCTTCTATACCTGATATTTTCACTGACATCTTCTTCACTTAATTATAGGAAATTATTGGTAGTGATGTTTTTTATTGCTTTCCTAGACTGATTTGTGGGAACTCATTTACCTATAGTTATAGAATATACTTAAATTATCCTATTCCCAAAAAATATGCATGTATTTGTCTTAATGATTTAATAATTATCTCTCTATATACTTCCATTAGAAAATTATCCTCTAGTTCTAGCCTCCAAGAATATCAATCTCCTTACTATTTGTTTCTCTCCGAAACACATTAGTTTCTTAAGGAAATACTTATCCATTATAATGTTATTTTTCCTGATAAAATAGTTCATATCTTAATTATAATAATAATAGTTTCTAATTTGAATCTTAATTTTTATAAAAATTAACGTTTTGATTCTATTCACATGGGTTTTATATTTTTTTCTATTATAAATTTCAACGTATCTAATAATTTTATAAATATCATAAAAAACATAATGGTCACTATAAAATATTTATTCTTTTATATAGTTATTATACTGGTTTCTTTTTCCCCTTAAGGAGACTGTATAAAGTAGTACCTCTTTAAAATATCTTTTTTATCATTGTTGTTGATATAATTAGAAGAGGGTTAAAGACACTTTTTAATTCTTTATTTTTTGGTATAATCTATACTTCCCTCTATTTCCAACTATCCAAAAGTATTTTATATTTATAATACCTTAATAATTTTACTAATGGAATGAAAATATCTCTTGATAATTAAAAAAACTCATTGAAGTCAGATCAAAGAGCTTTTAGTTTATCTTTTAAAAAATATAAAGCCATTTTCTATTTGGAAAACATTTTTCTAGACCTCATTATAAAATCATTATAAGTGTCATTTAAATGACATCGTATTGTCTCACCTTTATTATTTGGGTTATCCTTTATTCCTGATAAAGCCTCACTTTTTAATTTTTTACCTTTAACAAAAAAAAATATTTCTTTGAGTATGAAAGAAAAATACTTCTTTATAGTGGGTATATTTAATCTTTATAAAAAATTTCATATACATGATTCATATTTACTTATTGGTTGTCTCCTCCCCCCCCACCAAAGAAGTTTTTATCATCTAGAAATTAATATCGATATCTTCTTTTATGGAATATAGATGTCCATTTTGAATGTATTTAGACCAAATAAAAAATATTTTTTATCTCGTTGAATAGAATGGAATTGGTGTTTGTATTTTTTAGCATATTTCAAACATTTTTTCTATAAAACACTATAAACACAATAAAATATCCTATAATACCTAGGATATATTCATGAGATAATGGTATCAAGATAATATAAAATCAACACCTCATATATATTAATATATCAGGTCATTTAATGATTTCATTAGAAATATTTATAGGTGTTTCCATTCCTATTCCACCAATTATTCCCTTAAATAAATTTATAACACCATCCGACCCTCTTTTTTTTACTCTTTCATGTTCATTTTAAAATATATATTTTCAAGTTGAACCTGTTTAATAAAATAATCCACTTATGGATGAGCATATTAATCTAACATTAATTCCCCTATATGATTTGTCTTCATGATATTGAAACTATTGATAAAATATTAATCTTAGGTCTTGTTGATAAATTATTTTATACTTACTTTTCAAATTCATTGAATTTTGGGTTAAATGGTATAATAGTAACACTATTACAAATGGCTTCTTTTAATAGTGGTTCTTTATTCCCAAAACTATCATATTTTCTATTTTAAATATTCTTCATCTCCAAATTTATAGGGAGCTATGGTTATGAAAATACAATTTATTTTTTTAAGTTAAAACTTCTAATTATGTTGTAATTACTAATTCTATTTTTTACTTTTTTCTTAATAATTTTATTTCTCCCCCTTTTTTGATTTCTAATTGGAATGATTTTAATGATCATAAACTAGTGGTAATTTGTTTTCATATCCCACTAACGACATTTTTAACGACTTATCATAGGTTAAATATACCAAAATCACTATGAAAATCAATATAGATGATACATTTAAAAAAGGAAGAGAAAATATTTCTTTCATTATTAGAGACTTTAAATTTAGTATTATTGATTTATCTTCAAAAAAATCAACAATATTTTTATATTACCAACAAATATTTTTTTTAATTCATACCTTTGATGAGTCAAAAACTATATCCCTTGTAAATTATTTATTGATTCAAATTCTTTGAATTTGATTAATAATCTAAATATCTAAAAAAATTACCTTAGAAACTTTAAGAGGATTACAATGTTATTTCTTATACAATTCACACTTTAAAAAAATGTCATGTTTATTGATTATGATTCCTATAAGCCTAATTTTATAGCTAATTATCTTTATCACTGTAATCAATTATCACAATAATGTGTTTTTTATGATCAATTGGATAATTATCTATAGATTAAGAGGGATTATTCTTCATGATAAATAATCTCTCCCAACACTTTGAGTGTATTTTAGGTGATGTTACCTATTTTGATATATATTTGTAAAGAATTTTATTATATTTTTAGAGGTTATCAAGCTATAAAGATGGAGTTTTTTCCTTATAGAGAATATACATTTGTTATTTAGACATTTATTTTCAAAGTTCTCTCTAAAACTAGGTTAATTGCTTATTAGTGGTAATGGTTTCTTAGTTTGTTCGTTTTTGTTTTTTGGTGGTGGGGTCATGAAAAAGTAGATGGTGCCTAAAAGTATTTCAGATGCTAATTTTTTCTTGGTCCTGGTTGATGTTTGGTATAGTGTTTTATTTATTTATTTTTTTATCTTTGAGGGATTTTTTGTGTGTTTTATCCCTTATTATTTTGATACTCTTTGTATTGTTTCTTGAAAAGTCACATTCATGTGTTTATCTCCCTTTTTTATTTACTTATCACTAATGTAACCATGATTCTTTTACTTTAAACCATAAATGATATATTAAATAAATTAAAGCACTATTTTGAAGCATCATTTTATCATTAGGGCTCATCCTTTAAAAAAAGTAAAAAATATTATGTCAACATCAGAGATAATGGTTTTATAGCTATTTTTTAATTTTTGTGAAATAGTTATTTTAGGTAGACAAATATTTTGTTTTTTTATTATTAGATAATATTTTATTTGTTTTTTAAATATTTTTTCAAGTCACAAAAGCTATTTTTTTATTTTTTTTAAAGGATAAGATTTATTTTCATTTCTTCAAAACATAAAATGCATCTTTTGTAATATTTTGTGAAAAATATAATAAATTTTTTAAAAAATTTAACATGTGTTCATGTTATATGATTCTAATTCTATCAAAAGATGTTATATAAGTTTTTTTGTTAAATATAAAGGTGACTTTTGAAACTAAAAACCTCTTTTGTGTCAATTTTTTATAATCAAAATATTTTTTATTTGAAAATTTATAATGTAAATTTTGTAAGGACAAAACAATAGTTTTTTATGTAACTATGAAATTATTAAATATTAAAATATGTAATTTATAAAATGTTATGATAAATTGTATATAGTTTTTTATTACAAGAATATGTTTTCTTTTGAAATGATTTGTTAAAAACCTTATAACTATTTGAATTATATTACATGTATTCTATGAAATATTTTCTTATATATTTCTTACATTATAATATATGTTTTATGTTTCAATTGATGAAATGTGTTTTTTTAGTGAATAAAAAAATTTTATATTATATATTTCATCGAATAAATGTTTTTTATTAGATTTTAAAAAATATTTTTTTGTGAAATTTTTATTATATATGATTTTATTTTTCAAAAATATTTTTTTTGTTTCTACTTTTGAAATATAAAATTTTAAAATGAGATCAAGACATAAGTTTTTAATTTCAATTATTTTGAGAAATAACATTTGGTTTGATGTTTATAATTATATTAAATATAAATACAGTGTTTGATGGTCATAAATTTTTTTTACAATATATTACATATAAATATATGTTTTGTGTTTACATTTTTGAAATTTTAATTTTTAAAATCATAGAAATATTTATTTTTCAAATTTTTTATACAATTAGTAAAAAAATTAAATCAATACAATAACATATGTTTTGTTAAATGATATTATAAATATAGTATAGTTTTAAAATTATTATAATTTGTATTCTTTGAAATGTTAATTTTACTACATATAGTTACTTAAATTTTATTACATGTATTCTGTGATAATTATTCATGTATTTTATTTATTATTGTAAATGATATGTGTTGTTTTTAAAGTGTTTAAATGTGATTTTTTTCAATGGAAATAAATTTTTTTTGTGATATTTTATGTGTGAGATATTATATTTTACTTTTAATGGTCCATATATTCTTAAAAATATAGTTCTTTTTTTATGGTCAAAATTTTGATAAATATAATAATTATTTTTCATAATAAGAACTTTTCTTTGCCTATTTTTTATGTATAGAAATATGATTTGTTATTGAATTTTATGAAATGATACTTTATAAATGTAAATATATTTGTTTTATAAAAAAATTAATCAATTACCTGATTATATTATATTTAGTTTAATATTTAAACATATGTTCTATGAAATATTTTAAATTTGGGCTCATGTCATTTGAACATTTTTTTAATTAATATGTCTTTTCAGTAGTACTTTTAAATAGAGATGAAAAATCTTGATTTTTTATGAATATAATATATGATATGTTAATAGTTATGTGAAATAAAAAATAGATATGTAATAAATAAAATATTTTCATGTTTCTATTTGCCTGAAGGAAAAAACATTGTAAAATATTAGTGTTTGTTCTCTTAGTTTTTAAATTCAATTTTCTAGTATATGTTCTATGAAATATTAACATATTCTTTACAAAAAATTTAATATATGTTATTTAACTATTTTTAATTCAACACCATAACATATATATTTTGAAATATTTTGATAAATTGAATATATATTTTTTATTATAAATATTTATTTTTCTTAAAATGTTTCATTAAAAATCTCATAGTTATTTTATTTTTATTACTTTTTTTTTGTGAGAATTAACATTTTATTTCAAACATATGACATGTTTTCAATGAATTATTAGTGTTTATAGACAAAGAAAATATTAAATTTATCTTATAAATTTTAATTTTAATTAATTTTATGAGTTTTTAAAATGATAAATTTTTTATATTTTTATATTTTCATTGAATCCAAATGGTGTAGTATTTTCCTCTAATAGTATAAAATCTATAGTGAATTTTTTTTTATTTGTTAGAAATTATTTGTGATCTTTATTTTTAATTTGGTTTGAATAGTATTTTTTGAGGCAATTTTTTATGACACTCCCTATATTCCTTATTTTATAATGATTAGAAAAAAAACTATTGTGATTTTACAGTTAGAAGAATATTTCACAATTCTTTTAAAATAAAAAATTATAAAGTTATTGAAAATGAATATAACATAAGATAAAATGGTTGAATTTTAATCAAATATACCTTTTGGAAATATATTTTTTATTATATGTTCTTTTTTATTTTACCTTTATCCCCTAAGTATTATTTTTTAAAAAATTTAAAAAAAATTATTGAATTTGATCATTTTATTGAATTTATAAAAAATCTCATCCTTATCATGGAATTAAACATGAAAATTTTCTAATAATAAAAATAAAATTTGAATATGAAAAAATGATTTACTTTGATATTTTTGTTCATGATTATTAAATGTGTTGTTTTCTTAAATGTTTTTTTAAAATATAAAAAAATGATGATATGTATTTGATCTTTCTTCTTCCACTCTAAAACTAATCTAGTTTCACAATTTTTTAATAAAAATTTAACAAAAATTAATTTTTGAAAAGGGTATAAGTTGTGTTTTTGGAATCATTTTCATGGAAATCTCAATATATATTTTTTTGTATTTTTCTATAGATTTCCAAAAAAAATATATTTATATACATATTAAATACACACAAATACACATATTCTTCTAAAATAAATAATAAAATAATAAAATATCTATAGTTATAATTAAAATTATTTCACCTCGTGAATATCATTTATTAATTTTGAACTATAATTAAGGTGAACTCCCTTTATATAGGCTACTCAGATGATCTGTTACCCTATAATTAGCTATGAATTTAGTCATTAAGTCGACATTCTAAACCATAAATGGTTATGTGAGAGATGAGAAACATATATAGGAATTTTTATATTCATAAATATAATATTTATTTATCACATTCCTTGACATCATATATTTTATGAAAAATTATTTAACCATCACTTAAAAAACGTTGTGGGAAAAAATAAATTATATAAAAAATGATTGAGTGTCATAAACATTGGATGTTTTCATGTTGAAAACATTATTAAATCAAATAAATGGAAAATCCTAATTGAGGATAAAATATTAAAATAATCTCAAGTTCCCCTCGTAAAAGCATGATACCCATTCAATAATAGAAATTAGTTTGAGATCCACATTCTCATTCATAATATCATGTTCCACAAATAATTAAAATATTTCGTCTATATTTTTCATTTTCATTTTATTCCATAATTCACTAGTAGGGAAAAAATTTAAATAGATATATGTATTTTAAAAAACCTTTAAATTCTTCAATGTTAATTAAACTCTCTTTCTTTTTCTCATTATGTGTTTCACCATGAAAACTTCAACATACTGTTTCTTTTGTAACACGAGCTTGAATATTGATATACTTACTTATATTTACTCCCTTTATTTTATTAAAACTTTTATATTTAGATATAGGCTTCAAACAATTCATTATAAGTATGTTTTTTATATTTATAATATCTTTATTTAATTGTGTTGTCAAGATATCAAATATAATTAGTGTATTTATAGTTTTGATGTGTGATATAGTCACTCCCTTAATTTCTTTTTTAACCCTAATGTTAAATGAATAAAATATGTTTGAAATTTCCATCTAGATGTTATTGCTAATAAGACAATATCACTTTGCATTATAAATACCCATTAGTTCAAATTATTAATATACAATTATTTATTTATTATATGTTATGTTTTATATCATATAAATATCAATTAATTCATAATTATATAAAAAATACCATTATTATTCATTAAGATTAATTGATTAAAAAAATTATATAAATTTTTTATTTTAGTTAACAATTATAACTATTTCACCCCTTGAATCATTTTTATTAGTTGTGCACAACTATTTTGGTAATAAAACATTATATATACTAGTGAGGTGTTCCATTATCCTATAAGTAGTGTAACATTCCTAACCACAAATGGATGAGTGAAAAATTATAAACTTGTATAAGAATTATAAAATCAACTAATATAATATTTATTTTATATAGTATATATATTATTTTTTCATTATTTATTTATTTTACTTTTATTTTCTTTCCTTTTAAAATTATCCATGAATATAAAATTTTGATCAATTGATGTTAGGTTATATTTAGATACTTGAATCCAAACCTATTTAAAATAATGAAACCCAAACATATTTATTAATCATTTAATTTTATAATTCATTAGACTAATTTAATCCTGATATGATTCATGTCACAACCCAAACCCACCAAGACTTCTCTTGAGATAGTGGGGAGATTGGGAGTGACCCTTAATGACTTCCTCCAATAAGATGCAACTTATAAACTAGAATCAAGGTTATGAATAACATGTTATGGTAGGAATTTCCTTTTTTAAGTCAAGGGAAAAAATACGCCAATAAAAACTCAAATATAATAGATAATAAAACCCAATAATCCCAAAGATACTATATAAAAAATTCATGTATTTTCATAGAACCAGGATAATACATGACAACTCCAAATAAAATATAAAGAAATAAACATCTCCAAAAAATAGACACCCCTCCAATATCTTCCAACCACTAAAGTTATGATCTAGTAATATCTAATACTATCCTAAAAATCTTAAAAAAAAATATATAAAATCAAGGGTGATAATATGAATATACTTATTATATTTATCCCCAATAACTCCCATGTTAATATAGAAGAATCAAACTAATGGTTTAGTGAAAAAATAGGGAAACTAGCAAGTTATCCCATCCCAAATAATATATAATATTATCTCACCAAAATAATAATATTCATATATGATTATTTAATAAATATAAAAAATTAATTAAATGTAGAAATAGAAGTACATTGCACCCACTTACCCACTGATCTAGTCACCTTCACATCCTAACGACATATGTCTTGTCACTCTCATCCCTTATCATATCCACATACGAAATCATACCATAAGAACTACCTCATCATACCATAACCACATCTAAGTTAATATCTAACCACAATTATAACCATAACACATCCACCAGAAGGTAGAGAATAAGAGGAGGAGTAGTCAACTATCCAATTCTAAAACATCTTAGATCTTAAGGGTTAGATTGATACCCAAATTCACATATGTGGTGGTTAGTTTATACAACTTTGGTTTTGGTTTATATTAATAGTGAATATCATATCATCCAGTACAGAAATAATAAAATATATACTGGTATAGACTTATATATCACAAACCTAGGTTCGAAATCCTTTCAAATCCCAATACACCTATCCCATCACATATATCATCTCCACTGCACTTGAACCAAATTTTAATCTATCCATGTGATATAATTTCAACAACAAAATCAAAAAAATGTGTTTATAAAGTTTCCACATTGATCTTCCACATCCTAATCAATTAATTAATACAAAATAATTTAATTAACATATTAAAAATTTATTCCATAACTTTCCAATTCAATTTATATTATACCTCCCTTCTTTCTCATCTTCTTTATTTTATTAATTCATTGCAGATTTGTCATCAACCGGCCCAAATGCCCTGGTACCCTGATACCCAAGCTAATCCCAACATAGCTTTAAGGGCATTCCTTATCCCTGTGGGTTTATTACTAGCACCTATAATAATAAAATATAATAATGGGAATGAGTTTTAAACATAAATAGTGGAAGATAAATATACATATCCATATACTCAAAACTCCTCACATATATAGTACCAGAAACCAAATAGGCATATTAAAACCCAAACAATACATCACCAAAGTACTCAAAATTAGAAAATATAAACTTGAACATACTAAAGGAATAAACATTCGAAGCCAAAGGATCACGAACATCCACCTCCTCCAAGAGGTACATTACCTTTTCTCAAACCTGGTAGAAGAAAATCTATATACATCTGAAGGAAAAGTTAGTGTGAGAGCTAAAAATCTTAGTAGGGACTCACCAAGTGTTCCATAAAAAGATTCCTTAATAATAAACCAATCAATGCTTCCAATTTCAATCAAAATATTCATGGAAGTATAATTTCACATTAAAAATAATTATTTTAATTTCAAATGATGGAAAAAATTTCAAATTATATCTTAAGTAAACATTTTATATTAAATAGTTTATATAAATCACTAGGAATGAATAAATAATTTTCACAGTCAATAGAAATTATAATAAAAATAATCACAATAAGAACCATGGTCATCTACCCTATGCTACGATAGTTATTAGTTATAGTATCCCCACACGTATCATATCAGTGATCATTGATATGTGTACACACATCCCTTAGGATTAGGCTGAATAGGAATCATCAACATTTCATCAAGAATATGATCTACCTAACTATATTTTTTTTAGGGTTTTCATAATCAATCCATTTATAGGGAATTAAATTCCAAGCAATAATATCCCCATAACCCACTAAGTACTCATGATCACATGTTCTCAATCAATCAATAAATTAAAAATGGTAAAATCATTTCATTTCAAATCAGTCATCATTTACAATTCCATTGCCTGCTTTTCCTTTTAAAAATTCCAATTCACTTTCAAAAACAAAAACATGGTATTTTCATCAATTAATTCATTTTAAAAATAAAACCAATCATGGGTTTTTATCAAATCAATTTAATCCATTTTTATCAAGATCAATTCACAAATAATATCATAATTTCAATCAATTACAAAATATTCCCCAATTTCCAATTCCATTAGAATTGGAGGGTTTCCCCAAAATATACACCAACTAAATTTCCCATCCCAAATCAAATAGAATTGGGTTTTCAAAATTAAATTTAAATAAATTTAAATACAATAAATAAAATCAATGCTTAATTATATGAAAAAACACAAACAGAAGGGCCTACCTTTATCATAGTATCAAAACTCAACACCCATCGCAGGATTTACTAATAAAGAATGATGGAAAAGGATATCAAGAAATCCAACCAAGATTCAATATATAAATAAATGGATTTTACATCCATGAAACATTTGATAATTTAAAACCTCTATGGAAGAAAAGAAAGAGAGAGAGGGAGATAATGAATGAGAGAATAATCACTTACCCGAGAGGGATCGAACGAGATCTTCCATGATTCAATCCACCTAGGAATGGGTTTGGAGGAGCCAAAGATGGTTCTTGGGATCCTCTAAGACCTAGTAATTCATTCTAGATTGATTTAAATTCGATGATATGTTTAAAAAGGGGTTTGGATATTTCCAAAATAATTTTTAGAATGAAAAAGTATTGTCTCCATGGTTAGATGGGAAGGGCTCCATGGTTAGACAAACCATGCACACTAACTATGTGCCCCTTTATTGGGGTTAAAAGTTTCTACTAAGTGGGTGCATGGTTTTTCAAACCATTTTCCAACTATGAAAACTATCACTCACTAGGGTTTCACAGTTTTCACTAGGTGGGTGCAAGGTTTGGGAAAATCATTTGTCAACCTTGCACAATACAGAATTTTCAAAAAATTAAAATTTCCACCCGAAATGACATGATACAAACCTCAACAAAAGTATAATAAAAAATAAGGGTAGAGGAGTTCCTGAAAACTAGTAATAGGATGTCAAAACCTCCCCACTATAGAAACTTTTTGTCCCCTGAAATCTTGTCAAGAATTTTCCATATCAAAGAGATAAGGCCACTACTCTCACATCAGTGGATATCTCTCCCAGGTCTCATGTGAATTAGAACCATGTTTCCATAGCAAACTGACCAAAAGTAACATTCTCACACAAAGTAAATTAGTATCTGAATCACTAAATTGATGCTCAGTCAAGGAAAAATCAGACTCAACCTCAAGATCACTCTAGCTCAAAACATGAGATGCGTCATAAAGATGCTTTTGTAGATATGACACATGGAACACATTATGTATCAATGTCAACTTTTTAGGAAGTGATAAATTGTAATCCACTTTTACCACCTCAACAAAAACCTCAATATCTCCCAAAAACTAAGGAGAAAGCTTCCCTTACAACTCAAGCTATCAATGACACAGATGGGGTAAAAATTTCAAGAACACCTGGTCACAAACTGAATACTCCAAAAGTATATGATTACTATTAGAATAATATTTACATTGTCCCTATACCATCAAAATTATATGGTGAATCAACTGAATATTTTTCATCAACTCTTAGACTAAGCTCGGTCCAATTACGGAACTTTCTCCGATCTCTGACCAACACAACATAGATTTACAAGGTTGTCCATACAAGGCCTGAAAAGAGTCCACTCTAATCACAAACCGGTAACTTTTGTTATAAGAAAACCCCAATTTTCCCAAATTTTAATCCAATGCTCCACAAAAATTGAGGATGTATGCACAAATCATATCCTTGAGAATCTCTATATCCCTCTATATCTGTACATCTATCTGTGGATGGTATTTCATACTCAACCTAAACTGAGATCCCAGTGCCTCTTGAAGTATTATTTAAAAATGAGAAGTAAAACATGGATTACTATCAAAGACTATAGCAGATATAACTCTATGAAAATGAGAAATCTCTTTCATATAGATATTTCCCAACTACTTAAATTTAATTGATTCACAAATGGCTATAAATTCATCTAATTTTTTTAACCTATCAATCACAACCCATATTTTATTCCTCTTTCTCTGGGTATGTGGAAACCATACCCCAAATTCTATTGAGATATCATCCCACTTCCAAGTCGGCGCTATAAGTGGCTAAAGAAAACCTGGAAGCTCTAATACTCATCCTTGACCTGTTGGTAACTATAGCAGCATGAAAATAATTCAGTGATGTCTCGTCTCATACCTAGCCACCAGAATCTTCATCGCGTGTCATAGAACATATTTTCTGTTCATGGTTTCACATAACACTCTGAATTATGTAAATCCCTCATCACAGATTTCCTCATGAATAACATTAAAAAAAATTTATTCTGGAAAAATAGGATACCTTCCATAGAGAATGACCACTCACCAACAGTCTCCCCACAATAAAGAGCATTTCTAATACTACATAATTCATCATCAAGTTGTTGTTCCTAAATAATCATCTCGATAATAGTATAATTCAACAAAACTCTAGCCGAGAAAACCTTGAAATTTGTATCCTGGAATCCAATATGCAACTATGAAAAAAGATGCATCAATTTCCACTATTATGATGATTCTTTCATGGCTAGGGTTGGGATTTTCCTTCTCAAAGAATCAGTAAAGACATAAAATTTCCCTAGGGTATCGGGGATGTATAAATAAAAGGATTAAAAGTACTCAACACAATGACTTTGTTAGAGATTCAAATCATTCTTAAAGAAGTTATAAATCAAAAAGTTCTAAATTTCAAAAACATTACATTGTTTCTCACATATCATAATAGCTTTCACCTTATTTGGATCAACTAAAATACTATGTTTCTAGACCATGTTTCATAATAAATTTACTTCCCAAATCCATAAATCACATTTCTGAAGCTCAAAATAAATTTAGTTATTTCTCAAAAATTCCATAACTTCTCTCAAATAGCGCACATAATCCTCCTCAGACATAGAGTAATCTAGTATTTCATCTAAAAAGACCACCATGAACATATCAAGATACTCATGGAAAGTCCTATTTATTAAATCCATATATATTATAGGAGAATTGGTTAGACCAAATTTCATGAAAAAGTACTCATAATTTCCATACCTACTCTAGAAGACGATTTTCTTAATGTCATATTTTTTTATTCTCAACTGGTGATAACCAGATTGAAGATCAATCTTCGAGAACCACTTAGCCCCTTTAAAATAGTCAAAAAATTCCTCAATCCATAGTAATCAATACTTTTTCTTTACTATTAATCGGTTTAGATTCTATTAATCAACACATAGATGAAGTGTTCCATCAAATTTCTTATAAAATAGAATAGGCACTTCCCAAGGTGACATACTCGGGCATATAAATCCTTTATCTAAAAAATCATCCAATTGCATCTTCAAATCT
This sequence comes from Viscum album, assembly GCA_963277665.1. NCBI lineage: Eukaryota > Viridiplantae > Streptophyta > Magnoliopsida > Santalales > Viscaceae > Viscum > Viscum album. The sequence continues at coordinate 225,884,315 of OY728131.1, read as the reverse complement.
TTCATTTCATCTGGTTCCATGTAGTAATAAGGTATACATATTATTTGATTAACATGTACCAAATAAATAGAAAAATCAACATCCCTTACTAGTGGAAAACTAGATAGATCAAAAGGAAAAACATCTTGAAACTTGATGAAAATTGGAGGGAGATCATCACCCAAATATTACCACTCCAAATTAAAAAAAATAAAAATATTAATTTACCTAAATATTGATAATAAGGTTTGTCTCTACTTGACCTTAAGTCTCATTCTCCCTGAAATAAATATAACACCCCATTGGGTGTAGTAAATGAGACATGTCGAAGATAAAAAAAAAATAGGCTTTATTAGGAATGATCGAATACATCCCGAAAATTAGATCAAAGGTTTCTTGTTGAGAACTAGAAAATACCAAGTAAGATAAATCTCCGATAAATAGAAAACATAAGTAGGAAAATGAAAACCTTACTCTCTCTTTGTTCTGGGATATATTAATATCCATCGCATAAGATAAAAGCTCCATTGGAAGATTTTGAAGGTTCACAATATGAGTTGATATAAATGAATGAGATGTATTAGTATAAAATAAATTTGTTGCTAAAGATAAATAAATAGTGATGGTACCTCTCATAGTCATTAAACCCATACCTACTTCATTTGGAGACTCTTCCACTACATGAAGAATCTTCATCCCAAATTCCTATGGTTGAAACCCAATAGATCTTGAAGAATCTAATTTCACCACATTACCATTTGGTGTTGATGATCCCATCACACTACATGGGGATGAAAATATATAGAATAACTTCTAAAAGTGTCCTAAAAATCTAAAAGAGATATAGATATTGGGTGCTTCAGTGTAAACTCGTTTTGAATTCTCATTCTTACCACACTGGAAGCAAGTCAAAGGGCCTCTTCCAAGAACCACAAAAGGTCTAGAAGAACCCTGTTATTGAGATCCACCATGAGACTCAACACACTTTCTATTCCTCTTATGGTAACTAACATGACTAAAACTAGGAGAAAAAGTAACTTCCATAAACCCTAACATTCCTACCATATCAATTTCAACCATCAGTTCCTTATCCATCACTTCAGGATAAGAAGAGAGCTTTAATAAAAAAACTGAGAATGAATATCATATCGAATTCCAACCTCAAACATTCAATTATTAATATTCTAATTCCATAAAATCTCAGGTAAAAACTACACAATCTTGGTGAATCGATTCTCATATTTTTTCATGGTCCTATCATCCTTCTAGATTTTGAAAAACTCTATATCCTTATAAAGTACCATAGACTCTAGATAGAACTTGTTAGGCATTTCCAAGAACTCAAAAAGAAACTCTATATTTCTCAACCAATACTCAACCTTTTATGGATCATTAAAACCTTGGAAGGCTAGTGGACTCTAGAAAATTAAATCATAAGCATGATTCCAAAATTCATCCCATTGAGGTTCCATAGTTGGAGCCTGAATGGGAAAGTCTACAGGTAAATTTCCCAAAGATTAGATAGCACGCACAATAACCTCAACTATATTATGGTCCACATGAGGATTTTGTCACTATGTTTCATCAATATCTTCTTCCTGAGTTCTATTCACACATATTCTCCAATGAAAGATGTTACATAAAATTAGAAAATAACATTGAATATGTCAAAATAGTAATCATATCAACACTCAAACAAGATAAATAGTGAAATTAATTCCATCAGATGAGAAAACCAGTTTTGGATTTCTTCCTATCCAAATCTAAAGTTTGTAAAAGACTAGAAATATTCATCAATACGCCTTTACAAAACCACCTATAGTGACTTAAGGATCATTATTATGAGATCTTTTCAGGAACTCACTCACAACTATATTCTAATCCCAGAAAAGTTCTCTCAGTTGCATACTTACATCAAGAAAATATACACAAACTGCACCTCAAAAGCCACTTTATCATGAACTGGCCTGATACCCTGGTACCCTGATACCCTATCCAATCCCGACATAGCTCTAAGGGTGTTCCAAGTCCCCATAGGTTGGTGAATAACACATGGCATCATAAAATATAAAAGTGGGAATAAATTCTACACGTAAACAATGGAAGATAAAGATACATATCAGTATGCTCAAAACTCTTCAAGAAGATAGCACCAAAAACCAAATAGTTATATCAAAACCCAAACATGACATAACAAAATTATTCAAAAGTATACAAGAAAAACTGGAACATCCCAATGTAATCAATACTCCTAGCCAAATCATTAAGAACATCCACCTCCTCTAAGAGGAACTTTACCTTTGATCAAACATGGAAGAATAAAACCTACAAAAAACCAAAGTAAAAGGTAGGGTGTGATCTAAAAATACTAGTAGGGTCTCACGAAGTGTTCCAAAAAAATATTCCATAATAATAAACCAAGTAATTATTTTAGTTTTAATCAAAATAGTCATGCAAGTATAATTGCACATTTAAAAAAACATTATTTTTATTTCAAATAATGAAAAACATTTCAAATGATGTCTTAAGTAAACATTTTATATAAAATAGTGTATATAAATCACTATTCATGAGTAAATAAATTTCATAATCAATTGAATTTATAATCCAAACAATCAGAATAAGCACCATGGTCATATGCCCTATGGAATGATAGTTTCTAGTAATAGGATCCCCACACGTCTCATATCAATGATCTTGGAATATGTGTACACACATCCCTTGGGGTCAGGCGGAATAGGACTCATCAATTTTCCATCTGGAATATGATATAACTAACTATATTTTTGTTAGATTTTTAATCTTCAATCCATTCCTAAGGAATTACCATACTAGCAGGATTTTCCCAATAAGCCATTAACTACCCAGGGTTTCATTTTCTCAAATAATCAATCGGTTTAAAATGTAAAATAGATTCATTTCAAGTCAATCATCATTTGTAGTTCCATTTCCCACTATTCCTTTTCAAAATTCCAATTCAATTTCGAAAACCAAAACATGTGTTTTTCATTGATTCATTCCTTTTCAAAATAAAATCAATCATATGTTTTTATTAAATCATTTTAATCCATTTTTCTCAAGATCAATATAAAAATCATTTCAAAATTTCTATCAATTTCAAAATACTCCCTAATTTCCGATTCTATTGGAATTTGTATTTTTTATTAAATTCCACATCAATTCAATTTTACATAACAATCCACAATGAATTGGGTTTTCATAATTTAATTGAATGAAATTTAATTCAAACCAAGTCAATCAATGTTTAATTATATGGAAAAACTAAAATGAAACCACATACCTTTATCATGATATCAAAACTCAACACCCGCAATAAGATTTTCCAATTACAAATGATAGAAATAGAGATCAAGAAATTCCACTTAGATTCAATATCCAAATCAATAGATCTAAATCCATCAAACATATGATGGTATGAAAACCCTATAGAGGAATGAAAGAGAGGGCAGAAGAGAAATAATGGGAGAAGAATCACTTACCTAAGAGGGATTGAATGAGATCTGGTATAATTTTATCCACCTAAGAATTGGTTTGGAGGATCCAAAAAGGGTTCTTTGGAGCCTCCAAGACCTAGGAATTTTTTCTAGGTTGAGTTAGGGTTGAGAGGATGTTTAAAACGTGGTTCATTCATTTTTAAAATAATTTTCATAATAAAAAAGTATTTTCTACAAAGTTAATTAGGAAGGGCCACATGATTAGACAAATCATGCGACCTAAATCGTGCGCCCCACTATTGGGTTGTGTGGTTTTCACTAGGTGGGTGTACAGTTTGGAAAAACCATATTCAAATCTTGTAAACTCCTACTCACTAGGGTTTCGCATTTTTTACTATGTGGATGCATGGTTTGTGAAAACCATGCACCAACCATGCACAACCCATAATTTCCAAAAAAACAACTTTCAACCCGAAATTACCTGAGAAGAACCTCAACAAAATCATACTGAAAAAAGAGGGAAAAGGTGTACCTGAAAACTAGAAACATGATTTTATAATATCTATATCCATGGTTTTTCTAATGATAAACTAACCAAACCATGTCAAACTCCTTACAATTTTACATCATTGTCTATCTACTTTATATTCAATACCATTTTATTTCTAGATCACAATAATATCTAGTATAAAAATATGAAAATAAAATATAGTAAATATCATAGAATCCCCACCACCCACTTAGGTTATATTTCACTTTATATATTTAAATTAATTTCAAATACTTACTTAAATAATCTAAATCATGGTAATTACATATCAATAGAAATAAAATAGAGAGATGGACAGATAGAGAGAGAGAGATTACATGAATTACCTACGTAAAACCGATGCTCGAATCATAAAATTATCCCAGAATAATATTTTTAAATCCAATAACTATTTATTTTTTACATAAAAACATAAATAAATATCCATGTATCCCCAAGAAAGAGAGAATAAAAAGTAATCAAAGGGATTGTACCTTGATCCAAGTAAATTCAGCCTCATAAAAATAAAAAATAATAGTTGATCAAATTAATGCCCAATATCACCTAAAAGGTCCCCTATTTCACCAAAATTTTCCTAAAAGAATAATAATTTGAATAAAAATAAAGAAACCACCCAAAATTATGAATAAATGGGAAGAATTAAAAACTATGGTGTAATTAGGGTCAGTCAAATGGGTATCTAAAAATCAGAAAATTAAAATCTATATCCCTTTTAAAATATCTTCGACTACTTCCTTTCAAACTTGATGATATCCAAACATGTTATAGTGTAAAGTAAATCCTCGAATTTTAATTTCCCCATTCAAAGTATTAATCTATTTTATAACCACATCATCCAAAACATACCCTAAGATAGGAGTGAATTAGTTTGTGAATTTTCTATCAACTTAAAATGCATCTAGTTTAAGTTTGTTTAAGAAAATGATAAACATATAAATATCAAGTACACATATACATATTACAAATAAATAAATTCAGTATATTGATGTAGTTATTTTACTTTATTCACTAAAAAGGGTTAATCCAAGGAGCATACATCAACAACGTGTCAATGTACTAGAGAGATCACTATACACTATATGTGATTATAAAATTAGGTAAGGATTACTACCAAACCAAGTTATACCACCTCCTTATTCCAATAAATGTAATTATTAAGAGAATATAAAAAAGGAATTAATGACGTGTAGGTTACTCTCACAATATTATCAATTAAAATAATTATACATTAATCAATAAGGGTTTTCCCATTAATATCTAGCATTCTTAACCAAATATGGATCGTCAATAGCATCAGTGATCAATCCTCCTATAGAACTCAAAGTGTGTATCAAAACTCTCCAATTTATCTAATATGATATATATATCAAATATCTAATTAATAGTTTCAAATATCATTGATTTTAACCTTCTAAATTTATCCATATTTTTTTACTATATGTAAGAATTAGACTATACTTTAAAATTAAATACACAAGGAAAATTAAACCACCCAAAACATTATATAATCTTATAAAATTTTAAAAAATAAAAAACAAACTTATAAATTAAGTAATAAATCAAAAAATTATAACATGATCATGTACATTATATTTTAATTTAATTTCATTATCTGGTCCTCATAAAATCATTTCCTAATTTTAATTTGAACTTCAAAAATCATGGGGTTTATATCTCTAGATATTTATAGGACTGGTCTATTACACTAATACATAATTAATTATGGCATAATCTATATCACTCCATTAAATTAAAACAAAATATTGAAACATAACCATCTAGAGTTAATGTTTAGATTCAAACCATTTTTCATATCACAACACCACACGGCATGATACGCTTGAGTTACAACACAATTTCTCATTATAAGAATCTCTAATTCCACTACACCATATTATTATGGTGGAATATTTTTTCCACAATATCTAATAGTCAAGAATCCTCATCTTTTTAATCTTAAATTACATCAATTTATGGTGTGACCAATATTATTAATCTGTGATTTTTTTCTCCTCCACAAAAGTACCTTCAAAACATCATCCAACATTCACTAAACTTTTTTAAGACTTATCAATGGTGATAATGTATTTAGAAACACCTCTTTCCAATTAACACAACCAATTTGGTTATTCCTTAGTAAAATTATTTTTTACACCAATATTCCCAACTCACTTGACTTAGTTTACAACACTGTCCACCATAATTAAAATTTGTTCCAACATTATCCCCCTTTTGGTTTTTTGGAAATCCCAAGTGAAATTAAATTCTCCTTATGTCTCAAAAAGTAAAAATAACAATAGAATCACTGAACTATTACTTTAAATAAATGTGAAAAATTATTAGTGTGTAAATTAAGAGGTAAATAGATAATTTTATACCCTAATACATACCTTTAAACTTTATCTCTAATCAACAACTTAAAAATAGTGTTTATTCTAAAATTTTCCCTATATTAATTACAATTGAATAGATTTTACCTATATATTGTATATACCCCTATCTATTATACTAAAAGATCCCCATAAATGGTTATATTTATCCCTCTTTATGTAATTATTATTCTCTATATATACTTGATGATCTTATTGATATTCAATTCCACTTGTTTATCCTCAATAACTACTCCTCAATAATTTCACTAATTTCTCTATATAATTTTACTAGTTTCTCCATATTATTACACAAATTTCTCATTATTTTTTCAATTATTTATCCCCTATTGAATATAAATACAAAGGTTAATTCCTATTAAATTTTTAATATACAAGTAAAAAAATAAAATCATATCAAAAAATGGGATTTTATAAACCTCTTTAAGATAAGGGAGGTGGTTGAAAACCAATATTTATTCGATGATTCTCAATCACCAATGAGTCTAAAAGCTTTGTGAATATATCATCTACTTTTCATTTTATTATAATGTGTTCAACAATGAAAACTTATTGTTCCACTTTCTCCTTAATAAAATGGTACTGAATCTCAATTTATTTCATTTGAGAGAGTTATTTTGTAATATTAATCAACTCAAAAACACTATTTTTTCCACAATATAATTCCATAGGTTCTTACAATTATGTAAAAAGATCATATAGTTATTGTTTCATTTATAAAAATTTATTAAATTCTTTCATTAATAAAATAAATTTTTCTTTTCCTATGATAAGATATGAACTTTATTTTATCTTATTAATCCATCAATTAAATTTATTTATGAAAAATAGTACACCTAAACTAATGGATTTATATTCATAATGTCGTCAGGATAATTCATATATGATTATGATAATAAATCTTGATTTTTTATTCATCAAACACCAAACCATAACCTATGGTGCCTTGTACATAGTTCATGATTATTTTCATAGTTTTATGATGTTATTTATTTACTGTAATTTGAAACATTTCCACTAAAAATAGTATAAACTTAGTATGACAATATTGTTTTCAAGTAAAAAATATTTTAATCATCCTCTGGTATAATTTTTGATCCAAATCCTTTCCATCATCATGATTTCTATATTTGGTTCTAATGATTAGGGTATATGAAATAGGTTTAAAATCATGAATATCAAACTTCTTCAACAAACCCATTGCATATTTATTCTATGAAATAAAATTGTATTTCTTATTTTGATTTATCTACAACCTGGAAAAAAAATTAATCTTACCAATCATAGAGATTTTATCACATCATATTAGAAAATTATTCCACCAATAATGTATTTATTTTACCAGATATGATTTCATCAATACAAAAGAGTACCACAAAATTCTATTCTTTCAATGATTTCATGTAGTGGTTATAATCAAAACTAGATCTCTTAAATTAAAGTTTCCTCTAGTAATATTATAATGGAGTATACCAAGCCCATGGTGCTTATTTTAATTAGTATAAATCATTCTTCAAATAACACATCATATACTCATAATATATAAATTTCCCATTAGTTATTTCGTATATAATTCCTACTTGGGCACTTCATTTAATAAAATCATCATCGCATCCATTTGATATACTTTAAAACCTATTTTAATATCTACCAATATGAAAATTTGAATTAAATCAAGTCTCTCCACCATTAAAAATTTTACTTCTGCACATATGCCATGAATTTGAGAATATCCTTTCCAGACTAACATAGATTTTTCCTGAAATACATTCTCATTCTTGTAATATTTATTTTTAAACACCCACTATTTTAGGAAAAAATTTTGATCTTTTAAACTTTTCACAAGATAAAATGTTTGATTTTTCTAAATTTCATCTATATCCTCATTCAAGGCCTTAACCTATTATTTATCCTTCATCGCCTCTTTATAAATTACTATCTCCATCGATGATAATATTGTATTGTTCTAATCACTCTTCATCCTACGTGTTTGATTTAGTGTATTTTAATTTCTAATAAATCTAGATCTATCAATTTCAACTCTTATCATTTTATTTTGGGTTATATATTGAATCTATTAAGAAACTACTTATTCCTTTGATTTATCTTTTGAATCCTCATCACTTATTGGTTATTTATACCTATAAAATTTTTGTATTCTATATTTTCTTATTCAAAAATTTCCTCTAATCTAAAAATTTAATTTTTTTCTATAATTATCTTCAATTTAAATGTATTTTTTTCTTTAAATATCTTATTCATCCCATTTTTTAATAATTTATAGTTTTTAATCTTGTTTGAGTTTCCTAAGAATGCTATTTTATTTATTATATCTCCATAATTTCCTTGGGTTCCTACTTTATTTTGAATATAGAATTTACTCCCAAATTCCCTAAAGTATTTTATTATTGGATTAATTATATTCCATATTTCATATGGTTTATTATCTTTTAAAAGGCATAACAAAGACATATTTTTTTGTAAAAATATACCTTCACTTTTTCCTTCTAATAATGTCATGAAATTTTACTTTTACTAATAAATTTTTTTCCATTCTATTCACTATAAAATTTCACCTTTTTGCAACTCTATTTTATTTTATATTTCTCATAGATTATACTTTATGTTTATTAAAATTTTTCTTCAAATAATATTCCACCACAAGGGAAATATACTCTTTATTATTTCATAATTAAATAATTTTTATCATCCTTTCAGTTTCATTTTCATCTTTACTTCAAAACCTTTTTATGTCTCCCATAACTTTATTTTTATTTTAATAAACAAGAAATAATCCATTATAATATAATCATCATTAAAAAATATGAAGTAACATTTACACATCTTTCAAAATGATTCATTTACGTATAAATAGTATTATGAATAAATTAAAGAAAATTTTATTCCCTGGTCTTCTTTTATCTATACAGGTTTCTCACTATCTTCCTTCTCATAAAACCATCAAATAAATATTCTATATGACTTTTAAAATTATAAATATCAATCATATCTTTAATCATTGATAATTTTTCCTTAATTTTTACGTAAATATAGTTATTTATTTGATGCCACAATTTATTCTCTCTTTCCACAATAAGAAGATAAGTATTATTCTTGTTATCCACTTGATAAAAATTTCTATTCATTATTAATACTTTCATAAATGAATATTTTATCTTTCCTTTAATTATTAAACCATTTAAATTAAATGTAACTTCAAGTCTGGATTCACAAAGTTGAATTATTCTTAAGATATTATGTCAAAGTACATCAATATAAAACACGTACACGTCTTTAAACTCATCTTAATAATACCTCTTCCTCCCACTTCTACTAATTTTCAAATCTTCATTGTTTCTAGATCATACAATTCTATCAACATGACCTTTCACATTCTTAAAAAAGTTAATTTTCCTATTCATGGGGGATGATAACCCACTATAAAGAATCCATATTTTTTTCTTAGTTTCTTTAAGAAAAATTTCATCTATGATATTATTTTCTTTCTCCTTCATTTATGTTCATGATATTGTGGGTTGAGTTTAGATAAACATGGGTTTATGTTTATTCATTTAAACAATGGTAGCATAGTATTCTTCTTCCTCTTATAATAGGAAAAAAATACTAATGAAATCATATCCATGAGTGTCACATCAATTATCATTGAGCTATTATATAACTTATTCAACTCATTATATTCCTATAATAAAAATCATTATGGGAAAAGTTAGAGAAACAAAAAAAATATTCATAATAATTGATTCTTCTTCAAGATGAAGTATTTTTCTTATTCTGCATTGTTTAATTCTAGCTACCTATACTTTTGTGTAACTTTTTACCTCCTCGCAATAAATAATTGTGTGTTCTAAGTATCCATAGAATTAGTGATTAATTAGGGGAATATATTTTTATCACTACTATATATATCCAAATCCTATAAGTAACCTATTATTTTTTTATAAAATTGTGATAATTTGGGGTTATCTATAAAATTTTTTGTTTATTATGTCTTTAGCTCCTGGTTTTTGGTATTTAGATGATTCTTATTCAAAATTAATTCCAATTTTTTCTATGTTTATTGGACTTTTTTTGATCAAAACTTTCTTGAAAATCCTCCTACCACTTGACTCTTTACATAAATTCTTCATCGAAGAATCATTCATACTACAGTTTTTTCTTAGAACTATAATTTTTTATTTCATATCCATGTTTATTTAGAAATTTCAACACCACTTATTCAAGAATTTATATCTTATTTATGACTAATCAATACAATCCTTTATGTTTTTAATTAATATATATTTTAATTTAATTTTTATCTTCAAATCAACTACATATTATAAATTTTCTTATATAACACTATAATCTTCCCCCACATTCTCTAATAGAGTAATTTAAACTTCAATTTGATCAATATACTCAATAATCTCCTTCATTGGTCCACTGATTTTTCTATTATTCTTCCCTTATTTATCAAATTCTTCAATTAAACCATTGATTTTAATTTTAATATTAAAAACTTTGCCCTATTGATTTTCGTACTCTATATTTGGTTGATTTTTACCCACTATGTTCACCATATAGTCCTTTGTTTCTTATTTAAAGTTAATATGACCTTCTTCAAAATAAAAATCATCATCCTCATACTTTATCCACAAAAAACTCTTCCATTGAATCTTTTTTCTCTACATATTTCAATATTTTATGTTTCATTTAAGGGTAAACTTATGTTTTTTGTTTTTGTTTTTGTTTTTTAGTAACTATCAATTTCATCTTCATTAAACATCCTTATATATCTCAAAATAATGTGATCATCCTTTACATATTTGAAAAAAAATAGCAGCTTGCCTTTAAACCTTCTTTTACCTTGATTGAATTTTCTAACTAAAACTCATAGGAATTAATCACTTTCATCCTTTTCTCTATATCCACAATGATTAATACCAAGTTTCTACATGTATTTTAATTCTATATTGATTAAATAAAAAATTGATGTGCCTTGTGAATTCACACAAATATTATATAGAACAAAGATATTATAAAAATTAGAGTGAAATCTATAATAATTTTATTTCATCAAGATTCAATACATTTGGATTTTACAAGGGTCGGATTCTCCTCATGATTTTATTCATAATATCAAAACCCATTATCTTATCACCAAGTCCATGAATGGATACAAAAACGTTAATAATTTGATTAAATAAACCATTAATACTTTCATTGTGATTCATATTGAAATCATTAAACTTTTTATGCAACACTTATTACATTTCCTACTTTACTTTAAAATCTACTTTATAAATATTGGTTGGTTTATACCAACTCACTTTAATGGATGTATAATTTATCACTTTCAATATATATTTTATTTTATAATGATCTTGATAAATCATTTTATGCCTTTGTATCGGTGTTAAGAAACTTTTTATCTATTTCATTCAAGGAAAAATCTACAGGATCATTTATTTATATTCTATGAAATATATTATAGAAAACATTGAGTTTGAGAGACCATAGATGTGATCACATTTGGTTTTTCAAGATTTTTTAATTAAAATCATCAAACAATGGAACTCCTTTCACATTAAAAAATTTCCCTATATCAATAATCTTTCCCTAAAATATTTTTAAGGAATAACCTTATGAATCTAATACCACTTATTACAACAACAATATCCCAAACACACCTTAATAGGGATTTAAATTAGAGTGTGAATTTATTCATGAATTAAGATGGGTTTTATTCTTATGTTTTCAAAATAACATATAACTTTTTAATCTCAATCATACATCTACAACATAAAAATAATGATAGTAAATGTGAAGACATTTATATTTTACTTGGTTCTTTACAAAGTGATAATCCAAGGAGTATGCACTATCAATATATAGATGTACTAGGGAGATCACTATACACTATATGTTATTTAAAATTTAAGTAATTCTCATTGCTAAACTAAGTTCAACCACCTCCTTATTTATTTACACATATTTCATCAAAAGTAAAGATAAATGTAATTATTAATATGTAATTACTTCTCATAATAAGATCAATAAAACTAATCAAATACAGATCATCAAGGATGATTCTATATTAAGATTAGAACACTTTTACCAAATAAAAAACATTAATATTGTTCCTAATTGCTACAAATCTTCCTCTAAAACTCAAAATATTTAGTAGATCTATCCATTTTCACTACTATTATAAATAAAATATTTAATTATTCTTTTCTACTATATTTGATTTTGTATTCCAAATTCATCCCTCATTTTCAGCCACATGTAATAATCTGATGAGACTATAAAACTAACTCCACAATTCAAATTTAACCACCCTAAAAACAAAACTATCTCAACAAATTTGAAAAATATTTAAAATCCCAAATTAATATATAAATCTCTAAAATATGGAGTTATAATAGGAATAATAAAATAATGTTGTTCCATTATAAAAAAACTCTAAAAAACACATCCTAATTTTAATTTGAAATTTGAAAATAATGGGATATATTTTTACTGATATTTCTAAGTCAAATCTAATTTTAATGTAACATAAAGCATTAAAAAATAATCTCTATCACTCCATCAAATCATGGATTTAGATTGTGACATATCCATTTGGTTATAATGCTCATTTTTAAATATCTTTTCATCCCATAAGAACTCATTTCAGGATCCACATGCGTTATAATTAAATTTCTTCTTAGAAAAAACTCTAATTCTATTACACCATATTATTGTGGCATAAGTTTTTTCCCATAATGTTCTCCCATTATATTTTTAATATTACACAATATCAATTATTATGTCACCAATATGATTGTACGATGATTTTGTCTCCTCTAAAAAGCTAACTTAAAAACATCCTCAAACCTTTATAAAACTCCTTCAATATTTCATAATACTCATAATTTTTTAACCAACACCTATTTCTAACAAACACAACCAATTTTTTCCATGATTTATAAAAATAAATTTTAAAACAAATATTCTAAAATACTTGACTTTGGCTTCAATATTATCTATCAAAAATAACCTTGGTTCTAAAAAACCAAAAAAATAAAGATGTTGTGAATTTTATCACATAATTCCCTAATTTATTGTCCTTTTAAAAACACACTGGCTAAAAATTTATTACAATGTAATAATTAATAATAATTTATGATTCATGAACATATTAAAAATAATGGATTGGTACTATGATTTAACTACTATTGTTGAAATATTTACCTTCGAAATTAAAATATAATTAGATTATAATTATAGCATGATTTCAGCCATCAATGTATGATAATTAATATCATAGTTCAATCCCTAGGTTAAAATGCATAGTGTTGGATCCCTTCCTTTACTTTATCACTTAAGAAAAATCATTCATCACTGGAATAGATCATAGCATAATGTAACCCATTATGTTTTTACTTTCACATCAAATTGAAATTCACCTTAACTTAATTATTCTTCTTCCTCCTTCTCTAACTCCCACAAACACATAAGGGAATATATACATTGAAAATTTTGGAATTCCCAATTTGAGATATAATTGAAATATTTAAATATGTTTAATGATCCATTTATTTAAAAAAATATTTATAATACAAAACTAGATATGAAAATGGGTACTTGAAACTACCTACATCGATTAAATTGGATTCAAGTGCCTATAAACCACATTTTGTTACCTCCAAACCAAGTTTAAGTATTTCATGTAATACTTTTTTATTCAAGTTGAGGTTCAAGATCCTCTTATAGGGTACTTGTAATAATCTAGACCTTCCAATTCCATTACATTATAGGTTTTTTGTGTTAAAGATGTTGGGAGGATGTTTGAATAATAGAGTGGTGGTTGAGCGAAATTATAATTGGAGAATGGTTCAACAACATGGAGTTAAATGGTGTGCCATCCGAAGTTGACTGTTAGGATTGACTATAGTGTGGTGTTGATAATTTTGGCATGGGACCCTAGGAGTTCATATTCAGTATACCTTCTATTTAAAGGACCCATGTGGCAAGGCCCCTAAGAAGCACCATAGATTTATTCTGAGGATTAGTCAATATAATGGGGAGGTTGAGGATTGATGAGTTATCTTAATGGATTTAGTATGGAGGTTTAATGATTCAAATTTAGTGGTTATGTTGAAGGGGGAATTCTGGTGTGGTGACTACGTTGCACCATATGCCTACTTTGGGTTTATATGATCTTGGGTAGATATGTAATGTGATTTATAAGGGGGGTTTGATCAAGTCCTATTATGGAATTTCATAGTATGTTACACTAATTTTTTTTTAGAGAAACCTAAGTATTTCATAATGTCTTATACCCTCACATCATGGTCGTCTTTTTTTTAATCTAGCTATAAATCCACGGGCTACCCTAAATTTCATCCATTCAACTTTTTTTCGATTGACTCTTAGGTGACCTAAGTGAGATTGTGGAATACCCTTCATCACCTCTTAACTTTGATTCGCAGCTTTAGGAGATTGTTTATTGGTGATCTTAGGTGATTTTGTCCTATTTTCTTCGTAGTTTTCACTCTGTTCACTACCCAGTGAAGGATGTGGATATAGGATATGGTTGAATTGTGTGAGGTTGAAGCAAGTCATTGATAATGAATATCATCCTATAGGTTACTAAAGTTTTATTGGGGTGATTTCACTCTTCTCATCAACTATTTCTTCCTTTTACTTTATGTAATGGTTTAGAAAGATTTATTTCAGGTATGGTATTTGATAAATCTCTTCAATTATCTATAATTGTAGGGGTTGCGTGCTTTTGTTTTCCTTGGGTGAATAATATTAATTTTTTTAACAAATATAATGAACCATATGTATTTTAAATTAATGGGAAGCTAATGGTTTACATATGTTTACCTACTTTCACAATTTTACCTTTGTTTTTTATGGTTGTTGTAGTATTTTTGGAAATCATTGATGTTGTTTAGACTAGTTCATTAATATTGTGATTTTTTATTAGAAACACCTTTATAGAAGGTTAATAACTTAAAGAAAGTTTTGGACTAGTTTTTTGGAAAATGATAATTGGAATTAAAGCATGTTTTTTGTAAGGAATAATGGAAAGAGTTGTATTCTAAAATATGTCATTGTGTGATTTTGAATTTCTTATTATTTTGGTTATGATTATGTGGTTATGTGGGGGATTTTATAGGTTGGTTGACATTGATAGGTTTTTATGTGTCGATTATAAATTTTTGGTAATTGGGTATTATGGGAGATTTCATGGGTGGCAAAGCATGATATAGTTGAGGATATAGAATTGTGCAGTGGGGTTATGGATGCCTTTCCACAATTAGAAATTGGTAATATGTACTTTTTTTGGAATGATGTCATAGATAGTTGTTTTGGGTTGTTTTTTTGTTTCCTAGTATTAGTTGAATAAGTAATGATGTTATGTTAAATGGGTGTGGTCAGAATTGAATTGAATGATAGTTATAAATAAGATAATGATACATGAATAGAATTGGTCATAGATAGAGTTGAAAGGGGAAATGATAATAATGGTTTTCATTAAATATTGAATTGATCAGTATAATGAATGCAACATTTATGGTAACATTAAATCTAGGAATAGTGTGATGGAATGACTAAATGGGAATTTTTGAATTAATTATATTGTAGATTATTTTTTTGGGAAAGTGGACTATTTACAGATATAATAATGGTAGTTATTACTAGTGAAAATTGATATGATGTATTTATGGTTATAGGTTGTTGTAGTGTTGTGTTATTTAGGGCCCTTCGGTTAGGCTTTTATGCAGCCATAACTATACCTATATTTTCCTTGATATTTCTATAGACACCCCACCCAAGTTGGACACCCTTAATAAAACCCAACATTATTTGGGTATCATGTGTTTTCATTTAACATCTACGATGTTGAGGAAACATATGGCTACTTAATCTATCTTTCACACTCTCCCTTCTAGGTTTAGCAATGATTGTGATGGATTAAGGTAGTTATGGTCATACTAAAACAATATATGGTGTACAGGAAGAAACTACATGGTATTGATGAGATAATTGGTACATGAAGTACTGGAAGACCTCGCGGGGTATGGATAAGAAGGTACATGGTGAATTGGAAGACCATTTGGGGTGTTTATGGATAATATTAATGTTATGGGTTGTGCACGGTAGTAGTAAGACATGAGTTTGATATATTTCATGTTCACGATAACCTATTATACTAGATATTTATATTATATATGAGATTTGATATGTAGTAGAGAATTTGGGATGTGGAATATGATATATTTATAGTATGTGAAATAGTTTTGACATGATAAATGGTGTGTTGTAACATGATTGTAAAAGGGATTTGGAGAACATGATGTTTTAGGTTAGGGAATGAGATTGAAAAATCTGTTGGGAAGTGGTTTCGGGTTATATTATATTATTGATATTACTTTTTTATATTTGGATGTGATATTTAGTTACTGAGTCTTAGTGAGGACATGTGGTAGTTGACCAGAAAGATGTTGTTTTATTCTATTGTTTACTAACTAGATAATTAGTATGATTCTTCTACATTTTTATGATAATTTTTGAGTGTGATACCTTCGATTATACATGTTATGATCCCCCGATATATATAAATTTATTTTTAGGTTTCTAGGGAAAGTTTAGAGATTGGGTTGGATAATTCTATATCAGATTTTGGAGATATGGTGGTAGTTTCTACCTAGGAGTTTACTTTTGGTATTTCATCATAGGCTTTGTATTTTCCTAAATATTCATGATTTGTGGTATTATTTTGATCATGGATTATTTATATAATATTTTTTATTGATTCTTTATTTATGTATTTCTGGTTTAAATGAGGGTAATTCGTCCCATTTGTATGTTTTATACCCTCGGTACTAGACACAAGACCGGGGTATATTAGAGGCAGTCCTTAATAGTCACTCTTATCTTTACTCCTGGCCTAGGAGATGTTCCCAGTGGGGGTGGGTCATGATAGAGTGTTATCAGATCAAGTTGTAAATATTTAAGGTAGAAACTTTTGATAAGACCTAGTGAGGATTTCATGGATTGGTAGGAAAATGGTAGTAGTTAAGCTTGGTGTATGATTAGGCTTGGGATACCGACTAAGACATAGGATTTTAGGTCCATCCATGATTTGATGAAAGGACCCTAATTTTATTGAATGACCAAGTGAAATGATTCTGCTTATAGGATAGAGACCTAGGGAAGGTATATATATCATGATTTTTTTAGGCTGTGTTTGAATTAGGAATTATTTTAATGTAATTAAATAAATATAATTAAATAAATACCATGTTGTCATACTTAAAAGATTCATTATTTATTTTTATATATTTTGATTGGTCATCACTCACATGTGGTTCAGGATGGTGAGGTTCAATCGGCTGACACAGTTAACTATTGAAGGATTAATTAGGTTAAGAAGGAAGAGGCTTAGAGGAAGACATTGTGGAAGTCCCAAAGTTATGTGTTAGAGATTTATGAAGGGGTTTTTTCTGATCTGGATATGAATCACTGGCTAGAGAAGAATAATATTATTTTAAATATGATTCACGTTGATCTAAATTTCTAGCTCTATTGGTTTTCAGTAAGATTTGTGTAGGAGAATGACAATGGTGGATAATGTATCTCATAGAGAAGAAGAATAAATATGTTTCATGGGACTATTTTTAGAGAAAGTTTCTTATGGATTTTTTATCATCAATAATGAATTAAGAGAAGATTCAAGAGATTATCTCTCTCTAGCATGGGATCTTGAGTGTTTAGGAACTCCATATTAGATTCAAGGACCTCCTTTACTTAACCCTTGATCTTTTTCTAGATGATTAATCTAGAGATTGATGCTAGGAGGTGGTGTTAGATCCTATTATTCAATATTTAGTCACCTCATTTACATTTCATATGTACTAGAAGGTTCATAATAAGGATAAGGTCATTGTGAGGATGCATTCTCAACCTCTATCATCTTAAGAGGTGATATATTAGAGTTACCCAAGGGGTAGAGCTATTAATAGGGGATCATAGGTGTCTGGATCATTAAAGTTTCTTTCATAAGGGAATCATCCTTTACGATACCCTTCCCAATTCTTTAGGGTCAATAATTCTCATTTGCCTACTCAGGACCCCAGACTAGTGTGCTTTTCCTATGGGGTTATATTCATCAGCAATTCCAGTTCCTAACCATCATTATGGATCAGTTTGGCATGGGTAGTTATATTCATTATCATCTAAAGCAATAGTAGTTTCCTCAAAGTCCATATTAGTAATATGGACAATAGTTGTTCATTCCACCATGGTGATATGGTGCTAGTAGAGGATAGACCCATGTTTACCCTTTTACTCAGGGATATAGGGCTGAGTGAAACCATGAATATGGTCTTTATAAGTGAGATAGGCTATCCATACATAGAAAAATTCATTATAAATGTTTTCCAGTTTCTGAGTGACTAGAGATTGTATGATGTACCATTTTCATATGATCTATCATGGATTCTTATTTATTTGATTTTGGATCATCACACACCATTATTTCACCAACTACATTCAATGCCTTGGGATTCAAGATAGAGAGTCTTCTAGTGACCCTAGTTTTTATTACTCTAATTGGAGGTCATACAAGTCATGTTGATGTGTATCAAGGTTATGGGTTGATGATGAGGCAACATCGATTATCTAAGGATTTTTTTTATACACTAGATATAGCCATATGATTTAATTTTTGGTGTTAAATAGTTGTATTTGGTGACAGTGGTTATTGAATATTTCTATGGATAGTGAATTCCTATGTTGAATAGGGGAAGTGTGTGGTGTTTATTGGAGAGAAAGATCGTCAGAAGGGTCATAGTTGTTCAAATTTTTTATTGTCTCAACTAGAGTACTTATCCATGGATTTAGTGGAGGTGTATGTGATGGAGTTTCCTATATTCATGGATGAGTTTGTTGATATCTCTCCCAAGGAGGTTGTGGATTTACCCCCTAAATAAGGTATCATGTTCAGGACACAGTTGTAGCCTAGTGCCTCTACAATTTCAATAGATCCCTATCTGATGAAACATTCATAGTTTTGAGAGTTGGGGGTTCATATTAATAGTCTAATATAGAATTTATTTATCTATCCTAGCATATCATCATAGGGTTATCTAATTTTATTCTCTATAAATAAATATGGTGGTTTATTGTTTTTTATAAATTATCGGTATTTGAATCAAGTGATGGTCAAGAACCATTACCCTCTTCTAAGTATAAATAACATGTTTAACTATTTAAAGGGGTCTAGGTAGTTTTTGAAGGATAATATATGGTAAGGATATCATCAAATTAGGGTAAAGTAGGAGGATGTCCTGAAAAATTATTTTTGGTGTCATTATGGGCACTTCAAGTTCATGGAAATATCATTTAGAATCACAAAAACTCTAGTTGTATTCATGGGACTCATGAAATCCATGTTTTCAGAGTTCCAAGATTGGTTTATGGTCATGTTCATCGAAAAAAACTTGTATACTCGAGGTTATAGGGGGGGTATGTTGATTTCCTTAGAGCTATTTTATAAGTCATTCAACACCATAATATCTATGGGAAGGTTTCTAAATATATGTTTTGGGTACATGAGTTGCACTTACATGGAAATGTGGTGTCTTACAAGGGATTGGAGGTGGATCCATCAAAGATTGAGTCCATTATTTCTTAGGAAGCACCCAAGAATACCCAAAGGTTAGTAGTTTCATTAGCCTTATAGGCTATTATCAGATGTTCATGTATGTATTATCTCATGTCACAACCCCATTTACATCCTTGACTGGGAAGGACCACGAATTCTTTTGGACTGATTAATGTTAGACATATTTTGACTACCTGAAGGGTAAGTGGATCAATGCTTCTAATGATCAGCTTCCAAAGGAGAGGGTGGTGTTTGAGGTGTTAGTGATGCTTTTTGTGTTGGTTTGGTTTTTGTCTTGTTGTAGCATAGGGTAGTGATATCATATGGTTCTAGGTAATTGCATCCCCATGATAATAACTATGCCACTCATGATCTCAAGTTGGAGATAGTGGATTTTGATCTGAAGTTGTGACGACATTACATCATCAATGAGTGATTTGTGGACTTCTGTCATGACCCGCCCTCGGGGTCCATGTTGTGACTACCCCAAGCCCGCCTTCCATAGGCCAGGGGCTGGCGACTAGAACCAAGGAGTAAATCCCGGTAAAAAGGGATGGCATTGCCTTTGTAAAGTAAACAAACACCACAGAATAAGCAAGCGGAAAAGTAAACACTAAGAAAGAACAGAGTACAACTAAAGTGCGAAAAAGTAATGGGCCAGTATACAAACCCAAACTGAAAGTAAAGTACAACTCGAAAGGGAAAATAGCAACTGTAAAGTAAAAGCCGCTACACCGAGCTGTCCACTGGAAATCCCACCTGAAGGGTGGGTACAGATAGCTCCACTGCTCCTCGGGTCCCGTCGTCCGCTCCGAGCATGTTCCGCCCAGTGGTCCACCTCCATGTACCATCCTGCTCTGCAAGCCTCAACCACGATCAACGATGTCCGTCGTCTGCAACCAACACAACGTAGTGCGGGCATAGCCCGTGCAGGGGTGAGTATAAGCTACTCAGTAGGGACCCCGAGACCCCCGAAGGTCTCCCAAAATCCACAAAGGATAAACCAAAAAGGATGGTACAAACACAAAGTAACAACCGACACTGCTTAGTTATCTGCCCATACATATACCTAAGTCATCAATCCCAATACACTCCAACCTCCGAGCCCAAGTACAACTCAGTCCACACAGGAAAGTATTCGTATTCCACATAGGAAAGAAAAACGAAATCCACACAGGATAGCACAACACAATCCACACAGGAAAGCAACAGGATTCAGCTCACACAGGTATACTTCTTCAAAAGACGATAAAGATGATCTCTGATCCATCTAAGTCGTCGGACCCAAGAAGGATCGATAGGTAACTAACCCCCGCAATAACCCACACAGGATCGGGCCCACACAGGACCTGTAGGCGCTGGTTCACACAGGACCGTTGAGCGTAGACCCACACAGGATTGGACCCACACAAGATCAGGCCCACACAGGACCTGTAGCACTGATCCACGTAGGATCGCTGAGTGATGTAGTCGTCGTCGTCGAATCCACCAAGGATCTCTGTACTGTCGCCGTCGCAGTCACAGTAGCAGTAGCAGTAGCAGTAGCAGTCGCAGCCATCTCTAGGGTTCCCGCACACAGCAAGCTCGTTCGGGAGGGTCCACTCCACGAGCCGAGAGGCCGATACATCAACTGTCTCAAAGTCCGAAGTTGATGTATCTAAAAGTTCCGTAACGACAACAGGAACTCAACATCGCAGACGGTGCGTCAATCAGATGCCCGGTCTGAGAGTTATTGGATTTTTCGTCCCAGGGGCCCGGTTGGTTTTTAAGGCAAAACCAACCTGACCGTACTCTACCTGCGTCCAAACCTCGGGCGGAGTATGCCAAAAGATCCGTCTCACTAAGAGGAACTCAACAAAGCTGACGACATGTCAATCGGACGTCCGTAGCTCAAGATATGAGCGTTTCCGCTCCGAGGGCCCGGTTGGTTTCGTGTACGAACCAACCCGGCCGAACTCAAAGTATTCCGAAACTTTGAGTGCGATATACCAAATCGACCATCTCGATCCAAGGATCGTATCGCCACTGACGGTTCGTCAATTGGAGGTCCAAAGCTCAAGTTATGGGAAAAAGACCGAAGTCGTTTCGAAAACGGGGGGTCCGGGTCCGGGTCGACCCGGCCCGACCCCCCCCCCCCCCCCCCCCCCCCCCCCCGGGTCGGCTCGAACCGGGTCCGACCCGGCCCGGCCGGCGGCGTGGCCCGGCGCGGCAGCGCGGCCCGGCGCGGTCCGGCGCGGCCTGGTCGCCGCTCTGGTGCCACGCGCGGGGGACAAGGCTCCCGCCCTTCCTTAGCTGGCGGCGCGGCTGGATGCCGCGCCTTGGAGAAAACGGCCCCCCTCACGTGGGGGCCTGCCTTTGAGAAAAACGGGGGGCGCCTGCCCCCCCTTTGTGAAACCGGCCCCCCTCTTTATGGGGGGCCAATTAACCGCCCGGGGGAATTTAATTCCCCCGGTTTTGCAGCGTCCCGGCCGACCCGACCTGGCCAGCCGGCTTCATCTCAACAGGACCGGCACGGGCCGGTCCTCCTCCATCTCTGGCACCAGCGGCTCGGCTGGCCGCCGGTCATCACGTCCCGCCGCGGCCCGGAACCGGCCGCGGCCTTCGTCGTCCGGCGTGGTGCGACGGGACCGCGACCCTCCGCCGCGGCCCCACTCCGGCCACCGCGCCTTTGGTTTCCTTCGACGCGGCGCGACGGCGTCGCATTCATGATAATCTTTCCATGGCGCCGCACAATATTTTCCATGTGATTCCCGCGTGGTGCGACGACACAACGCCATCTCGTTTCATCCGCAAGAAACAAACAAGAAAAAAGGGAGGGGGGTTCGGCCGTGTTCGTGCGGTCCGACCCCCTCACGTTAAACGATAGCTCATAATCATTTATCCTCAAGATTGTAATTCTAGAACCAAGAATGAGAATAAATAAATTAAACAACAACAAACCCTTACCTCGGTTTTAAGAACGATGATCGTCAACGACCCACGGAAGATGAGCGTCGCGGTGGTCGGCATCGCGGGAAAAGGACGTCGACGTCGTGAAGCGAGGATTCGAAGCTCTTTGACAGCGATTTCATCACGGGAAACCATTGCGGAAGAGATGACGCGGAAGGAGACGTCGTCGGTGTCACGGGTATGGCGTCGCGGAAGACGGTTCCCAAGAACGTGGCGTTCTTCGTCGATGTCCGAAGGTTCTTCGTGTTCTTCGTCGATGTCCGAAGGTTCATCGCGTTCTTCGTCAAAGTTTGAAGAAGAAGAAGAAAGCTCCAAAATCTCTCAAGGTGGATAGAGAATTCTAACCCAAATAAAATAAGCTAAGGTCTTATTTTATTTACACAACCAAACCATTTTGAAATTCAAAGGT
The DNA here is from genome assembly GCA_963277665.1 of Viscum album. Taxonomy (NCBI): domain Eukaryota; kingdom Viridiplantae; phylum Streptophyta; class Magnoliopsida; order Santalales; family Viscaceae; genus Viscum; species Viscum album. The sequence goes on along the minus strand of OY728131.1, from coordinate 225,860,917 downwards.
TTGAAATTAAAAAACTCAACCCATTTAATAACCCAAGTTGTCAAGTTAATTAAAGAGGGGTTATTGGGAGTTTAAAAAGAGAAGGTGAAGAGATATGCTTCGTGTGGGCCCCACCACACTTAATCCTCCCAAGGGAGGTTAATTGGACGTGGGTCCCACCTCTAACTCCCTTTGGGAGAAAATAACCAACAAGTTAATATAAAATTTGTATTCCAAAATTTTATTTAACTTATTCTAAATTCCCAAAAACTAACTCTCAACCCGCAATAAACGCAACCTCAGAAAAGGTCTCCTTAAGCGAACATCGGCGCTGCGAGTTCATCGGTGCCCTCATAATTTGATTCCAGGCACCGGTTCAAAAGAATGAAATTCCCGCTCGTTCGTTCACTGAATGTACCCGAGCCAAACTTCGGAAATTGATTCCAGGCACTCAGGGCCTTGGAATCAAGTGCCGTCAGAAACCGCGTTCTTGTAAAATTCCAAAGAAAATTAAGAAAAAATTTCCCTTGAATTTTACAGGTCTTTACATTACTCCCACCTCAGGGCTTTACGTCCCCGTAAAGATACATCAAAAACTAGGGAAACAAAAGAGGGTACTGAGCACGCATCTGAGCCTCCCGCTCCCAAGTGCTCTCCTGGAGATTCCTGTGTTGCCATCTGATGCGCAGTAGAGGAATCGACCGTCCTCGTAGGACCTGCTCCTATCGATACTCTATCTCCACCGGAACCTCCGTAAAAGTCACCCCATCGTCAACGTCAAGCTCCCCATGGTCAATGATGTGCGTCGGGTCGTGCACGTATCTCCTCAACTGAGACACGTGGAAGACGTCGTGCACCCGGTGCAACTGAGGTGGTAGAGCCAGGCGATAAGCCACCTCGCCAATCCTGCTGAGGACCTGGAAGGGTCCGATGAAGCGCAGAGATAACTTGCCGTCTCGGCCAAATCTCCATATACCACGTCGAGGTGAGACTCGCAAGAAGACGTGGTCGCCATCCTCGAACTCTAGTGGCCTCCGCCTCCTGTCAGCGTATGACTTCTGCCAGCTCTGATCTGTCCTCATCCGCTCCTGGATGACCTGGACATTCTCTGTTGTGGCCTGGACCATCTCTGGTCCCACAAGTGCTGACTCCCCAGGGTCTGTCCAGCACAAAGGAGATCTACAAGGTCGGCCGTACAACGCCTCGTACGGTGCCATCCCGATGGTGGAGTGGTATCTGTTGTTGTACGCAAACTCCACCAAGGGTAGGTGGTCCTCCCAGCTACGACCAAAGTCGAGGACACATGCGCGGAGCATGTCCTCGAGAGTCTGAATGGTCCTCTCCATCTGACCATCCGTCTGAGGGTGAAAGGCTGTGCTCAGACGTAGCTGCGTTCCGAACGCCTCCTGTAACCCCTTCCAAAGCCGGGAAGTAAAGCGAGCATCTCGATCGGAGACGATAGATGATGGAACACCGTGGAGCCGCACAATCACCTGAACGTAGAGACGTCCCAAGCTCTCCACTAAGCCCTACTCTCTGATGGGTAAGAAGTGTGCCGACTTGGTGAGTCGGTCAACAATCACCCAGATGGAGTCGTGAGCTCTGGAAGTGCGTGGAAGTCCAGTCACGAAGTCCATAGATATCTCGTCCCACTTCCACTCAAGAACCTCCAAGGGCTGTACCAAGCCTGCTGTTACCTGATGCTCTGCCTTCACCTGCTGGCAGGTGAGACATCGAGAAACGAACTCTGCCATAGCCTTCTTCATGCCCGGCCACCAGTGTTATCATCTGAGATCCTGGTACATCTTCGCCACTCCTAGATGTACCGCCAAAGGAGAAGTGTGAAACTCTCTCAGCACCTCCTATCACAAAGCGACTGGTACCATGGTACGTCCTCTGAAAAGGATGTCGTGCTCTACTCCAAGGGAGAAAACATCAGGTGCCTGTCCCGAGGATATCTGTGCACACCGTGTCTCACAGTCAGCGTCCTCACGTTGTGCCTCTCTGACCCGCTGCAGTAGTGGATGGGTGACTGTGAGAGACTGGAGGAAGGCTGATCCATCTCTATCCACAAAGGATATCTGCAAAGAGGCTAGCTACTCCGTCGCCTCCTCAAGTATCTCAATGCCCTTCCTCCTGCTGAGGGCATCGGCTACTAAGTTCCCCTTCCCAGGAGTATAGACTATCTCAAAGTCATAGTCCTGGAGGAACTCGAGCCATCGCTGCTGTCTCAGGTTCAGGTCCTTCTGCGAGAAGATATACTTGAGACTCTGATGATCAGAAAAGACTGTAAAGCGCTCGCCCATTAGGTAGTGTCGCCAAGTCTTCAGAGCGAAGACCACTGCTGCTAACTCCAGGTCATGGGTAGCGTAGTTCTTCTCATGCGGCCTAAACTATCGTGATCCATAGGCGATCACTGCCCGCTCCTGCATCAGGACGCAACCAAGTCTGGTCCCTGATGCATCGCAGTAAACTACGTATCCAACTCCCTCCTCCGGCAACCTCATGATAGGTGCGCTAGTCAATCTCTGTCTCAGCTCCTGGAAGCTATGCAGACATCTGTCTGACCACAGAAGGGTTTCCCATTCTTCGTCAAAGATGTGAGTGGTACCGCAACTCTAGAGAAGTCTGGCACGAATCTCCGATAGTATCCGGCTAGTCCCAAGAAACTCTGAACCTCCGTCACGCTCCTGGGTGGCTCCCAAGCTAGCACTGCCTCGATCTTCATGGGATCCACTGCAACTCCCGCCTTAGAGATGACGTGTCCCAAGAAGTGGACCTCACGTATCCAGAACTGGCACTTCGAGAGCTTACCATAAAGCTGGTTCTCTCGAAGTGTGTCTAGTACAACTCGCAAGTGGTATGTCTGTTCCTCCTCAGTCGTTGAGTAAATCAGTATGTCGTCGATGAAGACCACGACAAATCGATCGAGGTATGGCTGAAAGATCCTGTTCATGAGGGCCATGAACACTGCTGGAGCATTGGTTACGCCGAAAGGCATAACCAAGAACTCATAGTGGCCATACCGACATCTGAAGGCCGTCTTCTACACGTCCTCGTCTCTGACTCTGAGCTGATGATAGCCTGACCTGAGGTCTATCTTCGAGAACCACCATGCTCCCTTAAGCTGATCAAAGAGGTCATCAATCCTCGGTAGCGGATACTTGTTCCTCACCATCACCTGGTTCAGGCGACGATAGTCAACACAAAGTCGCAAGCTCCCGTCCGCCTTCTTGGCGAACAATATCGGGGAAGACCAGGGTGAAACACTGGGTCGGATGAACCCCTTGCCCTGCAAGTCCTCCAACTGTACCCGTAGCTCTCAAAGCTCGGAGGGGGCCATCCAATATGCTGGAGTGGATATCGGGGCTGTCCCGGGGTACAGGTAAATATAAAAGTCTACCTCTCTGCGAGGAGGTAGCCCTGGAACGTCGTCGGGAAAAACATCCGCAAACTGATCCACCAATGCAGGAAAACCAGGACTCCGCACGTCAACTGCTCTAAGGATGAGGCTAGCCAACTGATGAGTGATGGGATGTCCTCTCCTCCGCGGAAGTCCATCCTGTGCTCAAAGTCTCCCTTCTCGCCGGTGAAGGTGAACCTGCTCCTGTCGGTGCGTACACATCGCACCTTGCGCCTAAAACAGTCAATCTGCGCATGGACCGTAGATATCCAATCCATGCCCAAGATGACGTCGTAAGGCCTCGACGCTGCTACAAGAAGATCCCAGCCGAAGCTCTCGCCTCCTAGAGTAAGCTCACACTACCGGCACTAGTGCGTAATCGTCGACTCTGCTCCCGTAGGAGTCTCTAGCCGTAAGGATCGAGCCAACGGCTCTGTCGGAATCTCCGAGCTCCGTACAAGGGCAGCGGATATAAAAGAGTGACTCGCTCCTGTGTCTATAAGTACTGCAGCAAGGGTGGAATAGACACAGACAGTACCTCAAATCATCTCTGGCGCGTCGTGGTCGTAGGCCTCTACTACCTGGAGCTGTGCCTGTCTCTGCCCGCCAGCTCCCTGTGGTCGGGGTGGACCTCCTCGTGGTGGTGGTGGTAGAGCCTCAAAGCGTCGCCCACCACCTACTGCTCGGCCAGCTCCTCTACCTCGTTCGCCTCCTCCCCGCGGACCGCCACGGTCGACCCTCTGCCTCTGCCTCGGTGGTCCCTCAACCGTCTGCTGCTCCTCGGCACGGCGGGTCGGGCAGTCATGAGCCATGTGGCCCTGCCCGCCACACGAGTAGCACTGTCTGCCTCTCGAAAGACTGGCTCCGCGCTGTGTGCCCCGCACTGCTGAGCCAGTGTCCTGAGGTCATCTGCCTAAAGGTCCGGTCTTCCTGGACCCCTGAGTCATCCGTCGACTGCCTGCTGCAGATGACTCTGCCACGTGCCGCCCTGCGGTGGGTCTCGGTGCTGGTGTAGACTCAGCAAGGAAGCTCTTGATCATAAGGGTCCACTCCAGTACTCCTGTCTGAGTTGGTATGCTGAGGGAGATCAGCGATGCCCTGATCTCGTGTCTCAACCCCTGATCGATGGTCCGGGCCCGGAAGAATGGGTCCCGTACCATGTCGGTCGAGTAGCGCGAGAGATCGGTAAACCTCGCCGAGTACTGAGCGACCGTCATGATGCCCTGCCGCAGCTGAAGAAGCTCCTGGATACGCACCGCACGAAGGGTCGCTGAGACGAACTCCGAGCAGAAGAGGCTCTCAAAGTCTATCCAAAGAAGAGATGCCTCATCGTGCACCTGGAGCATCAAGCTCCACCATCGGCCCGCTACTGCGTGCAGTAGGCTCGCAGCGAGGATCACCATGAGGTCTGCAGGTGTCCTCACTAGCCTAAAAACTCGTACCACTACCTCCAGCCAGTCCTCTAATGCCTGGGAGTCCATCTCCCCATGGAACCTAGGTGGTTACTGGCGCTGGAACTCGTGCAGAGCTCCAAGGCGACGTGCATCGTCAGCGGCCGGTGCTGGAAGCATCGGTGGCTCGGCGGCTAGAGCTACCGCCGGTGCCACTGCGGACAAAGGGCCCTGTACCGAGGCCTCGTCGCTCGGTGGGCTGTCGTCACGCTCGACTCTCAGAACCCTAGCTGACTGCTGTCGTGGGGCCATCCTGAAAAGGGAATAGGTGCGCCACGGTCAGAACAGTATACCTGGTGAGCTGATATAAAGTAATCACAAAGAAAACTTTGAAACACACACGCAATCAATGTTTTCGTGCATTAAGTCAGAAATCAGTAGTCAGGGTCCTGGTGTATGGATACGTCGGCCGCCACACCAACACTGGACTCCCTGGACTGATAACCACACTCAATACACTAAACATTATTGCTTCACATAGAAAAGATCAGAGTTTGCGGTAGAACCGAACTCCTCTGATACCAATTTGTCACGACCCGCCCTCGGGGTCTGTGTCGTGACTACCCCAAGCCCGCCTTCCATAGGCCAGGTGCTGGCGACTAGCACCAAGTTGTAAATCCCGGTAAAAAGGGAAGGCATTGCCTTTGTAAAGTAAACAAACACCATAGAGTAAGCAAGAGGAAAAGTAAACACTAAGTAAGAACAGAGTACAACTAAAGTGCGAAAAAGTAGTGGGCCAGTATATAAACCCAAACTGAAAGTAAAGTACAACTCGAAAGGGAAAACAGCAACTGTAAAGTAAAAGCCGCTACACCGAGCTGTCCACTGGAAATCCCACCTGAAGGGTGGGTACAAATAGCTCCACTGCTCCTTGGGTCCCGCCGTCCGCTCCGAGCACGTTCCGCCCAGTGGTCCACCTCCAGGTACCATCTTGCTCTGCAAGCCTCAACCACGATCAACGTTGTCCGTCGTCTGCAACCAACACAACGTAGTGCGGGCATAGCCCATGCAGGGGTGAGTATAAGCTACTCAGTAGGGACCCCAAGACCTCCGAAGGTCTCCCAAAATCCACAAAGGATAAACCAAAAATGAAGGTACAAACACGAAGTAACAACCGACACTGCTTAGGTATATGCCCATACATATACCTAAGTCATCAATCCCAATACGCTCCAACCTCCGAGCCCAAGTACAACTCAGTCCACACAGGAAAGTATTCGTATTCCACACAGGAAAGCAAAACGAAATCCACACAGGATAGCACAACAAAATCCACACAGGAAAGCAACAGGATTCAGATCACACAGGTATACTTCTTCGAAAGACGATAAAGATGATCTCTGATCCATCTAAGTCGTCGGACCCACGAAGGATCGATAGGTAACTAACCCCCGCAATGACCAACACAGGATCGGGCCCACACAGGACCTGTAGGCGCTGGTTCACACAGGACCGCTGAGCGCAGACCCACACAGGATCGGACCCACACAGGATCGGGCCCACACAGGACCTGTAGCACTGATCTACGTAGGATCGCTGAGTGTTGTTGTCGTCGTCGTCGAATCCACCAAGGATCTTTGTACTGTCGTTGTCGCAGTCACAGTAGCAGGTGCAGTCGCAGCCAGATCTAGGGTTCCCGCGCACAGCAAATTCGTTCGGGAGGGTCCACTCCACGAGCCGAGAGGCCGATACATCAACTGTCACAAAGTCCAAAATTGATGTATCTAAAAGTTCCGTATCGACAATAGGAACTCAACATCGCAGACGGCGCGTCAATCGGACGCCCGGTCTGAGAGTTATTGGCTTTTTCGTCCCAGGGGCCCGGTTGGTTTTTAAGGCAAAACCAACCCGACCGTACTCCACCTGCGTCCAAACCTCAGGCGGAGTATGCCAAAAGATCTGTCTCACTAAGAGGAACTTAACAAAGCTGACGACACGTCAATCGGACGTCCGTAGCTCAAGATATGAGCGTTTCCGCTCCAAGGGCCCGGTTGGTTTCGTGTACGAACCAACCCGGCCGAGCTCAAAGTATTCCGAAACTTTGAGTGTGATATACCGAATCGACCGTCTCGATCCAAGGATCGTATCTCCGCTGACGGTTCATCAATCGGAGGTCCGACGCTTATGTTATGGGCAAAAGACCGAAGTCGTTTCGAAAACGGGGGGTCCGGGTCCGGGTTGCCCCGGCCCGACCCCCCCTGGGTCGGCCCGAACCGGGTCGGCCCGAACCGGGTCGACCCGAACCGGGTGACCCGACCCGGCCCGGCGCGGCGGCGCGGCCCGGCGCGGCCTGGGCGCCGCTCGGGTGCCACGCGCGGGGGGCAAGGCCCCCGCCCTTCCTCAGTTGGCGGCGCGGCTGGATGTCGCGCCTTGGAGAAAACGGCCCCCCTCACGTGGGTGCTTGCCTTTGAGAAAAACAGGGGGCGCCTGCCACCCCTTTGTGAAACTGGCCCCCCTCTTTATGGGGGCCAATTAACCGCCTGGGGGAATTTAATTCCCCCGGTTTTGCACTATCCCGGCCGGCCCGACCTGGCCGGCCGGCTTCTTCTCAATAGGACCGGCATGGGCCGGTCCTCCTCCATCTCCAGCACCGGTGGCCCGGCTGGCCGCCGGTCATCACGTCCCGCCGCGGCCCGGAACCGGCAGCGGCCTTCGTCATCCGGCGCGGTGCGACGGCACCGCGCCCCTCCGCCGCGGCCCCGCTCCGGCCGCGGCGCCTTCGGTTTCCTTCGACGCGGCGCGACGGCGTCGCGTTCATGATAATCTTTCCACGGCGCGGCGCGACGACGCCGTGCAATATTTTCCGTGTGATTCCCGCGTGGTGCGATGGCACCACACCATCTCGTTTCATCCGCAAGAAACAAACAAGAACAAAGGAGGGGGGTTCGGCCGTGTTCGTGCGGTCCGGCCCCCTCACATTAAACGATAGCACATAATGATTTATCCTCAAGATTGTCATGCTAGAACCAAGAACGAGAATAAATAAATTAAACCACAACAAACCCTTACCTCGGTTTCATGAACGATGATCGTCAACGACCCGCGGAAGACGAGTGTCGCGGTGGTCGGCGTCGCGAGAAAAGGACGTCGACGTCGTGAAGCGAGGATTCGAAGCTTTTTTACGGCGATTTCGTCGCGGGAAACCGTCGCGGAAGAGATGACGCGGAAGGAGACGTCGTCGGTGTCGTGGGTATGCCATCGCGGAAGACGGTTCCCGAGAACGTGGCGTTCTTCGTCGATGTCTGAAGGTTCTTCGCGTTCTTCGTCGATGTCCGAAGGTTCTTCGCGTTCTTCATCAAAGTTTGAAGAAGAAGAAGAAAGCTCCAAAATCTCTCAAGGTGGCTAGAGAATTCTATCCTAAATAAAATAAGCTAAGGTCTTATTTTATTTACACAACCAAACCATTTTGAAATTCAAAGGTTTGAAATTAAAAAACTCAACCCATTTAATATTCCAAGTTGTCAAGTTAATTAAAGAGGGGTTATTGGGAGTTTAAAAAGAGAAGGTGAAGAGTTATGCTTCGTGTGGGCCCCACCACACTTAATCCTCACAAGGGAGGTTAAGTGGACGTGGGTCCCACCTCTAACTCCCATTGGGAGAAAATAACCAACAAGTTAAAATAAAATTTGTATTCCACAATTTTATTTAACTTATTCTAAATTCCCAAAAACTAACTCTCAACCCGCAATAAACGAAACCTCGGAAAAGGTATCCTTAAGAGAATATCGGTGCTGCGAGTTCATCGGTGCCCTCAGAATTTGATTTCGGGCATCGGTTCAAAAGTTAGAAATTCCCGCTCGTTCGTTCACTGAACGTACCAGAGCCAAACTTCGGAAATTGATTCCGGGTACTCCGGGCCTCGGAATCAGGTGTCGTTAGAAACCACGTTGTTGTAAAATTCTAAAGAAAATTAAGAAAAAATTTCCCTTGAATTTTACGGGTATTTACAACTTCATGGATCGTAATATCTTGAGGTATCTTTTCTCTCATTAGAATTTCAATCTTTGATAGAAGTGATATATAGAGTTTCTCCAATAATGTGATAATGAGATCTCCAACACCCTGGGAAAAGTTAATGTAGTTATTGATGTGCTGAGTTTGAAGTCATGTGGATATGTTTTTATGGAATCTATTAATGCTTGGAAGATGATGTAGGAGTTTTGGGTGATGCATCTGGATGTGGAAAAGGATTGTTGTTGAGATTGTATATATCAGATTAAAATGAAATCATCCTTAATGCAGCTGTTAGAGGAGTCCCAGTGTGGAGACCTAGAGGTATAGTTGATACGGGACTATTTCTTTAATGGTGATGCTACAGAGGGGTGGTCATAGGATGCATGGTGTCATATTTTTTTTCAAAGGAGGTTATATGTTATATCAATGGTGTGTGAGTTGCTTCATAGAAATTTTCATAGCTAGGTAGTGGAAGTACATCTTGGAATATCTAAGATGTCCCATGTTTTGAGGGGTTATATTTTATGACTTAGGATAAAGCTGATAGTGGAAGAGTTTTTATTATGGTGCTTGGTTTTTCAGTAAGTTAAGGTCATTCATCATGTTCCAAGTGGTTTTGTTCAAGCATTATATGTTCCTAAGTAGAAATGGCAGGAAATATTAATAGATTTTATCACTAGTTTTCACTAATCCTAGGGTAGATGTGATAATATTTGGGTTATCATGGATAGGTTAACGAAGTTGGATCACTTCTTAGAGATCATGGAGTTTAATGTTGTGGAGGTTCTAGAGGGGTGGTATATAGATGAGATCGTTCATATTCATGGGGTGTTGAGTAACATCATCTCTTGATGATATATTTGTTTTACCTCATGGGTCTTGAGAGTATTGTGGCATGTATTTGTCTCCTAGTTACTCTGTATAACTACTTTATATCCCCATATGAATGGGTAGATAGAGTGGACTATCTAGACATTATAGTATAAGTTATAATCTTACGTTCTATATTTTGGTGGATCTTAGTTGAGAAAATTTCCATTGGTTTCATTTTCTTATAAAAACAACTTCCACTCTTCCATTGGAATGGATCTATTTGAGGCATTTTATGGGAATCCTTGTCGATCTCCATTATGTTAGACTAAATTTGGGGAGTTAGCAATACTTGGTTCAAATATGGTGAATATAATGAAAAAGAATATTCGGATGGATTGAGAATGGATAAAAGTGGTGTAGGACTATCAAAAGTATTATAAATATTGAATGAGGATACCTATGGAGTTAAAGTTTGGTAAACTTGTGTTTTTGATAGTTTTCCCTCATTAAGGTAAGTGTAGGTTTGGTTGAGGTAGTAATATTTTTCCTTATTATATCATTACTTTCAAGGTGTTGTAGCATGTTGGTGGGTGGTATGTTGGTTGGAACTTCCTCCGTAGATGGATCAGATCCCAAATGAATTCCATGTGTCATGGGTCTGTAAATATCTTCATAACGATTCTCATGTCATCACTTAGGGAGAGTTAGATATCAAGGATAATTTAATGTTCATAGAGTGGCTAGTTGAGATCCAATATCATTGGGAGAAAGCATTGTGTGGGAATGTTATTTATTTTGATCGAGTTATATAGAGGCATGGTGGTGGGGAGGAGAGTACGAGGGAACAAGAATAATAAATGCTCACTTAATATTCCAAGATTTTAAGATTATTATTTTTATGTGATGTTTGAGATTTTTTTTAAAATGATTTATTGAGTTGATTATTATTTGGTAGTGATTTAATTGGATTTTTTCCCTTGTTTCTATTTTTTCTAGTGGTTTCATCTTGTTTGAGAGGTATCTCCTAGGGATTTTTTGGTTTGTCATGTTGAAGGTTTTTCTTATGGGTTTTTTTTATTCTCTAGGATGAGATTAATTTAAGTAGTATATAATGTAATTTTCTAGACCTTCTTAACTTGTTACTTTGTGTTTTTTGGATGTTGGGGATGTTTTGAAGAGGTTTAAGGAATAAATAGTGGTGATTAAGTTGAAATTTAATATAAGGTATGGTTTTATGGTGTGTAGGTATGTGTTGCACCATATAAGGTCATCATAGAGGCATGTATATGGTGTGGTTCTAATGATTATAGTGTGGGACCTTGGAAGGTTATATCTAGTGGCCATACCATTTTAGGGACCCTTATGGAGAAGATCTTAAGCTACATTATATCTTTAGTCTATGGATATGTTGAGATAAATGAGAGGTCAATGATTTCAATGTGATTCTCATGGTTGTAGAATGGAGGTCAAAGGTGTTGAATTTAGAGATTTTTTTTATTATGGGACCATTGTATTGTGTCACCTAGATTGTTTCATATCCTTACCCCAACTTTATAGGTTCTGGATTAGATATGCAGTGTGATTTATGGGGGGGAGTTGCTACAAGTCCCATTGATGCGTATCATAGTTTGTTTTGTTGTGTTTTGTTGTGTTTTTATGTAAAAACAATGTCATTTCAATGTGACCATTACCTTTTCATCATTTTCATATATATTTTAAGCCTAGTTATAAATTCAATGGCTTCCCCAAATTCTATTCATTCACCTTTATTTCCTTCAACTCGTGGTTGACCTGAGTGAGATTTTGGGAGACCCCTTAGCCCCTCTTCCTTGATTTTGATCCTCAACATTCAGAGATTGATTTTTGGTGATATAAGTTGATCCCTTCCCAATATCTTCTTGTATTTCTATCCATTTATCACTTGAAGAAGGTTGTGTATATGGGATATTGCTAGACTATATGAGGTTGAAGAAAGTGGTTGATGATGAATGTTGTTATCTAGGTTGTTGAAGTTCCATTTGTATGATCTTAGTCTTTTAATTTTCCCTTCTTTACATTGTCCTCAAACAGTGATTTGGTAAGTTTAGATTAAGGTAGAGAATTTGAGAACAATCTTCCTTTATATGTAGTTTTTTAGGGTTTTATTATTTTATTTTCCTTAAGAAAATAATATGAATTTTCCTAATAAAGATAATGAACTGAATCTAATATTAATTTATGAGAAGGGAATAATTAAAATTTGTGTACCTACTTTCATGATTTTTTCTCTATGCTTGATTCTTGTTACTGTTATTACTGAAAATAATTGATGTTTTTAAGACTAATATATTAATACTATGATTTGTTATTGGATTTCCCTTCATAAAAGGTTAATAACATAAAGTCAGTAATGTACCTATTGTGTGGAAAAAGAGAAATGGAATGAAATCATGTTTTCTATAAGTAATAATGTAAAGTGTTTGATATTAAAATATATTCTTATGTGTGGTTGAATTTATTATTGGTGTAGTTGTGGTTGTGTGATTATGTGGGAGATATTATGGGGTATTTTTTATGGCTGGGTTCAGATGCATTGATTAGCATGTGTTTGGGAACAAATGTTATGGAATATGTCATGAGTGGTACAGAATGACACTCTTGAGGGTGTAGAATTGTAAAATGGGGTTTTGGTTTCCTTGGCATAGTTAGAAAGAGTGAATTAAATGGTTGTTATTGAATGATAGCACAAGTGGTTTTTGTGGGTTGTTTTTTATTTTCCTAGAAGAATTGGAATATAACTCATAATGATGTGATGATAAATAGGTGTGACTATAATTTAATTTAATGATGGTTTTAAATGATATAATGAGACATGAAAATAACATATAATGGCTAGAATTAACATTGTAAATGGATAATAATGGTTATCATTAAATGTGGAATTGATCTACATAATGAATGTAATATTAATGGTAACTTTTTCAACCCCAAACCCTAGTAACCAGGATCCAATATCTGATTTATTACATTGGTAAAATATTTAAGGAATCACATTCTAAAGGACCAAATTTTTTATTAGTCTTGGTAAACTAGATACATACTTGAGTCTTGCATTACATTTCAAAACACAAATTATAACATGATTGTTTTATAAAATATCATTATTCTCTATAGAATATTCTAGCATATATTTCATAGTACACTTCATAGATTCCAAAAAAAATGAAACAAAATAATGGTGAGCTCAAATTCTTTGTTGGGGTTAAGTACAGTGGAAGCTATCTTGAATAATTGAAGCGTAAGAAATAAGAAATGAACAATATGGAAAGGTAAATATTTGAACATGCATTACATTTAAATAATTGACTAGAATAATAAATGGAAAGGTAAATAACTAAAAACATATTCCATTTAATAAATAACATGACTATTATAACTAGATAATGTATAATCAATATGGAAAGGTAAATAACTGAAAATACATTCCATTTAATCAATAAACTAATAATTAAATGCATCCAGATATAATATCATTGTGAAAATATAATGGGTAAAAAATACTAAATTTTTAATCAATTCAATGCTTAATTGTCGAATTCCATGGTCTGAGGTATCATGATACCTCTAATGTCAATAACTTCCATGAGACAGTTTAAACTACATGAAGAATCTTATTTAATGTTATCTTACTTATTTGTCTCACATAACCTACTAATACATCATGGAGATATATAATAATAGGCCCCACACATCACTATAGATCCAAATAATTCCTCATATATTGAATAATTGATTTAATTTTTGAGTCAATATACCTTAACATCAAATACCTATTTCGAGTAAAGGATATAGATTTATCAATATTTCAACAATAAATCAAATAACATTGAAATTAATACATCGTATGTAAAAATGAGATATGGTTTAATAAATAATAATATCCATGATAAATAATATTGATATTAGGGTAAATTTAATGCCTAATGATCATATAAAGTGAATATTTCAAGGGGAAGTTAATGAATAAAAAAATAAATAAGGAATTTAATTTCAATACTATCCTGGCTAAAAATAATCAAAAACCATCTAGAGGAAGAAAAAGAATGGTATCAATACAAAATATCCCCATTAGAGTAAAAATAAAGTTTTTTTGTCATTAATTAATTGAAATACCATAAAAATATCTTTAAAATCACTTTTGAGGAAAATATTCTTTTCATTTTGAAAATAACTTTTCAAAGCATAAAACATTTTGAAAATAAACTTTAGAAACTAATAATTTCAAAAATATTAGGAAAAAAAATTATTTAAAAATAACCTTGTAAACTTGCAAATGAAACTTCAAATAAATAATGGTCATGATGGTAGGTAATTTTGTACATGTCGTATAATTTTAAAAGAACATTCCTTTTACATTGTAAAAAGTTCAAAAAAGTGCCCTGTTTGGAAAATGATAATAAGTTTCCTTTAAAAAAATTAAATAGTAAAAATGTGTGAAAAATATTTAATAAGTCATTTTGAAATTGGTTAAAAATATTTTTTGAAAATAGGGTTTTGGTAGAAAACGGATTTCTGACCGAAGAGAGAAATGAAATCAGATTTTTTTTAAAAATTTTCTTAATTTTTGTATGTACTAAAGAGTGGTAAAATTGTAATATTACTTAAAAATATCATAAATAATAATATCATAAGGAAATGAAATGTATTTTTTAGGAAATTTTCAAATAATTTCCTTCAACATAAATTCAATAATAAACAATCTTGATTAGAATGATATTGTGAAATAAACCCTTAAAATGATCATAACATTGAAGTGAGAATTAGTCAATAGATTTATTATGTGTATAAACTTTAAATCAACATAAAACAAGTTTAAATTAAATATAATATAATAAAAATTCATTACACACATAATCTTACAATATCAAATATAAGGAAGCAGTAATATAAGCCAATAAAAAGAAATTGAGTTATGAAATTATTTACCAATTGGTAGCCCTTAATTTACCCATTAGATAAAATAATTCAAATTGAAACTTAAAATACCATAATTAATTAATTATTCATGATATTAAATTTCTTATTGGGATTATATACACTATATAAAGAAAACTAGGTGCATAACATTTAAAGATGTCGTGATGAAATGAAATTGAGAAGAAATATCTTACCAAGCACTTCCTTTTGGTTGAATGTGCTTTATCCTATTGTATAGTGGTTTTAAACATGCTATTAACTTATAAAAGAACTGTATTGATATTTATAATATCATATATGATCCTTTTATAACATCTTATCACCCATTTGTTAATAATATGTTATTATTTTCATTGTTTTGGGTGTTAATTGCCTTGTTTTCTAATGCGTGATTTTTCATGAATGATCTGGTTCTTACACATATTATATAGTTCTATAATCTCCAGAATAGTAATCATTAAATAATTATCATATTTATACATAAATTATACTTTAATAACAATCATTAAATATGGTTTTAGAAATGAATTATGTTATGATCATAGACACGGTTGATCGTACATACACATGAGTAATGTTTTCATTTTTCAATGATCATTATGGAAAGCAGGTCAGTAATATTTTATATTTTAAAAAATATAATGATATCATAAATAACATAATATTTCTTTAAATATACATATATATATCATTCATTTTTTGTGCTGTTGAAAAGAGAGTCACATCATTTCATGAAGGCGGTAGTCCACACGTACATAAACAACATTATCATCTTTCGTTGAGTGGAAAGGTGAGAAATAAAATGATATATATTTTATTTTTATAATTATAAATATGTGATTAATATAATAATTATTTCATATATATCACATGTAATAATTAAATTTATCCTTATTATAACCCATGTAAAGAGTTAGTGAAAAATGAATCACATCTCTTCGTGAGGTGGTAGTCCTCCATACACACAAGCAACGTCATTATATCAACTACAGAATAGAAATTAAAAATACATATATAATATAATGAATCCAGAGGTATAATTATTTTATAACTATCATATATATATATATATTATATTCATCATAATACCCAATCATGAAATTTTGAAATGGAAAAACGAATAACACCAATTCGCGAGGAGGTGGTCCGTCGTACACACGAACGATGATTTCATAACACATTTTATGGGAGTGGAGGTGATTGTAGGTCATGGACTTAACATAAAAATATCTAATTATATTTAATATACTAATTTTATTATATCATCATGTTTTAATAATAATTTAATTCGGTTGAAAATAAATAAAATAAAAAATTTCGTTGAAAAATGTTACCTCTTCTTCGGGTATCCATTTTAGGATTACACCAAAACATTCATATTTTGAATTTATGCTAAAAATATGGATTATAGTATGATATTAGGTAATTTTTGAAGTTATTTACTTAGGTATTGGTCTATCTAAATTAGTGTGAATGTGTAAATAATAGAGGATAGTGGTGTCCTTTTATAAGTGAGGAGAGTGGCACACTTGTAATATTTTGAAAAGATTCAATCATAACCACATTTCTACCATGAAAAAAGCTTAAAAAATTGTAAATTATAGAAAATATAATAGATAAGGTCTAAATATAGTCATAAAATGGGTTTTTTAAAAGTTGGTAGGTTATTTTTACCTTTATCTTCTTAGTTTGACCCCCCAGTAAATCAATTTTTACCTTAACTATATTAATTAATTTTTATTATTTTCACTATTCATTTTGGTAAAAAATTAAGTTGAACTTATTAGATACTATAAATTATTATGATTCTAGATATTGGATATATTTTTTCAAATTAAATTCACATATGTGTAAAATTTTAATTTAAAATTAATCCCATAGACATGACGAGAAAGCGGGGTTTTAAAGAGAAAATGTTCAAAAGTTTACAATGTTTTTATATCAAAATTCAATATTTAGATATTCCAATAACCTAAATTAGATTAATTGATATATAATTTAACTATTTTTAATTGAAAAACAATTTAAAATATAATTTAACATTATAAATTATTTAAAAGAAAAGGCGGGTTTCAATTAAAATTCAATATTTTTAACTATTTATCGAAAAATGAAACTTTTCAAAAAAATCCCAGACGTTCACCCTAAGAAAATTTTGATATTATTATTTCAATAGTGATGTTTATTTTATCAAATAAATTTTCTATAAGTGGTAAATAATAATTTTAAATTATGTTTGCAAAGTACGACTAATCCGTCTTTTAGAAAAATAGTGTTTTTCAGAAAACATTTCTTTTTCTTTTAAATGATTTTTATTTTATGTATAATCAATATATAAACATAATTTTTATATTTTAGTTAGTAAAATTAATACCCACAAATTTAACATATATGTTGTAATGGTATACTATATAACAGTTCATTTAGACTCATGGTTGTGTGTTCTCCAAGCTATCAAAGAGATTAAATTTAATGAAATATATTTTGTGGGTTATTTAAGCTAGGTGTTGTGTGTCACATACACTATCAAATATAATTTTATAATTTTATAATTTTATTTTTTTCAGTAATTTTAAATCTATAAGGAGTGTTTTATCGTGACTAAATGGAAATTTATGAATGTATTAATTTGTGGTTATTTTCTGCGGGAGAGAGAGCTAGTTAGAGATATATAAATGGTAGTTGTTGTTAGTCAAAAGTTGGGAGGATGTGATGATGGTTATGGGTTGTGGTAGTGTTATGTTGATAGGAACCCTCGGGTTGGGATTTTTTGCAGATATAACTATACTTTTATTTTCCTTTAGATTTCTATATTCACCCCACCCAAGTCGAATACCCTTATTGACACCCAATATACTTTAGGAAAAAGGAGTTTTTCTTCTAAAATCAAGGTTAGTGAGTTAAGGATTGGATGACTAATCCATCTTACCCACTCTCTCTTCTAGGTGAAAATTGGGTTGTGATGACATAGGTTATGTATGATCATACAACCATGGTATGTGGTGGACTAATAGACCCTACAAGGTATTGGTGAGATCATAGGTAGAACAAGTGCTAGAAGATCCTACAGGGTATGTATGAGGAGGTATATAGTGTACCGGAGTCCCTATGGGGTGTTTATGGGATGATATTACATATCGGTGTAGTTGTTCATTGTAGGAGGATATCATGAGTATGATTTCATTCATATTCCTGATATCCTAATATAATGAATATATGGGGGATTTATGAGAAGTGATATGTGTTAGTGAATTTGGGATGATGAAGATGATATGGTTATGGCTTGTAGAATAGTTATGATATGAGATATTGTGTACTATGTCCTGGCTACATAAGGAATAGGGAGTATGGGATGTTTGACATTGGGGAGTGAGAATGAAAAACTAGTGGGGAAGTGGTTGCACGGTACCATTTCTATCATATGATTGATATTAATTTATTATACCAGGATTTGATATTTTGTGAATAAACCTTAGTGAGGCTAGGTGGTAGTTGACATGATAGAAACTAGTCGATTCGTTTGTTTATTTATTAGAACATTAGTATTCATATTCCATATTTTCATGAGAATTAATGAATATGATCCTACTGAGTATACAAGTTATTCTCACCCTAATATATATAAACTATTTTTTAGGTTTCAAAGGAATGTATATATATCGGGTTGTTCAGTTTTAGATCAGAGCTTGTAGTTATGGTTAAAGTTTCTTCCAAGGAGTTTACTTTAGGTATTTTATATTGGTATTTATATTTTACTAAAATATTCATGCATTGTACTGTTATTGAGGATCTTGGCCAATTTATATCATGGTGTTGATCGGTGTTTTAAATATTTATTTCTAGATTATATGAGGGTAATGCCTCCCATCTTTATTTTTTATACTCTTGATGTTAGTCACCAACCTAGGTCCCATTAGTGGAAGGCCTCAAGAGTCACTCTCATCTTCAATTCTAGCCTAAAAGAGGTTCCTAATAGGGTAGGGTCAGGAAAATATTCGAAATTTAAATATATTTATAAAAATTAGTACTAATTAAAATTTTATAATATTATAAAAATTTTGTATTTGGGTTGGATTTAGGTTTCAAATGTATTCCAACCTAAAAAATCTTTATTTAAAATTAACAGATAATAAACAGGTATATATTCCAAATGGGAAATAAATTTTTCATTAAATTTCACGTTCATATATTGATTTTAAATATTAAACTAGTTTGGGTTTGAGTTGAAATATTAATTTGTTAAATATATCAGGGTTTAGGTATCTTCAATTTCATGGATACCAAACCCACTATTATCCCTATAAGAAATCAAACTCTTTACAAAAAATTTATCAGGATCTATATAGTAGGTATTCATTGAGGTTTGAGATTTAAAAAAATTCATACTTTTTAATGATTTTTTAATAATTTATTTTATTTCAATATTATATTTATATATTTATTTTTAAACTGATGTCAAAAATTCTAAACGAAAGCATAATTATTTTCAAATTTATATAATGAACTCCTGATTGGTGATGAATTCATATAGAAAGAAAACAAAATGATGGAAAATGAGTATAAAATTACAACCATAATTGAAGAAATGAGATTTAAAAAGTGTGAAAAAGAGAGGATAAAAGTTATTATTCTATTATTATTTCAATATATATATATACACACACTACATGTATATCTCATCAATGATATAAAATAATCCCAATTTTTAATAAAGATCCAATGGATGTGATTTTTTACACATGATGGAAATTGAGATAATGAGTGGATGTCATAATCACAACCCATGGGAATGCAGCAGATGGGAATTTTTATATCCATAATTACTTAATAACACCCCCCCTTCTATTGTATGTAGAGATGACCGTGGGTTGGGTACCCATAAAATTTAGGGTATTTGAACCCCAACTCGTTTATTTTTACAAAACTGTAACCCTAACCCTAATCCATTTATTTTTAAAATTCACTACCCTAAACCTACCCTATTATATTTTTAACTAACCATTTAACTACCCTAACCCTTTTAATTATTTTATGGAAATTCAAATATTCAAATTTTATTTATAAATATAGAATAATAATATCAAAAAATTAAGTAAATATATTTTTTAATTATACTTTAATTAGTAATATAAAGTCAAAAAAATCAAATTAAAATTTTACTTATAATTATAATATGAACCAAAATCAAAATTAATAAAAAAATTTATAACTATAATGTAATTTAAAATTATATTATTGATTAATTAATAATAATTTTTATAATCATATTTGGGTTTATAGTACCCTAAGAGTACTACCCTATCCCAACCTGATTATTAATTAGGATTTAAATTTGCAATCCTTGCCCTATAAATGCTCATTTATCCACTACCCTAACCCTATTTAATTGATTTAGGTAGTGTCGGGTACCTAGTTAAAATTTACCCATTTCTATACCTACTTATATGTCATCAATTTCATGGAATATTATATATCATTCCTTCAAATATCTTTTTTTTATTTTATAAAATTCCACTTTATGGTTTAGTGGTAACCGCACAATTCATGATTAAAATATAGAAAAATTACAAACATCAAATAAAAAAACTTCAGAAGACATACAACACAAAGACCATATACAAATTTTAGTTCTATCGTTAAAAAAATTATCAGTAAAACCCACTGGAAAATAACCTAAAGAAATGATAAATATTACAGCATTCTCAACTCCCCATGACCAAATCATGATAGTATTTATAGTAATAACATCCAATTTTTTTAAATAAACTTCTAAAAAGTTTTCATTAGTAATATTTTTTTTTAATAAATATAAATTATTAACACATAATATAATTTTTGGATATCTATCACCCCATTATTTTCAATCACATGTATAAAAAATAATTTATATGAGATATGATTTTTCCCATCACCTATGATGTGACCACCATTCAATTACACTATACAAGTAGAATTATATTCATGTAATATAGTGTGAATATCATTATCCATACACAACTATTCTTTATATGATGAATGGATGATCTCAACCAAACACACTCTTGACTTACCTCATCAATTGTATTCAACTCAATATGATTTGAGAAAGTCAAAGAAATTGTTTGTTTTATATAACACCATGGTATGGTCTTTACACCATTTTTGAATGAATATATATCTTGAGATCTAGTTTTATGTGGATTAGATAAATATCTAACCTCATCATAATCAACCAATTTTGATTCTAAATATTGGAATAAGTAATCATTTATACCCTTTAAATAACAATGAGTAGGAGAAGAACATTACCTTCAAATTCATTACAATATGACCTCATATTATTTTCAAGGAACATATGCACATGTAAATGTATATCCTAGAGGGATAAATATAATGTGGATTTATATTTAATCCTTTTAGGAAAATTAAGTTATTTATTTTACCCTTGTTTATTAAATGTATTACTCTTGAAAGTATGATGATTATTTATATATTGAATGTATTTTCATGAATGTGTAAATTTTTTCTAAAATTTAAGATTTCATCTTTTAGGTTATTTTTTCAAAAAAACAAGGAAATTACTTTTAATTTGATAGTCAAATGTTTAACTAGTTTCATAAATTATTCATTAGTTTTGATGTTATAAAAAACATCTTGATAATGTAATGATTAATGAAAATACAATGATATATAGAAACCACGAAATCATCAAATAAATTTTATATTCTTCTTTATAAAATTAAAGTATTTATATCATATATGTTTTATTCAATTAAACCCATATAGTAATTTATCTAATTCGTTGAAAGTTTCATAATTTGGAGTATGCTTCAAGTATTTTTAAACTCACATGGATTCATATATAGATATTGTAATCAATGTTACCATATAGATAAGAAACAACATCATCAATTAGGAAGAACATTTATATAATAATATCATCCATACACAATAGTCTTAGTGGTTTGTATAACTGATCCAAAATTTCATACTTTGAACGTAGAATATTTTCCTCCAATTATTTTTTTATCCAATTATATTAATATAAACATCACTCAAAATATATTATCATTGATGATTTTTGATGACTTTCAAAAATTCAAATCTATCATCAGTCACATTTTATGAGATCTAAAATGCACAATAGGAGTGATTTTGGCACCTAAGAAGGGAGGTGAATAAGGTGTTGACTAATTTTTTAGCAAATTCCAAACTCTCTTGGAAACTTTAACCCCTTTAGAGTTTAATCTCTATTGTCATCTAGGGAAAATGAAACTATTTAATGTTTTACCAGGAATCCATCAACCAAATGCATGAAAATAAATCAATTAAAATAGCACACAGTATTTTTATAAGGTTTAGCTCAAAGGCCCACTCCTTTCACTACTACAAAACACACAATATAGAGCATTAGCCTTTACTAGCGATATAGAAAAGTGCTGATACAGGCTTCCTTTATCAACGTTATTTTATCATTGATAAACCATTGCCTTTATCAGTACTTTTTTTAGAGCTGATAAAGGAAGCCTTTATCGGTAATTTTCTTAAGCATGTATAAAGGGTAACCTTTATTGGTGCATTGTCTGGTGTTGATAAAGGTCTCAATCGTGTGCATGACTCCCACAAAGAAATTGCAGTGGTATGGTCGCTTCTTTAAATAAGATTCCACCACAACCTAAACTCAGAAGTTTGCTGTGGGGATGGGTCCCACATACACTCTCCACGCACCCATATGCGTCGATGGGCCTGTGTAGGCCTTGGATCACCCTATGCTTCCCATGGGCTTTAGATTACCCACATATACATGGTTGATTCCAACACAACTCGAGCCACCTGCCCCACCATCTGAGCCTACACACAGCCCGACCCACCTGCCCATGTGGGCCATGTCCCCTATTTTTTATTTATACCAATAAAAAAAATCAAATATTAAAAATATTTAAAAAAAATGAAATAATTAAACAAATAAAAATTAAAAATGAATAAATTTTAAAAAATAAAAATGATATTAATTAAATAATTATTAATAACTTATATATATATATATATATATATATTATAAATATTAATAAATAATATATATTAAATATAGATATATAAATTGAAATAATTAAACAAATAAAATTAAAAATGAGTAAATTAAAAAATATATATTTAAATTTTTATTAACTATATAATTATTAATAAAAATGACTAAATTTAATATACATATATGTAAATTATAAATAATAATAAATACTATATATTAAATATAGATATATAAAATGACTAAATTGTAATAATTTAACAAAAAAATTAAAATTGAATAAATTAAAAAATTATAACAAAAAATATTAATAAAAATGAAAAAATTAATATATATATATATATTAATTATAAATAGTTATAAATAATATATATAAATATAAATATAAAAAATGAATAAAATTTAAAAATTAAAAAACATATTAATGTCTTATTCATTTTAATGGCTTTTATACATAATTATTTATTAATATTTTTAATATTTTTAATATAGAAATATATTCATATATATTTATATATATCTATATCAATATATATAATAATTCCTAAAATATGATTTATATAATAGGAAACATTTATTCTTACATTAAATAAGTCATATGTTTAGTGAAAATGGTTTATAATTAATAATTAAAATTAATTAAAAAGATTGACTATTTGTATCGAGTAATGGAAATTTAATTGAATCTCATTTTATTTTTCAATTTAACATATTTCAAACATGTGTTATATTGATTTCACATATGCATATACATAATTAATGTGTTTTTATATACAATGCAAACACGCATAATATTTCTGTAGTTTATTCGATTTAAAATATTCATTTTAGAATTATATTTATTAACATAGTTTATTTAATATATAATATGCTTCTAATTGGTAAATTTTATAATTTATTATATTTTCATTTAATATATACTATTTATTACTTTTTAATAAATTTTTTCAATTTTTATATTTTTAATATTATTTATTAATTAATAATATTAATTTTTTTAACATTTTTTTAATTTATTAATTTCAAATTTTTCATTGTTCAAAATGTTTACAAATTTATCCCATTTCAATATTTATTTATACATGTTTATTCAATAAAATTTAATTTTTTTAATATGGTTGTAATTTATATAATTAATATGCATTCATTTCCACTTTAACATATATAAATATTTATTCTAAATTTTTTAAAATTATTTATTTAATTAATAACTCTTATTCATTTTTTAAATTTATTCATTATTACTATAATTTAATTAATTAATAGACTCTACATATTATATAATATCATTATTCAATTTAACATATATCAAAATTATATATATATATATATATATATATATATTAACTTCACGCACATAAATATTTACGTTATTAATGAAATCTTATATAGAAACACATACACCTAATATTTATGTAATTTCTTCAAATTTTAATATTAATTTTACAATTCCATTTAGTAACATAATATATTTAATATATCATGCTTTTAATCAGTAAATTTTATTTATTTATTTTTAATATTATTATATACAATATTATTTATTAATTTTTAATATTTTTATTTTTTATTATTTTGGAATTTAATCATTTTCTAATATTTATATATTCATATTTTTATACTATGTTGTAATATTTTCAATATGTATTCATCTTTGTTTCAATATATATCCATATATTATTTTTTTAATAATTTGAATAATTGATAAAAACTTAACCTTTTTTCAATATTTTTAAAGTATACTAATTTTTAATTATTCAATTTCATACATTTTTAACATTCATGCATTTGAGATTTTATATTCATTAACATTGTTGAAAATATAGTTGTAAATAAATATTTATAATTAAATTTATTTATAAATGTATATTTACTATATTTATAAAATTATATATTTTTAATTATAAATAAATAAATATAATTTTTTTTAATTATTTATATAATTATAAATAATTAATTATATATTTTAATAATTATATAATTATAATAAATATATTTAAATAATGAATATATTTACTATATTTATATTTTAATTTATATATTTTTTTTAATTATATATATATATATGATTATATAAATATATTTATAATTATAAATAAATAATTGTAAACATATTAAAAATATATTTATTTATAAATATACTTATTAATGTATATATACTAGATTCATAAAATTATATATTTATAATTATAAATAAATAAATATAATTTTTAAAAAATATTTTTTTAATTATATATTAAATATTTATAGAATTATAATATATGCATTTAAATAATGAATATGTTTAATATATTTATATTTATATTTATATTTATATTTATTAATTAAATATATTTAATTATATAAATATATATATGATGATATAAATATATTAATAATTATATAAATATATTTATAAATATATTTATTTATAATTATAAACAAGCACTGACAAAGAGGTCTTCTATCAATGTTTATTATTCTAGCACTGATAAAACCCTCCTTGATATTTTAAAAAGAACCCTAATTGAATTGATTTCATTACACCATTCAAGCTCTCACATAAGTTCATCTTTGTCACTGCTCCCCCTCGATCTTCTCTCAGATGAAACAGCTCTCAAATCTAAGGTATGTTATTTTTTTTCTCCGCCTCCCAGATCTAAAGCATGTTAAATTCTTATGTCTTTTGCTTCATCATTTTCCCCTTTCTTATTTGAGTATGTTTGTGGTTCGACATAGTACAATAAGTAGGGTATGAAGCCAATATATCTTTAGGTATGGTACATCATGGGGTTCTATCTGGATGTCCTGGGTTTCTATGGTATGAATCATCTATTGGTTTAACATCTTGGATTTGGATCGTGATGTCATGGGATTCAAAAAAGAACCAACTTGTGATGATGATTAATAAATATTTTCTTTTTCGATTATTCAATCCATCATTGTCAACAAATCAATAGAGTGATATAATGAGTAGTGGGATAGTGATAGTGAGAATTATTTCTACTCTATTATCATTTTTAAATCATTCATGATAATTTCTTCTCCACTATTTCAAGTACTGATATGTGATGAGTAGTTAATAATTTTACCTATGAATTTTTAGTTTAAGTACTTTGATTAGAAAATTTTGATCCTTCATCTTCTCCATAAAAGATTAATCTATGTGTTAAATGGTGGTTTAAAATCATTATTTAAATAAAGATAATAGAATAAATGTTAGTTATTCAAATGATGATGAGGTGATACCAACTACACTTCCTCACAGTTTCAATTTGGTCTCCCCTGATGCATCAATTTTTAACTGTTATCCATTTCACTAGTTGCTTTCTCATGTTTCTCATAAATTTTTTCACACACTTTCATTACTGCTTTTTTTAGTTTAGATTTTTTTTAAATCCTAAAACACATCCACCCATCATCAGGGGGTACGACCCTACCACTGCTTTACTAGTTTAGTGTAAGTACTAAATAATTTTGATTTTCTAATGACACGATCATAATATTTTTTCATTTTTGGGGAAGGCACTGAATTTCTCTGGGAGAAATATAAAAAAGATAAAAAACTATAAAGACTAAAACCATTAAAAAATTGATCAAAAGTGTACTTAAAACTCAAAATCTTCTTGATGTTTAATGTGTTTGAGCTGGAAAATTACTTGTTATTATTTAGTTTTTTTCTTAATGGTTATCATTGATAATCTAATTAATTAAAAGATTTATTTATGTATTTTGATATCTTTTCTTTATTTATTCTATGTTATGAATGGTGATTGATTTATTTTTTAATTAATCTATAGAATGATTTATCTCGATGCATAAATTGAATGAATTGTCTTATAATAATTGTTTTTAAATTTTTGAAATTTAAACTTCTAGATGAATTTTTTTTCCAAAAAATTTAAAGAATGGGATTATCAAGATTTAACATAAAATGATAAATTATAATGTTTCATTTTAAATTTTGTGACATTAAAGAATTTAATTTTCACTTTATTATGAAATTTTTATGATTGAATTAATGTCTTTATATTTTATTTGAAATAAAAAGAATATATGTTTTAGTGTTTTAGTATTTTAAATATGATAATATTGGGTTAAATTGATTTCTATAAAAGTGATTTTAGAAAACTGTTACTTTTTATTATAAAGGATACTTAAATTCTTTATTAAATTATTCTTATTATACAATGAAATGTTTTGAAGAAATATTTGAAATTTGTTTCTTGAGTTAAATTATAAATTAGATTTTAAAATTGAGGCAAAGTAATTATTATTGAATAAAGTCTCATTTTCATATATTAAATTGATTATTATTTTCATATATACATAAATTTTTATAGGATGGGATATTTTAACGAATTGTGATGTGTTTATAAATTAAATTTATGGATTTATTTATTATTTAGGAATTTTTATATGAAACAAAAGGTATTTAACGATTTTGAAGCTAAAAAATTATTTTCTTCTTTAGTTTAAAAGGTTTTCTTCGAAATAAATGTGTTTCCTTATATTTTTCTTAGTTTAAATTTTATCTAATTTTTTTGTCTTGAAATTATAATGATATATTAAAATTAATGTATGTGATCACATTTCATTCATTTTCCCCCTTAAACACCTTTGTTTTTAATTTTCCCAAATGGTTTGAACAGCGCACACGCAAGCGATCTTATTTTTCCTCAATCTACCTCACGAATTCTCCACCCGATCTCTCTTACGTCGAGCCATTATTGGATCACCCTCCCCCTCACCTTCAAATTCATTTTCACTCATTTATCATTATTTATCACTCTAAATTCATGGAGTTCCTATTTGTGCACCTCAAAAACACTTCCCACTTATCATGTAAGGTGGTGACTGCAAATGATATATATGAAGTGTTTTTTCAATGCACAGATGTTAATCGGATCCATGTTTCAAGTATCCCCTCTGATCTGATGGATTAAAAACAAATAATTCTACCCATTTTCCTCCAATTATCTCTCACACTCCCATGGATTTAAACTGCAATGTCTTTTAAAAAAAATTTCATTACCTTTTGTATTTTATTTTTAGTGACCATTAGAGTATCATATTTTAATATTGTTTTCCTTTTAGGAAACCAAAATATAATGAAATTTAGTTTCATTACAAACTTAATTTTCTTTTAATATTGGTGGAATGTTTATTTCAAGATTCATTAATAAAGTGAGTCTTCTTATTTTTTTTAGAGATTTTATTAATTTTTTAATATCATTATCAATATTATAGGAATTAATTTTATATTAATATTTTTTGACTTATTATGTTTTTTTGAATTATATTTTTTGAATTCACATTCCTTTAATTTTAACTAAAATAGAATATGCATGTTTTCTATATAAAATATAATTATTTTTAACATAGAATCCACGTACATGATATTATTATTTTGATATATTGTGTATCATTAAGAATGGTTTCAGTGTCACCCATAAAAAGTTTTAATTTAAAACACATTTATCTTGGACACATATAGGATTAGAATATAATGGAAAAAATTTATAAAGTTTATTATAATATCCCCTAACCATACATGTGGTATGGATTTTATTAATAATTAGTATACTCTTTTGGATATACCTGTGAAGGTTTTGGCTACTATATATGGGGGTTATCTTGTAGTTATATGTGTCATTGTTAGAGGCGAAATTAGAATTTTTTGGATCTCAATGATGTAAAATATGTTCTAATTTAATTTTTTGGAATATTTATTAATGGAAAGTATTTGTGGTGTTTTTAAGGAAATTGAATATAGGTTTTTGATATTGTAAGATATGTGACTGCAAACAATTTTTTTCATTTTCAGAAATCCGGTTTAAAGGGAACTGGTACCCAATACAGACATTAAACCAAGCAGAACCATAATCCATCAAACACCTCAAAATTTCAAAGCCAAACATCATCAAACCCAAATCTCCTAACAGATACTCCGTACGCACGTTTCCACCTAATGCATCGCCGCCTCGAACTGAGCATCCACCTATCGATCGTCCACCGGAATAGGTTTCTGGCTAGACCCACCACCGGGAAGCGTCGCCATCCCATGCCACAAATCACCAGGAACAAAGAACCAAACGCAGAAAACCATCAAACAGAATATGAAAGCCACTGACACAACAAAACCACGTAGCCACACATCCAAGAACATCTCATCGAACCTCCCAAACCAACCAAAAAATCCAAAACAAAACTCTCACATAGAATATTTCAAGAGGATAAGGTGATTAACCCGAAAGCATCGGTCGAAGCATCACCTCCAAAACAAAACACATCGACTCAAAACAATCACCATCCCAGAAATCATCCAAAAAAGAAAATAGTTGACAAACCATGCAACAAGAAAAGAACATCACCAAATTTTTGATAAAAATACCTATCTCAAACCCTAAGTAGATCATGTCGCCGCCATCCAAAAAATCCACGAAGAAACCTCCAAATGCCCAGATCACGAGGTGTCGATCTCGAACCGCTGAGGCTGGAACTCAGACACAGATTCAACACCGTGCTACCTTGAAGAGGCAGATACCAGTGCGCACAAGTCGAGCGAAGCCACCACAACAAAGAAATTACCACCTCAAACCGTCGAGCAAGAGAGGAGAAGCAGATCTGATCCGGGATGGAGGCGGCGCGAGAGAGAAACCCTAGCAGCGTCGTGCCCCTTATGGGCTCATACTCTCTTGTAGGATATGTGAAATATACCTAAGATTGATAAATCTTTTATTTTTGAAATTGGGGTTCATCAATGGGTTATAGTAAAAATATATTTATTGGTATTCCTATAATACATGGTCTAGAATAATCTACAAAAAATTAGAGAAACATGGAATACAACTTCACTTCTATCCTCAATAATAGTTTCATCCATTCGTTTCATGAAATGGCAATCTCCTTGACCCTGTGTAAAAATATGGTGATTAAGTAACCATGTATGTTCCAAGGAAATATATTTTTACCTAAAATTTAGAAATTCAGGTTGGTGGGCCATGCTACGACCCCAACACCATCCGATCTCATGCCTCCTACTCTATGAATTCCAACTACCTCACCCAGGGAGGCATGGATTCTGATTTTGATTTCTCTGATACCAGCATGCTCATATCTAGCAATGCCAGAGACCTTGTGTGAACCACCAATTGATCCATCTTGAGACGGTGCCAGATTTATTCCTCATGAGTTGTGTATTTTAATGAACAATGCTTGTGATATTTTCTTTTAAATTATTTGTGGGTGTTGTTTGAGAATTTTTTTTTTAAAAAAAACATATTTATTGCCGCTTTTTTATCCCACACAACATCAAATTGATAATCTGGACCAATACCTACAATCTTACCCAAGGTTATTTTATTTCATGTCACCCTTATGTAAAATGATAACTTGCCAGGAATCACAACCGATAATATTCAAATATTGGGATCCCCTTATTATAATTATATTTGATAAATTCTCATTAATGATAATAAACTATTTGGGATGTATAAATATAAGTGATGGGTTTTTATGGTCATTCTGTTAGTGAAATTGAAAATATTTCATTTTCTTTATTATAATTATCTATAACTTTCTCCTTTTATTATGACTTTATTTTGTGTATTTATTTATTTTTTGTACAAAATGAATATTTTATAAACCTAATAGGATAAATATGAATCGAAAATATATGCATGATAATTTTATGACAAGAGTATGAAGATGGAGTTGAAGAGTTCATCAATTTGTAATAAAGCATGAATATGACCCTTTTCAAATCCTTTTTCTGTGTTTACATTGTTTTTATTCAAGAAAAATTAGTTTAGAAGAGTTAGAAGAACATATTTTTCACATAGTATATCAGAGATATAAATTTTGGACTAAACATGGGGAAAACTGAATGTGAACACTAATTGGGATGACACTACATTTTATGGATAATTTGATATCAATACCAGTGTAAATGATGATGGAGATCATATAGAAGAAATCGAAATAGAAATTGAATATGAACTTCATGATTGTATAAATTTGTTTAAAAATTTAAATAGGTATGCTAAGAGACCATTATATATTGGTTGTACTAAATACACAACATTATCATCTATATTGAAGTAATATAATTTGAAAGTTGAAAGAATATTGAGTGACACCTTATTTACAGAACTATTTAGTCTCCTAAATGATATGATTCCAAAATAAAATAAACTTCCTTGTAGAATATATGATGTTAAACGACTGTTATGTTCAATGGTAATGATCTCTAAAAAATGAATGATTTTATAAATGATTTAATATTATTTATCATAGACCATGAATAACTTATAAAATTCCCTAAGTGTTGACTGAATTGATACAATAAAGTTAAATCAAGTCCTTTTAAATTTTTATGGTACTTTCCAATCATTCCATGGTTTAGAACACTATATAGATGTCATGAAACTGTGAGAAAATTAAAATGGCACTTATATATAATAATTAAACATGGGATCTATATAATATGGAATACTCTAAATAGTGGAATAAAATTGATTTTGAGTATCTTGAATTTATAAATGAGTTGATAAACTTTTATCTTACATTATCTACAAATGGAATAAATCCTTTTGGTGTGCATAGTAATACTCACATTACATGTCCATTTATTTTGGTAAATTATAACTTGCTAACATGGTTATGGGTGAAGTGAAAATACATTATTTTGTATCAACTTATATATAGACCAAAACAACCTGGTAATAATATTTTTGTCTATTTTGATCCATTGATCTAAGATCTAAAATTAATGTGAGATAAAAGTGTTACAATGTATGTTGCTCATAGGATTGAAGAATTCACATTAAAGGCTATGTTGTGTGGGATGATAAATTAATTTCCATCTGATGGAAATTTTTTAGTCTATATCATTAAAGGAATGTTGGTTTCTCCCATTTTTGAATAAAAAACACACTCAGTTCAGTTGAAATATTCCTTGAAGACTATGTTTTTAGGACAAAGAAATGTTTTATCTAAGTGGCATAAATATTGATCCTGGATGACATCATTTTATGGGAATATTGAATAAGGTACAACACTATCTCCACTAAAGGGAGATCAATTTTTTGATAAAGTAAAATTTATTAACATTGTTTTCAATAAGTAATTTTCAAAAAACCATAATAAATCATCTTAGAAAAGGTATTAATTTTCTTTGAATTACTATACTATAATTTTTTCTACATCATACATTTTATTGAATTCATGCATGTAGAAAAAATGTATTTTATAGTGTTATTGGAATGTTATTAAATTATCCTAGAAAAACAAAAGATGGAATCAATTCTAGGTTGGACATTATTAACATGGGTATAAGGGAAGAGTTGGCACTAGTGAAGGGTAAAATTCAAAATTTTCTTCCTCTAGAATCTTACACTCTATCCCAACAAAACAATTTCAATTTTTTATTTTCCTTAAGGGTGTAAAATTTATAGATGGATATTCATCAAATATAAAGTGTTAATGACCAATTTTAAATTATAGGGACTAAAATCACACAAATTCCATGTTTCGATAAAAATTTTGATGCTCATCACTTTACATTAAATTCTTCCTAAAAATGTATGGCATACATTAACCATACTCTCTTTCTTTTTCAAAGACATATACTGTAAAGTTATAAACTCAATGAATTTTCCAATCATGAATAAAGATTTTGTAGTCATATTATGTTAATTAAATATGTTCTTACCACCATCATTCTTTGATACAACAGTCAACCTAATGGTTCACCTGGATAGATAGGTTCAACTATGGGGTCCTGTCTATTATAGATGGATGTGCCCCCATTGAATGGTATATGAATATTTTTAAAGGGTACATCATGAATCGAAGTTAGAAAGAAGTTTTTATTGTAGAATGATATATTTTTGAAGAAGTTTTTGAATTCTATAATGATTACCTATCATATATTGATAGAATCTATCTCTCAAAGACTCATCACAGTAGATGCCTTATGGAAGAAGGTATTTCCAAAAGAGATGTTGTTGTAATTACCATTACATAGCAGGAGAAATCTCACCTTTATATTTTACATAATATTGAATATTTTTATCTATACATTTAATCCCATAAAGAAATTATTAGATATTTTAATCCATCAAGGTCTAGGGGATGGATATCAAATACACATAATCAACAGTTTATAGTATATTTTTGAGATCATATTTATAAGGATTTATCTGAAAATATGAATTCAATTTCCAAATGACTTTGATGGATAACCAGGGGATCAAATGAAAATGTTATATTTTATACTGGTTTTGTAATTAATGTTTATACGTTCTATAAAAAAGAACATGATGATCATAGTATGATGAAAAAAAGTAGAGTTTCACTTATAGTGGAAGTGATGCACATATCTAGTTCTAAGGATTGAAATCTAGTTTATGTGAATATTTCATATTTCATCATTATTTAACAGGTATACAAGTTGTATTATACAAAATTTCTTGTTCCTATTATCTATTGAAAATGGGTTAACAATATGACTTCAATGAAAGTTGAGGAAATGGGCTTCATGAAGGTGAATTTTGGTGTGGATGGAGAAAAGGATGAGTCGTTTATAATGGAAAGTCAAGAAGTGTGGGTATTTTATGTCTTAGATCCAACAAAAAATAATTGGTCATTTTTTCTACTAGTGACTAAAACAATATAGGGTTAGATGAAAATTTAATTGAGGATGACCCTCTCATTGGTAGATCATAATCATTTCATAATCGTCCCAATATAGAAATTTTCTTGTATATTAAAGGGGACCAAAAAGAGTGGATTTGGATTCTCGATAGAGGAGACAAATACATTCAAAAATTAAAGAAAATAAAGATAGTTTGATGAGTAGGTTAAACTATTTTTTAATATATTATGCTTTTCCTCATAATATTATGTTTTCTCTACTATATTTATGTAATATAAATTAAATTTTTGACTACTCATGCAGACAATGACTTTTCCACATAATGATGTTACCAATATCAGGGAAGAATAGGTGTTTGATGATGAAATGGTAGAATTATTAGGGTATCAACACCATGTTGATAAAAAAACAATAATGATGCAACATCAAATTGTTGACTAAAATTATCAATACAATAAGTTAGGGTATAAAATTTGATTTATATAGAGTCAAAACAGCCAACCTATTGACCCTAGCAACTCAATGTTCATTAGTTATGTTGGGGTCACAATGAATATAAATTTGATTATTGATGTAGATTTGTGGAATCATTTCTAACTTATAACAAAGGAAACCCTTGGAGAAGTTATAAAGGAAATTTCATGAAATACGTTCTCTATTTCACTGAAAATTTTTATCATGAAACATTGATTTGATTTTCATTATTCCTTGTAGAGTTTATTTATTTTATATTAATTTCACAAGAAATATGTCTTAATGGTTTCTTGAAAATCCCATAGAGGATTCCAGACTCTTCTTACCAGGTTTCATCATAGGGATTATGAGGAAAAAGTAAATTCCCACCCACAAATTACTTATACACATATTATAAAGTAGGAAACATGAGATAATTTCATCATTTTTCATAATGATAAATCATTTTTGGTGAATTTTAGTTGATAATATATTATTTTACATTATTTATTTTATCCAATTTGATTCAAAAAAATTATTTTATGAAACAAAAAAGGAGTGATAAAAATAAACAACATGCATCAAAACCAATGTACCCCTATCACAAAGCAAAGATGGGGTATACTTCACTAGAGAAGAAAATTGTATGTATTTTAAATAAAAAATAAATTTTTTATGTGATATGAAACAAAATATATTGGTTTTTTTATATGCATATTTATGAATAAAAATCTGCATCTACTTCCATCCCATGTTATGTTTTATGGAAGGAAGACTCTGTAAATAAAGAGGGTAAACTAGTTGATGAAAATAAAAAAGTTGTATGTAAAACATGTGTAAGTATGGAATAATAGTAATTATTTATGATTTATAACATTATTACATAAAAATATATATTATTTTCATATTTTTCTTTTATATTTTAGAAACAAGAATCTAAAATGATCATACTAGAATAAAAACTACTTTCAGTATATTTAAATTTTCTGGAACATTGTGGTCAAATTAGAGGTGTAGGTTTTGGAGTCTCTCCTCAAACATATTTCAAGAAGAAAAAATCTCAATAAGATACATATCAAATGAGGAAAATATTTCAGGCATAAATAGATGCTTTATAGGATATTTTTGTCTATTCTGGTTTGGTAGACCAATAAATGCAAAAAGATCAAAGCGAACCAGAAGTGGAACAAAGATCAGCACATGAACAACCAAAGGACCCCACTAGATTTGGATCTATTTATTCCCCTTAACAGAATACCTTACCTAAGGTAATCAATTTTTTCATTAATCTTTAACCTAAATGTTAATCAAACAACTTCTAATTAATTTTTTATTACTAAAATTATACAGGGTAAATTTGTATGTTATTTCTATCTATAAACACCCATTCACCACCTTATTGTGAGGGGTATGTTGTATAATATCCTGTGAGACAAGATAAAAAACAAATAACTCCCAAAAGATCACATGAGAGTGGGGATTGAGGTAGATTAATATCTGAGTGGTGAGTCGGCTATTCCACTTGATGATAAGAATATTACAATGGTTAATGATGCTATTGGAAATTTTATAGAATGGATGTTTAATATTATAAAGATACATGAGGTATGTCCTTAATAAATTTTTTCAAATGAAAAACCTTTAAAAACTGATGGAAAAAGTTTTTAAGTGAGTTATGGTATTGCAGATGTATAAAATGATGGGAGAATAAAAGATCAAATCAAGACAATCTAGTGAATTAACCAAGAAAACAAAAAGACCTTCTGGGAGTACCTTCTCCCTACTAGTTCTAATGAAAATTCTACTATCACTAAAAATTCATGCATAAACCACATTCAAATATGGATATATTCCTACATTCCATGTGAATAATAAATAATTGGAACTTTCATTACAAACACAGTTAGTCTAGAGAGTATAAATGATATTCTCAAGTTTGAATGGTTGGGAGTCTTAGTTTTGGATACATACATAAGGTACATTTTCATAATATGACTATCCAAAAAATTATCTAATATTTTCATTAAAGTTAATAAATATTCATATTTTCTATAGGCATTTATATTACTATTATATAAATGAATAACCCTATGAATCATGGTTTAGATTCATTAATCCTTGTGTCATTTCTACAAAATAAATTTATTTAGAGTTTAAAGAAATTAATAAGAAAAAAAGATAAGCTAAATGAGCCATTTTAGAATAAAATAATAGAAGACATACTCTTTTTGAATCCTATGATGTAGGTTTAATAATCTGAAATCTCATAATATAAAATTTATTTTTATTTTTTCATTACTTATTTGTTTTTTTTTCTATAAAGCACTGATTGCTAATAGAAATCAATATGGATACCCAAAATATTTATTTTTTGGATCCAATGCATGTATTTCTAATAAACCAATAACACAAGATGTGTATTGCTAAATTTTAATGCACTATAATCAATATTTTATAGATAAACTTTGAATTATATTTTTTCAGTTTTTTTAACAAGATTTTTTTATGATAGGGAGATCTAAAAATATAGAATAAATCATGGTATGAGGTCAGTTACTAAAAATAATAAACCTATTAATTACTTCAAATTGAAACAAATTAAGGTATATATAGAAATATATAACTATCAAAAAATATTTCAAAACAATTTACTTATTATTGTCAATTTTTTAGAGGTGTTTCAAGAAAGATAACAACAATGATTGTGGATATTATGTTTGAAAATTTATGAAAGATATTATATTCCATTAAAATACTATTATCCCCAAATAAAAAATTTTCCAAATTAATTAAAATTTCATTAAAAATATTTCTCAATCATTTGTTTGTCTATGTTTTTTCAGTACTATGAAGATTGGTGACAATATATGTACTCAAAAGAATAACTAAATTTATTTAGTGATGTTGGAGAATTATTCATGTTGTTATAATGTTTGTTAACATCAAATTTAGGTGATAACCTACTATTTTTGTGATTTAGTATGAGATATGAACTTATAGATACACTTCGGATGTGAATCATTAGTATCAAAATGCTTATATATTATTTTTGATTTTTTTCTCAATGAGAAGTATAATGGAGGAAATCAATTTGTTTAAAAAGAATAGACAAAATACATGGTGTCAGAATGTATACAGATGTAATGAACAGGTGACTTCCCACTACTTATTTAGTTAATTTTATCATTATTTTTTCTTATTTTTTTAGTTAATTTCCTTATCTTTTTTATCTGCTACTTATTATTTAAATTTACACTTTAGTTTAAAACAAACATCACATGATCAAAACCAAGAAAACAAATTCATATTGTTCTAATAATTTAGTACAATGGTCCATAATTCTTTTTTGACGTGTAGGAATATAACCCACATCAAGAAAACACTCAATGTAGTTAGTATGACTCGAAGTGCATGTTTTCAATATAAAAAAGTATCATTTTACTCAAATTGTGTGGTTTGAGTTTAAACTTTAAATCTTAGTAAAAAATACATGTAACATTATTAAAACTAATAAAATGAATTTAAATTGTGTTGATACTTTAGTAAAATGATCCATAATCCATTTTTGATGTTTAAGAATAAAGATCACATCAATTTGATGCATGGTGTGGCTAGTATGACTCCAAGTGAGTGTTTTTAGTTTAAAATAACATTTTAGTACAATCCAAAAATGAGATACTCAAAACTGATAAAATGTATTTGGGTTATTTTTATACTTTAGAAAAATTATTCATAATTAATTTGTGACATATAGGAATCATCCTAACCTCAATCCATTGCACGGTGTGACTGGTATGACTTGAAGTTTATGTTTTTAGTTTAAAATGAAATTTTAGTTCAAAATAAACATCACATACTCAAAATCAAGTAAAAATATATTTATTGTCTTGATACTTTAGTAAAAATATCCATAAGTCATTTTTGACATGTAGGAATCATCTGCACCTCAATCTGATACATGGTGTACCCGGTATGACTCAAAGTGTATGTTATTAGTTTAAAATTCACATTTTAGTTCAAAATGTGTTTCACTCACTAAAAACCAAGAAAAAATGCTCGGACTGACTTGATATTTTAATAAAATTATTCATGAGTCATTTTTTATGTGTAGGATTTAATCTCACATCAAACTAACACATGATGTGACTCGTATGACTCAAAGTGTATGTTTTAAATTTAAAATGACATTTTAGTAAAAAAATACAAGGGTCGTACTCAAAATTGAGAAAAATACATTCATATTGTTATGATACTTTAATAAAATGATCCATAATTAATTTTTGACATATAGGAATCAGACTCACCTTAATCTAATGCATTGTGTGACTAGTATAACTCCAAGTGTGTCTTTTTATTTAAAATTGAAATTTTAGTAAAAAATAAAAGTGACATAATCAAAATTGAGAAAACACATTAGGAATGTTTTGGTACTTTAGGAAAATTATCCATAAGTCATTTTTGAGGTGTAAGAATCATCTAAACCTCAATCTAATACATGGTGTTCCTAGTATGACTCAAATTTTGCAGTTTCAATGTTAAATTGTCATTTTATTAATGTATTGTTTCATAATTCCGCTTAAATTATTTATTTATAGTATTACAAACATAAGAATTGTTTTATTATACAGTTGGATTATTTTTCTTGAGTTGGGGTGGTTTGTTCAGATCTTCTCATGCTTGTGAGATATTGGAATTCAAAGTTGTAACTAATATAATGAAAATAGGGATATGAGTTAAGAATGTATATATACATCATTAAACAGTTAATTCCTATTACTTATTTAGTTAATTTCTTCATTATTTTATCTACTATTTTTAATTTAATTTCCTTATAATTTTTATCTAGTACTTATTTAGGTTTTTCATAGATCTTTTGGGAATTCATATTTTGATTTCAATTATCTGAAACAGGCTAGAAAAGGGAGAACATATACCTTTATGATGGAAGAGTAAACACCATACTTCTTGAAATGTGAAGTGAATCATAAGGATGCCTATACCGAGGGATTTTAAAATAGTTGATTGAAAATTATGACTTCCTAAAAGATCTATCATTAACGTTTTCCTAAATGTTGTAGGAATTATCCACAGCTCAATTAGTCACACCTCAATCTGATACACAGTGTGCTCGGTATGACATGAAGTGTATTTTTTGTTTATAATTTAAATTTTAGTTTAAAACGCAAATCACATACTCAAAACTGGTCAAACACATTCATATTATTTTAATACTTTAGGAAAATGATTCATAAGTCATTTATGATGTGTAGAAATTATCTATAACTCAATCTAACATACTGTGTGACCGGTATGAATCTAAGTGTGTATTTTTATATAAAATTAAAATTTTAGTAAAAAATATATGTGAAACTCTCAAAATAGAGAAAATGAATTCATATTGTTTTGATACTTTATTAAAATGATATATAAGTCATTTTTGACGTGTATAAATTAGTTGCACCTTAATTTAATACACAGTGTGCCTAGTATGACTCAAAGTGATCATTATCAATCTAAAATTGATATTTTATTCCAAAACAAGTTTCATTCACTGAAAAATGAGAAAAACAGTCGTATTATCTTGATAATTTAGGAAAATAATTAATAAGTCAATTATAATGTGTAGTAATCAGTTTCACCACAAACCAACACACAATTTGATCGATATAACTCTAAGTACATGTTTTCAGTTTAAAATGACATTTTAGTAAAAAAGAAAAATTACATACTCAAACCCATGAAAATGAATTTGGATTATTTTTATACTTTAGGAAAACAATCCATAAGTCATTTTTTATGTATAGGAATCAGCCAAATCTCAATCTGACAAACAATGTGACTGGTATGAATCTAAGTGTGTCTTTTTATTTAAAATTTACATTTTAGAAAAAAAATATAAGTGATATACTCAAAAAATAAAAAAATGCATTCAGATTGTTTTAATACTTTAGGATAATGATCCATAAGTCATTTTTTATTTGTAGGAATCAATATCACCTCGATTTGATACACGGTATGCCTCGTATGACTCAAAGTGTCCATTATCGGTATAAAATTGACATTTTAGTTAAAAATGTGTGTCACTCATTGAAAGCCAAGAAAACGTGCTTTGATTGTCTTGATACTTTAGTAAAACGATCCATAAGTCATTTTTTATGTGTAGGAATCAATCTCACATAAAACTGATATATGATTTGATTGGTATGACTCAAAGTGAGTGTTTTTAGTTTAAAATTACATTTTAGTAAAAAAGATAAGTTTCATACTCAAAACTAATCAACCGCATTTGTATTATTTTGATAATGTATTAAAATGATCCCTAAGCCATTTTTTATGTGTTGGAATCAGCTTCACCTCAATCTAATGCATGTTGTAACTATATGACATGAAGTTTTTGTTTATAGTTTAAAATGAAATATTAGTAAAAAATACAAGTGACATACTCAAAACTAATAAAATGCATACATATTGTTTTGAAGATTTATAAAAATGATCCAGAAGTCATTTTTTATGTGTAGGAATTATCTGCACCTTAATATGATAAAATGTGTTCCTAATATGATTCAAAATAACCATTATCATTTAAAAATTGACATTTTATTTCAAAACTTGTGTCACTCACTAAAAACCAAGAAAACACAATTGGACTGTCTTGATAATTTCGCAAATTGATTCATAAGTCATTTTTTATGTATAGGAATTTATGTCACTTCAAACCAGCGCATGATGTGACTGGTATAACTCAAAGTGTGTGTTTTTAGTTTAAAATGAAATTTTAGTAAAAACCATAAGTGACATACTCAAAACCAATAAAATGATTTTATATTGTTTTGATACTATATGAAAATGATCCATAATTCATTTCTGACATGCAGAAATCATTTGAACCTCAAATAACACATGGTGTGACCGGTATATCTCAAATTATGTGTTTTTAATTTAAAATTGGAATTTTAGTTAAAAATGCACATCACATACTCAAAACTGATCAAAAACATTATTATTATGTTGATACATTAGGACAATGATTCATAAGTCATTTATGATGTTTAGTACTTAGTTTCACCTCAATCCAATACAGGATGTTCTCGTTATGACTCAAAGTGTCTGTAATTAGTTAAAAATTAATAATTTAGTTAAAAACATGGGTAACTCACTGAATAATAAGAAAAAATTCTTAGATTGTATTAATAATTTAGGATGATACATAATTCATTTGTTATGTATAGAAACTGACCAGACATCAATCTGACACACAATGTGGTCGGTATGACACGAAGTGCATGTTTTCAAGATATAAGTGCCATTTTAGTTTAAAATATGCATCACATCACAAAAAAACAAGAAAAATGTCTGAGGTTGTTTGCTAATCATTTTATTTGATATTACTTAATTAATTTTCTTATCATTTTTATCTTCCACTTATTTAGTTAATTTTCACAGAGATAATTATTGAAGACGAATGAGAAATGGTATGACAGTTGAAGTCTTGTTCGCAAAAATCAAGTCCTATGGAATTAGATACCATCCGTAGTGTGTTTTTTATCACTACAAATGAGATCCAATTATAGAGGACCTACTTTTGAGAACAAAAATAAATGGTGTGACGTGTAAGAATCAACTGAAAATAAATCTGATTCACTGTGTTCCTGGTATGAATCAAAGTATATGTTTTTAGTTTAAAATTACCACTTTGTGTTTAATTTATTTCATTATAGTATTACTAATATAAGAATTTTTTTCTTATACAGGTGAATTATTTTGCTCAAGATGGGGTGGTTTTTTGGGTAATACCATGACTGGGGGTCGAGTCCAAATACAAAGGAACATTGATGTTTTTGAATGTATGTGATAATTTGTACTTACTCATGTAATTGTAAAAACCAATATTTTAAATGTCGATAATATAGTTTTTTTCTTGTATTTGTGTGGAAAATTTTATTTCAATTAAATTATGTATTTGAAACCTATATTTTCTATTTTTTCTACTAAATTTTCTATTGTAGTGTACATTAATTGTAACAGCACAATACAACAATATTCCCCTTTATCAATGCTAAATAAAA
The DNA here is from genome assembly GCA_963277665.1 of Viscum album. Classification (NCBI taxonomy): domain Eukaryota; kingdom Viridiplantae; phylum Streptophyta; class Magnoliopsida; order Santalales; family Viscaceae; genus Viscum; species Viscum album. The sequence continues at coordinate 225,819,198 of OY728131.1, read as the reverse complement.
TCACTAATAAAGGGGGTATTTTATCAGTTCTTAAATAAGCACTAATAAATTGTTCCTTTATCAGTTCTTTTATAGCACTAATAAATTCCTACATCTTTTAATCGCGCTCTGGTTTTTAGCACTTTTTGTGCATTGACAATGGCCTATTTTATCACTTTTAAAGACCATATTTGTAGAGGTGTTTCCATGATTAGTTATTTGCCTCAATCATGGTTTCTCAACTTTAATCAATCACAAACTATAATGGTTGGTAATCCCTATACCTACACTTAGTTCCATAGTGTACACTTTCCTACTTCTAACAAGACTTTACTTGTGATCTTAATATTGGACTTCTTCTCTATAGCATCCCAAGGAATTCGTGATCTCCTTTAAAAACTTGGGTCGCAAAATTTCTATAGAATCCCACAATATATATTTATGTGTTTTATTCTTATTATTTTAATTCAATCAGTAGCTTTGTATAGGATTCTTTTTTAAAAATAAAATAACATGTTTTAAATCAACACTGGATCTTTGAATGTCTTCAGGTCTTCAAGATATACTGCATGCAACTCGGTTCCTACATGAAACTCAGTTATACAGCCCTTCAATAGAAACTTCTTACCTAGATTCCTCAATTCAATATTCTCAAGTATACATCCTAGAATATATTTCATCCACTAATTCTTCTATTCTTCTTCCTCAATTGAATCGATCTAATAGAAACCAATCGAGGCGCTCAACTTCATATTCTTCTTCTCTTTCTTCAAAACCCAAAAGATTTGTAGCTTTAGAAATGGTTTTTATTTTTATTCCTTATTTTCTATAGTTTGTAGTGGATTCACTCTATTCCTTGAGAGACTCTTCTTATTTTACAAAGCACGCATATCTTAGTTTATTAATTCATATACAACAGCGACAGCTTCCACTTTATTCTTTTATATCTTCCTCCTCAATGTTCTCATATTTTCATATGCATGGTCAACCCACATTAATTCCTCCTTTTATTTTTAATTACTATAAATAGATTAATGAGGAGAAAAACATTCGTTGGTGTGAAATCAATATTATGGAATACCTATTTCTGGATTCCCATGTTTTTTATCATGCTAATTTTTCAACTCAAAATATATTACTAGAATTCCCTTAATAAATGCGTGTCACATGGACAAAAATATTTTCCTATTATTGTATGGAATCCATGGCCTCAACTTCTTCAATAATCATCCAAAAATTCCCACACATCAATCTTCATAGTTTCATTAAAATTATACAACACACATATCTATAACATGGAACTCATCTATTACGATGTAAGGGATTTACATGAAATATTATACAGAACTCGGCTTGAGTATGTACAAAACATTATCAACCCATAACTATTATTTATTTATTCTTCTCAACCAGAATGCTTCATAAATGAATTAAGTCACTAATTAACAGACATGATTTTATGTGAATACATCTACATTATTCCTGAAAATCCAATAAATTCATTACAGCGCATTTGAATGTTTCATACTTTCTTCATGCTTCGATCTTCCTCTCCCTCACCTAGAATATTAGTTCCACAATCACTCAAAGAATATATCATATTTTTATGATGACTGTATCTTTGAAAATCATCTCAAGCATCATCACACTTATTTCACTCTTTAGAATTATAATTCTAAAAATATCATTTTTTTTCAATCAACAGAATCATAGAATTATTTATAAGTCAAATATTATACATCGTAGGATATTTTCATTTACTAGAGGTTATGAAAAATTATCTATGTTAAAATTCATACAAGGTTTGAAATATCCTATGGACTTCTCAAAGTCATACAGGATCATCCTTTTCAAAAATGAATTTTGAACTTATTCAAATATACTCAAGACCTTCTAAAACACCTAAATCACTTAAAAATACTCCAAATAATTCTATGAATTATTAGAATAATTAAAAATACATTTGAGTTTTTTCTGAAGACTTACATCATAAAAAAAACTCAATTTGGAGTATTAAAATAACTAATCCTCCTTCTCATCTTCAACTCTACTTTAGCCTTCATCAACCCTCATTAATGGGATTTTTAAACATTTAACACATTAGATGGTATATTATCAACCCCATGGATGGATTTTATATCTTTAAATATGTTTCTCAAATTCTTTGAACATGTTAAACACTTGTTATCTAGGTTACACAGCCAGCTGCTCTAAACTGTTCAATTTCATAAATAATAGATATAGATACCAATTATCTAACCTTTATCAATTTTCATTTTCCATACAAGATAACTCAACAATTTTATGATGTTTTTATATTCTTCCAAAATGGTATCATCTCATTCCATGTGCCATGTAGTGTACAATACTTCTCCCTTCATTAGCACTTTTCTCTTATACCTTGAAGATCAATTCATCAATATTCAAGTGTAATGGATACAACCTATAAGTTTTCTATCCAAGTCTTTATAGGTAATAGAAATTACATCTATCTCCAATACCCATAATACATGGAAAAACCCTATATTATTCAATTATTAATCATTTGATGTAATAGCTACAACCTAGAAGTTTTCCTACCATGTCTTACAAGGTAATAGCACTTAATTATATCTTCTTTTCCCATACTTCATAGGAAGCACCTCTATTATTCAACTAATAGCTGGATAATCAATCCATCACCCACCTTATCCAAGTATTGACTGTCCTCCAACAAATATATTAACAAAAAATATAAAACAAACATCACAAATTCACATGGTCACTTCAATCACCCACTTTGTATTTTTTTCACTACCCATTTCATTACATGTTCAATGTATTCTAATTCCCATTTTGACAATAAATGAAAAGTGGGGAAAACTTTTCTCCTCTTTAATGTAAGGGACACGTGAGAGGATGCACATATCTCACCCCCTTTTCTCAACATAACTTATTCCCCCCTTTGATCTTCTTCTATCTTTAGAGAAGGTAGGCACCATAGATTTCTTAGAAATGGGCCTTAATTAAGTTATAAATAAATCTATTTGGGTTAACCTAGTGTAGAAAATAAGACTAATTTTACAAAAGAATCAAAGTTGTCCATACATATTACTCAATGTGGTACCAATTCTGATTTTCATCACATAGGGTTTGTATAAATAGTTGTAAGATATTCAAGAACTTTCACTCAACTTAACTAAACACATCAAACATTCAATTTAAAGTTGTTTTATATCCATATATTGTTATAAATTCAATACCCTATGATTTTATAAAAAACATAAACTAATTTAAGGTTATGAGAGTAAAAATCATACTTCATTCTTTAACTCTAGATGAGGCTATAAAAATTTCTAGATTAGTCATAAAATGATAAATATTTGGATGCATCAACTCTTTTGAAATCTCACCCTCAAGATATTATCTTAATACTTCATCGCATTCAATTATCATCAATTAATCACAACTATATTGATATGGGAAAGGGTGAATCTTCTACTACTCATCAGTTGTATCACTTAGGCTAAGACTTCTTCCTTATCCCAATGGAATTTTTCTTTGAAGACCTAAAATGTATGATTTTCATCATGATTTCCTCCTTAGGTTTTCAAACTTAAAAAATTGTTACACATTATGGAATTATTAATGTTTTCATATTTTTTTCTTAGCTATAATTTACTTATTAACTTGAGCGGAATAATTTCTTCACTTTGTTCATCTTATTCTATCACCTTTTCCTTTTCTAACTAATCAGGCCATATGGTCAATAATTATTTATTCACATGTTCACCCTTCTTCATGGGTGTATAAATCTTATTTGTATAAATTAATTTAGAGCGATATTCCACAAGTATTTTTCCCTTGCCACTTTTCATTCCCTTTTGACCAGGTAGCCATGTCATACATCTAAAAATTGTGTGGCGTGACTTATTTCACCTTCCACACACCTTTTCATCAAATTTTGAGCTGAACTTTTTTAGAAACACCTCAATCTCATCATCAATTATTTCATCCACCATACCAATATTCTTGTTAATATCCTTGATTTACTTCCTATTGGTTTCCATTTTTCTTCTATTGAAATTAATGTTCATGGAAATATTTAAATAATCCATGATGTCACCTCTCTTGATATAGTATAAGCATTTTTTACCAATAGTCTTGACATCCGGGTACACTTCCTTCAATATATTCTTGGGTATATACTTCTACGCTGATTTTAAAACCCAAGATGGATACACTTTCTTACTTTTCCTTATTCTAAATATATGGTGGTTCCATTTTATCTTTAATATATGGATGATAATTTGTTGTATTATAGAAGCATTAATCATAATAGCTCCCACCAATGTTTAATAACTCACAAAAAATTTTCAGGACACTCATTTCTGTTATTTCAGGAAATATTTTTCCTTTTCTATAGTCTATTTTATTTCAACAGGTTTCCTTCAAATTTCATATTTCTAACCCATTACATCACACCTTATGAAAATTTTACACATTGACATGTAATTTTAGTAATTAAAGGATCTATTCTCAAATATCCATGGTAAAAACACCTTCCAATAAACCTTTTTATTTTCATTTTGGGTACTGTATGTCCTACATGACATGCATATTGATTTTTGGCTTGAAGCCCAACTTTATATGTTCCATTTGGGGGGAACTTTTCTGAGACATACTCACATCCTTCCATGACATATTGGTGGATATCCTATAATTTATACTCCTCCAAATTTGAATAGATTTTATATTTTATTATACACTTACAGAAAATCTAAGTTCAGTGCTAACAGATTCAACTAGACTGTGGGTTACCTTCTTTCATGATCTTAAGTTGGATACTTTTACACATGATATCATGATTTATTTACCACATATAAGAGTCTATTTTTATGTATAACACTTTTATAAAACCTGATTGGAGGTATCTATTTTCTCATTTCTCTGGGAAGATCCATCTTGTCCCGATTCCATATCTTTCAATTTTAACTCCTACACAATACACTTCATATTAAGAGTATTATTTTCATATTTTATTGATATCAAACTGAAATCCTAATAATTTTTATAATTATGAATTTTTTCATCATGAATTTTGATACCATAATTTAAACATTTTTCAAGTTCTTTGATTCTTTTGGTTTTCACTTCTAACTAAGACTCCTTATCACCAAGTATAGCCTTATAAAATTCTTCCAAATCATATATCCTCTCTTAAATAATATTTATAACAATATATTTATATCTAGTGAATAATTTAATGTTTTCATAATCCATTGAAACTTTATCTCTATTAATCTACAAGGACTAGGCCTTATCTTTTAACTCTTGGATGAGAGAGTTTCATCTTTGCAAATATCCTACCAATTATGTCTTCATTTCTTTAGAATCATCAATAAACTGTGATTTTCAACATCTATCTTCTGAATAAACCCAAATATTTGATTAAAATTTTTGACAGTAACCTTCTTTATATATTCCCCAACCTCACTATATATATAATCAGCAGCTTTATTACACTCAGTATAATCAAAGTTTGAACTACTAACCCTGCATTGACAATCTTCAGTTATAGGGATTTCTTCCTTTTTTAAAGTTCTTTTTAGCATTTGTTCCTATTTATTTCACCTATTTTCCATAATATTGGGAGATACTTCCATAAGTGTAACAAAAAGAATATAATTATATTTTTCTATATGAGTATCTTCAAACATCTCAAATATTCACATCATAAAACCATATGAAATATTTTGGGTCTTTAAAAAAGATCCAATCAGAGTTTAATCTTTTCTATGATACCAATTAAAAATTCCAATAATATCATTGAAAACACCTGAGGGGGTGAATTGGGTTTTGAATAATTTTTTAGAAAATTATAAACTCTCTTGGAAACATTAACCCCCTTTGGAATTTAATCTCTCTTCCTAATTAGTGCATATGGATATTTTTAATGATTTACCAAGAAACCATTAACCACATGCATGAAAGTAAAGAAAGTAAAAGAGAAAACTATATTTTTATAAGGTTTATCTTGAAGGCCTACTACTTGACATGATTGGTTATTCACCTTAATCATGGTTTCTCTGCTATAATAAATTGTTATATTTAATGGCTGGTGTTTCCCACACCTACAATGAGTCTTATAGTGTACACTTGTATGATTCCCATAGAACTTCACTTATTATCTTCACACTAGAATTATTCTTAACGGATTCCCACTATATTCCATAGAACTTCACTTATTATCTTCACACTAGACTTATTCTTAACGGATTCCCACTAAATTCACAGAGTCTCACTGTGATCTCCATGCATACTATGAGTTTCATTGGTTCTATGGTATCTTTACATATATATGTAAGTATTTCATTTGTCTCCTTGTAATTTGATCAGCAGCTCTTCATAGGATGCTTCTACATCAATAAAATGACTCCTTGAACTCAATGTAGGATCTTATAATGCCTTCAGGTCTTCAAGATATACTACATACAACTCGGTTTCTGCTTACAGCTTATGTTTATAGATCCTCAATAGAAACTGATCACATGGATTCCTTATCTCAATATTCTCAAGAGTACAGCCCAAAATATATTTCACCCACTCCTTTTATTCTTCTTCCTCGACTAAATATTCCTATAATAAACTAATTGGAACACTCAGATTTTTTATTCTCTTTCATTGAAACCCAATAGATTTATAACTTTAGCACAAGTTCAGATTATTATTACTTATTCACTATAGGTTTCAACTGCTTCACCTTATTTCTCAATATTACCTTCTTATTTTTATAAGAATACATCTCTCATTCAACCAATTCACACACATAGAAGCAACTTATGCCTTCTTTTTCAATATCTTAATCATTTATGTTCTCATATTTTCATGTGCATGGGAGTCCTACAATAATTGATCCTTTTATTTTAATCTTCCGTAAATAGAGTATCGAGGAGATAAAGTAGTCTCCATCATGAAAGAAGTATTATAGAATACCAATTTTTGGATTCTCGTGATTTCCCTCATACCATTTTTTAACTCAAAGGATAATACTATAATACCCTTAATAAATACATCTAAAATGGCCAAAAATATTTTCCTATTATTTTATGGTAGTCATAAGTTCATCTTCCTCAACAATATTCCACAAATAATTTCACATTAATCTTTATAACTCTACAAAAATCATACATCACACATATCTATGGTTGGGAACTTATCTTTTGTAACATTATATCTTAACATGAAATATTGTAAAAATTTCAGCTTGATTTGGAACAAAGTAATAGAAACTAAATAATCTAATTTCTTTCTTATTCAAAATCATCTTAATTCATAATTTATTTTAGGCACTAATGAATATATAAGCTTATATATGAATACATATACATTATTCTGAAAATATAAAAAATTCATTACAACACAATTGAACTTTTTGGACTTTAATCATGCTTTTACATTCTCCTCGGCTGGAAGATCGGTTCCTCAATCACTGATAGCTTTTATCACATTTTTTGTGATTTATTTTTCATTTAAAATAGTTGCAAGAGTCATCAAAAAACTATCTAATCAAAATTATAATTCTAAAAATCTAATTTTTTCATACAGTAAAATCACAGAATTATTGTTAAGTCAAATATCATATGTCATAAGATATTCATTTATTCTAGACTCTTAAAAATTATCTAATTCAAAATATATACAAGGTTAGAAATATCCTATATAATTCTTAAAGTTAGATAGGCTTCGCCTTTATCAAAATATAGAAAACTAAAATAACATACGATCGCCTCAAATCACTTATATCATATGAATTTTTCCTTTTTCACTTTTCATCACTCTTAAAATATCATATATTCTTAACAAAAGTTGTGTGGGAGGCTTTCATAGCTCAATTATCTTACACATATGATAAATTTATACTATTTTTCAAAATTCCTATGTATAGGTCAAACGTCATATGCTCTTCAAAACATCTCATATGACATAATCATCTTCATAATCTAGGGAATGAAAATATAAGAAAGGGTGAGCTCAAATGCTCAATAATTGAAACATATCAACTATTAATAATAGTTGGATACTAAATATGAGGTAAAATATAATCAAGGGAGTAATATAAGAAAAAAAATCATGAAATTATAAGTGATAAAAAAACATGATTGATCATTAAGGATCACAACATAAGAAAATAAAAAAAAAGAAACACCATCAAAAACATGTCTAAGAAACATATACGAAAAATGAAAAAAAATCATAATAAAGAATAATATCTTTTGAACATTGAATATCATAAGAAATTGGAATATTTTGAAAATAAGGGACATTTTAGAGAAGTAGTGGCATAAACATAAGTATAGGAAAGCATTTTGAACAATTCTAAGTATGTCCACCCTTTAATTTTGTGAACAAATATAATTATTCTCACCTGTTAGTTTTGTGAAAAAATAAAATTATTTTCATGAATCATTATCTTGTGAGATATAAAACCATAACCAATGCATTGGAGGGTGATATAGGACCCCACTAATCATCATCCATACAAATGAGTGCCACTTTAAATTAAATCATTCATCTTATCATAAATAATCCATTGGAAGAAAAAAGAGTTTCATAACTTTTCTAAATGGAATCAAATAAAAAAACATGATCATTTGATACCAAAAAAATCATCACCTTGAAAGAGAATATATCGGATAATTTATGAACCATTACTTTGTCGGAGAATAATCCTTTGAAAATTAAATATAAATCATAAAAAGGATTTTTATAAAAAAAATTATTAATATCAACTTAAAAAACATGATTTTTGAGTCAAATTCCAAAAACATATTTTTTAAATGAATATGAAACATATTAAAACATTTCTTTCAGAACAAATTCTAATAATGAGACCTTGAAAATAAATAAAAAATATTTCAAAATACGATGTAGAAATGAAGAATATACACTACTACAAAACTGGGGTTCCGTAGTGCCACCCTTTATCAGCGCTAAAAAATGTGATGATAAAGGGGGGTCCTTTATCAACACTAAAAAAAGCACTGATAAAGGGGCACTTTTAACAGTTCTAAAAAATCATTGTTAAAAGTGACCCTTTATCAGTGCTTTTTTAGCACTGATAAAGCCCCCCCTATTAGTGATTTTTTTAGTAGCGCTGATAAAGGGGGATTTATCAGCACGTTTTCCTAGGGCTGATAAATTTTATATCTCAAAAAAAATCATGAAAAATATTATATTGTTATGTAAGTATATTTATATTGATATAAATTTTTTAAATATGTTTTACATAAGTATAAATATACTATTACATTTAATATATAAGAAATTTTGTGAAAATAGATTTAAAGTATTTTAAAAAATATTATTAAAAATAATTTTCAAATTATCATCGATTAATAATCATTTAATAACAATTTGAAGACACAAAAAATAAAAAAAAATTAATAAAAGATCTAAAATAAGTTAAAAATGTAACTCAAACTTCAAACTGCCATAACTTTTTATCCGGGTGTCCGTTTGAGCTCTACAGGATATCAAATCGAATCTTGTGATGATAGCCACGTGCTAATGACTGAAGGGAACCCACTGTCATATTTTTTGAGGCCCAAAAAGTCTCATAAGGCCTCCAAAACTCAGTTTTTAGTCAGGATACCCTGATTTTTTAACATTCAAACATATATAAATTCTGATCTGGATGTCCTCTAGGTCTGTACCACATATCATATCAAAGATTGTTTAATTTTCTTCAATTTTAATAGTTTTGGAGTTGAAACAGACTTCTGGATTAGAAGTTAACATTCTATGGATTTTCAAATACACATATATATGTATTTATTCGTAAATATACATATATATATATAATTATTTGTGTGTGTGTCTATGTGTGTGTGTGTTATATATATATATGTATTTATTTATTTATTTATTTATTTATTTATTTATAAACACTCATAAAAAACATATTTTATAAATGTATTTAAAACTAATCTTATAAATATATATTAATATACAAATAAATATATGGATAAAAAATTATAACTAAAAATATATATATAAATAAATATAAATATAAATTAATATACGAATAAATATATATATACTAATATATGAATAAATATATATGTATTAATATAACTAAATATATGTATATTAATATGAATCTATATTAATATACGAATAAATATAACTATATATATATATAAATATGTATTAATACATGAATAAATAAATATATATTAATATAGGAATAAATATATATGTATTAATATAACTAAATGTATTTATATTAATATGAATCTATATTAATATATGAAAAAATATAACTATATATATATATAAATATATATTAATATACAATAAATATATATATATATTAATATATGAATAAATATGTATGTATTAATATAACTAAATATATTTATATTAATATGAATCTATATTAATATACGAATAAATATAACTATATATATATATATAAAAAAATAGATATATCATTAAATAGAAAAAAAATGAAATGGCTTAGTGGTAAAGGTGTAGGCGCGCAATGGGGGAGGTCGCGGGTTCGAGTTCGGGTGGAAGCAAGGAGGTGCATGCTGGCATGTGGGGGATGCACGAGCAAGGGCAGTGTGCGTGAGAGTGGGAGGGTGTCTTCATAACCTTGATAAGGGGGGGTCTTTTATTAGTGCTTTTTTAGCGCTAATAAAATGGGCCTTTATCAACGTTATTTTTGAGCGCTGATAAAAGGGACCCCCTATCTTTGCATCAATTAATAGCACTTTTTTAGCGCTGATAAAGGTCATATTTGTAGTAGTGATATGATCATTGAAAGGAAAAGCCTTTAAAATATTTGAAAATGCCTTTATTGAAAAACCCATGTTGTTAAAAGGATATTGAAAACTTGGCTTTAAAATAAAGGTAAATATAATGGTCACTGTAGATAAAAATAATTTTGAGTTTCCACTAGGGAAAGAAGAACATTGGCGGGGATTAAAAATGTGGGTATGGAGGGAAATCCATTAAAAGATATAGGAATTATTCTCAACAAAATTTCATTTCCACAAAATAATAGATTCATAAAGGAAGAATACTTTTGTGTAAAACATTATTTCCCCGAAAGAGAATGTGTAAATACAATATAATGTTATCATAAGTTAGATATGATTTTACTTGAAAAGGTTTTAGATAAAGAAAAGTGATTATGACCCAAGGGAAGGATTTGAGTTATGAAAACACCTTACCTTTACTCCCACTTAGTTGAATTCACTCTAACCTATTGTATCAAAAAATAACTATCTTAATCACCAAATTAATAACATTATTAATTTATATAACCTTTTATAAAATTATTTTATAAATATTCAATACCTTTTTATTGGTTAGTTATCATCTATTTTCAAAATTGGGTTGTAACAGCATTGTTTTTATTAATTATTCTCCTAAAGTTCATCATTACTAGATCATAATAGGTACTATAATAGATGTTTTAAAATAGTTTATAAATTTAAAACTTTATTTCTTAAGTGTTTTGGTAACATTTTGTGATGATGAAATCAAATATGATCTTTTTTTGGGGAGTTTAATGAATAAAATGGTGATATATTAATAACATTATTAGATATTAATATTAATACTCCAAAATAATTTTTACATCTTAAATAAATTATTATTACTTTTTTTACCATAATATTTCATTCCTTAATAATCCATGACATAAACATTACAACATCGCACTTTTAGGTGGTAAAAACAACCTCAAGAAGTGTGTTGTATAATGATTCAACGAGTAAGAGAATCTTATTATAAATTTTTAATAAAGCCTTTATAGAATATTGAACATGTCATAAGTATCAAATATCTTCATTAAACTCATTATCATAACCACTAAATATGTGGTTTTATGTCTAATGAAATTCTTTATTTGTGGAGGAGGTAGTCTGCATGTAAGAACAATTAACGATCACATGTCTCAATGAATGGGAGAAATGATGGTATTTGAAAAATAATAATTTTTATAATTTCATTTGTGACATATAAAACCTATTTACTCGTCAAAATCATCATTGGTACCATCCATTATATATGGTGATGGAAAAAAATAGCAACACATTGTGGAGGCGGTAGTCCGCACGTTTGCACGATTGATGTTATTTTGTTATCATAGTGGATGGAAAGGATTGAATATTTATTGAATAATTAATATAATGAAATTTTATTATAATAATTATATTGATTTAATTATATTAAAGTGGTTATAAATTATTTTAATAATTATTAGTATAAAATAAAATACTGAGAGAAGGAAATACTGACGTTGGAAGCATGAGTTTTCTATTGGAAAACTTTTTGGAAGTGAAGGCCTTAAGCAAACTTAAGGTGAAAAGAAGATTATGTAGGTGGAAGAGGGTTATAGAAGGAGAAAAAAAATAGATTTTAAATAAGGATTTTTAAGGTTAAATGTAACTTGAAAGGGTGGAAATGGTATCCTTTTATAAGAGAATAAGATGTCACTTTTGGAAACATACAACATTTTTAACAATGTCATGACACTATTTACGGGTCAACAGATCAAAATTTGAAAAATAAGGGGTGTAGAAAAATATAAGGTTGAAACTCGTCACATCCATTCATTTTGAGATAATGAGTGATCTAATCCTTTTGTTTTTTTTACTTTTAACCTTTTATCCAAATTAACTTTTACCTTGGTAATTAATTTGTAACCTTAGTAATTAACATTAATGAAAAAAATTATGATTAGATACCTTAAAATAATTTGAACCTTCTGATTTAAAATTTTAAAATAATTTTAAAACATAAAATTAATAAATGTGCTAAAATTTAATTTTAATATAAACATACTTCATCGTGTAAAAAAATTAGAAAAAAAATTAAGCTTAAAATTTATACATATGAAAAAATTATTTTGATGCTAATTTCATTGATATAAATTAATTTGTTATAAAAATAAATAAAATTTAGGAGGCTGTAAAGTCAAGCTAAAACTGAATTTCATCATCTAACCACTTAATTAAAGGAAAATACCCAAACCAATTTTTTTATTAAAAAATATTTTAATTTAGTTTTAAAAATATTGGGCATTTGATTATAAGTTCAAAGAATATTTTAAAATGCATAATTTTATTCTTTAAATACATATTTTATTACTTAAAAGTTTTTTTAATCTTGTAGGATAATATTACACAATGATAAATTCAGAAAAATTATAATTTTCACAAAAACCGTATTTTTTGACTAAAAGATAACCTTTTCAGAAAAAACTCAAAAATTCATACTGTGTAAATTTTGATGTGATGAATTTAAAAAATAAATTTTATTTTATAAAAATTAAATTCTAAAATTTTTAAATTTATCTTTTAAAATAAAATATATAATACAAATAAAATGAATTTTATTGAAAATAATCTTTTCAATATTAACTCATATTAATTATTTATCTTATAAATATTTAATGGTTTACCATGTTGATCTTTATTATAGATTTATTAATAATTTTCTCTTAATATGTTATGGTTTTTTATTGTTATATTTAGCATATAATGTAATTTATCAAACATAACATAAGTTTTAAAAATCTAAAATTTTGGGTCATCACAAGCATCGGGTCACTGCCAAGTAAAGGGGACCAAACCCGCACCACATTGGGATAGAGAGACTAATTCCCATACCTAAGATAACCATCAGATATGTTGCCTGAAAATCATGAGAATGAAGGATGCCACCAAGTGATTTTCTCCTGATCTAGAACAAGACCAGAAGAACGAAGTTGGTTGATGTAGAGTTCCTGAATCACACATTTGAGAGGGAATAATGAGAAGTAATATCCAAGTGGGTTCAGGAATATATGGAAACACTACTACAGATGGTGCTTTAAAAATCACTATAAATTGGATTTATTAGTGCTAAAAATCATTTTTGATCTAAGTGCCATTAAAATTCAGCCTTTATCAGCGCTAAAAAACAATGATAAAGGTGGCCTTTATCATCTCTTTTTTATTATTGATAAATGGTACCTTTATTATTTATTATTTTTAAGCTGATAAAATTTGATTTTTTTTGGAGTACTCACCCTACCCCCTTTGTCAAAGCTTCTTCTACATTTATCGGTGATTTTTTTAAGTGATGATAAACTTTTTTTTAGTGATCTCCCTCCCCTCTTTGTCGGTGCTTCTCACCCACCTTTTTCAGCACTTTTCAGCCACCTTCCCTACCTAGAATGTGCACTGCCCCCAACCACACCATTTTTTAGTGCTCAGAATTCCCCCTTTGTCAATTCTTTTATACTGTCCAGCCACTTGTTCTCCCCCATGCACTCTGGGACTCAAACCTTAGACCTCTCTTATACAATTTGAATTCCTTTTCCACTATACCAAGTTGTTTTATTCTACATTTTATTATATTTTTATATTTATTTATTTATTTATTTATTTATTTATTTATTTATTTATTTACATACATACATATTTTTTATTCATATGTTTATATAATTATTTTTAAATACATTTATAAAATATATGTTTATGTGTGCATGTGATATATATATACTTATATTTATTTAAATATATTATATATTAATATTGATTTACATATATTAGGATATAAATATAAATATATATCTATTTATTAATACACACATATGTATATATAAACATTATATAGAAATTTGTATAAGTATATATATATTCATATATTTTTATAATTTAAAAAAAGGTTAGATATTTTTTTAAATAAAATGGATAATAATTAATTCCATATAATTTATATAATTATTTTTAAATACATTTTTCAAATATGTCTATATTATATATTTAGATATAAATTGTATACATTACTTATATATTTATATGTCTATATATTTACATATATATTAATACATATTTTCATATAGTTGTATATTTAGATTACGTTTTTTATAATGTATTTATAAATATTTACTATACATATGCTTATGTGTTATATTTAATATGATAATGATATATTTATACAAATACATTTATATATGACGTATTCACACAATATTGATACACAAATATACACACATATTTACACACTCATACACATTTATATTTCACACATACATGCAAAAATATTTACATATCTATATTTATTTACATACATTAGAATATACACATAAATATATATTTTTTATTGACACGCTCATATTTATATGTAAACATTGCCTGTATAGGTATATATATATATATATATATTAAACTTATTTTTATATGGTAAATAAAATGAATAATTTTTTATTTTAAATAAAATGAATAATGAATATTTATTTCCATATGGTTAATATATTTAAAAAATTATGTAAATATGTTTAAATATTTATTTATAAAATTGATTTATTATATCTAAATATACGAAAAATGCATATATTTAATTATAAATAAAACTAAAATATTAAAAATGATAAAATTTTAAAACCATAATATCTATATGAATGTAATCCCTAAGAATAAATTTAGTATCCACTAAAAAGGGATAATAATTCCCTCTTAAATGAAGCTGGAATCCCATTGAATATTAAAAAATTAGGGTATCCCAACTAAAAACTCAGTTTCGGAGGCCTTTTAGACATTTTTTACCTCAAAAGGTCAGTGATCATGGTCTCCCCTGGTCAAAATGCCATAGATCTCTTCATAGACATAGATTTCATATGTGGTAGAGCCCAAATGAATATCCAGATTAAAATTTATGGTTGTTTGAAGTTCAAATCATGTTTTCAACATATCATAAATCATTAAAAAATTATTGGATTTTTATGTCATCCAATTGTTATTAAATGAATATTAATCAATAATAACTAGAAAATTAATAATTAATATTATTTTTTAATTATTTTATAAACCATTTTCACTAAATGTCTTATATATTAAGTGTAAATACATATTTAGTCTTCTATAAATCATATTTAATAAAATATATTATATTTATATCAATATATTATATTTATATCAATATAAATATATTTATATATTTATATATTTATATATTATTTTTAATTATATTTAATTTTTTTATGAAATATATCTTTTATCAATGCTAAAACAGAAGCAATGATAGAAGTCACCTTTATGAGTGCTAAAAAAAGCTTTGACAACTTTTATCTGTGCTAGAAAAAAACAGTGATAAAAGCTATCCTTTGTCAATGATTTTTTCTAGCAATGATAAAAGGTACTCTTTATCAGCTCCTTTTCTAGCACTGATAAATGTGGTCTTTATCAGTTCTTTTAGCTAGCATTGATAAAGGCTAGCGCTGGATAAACCCAAATCTATAGTAGTGAATGGAGGAGAATCCATCAAGGGTAAAGTACTCACACTGAAGGAAAGAAATCATAGAAGCTAGAGTCAAGGGATAAACACATCACAAGAAATCAACAAGGAGGAGGAAGTGGGTTCTTTGATCACTACAAAAAACAAAGGTATTAGCAGCAGTTTTTTTCTACTAGTGGCGGTCTAAACCACTGCTACATCATTTAGCAACAATTGTGAAAATCATCGCTTATTTTACGATATACAATCATTTAGTAGCTATTTATTTTTTAGCGGTAGTTTTTATTTCATTTAGTATCATTTTTTTAAAATTAAAATGAAAATAAAATATAGAAAATTAATATAACTACTACTAATGTATATATCAGTGGTTATGTTTATCATTGGTTTATAATAACCACCTCTAAATAAATTCATAGAAATATATTTAGTAGTAGTTATCAAAAACCGCAGCTAAATGTATTTCAAAAAAATATTATTTATAAATGTTTAATAAAATAATATAAATATAAAAAATATGATATAAAATAAACTAAAACATAAATGAACAATAAACCCATCATACATACATCATCATATATCCAAATACATATATATAAAACCTCAGTCGGTATAACCTCATTCAACTCATAACCTCAGTCAACTCATAACCTCAGTCAACCCATAACCTTAGTCATCGATATATGTATATAAAATATGTTCACCAACAACAGAAACTCTTCATCAATATACATCCATCTCATAACATCCACTTCATCCATATACCTCTACATCATGGTATCAACTAGAACCGACCACATCATATCATCAACTACAACAAAAAAGAATATAGAAATTAGAATTGAAAATAATAAATCAGAATTATAGTATAATCATTGATAATATTTAAACAAACCACAAAAACTGAGAACCCTCACAACTACCTTATGAATAATTCAATGGATCAAAACATTCATGATCCTACATATTGTCAGCATCTATCACCTATAATAAAAACCAAAACATTTATGAAATGAAATTTGAGAGATAATATACATAGAATATATTCATAATGTTACACATAACATTTGTTATTTTTTTAATAAAATATAAAACATTTTAAAATAAAACAAATAATATATCATGTAGAACACTTTTAAAACATAAACTTACATATTTAATATATGATTCAACACTTGTAATTGATAAGGTATAAGCATATAACAATCTAATCAATTTTTAAATCAACATGCAGTGTGCTTGAAATTTACTTAATAATAAAAATTTAAAGAATTTGATATGGAAGCATGTATTATATTTCAAAAATAATTCAATAGTGGTTATATCATGATTTCATTTCAATATGAGGTTTTATTCTAGAGTTTTGATTGTTACACGCATGTTATAGTTTATTAAAACACTAAAAATGCATTTATGGAAATCTTGAGAAAAATATAACTCATAATGACATGTCGTTGATTCTAAAAATTAAAAAATAAATCTACGGTCATTGTTCTATGATTTCATAGTCATATAATGTTTTTTCCTAGTGTTGACCCCCTAATACGCCTTTTTAGAGACTTTGGTATCTTTAACAACTATTTATTGATCCATTTAGAGCACATCACGCATCCAGATGGATATTTCTTCTATGCATACATGTCACGGATAATTCAACAGTAGTTTTCTTATGGTTTCATGTCAATATGAGGTCATTTTCTATGCTTTTCACCCTTACACATATGTTTTAGTGTTTTAAAACACTGAAAACACATTTACAGTCATCCCTAGAAAATTGTAACTTAGAATGATGTGTCATGAGTTCCTAAATTTCAAAAAACAATATATATTTTTTTTCATATAATTTCACATCCATATGAAGACTTTCGTGTGGTTTTGACCCCCTAACACACTTTTTTAAAGACTTTTGTGTCTTTAAAAACTACTTATTGATTCATCTTGAGAACACCGCACATCATATGAATTTTTTGTCTATTCATACACATCAAAAATTATTCAAAAATTTATTTCCCATGATTTTACATCAATATGAGTTCATTTCCTATAGTTTTTACTATTACATGCATATTTCAGTGTTTTAAAACACGAAAAACGTGTTTACGGGCATCCCAGACAAAGCGTAACTCAGGATGATGTGTTGTTGGTTCCTAAATCTAAAAAATCCATTTAGGGTCGTTTTACATTGATTTCATAGACATATGATGTCATTGTTTGTATTTTTGACCCCCTGAAACACATTTTTAAAGAATTTTGTATCTTTAAAAACTTCTTATTGAGTCATTTGGGGCACACTGCACATCAGATGAATTTTTTTTATGTATATATAGGTAAAAAATAATTAAAAAAATCCATGATTTCACATTAATTCGAGATCATTTTCTATGGTTTTGACCATTACACACACATTTTAGTGTTTTAAAACACTGAAAACATGTTTACAGGAATCCCAGGAAAATCTTAACTAAAAATGGTGTTTCATTAGTTCCTACATTTCAAAAATAAATATACAATAATTTTTACTTTGATTTCACATCCATCTGACATTATTTACATAGTTTTGACCTCCTTACACATTTTTTTAAAGACTTTGATATATTTAAAAACTTTTTATTAAGTCATTCAAAGCACACCGCACATTTGAATGGATGTGTTTTCTATGCATACACATCACAAATAATTAAATTGTGGTTTTTCCCTGATTTCATATCAATTTGAGGTTGTTTTCTATGGTTTTAACTGTTAAATGCACATTTTAGTGTTTTAAAACCCTGAAATTAATTTACAAGAATCTCAGGAAAACTATAATTATGAATGACATTCCATAGGTTATTAAATTTTATAAATCAATATATGGTCA
Organism: Viscum album; assembly: GCA_963277665.1. NCBI lineage: Eukaryota > Viridiplantae > Streptophyta > Magnoliopsida > Santalales > Viscaceae > Viscum > Viscum album. The sequence continues at coordinate 225,800,087 of OY728131.1, read as the reverse complement.
TTTCCCTCTAATTTCAAAGTCATCCGACATATTTTTGGTAGTTTTGATCACCTAACACATGTTTTAAAGACTTTGGTATCCTTAAAAACTATTTATTGAATAATTCTTAGCACACCGCCTGTTGGATGTATGCGTTTTTTAGGCATACACATAAAAAATAATTCAATATTAGTTTTCCCATGATTCTACATTAATATTAGGTCATTTTCTATGGGTTCTACCATTGCACTCACGTTTTGGTGTTTTTAAAACACTAAAAATGAATTTATAGGAATCCTGGGAAAACTGTAACTTAGAATGAAATTTCATCAGTTAATACATTTAATAGATAAATATATAGTTTTTTTCTCTGATTTCACATCCATCCGACATCATTTTTGTAGTTTTGACCCCCTAGCACACTTTTTAAAGACTTTCGTATCTTTAAAAACTACTTATTGATTCATTCTGAGCAGACCGCACATCGAATAGAAATGTTTTCTACACATACACATCATAGATATTTCAATGGTGTTTTTACTATGATTTCAAGTCAATTTGGGGTTGTTTTTTGTGGTTTTGACTGTTACATGCATGTTTTAGTGTTTTGAAATATTGAAAACGTATCTATGGGAATCCTAGGAAAACAGTAACTTGGAATGTCATGAAGTTATTTTGTACATTTCAAAAATAAATTTACTATCATTTTCCTCTGATTTCACAGCCATCCAACATCATTTTCATAGTTTTTACCCCCTAAATGCATTTTTAAAGACTATGGAATCTTTAAAAACTTCTTATTGAGTCATTCGGAGAACACCACATGTCGGGTGGACGTTTTTTTATGTGTAAACATTATAAATAATTCAACCATGGTTTTATCATGTTTTTAAATCAATATGAGATCGTTTTCTATGGTTTTTACCATTACATGCATGTTTTGGTGTTTTAAAACACTAAAAACACCTCTACAGGCATCCTGGGGAAACCATAACTCAAAATGATGTGTTATCAGTTCCTACATTTCAAAAATAAATATACGGTCATTTTCCTATTATTTTATGTTCATTGGACATAGGAAGTGGGTGGTATGACTCGAAGTTCATGTTTTCAATATAAAAGTGTCATTTTTACTTTAAAATACCTATCACATAGACAAAACTAAAAAAATAGCTTGGATTGTTTTCAAACATTAGAAGAATGATCCATAATTTATTTTTTAGGTGTAGGAATTGATGAAACATTAATATGACCCATGATGTGGTCAGTATGACTTGAAGTTCATTTTTTTAATATAAAAGTGTCATTTTAGTTTAAAATGTCTCTCACATTGTCAAATATAAGAAAACAAGTTTGGATTATTTTCAAACTTTAGGAAAATGATCCATAATTCATTTTTGATGTGTAGGAATCGACCACACTATCGGAACCAAGGTTGTTCTTTTTTTGAAAATGAGTATGATTTGTGTTTGTTGTCAATCCACTTTGGGATGATCAAGGGGTTTGAAAGTCAAGTGATCTTACAATATAGGTTAAAGAAGGTGTTTAAGGTGGCGCAGTTTCCCAGGGTTTGCCAAATTTTTGGGCCACAAAATCGAGATTTTATTTTTGGAAAAGAAAGGTTTTAAGAAAATATAGTACACATAATGGGATTTTTGGGAACAGTTTGCGGATGAAGAAAATATGGTTTTTAGAATGGAGAACCATGAACCACGTAGTGGGAATGGTTTTTGGAGTGGAAAATAGTATGTGGACCTCATAGGAGGTTCGCAGAAAGGACTATGGTTCAAATAAGGCAAATTTTTCATGGGATGGAGTATCATTCGTGAAAATGAGGCAGAGTTTTTGCAAAGCCACGAAGGGTGTTGTTTGTGGAAATGAGATGGTGATTTGTGCTGACACATAGGGAGAATAGAGGTACGCGAACAACGTAGCGAATATGGTTTATGGGAGATGCACAGTACGCGTTAAAGGTGGAGTTGTATTGAAGATTTGGTAAATCTCAGTTTAACAGATTATGTGGATCTATTTGCCTATATAAGGAGCATTAATCCCTTCATTAGGGTGCAAAACTGAGATTAAAAAACTGGGAGGATTTCGGTGGATTCTAGAGTGGTTTGCGGGAAGACATCCCTATAAAGGTATTTCTGATTAGAAATTTAGAGGAATTTGGTGAAGTGTCAAGTATTCTGTAGGAAGACAAATCCACATAAGAGAGGCAATATATAGAGGAAGAACTCAGTCTATGGTGTTGTTATAGTATGTTGAGAAGAACAGTCCATGGAAGGAAGGTTGTCCGTGGAGGAGAAACGGTACACAGAAGCAGAGACAGTTCACAGAGAAGGGATGATTCACGGAGGATAAGTCATCCACGAAGCCCAATTGGTACCCATTAGATCCTAGTATGTAGAGGAAGGAGGTCAGTAGATAGAGGAAGGAGTACAGTATGCGGAGGAACAAGCTAGTTCATGGAGGAACAGTTCATGAACTAATAGTGTGAGGAAGAGTGAATTACACATACGGGGGATAATGAGACTTCGACAGAGCATATATCTATAGTTAAGGATGCATGATTTAATTCTAGCCCATTAAAGTGACATTGAAGTTGATAAAATGAGTTCATATTCTTACTAATGCAATGAAAAAGGGGGAGTCAACGGAAGTGATCTGAGGGACACGGTGTGTTATCCCTAAAACCTTGTAAATGAAGTGTGCCTAATATAGAGTGACTATGATAAAAAAAATTACTCCAAAACTAGTGAAGATTAGTGGACTTTGGTAATACCAACAACCTATCGGCATATGATTCTTGTATGTATCCCTTAGTGGTGAACCAAGTAAAATTGATGTGTCTTCACTTTTCATGTGATTGTTTGTTTTTTACACTTTCTCATTATAAAGGTTTAATAGGTCCCTATCAATATGGGAACAAGATCCATTAGTTTAAAAGAAAAATTTGACACCTCGATTCACCCCTACCCTCTCAGGGTGTTCCGGGGTCCTTCGCACACATCAATCAGACACACGAACTGGGCGGTATGACTCAAAGTGTGTGTTTTCAATATAAGTGTCATTTTAATTTAAAATGTATGTAAAATATCTAAAATCGAGCAAACGAGATTAGATTATTTCCAAAATTTAATAAAATTATCCATTATTCATTTTTTGATGTGTAGGAATTTATCACATCTTAATCAGACATATGATGTGGTCGGTATGACTCAAAGTGTGTGTTTTCAATATAAAAGTTTCATTTTAGTTTTATTCATTCAAGTTGTATGTGTTCTTTGAAAATGTGTGAATGGTTTATGGAGTTTATAATTTACCTTTATAGGGTGATCTATAAGGATGGAAATTTCCATGGGGATTATACTCTTCATCCTCTGAAATTCAGACACTAAGTCATTTTCCATTTTTGACTACCACTGATCATGTGTTTTCCTATAAGAATCAAGTTATTGTAATTTTGTTTCAACCTTGTAATTTCTCTTTGTACTTCCCAATCAAAAAAACTACTCGAACCTACACTGGTTATAGTAGTAAATGATGATTATGCTCTACCAAAGATAACAGATAGAGTAGGCCTAGAACCCATCCCCCGTATACGCAAGGGATGCTTCATCCCTAAAACGATTGCAACTGCATTTTTCAGGGATACCAATGATGATTATAAAGGGTTCACATCCCAGGCTTCTTGAATTTTGAACTGTTAATAAAAAAATATTAACAATTATTTTTTAAATTATCTGAACTTTATAATATTATCTAATTCATAATTTTCTCATTACTATTTATTGTTATTTCATTACTATAAAAACATAATAATGAAAAATAAATTATAATAATAAATACACCTTACACCCAATTAAATGTGGTTGTCTAAATAGATCAAATAGAACCAATATAGATAATTGGTACTATTTGATCCATGTAACTGACACCATTTAATTGGTTTTAAGGTGTGTGTTTTGTTATAATTTATTTTTTATTCATATTTTTTATAGTATTGAAATGACATTAAATAGTAATTAAAGTTACTTACACCAATGTCTATGGTACATTCATTCAAAAAACTATCATCGGGTTTCCTATAAACTTTAAGCCACATCTTTTTCTGGTCAACAAATTGACCTATTTCATTAACATTTATAAAATATATATATATACAAGTTAGAAAAAATTGTCTTATAGTATAATAATATAAATAATAATGGCTAAAATTCAATCAATGTTATTTTTTTCTTGAAAAACTCTAAGACCCAGGGATATGAGGATTGACTTGTTTCTCATGATTCATGGAATTTTTTTAGATAATTACTATAAAAAATATAATCATTAATAAAAATTATAATTTTATTGTGCTTATGTTATTAATATACTATAAAATATGCAGTTACCTCATGTGTTTAATCTCTTTTAATATCAATAAACATCTTCAACTGCTCATGAAAAATGTCTTAAGAAACTTTCTCATACATTTTTCAGGAGCTCAGAGATGTTTCATTAAATTAATTCCATAATATTCATTTAAAATCACTATATTTATTTCCCAAAATTTTCAAACTCCATGGGTGTGAAACAGAGTTAGGGGCATCGAAATGAAAAAACATCTTGGAAAAAACAAAACACTTTATAACTATATTAATGATTTTACTCATATATTTTAAATTAGTTATCAATTAATATTAAATTAATATTAATTTTACTTGGTTATCAGGGACTTCATTTTTCCAATCTGTCAGAATATGCCTCTAATATTTATAATTAATGGGAAAACTCACCATCTTGCAAGAAAACTACCCAAGAATTTGTCTATATATTCTAGCATAATCACTAGTAGGAACCCAAAACTCATCAAATGGAATGATAATCATAAAACCTTTTAGGTCCCACACATCTTCTGTATTAATAATTATATCTCTTATGTTGTTTCCGCTTTGGCGGTGGCTTAGTGGTGCAGGGTCGAGGACCATAGAAACGGTGTTCGGTGAGGTCTGGGGTTCGATTCCTGGGAGCCCGCTCTTGGGGGAATTTCTCCCTCCCTAGTACCACTCGTCTTTCCAGGTCACCCGGTGTCTCACCAGGTGGGTAGAATGGGCGCACTTCACCTGGGTGATGGATTGTTGTGCCGAACCATCGATGATCGAGGTGTTACCCCGTGGGACGCAATGTCATCTCGGCTGACAACGGCTCCTCCCCGGCTGGGGCATCTTCGGATGATCTCTTCATGGGGAGGGGGGTTCTTGAGTGTGGAGGGTTTGAAAAGGCCACTCTCATGAATTCCCTTTTAAAATTAAAAATTGTATATCTCTTATGTTGTTATCTTTATCTTTTGGATATATTCATTAAACAATTAATAAAATATATAGTTTTTTGTATAAGTAAATACATGCTAGTAATGGTAACTCTCCAATATCCCCTAGATGGAGGGTGATCAATTACTCCATCATCTTAAGTGCATCAGATGGTGGGATACTAACAACATGAGGGAAAACTGTTGGCTCGCTAGAAGTATCTAGTATAGTGGAATCACTTGGATGCATTGAAGTTGGAAGTGGTGGTGGTGTGATCGGAGATGTTGATCTATTAGGATCTTGATTTTTTTTTCTTATAATTGATATAATTAAAATGGTTTAGAATAAATTAAATATATAAAAAATTCGTAAGTAAAAAAGTTACAAAAAAAAGGAAAAAATAAAACAATGTACATATGTACAAAACACTTATAAATGAGAAATTGAAATATAGTTTCATTACCAATTTATACATTTAATCATCATCATATTCATTGTATTCATTATTATCAATATCTATTATGATGAGTACTTCATTTTCACCCTCTCTTGAAAGTTCTATTATTTAAATATTGTCAAGAAAAAATTGTTCAATATTTTGTGGTTGATAAGGTTTGTTGTCAAAAAGTACCAATTGATCTTTATCACTCATATCATACAAGTCTCTCTACTTTATGTGTAAAGAAACATTTCAACCTTCATGTATTTCATCATCCACATAATAAACCATCTTATCTTGTGAACCCAAGATAAACAGATCATGCTCTACATGCTCACTAGTATGGATTAAGCGAGAGAAGTTAACAAAAGTAAAATGTAACGAATCTTACATTATACCACTATCAATTTTGACCCACTTAAATTTGAATAATACAATTAAAAATTGACCATGATCATTTAATTTGATTATATTAATCAAATTTCCATAGAATCCCACCTCTACAAGTGTAAATACACCACTATTTTGAGTTTTCAATTCTTCTTCATAATAAATTGTATGAAACCTAAATCCATGAATATTATTGGAATCGAATCCATTATCCTTCCATAGAGGAACTTGAGCCAAAAAATTCAAAACAATTTATATTTCAACTCAATTCTCAACATTCATTATCTATACAAGATGATATAAGGTGTTACTTTTAACTTAGACAAAATAACCACATATCAATAATATGAATATGACTATATACTTACATGAAGGGAAAACCATTCGATAATCTCATTATTAACACCTTTTATTAATTCCATATTATTTCAATCACAATCCCTTAGTTTCCTCTTTGTTTTTAATCAAAATTCTTCAATAAATGAATTTTTAATATGACTATTGAGTATCACATATATATGTACTTGTAGAAACTCTAATTTAGTAAATGTAAAATTTGACCCCTTTCCAATTGGTCGTCCAATATTTGGAAATACATATGAATGATTTTTATACTTATAATTAGTGGAGATGTCATAAACATGTCTAACATGATTGAATCTAGTCTCAATCCTATCTAAATACCTAGAACAGAAGGTTAGGAACTCTTCAATTATGTAACCTTTAGTAAAAATGCCTTTTAGTTGAGCTTTTTTCCTTGCATATGATTTCAAATGACCTAAGTAACTCATGAAAAAAAATAACAAACATATTAAAAAAATTATATAATAATTTAAAAAAAAATGAATTCACCAATGAAAATAAAAATAATATCAATATACCTCTCAATTGGATACATTCATTGATAGTCTATCGGTCCACTAGGTTTAGTTTCTTCAACCAAATGAACAGAAAAATGAATCATGAATGTGAAGAATGAAGGGGGGAAATAACATCTCTAAATGGAAAATTTTCAAAAAAAAATCTTTCTTAGATTTTATCAATCTTAATTTGATTTAGATTTTTTCCACAAAGATCTCTAAAAAAGGTATACAAATCAACTAGAACTAAAATTAATTTTTCAGGTAATGTATTATGAAATTCCAATGAAAATAACTTATCCATCATAATATATCAGTCATGAATTTTCAATCCATGTAAATTTTTATGTTTTAAGTCAACGCACCTTGAAATGTTACTTGAATATCCATCTGGCACTTTTACATTCATCAAATTTTAAAGGAATACATCTTTCTCATTATTTTTAATTCTAAAAATATCTAAAGGATAATTTACATACTCATTTTCTCAAAAATCATTCTTTATATTCATTGATTATAAACCCTTACAAGCATTAAGGTGATCCTTTTATTTACCTTTCTCATTAATCAATGTAAAAACTACATTATCAAAGACATTCTTCTCAATATTCATTACGTCAAGATTATAATGTATCAAATTAAACTCCCAATAATGGATTTTTAAAAATAGACTCATTTTCTTCCATTGTTTTATTCCATCTACTTTAGATACTTTACCATATATCCTTTTACCACCTTTTTTTAAATTTATTACATTTTCCAAATTCTATAGTGACATTCGTTAATTGTCCCAAGATTTTTAAACTATATAATAACGTTGGTGGATTTCATAATTCAATATCTCCATTGAATTGTGTCTTGTTAAAACTAAATTTATGAAAAGAAATAATAAGTCGAAAATGACACATAAAACACCATTTTTTACTATGAGTTAATCATTGAGGTTCAAAATAAAAATTACAAACTAGACAAGCCAAACCAATATGAGTGTTCCAACTGGATAAGTTTCTTAGTCCAGGAAAGTCAATAATTGTCCACATTAAAGCAACCTATATTTTGAATAGTTTTCTCATTGAAGTTTCATATTCTTCCATGTCATCATCCCATAATTCTCACAATTCTTTGACTAGAGGTTGAAGGTATACATCAATGTAATTTCCAAGCATTTGATTTCCAGGAATAATCATCAAAATAATGAAAGAATTATTCTTCATACACATCCATGGAGGTAGATTATAGGGGATCAAAACAACTAACCAAATGTTATAATTAATACTTAAATTACCAAAAGGGTTAAAACCATCATAAGACAATCCCAAAAATATATTCCTTGGATTGGAAGAAAAATCTGGATATAATGAATAAAACACCTTCCATGATGTTGAATCTATTGGATGTCTCATCAATCCATTGTTTTTATTATCCTGAGCATGCCACTTCATGTCATATGTAGTCTTAGATTACATGAATAATATTTTCAAGCATGGTTTCAGAGGAAAGTATTGAAATACCTTTGAAGGATTTTTCTTCTTCTATTTCTTCTTAGGGTTACATTGATTTTTACTCTCATTATTGTTCATTGAATTTCATCTGATTGTATGACATCTTATGCATTCTTATTTATCAAACTCTTATCCCCATTAAAGCTTGAAATCATTAGGTAATGCATGTATCTTTGTATAATAAACTCCAAGTTTGTTTATGTTTCTTTCATCTCATATAATTATGCATATATCTTAGATTAGCTAAATATATCATGAAGTAACTCTAAAATAATGGAAATTTCTTTGTCAACACATCTACATAGACACTTGATATGATATAATTTAAGTATAAAATACAACTTTAAATACTTGGAATTCCCTTCATGCAGTTATTCTTGTTCATGTTAGGTCAGAATAATACAGATTAACATAAGAGGGGGGTAAATTGTGTCTTTTAAAAACTCTTGACATATTCTAGTTTGAAAATCACTTGGCGATTTATTCAGATATGCAACATTCCCTTTTGTAATTAATATGAGTAGTAGATAAACAAAAATAATAAACACGGTAGTTTTATAGTGGTTTGAGGCACAAATATCCCCTAGTCCACTCCACCAATGCTCTCTCTACGAGCATGGTGAATTTCACTAGCAAGGTCCTCTTATCACAAGACCTTCAAATCCATAAATGAGTATAGAAAGTTTACACCTTTACAAAAAGGCTAAAACAGAGCCTTATGGTTCATTAAAATGGAACTGATTATCCACATGTTAATATAAAAAGCTAACACTTCACCAAAATTGAGTACGAGAAGTTGATACTCCAATAAATCAAAAGAGTTTGATTTTTGGATGGTTCATGTTGATCTTCACAGTTGTAGTAGCAACTGACAATAGATGGATCTTCTTCTTCAGAAAAAAAAAATCTTTAAGAAAGAGTAATTCTGAACTGATCTTGGTTATAAATTATATTCAATAATAATAGCAACACACAGCAGCAGCATGAGGTTAAAACATGTATATCTCCAAAGGGAAGCCTTAGAGTCGATCATTTGTAGCAGCCATACATTAAAATATATTCAAAAGAATACAGTCGTATGTGTGAATGAATGAATCTTTAATCACCTGTATCACATATATCACACACACCACCACCTTTATTCAAAAAATACTTCGATCATATAAATAGATTTTTTTTTGGTTGATTACATCCAAGAAAATCTCTTGATTGAATGTGGAAATTCTAAAAACATATTGACAAGGGGAGTCATAACTTCCCTTAAGAAAATGATTGATTTTATCCAATGAATATGGTTCTTTAGATAAATCATAATAATATTTGAATAAATCATAGAGAATATTTCAATCAGCCTGCAATTCATTCATGATCATTGCATGAAACTCTAATAAAATCATGAATTTAAAACTTCGATGTTTGAGTAGACAAACGTAGGTTTGAACGATGGAGCATAGGGTTCCTTTTGTGTAGTGTAGGGTTCCTACTAATGTATAGTTCCATAACCATACTTTCATCTGTATGTAATTTAGGGATCAAATTAACATAAGGATTATGATAAATATTTTCATCCTTTTCAGCATAAGATTCCACACATAGCATTGATTAATCATACATTCAATTTCCTAAACATAGGGTATAAATAGTGTTTTTGGATTTCAACGTATGGTTGATATTCAATACATTCGTTGATTCATGAATGTAGGGTTTTCATTCCATATGCTTAATATCCAGTGTATGGTTGTTGCTCCATACAAAACCTATTCAGCGTAGCATAGTGATGATGTTCTATATGTTCATTCACCGAACATAGGATTTAAATAGTGTTTCTAGAACACATCCCATAGCTTTACATTTCATCAAAGATAAAAATGAGATATATATTCCTGAAACCTACATAACATAACTTCATTATAAAAAAATAGGGGTATTTGTGAGCATCAAAATCATTATATAATATAAATTATTTTTGATACAATACATGCCCAACAATCTCTCCCTTTTTAATGATCACAAAACCCATAAAATAACTAACAAAAAAATATAGGATTTGTCACACCCTTACTTTTAAGTTTGTTTTTATTTTACTTTTTCTTGGCTTCGGGTCCTCAAGACAAGGTTCGGGTAGGGTCTTGGTTTAAATTTTTTTGTCTTTTACCAACTCTACCGGGTTTCGGACCCATGTGCGGTCACCGCACAGTGGGCATTAGCTGCACGGTCGGCCCGGGTGCCACGAAAATGTCTAACAATTAAAATAAATACTTTTTTATGTAAATAAATTCGGTTAAATGTTTAAATTGTAATAATAATAATTTTATTATGTAATTAATAATATTATTATTAATTAGGTGTTATTATTGTTATAAATTTTATTGTTATTAATTATTATTATTATTATTATTATTTTATTATTCCTTATACTATTATTTTTATTATTATTATTTGTAATATTATTATTATTATTATTGTAATATCATTATTATTATTATTATTAAGTGTATTATTATGTTATATTATTATTAAGTTTGTTATTATAATTATAATTATTATTATCTTTGGTTTTAATATTATTATTGCATTACAATTAAATGAAAAAAAAATTTAAACGCTAATCTAACCCGCATAGCCACCTCATCCCTCTGCCCTCACCTCGTGCCTCCAGCCTGTCCTGGCAGTAGCCCAGTCGCCTCTGTCCCTCTCTATACACCCTGCCTCTCATCGTACACCCCGACTCTTGCCTAAAGACCTCGCCTCGTGAGTCCCCTCCACGCTCGTCGTCCCTACCTTCCCCCCCCTACTCTAGGTTGCGTCTCGACCCTCTGACACCCGGCCATCCACCTTATTCCAGTGCCCTCGTCCAGTGTCAGGCCCTCGTCCCACACCCCATGCCACAATCTGACGCCCATCTCAACCAACTAGCCTCCTCCCACCTCCATCTGCTTCTGGTGCTCCTGACCTATAGGCCTGGTCCCAGCCAGCTGCACCCTTCCTTCATCCGGCTCTCCCAGCACCTCTGTATGCATCTGGCCCACCCTCGACACCTATCCTCCCCGTTTCAACCCTTCGCACCCCTACCTCACCAGCTCCGACCTCCCTCACCCAGCCGATCTAGCAACAGTCGTAAGACCCCTCCTCCCTTTCCCTCTGCTTTCAGCCTACCGACCAGCCCCATCACTGTCGCAAGCCCCCTGCCTATCTCTACGGCGTGTGCCTGTTCCCAGTGCACTAGTCCGGTGGTCTTCGTTTCCTTTGGACATCTTCGAACCGCGACCCCTCTACCCTTCGACAAACCTGAACCCTCCTTCGAAGCACCTCCACCTCCCTTCTAGCGCATGTCACGATTGAACACCTTTGAGGTAGGTGAATCCATAATTTTTCCTTTATGATGAATTTCCATGGTGCTTGGTTTTTCAATTATAATTTTTATTTTTATTCGATTATTTGTTTTGTACCATTTCCATATCCCTAATTAGACTTGCATGATGTTTATAAGATTTTAGAATTTTTTTAAAAATGTCTTTTGATGTGACTCTTCCGTTATGCCTTTGTATTGGTGCATTTAGTGTTTTTGATTAAAATTCGTATATGTGGTCATGGTGAATTTGTATCTTTAGGTGAAATTTTTTTTTTTGATTTTCTTTAATATGATTCGCACCTCTGATATATCTATAGTTTCATGATAAGGGTAGTTTTTTGTTGTTTAAATTTATTAAGGATAGATTTCTATTGTGATTCTTGGGAGTTTCCTAGGTTTGAGGTACCTAGGATGTGTATGGAAAATACTATTGCTCTTTTAAATTAGAAAGATTCTTTTTATGAAATTTTTTTCTCTTTGTGATTTTTGTGATGATGTTTTCAGTGGGTTAATTTGGTTTGGATAATTTCAAATCATTTGTGTGTGTTAAAATGATTGGAAAGTTTGTTTTGTGGTCTCTTTGGGGTTGTTTTATATTTTTTTCAAATGTTATAGGTGGTTGGGTTTGGTTTCTAAATCAAGGGATGACTTTTTGGAAAGGGTTTTTAAATGTTCTTTTGGGTGTTTAGTGTACCATTTGATGTGATTTCAATTGAATGTGACACATGAAAAATGGTTTTCTCTTTAAACCTCGGTGACTTAAATGGTTTTTGGTTTTCAAATAAAGTTGGTTCCCCTTGGGCGATTTCTAAGGAAGGATTTAAATGTGTTCTGTAAAGCATGGTTGATTGACATTAAAATGTGTTTTGAAGTGAGTTTGAAATGATAAAGAATCTTTTGGTAGTTTTGAAATGATTTGGTGTGTGTTTTGGAACTTAAGGGCCCATTTGGCTTTGTAAATTTAAAACACTGTTTGTGTGATGTTTTGGGTAATACTTTTGGACATGTTAAAGGTCCGTTTGGAAACTCTATTGTTTTTTAAAAAGTTTTAAATGTTTTTGATGATTGTGTGGAATGATAGCCCGGTTGGCACCTTCGATGATATGACATATGTGTATATGTATACAAATTTTTGGGGCACCTTTATAGGGGGATATCCCTTTATGGGTTATTGTATAGAGTGTCAGTGTTTGGGGTAGGCAAGTGCGATGAGATGAGTCACGCGTGTGAGGGACTCCTACTTATACTGTGTTATTATAAACACCATGGGTTCCTATGTGTATTTTATATGATCGAGTGACGGTTGTTGACCACCCTGATTAGAAGGATTGTTACCCCCTGGATTTGTTGTTAGTCTAGGTGGGCTTTGCCACTGGATTAGTCAGTTATAGGGCGGCCAGTTGGTTATAGACTTAGGAGCTTCACCATACGCCAGCAGGTGGTTCTGAAACCAAGTAAGTCCATAGGTCTTCTAGGGATGTTTATGATCACCCATGGTTATGGGATTATTTAAATTTATTGTTTACTTTCTGATGTACTAGTTTATTTTCAAACTTCACTTTTTACTTGTTTTACTCTAGCCCAACTTTGGTATATTCTATTTTGGATTTTATTTATAAAATGACAAATGATTTTGGAAATGTTATGTATCATGTTTTGGGTTTTTAAATGGGAAAAACATGTTTCTTATTTTAAAATGTGAAAACCCTACTTTTATATTTTTATTTCAAACTTTTGTCATTAGACTGTTTGGGATAGAGAATACTTGGATTTCGTGGTTATATTTGGAATCCCTACTGAGAATCTCAGTGATCACACCTATCTTATTATTTTAGTTGCAGGTTCAGTTTATGTCCAGGTTCCTAATTCAGCTACTCAGTGTTGGAGCAGGCTTGAGTCTGAGTTGGTTGGTGACCTAGAAGGTCACAAGGAGGTATGTTTGGTTTTATTTTCTTTCTGATGTTAGTTTTTATTTATATCAGTAGTTTTTTTATCTATTTATCTTTTTTTCATGGGCTAAATCATTCCCAATGGTTAAATTTTGATGCCTGACACTCATTTCCAGCCCGTGGGGATTGGGAACACCCTTCGGGCCATGTTGTGGACCGGCTATGGTGATCGGTTCAGGGTCGACCTGGGTTGGTTCATGAAAAAAGGTATCAAAGGAGGCCCTTGTTATTTGGGGTTTCTGGTGGATGGATATTAGGACTATAGGGACTCGATAGGTAGGTATGGGAAGGATGTCATGAACCCTCGTATGTTCTGAACCTAGAGTTTCCAGGGGTAGTCTGGTTTTGAGTCTTCTGATTTTGTTTTGGGATTGAGGAATGGAAATGGAGGAGGACCAGTGTCATGTCGTGGCCTCACATGGAGTAGTGACCCACGTGGAGTCTGGTTGCATGGTTGAGCTTCTTCTATTCGTTTACACTTTCTTGGGGCATGGATCACTACCATGTCACCAAGTTAGACGTAACTACTAGTTATTTGTCCTGATGGTTTGTTGTAAGTTGGGTTTTGTTTTGGTTTTGATTGATGTAAGTGTATTTTAAAAATGAAAAGGGGAAATGATTTTTGGAAAATTTAATTTGGTTTTAAAAGTGGGTATGGTATTTGGAAAGTGTCCTTGAAGGAAGGCAGTTTTGAAATCTAAAATGGAAAGGGGGTTTTGAAATAGGAAATTTATGAGTTTTTTTTGTATTTTATTGTTTATTTTGAGCTGGTTGTTTTGGATGAATGAACTTTCATTGATGTTGCTTTGTCTTGATATCAGTTTTGGCTCTATGTTTTATATGTTGTTTAGAAAATTCCACCCAGAAAGGTCGCCAAGGTTTTCGATAAGTCATGCCCAGTTTTTTGGTTCTTCTCGGACATTGCCTATCCTTCACGGTGATCGAGGTCTGTTAGAGGCAGTAGAGTGGCTTGAAGAGGTCAAGCATGTCATCAAGGTATTGAAAACTCCCTAAGATGTCAGAGTGTGTGCTGTTTTGGGTCTGTTTGAAGGTCTGGATTTGGACGAATGGGAATTGTTCGCACCGCCATCACTGCAAGTTGGGATGATGTAGGATGTCTTTAAATCTGTCTTCATCCGATGGTTTATACTTGAAGAGGTGAAGACGAAGAAAAGGGAATAACTCATGAGTATTCAAAAAGTCCAACAGATAGTGAAATAATATGTCAACCATTTCAAGGAGCTTGTTTCCTTTTCTCCGGAGGTAGCATCACAGGATTTGATGAAGACTTCTCTCTTCATCAGGGGTCTTTGTACAGAGATCAAGGAGAGGGTCCTCCCTTATGGGGACCATCATTTTGAGAAGTAGGTGGATGAGGAATTTTTAGCTAAGTTGGTATTTCGAGTGTAGATAGTTGGAAATCTAGCGTATTCGGTTGCTTACAAAGGTTCCCCATCTGGCGAGTAGGGTGTGCCAGAGGAACATGTTTATAAAGAGTCCTCTGTAGTGGTTCTGGTTTCTAGTTCATCGGACCGTTCAGTGGTGTCCCACCAGTATAGTAGGTTTGAGCACGCGAAGCCTTCATATCGCATCCCTCCGAAGACGTGTCATCATTGCGGTTGTCTGGGTCACTTGGAGAATTTTTGCAGGAAGCGTCGCTTGAAGAAGACGCTGTGACTAAAGGATTTCAGTGCCTGACTATGAGGTAATAGATACTTCATCCATCATATCCCTAGCCAAAGTACTTGGGTTGAAGATTGCACATAGTCAGAAGTTTCCAGGGGTGTGAAGTTTTGGTTCAGGTTTTGAGTTTTGTGTTGTTAGTGGAACATTTAAAGTCTTTTTCGTTCTTGTTTTCTACTGTTAATGTTTTGACATCATTGTAAGTTCATTTTCTTATCATGGAGTTATGACATACATGTTCTATTGTAATCCAAACAGTTTTGTTTGTCTGATCATGGTTTTCTGAATCGTGTGATTTTCTTAAAAGTATGTTGGGCCCTGTATGGGTTGATCTGGGTTTAGTAGTGTTTGTTTGGAGAAAAAAGTTCATGCGAAGGAGTTAAGGCTTATAATTATACTCAGTTTCATTGTTTGAGTTAAGTTATGCTTCGGTATTTTTCTCCAGTATTCGTAGTTTTTTGATCTGGGTCAAGATTTCCAAGATTCAGCAGAGGTGTTGTTTCACTCATGCTATAGGAGTTAGTTTACATTGGTTGTGAGTTCCCACATCGCCCCCCCTCCTCTCGGGGTGATATGTTTTGGTTTTAAATTTCTGCGCTAGCTGAGTTCTTGTGGTGGGGAGAACCCTCTCGTGTTCTCTCATTCCCTTGTGTTGTGGTCTCTTTTGTTTTCAATCAAGCACGGATTCTTGTTTTGTCTATTGTTCGGCCAGATAACTTTCTGGGGGAAGAAAGTGTCTGTGGTTGGGAGAATTGTCACACCCTGACTTTTAAGTTTGTTTTTATTTTACTTTTTCTTGGCTCAGGGTCCTCGCACCAAGGTCCGAGTAGGGTTTTGGTTTAAAAAAAAATCATTTACCAAATCTAGTGGGTTTCGGACCCGTACGCGGTCACCGCACGGTGGGCAGTAGCCACACAGTTGGCCCGGGTGCCGCGTAAATGTCTAATGATTAAAATAAAAAATTTTGTATGTAAATAAAACCGTTTAAATGTTTAAATTGTAATAATAATAATGTTATTATGTAATTAATAATATTATTATTAATGAGGTGTTATTATTGTTATTATTTTTATTTTTATTTTTATTTTTATTTTTTATTATTCTTTATAATATTATTTTTATTATTATTATTTTTAATATTATTATTATTATTATTGTTGTAATATTATTATTATTATGTTTATTATTATGTTATATTATGATTAAGTTTGTTGTTATTATTATTATTATAATCTTTGGTTTTAATATTATTATTGTATTACAATAAAATGAAAAAAAATTGAAACCCTAATCTAACCCGCACAGCCACCCCATCCCTCTACCCTCACCTCGTGCCTCCAGCCGGTCCTGACAGTGGCCCCTCCGCCTCTGGCCCTCTCTGCACACCCCGCCTCTCGTCGCACACCCCGCCTCTCACTGCAGGACCTCGCCTCGTGAGTCCCCTTCGCTCTCACCGTCCCTACCTCGCCCCACTACTCCAGGTCACATGTCTACTCTCCGACACGCGGTCGTCCGCCTTGTTCCAGCACCCTCATCTTGCACCCCCTGTCGTGATCTGGCGCCCAACCGTCCTCCTCCCACCTCTGGCTGCTTCCGGTGCTCCCGGCCTACAGACCTGGTCCCGGCCATCCTCACACTGCCTGCATCCAGCTCACCCAGCACCTCTGTCTACATCTCACCCGCCCTCGACGCCCGGACTCGTCATTACGACCCTTCGCACCCATACCTCGCCAACTCCGGCCGCCCTCGCCCAGCCACTCTGAAAGAATCCACAAGACACCTCCTCACTTTCCCTATGCCTTCAGCCTGCCGACCAGCCCCAACACCACCGCAAGCCCCCAGCCTGTCTCCATGGCGCACGCCCGCTCCCAGCGCACCAGGCCAGTGGTCTTTGTTTCCTTTAGACAGATCTGACCGACGACCCCTCTACCCTCAGGAAAACCTGAACCCTCCTTCACAACGCCTCTGCCTCCCTTCCAGCATGCGGACTTCACCCTTCTGGTGTGTTCTTCATTTGGGTTATGTTTTTCTCCAAATTGATGAAACCCTAGTGTCCGAGTTAAGTGTCGTGCATTTTTCTTATTGTTTTAGGGTTAGTGAGGGGTCTATGAGGATCAGTTCTACTTTATGTGGAAGCAATGTCATGATTTCACGCCTTTGAGGTAGGAGAATCCATAATTTTTCCTTTCTGATGCATTTCCACAGCGCTTGGTTTTTCAATTATAATTATTATTTTTATTCGATTATTTGTTTTGCGCCATTTCCATATCCCTAATTAGACTTTCATGATGTTTATAAGATTTTAGAATCTATTTAAAAATGTCTTTTGATGTGACTCTTCATTTATGACTTTGTATTGGTGCATTTAGTGTTTTTGATTAAAATTTGTATATGTGGTCATGCTGAATTTGTTTCTTTAGGTGCCAAATATTGTTTTGATTTTTTTTAATATGATTCACACCTCTGATATATATATATTTTGATGTGAAGGGTAGTTTTGTGTTGTTTAAATCTATTAAGGATAGATTTCTATTGTGATTCTTGGGAGTTGCCAAGGTTTGAGGTACCTAGGATGTCTATAGAAAATATTTTTGCTCTTTTAAATTAGAAAGATTCTTTTTATGAAATGTTTTTATCTTTATGGTTTTTGTGATGATATTTTTGGTAGGTGAATTTGGTTTGGATAATTTCAAAGCTTGTGTCTGTGTTAAAATGATTGGATAGTTGGTTTTGTGGTCTCATTGGGGATGTTTTGTATTTTTTTCAAATGTTCTGGGTGGTTGGGTTTGGTTTCTAAATCAAGGGATGACTTTGTGTAAAGGGTTTTCTAATGTTCTGTTGGGTTTTTAGTGTACCATTTTATGTGTTTTCAATTGAAGGTGACACATGAAAAATGGTTTTCTCTTTAAACCTCGGTGACTTAAATGGTTTTTAGTTTTCAAATAAAGTTGGTTCTCCTTGGGTGATTTTTAAGGAAGGCTTTAAATGTGCTCTTTAAATCGTGGTAATTTTCCTTTGAAATGTTTTTTTAAGTGAGTGTGAAATGATAAAGACTCGTTTGGTAGTTGTGAAATGATTTGGTGTGTGTTTTGGAACTTAAGGGTCCGTTTGGCTCTGTAAATTCAAAACAGTTTTTGTGTGATATTTTGGGTAATAGTTTTGGATATGTTAAAGGTCTGTTTGGAAACTCTATTGTTTTGTAAAAAGTTTTAAATGTTTTTGATGATTATGTGTCATGATGGCCCAGTTGGAACCTTCGATGATATGACATATGTATGTATGTATATGAATTTTTGGGGCACCTCTATAGGGGGATATCCCTTTATGAGTTATCGTATAGAGTGTCCGTGTTTGGGGTAGGCAAGTGCAGTGAGATGAATCACACGTGCGAGGGACTCCTACTTACACAGTGTTATTATAACCACTATGGGTTCCTGGGCATCTTTTAGATGATCGTGTGGCGGTTGCTGACCAACCCCGATTAGACGGGTTGGTACCCCGTAGATTTGTTGTTAGGTCAGGTAGGCTTTTCCACTGGATTGGTCAGTTATAGGGCAGCAAGTTGTTTATAGACTTAGGAGCTTCACCATACGCCGGTAGGTGGTTCTAAAACCGAGTACGTCCAGAGGTCTTCTAAGGATGTTTAATATCACCCATGTTTACTAGATTATTTACATTGCTTGTTTACTTTCCGTTGCACTAGTTTATTTTCAGTATGCACTTTTTACATATTTTCCTCTAGCCCAACTTTGGTATATTCTATTTTGGATTTTATTTATAAAATGAAAAATGATTTTGGAAAAGTTCTGTAGCGTGTGTTGGGTTTTTAAATGGGAAAAACATGTTACTTATTTTAAAATTTGAAAACCCTAATTTTATATTTGTATTTCAAACTTGTGTCATTGGAATATTTGGGAAAGGGAATACTTGGATTCTGTGGTTATATTTGGTATCCCTACTGAGCATTTTGGTGCTCACACCAGTCATATTCTTTCAGTTGTAGGTTCAGTTCTAGTTCAGGTTCCTGGTTCAACTGCTCAGTGTTGGAGTAGGCTTGAGTCTGAGTTGGGTGGTGACCTATAAGGTCACAAGGAGGTATGTTCTGTTTTATTTTCTTTCCGCTGTTAGTTTTTATTTCTATAGTCAATTTTTTTTATCTATTTATCTTTTTTTCATTAGAAAATTTTTTCCCAATGGTTAAATTTTGATGCCCGACACTGGTTGTCAGCCCGTGGGGATCGGGAACGGCCTTCGGGCCATGTTGCGAACTGGCTCGGGTGACTGGTTCAGGGTCGACCTGGGTTGGTTAGTGATAGGATTTGTAAAAATATTTAAATAAAATATTACAGTTTCAAAATTATTTTGATTTAACAAAACTATTTTGATTTAAAAGGTTTCTCACGTAAATATGTGTTTCTCAAATATTCTCCCACTTTTTGTGATATCAAAAAAAAGTTTGAAAGAGAAAATGATATAAACCAAAGTTAATATAGAACTAAACCATAAATTAATGTTATAGTCTACTATTAGAAAAATAAGATATGTGATATGGCAGTGTAATTTTAAACACAAATAACACAACAAGAAAAATGTAAAATGTACAAAATATAAAAGTAAAGTAAGGTTAAAATTAGATCAAATGTTTTAAAAAATAATGAGTATAGCCCATAATCAACTAAAATGGTATTAAAATGAGGGGCTTTGATCTGATTTGTTTTCTTTGTCAGAATCTCCACAGGTTGTAGTTTTTGAAGCCAGATGAGTAAAGGTGTTAAGAACGCTATTAATTTCAAGCAGGTTCCCTAACAGACTCTAAAAATGGTTTTTGAAGACATTCGTCCATTGTTGTAGCATCTTCCTTGAATCTTGTCATGTCTTCAAGATTTCCATAAAAATTACCTTAATAAACTCATTCAATGGTTCTTCATATTAAAAAAAGGTTGTCCATATATCTCTAACTTGATGAATGACTGGTCCCAACCAGGTTTCATGAGAGGTTAGCTAACCAACAACATCTCTTTGATTATCTAGAATACCATTCAAAGGTTTACTATCACACTAGAGAGTGTGCAGCCTATTGTTGAATTTATCCATCACAATAGTTATTAATTCAACTATCCTTATCAAGTTAAAAAATGGGTTGAGGTGTAGAGGTCAAATCTTGATGACTATTCTTGATAGACATAAATTTTATTCCCAATACAAGCTTCAGCTCATCAAAGTTAGAATTTTTCACAGACTTGTCTTTCAAAGATCTGAACTCTCTGCCTAAAGTAATAATAAAATATTCAAGATCTTTCACTAAAATAAAAGTTTCTTGAACATCTTTGAGTTTAGTTTTAAGGGCTTCAAACTTATCTCTTGGAACAATTGAACTTATGATCTCCTCAAACTTCTTCTTCTCATCTTCTAAATATTCTCTCAAAGACAAGTTCTGGATCTCTAAACACATGCACTTTTGAATCAAAATTTCATCATAAGAGTTAGAATACTCTGAAGTGATACTTCTTGAAGGGTGTACACCCTCTACCATAACCAAAATTTGATCTCCATGACCTTATTGTTTGTATCTTAATACACATCCTTCTGCAACAACATAATCAGGAGTAATGAGTGAAAGGTTTTCAGGGCCAGGGACATCTTCCCTATGATGGTATTATCTATGGGCCTCTTTCTCAACATTCCCATTTACTTTATCCTCATTATCAACTAAATTTTCAACTTCATACATATCTTTAGGAATTTTTATTGTAATTATTCTTCTTTGAACAAGATGATCCTCTTCAGGTCTAGATTCGGACTCTCTATCGGGCCTTGGTCTAATAAAACCGGCAAATGGAATAATCATCTTCTCCCCCTGTGTATCGTCCATCAGAATCTATCGTTGTTAATCTCCAACAGGTAAAAGACTAATTCATGTGTTTCTCCAAACATATCCCAATTTCTTGACAGTCCCAGCATTTATAATGTTATAATGATGACATCTATATCCAAGAGTCATATTTAGGATTCTTCCTTTTTAGAGCAATAAAAAGGAAAGGATTCTTACATAGGGATAGTATCCCATCTTTTCTTCTTTGTGATAGAAATAAATTATATAACTTATCATAAAATGAGTTAAATTGAACTTAATTTTGTTCAAAAATAGTAACAAAATGTACATGTATGGGTACAGAACTTTATCTAACTCAGTTATTCTTGGAAAAATTCCAATTTGAATAAACTTCATAATGACTTTCATATGAGGAGTAAGGTCCTTTGTCATCACTTTCTTGATAGTTATTATTCCAAACAAAAAAACATAATGTCCTATGAGTTATATTTTTCATCACCAATACTTCTCAAGTCAAAATGAAAATCCCCCTCATGGGGACAGTGCAACAGCTTAGTTATATCCACCAAAGAAAGAGAAAATTCATTATCGTGAATCGTAGATATTATAGAATATTAATAAATTCAAAAACTGAACTTGGCATTTCTATAGAACTCTTTTACTTATATTTCAAACATCATAAGAGTGTTATCATATCCAAAATCAAAATATAGTGTTTGAAATATAATTATTAACTTTAATGAAATATATGTCACATTTAAATACTTAAAATCTATCACCTTACCTTGAAGAACTTTGTGATACTTCACTGGAAGGTAAATAGATACACCCAAATCAACATCTTCAGGTCTTCATGGTGCTTCCATTTCTAAAGGATTCATGATTGAAGGTTCAAAGGTTTAGGGTTTTGGTAAACTGGAATGAGAAATGATCTGAAAACTAAAGGTACATGAAGGAGAAGATCAGGAGAAGGCATATGGTTTTCTCGCGCGAATTGAGAATGTACTCATTATATTTTAATTTGAAAAGACTACTAAAAAGAAATTGAAATGAAAATATTTTTAAACATAATCAATACATAACCGATCAAAATAAAGAGCAATAAATATTTAAATACAACATATCTAGATTAATTAAAATAAAAATAGAAATATTAAGAATAAAATAAATTACTAAACATTCATTTAAAATTAAATAATCCTAAATCCCCATTAATAAAATCAAAACTTTCACTAGGAAGTGGTTTAGTGAAAATATCGGCTAATTGATATTCAATATTAACAAATTCAAAAGATATATCCTTTTTAAGAACATGGTCTCTCATAAAATGATGCCTTATACCAATATTCTTAGTTATAGAATAAATTATAGGATTTTTTTGAAATATTTATAGCACTATTATTATCATATAAAATATGTATATAATTAAAATTTAGTCCAAAGTCTAGTAGGTTATTTTTCATCCACAATACTTGTGCACAGAAACTACAAGTAGAAACATATTCTTCCTCAGCTGTTGATAGGGTAACTGAGTGTTGTTTCTTACTCGACCATGATACTAACTATTTTCTTAAAAACTGACAGGTTCCTGAGTTTTCTATTTAATATACAACCTCCAAAGTCAGCATCTAAATATGAAATTAAATTAAAATCAGAATTTTTGGGGTAAAGAAGATATTTAAAAATAGTTCCTTTTAAATATTTAAAAATTATTTTCATAGTAGTAAGATGATATTCTTTTGGATTTGAATAAAATATTGCACATAAACATATATAAAACATAATGTCTGGTCTGCTAGCAGTAAGATATAACAGACTACCAACCATACCTCTATATAATTTTTTGTCAATTGGTTTTCCAGTTTCATCCAAATCAATTTTTATATTGGTACACATAGGAGTTGTGTCCGTCTTACTATTTTCAAGTACAAGATTTTTCAATAAATCAATAATATATTTAATTTTGATTTAAAAAATTTCCATAAACCTTTCGATAAATTTTTAATTCTAAAAATAAATTCAATTATCCCATCATACTCATTTCAAATTCTTTTTTCATTAGTTTTGAAAAATCATTAAAAATATTTTTATTTGTTGAACTAAAAATATCATCATCAACATAAATTTGTACTAATAAAATATTACAACAAACTATTTTCTTAAAAAGTGATGGATCTTTCAATCCAACATTAAATCCATTTTTTAAAAGAAAAGAACATAGTCTTTCATAACATGCTATAGGTTCTTGTTTAAGGCCATAGAGAGATTTAGTGAGTTTAAAAATAGAATTTGGTTTATGAGGGTTTTCAAAACCAGGAGGTTGTTAAAAATAAAATACATCCATTAAATATCCATTTAAAAAGGTAGACTTAACATCCATATGATATAATTTAAAATTTATATGAGATATATAATCTAAAAGGATTCTAATGGATTTTAATCTAGCAATAGGGGAAAAGGTTTCATCATAATCTATACCTTCTTCCTCCTACATCCATATTAATTTTTTTGTTTAGTTTTCAAAAGCTGCTTTATGGTAGTTGTAACCTACACAACAAGAGAGAACCAAATTATCCAATTTAAAGTTCAAAATTCAAAAAACACCCATGTTAGTTCCACTAGTTTCATTCATCACCATCCAGCACCACCGTCAAGTCAATAAGATCACTAAACCACACAAAAATAGCCCAAAATCCACAAACAAAATTCAAATTTTAAAAATCAGAAAAGAAACTCCTCAATCCATGTTCCTTACATGAAACAAGGCCGAAAAATGCTTGAGACATCATCATCACCTCTACACATCAGCATTCACACCATCCTCGTCATACTTGCCATCGACGCAACACCAAATCATCATAACAAAGCCACAAACCATCACCGGATTAATAGAAGGGTTGTCAGATTCCGTAATCAAAAAAATAAGAGGAAATATGAGATCAACGTTCTCAATAGAGGGAATGAAACAATCTCCCCCAAACCAAAAAATAGAATATCTGAAGACCAGCACCATACAACATCAAAATCACTTAACACTGTGATCTCCTGGAACACTGAAGACCACACGAACTCACCAACCAAGACACCTTCAAAGCCACCATGAAAATTTGAATGGGAGTAGAGTGGTGGAATATTAGAATAAGAGTAGATTAGGGACGAATTTTGATGATCAGAAACACCGAAATCGAGAACATCTGTCATTGTTGAGGATGATAATAGTGAACAAATCCAAAACTGAAAAAGGCAAAATAGAAATCGCGACCAAAAAATACCACCAATATCGAAAGACCTCTAGAGAACAGAAATGGCCAAAACACAACCAACAAAGAGGACTGAAACCCTAATATAGGATAGAAACATCACAAATTGCGACTATTGGAGAACCAATAAGCACTCAGCCAACACATCCCAAGATTCCACCACTCTAAAGACCTACATAGTTCCTATTACTAGATAATTGGTTTGTTTTTTTACTAATTCTAAAACTTCATTTCTTTTAAACTAGTTTAGCTCTTCTTTCATTGTTAACATCCAACTCTTATCTTCTAAGGCTTCTTCAATAGAATTATATTTTAACTAAGATAAAAAGGCATAAAATTCAGCTAGGTTTCCTACATTTCTTCTATTTCTAATTACTATGTCTATGTATCTGATAAAAGTTTCTAAAGGGTGGTTATTTAACGTTATATATTTTCTAGACAATACACTTTTACGTTATTCAGTTCCATGTTCTTATGAACTAGAATGAATTTTATTTATATCATTTTCAAAATCAGTTTTAGGGGTTTTAAGTCTCATTTCTTCAAATGAGTCAGTAACTTCATATGTTTGATCTTTATCTTTAATAAAAGGGTCAATTTCATCAAACTTCACATGAACTGATTCTTCAAAAATCCTTGAATTTTTATTAAACACTCTATAGGCTTTAGAGATAGTAGAATATCTTAAAAATATTCCTTCATAATATTTTGGATCGAATTTACCATGGTTATCCTTAGTATTCAATATATATACCTTGAATATAAAAACTTTAAAGTAATTTACTTTAGGTTTCATATTATTCCAAAGTTCATAGTGAGTCATTTTAAAAATAGGCCTTATTAGAACTCTATTCATGATATAGCAGGATGTGATTACATCTTCTGCCTAAAAATAGGTAGGAAGGTTGTATTCATTTAACATGGTTTTTTCCATTTCTTGAATAGTTTTATTTCTTCTTTCAACAATTCCATTTTTTAGGTGTTCTTGGTGAAAATAAGGTGTGTTTAATAACCATATTTGAGAAAAAAATTAAATTCTTGATTCTAAAATTCTCCACCATGATCACTTCTCAATGAAATTATTTTAAAACCTTTTTCATTTTGAACAATTTTGCAAAAACATTCAAAAATAGTTAATACTTCACTATTTAATTTAGAAAAATATATCCATGTAAATCAAGAATAATCATCAACTAAAACATAGACATATAATTTACCAGCCAAACATTCTTCTCTTGATGGTCCAAACAAATCCATGTGGATAAGTTCTAAAGGTTTAGATGTATCAATTTTGTTAATATATTTGAAAGAAGATTTGTGTTGTTTTCCAATTTGGCATGCATCGCATAATCTATCATTGTCAAATTTAAGACTAAGAAAATCATAATTTAATTGTTTCTTAGATACTTTATGTAAAGAATATACATTGCAATGTCTAAGTATTATATGCCAAATCCATGACTCATTTTTTATAGAATTTAAACAATTCACCTTCTATTTACATAAGAAATTTAAATCCAACGAATAAACATTGTTAGTTTCAGGTGCTCTAAATTTAAGCAACTTATCTTTGAAAGAAGAGTGGGAATTATTAGAAAAACAAACATAAAAACCATCATCAAGAAGTTGATAAATTCTTATCAGATTTTATTTTAACCCTTGTACATACAGTACTTTATTGATTGAGATGGTCTTTGGATATCCAACAGTTCCAACTCCAATAATATTTCCTTTTACATTCTCACCAAAATGTGACTATTCCTCCATTCATTTGAGTTGGTGTATGTAAATTTTATGAGTCTCCACTCATGTTTCTGGAATAGCCAATATCTATATACCATATAGTATTCTTGTTCTTATGTTAGTTTTCCTACAAAATAATTTAAATAAATGTTTGTTTTGGTACCCATATTTTCTAGGGTCCTATAGTGTTAGCGAGTAATGATTTGTGAATCCATATTTTCCTAATTTTACCATAATTAACATCACTTTATTTAGAAATACTTTTAGAAATAAAATCCTTTTTAATACCGCTAATTTAAGGATTTATTAAATAACATTTGTTAGTGAAATGACCTTTTCTTCCATAATAATAACAGGTATCATTTTTTGAATTGGGCACAAAGTAATTCTTATACAGTTTTGATTTTTCAACCTTGCTCCCTATTCCAAATTTTTCTCTTTTAATGACATTCTTTCCAAGAATCTCATTTAAAAAAATTATCATTTAATAAAAATAAGAGAAATACTTTTAAAAGATTCTACTTCATCCTGTAATTCTTTAATCTTTTATTCATGATCAATACAATTTTATACATAAGAATTGAATTTTTCATCTAAATATTGATGTTGTTTTAGCATAGTATCACTTTCTACTAAAATAGTATTGTGAATATTTTTTAATGATTTATGATTATTTAATAAGGAATCATATTTCTATTATAGCATTGAACATTAAGTAACTAATTTATCATTTGAGTAACTAGTAGTTTCAGAATCCAAAGAGTAATAGGATTGAACCTCTTCTTCTTCCTTATCCATAAACCAAATTTTGGCTTTGAGATATGATTTATCCTTCTCTGAATCACATTTTTAAGAAATACTGGAGTCTTCAGATACACTCTAAGTAGCTTTCATTTCTCTTTTTTCTTTTATGCTCATAGTCATCATTTTTCTAATATTTATTTTCTAACCTTATTTTTTCATATTTAAATTGAGGTAAATCAGGTCTAATGTGACCCAATTTTTTGAATTCATTACATTAAACTTATCTAGGTTATTTATTATCCTTCATGAAGGGTTTTCTAAATCCTCTTTTATTTTTATAAAAATTTCTGAATTTTTTATCTAGCTAAGCCAATTCCATTTCAAAATCTGAGGAGTCTGAATTTTTATCTATTTTGTCTTCTTGTTTTATTTTTCTATTGTGCTTCTAAGATGTTGCTTTTAGGGCATTATTTTCCCTTTTCACTACAATCATATGATCTTCAACCTTAGCTTGCATTTCTGCTTCATACATCATCAATGTTCCAATTAGTTCCTTCATTGTCAAATTTTTGATAGGTGATGATTGTCGAATAGTATAAAATATGTCATTCCACTTAGAGGGAAGTACTCTGAGTAATTTTAGCACTTGATCAGATTGACTGATGGGATCTCCCAAGGTAGTAATATTGTTGACAATCTATGTTAACCTTCCATTCATCGTTGTGATGTTTCCACCATCAAACATTCTAAAGGTGTCAAACATTAGTTTATCAGTAGAATATCTCATCTACCTTATATTGTATGTTCCTTAATAAGAAACTAAAATAGTTTTCCACATCTCATAGGAAGTAGGACATTTTGATACATGATTAAACTCATATGGTACAAGTACATAGATAATTTCATTCATTGCTTTTGAATTGATGTCATATTTAGCTTCTGTATCAACAGTCGAGGTCTGTGGTTTTTCAGGCATCACATAAGGAGTAATAATCTTTGAATAAAATTTTAATCCATGATTCTTCAAAATAGATAATCATTCATGATTTCCAACATCCATAATTTTCTCCATTAAAGTATAGATCACGAACCATAGACATTCCTTCTTTCGAATCAACCATTAACATCTACTTTGTATAGCCCTTATACTTTTCAAATTGTTATAGATTTATCCCAAAATCTC
Organism: Viscum album; assembly: GCA_963277665.1. Lineage (NCBI taxonomy): Eukaryota > Viridiplantae > Streptophyta > Magnoliopsida > Santalales > Viscaceae > Viscum > Viscum album. Next base: position 225,771,876 of record OY728131.1, on the reverse strand, counting down.
TCTTTTGATACCAATTATTAGGTCATAATAATACAAAGTAACACAAGATGGGGTGAATTGTGTCTTTTTCAAACTCTCAATAGATTCTAGTTTGAAAATATATTGGTGATTTATGTATATATGAAACATTATCTTCTGTAATGAATATGAGAAGTGGATAAATAGATAGAATAAACATATAAATTTTATAGTGGTTTGAGATACAAAGATCCCTTAGTCCACTCCATCAATGCTCTCTCTTCGAGCTTGGTGAATTTCACTAGCAAGGTCCTCTTCTCACAAGACCTTCAAATCCACAACTGAGTACAGGCAGTTGAAACCTTTACAACAAGGATAAAATAGAGACTTATGGTTCTTTAATAGGGAACCGATTATCCACATATTAATATAAGAAGTTTACACTTCACCACAACTTAGTACAATTAGTTGATACTCCACTAAATCAAAATAGTTTGATCTGTTGATGGTTCAGGTTGGTCTTCACAATTACAGCAGCAGCTGACAGTAGATGGATCTTATTATTTAAAAATAAAATTCTTCAAGAAATAGTAATTCTAAAGAGATCTTGGTTTTAAATGATCTTTAATAATTATAGCAACACACAGCAGTAGCATGAGGTTAAAACATGTATATCTCCAAAGTGTATCCTCAGAGTCGATCATTTTTAGCAGCAGGACTTTAAAATATATTCACAAGAATACATTCGTACGTGTGAATGAATGAAAATTTTATCACGTGTACCACATATATCACACAAACCACCACATTTATTCAAAAAAATACTTCAATAATATAAATAGGTTTCTTTTGGTTGATTAGATCTAAGAAAATATCTTGAGTGAACATTGAAATTTGAAAAACATATTGACCAGGGGAGTCATAACATCCTTTAAGAAAATGAGTGATTTTATATTATGAATAAAGTTATTTTAATTGACCATAACAATCTTTGAATCAGTCATAGAGAATATTTCAATTAACCTGTAATTATGTCAAGACTGTTTCATAAAACTCAGATAAAATTGTGAATTTAAAAATCCATTGTTTGAGTAGAAAAATGTAGGGTTGAACTATGTAGTGTAGGGTTCTTAATAATGTGCGGTTCCTTAACCATACTTTCATTTGTGTGTAACGTAGGGATCAAACTAATTCAGGTATGATGATATATATGTTCATCCTTTGCAACATAAGATTCCACACATAGCATTGATTAATCATATGTTCAATTTCCTGAATGTAGGGTATAAATAGTGTTTCCATATTTCAACGTATGGTTGATATTCCATATGTTAATTGATTCCTGAATGTGGGGTTATCATTCCATATGCTTAATATCCAATATAGGGTTGCTTCTCTATACTTAAACTATTCAGTGTAGCATAGGTATGATGATTTATACATTCATTCACCGAATGTAGGGTTTGAAAAGTGTTTCCAGAACACATCTCGTAGCTTTTTATTTCATTAAAGATAAAAACTTGATATATATTCCTGAAACATACTTAACATAACTTCATTATAAAACAAACAAGGGTATTTTTTAGCATCAAAATCATCATATAACGGGGAGTATTTTTGTGACGATACATTCCCAACAGTTTGTATTCAACTAATTCAAAAAACTCATTATTTTGGTCACTGAAGTTATGAAAAAAATTAACCTACTTATGATCAATTGAATTTTTTTGTTGATATATTTAAATATTTTACATTGTATCCTTCCAATCCAAATGCATCATTTATCAATTTTTTAACCAATTTCTCCTCTGGCAAGTCACTTTGTGTTTCATTGACATGATTTTCATTATTTTGAATTTCCATAACATTCGATTCACCATGAAAAATCCAACATACAGATTGAGTGGGAAAGTGTTTCAATATCAAGTTCTCGTATACTTTGTTTTTATTCAACCATAATTTTAATTTACAATTAGTACATAGACATTTTATTCTACCATCCGATGATCGGTTTACAATTGCATAATCCAATTTTTTTTCTAAATCCTTGGTGTGTCGAGGTGTGTTTCAAGGTAAATTAATCCAATTTTTATTTATAGGTATTTTATTTTCACTATTCTCCCTTTACATTCATATATAAGGATATAAATGTTTAATCAAACAAGTAGAATCAAAATTAAACATCACCCAACATCTTCTTTGACCAGGGTAGGGTCTTGATTCGATATAACACAAATTCAACATAAAAATGATTCAATCCAATATGAAAAACATAAAGAAAATAAATGAATAAATATTATCCGTCACAATAATAAGGTTGTATGTTATGGAATAATTTCACGGAGCTGAGGAGATAGGGAAACAGAAAATGTGTAGGTCGAGGAGATAAGTCCAGCAAAGTCTAACTCATAGACTAATAGGGGTAGGGGAATCAGGTTGAGGCATAGATAAGAGGAGGATGGGGTCATGGGTATACGGGGTTAGGTTTTTTATCATCTAGGGTCACAATCACCAGGAAAAGGTAAAGAGGGGTCATTTTTGGGGGTCTCCATTGAGGGGCAGGGGGGTCACTGTGGGGTCGTCGTTGGGAAGTAGGGGGTCGAGGTCATGAGAATCAGAAGGGGGTGATTGTTGTTCAGGATTAGTCATCATCGGGGATCATAAGTGAGGGAGTAGATTCGATGATGTTGAGTGGGGGGATTGGGGCAAGGGGATCGGGGTGAGGGACCAAGGGGATTAGGGGGAGGGATGAATTGTGGGTTTTTAAGATTTAGTTGCGGTTTAAAAATGACTGCTAAATTTTTAAAAAAAATGGAAGTTATATTAAAATTATTCCATATTATAAATTATATTAATACAATTTTTTGGAAGTGGTTATTAGTACCTCCTCTAATAAATCACCACTAATATATTTTTTTAGTAGATATTGAGTGCAAGAGGAGGAACCCTAGCCAAGGGAACTCTGTGATTGTACCTGGAGAGAATAGATACATCCAAGGTTTAGTTTGATAAAAGAACTAATAGTGAAAAAGTATGAACTTACAACCATGATGGAGGAAATAAGAACAAGAAATGGAGATAACAATATAGGATAAAGTTCTTATTTTATTATTATTCCAACATATATATAGACTACATGTACTTTTCATAAATGGTATAAATTAATCTCTATTTTTTTAAGGAAGATCCAATTGCTATGATTTTTGACATTAGATATAGATTTAGAGAATGAATGATCATGTTATTTATAAACTATGGGAATAGTGTTCATGAGAATCACTACCCATAAGAATTGATGCATCAAAGCTTAAACTACTAACAATAGTAACTTTCTTCATGTAGTCCCCAAACTCACTATATCAATAATCAGCAACTTTAACACACTCAGTCTCATCAAATCTTGAATTACTAACCCCACTCTGACTATCTTCAGCTAATGGGAGTTCTACCTTCTTTTTTAAGTTCTTCTTAGCTTCTTAGCCTATTTATTCATCTTATTTTCCATAATATTGGGAGACTTCCACAAGTTTAACAACAAGAATAGTATTATATTTTTTTTATCTGAGGTTCTTTAAACATCTCAAATCTTCACATCATAAAACCAGATGAAATTATGTGGGTCTTCAAAAGAGATCCAATCATAGGGTAACCTTTTCTCCCATACCACTTTAAATTATCAATAATATTGATGAAAACACCAAAGGGGTGAATTAGGTCTTAAATATTTTTTTAGAAAATTATAAACTCTCTTGGAAACTTTAACCCCTTCTGGAATTTAATCTCTCTTTATAATTAGTGCATGTGGATATTTTTAATGTTTTACCAAGAAACCATTAACCACATGCATGAAAGTAAAGAAATTTAAAGAGAACATTGTATTTTTATAAGGTTTTTCTTGAATTCCTACTCCTTTGAATGATTGGTTATTAACCTAAATCATGGTTTCTCCACTATAATCAATAATTGTCTATAATGGTTGGTGTTTCCCACACCTACACTGAGTCCTACTGTGTACATTTGCATGACTCTAATAGAACTTCACTTGTTAGATTCACACTAGACTTCTTCCAAGAATCTTCCCACTATATTCACAGAGTCTCACTATGATCTCCATGCATACCCTGAGTTGCATAGGTTATATGGTATCCTGAAATATATATGAAAGTGGTTTATTCTACTCTTTAGAAGTAAATCAGAAGCTCTGAATAGGATGCCTCTACATCAATAAAATGACTCCTTCAACTTAACATTGAATCTTTAAATGCCTTCAGGTCTTCAAGATATACTACATACAAATCAGTTCCTTCTTACAACTCACATTACAAAAAAACAACAGATTATTGGTGGTTTTTTAGAGGGGGTTATGCACAACCCCCTCTAAATTCATTTTAGAGGGGGTTCTGCACAATCCCCTCTAATCATAAGTTTTAGAGGGGAACCAAAACCCCATCTAATTTTTTTAGCATTACTTTTTAAATATTTAATTGGATTTTAGAGGGAGTTATGTCAAAACCACTACTAATTTAATAATTAGTGTCACTATATGTTCAGGTAGATTTTAGAGGTTCTATATATATATAATATTCATTTAGATTTTAGAGGATAAATATATATAATTGAATTTTTTTAAGGAAATAGTGGGGTTTAACAACCCCCTCTAATATCTTAAATTAAAGGGGGTTTTGAAGCCTCTTTAATTTAAGATATTAGATGTGGTTCATGAATCGCCACTAATCCCTTAGTTTAGAGGGAGTTTTGAACCCCCTCTAATGTATGACATTATAGGGGGTTTCTAACCCCCACTGATTTATGACATTAGAGGGGTTGTTAACCCCCTATGATTTAAGTAATTTGATGGGGTTCATGAACTTCCATTCATCCCTTTAATTAGAGGTTTTTTTTAACCCCCTCTATATTTTTATTTATTTTTTAAAATAAATCTCATATAAATTCAAATTTTATAATAGATATGTGTACTTGAACATGTGTCTGTATATATATATTACATAAACACATTATATAAATGTATTTAAATACATTATAAACATGCGCGCATGCACACACACACACACACACACATATATAAGGACATTATAAATAATTTATATAACTACTTATACATATAAATAAAAATGTATAGATATATAAATATTGGTATACATAATATAAATGTAATTATAAATATATTTATTCAAATATATAAAATTTATATATGGTTTTATAAATACTATACATTTATATTATATATTTATTATATTAAATATGTTTTTATTATATATTTATGTATAAATACATTTATATTAACTAGTCATAACAGTTGGATCTTAAATATGAGGGAAAAATAGTAAGAGAGTAATATCAGATAAAAATATCATGAGATCATAAGAAAAAAAAATGATTGATCATTAAGGATCACAACATAGGAGAATAAGACTAATGAAACAACATAAAAAACATGGCTTATAAACATATAATGAACATTAAATCAATACATAAGAAATCATAATATCTTTCAAACATGGAATATCATAAGAATTTGGAATAGTTTGAAAATAAGTCACATTTTAGAGAAGTAGTGGAATAATCATAAGTATAGGAAAACATTATGAAAAAATATAATTATATATACCCTTTAATTTTGTAAACAAATATAATTATGTCCACCCTTTAGTTTTGTGAACAAATACAAGTATCTCCCCGCATCATTATCTCATGAGATGTAAAACCATAACCAATACATTAGAGGGAGATATAAGAACTAACTCATCATCATCCATACATATGACTACCACTTTAAAATAAATCATTCATCTTATCATAAATAAACCATGGGAATAAAAATGAGTTTCATAACTTTTCCAAATGGTATCACATAAAAAATGTGATCATTTGACACTAAAAACATGATCACCCCAAAAGATCATATATCAGGTGATATATGAAACTTTAATTTATTGGATAAGAAACATTTGAAATTTAAAGGGAAATAATAAAAATAATTTTCTAAAAAAATATTAATATCATCTTAAAAAACATGATTTTAGAGTCACATTCCAAAAACAATTTTTTTTAAAGAAGATGAAACATATAGAAACTTTTCTTTGAGAAAAGAATCCAATAAAGTGACCTTGAAAATAAATAAATCATATGTCAAAATGCGATGTAGAAGGGAATAATATATGATCATTGAAACTAAAATCCTTTGACATATTTGTAAATTACTTTATTGAAAAACTCATGTCATTAAAAGGATATTGAAACCTTGGTTTTAAAATAAAGTGGAATTGTAACGACCCAATCATTTATGAATAAAATTCCCTTTCTATTAATGTATTATAGATATGGAAAATACATGAACTCTTTTTTTATTTTTATTGGGTTTAAATTCCCATTAAGTATCATTGTCATTGATAATATAGTTGTTGAATAGTGATCACACAACTAATATAAATATAAGGTTTTAAAAAATCCTTTTGAAATAGACAAAGGAAATGATGGCCTCATCCAGTAGGCCCGGCCCATATGAAGCTCATTTTTCAAAGATCAGAAATGAGGTAGTATCACTAGGATTTTCTCTTGACCAATCCTAAGCTGAGCTTCAATACGTTAATCTTGAACGGAATCGCCTACGGGAGAAATTCAAGTTAATAGAGATTACCACCCGGGCGATGTTATCTGAGCCACCCTAAGAGATTGTCACCGTCGCACACATTAACTTTAGGTCTTATGTGGGTGTTATAAGGGGTTATGTAATAAGGTATTAGTTTCTTATTTTGTAATCCCTTTCAATAAATAAAATTATGATCACATCAATTCCTTTATGGGAATAGTCTTTCTTAAAAAATGATGAATTTGATAAATTGTTTTTTCGGGTAAAATTGGTAATTTTGAGAAATATATACATTATTATATTAAAATATAGTTTTTATTAATAATATTATAAAAAAATTCTTATAAATGATTATTATATCAATTCCTTATCTTTAAATGATTAGGTAATCAATTTGATAATAGTTATATTTTTATACGATAAAACAGAAAGAGTGATTTTAAAGAAATTATTTTAAGGAATTAATGAATTTTTGAAATAATTAATATTTTAATAAAATATTATTATAAAATTACTTTTATTAATAATAAATGAGTATATAATTTTTATGAATTCTAATGTAATTTTTATTAATGTTTAAAAATTGTTTTTGTCAAAATCCGTCAATTTTCAATAAATATAGGTTCTCATTTTAAAAGAAAAAATTCACATATTTAAAAAATTATTTATATAAAATGAATATTATTTTTCTAATCAGGATGTCAAAATTATCCAATGGTGAATTTTTCATAATTTTCTGAGACAGTCAAATTTTTAGGTAAAAATTAAATAATATATAAATATAGTGTGTTTTGTGACATCATAATGACTCAACAGTGATGTGATAAATACCATAAAAGTTATATTCAACCAAATATATGTTTTAACTTTAAAATAATGTTATTTTATATTTATTTGACTTATTTTATAATTCCTTCGTGAATCCTCCAAAATGTATAATATATTTTATGATTTTAAATTCATTTCTTTGAGAGTGTGAATCACATCCACATAAGCAAGGATAATATTTTAATATTTTCGTCTATTTGACTAATAAAATAATATTTTTCACTCCCCTTTTCCAGAAACCATGGGAAAAAACCATGGGTTGGTTTGTGGTTTTGAATATTTTCGTGTGTAGTGTCCAAAACCTAAATAATAAAAAATTCCCCTTCCATCCCTATATAAACCTACCCAATCACCCATTATTCTTCACTCAAACTCTTTTAAGCTCATCATCAATATTCTCTCCACTCCCTATATTCCTCCCAAGGCTCCCCCAAACTCTCAAGAAGCCTCTCCCAAGCCTTTGGGATCACAAATCCAAGTAAGGGTTTCCTTCCTTTCTCATTTTTATCCAAGTTTCCTTATATTGTTACACACTTTTATTTTCAATTAAAAATGATGGGGTATGTTTTCTCACCTCCACAATACTTACCTTATTATGTTTTAATGATTATATACCCCTTTCTCTCACACTAATCCCTCTCATGTACACTCGTTACCATGCCAAAATTTCATAGGAGTTATTTCATTCCTCCTTCTTCAAGTTTCTTTATTATGTTACGCCTTCTATTTACAAAATGTTTGAACATGTATTTATATGATCCCTTTACTTTTCATTTCATGTCTAAATGATGATATACCCCTTCCTCTCTCATCAACCCATTTTATGAATCCCAATGTGATTTTGTTATGCTGTCAAAATTGCACCGCAGTTTTCTATGCCAAAATCATCATGCAGTGAATACCATGCCCATTTTTCTATTAAGAGTATTCACCTTTATTCACATATACTTATTGATTATAGAATTTCATATATGTATTCTACATTCCTTTATCTTGGAATTAATTATTATTTTGGATGAATTCATATTATATGATCTAAGTGGCACACTTAAGCATGAGACTAAAATGTTCATGAAGGGTACGCCCTGATAGCGATCCAATGCATTGGGTAATATTTGGTATCATGATATTTCACATTGGGACAGGGGTTTACCTGATTCCTTTTAGGACAGTTTTCCACCATTTTGGGACAAGGGTTTACTTGATTCCTATATGTTTATGATGCAGTGTTTTAAGTTGTTTCCATATTTTCATGTTATGATAATCATGCAATATCATGCCTTTATGTTCATGTTTCTCTTGTGCTCCATTGATATGACAATTGTCTAACATGTATCGTATCCTTCATGTTATGCATTCTTTACTCCCTTATTGGACTTTATAGCTCACCCTTTTCTTATGTATGTCCTCAAGTTATCTCATACAATTCTAAGTATGAAGGAATGTTCTGGTCATATAAAAGAAGTCTTCAATAAAGATGTTGTATTTTATATCTTAAGATGTCATGTAATGTTTCTAAGCCCCAAATACATGGACCTCTCGATATTCTGGGTTGTATTAACTGAAAATTTATGTAATAAAGAATTTTTAAATGTGTAATAAAGACCAAGGTCCTTATAGTTGGTATTAGAGGATATGTTTATTTATTTTTGGGATTAGGATTAAAAAACCCTAGTGAAATTCTTAAGGATAAGACTAAGTTTAAGAAAAACATCCCTAAATTTTGTTGAGTATATATTAAGTGTTTTATCAATAAAATACATCTCTGTCTGGATATGAACAAGTAGATGTGGCTCTAGCACAGATGTATCTAGGGGTAAAACCAGAAAATACCACTTTGAAATAGACTCAAACAGGAACGGGTGCCCAACAACAGGCCTTACTGCACTCTTGGTTCGACACTCCTGGGGGATATTATTTAGTAAATTCATAATCTTAGTATGAACCATTATTAAGGGAGAAAAAAAATCTCATAAGAATATATGTTAGGAAATAAATCATAGATAACTTAGATTGATGCCTAGAAATTCATAAGTTAAGGAAATAAATGTATTTTATAAGTTATCCCATTTATCATTGGATTCCCCTCTTTATGTTTAATAGATTAAAACTTACCCCTAATTTTTCTTTTATTCTAGTCAATGGCTGGTAATAGGAGGACTTGGGGTAACAATCGATGTGAAGATCAATGTGATGACTGTTCTAGTGAGACTCATAATCTGATAGGAGCGGTAATCACAAATTTTTTCATGATACTCTCTTATTTGACTCATGTTTTGAATAGAAACATGGGTTAAGAGGAACGTCCACCCCCCCAGAAACAACAAGTCACAATCGAGAACTTCATAAGACAAATGCCTCTTTCTTTCAATGGATCATCTGATCCCTCAGTTGCCGAACAATGGATCAACTCCATTGAGAAGATCTTATAAATCCTTCAATGTTATGAACAATAGAAGGTTATTTTGGTTTCTTATCGTATAGAGGGTGAAGATGATCAATAGTGGACATTGATCAAAAATACGATGCCTAGGGAAGAGATCTAGGTGATGGGATGGAAGGATTTTTAGAAGGAAAAAAAATGTGACAATATTTTCCCCGCACCCTCTGTCTTAAGATGGAAAGATATTTCCTTATACTCAAGAAAAAGGACAATGAATCTATTGGTTAGTATGATGAAAAATTCACTATTCTTGTATGATACACCTTTGGTTTTTTTGTTACTTCTGAATGTAAGGTTAATTGATTCTTTGGTGGGCTAAAACCTAGCCTACAGAAATCCCTAGTGATTTAAAACTTTGACAGCTATGAGAAGATTGTCCGATGTGACCTCAACGTTAATATAGAGATTGGAGAATCTCAAAGAATTCATGGGGATAAGAAGTGGAAAGTGGATTTTAATTCTATAAGTCTTATGGATAAATCCAATGGTGCTACGAAATTCCAGTATCCCACTTTCCAAAGGTGTGTAAATAAGCACCCTAGAAATTTCCTAAAGGGGATGAGGAAATGCTTTAGGTGCAGGAAGGAAGGAAACATAGCCAGTGATTTCTGGTAAGAAACAACCATTACTATGATAGAGGAAAGGAGTGCTTCATTCGATCCTCAATGCATTATTCATTGCTACAACTGCAAAGAACCAGGGCACTTTGCAAACCAGTTCCCTAAGCTAAGGGTTTTCAGAAGAAACCAACAACCTCCAAGGCAGCAAGGGTGATCTTTTTCCATCACTATCGTCGAAGCAAATCCTGACTACAAAGTGGTGACAGGTATGCTAGTTATTCATTCAAGAATAGAAAATGTACTTTTTGATTGTATTTATATACATTCTATTATATCCTGAAATTTTAGTAGAACAATCCAAACACCACCACAAATCATGGAAGTATAGATGTTGGTGAGAATGAAAAATGGGGAAATTAGTGCATTCCATGAATATAACTCATCCCCTGTCACAATTTGTGGATTGAAATTCCCAGGAAACCTCATCATACTTTCCTTAGTGGAATTTGATGCAATTCTTGGCATGTATTGTCTTTATCTATATAGATGCAACATAATATTTCATGAGAGGGAAATCACTCTTCATATGGTGAATTGACCCCCGATTCTATACAAGTGCAAGGAGGAGGATGAATCTTATTTAGCACCATAATCTCAAGAATGGATATTACTTACCTATGATCATGTGTATCTTTCTCATATGATTGAGTCTAAGGAAGGAACCATCCTCGAAGACATGCCTATTGTGAGGGAATTCGCTGATGTCTTTCCTAAGGAATTGTTTGGTCTTCCTTCTAGAAGAGATGTTGAATTCTCGATTGATCTTATACCTGGGGAATTTCCAATATCCAAGTATCTGTATAGAATATATTTTGGGGAGCTTAAGGAGCTAAAGAAACAACTATAGGAGAATCTGGATAAAGGGATTATATGCCCAAGTGCTTCACCATGGGGTGCACCAGTCCTCTTCATCAAGAAGAAGGATGGGTCAATGAACCTTTGCATTGATTATTGTGAGCTCAAAAAAAATAATGATAAAGAACAGGTATCCTTTTCCACAAATTGATGACTTGTTCAATTAGATATGTGGAGCACAATACTTCTCCAAGGTTAATCTTCAGTCGGGATATTACTAAGTAAGGGTAAAGAAGGAGGATATCCCCAAGACTGCTTTTTGTAAAAGGTACGGACACTATGAATTCATAGTAATATTTTTTTTAGACTCACTAATTCTCCAGAAATCTTCATGGACTTGATGAATAGAGTCTTTAGATATTACCTTGAAAAATTTGTGGTAGTATTTATAGAAGATATTCTAATAGATTATAAAACCAAGTAGGAGCATGAGGAGCATCTAAGCACTGTACTAGAGACCTTTCAAAAGGAGGATCTCTATGAAAAGTACAGCAAGTGTGAGTTCTGGTTAAAGGAAGTCTCATTCTTGGGGAATATCATCACAAGTAATGGGATATCTGTGGATCCTTCCAAAACAAAATAAATTGAGGGATGGTTGAGGCCGACATTTGTGATGGATATTCATAGCTTCCTGGGGTTGGCTGGTTATTATCGCCGATTTTTGAGAAATTTATCACGATTATCAAACCCTCTTACCAAGATAACTCGGGAGGAAGTCAAGTTTTCTTGGAATGATGAATGTGAAGAAAGCTTCATGGAGTTAAAGAATAGTCTTATCACTGCCCCTATTCTCACACTACCCACAAGTGGGGAGCTTTTCGTAATCTTCAATGAAGCTTCGAAGAAGGGAATGGGCTATGTATTGATGTAGAATGACAAATTCATCACCTATGCCTCAAGGAAGCTGAAAATTGATTAGAAAAACTATCCCACACATGATCTGGAGTTGGAAGTTGTGATATTTGTGTTGAAAATATGTTGGCATTATCTCTTTGGGAGAAAGTGTGAAATATATACAAATCACAAAAGTCTCAAATATATATTCACACAGAAAGATTTGAATATGCGCCAATAAAGATGGTTAGATCTCATCAAGGATTACGACTACTCAAACCATTACCACCCTGGGAAAGTGAACAAGGTGGTGGGTTAGAAAGGACCCAAAGATTATATCATTGATGAGAATTTAGAGGGATCCAATCTTTTTATATTTGATGAAGATGGACATGGGAATCATAAAGAAGGGAACATCATCAATCCTTTTACAAATTATTGCTAAATTGTCTCTTTTGGAAAGGTTAAAATATTATCAAAAGGATGATGTGGGAATTCAGAAGAAATTAGAAGCTATCAAAAAAGGGAAATCCTAGGAGTTCAATGTTAATGAAGAAGGAATTGTAAAATTTGGGTCAAGACTATGTGTTCCATCAAATCCTGAGTTAAAGAAAGAACTTTTAGATTATGCACATAGTTTTAATTTCTCTATTCACTCAGGAAACACAAATATGTATCGGGATCTTTGAGAGCATTATTGGTAGGGTAACATGAAGAAGGAGATCACTAAATACACATAAAAGTGCCTAGTATGTCAGCAAGTTAAGGTTGAAAGGCATAAGTCTAAGGGGATGATGCAATCATTACCCATACCAATATGGAAATGAGAAAACATCACCATGGACTTTTTCATCAGACTTTCGAAGACATCCAAAGGAAACAATGTTATCTGGGTTGTTGTGGATCGTCTTATAAAGACTGCACAGTTCATTGCAATTTGAGATGATTTCTCATTGGATCAACTGTCATAGATATACATCAGAGAAGTGGTAAGGTTGCATGGTGTATCACTATCGATTGTATCTGAATGAGATCCAAGATTCACCTCTATGTTCTGGAAGAGTCTCCAACATGCTCTGAATACTAAGTTGAACTTTATCACAGCCTATTGACCTCAAACTGATGGCCAATCTGAATAGACTATCCAAAAACATAAGGAAATGTTGAGAGCTTTCTCAATGGACTTCAAAGGTGGATGGTACCAACATATTCCTTTGGTAGAGTTATCTTAAAACAACAGTTTCCACTCAAGAATCCAAAGGGATCCTTATGAATCCCTTTATGGTAAGAGGTGTAGAACACCAGAATGTTGGTATGAAGTTGTGGAATGAAAACTTCTAGGTCCATAAATGGTCAAAGAAATGGTTGAGAAGGTTAAGACCATCCAGCAGCACATTAAATCTACTTAGAGTCGACAAAAGATCTATGCTGACAATCGTCAACAAGACCTAGATTTTGATGATGGAGGAATGGTATTCCTTTGTATATCTCCATGGAAGAGAGTTGTGAGATTTGGTAATAAAGGAAAGATTAGTCCAAGGTACATCATCTCTTTTGAGATCCATGATCACATCAGATCAGTGGCATATCGACTATAACTCCCACCGAAAATATCTCAAGTACATGATGTATTCCATGTATCTCTCTTGAGGAAGTAAATACCTAACCCATCACATGTAATTAATCCATAGGTCGTACCATTAGATAATGACCTCTCCTATGAATAGAAGCTGTTGAAAATCTTATATCATAGGAAAAAGTTCTACGAAATAAGACAATACCCCTTATAAAGTGTTGTGGAGAAACCAAAATTTTGAAGAAGGAACATGGGAACCGAAGGAAGTTATGAGGCAGATTTACCCTCATCTGTTTTAGTGTGGTGAAATGACATTTTTAGGGTGAAATTTCTTAAGGGGGGATGGTTGTATCGACCCGGTTATTTATGAATAAAATTCCCTTTATTTTAATGTCTTATGGATATATAAAACACATGCACTCTTTATTATTATTATTATTGGGTTTAAATGACTGTTAAGTATCATTAACTTTGATAATATAGTCGTTGAACAATGATGTTGAGGTTTCATTTAATCTCTTTGCCGCTTCGGTGGTGGCATAGTGGTGCAAGGTCGAGGGCCATGACAAAGGTGTTCGGTGAGGTCTGGGGTTCGATTCCTAGGAGCCCACTCTTGGGGGAATTTTCGCCTCCCATGTACCGCTCATCTTGTCGGGTCACCCGGTGTCTCACCGGGAGGGAAGAATGGGCGCACTTCAAGTTGTTGACGGATTTTTGTGTCGAACCATTGCTGAGGGAGGTGTAACCCCGTGGGATGCTCTGTCATGTCAGCTGGAAATGGATCCTTCCAGGCTGAGGCTTCTCCGGATGACCTGTTCGTGGGGAGGGGAGTTCCTGGGTGTGGAGGGTTCAAAAAGGCCACTCCCGGGGATTCCCTTTTCTCGAAGAATAATCACACAACTAATATAAATATAAGGTTTTGACAAATACTTTCGACACAGACAAAGGAGATGATGGCCTCATCCAGTAGACTCGGGTCGTACAAAGCTCATTTTTCAGAGCTCGGAAATGAGTTAACGTCACTGGTATTCGCTCTTGACCAAGCCCAATTTGAGCTTCAATGTGTTAAGCTTGAACAGAATTGCCTATGGAAGAAATTCAAGTTAATAGAGATTATCACTCGGGCGATGTTATCTGAGCTGCTCCAAGAGTTTGTCACTACCGTACACCTTACCCTTAGATCTTATGTGGGTGTTATAAGGGATTATGTAAAAAGTTATTAGTTACTTATTATGTAATCTCTTTTGATAAATAAAAGTCATATTCCATCAATTCTTTTATGGGAATAGTCTTTCTTACAAAAATGATGAATTTGATAAATTGATTTTTCGGGTAAAAATTTTACTTTTGAGAAATATATACATTATTATATTAAAATATGGTTTTTATTAATAATATTATAAAAATACTATGCTGGAACTGTCGGGGGCTTGGAAATCCCCAAACGGTTCGGGTTCTGCGTCACTGGAGTTCCAAATTTCACCCCGACAAAGTTTTTGTATCTGAAAATATGTTGGACAACAAGGATGCTAGCCGTATGGGCCTGAAGATTGGTTTCAAAAACGTCTTTCTGATTGGAAGATAGGGTCACTCTGGCGGACTATGCCTCTTGTGGAAGGAGGATCTTGGGGTTAAGATCTCTCATTACTCAAGTAACCACATTGTTGTGATAGTTGTGGGCCCAGGATCCCCTCCTTGGTCATTTTTTGGTTTCTACGGTGGTCGGGTGGGCAGGATAAGCACAAATCATGGGCCCTTTTAAAATGGTTGCAGGACTCACTTTCTGGCCCTCTCTTGATGGGGGGTGGATTTTAACGAGGTCCTTTCTCCCCATGAAAAAGAAGTGGGATGCGTGTAGAGCGGTTCTGAGATGAATGATTTTAGGACTTCTCATGTGTCGAACTCTCATTATGACCTCGGGTTTTCTGGCTCGCCGTTTACCTGGAATCGGGGTAGGTCAATGGAGAATCGTCTAGCGGAAAGGTTGGACAGATTTTTTGGGCATGAAAAATGGACTTCTCTTTTTCATGCCTTCTCTATCGTCCACTTTCCCCCCGTCTCCTCTGACCACTGCCCAATCATTTTGTCAACGGTCTCATAAGGGAAATAGAAGGGGTCGGCACGGACATTCCGCTTCGCAAGTATGTGGCTCCAAGATAGTGACTGTGAAAAGGTGGTCCAATCTGCTTGGGAGGGACCGAATCGGTGCATCATGTCCAACATCTACACTATTGCGTCTTGTTCACAGAAATTGGAGCTCTGATAGGTTCAGTGACTTTTACCGACGTATTAAGGAGGCAGAAATTCGATTAAAGAGACTCCACTCTAATCCTTATTGTGACTCTGTCCTTAGTAATGTTACGGTGGAAGAAAACGATCTTAATGCAGCTCTGAGGGAGAAAGAGAGTTTTTGGTTCCTTCGGGCAAGGGAGTCCCATATCAGAGATGGTGACCAGAACACCAGCTTATTTCACCAACGAGAATCTGCAAGGAGAAGGAAGAATCATATTACTCATCTGGAGGATCCTTCTGGGTGAGTTACTCGTGACATCAATGACATTCACTCCATTATTCTGAACTTTTACAGCAACCTCTATACAGCCGAAAGTACTAGCGCCACCTCATGTCTGACTGAAAGCATCCCAAAGTTGGTTAAGAAAAAAATGAATCATTCCTTGGAAAGATACATTTCAGATGATGAAGTGCTTGGGGCCTTGCATATTATTCACTCTACCAAGGCTCCAGGGCCTGATGGGTTTCGTGATCTGTTCTTTAAACGCTTTTGGTATTTTGTTGGGCCTTATGTGTTGACCCTGATTAAGGAGGCGTGGGCAGGCAGAACCTATCTTAAATCACTGAATGAAACTCTTTTTACTCTTATCCCCAAAACCCAGTGCCCTTAGAATGTCTCGGAGTTTCGTCCAATCAGTCTGTGCAATGTGGTTTACAAAAAAAATCCAAAATCATGGTGGCTAGACTTAGGGACTTTCTCCCACTGATTGTCTCAGATAACCAAAGTGCTTTCATCCCAAAGCGATCCATTACTAATAATGATACCATTGCCTTCAAATTATTCCACTCTATGAACACTCGCTCCTCAGCCAAGCGTGGCACCATGGCAATGAAATTAGATATAATAAAGGCTTATGACAGAGTTGAATGGCCTTTTCTCTAACTTGTCCTATCCAGGCTTGGATTTGGGATGAAATGGATCTCCAATATCATGAACTGTGTTACGTCTGTCTCCTACAGAATTAATATTAATGGGGCCCCTTCAGTGAGATTTAAACTATCAAAAGGCTTGAGATAAGGGGATCCCCTGTCACCTTACCTTTTCATTATGGTGGTAGATGTATTTTCACATCTTATCCTGAAGGCGGAGGAGCATGGAACTATCCATGGTGCTATGGTATGTAGAAATGGCCCCCCTATCTCTCATCTCTTCTTTTCTGATGATGGCCTCCTTTTTGCACGTGCTACCCTGCAAGAATGCAGTGCAGTGTTGAATATCATTAATCTGTACGAAAAGGCTTCAGGGCAATGGCTTAATGCTTTAAAATCATAATTATCATTTAGTAAAGGCGTACCACAAGCTAAGAGAGAGGAGCTGCAGCGAATGTGTGGGTTTCCACTGGTTGATAAGCATCCCAAGTACCTTGGCCTCCCGACCCTTGTTGGTAGATCGAAGAAACAAGTTTTCACCACGATTATGGACAGGGTGGATAATATGATTTGTCTTTGGTCTATTAGGAAGATTTCCATGGAGAGAAAGGAAGTTCTTGTTAAGTCAGTGGCTCAAGAAATCCCTGCTTATGCTATGTCGCTATTTAAATTCCCAGAAACTCTTGTCGATCATATCCACTCCTGGTTGGATAATTTTTGGTGGGGCACCCATGATGGAAAACATAACTCCCACTGGATGACTTGGGAGAAGCTGTGTGTCTCAAAATTTCGTGGGGGCCTTGGATTTAAGAATCTCAAATGGTTTAACGAGGCTCTTTTGGTGAAGCATGTATGGCGTCTTCTCTCCCATCCAAATGCCATGTTCTCAAGGGTTTTGTGGGAAAAGTATTTTCCTCATTTTGATTTCTTTCACACCCATCTGGGGCCATGACCGAGCTTTGTGTGGAGGAGAATTTGGGGAGAAAAATCTCTCATTGATTTTGGATGTGTTTGGAGAATTGTGGATGGGAATAATGTTAACATTTGGAATGATCCATGGCTGGAAGATGGAATTAATCATAAGTTTTCCTCACCGGTTGTTCTTGGATTCAATGATGCAAGAGTACGTGATCTGCTCGACGACTCGCTTGAGGAGTGGGATCAGGGGAAGCTTTGTTGCTGGTTTAATGAGGTGAATTGTCAGCTTATCATGAGTATCCCTCTCACACCAAGTGTGGTCCCTAACCAGATATACTAGACTAGGGAACCTCATGGGAGATATTATATTCATTCGGGTTACAAAATGAGGGTTCAAGGTTTGGCCCAGGTCTTTACTGATAATCGGTGGAAGAACCTCTGGTCCCTCACCGCTCCCCCGAAGGTGAAATTTTTTTTGTGGCAGGTCTGCGCTAGGGTTCTTCCAATCCGTGAATTTTTGGTGCGGCAACACTTCGCGGAGGACGACACTTATCCCTTGTGCCTCCAAGAAGTGGAGTCCCCTTTGCATGCAATTCTTTCCTGTAACGGGGTGGAAGGGGTGTGGAAGGTTTGGAAGCCGGATTTTGGGAGGTTCTTTGACCGTTCAATTGGGTTGGTCCAAAACTTTTTTTTGGGTGTCTTCTCTGGAACCGAAATTGGTTGGGCTTATCTGCATAATTGCTTGGTTGGGTTGGACTCGACGGAATGAATGTATCTTCCAAATGAATGTGACCCCTGATCGTCTTTGGGTGGATAGAGCATTAGAGTGGATGAAAGGCTGGAAGACTAGCGAGGCAGTGCATTCTTTTGGACACACTCGGCATGCATTTCCTTCTTGGTCTCCCCCCCTGAGTGTTTTCTTAAGACTAATACAAATGTTGCAGTCTCTGCTTACTCCAGTGTCGGTATTGGGCTCATTGCTCATAACAGTTCTTGCCAGATTGTGGAAGCTCAGTGTAGGGTTGTGCCTAACTCTTGGATTCCTATTGTGGCGGAGGCCTCGGTCATCCTCCATGGGATTATTTTTTCCCGTTCCAAAAATTGGCCCAAGGTTTTGGTGGAATCTGACTGCCTCTTAGTGTTGAACGCTCTCTCGTCAAAGGAAGATGACTCTCAACCTTATGGCCTCATCTTGAGGAAGATCTGGTCCCTAACTGATGGTTTTGATGTTTTCACATTTTCTTTTGTCAAAAGAGATGGGAATACAAAAGCCTATCACTTGGCTCGTTTTGGGAAATCTTGGGGTGATCATTATTGGGTGAATTCGTTTCCTGATTGGATTTGTAGGCCTGGTTTTCTTGATTAGTAATATATCTTTTCTTTTCCTCAAAAAAATGATTAGTTTATCAGTTTGATAAGATTTATATTTTTATACGATAAAATAGAAAGAGTAATTTTAAAGAATTTATTTTAAGAAATTAATGAATTTTTGAAATAATTAATATTTTAATAAAATATTATTATAAAATTACTTTTATTAATAATAAATTAGTATATTATTTTTATAAATTCAAATGTAATTTTTATTAAGGTTTAAAAACAATTTTTTCGAAACCTGTCAATTTTCAATAAATGTCGGATCTCATTTTAAAAGTGAAAATTCACATATTTAGAAAATTATTTAGATAAAATGAATATTATTTTTGGAATCAGGATGTTGAAATTATCCAATGGTTAATTTTTCATAATTTTCTAAGATAGTCAAATTTTTGGGTAAAAATTAAATAATATATAAATATATAGTGTGTTTTATGACATCATAATGACCCAATAGTGATGTAATAAATACCATAAAATGGATCTTTGACAAAATATATGTTTTAAATTTTAAATAATTTGATTTTATATTCATTTGACTTATTTTATAATGCCTTAGTGAATCTTCCAAAATGAATAATATATTTTATGATTTTAAGTTCTTTTCCTTGAGAGTGTGACTCACCTCCACATAATCAAGGATAATATTTTAATATATTCAGAACTTTTCCAAATAAAATAACATTTTCTACTCCCCTTGTATAGAAACCATGGGAAAAAACATTGGTTGGTTTGTGGTTTTGAATATTTTAGTGTGTAGTGCCCAAAACCTAAATAATAAAGAATTCTTCATCCTTTCCTATATAAACCCACCCAAGAACCCATTACTCTTCACTAAAACTCCTTTAAGCTCAACTTCACTCTTCTCTCCACTCCCTAGAGTCCTCCCAAGGCACCCCCAAGCCTTTTGGATCACACATCCAAGTTAGGATTTCCTTCCTTTCTCATTTTTATCCAAGTTTCCTTATATTGTTACACCCTTTTATTTTTAATTAAAAATGATGGGGTATGTTTTGTAACCTCCCCCATACTTCCCATATTATTTTGGAATGATTAGAGACCCCTTTCTCTTTCATTAATCCCTCCCATGTACTCCCGTTGTCATGCCGAAATTTCATAAGAGTTATTTCATTCCTCCTCCTTCTTCAAGTTTCTTTATTATGTTACGCCTTCTATTTAAAAATTCATCATGTTAGAACATGTATTTATATGATCCTCTTACTGCCCATTTCATGTCTAAATGATGAGCTACCCCTTCCCCTCTCGTCAATCCATTTTATGAATCCCCATGTGATATTGTTATGCTGCTGAAATTGCACCGCAGTTTTCCATGCCAAAATCATTGTATAGAAAATACCATGCTCATTTCTCTATCAAGGGTATTCAACTTTATGAAAAAATACTTATTGATTATAGACTTTCATATATGTATTCCACATTTCTTTATCATGGAATAAATGATGATGTTGATTAAATCCATGTTATATGATCTATGTGGCACACTTAAGTATTAGATTAAAATGTTCGTGAAGGATGTGCTCTGATAGCGCTTAAATGCATTGGATAATATTTAGTATCATGATACGCTCTGTTGGGATAGGGTTTTACCTGATTTATTTTAGGACATTTGTCCTACATGTTGGGACAAGGGCTTACCTGATTCCTTTATGTTTATGATGCAGTGTTTTAGGTTGTTGTCACATTTCCATGTTATGATAATCATGTTATATCATGCCTTTATGTTCATGTTTCTCTTTTGCTCTATTGATATTTCTATTGCCTAACATGTATTGTATTCTTCGTGTTATGCTTTGTTTACTCCCTTAATGGGATTTATAGCTCACTCTTTTCTTATGTATGTCCTTAGGTTATCTCATGCAATGCTAAGTATAAAGGAATGTTGTGGTCATTTAGAAGAAGTTTTCAATAAAGATGTTGTATTTCATGTCTTAATTTGTCATGTAATGTTCTTAAGCCCCAGAGACACTAGACCTCTCGATCTTCTGGGTTGTATTGAGTGAAAGTTTATATAATAAAGCATGTTTAAATGTGTAATAAAGACCAGGGTCGTTATAGGAATATAAAGGTCTTTGTAGATAAAAAAAATTTTGAGTTTCCATTAGGGAAATAAGAACATCGGTGGGAATTAAAAATGTGGATATGGAGGGAAATTCCATTAAAAGATATGGGAATTATTCTCAACAAAATTTCATTTCCACAAACAATAGATTCATTAAAGAATAATACTTCATTTTGAAATATGATTTCCCCAAAAAAGAAGGTGTAAATACAGCATAACATTATCATAGGTTAGATACGATTGTACATGAAAAGGTTTTAGACAAAGAAAAGTGATTATGGTCGAAGGGGAGGATTTGAGTCATGAAAACCATTTACCTTTACTCCAACTTAGTTGAATGCGCTCTAACATCTTGTATCACAAAAATTACTATATTAATCACCAACTTAAGAAACTTATTAATTTATATAACCTTTTATAAAATTTCTTTATAAATATTCAATACATTTTTATTAGTTAGTTATCATCTATTTTCAAGATTGGGTGTCAGCAAACTTGATCTTTTTAAACTAGTTTTGTAATGGTGTTGTTGTTCTTAATTATTATCTTAAGGTTCATAATTCCTATATCAAACTAGGTACTATAATAGATTTTATAAAATAATTTATAAATTTATAATTTCATTTTTTAAGTGTTTTGGTGATGTTTTGTGATGAAGAAATCAAAGACGAACACATTTTGGTGAGTTTAACGAATAAAATGGTGATATATTCTTAACATTATTAGATATTAATATTATGAATCCATAATAATTTGTACATATTGAATAAATTATTATTACTTTTTGTTACTAAAATATATCATTCCTTAATCATCCACGACATAAACATTACAATATCACTCTTGCAGGTGGTAAAAACAACCTCAACAAGAGTGTGTTATAATGATTGAACGGGTAAGAGGATGTTATTATATAATCTCAATATAACCTTTATAGAATATTGACCATGTATTACGTATCATATATCTTCATTAAACTTATTTATAGGACCATTCAATATTGGTGTTTAGGATAGATGAAATTCGTTATTCGTGGAGGCAGTAATCCGCACATACGCATGATTAACTGTCACATATCTCAATGAATGAGATAAATGATAGTATATGAAAAATGATCATTTTTTAATTTCATTTTTTAAATATACAACCTATTTACTTATCAAATCCATCATTGGTACTAGCTATGAGAGATGGTGATGGAAAACAAACTGCATCACGTTGTGGAGGCGGTAGTATGCGTTTGCACGATCGATGTTGTTTTGTCATCTTAGTGGATGGAAAGGATTGAATATTTATTGTCTAATTAATA
Source organism: Viscum album (assembly GCA_963277665.1). Taxonomy (NCBI): domain Eukaryota; kingdom Viridiplantae; phylum Streptophyta; class Magnoliopsida; order Santalales; family Viscaceae; genus Viscum; species Viscum album. The sequence continues at coordinate 225,749,306 of OY728131.1, read as the reverse complement.
TAATGAAATTTTAGTATAATAATGATATTGATTTAATTATATTAACAATGTTATAAATGATTTTAGGAAGGATTTGAATAAAAGAAAAAACTAAGAGATGAAAATACTCACATTGGAAGCGTGAGTTTTCTCGTGAAAAACTCCTTGGAAGCGAAGGCCTTAAGAAAACATAAGTTGACTAGAAGCTTATGAAGGTGGGAGAGGGTTCTAGGAGGATAAAAAAGGAAGAGTTTTAAGGAGTAATTCGAAGGTGAAGTGTAACTTGAAAGGGTGGAAATGATATCTCTTTATAAGAGATGAAAAGGGCACTTTGGAAACTGACGTCATTTTTTTAATAATGTCATGGAATTATTCAAGGATAAATGGATTAAAATTTGATAAAGAGTGGGTGTGGGTCAATATAAGGTCGAAACTCCTCTCATGCATTCATTTTGAGACAATGAGTGATTTTAGGCTTTTGTTTTTTACTTTTAACAATTTACCCAAATTAACTTTTACCTTGGTAATTAATTTTTAACTTTAGTAATTAACATTAAAGACAAAAAATAAGATTGGATCCTTTTACTTAATTTGAACCTTTTGATTTCAAAATTGAAAATCATTTTAACACGTGAAATTTCTAAATGTTTGAAAAGTTAATTTTAATATAAACATAGTTAATCGCCTAAAAAAGTTTTTAGAAAAAAATGTTTTTAAGCTTTAAATTTTTGCATATGAACAAATTATCTTGGATACTAATTTTAATGACAAAAATTGATTTATTATAAAAAAAAAAATAAAAGGTACAAGGCTTTCAAAGAAGATGAAAATTGATTTTCACCACCTAAACACTTAATTAGAGGAAAATACCAAAACTCGTTTTTTTATTAAAAACATTTTAATTTAGTTTTAAAAATATTGGAAATTTGATTATAAGTTCAAATAATATTTTAAAATGCATAATTTTATTCCTTAAATACATATTTTATTACTTAAAATGTTTTTTAATTTTATTGGATAAGCTTATATAATGATAAAATCATAAATATTATAATTTTCGCAAAAACCGTATTTTCAACTGAAAATAAACATTTTCCAACAAAACTCAAAACTTCATACTAAGTAGATTTTGATGTGAGGAATTTAAAAATGCATTCTATTTTAAAAAAAATTCTAAAATTTGTGAATTGAGCTTTTAAAAGAAAATACATAATACAAAGAAAATGACTTTTATTGAAATGTTGTTTTCGATATTAACTCATTAATTATTTATCTTCTAAATATTTAATGGTTTCCCATCTTAATATTTATTATAGCTTTACTAATAATTTTTCTCTTAATATGTCACGGTTTGTTGTCGTTAGATGTAGTGTGCAACGCAAGTTATCGAATATAACATCAGTTTTAAAAATCTAGAATTTCGGGCCGTTACAGGCATTGGGTCACTACTAAGGGGACCAGACCAACACCACTTTGGGCTAGAATGACTGATACCCATACCTGAGATGACCACCAAAGACGTTGCTCGGAAAGCTCGAGAACGAAAGCTTCCACCAAGTAATTTCCTCCGAATCTAGAACAAGACTGGAATAATGAAGTTGGTTGATGCGGAGCGCCTGAATCGCACATTCGGGACGGAAGAACGAGAAGGAAGATCCAAATGGGTGTCAAGACGAAACGGAAGGGAAGCCACCAGGGGTAAAGTACTCACACCGAAAGAAAGAAAGCACAGAAGCGAAAGTCGGGGGGCTAAACACGTCCTAGTAAATCAACAAGGAGGAAATTGGGTCGACGATCTCGAGTGCGGGGAGAGGAACCCTAGCTTAGGGAACTCCGTGAGAGTACCTAGAGAGAATGGCGACATCCAGGATTCAAAAATTTTTTATTGACAACACACGCAAAAAAAGAAAAACGGCCCAGGGACTCGATCTCGCGATCACCACCCCAAACCCCAAACCCCAAACCCCCTGCCATCACAACCGTCTAGATGGGGCACATCCAAGATTTAGTTTGATAAAAGAACTAACACTAAACTAGTATGAGCTTGCACCCATGATATAGGAAATAAGAATAAGAAAAGGATGGAACAATACATTGTTAAAGTTCTTATTTTATTATTATGCCACCATATATATAGACGACATGTATATTTCATCAACCGTATAAATTAATCTATGTTTTTTTAAGGATGATCCAATTGCTATGATTTTTGACATTAGATAGTGGTTTAGAAAATGAACGATCATGGTATTTGTAAACAATGAGAATAGTTCGTATGAGAATCACCACCCATGAGAATTGATGCATCCATAATTATTTCATAACAAGTCTGGATCTTTGAATATGCATTTCCATCAAGGTATAGTTGGGTATGGTGTTCAATATTTTTGAAGATCAATCTATTAGTTGGGCATGAGTGGTGTTCAAAGATTAACATTTTTGAGTATTACAAAGTATGGTTTCCTTAAAATGAACAACTTGTCGTACATAGGTTCGTCAAATTAATTACTTTTAATGATATGAATGGCTTTTTAATGAAAATTGAACCGCCCCCGATCACACACTTATTTTATTTTATTTTTTTAATGAAAATCCCCGTCAACGTGCTTTTGCATGCATGGACGTATCAACGGGGAATGAGGGCAACATCGTCAATTTACATAACGTACGGACAAATGCGGGTGTGTGAGTGGAAGGCAACGACGGGTCATCCCCGGTCTAGGGGATCATTAATACGAACAAGCCCAAACGTGACCACCGGGGCCCATTCCTCTGGGGTCGCCATCGGGTTTGATGATCCAGACAAACCGGGTTGCTGCGACTCCGCCTTCGTCCTTTATTCTCCACGCTCCTCCGCTGAGCGTACAATGACGCGCCAGTCGCGTGCTGTGACGCGCCAATCGCGTGGAATATATAACTTTCAGAAACGTGCCGAACGCCCTAAAAAAATAGAAGAAATAATGATTAAAATAAACTAAAATTAATAAAAATCTATATTAAATAAATGTGTGTGCGCTCCTATGTATAAAAATGAAAAAAAAGTTTATTTTAATTCTTTTAATTTGAATATTTAGATTTTTATTTCCATATAAATTTTTATGAGGGAGGAAATAAATTCACTCAGAACAAATAAAACTAATTTCTTTTATAAAAATCCTGTTTTCGAATCAATTTTAATTTTCAACAAATTAAATTTTATGGATGAATTGGGGATGACAATGAGTCGAGTTTTTGTGAAATTTGAGGAACTTGAACTTATTTCTACAAAACAACCCTAACCATAACCCGTTTATTTTTTAAATTCACTACCCCTACCATATTATATTTTTAACTACTTGTTTAATTATCCCTACCCTTTTAATTACCCGATTAAAAATTTAAAAAATTAAATTTTATTTATAAACATAGAATAAACATATCAAAAAATAAGTAAATGTATTTTGTAACTGTACTTTATTAAATAACATATAGTTAACGAATTCAAATTTAAAATTTACATATAAATATAAAATGAGTCGAAATCAAAATAAATAAATGTTTTTTAATAATTATAATGTCATTTAAAATTTTATTATTGATTAGTTACTAGAAATTTGCATAATATGTAACATCTCGACCTTTTCGAAGAGGTACATATACTTTAACTACTGTTTAAAACCACTCGTTTTATGATGGTAATGTGCTTAAGAGGCTAAGGAGCAGTTCGAGAGCGTTCGAGGCTCATTCGGAGCCTGGAGATCCAAATTTTGGAAAGACAAACTAAATCGCACGGTTAGTGCTAAACGCGCGGGTGGTGCAACAAATTATATAGTGTTGCACGGTTAGTTTGACCATGCACCCCAAACTGCACAACTATGCGAGGCTTTCCAATGGGCCGAAAGAGGCCACGCATTCTGTCCAAACTGTGCGCCCAGAGCCGCACTCTTAGTGTCACTTAACCAGTGGCGCCGCACAATTTAGGTGTACAGTTTGGAAAACCGTACAGTCAACCTGTGTGACTCTTAAAAACATGTGAAAAGATCATTTTTCTCAAGCATTCATTTAAGGTTTTCTCATCCTTTTTTCTCCCCATTCGCGTGCACCTCCACTCCCTTACATGAGAGTCTTCTTCCGTCCTCCAACCTAGGCTTCGAGCTAGGTTCCTCCTTCGAGCTTTAATTCCTTCACCGTCGATTGCGTTGGATGTGTATCGGTAAGAGCTTGACTCCTCATTCGTTTCTTTGTTTATTCTTCCAACTTAAGTGCTTTTTTGGTGCGATCTAATATGTCTTATTTTCAAAGCATTTGTCTATTTTACCGATTTCTCTCATTCTACTTTGAATATGAAGCTGATAACGGGCGAGGGTTAGTCTACAAACCTAAGGTTGGTGGTTTAGTATCGTTTTCCTAAAGTTGAGTCATTTTATAACAAGCGTCGTCATGCTGTACACTGGAATTTCCGCATGTTGCCTTAAAATTATAATTTTCTTATTCCAAAATGTTTACCCATGTAGAAATGCTCTATGTACCCTTGTTTATGGTCAGAGGTTCCCCACCACGACAAGTGCCACCCCTTAAGGTGTGCATATGTGATGTCATTGACCAATTAAATGTATATATGGACAAACCACCTTTAAAGTGGGCTTGGATTGATACCTAAATGAATTTACCACCTTGAATTAAATGGGAGTGAGTGGTACAACCACTTCACATGACTTCCATATGAATAAAGATTATGCCCCTTATTTAAAAAATATTAAATGAGTTGAAATTCATCATTTGGCTTGTATTAAAGCATGACCGACCATTATAATGAAATGTGATATACGAGCATAGCGTCCCTATATAAATGTGATGACCGGGCATGACGTCCCAATTGAAATGTGATATACGGGCATGATACCCCAAATGAAATGTGATATATGGGCATGGCGTCCCAATTGAAATGTGATATACGTTCATGGCATCCTAAATGAAATGTGATATACAGGCATGACACCCCTAATTAAATGTGATAAGTGAGCATGATGTCCTATATGGCGATACATAGACATGGCGACCCATACGATTCATGGCTTCCGGGCATGGCGTCGCTTGACATTTTATGAGACTTATACTACTATTCATGGATGCCCAAGTTACACCTCGGGTTCTAGCTAATAGTGGTAGTATATATATATATATAAACTCCACTATGCATATAGACAATATATATAGATACACATCCATATAATCATAGACACGTGTTCAATGATATCCCGACATAGGCTGAAGTAGGTAGTGTCAGTCTGGTATCCTTTAAGAACCAGAGCTGACCCGTTCACATTTTATATTTTGCTTACATTATTATACAAGAACACTACTCATTTTATAAGCACCGGTTGGGTTTTACTAGACCCCGTTGATGGTGGTCTATTGAGTATATCTCACACCATGTTCGGGCCATCGGTTGGTACCCAAACATAACTTATGGATACAGGTCAGGAAAAAGGGAAGCGTCTGACAATGGATGCTTGATTATCCGCTAAGGATGAAGTACATGAAAAAATGACTAAGCTTATGCTCGCGATGCCAGTGTAGACAGTTTTTGGTCTTTCTGTATTTTTGTATTGCGTGATGTGTATGCCTTTACCCATGTTACCCTTTTTGTATATCACATGACATAAGCATCATCTTGTATATGATATTGATTAGGTTCCAGCCTGTTTATTTTATCTGAATGATTTATTATTCCGCTGTTGATTATTTATTACTATTTCCTATGTTTATCATTGTATATAGTTGTGCTACACTTTGACCTAAGGGCATAGTCACCCCATTGACACACCCTAGGTCATCATTGCTAGTCGACAGTCTCTGGCATACGAGAAGACGCACTTGAGGCTATGTGGCCAACCGAGTTAAGTTACTTATGAGTGAACCAGGTCTGAGACGCTACACAATCTGGTTCAGGTTTTATGACATCTTAAGAGTACTACCCTAACCCTAATAATTTATTAATCGGGTTTTCAATTTTCTACTCCAACCCTATAAATATTCATTTAACAACTACTCCAACTCTATTTAATTAGGTCGTGTAGTTTCGGGTACCAGGTTAACGGGCAGTGTAGCACTTCGAAAATTTAGTTTAAAAGAATACTATGTTCAATAACTTATTTAACATGCAATACCGTGCTTTAAGAGAACTGTGATATACTATAAAAATATTATTATTTAAATGTGAGCATTGTAACCTAGCCGTTAAATTGATGATATGAATATGAATAACTACATTATGAAAAATATTTATAAAGGTTTTATATAATGTATATATATATATATTAATGCGTAATAAATATGTACTCAATTTTCAGTAAAGATATTTTATACTTCAAAAAAATGTTTTTTCAAAAATAGTTTTTATTGCATATTGTGCGCAGAAATTATAATTAATTTTTACCATTTTTAGAAATTGTATTTGATAGAATAAATATCATTTTTGAAATCATCATGTTAATATTAGCTTATGGTGATTTTTTGAGATTTTTTCTAAAAAAATTATTTTTCAGTGAATAGTGAAAATACAGATTTTTATAAAATTGTTATTTTTTTTAAATCACAAATTTTAAAATTCATATTCTATTTTGGTTTTGGAATTAAATTAACATCATATCCATTTTATTAAACATAATCTAAATAATTCCATAAGAATCAACACTATATTTGATTTTGGTATAAGTTCATTTTTATGTATAAAACACAATTATCTAAAAACTGTTTTTTGTTACGTTTTACGCATTTAAATTAAAATTGATTTCTTCCACCTCAAGAAATTGAATCTTGAAAAATATATTCCATATTTAGAATCATATGTTCCATGAAAAACCCTTAAACTTTTGTTCTTTGAATGAAAAGTCTTGTTTCCCTCTTTCCTCCTCCCTGTTCCAAGACTAGCCATGTTTGGGTAAATGATCAAGAGCTTGGAGAAGCTTGTGGAAGCTTAAAGTTGGTTTTGATCACTATCCAAAATGGCTTATAAAATCCATGTTGCTAAGCTATGGTGATGAAAAAAATGACCAGGGTCTTTATCCCACACCATAGCCTAAGCCATTTCAGCTACGGGCTCAAGAAGACCACAGCTTGCACCACTCAGCGGTGCAAGCCATTTCGACATCATGATTTTTGGGAAACTGCCAATTTAATTCGTTTGACCCTCAAATCTTGTCTGTTTTAAGGGAAAAATTCATGGGAATTAATTATGGGGTTTTTAATTTGATTATTAATCGATTCCAATGCTTATTAATCGATTCAATCCCTTTAATTCATTGAATTCTTCTCTTTCATATAATTTTTGTCTGAAACCCTAGAATCCTTCGATTTTTTATGTTGTTTTCGAATCAGGTAGATTCCTTCCATGTTTGGGTCCAATTTTTCCTCTCTTTGACCTTTCTAAGGATTTGGTTTGTTCTCCTTCATTGTTGATTCCGAATTTTTCATAGACATTGATACTTGGTTTCATCTAGTGAGGGAATTCCGGTGTTGGTGAATCAATGACATCCTTGATATTTGATGATAATCTTGATAACTGGTGGTGTTCTTGATAGTCGGCGGTGTTCATGATGGGTGGTAGTGTTCTGCGACGTTATTATCATTCTCTTGGTGACTTCCTTTCTTGTCATTTTCCAAGAGTGATTATTCCTTCTCCCATCAATCGGGCCCATATTCTACCATTTTCGGTAGTCACTATTGGGGCCCTTGGCATGCGAGCTTGTTTCAGTTGGTGTGAAAACATGGTTCGGAAGACGACACCCTTGACGAACCTTGATGTCGATGTTGACCGCCTTGAGGTAGGAAGTTCCTTACCATTTGGGGATCTCGTATACACTTTCTTCCATGATATGATTCATGTCTTTCCATGGTTTGTGCTCTTCATTGATGATGATTTCTTATGGGTGTGTGTGCATTATCGTGATACCCATACATGATCCTTATTATCATGAGAATTTCTAGAGTAACTTGTTACATTTTTTGACGATGATCATATGATTTTATATGATGCTACTATATTTCTCATGATGTTGGGCTATGCTTGTCATATCATGCTTTTCCTTGTTGTGTGTTGGCATGCCTTTGGAGGTTGTGCTTTGATGTGCATCACAGGTGGACCGCTGTGGTATGGCTATCCCTTATAGGGGGTGTGTACACGACATGTGATGACGAAGATGGACCCATAACCGAGGTAAGAGCATGATAAAACTTTTGGCCCAGACAAAACTCAATGCCTTGTGGATACCGAGTAACGTGCTGAAACTCGATGCCTTGGGTATATCAAGTAACGTGCTGAAACTCGATGACTTACGGATTTCGAGTACATGTTCACCAGATCACCTTGTGGACCGACTGAGACTCGATACCTTGAGGATATTGAGTAACATGTTCGATATCCTTGTTTCTAGTTCTTGATCTTTTCTGACAACCTTGATTATCCTTTCGATATAGATTTGAAGCAGGTACAACGGGGGGTTTGTGGTGGCTTGGTCATCATACAACTACTCAAAACATGATGGTGTGTTTTTTGTTCTTACTTTCACATTAATTATTTTTAAAACATACACATGTTATACATGTGAAAATTTGTTAAGAACACATTGGTGGTGTCCTACTGGGTTTTATTACTCACTCCCTATACAGGAATTTTGATGCGTGTTCAGACTTAGGGATCCAAACAAGGGCAAGGGGCCCATGACAAATGGTTCAGCCAAGGAGTATGATGATGAGATCGGTACCAAGACATACTTTAGAGGATACTACTGTTTATTTATTTATTTAACCATATTCACATTTACACTAGTTTGGTTTTCCACTTTGGAGCCTATTTATTTATTTCTTGACATGTATTCTATGTTGTATTATTTATTTCCGCACGTTAACTCAGATTATTATATTATATTTTATATTTTTTCATATTGTTAATTGTGAAAGGACATTATAATGATGTTATAGTCTCCCCACTGATAGAATTAGACCCTCATTTCTAGCTGGAAACCTCTTGTGTATGTGGAGGCATTTATGAGGTCATGTGACACTCTAAATGTGACCTGGTGGTTCGAGACGAGACATTACAAAATGGTATCAGTGTACAATTTTTATTATTTTATTTTTGAACAACCCAAGAAATGGTGGGAATGAGATAACTATGTGAGACTCGGGTAGGGGATTTTCCATGTGCCCGACCATCTCATCTGTAATGGACCTCCGAGTTACTACTGACTGGATTGTTGCTGTAGTTTTACGGGATTTTGGGTGTTTTCATGCATCATGATTAGGCATGTAGGTTCACATTACATATTTATACTTGTTGTTTTGATTCATAATAGTTCTTTAATTTAATGAATTAATTTGTGTTATATGTTGAAGGTATACCTATATTTATGATTGTGTGATATATCTCTTTTTTCTTGCTGTTATGATATATATGTGTTGGAATTAATTAATGGGACATGAGCATGTTGTTATGATTTTTAAATATATGTGGCTATGACTAACATGAAAGTTTATAGAACTTAGTCAGTTCTAGGAGGGTTATACCTTAGGTTAAGGGTAGACTCATACGAGAACCTTTGTGTGATCCCAAAGGCTGGTAATGATCACTCTTAAATGTTTTAAATGTTTTCTTCATGTTACAGAAAATGTCACCTCAGAGATACTTGATAGGACCAATTTATGGAGTAGTATATAAGGCTACCATGAGGGAGGACATCCCTATTCTACCACTAGTTTTGTAGGAAAATGATCCTTCACCCTTCCCATTGGTTCAGTCAAAGGAAACACTTCATCAAGGAGTCCTCTGCCTAGTGTCTGTCTAAGGTGAGGGAGTTACCAGGACCATGGTTGACTTATCTTGGGACTTCTAGCTCCAATATCCTCTATTATTCTAGGGAATTAGAGGCCCTTATGATGAATAATATTGGATACAAATTGTCAAGATGATCTTAGATTTGTTAAAGAACCTGGAGGATTGGAAGGTGAAGCTTATGAACTTTATGCTTTAGGATGCTACTGGACATTGGTGGGACATTATGCTTCAGGATGGAACATGTGACGATCTCACATGGGAGAAATTAAAATATATATTATTTGAGGACTTCTTACTGGGTATGATGAAGTTATATTGATCACAAGAGTTCGTGGAGCTTTTCCAGGGGATGATGACAATGTCTACTTACTTGTAATGATTCATGGAGTTACTACGATTCACTCCTCTCTTGGTTGGGGATGAGGCATATAAATCTAGGAAGTTTGATATTGGGATTCCACTAGAGTTGAGATGACAGGTCAGGAACTTCAATCTGACAACTTATACTTAGGTGTTTCGCAAGGCCTTGGTGATAGATAAGGGTATGGAGGAGGATCAAGCAGCTGGTCTTATTTCATCCTTCATTACTCAAATGATAGGAACTCCTACTGCTTCCACGGGTGTCACCTCTATTAGTAGGAATAGGAAGTCTAGGTATGCATAATAGAGTATGGATTCATCACCCCCCTTAGGAGGAGTACCACTATGATTCAACTATGGGAAGGTCAGACACTATCACAAGTTCTACAAAGAACATTAGAGAATATGTCAACAGTATGGAAAGACAGGGAATCTTCCATAGTTTTTTCTTTAGAGCTTTGAGGATGAGGTTCTAGAGAGGTGAAGAAAATACATGATATATGACCTAGGGATCTGGCTGGGGTCCTCAACAGTAATATCATACGATGATGACTCAAATTGGTCATGCGTTTCAGGGGAAGGGTCACAAAGATGAGGTATGTCATGTGTATATAGTAGATTAAACTCTAGAAGATGGTAGTGAGGGACCATTTACTGTTTGAGGTATGATTTAATCACCTCTATTTTATCTATTTCCTTGTTTTATACCAGTGCTTCTCGTTCCTTCGTATCTACATATGTTGTTTCAAAACTTAACATACCAGTCAAGTTATCCTCTGAGTTACTTTCCCTCGATACACCATTTGGCAAGAAATTAAACCATATTCAGTGATGCCCAAAGTGTCCTATAGTCATTTACAATTATGAACATTTGTGGGACTTCATGTTTCTGTAGACAATGAGCTTCGATGTAATTTTTGGTAAGGACCAAATGATCATCTTCTAAACTCACATAGATTGTTATCTGATACAAGAATCATTTAATTCAATGAAGGGGAGAGGTACATGATGATCAAAGAATGTGAATTAGGAGAAGGTAGAGTTGGTCCAGAATTGAGTTATCTTGGGATTATCATGACACAGATTGAAGACTTGGTTCTTTTGGCATGATCAATGGCAGCACCCTCATCTTTTCCTCCAGTCATGGATCTCTATCAGAATATCTTTCTAGAAATTTTCACAAGCATTCCCCCTAATATAGGAGTTGAATTTGAGATATATATTGTGTTGGGTGTGAAACTCATTTCCATACCCCCTTATCATATGATGACAGTCGAGCTGAAGGAGCTCAAGGTGAAACTTGAGGACTTAAAGAAGAAGGGATTTATCAGGATGAGTAATTCACCATGGGGTACACCTATGTTGTTCTCAAAGAAGGAGGATGATATTATTTGACTCTAAATAGGTTACCAGAAGCTGAACCAAGTGATATTAAAGAACATATGTCATTTTCCTAGGATTAATGATCTTTTTAATCAGTTACAGGGAGCCCAGTGGTTCTACAAGACTAATATTTGATCGGGTTATCACCAACTACGAGTTAGAGAGGTGCACATCTTTAAGATGGTGTTTTGGAGAAGTTATAGGATATACGAGTACTTGGTGATACTATTTGGATTTAATAATGCGTTGGAAATTTTCATGGTTCTTGTGAGCATGATCTTCCACCCACAGCTAGACCTTTTCATCATGGTGTTCATTTATTACATCCTCATCTACTCTCCAACCCATGAGCAACATGCTATACATCTTGAGATAGTTCTGAGTATACTTAGAGAAAATTGAATTTATTCCAAGCTATCAAAGTGTAACTTTTGGATTTAGGAGGTGAAATTATTAGGGTGTGTGGTGTCTACGACGTGTATATCCATGTACGTAGAAAAAGTGGAGGTAATGATGTCATGGACACATCCCCAGAACATGTTTGAGATCAAAAGATTTCCTATTTTATAAGGACACTATCAACACTTTATCTAGGACTTATCCCATATATAAACACTCATGAATTTATTGAAAAAGAAGGGAGTGAAGTTCCATTGGTCAGACCAGTGTAAATAAATGTTTCGTAAGTTGAAGAGGAGGTTAAATATAGCTCCAGTATTGATCATACCTATTACTAGGACCAATTATACTGTATACTATGATGCATCAGGCATTGGTTTGGGAGTAATAATAATGCATAGAGAGTATGTAGTAGCTTATGGGTCATGTTAGCTACAACCCCACGAGTGGAACTATCCTACTCATGAATTGAAGTTGACAGTTGTGGTTCATGATCTGAAGTGTTGATGACATCATCTCTTAGGTGAGATGTTTTTTTTCTACATTGACCGCAAGAGACTTTGTTATATCTTCACACAACTATACCTAAATCCAAGGAAGAGGAATTGGGTAGAGTATATATAGACATTCATCTTTGAGAAGGGATATGTACTTGGTAAGGGTAACATCATTGTAGATTGTCACGAACCAACCCGGGTTGACCCTGAACCGGTCACCCGAGCCTGTCTGTGACATGGCCTGAGAGGCGTTCCCAATCCTCCTGGGATGGCGACAAGTTCCAAGGCGTCACAGAGGCTGTGGGAACAATTTCTACCAATATAAATAAATAAAGAATCAGAAATAATACAGAGCATCGTAAAAAAAACCCAAGTAAAGTGACTGGCCGGAACAAAAGAAAATCAAACTAACCAAACTTGACATCCGAACTAACTCTGTGTAACCCCACGGGTCACTCTCTGACTCAATGATCAAGCGTCGCCCAAGGTGAGCATACTCAAGCTGTAGCCTGTAAAAACACTAAAAACAGAAAAGAACTATAGGTGTGAGTATTAAAACTCAATAGGCTAGCCCGATATCAATTCCCAATGCACTACCTTTAAAATTAAGAAGCATCAATTCTAAGTTTGAACTACAATATATTAAAATATGCATTTCTACAATTTTTACTTAAAAACAAAGTACAAACCATTGCCCTTAATCAGTTGAAAAACTAGATTCTAACTTTAGGTGTTACCATGCTACTTTAAGGGGAAAGAGATGATTTAATTTGAAGCTCACACTAAAAAGTTAAAAACACATCTGCTTTAAAAGGAAAACATTTTTCATAGGAGTTAGGAAACCGAAACATCACTTTCCACAAAAAACACCACCCGAGATCACCAAACAAATTATATAGAAAGGGAAATGTAAATAGGTAAGAAAGTATCTCAACAACAGTTCAAACAGCTAAAATCCACTAGACATAGAAAAACCCAAGAGATTGAGAATAATCCAGACGACACTAATACCTACGACCCCATCTATAGTATCATGCCACATATGATGAAATATAACGCTCCAAAATGCTCGGCCATCCTTTCTCAGGCAGGCCTAGGGAAAATCCCATAGCAATAAACCCAAACATATCCGCCTACTATGGGCCACTGGTCAGTACCATAACCTACCAGTGCAGTACTCGTCTCAGACAATTCTCTCAATACGTCAGGTTCGTATGTCGCAAGTATAAAAAGAAGTGATCCAATAGATGTTGCTGAGCATAAAATCACAGCCTATATTTATAATAATATTCCACAGTAGGTCTCACCCAGAGTCTCCCCAAGTATTTCCCTCATTCCTTATATTCAAGAAATACCAAGGGTTTCCAACCGAGGAAACCATATAACAAAACTCAGGGATTCCATACCGAGGACATACCGGCCATCCCATGTCAACAAGGTACGAGGAACATCCACGAGAGTTTTGCAATAAACACTTTACATTTTTTTTAAAGTGGCCAAACGGGCCTTTAAACACTATTCAAAAAACCTATTTTTTTCAAAGGTACAATTTCCACATTTCCAAAAGAGATGTAAAAACATCATATAACACATCCAAACATTGATAAAATGCTTTTTAATATAGTTAGACTACACACTCAAGATCCAACCATTTTTAATGAAATGCCAAAACATACTAAAACACAACTCACACTTTTGTAAAAGCCAAACCACTTGGAAAACCACAGAAAGAACCAAAAAAATTATTCTTCACGCTGCTGATACATTTATAAACCCCAACAATTTATTTATATCACCCTTTACTCCAAAAAGCCAAATGGGCATTTTATAAAGAAAACAAGGCATGAAATGTTGAATAAAACAATTTCAATTTAACCCTCAACGAATTATGAACCCCAATATGCATGCCATACTTTTATTTAAATTGTTAAACCTTGTTTTTAACTTTACAAACCATGTGTGTAAACATCCGGTATTTGCAACTCGACACAACGCGCAACCCATTCATTTAAAAAAAACCATTTTTGAAATAGTACGCACCCCAGAGACACCCTCTTTTATAATTTGAACTACCAAAATAATTTAACCAATGTTGAGCAAATAATAAAACACCAATCCAAAGGCACAAAAAAGTTTTACATAAAATGAAACTCAATTCTACACAAAAATACTACTTTAAAGTTAACCACACAATAAGACCATATTCAACAAGACTTCAAATGTAAACCACATACTAAAAGACTAACCAGAAGGCTGTACCAAAAATAATTAACATGTATAATAAGTGCAAAAAACATAGAATTAATGTTTTTTAAATTTAGAAGGCAAGTGCAAGGGGGTTCCTACCTTGAGATCAAAGTGCAATGACTACACAACCTCGGAACCAAGCCGCGACGACAATGCAACCACAGAAACAAGCCATAACGACAACACAACCTCGGAAACACCTCGCACGGGTCCTAAAACATCAATTCTATCAAGAACAACTATCAATTGACAAAACCACTAACAAAACAAAGATAAAAATAATAATAAATCAGGAGGTGTAATGTTATACCGATAGGGAGAAAACGCATTAGTGGATGGCAATGCCGGGGGGGGTGCGTGCTGGTCGGGAAAGGGTGAGGTACCGGAAGAAGCGGTCACGACTGAAGGATGGTTTGATTGGTCTGTGCGTGCCGAACAACAGGGAAGGGTGTGCCAGAACTATGTGAATCAGCCAGAAGGGGCCGCTGGGGCTGTTTCTAGGAGGCGCTGGAGCGCACTGCCAGGGGAAAGGAGGAGGGGAGTGCTTCGAATTTGTCTGGACAGAGGCAAGGGCGAGGAGGGGATGCAACGGACAGGTGCTGTCGAGGTGCCGGTAGGAGGCAGAGAGGGAGGTCGGGTCCAGGGCGGTGCTACAGGGGGGAGGCATGGGGATGGTTTGCTCAAGCGCAACAAGGGGGAGCCGAGGGCTGGAGAGAGAGTCATCGTTTATGGGAGAGCAGGAGGCCAAAGCAGGTGGGGGTATCGACAAGGCATGCTCGTGCCGAAGGAGGAATGCGGCCGGGTGGAATGCGCCGGGATAGGCGGAGCGGCGCCGGGCTACAGGGTCGTGAGGTGGAGGGAGTAGACGCCGGAATGGGTGGGTGAAGGAAGCTGCGTGCACTATAGTTGCAGTGAGGGAGGCTGGATCGCCGCACCAGGAGGGAGGAAGGATGCGGCGCGCAGCTGGGAAAAAATGAGGGGAGATAGGGTTCAGCCAATATTTATTTATTTTTTCTTAAAAAAACACCTAAAAAAACTACTAACACAATAATAATAATAATAATATTTTTAATAATAATAACACTAATAATAATAATAATAATAAAATCATGATGGTAAAAATAAAAATAATAAAATAATTTATTTATTTTAATGATAATAAAATCTTTAACAACAATAAAAATATTAAATGACAACAATTAATGCTTGTATTAATTACAAAAATTATTTATTTACATTTTTTGAGAATGGGCGGTCGCGCCGTTACCCGGGAAGAGCCGCACGGGGTTTCCGAAACGTGCTCTGCTCGTGTGCCCAACAACGTCAAACCTAAAACACACATTTTTCTTAACACAAACTCAATAACATCATCCAAGACTCACCCTGGACTACAAAAAAAAATTATTTAAGGATAAAGAAATAATAAAATAATAAAATAAAATAAACGCCTAGGTCTGGGTGTGACATAGATGCTCTTAGTCGTAAGACGCAGGTAGCTCATGAGCTTGGTGAGCGGCCTTATGAGGAGTAGTGGCACTTGATGAGCTTGTTGGATGATTGAAGGATGGATTCTCATGAGGACTATGAATTGATGAATTTTTCCCTCTTTAGTGATTATATATTCTCTTTTAGACTAGGTAAAGGCGGTTTAGGAATCCAACCCTAAGTGTGATGTGATGAGGGAATGAGTTGTAGGTGGTGACCCATTACCTAGGTGATCATTGAATGAAGATTATATGATATTTGTGAATGGGATAGTTATATTAAATGCTTACACCAAGGAAGAGATGATGAGAGAATTCCATACCTCTAGATGGGTGGTGTATCCCAGAGTAACAAAAATATACCACGACTTCAAGAGACAATTTTGGTGTCTAAGGATGAAGAGGGATATCGCTGGTTTAATCTCTTGATGCCTTATCTACTAGAGGATAAATGAAGAGCACCATCACATGGTGTTTTACTCCAAATAATTCATGTACCCTTGTGGAAGTGGGAGTACATCACGATAGACTTTGTGATAGGGTTTCCCAGGACCCCAAGGACTCATGATATTGTCTTGGTGATTGTTAACCAGATGATGAATGTTACCCACTTTTTACTGATCTATGAGACTCAATCAGTAGATCATATGAGAATAATTAATGTCCAATATATTGTATGATTACATGGAGTTCCCTTGAGTATTTTTTTGATAGAGATTCATGTTTTACGTCGTGGTTTTGGAAGGGCTTGCAAAAGGATATAGGGACTCGACTGAGATTGAGAACAACATATCATCCTCAGATAGATGGATAGTCAGAGTGAATGATACATATATTTGAGGATATTATTTGATCTTGTATCCAAGTCTTTTGTGGAGCATGGGATGATCATCTAGACCTAGTAGAGTTCACATACAACAATAGTTATTAGCCTTCGATTTAGATGACACATTTTGAGGCTCTTTATGGGAGGCCATGTCATTCAAAACATTGTTGGTATGAGGCTAACGAGGAAAAGGTTGTGGGGCCTAGTTTTATTTAGTATACCACCAAGAGAGTGCATCCAATTTTGAATAGGTTGATCACAACTCAGAGCAGACATAGATATTATGTCGACTACATGATTTGACCTCTTTAGTTTTCTATAGGCAATAGAGTTTTCTTGAGAGTGAATCCTCAGTTAGGCCACCAACATTTGAGGAAATAAGGAAATCTAGCTCCATGTTGTTTTTACCCCTTCGAGATCACCATGTGGGTTGGGATAGTGGCACACTATCTATATATTTCTTTTATGTTATCAAGGTATGAATGATGTGTTTCATGTATCTTAGATCTGGTGGTACATGACTGATCTTATGCATTCCATTGATTGTAAGGATGTTGATATAGAGTCTGAAGCATCATACGAGGAGTGCCCAATGTAGGTGTAATGATCCAGCCTGGGTGCCACACACTGGTGCCCCGAGCTCATTCTCCACATGACCTCAAGCATGTCTCCCTATATGATAGAGACTGTCGATTAGCAATGAGGGTTTGGTAAGTGGATCATGGGGAGACTATACCCTCTTTTATCAGAGTAATACACCAATGAGAATAAATAAACAATAGCTGAAACATATATATTCATAAAAAATACCAATATCTCAAGATAGTCAAATCAAGAAATACAATATCCAAATGAAATAGAAAACATGCCATGTTAATGAAAGTGTCAAGTGTCTAAAATGAAAAATAAAAATAAAGACACCAAAGACTCCCGAGCAGGCCTCGAACCATGTATGGTTCCCTCATCCAAGCTCCATCCCAAAATCAGCAATCCAACCCAAGGCCTTTTCCCTTAACCTATCCAGAAAACAAAAATTCTATTTGGGTACTTATCAGAAAGCCTAAGTAGGGTGTGAGTACAACTTAGTAGGCCACCACCAACAACTTCTAAAACAATATACAGTCAATAGCATATATAGTTGTATAAAGCAATAAATATAATTCATAATTCAATAGTTATCACATTATTAAAGTATTCATTATTTAACCACATAAACCCGTAAGTTCGCGTGGACACCCAAACCTCAATACCTACTTCGGCTTGTGCCAAAGTCTGAACCATTCCGCATTATCAATTCACAATCCATCAAACCAATTGGATTTCATTATCCATTTTATTTCAATTTATAATATGGCTAATTGGAACCATAGTCCAATGCCAACAATTTGGGTTTAGGTCTTCATTACAAGGACCTCGTGGTCTTTGGAAGTAGCAAACCATGACCCACACATATTTATCATGAAACACTTCAGAATCAGCAGACCATGTCCCTCACACGTGGGATTTGGAAGAAGCAGACCATGTCCCACTCATATTTATCACTACGGGCTTAAAAAACAGCAGATCATGTCCTGTTCACGCAGGCTTTGGAGTCAGTAGACCATGTCCCACACACATTCATCAAACATTCATATACATATATAGCACACAAACACACACACACAAGCCAACGATCTTGTACCCAAGTGATACAAGCTCCTGCTTGGCATCCAAAAGACCCAGGATCAAATTTGGGTAGGGACAAAATTCTGGGTATTGTAGAAGTACTGTAGCAGGGCACTGTAGCAGTATTGTAGTAGCGGTGGAATATAGCAGTGGTGGTACTATAGCGGCAGAGACACTGTAGCAGGGCTGTAGCGGTGGTGGTACTGTAGCAGTGTGGGTACTGTAGTAGCACTGTTCACCGAGGGGTCCTTTGGACCAAAAAACGGGCTTTCAATCCTTATATTGAGGCCACTTGGCCTTGGGCTTTCAGGCTATGTAATGGGTCTCTCTCTACCCAGACTAAAAATATGTCTTTGCTTTAATAATAAATTGAGGCTTAGGCCCCAACCTTTAAAAAAAACTCACACACACACACACCACCAATATCACAAAAAAAATAACTATGTCACATCAATCAAGATTAATCAACATTAATCCTCTTATCACAATAATTCTCATTAATTAATCCAAAAATCGATTAATCACACTCATACCATTAATTAATTCTTCAATTAATTAATCACATCCGTTCTATTAATTAATTCAATAATTAATTAAATCTATTTTAGAAATCACAATAACTCATAATTAATTCCATGATTAATTATCTAATTAACAAACTTAATACCTCATAATTAATTCACCGATTAATTATTCAATTCATAATATCATTATCCCATAATTAATTCCATAATTAATTATTCCCAAATCCCAAAATTTTACAATTCCATCATTAATTAATTCATCAAAATTAATTAATTTAATCAAGAACTTCAATTTATAAACAACCATAACAATTCTAAAATTTTAATACATTTAATCAAAATCATGACTATGGGATTTGAATATTAGACCACCACCCTCAATTTTTTGACGAAGACCACCCAAAAAAATCCCCAAAATTGAGCAGTACAACGATGTAGATCTATATCCAAATATACAACACTAAATCAAGATTAAACAATTCAATATTTCTTAAATATAGATCTAGATCCATAATCTTAGATCTAGATTCTCCAAATCTAGATCTAGATCTAGAATAAAAAAGATAACTACCACTAAACAAAAGAGAGAACAAATGAGGATGAATGAGAATGCAATGAGACATGATCCAATTACCGGGGAGGGGTGTAGATCTTCGATCCGAGATTTGAATCATGAATAACACAGGTCACACATCATTGGAATCCCTCTGTAAATCTCTAAAACCATCCAAAATCGTAAGGGTACAATTTTGGGTCGAAATGGGTGAGTTTTGGGGGTTTGGGGGAATTGAAAACTATTTTTCGGGCCACATTAAAATCAAGCACGATTTCTTAGGCATGGGCGCACAGTTTTCTATAACCGTGTACTAACCATGAACCCATTATATTTAGGGTGCATGGTTTCTATTTTTAGGGCACACGATTTGACAAACCATGCATTATCCATGTGAACCCCCACTATACAGGGTTTCACGGTTTCCTGGGCTGGGGTGCACGGTTTTCTCTAATCTTACACCAAACATGAACAACCCCCTTTTCTTCGATTTTTTTTTCAATTTACACCCAAATACACTCAAAAGTAAAACCCATATGAAAAGTACCCAAAAAAACACAAGATTATATATAAATGAGTCTGATTCAACTCTAAAAAAGGTTGGGATCTTATAATATCCCCAAATTATAACAACTCATCCTTGAGACACACTTCCAAAATTATCTAAGATTCTGCGTAAAACATATTGGGCCACTAAACCCTCATATCCGCATCCATTTCCCATGTTTCCTCCTTCACACGCCCATGTTTCTATAATACACAAACTATCGACACATTCTTTCCCCACAACACCTTCTCACTATGATCCAAAACAGATATTAGATGCTTATCAAAGGACGCCTTTACCTCAAGATTAACATCATCCACCTCGATCACATGAGAAGGGTTGGGGTGATACCACTATAGTTGTGATACATGGAAAAATTCATGCATAACACTGTATTTCTATGGAAGATCCAATCAGTTGACCACCGACCCAATTCTCTCCACTACCTCAAACAGTTAATAAACATGGGTGCCAAATTTCCCTATCTTCATATCTTGTGGTGGCCCAACCTAGGAGACACCTAAAGGAATACAAGATCACCCGTTTTAAACTCTAGGTGTTAACTCAATCTATCATCATATGAATTCTACCTACTCTGATCCATATCCATTTGATTCTGAATTAGTTGAACCTACTCTGATGTCTCATGCATGAGACTCAGTCCCAACAACTCTAACTCACCAACCTCCATCCAGTATAGCGGTGATCTTCATGGCCTACTATAAAGAGCCTCATATGGTTCCATAAGTATAGTTTCCTAATAACTATTATCATAGAAAAAATCCACTAAATATAAGTGCTTCTTCTAAGACCCATCGAAGTCAAGAACACATGCACGCTGTATATCCTCAAGTACTTTTATGGTATGCTCTGAATTCTCATTTGCCTATGGTTGAAAGTCCATATTCAACAATACTTGTGTACCAATCACCTTCAGAAATCCATGCTAGAATCATGAAGTAAAGCATGATTCATGATCTGAAACTATAGTCTGTGGCACCCCATGCATACAAACTATCTCCTGAACATACAGTTCTCCCAAATTCTCAACTGAGAAGGTTTCCCGTATAGGTAAGAAATGCACTAATTTTGTTAGTCGATCCACAATAACCTAGATAGCATCATTCTTCCCAAGCATCTTTGGGAGACCCAACGTGAAATCCATATTCACATCATCCCACTTCCATCCCAGAATGGGAAAAATCTACAAAAAACCTCCAGGTCATTGATGCTCTTCCTTCACCCGCTGAAAGGTGTAGCATTATGTCACAAACCCTACTATCTTCTTTTTTCATGCCTAAATACTAAAACTTCCATCGTAGGTAACAGTACATTTTTGGTCACACTTAGATATACCACCCACTTCGAGGAATGAAATTTTCACATCATCTCATCTCACATGCTCATAGGCACAACAACTCAATTCTTGACATAGATGATCTCATCCTCATATATGCTCTAGTTTGAAGGTGTCGCCCCACCTTCAAGGCTTTCCCTCAAAGTCAATCACTCTGGATCCTTATACTATCTGTCACTGATCCATCTCAATAGTGCAGACTCCAATAAAAATGATATGAGATTCATCTACTCCTAACTCTCCTAAACCATAATGTGTATATCATCCAACAAGGTCATCATCTTCCACTCAGCACTAGACTCCTAAATCGCCCGAGTATAATTTTTCCTACTCAAAGAATCAATAACACTGTTCCCATTTTTGGGCATATATCCTAGCTCAAAATTTAATGACTGTATATAATCCACCCATCTTCGCAAATGGAGATTCAAATATCTTTGCAAAAATAGGTATTTTAAGATTTTATGATATGTATACACCATAAAATTATCTCCCAATAGATAATTACACCAACACTTCAAATCATAAACCACTGCTTCCAACTCTAGGTCATTCATAGGGTAGTTCTGTTCATGTGGCCTCAACTGTCGAGACCTATATGCTATGACTCGATCTCCCTATATCAATACTGCTATGAGTCTGATCACAGAAGCATCACAATACACCATATAATCCTCACCTGGCTCGAGGAGGATCAAGATCGGTGTCGATGTCAAATGCTTCTTCAACTCTTAAAAGACATCCTCATAAGATTATGTACATTCAAACATTTTCCCTTTCTTAGTAAAGACCGAAATCAACACTTATAAATGGGAAATTCTTAGATGAATCTCTGATAATATACAGATAACCATGGAAAACTATGGATATTGAATACTTTCTTAGGATGCTCCCAAGAAACCACTGCCCGAACCTTCTTCAAATCTACTAACACACCTTCCTCTGAGATGATGTGTCCTAAGAAGTGTACATAATCAATAAAAAATTGACACTTATATATCTTGGTGTATAGTTGATGTTCTCTCAGTGTACTCAGGATGATGTCAAGATTTTGGGCATGATCGTCACAAGTATTGGAGTGCACCAAGATGTCTTCCACAAACACCACTACAAAAAAATCTAGGTATGAATGGAATATTCTATTCATTAAGGCCATAAACACTGCTGGTTCATTCTTCAACCCAAATGGCATTACAAAAAACTCATATATTCCATACCTTATTCTGAAAGTAGTCATCGGTATATCAGAGTTCTGGACTCTCAGCTAGTGGTACCTTGATCTCAAGTTGATCCTTGAGAACACAAAAGATCCTATCAACTTTTCAAATATAACATTGATATATAGAAGTGGATACCAGTTCTTTACAATAATTTTATTTAACTTCTAGTAATCGACACATAAGTGCAAACACCCGTCAAACTTCTTTGCAAAAAACATAGGTGATCCTCAAGGTGACACACTTAGATAGATAAATCCATTATCCTCCAACTCCTCCAACTGATTCTTAAGCTCTTGAAGCATTGTCGTTTCCATAATATATGGTCATATAGATACCGGATCATCCCCTAACATGAGCTCAATAGTGAATTACACATCTCTCTTAGGTGACATCCCTGAGAAGTCTTCAGAAAACACATCCTAAAATGGATCCACTATTGGTGGGAAAAATACCAGGTTTCACACCCCCATCATCTAGAAAAAAATAGTAACCTAGGCCATGAGCTCACTTAGTTGCTAAGTGATTGACCCCACTCGACCTTCCTGGATATGCAACTGTCCACAGTGAATGTTATTGTCACCCTTTGGATAGACGAATGTTTCTCTCCTATGGTAACAATCAATGTGGGCTTGGTATGCGACTAGCCAGTCTATACCCATAATTTGGTCTAAACCTGACATGTCAAGAATATAGAGATCCCATATAAAATGATACTCCCCAATCTCAAGAGAACATCCCTTGCACATATATATGCCTCTAGACCACACTCCCAATGGTGTATCTATAATCATAACCTCACTCACAAACTCCACCACTAAGATCAAATCATTAACAAGTTTCATAGATATAAAGGAATGAGAGACACCAATATCAAATAAAGCACTAGAAAATGTAGAAGCTAAAAGAATAATACCTCTCACAGTTGACAATCCATTCTCTCCATCCACAAGTGTATGCTACAATGCATGTAGTTGTCCTACCCCTCTTTCTTATGATGTAGTCTGACTCCCCTGAGTTTCATCACTCTAATAATATGGGTGTTATTACCCATAATCACCACATCCACTCCCTCTACCACCTCATCCAGTAGAACTACATCTTCCAGACTGATATGGTGCAGAAGATCCCCTTTTCGAACCTTGGTTTGTTCTAGATCCTTCATCACTAACCATCTACCATGGTTTCCTATAGAACCTCTATAGATGTACCATTTTACACAACATTTACATTCAACTATTGGTTGGGGAGAATGTTTTTAATAGTGTACCATCCTACCGTACTGGTGAAAACACACACGGGTAAGATCCTGTACAACTGATCCCTCTGTTTGTGTATTCTGGTTCCCACTACTCTGGCTAACATTGTCATAATGAAACTTCCTACTCTCAAAATTCATACCCCCTAACTATGTATAAGAAACCACTTGTCCTTCACTATAAGCCTCCCCCAGGTTCCCCTCATCCATGAGAGCCCGATCCACCACCTCAAAAAACTTCTTTAACCAAAAAGGTTAACTTGAGACTTAATCTCTCACTTAAGTCCATCTTAAAAGTATCCCACCATAGTTATATCATACCCTACCAATGCTAGAGAAAAGCTTTGAAAATATATGAAGCATACATCATATTCCATCATACACATTCTCCCCTAAGTTAATCTAATGAACTTGGATGCTCTATTCTATCTCAACGTTTCTAGATAAAAGTTCTCAAAGAACATTTTCAAAAAAAGTCCTTTTATAGCATACCACCAGACTGTCCAGTCCGTGCCTGAATGTCCCACCAGTTCTTTTTTGATCCTCATAGCATATAAGTGGTAAACTTGAACCTATTATTAGTAGGAGTCACCAAATGGTCAAGTATCATCTCTATGAAATCAACCCATAAATCATATCCAATAGGTCCACCCTCTCTAGTAAAATTTGGAGGGTTCTGCAACTAAAACTCCTTTTAGGCCATACATGCTCTTCCCAACCTCCCCTGGGCCTCTTTCCATGAATTTCATAAAGTGAGTGAAGTTCTCTCGGAACTTAATCCTTGCTTCCTCACTCGACACTATCATTTCCTCAGGTTCCACCACTAGAGGATCATCCACCGCCATGTACTCCGGTCATCCTCTCATCAAACATCTTCATGGAGGCATAAATATACATTCCCAAAGATGCACCTTAGGAAAAAATTGAAAACATTAACACATTTAAGATTAAGGAAAAATCACAATGAGTCACAAAAAGTCTTTTCTCCAAGTCCTACCACATGGTCAAAACTGAGGTTCTATCACTACCCTTAACCATCCTATACTTAGGTCTTGGTTAACAAGGTTAAACACATTATCATTATTCAAAATTCATTATAAACCCATTTATTCACATTTTTTTACCATTATCAACTTCATAAATGGAACCATTTTCAATTTAATTTCACAACCAAGGAAAACAATTCAAGATTAAAAACTTACCCATAACATGTTTTCTGTGCATGCCTAAAATGATGTATGTCACAATAACTCTGACTGCCTAAAACGATGCATGTAAACTAAAATCTCATTCTATAATAGCCCACGAGTAATATCTCAACAAATTATTGAAATAATAATAACATCAAACCACAAGTGAATCACCCAAGGTGAAATAATGTTCAACTATAACAACAAATAGTAATAACAACAATTCCCAGCCTGGGTACTTGGGTTCTCCCCTGTACCCGAGTTAGATACTCCCATGCATAGGATTATAATCAAGGCTAAAATTTTCCTAGTTTCCTATCTACCTTTCCCAAGTAATAATGAAAAAAGAAAAATAAAATAAAATCGGGCTCTGATACCACTTTGTAACGACCTGTCCCGAGTGCCACGCACCGGTGCCCTGAGCCAGTTTTCCACATGACCTCAAGTGCGCCTCTTCATATGCTATAGGCTTCCGACTTGTAGTGAAGGTCTAGTAATTTGATCATGGGATGACTATACCCTTTTTTATTATAGTAATACAGTAGTTAATATAAATAAACAATAGTAGAAGTATATATAATCATAAAGAATACCAATATCTCAAGATAGTCAAAGTAGGAAATACAATATCCAACTAAAACAAAAAACATGACATGCTAAAGTAAGTGTCAAGTGTCTAAAATGAAAATTGAAAATAAAAAACTGATGACTCCCAAGAGGGTCCCAAACCACATCCTGTTCCCTCATCTAAGATCCATCCCCCTAGGGCCTTTTCCCTTAACCTATCTAGAAAAAAAAGTATATTCGAGTAACAACCAGGCAACCCGAGTAGGGTGTGAGTACAACTCAGTAGGCCACCACCAATGATGTCCTAAAAATATTCAGTCAATAGTGTATGTAGTTGTATAAAGAAATAAATATAATTCATCATTAAACAGTTATCACATTATTAATGTTTTATTTTTTAACCACATAAATCCTTGGGTTCCCAAGGACACTCGAACCTCAATAGCTGCTTTAGCCCATACCAGAGTCTGAACCATTTCACATTATCAATTAAAAATCCATTAAACTAATGGTATTTCATTATCCATTTTTTTTATTTATAATAAGGATAATTGGAACCATAGTCCAATGCCAACAATTTGGGTCTAGGTCATCATGCCTAGGACCCCATGGGATTTGGAAGCAACAGACCATGTCCCACACATATTTATCATGACAAGCATCAGAAGCAGCAGAACATGTACCACACACGTGAGATTTGGAATTAGTAGACCATGTCTAACACATATTTATCACTATGGTCTTTGAAAATAGCAGACCATGTCCAGCTCACATGGTCTTTGGAACCAGCAGACCATGTACCATACACACTCATCAAACATTCATATATTTATATATAGCACACACACACACATAACTAATATCACAAAAGAAATCACTATGTCACATCAATCAAGATTAATCAACATTAACCCTCTTATCATAATAATTCTCATTAATTAATCCAACAATTAATTAATCATACTCATACCATTAATTAATTATACAATTAATTAATCACATATATTATATCAATTAATTCAACAATTAATTTAATCTATTTAATAAATCACAATAAATCACAATTAATTTCATTATTAACTATCTAATTCACAAACTTAATAACTTATAATTTATTCACTGATTCAATATTCAATTCATAACATCATTATCCCATAAATAATTATTCCCAAATCCCAAAATTTCATAATTCCATCATTAATTAATTCACCCAAATTAATTAATTTAATCAAGAAATTAAATTTCCAAATAAACCTAGAAATTCTAAAATTTACATACATGTAATCAAAATCACAACTATGAGATTTGAATATTAGACCACCTACCTCAATTTGTTGATAAATATCGCCCTACAAAAATCCCCAAAATTGAGCGACACAATGATGTAGATCTAAATTCGAATCTACAACCCTAAATCAAGATTAAATAATTCAAGATTTCTTAGATCTAGATATAGATCCATAAGACTAGATCTAGATTCACCAAATCTAGTTCTAGATACTGCAAAAATAGAAGATAACTACTAACAAATGAAATATAGAACAAAGGAGGATGAATAGGAAAGCAACAGGACAAGATCCACTTACCAGAAGGAGTGAGGATCTTCGATCTGGGCTTCAAATTGAGAAGAATGGAGGTTTTATGGCCTTTAAATCCCTTAATAAATCTCGAAAACTATCCAAAATCACAAGGGTTATAGTTTGAGTCAAGATGGATGAGTTTCGGGGGTTCGGGGGAATTAAAAACAAATTTTTGGGCAACTATAAAATCACGCATGGTTTCCTGGGAAGGTGGGAACATTTTTCTCTAACTGTGCCCCAAACCCGTGCCCATTATATATGGGGTGCATGGTTTCTATTTTTAGGGTGCATAATTTGACATACCATGAACCGACCATGAAAACCCCCACTTTCCAAAGTCGCATAGTTTCCTGGGTTGGGCTGCACAGTTTTCTCTAATCGTTTTCCAACCATGCACTAACCCATTTTCTTCCATTTTTTTTCTCAATTTCCACCCAAATACACCCAAAAGTAAAACAAAAACAAAAATTACCCAATAAAAAACAAAATATTACCTCTAAATGAGCCCGAGTTAACTTTAGAAAAGGTCGGGATCTTACAACAGGTCCTAGACCAGAGTAAGAAAGTCCTTTAAGGGAAGACGACACCACTTCTCCAGATCTTGTGGTAACATGGTTGGATCTAGGAGGAGACTTGGGAGTGGTGTTTGGAATATGTATTTTGATCCAACAATTTCATTAATTTCTTATTGATTTTTATTCTCATAAACACCCTAATTTTTTTTACTAATGTAGTTTATTTATGTAACTTTTAAGATTATAATTATTCGAATATTTATTTTATTTCCTTGGAATTCATGAAGAACTTTAGTTATAATTCAGATGAAGTTTTATTTTCTATGTTTTATGGACATTTTGAAGGAGTATAAAATCACTATTCATAACCCTATATTAAAGGTGAAGATCAGGTTTTTGGATTTAACTTTTAGTAAGGAACGTTACTTTTAGAATATTATGTTTGGACTGATCATTAGGATTGGGAACCTAAATTTTGTGAAGAATCCTACATTTGAGTATCTAATGTATAGTTAGTTAACCCAACATTTGGAATCAATTGTATTTTTTGAACCATAATTTTGAAGATTCCATATGTAGAGAAACCCTACATTGATGCAGTCCTACGTGGGATTCAAATTTTGGATATTTTATAAGATTTCTAAAATAGTTTCATAGAAGTAAATATCTATTTAAATTTTTTTCAAATACAGTTTCAAAGGATCTTCAAAAATGGATTAAATCATTCATATTTCTAAGAAATGCTACAATTTTTAGTGGGTGATTTAAATTCAAATTTAAAACACACTGGATGTTTTGAATATCATGATTTATCTGGTGATATTTTTGGATCTATTTGACCAGAATCAAATCATATTTCTTTTTTAATCTCAATGGATTTTATCAGCAAGTAAGCTGGACATAGAGAGTGAATATACAAAATTAAATATAGAGAGTGTATATACCAAGATAGTTATAGAGTTGAATCTATTTGAAAAAACTCTCTGTTTCTTGGAAGTTCTATATGAAAAATATCTTGATTATTTCATTGGTACTTTTCAATATTATTACTGCAACTACTAATTCTTTAATTCCTTCACGTTTTAATCTGCTGTAGCTCATTGAATCCTTTATTAGGACTACAATTTGGATACATACATGTTTTAATATGATGTTGTATATCTATCATACTGCTGAAAAGTTAATGTGATGCTTCTATAATTTTTTTTATCTTTATCTACAACAACCCAGAGATTATTTAGGATGATTATCTTGTAATGTATTTCTTATTTTCCTCTGAAGATCACTTCTACTGTCAGTTGTGGAGGAAATTGTGAGTTGTACTATGTTCAAAAATACATATAATTTTCCTATTATACTTTCAACTTCTAATACTATGTTTTAGTTCCTTATAAGATAACCTGAAGGCCCTTTAAAAGAATTGTTGTATGGTGTCAACTACCTACACTATATTGGAGAGATCCCTAGATAAAGGTCTTGTTTATTTAAAATCAACAAGATTGAAAAGGGAGTATTAGTGGACTAGAGTAGGGGATATTTGTGCCCCAAACGACAATAAAAATTTATTTTTTTCCTTATTATTTCACTAGTTAATCTATTTACAGAAAATAATACTACATTACTTTCCAAATAACAAAGGGGAATTAATTTTAAGTATTTTTAGTAAGAAATAATTCATCCTTCTTGTGTATTAGATTTTATTCTGACCAACAATTGACATCAAAGGATTGTTCTTTGAAAAATTATGTTAAGCTCTAAAAATCTTGAGTTTAAGACCTCCATGAAGAAAAATTTCAACGACTAAACTCAAAGAAGGAATGTAAATGATTTGAGCACCATATTTCAATGGAGAGAATTATGGATGTTTTAAAGACCATATGGAAATACATTTGAAGAATATCAGTCTTAAATTTTATATAAAGGGTTTTAAGACTTACGAGATCCACAAAGAGGATATAAGAATGTGGGATGCTACCAAAGAGATGAATATGATTAAAATTCAAGAGAAATGAATACAATCATCTATGGACTTGTTCTTGATGAATTTAATCATTTTTCTTAGTGCTCTAATAATTATGTGATGTGGAAGACTATTGTAGTTTCTTATAAAGAGACTGATAAATTCAAACATCTGAGGTACAACACTTATAATTAAAATTTGATATTTTCAGTATGTATGATGAATAAATTATTACTGAAATGAATAGAATATTGACTAAAATAATCAATTGTGTTGCTTCCATGGAATATAAAATTCTAGATATAGATTAGGTGTTAAAAGTTCTTAGAGTTTTACCCTCAAATAGAATAGAATATCTATTTCTATCATACAATCCACACCTGTTAGAAATATGATAATGAATGAATTGATCAGTACACTAATGATGTACGAAGATGAAATATAAGACAAGGGTAATGATCATGGAATGATCAATATGGAGAACAATTCTATCAAAGTTACTATTCCAAAAAAATGATAAGAAGTTTAAGGAGGATATTATATCCTTAAATGATTCTAGTTTCTCAAAATCTGGATAGGAACTAGATCACATTGACATAAAATTAAATAAGTTATATAAAAGGAATAAAGGATTCAAGAATTATTTCAATGAATCGAAGAAGAATAATCATGGACTGAAAGAGGTTAGGTGTTATGAATTCAAATAGATGGGGCATGTCAGACCCAATTTCCCACAGCTTAAATAAAAAAGAAATATGGATAATAAGGTCTAAAAGAAAATGAGTATCATAAAAAAGGAAATAAGTATATGAAAGTTATGCGGAGTGTTTATGAAGACACAAAAAACTCTTTAATTTCTAATTCTAAATAGGGGAAATCAAACCAGAAATCAAACATGTGCTTTATGGCCGAGGCAGATGAGGTATAATTTTATTATTATTCTTCTTCTGATTTTAAAAGTTGCTCAAATTCTAAATTAGCTGAATAATATTCCATGCTTGAATAAAAATATGAATACATATTCAAAAATCATAAATAATCAAAGAATATTCATAATGTTTTATTAAGTAAAGAATATTCTCAACAAAAATAATACATTGAATTGAAATAAAAATTTGGTAAATTTTCTTCAAGATGCACTATACATGAAAATAAAATAAAAGAGTTATAGGATAAAGTAGAATCCTTTAGAAGGGAAACTAGAATATTTAATAAGGGATAAGAATATTTAAACATGATTATTGGAAATAATGTTTGTAGAAAATAAAGATATGATATTGACAGTAATGGTAAAAAACCTAAGTTGTACAGAAACTATTTTGTTCCTAGTTCAAATAAAGACAACATGATTATAGTTACATATTTTTACTATAGTGTTAAAGGTCATTATTCCAATAATTTTATCATGAAAAATCATAAGATCAGTAGTCTAAAAATGGATCATGTTTCAAAAGATTTATCTATTGTTGGTTCTTGCAAGGTTAAATAGATCCGGTTACCCATATCTTTACTTGATGACACTGTAGAACCCAAGGGAATTTAGGTACCAATACAAGATTTTATTTGATATTTTTGTAGGTAAAAAGAAATAGGGACAAAAGCGTAATATGGTATATGGATAGTGGTTTCTCAAGGAACACGAGTGGATACTTTTCAAATTTCCATGCACTTTCAAAAGTAGATGGATGCTTGGTCAACTTTGGTGATAATGTTAAATGAAAGATCATTGGAGTTGGATCAGTTTGATATCTAAATATAATACTAATAAAAAAGTTCTATACATTCAAGGATTGAAGCATAATCAAATAAGAATTTACCAAATCCATGATGATGGCTTTTCAGTTGATTTTTCTAAAAATTATTACTCTATTTTTAATTATAAATTGCTTAAATTTAGAGCACCTAGAACTGAAAATGTTTATACTTTAGACCTTAATTCCTTGTGTGAAAATAAAGTGAAATGTTTAACTAATGAAATAAGTGAATCCTAGATATAAAACATGAGACTTGGACATTGAAATATATTTTCCCTATATAATTAACTAAGAAGAGCCACTTTGGTGGTGGCGTAGTGGTGTAAGGTCGAGGGTCATAGCAATAGTGTTCGATTAGTTACATGGTTCTATTCCTGGGAGCCCGTTCTTGGGGGAATTTCTACCTCCCATGCTCCACTCATCTTGTAGGGTCACCCAGTGTCTCATCAAGTGGGTAGAAGGGCTCAACCCACCTAGATGATAGATTTCTATATCGAACCATCACCGATCAGGTTGTTACCCCATGGGACGCTCAACCATCTCGGCTAGCAATGGATCCTTCCCAGATGAGGCCTATTTGTATGAATTCTTCATGGGAAGGGGGTTTTCTAGGTGTGGAGGGTTCAAAAAGGGCACTCCCAAAGATTCACTTTCTAGAAAAGAATTTTCTAAGAAGATTTTGGTTTTAGATCTACCTCGTCTTAAGTTTGATTAGAATAGACTTTGTGATGCATGCCAAATAGGAATGCATAATAATTTATCTTTCAAATCAATTATTTTTTTTCAAATCTAAACCTTTATAAATTATTCATATGGATTTTTTTGGATCCTCTAGATTAGACAATGTTTCTGGTAGATTCATTGTCTTTATTTTAGTTGATGATTTTTACATATTTACCTAGGTTTATTTCTTAAAGTTTAAAAGTGATATTTTCATTGTTTTTTTATTTTGTTGAATGTTTTTTCAAAATGAAAAAGATTTCAAAATAATTTCATTGAGAAGTGATCATGGAGGAGATTTTGAGAATCAGGAATTAAATTATTTTTTAATCAAACTTTAGTATTAAATATAATTTTTCTACTCCAAGAACACCTCAACAGAATGGAATTATATAAAGAAGAAATATAACTATTTAGGAAATGGAAATAACTATGTTAAATGAATATATTCTTCCTAACTATTTTTGAGAAGGAGCTATTAATACAGGTTGACATATCATGAATAGATTTTTAATCAAGCCTTTTCTAAAAAAGACACCCTATGAATTATGGAATAACAGAAAACCTAAAGTTAGATACTTTTAATTTTTTTTGGATACAAGATGTATATATTTAACACCAATGAAAAATTTGGTATGTTTGATCCAAAATATGATTAATGATTCTTTATTGGATATTATTCTACATCTAAAGCTTATAGATTGTTTAATAAAAAGTAATGGATAATTGAATAATTTTTTTATGAGAAGTTTGATAAAATTGATCCTTTTGATCATTAAAAAATCAAAAAATGAAGTTACTAATTCTTTGAATAAATTGAGTCTTTAATATTCTAAATATTTTTTTAAAGTAAGCATAATATAATCAGAATTAATCTATTTCTAAAGAACATGAAATTATGGATCCTGAAAGTGTCTTACATAGAAAGACTAGAACCTTAAAGGGACACCCTTTTGAGATTTTTATAAGATACCTATATGGAATTAGGTCTAGGAGGAGTGTAGTAAAACTAGATGAATTTTCTACCTTTCTATCTATGTTTATCCCTAAATCTGTAGAAGAATTGTTAGATGATGAAAGTTGGATATTAGCTATGCAGGAAGAGATAAACCAGTATAAGAGAAATGGATTTTGGGAATTAGTTGATAAAACCTCAAACCATATAGTGATATAAACCAAATAATTTTTTAATAATAAGTAGGATGATGAAGGTATAATTGTTAGGAATAAGGCTAGGTTGGTTGCTAAGGGTTACAATGAGGTGGAAGGAATAAATTATGAGGAAATATTTTCCCAGCTCCTAGGCTTGAATCCATTAGGATCCTTTTAGCCTATTCATCTCATATGAACATTAAATTATAATATATAGATGTAAAATATGAATTTTAAATGGTTATTTAATGGCATAAGTTAATGTTGATCAACCTCCAGGTTTTGAAAACCCTTATCTACCAAATTCCATTTTTAAAGTGAATAAATTTCTTTATGGCCTTAAGAAATCACCAAGAGCTTGTAATGAAAGATTGATTTTTTTCTTTTGAAAAATAGGGGTTTAGTAGGATTAGATGATGATACGTTTTTAAGAAAAATTATTGTTCTGATATTTTTTAGTTCAAATATATATAGATGATGTTATTTTTGGGTCAACTAATCAAAATATTTGTAATGAATTTTCAGAACTTATGAAAAAGGAATTTAAAATGAGTATAATGGGAGAGATAAATTTATTTCATAGATTTAGAATTTTTTTAAAGGATTTTGGAAACGTTTTTATCAAAGAAAATATATTATTGATTTATTGAAAAATTTTGGTCTTAAAAATAATAATTCTTATGAAAATCATATTTGTACTAATGTAAAACTTGACTTGGATGAAGTTAAAAAACCAGTTGGCAACAAGTTATACAGAGGTATGATTGGTAGTTTTCTATATATCAATTCTAGTAGACTATACATAATGCTTTCTATTTTCTTTTATATTATATTTCAGTTAAACCTAAAAGAATCAAATCTTACTAATATTAAAAGAATTTTTAGATATTTAAAATTAATAATTTTTATATCTATTCCTTATCAAAAAAATTTATTATTTGATTTAATTTCATATTCATATATTGAATTTGGAGTGTGTAGAATAGATAGAAAAATAACATCAGGTACTTTTCACTTTTTTACAAAGTCCCTGATTTTATAGTCTAATAAAAAGAATCATTCAATTATATTATCAATAGTTAAATCAAAATATGTATATGATGGTAGTTGTTGTGAACATGTGTTGTGGGTGAAACACACAATTTTGGACTTTGGACTTAAATTCAATCATATCCCTATTTTATATGTCAATACTAGTGCTATTAATATTTCAAAAAACCCCATGAGTCACTCTAGGACTAAATATAATGATCTTAGACATCATTTTTTAAGTGATCATGTTTAGAAAAGGGATATATCTTTAGAATTTGTAAATGTTGAGTATCAACTTGCTGATATTTTCACTAAATCACTTCCCACTGGTAGTTTTGATTTTATTATGGGGGAGTTGGGTTTATTTGAATTTAAATAAATATTTTAATTTTCTTTATTTATCATTTTTTGTTTGATTTAAGTTTTTGTTTTTAAAGTTTTATTTATTTCTGTTTATTATTCATTATTTTAATTTTTTAGTTTAAAATTTTATTTGTGTAATTTATTTTTCGAAAAATCCCTTTCAATTTTAAATATCCTGAATGATTACACTAAAATTTGGCTTGAGAAACTGAAATGTTGCTTGAAACTATCAGAGTAAAACCCTTCTCTCTCTCATACCTTCAATCTTGTGCCCTTTTGATCTCTATCACTCTCAATCTTGTTTGAACAATAGTTTCCAAAACCTGGACCTTCTAATTATCATAATAAAAAAGATAAAGAGAACTGATGAATCTGGCCTGAGTGAAATGATAAGGGAGGTCCCCTCTAATTTAGAATGAAAAGTGATTTAAGAAAAGGTTGTCTATTTTGAATGGATTTTTCAGATGAATTTGTTGCTAAATAAAGATTTGATCTTTCACATTCTAGAATAAATGATTGATGGTATTAATATAGACTATATCTTTTAGAAATAGGTGAAATAATTTTAGAAGTATGAAAAGTTCAATTTTTTTGATTTAGAAGATGTCTCTCTTCCAAGGCCAATGACAAGAAATTCTCTGTTCCATAGTGGATATAAATTATTTCTTCAAATTCCACCATGAAGGATTTTTTCATTATTTTTAAGATTTATTAGTGGCGGTGTTCATAAGTCTGAAGATGTTATTTCCTTCCTATTTAAAACCTCTCAAATCAAGAAGATTTTCATGAAACATTTGGAGGCTAACTAGAAAGTCTTGGTCAAGTTTATTCAAACTATATTAGTGCCAAGTATAACTGATTTAGAGAAAATACTCTTCCGAAATATGTACATAATATTTTTTATGTTGAGTGACATCAAGATGAATTTTAGTAGGTACATGCTCTATTATATGAATCATTATTCTCATAAGAATACCAGAATGTCTTTTTACCCCTAATAGAGGCTGATAGTTATTATTTTATACAAGTTATAGATGATTAGTGACATCCAAACTGGATTGAGAAGTCATGATAGAAACATTTTATTTATTAGAACTTTAAAGATGTTTAAATTTTTATAGAGTATATCCAAGGGTAATATAATTTTTTTTAGTGTTGAGGAGAAAGAACATCCAGGAGAACATACTAAGGGGGAGTAAAAAATATCAAAATCAATTTTTTTTTCTAAGTTTGGTGGTAAAAAAATTGGTGAATCATTAGTTGAAGGAGGACCTGGTTTACCTCAAGTGGATGGAGTTTTATAAGAATCATCTATTGGTGCTGAAAACATTCTTGCAAGCATTAGGAGGAGGCAAGTGGTGGAAGATAATATTCCTACCTAAGTTGGAGGAATACTTCAAATAGAAAGATTCTATTAGAAACTATCTGCTGAGGAAGATCCTAAAGTTGTTTTAGTTCTAAGTTCTAGAAGAAGTGAAGAGCCAGTTGAGCAGGCACTAGTTTCTATGATTGGATAAGTGGATCAACCTATTTCTACTATAGAAAGGGTTGAGGTGGATTCTAAGGTAGTTGTTGAGGAAAGAGTTGAGTAGGTTGTTCAAGGGGGAGAATAACCAGTATAAGAGATGGATCTTTCACAAGTTTCTCAGAGAATCAAAGAAATTATTTCTAAGGAAGCTCATCACGGTGAGCAAGTACCATACAAAATGCTGCAACTGAATCGATTTAGGATAAAAATATTAAATTATTGAATGTTATTTATAGAGGACATATGAATAGGTTACTCAAGGTAAAAAAGGGTTGGAAGAGTTTTCTTCTCATTCCGATGAAGAGTTAGAAGTTCAGTCACCTCAAATGAAGGAATTTGAAGAGCCTTTTTTAAGGAGTGAGCAGACTTCATCATATAATAATGATGTGTTTAATCTTGAGGAGTATACACATTATTTTTCATTATGTACGGTTTCTAATTTTAATCAGTTTAAGGATAAATCTATGAAGTTGAAATAAGAGCTTGGGAATTATTATAAGTCTTATGATGAGTTGAAAAGTACTTCCGTTTATGGAACAAAATTTGAATATATCCATGTTTAGTATCAAAGTTTGAAAGAAAGTTTAATATCAAGGAAATATTTTGATACTTTTAAGAGAGATATAGCCAATCAAGTTAGACATATCAGAAGTGAAACTTTTTTTAAATCAGATTTTGGTGACCTAAAAAAGTTTCTATCAAATTAGTTTGAGTCTATAAAGTCCAGCTCCATCAAGATAGAACTTATACTTCCAATAGAGTAGGATCAAGAAATGTGTTGAGAATAATATAGTTACTATCATATGATC
Organism: Viscum album; assembly: GCA_963277665.1. Taxonomy (NCBI): domain Eukaryota; kingdom Viridiplantae; phylum Streptophyta; class Magnoliopsida; order Santalales; family Viscaceae; genus Viscum; species Viscum album. Next base: position 225,712,026 of record OY728131.1, on the reverse strand, counting down.
TTTCTATCATGAATGAGATAGTTCATAAATTACAATGTGATAGTGTACTCCTGCACACTTTGATGGAGAATCATAAATAGATTGTTGCAAAGTTAACTTCTACTAAGCCACGAGTTTAGTTTTTTGGTCAAACAGTTAGGTGAAATGATGATAAAATATGTTCATTCTATTTAGACAATTTATAATTTTCTGAAAATGAATCTGGTCGAAGTTCTCAAGATGTACTAGAAGTCAAGGTTTTTAGTGAAAGAATAGGTTGGACCAATGAATGAGAATTTCAAGATGTAAATTGATGAGATTGAGTATGTACATCAAATTTTCCAAGATTACATAACCATAAAATATTACTCTAATGAGCCTAAACCTTTTTCTCATCCCACCCAACAATCTATTAAAACCATGAGCCCATTTTTTTATATGTGATGATTAATGCAAAGATGTTATTTTGTTTATTTATTGTTATATTTATTTATAGTTTACTATGGATTTATGTTTTAAATCCTAACCATTTTCGTGGATACATTTATTTTTGGCCTAACATAACAATCACCTACAGCTTTGCGCTACATTGAATGTGTTTTAATCCATTTCTATACTTTATTTTTTGATTTCACAGAAGGGGTGAAAATTTTGGATAAACACAACATTCCAATATTCAATTTAATAAATCTTTATTTATTTTATGTTTGATTAATAACTAAAACTTATATTTTTGTGTTTATATTTCAATGGGTTTTGTGAACATTAAAAAGGGGGAGATTCTTGGTCATATGGATATTGATCAAAAAATTTCATTAATTTCTCATTGATTTTAATGCTCCTGAACACACTCATTTTTTTACTAATAAATATGCTTTAAGTGAATTTTAGGATTATAATTATTGGAATATTTATTTTATTTCCCTGGAATTATGGAATAACATTAGTTATTATTCATTTAAAGTTTTTCTTTCTAAGTTTTCTGGAAATTCTGAAGGATTCAGGAATGAATTTTTATAACCCTATGTTTAAGGTGAATGTTAGGTTTGAGAACCTAGATTTAGGTAAGGAACACTACTTTTAGAACCTTATGTTTGGACTAAACATTAGGACTAGGAACCTAACTTTTGTAAATAACCCTACATTTGAGAAACTAACATATATTCAGTTAACCCAATGTTTGGAATCAACTGTACATTATGAACCGTACTTTTAAAGATTCCACATACAGAGTAACCCTACTTTGAAGCAGTCATATATGGGATTTGAATTTGAGATATTTTTTGATATTTCTACAATGGTTTCACCAGATTAAATATCTATTTAAAATCCATTAAAATACCATTTTAAAGGCTCTTCAATAATAGGTTAAATTACTCTTATTTATAAAAGAAGTTGTAATATTTAGTGGGCGATTTAAATTCAAATTTCAAATGTGCTCAACATTTTGAATATAATTATTTATCTGGTGATATTTTTAGATCTTCTTGACTAGATTAAAATTGAATTTATTTTTTAATATCAATGGATTTTATCTTCAATTAATCTGAATATAGAGAGTGAGTATAAAAATCTAAATATAGAGAGTGCATATAAAAAGTTAAATATAGATATTTCATATATAGAGTTGATTATAGAGTAGAATATTTTTGAACAACTATTTATTTCATAGAAGTTCTGAATATTAAATCTCTTAAATATTTCATCAATAATTTTTGATATTATTAATGTAACAAGTGATAAAACTGTTACTTCAAGTTTTAATCTACTATAGCTCATTGAATCCTTTCCTAGGACTGCACTTTGGAGACATACATGTTTTAATATACTACTATATGTACTTCCTACTACTAAGAAGTTAATTTACTGATACTGTGTTTTTTCATATTTTTCAACATAAACACAAAGTTTATTTAGGAGGAATGTGCTATAAAGTATTTATTATTTTCTTATGAAGATCTATTCTTCATTAAGTTGAAAAGGAAACTTTGAGTAGTATCTATGTTCAAAAATCTACATCTTTTTCATGTCAGAGTTTCAACTTCTCATACTAATATATGGTTCCTTATAAAAGAACCTTAAAGCATTATAAAATCCTTTTTGTACGGTGTCAACTTCTTATACTCAATTTTAGAGGTCCTTGGATAAAAGGACCTATTTAGTTAAAATCACCAAGCTTGTGGAGAGAGCATTGATGGAGTGGACTAGGGGATCTTTGTATCCCCAACCACTATAAGAATTGATGTGTTCATTTCTTTATTACTTCACTGATGAATCTATTTAAAGAAAAGAATACTATATTTTTTTCTAAATTGAAAAATGGAGATAAAATTTTAGTGTTTTTAGAAGGACACAATTCACCCCCTCTTGTATATTTGTGTTTATTATGACCAATAAGAGGGAGGTTGACATTTGAGCTCAGTGGCCTTAGTTTTTTGAGTAGGACCCCTAGGGACATTTCTCAAGGTTTAGAATTCCTTAGAGGGGTAGATTCTAAAACCATAAAAACTTTTATTCCTTAAATTAAAAGACTTGTTTTCCTATTTCCTCCTTATTGTTCTAAGTCTATCCATGTCTGGGTAAAGTTATGAGAGCTTAGAGAAGCTTTTAAAAGCTAAAACATGGTTTTATATATCTCACTTTCTAAAACGGCTTGGGAAACAACTTAGAAAACCCATGTGTCCAATCCATGGTGATTGAAAAAACAACTAGGGATTTTGGTATATGATTTAGCCTAATCCATTTTAGTTATAGACTTAATAACACCATGGTTTTCACCACTCCATGGTGCAATTTATTTCAGTGTTTATATTTTTTGATAAATAACCAAATTAATTCACATTACCCTAAAATATCATTCTTTTCCGGGAAAAAACATGGAATAATTAATTTTGGGGTTTTAATTCAATTATTAATCAGTTCCAACACCTATTAATTGATTTAACCCCTTAAATTAAATGAATTCATATCTTTTAGATAGTTTTTACCAAAAACCCTAAAGTCCTTCAATTATTGATGTTATTGTTTGAATTAGGATGATTCCTTCCATGTTTGGATTTTTTCCTCTACTTAACTGATCTAATCCTTTATTTCACTATCCTTCACTATTGATTCCAATTTTTTTATAGATGTAGATACTTAGTGTCATATAGTGAGGAAATTTTGGCATTGGTGAATAAACAACATTCTTGATGATCGATGATAATCCCGATGACCCATAGTTTTCTTGATGGTTGGTAGAATTATTGAGGAGGGGTGGTGTTCATCAATATTGGTGCCATTATATTTGCGAATTCACCTCTTGTCTCTATCCAAGAGTGATAGTTCCTTCTTTTTTCAATCAGGATAAAATTCTATCATTGTTAATAGTCACTTTTTGGGGCCCTTAGCATGAGATGTTGTTTCAATTGGTGTAAAAATATGGTTCAAAAGAAGAAACCCTTGAAGAACCTTGACACCGATGTTAGGTAGGAAGTTCCTTACCATTTAGGGATCTTGTATACACTTGTTTCCATGGTATGATTCATGTGTTGGAATAATTTTTGTTCTTCATTGATGGTGATTGATTATGGGTGTGTGTTCTAGGCTGTGATACCCATATATGATCCTTATTTCTATGATAATTGCTAAATTAGCTTATTACCATGATTTATGATAATCATATATTGTTATATGATGCTATTATATTTATTATGATATCGTTATATGCTTTTCTTATCATGCTTTGACTTATTGTGTGTTAAATTTCCTTTGGAGGTTGTGCCATGGTGTACATCATAGGTGGATCATTATGGTATTTTTATCCCTTAGAGGGGTAGAGTATATGACGTGCAGAGATAGAGATGGTGGAACCACACCCGAGGTAAGAGCATGATAGCCTTGTGGACAAGAAAAAACTCGATGCCTTGTGAATACTGGGTAACATGCCAAAACTCAATGCCTTGTGGGTACCAAATAACATTCCAAAATTCAATGCTTAGATAATTCTGAGTACATGTTCACTAGTGGGACTTGTGTCCCAACTAAGATTCGATACCATGTGGATACCGAGTAACATGTTCAATAGACTTGTGGCTAGTTCTTGATATTTTCCAATGATCTTAATTATCCTTCTGGCATGGTGCCGAAGCAGGTACAACTAAGGGTTTATGGTAGCTTGGTCAACACACAACTATTTAGTATGTGATTTTTTTTCTTTTTGTTCTTTCTTTTAAATTTATTATTATTATTATGGAATACACCTATTATACATGTTCACATTTTTTATGGACGCATTGGTGGTTCCCTATTGAGTTTTATTACTCACACCCTATACGAAAATTTCAATGCATATGTAGAATTCATATATAGTGATCTAGAAAAGGGTAAGGGGATCATTAGAGATGGTTGATCCAAGGAGCATGGAGCTGAGAGTTGCATTAGAACATAATATAGAGGATACATTTGTTTATTTATTTATTTACCTGTTTGTACATTTAATCTAGATTGGATTTCCACTTTGGGAGGCTGTTTTTTTATTGATTGACATGTATGCAATGAATTATTATTTATTTTTATATGTTTACTCTGATTATTATATTTTATTATATTCTTTCATATTGTAAATTGTGAAAGGACATAACATTGAGGGTATAGTCTCCCCACTATCAAACTTAGACCCTCGCTGCTAGTTGATAACCTCTTATGTATAGGGAGGCATGCATGAGGTCATATAGAACTCCAATTCAGACCAGATGGTTAGGGATGGGGTGTCACAGTTTAAATTTAGTGAATCTTTCCCTTTTATTTTTAGTTATTATGAACAGTAACTGTGGTAAATATTTTTCACCTTAGAAAGGGTAAAATGAGGTTAAAACTATGGAATGAGACCTAAAAATCTCAACAAAAACTACTTTATTCTATTGGATGAGTGAAGTTTGACCATATTCATCCAATAATTGATTTTATAGCAACTTAGCTCCATTTTTATTTGTTAATTCCACATATATTATTTTAAGTAATGAATAAATACAAAATGTTACTTTCTTTCTTTTAATAACTCAAATATTTTTTATAAGGATAAAAAGAAGTTATGTTTAGTTATAAATGGTTATTTTTAATAATAATAAACCATTATTATTTTATTAATTTTCTTTAATTTTTAGTGATGATATAATTACATAAAATTCTTACGTAATGCCGATACAATACTTGTGCAAGCAGTAGAAAAATAAGGATAAATGATTTTAAAAACATTAAAAGTAATATGTTTTGGATGAATTGTGGTATAAAAATAATTTAATAATTAATTATAGAGTAAAAGTAATGGTAAATGTGTTTATATAAAAATTACAGTGTTATATTTATGTCTTTAAATTCAAATTAATATAATAGTTCCAAAAATGACTTTAATTATATTTTATGATAAAAAATATTTATTAAATGATTTAAAAAATAAAAATATATTTAAATTGGACAAGTGACATGTAAAATGGTATAAAATATCATAAAAGGACCATTTTTGAGCCACTTGTCACCTTATAAGTAAATATACGACCCTTACAGGCTAAAAAATATGTTACCACAGTTATGTTTAAAAAGAGTTAACAAGAGGGTTAAACCAAACGATAAGGTTTAAAATGTAACTTAAATATCTATAAATTTTATTAGTTAAAGGAATTTAGACATTATCATTATACCTTTTAAATTATTTCTATTTGGTTCCACTTTACATGATTATGATATATATTATATTTAAATCTTTTAAGTAATTCTAAGTGGGTCCTTTTTCTCACTTATAAAAATCCATATTTTATTATCCTTTATTCACAAAGTTTGAGTACTATATATTGTCCAATACCTACCCTAAAACATTCTATATTCCTTACCTTCATCATATAATTTTTTTTTCACCTAATACTATCAAAATAAGGTTTATGGTGTAAGCCGAAGAAGGTCTCTCAAAGAAGAGTTAATCATCTTACTCGACTCTTTCAAAGTATATTTCTTCCTCCAATTCCTATAAATATATTTTATAAATACTAAAATTATGGATATAGTATCATAAATATAATACGATGTTATTATGATTTTAGTACAAATATTTTCCACCTTTTTTACATCAAATGGAAAATGAAAGTATCGTTTGTCCGTATATGTAGACTACCACATCCACGTAGTGATATGATTTATTTTCCATCACCATATTTAATGATTTATTTTTATGATAGATTTGATGTTTATATATGATATATATGGAATAATTATTCTTCTTAAATTATAATATCTTATCTACCCTCTTAATTTCCCATATATCTAAAAATGATAATATCGCTCATGCGTACGTGTGGACTACCACCTCCACGAAGTGATGTGATTAATTTTTCATTTATACATTACCTATATGGTAATAAGGATATATTTAATGAATATATATGAAATAATAATGATTTTTAAAGGTTAATTACTATTTACCTTTATATTTTTTTCATCCATCAAAAATTGGAAACACCACTCGTGCGTACTTACAGATTATCAACTCCACGAAGTGATGGAATTAATTTTTTATCACCACTTTACATGGATAGTTATAAAAATGTATATAATTATTACATAAGATACTTATTAAATTATTAATATTCTAGATATTATGGAACTATGATCAAAGTATAAGGATCATAACTGCAGAACTGAACCATGCATGAAAAATGAAATAGTAATAACCTGTAACAATGATTTTAATAAAGAAATGTTAATAAACAGGTGATAATATATTTTAAAGAAATAATATATTGTATGATATGTATTAATATGGTTTTATAATATATTTATAACAAATATATATTTATTATACATGATATTTGAACCTATACGAAGTAATACGAGACTTGAGGTAATGGTTTCTCATCTCACTTTTCTTTCCATGCGACTTATACCATATTTACCACATGTTTCTTTTGTGTGGTGTATATGATACCCATGACTGTATTTTATGATTATACTCATGAAAATTATTGGGATTTACAAATCCATATAATGTTATATCTTTTATAAGGGTTTGATTCTATGATTACCAAGGAAGTATGAGAGTTATGTTACAATCACATTTCTTTTCAGGATTATTTATGTTAAATTTACATTAAGGGAAGTTATATAATCCTAATAATTTAAAACCCATATATTTTATTTACATATGTTTATTCATGAAATTTATATTCATTATTACCATTTTCCTCTCTTTTTTACTTTAAATTATTGAGAATTTTTTTTAAATAAAATTCGACCTTATTTCCTCTTTAGTTGAAAAACTTTTTCATCCATGTACATGCTCTTAAAAATTATTTTATAATTTTACATGATTATTTTACAATAATTTTATTCCTATTATTCAAAAAAAATAGATTTTAAATTAGTTATTTGAAAATGAAAAGGGTATTTTCATCAAGAAATGTTATAGTGATCTTCAACAACCATTAATGTTACTTATGCTTCCCTGGGGATATGATCCATTTATAACATCCTTATAATTTCTTTGGATAGTTATTTATTATTATGATTAAATCTTGATAAAACCCATTTTATTTTCCATGGGTTAAGATATGATGAAATGATAAATGTTTTCATGTTCATGTGGCATATATATGAATGTATTATGATTATATGATGATTGAGTCCATTATATCACTCCAATGAATTGGGTAATGTTATATAAATATATCATGAGATGATGATGATACATGAGGAAATTATTGTGAATAGATATGTTCAAATTTTGGTGCATGAGTATTATTTCTTATAACTATGCTCACAAGATTATTCATGGACATGATTGTGAATATCTATGTCCACATTTTGATGTGTCAGTATGATTACTTATATATATTATCATAAATATATATGTGGAAATGATTGAGAATATCTATGTTCATGTTTTTATGTGTGAGTATGATTTCTTTAATCAGTGCTTATAATATTATGTATGGACATGATTGTTAATAACTATGTTCACATTTTGATGCATGAGTATGATTTCTTCAAGTTATGCTCACAAGATTATGCATGGAAATGATGGCGAATAGCTATGTTCACAAGATTATGATTTCTTATTCTTATAATGCCACGCTCCTATGTTATGAATCTTGAATAAGGATTACTATTTTGAAACCCTTATTATTCATGCCTTTGTATATGACTTGATTTTGGAATTTATGGTCTAAGATTTTCTGGGTATGAATCTTTTACATAGAGTACATTCACTTGATTATGCTATCATACACCTATGATCATATTATTCTCTCATAAGATTGATATCTAACATGTGTAACCTTACTGAGCATTTGATCTCACCCTTTATTATGTTTTACTTTTCCCAGGATACCAAGAAGGTATCTATGAATGATTCTAGGGATATAATATAAGAAATAATAAAATTATCAATGGAATTTTAAGTTTTATTTTATGTTTTTAAATTTAATGTGAGAATCATTTATGTATGTAGTCTCCCAAGACTAATAAACTTATCTGTTCTTTGGTATGTGATCTCTTAGATCTTGTGTCAATTTTGCAAGATAACTACCAACTTTGGGTTACTGGAGTTAGGGTGTTTTAGTTGGTATCAAAGGAAGTTTAGTAGGACCATTGGGAACTAGATTTAAGAAAACATAGATTAGATAACATAACCCTATGATATATTCTAAGGATAATTCTAAGTATAGGGTAATATAATTAATATTTGGTAAAGTAAATATTGTGTGTTTTTATAGAAAATACATCCCTATCTGGATACTAACAAGTGGATGTGTCCATGACAGAGATACACTTGGGGGTAACAACTCTAAAAGGGGAATATTGGGTATTAAATCGATTGTCACTGATGCAAGATAAGTTGGCCTAATACTAAAACCTAGATAGATAGTTCTATGGGATATTCTTGGGTTAATTCACATTTTATTTATGAACCATTATGTTGAATGAGAGGATATAACCTATAGAAACCTATAATATTCCATAGTGATATGGGATAAAACTAAAGTGTCATGGGATGATAAGTCTAAGGTTGATTATAATTTTTAAGGCATAGATACCCATTTTGAGGTTTTATGTGACGATATTTTAAGATAATTAAGTATCTTTTGGGAGAAATTAATGTGAATACAACACTTGGTTTAGTATGTGTTTTCGTGAAAAGGTTATTTGTGGAAGAATGATTTTATATTTTTTGGAAATTAGTTGAAAGGTAGTGATAACCTTTTAAGTCTAATATGATCTTTGATGTTGATATGGTTAATTGGAATAAAAGGGTTATCATATTTTCAGAACATATATTTTATCATATAAATAACCATGGGATTAAAAAGTGATTTGGTGACTATGTGATTAATGTTATTTTTGAATAAGTACATTATATTGGTAACATTATATGATTAAGGTAAACATAATTTGAGGAATGAATATTGAGTTAATTTATAGAATCATATATTATTTTATTGTGGTTTTATGGTGATTTAGGTTATTTTGGGAAAGGATTAACATATTTTAAGAGAAAATAATATTATGGAATTCACGTCTTTTTATGCGAAATTATGAGATACTTTATGTTGTTCGGGGACAAATGTTTAAGTTTATTTTTGAAAAATTATATGATCAAATCATTCAGATTTTTGGGTTTGGAATTTGTCCGGGAATATTATAGAAGATAATTAAGGTTAAATATTTACATAATGGTTTATGTTGAACTTTGGGTGTTATTATTGAGGTTTTAGATATTAATGTATTATTTAATTATTCTAAACATTTTGGTTTTGAGAAATATCTAAAGATAGAAGTAATAATTTGTAATTATTTTATGAATCTTATGATTTTTTAAAAGTTAATTTTAGTGATTCAAGCATGAAAAATTCATCTTGAATTTTTATTTATTAAAGAAATATATGAGATTGAAGTGGGAATTGATCGAGGAACAACCAAAGGATGAAATTGTGATTAGGAAATAGAAAGAAATCAAGTAATTATATTTTCTCATGTTCTCTATATTGATAGTAAAATAACCCCTCAACTCTAAGAAAAGGACATTGAAATATTTTTTTCATTTTATTTTATTTTTTAATTAATTTATGGAACTCTTTATTCCTTACTATTTTATTATTTCTTAGTCATTAACTTTCTCATGACCATGTTCTATATCACTCTATATTATTCCTAGAAAATTATTTTCCCCCTTTATGTATATATTTTAAATTCCTACTAATGTTCTGCTTATATGGGAACCCAATTATATGTTATTTCAGGTAACCTTTATGCTTCCTACTTACCTTTTCAAAGGAAGTTTTATTATCCATTTGTACGATATATGTTAAAAAATGGTATTTTCAAATAGAAAAACATTGATTACCAAGATAAAAACCGAGAGGATAAAATTTATTTAAGGGGGGAGAATTTAGAACCTAAATATTTTAGTTTATAAGAATACTATGCTCGATATAATGCTTAACATGCAACACTGAGATTTAAGTGAACTATGATATACAATAAAAATATTAATATTTAAATAAGACTAGTATAACCTAGATGTTAAATAGGAAATATGATTATGAATAATTACATTATGAAAAATATTTATAAAGGTTTTATACAATGAAAATGTATTTATTAATTTATAATAAATATGTACTTAATTTTCAGTAAAGTCATTTTATGATTCAAAAATATGTTTTCTTCAAAAATGATTTTATTGTATTTTGTGTGAGAACATTATAATTAATTTATACCATTTTTAGATTTTTTATATTATGGAATGAATATAATTTTTGTAGTCCTCATATAAATATCATCTTAGTCTGAATTTTTGGGATTTTTTCTAAATAGATTTATTTTTCAGTGAATTGTGAAAAATAACGACTTTTGAAAAATTTTCATTTATTTTATTAAAATAAAGTAATTTAAAAGTAATATTATATTTTTTATTTGATTTTAAAGTAAAAAAGGACCATTTTACTAAAAATAATCTAAATAATTCTATAGGAATCAATATTATATTTTATTTTGGTAGAAGTTCATTTTTAAGCTGAAAAATGAAATTATCTAAAATTTTTATTTCATTGTGTTATATGAATTTATATTGAAATTGATTTTTTCCACTTCTATAAATTGAATTATCAAAAATGGATTCCATATTTTTAATCAAGATATTTAAATTTGGTAAATAGTTTACTTTTATTTTTATTTATTATGAATAGTAACCATGGTAAATACTCTTCACCCCTATAAGGGTAAAACATGGTTAAAATTATGGTATTGTAATGACCCATAAATTTATCAATGGAATTTCCATTCCTCTAATTATGTAAAATTTTATAATATAGTATAATCTACATGAACCACATGATAAAACCAACTAAATTTTATTATAATAATTTAAACATTACATTTAGAGAATAAAAATGGACATAAGAATTTAAAGCATTACAATTTGATAAGAAATATAAAACAAGAAAATTAAAATATGAAAATTTGGATATGCTTGATCCACCAGAATAACTGCACTCATGAAAAAAAAATATAGAAATGAAGTAGAATTTTAGTAATCCAATGTGAATTTTGAAAAATGAAAATATATAACCCTGAGATAAATATAAGTGAGTGAAGAATGAATGAAATATGAGGTATTTATAGGATGTAGGTAACCCATATGGTTGTCATAAATCTGATTGTTAGAATATTAACCTGACTATTGGAATAGTAATTTGATCATTGGGAATAGTAATATGACCGTTATAATAGTATCATCACCTATGTAAGTGTAAAATAATATTTTCATATCTTATAAAATGAAAATATGACATATTTATATCATGATAAATGTAAATAAATGTTTTAAAAATTATAAAATAAGTGTTCATATTTTTATAAAACAAAATATGTTTTATTTTATTTTTATAAAAGATTTAATGATTTTAAAAAAATATTTTCATAAAATTGGTTTATAAATTAATATTATGTTTTACAATAGTGATGATATTTTTTTTGATACCCTAATTAATTTTTCAAATGGTCAGAAAATTGACTGTAATGTTAAAATTGGTAATTTTCAAATAAATGATTTTTAAAAAAAATAATAATTTTATCACATTTAGAAAATTATTTTCATAAAATGGATTTAAGTTTTTTAATCTATACATAAAAAAATAGTTAGGGTGATTTTTTGGCATTTTATCCAAAATAGTTTAATTTTTGGTGAATAATGAAACACAGTAAAATATGGTATTTATCATTATAAGCTAAATATATGAATTTTTGAGTCATGGATAATGTAATAACTCATTATTTATAACTCCCATGCCCCACTTAATATATATAGTTACAATAATCAATACTATTGATAGTCTTAATCCAAAATAATAAACTAATGATATAATAATCAAAAACACCCCTCTCCTCCTCTTATAAATACTACCCCTTTCAACCCCTTGTCCTCACAACTTATAAGCCTTTTATATTTCCAAATTTCTACCCAAATCTATTTCCAAATCTCTCCCCAAAATCCTAGTGCTTTTGGTTTCACCAAAAGATCAAATCCATGTGACTTAAGAATTATTTCAAGGTGGCAACATTTAAGAGGAAATATTCTCAATTTACCTCTTCTAAATTCATTTCTTCTTCTTAATTCTCCTTAAATACCTCATACAACACGGAATAATAAATAAAATATCATATATATACTATGATTTTATATTTACAATGGAATACATTCCATCCACTCATTTCTCATATCATTTTATTCTAAAAAATGAAACCATTGTCCATATTATGTCTGTTCACCGCCTTCATGGATGATGACCTTTTTTTCACTACCACCTTCGTGGTAAGTTTAAATTCACTTGTAATGGTTTAAAATTAACTAATTATGTATATTATATATTTTTTCACATTATTTAATGAATATATGTCCCCAATATTAAATAATATGGAACTAGTTTGCGATGGTCGACAAAACCACCTAAATAAACTAACTGTGCAACGCTAACGTTTTTACTAAAATAATTATCCTTCTGTCAGAACACATATGGGTATTTGAGACCATTTAAATTTTTGTAAGTAAATAAATTCCATTTAATTTAACTTAGAGTTGTATTCCCATTTTATAGGAATATCAATAATTATCCACAAGTGATCAGACCTTGGAATCCCGAAACGAGCGCCCCCATAACAACAAAATTAAACATTATATCTCATTGAAATGATTATAAATGAACAAAATAAAATTATAATAAATAAAATATATATGAAAATGTTTCTTAATTAAGTAATTAATTAATCCAATTTTATTTTCTAGGATGTTATGTTCAAGTGCAAAACAGATTCGAACATATGTTAAGGGATCTCTCCGAACCACCCTTTTTCTTTAGGTTATGACTTTTCTCTCTCTAAAAAAATTTCCCTATATATATATATATATCTATTTAATTTTATGGAACAATTATATTTTTTTATAAATTATTCTCACATATATACCTATCTTATTATCCCTTCCTTGATGGGGTAATACATGCCTTATGTTCATTTCTCAAATGCCTTCTTTATGAAGTATCCTTTGAATATAATATGAGGCAAGATTATACAAATTATTTATTTCCATAATTATTATGATTATAAATTATGATTAATTATATTTTTTGGAACAAATAATAATGTACATGTTATGATGGGTGCGCCCTGATATAGATCGAATTTATTGGGTAATTATTTTATATCATGAGATGTTATGTATGAGATTAGGGATTGAACCAAATCCATTATGGGACTCTGTCAACCATGTGATGTTATATCAATGGTTATCATTGAATTATGTTTATGTAATGTTATATTTTTCTTCCAAATTCTTATGTTTCTATGATCTTATGATACCATGTTCACTATGTTATTCTCCCATGTGATTATTCATGAGCTTTCCCTTTTATGATATCATTTGATGATGTTTGACTTGTATGTTATGATTCAATATCATGTTCATTCCCTTAATAAGATTTTTAGATGACCCCATTTTTTTATGTATTACCAATGTTATCATATTTAGTTTTAGTAGCTCAAAGGGATTTGGGACCTCATTATAGAGAGTAAAATAAAGTTTTATTTTACTTTTACTTTGATGTATTATGAACCTAGTTTTCCAAAAACACTAGGATTTTGATCATTTGGTTTTATTTAATGGATATTTATGTTATATATCATGTAATAATATGTGTAAAGGTCTTGATTCAATATATTTGGTATCAAATTATGGTCTAGTTATTTTTAGGGATTATGACTAGAATGCTTTTTGGGAACCCTAGGGATAAGTCTAAGAATAGGAAAATGTCCTGGATTTTTTTTAAAGTATATAGAGATTGGTTTACATGAAATTACATAACTATCTAGATACTAAAAGTGAATGTTTCTCTAGAAAAGTTGTACATAGGGTTAATAACCCCAAAAATGGTACATTAGGAATTGACACTATCGTCACCCGGTACACAACAAAGAGGCCTTGCTACACACATGGTTTGACAATCCCGAGGGATATGATTTGGAAAATTCAAAAACTCTTTACATAAAATTATGAAGGACTTCAATAATTTTTTTAGGTTAAAAAAATAATAGGAAAAATTACCATGGATAACCTAGATTGAAACTTAGAGACTCATAAGTTAGGATATAATTTTTTTTTGTAATTTATTTCTTCAAATATCATAATTTGCCATTTTATATGTTTATTTGTTAAATTATTCTCATTCCATTTTTCCTTTATTTTAGTTAATTGTGGTAAATATGAGGAATTGTTCCAACAACCAAAATTATAGGCAATGTGATGATTTCACTAATGATATGCCTAACCTTATGGGAGTGGTATATGGGAACTTCATAGCAGTACTGGACCAGCTAACTCATGCTATGAATAATAACTTGAATCATGTGGAGCATCCTCCTTCTACTAAGAAATAGAAAATTATGGGTGATTCCTTTATAAAAAGTCCTCATACCTTTAGTGTATCTTCTAACCCCCTAATCATGGATTAATGGATGAATTCCATTAAGAAGATATTTTCTTTCCACCAATGCTCAAAACAAGAGAAAGTTGTACTGGATGTCTACTATCTTAATGGTGAAGCTGATCATTGGTGGAAAAAAATCAATAATATGAAGTCTAAAGAGGATATTGATTCCATAGAATAAGAAGGATTCAATAAAATATTTTTCAATAAATATTTTCCCCAAACTTTTCATCATAAAATGGAGAGGGAGTTCATCGGACTAAAGCAAAAGGAAGATGAGTCTATTGGGGAATATGAGTAAAAATTCACAAGACTTTCATAGTATTCCTCAAGATTTTGCATGAAAATTTAATATAAGGTGGACCACATATTTATTGGGTTAAATAATTTAAAATTCTATTAAAGTATTTAGTGATTTGAGACTTTGATAGCTATGAAGAGATTGTATGTTGTACCCTTAAGGTTGAGATGGATACTGGTGACTCTTAGTGGTCTCATGGGGCCATAGATAAAAAAGTGTAAAATAGAGTTTACTTTGGGAGGTTCAATGGATAAATATCATGGTGAAAAAGAACCAAATATCCCAAGTACCAAAAAAAGTGGGAAGAAGCATCCCAAAAATTATCTCAAGGGAACCAAGAGATGCTTAAAATGTGGAAAATAGGGGCATGAGGTTAATCAATGCTGAGGAGAGATGAAGAAACCCACTTATACAATGGAAGAAAAGAAGGTTCAGATCAAAACTCATCATATTGTACAATTCTTCAACTATAAATAATACAGACAAAATGTGAACTGATTCCTTAATCCAAGAGTTTTCATAGATAATCAATGAAAACAACCTTGAAGGCTTTGAGTGCATGGAAGGGCATATACTATCACTACTTCTGAGGTGGATATAGACAATGATGTGGTTAAAAGAACACTATTTATTCATTCAAGAATAGGAAACACCCTATTTGATTCTATTTATACTCATTGTTTCATATCTTGCAAGTTTAGTAGAACTATTCAAACACCACATCAAAACATGGGGGTTGAGCTATCCATAAGGACAATAAATAGATAAATTATTGTATCCCAAGTATATAAATACTCCAAAGTCAATGTTTGTGGACCTAACCTCCCAAAAAATATTGTCATACTTCCTTTAGTGGAGGTTGATGTGATATTGGGAATGGATTGGATGTATTTATATAAAGCCAACATCAACTATTAGGATAGGGAAATCACTCTTCACATCTCGAGTCATCATACGATTCTATACAAGTGTATAGATGAGGATGAATCTCCTTCGAATATTCGGATCAGGTATGGATATTTTTGCCTTATAAGAAATAATATCAAGCTAAAATGATAGAGACATAGGATAAAATCATGCTTGAAGACATGCCCATTGTGAGGGATTATACTAATATATTCCCTAAAGAGTTTCCTAGTCTTCCTCCTAACTAAGAGGTTGATTTCTCAATCAAACTTATACATGTATCTCCTTTCCATATCAAAAAATCCTTATAGAATATGCACCATTGAGTTGGAAGAACTAAAGAAGAAGTTACAAGAGAATCTGGAAAAGGGTTTTATATACCCCAGTGCTTCACCATGGGGTGCATCGACCCTCTTCATCAAGACGAAGGATCGGTCAATGAATCTCTGTATTTATTACCATGAACTCAAGAAAATCATGATAAAGAACAAGTATCTCCTACCACATATAGATGAGTTGTTTTATCAACTATATAAGGATCTATATTTCTCTAAGGAGGACCTTAGGTCAGGATATCACCAATTAAGGGTGAAGAAGGAATATATTCCCAATAATAATTTTTGATCAAGGTATACAAACTATGATTTTATAGTGATACCCATCAATCTCACTAATGCTCTGGGAAATATTTATGGAGAAAATGAATAGAGTCTTTAGAGATTACCTCAAACAATTTGTGGTTGTATTTATAGATGATATTATGATATACTCTAAAAGAAAGGAGGACCATTAAGAGCATTTAAATACTATGCAAAATACTTTGCGAAAGGATAAGTTATATGAAAATTATATTAAATGTGAGTTAGGGATGGAGGATGTATCATTATTGGTGCATCTTATCACCAGTAAAGGGATATCTATAGACCCTTCTAAAATGAGGGAAATTAAGGAGTGACCTATACCAGCATCAATGAAATTGATCTGTAGTTTTCTTGGACTAGATGGGTATTAATGACGATTTTTGAGAAAATTCTCACAATTATCAAAACTTATAAACAAGATTTCTCATAAGGGAGTAATGTTTTTTCGGACCAACGAATGTGAAGGGAGATTTAAGGAATTGAAAAGAGGCTTATCACCACAGTAGTCCTCACTCTTCCCTCAAGTAGGGAACTTTTTTGGGTATATAGTGATGATTAAAATAAGGGCATAGGTTGTGTACTAATGAAAAATGACAAAGTGATATCCTAAACCTCAAGGTAGTTAAAATATCATGAGAAGAACTATCCAACACATGATCTGGAGTTAGCTGTAGTGATCTTCACATTGAAAATCTAGCAGCATTTGCTCTATGGGTAGAAGTATGAAATATATATGGATCATAAGAAAATCAAGTATATATTCACTTAGAAGGAGATTAATATTCACTAAAAAATATGGTTAGAGATGATCAAGGACTGTGACTACTCAATTCACTACAATCCTAGGAAACTAAATAAAGTGACATATGCTCTAACTAGAAATGATCCGCCAACCGTATCATTGATGATAATTGATAAGGATCCAATGTTCTTAGACTTGAAAAGGATAGAGATGGGAAGGATAAAGGAAGGAACACCATCATTCATTTCTTAAATTATTACTCAACCGTCCCTTTTAGAGAAGATATAGAATCCTCAGAGTGATGATGTGGAAATACATAAATAGGAAGAATCTATAAGAAAAGGGAAATCCACGGAGTTGAAAATTGATGAAGAAGGAGTTGTAAGATTTGGGTCACAACTATGTTACCATCAAATCCAGAGATAAAGAAGGATTTTTTGTATGATGCATATATCTCGACATTCTATAACCACCCAGGGATCACAAAGATGTATCAATATCTATAAGATAACTATTAATGGGACAATATGAAGAATTAGATTGTAGAATATACCTCAAAATGATTGGTATGTCAGCAGGTGAAGTTTGAAAGGAAAAAGTCTAAGGAAAAAATTAAACCATTTCCCATACCTACATTGAAATGAGAAAACATCACCATGAAATTTTTCACTGATTTTCTAATGTCATCTAGGGGAAATATTGATATATGGGTTGTGGAGGATTATCTTACAAAGACTTATCATTTCATTTATATTTTATATGACTTATCACTTGATGAACATTCAAGGATATAAATCATATAAGTAGTGAGGATAAATAGAATACCACTATCGATTGTATCTGACTGAGATCCAAGATTTACATCCATGTTCTAGAAGAGTCTTCAACATTCTCTAAAAACTGAATTGAACTTTAGTATGACTTATCATCCCCAAACTAATGGACAATCTGAGCAGACCATCCAGTCACTATAAGACATGTTGAGAGCTTGATCGACGTAATTAAAAGGAGGATGGGATCAACATATTCATTGGTTTGAGTTCGTATACAATAATATTTTTTACTTAAGTATCCAAATGGATCCATATGAATCCCTTTATTGGAAAATATATCGAACACCTGTGTGCTGATGAAGTTGGAGAAAACAAGTTTTTGGGTCTTGAAATGGATGAGGAAGTGGTAGAGAAGGTCAATGCCATTCAACAACACATCTTGGATTCTAAAAATCGACAGAAGAGCTATGATGAAAACCACCAATGAGACCTAGAGTTTGAGGTTAGAGATAAAATGTTCCTCTACATATCTCCATAGAATAGATTCATGATATTTGAGAATAAGGGTAAGATAAGTCCAATGTATATCATCCCCTTTGATATTATTGATCACATCGGAGCTGTGTCCTATCAACTAGTACTCCTAAAATACCTTTCTCAAGTACATGACATATCCCACATAGATTTCTTGAGGAAGTAAATACTATATCCCTCACATGTACTAAATTTAGAGGTGGTAGAGATAAAAAATTAACTCTCATATGAGGATCATCCTGTGAAGATCTTGGACCATAGAGATAAAGTTTTATGCAATAAGAAAACCCACCTAGTCAAAGTAATATAACAAAACCGTATGTACGAGAAGGATACATATGAATCATAGGAAGACATGAAGCACAAGTACCCTTACATGTTTACACCTTAGTATATAAAAAATTATTTGGAGGGTGAAATTTTTTAAGGGGGGAAGCATGTAACAACCTATAAAATTGTCAATAGAATTTCCCTTCTTATAATTATGTCATATTTAGTAATATATTATAATGCACATGCACTATAAGATAAAACCAACTACATTTTGTTATAATAATTTAAAAATTACATTTATTGAATAAAATCATCCATAATAATTTAAAGTATTACAATGTGATAAAAAATAGAAAACAAGATAACTAAAATATGAGAATTTGGACCTGTTCGATCCACTAGAATAAGAACACCCATGAACAACATTATAGAAATAAAGAAAATTGTTAGCAATATAAAATGAATTTTGAAAATGAAAATATACTCCAAAATCCCAGGACCTAGTAGAAACCGGTCCTAATAGATTTATTAAATAAAAATACAAAAGAGTCAGACAAATAAGGGATTATTACAAAACTGAGAGTGCACGACACCCAGAATATCTGCCTCCACCATTGAAGCACAATAATAGGGGGCCGTAAAGGACCACATCATGTCCATATCAAAAATTGCCTACTTGGACAAAGAATTCGCCACCTAATTGGCTTCCCCATAAGCATGTGAGACCACCAATTGCAAATTAGTTACCTCGCAGAGACATTCAACCCAGTGAGGAAACACTCTCTAGGGGACATTTCATGTTCTTGATTCCAAGGAATGAACCACAAGATGGGAGTCTAATTCAATCCATAAAATGTTCCACCTATATCGGACAACATACCTAACAACATGAATTATTTCCCATAATCCATCCTCGTAGGCAACCCCAATGTCAGTAAAGTGATAGAAGCACCCCTTGACAAAACCACGATATGTTCAAAATATGCCACTACATCCTGATAGACCTGGAGCACTATAAGAGGCACCATCGACTTTGACCTTGCGACATGGGATGATCGGAGGTATCCATCATATGCACTTAAGAACCTGGGGTTTCCGAGGCTGTCTGGAAACTCCAAGAAGTCTACAAATTTGCAACTCAGAAAAATAGTTATGCATTGTACCTATTTGAATCCATGAAGCAGCATGAACCTATGAATGGATCACCGGAACGACACATTGAATAGGGATATGCTTTCCGTCAAAGAGCATGGTATTGCGAGCAACCCACGTGGCCGTGATCAGAGCTGCAATGGCCATAAGCAGGAGATTCCCAATCTGTGTACTACAGCGCAACTTGGACATCCCTATTAGCAGATCATGAAGTAGAATATTTTCATCAATTACCAGACCAAAAAGGCTTCCAACATAATCCCACATCCTCCTAATATAGGTGCATTCCATAAAAATATACTGAGCATTCTCCTCGGCAGCAATGCATAGATAACAGGCTGACACAAATTGAAAACCAGCCCATTTGAGCTGGTCATGAGTAGGCACCCGATTTCTCCATATTCTTCAGATTAAAAGAAATATAAAAGTATGAATAAATTTATTTTAAATTGTAAGAGATAGGCAGGTGCACGAAAGGACCCTCCACAAATCATATGATACAAATCCTTGCTCATGAACTGCCCATCGCGGTTATGCCTCCATATCACGGTGTCGCGGTCCATGAAAGTGTAACTTTGAACTTCTAGCTTCACCTGCCATAGAACAATGCTGCCAGAACATTGCATTTATGAATGAAAATAATTTATGAAAAAATGACCTGCACCAGGGGGAACATCCATGCTTTCTTGCAGAGGTCTCTCGAGCCATGTTGTACTCCAGCAATTGAGATGAGAGTCCCTGCAAACCATCCACTTAGTGTCATGACTGAGTTGCAGGAAATATTGCTTGAGAGATACCCAAACAGATGATGCAATATAATACTTATATCTATTAAGCAACCTTACTCTGAATATATTTGTTAAAAAGTCACTAGACCCATCCTTAGAGATCTGACCCCATGTGAACTTCCCGATAAGACCATCATTGAAAGTCTGGAGGTCCTTGACTCCAAGACCTCCCAATTCAACCAGTTTGATACACTCTTTCTAGGAAACTGTGACAATTTTTCTCTCATGAACTGATCCCATCCAAATGAAGTTTCATATCATACTTTGTAGGTCCTTGATGAGACCCTAGGACATCGATAAAGAGAAAGGGAGTAAACAAACTTAGAGTTGATCATAGAGTTAACAAGGAAAACCCTCTCAGCCATGGACATCACCTCCCCTTTCCATCTAGCAAGTTGGTTCACAATGCTAGAGGCTATTCCTTCTATATTCTGCCTCCTCACCCTTCCCCAGAATAAGGTGACCCCTATATAATCAAAGGGTAAAAATCCCTTTTTGACACCAAGACGTTTAATTATACTGTTCTTCTTACTAATCATTACTCCATTACCAAACAAAATGAAAGATTTGTACCAGCTGATTGCTTGACCAGCCACCTCTTCATAGTGTTCAAAGAGGGCCTTAATGGAAGAGATCATTCTCCTTGAAGCTTGACCAAGCAATAGAATGTCATCAGCATATAACAAATGAGATGGGGTAAAGTCATTCCTCCCATCCTTGATTTTATTGTAAAGTCTAATTTGAGAAAGGTCATTGATGCATCAGCTGATATAGTCTTTAGAAATAGAAAAGAGAAGGCCAGAGAGTGGGTCACCTTGCTGTACACCCCTGGTGCAGGGAAAAAATCCTATGGGTGTTCCATTTATAAGAATGGATAACCTTGATGAGCAGAGAATAGTATTAATTAGCCTGATGAAATCATTGGAAAAGCCATACCTTCTGAGGATATCCATGAGGAAACTCCATTTTAATCTGTCAAAGGCCTTTGAGATGTCAATCTTCATTAAAAAATTTCCTGCCTTCGTCTTTTTTCTCATAAGATTAATGTTCTCCGAAGCAGTGAAAAGACAATCCTGGATATTTCTCCCAGGAACAAAGCCAAATTAGATGGTAGTAATTATGTCACCAACCATTGGTCCCATTATATTCATGAGTATCTTGCTTATGAGCTTAGGGATAGTGTTTCCAAGAGAAACTGGCCTAACGTCCTTGATATCAAGGGAATTTCCCTTCTTGGGCAATAGAGAAATGAAGCATGAGTTCATCCCATACAGCATGTAAGAATGAGTAAAGAATTCATTTATAGATCAGGTAATATCATCCTGCAAAACATCCCAGTAGTATATGAAGAACTTGTTAGTGAATACATCGGGGCCAGGAGCGTTGTCCACATTAAGAGAGAGAAGATCTGCTCGAATTTCCACTTTATGAGAGGGGGGTAACAAGGTATTGATTATCATTCTCCTCGATGCATGGTATTATATCCCCAACCATTTTCTGAGTGTTGACATTCCCATCATCAGAATACAATCCTTTAAAGTGTTCCACAACCACCACAGAAATCTCACTATCATAAGTATATAGATGACCATTGATACTAATTGCCTTCTCCCTAACTCGGGCTCTTTTCTCTTTATGCAGTCTGTTGAAAAATTTAGAGTTCTTGTCTCCTTCTTTTAAATATCTGGCATTCAATTGATTTTTGGATAACCTTTCTCGGATCATAATTAAGTCATCCAGCTTGTTATGAGCCAGAATTTCCTCCCAAGATGGTGCAGACAACTACTGGTTTTGAATCTGAATGCGAGAGAGCTCCGCCTCAACATCCTTGATGTTACATTCTAGGTTAGAAAAATATTTTCTCCTCCAGTCCTTGAGAAGTGCCTTCAGGTGCTTTAGCTTCTTAGCCAACCTCTGAAGAGGACTTCCAATGGGCTCGAGCTTCCAAGTTTTTAGAACAAGTTCCCTGCATCCATCTCCATGACCCAACCATTGTTGAACAAGAATGGGATAGGTCCTGACCATGCCAGTTAAGTATCGAGCTCCACAACAAATGGATTGTGATCAGAGTGATGCTTGGGTAATGTAAATCCAGAAATTCCATGAGCAGATCCTTGATCATCCATTTGAACGAAACATCTGTCATTTTTGCTTTCTTGTTTTCCATTACAGGTGTAACAACACCATGTGAATTCATCTCTAGCAAGCGGGACTTTAACAAGATTACAGTGATCACGGAAAATAGAGTAGTCAGTGGCCACAATCCTATTGAAATTACCTCAAGTTTTTTCCTTAGGTTTCAGTACCACATTAAAATCTCCAAGAGATATCCATTTCTGTTCCATCTCCCCAGAAACCACTTTGAGCTCCTCCCATAACTCCCTTCTCCTCATATAGAGATTGGATTAATACATAAAAGAGACTGAAAAATCATATGCATATATGCTGCAAGAAATCAGAACACTCTGAGACCAATTCACACAAGACTCAATTTGAATGGATTCATGTTGTAGCACCCACAAATAATCCATTTCAGATTCATGCAAATCACTGGACACAAAATGGTACCCAATATATCCCCAATTGAATCCATTCTATCTACTAAAAAGAAGCTTTGGTTTAGCAATACCAACAAGCAAGGTCTTATAGGCCATGATAAAATGTCTAAGATCTTTGGTCGTTCGGGAATTTACCAGCCCTTGACAGTTCCAATAGAAAATCTTCATTGCATATGGGTCATTCCCTATGTCTGGGGACCACCCTTTGTCACAATTGTCAATTACACCTTACCTTTCTTCCCTATACCCTTCTTTCCTTATGATTTTCGGTTGTTTTATACCCCAAAGATCATGGGTGAGGCCACAAAATCCTTCCCCTCAGAGGCTTGCTGTGTGCTATCCACAATATGCTTGATATTCTGAGCATGAGATGAGAGGATCTGTTCAAGGGGGAAAACCCCTGTAGGAATAAGTTTCACCTGTTCATGAGATTTATCAGTGAGAGAGCCTGCCCCAGTCTCAGGATTACAAGCTGGGTCAGGTGGCTGAGGGTCCTCAATGTCATCTGACCAAAAAACACAACTCAAGGGTGAAAACTTGTTCTGTGATTTTAAGTGAGAAGGGTCACTACCCAATTTTGATGTTCATCGATCAGCCTTGGAGGGGTGTGTCTGCATGAATTTCCCCTGGTTCAGTTGCATCCAAGGCCCTTCCATTCATGATTTCACCTACATCATCATGAAGAATCAGCACAGGTGATTCAGCTTGCACCAATGGCCGAGTTGTGACCTTCTCTTCAGTACCCTTATCACAGAAGATTGAAACCGCAAGTGCTTCCACCATAGAGTCATCTACAAAAATTGGGTTAACAACCCCCTGATGAGAACCTGCCTCACCATTAAGAACTGTGACCCTTGATCCAGTGAATTCCTTAGCGGAATCCATTTTTGGCATAATGCAGTCTTTCTTCACTGGTGCATCCACCATGAGGTCAAAATAGGTTGAACCCACATGTTCTTCCACCATAGGTTCATCTGAACAACCTATATTAGCGGACCCTAGATAATAACATGCATCACCATTGAGAACCTCAACCCCTGAGCCAATGTCTTCCTGAGCAGAAGCCATTTGTGGCATAATGAAATCCTCCTTCTCCGGTGCCTGCCTGTCAACCAGAGGCTGTCCAGAAGTATCTCCCTACTAATATCCAGATAGGAAAATCCCATCTATCACCTTGTTAGCAGCCCCATTCCTTCCCTGAGTACCATTGGGGATCTGGTCCTTTCCTTTCCTCCTTCTACATGCAGCATCATCATGTCCTTTCACTTTGCATACACTGCATTCTTTGTCCATTCTTCACTCAAAAGCAAGGTGACCAAAAAGCATACACTCAAGTAGACTTTTGGCTTTATTTCATAAAAAATCTCTAAATTCATACTATCATTCAGTGTTGTTAGAACAATTTCCTCAACAAGGGTGCTTGACATATCCACTTCCATGAGTATCCGGGAAAAATGACTAAACCTCAGATTAGTTGCCTACCTATCAAATTGAATGGGATTTCCAACTACTGAGACAATTTCCCATAATATCCTTGTATTCTAATAGATCCAATAGAACCTACATATTCGAATCCCTATCTAAGCATGATTGTTTCGAACATTCATAGGATCAAAATTCTGGTCCCTTTCCTGAATGTTCAAAAATCTAGGTTTCAGAGGAATGGTGCCCTTACTCCAAGCCCTTCTCTTGTGCTCATCTAATGGGAAGACGACATGATAGTATACCCTTCCCATTGAATTCATTGTCCAGTCATCAAATCCCCATACTTCAGTGACCCTTTTAGTCAAGTCATTGAATTTCCAGAGATTCACGACTTTGGGGATCATTACATGAGCAATAATCGAGAATCAGCATAAACTAACCCGTTCCTCAACCACCTCCTGATTTTCTGACACATGAGTGATCCTCCCCTTCTTTATCACCTGAACAGGTGAAGGCACATCAAAGAAGGAAGTCTTAGAGACTGCTTTGACCACATCCAAAAAATTTCATTTCAAACCACCTTCTTCGGGGATAAGAGGTCCCAACTCACCGATGTTATTTTTTGCAATCGCAAACATTTCTGAATGACCAATACATTCAACAAGGTATCCTTAACGATCATCATCCTTTGATGTTATCCCCGAATCATTTGCCACATGATCATCTGAATCCCCTGGTTTAGGGTTTTCGCCCATGTCCCCTTGTGTTTCCATCTTTCTCAAACGTGTGTTGCGAACACCGACTCCCAGAAGGGGGCCCCCAACAGCCCAAGTGCTTACCACATTCCCCTACTAATAATTGGCTTTGAATCACCCTGTTTATAATACGAACAATTGTTCTAGCTTGGTGGGACTCGATCCTGTGCCATTTCCCATGGAGAGCGAGGGGTACAACAAGCGGGTACCACTCAGCTAACACCCCATGGGCATGAAAATATATAACCTTTATAGAAATAGAATTGAATAAATAATTAATAAAAAATGATACATTTATAATAATTAGGGAACCCATATGACTGTTACAAATCTGACTATTGGAATAGTAAACTAACTATTGGAATAACAACCTGACCATTGGAATAGTAATATAAACATTAAGAATAGTAATATGACCATTAAAATAGTATATTCACATATGAAAGTGTACAATAATATTTGGTTATATTAGAAAATACAAATATGACATATTCAGTTCATGATACAAGTATATAAATGATTTAAAAATTATAAAATAAGTGTTTGTACTTTTGTAAAAAAATATGTTTTATTCTAATTTTATAACAATTATAATGATTTTTTTTTATTTTCATAAAATGGTTTTATAAATTAATGTTATGATTTACTATAATGATAATATATTTTTATGTGACTTTAATTAATTTTTCAAAGGGTCATAAAATTGAGCATAATATTAAAATTGGTATTTTTCAACTAAATGAGGATTTTATTTAAAAATTAAATCTATCATATTTATAAAATAATTTTAATAAAATGGATTTAATTTTTTGAATCTACACATTGAAAAATGTTTAGAGTGAATTTTTTGTTTTTTTCTAAAATAGTTGAATTTTTTGTGTATAGTGAAATATGTTATTTAACATTATAAGCTAAATACATGAATTTCAGAGTGATGGATAATGTAAGATCCCATTAGCTAAAACTAAAATGTACTATTTACTATATATATTCATAATAATCAATAATATTGATAGTTTTTATCCAAAATAATAAACTAATGAATATAATATTTAAAAACGTCCCTCTCCACGCTTTATAAATAGCACCCCACACAACACCTTATACTCACAACTTCTAAGACTTAGAGATTAAAAAATTTATTCCCAAATATCTTACCAAACCTCTCCCACACACACTAGTACTATTTGTTGAACCAAAATACCAATTAAAATTTCCTTAAGGAGTATTTCAAGGAGGCGACATTGAAGAGGTAATATTCTCAATTTACCTCTTCTAAATTCATTTATTCTCTTACCTTACCATTTCCTCCATAATAAAACATGGAATAATAAATCCAGTATCATATATATACTATAATTATATATTTATAATGTACTATCTACCATCCACCCCTTTCCCATCTCCTCTTATTCTAAAAAATGTAACAATTTTCCATATTATGTCTGTTCACCACCTTTATGGATGATGAGTTTTAATTTTCCAATATTGTATTCACGATAGGTTTATGTTAACTTTTAATGGTTTAAAATTAACTAATTATGTATATTATATATTTTTACCATTCTATAATTAATATATGTCCCTAATATTAAATAAAATGAAACTAGTTTGTGATAGTCAGTAAAATCACCTAAATGAACTAACTATGTAACACTAATGTTTTTAGAAAAATAATCATCCCTATGTTGGAAAAAATAGGGTTATTTAGGAAAATTTAAATTTATATAAGTAAATTAATTCAATTACATTTCACTTCTAGAGTTTTAATCCCATTAAACAAGAACATAAATAATTATCCATAAGTGATCCAACCTTGGCACCATGAAACGAACACTCATAGAACAACAAAATTAAACATTATATCTCATTAAAAAGATTCTAAATGAACATAATAAAATTATAATAAATAAAATACAGATTGAAAATATTAAGAATTATGTAATTAATTAATATAATTTTATTATCCAGGATATTAAGTGTAAGTGCAGAACGAATTCAGACATAAGGTAAGGGATCTCTCTAAACCACCCTTTTTCTTTGGGTTATGACTTTTCTCTCTATAACTCACTTTATATCTATCTTTAATGTTAATAAATGACTATATATTATGTATATATTTATCTAAAATATATACCTATATTATTATACCTTCCTTTATGGGGTAATACATTCCTTACATTCATTTCTCAAATGCCTTCTTTATGAAATCTCCTTTCATTATGATATGATGCAATCTTTGCAACCCATTTATTTACATGGTCAATTATTATGTTTATTACTTATGATTAATTTAATTTTTTGGAACAAATAATAATTTAAAATTTATTTTGGGTGTGGCTATATAGTGATCCAATTCATTGAGTAATGTTTTTGTCTCATGAGGTGTTATGTATGGGATTAGGGAGTGAACCAATTCAATTGTAAGACTCTATATGTTGTCTCGAAGGTTAGCCTTGACATATGTTTATGTCATGTTATATGTTTATGCAAATTTATTATGTTTCCATTATCTTATGATACCATGTTCATTATTTTATGATCTCATTTGATTATTCATGAACCTTATCTTTTATGATATCATTTGATGTCGTTTGACTCACAGGTTATGATCCATTATCCGGTCTATTCCCTTAACTTTTTAGCTCACCCATTTATTTTATGTATTCTGTAGGATATCATATAAATTTTTATGATCTCAAAGGGATTTAATATCTCATTATATAGATTAAAATAAAATAAATTTATTTTATTTTCATTTTGATATATTATAAACCTAGTCTTCTAAAGACACTAGGCTTTCTGATCCTTTGGTTCATTTAATGGATATTTATATTAAAAATCATGAAATAATATTTTTAAAAGGCTTGTATTTCTATATGAATAAGACTTAAAAACATCCTTAACACTTATATTCATTATATTGTATTAGTTTAGTTTCACCTTCCTTATCCAAGCTTCAAATTTATGGAAACATGGTGTAATTTTTCTTTGATAAGGACATATATATTATTTAAGTAAATAATAAATACAAAATGTCACTTTATTTATATTAATAACTCAAATATTTTAACATAGGGATAAAAAGGAGTTATGTTTTGTTATAAATGTATATTTTTAATAATAATAAATTATTGTTATTTTAGTAATTTTTTTTCTTAGTGATGCCATAATTACCTATGACACATACACAACACTGATATAGTTCTTGTGAAAGAAGTAGAAAAATAATGGTAAATTATTTTAAAAATATTAAAAGTAAAATGTTTTGTATGAATTATGGTGTTCCATAAATTTTGTAGCTAATTATAGAGTATAATTAATGGTAAATGTAACATCCCAGATAAATATGGAATAAGACACTTTTCATATTTAGTAATATTTGTGAATTAAATATTAATATTACATTAAAGTGGATGCTATGTTCGATAGCATGCCCGATACGCAACAATGGGTTTCTTTGAAATCTTACGTTGCACACTATTAATATAATATTATTATTTTAAATGGTAGCTAACTCCTAGACATTGTATTTTCAGGAATGAACAAAACTAACTACAATATGATTATACATGTTTTTTAAATGTATTTACATTTATCCAATAAAAGTTAGAGGCTTAAAATGTGAATGAATTTAATTTTTAGCATAATTTACATTAAAAGGTCGATTTACGGCCTTTTAATGGAAAAAACACTTTAAATATAGTTTTTTTCACTTTAATACATTCTATTTGACCAAATAAAATCCTTTTTTAGAATTAGGATATCAAAATTTACTTTGTGTAAATTTTTGGAATTTTTCTGATAAAGTTCATTTTTAATGATTAGTGAAAAATATTGTATTTTAATTCAAAACTGTGTTTTAATCTAATTTATTTATACAGTTAGATTATATTTTTAATTGGTTTTAAAGTGTAATTAGAATATATTTTTACCATTTAATCCAATGTTTGTCATTGGAAATGATTTCACTATAAAATTGGACATAAACAAGTGTCAGTCGTTTGATAGTTATTGTTTCTTAAAAACACGCTATTTGTCAACGGGAATTAATTTTAAAATTAATTAATGCCACTTTTATGTTTTTAATTTGAAAAAATAAACATCATTTTTGAATTCTGAATATCAAATAAATATTAGGCTGAATTTTTGGTATTTTTTTGAAAAACCTCACTTTTTGATGAATAGTGAAACAACTTATTAGTAGTTAAAAAACTGAATTTTTCATTTAAATAAAATTTTACCACTTCTGTGAATTGAATTTCCAAAATCCAAAATATATGGTTGTTATTATTAAGTAATATTTGGTTCAATAAGATGAAAACAATTTTGGTGAATAGTAACTTTTGACTTTTATTTACCGCGGTTAAAGGTAAATAGGGTAATTCAAGGTAAAAAGAATATTGTAATAATTAAAAATTACCTTAACAATTATCCGAACCTTATTGAATGAGTCATGGCCGACCATGGTAATCTTTGGGTCGATTTTGGGACCCCATGGAGCCATTTAAGAGTGATAATGATACTTTAGATTAATTAATTTTAAGTAAAGGTAAAAATGAAAAAAAAAATCTTTTAGTAAATTAATTTTTATATGGTGTTATATAAGTCATATTTTCGACTATAAATATTTGTTATAAAGCTAAAAATATTTCCGACATGATTGTATTTTTTTAAAAATTTTAGACATCAAATAAATTAAATTATATATGACACAATAATGATGCAGTATTTACCTCATTTATAAATGATTTAAATAAATAAGATTATAATGATTAAAATATTATCCAAAACCTGTCCAATTCCTATTGGATTATTTTATTTAGACCATGATTCATATTATATTAGACTATAATGATTTTTTGACCTTTAGAAACCGAATATCATTATATAATAAAATAATATTTTCACACTTTCCTAAAGAGCCCCTCCTCTCCCTTATAAAAGGAGACCACTTCTAACCAATTCATCACACCTCTCAAGCCTTTAATCTCATCTAAAATGTGCCCAATTAAGCTCCCTACATCCTTATCCTCATCCAAGAAGCCTTACCTTAGGCAAAAGGCACTTCAAGAAGTCCTTTGGGTTCAAACCAAAGGAAGTCACCCAAATTAAAGGTAACGGTTTCTCTTAACTTCTTTTCTTTTATTTTACTTATCCAACCCCTAAAATAATTTTATTCCTTTATTTTATAGCAACACTAGTATTATCAATATAATAGTATGTTTTTATGAGAAGTATTCAAACTAAAATTACACACACCACCATCTAATGGGTGAAGAACATAATGTTTCTGTGGATGACAAACTAACGCCTCCCGAAATGATGATTGTTCAATTACTTCCTACCGCCTCTCATGGTGGAAATTATTATGGAACTATATTTATATATGATATATATTATGTTTATGTTTTCTTTATGCTTCTGTATTTTCCATTTATATCATACCCTTATGGTTTCCATTATGGGTAAACGCTATAATTTCATTTGAGGAAGTGCAGACTACCGCCCCTCAAAGTGATATGACTCGTTAATGCCACATGTGTGATGTATAAAGGATGGATTTAATGATATTATATATGATAATATACTGTAATTATAATATAACTATGTATCATTATGTTTTAATTCCATTAAAATAATAAATATAAATGAAATTAGCGTTCATGCGTACGTACGGCCTACCGTCTCCATGAACGGTGCATTTCATTTCTTATCTCCAAAATGTAATGTACTATTCTAAATACATATATATACTGGTTATATATGATTTATATGATATATAAATCATTAATATAATTCTTGAGATAATGGAATATTGACCACATGGACAAATTTTAATTATAACAAGTTCATTTTTGACTCAAGTTCCGGACATCAATAAAATATTAATATGAACTCAAATAATTAACCACTTGTTATAAAAAGATTTCTTAAAAAATGGAATTCCCCAGTGTGGCCTTTTAGAAACCTCCACACAAAGGAACCCCCCTCCCCCACGAAGAGGTAGCGCCCAGGGGAAACTCCCCAGCCGGGGAAGGAGCCGTTGCCAACTGAGATGGCAGAGTGTCCCGAGGGTAACAACCCAGAAGCAATGGTCCGTCATAGTGATCCGTCAGCAGTTGGGATGAGCCTTAATTTACCCACCCAGAATAATCCGGGAGACCTGGCAAGGTGGATGGATCCAGGAGAGACGCTCGCCCCGAAAGCGGACTCCCAGGAATCGAACCCTGAACCTCCCAAAGAACAACCGGTTTAGGCAACTCACTTTCACCACCACACCACCACCAAAGTGGCACTTATTATATAAAGATAATAAGTGATATAAAATGAATAATAAACTTTAAAAATTTTCTTAATGAATTATAGATTAACTTAAGTTTATTATCCAGGAAGAACACGGAACATACGAGTCAAGTAGGATACTAGGTAAGGGATTTATTATCTCACTTTTAATTCCGTTAGATTTCCATTATTTGCCACTAATTTATTGCATGTGGTGTATTGTGTGCTGCCAATTGATATATATTATCATTATTATATTTATATTCATGTTATTATATGAATCATTTGAGGGTTATTAAATTTTTTTCATACGACTCGATTGATTACAATGTGGTAAGAGATTTTCATCTCACTTTTTATTCCCGTGAGATTCATGCTATGTTTTCCACTATCTCTTTTTTTGTGGTGTATGTAATGACCATGATTGTATTCATTGTGTAACATAATTTAATTTATGGGTATTTAAATCTTCATTGTATGATCCTTCTTTCATGGGTTTTATGTTTCATATGTTACCAAATCGGTAAGGGAATTTCAAACATCAATTTCCACTCAGTGGGCTTTACGCATACTTCATTGATTATTTTACTCCATGATTATGTGTGGAATAGCTATTTATTATTTGTGTAGTAATTTACACTCCCATTTCTTTGTATATAATTTTTATACACATAATCACTCCATTGATAAATTCTCAAGTCATCGATATGAACTTGATAAGAGTAATTTTTAACTCAATCTCCATTTATTGAGTTAAAAATCCAATTCATTGGTGTAGTTTTTACAAGAATATGTGTGAATGTCCTCTGATTGATTTAAACTGAATATCCAATAATATTGAGTGTATTTATATTTTTCACACATAATTATGTCCTTGATTTATTCTTAACCCAAGGATACGGTCTTCATAAAATATTTCATCTCAATTTACATTCCATTGAGACTTCTTTGTTGTAATACACCAATTCACATTTATATGGTGTATATAATGTACTTTGACATAGTATATAATGAATCCATTTATTCTCATGATATTATAAAGTTTTTATTACCTCAATTATTTGTATTCAAGTGTCTCTCTTTTGGTTAGGAACTCTAACTAAAATATAATTTTAAATTTTTTAAAGATTTATTCTTCTAAATATTTCTCATTAATGTTAATGTTTTAAAAATAGGTTTTAGGATTTATTTATATGGACATTATTGTTTTAAAATGATAATTCATTTAAACGATTCAAATTGGTATGGGACACTTTGATTCAAAAAATCTCTTTTTAAATGGTTTTGAAAATGATTTGATAAATCATTGTTTATTTCAATATCATGATTTGATATATTGGAATGTGGAAATGTTATCTTTCCTTTATACTTGTGATATGTGTTATGATTATGTTATGGTTATTGGGAATTTCTTTTACTTATACGGGTGGTTCTGTGATAAACCTAGGGTGGGTGAACCCGAGATAGCTCTCCAATGCATTGGGTAATGTGACGAAGGTAAATGTGATGTTTCTCCTAAGAGATTTAGGGAATATACTATGATGGGTATTCCAAGTGTAACTCCCAACATAGCTGTGATAGCTACAATGTATGTTTGATATGAATTCCATAATTAACCTTTATGATTTATTATTTGTGTGTGTTATTCATAAATCTTATGATTTCTTAAGGTATGTTATGATTGCAAAGTATGGTTTCATTGATTTGTATTTATTGATGGGATAATGTTTTCCTTCTTTATTTTATAACCCTTACTGAGATTTTTATGCTCATCCCAAGTTTTTGAAATGTTTTCCATAGGACATAAAGATGAATAGGGTCAAGGATGGGATCGAGGAAAAGTCATGCTGTCTAAAACATGGAAATAGACATGTTTCTTTTTAAGAGTTTTTATTTTATGAAAAAAATGGATACTGAGTAGTAGTGTCTACATGTAATATTCATGTTTTTATGTAATAGTATGGCCCAATTATCTAAAACTATAAACCTGAAAAGATACTCAATGTGAATTATTCATTTAATTCAATATTATGTAATTTTTTAAGGTCGGGTCCTTATAGTAAATATGTTTATATTATAATTTCATTTCTATATTGATGTCTTTAAAGTCAAATTAAATTAATAGTACCAATAATGAATTTAATGATATTTTATGATAAAAAATATTTTATTAAATGATTAAAAAAAATTAAATTGGGAAATTTGGATGGTAAATGGTATAAAATTTCAAAAATAGTCCATTTTGATCAACCCGTCACCATAGAAGTAAATTTATGATCCTTAAAGGCTAAAAAATATGTTACAATGTTTAAGGTTAAAAATAATTAATTAGGGGGTTAAAATAAAAGACAAGGTTTTAAATTTAACTTAAACATGTATAAATTTTATTTATTGAAGTTATTTATAACTTATAATTCACTAAATTTGTAATTATTTCCATTTGGTTCCACTTTACATTATTATTATATATATATTATATTTAAATCTTTTATGTAATTCTACGTGTTTCCTTTCCCTCACTTATAAAAGGGAACATAATCTTCTCTTTTATTCAAAAATTTTGAGCACTATGACTCAGAAAATACCTAATATAATACCTTTATAGATTACTTCCATTCATTCTAGATATTCTTTTCTCCCCCTAAGATCATCCTAATAAGGATTAATGTGTAATCCAAAGAATGTCTCTCCAAAAAGAGGTAATCATCTTACTTGACTCTTTCATAGTTTATTTCTTCTTATACTTACTATAAATTATATCTATACATCCTAACATGATTTATACAACATCATAAATATAATAATATTTTATTATGATTATGGTATAACCATTTTTCATCTCCTTTCCATCAAATGGGAAATGAAAGTATCGCTCGTGCGTACGTGTGGACGAACACCTCCACATAGTGATATGATTTATTTTCCATCACCATCTTTCAAGGTAGAATATTATGATGAATTTAATTTCTATATATAATATTTATGAAATAATTATTATTATATAATTATATTATCTTATCTACCCTCTTACCTTACCATCCATTGGAAAATGATAATTTTGCTCGTGCGTACGTGTTGACTACCACCTCTATGAAGCAATGCAATTCATTTTTAATTTACGCTCTAAATGGATGATAATAAGTAAATATTTTATGAATATATATGATATTTATAATATAATAATTATTTTAAAAAAATTTAATTACTATTTAACTTTTATTTGTTTAATCCATAGAAAAGTAGAAACATCACTCATGTGTACGTAAAAATTTCCTTCTCCATGAAGTGATGTAATTAATTTTTCATCACCAATTTATATGAATAGTTATAAAAGTGTATATAATTATTAAATATTATACTTATTAAATGATTGAAATTTTTTATATGATGGAACCATGATCAAATTGAAGGGACTAAAACCGCTGAACCGAAACATGCTTGAAAAACGAAATAGTCATCACCTAGATCAATGATTTTAATAAAGAGTTGTTAATAAACAGAAAATAAGATGTTATAAATAAATAATATAAGGTATAATATGCACAAATATTGTTATTTAATATATTTTAAATAAATATATATTTATTATATAGTATTTTTTAACCTGTATGAGCAAGATGAGACTCAAGGTAAGGGTTTCTCGTCTCACTTTTATTTTTGTGATACATATACCATATTAAAAACTTATTTATTTTATGTGGTGTATATACGACCCAAGAATGTAATTTATGATTTATATAATTAGAATTATGGTATTTTAAAATCCATCTAATTTTTTATTGTTCATGAGGTTTTGATTTGGATATTACCAAGGCGGTAAGGGATTTATTTTATAATCTCATTTCTTTTCAAGACTGTTTACGTAAAATTTATATTGTGGAAAGTTATAAGATATTTATACTTTAAAACCCATATATTTTATTCACCTATTTTTATTAATATAATTTATATTTATTAGTAATTTTTTCCTCTCTTTGTCATTTTAATGATCGATAAATTATTTTTAAATAAAATACAACCTTATCTCCTCTCTGGGTGATGAAATTTTTATTCCATATCCATGATCTTCAAAAATTTTTATGGAAGTTTTTACTTATCCTTGAAATTTATTAAAAATTAAATTTTCATTTTCATTTTCTTTATTTGCAAATATTTAAATGTAATATTTTTAAATAAATTATTTTTAAAAAATTCATTTTTGACTTTTTACAAAAGTGTGAAAAAATGTTCCCTTTTAACAAACACGACCTGAATAGATATTCCCACCATAATGAACATTATTTTATTTGAATATTCCTTTAAAAGTTTAAATGGTTATTTTAAAATAATTTTTTCTTAATATTATTGAAATTTTTAGATTTAAAATAAGTGATTACAAAATGAAAAGGAAATTTTCTCTTTTTTGAAAAGGGAATCCCATGGAGTGGCCTTTTCAAACCATCAATGTCACTTATGATTCACTGAGGATATGATCCAATTATAACATAATTATTATTTATCTATATTTTTATTTATTATGATGATTAAATCTTGATAAAATCTATTTTATTTTCCATAGGTTAAGATATAATGAAATTATAAATATTTTCATGACCTTGTGGCATATATATGAATGGATTATATGATTATATGATGAGAGAATCTGTTATAGAACTCCAATGAATTAGGAAATTTGATATAGATATATCATGAGATGATGATGATAAGAATGGAAATAATTGTGAATAACTATACTCACATTTTGATGCATGAGTATGATTGCCTCTATTTATGTTGACAATATTATGCATGGACATGATTACAAATAACTGTGTTCACATTTTGATTCATGAGTATCATTGCTTCAATATATGATCACAAGAATATATATGGACATTATTGCGAATAGCTATGTTCACATTTTGTTGTGTGATTATGATTTATTCTATCTATGCTCACATGATTGTGCGTGGACATGGTTTTGAATAGCTATGTTTACATTTTGATTCATAAGTATGATTCCTTCTAGATATTCTCACATGATTATGCGTGGGAAAGACTATGAATAAATACATTCATAAGATTATTATTTACTATTATTATAATTCAATATTCCTATGTTATGACTCTTGAGTGATGATTACTATTTTTACCCCTTATTAATAATTTCTCTATATATGATTTGATTTTAAAGTTTATGGCCTAATATTTTCTAAGTATGAATATTTTATGTTGATAATGTGCACTTTATTATGTTATCATAACCTTATGATCATATTATGATTTTATATGATCGATATCTCCCATGTTTACTCTTTATGAGCATCTAAACCTACAATTTCTTATGTCTCCTTTCCCCCCAAGATACTAAGAAGTGATCAATGAATGATTCCAAGGATACAATAGAAGAAATAATGAAGTTATCATTAGATTTTAAGTTACATTTAATGTTTTCAAATGTAATGTGAGAATCATGTATGTATCCAGTCTCTCAAGACTATTAAACTATTTGATCCTTTGGGATGCAATCAATTGTATCTTGTGCAAATGTAGAAAGATAACTATTGTCTTCGAGTTACTAGAGTCATGGTGTTACAGGTACCCATTTCCATCCCTAGAAAGAATTAAATTTTATACCAATTTTATTTATAAATATATATTATATTATTTAATTTAGAACCATTTTAAAAAAATATATAGTTAATATAAATTCAAAGATGTTATATGGATTTATTAAATTCATTAATATAATAATATAAATATTTTTCACAATAGTGTAAATGTATAAAATTTAAAATGAAATTATTATTTTAAAGGGAAGTATAATAAAATGAATTATATAATAAGATTCTAGAACACTAAATCATATTTTTTGTATAAATGCTCCACTTTGATTACCACATAAAAAAATTAGTGGGGGATATTAATACTCTATAGTATCATAAAGATTCTTCTAACATGTTAGAGCTAAATAGAGAAATAGTAATAACAGGACAAGTCATGTTGGAAGAGACTAAGAACTCCCTTAATATGTGATAAAAATGAAACATGACAATATACAATGCTACCCCATAGATGGTAAATCAATTATTGCATGAAAAAGTGTTATCATTTGAAGGTCAATACATGGATACATTTTCACTTGATAACTTGTAGTGTTAAATGATTTCTTATAAAATGGTAAAGGTATTAATATTGATAAAGTGAAACTATGATAAAGTGATTTATTTTAAAGAAACTAAGAATGAAAAGACTAAAAATAAAAGAAGGAACAATTTAATTTTTATTTAAAAGATGATGATGATGAAATAATGTTGGAAAAACTATAATCTCTCATTTTAAGAAGTGTCTTCTAATGTGAGAGAAAATATAAGGAGAAAATTATTATCAAATTTTTTTATTATGGTGAAATTAATAATTTTTCAATGAATAATTTTAAGCTCAAAGAGGAGGACTTGAAGATAAATACTAAAAAAATAGTTATCAAGAATGAAATTTAACAAATTTAGAACAAAAGTATTTTTCATAGAGGATATAATAAGAGTTATTTCATTTTTTTAAAAAAATAACTTTTTACTAAGAGAAGAGTAAGATTATTATGATCAAAGAAAACATG
The DNA here is from genome assembly GCA_963277665.1 of Viscum album. NCBI lineage: Eukaryota > Viridiplantae > Streptophyta > Magnoliopsida > Santalales > Viscaceae > Viscum > Viscum album. The sequence goes on along the minus strand of OY728131.1, from coordinate 225,673,314 downwards.
AAGATGAATCCTTTAGTATTAAAAATATGAATATGATCATGGTTAAAGTGGGTAATAAATAATATAGTGATAAAGAAGGATTGTTTGTTGTAATTTCACAAAGACATCTTTTTTTTTAAATTTTTAAGAATAGAAGTTCTGAAATGGAAAGGGTAGGTTTTAAAGAGTGAGTATAAGATCTTTTGTTTTAAAATAATTAGATAAAAGATCAATTGAGATTATTTGATCAGTAGTTATAATTAAAGTAATTCTAAGGCAGAGGAACCTAAAATAAAGTTTACATTGACAAGAAAGTTTGAAAACAAAAATTTCAAGATATATAAAATAGAAAAGGATAATAATGTCTTGATATGACCAACCCAAGTGTTAAGTGTGTATAAACCATATTTTGAAGAAATATAGACTTTCATACTTAAAATAATTAAATATTTAAATTTTATACTTGTTAAGAAGAAATATGAAAGAAGACCTTAAAGATTTTTTGATTGCAATAAATAAGAATGTATAAGTTATTCAAATGAAATTTTTGTCAATTAAATGAAATATGAATATATTTAAGTTTTATTTTGAAAATTTAGTAATGTTTTTTAGAAATGTTCCTAGCATGATGCCATGAATGATAAATCATTAAAGAATCCATTTTATTTTATTAATAAAATGTCCTCAAATTATTTTCAATATGGTAATTGGTCATGTATAAGAAAGAAGTGATGGAAAACCAATATGAAAAGAATTTCATTTTTTGTCTTTAAAAGGTGAAGTTTAGAAATATATTTATTCTAAATTATTTAACTTTGAGGTAAAATGTGATATACCATGGAAAAAAATGTTGATGGTGAGACCAAGATACCAACAATGGTAAAATTTTGAGTGTCTATGGGTGGGTGGTGGTGGTGGTTGGGGGGGGGGGGTAAAGCATAAAAATGAGAATTTGAAACTTATAAATTATTTAATTAGTTATCTCATATGAAAAATCATGTCTCTTATTAAATACACTTATTGTATGATATTTTGAGCCAATTGGTAAGAGGGAAACATAATAACCCTAGAAATTGTTTTTTATTTGCTTCTCCTTAAATATAAAGTCTAATAAAATAGATTTACAAATCAATGTTACACATGCATATCCATAATCTAATTAATTACAATTAAAAAAGGTGATACTTATTATCAATACCAAGAACATTATTGGTTACAATGGAAATTGGTCACTATCACTATATTAAAAATACATTAAAGTTTACTAAGAATGTATAGTGATAAATTTTTATCAATCTCCTCAGCGTGTATACTCATTATTTTTTCTCGAGTGGATCTCTCTTATATATTTTTCTTTAATGGTCAATATCTCCCCCTCTTTCCCACATCTTTAATCATTTTTATTTCTCCCAAAAAAATGCATGAAAATAATAAGATATATCCATACATTCAAGAAATAATACAAAATCTATTACCTTATACCATAGGTAAAACTAACTTTGGGTATAGGGTGGAAAATGTTAGACATGTTCATGTAATAAATAACCCGATATTACCATTTTAGTGAAATCCCCCAACACATGCTATCAATCTCACACGACCATTTTATCAACTAAATTTATTGCATGTGTCACAAACTCCCGTCTATTGGTACCCCTACTGGGCTATTAGTGACAAGGATAATGACTCCTAAAGCCTACTTCCAATAGGCCATGGGTTGAAAACTATAACCAAGGGTATAAAATTCATACAAGTGGTAGGAATTGCCCTAAATATATAATTCATGGAAAAGAGATAACATGAGGTCCACTAATAAAAACCATCACATAAGTAAATAAGTGGCCCCAATACATGAATGTAATGTAATAAAAAATGTAAAACAATTGGAAATACCAAAACAAAGCCTAAGCATTGACCACAAAACTCAAAAAATCAAAAACAAACCCCATGAGTTAGTATCACCCAACTCGATCATCGACCATCTCCCATAGACCTAAAAAATAATTTATAATATATTTGGGGTGATTATATAGGTATAATCAGTATAATCCTTCACTAAACCTCTCTTGAAAATGTGAAATAAGTATATTAAATCCCAATGAGTAAAAATATGAACCAAAATTATTACATAAATAGGTAAAAATATAACCCATCCTCCTCAAGGTTATCTTACCAAGAAATATATATAAGTGAGTCATTATATATCAAAATAATTTACATAAGAAAGGTACCCCACAAACACTTATCCACTAGTTTATTTCCTTCATTCCCTAATATAAAATGTCATATGCTATAATCCATTTTATAGGTCACCCCACACCTTGTGCACATATATCACATCTCATCCTACATCCCATGCCCACATATCTCAATCACATATAATATAAAAGTAATAAGTAAAAAATACATCACAAACTATGTATCATGTATTTTACCTCAATCCATCATAGAGCATGCAAGAACACTTGTAGCAATCATACTCACTACAGCTATAATACATGTATGTTCTATAGCCTTAAGCTGATACAACTCACACACACATGTATCATTAAATTGAGAGACATCATAGAAAATTTAGTCACATTATATATAACTTCATCCATAATAGATTATATACACCTACAAATCATGCTACATTTAAAGGGATAATGGGGAAGAGGGAGAAGTCCACCATCTGTTCCACCACTGACCTGGATGTTGGGGAAAACACCCAGAACCCAAAACATTTGGGCATATTTTCACACTTGTCTCAAGAGGTAGAGAATATAAAATAAGAAAATATAATGAATAATATATCACACAACCAAACTAAGGGAAACTACCTTGCCTTACAGTCAATTGTAGCTATTATCCCCCATTTAACCTAATTTTTACTCCTAAGGTCTAGTAAACAAGATCTCATACATGCACATATGCATCAATATTGAACATAATTAATAATATTAATTTAATAACATAAAATTATGAATAATTAATCAATCCCCTTAAAAATTATGGATTAAACATTCCATTTCATTACTATCCACCACACTTATATAATTTAGATTTCAATTTCCAGATTTCCATCCCATGATCTTCAAGCATTATCCAACCATAAGGTTGTTCTCATTTAATATATAAGTAACTACCACCATCAATAATAATCAATATAATGAGTTCATTAATAATTCATTTACCATTCCATAATATAGTTATTCTAGGGCTCAACCTAAAATTTCATAATAGAGATGCACTTACACTGCATAGGCCAACTACAATAGGGAGTTGGAAATCACAAAAATAAATAATCAAATGAACCAACCATAAAATAAAAAATACATTTGGAAATACCCACTCTCAACCTGAACCAAGTATCCCATCAACAATACCATCAAAACCATCCATAAAATAGGAATGAATAAGTCTCAACCTATACCATCTATCCTAATATCAAACCCATCTCAATGAAAAGGAAATAATAAAAACATATTCTCAACTTGTGTAATCAATCCATCACATAATATACCAACCATACAAGTTCAATGAAAATCACATTAAGGGTTCTATAACATCTCAAACCAAACACATAACAACAATCATATTTTCAGCACATTAAACTCAAGGGATAACTAAGGCTATAATGCCAAGGCATATAATCGAATGAAAAAATAATGATGGGATCCCATTATCCCTAAACATTTAATTCATGAAAACAACCCTTTTCATTTTTGTATTTAATTAAATGATTCGTTATGCATAAGTTTCAGTAATAAGAAACCTAATATTCAATAACTAACAAAAGTTAAGAATACACCATAACATGCTTCAAGCATTAAATTTTTTTTAGATGTGTAATAACTCATATCATATGTCTCATTAACTATCCACCTAATCCTTACCATCTTTACATTATTTAACGAATTTAAAGCATATAAATCATTCGATGGAATAATAAAAATCACAATAATCAATTACACACTATCTAGAAAGTACAAAGGGGAATGAAATAATAGCATAAACAACATGGGATCGCAATACCCTTTCGGTTCATTCTTAATTATAGTTATTATCCCTATTAGATTAAATTACATCATTACCCAAATAAGATAAATAATGTTAATACCACACATGAACATAAATATAATGAGAAGTACCGAATCCCCTGCCATGACATGAATCTTTCAACATTCTCCAATAAAGAATGGATGAAAAAGTGAATATATTTAAACCACCTCTCTTGTAAGGAACTCACAACCCTTATAAAAATATTAACATGGATTCACCATCAATTATAAATTGAAAACCCATGATAATTTGAAGAAAATATAATTCCATATAATGGGAAGAGAGAATGGTAGAGAACAAAAACATCATAGATAAAGAAAACTCACCTTGGTTCACCAAGAATTAATATCTAGAAGTTGGGGGATAAAGCCTATAAAAGGTGTATTAAAGTCTTTGAAATTTTTCCTTGGGTTGCCTAGGTTTATAAGAAGAAGGGAGGAAATAATATAAATCCATGTGGATGTATAAATTTATATAGGTTAGTCAAAATAGGAGACCATGGAGTAATAAACTTAACTATGCTATAATCCCTAGGGTTTCCACTAAAACTATGATGTAGTAAGGGAGGCTAAACTGAAAGGGTCCCGGCCCAACCCCTCCAAAATATATAATGTAGACTCTTCTATATCTCCCCATTGATCCTATAAAAGTATTTTAACACCATGGTATATCCCCAAGACCATGTTTCATCGACCCTTTAGAAGGTAGAGAGAATAAAACCTAACCCCCAGGGCTCTATGATGCAACTCGTGTCTACACCTTAGTGACCCCTAGATCGATAAAGACACAAAAAAACTCATCCTAATATTACACACTAAAAGAACTATAGATACACCATAAGGTCCACCTATAAAATTATACCACACCACACCTAAAGGACCACACTACAAGGAAACTGTGTAAGGTTCATTTCCAAGAGTATAAGGGTAAAATCCATGCCAAAACCCAACTATTCATACTATAAGCTGATGATGTAAGAGTCACCCCCTTTTCCAAAATTCCACCTCTTAACCTCTACACCATAAGGCCCACTTCTATGCCATAATCCTATATCCCAGCTAAAATTTCATCTTAAAATCCACCCTTCCATCCTCCATCCTTTCTCAGATACCTCCAACCACACACTGAAACAAAGAAAGGGATCAGGAAAAACTAGGATCTTACATCAAATAAACCTAAAAAAAGTCTCATCCTCAATAATTTAAAGCAAAATTTGATAAGGAAAAGAATGTGTAATAAAACAACCACCCCTAAAGATACCTCTTATGAACATCACTATATCTAGATCACCACAAATACATTAGGGGAACAAGGTGAATAAACATTCAAAGTCATCTATCATGTCATAAGATAAGAAAAAGTCATATATATTATCTCAATAAAGATCAAACTTCAAAAAATATGGATATTAAGCATTAATATATGACTCTCACTCCCAAGTACACTCCTCTAACCCACCATGCTACAATAGGACAAAAACCAAGGGAATAACATACCCATGAAACACCTTCTCCCAATGGTCCTATATCTCAATAGGTTGTTACCTAAAGGCTACATTGTCTTTAAGTTCTTGATCACCCTAATAAATGACATGAGAAGCATCATGATGATACCAGAAAATATGTTACACATGAAATATGTCATGAATCCAGATCATCTGTGGGGTTAGTTCTAACTAATACACAATAACTCCAATACATGCCAACACCTCAAAATGTCCAAAAATCTTGGGATAAATATTACTCCCACAACCAATACTTCACCATACATGATGAAGAGATATCTTTAATAACACATGATCTATAATGTTAAAATCTAGAGGCCACCTCCTATAATCATCATAAGATTTATGGTGATCTTGAAATGCCTTAATACACTCACAAATCACCCACACCTTCTCTATCATGCTCTACGCTAGTTCCAATCTATGAAATGTTGACTCTCTGACCTGAATCCATCACAAAAAAGATTGATAATGTTGACCATATAATGATTCAAATGGATCCATACCAACAGTAGAGTGGAAACTATTATTGTAAGTGAACTCCACCAAGGGTAGGTCCGCACCCACAAACCTCCAAAATATAGAATTCATGTTCATAACATGTCCTCTAAATTATAGATAGTATTATTTGTCTAATTAGCCATCTGAAGATGAAAAGAAGTGTTAAGGTATAACTAATGGGTTTTGTATAACCATTTAATGATAATTTACAGTAGAATACAACCCAAAAAACATATAGATCTATCTTCATGAAATCAACATGTAAATAATATTAAAAACATAGTACCTATAAGTTGTCTACAAAAACAACTATATTATTCATCGGTGAAGGATAAATCTTGATAGAGATCACTTGGATAAGTCAATACAAATCCTACTAAATTTGAGGCAATACATCATCCACTTATATCCTTGATCGTATCAAGAGGATACTTGAAATATGAAGGGGTTCTAGAAAATTCTAAAAATAGATAATCATAGTTTCGAAAATAATATATTTTAGTAGTATCTCACAAACATTTTAAACACCAATAGGAGAGGTTCCCATCCTCTTTTATAGTCAAAGCCCGAGGCTCTCACTTTATAAAACATCATATGCATTACTTCCCATTGAGTGTAATTAATTTAACTCACTCCAACGAATAAATGAAAATCATTAATAAATAAACCACCCTTTGGTCCTTAAATGATTGAAACCATTTGAGATAAGTTGTATAGGAAGTTTCATCGCATGCAATTAATAATATATATATATATATATATATTATATTCATGAATTAAATGTATACTATATATACAATATCACACAAACACACACACACATATATAAATCATGAATCAAATGAATGAATACACGAATCACATGGATGCATTTTAGTTTATAACCAATAAACTCACACTTGTACTAAAATATCATAAAGACTATAAAGAACTTCAAATATATTTATGAATCCACCCAAACTCTTGGATATAGTTTTTTCAAAAAAAAAAATTCATTTTAAACAAATACTTTATCTTAAATTTTATACTTATATAAGGGATTAATGGTGTAACCATGTGGTAATTATCAATGTTTTCAGCAACTATGAAATCCATATTTCATACATATAAGAAAAGAGAGTCCTTTAAAAAAGCGTCAGTGCTACTCAATCCCTAAATAGGTTTTGTGTGATCTCCATCAAACCTACTCACATCTCTCTAAAAACATGTTCACCATAAGATTTATCATATAAATTGTATTTATACCTATATAATTCCTTTTTTCCATGACATTGAGTGATAACTATGCATGGAACATATCAATTTAGTATTCACCTCTCATCATTTAGTAATTCTTCAAAAAATACCAACCAAGTTGATGGATACATCACATGTCACTCATATATCTAATATGAACATCACATGTCACATATTAAAGTAGTTGAAAACATAATATGTGAAACAACTAAGCATTGAAAAGTATTTCATCTATCCAATTCAATCGGAAAAAGATGTTTTTAACATATCATACAAGTGGAAAAATCCTATCTTGGTTGTTCTCCAACCAATAGCATGATCAACAATACACCCAACCACCCCAGTATTAGTTAATTTAATATGTATAATTGTGTAATTATGTTATAAAATTATAAATTTTATCATTATATGTATCTATCCAAACTTTGGTAAAAAGTATTGATAATAATAATACACCCCTAAGTATAATGATGATTGTATGATATTTCATGAGATATACTTTAAAAGATCAATCTAAGTAATAAGTATCTACTTATTAACCCATGAATATATTCTTTATATCTCATATAAAACTCTTTACAATGAATATATGACTATATTCATGCTAACCTTATCATATCATTACAACCCATAATACTCTGTAATGATCATCTGTTAGGGAAAACTCAAATTCACCCTTTGAGAGGATATTATCATTTGATTGTTCATGTAAAATTAAATGTAGTAAAAATGATTAAATAATAATTAGAGATTTATTTTATCATAATAACATGATACATTTACAATCATTACAACCAATTTATAATGTGTATAACACCCAGAGTTTATACATAACCCTCATATTGTTACTATGGTAACAGTTTCATTAACAGATCTGCTATATTCTTTAAATTACTCACCCAACTAATCTTTACATCAACCCTATAAATGATCTACCATATGAGATGATATTTTTGAAGGATTTATTTAGTCCTTTGATGAGATCCGAGTTTATTACCCTGATAAACAACAATTTTTTTCATAATATAGATCAATTTCTCATTCTATTCTAGGAACCATTCCAAGTTCATCAATCATCTTCTTGATCTAAAAAACTCCCTTTATAGCATCTGATGTAGTGATATATTATTCCTCTATTTTTGGGTCCACTATAATGTCTTGTTTTGAACTCTTCTAACTAAATACTCCACAATTTAGGAAAAATAGGAATCTATATTGAGATTTCATATAATCGTTTTGAGATTGGAAACTAGAATCTGTATAACCCTTTATACATAGCTCATCCTCTTCTATAAATACCAATAATGTATCTTTAATCCTTACTAAGTAATTAAGGGTGTTCTTAAAAAAATATAGTGACTATAATTGATATTGTATCAGTATCCACTTGTTATGTGTAAGGAATATGAGATATCTCATCAAGTACACAACATGGTAGACATGATAGATCCTATGGAGGATGCATAAGGAATCCTATCCACCCTTTCTAAATATTTAGAAGGAACCTGAATCTTCTTAATATTTATTCCATGAAACACTGGTAACAACCCATTCTTGGAGTTATCCATGATAAAATACTATATCACTTTACAAATATACATGTTCTGACTCAGTCTAAGAAACCATTTAGATCTGCCTCTATAGATCCTCATACTGAGTATATAATCTGCTTCACCCATGTCTTTCATTGAGAAACATTTACCCAACAACATATTCACAGAGTGAATTGTTGAGATTCCATTTACAATAATAAGTTTTTCATCTACATACAATATTATAAACACTACAATACTCACACTAATTCACTTATATACACAAGAATCATCTACATTCTTGATGAAACCAAATCCTTTGATTACATCATCAAATTGGATATTCCAACTTTGAGAAGATTACTCCAATCCAAAAATAGACCATTGGAACTTACAAACCTTATAATTATCATTTGGAACTTAAAAACCCTCAAGATATATTATATACACGTCCTCATATAACTTACCATAAAGAAATGTGGTTTTTATATCCATTTGATATATCTCATAATCATAATGAGATGCTATGGATAGAAAAATATGAATGGAACAGGTGAAAAGGTATATTCATAGTCAATACCATGAACTTATTTGTAACCATTTACAACCAAGATAACTTTATATGTAGAAAATATACTATCCATGTCATTTTACATATAAAAAAACCATTTTCACCTTTTGGGTCTCACTCCTTTAGGTGAATTTACTAAATTACAAACTTGGTAGTGTACATGAAGTCCATCTCAGATTCCAAAGCTTTTAACCATTTCTTGGAATGAAAAATATCAATGGCCTCTTGGTAGGAAGTAGGTTCATCTCCTATAAAAATTATTTCATCATCATTATCCATGAAAAATACATCTCTCGGGTTCCTAACAAATCTTACCAGCCTTTCGAGGTTTGTTTATAACTTGATTCGATTTTTTACACAACTCTTTATGGAACCAACTCAACCCACATCTTAGGAACATTTCCTATTTTTGGTCTTGAATTTCTACAAGTTCAACTTTCCTCTCACTAACACCTCAATTCATGCATTCCTTCTCAAAGAAAATACCCCATCGATACAAAAACACTTTATGATCAGTAGGATTATAGAAGTAATAACCCACCATTTATTTGGGATAAAAAATCATTTTTTGGATTTGGATCCAAGATTATCAGAGTCCAATCATTGTTTGAATGCTTCATAACCCCAAATATTTAAATAAGAAAAACTAGGATGTTTCCCATACTATATATCATATGGTTTCTTTATAATTTCTTTAGATGGATCATGGTTTAGTTAGAATATAGTAGTCTCCAAATCATAACTCCAAAATAAAATAGGAAGGTCACATAGACTCATCATCGATCGAACCATGTTCAATAAGGTACGATTCCACCATGTGCAATAAGGTATGATTACTAATTTTAGATACACCATTCCATTATGGTGTTTTAGGAGGAGTGGTTTTTGAAACAATTCTACAAACTCTCAGATTTTATATGAATTGACGGATCAAGTATTCACCACCCTGATCTGATCGGAGGAATTTAATACTTTTACCAAATTGAATTTTTACATCTTTTTGAAACTCTTTAAACTTTTAAAAAGTTTCATAAATTTTTTCATCAAAAACACATACCCATACCGACTAAAGTCATTTCTAAAATTAATAAAATACCTAAAACCACAATCAGATTGTTTACTCACTATTCCACATACATCACTATGTATAAGATCTAACAATCCACTAACCTTATCACCTTTTCTCCCAAAAGTAGAATTTGTCATTTTTCCCAATAAATATGATTTTCATGTATCAAATAACTCATAATTTAATGATTCCAACAATCCAAATATATGAAGTTTTTGAATGCATTTCTTAATTTATATGTCTAAGGAGACAATGCCAAAGGTTGGTAGGATTATAATAAAATTTGAATTTATTACTCTAAACGTTATAAACAGGATTATCTATATCAAGAATATATAAATTGTTCATAGTTTCCCAATTCCATGAAACTTTTCATTCTTATATATTGAAAAAATATTATTATTAATATTGAATGAAAATACCATCTTTTATAAACAAGATATAGAAATAAAATTCATGTTTATTATGGGAATATAATAATATTTTTTCAATTTTGGGATCAATCCACTTGGTAAAATTATATCATAAGTGTCGGCTTCTAACAAAATAACTATTTTTTCATTACTAACATGAAGATATAATTCACCCTTCATCAATTATCTCCTATATAAAAGTTTATATTTTTTAGTATAAATGTGTGATGAACACTCAGTATCTAATTCCTATGAATCAGAGTTAGAGAAATTTATTTATATAACCTTCACATTTGAATATGATGAATTTTTCTCCTTGAGAACACTTCTCAATCATAGATACGAGTCTTTAACTGTTTTATAGGTCATACATATTAATGATATTAATAAAATTAGTGTAAAGTATACCATAATCTACAAAAAAGACATATCATTCGGTGAGTATCCTATATTATATATTTTCATTAAGGGATTGAAATGAAAGTGCTCCCACTAAAAATGTTAACTCCATACATCACATCCATTTAGAAATTAAAGATAAATATTTAATAATAACTAACAATGGTTATAAAATAATAAATCCATGATTATTTAGGTATGTAATCATCCAAATCATAACAGTTATGATTCTTGGATAGTTAATGTTGGGACCAAGTTGGATGGAGAAGAAATTAAGAAGATTTTGATGTTACAAAGTGTTGTCTTCTGTTGTCAAAGAAGATAAATCAAATCACTTTGTAAAGTCCATGGGAAACCAGACGATGATTTGCTGATATGTATTTCAAAAATATCATAAGTTATGTTAACTTGTGATGTAAGACTTATAACGGAAAGGGAAAGAAATTATGATTCCAGTCATATACTGTTTTGATTAGAAGGAATGATGCTGATAGAAGATATGTAAGTTTCAGTACTTCCCATTATAACTCTGACAATGCTAAATCTGGTCTATCAAAGGATATATATTATGATAGTGGAGTTCATGATGAAATATGAATAATGGTTATGGGAATAAGTTAAGAGAGAAATGACAAAGGAATATACAATCTGGAGACAACACAAAAGAATATTTTAAGGTGGCACTATTTTCCAGTGTTTTCCAAATTTTAGGGCCTAAAAATCGAGAGATGAAGAAATGTGTTTTTGGCAATTAATGCTGTGCTCAAATTTGAATATGGATTATAATTTTGTGTGTAAGTAATGATTAAAGGTTAGAATATTGAAAAATGGAAAAGGCATGGGGTGTGTGGAAAATCGGGAAAAGTGCACGAAAAATAAAGGCTGGGGAAAATATTAGTGTGGTGCGCAAAATAGTGGAATGAAGTTTTTCACGAAAGAGGTATTTTGAGACTAGAAGCTCGAAAATTGGAAAAGGAATGAGGTGTGTGAAAAATTGGAGCATTTCACGAAATATTATGTTGCATGAAAGAGTTTTTATGCGCATGAAGATAGTTTTACGCCCATATTAGTGTTTTTCACGTTGGGTTTAAAATGCCTAAAAATACGAGGTGATCCCCTCTTATTTGTTAAGGCTCGAAACTTAGAAAAAATCTTAAGATCTGATGTGCATAAAATTATATGCTAAGTGAGTTGGGTGAAAAGAAAGAGGTTTGCATGAAAATAGTAAAGCTGTGCGAAAAAGTGGGAAGTTGTGCAAAAAGCGAAAAGTTGCGCGAAAAATGGAAGTTGCGTGAAAAAGTTTTTCACGCCAAAAGGGAATTTTTACGCGCAATCCATTTGAATTGCATGAAAGTTACACTAAAAGCTTCGTGAAAATGTTGTGGTCTTCACACATATTTAGTTGTGCGTAAGATAGTTCTTACCGGCTTCTGGGTAAGAAAGTGAAGATTTGCACTTCAAAGAATACACTTGTTTAATTGTAAAGAAGCACTGAAATACTGTAATTCCCTATTTGTGATAAGGGGGTGCACACACACTTGCAGAGTGTTTTCCAAGTGCTACACAAGTGTAATGGTATATCCTACTCGTTTTATTCCACATCAAAGGATTGTTTTCTAGTGGATTGTGTGGTACTGGATTGTTTTCGTACCATACCAAGTACATAGCTACTCTTGTTGAGTAGTGAACCTTTTAAATCTTGTGTTCCTGTAGTATTGTGTGTTCAAAAGGGAAGAGACTCTTTAACAGGAGGCGATGGTTATTTCAAAAGGAAGGAAACATAAAAAAAAAGAGATATCACTAATTCACCCCCTTCCCCTCTCAGTGATACTTGGGTCCTGATTGGGAACTTCAGTTAAGTGGATAAATACTTATCCAAATCCATTATATAAATTCAATTAGCTCTATTCCTATGGTATTCAAACCATTATGGGTTCCCATCTAGTGTTACCCAAAATAAGAATTAATAATAATTAAACTAAGTACAATCAAGGGATACTGAAGCTGAGATCAATAATACCCAAAATGAAAATATTGAGTAACCTATAGCTTGTTTTCCTTAAAAAAGATAATCCTGGGGTACTTGTGATGAGCTCCAAAATATCTAGTTGAATGGTAGAGGTTTTGAATAGTGATTCATTGGAAGGAATCTCACACTTAGTATTTAATGTATTTTCTTTTAAGCAGATTCTAATTTAATATACATCATATGCATATTAAATTCATAACTACTATATCATATGCAATATTTATCAATATATGTTTCATTTCCTTTTGTTTATTCATGATTTTAATTATTTAGTTTTGGAAATACCTATTCCAAAAACAAAATTAATGTATTCATACTATTTAATGTGTAACTCTTTGAACAACCCATAAGTATTTGTTAGTAACCCAAAAATAGATTCCAAGTATATTCATACATATTCAAATACATCATATGCATAAAGCATATGGACACTTCATGTAAAGGCATAGAGTTATATGATATTTAAAAACACCACATGATTAAGCATATAAACATTATATTGACAAGCCCATTCACTTTCATAGCCATGTCATAAGAATATAGGAAATTATGAGGTTCGACCCAAATTCCCTCTATATAAGGATAAAGTTGGGAAAAAATACCTCATGGTAACTTTGTTGTGTTTTTGGTTTATTTGTGATTGTTGAAAAAGTTGGTTGAAAAGGTCAGTTATGGAGTTCTAATATGATGGTTGACCAATTATGTTAACAAATCTTCAATACATAAGTATGAATGCTTTTTAAGTGGTATAAAAAAATCACGTGTGCAAGGTGGTACCATTTCCCAGTGTTTTCCAAATTTTTGGGGTCCAAACTTTGGAGGATGGATCAAGTTTCATGAAAGTTGTATTTCTAGGTCTACCTCATGAACATATGTAAATGGAATGTAATTCTCAAAATACTGGAATTTCACAAAATATTTTTGATTCATAAAGTTATGTAGTTTCATGAAAGAAGGTTTTACAAAAGATGAACAAGTCATGAAAAAAAGACAGTATGTTATGTGATTATGAGAAGTTTCATGAATTGAAAATTTCCTTCAAGTTATATGAAAAAGGGAGTTTCATCAAAAAATATTGAGGAGTTTCATGATAATTAAGGGAAAAAATTGAATATTTCTCAAAGGGGAGACAAAATTTATAAATAGGTAGCTACCCACTTATTTTAATAGAGGATGCCTTAATGAAATTCCAAAGTCTTTGAATTCATGAAAGTGTTCCATGGAGGATTTTTCTTATGTGAAGGTTTTTATAGGATCATCAGTTTTTTGAATAAAGGAAGTTTCGTGAAATCTATAAAATATTTGTGAAAGTTGTGAGTTTAATAAAGATAGTGATTTTCACTAATGTTGTGGGTTTCATGAAAGATTTTTTTGTGAATAATTGTGATGTTTCGTGAAAGTTGAAAAAGGGGTTTCACAAAAGTAAATATTATGCAAACCAGAATGGATTTACTAGTAAATCTATGATAAATTAGTATTCATCAAGTGGATGAAAGTGGAACTTATGTCAAAACTATCCTTTTACACATTTTATTACATTATTTTAAGAATAATTAGCCATCAAATATAACTAAGAATCTTAAAGTCTAATGTCTTTGGAAGATTATGTACATAATTAAAAATCATGAAACCAAAATAAATACATCTTTTATATAATATTCACAATGATCTCATAACTTCCTTTTAGACCTTATATCTGTATAGGAAAACCCAGGGAATACATGAACAAAAGGGATGAGCTAAAACACCCAGTAAGGGAATAAGAATAGGAATAAACATAACACATGGGTTAAAATACATAACATGATAACATAAAAGTCATGGAACATGAATAAAAATAAGTAAGTATAACATGTATAACATGTTAACACATAATCATGGAATCAAAGAAATATGGAAACAATATATAACATGAGTCATGGATAACTGCCAAGACAATATCACATGGTGGACAAAGTCTCAAAAAGGAATCTGGTTCATTCCTTTTCCAAATATGACATCTCATGAGAAAAAACAATACCCAATGAATTGTAATGGTATATAGATGCACTCATCATAACATGTTCATGAATATGTGTTTCACAAGATTAATCATACATAAGGAATCAGACATAAACATAAGGGTTACCCATGGAAAGAATTGGGTATCATAATCAGGTCAAAAGACACAACAAAAGGGGATATCATAATAGTGTCCATTAAATAGTTGATTTAAATAATAAATGGAAAATAATAATGGAAAATAGACATATATCATGATAAATGATGTCAAACTTAAGTGGAAACATGAAAAAAGAGTGTTTAATAAACTTTAAAAATAAAACATTTTAGTGCGGCTTAAGGAACATACTAAAGAGCATTTAAAGAAGAAAGGGATATATTTTTCATAAAACAAAAAATGAACAAATATAGTTTTTCATGATGAAATTTGTGATTTATAAAAATAATGGTGGCATAAAATAGATTATGGAGTGAACTTGAAAATGGGTAAGAAATTAGGAAGTCCCCTTTATTTGGGCTTGTTTATCGGGAATAATTGAGAAGAGAACATTATTAAAACATGTATTTACAAATTAAAGAAGGATGTAATGATTTGGATACATGATTTTGGAACATATAAATATAATTAAAAATAAGCACATAAAAATACATAATAATTAAATTGGGGTAAATATATAGAAATAGTAACCCAAAGGAAAAATAAATGGAGGTTTGGAAAGAATTCCATACCTTATGTCCGAAACTATTATGTACTTAATAATAATTTCCTGGATAATAAAATTAAGTCCCTTAATTAATTAATTAAGAACCTTTTATACATTTATTTTATTTATTATAATTTTATTAAGTTCATTTATTACCCTTTTGACGAGTTATAAGATTCAATTTCATCACTCGGGAGTGTTCGTTTTCATGGTTTTCATGATCGGTTCGCCTGTATAAGAGTATGGAAGTTTATGTAAAATGGGAATATATATCTATTGAATTTATATTTTATTAATGAAAATACAGGAGATTATATTATTATATAGTTCATTTGGTTATTTGGCATGAGGATGAATCATTAGATACGATATCAGTGATAATCGTTTGGATTATTTTGGGTGGTTTTCACTCACAACGAACTTGTTTTGTTTTATTATTTAATATTATGTGTATATGTTATTTATAGAAAAAATAAATTTTTAAAAATAATTTGAAAACATTTTCAACAATTATAATGGTTTTAATACCATATTTTTAGGTGTTAAAGAAAACTGAAAATTTTTTGTCCTTGAAGGCGATAAATTAACACTTGACGGATGATGTTTTCATTTTTAGAATAAAAGGAAGAGGAAAAGGGATTAGATGAAGGATATTGCATTAAAATAATAAAATTATAGTATATATAAGATAATTTATTTATCATTCCACTTTTATGATGGTAGGTGAGGAGAGAATAAGAAAATAAAATAAATTTGAAAAGAAATTAAATGAAAATGGAAGAGGATTTTACCTCTTGAATTTCTCTTCCTTGAGAACCTCCTTATGGAAAAGGGTTTGGTATTTTGTTGAGACCAAGGGATCCTAGATGTGGGGGAGAATCTTGGGAATAGTATTGATTATAATTTGGACAAATATCAAATCTTGAAAGGTGTAAGGAGAAGAGGTGGTGAGGGGTAATATTTATAGTAGAGGAGAGGGGTGTTTTTTCATTATTTTATTCATTAGTTTATTATTTGGGAACAATACTATGAATAGTTTGGGAATTATCACTAAATATAATAAAATAAGTAATGATGGTTTAATATTATGGTCTCACATCATCCATATATCATCGATGACTCCATAATTCAAGTATTTAGATAATATCTAAAATTATCGTATTTCATTATTCACCAAAAATTAAACTATTTTAGAAAAATAAAAAAACCACCCTAACCATTTTTTGATGTGTAGTATTAAAAAATGAAATCAATTTTATGAAAATCATTTTTTAAATATGATAAATTTAATTATTAATTTAAATCATCATTTATTTGGAAAATACTAAATTTAAAATTAATACCGATTTTATAAAACTTTGAGAAATTAATTAATGTGTCATAAAATTATATTATAATCATAAGAAAAAATATCAATTTATGAATATTTTTTTTAAAATAAATTTTATTTTTAATTATTAATTTAATAATAAAATTGTAATTAAATGTCTTTACTTATAAAAATACCGATACTTAATTTTTCATTTTTATAACATTTATTTTCATATTCCAAGATATCCATATATCGTGTTTTTATTTATAAGATACCCAAATTGTATTTATACTTTTTATAGGTAAGGTCACTATTCTATTGGCTGGTTTACTATTTATAATGGTTAAATTAAATTTCTAAAGGTCAAGTTACTATTCTATTAGTATAGGTTCCTTAACTTCTAGAAATACCTCTTATTTCATTCATTATTCATTTATGAATTTTGTGTTGTTTTAATTATGTGTTTTTATACAATTTATATTATATGACATTATTATAAGAATTGATTATCCATTGATAGAATTCAGGTTTGTTTCATTCTTCCCCCTAATGAAATTTCTCCCTCGAAATTTTGATTTAAAAACTATGGGGAAAATAAGTGAGGGTAATTCTTTTTCATTACTTCCTCTAGTTCCCATGTTGCCTCTTTGTACATATGGTTCCACCATAGTACTTTTACCAGGTGATTAGTCTTGTTGCATATAAATTTATCTCTAGGATCCAAGATCTTCACTAGATGCTCCTCGTAATAGAGATCATTTACCAACTGTAGCACCTCTAAATTCAGTATATGTGGGGGATCTGGTATGTAATTTCTCAAGAGGGATACATGTAATACATCTTCTACTTAAGACTTGTTAGGTGTAAGTTCTAGTCGATAGGCCATAACTCTGACTTGATCAAGGATCCTGAAGGAGATGATGTACCTGGGACTCATCCATCCTTCCCAAATCTCATGATCCTATTCCATGGATATATACATAGGAATACCATGTCTCTAACTTTAAATGGATTTCACCTTTCATACCATTTATTTGACTATTTTTTGTCCTAACAGGTTACATTCACTGAATTCATCCCACCATTCCAGTGTTCTACATCCTTTCCCATAAAGGGCTTCATATGGAGCTATTTGGATTCCTGAGTGGAAACTATTGTTGTAGGAAAATTTGACCAGTGGAAGATGTTGGTCACATCCTCCTTTGAAGTTCATAGAAAATTTTATTAACATGTATTCTTGTATCTGAATAGTTCTCTCATAGTTTCCATCAATTTGAGGATAATAGGCCATACTCAAGTTCAAATCAGTGTTCATAGCATGTTTGATACTTTTATAGAACTTTGAGGTGAATCTCAAATCCTGATTAGATATAATCGATAATGGTACTCTAGGAATCATTACCAATTATTTGACATATATACATTCTTGTTTATCAAGTGAGAAGTCCTCTCGAATTATGATAAAGTGAGCTGTCTTTCTAAGATGATCCATAACAACCCATATAGCATTGTTTCCAATGGATGTATTTGGAAGTCCAGTGACAAAGTCCATGGTGATTTTTCCCATTTCCATGTTGGTGTGGATAATGGTTTTATCATACACTTATACTTTTTCATTTCAGCCTTCACTTGATGACATGCCATGAACTTTGATGTATAATCAATGATATCCTTATTAATATTGTCCCACCAATAGTTCTCTCAGAGATCTAGATACATCTTTGTGTTCCCTGGGTGAATAGAGAAGGTTGATCTATATGAATCATTCAGAAACTCCTTCCTTATCCTTGGATCATATGGTAAATATAGTCGTGACCCCAATCTCACGGCTCCATACTTATCCATTTGGAACTTTTAGGATTTCCCATTTCTAATAGCATCCACCTTTTTCTAGATCTCCCCATCACTTCTTTGGGTATCTTTTATTTTCTCCATAAGGTATGGTTGAGAAATCATTTGATAAAAGATTAATGATATTCCTTCCTTAATGATTCTTATGTCCATCCATTGTAGTTCATAGAAGATTGGATCCTTAAAAATTCTCATCATTGATAGAGATGCAAGATCCTTTCTACTTAGATCATCTGCCACCTTGTTTTCCTTACTAGGATGGTAGTGGATTGAGGATTCATAATCCTTGATGAGCACTAACCATCTTCATCGACACATGTTAATCTCCTTCCGTGTGAATATATATTTTAGGCTCTTATGATCAATATATATTTCACACTTCTCCCCATAGAGATAATGTCACAATATTTTCAACAAAAAGATCACAAATTCCAACTCCAAATCATGTGTAGGATAGTTTTTCTCATGAATTTTAACTACCTTGAGGCGTAGGCTATTAATTTATCATTTTGAGTTATTACACATCCTAATAACTTTTTTGAAGCATCTCTATACACCACAAATAGTTACCCACTTTTCAGAAGTGTGAGTACTGGTGCAGTGATAAGCCTCTTTTTCAACTCTTTGAAGTAGTCTTAACATTCACTGGTCTAGAAAAACTTCACTCCTTTCTGAGTCATCTTGGTTATTGGGTTTGAATATTGTGAGAATTTATTCACATATCGTTATTAATACCCAGGTAGACCAAGGAAACTATGGATCTCCATAATATATATTGTCTTGGGCCACTCTTCAATTGCCTTTGTCTTGGAAGGGTCCACATATATTCCCTTACTGGTGATAACATGCCCCAATAATGATACTTCCTCTATTCAGAACCCACATTTTCTATATTTTCATATATTTTATCTCTCCAAAATGTTTTTAGCTCAATATTAATATGATCCTCATGTTCCTCCTTACTCTTGGAGTGTATTAGAATATCATCTATAAAGACTACCAAAAATTCAGAACCGATGTTTTTATAGGCCAAACTCAGATATGACTCCATAAGAAATGTTCTATGGAAAAACTCCAAGTCTGAAACACTTAAGAGTTTTTGGGAGTCCATGCATTATAAAGAAGAAAGGTGGAAACCTTGGAAAGTTTTAAAAAAGAAGAGATGATGGAATTTTTCTTGGCTATGCTCCAGAAGAAAGAGGATATAGATGTCTCAACAAAGAAACAAGAAGAATTATTGATTCTTCAGATGTAAAAGTTGTTTAAAATGTTGACAAAGAAAATCAGTCATATGTTGATGTGGAAATTGAGGAGGATAGACAAGATTTTCTTAATGATTATGATAATGCTATAGACTATGTTAATCCTACTCAAGAAGAGGAATCCAACTTAGATATCTTGAGTGATGAGGATGAAGTTCGAACAACTCATCCTAGGATGAGGAAAAAAGTGGAGGATCAGAACATTATTGGATATCAACATTAAAGGGTTCAAACAACAAGAACAACGAATGCTATAACACATACTTCTCTTTATTCTAAAGTTGAACCGAATGATGTAAATGAAGCATTTGAGAGTCCAGAATGGGTTCATGCTATGAATGAAGAGCTTGATCAGATATATTAGAATGATACTTGGGAACTTGTACCAAATCCGGACTACAAAAACATTATTGGTACAAAGTGGGTTTTCCAGAACATGCTGAATGAAGAAGGAAAAGTAATAAGAAACAAAGAAAGACTAGTTTTCAAAGGGTATTCACAAATCGAGGGCATTGATTTTGATAAAACCTTTGCTCTAGTGGAAAGATTAGAAACAATCAGTATATTTCTTTCTATTGCTTCACAACAAGGTTACAAAATTTTCAAATGGATGTAAAATATACATTCTTGAATGGTGACATTGACGGGGAAGTTTACATTGATCAACTTGATGGATTTGATATTGGAAAGGATGAAAGTTATGTGTGTAGGATTTGTTTGGGCTAAAAAAAGTTCCGAGAGCATGGTATTCTAAATTAGATACTTGCTTGAGGAAGATGAATTTAAAGAAAGGTAGAGTTGACAACAATATTTACATCAAGGAGTGTCAGGAGTTTTCACTGGTCGTTATTGTTTATGATGATTACATTATCTTTGCCGGGAATGATGAAAGATCATGTGAAATATTTTCTAAGGAGATGAATAAGTTATTTGAGATGTCCATGCTGGGAGAAATGATGTACTTTCTTGGGCTACAAATTTCATAGAAGAAGAATCACGTTTTTCTGTCTCAAGAAAAGTATGCTAAGGAACTCTTGAAGAAACTTGGCATGGAAAATTCGAAACCATTTTCTACACCAATTTCAGTGGGAACCAAGTTGTCTAAAGGTGGAGAAGGCAAGGAAGTTGATCAGAAAGAGTTTAGAAAGCTGATTGGGAGTCTGTTGTATTTGAATACCTCAAGGCCCAACATCGTCTATGCTGTCACTTTATGTGCAAGATTTCAGAGCGCTCCTAAAGAATCACATCTGGTTGTTGGAAAACAAATTCTCAGATATATAAAAGGCACAAAAAGTTTTGGAATCAAGTATGATGACTCAGGAAATATTGATCTATTCAAGTATTCTGATGCTGATTGGAAAAGAAATATTGATGATCGAAGATCCACATCTGGTGGAGTTTTCTTTTGGGGGAAAAGTCATGTTAGTTGGCATACCAAGAAACAGAATTCAGTAACTATTAGCACAACTAAAGCTGAGTATGTTGCTTCTACTCAAGCTGTAACTTAACTAATGTTGATGAAGACTCAACTGGAAGATCTACTTGTTAAATTAAAGCTGCCATTGCTCTTGGGTTGTGATAATCAGAGTGCAATCAATATTACAAAAAAATCTGGTACAAAATTCTCATTCAAAACACATTGATATAAAGTACCACTTCATCAAAGAGCATATGGAGAAGAATGAATTGAGGATAGAGTACATTCCTATATCTGAACAAGTTACTGATATATTCACAAAACCTTTACCGAAGGAACCATTTTCAAAATTGAGGTTGAACATGGGTGTCCAACCTCCTTCTCATCAAGGTTAAGGTATAAGTTTTTCCCCCACCCTCATCTTACATTTGGATAGGGTTGTCAAGGGGGAGAATTGTTTCATTAATCTATCCTTATAGAAGCATGCATAAAGGGGGAGTTGTGGGTAAGCTGTGAATGCAGCATGTATGTGTGTGAACTATTCTAACTGTTTGTTCGAGTGGTAGTAGGAAAAGATGTTTTTGTATTCTAGGAAATTTGAAGAAGTGACACTGAAGTAGAAGTTTGAAAGGTGCTCTAAAGAAGTCTTTGGAGATATGAGAATGAAATTTCATAGTCATTTCTTTTGGACAAAATGGTTTTGGCTATCAATAATTCTTGTTTCCTACAATGAGTTAGCTCACGTAGGCTTAAAATTGTTGATAAGTAATCCATTTCATGAGGATACAAAGTTCAGTGATTTTTGAATCTTGGTTGAAAAAAAATCTAAATGGGGAGATTGTTGGGACCCAGTTGGATGGAGAAGAAATTAAGAAGAGTTTGATGTTACAGAATGTTCTCTTTTGTTTTCAAAGAATATAAATCAAATCACTTTGTAAAGTACATGGGAAACCAGACAATGCATTGCTGATATGTATTTCACAAATATCATAAGTTAGGAGAACTTTTGATGCAATCCTTATGAAGGAAAGGGGAGAAATGATGATGCCAGTTATATACACTTTGGATTGGAATGAATGATGCTGCTGGAAGATAGGGAAGTTTCAGTACTTCCCATTATAACTCTAACGATGCTAAATATGGTCTAGAAAAGGATATATATCATGATAGTGGATTTCATTATGAGAGCTGAAGAATGGTTATGGGAAGAAGTGAAGATATCAATGACAAATGAATGGATAGTCTGGAGGCAGCACAAAAGAAAAATTTAAGGTGGCACTGTTTTCCAGTGTTTGCCAAATTTTAGGGCCTGAAAATTGGGAGATGAAGAAATGTGTTTTTGGCAATGAATGTTGTGCTCAAGTTTGAAGATGAATTAAAGTTTTGCACACAAGGCATGATTCAAGGTCAGAACATCTAAAAATGGAAAAGGCATGGAGTGCAAAAAAAATTGGGCAAAGTGCACAAAAAATAAAGGCTGAGCGAAATATTAGCGTGGTGCATGAAATAGAGGAATGGATTTTTTCACGCAAGAGGTGTTTTGATATCAGAAGCTCAAAAATTGGAATAGGCAGGAGGTGCGCAAAAATTGGAGCATTTTGCAAAATATGATGTTGCATGAAAGAGTTTTTATGCGCATGAAGAGGGTTTTACACACATATTAGTGTTTTTCGTGCAGGGTTTAAAAGGCCTAAAAATACAAGGTGATCTCCTCTTATTTGTTAAGGCTTGAAACTTAGAGAAAATATTGAGATCTGATGTGCGTAAAATTATACACTAAGTGAGTTGAACAAAAAGAAAGAGGTTTATGTGAAAAGAGGAAAGCTGTGCGAAAAAGTGGGAAGTTGCGTGAAAAGTGAAAAGTTGCGCGAAAAGGTGAAGTTGCGCGAAAAAGTTTTTCATGCCAAAAGGTAATTTTTACATGAAATCCATTTGAATTGCTCGCAAGGTACCCTAAATGCTACGTTAAAATGTTTTGGTCTTCAAACATATTTGGTTGTGCGTAAGATAGTTCTTACCGGCTGCTGGATAAGAAAGTGAAGATTTGTACTTCAAAGAATACACTTGTTCAATTATAAAGAAGCACTAAAATACTGTAATTCCCTATTTGTGCTAAGAGGGTGAACACACACTTGATGATTGTTTTTCAAGTTCTACAAGAGTGTATGTGTATATCCAACTCATTGTATTCCACATAAAAAGATTGTTTTCTAGTGGATTGTGTGGTACTGGATTGTTTCTGTACCATACCAAGGACGTAGCTACTCTTGTTGAGTAGTGAACCTTGTAAATCTTGTGTTCTTGTGGTTGTGTGTGTCCAATAGGGAAGAGACTCTTTAACAAGAGTCAAAGGTTGTTTCAAAAAGAAGAAAACATAAAAAGAAAAAGATATCACTGATTTACCCCTCCCCCTCTCAGTGATACTTAGATCCTGATTGGGAACTTCAATTGGTATCAGAGCAGGTTTCCTTTGATTGTTCTTTACTGATGTTTTGAAGAGAGGTTTTGATGGAGAATTTGAATTACATGAACAGTAAGGGGATTTAAATATTTTATGGGAATAATTATCATATATTGAAATATTGAATGATTCCTTATCTTATGTCTCTTGGATATGAAGTTCTTGAAACTACAACAGATGGATTTTCTGCTATTGATGACAAGGTTCCTTTTACTCTTGTCGATAAGAAGAATCTTGAGAATGATGGAAGGGCTAAAAATTCATTACTCTCATCTCTTTCTGAGAGTGAATTTTTAAGTGTGAAAGGTGTTGCTACAGCCAAAGGAATCTGGGAAAAACTGAAAAAGAAATACAAAAGTGAAGAAGGAAAAACTACAAATTTGGAGGCTGAAGTATGAAGACTTGAAAATGGGAGAATCTGAATCTATTGGGGACTTCTTTACCAGGATAAATGATATTGTCAGTACAATCATATGTCTTGGTGAAACGTTGGAGGATTCTACAGTTTTTGAAAAAATCTTGAGATTTCTGCCTGAAAAATTTGATGCTAAAGTGTCTTCATTAGAAGATAGATACCTTGAAATATTATCTCTGGATGATTTTCATAGCACTCTCATTACTTATTAAATTAGATGGGAGAAGACTATGAAGAGAAAAACAAAAGTTGTTAGAGAAATGTCATTCAAGGCTGTAAAGAGTGAGAAGTCAAAGAAGACTCTTATTGAAGATGATGTTGGTGAATTTGATTCTGAAGATGAGGTATGTAAAAATTTTGATGAAAATTTATCCTTGTTTTCTAAAAATGTGAAAATAGGTATATAAAAACACAAGGGTAAAGATCCCTTGAAATGTTTTGATTGTGGAGCCATTGGTCACTTTGCGGCTAACTGTCCTCAAAAGAACAAAGAAGAAGATAGTGATGATGGTGAAAAAATCTAAGAAGATTGTGGAAGAAACAAACTGATAGAGATAAGTATTTTTCAAAGATGAAGGATAAAAATTTCTTTAAATAAAAAAAGAAGATTTTTATCTAAAGATGAATATGAAGAAGATAGCGAAGATGAATCTGAGAAAATATTTTTCTGAGAAAACTAGAGAGAATACCTTTTTTGCTACAGTGAATAACGAAGAGTATGGGAGCATAAGTTCTGAAGAAGAAGAAACTCAAATTGAATATCATTTGAAATAAGAGTTGAAAGAATGTTTGAGGAAGATCAGAAGGCTTGAGAAGGAAAAAAAGAAGTTGATAAATGAAAATCCCACATTAAACAATCAAGAAGGTTTTCCTGATGAGAAAATCAAGATGGAAAAGGATATTGATGATCTGAATAAATCACTTGAGAATGAAAAGAATCTCAATGATCATCTTGAAGTAAAGCTTAAGGCAAAAGAAGAAGAGTTGGAACTTGTCCAATAAAAACTTTCTAAATCTAAATAAATAAATATCAGTTTCAAACAATCTATCTCAGAAGTTGGTGAATGTTCTAGTAAAAATGAACCAAAGAAGGATCCAAAAAAGTTACTTTTAAAGTTTGATAGGTAAGACAGATCTGATTTGGATAAGAACAATGATGGAAAGGGTATGTATGTGGCCAAAGTCCGCAATGCTGAAAAATCAAAATTACATAAAAATCCTGAGTCTAGAATGATTTCTAATACTTGTGGTACTAATAAGACTGAACAAAAATCTGAGATGAAGATGAAAGTTACGATTGAGAACAAGAAGGTTGATGGTCAGCAAATTTCTATTAAGAATATTTTTGAGAAGAATGTTCACAACTCCGGTCAGTATAGAATTTTCAGAGGGAAATATTTATTCTATGGTAACTGCTGGTATTTTGGTGGATTCAGAAATACTTCAAACATGTTTTGGTTCAATCAAAAACATTACTACTATTCCAAAAGTTATGGAAGACAAGTTTTGAGGGGGAGTCTGTCCTCTCAAAAAAGAGAAGTACGAGAAGAATGTTATGAAGAAATCTGAGAAGGCTAGTGTGAAAATTGAAAATAGGTTCCAGCCATTGGAAGCTATTTGTGATAGATGTGAACAGCCTTGGCATCTTACTAAGGGATGTCTTTTTTGTTTCCGGAACAACAAAAGGTTCTTAACAAATATCAAAATCTGGAGGTGAAGGATGAAAATGAAGAATAGAAAGCTCTTATTGTTGAAACTTCCTTGAAAGCTACAAAAGGAGAACGTCCATGGATTCTTGATACTGGGTGTTCTTCTCATATACCAGGAGACTAAAATTTTCTGAATAATGTGAAAGACTTCAAAGAAGGAACAATTACATTTGGAAATGATGAATTTCTAAGGATCAAAGGTGTTGGATCAACCATCACTGGGAAAGAAAAAATAAAATCTAGGAGAACATTATATGTTGATGGGTTGAAACATAATCTGTTGAGTGTTTCACAAATCTATGATGAGGGAAACAAAGTTATATTCAGAAAATATGGGTTCGTTGTGAAAAGTAAAAATGATGGAAATGTAGTTACAAGAGGCCAACATACAAAAGGAAACTTGTTCCAAGTTGGTGAAGTACAAAATTCTTGTTACATGGGCATGGTGGATGAAAATAAATTATGGCATAAAAGGCTGGGACATATGTGTTAGAGAAACATGTGTAAGTTTTCAACATGAGATAGTGTCTGAGATATGCCTGATTTATCAAGAAGAAGAGATTGGTGTTGTACTATTTGTGAGAAAGGGAATATTACAAACTCTATTCATAAGAGAGTTGAAATTCACTCAAAAAGACCTTTGGAACTCATACACTCTGATATCTTTGGACCAATTAGAAAGAAATCTAAAAATACAGATAAATACTTCATTACTTTCATTGAAGACATTACTTGCATTACCTGTGTTATGTACATGAGATATAAGTCAGATGCTCTGAAAATGTTTAAGAGTTTCAGGAGGAAGGGAGAGAAGGAATTTGAGTATTCAGTGAAGAAATTGAGAACTGATATTGGTGTAGAGTATAAGAATGATGAGTTTGAAAGTTACCTTGAGAAACATGGAATTCATCATGAGTTCAGTTCACCATACACACCTCAACAAAATGGGGTTGCGGAAACAATTAATCGAAGTCTGGTGGAAATGGGGAGAACTATGTTACTTGAACATAGTCATTATCATAATTATTGGAGACAATCCATGAGCACTGCTGTGTATATTTAGAATCGATGTTTCTATTTTCCAAACTCAGATATGACTCCATATGAAATGTTCTATGGAAAAACTCCAAGTATGAAACACTTAAGAGTTATTGGGAGTCCATGCATTATAAAGAAGAAAGGTGGAAACCTTGGAAAGTTTGAGAAAAGAGGAGATGATGGAATTTTTCTTGGATATGATCCATAAAAAAGAGGATATAAATGTATCAACAAAGAAACAAGAAGAATTATTGATTCTTCATATGTAAAAGTTGTTGAAAATGTTGAGAAAGAAAAGCAGTCATATGTTAATGTGGATGTTGAGGAGGATAGATAAGATTTTGTCAATGATTCTAATAATGCTTCAGACTGTGTTAATCCAACTTAAGAACAGGAATCCAACTCAGATATCTCGAGTGATGAGGATGAAGTTTGAACAACTCATCCTAGGCTAAGGAAACAAGTGGAGGCTCAGAACATTATTGGATATCAACATCAAAGGGTTAAAAAAGAAGAATAACGAATGATATAACACATACTTCAATTTATTTCTAAAGTTAAACTGAATGATGTAAATGAAGCATTTGAGTATCCAGAATGGGTTCATGATATGAATGGAGAGCTTGATCAGATAGAGAAGAATGATACTTGGGAACTTGTACCAAAGCCGGACAACAAGAACATTATTGGTACAAAGTGGGTTTTTTGGAACAAGATGAATGAAGAAGGTAAAGTAATAAGAAACAAAGAAAGACTGGTTTTCAAAGGGTATTACAAATTGAGGGCATTGATTTTGATGAAACCTTTATCTAGTGGAATGATTAGAAACAATCAGAATATTTCTTTCTATTGCTGCACAACGAGGTTACAAAATCTTTCAAATGGATGTAAAATCTGTTTTCTTGAATGGTGAACATGATGGAGATGTTTACATTGATCAAATCGTTGGATTTGTTATTGGAAAGGATGAAAGTTATGTGTGTAGATTGAAGACGGATTTGTATGGGCTAAAACAAGCTCTGAGAGCATGGTATTCTAAATTTGATACTTTCTTGAGGAAGATGAATTTTAAGAAAGGTAGAGTTGACAAAAATCTTTACATCAAGGAGTGTCAGGAGTTTTTATTGATCGTTATTGTTTATGTCGAGGACATTATCTTTGTCAGGAATGATGAAAGATCATGTGAAATATTTTCTAAGGAGATGAAGAAGTTATTTGAGATGTCTATGCTGGGAGAAATGATGTACTTTCTTGGGCTACAAATTTCATAGAAGAAGAATCACATTTTTTTGTCTCAAGAAAAGTATGCTAAGGAACTTCTAAATAAGTTTGGAACGGAAAATTCGAAACCAGTTTCCACACCAATTTCAGTGGGAACCAAGTTGTCTAAAGGTGGAGAAGGCAACGAAGTTGATCAGAAAGAGTTTAGAAAGATGATTGGGAGTCTTTTGTATTTGACTGCCTCAAGACCCGACATCGTCTATGCTGTCACTTTATGTGCAAGATTTGAGAGCGCTTCTAAATAATCGCATCTGATTGCTGGAAAAAGAATTCTCATATATATCAAAGGAACAAAAAATTTTATAATCAAGTATGATGGCTCAGAAAAAATTGATCTATTCAAGTATTCTGATGCTGATTGGGCAGGAAATGTTGATGATCAAAGATCCACATCTGGTGGAGTTTTCTTTTTGAGGAAAAGTTGTGTTAGTTGGCATACCAAGAAACAAAATTCAGTAACTCTTAGCATAGCTAAAGCTGAGTATGTTGCTTCTACTCAAGCTGAAACTCAAATAATATGGATGAAGACTCAGCTGGAAGATCTACTTGTTGAAGTAAAGCTCCCATTGCTCTTGGGTTGTGATAATCAAAGTGCAATCAATCTTAAAAAAAATCTGGTACACCATTCTCATTCAAAACACATTGATATAAAGTACCGGTTCATCAAAGAGCAGGTGAAGAAGAATGAATTGAGGCTAGATTACATTCCTACATCTGAACAAGTTGCTGATATATTCACAAAACCTTTACCGAAAGAACCATTTGTAAAATTGAGGTTGAACATGGGTGTCTAACCTCCTTCTCATCAAGGTTAAGGTACATGTTTTTGTCCCCACTCTCATCTTACATTTGGATAGTGTTTTCAATGGGAAGAATTGTTTCAAAAATCTATCCTTATAGAAGCATGCATAAAGGGAGAATAAGAATAGGGATAAACATAACACATGGGTCTTAAGAATAATTAGCCATCAAATATAACTAAGGATCTTAAAGTCTAGTGTCTTTGGAAGATTATGTACATAATGAAAAATCATGAAACCAAAATAAATACATATTTTATTTAATATTCACAATTATATCATAACTTTATTTTAGCCCTTATATCTACATAGGACAACCTGGGGAATACATGAAGAAAAGGGATGGGCTAAAATGCCCAATAAGTGAATAAGAATAGGAACACACATAACACATGGGTTAAAATACATAACATGATAACATAAAATTCATGAAACATGAATAAAAATAAGTAAGTATAAAATTTATAACATGGTGAAACATAATCATAGAATCAAAGAAATATAGAAACAATATATAACATGAGTCATGGCTAACTGCCAAGACTATATCACATGGTGGACAAAGTCCCATAAAGTAATCTGGTTCATTCCTTGTCCAAATATGATGTCTCATGAGACAAAACGTTACCCAATGAACTGTAATGGTATCTAGGTTCACTCATCATAACATGTTCATGAATATGTGTTGCACAAGATTAATCATACATAAGGAATCAAACATAAACATAAGGGTTACCCATGGAAAGAATTGGGTATCATAATCATGTCAAAAGACACAACAAAAGGGAATATCATAATGTTTCCCATTAAATAATTGATTTAAATAATAAATGGACAATCACAATGGAAAATAGACATAGATCATGTTGAGTGATGTCAAACTTGTAACGCCCCGACCCTAGTTACCCAGAGTCAGTGCATTATTAAATAACATTGACATGATACAAAGAAATCATGTCCTGGAAGACTGATCAGTTTAGTATCCTTTGAAATACTAGATACATTCCTAAGGTCAACATTACAACTTGAAAAGAAAAACAACATTAAATTATTCCATTAGAAACATCCAAGCTTCCTAGATTATGCCTACAAGTCACTCATAACTAACTTCTTCATATCCTAGGAAAATGAAAAATAAGAAACGGGTGAGCTCAAATGCTCAGTAAGAGTATTCAATACAGTGGAAGATAACATAAACATTGGGCATAGTGAATAATTGAAAACACATGCCTTTACAAATAATTAACATGAACACTTTATGGAAGGAATATGAGCTGAGTAAATAATTCCACAATAAAACATAATCAGGGGTATTCTACTAGTCTAATAACCAAATGAAATATCAATATCTAATCTCATAATGATGGAATGAAAAATGTTGGACATCATAACCACATAGTCAAGGGCTTATGCGAAGACTACAAATAAGATTTTGTCAAGGCCTTATACCAAGACACTAGTTTGTCTCATGAGACCTACCGATGCATCAAGGAGCTATAGTGGGCTCCACCCATAACTTACTAAGTCCAATGCATTCCTCATATGAAAAGTTTGAAACATAACAGAAAAATTCGTATTAAAACTAGCATACAAAATGTCAATAATTTATCCACAAACCATGAATGGTATAAAAATAGTACATCCACAGTCAGACATAACTCATTCAATACAATATGAAAGATTGTATTGTAATATATTAAACTCAATCAAAAATAATGAAGGATATTTACATAGATGAAAATAATCATCAAAACTATTTGAGATAAATATCCCCCTTTTTCTTGAAAACATTCAAAAGTATCACTATTTATCAAGAAGCTGTTTAAAATATATTTTTGAATCAAAGTGTCCCATACCAATTTGAAACTTTTAAAAGGAATTTTACTTTTAAAACATTAATATCCATATAAATAAAACCTTAAAACTATTTTTAAAACATAGACATTAATGAGAAAGATATAGAATAGTAAATATTTAAAATATTTAAAATGATATTTAATTAGGGTTCCTAACCAAAAGAGAGAAACTTGAATACAAATAATTGAGGTAATAAAAACTTTATAATATCATGAGAATAAAGGGATCCATGATATACTATGTCAAATTACATTATATACACCATATAAAAGTGATTTGGTGTATAACAACAAAGAAGTCTCAATGGAATGTAAATTGAGAAGAAATCTCTTATAATGACTGTATCCTTAGGTCAAGGATAAATCAACGACATAATTATGTGTGAAAAATATCAATACACTCAATATGATTGGATATTTAGGGTAAATAAATCAGAGGACATTCACATATATTATTTTAAAAACAACACTAATGAATTTGATGTTTAACTCAATAAATGGAGATTGAGTTAAAATTACTCTTATCAAGTTCATATCGATGACATGAGAATTTATCAATGGAGTGATTATGTGTATCAAAAGTATATCCAAAAAAAGGGGAGTGGAAATTATGATATAAGAAAATGAATAGTGATTCCACACATAATCTTGGAGTAAATTAATCAATGAAGTATGCGTAAAGCCGAATGAGTGGAAATTGAAATTTCAAATCCCCTTACAGATTTGGTAACTTAAGAAACATACACCCACAAAAGAGGGATCATAAAATGATGATGTAAATATCCATAAATTAAATTATATTACACAATGAATACAATCATGTGTAGTACACACACCTCATGTAATAAATAAGTGGTGAACAATGGAAATCTCATGGAATTAAAAGTGAGATAAGAAACCCCTTACTTTGTAATTTTTCCTTAGTCGAGGGTAGGTTAACCTCATGTATAATGGTGAAATAATTGTTATTAAATTATACAATTATAATATACATTAATATGATATCATATATGATCTTTTAACATTGGTTTTTTAATAATCTCTTAGTATTATTGTCGTTTTGGGTGTTAACGTATTCGTTTTCCATTATATTATTTGTTATGTGAGTCATATTTGTTATGGATGGGACGTATCTTATTCATATACAAAATAATATCAAGTCTCTAAACATTATTTTTAATCATAAAATGCAAATTATTCCTGAATGGATACGATGGGGAATGAATCTCACCACGCTAGTGGAGACGGTAATCAATATGTACGCACGAGCGACAATATCATTCTTTTGATATTAAAATAATATATAATTGGATGATATATCATATATTCAGAATCATTATCATGTTATATTTATTATTTACATCAATTAGACATCATTATTATACCCATCCAAATAAAAATGTATTGAATAACAATTACATCACGACGTGGAGACGGTAAGCCGTACGTACGCATGTATGGTGACATGTCATTAAAAGGATGGATAGAATAATGAATATGGTTGTACCATATTCATAATAACATCACGGTATATATAAGATACTAGAGTTATTATTTTAGAATGGAAAAATCAAAGAAAGAGGAAGTGGAAGAAGAAGGGATTTTGAAAGAGGTGATCAGATATTTACCTCTTCTTCGGGTTCTTCCTTTTGATTTGATCAAAATGACTCCTTAGGATGGATTTATGACTAAATTAGGGCCTCTAGGTTGATTTTAGGACAGTTTATAGGGTATTTGGATAGATTTTGGATGAGAAAAAAGGCTTTTAAGGTGTGAATTTGAGGGAAGGGGGAGTGTCCTTTTATAAGAAGGGTGAGGGGCACCTTTGGAAAAACTAGAAATATTATTTTATAATAAAATTAATTTCGGTTTCTAATGGCTCCAAAATGGATTATTTAAAGTATAAGGTGGATATGTTTCGAAAACCACTCAACCAATATGTTTTAGACAGGTTTGGGTTACTATATTAACCTTATCTTTTAGATTTAACTCTTAGTTAAATAATTTGACATTTACCATTTCTCTTTGTATTTTTATATTATATGGTTAATAAACTTACTATAAACTACCAAGAGAACCCCAAGTGGTTAATTAATGATAAAAATATAATTATATAAGTATTTTGTATGATAATTATATTTTTAGGAATAGAATATCAATTAATAATATAATATTTATTTTAAAAACTCTTTTATGTCAATTTTGAAACTATTTGGTATTTTTTTTTTGTTAAATTTATAACAGCATTATTACTTCTAAAAAAATTCATCTAACAAACCCTAATATGTTTTATTAACCTATAAAATTAGTTTAATTCATAAAAAGTCTCAAATTATATTTATTTGGATATTTATAATATCATTTGTTTTAATATTTCATTAATACGATAATTACTGTATCATTATTGTGTCATAAATAAATTTAATTATTTAATATATGAAAATTATAAATAAAATACCATTATGTATTAAATATTTTTATATTTCTAATGAATATTTATAGTCTAATTTATCTTATTTAGAACCCTATATTTAAAATGATTTAGTTATTAAACTTTGATTTTAACTCTTTTAACTCTTATTTGAATTAAATAATAATAAATGTCCTAATATAATCCAAGTGGACCGAAAGGATCATATTTTATTCCTAAGGTTGTTTTTGGTCGAATTACACTTATCAAATAGAATTATGACATGTTTTAGTGTAATAATAATATCATTTTTACCCTTAATTACCCTATTTACTTTTAATCGTGGTAAATAAAAGTAAAAACTTACTATTCACCAAAAATTATTTTCATCTTATTAAACCAAATTTTTCTTACTGATATAAACCATTTCTATCAGACTTCTTAAATTCCACTCACAGAAGTGGTAAAATTAAGTTTTTTGCGAATTTTTAAATTCTCTTAGGAGGTGGGTAAGAGACTGTGAAAAGTTCAACAAAATTTTTATATATCTAAAATTATTATAAATTTACTCCAATGAATTACATTTAACTTATATAGGTATTATGTATCTATTTTGACCTAAAATAAATTTAAATAAAATAAACAATTATTTAAATAAAAATTAAATTTTAAACTATAACTGTGTGTTTTTCACTATTCATAAAAAATTGAAAGTTTTCAGAAAAATAGAAAAAATTCTCCCTATGCTAATTTCGATATTCCGAATCCAAAATTGAAGTCCATTTTGAAGGATTAAATTTATAAAATTTTAAAAAGTGGATATTACTATTCATAATGGCTAGTTTGATTGGTTGTGGTGTGTTAGAAATCGAAGTTGTATACATCAAATGCTATTGTATTATTCAAAGAGAAGCGTACTGTGGAAGCTTGGGGTGTTACAATCTTCCCTACTTTTGAAAATTGCGTACTCGTGATTTTTTTTAAAATTGGGATTGGGAACATAATTGAAAGTCCCACATCAGGTAAAGAGTCAAGAAAACTATCACTTTAAAAGAAATAAAGAGGTGTACAAAGGTCACCCGAGATAACCCATACTAGGATTCCATGTAGGAAAACATGGATATGGAAGATAAAATAAGTGTCAAGTTCTGATGAAGAGGGATAGAAAACATGATCAGGAGAAAGTTAACAACAATAAAACCACAAACTTATGATGAGACAAATAGTGATAGTTTCCCAGTAGGAAAAGTAAACGGAAAATATTTTTTAAGTTACATTTCAAAAAGATGAGGAATTAATTAATGAGATTGACCACTTTTTAAGTAGAGTTTCATTCTTTAATAAATTTCTACTACTAACTTATTTTTTTTAAACGATGAGTATTCAAGATGACTTGGTCACACCGAAAGAGCTAGAATCAACTTCTATAGATTCACATGATTCAAAAAGGATAAACTATATATTTACCTTGTATTTAGAGATTAATCAAAACCAAATTGGTTAGTACAAGATTAGATGATCCCCCAAAAGGATATTTCTTTAGAGAAAGAAACACTAATCTTAATTTCTAAAATTAAACCAACAATACCCCAAAGATAAATAAATATCATTCAATAAACAATTGTCCTTAAAATCCTTCAATATAACCCAAACTAATATTGAAACCCAAAACTTAGAATAATTTGGTTATGTAGTCTTCCACGTTAAATTGTATCTCCAAATTACATCAACTACTCTTAAAGTCACATACTTAAAAGTGATTAACCTAATCACATATTCTATCTTATAGGTTAATCATTTCTATAAATAACCCAAATCCCTATAAATCCACAATAAAAACATAGATAAAAATCCACCATTACTCCTCAAATAAAATCTCATATTATTCTACTTTCCTTAGGCATATAGTGTTCCCAACAGAGCGAACGTCTTCTAAAATAACATTTATCATTTAATCACCAAATCATTTTTCTATTCTAAGGGTATTCATTTGATAATACATAAGATCCCAAATCAACTTATTATTGATCAATAAAATCATTTAACTAAAAATAATTAGTCACACTAACCAGGGACTTCACATAGTCTAGTGGTAGGCAATAAATCCCAATCACACTCTGGTTGTGGGTTGAATTCCCACAGCTTTGTCTGACGCGATGGGTTGTCACACGGTCTGCGTGTTGTCCTTTTTCAAAACTATATTTTATAGCATTACAAGAATGAGATAAATTACTCAAAATAACCATAACATAATTTAACCACAAATATTATCTCATACGTTGCATTTTCATCCCAAAATATAATAACATGAAATTGCCTCAAATTCAAGGATCATATAAAACTAAATTGTTATTTATAACTATATCCACAATAGAAAAGATAATTCTTCCTCAAATATCATTTTCAAATGATAAATTAGAGGGTTACACATATAAGAGAAAATTCATCCAAAGTAATCTCAACAACAAAGATCACAAATAACTTTAAATATTTTTCCATCCATTTATTTCCACACAGGTTGTTCCTTGACCAAGAGGTTATCCTATAGAATAGGGCATTAAATTGGGTGATACCAAGGTCCCTTACGTTTATGACAAATGATTGTAATTGGAATCTTAGGATCATTTTTATTTTCTTCCATAGTACTCTTAATTTTTCCTTGGAAATTCTTTACTTTATGTCCTTCTTTCCCACACATAAAGCATTTCTTTGTTCCATTGAGACAATTTTCTGGGTGTCTCATTCCTCCTTTATGGTATGATGAAAATTGAGATTTCTTCTCTCCATGATATCCACAGCTGTAGATCTTATCAGTCACTACCTTTCTCTTCTTTTTTCAGTCTAGGAGTTGGTTAATATACATGTTGTTGATCATATTTTTGGAAAACTGATTCGGCATGAAGACAATATCTATTACGCCTATCAACATTCCATTTTGTTTCTCATTTCCACTACTGTTCCCACCTTGTACATCATGTTCAATGTTACTATGACTTCCTTGGAATATAGCCATTAACTAAAACCAAAAAACATTGTGTGAGTAATAATAGTCATAAAAGTATATAGAAATATCATCACACCTTATTTTCAATCAAAAACACCCTAGTATTAACCAAGGTTATTTATTCTTATCTTATATTAAAATCCTTCAAATTGGGTTGTAAAGAAAATGTAAATTATCCTAAGGTTATCCCCTAGGAGTGCCGTAACCAAGAGTGCAGCAAGGCTCATTGTCGTGCACCGGTTCCCGTTCGAGTCTAGCTCAAAATGGTGTTTTCCGGTTTTACCGCTAGTTACATCTGTGCCTGAGCCACCTCTACCTGCTCGTATCCAGACAGGGATGTATTGCTTGGAAAACTCACAAAATCTTTTCAATACAATTTTTTTAGAAATTTATTCTATACTAATCCTAAAAGTCTATCTTAGGGCTATGTGCTCTAATCAGAGTTTATCTAAATCTAGTTTCCATGGTTTGTACTAAATTTACTCTAATACCAACTATAATGCCCCAAGCCCAGTTACCCAGAGTCGGTGAATTATTACATAACATTGGTATGATATAAGAAAATAATGTCCCGAAAGACCGATCAGTTTAGTATCCTTGTAAATACTGAATACATTCATAAGGTCAACATTACAAAAGAAAAACAACACTAAATTATTCCATTAGAATCATCCAAGCTTCCTAGATTATGCCTAAAAGTCACTCATAACTAACTTATTCATATCCTGGGAAAATGAAACATAAGAAAGTGGTGAGCTTAAATGCTCTGTAATAGTATGAAATACAGCATAAGATAACATAAACATTAGGCATGGTGAATAATTGAAAACCCATGCCTTTACAAATAATTAACATGAACACTTTATGGAAGGAATATGAGCTGAGTAAATAATTCCATAATAAAACATATTCATGGGTATTATAATAGTTGAATAACCACATGAAATATCAATATCTAATCTCATAATGATGGAATGCATAATTCCAGACATCATAACCACATAGTCAAGGAATTGTTCCAAGACTAGAAATAAGATTTTGACAAGGCCTTGTGCCAAGACACTAGTTTGTCTCATGAGACCAACTGATGCATCGAGGAGCTATAGAGGGTTCCACCCATCACTTAATAAGTCCAATTCATTCCTCATATGAAACATTTGAAATATAACATAAACATTCGTATTAAAACTATCATAAAAAATGTCAATACTTTATCCAAAAATCATGAATGGTATAAAAATTGCACATCCACAGTCAAACATAACTCATTCAATACAATATGAAAGATTATTTTGTAACAGATTAACTTCAATCTAAAATAATGAAGGATATTGACTTTGATGAAAATAATCATTAAAACCATTTGAGAGAAATAACTCCCTTTTTCCTTAAAAAATCAAAAGTATCACTATTTATCAAGAAGCTATTTAAAATAGATTTTTGAATCAAAGTGTCCCATACCACATTGAAACATTTAAAAGTAATTTTAATTTTAAAACATTAATTTCCATATAAATTAAACCTTAAAAACATTTCTAAAACATAGACATAAATGAGAATGATTTATAATAATAAATCTTTAAAACATTTAAAATGATATTTTAGTTAGAGTTCCAAACCAAAAGAGAGACACTTGAATACAAATAATTGTGGTAATAAAAACTTTATAATATCATGAGAATAAATGGATCCATGATATACTATGTCAAAGTACATTATATACACCATATAAAAGTGATTTGGTGTATAACAACAAAGAAGTCTCAATGGAATGTAAATTGTGACGAAATCTTTTATAAAGACCGCATCCTTAGGTCAAGGATAAATCAACAACATAATTATGTGTGAAAAATATAAATACACTCAATATGATTGGATATTCAGTGTAAATCAATCATAGGACATTCACACATATTCTTGTAAAAACAACACCAATGAATTGGATGTTTAACTCAATAAATGGAGATTGAGTTAAAATTACACTTATCAAGTTCATAATGATGACATGAGAATTTATCAATGGAGTGATTATGTATATCAAAAGTATATCCACATAAAGGGGAGTAGAAATTATGACATAAGAAAATTAATAGTGATTCCACACATAATCTTGGAGTAAAATAATCAATGAAGTATACGTAAAGCAGAATGAGTGGAAATTGAAATTTCAAATTCCCTTATTGATTTGGTATCTTAAGAAACATACACCCATAAAAGAGGGATCATAAAATTATGATGTAAATATCCATAAATTAAAGTATATTACACAATTAATATAATCATGGGCAGTACACACACCACATGGAATAAATAAGTGGTGAACAATGGAAATCTCACAGAATTAAAAGTGAGATAAGAAACCCATTACTTTGTAAATTTTCCTTGGTAGAGGGTTGGTTAACCTCCTGTATAATAGTGAAATAATTTTTATTAAATAATACAAGAATCATATACATTAATATGATATCATATATGTTCTTTTAACATTGCTTTGTTAATAATATCTTAGTATTATCATCATTTCGGGTGTTAATGGATTCGTTTTACTTTATATTCTTTGTTATGTGAGTCATATTTGTTATGGATGGGATGTATCTTATTCATATACAGAATTATATCAAGTCTCTAAACATTATTTTTAATCATCAAATGAAAATTATTCTTGAATGGATACGATGGGGAATGAATCTCATAGCGTTCGTGGAGACGGTAATCCGTACGTACGCACGAGCGACAATATCATTCTTTTGATATTAAAATAATATATAATTGGATGGTATATCATATATGAAGAATAATTATCATGGTATATT
This sequence comes from Viscum album, assembly GCA_963277665.1. Classification (NCBI taxonomy): domain Eukaryota; kingdom Viridiplantae; phylum Streptophyta; class Magnoliopsida; order Santalales; family Viscaceae; genus Viscum; species Viscum album. The sequence continues at coordinate 225,633,703 of OY728131.1, read as the reverse complement.
TATTTTTTACATCAATTACACATCATTATTATACCCATCCAAATAATAATGTATTGAATAACAATTACACCACGACATGGATACGGTAAGCCGTACGTACGCACGTATGGTGACATGTCATTCAAAGGATGGATAGAATAACGAATATGGTTGTAACATATTCATAATAACACCACATTATATAGAATATACTAGAGTTATTATTTTATAATGGAAAAAACAAAGAAAGAGGAAGTGAAAGAAGAAAGGAACTTGGAAGAGGTGATGAGATATTTACCTCTTCTTCGGGTTCTTTCTATTGATTTGATCAAAAGGAATTTTTAGGTTAGATTTATGACTAAAGGAGGAACTCTAGGATGAAGGGAGTAAAGTTGAGAGGGTATTTGGGCAGAGTGTGGCCGAGAAAAAAGGATTTTATGGTGTTAATTTGAGTTAAGGGGGAGTGTCCTTTTATAAGAGGGGTGAGGGGCACTTTAGGAAAAACTAGAAATATTATTTTATAATAAAATAAATTTCGGTTTCTAATGGCTCAAAAATGGATTATTTAAAGGATAGGGTGGGTATGGGTTGAAAACCACTCAACCAATAGGTTTTATACAGGTTTGGGTTACTATATTAACATTATCTTTTAGATTTTACTCTTAGTTAAGTAGTTTGACATTTACCATTTCTCTTCGTATTTTTATATTATATGGTTAATAAACATACTATAAACTTCAAAGAGAAACCCAAGTGGTTCATTAATGATACATATATCATTATATAAGTCTTTTGGATGATCATTATACTTTTTAGGAATAGAATATCAATTAATAATATAATATTTATTTTAAAAACTCTTTTATGTCAATTTTGACACTATTTGGTATTTTGTTTTTGCTAAATTCATAAACAAATTATTACTTTGAAAAAAATTCATATAACCAACCCTAATATGTCATATTAACCTATAAAATTAGTGTAATTCATAAAATGTCTCAAATTATATTTATTTAGTTATTTATAATATCAATTATTTTAATATTTCATTAATACAGTAATTACTGCATCATCATTGTGTCATAAATAGATTTAATTATTTAATGTCTGAAAATTATAAATAAAGTACCATTATGTAGGAAATAGTTTTATATTTCTAATTAATATTTATAGTCGAATTTATCTTATGTATAACCCTATATTAAAAATTTTTTAGTTATTAAACTTTGATTTAAACTCTTTTAACTCTTCTTCGAATTAATTAATAATAAATTTCCTAATCTAATCCAGGTGGACCAAAAGGATCGTATTTTATTCCTAAGGTTGTTTTTGGTCTAATTAAACTTATACAATAGAATTATAACATGTGTTAGGGTAATAATAATATCATTTTTACCCTTAATTGCCCTATTTACTTTTAACCGTGGTAAATAAAAGTAAAAACTTACTATTCACCAAAAATTATTTTCATCATATTAAACCAAATTTTTCTTACTAATATCAACCGTGTCTCTCAGACTTTTTATATTCCACTCACAGAAGCGATAAAATTATGTTTTATGCAAATTTTCAAATTCTCCTAGAAGGTGGGTAAAAGACGGTGAAAAGTTCAATAAAATTTTTATATATCTAAAATTATTATAAATTGACTCCAGTTAATTACATTGAACTTATATAGGTATTATGTATCTATTTTGTCCTAAAATAAATTTAAATAAAATAAATAATTATTTAAATAAAAATTCGATTTTAAACTATAACTCAGTGTTTTTCACTATTCATAAAAAATTTAAAGTTTTCAAAAAAATACCAAAAATTCACCCTAGACTAATTTAAATATTACAAATCTGAAAATGAAGTCTATTTTGAAAGTTAAAATTTATAAAATTTCAAAAATTGGGTATTACTATTCATAACGGCTAGTTTGATTGGTTGGGGTGTGTTAGAAGTCGAAGTTGCGTACAACACACGCTATTGTATTATTCAAAGAGAAGTGTACAGTGGAAGCTTGATGTGTTACAAAACTTAAGTGTAGACATGAAAAAAACAGTGTTTCATAAACTTTAGAAATGAAAATTTTTAGTGCGGTTTAAGAAAAATACTGAGGAGCATTTAAAGAAGAAAGGCATATTTTTTTTCATAAAACCAAAAATGAACAAAGATAGTTTTTCATGATAAAATGTGTGATTTTAGAAAAATAATGGTGGAAAAAAACAGATTATGGAGTGAACTTGAAAATTGGTAAGAAATCAAGAAGTCCCCTTTATTTGGGCTTGCTTATCGGGAATTATTGAGAAGAGAACATTATTAAAACATGTATTTACACATTAAATAAGGATGTAATGATTTGGATACATGAGTTTGAAACATATAAATATAATTTAAAATAAGTACGTAAAATAAATAATAATTACATTGGGGTAAATAGAGAGAAATAGTAACTCGAAGGAAAAATAAATAGAGGTTTGGAAAGAATTCCTTAACTTATGTCCGAAACATTTATGTACTTAATATTAATGTCTTGGATAAAAAAATTAAGTCCCTTAATTAATTAATTCAGAACCTTTTATAGATTTATTTACTTATTATTATTTTATTATTTTCATTTATTACCTTTTTTACGAGTTATAAGATTCAATTTCATCACTCGGGAGTGTTCGTTTTCATGGTTTTCATGATCGGTTCGCCTGTATAAGAGTGTGGAAGTTTATGTAAAATGGGAATATATATCTATTGAATTTATATATTATTAATGACAATACAGGATATTATATTGTTATATAATTCATTTGGTTATTTTTCATCAGTATGAATCATTAGATAAGATATCAGTGATAATCGTTTGGATTATTTTTGGTGGTTTTCACTAACAACGAACTTGTTTTGTTTTATTATTTAGTATTATGTGTATATGTTAGTTACAGAACAAAATAAATTTATAAAATAAATTTTAAAATATTTTCAACAATTATAATGGTTTTAATAACATCTTTTTAGGTGGTAAGGAAAATTGAAAATTTTTCGTCATTGAAGGCGATATATTAACACCTGATGGACAATGTTTTCATTTTTAGAATAAAAGGAAGAGTAAAAGGGATTAGATAAAGGATATTACATTAAAATAATAAAATTATAGTTTATATAATATACCGTATTTATCATTCCACTTTTATGAGGGTAGGCGAGGAGAGAATAAGAAAATAAAATAAATTTGAAAAGAAATTAAAAGAAAATGGAAGACCATTTTACCTCTTGGATTTCTCTTCCTTGAGAACCTCCTTATGGAAAAGGGTTTGCTATTTTGTTGAGACCAAGGGATACTAGATGTAGGGGAGAGTCTTGGTAATAGGATTGATTAGAATTTGAACAAATATCAAATCTTGAAAGGTGTAAGGAGAAGTGGTGGCGATGGGTGGTATTTATAGTAGAGGAGAGGGGTGTTTTTTCATTATTTTATTCATTAGTTTATTATTTGGGCACAATACTATGAATAGTTTCATAATTATCACTAAATATAATAAAATAAGGAAGGATGGTTCAATATTATGGGCTTACACTATCCATATATCATCCATGACTCCATAATTCAAGTATTTAGATAATATCTAAAATTATCATATTTCATTATTCACCAAAAATTAATCTATTTTAGAAAAATAAAAAAAACAACCCTAACCATTTTTTGATGCGTAGAATTAAAAAATGAACTCAATTTTATGAAAATAATTTTTTAAATATGATATATTTAATTATTAATTTAAATCATCATTTATTTGGAAAATACTAATTTTAAAATTATAACTGATTTTATAACACGTTGAGAAATTAATTAATGTGTCATAAAATTATATTATAATCATAAGAAAAAAATATCAATTTATGAATTTTTTTTTTAAATAAATTTTATATTTAATTATTAAATTAATAATAAAATTGTAATTAATTTTTTTACTTACAAAAATACCGAAACTTAATTTTTCATTTTTAATACATTTATTTTCTTATTCCAAGATATCAATATATCATATTTTTATTTATAAGATACCCAAATTGTATTTATACTTTTTATTGGTAAGGTCACTATTCTATTGGCTGGATTACTATTTATAATGGTTAAATTACTTTTCTAAAGGTCAAGTTACTATTCTATTTGTATAGGTTCTTTAACTTCTAGAAATAAATCTTCTTTAATTTATTATTCATTTATGAATTTTGTGTTGTTTTAATTATGTGTTTTTGTATGATTTATATTATATGACATTATTATAAGAATTGGATTTCCATTGATAGAATTCAGGTTTGTACATTCTTCCCCCTAATGAAATTTCTCCCTCGAAATTTTGTTTCAAAAACTCTGGGGAAAATAAGCGAGGGTAATTATTTTTTATTACTTCCTCTAGTTACAATGTTGCATCTTTATATATATGGTTCCACCATAGTACTTTTACTAGGTGATTAGTCTTGTTGTGTATAACTTTATCTGTAAGATCCAAGATCTTCACTGGATGCTCCTCGTAAGAGAGATCATTTACCAACTGTACCACCTCTTAATTCAGTATATGTGAGGGATCTGGTTTGTAATTTCTCAAGAGGGATACATGGAATAAATCTTGTACTTGAGACATGTTAGGTGTAAGTTCTAGTCGATAGGCCATAACTCCGACATGATCAAGGACCTTGAAGGGGCCAATGTACCTGGGACACATCTATCCTTCCCAAATCTCATGATCCTCTTCCATGGATATATACATAGGGGAACCATGTCTCCAAATTTAAATGGATTTCACCTTTCATACAATTTATTTGACTATTTTTGGTCCTAACATCTTATATTCACTGAATTCATTCCACCATGCCAATGTTCTGCATCCTTTCCCATAAAGGGCTTTATATGGAGCCATTTTGATTCCTGAGTGGAAACTATTGTTGTAGGAGAATTTGACTGGTGGAAGATATTGGTCACATCATCCTTTGAAGTCCATAGAATATTTTATTAACATATATTCTAGTATCTGAATATTTCTCTCAGATTTTCCATCTGTTTGAGGATAATAGGCCATACTGAAGTTCAAATTAGTGTTCATAGCATGTTTGATACTTTTATTGAACTTTGTGGTGAATCTCAGATCCAGATTAGATATAATAGATAGTGGTACTCGAGGAATCATTACCAATTATTTGGAATATATCCATTCTAGTTTATCAAGTGAGAAGTACTCTCGAATTGTGACAATGTGAGCTGTATTTCTAAGATGATCCACAACAACCCATATAACATTGTATCCAATGGATATATTTGGAAGTCCAGTGAAAAATTCCACGGTGATTTTTCCCATTTCCAAGTTGGTGTGGATAATGGTTTTATCATACACTTATAAATTTTCCTTTCAGCCTTAACTTGATGAAATACCATGAAATTTGATTTATAATCAATGATATCCTTATTAATATTGTCCCACCAATATTTCTCGTAGAGATCTAGATACATCTTTGTGCTCTCTGGGTGAATAGAGAAGGATGATATATGTGCATCATTCAGAATCTCCTTCCTTATCTTTGGATCATATGGTAAATATAGTCATGACCCTAATCTCATGGATCCATCCTTATCCATTTTGAACTTTACAATTTCCCATTTCTAATATCATCCACCTTTTTCTATATCTCTACATCACTTCTTTGAGCATCCTTTATTTTCTCTATAATGGATGGTTTAGAAATCATTTGAGAAATGATTAATGATATTCCTTCCTTAACAAATCCCATGTCCATCCATTGCAGTTCTAAGAAGATTGGATCCTTCTAAATTCTCATCATTGATAAAGATAGAAGATCCTTTCTACTTAGATCATCTGCCACCTTATTTTCCTTACTAGGATGGTAGTGGATTGAGGAGTCATAATCCTTGATGAGCTCTAACCATCGTCACCAACACATATTAATATCCTTCTGTGTGAATATATATTTGAGGCTCTTATGATCAATATATATTTCACACTTCTCTCCATAGAGATAATTTCATAATATTTTCAACATAAAGATCACAACTTCCAACTCCAAATCATGTGTAGGATAGTTTTTCTCATGAATTTTCAACTGCCTTGAGGTATAGGCTACTACTTTATCATTTTGAATTATTACACATCCTAATCCCTTTTTTGAAGAATCTCTATACACCACAAATAGTTCCCCTCTTTTCAGAAGTGTGAGTACTGGTGTAGTGATAAGCCTCTTTTCAACTCTTTGAAGATGTCTTAACATTCACTGGCCTAGAAAAACTTCACTCCTTTCTGAGTCATCTTGTTTATTGGGTTTGAATATTGTGTGAAGTTCTTCACAAATCATTATTAATACCCAGCTAGACCAAGGAAACTATGGATCTCCATAATATATATTGTCTTGGGCCACTCTTCAATTTCCTTTGTCTTGGAAGGGTCCACATATTTTCCCTTGATGGTGATAAAATTCACCAATAATGATACTTCCTCTATTTAGAACTCACTTTTTCTATAATTTTCATATATTTTATCCCTTCACAATGTTTTTAGCTCAATATTAATATGCTCCTCATGTTCCTCCTTACTCTTGTAGTGTATTGGAATATCTTCAATAAAGACTACCACAAATTTATCGAGATAATCTTTAAAACTCTATTCATTAAATCTATTAATTTTTTTGGAGAATTAGTGAGTCCGAAGGGCATCACTATGTACTCATAGTGTCCATAACTCATTGAAAAGGTAGTATTAAGAATATATTCCTTCCTCACCTTTAATTAGTGAAATCATGAATGGAGATCCACCTTAGAGAAATAACTAGTCCCACATTGCTGATCGAACAAGTAATCTATCCATAGTAGGGGATACTTGTTCTTTATATTTATTTTTTTGATATCATGATAATCAATGTAGTGGTGCATTGATCCATCCTTTTTCTTAATGAAGAGGACTGGTTAACTCCATGGTGAAGCACTCAGGCATATAAAACCATTGTCTAGATTAACCTGTAACTAGAAATTTAGTTCTTCCAGCTCCATAGTGGCCATTCTATAAGGTGTATTTAATATAGGAAGATATATAGGAATAAGTTAAATTGATAACTCAAACTCTTGATCAGAAGGAAGAACAAGAAATTATTCAAGGAATAAATTAGTGTAATCCCTCACAATGGGCATGTCTTCAAGCACAATTCTATACTTCTTCTCAATCATTAGAGCTAGACATTCTTGATCATAAGGAAATAATATCCTCAACTGGGATGATGATTCTAAAGGAGATTCATTCTCCTCCTTAAACTTGTACATATTTGGAGGATGCCTCAGGATGTGAAGACTGATCTCCCTTTCTTAACTGTCGATGTTGGATTTGTATAAATATATCTAATCCATGCCCAATATAAAATCAAACTCCAATAAAGGAAGTAAGATGATATTTTTTGGGTGGTTCAGTCTAAAAACATTAATCAAGGAGGATTTATATAATTTAGATTCAATAATTTCCCCATTTTCTGTTCTCACAGATAACTCAACCTCAATATTTCGAGGTGGTGTTTGAATAGTTCTAATAAACATTCAAGATATGAAATAATTCATAGAAATAGAATCAAATAGTATGTTATCTATTCTTAAATTAATTACCAGAGTACCTGTCACTACATCATTGCTAAGATCCACCTTAGTAGTAGTGATAGCATATGCCCTTCCTTGTTGCCTTAGAGGTTATTGTTATTTATTGCATCCAACAAACCTTATATTAGGGAAATGGCTCGCATAATTCCCAAGTTACTTGTAGTTGAAACATTTCACTATAGGCTGAGTATTGATCCAAACCTTCTTTTTTCTTCCACATTAGTGGGATTCTTCATATCCATTTTACAGCTATTATCCATATGACCTTCTCTTTCATATTTGAAGCATCTCTTAGTTACCTTTAAGAAGTTTCCAGGATGATTCTTCCCACGCTTTTGACATGTGGTATTTCAAACCTATCCTTTTACACATATCATTACATGATTTTAATCATAATAAAACATCAAATTACAAGCCAAGGATCATAAAGCCTAGTGTCTTGTATATTAGGAACATAATTAAACATCACGATCCCAAAATTAGAACACCTTTTATTTAATCTTCATAATGATATCCTAACTTCCATTGAGATCCTATAACTACATAGGATAACATAGGGAATACATGAATAAGAGGGATGATCTAAAAAGGCCAGTAAGGAAATAAAAATAGGAATAAAACATAGTATATGGATTAGAAAACATAACATAATGATATAAAAAGGCATGGAACATGATTAAACATATAGAATCATAACATATAGAACATGGGATAATATAATCTTTAGAATCATAGTAATTTGGAAGAAATATAAAACATTAATTTAGATGAGTCATGTCTCATTGCACATATATGATCATGAGTCAAGGCTAACCACCAAGACTGTTTCACATGGAGCATAAGTCAAGGCTAACCACCAAGACCATGGAACATGATCTCTCATGGGAGTAAAAATTACCAAATATGTTGGAGCATTATCTGGGAATGCACATCATAACATATTCATGAATATGTTTTCCACATAAATAATCAAATATAAGTAATCAAACATAAACATAAGGGTTACCCATGGAAATAATTGGGTATCATAATCATATCAAAATGCATATGAAAAGGGAATATCAAAATGGTGTCCATGAAAGGATGGATTTAAATCATACATGGACATTAATAAGGTAATATAGGCATACATCATGATAAAATATGTCAAAATTAAGTGAAAACATATAAAAATAGTGTTTAATAAACTTTAGAAATAAAACATTTTAGTACGGTTTAAGGGAAAACATTCAAGATTATTTAAAATAGAAAAAGAATAATTGTTTTTATAAAGTTATATTTGAACCAAGATAGTTTTTAATGATAAAATTTGTGATTTTATAAAAAAAATGCTGGCTTAAAGAAGATTTTGGTGTGCACTTGGATGTAGGTAATAAATCTAGAAGTACCCTTGAATCGGGTTTGCTTTTCAGGAATATTTGAGAAGGGAACCTTATAAAAACATGTATTACCCCATAAATGGAGGAAGATATGATATGGATACATGAGTTTAAAACATATAAACACAATTTATAATAATTAAATAAAAATAAAGAAGAGTTACATTAAGAAAATAAAGAGAAAAATTAACTCGAAGTAAATATGGAGGTTCGGAAAGGGTCCCTTACTTTATGCCCAAAAAAGTTCTGTACTTGATCTTAATGTCTTGAATAATCAAATGAAATTAATTAATTAATAATTCCATAACCTTTTATATATGTAATCTATTTATTATAATTTTACTAATTTAATTTATTTTCTTTTTGATGAGTTATAATGTTCAATTTCATCATTCAGGAGTGCTCATTTTCTTGCTTTTCATAATCGGTTCACTTATAGAAGAGTATATAAGTTCATGTAGAATGGGTATAATTATACATAATTGAATATGTTATTAATTAAAAATAATAAGTTTAATTGGTCTTATATATTATTTTTTTCCATATATGAAGATGAATCATTAGATAACATGTTAATGATAATCGTTTAGATTAATTTTTGGAGTTTTTTTATCACAAAGAACTAGTTTTGTTATATTATTTAATATAATGTATATATAATGGTTAAAGAACATTAAATATTATATAATACATATATTATAATCTATTTAAAAAAAATGTTTCATGAACATCCATGAAGACGGTAAGAGAAATTGAAAACCTGTCACCCTTGAATGTGATAAATTAACACATCACGAATGATGTTTTAATTTTTTAAACAAATAGAGAGGGGAAAGAATTGATGATGGATTATTACATAAACATGATAAAATTATAGTATATGTAAGGTACTAGATTTATCATTCCATTTTTATTAGGGGAAGTTAGGAGATAATAACAAAAGAAATAACTTGAAAAGAAAAGAAAAGAAAAGAAAAAAAGAATTTACCTCTTGAATTTCTCCTCCGTGAGAGCCTCCTTAGGGAAAAGGTTTTGGTATTTTTATGATACCAAGAGATCCTGGACATGGTGGAGAGGTTTGAAAAGATATTTTATCATAATTTGGACACTTATAAAATATTTAGAGGTTTGAGTAGAAGAGACGGCGAGGGGTGGTATTTATAGTGGAAGAGAGGGGTATTTTCTCATTATTTTATTCATTAGTTTATTATTTTTATCAAGATAAGAAATACTGAGGATTATTGTGAATAAATAAAATTATTAGCACATGTGAGTTCAAACCAATGAACACTTACATCATCCATGACTCAAGCATGACTAAAAAATTCATTTATTTACTTATACTGTAAATTAAAGTATTTCACTATTCACAAAAATTCAAGTATTTCATAAAAATAACAAAAAATAACCCTAAATTTTTTTAAATTTGTAGAATTTAAAAATTAACTTCATTTTATGAAAATAATTTTTTAAATATGATAAGTTTATTTTTTTATTAAAATATTCATTTACTTGGAAAATACAAATTTTAAAATTTGAACAGATTTTATAACACTTTATAAAATTAATTTAGGTCTCATAAAATTATCTTAAAATAATAAGAGCAAAAAATATGAATTTATGAATACATTTTTTGAAAATAAATTTTTTTTTAAATTATTAAATTAATCATAAAATTTAAATTAAATATTTATGACTTATAAAAATACCAACACTTAATTAATAATTTTTAAAACATTTATTTGCTTATATTATGATATAATTATATCATAACTTCATTTAAAATAATTATAAATTTTATTTATACACTCACTGGAGAGGTGAATATTCATTTTTCCAGTTTACTATTCCTTAGTGTCAAATTACTATTTCTAAGTCCAAGTTACTATTTCATTAGTATAAGTTCTTTAACTTCTAAAAATACTTCTTATTTAATTCATTATTTATTTATAAAGTTTATATTGTGTCATTTATTTAATTTAATGTGATTTATAATATATAACATAATTATAAGAAGGGAATTTTCATTGATAAAATTTTGGTTTCGTATATTCTTCCCCCCTTCTGAAATTTCACCCTCAATATTTCATTTTACATACTAAGTTGAAAATAGGTGGGGGTACTTATCCTTCATCGCTTCCTCAGGTTGCCATGTTGCCTCTTTATACTTATGGTTCCACCATAGTACTTTGACCAGGTGATTAGTCTAATTATGTATAAATTTATCTCTACGATCCAAGATCTTCAATGGTTGATACTCGTATGAGAGTTCACTTTACAACTGTACCAACTTTGAATTAAGTATATGTGAATGATTCAGTATGTACTTCCTCAAATGGGATACATGGAATACATCGTCTACTTGAGAAATGGTAGGTGGAAGTGCTAGTCGATAGTCCACGACTCTGATACAATCAAGGATTTTGAAGGGGCTGATGTACCTGAGACTTATCTTTCCATTCTTCCCAAATATCATGAATCTATTCCATGGAGATATGAGGAGGAATACCATGTATCCACCTTTAAAATCAAGGTCTCTTTGACAATTGTTTCCATAACTCTTTTGTTGAATTTAGGCTACCTTGATGTGCAACAGAATGATTTTCACCTTGTCCACCATTTCTTCGACCATTTTACGTCCTAGCATCTTATGTTCATCGACCTCATCCCAGTATGCCAATGTTATACATCTTTTACCATAAAGGGCTTTATATGGATCCATTTAGATGCTTGAGTGGAAAATATTTTTTTAGGATAATTCGACCAGTGGCAGATGTTGGTCTCATCCTACTTTGAATTCCATAGAACATTCTCTCAACATATATTGCACTATCTGAATAGTTTTCTCATATTGGCCATCAATTTGAGGATGATAGGCCATACTAAATTTCAGATTAGTTCTTAGAACATGTTGGAGAATATTCTATAACTTGGAGGTGAATTTTGAATCTTGATCGGATACAATCGATAGTGGTACCCCATGCAGCCTTACCACTTATTTTAGTTATATCCATTCATGCTGTCCAGTGAGAAGTCCTCTCAAATTGTCATAAAGTCATCTATATTTGTATTGTGATCCACTAAAACCCATATAGCCTTGTTTCCTATGGATTTATTTTGATGTCCATTGAAAAATTATATGGTAATGTTCTTCCACTTTCATGTTGGTATGGGTAGTGGTTTCACCATCCCCTTATAATTTTGTCTTTTATCATTCACTTAATGACATACCATGCACTTTTATGTATATTCAATGATCTCCTTATTCATATTGTCCCACCAATAGTTCTCTCAGAGATCTTGATACATATTTATGCTCCCTGAGTGAATAGAGAAGGTTGAGCTATGTGCATCATTCAGAATCTTCTTCTTTATCTTAGGATTTGATGGTAGACATAGTCATGACCCAAATATTACAACTCATTTCTCATCAATTTTAGACTCTGAGGATTTACCCTTTCTCATAGCTTCCACCTTCTTTTGAATTTCCACATCATTTCTTTGAGCATCCTTTATTTTCTTCATAAGGCATGATTGAGAAATAATTTGAGAAAGGATTGATGAGGTTCCTTCCTTAATGATTCCCATGTCCATCCTTTGAAAATACAAGAAGATTTCATATTTCTCAATTCTCATTATTGGTAAAGATGCAAGATCATTTCTACTTAGAGTATTATTTACCTTATTTGCCTCACCATGATGGTAGTGTATGGAGTAGTTATAATCCTTGATGAGCTCTAACCATCTTTACTGGTGCATATTAAACTCATTCTATGTGAATATATATTTGATAATATTGTGATCATTATATATCTCACAATTATCCCTATAGAGATAATGTTTCCATATTTTCAACGTAAATATCATAAATACTAACTCCAAATAATACGTAGGATAGTTTTCTCATGGATTTTCAAATGCCTTGAGGTGTAGACTATCACTTTATCGTTTTTTATTAGTATAAATCCTAGTAAATTATTTGAAGCATCATTTAATACTATAAATATTTCCTCACTTTTTAGTAGTGTGAGCATTGGTATAGTTATAAGCCTCTTTTTCAACTCTTGGAAGTTGTCTTCACATTCAGTCGTCCAGAAAAACTTCACTCTCTTCTAAGTCATCTTGGTTAGTGGGTTTTAAAACCATGAGAAGTTATTCAAAAATCATCAGTAATACCCTACTTTACCAAGTAAACTATAGATCTCTGTTACATATGTTGTCTTGGGCCACTCTTCAACTGCCTTTGTCTTGGAAGGGTCCACAAATATCACTTTTTTGGTGATTACATTCCCCAAGAATGATACTTTATCCATCCATAACTAACATTTACTATACATTACATAATTTGTCTCCATTTTCAAAGTCATTATCACAACATTAAAAATTTCCTCATGTTCCTCTTTTCTCTTGGAGTATATCAGAATATCATCAATAAAGACCACCACAAATTTGTCAAGGTAATCTCTCAAGACTCTATTCATTATGTCCATAAAAATTCCTAGAGAATTATTGAGTCCAAAGGGAATAACTATGGACTCATAGTGTCCATACCACATTTGAAAGGAAGTCTTGGGAATATATTCCTTCCTCACCTTTAATTGGTGATAACCCGACCAAAGGTACACATTAGAGAAATAACCAGCCCCTCGTAGCTGATCAAACAAGTAATCTATCCATGGAAGAGGATACTTTTTCTTTATCATGATTTTATTGAGCTCATTATAATCAACATAAAGGCATAGTGATCCATAATTCTTGAAAAAGAGGACTGGTGTACCCCGTAGTGAAGTAATCAGGCATATAAAACCCTTGTCCAGATTCTCCTGTAACTGCTTCTTCAATTCTTATAGATCAATAGTGTCCATTATATAAGGTGTCTATGATATAGGAATAGATCATAGAATAATATATATTGATAACTCAACCTATTTATTTGAAGGAATACTAGGAAACTCTTCAAGGAACACATCAGTGTAGTCCCTCACAATGGGCACATCTTCGAGAATGATTCTCTCCTTTGTCTCAATCATTTGAGCTATATATGCTTTCTTACAAGGCATCAATATCCAAACTTGAGACAATGATTCTAAAGAGTGGATTATTATAGAATCCCATGAAATCCCCTCCCAATATGGTTAATAATATAAAGAACGTGCTGCACGCACCATCTCATTTTCAAAATATTTCGACCGTTGTGGCCTCATCCACTAGGCCGGCGCCGTCGCCCTCAGCTCCGCCTCCATTCGATCCCAGCTCCTATGGCCCTTCTTCGTCGGCTCCTCATGGTTCTCATGTCTCTCTTAGAATCCCATATCATGGACACGAAGCTCAGATCTCCTTTTACGATTCTCTCTGTGTCTCTTCTCCATCTGCAGGCCCTTGCTTCCCCGCGATCTTCTTTGGGGGTGCCTCAGTCATCTCACAAAGGTTCTTGGTTCTAACTAGATGTCCCTACTTTGGCATTCATGGAAGCATTGGCTATCTTGAATCTCAACCTCATAGCCAGATTCAGTACTGTTAAACCCTCTATTGTGGGCTTTCAATGCTTCGTGAACTCTTGGGGCCTTCACCTTCTGGTGAAGATATCTAATATTCACCGCCACTCCTTCGACATTGTCCTTGAGTCAAAAGAGGACGTCATTCAGGAATGGTGTAGGGAACCTCACTCCTAGGATCAATGGTCCTTTATTCTATTGACTGAGTTGTCATGACACGTCAAATTGATTATTATTTTAAGGTTGATTTATAGTCTAGGGTAGACCCTAGGTCATCTCTCAAGGAGCGTTGATAGGTTTAGAGTGTGTATTTTTAATAAAAATGACCAAGAGAGGGGGATGGTTTTGAAAAAAGTTTAAAACAATTAATTAGTTGAAATAGCTTAAATGTTGAGTGACATAGTGGATTTTAAAAAATATGAGATAAAAGGGTCGATGTGATTTCACTACACACATATCAAGTTCATTGTTCATAGAGATTCATCTTAGGTTTAGAGTAATTCTTTGGTTGGAGTTAATTGGAATCCCGATTAATTCCTAAGATTTTAATTCAATGCTTTAAGGACCAAACCTTGACGTAACAATCGCATTGTCAAGGTCCAGTACTTATGAATGGAATAAGAGCTTCCAAAATAGATTTAAATCTCAATAAGTTGGTTATAAAAAGGATTCTTGTGATGTCCAATCGGAACAACACAAGTCATGTACTCAAAACCTCACACCGATCAGTTAGAAATTAAGAGCATAACACTCACATGCATCAAATCAAGCATTAAAATATGAAATAAAATAAGATAAATTGAATGAAATGTTTAAACACCCAAATTACTCCAAACCAGTGGCTAGTGTATGCATCAGAACTGCCTTGACATGTGTGTAGCTCCCTCACAACGAACACCCACCGTTTAGCCCAACATCGAGAGGATGAGGAAGCTCAAGTGGATCTCCTTCTTCATCCTTGATCCCTCTATGAGGATAGGGGCCTCCATAACTTCTTGTATTGTGAGAGGAATCCTTTGGGTCTCCAAAATGGTAGAGTGTGGCTTCTGGTTCGAACTTGCAAATGGGGATCCCAATGTGTCATTTTATAGGAAAATTGGAAGGTGGTTTTAGGTACACAGATTTCATCAATCCACTTGTACCATAGGTTTTGGCCTTTATAAATCTTATCTAGCTTTGGATAAAATATTAAAGTTGTATCCCTACCTCTTTACTGTCTCCACCGAAAGTTTGGAACCATTTGGACAACTACAACTCATGATATTTGTAAAATACAGAACACCACATTTGACTTGGTCCATATTCGGTGTCTTGGACATATCAATTCGTATAAGCCCCATAGAAGCCGAATCAGGATTGTGTTCCTTAATATCAAATGTATCCTATTAAATTTTGGACAGTCCCAAAAAATTTCATCCCATTTGGATGCACGGATTGCGTGTACTATTCAAAACAGTGGACATATGTCCATGGATCCATGCAATTTTGGACCATTTTTCTTCCATTTCATCAAAGGCCCTCCAAATCATCTCCACCTACATTGAAATAATAAAAACAAGTAACATTTCCCATTCTAGTATTGATTAAAATTAATTGATATATTCAAACATAAAGTGCAATTTATTATTATATTTGGAATATTCATTACAAAACTAGTTTAAAACAGCAGTGTAAGGGTGGAATAAAACAGTGAATCATGGTACGATCACACCCCCAAACCTAAAAATTTGCACTCCTGGGCAAAGTAACATATCCAAATACAATGATGAATATATATATATATATATATATATATATATATTTCCAACATCCTGAAGATTTAGAGTTTGAGGAAATTTTATTTAAAGTAAAGTGATCAATGCATGAACCAAACCAAGGAGTTCTTCCTAGTGAAAATAGAAAAAGATGTCTCATGAATCATATCATAGAGAAATTAAAAAAGATTCATGATACCCAATTGAGAAAGGAATTCAGAAGTAAACCATGACACTAACTCTCCATGTGGGTGTGTGAAAACCATTCCATGCTATTCTTTCCACTTGCTATCCAATAAATATATGTTATTTTAATATTTTTCAGCATAAATGATTTTGTCACCAAACCTGTACTACATCCTTTACAATCATATTTCAAGACCCACTCATTTAAGCATTCCCATAAGTCAAACCATAAGCTCCCGACCTAGATATCCCCATATGTTTCACATTTCATCACTCCCCTCATTTATTATATTTTTCCTGAAGTTGCAATTGGAACAAATCTCACACTCATCTCTCAACCCTTATTTGATCTCCTTACGACACTAATTGCAATAGTTATAACAAGATCAAAGGTTGAGGAGGAGTGGTTTTTGAACTTCCCATGACACAATTTTTTTTGTTTTTTTTTTGAGGACGTACAACAGTCGGACATTAGTTACACACGCATAGGTCAATCTGGTACAGTAATGAAACAGATCGGATAAGGAACGAACGTATGGAAGTATCGTTTAAAGATGAAAAATATTAACCCAAAATATATTTACATTATATTAAGTAATAAATAACCACACTTTGTGGTTTGGTGCAAAAATTTGTAGAGATATTATTGACACAGTTTTCAAAAAAACTACTCACACAAAGGGAATCAATCATCTCAAAGGTTTCACATAGATACGATCATTTATATCATTGACAGAAAACCAATTCACTAAAAATCACTCACTGATGTTAAATTCATACAAAAATTATTTTTAGCCTTCATTATGGTATTTTTTACTTTCCCCCCTTTATGGTCACCAAATCATCGAACTTTGAAATTGTTGATGGGGAAAAATGAAAATACCATAAAAAAGGTTAAAAAGAGAAGAAAAGAGAAAAAGATGAAAATTCGTAACTAACCTAGGAATGTATCCACCCCCCACACCTAGAGTATGCAGTGTCCTCACTGTAGTAAAAGAGAATGTGGTAAGGAAGGATAAAACCTAGTGGATGTCATTCATAGTTTGCTTCTTGAACTTGGAGTTCCTCCATCGGAGACTCCAGAATGGCTTCATGAAAGTGCTTCAGCCGCTGCCCATTGACAGTGAAGGTTTTCTTGGTTTCTTCATTTTAAACCTGAACAACACAAAATAGAGAGAAATTAGTAACAATTTATGGTCCAAACCAGCGGGAACGAAGCTTACCGGGATGCAATTTCAGCCTTGAATTGTAGAGGAGGACATTCTGCCCAATTTGGAACTCTTGATGAAGGATAAGGCGGTCGTGGGCAGCCTTGGTTCACTCCTTATAAATCCTATAGTTCTCATAAGAATCTCTACGCATTTCTTCCTGCTCCTGTATCTGTAACTTCCTTTGAGAACCTGCACCCGAAAGGTTGGAATTTCATTTTTAATGGCCCAGTAGGCCCGGTGCTCAATATCAATAGGGAGGTGACAACTCTTTCCAATAACAAGCCTATAAGGTGACATTCCAATGGGAGTTTTAAAAGCAGTACGGTAAGCCCATAATGAATCATCAAGTCTAAGACTCCAATCTTTCCTGTTGGGTTGGACCATTTTTTCAAGAATTTGTTTTACCTCTCTATTTGACACCTCGGCTTGACCATTAGTCTATGGGTGATACGCTGTAGATACTCGATGACCGACCCCATACCGACGCAAAAGTGATTGCATTGTTTGGTTGCAGAAATGAGAACCCTGGTCACTGATGATGAACCTAGGTAATCCAAACCTAAAAAAGATCTGAGTTCTCAAAAATTCTACAACTGTTTTGGAATCATCTGTCCTTGTGGCCCGTGCCTCTACCCATTTTGATACGTAATCAACAGCCAAAAGAATGCACAAGTTGCAAAAAAAAATTGGGAAATGGACCCATAAAGTCAATTCCCCAAACATCAAAAATGTCATGAAAGAGCAAGGGTTGTTGTGGAATTTCATTCCTTTTAGAGACATTTCCCATTCTTTGACAACGCGGACAAGATTTACAAAATTCATGGGCATCCCAAAAAAGTGTTGGCCAAAAGAGACCAGAATCAAGAACTTTGCGAGCAGTCCGTCGGGTACAAAAGTGGCCCCCACAAGCAAGAGTGTGGAAGAATCTTAAGACAGACTGGAACTCGCTATCGGGAACACAACGCCGAAGGACTTGATCGTTACATGTGAACCAAAGGTAGGGGTCATCCAAAATGTACCAACGATACTCATGTTTTAGACGACTGGCTTGGTTTTTTTGAAATCAATAGGAATGCAAGATGATACCAAATAATTTACAATTTCATCATACCAGGGAATATCATCTTGCACTTTGTACAATTTCTCATCAGGAAACATGTCATTAATGGGAATACAGGGGAATGAGACAATTTCTGAGGATGGGGGGATCCTACAGATATGGTCTGCCACTACATTCTCTGCTCCTTTTTTATCACCAATTTCTAGATTGAATTTCTGAAGGAGGGGCATCCAACGAATGAGATGTGGTTTGGCTTTCGGTTTCTTTAGGAGATATCGAAGGGCTGCATGGTCTGAGAACACAATGACTTTGGACCCTAAAAGGTATGACCTGAATTTATCCAAGGAAAACACAATGGAAAGAAATTCTTTTTCAGTGGTGGTGTAGTTTTCTTGGGCAGGGTCCAAAGTACGTGAGGCATTGGCAATGAAATGTAGAGCTCGGTCGACCCTTTGTGACAAGACTGCCCCAACTCCATAGTTAGAGGCATCACACATGAGCTCAAATGGTAAATCCCATCGAGGTGGTTGGATTACTAGGGGTGATGTGAGAATCCATTTTAATTTATTAAAATCTTCTTCACATTCTTTATCAAAAACAAAATCTTTTTCTTTTTGGAGTAAGTGGGAGAGGGGAAGTGCAATCTTACTAAAATCACGAATGAAACGACGGTAAAATCCAACATGACCTAGGAAAAACCGCACATCACATACATTTTTAGGGAATGGTAGGGAAGAAATGACATCCACTTTCGATTTATCTACTTGGATACCATCCCCAGAAATGACATGTCCCAAAACTATACCTTGTCGCACCATGAAATGACATTTCTCATAATTTAATACAAGATTATTTTCAATACAACGATGTAGGACAGAACCAAGACTACTTAAAAATTCAACAAAAGAGGATCCATAAACAGTAAAATCATCCATGCAAACTTCCATGCAATTCTCCAGGTAATCCAAAAAAATAATAACCATGCATCATTGGAAAGTACCCAGAGCATTGCATAGACCAAATGACATCCTTCTATAGGAAAATGTGCCAAAGGGGCAAGTGAAGGTTGTCTTTTCCCGATCCGCAGGGGAAATATAGATCTAAAAGTATCTAGAATACCCATCAAGAAAACAGTAATGGGACTTCCCCGCTAGCCTCTCTAGCATTTGGTAAATGAATGGCAATGGGAAATGGTCATTCCTAGTGTGTTGGTTTAGTCAGCGATAATCTATACAGACACGCCAACTATTCTACACACGAGTTGGAACCAATTCATTGTTTTCATTTTTAATTACTCTTAGGACAATTTTTATAGGAACTACTTGAATGGGACTGACCCATTGGATTTTAGAGATGGGGTAAATGATTCTAGTAGCCAATAATTTTGTTACTTCCTTTTTAACTACTTCTAAGAGGTTTGGGTTTAGTCGACGTTGTGCCTGCCTCACTGGTTTAGCCTCATCAGTTAATAAAATATGATGTGTACAAATTGATGGGCTAATGCCAGGAATGTCTGCAAGTGTCCATCCCAATGCTTATTTATGCTCCCTCAAAAGTTCAAGTAGTCGTAATTCATGCTCAGGAGGGAGTGAACTAGAAATGATGATGGGTAACTCGTTTCCATTCTCAAGATATGAATATTTTAAATCTTGAGGTAGTTGCTTTAGTTCCAATTCAGGTGGATTTTGGATTGATGAGAGTGTGTGTGAAAGTGAGAGGTCACTAATCTCATCTAACTGATCAATGGTATCATCCTCAGATGAGGAATTAAATTTTACAAGCGTTGAAATATCATCGATGGTCATTTGATCCTCCGTGTTCAAGAAATTATCAATTAATAAACACGCATGACACTTTTCTAGACCACTACAACAATCAACACATGATTCATTACCAATAATTTCAATCAAAGAGGAAAATTCAGAAAGGGGATCAGGGGAAACAAATGAAGTGATTTTAGGGGAAGGGAGTACATGAATTGAATTTATCAAGAGAGAGGAATGTTTTTTTGAGGGGTGCTTCATGGCATCAAGGATGTTGAAATGGACTATGTCACCACCAAATTCCATAGATAATGTACCATTATGAACATTAATTATGGCTTTGGCGGTTTTCAAGAAAGGTCTCCCCAATATAATTGGGGTGTGTCCATTCATCATATCATCTTCCATTTTTAGCACATAAAAATCAGCATGAAATATTAGATTTTGAACCCTCACAAGAACAACCTCTAACACACCAGAAGGGTGTGCCGTACTCCGATTTGCTAGCTGAACAACTATTCCTGCGGGCTTTAGTTCACCGACCTGCAAAGAAGAGTATATGGAGTGAGGCATCACATTAATAGAAGCACCCAAATCAAGCATAGCAATGGAGAAAGAATACTCCCCTATGGTGCACAGAATCGAGAATGTTCTAGGATCGTTGCACTTGGTGGGAAGTGATGGTTGTATCAATGCTGAGACGTTCCTCCCCAGGCTCAACTTCTCATCACCTCTAAGTCGCCTTCGGTGGGTACACATCTTCTTCAGAAACTTGGCATATCTCAGAATTTTCTTGATTACATCAATCAATGGAATTTTAACCTGCATTTTTTTGAAAGTCTCCAAGATTTCTTTATCAAGTTCAGTTTCCTTTTGTTTCCTTGGTTGGGTTTATCTTTGGGGAAATGAAAGAGGAATGCTTGGGCTTGGTAACTCATCAATATACACACTCTTTCCTTTGGTAGGACTTCTCTCAAGACAAGGTTCCACCTCATTTGAACCCTTTTCAGTGGTTGTGATGGTGGTTTCCTTAGGAGAGGATGAATCTAATGGAGGGTTAATTTGGATTTTAAGTTGAGTTCCACTCCTAAGGGTGATGGAACTAACATTTCCCTTATCCCTAGGGTTGACAAGTGGTTGAGATTGTAGTTTACCAGACCCATGGCTTTGGATTTCACCCACTGAGTTAGCTAGTTGGCCTAATTGGGTTTTGAGGTCTTGTATGGCTTCTTGGGTGGTTTTTTGGAATTGGATATTATTGGCAGCCATTTGTTTCATCAAATCTTCTAGGTCAGGCTCGGGTTTTGGAGGGGGTTGTTGGAAAGGCCTTTGGGGTGGTTGAAAATTTCTGGGTGGTGGTGGTTGATGATTACTTTTCCCTGGTTGGTTCCATGGTTGATGAGGCTGGTTTGAATACCCCCTTGCCTATAGTCTTGGTTTTCTTTCCACCCAGGGTTGGACGGATAGTAAGGTTCTTTTCTAATGGGTTGGTTGTAGGGGCGTCCTGGGAATATTGCCTCACAACTCTCAGAAGTTTCTATCAATTGGGGGCATTGGTCATAATAGTGGGTATCAGAAGATCATATACCACAATGTATGGGAGGAGTGGATTGTAATTTCCCTTGGTAAAGAGCAAGTTGTCGTAGAAGGGTACTCACCTCTTCAAACTTTGTGTCCACCTTCTTCTCGAATTCAGTACTTTGCACCTCATGGACACCTCGAATGGGTACACTGGACCTTGAACTGAATTGTTGAGTGTTCGGTGCCATGTTCACAATTAGGTTCCTTAAAGCAATTGGGGTTTTATCCACTAGTGAACCACCTATTACAGCATCAATCATGTTACGATCTATTGGAATTAAACCTTCATAAAAATATTGTGTTAAAAGTTGATCGCTTATTTGGTGGTGTGGACAACTTGAACATAATCTTTTAAAGCGTTACCAATATTCATTAAGGGTTTGTCCTTGATATTGTCTTATCCCACATATTTCATTCCTTATTGTTGCAGTTCGAGAGACTGGGAAGTATTTTTCAAGAAAAAGTCGTTTCATGTCCACCCAACCTCTAATAGGTGAATTAACATAATAAAACCAATCCTTAGCCATGTCTTCTAATGAAAATGGAAATTCCCTAAGTTTTACTTGTTCTTCATCCACATTATAAAGTTTTAATGTTGAACACACAATATGAAATTCATTTAAATTCTTATGTGGATCTTCTCCAGGCAGTCCATGAAATCTTGGTAATAAATGAATTAAACCAGATTTTAGTTCAAAATTAGATGCCTTGCCTTGTAATTGAATGGAAGTGGGTCAGATATCAACATCAGGTGAGCTTAGTTCTTTTAGAGTTTAATTATTTTCAGCCATGTTATACAAGTTATGTTCTGTTTTAACTTTGGTTTCAGAAGAAGAAGAAGGATGAAGAATAATTTTAATATGTGATGTCTCCTCCTTCAAAGTGTTGTCTTGTGTGTCTTGGTTTCATTGATGTAGGATACTCTCCTATTCGGGTTTGAAAGTTTGTAGGTCTCCCAGAGTAGAACACTCCATACACATAACCTACACAACAAATAAATTAGGACACAAAAATAAATGCAAATGTAGAAGATAAAACAAACAAATATTCAAAAAAATTACAAAAATTTAATGAAAGAAACGCACAAAAAACCAATGCGCTCCCCAAAAACGGCGCCAAAATTTGACCTCTTTGTCATGACACGTCAAATTTATTATGATTATAAGGTTTATTTATAGTATAGTGTAGACCCTAGGTCGTTTCTTAAGGAGCGTAGGTAGGTTTAGAGTGTGTATTTTTAATAAAAATGACTAAGAGAGGGGGTGGTTTTGAAAAGAGTTTAAAACAATGACTTAGTTGAAATAGATTAAAAGTTGAGAGACCAAGTGGATTTTGAAAAATATGAGATAAAAGGGTCGATTTGATTTAACTACACACATATCAAGTTCATTGTTCATAGAGATTCATCTTAGGTTTAGAGTAATTCTTTGGTTGGAGTTAATTGGAATCCCGATTAATTCCTAAGCTTTTATTTCAATTATTTAAGGACCAAACCTTGACGTAAAAATCATATTGTCAAGGTCCAGTACTTATGCATGGAATAAGAGCTTCCAAATCAGATTTAAATCTCAATAAGGTGGGTATGAAAAGGATTCTCGTGATGTCCAATCGGAACAACACAAGTCACACACTCAAAACCTCACACCGATCAGTTAGAAATTAAGAGAATAACACTCACATGCATCAAATCAAGCATTAAAATCTGAAATAAAATAAGATACATGGAATGAAATGTTTAAACACCCAAATTACTCCAAACCAGTAGCTAGTGTATGTATCGGAACTCCCTTGACATGTGTGTAGCTCCCTCACAATGAACACCCACCGTTTAGCCTGACATCGAGAGGAGGAGGAAGCTCGAGTGGATCTCCTTCTTCATCCTTGATCCCTCTATGAAGATAGGGGCCACCAGAACTTCTTGGATGGTGAGAGGACTCCTTTGAGTCTATAAAATGGTAGAGTGTGACTTTTGGTTCGAACTTTCAAATGGGGAGCCCAAGGTGTCATTTTATAAGAAAATTGGAAGGTGGTTTTAGGCACACAGATTTCATCAATCCATTTGTACCACACGTTTCGTCCTTCAGACAGTCTTATCTAGATTTGGAAAAAATAGAAAAGTTGTATCCCTACCTCATTAATATCTCCACCAAATTTTTGGCATCATTTGGACAACTACAACTCATGATATTGATAAAATACAGAACACTCCATTTGACTTGGTCAATATTCGGTGGCTTGAACAGATAAGTTTGGATGACCCCCATAGAAGCCGAACCGGGATTGGGTTCCTTAATATGAAATGTATCTTATTAAATTTTGGACAGTCCCGAAAAATTTCATCCAATTTGGATGTACTGATTTCGTGTACTATGCAAAACAGTGGATAGATGTCCATGGATCCATGCAATTTTGGCAATTTTCCTTCCACTTCATCAAAGGCCCTCCAAATCATCTCCACCTACATTGAAATAATAAAACAAGTAACATTTCCCATTATAATATTGATTAACATTAATTGATTGATTCAAACATAAAGTAAAATTTATTATTATATTTTTAATATTCATTACAAAACTAGTTTAAAACTGCGGTGTAAGGGTGGAATAAAACAGTGAATCGTGGTACGATCACCTATCTATATGGTCAATGGATTACCATCGGGGGAAATAGATCCCTCTCACCATAATGTGGATCATTCTCCCAGGCCTTCCACTTCCTTTCCAAAATTAATGTTTTCTTAAAGCCATTGGAGAATTTTTGGGTGGCTTATTGTGCTCGGATCCCTGGACTAGCTACTGTGCAGAGGACTCCGTTTCCCATATTTGTGTGGAATTGGACCTTTCTCTCCCAGTTCCAGGAGTGAATGACTCCTTTTTTTGGGTTCAATTAATTTCTTATCATGTGTTCCCGAGATTTATATATCCCTAACCTATTCAAGGAAACTCTATGCAGGTGTGTCACCATCTACAACATGTTGGATGGCATCGACCGGTCCAATTAGAAAAGGTCAGAGGTGATCTCCTGGCTCTGCCAATAGGTGACCTTCCAGGAGTGAACTTAGAGGTGGAATAGGCTCCTGGTGTATCATTGGAACCTACATTGGTAGACATTACCCCCATGCACCCCATGTCCCGACCCCGGTGGGCATTAAAGAGGATTTTTGGGACTTAGTGCCTTATGTTCCACAGTGCATGGCCCATTTCTAGGTTAGCATCCATCTTTCCTCTCTTGTTCTTCCTCTGGGCCTGCCAACCCCCCCCCCCCCTTTGGAGTTAGCTTTAGCTCATAGTGGTACTGGTGCAGATGAGAAGTCTCTAGAAATAGTTACACTAGGCTATTATTTTGAAGGCTCCCTATCTTCTAATGTTACAGACTCCATATCAGATCATATTATGGAAGACCCCCAATGTAAGGCTACTGGATTGAAGAGGGAGTCCCAATTTTCCTCAATTAATAGGGGGAGATCTTGTCTGTCTCACCAAGGACTCAGATCTCCTTCTAACATATACCTGACTAATGTAATCGGCATGCACACTAGATCATAGTCCAGAAAACTCAAGGGATGATTGTCCTCCCATTTCAAGAAGGCCATGCAATATGGTTCCAGTCTCAGATTCTTGTTTTCACAATGATGAGTCTGCTTATCTGGAATGCCCAAGGTATTAGAGCTCACATCAAAACAGACTTCTTTTCTTTAGAGATTATCAAACATAAGGTCTTAGTGGTGGCCATCCTTGAACAAAATAAGCAATCCAACATGATTAAAAAGTTATCCAGGGGGCTTAAACTGCATGGATACATGTATGCAGATCCATCCAATAAGCATATTTTTATTTTTTGGCATCGAAGTGTTTCGGTGGTTCTGACCCAGGTGGGGGACCAGTTCATCACTGCTAAGGTTTTCCATGACCTCCATTCCTTCTTCTTCTCTTTCATTTATGGAAGCTTTGATCCTCAACAGAGGGAGTTTCCTTGGAGTTCCATCAATGATTTTGACCCTGGTAATCTCTCTTATATCATTGGGGGGGGGACTTCAATGTTGTTGTTAACCCATAGGAAAAGAGGGGAAGAGGTTCGTTCAATAGGAAGGCCATTCTTTCCTTTTCTCAATTTATGGATTCCAAAGGTCTCATGGACCTCGATTTCACAAGAGACCATTTTACTTGGTTCAATAACCATTGAGGATCTCATAGGTCGTAGAACCATTTGGATATATGTTTGGCCATGTTGAGTACTCTCTCTACTTTCACAAGTACCCAGGTAACCCGCTTGGTGCAAGACCACTCCCTGCTCTTGATCTCTTTAGCCTCTGGACGAGTGCATCACAACCATTTTCATTTCTATCAGCACTGGGCAAGCATCCCAGGCTATAGTGATCTTGTTAGAGACTCCTGGGATTCCCCTACACAAGGCCATACATGGTCATACTGCCACAAAAAATTAAGACGACTCAAGGAGAGGCTTCGAGTGTGGTCGAAGGATTCCCCATTATCTAATAGAGACCTGAAAGCTATTATGTAGGATGTTTATTGGATAAAACGGTGCCTTGAAGAGGACTGGTTTGATTGGTCATTTGAGGAGATTTCTAATAATAAAGAGCTTCTTTCAGACTTGCTACTGAGGCAAGAGAGGCAAGCTAGAGAGGATTCTAGGATTCAGTGTCTCAGAGAGGGAGATAAGAGTACTGCATTTTTTCATGATTGCATCAAAGATAGGAAAAGGTAGATTAAAATGAATATTTATCTAGGGGAATTCCCTTATTCTGATGTCCGAGAGGTGGTAGGGGAGCTAGATAGATCTCATTTTTATGCCTTTCTTGCTGGTCCTAGCATGAACATTACAAATGAAAACATAGAGGAATACATGGGGATCTTTGTTATAATTCATCCCACCTTCTATTCTCGAGACAATGAAGCCTTGGGTTCTATTCCCTAAGAGGAAGAGATTCACAAGGCCATGATGAATATGAACCCTGACAGTGTGGCGGGTCCTAATGGGTTCCCTGGAGCTTTCTATAGAACCTTGTGGGACATCATGTAAAGGGATTTAACTTAATCCATTTAATACTTCTTCAAGGGTGGTCCTTTTCCTCAAGTTGCATGTGCCACCAATGTCATCCTCATTCCCAAATATAAGTCCCCCTATTACATCGAGCACTTTTGTCTGATTAGTATGTGTAATGTTCCATACAAAATTCTAGCTATCATCATCAATTCTAGGCCCTACACTCACCACCCCAATTGCATCTCCATGGAATAACACAACTTTGTGAGAGGGCGTTCCATCCAGGGGCGATCGGCTTGGCCCAGGATATGATCAGGGATCTCAACTTCAAAACTCATGGCTCAAACATGGATATCAAACTTGATATGAATAAGGCATATGAACAAGTTTAATGGAGTTTCATTAATATGTTTTTTGCAGGTATGGGCATTTCCCCGAGAATATTGGTATCATCTTATGATACTTTAGCTCAGCCTGGCTGGCGATCTCACTCATGGGAAAGAAATTTATTTTCTTCAAAGAAACACGTGGTATTAGGAAATGGGATCCTATCTCCCCAAGAATTTTTTTCATCATTCAGTATTTCCTCAACCACCTCATTCATCACAACTTTAGCAATGGTGAGATTCTTCCCTTCTATAGAGGATGAGATTCCCCTTTGTTTCTCAACTTATGTTCATAGACAACTCCATGTTATTCATCAATGTTTCAAGAAGGTCAATGTGAGGTCTGAATAGAGCTTTAGAGGTCTACTATTTTTGTATTATTCAAATCATAAACAAAATTAAGCGTAGATTATTCATCTCTAGTAACTATTTTGATAGTTGTGTCCTTAACGTGAGTCTGTCTCTGGGCATGCAAAAAGTTAACCACCCCATGTGGTACCTGGGAGCCCTTATCTCTATGAATCCCTTATGAATTCATGATTTTGATTCCATCGTCTGTAAAATCATGGAGAGGGTGCTTAATTGGATGAATCGATACCTTTATTTTTGTGGTATGGTATCCTTGGTTAATAGCGTCCTCCTGGAAACTTAGATCCATGCAATATCTACTATTAATGTTCCCAAAAGAGTTATTCACAATCTAGATACGATTTTTGCAGGATTCATTTGGGAACCAATGTTTGAGGGTAGAAGGCACTAGGTCTCTTAGAATAGGATGGAGAATCCCATCAGTGAAGCTGATATTAATGTTCGAAGTCTCCTCGATGCCATTTCTTGCATGCATGAAAATTTGGCATGAGAGGTGCTGGAGAAGCGTACTTTATGGGGTATGACCATAAAAGCCTATTATGAAAGGGATGGGGTTCCAAGGGGAAACCACGCCTCTCCCTTATGGAGTGAGATTGGTCCCCTCATGAATTATCTCAGGTCCCACACTTGTTAGATCATTGAAACAAGGGATGTCTCTTTTTAGCATGATAACTGGTGTGGGAAGATTATTGGGTACCCGAGCTTCCATTCCACCAACATATCCTTCAGGGAGGCCCGAAGATATCTGTATTTCAACCAAACAATTCTTTCTAGGGATCATATGGACATGTTCTACCTCATTGACCTAGCCTCAGCCCTCAACCGGTGTGTGTTCACCTCGTCCTCCTCAGGCTCCTTCACATCCAATGATTATCGTCGAGTCCCTTCCATGCAGGCTAGTGTAGATGAATGGAGTGAGGATCTATGAGATATTTCCATACCCACAAAGTTTAAATTTCTTATGTGTAGGATCTTTAATAGATCAATGACCACTGATGAGAATATCAAATGTTGCTACGTGAGCATGGCATCCCAATGTGTTTGCTATAAGAGGCACAAAGAGGAAAGTTCAGATCATTTTTTCTTTGAAAACGATTGGGTGAGAGAGGTTTGGGAGATTTCTGGCACTTTCACTGCCTTTTATATCCCAACTATGGTGGATCGGTCCTTTTTTGTTCGATGGTTCTATGGCTCAGGTGGTCAGGGCCCAGAGAAAAAATCTCACTCTTTGGTTTTACATGCAGGTTGCTGGTGCTTGTAGAAAGCATGGAATAGGTATCTCCATGATGGGGTGTCCTCATCAGTGTGCGCAATCCCTATATTCAGAAAAAATCTACTCAACGATATGGTCAGGGCTCTCAGCACCTAGAGGGATTCTTCCACTCTACAACTGCTCTTTCCTTCCCATCATGATCCTCCTTCAGCCACCAGCTCCATTTCCGATAATTGGGTCAGATGGTACCCTCCGCCTCGGTGATTCAAACTCAATACATATGGATCCTATGTCTCAGGTATCATGCACGAAGGGGGGATCATTAGTGACACTAATGTCTTGGACATCTTGGCTTTTTATTCTTAGTGGGCTATGGAAATTCTCTTATATAGGAGGATAAGGCCATGCATGTTGGTCTCACTATTTGCTGACAAAGGGGGTTGGGTATCCTGGAGGTTGAAACTGATTCTATGCTTGTTTATAATTTACTTCAGGGTCTCGAAGTTGTGACTTGGTCTATTGAATATGTAATCCTCAAATTATATGGTATTATCGACAATGGCATCATGATATCGCACACATGGAGGGAGGGAAATAGGGATACATATTATCTTGCCTCACTCGACAATACTAAATTAGAGAGCTTAAATTTTCATGACTTTCATAGTCTGACACCAATGGGAAATATAATTATTAAGGGATAAGCCCTTGGTCTTCACCATTTTAGACCCCTGTAGTCTTGTTCGGCCTAGCATGCTTCTTTGGCCCTTGTATGTACTGTTCTTTCTCTTTGAATAAAAATTTTCATGATGATGATGATGTGAAGAGTGATATACCTTTCCCAATAATTGATATTGGATTTATGAAAAGATAGACAATCCATGCCCAAAATAGCATCAAACTCTACCAAAGGGAGTATGATAAGATTTTCTGGGAGGTTCAGTCTACAAACATTAACTGAGGAGGAGTTATAAACTTTGGATGCATTAATTTCCCAATTCTCTATTCTCATAGACAAATCATCCTCTATATTTTGAGGCGGTGTTTGAATATTTATACTAAACTTGAAAGAAATGAAGGAATTTATAGAACCATAATAAAATAGTATGTTATCTATTATTGAATGAATAACCAACATTCCTATCACCACAAAATTTCTGGGATCCACCTAAGTAGTAGCGATATCATATGCCCTTCCTTGTTGCCTTAGAGGTTGTTGTTAATGATTACCTCCAACAACCATTAACATAGGGCAATGGTTCACATAATTTCCATGTTCCTTGCAGTTTTAAAACTACACTATCTGATGAGTGTTGATTCAAACCTTAACTTCTTCCAAATTAGTGGTATTCTTTATATCCCTTCAATATTTATTATCCAGATTCCCCATTTTTACACATTTTAAGCATTTTATGGTTCCCTTTATACAATTCCCAGGATGCTTCTTCACAAAATTTTGACACATGGGATATTGGGGTTTCTTCCCATCATGGGAATTATCTTCTGTTCCACCCATAATAGACTATATTTTCCTCTATATTTTTCATTGGTCCCACAATACCATTGAGAGTATCTAATCTCCATTTTAACCTTAAGGGAACAACAAACAATCTATTCATAGATATCAAAGTCTCAACTCACAAACTATTTTCATAGACTTGGATTTAGTCTTCTAAATAAGAAATGAACCTTTATTTTTCTGTTCATGAAAATTACAGAGGTGTATCTTGAAAGCCTTATGAATTTTTCCTTATATTCCCCTATAGAATCATCTTCCTTCTGCTTAAGTTTGAGGAATTACCTTTCCATCTTTAGAAGGTGGGTTTAGGGAAAATATTTATTGAAAAATATTTTCCTGAAATATTCCCATTCCATGGAATAAATTTCATCCTTAGACTTTGTGTTTTTGATCAATTTCCAACACTAATCAACTTCCCCATCAAAATGATAGACCACTAGTACAACTTTCTCTTTTTCTGATCATTGGAGGGAATAAGGTATCTTTTTAATGGAGTTAATCCATTGTTCCATGAGGAGGGGATCAGAATAACTACTAAACACGGGAGGACTTTTTACATATAAAGGATTATATGAAAACTTCCTATCTCTTAGGACAAGGAGGAAATTCCACATAATTCATGTTATTATTCATAACTTGATCCAGTTGAAAAAGTACTTTCATGAAGTTTTGAGCACCTATTACCATTATATTTGGAATATTATTAGGGAAATCACCAAATTTCATATCAAATTTATTTTTGGAAATAGTTCATCTATTACAAGACATTAAATAAGAAAAATAAAGTACAATTAGGGGGCTTGAATACTTAACTAATAAGCATAATAAAAGGAAACTTTGAACATAAAAGGATAAAACTGTAAATGAAAAGTATATCCTAACTTTTGATTCCCTAGGTTTCAATCTAGGTTATCCATGATTTTTTTCCTAACATATATTATTATGATAATTTTTCTTCCCTTAATAATGGTTCGTAATGTGATTATGAATTTACTAAAACATATCCCCTAGGAGTGTCAAACCAGGTGCGTAGTAATGCCTGTTGTCATGTACCAGGTTACCCTGAGTCAGGCCCAAAACATATTTACGGAGTTGTTACTCCTAAGTACATATGTTATAG
Organism: Viscum album; assembly: GCA_963277665.1. Taxonomy (NCBI): domain Eukaryota; kingdom Viridiplantae; phylum Streptophyta; class Magnoliopsida; order Santalales; family Viscaceae; genus Viscum; species Viscum album. Next base: position 225,602,057 of record OY728131.1, on the reverse strand, counting down.
AACCACATACACTTTTATTATCCATATAGGGATTTATTTTATTGATAAACCAATTACTCTATACTAACCAAAATTTAGTGACATTTTCTCATAATTATTATTATACCTAGGGTTCGTACTAAAGTGCTCTATTCATAGACTCCAAAAACAACTAGAACTTTTCTTTGATACCAAATATAGAGACCCTAGCCTTTTACACATATAATCACATGATTTTAATCATAATTAAACATCAAATTACAAGCCAATGATTGTAAAGTCTAGTGTCTTGGAGATTATGCACATAATTATACATCATAATCCCAAAATAAGAAAAAAATTTATTTGATATTTATAATGATATACTAACTTCTATTAAGTTCCTATTACTACATAGGATAACCCAGGGAATACATGAACAAAAGGGATAAGCTAAAAATCCCATTAAGGAAATAAACATAGAAATAAAACATAACACTTGGGTTAGAAAGCATAACATAATGATATAAAAAGGCATGGAACATGATTAATATCTGTAATCATAATATATAGAACATGAGATAATATAATAATGGAATCATAGTAATGTGTAAAAAATATAAAAAATGTCTTTATCATGATTCAAGGATCATTTAACATGGAGGAGCACGAGTCAAGGCTAACCACCAAGATTGTTGCACATGAAGTATCATGAGACTAAACATTACCCAATGAATTGGAGAGAAATATAATCAAACACATCAGAACATGTTAATGAATATGTTTTCCACATAAATAATCATACATAATAAATCAAACATAAATAATAGGGTTACCCATGGAAAGAATTGGGTATCATAATCATGTCAAAAGGCAAATTAAAAGAGAATATCATAATATTGTCCATGAAAGGATGGATTTAAATAATACATGGAAATTAATAAAGAAATATAGGAATATATCATGATAAAATTTTTCAAACTAAAGTGAAAACATGTAAAAATATTGTTTAAGAAACTTTTTAAATAAAACATTTTAGTACGGTTTAAGGGAAAACTTTAAAGATTCCTTAAAATGGAAAGGACATAATTGTTTTTATAAAACCATAATTGAACCATGATAGTTTTTGATGATTTTTTTTGATTTTAGAACAAAAATGGTGGCTTAAAATAGATTATGGAGTGCACTTGGAAGTAGGTAGGAAATCTAGAAGTTCCCTTGAATTGGGTTTTTGTTCACGAATATTTGAGAAGGGAACCTTTTTAAAACATGTATTACCCCATAAAATAAGAATGATATGATCTAGATACATTATTTTGAAACATAAAAAAATAATTTATAGGAATAACATAAAAATAAATAAGAGCTAAATTGGTAAAATAAAGAGAAAATGCAACTCAAAGGAAATATGGAGGTTTGGAAAGAGTCCCTTACCTTAGGTCTGAAACAGTTCCTCACTAGATATTGATGTCCAGAATAATAAAATTAAATTCATTAATTAATAATAACACAACATTTTATACATTTAATTGATTTATTATAATTTTATTAAGTTAATTTATGGAATTTTTGATGAGTTATTGTGTTCAATTCATCCTTCGGGAGTGCTTGTTTTCTTATTTTTCATAATCAGTTTGCCTGTATAAGAGTATGGAAGTTTATTTAGAATGGGTATAATTATAAATAATTGAAATTATATGTTATTAATGAAAATACATAAGCTTAATTTTTCTTATATATAGTTTTGTTTCCATATATGAGGATGAATCATTAGATAACATGTTAATGATAATCATTTAGATTAATTTTAGTTGTTCTTCGATTACAATGAACTAGTTTTGTTCTATTATTTAATATCATGTATATATAATGTCTTCAGAAAATTAAATAAGATATAATAAATATATTATAATTTGGTTCAACCATAAAAATGGTTTCATGACCATCCTTGAAGACGATAATAGAAATTGAAAACCCATCATCCTTGAATTTGATAAATTAACACATCATAGATGATATTTTCCTTTTTTAAATAAAAAGAGAGGGGAAAGAATTGATGATGGATTATTCCATTAACATTATAAAATTATAGTATATTTAAGGTTTTGGAGTTATCATTCCATTTGGATGAGGGTATGTGAGGATATAATAATAAATGAAATAACTTGAAAAGAAAATAAAATAAAAGAAAAGAAAAGAAAAGAAAAGAAAAGAAAAGAAAATTGGAATTTACCTCTTGAATTTTTCCTCCTTGAGAGCCTCATTAGGGCAAAGGTTTTGGTATTTTTATGAGACAGAGAGCTCTTAGATTTGGGTTAGAGGTTTTTGGAATATATTTAGAATAATTTTTACAAGCCTAAAATCTTGATATGTGTGAGGATAAGAGGTGGTGAGGGGTGGTATTTATAGTGGAGGATAGGGGTGTTTTCTCATTATTTTATTCATTAGTTTATTATTTTTCTAAAGACAAGAAATAGTGAGGATTATTTTGACTAAATATAGTAATTATATCATGTGAGTTAGAACCAATGGTCACTTACATCATCCATAACTCAATCATGACCCAAAAATTCATCTATTTACTTACACTCTAAATTACCGTATTTCACTCTTCATCAAAAAATAAAATATTTTAGAAAAAAACCTAACGATTTTCAGATGTTTATAATTCAAAAATGAACTTAATTTTATGAAAATAATTTTCTAAATATGATAAATTTAGTTTTTAATTAAAATCACCATTTACTTGGAAAATAAAGATTTTAAAATTATAATTGATTTTATAACACTTCAGGAAGTTAATTAAGGTCTCTTAAAATTATATTAAAATAATAAGAAAAAAAATTAATTTCTGAATACATTTTATGAAAATTCATTTTCGTTTAAATTATTAAATTAATCATAAAACTGTAGTCTAATATTTATGACTAATAAAAATACAAACACTTAATTAATAATTTTTAAAACATTTAATTACTTATACTATGATATAATTATATCATACTTTTATTTATATGATTCCTAAATTTTATTTATACGTTCATAGGTGGGGTGACTATTCATTTGGCTAGTTTACTATTCATAACGGTCATTTTACTATTTCTATTGTCATGTTACTATTTTATCAGTATAAGTTTCTCAACTTCTAGAAATACTTCTCATTTAATTTATTATTCATTTATAAAGTTTATATTGTGTTATTTATCTGATTTAATGTAATTTGTACTATATAACATAATTATAAGAATGAATTTTTCATTGAAAATTTTTTGGGTCGTTGCACGTGGGATGCTGGGTCTTATTTTCAATATGGGATTTATCTGTTGATCCACCCATATTAGACATCAATTTACTCTTCTTATCACTAGGCTCACGCGACCACTAAGAGTGTCTAATATCCATTTCAACTGTAAGGAAAAAATGAAGAATCTATTCACAACTGTTGAAGTCTCAAATCACCAACTCGTTTCTTAGACTAGGATTTAGTCCACTAAAGAAGTGATCCACATTGATTTTTGTGTTCATGAAAAATCCAGAGGCATATCATGAAATTATTTTTATGTTTGACTCATATGATCAAATAGATTCTTTTTTCCTTTTACTTCAGTCCATGGATCTCCCTTTACATATTAAGATTAAGCTTTTGGGGAAATAATTTATTGAAAAATATTTTCTTTAAATCTTCCAATTCCATGGAATCAATTTCCTCCTTGGAATTTGTGTTCTTGATCTGTGTCCTTCACTGATCAGCTTCCACATCAAAATGATAGACTTCCAGTATAACTTTATCTTCTTCTGAGCACTGGAGGATAGAAAATATGTTCTCAATAGATTTAATCCATTGTTCCGCGATGATGGGATCAGAAAATCTACTAAATATGGTAGGCCTTTTTAACATGAAGTATTTAACCCTAACTTGATATTTCTTAGGAGAAGGAGGGTATTCCATACGATTCAAGTTATTATTCATAATTGAGATAGTTGAGAAAGTACTTTCATGATGTTTTGAGCTGCTGTTCCCAACATATTTGTCATATCAGTAAGGAAATAATTACATTTACTATCACATTGATTGTTATTATAGGTTATTCTATTTACAACCATTAACTATGAAAAAGAAAGTAAAATTATTGGGCTTCAATACTTAGCTAATAATAATATAAAAATAAAAAATTGAACATAGAAGGATAAACATATAAATGAAAAGTATATCCTAACTTTTGATACCCTAAGTTTTAATCCAGGTTATACATGGTGATAGAATTATCCCAAGGGTTCTTAATAAAGTGATTTATTCTTAATATTAAAAAATAACTAGACCTTGATCTGATACCAATTATTTCATCCCTAGACTTTTTCACATTTTATAACATGATTTTAATCATAATTAACCATCAAATACAACAATGTATTGTAAAGTATAGTGTATTTGGATGATTAGGTACATAATTAAACATTATGAAACAAAAAATAAGAATATATTTTATTAAATCTTCATAATGAGCTCCTAAATTATTTGGATCCCTTATATATGCATAGGATAACTTGGGGAATACATGAACAAAGGGGATGAGCTAAAAATCCCTATAAGAGAAAAAGCATTGGAATAAGCATAGAACATGGGTTATAAGACATAACATGATAACATAAAAGGAATGTAACATAAATTAACATAAGGAAATATAATATGTATAACATGGGAACATATAAACATGGAATAATAGTAATTTTGAAACAAAATATAACATGACATAAACATGATTCATGGCTAACTAAAAAGACTATATCACATGGTGGACAAAGTCCCATAAAGGAATCAGGTTCACTCCCTCTCTAAACATGATGTATCATGAGAATAAAAATTACCCAATTAATTGGATATCTATTTGTTCACACTCATTATAACATGTTCATGAATATTTTTTCCACATTATTAATCATATATAAGGAATCAAATACAAACATAAGGTTTACCCATGGAAATAATTGGGTATCATAATCATGTCAAAAAGGAATAACAAAAGGGAATATCATAATAGTGCACATGAAAGAATGGATTTAAATCATAAATTGAAATTAATAATAAAAAATAGTCATAGATTATAATAATTTATGTCAAAATTAAATGTAAATATAAAAAAATAGTGTTTAAGAAACTTTATAAATAAAACATTTTAGTGCATTTTAAGGAAAATAATAAAAAGCATTTAAAGAAAAAAGGCATATTTGTTTTCATAAAACCAAAAATGAAAAAGAAAATTTTTTCATGATGAAATGTGAGATTTTATAAAAACAATGGTGGCTTAAAACATATTATGGAGTGCACTTGAAAATTGGTAAGAAATCGGGAAGTTCCCTTTATTTTGTCTTGGTTATCAGGAAGAATTAAGAAGGGAACCTTATTAAAAAATGTATTTACCCATAAAATAAGGATGTACTGATCTGGATATAGGATTTTGGATCATATTAACATAATTTAGAATAATTACATAAAAATAAATAATAAATACATTGGGGGTAAAAATAGATAAAGAGGAATCCGAAGGAAAAATAAATGGAGGTTCGAAAAGAATCCCTTACCTTATGTTTGAAAGGGTTCTGAAATTGATCTAAATTTCATAGATAATCAAATAAAGTCCATAAATTAATTAATTAAGAAAATTTTATTCATGTATCTTATTTATTATAATTTTATTAATTTCATTTATTTTCATTTCTATAATTTATAAGATTCAATTTCTTTGTTCAGGAATGTTTATTTTCATGGTTTTCAAGATCGGTTCGCTTGTATAAGAGCATGAAAGTTCATGTAAAATGGGAAAAGATATCCAAAATTTAAGTTATATGTTATTAATGAAAATAAAAGAGTTTAAATTATTATATAGTTAATTTTTTTATTTAGGGTGAGGATGAATCATTATATAAGATGTTAATGATAATCGTTTGGATTATTTTGGGCAGTTTTCTCTCACAACGAACTTTTTTTGTTTTATTATTTAATATTATGCGTATATTTTAGTTTTATAACATAAAAAGGATATAAAATTAAATTTATTTATTTTTCAACCATTATAATGGTTTTAATACCAGCCTTGAAGGTGTTAAAGTAAAATTAAAATTTATCATTCTTAAAGGTGATAAATTAACACCACACAAACGGCATTTTCATTTTTTGAATAAAAGGGAGATGAAAAGGGATTTGATAAAGTATATTATATTAACATAATAAAATTATAATATATATAAGATATTGGAGTTATAATTCAACTTGTATGAGGTTAGTTTAGAGATAATAATAAAATAAAATAAATTTGAATAGAAATTAAAAGAAAATGAAAGAGGATTTTACCTTCAAAATTTCTCTTCCTTGAGAAACTTCATAGGGAAAAAGGTTTGGTATTTTGTTGAGAACAGGGGATCCTAGACGCAGGGGAGAGTATTGGTAAGGGTATTGAATATAATTTGGAAAAGGATCAAACATTTAATGGTGTGGGAAGAATATGCAATATTTATAGTGGCGGAGAGATGTGTTTTCTCATTATTTTATTCATTACTTTATTATTTTGTATCAAGACTATGAATATTTTTGATAATTATCAGTAAATATATTAAAATAATTAAGTATGGTTTGATATTATTGGATTACATCATCAATACAACATCCATGGCTCCATAATTCAAGTATTTAGATAATATAGTAAATTATTATATTTTAATATTCACTAAATATTCAACTATTTTATAAAAATTACAATAATTCACCCTAATTTTTTTTCAATGTGTATAATTAAAAAAGGAAATCCATTTTATGAAAATAATTTTCTATATATGATAAATTTAATTTTTAATTAAAATCATCATTAACTTAGAAAATACTGGTTTTAAAATTATGACTGATTTTATAATACTTTGAGAAATTAATTAAGGTTCCATAAAATTATCTTATAATAATAAGACAAAAAAATATTAATTTATGAATAATTTTTTTGAAAGTAAATTTTACTTTAAATTATTAAATTAATCATAAAATTTTAATTAAATAATTACGAATTACAAAAATTCCAACACTTAATTTTTTTTATTTTTAAAACATTTATTTACCCATTCCGAGATATTGATATGTCATATTTTTATTTATAAGATACCCAAATTTTATTTATACTTTCATAGGTTAGGTTTCTATTATGTTGGTTATTTTACTATTTATAATGGTTAAGTTACTATTCCAAAGGTCAATTTACTATTCCATTGGTATATGTTTTTTAATTTATAGAAATACCTCTTATTTCATTCATTCTTAATTTATAAAGTTTAAATTTTTGTTATTTATGAGTTTCTATGTGATTTATATTATAAGAATTAATTATAAGAAGGGAATATCCATTTATATAATTCAGGTTTGTTACATTATTCCCCATTTATGAAATTTCATTTTACAAAATATAGGGAAAATAGGTGAGGGTACTTCTCCTTCATTAATTCCTATAGTTCCCATGTTGTCTCTTCATACTAATGGTTCCTCTACAATACTTTGACTAGGTGAGTAGTCTTATTTCATAGAACTTTATCTCTAAGATCCAAGATCTTCACTGGTTTCTCCTTGTAAGAGAGATCATTTACCAACTATAACTCCTCTAAATTTAGTACATGTGAGGGATTTGGTATGTAATTTTTCAATAGGGATACATGAAATACATCATATACTTGAGACATGGTAGGTGGAAGTGCTAGTAGATAGGCTACAAATACATCATGATCAAGGATCTCAAAGGGGATGATGTACCTAGGACTCAAATTTCCTTTCTTCGGAAATATCATGATTCTCTTCCATGGAGATATTCTTAGAAATACCATGTCTCCAACCTTAATCTTCAGGCCTTATCGATAATTGTCTACCTAAATCTTTAGTCTACTTTGGGCTGCCCGAATATGCTGCTGAATGGTTTTCACCTTTTCTACCATTTCTTTGACCGTTTTAGGTCCTATAATATTATTTTCACCAACTTTATCCCAACAATATAGTGTTATGATTCTCTTCCATAAAGGGATTCATATGAATCCATTTGAATGCTCGAGTGGAAATTATTATTGTAGGAGAATTTATATAGAGGAATATATTGGTTCCATAATCCTTCAAGTCCATAAAATATGCTCTCAACATGTCTTCCATTTTTTAAATACTTCACTTAGATTGGAAATTATTTTGAGTATGATAGGCCGTAATAAAGTTTATCTTAGTGTTAAGAGCATGTTGGAGATATTTTCAGAACATAGAGGTGAATCTCAGATCTCAATCGGATACAATCAATAGTGGTACTCCATTCATCTTTACCACTTCTTTGATATATATCCTTGCAAGTTGATCCAGTGAGAAGTCCTATCAAATTATGATAAAGTGAGCTATCTTTGTAAGATGATCCACAACAACCCATATAGCATTGTTTCCTATGGATGTCTTTGGAAGTATAGTGACAAAGTCCATGGTGATGTTTTCCCATTTCCATGTTGGTATGGGAAATGGATTCATCATTACATTAGAATTTTTATTTTCAATCTTCACTTTCTAACATACTAGACACTTTGGTGTATACTCAATGATATCCTTCTTCAAATTGTCCCACCAATATTTCTCTCAGAGATCTCGATACATCTTTGTGATCCATAGGTGAATAGAGAAGGTTGATCTATGTGCATAATTCAGAAGCTCCTTCTTTATCCATGGATCAGATGGTACACATAGTCATGAACCAAATCTCACGACTCCATCCTCATCCATTTGAAACTCTAAGGACTTCCCATTTCTAATAGCTTCCACCTTTTTCTGTATATCCACATCATTTCTTTGAGAATCCTTTATTTTCTCCATAAGGGAAGGTTTATCAATAATTTGAGAAAGGATTAATGATGTTCCTTCCTTAAGAATTACCATGTCTATCCTTTTCAGGTCTAAGAATATTAAATCCTCCTCAGTTATCATCATTGATAAATTTTTAGGATCCTTTCTACGTAGAGCATCCACCACCTTACTTTCCTTACTAGGATGGCAGTGGATTGATAAGTCATAATCCTTGATGATATCTAACCATATTATCTATCAAATATTAATCTTCTTCTATGTGAATATATATTTTAGGCTCTTATGATCAATATATATTTCACACTTCTCCCCATAGAGACAATGCCGCTAGATTTTCAATGTAAAGATCATTGATGCCAAATCCAGATCATGCATGGGATTGTTTTTCTCATGAATTTTCAATTTCCATGAGACATAGGAAATTAATTTATAATTTTACATCAGTACATAGACTAATCCATTTTTTGAAGCATCATTGTACACCACAAAGAGTTCCCCACTTTTCAGAAGTGTGAGTACTGGGGTTGTGATAAGCCTCTTTTTCAACTCTTTTAAGTAGTCTTCACATTCACTAGTCCAGAAAAACATCACTCCCTTTTGAGTAAGCTTGGTTATTAGGTTTTAAAATCATGATAAGTTTTTTAAAAATCTTTGGTAATACCCATATTGACCAAGGATACTATGAATCTTCATTACATATGTTCAATTGGGCCACTCTTCTATTGCCTTTGTCATAGAAGGGTCTAAAAATATTCCTTTACTGGTGATAACATACCCCAATAATGATAGTTTCTCCATCCATAACACATATTTTTTGTACTTTTCATATATTTTGTTCCATTCTCAATGTTTTTATCATAGTATTCAAATAATCCTCATATTTCCCCTCACTCTTGGAGTATATCAGAATATTATCAATAAAGACTACCACAAATTTATCACGGTAATCTCTAAAGACTCTATTCAATAAATACAAAAAAAATGATGGAGAATTAGTGAGTTTTAAGGGTATCACTATGGACTCATAGTGTCCATACCTCATTCTAAAGGAATTCTTGGGAATATCTTCTTTCATCACCTTTAATTGCTGATATCCCAATCAAATATCCACTTTAGATAAATAAATGGCCCCACATAATTGATCAAACAAATTATATATCCATGGAAGGGGATACCTTTTCTTTGTCATGATTTTTTAATCTCACTATAATAAATTTATAGGTGCATTTATCCCTCCTTTTTATTGATTAAGAGGACTGGTGAACCCCATGGTGAAGCACTCATGTGTATAAAACCCTTGTCCATATTCTCCCGTAACTACTTATTTATTTATTCTAGCTCAATGGTGGCCATTCTATAAGGTGTATTTGATATAGGCAGAGATACAAGAATAATTTCAATTGAGAAATAAACCTCTCAATTAGAAGGAAGAACAAATAATTCTTTAGGGAATACATCAGTGTAATCCCTCAGGATGGGCATGTCTTTGAGCATGATTCTATCATTTGTCTCAATAATTTGAGCTAGATATGATTGATCATAATGAAACAATATCCAAAATTGAGATGATGATTTTTTTAATGAGATTAATCTTTCTCCTTACACTTATACATATTTGGAGGATGCCTCGGGATGTGAAGAGTGATCTCCCTTTCTCGACAATCGATGATGGATTTGTATAAAGATAACCAATCCATTCCTAGTATAGCATCAAACTCCACCAAAGGAAGAAAGATGAGATTTTCTAGGAGGTTCAGTCCACAAAAATTAACTAGGGAGGAGTTATATACTTTTGATGTAATAATTTCCCCATTTTCTATTCTCATAGATTACTCAACCTCCATATTTTGAGGTGGTGTTTGAATAGTTCTATGAAAATTAAAAGATATAAAATAATGAATATAACTAGAATCAAATAGCATATTCACTATTATTGAATGAATAACTACCATACCTATCACCACATGATTGTTGATCTAGACCTTATAAGTAGTGATATCATATTCTATTCCTTACTTCCTTGCAGGTTGTTATTGTTGATTGCCTCCAACAACCCTTGTCTTTGGGAAATGGATCACATAATGCCCATGTTTTATGTAGTTGAAACACTGTAATAGAGGATGAGTTTTTATATAAACCATTATTTATTCTTTAATATTAGTGGGATTATTCATATCCCTTTAAGAGTTATTGGCCATATTCCATTCTCTTTCATATTTAAAGTATATCTAGGTTCCCTCTCGGCAATTTACAGGAAGCTTCTTCCCACACCTTTGACATGTGGGATATTAGTTCTTATTTCCATCATGGGATTTATCTATTGATCCACCCATATTAGACTCAATTTATTTATTGGGCCCATAAATACCACTATGAGTCTCTAATCTCTATTTCAACCTTAAGGGCACAAAAAACAATGTCTTTATTAGTGTCAAAGTCTCAAATCACCAACACATTTCTTAAACTCAAATTTAATCTTCTAAATAAGTTACCCACTTTGATTTTAGTGTTCATGATAAAGAGAGAAGCTCATCATGAAATCCTTGTGAAGTTTTCCTCATATGATCTAATATACTTGTCTTTCTTTTGCATTAATCCAAGGAACTACCTTTCCAAATTAATATAGAGGGTTAGGGGAAAATATTTGTTGAAAAATATTTTCTTGAAATATTTCTATTCCATAGCATCAAAGTCATCCTTGGAATTTGTGTTCATAATCAGTTTCCACCACTGATCATCTTCCCCATCAAAATTATATACTTCCAACACAAAATTATCATTTTCTGAGCACTATAGGATAGATTATATCTTCTCAATGGAGTTAATACATTGTGCCGTGATAATGTGATAGAAAGACACACTAAATATGGGAGGCCTTTATTGCATGAAAGATTTTGTTACAAATTACTATTTATTAGGAGAAATAGGGTCTTCCACATGATTGAATTTATTATTCATAATTTTATCTAGTTGGGAAAGTATTTTCTTGAAGTTTTGAGCACCCATTCCCATGATATTTGGAATATCATTAGGGAAATCATCACATTTCCTGTCACATTGATTATTGTCATAGGATATTTTATTCCCATCCATTAACTAAGAAAAATAAAGTACAATTAGGGGGCTTTAATTGTAGAGACCCAAGCTTGACATACATGGACATTACATTTTTTTGCAGAATACTTAATACATGACAAAAACAGACTCCCAAAGATCGTATTAGTTTAGTGTCATTGGAAACTCAGAAAAAAATATTCTAATCATGCTGAAAGATCTTCAACATCTCCCCTAAAGATCTTCCCCTTTTTTTGTACCTAAAACCTTTATTTATATCCTGGGGAAAACAAAACCTAGAAAGGGTGATCTCAAATGATTAGTAAGGGTAAACATGAAGAACATAAAACAAACCATAAACATTTGAATGTAAATATATGAACATAAAGTTTAAAAATAAAAATCTTGAGTCATGAAATAAATCATGGTAGTACGTAAGGCATGGATCATAAAACAACATTAACCATATTATAATAGCATTGGAATAAAACATGTAATTATGGAAGATTAATAATAACATAATATGATTTATTTAGTAGCCAAGGAATTACTTCTAAGACCATCATAGTGGACATAGTTCATTACTAAACTGGGTTTACTTACCATTCCAACCATGTATTATTGAACTAGATTTACTCAACGTTCCAACTGAACATTATTAAACCAGATTTACTTCCCATTATATTCATGTATATATCATGAGATATAAATATTTACCCAATGCATTAGAGGGAGATATAGGTCCCACCCATCTCATAATGAAACCATTCTTATGTGTGCCACAAAAACATAAAAACATTTACCATATCATAACCTATGAAATAAAATGGGTTTCTTAAACATAATTCCATCATAATTGATACAAAACACATGGATTTCCTAATTAAAATTCCATAAAAAATCAAATCATGGTAATAACAGGGATATAAATATAACCCTATTTAAATAGTGAGATCTTAGATGGAAAATAATTTGAGAAAACACTTGAAATTAATACCTAAGGAAAATATCCTATATTTTTCCAAAAACGTTTTCTTTTCTCAAAATGCCACACAATTTTAAAGAAAAGAATTTAGTTGAAAATAATCTTGAAATTGTGTAGGGGAAGATTCATGGAAAAAGGATTTCATGAAACCATAAAAATCCATTTATTTTGTATAGTTTAAAAATACATTCTTCTCATACTTTTTTTGGAAAATTTAAAAAGTACCTTATACCGAGAACGAAAAATGATTCCATTCATACTATTTAGTAAAAATTCACCAATGGGTAAAATTAACTTTAAAAAATTATAGAAGGATATAAAGAATATTTTGAAATAAATATTTAGTAAACAAGGATGTGGATGATAAATATACCCTCGTAAATACTTACGAATAAACAATCTTGGATAAAAATGACATTTGTGAAGTTATCCCTTACCTTAAGCCCTATACTCTCGGTACGAGTCAAAAACTCCTATATAATGTTTTTAAAAATACTATTAACTTATATAAGAATCATAATAATATTTATTATATTATATATTCTTCTTTTATGACTTTATATTACGTATTTATTCACAATTCCAAGTTAATGAAACATTTCGGGTAATATTGCATTGTTTATCGTACGAGTTTGGACTTGTTATTATTGATCATATTACTTAGATTATGATTTAATTACTTATATAATGTATAATATTATTTATATATCATATATATTCATATTATATATATATATAATAGACAAATATATAAAATGGAATACACCGTTAATGGAGACGGTAGGCTGTACGTACACATGAACACAGTTTCCATTTTCTTATCATATTGAATGGAAGTCAGTGAATGACATATATGTACATACATAAATATATATATATCATTAAAATAGACTTATTATGTCATATATTTAATAATTTATAATATATATATATATATATAATTTTTTATAATCATTCTTGTATGGTTAAAGTGGAAAATGAATCTAATCACGTCGTGGAGACGGTAGGTTATACATACGTACGAGTGATGATATGATTCTATTGATGGTTAAATGGTATGTAATTGGATGGTATATTAAAAATAAATAATCATTATCATGTTATATCCATTATTTAAACCCATTATACTCATCATTATACCGATCCTAATAAAGTATTTTTGAATAACAAATTTCACCACGACGTGGAGACGGTAAGCCGTACATACACACGTTTGGTGATATTTTTATTAATAGGATGGATAAAAGGAGGTATAAGGTTGTACCATAATTATAATAACATCTCATAATGTATAATATAATGTATTTATTACTTTATTATGGAATCAACATAGAAAGAGGATATAGAAGAAGAAAAGAACTTTGAAAGAAGGGATAAAATGATTACCTCTTCTCTGGGTGTTTACTTTTGATTTGAACAAAAGGGATCCTTAGGATAGATCTATTACAAATTATAGGCCTCTAGGATGAATTTTGAGAGCTTGGGAGGATAAATGGGAATGTTTTGTCCGAACCAAAAGGCTTTAGAGGTGTGAGTTAAATAGAAAGGGAGGTACCCTTTTATAAGAGGGGTGAGGGGAACTTTAGAAAAATCTTGAAATATTAATTTATTATAAAAGGATTTTCGGTTTATAATAGATAAAAATTGATTTATTTATAGGATAATATGATTATGGGTTTAAATCCTCTCAACCAATAAGTTTTATTCATGTTTAGGTCATAAAATTAACCTTATCTTTTAGATTTGACCCTTTGTAATAAGTTAACTCTTACCATGTCCTCTTGTATTTTTATATTACATGGTTGGTATCTTTACTATAAAATTACAAGGGAACCTAAAGCTTATAATTGATGAAATTCTTATCAATATAAAAATTATTTGTCCGAAATTTATATTTTTATGATTTTTATATCATTTAATAAAATAGTATTTGTTTTAAAAACACATTTACGTCAATTTTGACACTATTTAGTAATTGATTTTTTTAAAGTCATAAAAACATGATTCCTTAAAAAAAAGGAATTAAATCTTCCCTAATATGTCAATTTCATCCAATAAATTTGTTTCTGGCATCAAAATGTTCAAATTAAATTTATTTGAATATTTATAAAGTCATTTATTTGAATATTTCATTAATGAGGTAATCACTACATCATAATTGTGTCATAAATAAATATATTTATATAATGTATAAAAATTATAAATAAAATACCATGATTTAGGATTTTTTTTAGATTTATAATGAATATTTATAGTCAAAGAGGTTAGTTATACAACCCTGTATAAAAATCTATTTAGTAAAAGATATATGTTTATGTTATAATTATCTTTACTTTAAATTAATTCTTATAAAATGTCATTTTCAAATACAAGTGAATCCATGGGGTCCCGAAATATACCCAAGGATGATCATGGTCATAAATATCTCATAAAATAGTAATAGGACATGTTTTATGGTAGTTTAATATTATTAAAATATTATTTTCTACCCTTATTTACAAGATTTACCCTTTAACCATGGCAAATAAAATAATTACCGGAGTTACTATTCATAATTTCCAAGAATAATAGGTAAATATTTACACAATTTTAACCTTTTGATTCCAAATTTTGAATCCATTTTTCCAAATTCAAAACACAGAAGTTAAAATAATTAATTTAAAATTAATACCCGCTGTCAAAACCAAAACCATGTTTTTTAAAAAGTAATAACTATCAAAAGATTGACATGTGTTTATGTCCAATTTAAAAGTGAAATTACTTACAATGAAAAAAATTAGATTAAATTATAAAAATTTAATCAAATTACTCTTTAAAACGAATTAAAAAGTTAATATATCTATATAAATAAATTAGATGAAAATGCAGTTTCAAATTAAAATACAATGTTTTTCACTATTCATAGAAATTTGAATTTTATCAAAAAAAGAAAACAAATTTAAAAAAATTAAATTTTCATGTCCCGATTACAAAGAAGAAGTTTATTTTGTAAAATTTAACTTATTGAACTATCAAAAACTAGATTTAAAATGGGTTCTCCGTCAAAAGGTGGTAAAGTTTTATTTTTTGAAAAATACTTATTTTATCCGAAAAATTGATTTTGTTCTCATATCATGTTCTAGAAAATGGGTAATATGAATACTAATGTTATATAAAATTAAAAATTTGGTTAATTATATTCATAATTGATAGTTTATATCCAATTAATTAATAATATTCTAATAATATATTGTTGTCTAGTGAAACTCGGTATCACGTACAACGCAAGCTATCGGGGAAGGTCACTCTTGCGTGTAACACACGCCAAGTCAGTGTTGTGTGTAGTGAAATATTCCTTTGGTGTTGCATATAACATAATACAAACTTAGTTCATTTTTATATTGAACAAAATCTATACCCAGTGTCGAATTTTATCAAAAGAACTTGAAATTGTGTGCAACACAAGCCAAAAATAGTGTTGCATATACTGCAAGCTAATATGATGTTGCATATAATGAAATATAATCTTGGTGTAGCATAAAACACAAGACATAAAAGAAATTAAAAAGAATATATCTCATAAAATCTCTGGGTGTTACATGAATACTTATCTAATAATCATATAAAAAGAAAACATTCAACATAAAATTATAAACTTGTAAATGAAAAGTATATCCTAACTTGTGATACCCTATGTTTCAATCCAGGTTATCCATGGTGATAGAATTATCTCTAGGGTTCTTAATAATGTGATATATTACTAATATCTAAAAATAACTAGACCTTTATTTGATACCCACTATAGTGACCCTATCCTTTTACACATTTTATTAAATAATTTTATGCATAATTAACTATAAAATACAACCAAGTCATAAATTCTATTATCTTTAGAAGATTAGGTACATAATTAAACATCATGAAACCAAAATAAAAACTTATATTATTTAATTTTGATAATGAGATCCTAAATTCCTTTGAGCCATTTTATCTTCATAAGATAACTTGGGGAATACATGAATGAATGGGATGAGCTAAAAATCCCAGTAAGGGAATAGGAATAGGAATAAACATAGCACATGGGTTAGAAGACATAACATGATAACATAAACAGTATGGAACATGAATAAACATAAACATGTATAAAATGTATAAAATATATAAAATGGGAATATATAATCATGGAATCATAGGAGTTTGGGAACAACTTATAACATGACATAAAAATGAGTCATGTCTAACCGCCAAGACTATGTCACATGGTGGACAAAGTCCCATAAAGGAATTAGGTTCACTCCCTATCCCAATATGAAGTATCATGAGACTAAACATTACCCAATTAATTGAATATCTATCTGGGATCACCCATCATAAAATATTCATGAATATGTGTTCCACATTATGAATCATATATATGGAATCAAACATAAACATAATAGTTACCCATGTAAATAATTGGGTATCATAATCATGTCAAAAGGAAAAAAAGGTAATATCATAATTGTTTTCCCGAAAGAATGTATTTAAATCATATATGGAAATTAATAATTTAAAATAGACACAGATCATGATAATTGATATGAAACGGAAGTGGAGACATGAAAAAATAAGTGTTTAAGAAACTTTAAAAATAAAACATTATAGTAAGGTTTAAGGAAAATACTAGAGTATTTAAAGTGAAAAGACATATTTTTTTTCATAAAAATATAAATTAACAAGGATATTTTTTCATGATGAAATTTATTATTTTAGAAAAATAATGGTGTCTCAAAACATATTATGGAGTGTACTTAAAAATGGGTAAGAAATATGGAATTTCCCTTTATTCATGCTTGCTTATCAGGAAGAACTGAGAAGGGAACCTTATTAAAACATATATTTCCCCATTAAAAAAGGATTTACTAATCTAGATACACTATTTTGGAACATATACTCATAATTTATAATATTAACATAAAAATAAATAAGAATTACATTGGGGAAAAGAGAGAGAAAGAGAAACCCAAAGAAAAAATAAATGGAGGCTCGGAAAGAATCCCTTACCTTATGTCCGAAACGGTTCTTCACTTGATCTTAATGTCCTGGATAATCAAATTAAGTCCATTAATTAATTAATTCATATCCTTTGATATATTTATTTTATTTATTATAATTTTATTAAGTTAATTTATTTTCTTTTTTATGAGTTATAATATTCAATTTTCATGCCCGAGAGTGTTTGTTTTCATGGTTTTCATGACCGGTTCTCTTATATAAGAGTATAGAAGTTCATGTAAATTGGAAATAGATATCCATAATTTAATTTAAATATTATTAATTAAAATACATGATATTAAATTATTATATTATTCATTTGGTTATTTGGGGTCAGGATGAATCATTAGATAAGATGTTAGTGACAATCGTTTGGACTATCTTGGGCAGTTTTCACTCAAAACAAACTTGTTTTGTTTCATTACATAATATTATGTGTATATGATAGTTCTAGAACATAAAAAATGTTAAAAAATTAATTTTAAAATCTCTTTCAACAATTATAATTGTTTTAATACTATACTTGAAGGAGGTAGAGGAAAATTGAATTTTTTACTTCTTGAAGGCGGTAAATTAACACATCACGGTTGACGTTTTCATTTTGAAAATAAATGTTAGAGGAGAAGGGATTTGATGAAGGATCTTAAATTAAAATAATAAAATTCAAATTTATATAAGATACAAGAGTTTTCATTTCACTTGTATTAGGGGAGGTTAGGAGAGAATAATAAAAGAAGAGAATTTTGAAAAGAAATTAATAGAAAATGAAAGTGGATTTTACCTTTTGAATTTATCTTCCTTGAGAACCTCCTTAGGAAAAAGGGTTTGGAATTTTGTTGAGAAAAAGGGATCCTGGACGTGGGGGAGAGGCTTGGGAAGAGGATTAAGAAAAATTTGGACAAGTCTGAAATCTTGAAAGGTGTGAGGAGAAGAGGTGGTGAGTGGTGATATTTATAGTGGATGAGAGGGGTTTTTCTCATTATTTTATTCATTAGTTTAATATTTTGGATCAAAATTGTGAATAGTTTGATAATTTTCAATAAATATGTGAAAATAATGAATAATAATTCGATATTATGGGCTTACATATGCCATAAATCATCCGTGACTCGATAATTCAAGTATTTAGATAATATCGTAAATTATCATATTTCACTATTCTCCAAAAATTCAATTATTTTAGAGAAATACCAAAAATTAACCCTATTTTTTTGACATGTGTAATTAAAAAAATAAATGCATTTCTTGAAAATAATTTTCTATATATGATAAATTTAATTTTTAATTAAAATCATCATTTACTTGGAAAATACTAATTTTAAAATTATAACTGATTTTATAACACTTTGATAAATTAATCAAGGTGTCGTAAAATAACCATATAATAATAATAAAAATATATATTAATTAATGAATAAAATTTTTAAAAATAATTTTTTTTAAAAATTATTAAATTTATCATAAAATTTTAATTAAATATTTATGACTTACAAAAATACCAACACTTAATTTTTCATTTTAAAACATATATTTTCTTATTCCAAGATATAAATATATCATATATTTATTTATATGATACCCAAATTTTATTTATACTTTCATAGGTGAGGTTACTATTCAATTTGTCGGTTTACTATTCATTAGGTTCACAATACTATTCCAAGGTCAAGTTACCATTCCATTGGTATAAGTTCCTCAAATTATAGAAATACCTCTTATTTCATTCATTATTAATTTATAAAGTTTTTCTGTGTGTTATTTATGTGATTTATATTATATAAAATAATTATAATAAGGTAATTTACATTGATAGAATTCAGGTTCGTTACAAAACTTAATGATGTACCAAATGAGGTGTAAAAAATATTGATTCAAGTGATCAAAAGAAGAATCATTTGAAGGAGTTGTGAGTGCACTTTAGTTGACAGAGAAATGAGCTTTCAAATTGTGATTGGTTGAAAACCAAGAGGGATGGTGTGTCCACTCTGAATTTTTTAATAGCTATGAAATTTAGTGGATTTAGTACATAAGCACATTGAATTTGTATTCTCCTTGGATGTAGCCTAGTGTGGGTAAACAAAGTAAAATTTCCATGTCTCGTGCATGCTTTATTTTTTTCTCATACCTTGCTATGGGAAAGGGAGAGAATACTATTCTGTTTAACCATGAAATAAGATCTTAAGGGGAAATTATTTTAATCTGGAATACCCTGACTCACCCCCTCTTAGTGTATTTAACTTACTTGGGATAACAATTGGTATCAGAGAGAAAGGTTAAAAATGGAATTTCAATATTAGTGAATTCAATAGAGGCTTCTATTCACAAAGGTCTTCTGATATTTGATGGAAACAATTTTCAGTTATAGAAGAATCAAATTCAATACTACTACTAATCATTTGGTATGAATGTATCTATAGATACAATGTATGGTATATTTACTAGTGTGGATAGCGTAGTTTTATCAGAAGAAGATATAATATAATTGGATGCTGATTCCAAAGGAATCAATGCCTTAGGAGGATCATTATTTAACACAATCTACATGAAGGTGATTTCTTGAAATTCAATTCATTCCATGTGGGAAAAGAAGCTCAATGTATATGAAGGCGATTCAAAATTCATAGAAATAGAATTAAAGGTTCTATGGAACAAATGCGAGAACCTAAGAATGATCCCTAATGAGTATTTAGATGCATTATTTGACCAAGTGAATGCTGTTATGGAATACATGCGTGGTTTTAGAGAAATTATTGAATATGTAATGATTTTTAAGCGCATCTTGAGAATAATTACACCCAGTTCAATATGAAAATGTCTATACTAGAAGATAAAGATCCAAAGGAGCCTAAATTGGATAGTTTTCATAGTACTCTTATTGCATATGAGATGATAAATAATTATTATGAGTCTATGGAAAAAGGGAATTCCAAAGAGGTGGAATTTAAGGACATGAAGAAGTTCACTATTAAATATGAACAACAAGAAAAAGAGACAGATGAGTTCATATTGTTCCTTTCCTCAAATATACAAATTAAAAAAAGGAAATTTCAAATGGAAAGTTCCTCTAACTTTATTTCTATTTGTAAAGGTTGTAAATATTATAGTAAGGTGCCCCAAGAAGTTTCATGATAATATTTAATATGAAGTAGAAATTCCCATGAAGATGTCTTCAGCCTATGTGAAAGGCAAGAAATTTTTTAATAGAAAATTCTTCAAAAAGAAAAATATTCTTTCACAATAAAATGATAGTTATAAATAATTCTAGGTTGAATAGATGAATAACTATAAGGATCATGAATAAAATACTATGGTGGAAGTTGTAGGTTATTTCTGGATAATGTTAGATTGTGATAATGATGAAGGAGAAGTCAAAGGAAGGGTTAATCTATATGCTGAATTGGAAGCTTCTCTTGAGGAGATAGATGTTTGGAGATCCAAAATGAATAAATCCAATGAATTGGATCATGATGATAAACTATATATATAGTAATAAGAAGAATACAAGTCTAAGATGATAAAATAAATTGAAAATCTTAAGTATTCAATGCCGAAGAACTTAGAAAAGGTTGTTGAGTACAAGATCAAAGTTGAAGAACATAGAATAGTGATCGATGGTTTTAATAACATATAAAAAGAGAAAATAAAATGTATCAAATAAGTTTAAGTGAAAATTTTCAATCTTTAAATAAAATTAGAAGATCAGGAGAGACTCTTTACATCCGATATGAAATTGGGAAAGCAGATAACTTAGGAAATAGAAAAGATTGAAGTGGAACATAGATGTCTAGAATAACAGAATCAATATTTATATACAAATAAAAAGTCTAGTGTGGGGCTTGATCATAAAAATAAAGTTGTCCTGATTGATGTCAGATTGAAAGTTCCCACTCTGAGGATGAAAATTGATTTGGGTAAAAATAAGAATAAGGTTTAGAGAAGATAAGGAACAACTAGTCCTATAATAATGACTCCTTGGAATTTTACTCATAGTAGGTGTTATTTCTATGGAAATATAGGACATTCCCAAAATGTTTGTTCATTATCCAAAAGGCACTAAAGGGAATAATAGAAACAAATACAACCACCTAGAGTTAAATATTCCAAGAATGATTTTGATGGTCACTGTTTCTAGTGTGGATGATTTAGGAACATGACCAGATATTGCTCATAAACAATGAAAAGGAATGTTCCTAAGTAGAACCAAAGTGGTTGTAATCAGCATCCCAAAGAATCATCAAGTTAGATGAAAATAAAAAATTGATTTGTAGCTCTGTATGATGAAGTTGTTCCATCATACTCTGAGGGAGACCAAGAATATCAGTCCACACCAGGAATCAAGTCAATAATATGGATAAAAAATAAAAGGCCTAAGTAGGCTGTGGTTGTAGATATTTTCCTTAAAGCATCTGATTATGTTGGTTTATGGATCCTTGATAGTGGATACACATCCCATATGATGATCAATAAGGATCTTGTTATAGGCATAAAATATGACAGGGATGATGTTGTAAAATTTGTAAATGATGAAGGATTGACGAATATTAGGTTAGGAAAATCAAAATCTGCATGAAAAGATATGAGACATGCTAATGTCTTGGTTGTTGAAGGTATCAATAAAAATTTTCTAAGTGTTAGTCAATTACGTGTCTCAGTTCATGCCATAAGATTTACCCAAAATTTGTGCATCATCAATGGAAAATATGGTACAATGGTTTTATTAGGAAATAACATGAATAAGAACCTCTACCTTTAGATTGGAGAAGAAGATATATTATTTATCTCTAGAGAGGGAGAAAATAGGTTTCTACAAAATTGGCTTGGTTATGTCTACCAACCATCCCTGGATAATCTAGTCAAATGTGATGTTGCTCAAGATATCCCCAAGCTATCGTGTGATCATACTCATAATGAGGGGATTTTCAATAGGGGAATATTATCATAAATATGTACAAGAAAAAATAACAAAATTAAACCAGAGTTCTTTAATTGGTTCATGTAGATGTGTGTGGAACTATATTACCAAGATCCATTGAAAAGAAGAGGTATTATGTTTTTTTTCATGGATATTTTTCATTTCCCACAAGTCTGAAGTGTTCAATTGTATAAAAAAATATCATAGGGAAGTTGAAAGGATTCTTGGACAAAATATTCCAACATTTATAACTGATAATGGTATATAATTCACAACCATTTAAGTGAAATTTTATCTTAAAAAACACAGGATAAGGAATAATGTTTCTATAGTGAGAAATCCTCAACAAAATAGAGTGTTTTAGGGGAGAAATTAGATCATAAACAACATGTTCAGAACAATTCTTATTGAAAATCACATACAAGATAAATTATGGAAGGAAGAAATCTTGACATCAGTCTATATATCCAATAGGTATTTGTTTTTTCTAAAATAAGAAAAGACTCCATACAAGCATGGTATGGAAAGAATCCAACATTGAAATACTTTTGAATCTTTGGAAGTAAGTTTTTTATTGTTGATAAGAAGAAACACAAGAAATTTGAATCTTGTGAAGATGATGTGATATTCCTTTTTTATTCAAGAAAAATCAAATCATATAAATTCTTTAATAAGAGGATAAGAAAAGTAGTTGAAAGCAATGGTGTCACTCTAGTAAGGAATGAAAAGAATCTTTAATAATAAATGAACAATTTTATGATAATAGTGATGAGAGGTAAGTAACTCAGTGGGATTTGAAGTGGAAAATGTTCATTGGGAAAAATATATTAATGATGAGAAATAGGAATTCAAAACGGTAAATTCACAGAAGATGAAGAGTCGATTTGAAATTGATAGAAAAAATATCATTGGTGATCAGGCAGTTCCATTTCAAAAATAGTGAATTAAGTCTCTAAAGTAGGCATACTTCCTATCTCAGGTATAACCTAAATGTTTTGAATAAGTATTTGGATATGAGAACTGGGTTTAGGATATGAACGAAGAGCTTGATGAAATTGAGAAGAATTAAACATGAGATATTACTTCGAGACTGACAGATAATAATGTCATTGTGACCAAATAGTTCTTCCAAAATAAACTAAATGAAGATAAATTGGTAATTCAAAAAAAATCTTGACTAGTGTTAGAGGGATACTCCCAGATCAAGGTAAACAATGTTGATGAGAAATTTTCACATGTTTCAAGGATCGATACTATTCACCCATTCTTATCCCTAACAATGAAATGAAAGGTCAAAGTTTTCCATATGGATGTTGATGCATGCCTACTATGGGATGTGATAAGAAAAATCATTTACTAAGTTATAAATGTAGTAAATTGGTTAAAATTGGTTGAATCCTAAGAGGAGCA
Organism: Viscum album; assembly: GCA_963277665.1. NCBI lineage: Eukaryota > Viridiplantae > Streptophyta > Magnoliopsida > Santalales > Viscaceae > Viscum > Viscum album. The sequence goes on along the minus strand of OY728131.1, from coordinate 225,577,868 downwards.
CACAAAAATAAAGATGTCACCTTCAATTAGAAGAAAAATGGTGTGTTTTTGAAATTGTTTGATTTTGAAAAAAAAGAAATAAACTAAAATAAGGAGATAAATTAAAAAAATACTGAGAAATAACTGAAAAAAGTGATTGAAAACTATTATATGATAAGTGTGATCAATTCGGGTTCATTTTAGCAATTTTAAGTCTATCCTAGTTCCAATTTATCCAATTCTCTTATGCCAAATCGATAAAAGTGATATTGCAAAATCGCTTCCTCATACTCACTTGTTCAAATGGAAATGGTGAGAATAAAACTTAAAAAAATCTCAGCATGGCAAAAACACCTTCCAATGTGTGATAGAATTGTATAAAATACCCCCAATTGACTTGGAAAATTCCCAATCAGGTCTTGTTTATCCCAAACAATCATGAATGTCCACTACCCCTCCCACATGTACTAGAGATCGGCATGTTCTTAGCCATCAAGCCATGGTATATTACATCATATATAATCCAAAACCACATGGTGGGTGATATTGTTAATTTAATAAATAAATAATAACAATAGAATCTAAAATAAAATTCAATCACACATGAAAATAAAAACCGCTATAAGAAATTGAAACCAACTTCATAGAAGAGAGAAAAGGATCTTAAACATTTAGTGTAAGAACTCAAGAATTAAAAAATGTAAAACATATCCTTCTAAAATAGAACATAATTTTACACCTACATGTGAAGGGTATCTATAAATAAGGTGTTAGAAGAATACATTACAAAACTAAGAAGAACAAAATAGGGAAAAGAAAGAACACAAAATTTTTGTCTCCAAAATCTATCAACAAGAAGTTTGGTTATTTTATTCCCACCATATGGATGAAAATATCCAAGGTACATTCTTAAAATATGTTCAAAATTAGGTTGGATTTCTACCCTCAAAAGTTCAAATATTTTGGATAAGTTTACATGAAATTATTTCCTCCTTAATGAAGAATAATATTTATGGTTTAAGAATACTGTTCCCCAAAATACACTTTGACTCATGCAAAGGTGGACTTAATGAGAATATTTCTCCCTGAAATTTAATGATAACCTAAACGATAGATTCATCCTTAACACGCATCTAAAATAACCTCATTTTATGGTTTTTTTTCTGAGATATACCTCATTTAATGAGGTAGGGTCTATTCTACTAGCCAAAGTAAGTCTTCAACATGATTGATTTTCTTGGGCCTGTGGTATTTATAATGGGCTATATTTCCATAAGAAGAAGTATAGGACCACAAAAATAGGAGTACTATAAAAAAATTAATCACTCCATTTGGATAAATTTATAAAATTTATACTCAGAATAATTAAGTGATATAAAACTGTTAAATTTCATGAATTAACCAACTTTTACATTTTAGCTCAAAACTAAACAAAAATCCTAAAATGATGAAAATTAGATAAAATTTATTAATTAGAAGGAATTAATTAATTTAAAAATATGTTATGAATTATGAAAATATTATCTCTATCAATTCCCCCACACTTAGTACTTGGAATCCTCGACAAGTAAGCATCAAAATCAAATCAATGAAAATTTAAAAAACATATCCATGAGATCCACTAATTTAACACCAAGAAAGAGAAGATATCATGACTCCAAAAAAACATTATTTAGAGTTTTCCATTAATTTCATTCAATATATTTATTATTCATTTCTCCTACCATCCACACAAAACACTTACCTCACTTTCATTTTATTTCATCACAAAAAATATTAATTCTCAACAAAACTTTTCTCATCCAAACTCATATAAGGCTCACCATAGGATTGATAAATTTCTATATCTCCAAATGATGTGAGCAAAGGACATATGTTTATCATGATGACTTTTTATGGTTGTTCTATTATTTTCAGTTGGTAGGGTTTATATATCAAAAATGCTGAGGCAGAATAAGGAGGGTTTGGCTATTTTTAAAGAAAAAAAATTCATGATTCCATTTTCACTCAAGTATGGTCTTATCCTTAATCCTAGTAGGATAAAATCATCTCTAATAATATTGAAAAAATGATAGTTCACACTATTCATCATTTACATATAAAAAATTTCAATCTTCTTAAACATAATTTTTCTTGAAAGCACCATATAGGCATGACTTTCTTTCTCATTTGGAAGCTCCATAAAGGCACAACTTATTTTTCATGAATGATCCAGAAGGTCAAGACTTTCAACAGAATGATTTTATTTTCATAAGAAAACACATATCTTCATTATTTTATTTTCCATCAAAAGTATCACCAAATGAGGTAACACAATATAAGACAACATCTCCCAACACTTAAGTTCAACTAGATCATGAAATTCCACTTCAAGAGTAGGTTGGATAGGTAAAATTGGCTTAAAATGTTGCTAACCTAACAGGATGTTCATGTATTAAAAAGGATACAAGGATTAAATGTACATGGAAGGCCAGAATAAAAATGATTATCATGAAATGAGACTTTAAAACCAAATAAATTCATCAATCATTTAAAATTCATGCACCTCAAACCCACATGTTTTGATAGAAATAAATCAAATTCTTGTTAGAGAATAAATGGTATGGTTCTCTCAATAAGTGGGGTGAATGTAAAGAAAATAAAAAAATGGTTTATAATCCTCATGAGAAAGTGATTTCAAAGATAAATAAAGTGAGATGTGGTATTCGATTAATAAATTAGAGGACTTTTTATGAAATTCTCAAAGATTTAAACTTGAAACAATGTCATTTTCAGCTTTCATTTAATCTTAGTTTCATGGAATAAATTTTTTAAATCATTTAAATAGGCTTAAAAATAGAAAATTTAATCATTTGAGCTTATAAGTTTCAAAAACACACAAAAATTGAAAAATAAACACACAAAAATTTGAAAGGCACACTTTTTTTTTGTTTTTGGAAAATTGAAAAGTTTTTTTTTTTGAAATTACTAAACTACTAAGGTTCCCTCTCCGACACATAAATGATTAAGTTTACTAAATGAATTCAAGTGGATTTAGAATGTAATAATATGTGTAATTTAATCACAGTAATAAAGTATGTATAAAGGAGAGATATTACGTGATGGAAGTTATTGATAAATAGTTTGGAGGAGTGTGATTACCTCCATAGGATATGGTGGCATGGTCCCATGGAATTTCTTCAACCCATTACCATTAAAATTAAATAGATAATTCTATACATCCTTCACAATCTTCAAAACCCTGATATACATGAGTAACTATAAATAGAACTACCCATCTAGAATGAAGTTTACCTAGAAATAGCTTGGGTCTTGAGTTAAATAACATTACTGTGTCTCTAGGATGAAATTTTTTTATTGGATTATCTTTTCATGAGATACTCTAATTCTATCATTTTAAATATTATAATTTTTAAATTATTACCTTATAATTTTCTCCAGCTCCTAAAACTATAATCTACTCCCTTTATAAGTAAATTCAAGATCCAGATTCATCTTTTTCACAGCCAAGTACACCTTATGTTCCAATTCTATAGGCATGTGACAACTTTTACCATAAATAAACCTATATAAACTAATTCCTATCAGGGTTTTGTAGGCTATCCTATAAGACCATAATGTGTCTTCCATCCTTTGGCGCCAATTATTCCTATTTGGTTTAATAGTATTTTCCAAAATTCTTTTTATTTACCTATTAAACACTCAGACTTGACCATTAGTCTATAGATGATAGGGAGTTGACCTTTTATGTTTCACCTCATACTTATTCAGAAAAACCTCCATTATCCTATTGAAAAATTGAGTCACCCAATCACCAATGGTGGATTAGGGTACTTCAAACATTCAAAATATGTTAGCCCTAAAAAAATCAAAAACAACTTTAGCATCATCAGTCCTGGTGGATTTTGGTTCCACCCATTTTGAAACATAATCAAATGAAAGAAAGATATAAGAATTTCCAAATGAAATTGGAAAATGGCCCTTAAAATTTACTCACCAGACTTCAAAAATATCAAAAAAATTAAGTGGATTTTGGGGAATTTCTTATCTATTAGAAATATATCCATAAAAATGAAATTTTTCACACCTTTTTCAAAATTTATAAGCATATTTAAAAAGGGTGGGATAATAAATACACAATTTTAAAACCTTACTTGATTTAGTATGAGGTACAAAGTGTCCTCCATGAGCTAAAGTGTGAAAAAACTCAAAGAAATAATCAATTTAACTTTGTGGAAAACATATTCTTATCACTTGGTTATTGAAAATCTTACAAAAAAATAGATCATCCGAGATGTAATATCTAAATTCAGATTTTAGTTTTTAAATTTAGTAGAGATTTAAATGAGATGGGACATAAAATGTTATCAGATAATTATCCATGTCAGCATACTGAGTCACTTCTCTTTAGATCAAGTATAATTGCTCTCTTAGAAGGTGATCATTCATCAGTTATTTATATGGAATTTCAACTTCAGAAGTGTTGGGAAGTCTTCTTAAATTATCATCCCCTTGGTTCTTATCTCCCTTATTTTCCTTGATTTCTATTTTGAACTATTATAGTAGTAACATCCATCTCACTAGCCTGGATTTAGCTTTATCCTTCTTCAATAAGTACCTAAGAGCTTTATGATTAGAAAACATAGTGACTTTAGTTCCAATAATATACGATATAAATATTTCTAAAGAAAGTAACACTGCTAAAAAATATTTTTCTATGGTTGTGTAATTGAATTGGGCCACTTATAAGGTTATTGAGGAAAAGTAAATGAATTTTGGACTACCCTCAATTCTTCGAAAAAGGAATACTCAAACATGTTTGGTTAGATGCATCACAAAGTAGCTTGAAGGGTTCTTCCCAATTTGGTGGTTGTATCACTAGTGGTGTAATCAATATCCCATTCAATGCATCAATGGATTTCCTACACAAACCATTGAAATCAAAATTTTCATCTTTTAAAATTAATCTAGAGAGAGGGAGATAAATCTTACTAAAATCTTTGATAAACCTCTTGTATAATCCTGCATGTCCTAAAAATGATCTAATAAGTTTCTAAAAAGTTGAGTAAGCCAATGAATTCATCACATTAAATTTTAATTTATCCACTTCAATGCCTTTATTTGAAATTAAATTATCAAGGAAAATTACTCTCTCAACCATGAAATGGATCTTTTCAAAATTTAAAACAAGATTATTTTCAATATAGGTTTTAGAAAGATTTTCCAATTTATTTAAATAATGGTCAAAATAATTTCCAAAAACTATGAAGTCATCCGAGAAAAACTCCAAGAAATATTCAATGTGATCAAAAACTCTACTTACCACACACCTATGAAATGTAATTGGAGCATTACATAATCTAAATGAAATCCTTTTGTAACGTCCCGACTTTAATCAATGTATAAACTGTTTAATTTTTTTTTCCAAATCCTTAAACAGACCTAGGGAACGTGCCTACACACCCTATTATGGATCCCAGACAACTATTAAAATTATTTAAATAATTTCCAAAGTTTTATGTAAAATATTATATCATGCCCTAGAGCAGTATTCAGGTTAAAAATAATTAAAAAGGGATAAAAAAGTAATAAAAATAATTATAAGGAAATAAAAATAAATGAAAAGGGGATACAAATAAACACTAGAATAAAAGTGCTTGGAGAAGAGCGAAAACAATTAAAATGGGTTAACCCATTTTATTAAATATTTTCCATTCTCCCTCCATTATTTTATTTTATTTTCCTTTTTCCGTTATTTTTCCTTTTTTTCTCCCTTTTTCTTTATTTTTTTTCTTTTTTCCCTCTCATCTTCCCTTGCTGTGTCACCCCCTATAGCGCACCCTTTGGTGCGCCTCTTCCTCCTCCACTATCCCTTCAGAAGCCTGTTATGACTCTGATTCACATCTATTTCTAATTTCGTCTTGTGCATTATGAAGTTATCAATAAGTCTAACCTCATGCACCAAGAATCATAGGATCTCATCCACTCTTCATCATGTAATCTTCCATGGAAGGTTTTAACTTGAAATTGGGTACTTTCTAAAATAATCTAATTTCTTCCATTATAGGTCAAATCAAAGGTCACCATAGAACGTATTATCCACTAAAATTATGAGGTAGGGAATATACTCTCTTTACCATCATTTTTTTGTGTCTTTTAGATTTCATGTTGTGCCACTCGTTGGTGCCTATCAGCGTTAGTCAATTTTCCTATTCTAATTTAATTAAATTACATGGATTGACTATTGAAACCTTATTTTAAATGAAATATATTTTTTAATTTCTTTTAACATCATTGGATACCCCTTTGGATGTGCTGACATATTTGTCCCAAATTCCATTATCCCTAAATAAAGAATTTACTAATTTCATGTGTTATACAACCCCTCTTTGGTTGAGTTAAATCAAATAAATTATATAGGATAAATTAAAAGATTAATTTTGGTGTTTTGTTGATTGTTTCTACCTAATTATTTCCTTGTTAAAAAATAATCTTACCGTTCTATGCTATTATAAAAGAGAAAAGTGCATTTTTCTACTTATTCTGATAAAGTGTTTTGATTGTGACAGGTTTTCTTAAATGATTAGGATGTATGTGGATCCTTTTTTCTTAAATTGTTTTGTTGCAATTTTAAATGCATACTCTGTGATATCTACATTCTTTAAATCTAATTAAATTTAGGGGGTGAGACAATGTGGGTTCCATATTAAGGAATACACATGGAGTCTTCGTTCCTGATTGGTTACCACACTACGTACTGAGGAGGTGATGTATTAGGATTTTCTAGAGGAGGGTTTCCATGGGTTTTCTATATACTCATAACTAATAATGATTCTCTAAGGGAAAATTTTGGATGGACCCAGTGGAAAAGTGGCTCTGCCATGACTTAGGTGATACACGACCCCTTATGTGCGATACCCCATACAGACTCATGATAAAGCCATGCATCGAGTGATACTTGGTCTTTCAGAAGATTTCCTTAGATGTGCTTGATGATATTAGATAAATTGAAGGATTTACCATAGTGATACCTTCGATAGGATCTCGGAATCCAACTTTAAACTTTAATATAGTAATAATGATAATGCATGGAGTGTTTTATTTGATTCATCTTTTGGTTCCTTGTTAATTGTGATAACTTTATGGTGATTTAAAGATCACTTTTTCTACACATAAAGTAGACCAAAGATAAAGCACAAGCTTGGCGGTATGTTTCTTTTTGTCTGCCTTCTGTTTTTCTAGCCTTTATATATATATACACATCCTGCTTATAATATGTACTTTATTCAAATTCTCAGATTAGGCCGAAGCAGGTGGTAAGGGATGGGTGCTGTTGAGAACCCAGACAAAGTTATACTTATTTTATTTAGTTAATTTCTTACATTTATCATATACTAGCACACTACTTGTGTTTACAACATGAAATGGAATCGTTTAGACACCGTGGGTGTTGGTCTATTGAGTTTTTATCTCACACCCTTCTTAGGTTCCATTTGGTACCCTATTAGACTTTATTTCCATATATATGGATATATGGAAGCATGATGCTCCCAATGCTTGATTGCTTTACTATTTTGGATGGAGCTTGGGGGTAGAGGACCAATCCTATGTTCGAGATTCACTTGTTTCACTTTTTGTTTTTTTCATTATAGTTTTTATAGAATTCTTGTATTCTTGATTTCTGTACTTTTATTTTAGTATATACATCATATCAAAACATCATGGTGTATTTGGTTTGATCAATCTTCTTCCACACTTTTCATTTATTCAGTTGGGAATATTTAATTGCTTCTACTGTAGTTTGTTTATTATATGCTTTCACCACTTGTTATAAATTGTTTTTTCCACTATGTATTACTTAAACCCATGCGGGAATGGTATCCCCCGAAGACACATTAGAAAGGACATCATTTCTAGTTGTCAAACATTGGAGTTCAGGGAGATGCGCTTGAGGTCATGTGGCCAACCCGGCTCAGAGCACCCTTCTAGTTCATCCCGGGACATGGATGTTACAAAGTGGTTTCAGTGGTGGTTATTTTTTTCCTTTTGTGTTACTGTTTGGGTCAGATAGAAGACTAGGATATAGAAATTTGGAATGTACCCTGTTCTTGGATATAGCTAACCCATGTACATAGGACACCCACATTCCTAGGTTGGGATTGCAGTTATTGATTATACCAATTATTGTTGACATGATTTTACCATTTGGTGACACACTTGTTTTATATTGTTATTGATATCAATATTATTGAGATAATGTTTTTTACCAGTGAAGACTGATGATATGAGGGTAATGATTTTAAATGCATCTTATTAGGCACCATATGGATTAAAATGAAATGAACATTTCCATACCATATCTACTTTTAGCGTGAATCTTCCTAGTTTCATGTGAGTGTTGTTGTGCCTAGTTGAAAATTTGAAGTGCCTGTTTGTTAAATATAAAGTTGTGATAGTTGTTAAATGTTAACTCGAATTTTATTGGGAAATAGGTAGTAGGCATCAATTTAGGGATCCTTCTATGTTTTCTATGACTTATCTAGACTTGGCTCTTGGAAAGAACTATATGTTGTGTAGTGAGAAAAGGTAGGCTATGTACCTACCCTCTTTATTTGACCTTTACCTATATTCCACATCTACTACGAAATTCGGTCTAAAGGTGTGTGTTTGGATATTGTATACCAATGTTGCCTCAATGTATTGTTACTGTACCTTAGGAGAGTGGAAATGAGCACATTCCAGAGATGGTGGGTCCAGAACCACTAGAAGTGCCTCTTGTATTGCCTCCTATAGTGTTACCTGTTTTTCCACCCATAGTGACTCATGTGGTACCACTTCTTTTTGATCTTCCGATGGACCCTGATGATTAGTTTAGGGATAGTCTTCTCAGGTATATGAAGTTTGTTTAGAATGTTCCCAGACCTTCCCCATATATGGAAGAGCTTACATGAGCCTTTCTATAATAGCACCCACCCACCTTCTTGGGGAGCGACGATCTGCATGATACAGAGTCTTGGATAGAATCCATGAAGTTTATCTTTGATCATCGTGAGATGATTCCAGAGCGGAGGTTCAAACTTACAGTCTACATACATTGTTACTTTGCTAATAATTGGTTGGATTTTATTTTTTAGGTGGGGAAGACCAGAGACATGGTTTGGGAAGAATTCCAAACAGCCTTTTATGATTAATTCATTCCAAAAAATCTAATATATGATCATATCAGGGAATTATTACATCTTAATAATCGATCTATGATAGTGTTAGAGTCTTCTAATCATTTCACAGAGCATCGAAATTTTGCTCCATCTTTGACCGATGATGCACATACAACTATGATACACTTTGAGGATAGACTTAGATACACCATCCAGTCATAGGTGAACGTATTTCGTTTGAAAATTATTATAGAGATTTTGAATTATGCCCTAATTTTAGAACGAAATTTCATGGAAGCTAAACCTATGACACATGGTGGTTAAATTCCAAGATAGGGTGATAGTTCTTCGGGTAGTAGGATGCACTGCTTTGAGGGTGCACATACAGAAAATACCAGCCAGATGACACATACTAATAACATTATCATATGTCATCGGTGTGGTATAACTGTCCATAAGAATCCCTAGTGCACGAGGAACCCAATGGAGTGCCGAACTTGTGGAATGTTGGGTCACCTTCAGTGCTTCTACCATTCTTTCTCATCATCATCCAGTGGTAGAGGATCCATACCAGGCCCTCTATTAGGTATGGGTTCTATGACTCCATAGAAGGATGGAAGTCCATTTTCCGCCAACAAATTAGACCAAGGTAATGGTGGAGACCACATTCGAGGAAATAAAGTTCCAAACTATTAGTGTTATCAGAGCGGACCTGATCAGGCTAGTTAGGCAGTATCTCAAGGACGTAGTTCTGGGCTTATTTATGCAGTGCAACCAGCACTAGAAGATCATAGTACATGACCATCTACGGTTAGAGGTACTATTTTAGTAGCTTGTACTTTAGTTTCTTTTCCATTTGATACCGGTGCATCACACTCCTTTTTAGTTGCTGCTATCGTTGGTTTTAAAATTGAGTACCTTTGTGGTGTTATGTCTCTCAACACTCTACTAGGGGTCAAGACAGAGGGCATATGCCAGTGCCAAGAGTAACCCATTGAGAAAGGTGGGTTCCAATTATTTTGGAATTTTTACATCCTCGATATGTCTGGAATCAGCTTCATTCTTAGTATGAACTGGATCACTCTTTGTCGTGCCCAAGTGGATTGCTATCGCCATCAGGTGTCCTTTAAATCACCTGAGGGTGAAAAATATATACATAAAGAAGATTGATATATGAAAATAGATCGATTTGGAATTAAACTTACATGACTGGTAAGAGTGACAACTCAATTAGAAAGTATCTTCATGAGCGATCAGGGAACACTACTAGTGGAATTCCCTCCCACTGTGGATTGTTTTAGGGATGTATTCCCTAATGAATTATCTGGATTACATCCAATGAGGGATGTGTAGTTCACTATCGAGCTAGTTCCAGGTTTAGCACTAGTGTCTATTCCTACTTATAGGATGACACCGAAAGAGGTATAAGAAATCAAAAAGTAGATTAAAGTCCTTGAGTCCAAGGGTTTTATTAGACCTCGTACAACACTGTGGGGTTCAATAGTTATTTTCACTATGAAGGCAGACAGTACCCTCATAATTTTTTGTGTATTATTGTTGACTCAACCAGATTATGGTAAAGAATTGATATCTATTTCCTCGTATAGATGAACTCTTCAACCAACTCTGAGAAGAAACTGTTTTCTCCAAGATTGATATGAGTTCCGGATATCACCAGGTGCGCGTGCGACAATCTGACATACCACGTACAAAGTTCCAGAGAAGGTATGTCTTGTACAAGTATCTAGTTATTTCATTGGGCCTCACAAATGTTCTAATAGTATTCATGGATTTGATGAATAATATTTTTCACCCCAACCTTGATTCCTTTTTGGTGGTTTTTGTTGATGACATCTTGGTGTATTTGTGCTCCAGAAATGACCATGAAACCCATCTTGAGATCATGATGAGTACACTGAGAGAGCACCAACTATTTGAAAAGACCATCAAATGCCACTTCTAGATTGATAAGGTTCACTTCTTGGATGATATAATATCTGAGGTAGGTGTATCAGTTGACCCAAAAAAGGTGATCACTGTAGTTTCATGGGAGAAACCCAATAATTTTTTTTCCATACATAGTTTCTTGGGGATTATTGGCTATTATAGGTGTTTCATCTAGGATTTATCCCACTTTTTATTACCTCTTACAGCCTTAACTAAGAAGGGTGTATAGTGCATCTAGTCAGAATCTTGTGAAAAATATTTTTAGTATTTAAATGGAAGACTAACCTAAGCTCCAGTCCTGATTCTACCTGAGCTAGGAAGAAAATATATTATTTACTATGATGCATCAAGAATTGGATTGGGTGAAGTTTTGATACAGGGTGATCGATTCATGGATTATAGATCCCACCAGCTAAGACCTCATGAGTGTAATTATCCTAAACATGACCTTGAGTTATCACTTGTGGTTATACTTTACACTATTAGAGACACTACTTTTTGGGTGAGAAGTTCATTTTTTACACAAATTGTAAAAGCATTAAATATATCTCAAAATAGTGAGAATTGAATTTAAGGAAGTGTAGGTGGGTTGAATACCTACAGTTGTTCAATTTTTGGCTTGCTTATACCCCTGTTAAGGTAAATTCTGTGGTTGATGCTTAGATCCACAAAACACAGACACAAGCCATCCAGAAATCCAGTAGTGAATGGAATACGAAGGCTTTGTTTTCTGAGATGCATCTAGAGGTTCAAAAAAGTGTAGACAACTAGTTTTAATAGCTCTTACAGTGACATCCTATCTTCTGGAGAAAGTTTGTATGTGCTGGTTATCTGATCCATAGGGACTGATTTTGAGGGAAAGCATCATAGGAGAGAAACCTCCTCCTGGTAGGTTTGTTGATGGCAGTGAAAATTTACTATATCATGGCTGAGTATGGGTACCTTTAGATATGTGGGAAGAGGTGATGAAGGAATATCATACCTCTATTTGGGTAGTTCATCCTGGACATACCAATATGTACAAATACATGTGTCGTCAATACTGATGGCTGATTATGAATAAGTAGATAGTGAGTTTCATCACTCGATGCTTCACTTGTCTGTAGGTGAAGGTAGAGCACCAACGACCAAATGGACCACTACAAACTCTATCCATTCCTAAGTATAAATTGAATTAAATCACTATGGATTTTGTTATAATATTACAAATATATCCTTGAGTAAGTGATGTATTATGGGTGATTGTCGATGGATTGACCAAAGTCGTACACTTCCTACCTATATGGGAGATAGTGCGACTTCATGGCATAACTCATTCTATTTTCTCAAAGAGAGATGCCCACTTTACTTCACAATTCTGTAAAGGGTTTCAGAAAGTGATGGGTTCACAAGTACTCTTGAGTACGTCATATCACCCTCAAACTAATGGGAAGTCCGAGTGGACCATACAAGTGTTAGAGGATATGATATGAGTCTATATCCTTGATTTTGGAGGTTCCTGGGAGAAACAAATTCTTCTTGTTGAGTTTACTTATAATAATATCTTTTATGAGATAATTCAAATGGAATCATATGAGTCCCTATATGGTATACCTTTCCATTCACCTTTATGATGGGTCAAAGTTAGTGATGAATCTCTGTTTGGTCTTCACCTCATTCCAGAGATGTCTGAGAAATTTTAGCTGTTTCAGAAGCATATGATTATAACTCAGTCCAAAAAAAATATTATATTGATCATCACTATAAACGTCTTGAGTTAGAGGTGGGACATCAAGTCTTTCAACACGTTTCTCCAATTTTGGGTCACATGTGGATCAGGAGACATGGGAAGTTATCACTGAGATACATTAGGCTATTCAAGATATTGGAGAGAGTTGGTCCGGTAGCCTATCGATTACTGTTACCTCAGAGGTACTATGCCATGCACGATGTCTTCCATGCATCCCAGCTTCAATGATATCATACATACTCTCTCATTCATGTGACCAGGATGACATAGATCTCAAAGAGGATTCATCCTTTGAGGAGCGTCTAATCCGTATTTTTGATCGTAGCATGAAGGTTCTCCAAGAGATTTTGGTTCCTCTGGTCCAGGTGTTATGGAAACATGGATGTGTTTAGGATGAGACATGGGAGTGGGAGACTGATGTGCTTGCTCAATGGATGGAGCTTTTCTGAGATGATTTTCCACTAACCTTAGAAGGGAAACTAAGGGGTGAGTTTCTCAAGGAGGGGAGGTTTTAACGTCCCAAATTTAATCAATGAATGAAACATTTAAATTTTAAGTCTAAATCATTAAAGAAACACAGGGCACATTCCTGCGCACCCTATTATAGGTTTAGAAAACTATTAAAATTATTTAAATAATTGCACGGGTTTTATGTAAAATATTTTATAGCGCCCTAGCACAATGTTTGGGTTAAAAATAATTAAAAAGGGATTAAAAAGGAATAAAAAGAAATTTAAGGAAATAAAAATAAACAAAAATGGTATAAAAATAAATAATATAATAAAAGCGGTTGATGAAGAGTGGAAATAATTAAAATGGGCTAACCTATTTTATTAATTATTTTCATTTCTCCCTCCCTTTTTATTTTTATTATTTTATTTTATTTTATTTATTTTTCTTTTTTCCTTATTTTTCCTTTTATTTTTTTCCTCTCCCTTTTTCTTTCTTTCCTTTCTTTTTTCCCTCTCTTCTTCCCTTGGTCTGTCGCCCCCTTTAGCACCCACCCTTTGGTGCGCCTCCTCCTCCTCCACTCTCCCTTAGGAAGCCCATTGCGACTCCGATTCACCTCCATTTCCAACATCGTCTGGTGTGCAGTGAATTTCTAGGTAAGGATAACCTCACACACTAAGAATCATAGGATCTCATCCACTATCAGTCGTGTAATACACCGCGGAAGGTTTTAAATCGAAATTGGGGTTTTTCTAAAATCATCTGATTTATTCTATTATAATACAAATCAAATTTTTTCACAAAGCATAGGATCCACTATGATTACAAGGCATGGAGTCTGGTCTCTTTCCTATAATTTTGTTGCATCTTTTAGATCGCATATTGTGCCGCTCGTCTGTGCCTACCAGTGAGATTTAATTTTTCCTATTCTAATTTAATTAAATTACTCGTCTTGACTATTGAAACCTTGTTTGAGATGAACTATATTATTTAATTTTTTAAAACATCATTGGATAGACCTTTGGGTGTGCCAACTAATTTAGCCTACATTACGTTAACATTGAATAATTAATTTATTAATTGCATGTGTTGCACGACCCCTCTTTGTTTGAGTTAAATAAAATAAATTATTTAAGATAAATTGAACCATGAATTTTTAAGTTTTGTTGGTTGTTTATGCCTAATGATTTCCTCGTTAAAAAAATTCTGACTATGCTATGATATTATAAAAGAGAAAAGTGTGTTTTTTTATTTTATTGATACAGTATTTTGATTGTGACGGTTTGTTTTGAATGATCAGGAAGTATATGGCTCATTTTAGCTTAATTTTTTTTACAATTATAAATTCATAATTTGTGATATCTTTTTCCTTGAAGTCTAATTAAACTAAGGGCGTTGAGAAAATGTGGGTTTCGTATTGAGGACTACACAAGGACTCTAAATTCCTGATGGGTTACGACACTATGTACCAAGGAGGCGATGTATTAGGCTTTTCCCTACGAGGGTTTCCATAGGTTTTCTATATAATCATGAGCAACACTAGTTCCCTAAGGCACAATCGAGGATGAACCCATTGGAAAAGTGGCTACGCCATGCCTCGGGTGATACTCGACCCCTTATGTACGATACCTAGGACATACTCATGATAAAGCCATGCCTTGAGCGATACTTGGTCTTTTAGAAGATTACCTTGGATAGGCTCAATGGTATTGGATAAATTGAAGGATGTACCATAGTGATGCCTTTGGGACGGGCTTAAACTCCATATATAAACTTTAATATAGTAATACTGATAATTTATGGAAGGTTTTATTTGATGCAGCTTTGGGTTCTTTGTGATACCTTTTTAGTGTTTTGAAGCACACTTTTTGTACACATAAATTAGACCCAAGCTAAAGCACAATCTTGGGGTTATATTCCTTTTTGTTAGCCTTCTATTTTTCTATCCTTTATATATATATACATCCATCTTATTACAAGTACTTTATTCAGATTCTCTGCTTAGATCGAAGCAGGTGGTAAGGGACATGTTCCATTGAGAACCCATACCAAGTTATACTTATTTTATTTTCTTTAGTTAATTGCTTAAATTTATCATATATTGGTACACTTACTGTGTTTACAACATGAAATGGAAAGGTTTAGACACTGTGGGTGTCAGACTACTAGGATTTTATATAACACCCTATTCGGACACCATTTAGTACCCGAGTAGACTTTATGTCTATAGGTATGGAAACAAGGAAGTGCACTACTCCCAATGCTTGATTGCTTTACTATTTTGGATGGAGCTTGGAGGAATAGGACTAAGCCTATGATTAATATGCATTTATTTCACCTTGTTTCATTTTCATTACAGTTTTGATAGCATGCTTGTATTCATGCTTTACATACTTTTATTTTAGTACATACATCATAGCATGACATAATTGTGTATATAGTTTGATTTATCAACTTCCACACTTTTCATTTATTCAGTTGGGATTATTTAATTTCTTCTACTGCATTTTATTTTTTATATGAATATACTACATGTTATAAATTTTTTTCTTCTATTGTGTGTTACCTATTACCTATGAGGGAATAGTCTCCCCCACAAACACATTAAAAAATCCCTCGCTTCTAGGTGGTAACATCCAACATTCGAGGAGATTTGATTGAGTTCATGCGAGCAACCTGGCTCAAAGCACCCTTCCAGTGACTACTGGGATGGGGACATTATACCTTTTATAAAAAAATGTTCCAAAGGGACACATAAAGGTAGTCTTCTCTCGATCCTATAGAGCAATGGTACCTAAAAATAACCTGAAAATCCATCCAAAAATCAATAATGAGTTCTCCCTACCAATCTCTATAACATGTGGTCAATTAAGGGGATTTGGAAATGATCTTTTCGAGTAAACCGATTCAACTTCTTAAAATATATGTACACTCTCCATATATTCTGAATTCTTATAAGGATTAATTCATTATTCTCATTCCTCACAGTGGCTAGACAAGTTTTTTTGGAACTACATGAATGGGGATAACCCATTGTGAATTTGAAATGTGATAGATTATCCCAGCTTCCAAGATCTACTAGATCTCATTCTTCATAACCTCCATCAAGGTGGGATTCATCCTCCTTTATTACTATATGATAGGTTTGTAATCCCCCTCAATAAGGATTCAATGTGGTCATATTTTTGGGTTTATTACAGGGATATCACCTAACATCAACCCTATTTCTTGGAAATTATCCCTCAAAATCTCACTCAAATATTTTTATTAGGTTTCAGATAGATTATTATAAATTATCACTCATAATTTCTCTCCCTATATAAGGTACACATATTTTTAATCAGTGGGGAGGGGTTTTAATTCCATATCTGAGGGATTCTCAAGGGATGAAATTAAATTTATGTTACCCACTTATAAAGGTTGTAACTCCTACAAAAAATAAATCATATCATTTTCTTATTCATTTAAGAAATCATCAAATAAATCCAATTTTACCTTCTCTTACCCATGAAATTGTAATCTACATTATTTTAAGAATTCACAAGTTTAGTGATATTTTTAATGGAAAAATTATCTCCTAAGGATTAAAATTCATAGAACATAATTGATTATTCATTTGGTTTAGTACCAAATTCATTAAATAGGGAAAAGAGTGAGTGATTATCTGATGGGTGCCTCATGGAGTCAAAAATATTGAAGTGGATAGTACTATCATCAAAATCCATAGTGATTGTCCCTTCAGGGAAATTTATTATGGTTTAAGATGTATTTAAGAATGGTCTCCCCAAAATTATTGGTGAGTATGATGGAATACTATCTTATATAGTATTAATTATAGAGAGGTCAATTGGGAATATGACATCTTTGACTGTCACAAGGAAATCCTCTAGAACCTCTTTTGGGAAAACTGTGGATCTATTTGATAATTGGACCACCACTCGGGTGGGATTAAAGTCTCCCATTTGAAAATAAGTGTATAATAAGTGAGTAACTACATTAATTGAAACCCCTATATCACATAAAGTATTAGATAAATTTAAATACCCAATGGTTTATAAAATGTAAAATGTCCTCAAATCTTGACATTCTTTTAGAAACTGTGGTGTGATAATGAATGATGCACTTCTTCCCAAGTTTATCCCCTCATTACCTTGAAGTATTCTCTTCTTGGTTCAAGGATACTTCCAAAATTTATCATACCTTGGAATTTTTTTGAGTTCTTCAAAGAGGGAGATATTAATTTCCACTTTTGGGAAGGTGACCAAAATTTCATTTTGAAGTGCTTCTTCCTACAATCTATTTGATTCTATAATCCTTGATAGAAATGGTATAGGTAAGTCTATATTATCACTTTTTTTCTCTATAATGGTGTTTTTTCATCTTCCTCTTTGTCCCATCCTTCTCTACATCCTCTTTATTTTCTTCTTCTCGGTTAATTTTCAATGAATTTTAGAATTCCCAATATTATTATCTATTTGTAAAAGTGGTCTTATTTTAGTTTCAAGGGTGGATGGTGGTAGGATTTATTTTCCACTTCTTGTTGTTATCATGATGAAATTCTCCTTTGGGTTTGGAATTGTTTGATCTGGTAGTTTTCCTTTGTTTTTGGATAGGATTTCCATAAGACTTCCCACCGGGTTCTCAAACTTATCAAACTTATCTTCTAGGCCCTCAACCTTGGATTGTAGTTGTTACACAAGAGGTTTTTCATCGGTGGATGGTTTCTAATAGGGTCTCTAAAAAGTGTGTGGTTTTTGTTAATTTAAATAGTTACAATATTTATTTTGTTAAAATGGTGGGGGGGGGTTTGAAATTGTTACTAGAATGGGGATGGTTTTGAAATATGTTTTGATATGGGGTTTATATTGGTTTTTATGATTTACAAATATATATTGGGAATGGTTAGGATCTCTCCATCATTGATTTTACTAAAAATACCTCATCTTAAAGCACACTTTATGAATTTATATTCCCTATATTTCAGCATACTGGTTAGTGAAATGATCAGGTGATGATCATAAACCACATACCATAGCTGGTGCTTGTTGTTCACCCATTTGTTTCAAGGCCATATATCTAACCAAACTAGTTAGATATTCAATCATAGTTTCTAATAAGGTTGATAGATGAGAAATTATTACCTCATGAATAACTCTTGTTCCAGTACCTCTTGTATCAATTTGTTGTGAGTTTTGGGAGATCTTCTCAATCAAGACCTTGGTTTCTTTTGGTGACTTTTCAATCAATGTGCCCCCAGATAATGAATACAGAGGGTTTCTATCATTTTCTAGTAATACTTTATGAAATAAAATATTAAAGTGATGATCATAAATTTCCTAATGTTGGAAGCTGGAAAATATATTCTTAAATCTCTCTTAGTACTCGTAAAGGGTTTATCCTGATGACTGCCTGATGTCATAGATTTCCTTTCTGATGACTATTCTCCTAGAGGTAGAGAATAATATTTACATGAATCATATCAGTAATTCATTCTAGTAATGCAAAAATCCTGGTTTTAGACCGTACAACCATTCTTTCGAAGCACCTTTCAATGAAAATGAGAATGCCTTTCACTTTACTTACAACATAGCTACTCATCAGGGTTTAAAAGTAGAGAAAAGATATGTGAATTTTTTAATATATTTTTTTAGTTCTTATCCTTCCAATCCATTAAATTTTAGAAGAAATAGGATCATCTTGGGTTTCATCTCAAAACAATTTTGTAACTCTGGAATGGTAATTTGATTGTTTTGATTAAGGAATTGTGGTGCACAAAGATCACTAAGGGTTTGGTTATGATTCCCAGCCACGATGACAGACTCAGAGTGAACACATGAAGTTTTAATTGAGTCTGCAAGATAATTTTTTTCAAATTCATATTTTGAATTATAGTCTCTAAGTCTATTCAACAAGGTTCCTTCAATTTCAATATCTAAGAGAGAATTTCAATTTTTGTGGTTCTAGTCATGTAATTATGAAGAGAAAAGAAAATATTGTTGTCACTACCTTCCCAACAATGACACCAAGTTTTGACCTGTTCTTATCATGGGGTGTGAAAAAAACAATTATCTCCTAATTTATAAATGAATTAAAGTGGTTAAAAAATGTTGTCTCTAGATAGGATCACACAAAAAACAAGCCTCAAACTTTAATTAGAGGTAAAATGGGGTGTTTTTTAAATTTTTTGATTTTGAAAATAAAATAAATAAACTAAACAAAGGAAAGAAATTAAGAAAAATATTGAGAAAAAATGAACAAAAAATTGATATATAACTATTATATGAGAATGGTTATTAGGTTGGGGTCAGTTTTATAATTTTAATTCTATCATGGTTCCAATTTATCCAATTTTCTTATGCTTAGTCGATAAAAGTGAAATTCCACAATCGATTCCTCTCACTCCGTTGGTTAAATGATAATGGTGAGAATAGAACTTACGGAAATATCATATTGGTATAATATCCTTCCAATGTGTGATAGATATATATTGAATTCTCCCAATTGACTCAAAAATTCCCAATCAGATCTTCTTTATCCCAAACAATCAATAATTTCCACTACCCCTCCCACACGTACTAGCAATTGCTGTGTACTTCACCACAAAGGCCTCATCTATTACACCATATATAAACTAGAACCTAGTAGAGGGAGATACTGATAATCGAACAAATAAATAATAACAATATAATCAAAAATAAAATATGACCATACATGATAATAAAAACTGCTATAAGAAATTGAAACCAACTTTTCAGAAGGGGAAAAAGGATCTTAAAAGATTAAGTGTTAAAACTCAATAATTAAAAAATGGAAACCTATACTTCCCCAAACACAAGATTTTTTACCCCACCTTGTAAAGGGTATACATAAATAAGGGGGAATAAGAATAAATTTAAAAACTAAGAATAACAAAAGAGATAATATAAAGTACAAAAAATTTTGTCCTCCAGAATCTGTTCGCCAGAATATTTCTTATGTTATGCCCAACAGGTGACTGAAAATAGCCAAGGTCCATTCTTAAAAGATTTTTAAATTTTTTTTGTCTATAGATCATAAAATTTTAAAGGATTTTGGATACATTTAAAATAAATCATGGTTTTATTATTGAATATGACTTTTTTTAGTCAAAGAAAACTATTCCACCGACCCCACTTTGACTCATGACAAGGCTACCTTAATGAGCACATTTCTCCATGAAATTTAATGTGAACTAATCCCTTAAATTAATATTTCTAAACCAATTTAAAGAACTAAATTTTAATGTTAGTAGTTTATGATATACCTCATTTAATGAGGTAGGGACCATTTTTCTGGCCAGAATATGTTTTCAATATGATTTATTTTTTTTGGGCTTGTGGGAGTTCGAATGGGATTTGGGTCCAGAAGAATAAGTTTAATCCTATGAATAAAGGAATCCCAAAAAAGTAATATACCCATTTGGATAAATTTTTTAAATGTTATGATCAAAATATAGAAGAGATAGAAAATTGTTAAATTTACAGAATTAACCAACATTCACGTTTTATCTCTAAACTAACCAAAAATCCTAAATTGTATCCAATCAGATCACATTGATTTATTAGAAGGTATTAAATCATTGAAAAACATATGATTAATTATGAAAATATTATATTTATTACATATAAATTCAGATTTTCTGAATGGCGTTCTAAAAGAAGAAGTTTTTATCATGTAACTAGATGGTTTTCTCATTCTTGAAGATGAGACCAAAGTTTTCAGTTGAGGAAAGCATATATGGGTTGAAGAAAGAACCAAAAGCATGGTATTAAAAAATTGATCACTTTTTGAAGAATCTAAATTTCCATCTTGGTGGAGTAGACTACAATATCTATGTAAATAATGATAGTAATCAAAGGATGATGGTGCTAGTTTATGTCAAAGACATAATATTTGGTGGATCAGTTAAAGAAAAATGAAAAAAACATTCATAGAATTTATGAAAATTGAGTATGAAATGTCAATTATTAGTGAAATGACCTTTTCCATTGGTTAACAGGCGACAAAAAGCAGGGATGAGACATTTATTTCTCAATTCAAATATTCCAAGGAGGTTTTGAGAATATTTGGAATGGATAATTACAAGGATATGATGACTCCTGTGGCTACCTAGATGAAACTATCATGAGATAATGAAGAAAAAGTGGTTAATGTCATAGAATACATAAATATATTTGGAAGTATTTTGTACTTAATAGTGACATGACACGATATTTTTTTTCCACATTCCAAGAAGCATTGTATCAAGTAAATCCCAAATAAAACTTCTAACTTGCATTAAAAATAATACTTTAGTATATCAAGGTCACGGTGGATTTTGGTTTGCTATACAATGAAAAATATCAAAAATATTTGTTGCCTTATACAGATGTAGATTGGGCTTGTTTAACTATTGATAGAAAATAAATTTTAGGTGGTGCATTCTATCTTGGAATATTTCATCTTTCTTAGCGAAACAAGAAACAAGATTTCATTTTATTGGTCACTGTAGAAGCCTAATATATTGTGTCTTCTCAATCTTTCACATTGTTATTGAAGATGATGAAAAAAAAATTGAAGATATGTGAGTTCAAGTGAAGTCACTGATCAGAATTGATTGTAATAATTCAAGTGCTATAAATCTTAGAAAAAATATAATCAATCACCCATGGAAAAAGTACATTGAAATCAAGTAACATTTTATCAAGGTGAGGGTGGAGCATGAGATTATGAAATTGGATTAAGTGCCTATAAAACTACAAGTTGTAGACATTCTAAAAATGGCCTTACCCAAATAATCTTTTCAATATAATTTAATTTCTATTTTAGTTTATTTGAATTCGTACACGTGAGAGGGTGTGGATGTGGGTCCCCCTCTCCCTAAGGTATGTCATGTTTTTCCCTTACGCGATGATATGTGTTATTTACAACATTGTAGCCATAAAGGAGTGATATTTGGGTTTATTGAGAAAGTGGGAGAAAATATATTGATCATGATAAAGGGAGAAGCTAATAAGGGAAGCATCTAAGTATAGGGAGTTTTAAATATGACGATTGTAAAGATGATCGATCGAAGATCATATATCATGATAGATGGGGTTTGTGGTGAAAATAGTTGAATATTTTTAGAATTAACTAATTCATTGATGAAATTTTTAGGAGACTCTTGTTTCTCATGCCGATAATGGATAATGCATTCTTAGAGTGTGTTTTGAGTAAATTTTTGATCACTATCTGAAATCGTAAGAAGCAAATTTTGGTAAAATATTGAAGAAGATTTAAAGTGATATCAAAGGGTATAGAGTTTTTAACAAACCCAATGGGGGATATTCTTGGGAAATAATACCTCAAGGTAACACTACTACAATATTGGGCTTTGAAGCCCCCTGACACAGGCGACCACCTATGGCGGTCGCTATAGGTGCCCTATAGCGACCGCCTCTGGCAGTGGCTGAGCTTTGCAAAAAAAGGGGGCTTCAGCGCCCCCCGCCCCTCGCGAGCCCTCCTCCCTTTCCCTAGACCTCTCCACGCACCCTCCCCCGTCACCATCCTCCTCCCTCCGCCCTCCACCGTGTGCCCTCCTCTGTCGCTGCGCGCCCTCGCTGACCTCCACCACTCGCCGCCCTTCACCTTCCGCCCTCATCAACCTCCGCCCTCCGCCCACCCTCCACCCTCTGTCCTCCGGCTCTTCCCACCCTCCGACCGCCCTCTGCCCTCCGGCCATCCTCCGCCCTGGCCTCCATCCCCTCCGGCGTCCCTCCACCCTCTGGCCTCTGCCCTCTGGCCTCCGGCCTCCGCCCCCTCCGGTTTCCGCCCCCTCATCCCTCCGCCCTTGGACCTCCACCCACCTCGGATAGCCCCCCCAACCCCGGACAACCCCCCACAGCCCGGACATCCCCCTCACACCCCGAACAACCCCCCACTTTGGACAACCCCCCGGAAAGCCCCCCCGCACCCTGGACCCCCCCCCCCCCCCCCCCGCACCCTGGATAGCCCCCCCCCCCACGCACCCTAGACAACTCCCATTTTGTTTGATTAACAACTATAAAAGTTTGATTTTTTAAGAAAAATCCAATTTATCTTTTGGAAACTTTGGATAGTCCCCTTACTAATGTTTTCTATGACTGCAGGAATGTCAGGGGAAGAGGCAGCAGATCCGCATCATCCATCTGAGGCATCTACGTCTCAGGGTCGAGGAATGTTTTAATGTAATTTTCTCTATTTTTTATGTAATTAATAAACACACACACACACACATTTATATATTTATTTATAACATCTCTCAAATTATGTATAATTTTTTTTTCAAGAGGATGAGACTCGATTGCTTCTTCCTCTTGTAAGAGAGGCCATGGTCGTGGCATTTTATCAGGGAATTCTGACATGACGTTTGATGTTTCCATTGATGAGGTATTTCATCCTGTGGGACTGAATTCCCCTGCATTTATTCATCATTTGGGTCATATCATACATGACCCACATCGATTTCCATTGACCATGCGTGACTGGGCTTTTATCCCTCAGGACACATTTGATCATCTTTGGAGGGATGTTTAGGTTAGAAGACCATTTTACTTTATTCCCAATGTATAAACAATACTAATATGTGTGATTTTTTTCTTTAATAGAAAAATTTTAAAGTATGACTCGATGAGGTTTCAGCCCGTGTGTATGAGAAAATGTCGTAAGATATGGAAAGACTATAAAGGAAAAGTGAAGAGGGACTATTGGGTACCAAATGTGGGTGCCCAGACATTCTGGAAAAGTCCCGAAAGGTGTCCTCCCAGATCAGTAGCTTGACTTAGTTGCATATTGGTATACTAAGTGTTTTGCAGTTTGTATATTTATTTTGGTATATATATTTTCAATAATGTGTGATTTGTTTGAAATTTGAATGAATTGAATGTAGGAGGTGTCAACACACCATTCTGAGAATCGTGCGTTGCAAGGACCACCTCACAGACTCGGGACTCTTCAAGTGTCTCAGATCTGACATGGGGTATTTATTATTCATTTTTAATTTATTAATTAATATGGTTTTGTGTTTATATTCTATTCTTATATAGTTGCAGGAGCAAGGTGCACCGACTGATAAAATGTTGGTGTGAATGAGGACTCATGATCGCAATGATCCAGAGGCTGCAACATTGATAGTAAGTGATTGTACTTACCAATACTTACATAAATATGTATATTAACATATATATGTATATATATTTAAATATTTCATAGGCTAAATTTGAAGTTGAGTTAGAACATATGCCAGAGGAATAGCGACAACTTCCCATGCGAAGGGATGATATCTTTCATCAAATTATTAGTTGGGACGAACATGGATATAGTTTGGCCTGTGGAACAGGGATTCCTCATTCTGTAGTGTCATGCACTACGATTGTTGGTCCTGCTAGTTCTTAGATGACACAACAGTTGCCAGATTTTGTGGCATGACTGCGCGCTTCTGAGGAGGTAAATGCGCAATTGATCGCGGATGTTAGAGTACTGTGGGAATATGTGCGTCCAGGTGATGGTGCAAGGGATCATACAACACAGGTTTATAATGTATTTATTTATTTAATTTATATAACATCTCTCCTTTTTACCACAAAAACTTTCATTACATTATACAAAACTGAGGATCTTTAAGATTTAGTGTCTTGGAAACCATGAACTTAATACATGACAACATAAAACATTTTTCATAATCACTTGAAAGGATTATTCATTTGTTCATCCTAATTTCATTACAACATCTCATAACCAGGGAGCATACATTAAAGGAAAGGGTGAGCAGAAGGCCCAGTAAGGCAAACAAGGGAAACATTTTACATGTGAACTTAAGATACATAAAAAGTCATGAAAAATACCTTTAAGGCATGAGAAAGAGATCATGAGGCATATCATAATAAAAAATAACATTTTTCATAACATGAATATATGGCCACAACATTTAACATAGACAATCATTTCCGTTTCACCAAGGTCCATCCCCAATGTGTCATTAAAAATTACCAAGGTTATTCACCAAGGCGTCGTTAAAAATGGTAATCTCTAGAGATTAAGTCTTTACCCAATGCATTGGAGCTCTATCATGGAGCACCCTTAAATTTGACTTTATTATCATGTGATCCAAATATATAATCATCAATCCTTTCATAAAAACCCATATAGCATAAAAGAAATGGGTTTCATTTCATATTCATCACATTTTAAAAACTGCCTTAAAGACGTGATCTTTATGTCACTTTAAACCCACGGAAAAGGAAAGCAGGTCTCATGTATGTAAATCATAGAATTTAAAATAGAAAATTTTGATATATATGTGAATACCCTTGTAGAAGAAATATGTTTGAGTATTCACTTAATAAAATAAAATAATTTGAGAAAAATATAGACATTTTGAGACGAAAATTCTGCAGCATAACAGCTATGTTATAGGGATTTAGAAAACATTGAAAATAGAGGAGAAATGGGTCACCCAATCAAAGATGATCCATAAAAAAGTATAGGGACAGAATATAAAGGATATAAGAACATGGTAATGAAATTTTAAAGACATACCATATGAAATGAAAAACATAGAAGGAAGACAAAAATAAGATTTCTCTTATGAAAATTCAATAGCCTAACAACGTCGCTTAAAAGTTCAAAAAATGAATTGATGAGATCAAATAGGGTCTCTCATCATATAAACATAAAATATCGGTATGATAGATATATATATCATACCCAAACATAATAAAAATGAACTTGAAAGACTTGACGTAAAAATAGAACTTGAAAATGAGAAGGGTGAAAGAATCCCTTAAAAATTCGGCAGCCGAACGACGCCACTTAAACATTCTTAAAATGAGTTGATGAGATCAAATAGGGTCTCTAATAATATGAACATAAAAGATCAGTATGATAGATATAGAGATCATAACCCATCATAATAAAAAGGAACTTGAAAGACTTGACATGAAAATAGAACTTGAAAATTAGAAGGGTGAAAGAATCCCTTAAAAATTCGGCAGCCTAACGACGCCACTTAAACATTCTTAAAATGAATTGATGAGAGAAAGAGGGGTTCTCTCATCATATTAACATAAAAAGGAAAATATTATGAATATAAAAGAACATCCCAAACATAAGAACATGGAGCATAAAAGAAATGACATGAAATAGAGTACTTGGAAAGAAAGAGAGAGGTAGGATCCCTTACCTTAAAACGTAACTCTTAAAACTCGAAGGTTGGGACCTTGAGGGCTTGGGGGAACCTTGGGAGGACTCGTTGGGAGGTAAGGAGACCAGAACTTTGTTGAGGATGATTTTGGAATGGAAAGGATGAGAGAATAGCTTGGTATTTATAGGGGAAGTGAGGGGACAAGGCATTAATGGCCAAGGGACACCTCCTTGGGGGTATTAGAAAAACCATGGGCTTGCCCATGGTATTTCCCAAGGTGTTAGGCCACATGGGACCCCTAATACAATAATTTATCCTATTTAGTCGACCATACCTTAAAATATCTCACAAAATCATCATGATGCATTCATGATGTCATTAAACATACTGAAACCCTAAAACATTATTTTTACTATTCACTGAAAATTCAACTTTTTTAGAAAACTCCCAAAAATTTATCTTAACATAATACCAATGCTCTGAATTCGAAAATAAAATCCATTTTATAAAAATAATTTTCTAAATATTTTTAATTTAATTTTTAAATAAAAACACTATTCACCGAAATTTCATTTTTTTCAGAAAAAACCCCAAAAATTACCTTAACATAATATTGATGTTCAAAATTCAAAAATAAAGTCCATTTTATAAAAATAATTTTCAAAATATTTTTAATTTTATTTTTAATTAAAAAACACTATTCACCCGAAAAAACTATTACTTGACTAATAATTTCTGAAAGAGTTATTTACCTATTTTATTGAATCACATTACTTAATCAAGGTGCCTATATTATATTAATACTTTCTCTAAGTGAGATTACTAATCCATTTCGTAACATTACTAATCCTAAGCATAAAATCACTATTCATAAATTACTATTCACTAAAAATTAAGTTGATCTTATTAGACCTCAAATTTCTTACTGAACACATTTGCAGAAGACCATTTTTTGAAAATCATTACACATCATTAATTATTTAAGGTTTACAAAAATATTTTAAAATATCCTTTTTTATTCATCAATAATATACATCCTACATTTATTCAGACATTGTGAAAATTCAAAAACTTCACCATAAGAAAAAATCACAATTTTTATTTATCAAAGGATTACACAAAGCAGTTACAGTCTCCTTACATAGCCCCTTATAACCCCAGCATAGGACCTAAGTGTAAGGTGTGCTAAGGTGAGAGAATCTGAGGGTGGCTTGGCCAACATTGCACGAGTAGTAATTTCTATCAGTTTGAACTTCCCACGAAGGTGATTCTGTTCCAGCTTCACACAAAAAAATTTGTCTTGGGTTTGGTCCAGAGAAAAGCCCAAAGGTGCTAAATCCTTCCCAAGTTCTGTTAGATGGGATTCTATTGGCCTGAGACTACTGGATGAGGCCATTGAATCTTCTTTCTATATTAATTAACCAAGACCACTTGTATTCAGAGACAATAATCACAACATTTAGTTTCCAACAGTCATATTGACCAATGGTCATATAACTGTCAAAACACAATCGTATCATTTTAATTATAATCATTTTATTAAATGAAATAGTTTTGTTGAGTATAAAATAAAATAACACACAAAATTAGGAAACAAAATTTATTCAAAATTTCAGGTCGTTACATTCTTCCCCCTTATGAAATTGCCTCCTCGCAATTTTTAAAATTGGTCTTGGAAATTTCATTGAAAGTACCACATCGGAAAAAGAGTCAGTAAAACTATTATTTTAAAAGAAAGAAAAAGAAGTACAAAGGTCACCCGAGTTAACCCATACTAGGATTCCGTGTAGGGAAACATGGATATGGAAGAGAAAACAATGGGTCATGTTCTGATAGGGAGTGATATAGAACATGATTAGGAGAAAGTTAACCACAAGAAAATAACAAACTTGTGATTTGTGTAAATGGTCTTTGATTACCCAGTAGGAAACTTAAACCAAAAGAGTTTTTGTTTTACATTCCTTTTAATAAATTTGAGGAATTCATTTACTACATAGAATAATAACACATAGAAATGTACTTACCTTCAAGTATACTTTCATCCTTTAATAAGATTCTACCAAAACTAATCTTTTCTCTAAATGATGATAATTCAAAAACACTTGGTCTCATCAAAAGCATGAGAATCATCTTCTAGGGAATCACATAATCTACAAAATATTAACTATCTATTTCTTCTATCTTTAAACATTATCCCACAAATAGTAAGGGTAAGATAAAACAACTCTTCAAAAATAAAGAACCCCATATGAATGGAAACTACTTTCAAATGTTTAAAATTCCACGATACTACCCAAAGTTCATCATAGACCATCCCATAAATAACCTTCCTTAAAACTCCTCAAAATAAAACAAACTAATATTGAAACCCAAATACAAGAAGGATTTGATAACATAGTCTTCCAAGATAAACTTTATCGTTCATCTCCAAACAACACCAACCACTCCTAACATATTATAACAAAAGTAACTAACCTAAACATATTATCACCAAGAAAGGTTAATCATTTACATAAGTAACCTAAATTACTATAAGTTCACCTTAAATTCATCTATTATTCAAAATATAAGTCAACCTTTACTCTTTAATGAAAATACCATAGTAATCAATTTACCATGACCATATAGGGTTCCCAAAATAATGAACGCCTTCCAAAATAATATTCTTCTTTTAATCCCCTAACCATCTTTTTTTTTTCAAGAAGAACAACTTCACAACATCAACATGTGGTACATAACAGTAGATATTTTCCTTAATGATATAAAACCATCTTAGGTAGTGACTCGATGTTCTTAGAAAACATTAAAGATATGCTCATAGGGCACAAACTAAAATACAACATGTCATAGACAATTATTGCGAAGAAGTTACATGTACTTTAGTCATCATGATCCATCTCAGCATAGGACTTGCATTGTTCCCTTTTCCTTGAAGATTTTTGATGCCCATCATGCTTCTCATCCCTTCCAAGAGACCATTTCCTTGGATAATGTCCAAATTCTCCATATTTGCGACATTGAAAAGTATAAGGTACATTAGATCGAACCTTATCTCTATTCATCACATTATCCATTTTTTAAAGCAATTGGCTACTTTATGCCCTATCACCCCACACTTAAAACATCTCCCGGTTCCTTTATGAAATTCTCCTTGGTGCCCCTTTCCACACTTTTTTCACAAAGAAAATTGGGTCTTCTTTCCCTTATCAACTTTATCAGATGAACATCCTTGAGACTTTGTCTTCTTATTCCTTGATGAATTTGGGCATTCAACTAGGTACCAATTATTAATTGTGATTTTTGATAGCTAGTTTGGCATAATCACAATATGTTCAACTTTATCTCTTGTCATCTCTATTATATTAATAGGGCAATCATGACATTTCTTATCACATTGGTTGTTGGGACATGTTCTTCCATTTCCCGCCATTAACTAAGAAAAGAAAGTATAATTAGGGGGCTTAAATACTTAGCCAATAATCCTGAAAAGGAAACTTAAGACATAGAAGGATGAACTTGTAGAATAAAAGTATACCCTAACTTGTGACCCCCTAGGTTCCAATCTAGGTTATCCATGATCATATATTTTTATGTGAATCGTTACTTTATTTTATCTTTATCCCTTTAATAATGGTTTATACAAAGCTTATGAATTTACCAAAGCAAATCCCCCAGGAATGTGAAACCAAGAGTGAATCAAGGCCCGTTGTTTTGCACCAGGTTACCCTGGGTCAAGCCCGAAACACCTTGTTAGAGTTTTCACTCCTAGGAACATCTGTCCCAGAGCCACCTCTACTTGTTCATATCCAGAGAGGAATTTATTTGTATGGAACCCACTTACTCAACACTCACCAAAATACCAGGAAGATTTACTATATTTAAAATTTTATATAGGGTTATTCCTAAAGTTTTCATATCCTAATTTCCTCAAATAACTAAACCATCCTTTGATACCAACTATAACATCCCGCCTTTTTATCACATAAACTTTCAATACATTATACAAAACCGAGGATCTTTAAGATTTAGTGTCTTGGAAACAAGGAACTTAATACATGACAACATAAATCATTCTTCTTAAACACTTGAAAGACTTTTTAATTTGTTCATCATAAGTTCATTACAACATCTCATAACCTGGGAGCATACATCAAAGGAAATGGTGAGAAGAAGGCCCAGTAAGGGAAACAAGGGAATCATTTTAGATGTGAACTTAAGATACATCAAAAGTCAAGATAAATAACTTTAAGTCATGAGAAAGAGATCATGAGGAATATCATAATAAAAAATAAAGTGTTTCATAACTTGAATATGTGGATACAAAATTTAACATAGAAAATCATTTCCATTTCACCAAGGTCCATCCCCAAAGTTTCATTAAAAATTACCAAGGTTATTCACCAAGGTGTCGTTAAAAATGGTCATCTCTAGAGATTAAGTCTTTACCCAATACATTGGAGCGCTATCAGGGCTCACCCTTAAATTTTCATTTATTATCATGTGATCCACATATATCATCATCAATAATTTCAAAAAAAAACACATATAGAATAAATGAAATGGGTTTCATTTCATAGTCATCACTTTTTAAAAACTGCTTTAAAGACATGATCTTTATGTCACTTTAAACCCACAGAAAAGGAAAGAGGGTCTCATGTATGTAAATCCCATAATTTAAAATAGAAAATTTTGATATATATGTTAATACCCCTGTAGAAGAAAGAGCTTTGAGTATTCACTTAATAAAATAAAATAATTTGAGAAAAAGAGAGAGACATTTTGAGATGAAAATTCTACAGCATAAAGGCTATGTTACAGGATTTTAGAAAACATTGAAAATAGAAAGGACATGTGTCACCCACTCATAAATGATCCATAAAACAGTATAGGGACAAACTATAAAGGATATAAGAACATTGTAATGAAATTTTAAATACATACCATATGAAATGAAAAACATGGAAGCAAGACAAAAATAAGATTTCTCTTATGAAAATTCAGCAGCCTAACAGCGTCACTTAAAACATCAAAAAATGAATTGATGAGATAAAATAGGGTCTCTCATCATATGAAAATAAAATATATGTATGATAGATATAGATATCATACCCCAACATAATAAAAATTAACATGAAAGACTTGACATAAAAATAGAACTTCAAAATGAGAAGGGTGAAATAATCCCTTAAAAATTCGGCAACCTAACGACGCCACTTAAACATTCTTAAAATGAATTGACGAGATAAAATAGGGTATCTAATCATATGAAAATAAAATATCAGTATGATAGATATAGAGATAATACCCCAACATAATAAAAAGGAACTTTAAAGACTTGACCTGAAAATAGAACTTGAAAATGAGAAGGGTGAAAGAATCCCTTAAAAATTCGGCAGCCTAACGACGCCACTTAAACATTCTTAAAATGAATTGATTAGAGAAAGAGGGGGTATCTCAACATATGAACATAAAAATTATAGTAGGATGAAAATAAAATAACATCCCATACATAAGAACATGGAGCATAAAAGAAATGACATAAAAGAGAGTACTTGGAAAGAAAGAGAGAGGTAGGATCCCTTACCTTAAAACGTAACTCTTAAAACTCGAAGGTTGGGACCTTGAGGGCATAGGGGAACCTTGGAAAGACTCCTTGGGAGGTAAGGAGATCATAACTTCGTTGAGGATGATTTTGGAATGGAAAGTATGAGATAATGGCTTGGTATTTATAGGGGAAGTGAGGGGACAATGCATTAATGGCCAAGGGACACCTCATTGGTGGTATTGGCAAAACCATGGGCTTGCCCATGGTATTTCCCAAGGTGTTAGGCCACATGGGACCCCTTGTACAATAATTCATCCCCTTTAGTTGACCATCCATTAAAATATCTCATGACATCATCATGATGCAGTCATGATGTCATTAAACATACTGAAACCCTAGAAGTGTATTTTTACTATTCACTGAAAATTCAACTTTTTCGGAAAACTCCCAGTAATTTATCTTAACATAATACCAATGCTCTGAATTCAAAAATAAACTCCATTTTATAAAAATAATTTTCTAAATATTTTTAATTTAATTTTTAAATAAAAACACTATTCACTGAAAATTCATTTTTTTCAGAAAAAACCCCAAAAATTACCTTAACATAATATTGATGTTCTGAATTCAAAAATAAAGTTCATTTTATAAAAATAATTTTCTAAATTTTTTAAATTTAATTTTTAATAAAAAAACACTATTCACCCAAAAAAACTAATACTTGACTAATAATTTCTGAAACAGTTATTTACCTATTTTATTGAATCACATTACTTAATCAAGGTGCCTATATTATATTAATACTTTCTTTAAGTGAGATTAATAATCCATTTGGTCACATTACTAATCCTAAGCGTAAAATCTCTATTCATAAATTACTATTCACCGAAAATTATGTTGATCTTATTAGACTCCAAATTTCTTACTGAACACATTTGCAGAAGACCATTTTTTGAAAATCATTACACATCATTAATTATTTAAGGTTTACAAAAATATTTTAAAATATCCTGTTTTTATTCATCAATAATATACATCCTACATTTATTCGGACATTTTGAAATTTCACAGACTTCACCATAAGAAGAAATCACAATTTTTATTTATCAAAGGATTACACAAAACAGTTACGGTCTCCTTACATAACCCCATATAACCCCAGTATAGGACCTAAGTGTAAGGTGTTCTAAGGTGAGAGAATCCGAGGGTGGCTCGGCCAACATTGCACAAGTAGTAATTTCTATCAGTTTGAACTTCTCGCGAGGAGGATTTTGTTCCAGCTTCACACGATGAAGTTCGGCTTGGGTTTGTTCTAGACCAAATCCCAAAGGTTCTACCTCCTTCCCAAGTTCTGTTAGATGGGCTTTGATTGGCCCGAGACTACCGGATGAGGCCATCGAATCTTCTTTCTATATTAATTTACCAAGATCAATTGTATTCAGAGACAATAATAACAACATTTAGTTTCCAACAGTCATATTGACCAATGGTCATATAACAGTTGAATCCCAGTGGTCTCATTTTAATTATACTCATTTTATTAAATGAAATAGTTTTGTTGAGTATAAAATAAAATAACACACAAATTTATGAAACACAATTTATTCAAAATTTCAGGTCTTTACAATTTATATTATTTTTGTTATGAAAATATTCATAATGTTTATTTGTTGTAGGCCCCTGGCCCACCGGATGGAGGTAGAAATCATGACCATGCATGACACATCATATTCACGAGGTGTGTTTTTTTTTACTGGTGGGGTTTTTATTGATATTTAGGTTGGGTTTAAAGTGATATTTTTTGTGATTTGGGGGTATCCTGTGTGTTTTTTCCTGATGCAATGTTTGTGTGCATGAATTTAGAAGTAACCATGAAACTGATTAATGATTTGGATATTTTTTGTTCATTTAATTCTTTAATGTTTTAAATTTCATGTTCTATAATAGTTTTGAAAAAACCATGTGATTCCTAATATAAACCATGAAACTTGTTTTTGATGACTGAGCTCAGGTTCACTATTTGTAGTCCCCAAACAACCCCCCCCCACCCAGAAACCCAGGACAGCCCCCCCGCACCCCCGGACAGCCCCCACATCCCAAACAGCCCCCCGCCCCTCGACAGCCCCCGCCCCTGGACAACCGCCCCACCCCAGACAGCCCCCCCGCACCTCCGAACAGCCCCTCCTGCCCCCCAAACAGCACCCCAACCCCCCGGACAACACCCCCCAACCCGGACAGCCCCCACCCCGGACAACCCTATCACACCCCTGGACTGCACCCCCCCCCCCTCACCCCCAGACAGGCCCCCCTGGACAACACCCCCCACCCCAGACGGCCCCCCCGAACATCACCCCCCCCCCCACCCTAGACATCCCCCACCCCGGAAAGCCCTCCCGCACCCCCCAGATAGCCCCCCCACACCCTCAAAACGCCCCCGCCCCCCGGACAGCCTTCCCCACCCCCGGACAGCCCCCCCCCCACCCCCAGACAACACCCCCCACCCCCGGACAGCCCCCCACGCACCCCCGGATATCCCCCCCAATTGTGAAACTATACAATAGACAAATTGGCCATTATGCTATTAGGACATTAGGGAAATTGGCCAGTTGGCCAATTGTTCAATTTAATGTTAGAACAAATGGCCACTAGGCCATTATGCCATTATTCCAATTGCACAACTATACAGTAGGCCAATTGGCCGTTAGGCCAATTGGTGGTTATGACATTAGCCCCTTTAGATAAAACGTGATCTGAATGACCTGAAACCACACGAATAGAATAGGAATATTATTCGTGACATGTAGGAGGAGACGACACGTCCATCGGATGTGCAGTGCGCACGGTACGACGGAATGTGTCGATTTCACCAGTTCGACGCGCTCTCAAAGGGTGCATTGGGTGGTCAAAACCACCCAAATGACCTTGTAATGCCATGAAATCATACAACAACAACCGATCTGTGAATTGTGAAATTTTCGGATAGACTACACGTCAATCGGAGGTGCCGTTTGATCGCGGTGACCGGAAATGCGTTTCCGGAGTCATAAAAGACCAAAACGGTGTGTGATGATCGAATTCAATTAAAACGTGCTCCGAATGACCGGAAACCACATGAAAATAATAGGAATATTATTCGTGACATGTAGGAGGAGACAGAACGTCCATCAGACATGCAGTGCGTGCGGTACGACCGAATGTGTCGTTTTCAGTAGTTCGACGCACTCTAAAAGGGCGTGTTGGGTGGTCAAAACCACCCGAATGACCTCAAAATTCCCTGAAATCATATTACAACGACCGTGGTGTGAATTTTGAAATGGTCGGGTAGATAGAATGTCAATCGGAGGTTTAGTTTGACCGCGGTGACTGGAAATGCATTTCTGGAGTCCTAAAAGACCAAAATGGTGTGTCACGGTCGAATTCAGAGAAAACGTGCTCCAAATAACCTGAAACCACACGAAAACCATAGGAATATTATTCGTTACATGTAGGTGGAGACGAAATATCCATCGTACGTGCAGTGCACGCGGTACGACCGAATGTGTCATTTTAAGCAGTTCAACGCGCTCTAAAAGGGCGCATTGGGTGCTCAAAACCTCCCAAACGACCTCATAATTCCAGGAAATCATACGATAACACCGTGGTGTGAATTGTGAAATGGTCAGGCAGACGACATGTTAATCAAAGGTTTGTTTTGACCGTAGTGACAGGAAACACGTTTTCGGAGTCATAAAAGACTAAAACAGTATATCCCGGTCGAATTCAGAGAAAATATGCTCTGAATGACCTAAAACCACATGAAAACAATAGGAATATTTTTCGAGAAATGTAGGAGGAAAGGGTATGTCCATCAGACGTGTGGTGCGTGCGGTATGATTGAATGTGTCGTTTTCAGCAGTTCAGTGCGCTCTAAAAGGGCACATTGGGTGGTCAAAACCACCCAAAAGACCTCAGAATGACATTGAATCATACGATAACAACCGTGGTGTGAATTGTGAAATGGTCGGGTAGACAAAACATCAATCAAAGGTTTCGTTTGACTGCAGTGACTGGAAACGCATTTCTAGAATCATAAAAGACCAAAACGGTGTGTCATGGTCGAATTCAGAGCAAACATGATCTGAATGACCTGAAACCACATGAAAATGATAGGAATATTATTCGTGACTTGTAGGAGGAGACAAAACATCCATCGGATGTGCGGTGTGTGCAGTACGACCAAATGTGTCATTTTTAGCAGTTCGACGCGCTCTAAAAGGGTCTGCTGGGTGGTCAAAACCACCCGAATGACCTCAAAATGCCATGGAATCATACGAAAAAAACCTTGGTGTGAATTTCAAAATGGTTGAGCAGACGACACATCAATCGGAGGTGTCGTTTGACCGTGGTGAATGGAAACGCGTTTCTGGAGTCAAAAAGACCAAAACGATGTGTAACGGTCAAATTAAGAGAAAACGTGCTCCAAATGACCTTAAACCACACAAAAACAATATAAATATTATTCGTGACATGTAAGAGGAGACGGAACATCGATCAGACATGCGGTGCGCGCGGTACGACTGAATGTGTCGTTTTCAGCAGTTCGATACGCTCTAAAAGGGCACGTTGGGTGGTCAAAACCACCTGAACGGCCTTGGAATGCCATGAAAACATACGAAAACAACCATGGTGTGAATTCTGAAATGGTCAGTCAGATGTCATGTCAATTAGAGGTTTCTTTTGACCGTGGTGACTGGAAACACGTTTCTGGAGTCATAAAAGACCAAAACGGCGTGTCACGGCCGAATTCAGAGAAAACGTGCTCCGAATGACCTGAAACCACACAAAAAATTAGTAATATTATTTTTGACATGTAGGAGGACACAATACATCCATTAGACGTGCGGTGCGTGCGGTATGATCGAATGTTTCATTTTCAGCAATTCAGCGCGCTCTAAAAGGGCGCGTTGGGTGGTCAAAACCACCCGAACGACCTTAGAATGCCATTAAATCATATGAAAACAACCGTGGTGTGAATTGTGAAATGTTCGGGAAGAAGGCACTTCAATCATAGGTTTCATTTGACCGCGGTGACAGGAAACACGTTTCCGGAGTCATAAAAGACCAAAACGGTGTGTCGCGGTCGAATTCAGAGAAAACGTGCTCCGAATGACCTGAAACCACACGAAAACAATAGGAATATTATTTTTCACATGTATAAGGAGACGGAACATCCATCATATGTGTGGTTCACACATAAAACATTCCTTTTTAGATAATAAAACACTTTTAGAAACTAAAGAAAAGACTCCAAAACAAGAAAAAAAATCCTAAAATGATAACATTTATTAAATTGGGGGTTTTTAATTATTATATCACCCATGAGATGTCAAATTTAATTTTAGTATATGTATATAATAAATTAATAAATATGTAAAATTTATGTTTGTTTTGTTTAGTTTTTTTCTTTGTATCTTATTGTAGGTTTCTAAAGCAGATGGTTGTGGATTGTTGAAGCACCTCTATCATTTATTGTTTATGATGATCTTGATGTTTATGGTGTTTGGATTCATCTTCCATTTTTTATGATTTATATGTTTTTTTTTTATTCTGTACCATGAATTTTTTTTTAAAATATTTCCAGTTTAGCAACTGCAGCAGGTGGTCGCTATAGGTTTCCTGCTAACCTCAATAGCGATCACCATTGGCGGTCACTTCAGACAAACAATGACCACCAGTGGTGGTCATTGTACGCCAGCATTTAGCTCAGCTTCAGAGACCACCAATGGTGGTTGCTGTAGGCCGGAATTTCAGCTAGCTTTAGTGACTGCCAATGGCGGTCGCTGTAGGCCTACAATGTCGGGCCTAAAGCGACCGCCAATGGCGGTCGCTGGGTGGTCTCTAAAGGCCTATAACGACTACTAATGGTAGTCACTATAGGACGAATTTTTAGTAGTGTAACATTGTAGTGTTTTGGGATTTTTGTTCTTTTTGACAAAGTTGGCCAACAAGGTTATTTATGGAGTTCCAACACGATGGTTGACCAATTATGTTGATAAATATTGGAGACCATGGTTTAAAAGCTCTAAAAGTGGTATAGAAAATCATTTATAAAAGGTAGTGATGTTTCCC
This sequence comes from Viscum album, assembly GCA_963277665.1. NCBI lineage: Eukaryota > Viridiplantae > Streptophyta > Magnoliopsida > Santalales > Viscaceae > Viscum > Viscum album. Next base: position 225,539,793 of record OY728131.1, on the reverse strand, counting down.
ATTGTTTTCCAAAATTTTGGGGTCCAACATTTGGAGGATGGATCATGTTTCACAAAATTTATATTTCCAATATAGCCTCATGAAAATATAGAAAATGAAAGGAATTAATGAAAATCCTATGTTTCAAAAAAGTTTGGCGATTCATGAAGGTATGGAGTTTTGTGAAATAAGGTTTTAATAAAAGATAGTCGAGTAATGAATGAATGATGGCACATTTCCTGATTATGAGAAGTTTTATGAATGGAAAAATACCATGAAGTTCATGAAATAATAGAGTTTTACTAAAAACGAATGAAGAATTTCGTGAAAAGGAAGTAGTGAGATTTAATGATTCATGAAGGGGAGGAAATGTATATAAATAGGAAGCTACCCACTCATTTTAATTGAGGAATAATTTACAAAATACAAAGTCTTTGAATTCGTGGAAGTGTTTTGTGAAGGTTTTTTCTTATGAGAAAGTTTTTATGAGATCATCAATTTCATCAAGAAAAGATGTTTCATGAAATCTATGAAAGCTTCACAAAAGTTATGAGTTTCATGAAAGTTATGTGTTTCATGAATGTTTTGGGTTTTATTAAAGAACAATTTTTTTAAAGAATGGTGAAGTTTCCTAAAAGTTAAAAAAGGGTTTCATGAAAGTAAATATTTTGTGAACTAGAAGGAGTTTCCTAGTAAATCTATTGTAATGTGGTATTCATCAATCAGATTAATGTGGAACTTAATTACACACCAAATAAGGTGTAAAAATATTGGAACTAAGGCTGTTATTTGCTAGAAATGGAGTATGGTTTGTGTTTTCTATCAATAATCCCATGTAAGATCAAGGAGTTTGAATGGAAATGAATCTTATATTTCAATCTAGCAATAGTATTGAAGGTGGTGTTTTTTCTAATTGTTTACCAAATTTTTGGGGTCCAAAATTTGGAGGATGACTTACATTATGAAAAGTGGATTTACTTGAAGGCCATATGAAAATATGGAAAATGCATGAGTTTCTTGAAGATGGACTTCATGAATTTTGTTTCATTAAGGATCAAGGATAACTAATGGTGATCTACTTGACAATGATGAGAATCAATAATGAATAAGAGTTGGAACATCTTGAATGGTGAAAATGATCTCCGTGATTACGAGAATTGGAGTATCGCGGCGTGCGATGGTTTGATGGGTAACTTTGTGAAAACATCAACTAAAAATGGTTCTTCACGATTGGAGGATATATGTAAATGTGGTTTTTGAATATTCATAAAACAAGGTAATAGGTGGTGGAGAATCACTAATAGATGAGCCTATAAATATAAGGTTACCCCTCCGTAGTTAACATGAATTTTTCTAATGAAAATCTGTAATCACCCCGATTTCACGAATCTAGGGGATCTCTGTGAAACTGAAATTCCATGAGATCATGAGCATCATGAAAAGAATTTTTTAATCTCAACTAATTGTAATTATTATGAGAAAAGGGTGATTTGTGATTATGGTGTATTCCATTTTGACTCAGTGAGATTCGTGGAGGTAGTTTTCTCCATGAAGGCAGTGAGCTTTGTGAAGGCACTTTGTTCCTTGAATACAGGGGCGCTTCACGAAGGAGCTTCATGAAATTTAATTTTGAAAATCATTTTTCAGTGAACAATTCTTTCAAAGTGTATCAAATTAGGTCTAGGGTGAAAGAATAGTCTCATTCTAGATAGTGACAAATAATTTAATGCAAATTCATTGAAGCGACCTTCAAGTCGATAAACTGAGTTAGACTTCTCTCAAAGAAGTGAGCTAAGGGTAGTCGATGGAAGTTTTTTGAGGGAAACAACATTCTATCCAAAAAATATTATAAAGGATGTGTGTCTAGAATAGAGTGACTGTGTTTTTAATTATTTATTCCACAACTAGTGATGATTAGTGGATTTAGGTACAATAAAAAATCTGTCGGTGTGTGGTCCTTGGACTATCCATTAGTGGAGAACTATGTAAAATTATTGTGTTTTCATACTATGTGTGATAATTTATTTTAATGCACACTACCAATAAACAAGTTTGAAAGGTTCCTACAAATGTGGGAACAAAATATTTTAATTTAAAATAAAAAGTTGACACCCGGATTCACCCCTCCCCTCTTAGGGTGTTCTAGGATCCTTCAAGTGGTATCAGAGGCAGGTTGGTTGCTGGTGTTAAATATTTTTTTTCTATCATGGAAAATTTAATTAATGTTAGGTTAGACCCACCCATATGGAATCAACTTTCATATTTGGAATAATAGGATGATATCTCATATAATATCTCTTGGAATTTAAGTACTCTTTTCTACTGCACAAGGGGTTCATGTCACCGATGCAACTGAACTGTCTATGATAGAAATTGATTGAAAAATGCTTGATACAGATGCTAAATCTCATAATTCTCTTACTAAATCTCTATCTACTTAAATATATCTAAAGGTGATGAGTTTCACATTAGCAAAGTCTATTTGAAAAAAACTTTAAAATATTTATGAAGGATACAATAAAGTGAAGGAGGAAAAACTTCAAGTTTTTTATAGTAGGTTTGATGATATGAAGATGCATCTAGATAAAAATATAGATACGTTTTTCAATTGAATTACTAAAGTTTTAAGAGAAATTCGAGGTATTGGTGAAGAAATAAAATACATTGAAATTACAAAGAAAATATTGATATGACTTTCATCTCTTTACAATCCAAAAGTGTCATCCCTTGAATAAAGGGATATTTTAAAACTTTCTTTGGATGATCTGGTGAGGAGTTTGGTTTCATATGAAATGAGAGTCAAAACAAAGGATGCAACAAGTCGTGTTAGTAAGGATATGGCATTCAAAGCCGTGAAAAACTTGAGATTCCATGATATTGGGTTAATAAAGTTGATGAGGAAGACAAACTTATTTCCCTCTTTTCCCAGAAATTCAATAGAGTAAAAGAGTTATTTTACGGTAAGCTACCCTTGGCATGTTTTTATCATGGAAGAGTTGAGATCATTGCCTCTCAGTGTTCAAGGAAGTTCGATGATAAAGAATGTGAAGCTATAAACTTTCAGAACCCTCAGAAAAGGTTTTCTCAAAAAGGATACCTCAAATATGGAAAGAAATTATAGAGAAAGAGTTTTTTATGTAAATAAGAAGATGATGACATTTATTTTTTTAATAAAGAAGAACCTGAGTTTAAATATGGAACCCAAGATTCTATGATGGCTATATTTGAAAATTCATATTCATCAAAAGTTAAAGCTAGAGAAAATCAATTTATTTCTGATGTTGATCTCAAAATAAAACTTGAGGATGATCTTGGTGAGATTGAGAATCAAAGAAACAAAAGAAAAAAGTGGAGATAAGTTGTGGAAGAGTTATCATAATATATTGATCAAATGGAAGATGAAATCAGTCAACAAAAAGAAGTAGTAAAAGAACATTCAAAATATTTTGAAATCATAGAATATATAGTTGAACATAAACTAAAAATTGAATAAAAGGAAAAGGTCATTAATGACCTTACATCCAGACTAGAGGAGAAGTACAAGACTGTTGAGGGTATTTAATAAGAAGTTTTTACTCTTAGGAGTAAAATTTAAATAAAATAAAATTCAAAAGGAGCAAAGAATAAAATACAGTTTGGATGATTCTCAGATTTGGATCTATTGGGGAGAGCTAAACCGAGTTTTAATGGATTATAAAAGGTTTTTAATTATCAAATATCCACATGTATTGTAAAAAGTGGAATTTACTATGATGATAAGACATCAAAGGTTGGAAATAAGACATACCAAAGAAAAGAGAAATCGAAATTTCAACATATCACAAAGTCAACTGAAGTCCAAAAATGATAGAGCCTCAAATCAAACTGAAAGGAGAACTAAATCCTATCCACAGTTTCCTCAAAATGATATGAATTCAAACTATTTTCCAATAGAAGGATACGTAGGGAGGAATAGAAATGAGAATAAATTTCCCCTGATGAAATTTCAATTATATGGTTATTTGGGTCATAGCTTGTCATACTATGAAGAGGAAAGGATATATTTGAATGGGGAAGAGATACAAAGTCAAAAAAGAAGAACAAATTCATATCCCAATTCTAATATAAGAAATAGTTTATATGGATATTTTTTCCATTGTTCTAACATTGGGCATAAATATGTTTATTGTAGGTAGAGGAAAGTCATGAACAATACATATAGAACACAGAGACAAGAAAATACTCATCAACCAGATGTTGTTTCTATTACAAATAGGTTTTATCCTCTAGAAAAAGAGTATGATTATAATGAACCTATGCACATGGAAAATATATTTGAAAGGCCATATTTATGCTTCAATCAATCAAATATTTCATGGGTGGAAAATAAGAAAATAAAGAAATCCAATCTTACAGAAGTCTCCTTCAAATATTCCAAGAAAAATAGCACATGGATTCTTGATAGTGGATGTTCATCCCATATGATGGGAAATGTTGAAAAATTAACAAATGTTAAAAAAAGGTTTTATGGAATAGTAAGGTTCGTTAATGATGGTTCTTTGAAGATCAAAGGCACTAGAAGTACTGAAATGCCTAATAGTGAGATGAAGTAAATTAAAGTTCTCTATGTGGAAGGTCTACATCACAACATCCTAAGTGTGAGTCAACTGTGTGACTTAGGATTGATGTAGAAATTTAAACAAAATGGGTGAAATATCATAGGAAAGACAAATAATATTATTATGAAAGAATGCAGAACATATGTCAACTTATATCAGGTTGATAGTAAAGAGAACACTTGCTACATGATAGTTGAAGAAGAAAACAACTTGTGGAAGAAAAGGTTGAGTCACATTAATCAAAAAGACATGGAAAAGATATCTAAGATGATGATAGTCATGGATATCCCCAATATGAAGCATGAATAGGAATAGAATTGCGATGCTTCTATATGAGGGAATTTGGTCTATAGTTCATATCAGCCAAAGAAGAAAAGAGCATAAAATCTTCTGAACCCATCCATACAGATGTATGTGGTCTAATAAATGTTACTAAAACATATGAATAAAGGTACTTAGTTTGTTTCATTGAAAATTATTGTATAATGTCTTGTCTAATGGTCATACACCTGAAACAAAAAGTGTTTGATTTTATAAAAACAAATAAACGAATAGGCGATTATGCTACTGGATAAACAATCAAAGTTCTGCAGTTAGAAAATGGAGGGGAATACACATCCATTGATTTTGAAAATTACCTGGATAAACATTAAATACAACATGAGGTGGATACTGTGTGAACCCCATAGAAAAATGGAGTTGTTGAGCATATAAATCAATAGGTGAATAATATGGACATAATCATGATGATAGAGAGTCTTATCTCTCACCATTACCAGAAAGAGGATATTCAAGATGTAGCGTATAGTCAAAATCAAACTGGTCTCTATATGGGAGAAACCAAGAAACTATATGAGTTGTGGAATGGAAGGAATCCCTCTTTGAAGTATTTTCATGTTTTCAAAATTATATGTTTTATTAGAAATAGAGAAGGAAATCCAGGAAAGTATGGTGATGTAGTAGATGAAGGAATATTACTTGGTTATTAAATGGAGATAAAAGCTTAAAAATGGTCCAATAATCATCTTGGGAGAATTATTGAATGCAGTGATGTTAAGATCCTTCAAGATAAGATCACTAATACCTCAAGAATCCCTTATTCTGACATGATACAATATGAATAAGACAATGGATATGGAATAGATTAAAATATATAAGTGGATTAAGGTGTGTAAAATTTTGATAAGTCACAAAATGATGATGATTTATAAGAATAATCAGAATAAGAAATGATATTTGAAGAAAATTCATCTAAACCTCACAGGAGAAATAGAAGAGATTAAATTGATCAATATAATATCATTAGGGATTGGATAACACCCACATAGACAAGGATAATGGGGAATAATACACAATATGCCTTCCTATCAGTTTTGGAACCATCCTCATTTGAATAAGTTGCAAAGGATGGATCATGGGTTAAGGACATGAATTAAAAGTTAGATCAGATTGACAATAACCAAACATGGGATCTTGTCAAGAGACCCAAAAGTCAAAATGTGATTAGTATGAAGTGTATTTTTAAGAATAAACTTGCTGATCATGGTAATGTGATCATAAATGAAGAGCTATTAGTGTATAAAAAATATTCATAGATTGAAGGTGTTGATGTTAAGGAAACATTTTCCCTGATGGATAAACTGGAGCCAATGAGACTTTTTCTTTCCATGGAAATTCACAGAGGATACAAAGTGTATCAAATGGATGTCAAAAACATCTTTCTTAAATGGTGTTCTTGAATAATTACTCTAAATTGAACAACTAATGGGTTTTCTGCTTATTAATGATGAAATGAAGGTTTGAAGATTAAATAATGTACTATGTGGACTGAATAAGGAACCATGACCATGGTACTCTTAGATAGATTCTCATCTAAATAAGCTCAATTTTAAAAGAGGTGGAGTGGATCACAATTTCTATGTTAGTAATTATCAGAAAGATCAGTTTATGGTACTGGTGTACGATGATGATATTATATTCTGTTGAAGAAGGCATGGATCAGTGGATGAATTTTCCAATCACATGAAATCATAATTTGAAATGTATAAGATTGGTGAACTCACATATTTAGTGGGGATTCAAGTGATCCATAGGAAAGACTACACTTTTATTTTTCAAGAAAATTATTCAATATATTTTCTAAAGAAATTCAATATGCATGACTCCAAGACATTGTAGACACTGATTATGGTTTAGAAAAAACTAGTAAAGCATAAGGATGGGACATCTATTAATCCTACAATGTATAGGAGGATAATTGGAAGCTTATTATACGTGACTGCGAGATGACCAAATATTTTCCTTACAACATGATTTTAGAGTAATCTAAATGAAGAACATTTGACTATAGTAAAGAGAATCATGAGGTGCATTTAAGGCACTCACAATTATGGATTATACTTTACTACAGGGAAAGATAGTGAACTATTAGAATTTTTTTGATGATGACTGGGCTGGATATGTGGTTGATAGAAAGTCCACAAGTGGTGGAGAATTATTTATTAGCACGAAATGTGTGGGCTAGTTGAGTAATAAGTAGGAAAGTACTTATGTTAGTACTATAGAAGCAAATCATATCTTTGATATAAAGGCTTTCACTCAGATACTATGGATGAAACAATAACTAATTAATATTGGTGATGAGGTCAAAAAACCAATGGTAATTAACTATATTAATATGAACACGATCGATCTTATGAAGAATCATGTTCAATATTATCATATAAAACATATTGAAATTATATATCACTTCATCAAGGAAAAATTTTAACCAGGAATGATTAAAATAGATCATGTTGGAACTGATGATCAAGTGGATAACATACTAAGTAATCCATTGTCAAAACATGTGTTCGAGAAACATCGGTTGAACCTCAATGTTCAACCACATCCAAGTGCATGACAAGGTCACAAATGTTCCCCACTCCTCATTTGTGTTAATTGTTTTAATCTATTTTGGGAATTGATACATGTTTATGGGGGAGATACGATCTAGGGAGAGTGTGTTTTATGCTCCAAAATTTCAATAATAGGTTCTTTGGGTTTATTTCCAATGGGTGAGAATGGAGAAATTCAATGGTTAAATAGTAAAAAAGTGAATGGTGTAAAGGTAGAGAATGAAAAATGAGAATAAAAAATTTAGGTTTTTATCTTTATAGGAGAATGGATAATGGATAATAGAAAAAGTAGTTGCAGGTTTTTGAAAAACCATGCAATGCTTTTATGTCATTAAAAGGTCTTAACATGGACATATTTAAGAATTAAAAAACACAAGAACCCAATTCACACTTCCCATCTTGTTTTATACACCAATATTTTCTCATGTTGACTTAGAGTGTTGGATGTTTTGTTTCTCTCATCTCAGGTTTTTGATTCTGGATGGTGCTTCATTGAATTTATCTATAGATTTCCATCAAAATCAAAGTGGGATATTGTTTTAACCAAGGATATTCTTTGTTGGAAATAGATTTTGGTTTTGGTTTTTTGTCAATACTCACATGGATGATCAAGAAGTCTTCATGGAATTTGATCCTACATTTCAAGATAACAATAATATTGAAGGCGACATCATTTCCTAGTATTTTCCAAATTGTTGTAGTCCAAAATTTGAAGGATGGCTTACATCGTGAAAAGTGGATTTACATAAAGGCCTTATGAAAATATGGAAAAGGAATGAGTTTAGATAAAATGGTATTCATGAATTGTGTTTAACGAAGGGTCAAGGATAGCTAATGGTGATCTACATGACAATGATGAGCATCACGAACGATGAAGAATTAGAGAATTGTGAATAGTGATGGTGATCTCTATGATTATGAGAATTAGAGAATTGCGGTGCATGGTGGTTTGACGGACACCTTCCTGACAACATCAAATCACAATGGATCTTTTCAAATGGAGGAGCTATGTGAAGATGGTTTTGAAAGATCGAAAAAATACACTAAGAGGTGGTGGAGAATTGAGAATGGATGAGCCAATAAATATAAGTCTACCCCTCTTTATTTAACACAAATTTTTTGAAGGAAAATCCATAATTAATCTGATTTTGTGAAGCCAGTGGAGCTACGTGAAACTGACATTCCATCCGATCTTGAGCATTATGAAAATAATTTTCTAGTCACAATTGATTCAAATGCTTATGTGAAAAGGGTTCTTCGTGATGACGTGGTATTCCACGTTGACTTAGTGAGAGTCATGAAGGCAGTTTTATCCATAAAGGCAGTGAGCTTCACAAAGGTAGTTTATTCCACGAAGGAAGGGACTCTTCACGAAGGAGTGATCTTCAAGAAGGAGCTTCGTGAAAGGTTATTTTGAAAATCAGTTTTCAGTGAACAGTTCTTTCAAAGTGCAACAAATCAGGTCAACGGTGCAATTAGATTCACATGATAGATAGGGAAAAAGACATTAATGAAAATCCATTAAAGTAAACTTCAAGTTGATAAATAGAGTTATACTTCTATCGAATAATTAAGCTAGGGGGAGTCGACAAAAGTGTTGCAAGGGAAACAGTTTACTGTCCCCAAAATCTTGTAAAGGAAGTGTGCCTGGAATATAATGACGATGTCTAAAATTATGTATTCCAAAACTAGTGAAGATTAACAGATTTTGGTATGACCAAAAATCTATCGGTGTATACTCCATGGAATATCCCTAAGCGGTGAACCAATCAAAATTTTTGTGTTGTCCTCCAAGGTGTGATTGTTTATTTTATTTTACATTAATAACAGATAGGTTTGATAGGTTCCTACTGATGTGGAAACATGGTCCATCACTTTTTAATAACAATTTACAGCCTGATTCACCCCTCCCCTCTCAGGGTGTTCCAAGGTCCTTCAAAAACATATTGATTCAAGCGATCAAAAGAAGAATGGTTTGAAGGAGCAGTGAACACATTTTAATAAAGAGAGTAGTGATATTTCAAATTGTGATTGGTTGTAAAATAAGAGGGATAATGAGTTTTTTCCAATCATTGTGACAATAGTGTGCTTTAGTGGATTTGGTATATTGGAACATTTCCTTTTTATGCTCCATGGATGTATCCTAGAGCAGGTGAACTAAGTAAAATTGTTGTGTCTCATGAATGATTTCATTTATCTTAATGAATTTCTATAGGAAAGAGAGAGAAGTGTGTTTTGTTTAATGACAAAATAAGATCCTAAAGGGAAGCTATTTTAATATATTATACCCTAATTCACCCCCTCCTAAGGTATTTAACCTAGTTGGGATAATAGAGATTTTACTCAAGATATAATTCAATTCATGAAAACTATAACACCTAATATTCACAAACTACTATAAAAAACTATTCACATTCTCATAACAATAATAAAAACTGAATTTAAGGTTGATGAAAACTAAATTTTATGATATCAAACCAAGAATGATATGCAAGGTTCTATCCTAGAACCAATTTATCATATAAATTGGAAAACACAATATACATATTTCATAAAAAAATAAGTAAACATGAATAATAAAGAAATTTTAAAATTGATAAAAATATTATTTATTTTATAGAACCTGATATATTTATGCTAATTATAAACATTTTATAATTGAGAACTAAGACAAAAATTTTATATTCATTTCAAAATGAACTCGTTAATATTTTTTATTATATGGATTTTATATGATACTTCATGAATTAGAAACATTTTATAATTCAATTTCTATTATATAAACATTTTATATAATCTAAATATCCAATATCTTGTAATTTATAAACACTTTATTAATTAGATCTTATGATTTCAAAATAAACCATTTATTTCTAGATCATAGGGCATTCCATTTATTTTTCAAAAGTTATTTTAAAATATTAGACTATAATATTTGGGAAAAATGTTTCATAAAAATTTATTTCATTAATTATAAATTATTTATAATTATTAAAAAAAATTAAAAAATTATATAAATTAAATATCCTAAAATACCTTTTATTATTCTTTATAAACATTTTATAAACTATAAAAACATTTAATTTGAAAAAAAATCTCTAATTTTTTTCTTACCCTTAATCATAAGGGATATCCTATTTAAAGGTAGACATTTTTAACTTTACTTGATCCTTCTAGAACCATTATGTAAAGGTAAACACATATTTATCATTACACAAATCTAATAAACCTCACTGTGTAAAGGTAATACATAGATTACCTTTACGCATCTTGCTTTGAGTATAGGTAATGTGGTCTATTACCTTTACACACAACTTCTGTATAAAGGTAACTGGTTAATTCCATTCATTTCATAAAGGTAATATCAAGGATAGATTCATGTAGAGTATTGGTTACCAGTATAAAGGCATTCTATGTAAAGGTATCAATGAATTTCCTTATACCATATAAAGGTAAAATGGATGAACCCTTATAGAGAACTCATATACATAATGGTATCATTATATTTTCTTATTATACATAAAGTAAAACATAAAATACCCCTACAAAACATCTTATTTACCTTTACATTAACCCATATTCATAAAGGTAATTTTAAACAACCTTTACAAAGTTCAAAATTCCACTATTGTGTAAGGAAAATGCTATTATTTTTTCCAGTTATGATTTTCTCAAAAAAACCAATGATAAAAAAATAATAAATCATAAATAAACTTTCTCTAGAACCAATAGTAGTGTAATTTCCCAAACAAAATCACTGGGTCTAAGCTGGAATGTCACATGGTCCTAGGTATGCCTTCCCATAAACGAGAGACTACCGACTAGCAGAGAGGGTCTAGGGTGGAATCTTGGGGAGACTATACCCTCAATCAGAGTACCCCATAACAATTAAATAAAAAAATATATAAATATTATACAATCAGAGTAAGAAAAAACTAGATACATACCAACTGTATGAATGCAAAAACAAAATACTCAAAAATAAAACAAAGATACAACAACCAATCACCAACTTAGATGATCACATATAAAAATAAAAAAGGTACCAAAGTACAAGGAGTCTCTGTAACACCAAGAATCACCTCATCCTAGTCTCCAAATTAGTATCAAGATATCATTCTAGATGATTTACCTAGGCCTCAGTCTAATTGGTATTTTCAATAAGTGAGGGATTCTTGGGTTCCCAAGTTCCATGGCTACATGAGTAGGGTGTGATTACAACTCATTAGAACACCACTGACACATCTCAATAACCAACTGATAAAATGAAATATATTTAAATGTGCTAAGATCAACATGAATTAAATAGAAAATACATAATTGCGCAATATACCATATATTCACCAATGAACCAACAAGTAAACAATAAACATACACTGAGTGATATTGTGCTCACCAAGCCATCACAATCCTTAGACATAATTTCTTCAGTTCCATACTAGAAGGATAGTTATAATGGATTTTGGGAGTAATCAAGAACAAGACACAAGTATGGTCCACTAGTTAACAAGATATCATGTCACTCAACATTCTCAAGTAATCAAGGAAACTTATCTCTCAATATACACTAGGGAATAAGTTTTTGGCCAACCACATGGATGACTAATGAGCATGCACTCGATATCCACAAGGCATAGAGTATCAAGATGTTACCCAATATCTATAATTCATTGAGTATTGTCATGTTACAAAGTATCCACAAGGCTTCAAGTATCAAAATGTTACTTGGTATCCATAGGAATCAAGTTCCATGCTGATACATAAGGCCATTGTTATCCTACCATGTAATTTGGTTAGTCATCATCTTCATCAGTCGAGCACACTACCCTTATAAGTGATATCTATGTCATGAAGGTACACTTGTTCTGAGTACCGATCAAATCCTATAAAGGAATTTCAGTACATTAAAAATAATAATGAAAATAAAGGCAACACAAAAAAATGTCCTCATGAGAAATCAGTAGAAAAAAATATAACATGTGATCATTAATCAGACATAGAATTACAAACTACATAATCACACTCATGGAATAAAGTATCATATAAGGGTATAACAAATACACATGCAACCACATGAGATCATTACCAAAAAAGGTGAACAAGATATTCCAATACAAGTATGACATCAAGGAAATAATAGTGAACATATAAATAGAGCATAACATATCTTCATAAGTCACTATGTCTACACATGTGATCACAATAAAACATAGTTAAATAAGAAATCGTACCATAATCATAGAATAAATAACCATACATATTATCATGGGAAACACATTCACACACAACACAACTAAATGAATCCATGTAAATAAATTCACTATTTAGTGATCAATCCTTGACCATCGGTGGTTGGTATCACACCAGCAAAAAAGGGTTCATCATGTCCCTTGGAAAATTATCCATTTATATTATCCATGTTAATTTAATTAATTAAGTGTTAAGAATCATTAATCAATTAATAATTACTAATTATTCATAACAAATTATTAATTTAAGGGTCATTCACCCAAGGTGTTGAACCTCATACCACATTCCAATAAACGTGCATAAGAAAAAAGGGTAGAGTACAAGGGAATACCTACCTGAAATAGATTCAACTTTAACCCAAGACAACCCCAACTGATTTTTTTGAGTCCATCTATGTCTATTCTTCCACCAACCTTCAGCACATGGCTCTTCTTAAGATAAGGCATTTCAATTAATTAATTATAACTAAATTATAGTTAAATTATAGATTATAAGAACTGTCATTTGAAGGTGAAGGAATACATGCTGAAATAATTACTAAATATCACTACCAGAACAAAAACTTGTCCAATAATCCAAGGGAGGTCCTTCTAGCACTTCCAACTTCATTTGTGAAAAATCACATCACATAGAAAGACAACAAGTATAATTTAATATAATTAAATTGGAACATTTTAGAAGAAACCAACCAAATGATATACCTTAGCCGCATCATTATATAATAGAGTTTGATCCCCTCTTGACACACTTCCTTTATAATATGAGCAAATTACCAAGATCAATTCCATATTTTGATTGCCAATATGACACCAATTGACCAAAAAACATAGAAATAAATATTAAGGTACATACCTTTATTGAAATAACCATCAAAGGAACATGTTTATTGATATGGGATATCCTATATCCATGCCAATCCAATACACCATCGATCTTAGACAATTACATCAAGATATATTGGAATTGTCATACAATCCTTTAAGCAAGATCACACTAATGATGAATCAATGACCATGATGACCAAAGGAAAGATAATCAAAGGATAATGGAGACATCTAAGGATCATAAGGGTATGTATTACCTTGACAATCTATCCATGATGGAAATCATAATGATCCACCCTAGAAGGAGGAATAAATAGGATAATATTGAAGAGTATTAAAGGATCTAGCCTAGATTCGCAATAGGATTTCATTAAGATCCTCAATGGATCAAGAGGAGTTCTTAAACGGAGGAAAAGAGTAATTTTTAGAGAAATTAATCTAAAAAATTCATTCAAGGATATATAAAATATAGGGGGACTATAGTGGTTGAAAATAACAAAACGACATCACTTAAACTATGCCCAAAACCCCTTTGGAAAGTTAGTTGGTGTCCATCAACGAGAAAACAACCCACTAGTTTCCCAGTGACCCACTGGATGGACGGTGAGACCTATTGGGTAGTAGTGGTTCTACCTAGATCACTAGTTGGATAGTGAATCATCTAAGATAGTTGGGATACTTTCCACACCACCGGCTATCCGCTGGCTACTGTAGTATCCCTAGTTGTTGTATCATCTCAAGCTGCTCTAGGTTTTCTCTATGGAAAAACTGACCATTGATTCATTCACCAAGATTTAATTCAATTCTGAAAACATCACTTTCAAATGTTCAAATTGGCCATACCTCATTTTGACACAAGGTTATTTGAATGATTCATCCACTAAATGAAAATTTCAAATTCCGCCAAATAAATTACAACCTCCCCACCATAACACTTCTTATCCTTTTGGAATATTGGTGAAACATGAATCAAACATCCCAAAATGACTTCAATTCCATTTATAAGGATTATATATGTTCAATACTAGAGCATAAAATGCATCCTCAAGGCTATGATCACTCCTTAATTCCCATAATGGAACTGATGCACGGCTATGAGGATGATCACCTAAAGCCGAGCCAAAATTTCACTATCCTCCAATGCAAGAAATGGGTTAATTTTTTATACCCAAACCTCATTCCCAATTACAAGATAAATGAAGGAGTCTCTACAAACCATCACAACCCAAAAAAACCAACCTTTCCAAAAATGTCCCAATAAATTTACAACCCCTCATTCATACCCAATATGATGAGATCGATGTGGTTCTAACCCACCACATTCAGGTTCATGCAGAAAAAAAGTCTGTATATCCCCAACCATCATCCTATAAAGTCCAGTAGTTAAAAAAAAGAAACTCCATGAAGCAACTATTTACGATTCCCCATTCCTTAAAGGAACTATTAAATTAGACTAACATCCCAACCAAAGTCTGAACCAACTTCAAAGTAGTTTTCCTGATTGGTTCCGATTCTGATTACATCAGAAACAAGGATCTTAACCGCACGTCAACACACCAATGACATAAATCCCTCACAACTTGTACTGAATTTCTACCAAGCCTAAATCCCATATCTAGTATCCATATGATAGTACATTTGAATCAATCATCAATTATTCAACATGGAATTAGACACTCTTGGTCCGCCACACATTGGTCTTCTAGAGTCATTACGACTATTCAATGATTAGTCTTATACAGACAACAACCCTTCTCACAAGAGAGGCCGTTCTATATGTGGCTATATCAATTCTCCCCATCATGTAAGTAACCTTATAATCACCTTGAAACACACAAATTGGTCCACCTAGTCAACAACTAGTTCATCACCAAATATGAATACTAAGTGTGAGCATCCGTTTGACCAATTTCCCAGAAATACACCACTCACTACATATTCTTGGATTTACAATAGAAACATTCACTACTTTCAAAGGTCCAATATGATGTGTGTAACATTACTTATTATCCTTAGCATAGGTTATTACCTCTATCTAGATAGGTCTCATCCCCTCACACATGCTACTATTTCAAACCATGACCTCTCTACCAACAATAAGCATAGGCTGACTGCATAATGTTACCCGATCTATTTCTGATGTCGTCAGCCACTATGAATACAAATACACCAATAACAACCTCAAGGTAAAAAATACCTAAGATATTCACATCACATTCACTCGTTTCAAATTACATGGGGGACTTTGAACTGAAATTCTAGTGACCAACTACCACTATATCTTTTGGGTTCATCAAAAGAACTAGTACATTCTCAAAAGTCGGTTCCCCATAAAACTTATATCGGTTCAACTGACCTCACACATAACCACCACACATTATGGATTTCCATAAATTCAATAAAAAATCACTCTTTAATATAAAAAATTAATTATTTCATGAGTCACGAACCTCAAAGATGGTCTCACTCACCTTTATATCTATCTAAGCACAATGAGGTGCCAATTCCTCCAAACTGAGCACTCGAATGGTCCTCTTCAAGAAAGTAAACTCAGTACTACCACGTTTTTCTATGAACCACCCATCACATGAGTGTAAGATCAGGATATTTTGAATCCACCACACTTCAAATCCTAACCTTTTGTCTCAAGTACTAGTACTCAAGGTTCTCCATACCCTTAGATTTCAAGAAAACTTACAAGACCTTACTTTAGGAATTAAAAAAGTTACTTACATTCACATGGAACTTATATAAATGAAAAACCCCATTTACATTTACATTGAACATCCATTTAAAAGGAATATCTTCACTCAAGTTACTTCCAAGAAGTACGATACACCAAATTTCTAGTAACTAGAGTCTCATTTAAGGACACAATGTCTTCCAAAAAATCACACAAGGCTTCACTTGGGGCCATAAGCCATGTGATATCATCTAGGAATGTCTCCAAAACATTCCATGATTGATTTAACCAGAGAGTAACAATATCAAGATTCAAGAACACTTGGTTCAGTTATATAGGATTCCACTAGGTTCTAGATGGATCACTCTGTAGAGACTTTATTCAACACCATAATCAATTGTACCTATGAAAAGGCTACTTGAAAAAGGTTCTCACTAAAAAATTAATTCCTTACAAAAACTGAACAAGTGCACAACACTGTCTGTTCATAGTGGTACTGAATCATCATCACCATCATCATCTCCATCATCAATGTTGTTATCATCATCTCTAGGTGTGCCACACCGTAGTATCATATGACCTGCTATAATAAGTAAATACACATAGGGGTTCAACATAATAGAATGTATCTAAGGAATAATATGTGCAAACAAAATAAAATTTATTGACACAAAATAGTTAAATCACATTTCATCAGTAAAATCAAACTCAAGAATCTTATATGTCATGTGGAACCTATATAAAAAATATGATTCATGTGATGCCTCTTACTGAAATGGCCAAGAGTGAAACACAAATGAAGTTACAACCTCAAAATCTATGTGCATCACATGAGGTAAAAATATATAATCATAGTATTGAAAACCATGAACATTAATCCCATTCCCGAGTAAATTGTAATTCCCAATGAAATGGTGTTTATGATGCACTAGTCTGAGTTTCATCACATGTTTTGAAAAATTCCTATATCACATGTCTACCAAATCCCTAGAATAGTAAAACAAATAATTATATGCACTATGATACTATTTTATAACATCCTAACCCAAATCACTGAGTCTGAGTTGGAATTCCAGATGACCTCATACACAATCCTTGTACGCCAAAGGCTACCCACTAGTAGTGAGGGTCTAAGGTGGAATGATAGGGATAATATAACCTCGATCATAGTAATAAATAAAAAATAAGAAACCAAATATGTAAACATTATACAATCAGAGTAATAAAAAAATATATTCTTACCAATTATATGAATTTGGAAACAAAAGACTCAAAAGTTAAAAAAATATACAATAGCCAATATCCCACTAGTTTGATAACATATACAAATAAAAAAAGTGGAGAAGTAAAATGGGTCTTTGAGACATGAAGCCTTAGGTCATCATAGTTTCTAAAAACATAGAGATATATCCCACTAGATGATCAACCTAAGCCTCATCCCAACCTATACCTTTAATATGTGAGAGATGATTGGGTACACAAGTTCCATGGCCTCCCGAGTAGGGTGTGAGTGAGACTCAGTAGGATAACACAAACGTGGTCCAGTACTCAGCTGGTAAAATTCAATTTATATGCATGTATTAAGATCAATAAGAAGTAAAAATGCAAAAAATAACTACAAAAAATATCATATAATAATCAATTAACAAATAAGAAAATAATAACCATACACTGAGTGATCATGTGCTTATCAACCCACTATGAACCCTATCCATAGCAAATTTGGATCCATAATGGAAGGATACTCATAATAGGTACAAGAGTAATCAAGAAAAAACCACAAGGTTGGTACACCTATTCATGAGACTTCATGTGACTCAATATAATTAAGGAATATAGGAATAATGATCTCAATATACATAGGAAAACAAGTTTGAGGTAAGCTACTTGGATAACTAGTGAGAATGTAATCTGTATCCACAAGGCATTGAGTATCAACATGTTTCTCAGTATCCACATGGCATCGAGTATCAACATGTTTCTCGGTATCAAAAGGCATCGAGTATCGTCATGTTACTCAATATTCAAATAGAATTGAGTTCTTTAGCAAGCCACAAGGCTGTCACACTCTTAACCTTTACTCTATTAGATCAGTATCATTATCACAAGATGAGGGAACTCCCCTTCTAATGTATATCCATTTCATGATGGTACACTAGTTTTGAGTACCAAGAAAAGCCTCCAAAGGCATGGAAATACATTCAATAGAACATGAAATATAAAGGTAGCATAAAATATCTCACCATGAGAGATTATAATAATAAAAAATAATATATGATCGATAATTAAACATAGTATTACAAGATACATACACACACTCATGGAATTGAGTATCATATAAGGGTCTCGCAGTTACACAAGAACCCACATGCGATCACTACCAGAAAAGGTGAAAAAGTTATGCCAATACAAGTATAAAATCATGGAAACCAAAGTTAACATATATATATATATAGAATAAAATATCATCACAAGTCATAGAATCTAAACATGAGATCACAATAAAACATGGTCAAAATGGTAATCTAAGAATACTGATGGAATAAATCATCATACATGGTCTGATGGGAAACACACACACACACACAACACACCTCAACATGTCTATATAAATAAGTGATCTCTTTAGTGATCAATCCATGACATAAGGGTCCATTTTTTTACCTTTTTATGTTTTCTAATAAAATTATGCAAGTTACTTTAATTAATTAGCAGCTAAGAATCATTAATTAATTAAGAATTAATAATTATTCATAACACATTATGAATTTAAGGTTAATTATTTGAAGGTGTAAAACCTCATAACACATGCCAATAAACATGCATAATACCAAAGGGTATATTATACAAGACAAAATACCTCAAGAAGAGACAAATATAAGCTAATAAAATAACAACCACTTTATTTGAGTCCGTCCAAGTACATTCAGCCAACAACATTCACCATAAGGTTCTTCTCAATCCAAGTAATTCCAATTAATTTATTCTAACTAAATTTTAATTAATTAAAATATTATAATAATTTAAATTTTAAGGAAAATTCACACATTCTAAAAGACTTACCAGATATCACTTCCTATCTAGAACCATGGAAAAAATCCAAGGGAGTTCCGTGTAGCAGTTCCAACTTTATTCTAGTAAAAATACCCATCAAAAAGAAACAAAACATGTACAATTTAATATAATTAAATTATAATTTTTTAGAAGAAACTAACCAATGTACATAACTTAGCTATGAAATCACCCAAATGAGTTAGAGCCACTCCCTACACACTCCTTGTTCTAAGATGAGAAAAATACCTAAATCATTTTCATGTTTCAATTGTCAATTCAAAATAATTTACCAAAAACATAGACATAAATATCAAGGGATATAACTTCATCAAAAAACCTTTTAGTGACATGTGTTCATCGATATGAGATATCCTCTATCCATGTTGATCCAATGTTCCATCAATCTCAGACAATTCCATCAAGATCTGATGGAAGTGTAATATGATCCTTTAAGAAAGATCATGCCAATGGTCAATTGGTGACTATAATAACCCACATAAAGGGTATAAAAGGATAATTGAGTTGTTAAAGAATCATAATTTTTAATTATTACCTCAATTATTCATCCATTATGGATTACATAATGGTTCACCACTGAAGTATGAAGAAAGAGGCAAAGATTAAATAATATGAAAGATCTATCCCAGATTCACTATAATATCTCAACAAGATCCACCCTTGATCAATAGGAGTTCCATGAGGGAATAAAATAGTAGATTATACTCAAAAAAGTCTAAAATATTTGAGCAATTATATGTAAAACTGAGAGGGGTTTAATGGCTAAAAAGACCAACCCCCCACTTAAACTGAGCCCAACATGCCCCATCGACAAACTGGTTAGGCCCCATCAGCCAGATAGTGAAGACACAATAATTAGATAGTGATATCTTATAGGAATTATTAGTTATTACTATATCACTAGCTATCCAATGTGTCTTTCAAGCTAGCTGGTCTACTACTTTCCCCACTGAATAGACGGTGGGGGCTATCACTTAACTGGTGGTTGCTGCAGCAGGCTCAGAAGCCTCGGATCTAATCCTCTAAAAAACCAACTATAAATTAATCCAACAATATTTAATTATTATAAAAAAATCCCTTTAATAGTTAAAAATAGTCCTTACCTCATTTTTACAACTAATTCTCTAATCAAACTATCCACCATATGAAAATCTCAAATTCCCTCGAGAAATTACAACCCATACTGATGAGGTTCATTACAGATGGATTTTTTATGATCATACAATGATAGTTTGTAGTGGAAGATAACCCAAAAATATGGAAGATATATATTCAATAAATAAATGTGTAAATAATTAAAAATATAGAGTACCTATAAACCATGTACAACAGTAGCCATCTTCTTCATTGGTGAAGGAGAATTATTGAAAGAGATCACTTGAAGTAATTGATAGAAATACTACTACCTATGAGGTAATACACCAAAAAATTGTATTCTTGATCATATAAAAAGGATACCTAAAATATAAATGGGTTTTGGCGCCTTCTAAAAATAGATAAACTAATTTTCATTAAAAGGAGAGTTTAACAGTTTCTCACACACATTGCACTTACCAACAGGAGAGGATCTCATCCTCTTTTATAGCTAAAGATTGAGGCTACCACTTCATAATTTATCATATGAAAACTTACCAATGAGTGTAACTCATTGAAATCAATTCAATAAATAAACCATAACCATTAATGAATGAACCAAACTTTGGTCCTTAAATGATTGAAACCATTTAGAAGAAGATATATAGGAAGTTTCATCACATGAAACAAATATATAATATATATGTATTATATTCATGCATTAAATTTACACTATATATATATATATATATATAATTCATGCATCAAATGTATGAATACATTCATCACATTCATGTATTTTAGTGCACATACTTCAATAAATGGGATCCAAAGGAACACTAAAGAACTATCCAAATACTGGAGGTAAAATGAGGACCATGATCAGATATGATTGTATTTGGAACCCTATGAATCCTCACTACCTCATCTAAATATTTCCTCGATAAAATATCCACCATTCTTGACTTCTTAATAACTAATAAGTGAGATGAATTCATCATAAGGTCCACTATTATCTAGATAAAATCCCATCCACCCTAAGATCAAGGAAAACCAGGGGTTATATCAATTGAAATGTACTCCCACTTACACTTGGGAACATCCAGTAGCTAAATAAACTAACTAGTAATAAGGTTCTCAACCTTCACCCTTTGGAAAACCAAACATCAAGATGTGAACTCAAAAGTAGATCTCTTCACCTCAAACTACCAAAATCAAACTCACATGGAATGATACATATTATCCACATCAATATATACTATTATAGAAGAACCATATAAATCATAAACAACTATACCACACATCAATAAAAGAATATAGATCCTCCCCTAAAACACCACTCAATGTTGATCGTCCTCAGAACATCCCTCAAAATCATCATAATAGACAAATTGATATTGCCAAACCTCTACCTCAAAATCCCTCAACTGGGACTCGTCCACTTTCTACACTATAGATGATCGAACCATTATCTGATATAGAAAAACTCTACCAAAAACTTCGACCATATCAAGGTGTATTTTGGAGAGATCCTCCACTATTTAAGAATCACTAAAATCTCACATAACATCTCGAAATTATTTCATGCTCAAAGCATCTACCATAAAATAATCTTTCTATGGTGTATAGGAAATCATAAATTTGTAGTCCTATAAGAATTCCAGCCACCATAATTGAAAAAAAAATCAGTCCATGATGGGAGAACATATAAATCAATATCATTATATCCATAAAGACCAAAAACCATTCACTAATGAGGCAATTCCACCAAATTTTTTGAGTAAACTCAACTTCACTCAAGATATTGGTTAAAGTACTTGCATTTATGATGCTAAAAATTCCATGAAGTATATGATATAATTTCCCTCCAATTAATTAAAACCTTACCCAATCCAAGATGAAAAGTGTAACAATAAACCTCAATCACAATGCCCTACTCTATAAAATGAAGAACGTGAGATTTGACCAGCTTATCCTTCAAATAATCGAAAGAAGCCTAGTATTGGTTATTCAACATGAAATCCTGATCCTTTATGGTAAATGTTTTTTAGTGTAGTTACAATTTGAGATTAGTTAGGTATGATCCACCTGTAATAACCACCAATATCAAGGAAACTTTTCACTTTAACAACATTTCCAGGGTCTCTCCAAGAAACAATCACCTTAATCATTGAAGGATTCATGGATACTAACTACTGAAAAAGGAACCTATACCAAAAATTTAAAAAAATTTGTATAGACCTGGGAATCATGGGTATAGGCTATACCATTAGATCTAAAAACCGTCGGTATTCAGGCCATGGGGATACCCCTATACCAAAGGTTCTTTGAAACCATTTGTATAGAGGGTGCCAATTTTAGGAATACCAATGGTTTACTTGAACCACTGGTATAGAGGCCATGCCAATAGTTCTAAAATTATTGGTATAAGCTATAAATTTGGATATAATGCATTTTGGGAACCTCAATCACCATTTAACTAATACATTTCTATCAAAAGAACAATTATTTCTTTAACCAATGACATTACACATTTAATAAATTGATAATTTAAAAAAAATAAAAAAAAATATACAAACAATTTCCTTAATCAGACACCATTAACATAGTTTTTTATAAATATCAAGTTATAAATATAGGGGATCAATATCTCCCTCAATATCATCACTACTATCATGTACATCACCATTATCATGAATGTCCTTAGTAGTGTCATCGCATCCTATATCTTCATCACCATCGCTATCGAAAAATGTGTCAACCCACCCACAACTAAAACTGTCATTTCCATTAGTGGGTGCATCATATATAGAGTAGATCATAAAAATACAAGTATCAAAAATCAAAATTGTATCTGGTGGTAGTTGTGGGCATAAAGCTTCCATAGATTTCATAAAATACTCATTGGATTTTCTACTTCTTTCATGAACCTTAATGGATAAATATTTATCATATCCTACCTCTATATGGGACTATTTAAAATCATTTCTATTAGTGTTATTATAGGTTCTTGAATTGGACTAATAATTAGTTGGTATGATACTCTTCCCTAGTCAATAATGGACTCCTATATAGTGCTCATCACCCAAAATCTATCTCAAATGACCGTCTGGCCCAATGTTGTCATCCTATTTCTCATCAAGGGCTTATAAAGAATGATTTTGACAATATAAATGAGATATTTAGTATACAATAGATTTTAAAATTTGAAAATAAACTCTTTCATGCTACTCATCACCTAATATCTCTCTCAAATGATTACCTGTCCAGAAGTTTTCATACTCTTGCACATCAAGGTCCTCAAAAATATATTTTTGAAAATATAAATGAGTTATTAAGTATAAAATATATTTTAAAATTTTCAAACTGTAGAATAAAACTTAAAATATTTTCTTACACCTATTCATTTACAGTACTCCCATCTTTATTCTTTCTACTTGAGAAGCACAATTCCTCTCAACGCACATGCTCTTCTATGTTTAATACCTCTTGATAAAAATAAAATAAAATGTAAGAAAAAATGATTCAATAATATTATATTATTGATTTAATTTACTTATGAAAAAATTATTTTAAATTTTTTAATCTTTTGGGTATTTTAACATCTTTAGTTTTAAGAAAGAAACACTATGTTTAATAGTGTACATGATACGCTACATTGAGCATAAATGAACAACTAAATATTATTATTTAAATATTACCATTATAACATAGCTGTTGGAATGGAGGGAATAAATATTATCAAATGAATTATGTAAATATGGTTTGGAAATGTTTAAATAATTATTCTTTTGGTTACCAAATTTATTATAAATGGAAATGAAAACCAGTTGAATATTAAGGATGTGTTTTTATGAAAACCTATTTAAATGAAAATAATTTTATTTCTAAAATCATATCACTATTTATGGATTTTTATTTAATGAAAAATATATTTTATTTATTAAATTTAATGTTTAAAATTATTATTATATGTTTTTTAGATATGATATAATAACAAATCCTATTTTTTTGGATAAAAAATTTATTTTTCAAAAAAAATAAAATTTTAAAACCTCTTAATAGAAAACCCTTTTTAAATTGAGTTTTTATAACTTTTATATGTTCAATTTGACAAAATAAACTTCTTATTTAGATGAGGGAAATTAAAATTTACTTTGGTTGAATTTTGGTATTTTTCTGATAAAATTCATTTTTAATGAATGGTAAAAAATATTGGATTTTAATTTAAAACTACTTTTTTGTCTAATTTATTTATATTGTTAGATTGTCCTTTTAATTGGGTTTAAAGTGTAATTGGATTATGTTTTTATAATTAAATATAATTTTGTCCATTAGAATTAATTTCACATTTAAATTGGACAAAACACACGTCAAACTTTTGATAGTTTTTACTTCTTAAAAACCTGCTTCCTGGTTTTGACAATGGAAATTAATTTTAAATTAATTTCTACAATTTCTATGTTTTGAATTTGAAAAAATGGTTCCCATATTTGAAATCATAATTTCCAAATTATTTAAATAGGTACCTTTTATTTTTGGACATTATGAATAGTAATTTCAATAATTATTTTTATATACAATGGTTAAAGTGAAAATTAGGTAAATAAAAGTAAAAAATAAAATTAAAATAAAATAAAACTACCCTAAAACGTGTAATAATGAAATTGGATGAGATTTTTATGAACATCGTAATCCATGGTTAGATTTTATTACCCAAAGGATCCACTTGTATGTGATAGTGACATGTTATAATAATTAATTTAAAGTAACAAGAAATATTACATAAGCATGTATCTTTTACTAAAACAATTTTAATATAGGGTTATATAACTGATATCCTTTAATATATATTTTAATTAGAAATATAAAATTATTTCATACATCTTGGTAGTTTATTTATAGTTTTTATACATTAAATAAATAAATTTATTGATGACACAATGATGATGCAATGATTACCGTATTAACAAAATATTCAAATAATTGATATTATAAATGATAAAATGAATTTAATTTGAACATTTTGATTCCATAAAAAAAATTTTGGGTGAAATTTGATTTTTAGGTATGATTTAATGATTTGGGTTCGAATAATTAAATTTTTAAGACTTTAACAAAAATCAATTACCAAATAGTTTCAAAATGGACACAAATGAGATTTTAAAACAAATACTATTTTATTTAATGATATAATAGTTCTGAAAATATAATAGTTTTAAAAATAAATTATTTAACGTTAAAAATGTAATTAATTATCCAATTTTGGTTCTATTTTCATTTTATAGTAACTATATTAACCATATATTATGAAAATTCAAGAAGACATGGTAAGAGTTAATGTTTTTAACTAAGGGTTAAAGCCAAAAGATAAAGATAAATTTGTGACCAGAAATTGTCTAAAACCTATAGGTTTAAAGGATTTATACCCATTATCATCTTATACTATAAATATATCACTGTTTAACTATTATTATTCTAAAATAAATTTATAATAAAATAATATTTCAAGACTTTCCTAAAGTGCCCCTCCTCCCTCTTATAAAATTCCATAACCTCTACCCACTTACTCACACCATTCAAGCCCCATAGATCATTCAAATTATACTCAAATAATATCCCAAAATCCCTATATTCCTACTATAATAATTAACTTGGGTATAATGAAACTCAAGTAATCCTTTTGGATCAAATCAAAAGGAGTTACCCAACTTAGAGGTAATGTCTTCTCTCCAGCTCTGTTCATTTATTTTTCTTATCCAACACCCTAACCTCTCTTTATTACATTATTTTATAACAACACCAGTATCACAAATATACTATTATGTTTTCATGATAATGGTTTTTCCTACACTTACACACACCTCCATCTAATGGATATAGAACATACTGTTTCTGTGTACGATGAACTACTGCCTCATGAAACGATGATTGTTCAGTTTTCTCATACCACATATAATGGTGGCCATTATGATGGAAATTTATTTATATATGATATATATATGATATTTATATTTTCTCTATGATTTTGTAATTTTTATTATTAACATACCTTTATGCCTTCCAAACTGTGTAAATACAATAATTTCTTTTGAGGAAGTGTGGACTACCGCCCCCTCAATGTGATATGACTCGTTCATGACATACATTGAAAGTATTAACTTATGTAACTTAAATAACATATATATTATAATATAATTATAATATACCTATGTATCATTTAGTTTTCATTACTTTAATTTGACAAAGAAATGAAAGCAGCATTCATGCTTACGTACGGCCTAGCGTCTCCATGAACGGTGCATTTCAATTATTGTCTCCAAATGTTATGGAATATTATAAATACATATATTCTGGATATATATGATATTTAAATCAATAATATAATTATTAAGATATTGGACTTATGACCACATGGACAATTTTCCTCAAAACAATTTCTTTTTTGAATCAAGAACCAAACATTGAGAAAACGTCTAATATGAACTCAAATAATTAACTATTTGTTATAACATGGTAATAAGTGATATAAAATGAATTATAAACTTGAAAAAGGTTCTAAATAAATTATATATTAACATAATTTTATCATTAAATAAATTAAATAATGAACAAGAAATGTCAGACTCAAGGTAAGGGACTTCATCTCAATCTCCTTTCATTGAGGAATATTTTGATGCTATACACCACCTTATTTTATATGGTGTATAATAAACCTATTTGAATTTTAATTTCATTAAAATGGAATCCTTTTTATATGAATCATTTTATTAAATTAAAAAAAAGGAATTTTTTTAACATATGTGGTGATAATGAATCCTTCACCATTGAAACTATTATTTGATACGTGGCTTCCTCAATAAGCCTTAATGTTTTTAAAAGGAAAAGAAATCCCTTATTCCATTTTTTGGGTGTTTTGGTATTGAAAATCGTTTTGAAAGTGGAGTTAATATTTAAATATCTTGAAATGATTTCTTATTATTTCAAATGGAATTTTATGAGTTAAATATTGATAATTGCAATAATTTATGTTTTATGATTATATAATAGTACTTGGACATTTGACGGGTGGTTAAGTGATAAACCAAAGATGGGTGGTTTTGGGATAATACAAAGATAGGTGGTTCCATGATAAACCATGGATGGTTGGTTAAGTTATAACCTACAATGCATTGGGTATGGATGTCGGCTGTATGGCTATTCCATTTAGTGATATGTGTGGAATTTGACCGTATAGTTATTCCATTTAAGTATGTTTATGTACAAAGTTACCTTTATATGTTATATGTTTCTTTATATGGGATTTATGGTAATATTTTTATTAAAAAAGGGTAAGCAATGATATTATATTTAGTGAAGTATATTTACTACATGTTAAATGTATTTATTCTAATTCCATGTTTTTAAATGTTTTATAAAATAATTTAATAGAAATAGTGTCAATGATGGGATCATGGAAAAATTATGTTGTTAAAACATGAAATGACACCATGTTTCTTTTTAAAGAGTTTTTGTTTTATGAAAAAATGGATAGTGATTAGAAGTGTCTTCTTATAATATTTTAGTTGTTATGTATAAGTTATGAACTAATTATCTAATGATATAAACTTGAAAGATCCTCAATGTGAAATAATTTCAAATTATTGACTAAACTAAAGATTATGTAATGTTTAAGGCTGGGGACATATAGGTATTTGGTGATGAAAAAACATTATTGAAATATTTATTTATATAATCATGGGTATATTTTATTTTCAATATAAAATTGGTGAATTTATAAAATTTGGAGTTTTAAATGATTGTGTGAATTAAAAAACATGATTTCAATTTAAAATAAAGGAAAAATGATTTCAATTTTAAAATATATTTCAAATTATTCGTTATGTCTTCCTTGGTTAAATTAATATATATTATGTAATATGATGATGTTTTTATAATATTAACAATGGTTTTTGTGGTTCTCCATTTCAATATTTTTAATTAATTTATTTCTAGTTCTATGGTTTCCATTAATTCTAAATGAATTGGTATTTATTGATTTTATGAGCGACTGAGTTATTAGGTTGTGTTTGGTTTGAAGAAAAAATTTGGGAATTTAATGTTAAGTCGAATGATATTGTTGATTTTGGATCTTTTGTATGAGGTAGAGTTAGGATTGGTTTATTTTGGACAAAATAATTATATACGGTTTCCTTTGATTGAATTATGTATGATTGTTTTGTTTTTTGTGGTTATTTTTGATTTTATCCCTTTTGGGTGGATGTTAGGTGTATAAACTGAAAGGGTAAGTAGCTTATTTGATGGATGACTACTATTATTATCATATGGATTGAATTATAGAAATTTATGATTTAAAAATGTGAATTTTATCTGGTATGTTATTCGGTAGTCCCACTATGAGAATTGTGGTTTTGGTTGTTAAGATTGCCAGGTTTGATTGAAATTCCAAGGGTAAACAGCTTACAATTCATTTTTTGTTTTTATGATTGAAAATAATAATTTTTTTAATATATATTGATCTTGGTAAATAGTGAGTTTCATAGGTAATTTTTTGTTAAAACTATAAATAGTTTACAAATTGTAAGCTGTTTATATTTTACATGTAAATTTTAAACTTTTTTTGATTTATTTTGAATTTATTTGGTTACATTTAGTTCAAGTAATCTTAGTTTATTTTATATTCATTTAATTTATTTTATTTTAATTATATTTTATTAAATTTAGTATGGATTGGTTTAAGAGTGGAAGGTTTCATTTGGTTTGGTTCATTTCTGTTGGGACCTAATTAAACATAGTTGTATATGAAAAATACCCATTTTCTATCATGTTTAGACATATCAGTTCACCCCAAAGTCTGGACATACTTTATAGTATACTTTATTTTTTAGTTTTTATTTTAATTATTTCTATAAAACAAAATTAAATAATAAGATATTAATTATTAAAACAAATCATAATTAGTTTTAATAAAGAATATAAAATTAGAATAACACCTTAAACTCATCAGTGATCTAATAAATAATCATTTCCTGATACTAGGATAATGGAAACTCATTGAAGGTTGGTATACCTGCTAAATATGAACCAAATCAACTAGACCACACATTATAAAGATCATTATTTTATTCTATCTATAGATCACCTAATTTCATCAGTCATGAAACCCTCACAACTACACCATTGGTAAAATTATAGTAAATATGACACCACAATATTAATTCATGTAAATACAATTATAAATTAAATATAATATTATAAAATTTCTTACCCATATCTAAACCCATGCATCATTCTTTATTTCCCTTTCTAGGTCTCTTTAGGAAACTGATTTCATGGGAATGATGTCATAGTATTTGGAAATCATTTCCATAAAACTCGTAAATTCTATAATAGATTTTCCAATCATTTTATAATGTTCATTATTATCAACCATTACTTGTTTGTGGTAGTTCCACACTTCACACATGGGAGTAAATCCGTGCCACTTAATAGAGGAATATCCAATTGTTAATAAAATAAAAATATTAAATTAATACATGTTACAACAAAAATTATGGTTACAAAATTTACTAGGGTTATATATATATAACCAATCCATACTGATTAATGGTATTTGACGGATATCTATGCTCTAAAAGATAGATAACATGTGTAGTTCCTATTATGGGTAAAATTTATGCTAAGGATAATTTGAAGGCATTATATTAGACGTCAGAGGGAACATGGACATAAAATACTAGATAAAATGGAGAAGTAAGTAATTGAGGTTGCGGCATAAAAGTCTACGAAAAATGAAAATACAGATGGGTAGTGGGAGATATTTTCATATATGAAAGTCAAATATGAGTATGATGATTTGATTAAAATGGTGGTGACAATGTTATTGGCTTGAAAATCCCAGATGCCTCTAAGGGAACTGTGGAATAAGATGTTGTGGTATATGGTATACATGGAGAATAATCTCAGTTTGATTAGGCCAGACGAGTTCTACAAGTAGCTCTAGTACCTCAGACCTAAAATTGGTAAGCTATTCAATGTTGTTACTTGTTTGGTCAGAGAATTGTTTTTTCCTTGATGGTGGAACCTAATTAAAATTTTAAAATTATTAATAATGTGATATTACATGTTTTTCAATTGATATATATTTTAAATAGTATACTCACAATGGGAACTAGAGGTGGATTTCCTATCTCTCTCATGCGGTGATTATTTTTAGACATTCTCTTCTTTCATGTATCTTTAATATTTTAAATTTATTTCATTGGATGGTATATATACATTTAATTATAAATTTAATGAAAATTTTATAACATAATCAACAGATAATAATTAGCATGTTAAATATGGGTATGATATATTTTTCTTCTTGTATGTTCAATTAGCCCCAATTCAGTTTGTGCTATATTATTTTGTCATTTTGGTCATCTGTCTATTTTGTTCATTTTTTGGTAGGCTATTTAGTTATTTTTTCAATCAGTTAAATCATATAGTTTTTTATAGGGTTATTTGATTCATTTTTCCTGAGGGAATTTCTATCATTTTTGAGTTATGTGAATTTGTTCATTTTTGGGTTAGGTCTTTTGGAATATTGTTCATTTAGTTAGATTATTTGGTAAATTTTGAGTTATTTCATTTGGGTTGACTTGTGTTAGTCCATTTAATTCATTTTTGGGTTAAGTCATTTTTGAGTTACATAATTTAGTTTATTCTGGGTTAGGTTATTTGGCTAATTTTGGTTTGGGTCACTTTGGGATATTTTATTTGGTTAATCTTTAGGTTATGTCATTTTTGGGTTAGGTAATTTGGATTATTTTGGGTTAATTAATTTTATTCAATTTTGGGTTATGTCATTTTTTAGGTCATTTGGTAATTTGTTCAATTTTTGGTTAGGTCAATTGGTTCACAAGGGGTTTGGTTATTTGGTTTATTTTGCGTTATTTCATTTTGTTTTTTTAGCTTAGGCCATTTTGGGGTGAGTTCATTTGGTTAATTTTTGTCATTTGTTTATGTTGGGTTATGTTATTTCATCAATTTTATATTTTTTGGTTAATTCAATTAGTTCATTTTGGGTTAGGTTATTTTTTTTATTTTGGGTTTGGTTATTTTGGTTTACTTGGGTTTGGACGTTTGATTCATTTTTGGGTTAAGTCATTTTTGAGTTATATTATTTGGGTCATTTTGAGATTATTTATTTGGTTCATTTTGGTTTTGGTAATTTTGGGTTAGGGTATTTGGTTAATTTTTGGGTTATATCATTTTTGAGATACATTATTTGGTTCATTCTAGGTTAGGTTATTTGGTCCATTTTAGTGTAGGTCATTTTGGTTTATGTCATTCCGTGTTAGGTCATTTGGTTCATTTTTGGGTTATGTCATTTTTGAGTAAGGTCATTTGGATTATTTTGGGTGAAGTCATTTGGTTCATTTTTGGGTCATTTCATTCTTGGTTAGTTCATTTGCTTATTTGTTCATTTTTTGGTTAGGTCAATTGTTTTACTTGTTGTTATATTATTTGGTTTGTTTTGGGTTATGTCTTTTCGTTCTTTTTGGGTTAAGTCATTTGGTTCATTTTTGACATTTTGGGATAGGCCATTTGGTTCATTTTTGTGTTATGCCATTTTTGAATTACATTACTTGGTTCAGTTTGGGTAATGTTATTTGGTTCTTTTTGGGTTAGGTCTTTTGTTTCATTTTTGGGTTATGTAATTTTTGAGTTAGTTAATTTGGATTATTTTGGGTTAAGTCATTTGGTTTATATTAGGGTTATGTAATTTTTGGTTAGTTTATTCGGTCATTTGATCATTTTTTTTCTTAGGCCAATTGATTACCATGTGGTTAGGTTATTTGGTTTATTTTTGGTTATACAATTTTTTTAATTTTGGGTTTGGCCATTTGGTTCATTTTTGGGTTATGACTTTTTTTGGTTAGGTCATTTTGTTCATTTTGGTCATTTAGTCCTTCTATAATTTTTGGTCAGGCCATTTGATCAATTTTTCATTTATTAGTTAGGTCAAGTGGTTCATTTTGGGTTAGGTTATTTTGTTTATTTTGATAAAATTTATTTAGTTAATTTTGGATAATGATATTTGGTTCGTTTTGTGGTAAGTCATTTGGTTCACTTTTGGGTTAGGTTATTTTGGGTTTAATAAAATTAAACTACCACTATATGTTGATTTTATTCCATTCAATTTGGTTTAGGTTAATTTTAATAGACTATATAAAATTACTTGTAAGCATATTTTATAGTTTACATGTAAAATATTTATTAAAATCAGTTTATAGTTTACAAAATGAAACCAAAATAAAGAAATTTGAATAGAATATACCTGAAAGACTCATGCTGATATAAAATAAATGAACTAAGAACACATATGGTTTAATATATATATATATTACCATATACTACTTTAGGTTCAGAATCAAATCTGACTATTAGAATATTTGAGTCATCATATTCAATATATTGATCAAGACTAATAGGGGAAGCAATGGTGTCAATACCATCCCCACTATAATAAAAAATATGTCTTGGGATTATTTCAATAATGACACCAAATTATGGTCTTATATGACCTTTCACATAAAATAATTGTTTCTCCATTAATACCAAAATATATGGCTCATCGATAGTTAGAAAGCAATTAATATTAATAAATCTAAATCCAAAGTCATCAATAAGTGTTCCAAGTCGCATCATTTAATCAAAACATTTTTATTTCATCATAATGACTCGAACATGGGAGAAATAATATAATGTTAATATATTTTAAGAAACTCCATAATAAAAAACATTTTCATATCAATTCCTACTATCCGATACACTTGAAAAATAATATTTCATTATAGTTAACATAACACCATTATGTTTGTGTTCTCATGTTCACTGATCTATCAGTTATAAAAAATTTATACCCATTGATGACCGGTGTTTTGGATTCAAAAACCAAATAATTGGGACTAAAATCTAACACTCTTATTTCTTCAAATAAAGTTTCAATAGGTAAACTTAGATCCTGAAATAAAATAAATATTAAAAGTATAAGAATATTGATTTTTTCTATTTTATTAAATTAATGCTCGTACCATCAATTTCAACTAAAGTGGAAACTCTTTAATATGTAAAGTCTCTATCATTTTAAAAGTAAATGAACAATGGGTTATATATAAAATTTGTTTTTTTGATAGAAAAACATGTTAATAAAAGTTTATTATATTTTTATAACAAATTAGTATAAGATAACATATACATATTCAAATAACTTACTTGATGTAGTCATCTAAAAAATCACAGTTAAACTAGACTATGCGATGTTCCATCTACCATTCTTAAAGGCTCAATGTTTTTTATGTACATGATATAGGAATTAACCATATTTGGGGAAGTGATGGAAAAGATGGTTTAATTCTTCCACAAATAACTTCTTCATTTCTCATTGGATAGATACATATCATGATCATAACTCCCAAATACATTGATTATAAATTCATAAATTCTTTAGTCAAGTAACTTTTCATAATGGAAACATCAGGATGATTCCTGTTGTAAACATAAGACTTAATTGTCTATATATTTCTTTCAGTTTGATACATCCAATGAAAAACATCAGGCCCCCTAAGAATAATTTAAATCAAAAGATATAAAATTAGGTAAAAAATGAATTTTATAAAAGATATAGTAAAATTTTCTCTAACTCACAGAAATTAACAGTGAAACTTGAATCATTTTTTTAAGAAAGACATAGAAAACCATTTGGCACATAGATCTCTATAAAAAAGGCACAAATGAATCTTCACCACCAATACATTATTATACAATAAATATCATATTTATAATGGAATCAATTCATGCAGAAGGATGTGGTAGTCATGAGTTTTCAAAGATTTCAGTTTCAACTTTCTTATGTTGACTTGTTTTTATATATTTCCTAAATATCCTTATAGAATCTTGATAGTCCATACCAATTCAAGAAATTTATTTTTATTTTAAGGTGTTTTCACATAATAATCACATGTAACTTTCCATTTGTTTTCCCCGATAGACATAGTATGAAATTCTAGTCTGATAACCTAATCCACCAAGTCACATTGAGATTGTATACCATCTTTAATCTTACCCTTGAAGTTTAGAAGAATAGAAATCATTTTTTAACATATGTTTTTATAAATGTGAATTTAATCTAAAAAATGGTGTAAAAAATTAGTGTACCAGTAATTCTAATAAAAAAATGATACTTTTCTTCTTCTAATTTCACTTGGATTCAATGTATACATTCTCTATAAATTTATATTGTTTATGAAATTTAATGAGTGAAAAATAAACATCTCTAAATTAATTAATCACATTAGTTACATACATAAACTATGGTGGACTCTCAGTATCAATGGTATTATAAAACCTTTTAATAATATTCTATTATGAATTATACAAAGGAAAGAATCAATGATTTCTAGTGAAACTAAAACTACAATGAACTTTAATTCTTTTAAAGAATGCATCCTTTATAAAAATAGGACATAATAGTTTTCCCTTTGTGATCTAACTAGAACTCATTGGATAAGTTGGAAAATAATTTATCATCCACATTAGTGAAACGCACATATGAAATATGAATTTCAAAGAATATTTGTATGTGCACACACCCTCATTCCGAAGATGCTTCAACTATTTTCTTAAAGGTTTCATATACACATATATATCATTGCTAGGATCAGAAGGTCTAGATATGAGTATGATTAATAAAGTGAATGGTTTTTTCATACACATCCATGGATAAAGGTCATAAATGTGAATAAAAATTGGACATGTGTTATGCGATATAATTTTCTGACCAAATGAATTAAAACAATCACATGAAAGACCCAAACTGAAATTACACACCTAAACAACAAAATAAAGATATCATACATAAAATTTCTGCCATACTAATCCATATATAGGATGAACCAACTGAAAATTATCCTTAATTATCCTAGCATCACTCCATCACAAATTTTTTGATATGTAATTAGAAATGAAAAGATGTTGGATCCTAGGACTCAATGAAATGTTCCATATTACATTACATGGAACAAAATTTGGTCTTCTATATGAATAAGGTTTCCATAAAAATGTAATGTATTCTTTACAATAATTTTTTCCCATGGTTTCCACCTAGAATAAGCTACAATATTTCAAGAAACCATGAAATTTATTTACATAAAATTCGTACTGGTCGATTAAATTTGATTCCATATAATGATTTGAGGGAATATCTATGTAATTAGGAAGTAATCCCTTAAATAAGGTAATAATATAATTTATGGAAATATTAGAAAATCCATAAATGGTTTTCTCATGATATAACCGTATTAACAATTCTAGATTTTCCATTTGACCAAATTTCTGATATATAGGATTTATGGCATCATCCATTAATTTTTTCACCTGATCAAAATCATAATTTTAATTAGTTGCATCATATGTACTCATATAATTATCTTATTTCATTGTCATACCTCATTTCTCATAATGATGAGTAAACAAAAACCAATCAAATATCAAATTGTCTATTCCAATCCTTTCATATAGATCATGAATAGTCTGAGATTGCCTTTTCTATTCATTATGATACTAAGAATAATAGTTTGTTTGAAAACCTAAATTATTTATATGGTAGTTAACTTATTTGAAACTTAACAATAGTATTAAATCACAATTATAATAAGGTAAATGTATTAGAACTCTATCTGAATCATTACAACATGAAAATTCCAAAAAATAATCCAAATTCTTTTGAAACTCATTTAAGATCATATCAGTATCCCACATCCAACTTCTTTACATTCTATTACCAAAAAAGTTTATATTAATATCAATATATTACAATATAACTAAAAAATTCATGAAAGTGGAGAGGAAGCTATATATCATAATTCTATAAAAACCTGATAGTGGGGAGAACTAATTTCATAAATGTAAAATGGATTTCATGAGATGGTATATATAATAGCCCCATACCCACACTCCCAGATCTGGCGATAAAACATCAGATTTACATTTATGGGATTGATACCGATAAATGTGACCCAATTTAAACCCTTCAAAACATATAACATAGAAATGAAATATTTTATGACTTTCATACCCATGTAACTTTTCTGTTTAGAGTATTTGATAATTATAAAAAACTCTTACATAATAATACTCATGACTTAAAAGGGTTAATTTTCGAAATAGACATATTTTTTCTTTTTTCACAATAATTTCTAAAATCTCCTATAAAATTATCCACACATGAAACATTTCTACACATAAATAATTTAATATCATTCTTCACAACATGGGAAAAATGAAAGATAAGAAGGGTGATCTCAAACGATCATTAAGGGTAAACATATGCATTAACAATTGAATGTAATCAGTGAGAATAAGATGAGAATAAGGGTATAATGATATAATCAAAGTTACTAAGAATAACATAAAATAATTCATAAACATCAATAATTAGATCATAAATCATGAAACATGGTGTAAATATTTAACAAATACTAGAGTTATAGTATTCAATAATCATGAGCCATGTGATTTCAATCTTGACCAAATGAAACATTAAAAACCCATATCAAGCATAAACAAAACCTATTGGTATCTTGGAAAATTATCATAACAATTTGTGTTCACTCATGTTAGAAATTACTATAACCTAGTTAAATCTCTAGAAGAAACCAACCTAGTTAACTCTATCCTTATTTCCTTTGAATATAAGGCACATTGCCTAATACATTGGAGAACTATACTGGTCTCACCCATTCATATAATTCATATCAAGATCCCCCATTCGTATAATATGTATCAGGATTTTACATTTATCATAAATAATATCAAAGTAATATCCATGAATACAACATTTATAATCTTTCAATTTTCAACATAAAACAATTGGAAACAACCATAATTCCTTTATCTCTTGGTTAACCCATGGAAAAGAAATAAGTTTAATAAAAATATATTTAAAATAACCATCATAATCCATAAAAAGAAATAATATGGATGGTATAATAAGATTATAATCCCAGTGAAGAATATTAAAAATTAAAGTATTATTAAAGAGGAAAATAAAATTAAATTAACCATTATAAAATTTCTTTGAAAATAAATGGAAATACTATTTCTTTGGGTAATATTTAATAAAAATTTACTATATATTTGGGAAACTATTTTCTTTGAAAATAACCATGGAAAATTATAAAGGAATCATCATGTAAATGGATGGTCATGATAGATGGGAAGAAATTCATTCCATAAACATTAAAAATAAACATTAGTGAAAACATTTTAGAAAACATGGATATAAAATATATAGATTCTTGATCTAAAAGAAGATGTAAGATCAACATCACTTATAAAAAACTTTATTAATGTTTATTTAGTCAATAAGGGAAGAAATTAAAACTATACATGTAAAACACATTAATAACTAGGGGAGAATAAAAGATACATGGTTCGAGAAAATAAGAGCATATGATTTTTTCTAAATAAACATTGAGTACAAACAATCTTGAAAAGAAGATTGTAACAAAAATCCTTTACTACTTTGGTAACTTTTGAATCAAAAGTATCTAAAATAAATAATTTTATACTATTATATTAATACCATAAATTACATGAATTAATATATAAAAATTAATTCATGAGTTAGTAAGTACAGAATACTATTAAATAATGGTGCACCACATGAATCATGTCTCAAGAAAATGAGATTGTGACAAAGAAAACAATTGAAAAGATTATAAATTTTTAAGTGATAATTAATCCCTGAATATTTTATTTTAACATATATAAATTCACATAAAACATGTTGAAATAAATAATAAACTAATTTATATATCAATTCAAAAAAATTCATGGCATAATGAAGTTAATTAAGTAGAATTATAACCCATTAAATGGAAATTGAGTTAAGAACCTACTACAACATTAGTAACTTCCCAATCCAAACCCCTTGAATGAAATTATTTTAATTAAAACTTAAAATAACATGATATATTAATGATTCAAGATAAAACATTTAAAAATTTATTATCTAAACCATATAAATTATATGTATAACATTAAAATATGCCTCAATGAAAAGAAATTGAGACTAAATCCATTACCTCAAATTCAGACATTCCATGTATATCCTTTAACTCTTATATAATAAAACTATAACAATTATTTAAGAAATTTTTTAAGTTTTATTAATTTATAATTAAAATATTTTTTTAATTTATTTTAATGATATATTTAATTAATTAATCATTTAAGTCTACATTAGGTATTTTGAGGAAATTCAGATCATATTTTCGAAATTACTTCGATATGTTGACCATGGTCAAAGAGGTATTTATTCAATAATATCAAAAATAATAATAATTACATAATTAATTTTTTTTTACTTTAATTATAATTTTAAAACAAACTAAAAATTTTGGTTATGAAAAATGAATTATGTTACAATCATGGAGATGGTAGACCATTTGTACACATGAGTAACGTTTCCATTTTTCAATTAAAAAGGGAGAACGAAGGTAAATATTATATTATATTTAAATAATTATAAGTATATAATAAATATAATTTTATGTCTTTAAATAATTTATAAATGTCATTCATGTGATTCAATGATGAAAAATGAATCACTTCGCTCCATGGAGGTGGTAATCCCCACGTACGCACAAGCATCATTATCATTTTTCAATGGTTGGAATGGTAAGAAACATATGATATATTATATTTATATAATGATAATTATTTAATTTATATCATATATATACATTAAATACATCATTATAACTATTCATGAAAGGTGGTGATGGAAAACACATCACATCGGTTCACGAGGTGGTAGTCAACCATACAGACAAACGATGGATTCATTTCCCCTTTACTGGAAGAATGAGATGGATATAGGTTTTTATATAAACATTATAACATATCATTATAAGTAAGATATTTTTTTATTATTTTATTATGTATGTAGTATATTTTAATGAGTTATAATAATTAATAAAATGGAAATTCTTATTTAAGAACTATACCTATTCTTTGGGAAACCTCATTTTCTTTACATCATATGACCTATAAGGTTGGTATTCTAGACAAAATAATAACTCTAGAACATGGGAAGTGATTTTAAGAAGGTATTTGGGTTGGAATTTTCCAAACCAAATGGTTCTTGGAGTGTGTAGAGTAGAGGATATAAGGTTCTCTTTTAAAAGTGATGGGAGTTGAATTCTTGGAATTTCTTAAAAGATTTAATAGTACATATTCCATAATCGTGTCAATTGGAACCTAGGAAACCCAAATTCTGGAATAAGGTGTAATAGGGTTTAAATAATCTTAAAAAACTACTATTATTGTCTTTTTGGTTATATTTTAAGCCTTATGTCCTTTTTAAACCACTTTAAACTAATTTTATCTTTAACCGTGACAACATAACTTTTACCATGATAACTTAATTATATGACCAAAAATAAAAGGGGTATTATATTTTTTTGGAAATTTTGATTATTTTTTTTATCATTTATATCTGGTTCAATTTCTATATGTATAAAAAATTAATATTTATATAAGAACACAAAATGCATAGAAAATAGTTTTTAGGAAAATAACCAATTTTAGAGTAAAGTTTTTTAAACTTTAAATTAAGTAATAAATTGGTATTCATGAATTTTTTGGTTGGATAATAAATAAATTAAGTTTTTTAGACTTTTTTAGAAACCAAAAAGTGAATGGAATTTTTCAACCATGCCATTAAATGAAAATACCAAAAAATAGTATTTAATTTCAATAAAATATAACTTATCTTTATAAAAGTAAAGATTGGGTTCCCAACTCCAAAATAATGTTTTAAAATTAAATATTTAACACCATAATAATTACCTATGTAAAAACCCACTCATCCAATATGATAAAGTCAAGTGTTAGGGTTATTTTAAAGTTTTACCCTATAGTTTTAGCCTTATTTACATTATTTTACCCTTTACTGATGTGATAAAATTAACCATGGATACTATTCCGAGTGACTAAAAATAAAAGAGAAATATTTTTAAAAAATAGAACTAATGATTAAAAATATTAAAAATATTTCTAAATCTTAAATTTTAAAAAGTGGTCGAAATTAATTTAATATTAAAACACAAAATGCAATGAAAAATAGTTTTTTAGAAAAAATGTGCTTGAAGCCTAAAAAAGAATGTATCCTGAAATAAAGTATAAAACTTATTAAAATGTAATTAATTATATTATATCTAATTAAATAATACTTATTTTACTTATAGATAAAATTATATGAACAATAGTACTTTTTAATTAAAGGAAATGATAGTTTTATAAAAATCATTATATTCATTATTCACTGAAAAATCAATCTTTTCAGAAAAATCCCAAAATTTAACCCTAGGATAATTTTGATATTATAATTTAAATTTTTTTATCCATTTTATAAAATACATTTTCTAAAAGGTTTAGAAATTAATTGTAATATTTTCTTATAGAAAGAAATAAAAATCATTTTTGATGAAATCTTATTTTTGATGCATAAAATAACTTTATTAAAAATTGAGTGATTATTTACTAAGAATTGTTCAATAAATTTTTGTTGACTATGAAATTTATATATATTTATTTCATAATTTATTTATTAATATTAACACCCACCAATTCAATGGAAAGGTTATAATGTTCATATTTAAATAATAATATTTAATATTTTTCTTAAGCTCGACATTGCGTGTCATATATGCTATCAAAATTAGTATTCATTTAAAATATCAGGTTGTTAAAATATAAATGTTAGTCTATACCAATAATTATTTTTAATTTCAATTTCCATTCTATTTTTTTCTCTTCATGTAAAGAGGCACTCTATGTTCAACCAACATGTTCTATGTCATCCCCAACAAAAAAATACAATATATAGACTAAAGTATCCCACTAAAACTAAGGATCAATGCCATTAGAATATTATTTTACAAAGAATCACAAAATTTATTATCTAATAATGAGAATTTAATATCATATAATATCATTTTTACACAAACATTTTCATAATGGGATTTTAATCATGTTATGTGAACAATTAGTTGTAATTTTAACCAAACCAAATTTAAACTAAATTAGTACATTAATGAAATAAATTTTGATGAAGATGATTTATAAACTGTAAAAACAAATTATTATGACCATTAAAAACCATAAATTATGAAAAATAGTTAGAAATAATGAGAAAATTAATGATTTGAAACCCAATTATAAAAAAAGAAAAAAAAACATTAGAACAAAAATTTATTTATAGACATATAGAGTGCATGAATTGATGATTTTAAAAAATAAAGTTTCCAGAAACCATGAAAAAGTAAATTACATTTAAACTAAGTAAAACCCAATTTTAAAAATTAAATCATCTATAATTCATACCTTTAAAATAAAATCACACCACTTTTTTAAAACTCCATTATACAAAATAGGATTTGAA
The DNA here is from genome assembly GCA_963277665.1 of Viscum album. Classification (NCBI taxonomy): domain Eukaryota; kingdom Viridiplantae; phylum Streptophyta; class Magnoliopsida; order Santalales; family Viscaceae; genus Viscum; species Viscum album. The sequence continues at coordinate 225,497,920 of OY728131.1, read as the reverse complement.
ATATTTATCTTGATTCATAACCAATCACGTGGTAAGAAAAATAAAATTTAGGTCGTTCAAAATTTAGGGATTAAAATAAATAAATACATGTATAAAAATATAATTATATCATTAAAAATTATAGATATCAACACAAACTATTATAAATAAATTCTATGTAAATATATGGAATAAATGACATACCTTCCCAAAAAATAATTATAATATAAATAAAAAATGTATATCAAACACGAAGCATAGTATATATAGTGGCCAAAAGCTTACAAGTTATAAAATAAACATGGAATTGGTTGAGTTTGGTTAATAAATAGATAATATAACTAGTAAACTAAGTAAGTTCTTGGAATATAATAGGTTATAAAAACACTTAATAAAAAAACACAATTCATAAGGCCTAATAAAAATTTCTATTTAGACATATCAAAAGAAAGGAAAGAGTACTTTATATAAATAAAATTTCCACATATTTAATATAATTTAAGAAATATGTTCATGTAACCAAAAAAAGTCCATCCATGTCAAAGTTTTCATACACCACCCAATTTAAAATAAAGGGAAACTCATAAAAAATATATAGATTTAATTTGGTGTGAAAAGTGCGTTTTAGGGAAAACTAATTTAATACTAAAAAAGAAAATATCAATAATTTTTTTTTTAGAAAAACTTTATTAAATGAAATTACTTATATAAATAAAATCTATATTCATCCTTTTATGAAAGGAAGACTAATCAATATATTGAAACCATCTATTAAATTTTAAATCCAAACATGTTTAAGACCTGAATGAATAATTTCAATTATTAAAATAAAATATTGAGACGAATAATTTGATAACCCCCTAATATATTAAATGAAAAAAAAGAAATAAAATAATTAATTATATAATTACATAATATATATAAACAAATTATAGGTTTATATTATATTTATATATAAGTAATGAGAAACTAAAGTAAACAAAAATTCACCTAAAATCGTATATATTATGAAATACTATAACAAATATATTAAAAATATACCCTTATTTAATGAAACAGGAATAATCCTAACCTAAAAGAATCTTGTTTTGTGTTATATACCCAGAAAAAAAATTAAAATGATGATTGGTATAAGATAAGATAGATTTTGAACTCACCAATTTGAGGTTCAATAATAATGGAATCAAAACACCAAGTGAGGAAAGATTGTCGGGGGGGATAGGGAGAAATACCACTCATGGGGAGGAATATTGATGGGAGTGATATGGGAGGAGAGGAGGCTATATAGGTGGGGAGATATTTTTAATCCAATTCCAATGTTTTTTTAAAAAAAATATTGGTATAGGGGAGTGGGAATAGCCCTAGATTCCAATATTGACTCCACACTGAGACACAATATGTCCTAATAAATGAACCTCACAAGCCCAAAACGTACACTTCATTAGCTTTGTGAATAGATGATGTCATTGAAAAAAACCCAAAACAGCTCACAAATGTTCTACATGCTCCTCCCCAGACACTTAAAACATAAATATTTCATCAATAAACACCGCCATGAATCAATATAGAAATTCATGAAAAAAATATATTGATCATCCCCATGAACTTTTTTAGAGTGTTCATAACATCGAATGACATTACAATGAACTCATAATTCCCAAAACGATATTTTAAAGAAATATTTATAATATCCTAATCCTCAACATGAATTTGATGAAATAATAATAAAAAATTCATCTTTGAGAACTAGATAGATCCATTTAACTGATCGAATAAATCATCAATTTATTGGATAAGAGAGCGAATCTTTATTATCACTAGTTTCAAGGGATGCTAATCAATACACAAGAACGAATTTCCATATTAATTTTTCCTAAATAAGGTTGGAGCACCCCAATGTAACACAATAAGTTGAATAAAACCTCATTGTAGAAGATTATAAATATGAAAACACAACTATTTAAACTTAGAAGGAACTATCCTATATAGAGAAATAAATATCATAGAGATACCTAACTCTATATCTATCCCAAACTTGAGCTCACATCGAGGGGGTAGTGTCACATATTATTCTTGAATGATATCAGGGTTCTCTTCTACAACCTCAATAAACACAATTGGATAATCCTCTAATGAGTTTAACATCATATTAACCATTAAGGAAGTACATATCTCAACAATCCTCTAACACATCTAAGTGTTTGACTCACAAAAAAACGACATGCTCCCTATCAATGTCATAGAATATAATGCTCCTCATGTAGTAGTCCAAATTATCCTACATCAAATATAAACAACTTATGATGAGGTTTATTTTTTATGGATATATCTTCAAAAATTAAAAATCTCTCCAAGATCGATGTTATGTTAGAATCAACTCACAATCTCTCCACACATTATACTGGCTTGATTGACCCCCCAACTAGCTTAGTTAACTCCAAGGGAACTGGAATCCTATTATCATTAATTTCTAAATCATATATTAAGTTATGTAAAATAATGGAATGCGTACCTCCTAAATCAAAAAAGGTACAAATGTAGGTAGAATATAAGCCTATAATACAAAAATGAAATATGGATCACCTGAACTTGATAAATCGAAAGCATGAATATAAACACATCTGGATATATGAAATCTCTATCCCTGATAGAGAAAAACTCCATATCCACACTCTACTTTATTTATCAAAGGATGGGGGGTAAGAATAGGGTGGCCCTCTGCCTTCCCATTCCCCACTATACTAATCAAAATTCAGAGCACCATGAAGCAGCTATCTTAGAGGATACTGTAATAACGACTAAGATTAAAGAGGTCCATTGACATCACTTCGACTATGAGGGAATATTAGACACTAAATATTTTGATGGAAATGACATATGTATGAAAAAAATATGAATGATCTACTAGTAGGGGCATGATAACTTCCAGCCTTAGTGAAATGGGAGGAAGAAGGATGGTACTGAATCCCTATTGTCTGAAATTTTTTTGACCATGAAACTAAGAAATTTTAGCCACAACTCTACTTTGTGGAGAATCTTGGTGACTCTCCTCCCATGATGATATATTCATATAAAAACCCTCTCTATAATATTTTCGTTCACCAACATCTGAAGATATATAATCAACATGAATTGGGTGAAATGATGATGGATCTCTAAATAAAAAGGCCCATAAAAATTCCTCCCTCTGACCTCCTCATTTGACAAATGGTTTAAATTATAACATAATAGGTTATTATAATGAATGCTAAACTTATGTACACTGAAATTCCCCTGACTGAGGGTAAGATTCTTTTACTGACAAGATGACTTCCTAATTTTAAAAAATAAACTCATCCTGAAACGAATCATGAAACTTCTCCCCTAAAATAGACAACTCTTCATGATCCTTGAGGAATGAAATCCCCCACCACTAAGATTCTGCTTGTAGTATAGTAATGGATAATGAAATCTAGTGATCCCTTCATGAATGGATCAAACTAAATGAAATATTACATCCTCTAACCAAGCCTTGATATCCTAATCTGAAATTAATCCATCACATTTCTATAGTCTCTGATTCTAAAAATATATAAGTTTTTTCCACCATGTTTCATTATCATCAACATCAACTATACAGTGACCTACTGGAACATCCCGTTGAACAACATCTGTTTGAACATAAAGGGGATTTCAAACTAGAGTTATATTTATAAAAGGGTAAACCATTAGGAACTCCTTAGACCTAGAATATTTAACATTTAAGGTGAATTTTTTAAATTAAATTAAAACCATTTTTTATCATCTATCCAATTCAAAAAAATGGGTAAGTAATCATGATTCATGATCCTTACCTAGGTCTCTACCCTTTAAGAAGAAAAACTTCAATTAGCATGTACAATAATCCTGAAGGTCCTTGAGTTAGATCATAAGGACCCTGAAATCATGTGTTATAACTTGTCTCCCTTGATTATATCACATGCTTAGTCCATCTAATACAATTTACTTACCATCCCATGCAATTATCATTAGTTCCTATACCCAATATTGACAATTTTTCTTAACCATGAACTTTGAAACCACTCTGTCCTGATCCCCCTCTAGTATTACCCCTCATGGGTTGGTAGTGGAGTTGAGGATGACCCCTAAAGACTTCCTCCAATAGGACATAGGTTAGAGACTAGCTCTGAGGGTATATAATATATATAAGTTAGAGGCATTACCCAAAAATATATAAATTAAGAAAAAGAGTTAAAATGAGATCTACTAACCAAAACCATTACATAGGTAAATAATAAATCCCAATACATGAATGTAACATCATAAAAAATGGAAAACAACTGTAAATAGAAAAATAAATCCTTGATAGTGACTATGAAACTCCAACAAATTATGAACAAATGCCATGAGCTTATATCACCCAACATGATCACTAAAATACTCTTGTAGACCTAAAAAATATTTTATATTATATATAGGGTGAGCATACCGGTATACATAGTAGGATACACCTAAAACCTCTCATGAAAATATGAAAGTAGAATACTAAATCCTAGTTAATAAACAAATTAAGCCAACTCGTTGTGTAAATAACTAAACTATAACCCATCCTCACTAAGGATTTCTCACCAAATAACATATAAAAGAGTGTCGTTTTATATCTAAATAATATACATAAGAAATGTACCCCACATATAACTCCCCACTAGTTTTTCAGTCTCATACCCCAACTCTACGTGTTATATTCCATAATACCTTATATAAGTCATCCTGAACCCCATGTACACATATGACATATCATCCTACAACTCATGAAAACATATCTGAATCACATATCATAACCAAGTAACAAGTCTGGAAGCCATCAAAAACCATGTATGACATGTTATACCTCAATCCCTCATAACCCATGTAAGTAAACCTATGGAGACCATAGTCAATATAATTAGAATACATGTATATGATCTAACCTTATGCCACTATATCCCACACACACTTGTATGGTAAAAATGAGAGCAATCACAACCTATGTAAAAACATACCACATACCTTAAGTCATCACCATCTAGATACACCAAAAAAACATGTTATATCTGAAGGGAGAGTGCGTAAGAGGGAGAATTCATCCATACATACCCTCACCAACCCGAATATTAGAGAAAACACACCAAACCTAAAACATTTGGAAATTGGATACCCACTTGACTTGGATATTTGGGAATATGAAATCAGAAAATATAATAAATATTATATCATGTTAAAAAACTAATGGTAACTACCGATCCTTAGATTAATTTTTTTTACATGATACATGACTACCACTTCTAATTTGTAAGAACCAAGATCTCTTATATAAACACAAGAATCAAGATTTTATATCATTAATCACCTTTTTTAATAGCCAATAATTACCAAGCATTCATCAATCCCATTATATATTATGGTTTAAAATTATGATTTCATCACTAGCCGTTATACTTTTATAATCCATATTTCTATTTCTATATTTCCATCCCATCCCATTTAGCCTTAATTAAACCATCCCATGGTTCTAATTTGATATATAAATCATTTCCACCATTAACATCACTCAATACCATGAGTTCATTATTAATTTATTTTACATTCCTTAATCTAGGAATTCTAGAACTCAAATTAAAATTCCATAATAGAGATGAAATTAGAGTGTATAGGCCAACTACATCATGTAGTTGGAAATCAAAACAATAAATCATCAAATGAACCATCCATAAAAAAACATCTTGAAATTTCCACTCTTAGTCCAAATTGAGAAAACCATCAATAATACCATACAAAAATATAATAAACTGGAAATCACAGCTCTCAACCCATTCCATCTATCCCATCATCAATCTCATGTCAATGAATAGAAAAATAACCTCATTCCCAGCTTGTTCTATCCATCCCTCAAATAATATATCTACCATATCAATTCCATAAAAATTAATAACAGTGGTTCATAAAATCTGAAATTATACACATAAAAACAATCATATTTTAGAATAGAAAACTGAAGGGGAAACTAAGGCCAAAACATCAATGTATACTAGCGTATACAAAAATAAGGATGGACTCCCATCAATCCCAAAATGTAATTCAAGAAAAAAACCCTTATCATTGCCATCTCAAATTAAACAATTCATTATAAAAATGTTTCAGCAGAAAGAAACCTAATATTTATCAACTAAAAAAAATATTATAATCCACCATAACATGTTTTAAGTGTTACTTTCATGATTAATAGATTTCAAGAAGATTAATAACTCATACAAGAATCCTAATTCATTATCCACTTAATATTCACCATCTTTATGTTGTTTAACCAATTTGAAGCATATAAACCATGCTAAGGAACAATATGAATCACAATAATCAATTAAAAATTATCCAAAAAATATTAAGAGGTATCCAATTAAATTATAAACCACATGTGATCACAATACACTTCCAATTCATTCTTAATTTTAGTTATTAAATTTATTAAGCTCATTTCCACATTTATTTAAATAATCTAAAGTATGTTACTCTCATAGATTCATATAAAAATAAGGATAAGTCTTGAATCCTCTACCACAATAATAAGATTTCAATTTTCACTAATCAAACATAGAAGAACAAGTGCATATCAACACCTCTCCCATGATGAAATCATGATCTCTTTGAACATACCACCATATATATCCCATAAACCATCAATAGAAACCCCATAAGAACCGAATGAAACCAAGATTATATAGCATGGAAAGAGAGAACATGATAGAAGACAACGGTCTAAGAAGAAAATAACTCACATAGGATAACCAATAATTGATCTTCAATAGCTAGGGTATAAATCCTACCAAAGGGGACTTAATGTCATTAAATTAAATCCTTTGGTGTCCAAGGATTTGAAGGGGAAGGGAGGAAATAATTAAAATATGAGTGAATATATGAATTTATATAAGTTGGCTAAAATGGGATACTATGGTGTATGACCCTTTACCATATCATAACACATAGGTTTTTGACGTGAGTATGTCATAACCTATTTTACACATTACATTACAAATCACTCCCTTGATAAGACTGATCCCATATCACAACCAATCAGTCTACATTTCCTTCATACCACTAGCTATATAGTACATGTTTCACTATTTTATACCTTTTTATTTCCACATGTGGTTCATAATGTTTATAACTATATTCTATAGTCACACCTTCAACACCGTGCGAGGTAAAATAAAAAAGCACTACCAAATCTTCAAAAAAATTAGGAAATTATTATTCTCATTTTAACTCCCTTAAATATACATGAAATTTCACCACAAAATCTCACTAAATAATTATATTACTTCCCCTTTAATAACCATGACTGAGCCTTAATCAAATCACATCCATTCTAAAATGGATACAATAATAGGGACTAAGTTTACGTAAATATATTCACTATATTTTAGGGTATTATATTTATAATGGTGAGTAAAAATATTCATTTAGGAATATATATAATGATAAAATTCATATACTGTAACATCCCAGGTAAATAAAGAATAAAGAATTTTCATATTTATTAATATTTACAAATTAAATATTAATTTTATTTTAAAGGGGTTTCTTTGTTCGATAGCGTACCCGATACGCAACTATGAGTTTCTTTGAAACTTACGTAGCACACTAGTAATAAAATAATATTATTTTAAATGTTAGTTAACGAGTAGCCATTGTACTGGCGGGAATGGATAGAAATAAATAAAATATGATTATATATGTTTTTAAATGTTTTTACATTTACCCAATAAAAGATAAAGGCTTAAAATATGGAAAGAGTTCAATTTAAGGCATTTATACCCTAATTTTCACGAAAGGTCCACTTATCACCTTTTGACGGAGAACCGTCATTAAATATAGTTTTGATCGATCTTATAAATTCTATTGGACCAAATATAAATCTTCTTTAGAATCAGGACATCAAAATTTACTTTGTGTAAATTTTTGGTACCTTTCTGATAAAGTTCATTTTTTATGAATAGTGTAAAATGTTGTATTTTAATTCAAAACCTCTTTTTAATCTAATTTATTTATATGATTAGATTATTATTTTAATTGGTTTTAAAGTGAAATTAGAAAATATTTTTACCAGTTAATCCAATGGTGGTCATTGGAATCAATTTCACTTTGAAATTGGACTTAAACTGGTGTCAATCTTTTGATACTTATTGTTTCGCAAAAACACGCTATTTGTCATGACAGCGGGAATTAATTATTAAATTAATTAATTTGACTTATATGTTTTGAATTTTGTAAAATGGACTTCATTTTTGAATTCGGAATATCAAATATAGCTTAGGGTGAATTTTTGGTAATTTTCTGAAAAACTACAAATTTTGATGAATAGTGAAACCACTAAGTGGTAATCAAGCAAACTGATTTTTCAGTTAAATGAAAGTTTACCACTAATGTGTAATGAATTTTAAAAATCCGACGTACATGGTTGTCATTAAGAAGTAAAATGTGGTTCAATGAGATTAAAATAATTTTTTGGTGAATAGTAACTTTTTTTCATTAATCGCGATTAGAGGTAATTAGTGTAATTTAATGTAAAAATGATATTATAAAAATGTGAAAACACCATGAAACTTGTCCTACACTTATTGGGTGAGTCATGGCCGACCAAGACAAGCCATGGGCCAACTTGGGGACCCCATGGAGCCACTTTAGTTGGAAAATGAAAATAATATATTTTTATTTAATGTTAAAATTAAATTGACACAAACATGAGTTGTTTTACTAAAACAATTTTTGAGTGGGGTTATACAAGTCCAAATTTTGATTATAAATAGTCATTGGAAAGCTAAAAATATTTCCTACATCATAGTATTTGTTTTATAATTTTTAGACATTAAATAAATTAAATTATATATGACATAATAATGATGTAGCGATGACATCATTATTAGACGATTTAAATAAAATGGAAAGATAATGAAACATCTAAACCCTACACAAGGCCAAAACCAATTGGATGAGTGGATTTCGAACCCTTATCACCTTATCCACGAATTATATCAATTCGGGACCTTTTAAAACCGAAACACATTTTCAAATAAAGTAATATTTCTTTACTTTCCAAAAGTGTCCCTCCTCTCCTCTTATAAAAGGCCCCCACCTCTACCTCATTTCACACACTCCTCAAGCCTTTGGCTCGGCCAACCCCTGCCCAATTACTCTCTCCACATCCCTATCCTCATCCTAGAGGATTCCCTTTGGGCATAATCCTTTCAAAGGAAGCCTTTAGGCTCAAATCAAAAGGAGTTACACTTTTAAAGGTAATTCATTCTCTCTTGTTCATTTGTTTTATTTTGCTTCTCCAACCCTCTAAACTCTTTTTATTTACATCTTTTGTAACAACACCAGTATCTTCAATATACTAGGATGTTGTTATAATATTTATTTGAGCTACACTCTCACACAACTACATCAAATGGTTAAAGAACATACGGTTTCCGTGGATGGCGAAATTATGCCTCCCGAAACGATGATTGTTCAATACTCATTTTACACCTTCAAAGGTGGCCATTATGATGTCACTATTTTTATATATGATATATAATATGTTTATGTTTTCTTTAAGCTTATGTATTTTTCATTTAGGGCATACCTTTATGGTTTCCATTATGGGTAAACACGATATCTTCATTTAAGGAAGTGCGGACTACCGCCCCCTCAAAGTGATGTGATTCGTTAATGCCATATGTGGGACGTGTAAAGGATGGATTTAAAGTTATTATATATGATGTTATACTGTAATTATAATATACCTCTATATCATTATTATTTCTTTCCATTAATGTATGAGATAGAAATGAAAGTAGCATTCATGCGTACGTACGGCTTACCGTCTCCATGAACGGTGCATTTCATTTCTTATCCCCAAATGTAATGTACAATTAAAAGTACATGTATATAATGGATATATATAATTAATGATATATCTAAATGATGAATATAATTATGGAATTAAAATATACATACCTCTCATTTAGTTTTAATTCCATTAATATGACAAAAAAATGAAAGTAGCGTTCATACGTACGTACGGCTTACCGTCTCCATGAACGGTGCATTTCGTTTCTTACCTCTAAATGATTATGAAATATTATAAATACATGTATATGCTGGATATATATGATACATAGTATATCCAAATTGGAAATTTCATTCTGGATATAAAAAACCTTTGACCACACGAACAACATGTAATTGTAAGAAGTCCACTTTCGACTTAAGAACCAAATATTGACAAAACAAACATTATTAACTTAAATGGTTACATAATGTTTATAACATGGAAATAAGTGATATTAAAGGAATAATGAACTTTAAAAAGGTTCTTGATCAAGTATAAATTAACTCAAGTTTATTATTCAGGACGTTAAAGAACGATCGAGTCAAGTCGGACCCTAGGTAAGGGACTTCGTCTCAATCTCCTTTCATTGAGGCATATTTCGTTTTATACACAACTTTATTTTATACGGTGTATAAACCCCTTTGACTTTTACTTTTATACAAAAGGAATCTTTTTATACGAAGAGTTTTACAAAACGACAAAAAGGAATGTTTCTTTTAACATACGTGGCGACAAAAACCTTTTTCCGCCGCCATGAGTATTATTAGGTCTTTGGCTTTCTCAACAAGTCGTAATGTTTTTAGAATAAAATAAATACCATATACTCTTTTATGTATTTTGGTATTGAAAATGGTTTTGAAAAAAGGATTCTATTATGTCAATATATTTATGATATATTGTGATTGAAATGTGGAAATGTTATCATTCCTTTATATTGGTTTTATGTTTTATGATTTTATATTGGTACTTGGACATTTTAACGGGTGGTTACGTTATAAACCATATGACGGGTGGTGCCGTGAATACCAGGATGGGTGGTTACGTTATAACCTCCAATGCATTGGGTATGGAAGTCGGCCGTATGGCTATTCCATTAAGTATGTATGGAAATTGGCCGTATGGCTATTCCATTAAGTGATATGTGTGGAAGTCAACCGTATGGTTATTCCACTTAAGTATGTTTATGTCCCAAGTTACCTTTATATATTCTATGTGTTCTTTATATGGGTTTTATGGTAATCCTTTGGTTACAAAAAGGTAAGTAATGATACTTTATTCAGTGAAGATTTTTTTTTACTACTTCATGAAGGTGAAGGTATTACTTTGATATAGTATACATGGTTTACTTGATGTTTGAAAAACTAATAGTTTTCATTCTTTTTGTATCCCTTACTGAGCTTTTTATGCTCACCCCAAGTTTTTCGAAATGTTTTTCACAGGACTTAAAGTGGAATAAGGTCAATGATGGGATCAGGGGAATTTCATGCTATCTAAAACATGGAATCTAGACATCTTTCTTTTTAAGAGTTTTTTTTATGGAGACTTAGTAGAAGTGTCTACTTTGTAATCTTTTAAGATGTAATAGTTATGTTCTAATTCTCTAAAACTCTAAACCTGAAAAGATCCTCAATGTGAATTATTCATTTAATTCAATATTAAGTAAGGTTTAAGGCTGGGGCATTATAGTTGGTATCAGAGGTCGGTTTAGACAACTTTATGAGTTAGAAAAGTGTTAAATTATAATATGATTGAAATGATATAGCATTTACGGATTACCATGCTGCTTCGCCTAAGATATTTCTGTGTTCAGAATCGTTTTCCGCAGAGGAAACAAAGCAGCTATGTTGGGACGACATCAGGAGGAAGACAACCTTCCAAATCAGCAACCTGAGATGGTCGGAATCGGAACTGAACAGTTTTTTGCAGTGATGGCACAGTTGACTCAGGCTATAAATGGTGGTGGTATCCATGCCCGAGATCAGCTGGATCAACCGCAGAGGAACATGTCAGTGGTGGAACATTTCATGAGGCAACATCCCCCATCATTCAGAGGATCATCTGACCCTGTGCAAGCTGAAGGGTGAATTAAAGCACTGGAGAAGATTTTTGATTTCATGGGGTGTTCAGAACATCAAAAGGTTTGTCTTGTTGTTTACCGTTTTGAAGGTGAAGCTGATCAGTGGTGGTCGATGGTGAAAAATATAAGGAATAGTGATGACATTGAGGATCTTCACTGGGACGAATTCAAAGGTATGTTTCTTGAGAAAAATTTTCCTAAGGTGGTTCATCTTAGGATGGAAAAACAGTTCCTAGAATTGAGGCAGGAGGATGATTCAGTGGCTGCTTATGAAAAAAAAGTTCACTCGATTGGTAAGGTATGCTCCAAACTTCATACGAGATCTTGATAGTAAAATAAACCGTTTTTACTCAGGGTTAAAGCCAAAGTATCGAAGGGCTTTAGCTTCTCATGAGTTCAAAAGTTATGAAAAACTTGTTCGATGTGCGGAGAAGGTGGAAATGGAGTTTGCCGATGATCAGGTTTTCTATGACAAACAACAGAATAAGAGATCTAGTTGGCAGGAAAAGGGGAAGAATTCATCAAAGAAGCAAGGAGGTAAGAAAACCAAATATCCATCCTGTGAGAAGTGTGGTAAAATTCTTCCTGGAGAATGTTTATCCAAGTCTGGTAAGTGCTTTCGGTGTGGTAAGTTTGGTCATATTGCTCGTAACTGTAAGGAAGATGATCAAGCAGGAAATGAAAAGCCAACGGTAAGATGTTTTAAGTGTAATGAAATGGGTCATTATGCAAACGAGTGTCCAACGAAGAACTCAACTGGGAGAATGCATCCAGACTACAAGCAGAAAGGGGTGGCAAAATCCTTTGCAACAACTTCAGAAGATGTTGGGCCATCGAATAAAGTGGTATCAGCTCCAGGGAGCTCAGTATTTTTCGAAGATTGACTTGAGGTCGGGGTACCATCAGTTGAAAGTAAAAGAAGCAGACGTTCCGAAGACTGCGTTCCGTACTAGATATGGCCATTATGAATATGTAGTTATGCCTTTTGGGTTAACCAATGCACCTGCTTTATTCATGGACCTTATGAATAAAATTTTTCATGAGTTCTCGGATAAGTTTGTGTTTGTGTTTTGAGGTTTGTGAAGAGGTTATGTGTGCCTTGTGATTCACAGTTGAAGAATGAGTTGTTTTTTCATCCTGGCAGTACTAAGATGTACAGAGGTCTGCGGGAGTATTACTGGTGGGATGGAATGAAAAGAGACATTTCTGATTTTACTGTGAAGTGTTTGACATATCAACAGGTTAAAGCAGAGCAGCAGTTACCGAAATGGATGCTTCAGCCTTTACCAGTGCCAGAGTGGAAATGGGAAAACATATTCATGGACTTTGTTGTGGGATTACTGAGGACATCTCGAGGTAATATTGCAATCTGGGTTATTGTTGATCGCTTGACTAAATCTGCTCATTTACTTTCTATACGAGATACTTTCTCTCTTGATCAACTTTCCTGTTTGTATCTTAAAGAGATAGTCAGGTTACATGGGGTTCCTCTCTCCATTGTATCGGATCGTGATCCCAGGTTTACTTCTAACTCTTGGAAAGGCCTTCAAAAGTCGTTGGGTACTGAATTAAATTTTAGTACAGCATTTCATCCTCAATCAGATGGGCAGTCAGAACGAAAAATCTAGACATTGGAGGATATGCTATGAGCTTGTTCTATGGATTATCAGGGAAGTTGGGACCAACATCTTTCTTTGGTTGAATTTTCTTATAATAACAGTTTTCATTCCAGTATACAGATGGCACCATTTTAGGCATTATATGGGAAGCGGTGTCGAACTCCATCTTTCTGGGATGAATTTGGTGAAAGAAAGCTGATGGGACCAGAATTGGTAGAAGAGATGGCAGAAAAAGTTCAGTTGATTCAGAAGCACATGAGAACAGCTCAGAGCAGGCAGAAGAGTTATGCGGATAACTGGAGGAAGGATCTATCTTTCGAGGTAGGTGATCATGTTTTCGTCAAGGTTTCTCCTTGGAAAAGTGTGATGAGATTTGGTAAGGAAGGAAAGCTGAGTCCAAGGTTTATTGGACCATATGAAATTCTGGAGAGAGTTGGATCAGTTTCATACCGGGTGGCTTTACCTCCGAGTTTATCTCAGGTACACAATGTTTTTCATGTTTCAATGTTGAGAAAGTATATGCCATATCCATCTCATGTTTTGAGTCCAGAGGTAGTTCAGCTGGAAGAGAACCTATCTTATGAGGAACAACCGGTCCAGATTCTTGACCACAGGGAGAAGGTGTTACGGAATAAGGTGATTCATCAGGTAAAAGTTTTGTGGAAAAACCATGTGATTGAAGAGGAAATGTGGGAATCTGAAAATGCTATGAGGGATAAATACCCCCACTTATTTTGATAAGTGAATAAAATTGCGAGGACGCAATTCCCAAAAGGGGGGAAGGATGTAACATCCCAGGTAAATAAAGAATAAAGAATTTTCATATTTATTAATATTTACAAATTAAATATTAATTTTATTTTAAAGGGGTTTCTATGTTCGATAGCGTACCCGATACGCAACGATGAGTTTCTTTGAAACTTACGTAGCACACTAGTAATAAAATAATATTATTTTAAATGTTAGTTAACGAGTAGCCATTGTACTAGCGGGAATGGATAGAAATAAATAAAATATGATTATATATGTTTTTAAATGTTTTTACATTTACCCAATAAAAGATAAAGGCTTAAAATACGGAAAGAGTTCAATTTTAGAAATTTATACCCTAATTTTCACGAAAGGTCCACTTATCACCTTTTGACGGAGAACCGTCATTAAATATAGTTTTGATCGATCTTATAAATTCTATTGGACCAAATATAACTCTTCTTTAGAATCAGGACATCAAAATTTACTTTGTGTAAATTTTTGGTTCCTTTCTGATAAAGTTCATTTTTTTATGAATAGTGTAAAATGTTGTATTTTAATTCAAAACCTCTTTTTAATCTAATTTATTTATATGATTAGATTATTATTTTAATTGGTTTTAAAGTGAAATTAGAAAATATTTTTACCAGTTAATCCAATGGTGGTCATTGGAATCAATTTCACTTTGAAATTGGACTTAAACTGGTGTCAATCTTTTGATACTTATTGTTTCGCAAAAACACGCTATTTGTCATGACATCGGGAATTAATTATTAAATTAATTAATTTGACTTATATGTTTTGAATTTTGTAAAATGGACTTCATTTTTGAATTCGGAATATCAAATATAGCTTAGGGTGAATTTTTGGTAATTTTCTGAAAAACTTCAATTTTTGATGAATAGTGAAACCACTAAGTGGTAATCAAGCAAACTGATTTTTCAGTTAAATGAAAGTTTACCACTAATGTGTAATTAATTTTAAAAATCCGACATACATGGTTGTCATTAAGAAATAAAATGTGGTTCAATGAGATTAAAATAATTTTTTGGTGAATAATAACTTTTTTTCATTAATTGCGATTAGAGGTAATTAGTGTAATTTAATGTAAAAATGATATTATAAAAATGTGAAAACACCATGACACTTGTTCTACACCTATTGGGTGAGTCATGGCCGACCAATAAAAGCCATGGGCCAACTTGGGGACCCCATGGAGCCACTTTAGTTGGAAAATGACAATAATATATTTTTATTTAACGTTAAAATTAAATTGACACAAACATGAGTTGTTTTACTAAAACAATTTTTGAGTTGGGTTATACAAGTCCAAATTTTGATTATAAATAGTCATTAGAAAGATAAAAAGATTTCATACATCATAGTATTTTTTTTATAATTTTTAGACATTAAATAAATTAAATTATATATGACATAATAATGATACAGCGATGACATCATTATTAGACGATTTAAATAAAATGGAAAGATAATGAAAAATCTAAAACCTACACATGGCCAAAACCAATTGTATGAGTGTATTTAAAACCCTTATTACCTTAGACAAGAATTATATCAATGTGGGACCTTTTAAAACCGAAACACATTTTCAAATAAAGTAATATTTCATTACTTTCCAAAAGTGCCCCTCCTCTCCTCTTATAAAAGGCCCCCACCTCTACCTCATTTCACACATTCCTCAAGCCTTTGGCTCGGCCAACCCCTGCCCAATTACTCTCTCCACATTCCTATCCTCATCATAGAGGATTCCCTTTAGGAATAAGCCTTTAAAAGGAAGCCTTTAGGCTCAAATAAAAAGGAGTTACACTTTTAAAGGTAATTCATTCTCTCCTGTTCATTTGTTTTATTTTGCTTCTCCAACCCTCTAAACTCTTTTTATATACTTCTTTTGTAACAACACCAGTATCTTAAATATACTAGGATATTGTTATAATATTTATTTGAGCTACACTCTCACAAAACTACATCAAATGGTTAAAGAACATACGGTTTCTGTGGATGGCGAAATTATGCCTCCCGAAACGATGATTGTTCAATACTCATTTAACACCTTCAAAGGTGGCCATTATGATGTCACTATTTTTATATATGATATATAATATGTTTATTTTTTTTAAGCTTCTGTATTTTTCATTTAGGGCATACCTTTATGGTTTCCATTATGGGTAAACACGATATTTCATTTAAGGAAGTGCGGACTACCGCCCCCTCAAAGTGATGTGATTCGTTAATGCCATATGTGGGATGTGTAAAGGATGGATTTAAAGTTATTATATATGATGTTATACTGTAATTATAATATACCTCTATATCATTATTATTTCTTTCCATTAAAGTATGAGATAGAAATGAAAGTAGCATTCATGCGTACGTACGGCTTACCGTCTCCATGAACGGTGCATTTCATTTCTTATCCCCAAATGTAATGTACTATTAAAAGTACATGTATATAATGGATATATATAATTAATGATATATCTAAATGATGAATATAATTCTGGAATTAAAATATACATACCTCTCATTTAGTTTTAATTCCATTAATATGACAATGAAATGAATGTAGCGTTCACGCGTACGTACGGCTTACCGTCTCCATGAACGGTGCATTTCATTTCTTACCTCTAAATGATTATGTAATATTATAAATACATGTATATTCTGGATATATATGATACATATTATATCCAAATTGGGAATTTCATTCTGGATATAAAGAACCTTTGACCACACGAACAACATGTAATTTTAAGAAGTCCACTTTCGACTTAAGAACCAAATATTGACAAAATAAACATTATTAACTTAAATGGTTACGTAATGTTTATAACATGAAAATAAGTGATATAAAAGGAATAATGAACTTTAAAAAGGTTCTTAATCAAGTATAAATTAACTCAAGTTTATTATTCAGGACGTTAAAGAACGACCGAGTCAAGTCGGACCCGAGGTAAGGGACTTCGTCTCAATCTCCTTTCATTGAGGCATATTTCGTTTTATACACAACTTTCTTTTATACGGTGTATAAACCCCTTTGACTTTTACTTTTATACAAAAGAATCTTTTTATACGAAGCATTTTACAAAACGACAAAAAGGAATGTTTCTTTTAACATACGTGGTGACAAAAACCTTTTTCCGCCACCAAGAGTATTATTAGGTCTTTGGCTTTCTCAACAAGACGTAATGTTTTTAGAATAAAATAAATACCATATACTCTTTTATGTATTTTGATATTGAAAATGGTTTTGAAAAAAGGATTCTATTATATCAATATATTTATGATATATTGTGATTGAAATGTGGAAATTTTATCATTCCTTTATATTGGTTTTATGTTTTATGATTTTATATTGGTACTTGGACATTTTAACGGGTGGTTACGTTATAAACCATATGACGGGTGGTTCCGTGAATACCAGGATGGGTGGTTACGTTATAACCTCCAATGCATTGGGTATGGAAGTCGGCCGTATGGATATTCCATTAAGTATGTATGGAAATTGCCCGTATGGCTATTCCATTAAGTGATATGTGTGGAAGTCAATCGTATGGTTATTCCACTTAAGTATGATTATGTCCCAAGTTACCTTTATATATTCTATGTGTTCTTTATATGGTTTTTATGGCAATCCTTTGGTTACAAAAAGGTAAGTAATGATACTTTATTCAGTGAAGATTTTTTTTACTACTTCATGAAGGTGAAGGTATTACTTTGATATTGTATACATGGTTTACTTGATGTTTGAAAAACTAACAGTTTTCATTCTTTTTGTATCCCTTACTGAGCTTTTTATGCTCACCCCAAGTTTTTCGAAATGTTTTTCACAGGAATTAAAGTGGAATAAGGTCAAGGATGGGATCAAGGGAATTTCATGCTATCTAAAACATGGAATCTAGACATCTTTCTTTTTAAGAGTTTTTTTATGGAGACTTAGTAGAAGTGTCTACTTTGTAATCTTTTAAGATTTAATAGTTATGTTCTATTTCTCTAAAACTCTAAACCTGAAAATATCCTCAATGTGAATTATTCATTTAATTCAATATTAAGTAAGGTTTAAGGCTGGGGCCTTATATATACATCACAATGACTAATAACTTTTATAGCATATACCTCACTTTTCGCTTCCTAAGAAAATTCCTTTAAAATAAAATCACATAATCATATACTTGAACGAGGAATATTATTATTTCCAACTAAATAAACGATCATTGATTACCCCATAGAATTATGCATGACTCTAATTAATGTATCTAATTACCTTATATGACTTTTTTTATTCATATAAGTAAACTCAATACCTCTACGATCAATTCCTTCATTATATATTCATTTATTAATATCAAATTTTTATTGAGTGTAGTAGTGTGCATCAAGTAAAATGAATTTAGTGTTCTATATAATCATCTTAAACATCTCATAATTATAGTATAATACATTGATGTATAATTAATTTAAAAATTAATTCCATATATCCAAAACTATTAAAATTTATATTAACTTCTTCAAATATTCCTTAATACACTCTGAAAAAACTAACCAGCCAAAAAATCCAACTCAAAAAATAACTATAGTCCAATATTCTCCAATAGATTTTCCAAAAAATTACTTTAATATATATATTCCAATAACTTAAATTTGGTTTCATGCTCCCCTTACTACAAAAAATATCCCCTATAAAATAAAACTTCATATCTCATTTTATAACAAATAAAAAGAACACAAACTATGGATATTAAATCTAACCACCCATTTTTAGATTATACGAGACATGATATATGTAGAAAATAATAATAGATGATGAAATGTTCAATAAAGTACATTAATCAAATTAATATAACCATTAAATCACTTATAATAATCATCCTATTATGTAAAGAAACTCTAGAAAAAACATAGTTATAAGATAAAAAATAAATTCAAGGGGAAGGGAGAAAGTACCTTAAAATTATAATGAAAATATGGTGGTTAAAATCCAAGTTTCAACTGATTATTCTCATACACGGTATTTTTTGAGTTCTTTTTTTAGTATATATATTATTCAATAAAACACTAAAATATACTCCAATTTTACTAGATTCCACTCCACTTAGATTTTAATGACCTAGAATGTTATTTTAATATTCTTTGTAATAAAATGATGTATAAGATTTTTTCTTAGGTTTATTTCACTAATGTAATCACACAATATAAAAATTTAAATACACACCTTCACTCCAAAATTAGTGATCTATTTCTTAATATAAAATATTTGAGTGTAGATATGAGTGGTGGAAATATATTTTTTCTCTTATTAAATTCCTTATACTCACAGTCTTGGGTATAATGCTATAATAACTTACTTTTCATTTAATATCATAAAAATAATATGTCTTTAGGTTCTTAAAACTATAATTCTAGTGTATTTTATCACAGTGTCCTTTTATCTTCATACATGATTAATATTATTTCATTCTATATCTCACATGTACTATTGTATAATATTCACATGTGGCCATAATATCTCATATATGGATTTAATATCATAACTTGAACAACTCATTTGATCATGCATGGTGATATTATCTTTTGAGGAGTCCACTAGGGTTGGAATCCTTCTTCATTTGACCAACCAAATCACTTCTCCATGATCATTCTCTTAAAAGTATCATCATATATATATATATATCCATTAAATTGAAATATGATCATAATATTATTTTTTTACTATCATATTATCTTCTTCATCATGTATTCAATTTATTTATTCAAAAATCCATTTTTAATTTTTTTTATTTCTCTAAAAATATCTAAAAAGGTATAAGTCATACCTCTGAATATACATTTGTAATTTTTTTTTTAAACCATGATTACCACTTTTTTTCTTTTCATATGTTCTTTTTTATTTCTTCATTATCTGTACATTCTTCACATGTACCATGAACTTATTCAATCTTTATTTGAAAACTATGGATAATATAATGACCATTATAAGAAATATGGTGTACTTTTCATGTTTTATTAATTAAAAAATAATAAAAAATGATAAATTTATATTGATGTATGTATCATATGGATATGTAGTGAATTTATCACCTTTTCCATATCAGTAAATACTATAGGATTTTATCCCCATCTGTGATCTTTATCATGTCCTATGATATGTTATGTCACCATTTGAGACATTCATTCACCCTTTAACAAAGAAAAGTTATTCTAGGTTACTACTTGGGGAACAACATATCATCACATATGATATTATCCTTTTAATTGTACACTTGAAATAGGGGATCATGACATATATAGTGTTATTCCATTATCACCTCACACAATTCATTCACAACTTCCAATAATAATTATTGTTTTGGGAAATAACCTGATTCCTTTTATCACAACCCACTTCTTCTTTTATATTACATAAGGTGATATGTCCATATCACTGTCTATAGTAACTAGTATACAAATCATGTTTTTAGGCCTACTAACAAAATATGTTTTTTGGCCTTCATTTTCCCTTATTGTAATAATATACATCCACCATATTTGAATATATAAGCTAAGTGATATGATATTTTTTGTCATCATTTTTGTTTTTTTAAATATAGTTCATTTTCTTTAACACTTCCCATATCACATAGAGTAATATAAATATGTTACCTATTATTTTATAAAATGGGTTTCTTCTTTCCTCATCCATCTTATTCCAAATACCTCTTCCTTAAACTCTTCATACTAAAATAGAGAGGGAATTTATTAGGATCATGAAAAGGGAAGACACATAAATTATTTCAATGTTGAAAATTTCACAAGGATTTAAAGAGATGACATTGGTTTAGGAATTAAACATGAAATAAATGTTATCTTCCACTTTATTGGTTTAAAATCAAGCATTCAAAAAGATTTATAAATTCAAGAATGTGATAGCTTGGAGAAAGTAGTTCAATGTTCCCTTAAAGTTAAAATAGAGATAAATGAATCTCAATGGTCCTATAGGACTGGAGATAAGAGGATATTCATAGAGTTTAACTATGGGGGTTTATCTAATGAAACTCTTAGAGGGAATAAGATCTAACTAAAAACATGTAAAAAGTTTAGGAAGAAGTATCCTAGAAATTACCTCAAAGTAATGATAACATGCTTCAAGTATGGCCAATTAGGGCACCAATCTCATGATTATAAAAGGGATATGAATAAGTCAATTAATATAGAGTAATAAAAAAAGGTTACACTCAACCCTCCCCCCATGGACCGATGTTTTAACTACAAGGGACATAGATACTATGAAAATCATTACATAAAGACCTGGATATTTGAAGATGCCAATGACCATAATCTACAAATCCAAGATGGAGCATGAAAATGAATCAACGATAGGTAAACTCAACATTAATTCTAGAATATAAAATGAACTATTTTATTACATCTTAATTATTTCATTCATATTACACAAGTTCTATATAAATATTCAAACATCACCTTGATACATGGAGGTTGATCCATTGGTGAAAATAACAAGTAGAGCAATCATTACGTCTCAAGCATATAACTCTTCCCTAATTTAAAATTGTGGGAAGAATATTCATATGAATATTGTTATGATCTATTTTGTAGAATTCAATTCTCTATTGGGAATGGTTGGGTTTTCCTTATATTGATCTAATATCAAATCTTGGGTTAGTGAAATCAGTTTCCAAATCCCAAATGATCCTATGATTGTACATAACTGAAAAGAGAATTATGAACCCCACTTGGAAACTCCATCTCAAGCAAGGATATTATATTCTCATGAGTAGTACTATCTAGTTAAAATGTTTGAGGTAAAGGAATATATTATCCTTGAATATATTCCCATTGTAAGGGAATATGTTAATATATTAATTAAATATTTGTCTTTTCTTCCTCTAGATTGGGAGGTTTATTTACATATAGAACTTATTCCAATAGCTCTAACCACATAAAAAAGTGCCTACATAGTAACCCCCATTGAACTATAATAGTTGAAGAATAAACTACAAGAGCATTTATACAAGGGTTCTATACAGACTTTTTATTCTCTATGTGTTGACCTTTTCCTCTTTGTTGAGTATAATTATGGATAATTCCATCTCTATACAAATTATCCTGAACTTAACAATATCATGATAGAGAACAAGTATCCTCTTCCATGGATTAACAACCTATTAGAACAACTACGTGGGGATAAATAATTCTCTATAGTGGATCTTTGATTAGGATATCAACAATTAAAGGTGAAAAAGAAATATATTCATAAGATTTACTTTTATACAAGACATAGACACTATGAGCATAATAATTCCACTTAGACTAACCAATGCTCTATTAATCTTCATGGTATATATGAATAGAGTCTTTAGATGTTACCTTAACAAATTTGTGGAATTATTTATAGATGATATTCCCACATATTAAAAACATAAGTATGAACATAAGGAACACTTGATAATTGTGTCGAATAGTTTGTGAAAGGATGTGTTTTATTTAAAGTACAATGAATGTGGCTTCTAGATGGAGGAATTCACATTTATGGGTAATTTTATAATAAGAAAATGGATATCTTTAGATCCTAAAAGATTAAGGGGATTGATAAATGGTGAAGACCAATATCAGTGATAGAGATTTATAACTTCCATGGATTAACTTGGTATTATTGATGGTTTGTGAGAAATTTATCATGATTGTTAAACCAATTGACGAAGATAACTCATAGGTGCGTAAAATTTCCTGGATATAAAAATGTAAAGATATCATCAAATATTTGAGGGAAAGGATAGTATTATAACCTATACTCACACTACCCTGTAAGTGGGGAAGGATTTGTGGGACATGTATATTAGAAAAATTACTCGACTCTTGATATAGAGATGGTAACAAATATATTTTCCTTCAAGATTAGGGGAATATTATCTCTATGGAGATAGTTGTGGCATAGATAATGATATTAAAAGTATAAATTATATATTTAAATATAAATATAACAATATGTACTAATGAATATTGTTAGAGTTGATAAAAGATAATGATTTATTAATCCATTATAATCCTAAAAAATGAAAACAAAGTAGCATATGCTCTAATAAAAAAGGATCTTATAACCCCATCCATGATAAGGATTTTGAGAAATCCAATCTTCTTAGACTTACTAAGGATATAAATGGAATCATAAATAAATGAATGAAATCCAGACTCAATGAAATGATTTATCAACCATCTATCTTAAAGAAGATTAAGGTGACAAATAGGGATACTGAAGATATGAAAAAGGAGGTGAGAGAATCAAGGGGAAAATATGAGTGTCCAATAGTACTCAGTTGAAATTGAATTTTTATTAAAAAAATCCATAATTAAAAAGAGAAAAGTGTTAATGAGGTTGAATGTGGTGGAAACCAAGTGCATCCCCAATCACCACAATTTTATAGTCATGGGGAATAGAGACTTAAAATGTAAACATAATGAGGTACATGACTCAATACCTCTAGATATGATACTATACACTACTTTATTTCCATCACACTAAATATGGTAAAACATAGTATTCTGGGTGAGAATGAATTTTTATTCCAACCATGATGACCATCTTGGAACATTTGAAAGAGGTTGAGGGAAGGCTAATAGTTAAGAGAGAAAGGGTCACAAAGAGGTTCAAAGGAAAAGGCGTGAGGGAGAGAGAATTGAAATTAGACAAGTGTCTAATTCATATAATTTAGGGATATATAAATCCAAAAAATAAAAATAGTATTTTAGTGAATATGAAATAAATAAATAAATATCCTGTAAATAAGAATTAGTAATGGTGGCTCAAAAACCAATGGTGGGTAAACACAATGGTGGGTAAAAATCTAATGGTTGGTCCCAAAACATTAAGGTTAACCAAAATTAATCATGCCTAATTATTTTTTGATCTAGTTCATTCTCTCAAAATTCAATGGATTAGTAAAAATAACAGCAAACTGATGTCTAGTACCAATGTATTTAAGATTATTATCACCTTTCTGAAAACGATCTCTCAAAAAGTTATGTCTTACATCAAAATGATTTGTTCTATATCAAGACATGGGGTTCTAAGAAATATATATAGAATTTTTTTAGTCAAAATTTATAGGGACATGTCAGAATTGGTATCCATAGTTTAGAAAAGTGTCTTTCATCCACAAAATTTGAGCATAGCAGCTACCTGCAACTATGTATTTAGCTAAAGTAGTAGATAGTTCAACATAATTTTGTTTCTTACTACACCAACAAACTAGTGACTTTAGCAAAAAGTGACATGTTCCAGAGGGGATTTTTCTATCTAACTTGAAACCACCAAAATCTGCATATGAATAACTAACTAGGTCAAATGAGTATCCTCTTAGGTAGAAAAATCCTAAATTAATTATATACTTGAGGTATATAAAACCCATTTTTACAGAAATTAAGTGTGACTCTTTTAGGTTTTCTTGAAAACTAGCACACATACACACGCTAAACATAGTTTTATGTCAGCTAGTAGTTATGTAGAGAAGAATTCCAATCATACCTATGTAACCGGGTTGATACACTGATTTTAAAGCTTCATTAAGATCCGATTTATAGGTGGTACTCATAGGAGTTTTACTATTTGTACGTATATCCAAACTAAAATGTTACAAAATATCTTTATTATATTTACTTTGATTTAAAGTAATTCATTATTTATTTTGAAAAATATGAAAACCAATAAAGAATTTCTGTTCACCCATTAAACTCATTTCAATTCCATTTTGCATCATCATTGCAAAGTCAATACATAAATAATTTTTAGAAGATCCAAATATAATACCATCAACATATATTTAAATATCTAAAACATATTTTTAAATTCTTATTATAAAAAGGGTAGGTGGTCGCACTGCGATTCACTATTTATATTTTCACCCTTACACCATTATTCTAAACTTATTTTATATTGAAAATTATAAAAATAAAAACACATATAATTCCATGTTTGAATCATTTATTTTGTGTTTATCACTGTTTTAAAGGTCAATGTTACTTGTTTTGATGATTCCATTGCAGGAGGAGGTGATTTGGAGGACTCATAGATGATCCAGAAGAAAAATGGGCCAAAACTGCATGGGTACCATGAACACCTGTCCATTGTGGGGTAGATTATTAAAGCTAAGTGCATCCAAATAGTCTGAAATTTTTTGTCCTAGTCCAGAATTATATTATATACAACTCTTATGAAGAATATCAAGCCCCATTCGGCCGTTAAGTGGACCAACGGAAGTGATATGTCAAAGCCACCAAATCTGAACGGAGTCAAAAGTTGTGTGCTGTGTTCTGTCCATATCTAGAGTTTTACGTGTCAAAAGGGATCCCAAATTTCGTTGGAGATAGAAAAGACGTGTGGAAACAACTTTCTAGTTTTGTAAAAATCTATTTTGGACTTTATAGAGTCCTAAAACAATGTGACAACTAGTTTTACACAATCTCTGTGCCCAAAACCATTTCCCATTTTTGCTATAAAAGAGCACCATGAGTACCTCATTTGGGGAGTTCGAAACAAGATACAAGATCTTCCATTTTGGAGTTCTAGAGAAATATATTCATCATCCTAGAAGTTCTAGAGGCCCCTATCCTCATAGGGGCATCAAGGATGAAGAAGGAGTTCCACTCGAGCCTACTCCTCTCAAATGGCGAGCTAAATGGTGGACGCTCATTTTTAGGGAGCTACGCAAACATGGGAGGGAGTTCCAGAACATGTTCTTATATTGGTTTTGCATAATTTCTATGTTAAATATTTCACTTATTTTGTATCTTTACCTTCTTCCCCCCTGATTTCATTTCATTTGTTATAATTAAGTGGAACACTTTTTTATTTCATCACCGATTGGGGTGAGATTTCAAGTGGGAATCTTTGGTTGTTCCAATTGGAAAACACAATAATACTATTTATCTCATACATACATAAGATTTAATTATTATTTGGTAGACCATTTATTCTATGTTTTATAACCAAATCTTGGCAACAAGATTTTTGTGTCAAGGGGTGGTTCTTTAAGCATCATTTGAAGAGGCAAGAGTGGAGTCAAGATCTTGACAACCTTCAACCAAAGAATTAAACAAAACCATGTTAAATTTTCAGAACAATGAGCTATCCAAGATGTGTAGTTAACATGAAATGATCTTATTCTCTCATATTTATTAATACACCACCTTTATTTATCAACTATTTAACTCTTTAATTAAGTAATTTACTTAAATCCATTTTCAAAACCACCATTTCATTTAGTAATTATTATTAAAAATACATACTCAAAATATATCAACTCTCATTGAGAGATGACCTAGGGTATTCCCTAGACTATCAATAAATCTTAAAATCATAATCAATTTTACATGTCATGACAGTGTAGTCAAATTTTAGCACTGTTACCGGGGAGCACTTTGGTTTTAGAGCGTGTTTTTGATAATTTTATTTGTAAATTTTGTGAATGTTTGTTTGTTTTATCTTCTACCTTTACATCTATTTTTGTGTTCTAATTTATTTCTTGTGTAGGTTTTGTGTATGATGCGTTTTACTTTGGGAGAATTATAAACTTTTGAACATGAACAGGAGAGGATCCTACATCAGCGACCCTGAGATACACAAGAGGAACCTTTGAAGGAGGACACACAAAACACCAACACTCATCTTGATCCTTATTCTTATTCTTTGGAAACCCACATTAAAACTGAAATTAATGTGAATAAAATGGATGAAAAAAATCGAAAACTAAAAAACTAACCTCTCCTGATGTTGATATCCAACCCACCTATATTTAATTACAAGGCGAGACACCCAATTTTGACCTAAAATCCGGTTTACTTCATATATTACCAAGATTCCATGGACTTCCTGGAGAGGATCCACACAAGAATTTAAAAGAAATTCACCCTATGTGTTCTACATTAAAACATGAAAATGTGGATGAAGAACAAGTAAAGTTAAGGGAATTTCCTTTTTCATTAGAAGACACAACAAAAGATTGGTTATATTATGTTACTTCCCCAATAAGAGGATGTGAGGACATGAAACACCTTTTTCTTGAAAAATATTTCCCAGCCTCTCGAACTGCTACAATAAAGAGAGAAATTTGTGGGATAAGACAATATCAAGGGGAAACATTACATGAATATTGGGAATGCCTTAAAAGGTTATCTTCAAGTTTCCCACACCACCAAATAAGTTATCAACTTTTAATTCAATTTTTTATGAAGGTTTAATCCCTATTGATCGAAATATGATCGATGTTGCTGCAGGTGGTGTGCTTTTTGATAAGACCCCAATTGCTACATGAACCCTAATTGCAAACATGGAGCAAAACACACAACAATTTGGTCCATGGTTCAATGTACCGATTCTAGATGTCCATGAGGTGCAATGTACTGAATTATAGAAGAAGGTTGACATAAAGTTTGAAGAGGTAAGTACCCTTCTTAGACAACTTGCTCTTTCCCAAGGGAAATCCCAATATCCTCCTCCTATCCATTGTGGTATATGTTCTTCTGACACCCAGTACTCTGACCAATGTCCTCAATTGAGGGAAATATCTAAGAGTTGTGAGGCGATATTTCCAGGCCGCCCCTACAACCAACCCTTTAGGTAATAACCCTCTTATCCATCCACTCCTAGGTGGAAGGAGACCCAAGATTATTGGAAAGGGGGTATTCAAACCAACCTCAACAACAATAGAACCAACTGGGGAAAATTAGTCATCCACCACCACCACCCAAAAATCCTCAACCACCCCAAAGTTCTTTCTAACAAACCCCTCAAAAACCTGAGCCTAGCCTAGAATATATGATGAAACAAATGGCTTCCAACAATATCAAATTACAACAAACCACTCATGAAACTATACAAGACCTCAAAAACCAAATTAGGCCAACCAGCTAACTGAATGGGTGAAATTCGAGGTCACGGATCAGGTAAACTTCCCTCTCAACCAGTAGTTAACCCTAGGGTAAAGGAAATGTTAGTGCCATCACCCTTAGGAGGGGAAAAACTAGAAAGTAAAATGAATCATTCATTAGAGTCATCGCCTCCCGAGGAAACCTCCATCCCAACCATTAAAATTGTTCCAAATGTTGATGAACCTTGTCCTGAGAGAAGCCCTTTCAAAGGAAACAGTGTGTATATTGATGAGTCACCTAGCCCAACAATTTCTCTTCCATTTCCTCAAAGGTCCACCCAACCAAGAAAACAAAAGTAAACAGAACTTGATAAGGAAATTTTGGAAATTTTCAAGAAAGTACATGTTAACATCCCATTGATTGATGCTGTGAAGAAAATTCCATGGTACACCAAGTTTCTAAAGGAGATGTGTACACACTGAAGGAGACTTCGGGGTGATGAGAATGTGAGATTGGGGATGAATGTTTCAGCATAGATAGATCCATCACTTCCCACCAAGTGAAATGATCCTGGAACATTTTCAATTCTGTGCACCATAGGGGAGTATTATTTTTGTAATGCTATGCTTGATTTATGTGCTTCTATAAATGTGATCCCTCGCTCTCTTTACTCTACATTATATGATGGGGAATGGAAGCCCATTGGAATTATTGTTCAACTGGATAACCGGAGTACCACACACCCCTCTAGTGCGTTAGAGGATGTTCCTGTGAGGGTCCAAAATTTAATTTTTCCTGCTGACTTTTATGTGCTTAAAATGGAGGATGATAGGATGAATGGACATTCCACGATTTTATTTTGGAGACCCTTCTTGAAAACCACCAAAACCATAATTAATGTCCACAAGTGTACATTATCTATGGAATTTGGTGGTGACGTATTCCATTTCAATATCCTTGATGCCACGAAGCACCCCTCAGAAGAACATTCATCTCTCTATGTTAATTCAATTAATTTACTCCCTACCCCTGAAAAAAAAAATTTCATTCCCCCGATCCCCTTTCTGAGTTTTCTTCATTGATTGAAAATCTTGGAAATGAGTCATGTAATGATTGTTGTAGTGGGTTAGAAAAATGTCATTCATGTTTATTAATTGATGATTTCTTGAACACTAAGGATCCACTGACCATCGATGATACTGCTAAGCTTGTAAAAGCTCATTTTTATATTGAGGATAATACCATTGACCAGTTAGACGAGATTAGTGAACTATCACTTTCACACACACTCCAATAAATCCAAAATCCACCTGAATTAGAACTGAAACAATTGCCTCAAGATTTAAAATATTCATATCTTGAGAATGGAAACAAGTTTCTAATCATCTTTGCTAGTTCACTCCCTCCTGAGCATGAATTGCGACTGCTTGAAATTTTGAGGGAGTATAAAAAAGCTTTGGGATGGACACTTGATGACATTCCTGGTATTAGCCCATCAATTTGTACACATCATATTTTTTTAAATGATGAGGCTAAACCAGTGAGTAAACCACAACATTGATTGAACCCAAAACTCCTAGAAGTTGTGAAAAATTAGGTAACAAAATTATTGGCTATTGGAATCATTTACCCCATCTCTAACATCCAATGGGTCAGTCCCATTCAATTAGTTCCTAAAAAGACTGGCCTTACAGTAATAAAAAATAAATACAATGAATTGGTTCCAAATCGTGTTTAGAATAGTTAGCGTGTCTGTATAGATTATCGCCGGCTAAACCAATACAGTAGGAAGGACCATTTCCCTTTGCCATTCATTGACCAAATGCTAGATAGGCTATCTGGAAATTCCCAATACTTTTTCCTTGATGGGTATTCTGGATACTTTCAGATCCATATTTCCCCTGAGGATCAGGAAAAGACAACCTTCACTTTCCCCTTTGGTACATTTTCCTACAGAATGATGCCATTTGGTCTGTGCAATGCTCTGGGTACTTTCCAATGATGCATGTTTAGTATTTTTTATGATTACCTAGAGAATTGAATGGAAGTATTAATTGATGATTTCACTATTTATGTCTCTTCTTTTGATGAATATTTGAGTAATCTTGGTTCAGTCCTACAACACTGTATTGAAAAGAATCTTGTATTAAATTATGAGAAATGTAATTTCATGGTGCGATAAGGTATAATTTTGGTACATGTTATTTTTGGGGATGGTATACAAGTAGATAAATCAAAATTGGTTGTCATTTCTTCCCTACCATTCCACAAAAATGTACAGTATGTGTGATCTTTCCAAGTTCATACTGGATTTCACCGTCATTTTATTCATGACTTTTGTAAAATTGAACTTTCCCTCTCCTGATTACTCAAAAAAGAAAAAGAATTTGTTTTTGATAAAGAATATGAGGAATATTTTAATAAGTTAAAATTGAGTCTCATGTCACCCCCGGTAATCCAACCACCTCGGTGAGATTTACCATTTGAGGTCATGTGTGATGCCTCTAACTATGCAGTTGGGGCAGTCTTGTCTCAAAGGGTCGACTGAGCTCCACATGTCATAGAATATGACTCACGTACATTGGACTCTAACCAAGAAAACTACACCACAACTAAAAAATAATTTATTTCCATTTTGTTTTCCTTGGATAAATTCAGGTCGTATCTTTTAGGGTCCAAAGTCCTTGTGTTCTCAGACCATGAAGCCCTCCGTTATCTCCTTAAGAAACTGGAAGCTAAGCCACATCTCAATCGCTGGATGCTCCTTCTTCAGAAATTTAGTCTAGATATTAGAGATACAAAAGGAGCAGAGAATGTGGTGGCTGACCATATCAGTAGGATCCTCCAATCCTTAGAAATTGACTCATCCCCCTGTAATCCCATTAATGACATGTTTCATGATGAGAAATTGTACCGAGTACGAGATGTCATTCCTTGGTATACTGAAATTGTAAATGATTTGGTAGCATATTTCATTCCTACTGATTTCAATAAAAACCGATCCAGTCATCTAAAACATGAGTCTCGTTGGTACATTTGGGATGACCCCTACCTCTGGCGCACATGTAGTGATCAAGTTCTTAGGCGTTGTGTTCTCGATAGCGAGTTTCAGTACATCATTAGATTATGTCACACTCTTGCTTGTGGGGGTCACTTTGGTCCCCAACAGACTTCTTACATGGTCCTTGATTCTGTTCTCTTTTGGACAACACTTTTTTGGTATGCCCATGTTTTTTTCAAATCTTGTCCTCATTGTCAAAGAATGGGGAATGTTTCTAAAAGAAATAAAATTCCACAACAACCGTTGCTCTTTCAGGACATTTCTGATGTTTGAGGATTTGACTTAATGGGTCCATTTTCCAATTCCTGTAGCAAATTTTACATTCTTCTAGTGGTTGATTATGTGTCAAAATGGGTACAGGATCGATCCAGAAGGAAAGATGATTCCAAAATAGTTGTGAAATTTTGAGGACTCATATCTTTTGTAGGTTTGGATTACCTAGGTTCATCATTAGTGAACATGGTTCTCATTTTTGCAACCGAACAATGCAATCACTTTTACGTCGGTATGGGGTCGGTCATAGAGTGTCTACTGTATATCACCCACAGACCAATGGTCAATATGGGGTGTCAAATAGAGATGTAAAACAGATTCTTGAAAAAATGGTTCAACCCAATAGAAAAGAATGGAGTCTTTGACTCAATGATTCATTATGGGCCTACCGTACTGCTTTCAAAACTCCCATTGGAATGTCACCCTATAATCTTGTGTCTAGAAAGAGTTGTCACCTACCTATTGAGATTGAGCACCAGACCTACTGGGCTATCAAACAATGCTATTCTAATATTTATGGTGCAGGTTCTCAAAGGAAGTTGCAGATTTAGGAGTTGGAGGAAATGAAAAGAGATGAATATGAAAACTCTATAATTTATAAGGAGTGAACCAAGGCTGCCCATGACCGTCTTCTACTTCATCGTCAGTTCCACATTGGGCAGAAGGATCTCCTTTATAATTCAAGGATTAAGTTCAACCAAGGTAAGATTCGTTCCCACTAGATTGGCCCATACACTGTTATGAATGTATCTTCATTTGGTGTTATTTAGGTTCAAAATGAAGAAACCAAGAAAACCTTCACTATCAATGGGCAGTAGCTAAAGCACTTCCATGAATCACTTCCGGAGTTCCTGATGGAGGAACTCCATGTTCAAGAAGAAACATACCGGTGAAACACACCATGATTTATCCTTCCTTCTCACATTTTTAAATATTATAGTGTGGAAACTAAAAATTCTAGGTATGGGGGGAAGGGTACATTCTTGGGTTAGTTAGGAATTTTCATCATCTTTTTTCTTTCTTATCGTTTTCTCCTTCTTTATGGTATTTTCACATTTCCCCATCTTTCTGGGTTCATTACGATTTCCACTATCTTTCTCCTTTCTTCTCTTTTTCTCCTTCTTTATAGTATTTTCATTTTCCCCATAAAAAATTTAAAAGTTCCATGATTTGGAGACCATAACGGGGGGAAAGTAAAAATACCATAATGAAGGAGAAAAAGAATATTTGTATGAATTTAACATCAGGGAGCGATTTCTAGTGAATTGGTTTTCTTTTAATGATATAAATGGTTGTATCACTGTGAAACATTTGAGATGATTGATTCCCCTTGTGTGAGTAGTTTTTGGGTAAACTATGTCACTAATATCTCCACACATTTTTTCACCAAACCACAAAGTGTGAATATTTCTTACTTAATATTAGTTAAATATAAGTTAGGTTGATATTTTTCATCTTTAAATGATATTTCCATACGTTCGTTCCTTATCTGATATGTTTCATTACTATACCAGATAGACCTATGCGTGTGTACATAATGTCCGACTGTTGTACACCCTAAAAAAAGGGTTTTGTCTTGGGAAGGTAAAAAACCAATCCTCCTCAACCTTTGATATTGTTATAACTATTTTAATTAGTTTCGTGAGGAGATCAAACAAGGGTTGAGAGATGAGTGTGAGATTTGATGCAAATGAAACTTCTAAAAAAACAAAAAATAAATAAATGAGGGGAGTGATGAAATGTTCAACATATGGGGATATCTAGGTCGGGAGATTATGGTTTGACTTCTAAGAATTCTTAAGTGAGTGGGTCTTGAAATATGATTGCAAAGGATATAAGACAGGTTCGGTGATATAAAATCATTTAAAGATGAATAATATAAAATAACCTATATTTATTGAATAGAAAGTGGAAAGAATATCATGGAATGGTTTTCACACAAAAACATAGAGAGTTAGTGGAATGGTTGACTTTTTAATTCCTTTCTCATGTTGGTTTCATGAATCTCTTTTAAATTCATTGTGATATGATTTATGAGACATATTTTTCCATTTTCACTAGGAATAAATCCTTGGTGTGGTTCATACATTGATCACATAACATTAATGAATTAAAATTTCCTCAATATTCATGATTTTGGGAATATATATATGCATCATTTTATTTGTATATGTGACTTTTCCCAGGAGTGAAAATGTTTATGGTGGGGGTGTGATCACACTGTGATTCACTGTTTCATTTTCACCCTTACACCACTATGATAAACATGTTTTATATTGAAAATTATAAAAATAAAAAAAATTGAATTCCATTTTTGAGTCATTTATTTTGTGTTTATCACTTTTGAAAAGGTTTTGATTATTACATTGTAGGAGGAGGTGATTTAGAGGCCCTAGAGATGATCCAGAAGGAAAATGGGCCAAAACTGCATGGGTCCCATGAACACCTGTCTATTTTTGGGTAGATTATGAAAAACCCATTACTAAAACTGGGCTGAGATTTTGTGGAATGGTCCAAAATTAAATAATCTACAAATATTATGAATACAACCAATCCCCATTCGTCCATTATGGGGCCCAAACGAAGTGATCTTTCCAGGACACTGAATCTGCATGGAGTCAAAGGTTGTGTGTTGTGTTCTATTCATATCTAGAGTTTTCCATGTACAAAGGGATCTAAACTTTTGGTGGAGATATAAAAGACGTGTGGAAAAAAATTTATAGTTTAAAAAAAATATATTTAATAATTTATAGAGGGCGAAAACAATTTTAAAAGTGGTTTTACACAATCTGTGTTCCCAAAACCACTTCCCATTTTTTCTATAAAAGATCACCATGAGTACCTCATTTGGGGAGTTCAAACTAGGAGCCAAGATATGAAATTTTGGATTCCTATAGAAGTCTCTTCATCATCCTAGAATTATTGGAGGTCCCTATCCTCATAAGGGGATCAAGAGTGAAGAAGGAGTTCCACCCGAGCCTCCTCCTCCTCTCGATGGTGAGCTAAACGGTGGACGATCATTTTGAGGGAGCTACACAAACATGGGAGGGGGTTCCAGAAATTGTTCTTCTACTGGTTCTGTGTAATTTGTGTGTTGAATATTTCACTTATTTTGTATCTTGACATTCTTCCCTCATGATTTCATTTCATTTGATATAATTAAGTGGAACACTTTTTATTTCAACACCAATTGGGTTGAGATTTCAAGTGGGAATCTTGGGTTGTTTCGATTAGACAACACAATAATCCTATTTATCTCACACATACATAAGATTTAAGTATTATTTGGTAGAACTTTTATTTTATGTTTGATAACCAAATCGTGGTAACACAATTATTGTGTTAAGGGGTGGTTCTTTAAGAATCATTTGAAGAGGCAAGAGTGGAGTCAAGATCTTGACATTCTTCAACCAAAGAATTAAACAAAACCATATTAAATTTTCAGAAAAATGAACTATCCAAGATGTGTAGTGAACTTGAAATGATATTCTTCTCTCATAATTATTAATACACCACCTTTATTTATCAACTATTTAACTCTTTAATTAAGTAATTTACTTAAATCTGTTTTCAAAACCACCCCCTCTATTAGTAATTATTATTAAAAATACATACTCAAAATACATAAATTCTCCTTGAGAGATGACCTAGGGTATTCCCTATAATATCAACCAATCTTAAAATCATATTCAATTTGACATGTCATGACAGCGTGGTCAGTAGGATCAGATATCCCTTTTTAAATAAGAAAAGAGCTGAGCCTATCATACCAAGTTCTTGGAGCCTGTTTTAACCCATATAAATTTTTTGTTAATTCAAAAACATGATTTGGAAAATGAGGATTTTGAAATCTAGGGGGTTGTTCAAAAAAACATCCTCAACTATATACCCATTCGAGAATACAATTTTGACATCCATTTGATAATTTTGAAATATAGATGTGTTTCATAGGCAAACAACATTCTAAAGAATTCATGTATGGATATAGGTGAAAATATTTCTGTATAGTATATACCCTCTTCTTAACTATACCCTTGTGAAACTAGTCTAGCCATATTCCTCACTATTATTCCAGATTCATCAAACTTGTTTCTAGACACCCATTTAGTTCATATAGTCAAGGTGTCATTAGGTCAATCAAAAAAAATTCAATTTTTTTCTTTCAAATTGTTTAAGTTATTCTTATATATCCATTAAAAATAATTCATAATTTATTGAATCAGTGACATTCTTAGGTTCCAATTGTGATAAGAGTTCTTTATTTTCAACCTGGTCTCTTAGATAAGCTCTAGTTTTTGTACCTCTGTCTATGTCTCCAAGTAAAAAATATGAAGGATGATATTTAAGGGTCCTAAAAACTTTATAAAAAGAGGGGATGGTCACCTCATGGTATTATATATGTTCTTGTTGAGGCTCTATAAGTTCGTCACAACTAGATGATTTTTTTCTTATTTTGCAAAAGTATCGGTAGGTTTTCCATTTTTGTTCAATGAAGATAAATCATCCTCAAGGTTTTTTAAAGGATTATAAAGTTTATGCAGATCTGTCTCCTCAATCTTAACATGGAAAGACTCTTCCACTGTCTTGGTAATTTTATTAAAAACTATATAGGATTTACTTGAAGTTGAATAATGAAGGGATATTCCTTAATCACTTCTGGAGGAAAATTTTTCAAGATCGTCCTTTTTTTAAGAATAAATACTTTCCACCAAAAAATATAATGTAACTAACCTTAATATTTGTATTATTCCAATGTTTATAAAGTTTTTTCATCAAAATAGTTCTAATTAAAACCCTATTATTTATTTATCAGGCTATGTTCACAACCTCTTCCCAAAATATAGATAGGTTACTCATACTTATTAAGCATTTTCTCGGCTATCCCTTCAAGGTTCCTATTTATTCTCCCTATAAATCCATTTTGTTGAGGGGTTATAGGAGTATAAAATTTATGATTATAGCCATTTTGTGAACAAAAGGATTCAATGTATTGATTTTCAAACTCAAGGCCATGGTCCCTTCTTAAGATCATAATTCTAAGTCCACTCAGGTTTTCTACATAACTAGAATACTTGGTAAAACCAGTGTAAGATTCAATTTTGTGAGCTAAAAATAATACCCATGTATACCTAGAAAATTCATCTACATGTACATAAACATAGTTCTTCCCATTTAGATTGGAAACGCTAGATAGTACAAACAATTCCATGTGAACCAACTCAAGAGGTTGATATATTGATACTTGTTTCTTTAATTAAAACTATATTTTATGTTATTTCCATTTTGGTAGGTATTACAGACTTTATTGTTTGGGAATTCAAGTTTGGGTAGATCACTGAATAAACCCTTCCTAGTAAGCTTTCTAAGTTAGTGTATATTACCGGTGC
This sequence comes from Viscum album, assembly GCA_963277665.1. Classification (NCBI taxonomy): domain Eukaryota; kingdom Viridiplantae; phylum Streptophyta; class Magnoliopsida; order Santalales; family Viscaceae; genus Viscum; species Viscum album. The sequence continues at coordinate 225,461,007 of OY728131.1, read as the reverse complement.
ATAATATCGTATGACAAAAACAATGTTCCTTATGAAAGATGATTAAGCAAGATTTGATTTAATAAAATTAAATAATCAAGATTAAGAACATACAGATTCTCATTTCTTAAAAGAAGTAAATAATAAATCATTTTTATAATTAAAATCATTAGAAGATTTTTTTTTCAAATTTCACTTGAAAACTATAATCACATAGCTATGAGATGCTAAAAAGATTATATTTTAAACCATAAATAAAAATTATTTTTGAAAATAATACTAAATTTGAGTTACCAATTTGGAAAAGGCCAATGATTTTTATATTAGAGTTGTGATCAAAGGTGAAATGACCACAATCAAATTTTATCATGTTCTTGAAGATTGAGTAGTCTCTTTTCAAATGTCTGGAAAATCCATTGTCCAAGTACCACCGATTTCTATAGGATATCTTCAAGTAGTTACCATGAAATTTTTTTTATACCAAAAATGATTTTGGTACCCAGATTTTCTCAGGTCCATATATGTTATTGATTAGGGAATTATGAACCCAAAATTTATTGATTGATTTCCTACATACAAATTGCAAAATCTTTGAAATAAAAAATTTATTTGGTCCACTTGAATAAAAATTATTAGTATAATTTCTAGAAATGGGTTTTGGAACAAAAGTTCTATTAATAACTCTTCTTTGTCCATGTAGGTAATCCAGACCAATATTATATTTAGGAGTAATTTGTTTTCCTAGTATTTGTGTGAGAGTTTCCCTTAAATTAGTGAATCTCTCTATGTCTTTATTTAACTGCTCATTTGGAAACATTAGGTTGGTATTTTTTAATAATTTATAATTATTCTCTTTCTCTATAGCCAAATCAGACTTGATATCAGTAGATAAAGTGTGCAGTTTATTTAGAATTTTTTATTTGTCCTTATTATCATTAAATGTATCTTCAAGAATATTGAAATATTAAAAAATTTACTTCTTTGATAGATCATCTCCATTTTTTTCATCTCAAGAAGGATCATAATTAAGTACAATAGATACAATAGGTAGATGAGATATGATTATAATAAAGCACATATTTTCTATGTTAGGCTTCTTCTAATGAGTTGAGTTCAAGTCATTAGAGGTGTACTTAGAGGCACTGAAATTGGATTTTATTTCTTTATTATACTTTATATCTATATCATCAAACTTATTCTTGTACTTTAGCTTGGGATAGTCAGCCTTAACATGTCCTTTTCTCTTACACTGAAAAGAGGTAATCGCATTTAGATTATCATCCCATTTCCTATCCTTCTTCCAATTTCATATATTATCATAATTTCTCTCATAACTTAGTTTTTTTGAAGAATCTCTTCTTCTTGTGGAATTTTTTAAACCTTCTGTCCAAATGATCAATATCCTCACCACTGTCGGCCCGTGATTCCTCATCACTAGAGATTTCATATTTAACTTTTATCCTTTTCTTTCTATAATGATGTAATAGTATTGTAGGATATTGATTTTCTATTAGGTTAATAATCCTCTTATCTATTGACTTTAATATCTTCCTCATAATTCATTAACTTACCAATCAAATTATTGACAGGTAGTTTAATGATATCAGAAGATTCTCTTATTGACACTGATGTCCCTCTCCATCTCTCTAGAAGACATATGATCAATCACATGATTTGATCTTTTTTAAATACTATATTCCACAAGGAACTCATTGTTTTCACTATATCACTAAACCTAAGATACAAATTAGAAATAAAATCATCAGGATTCATCTTGAATTCATAATATTTAATTATATAAGTGTTCAATCTCATTTCTTTAACATTAGTAGTCCCTTCATGAGAAATAGATAATGTATCCCAAATTTAAGAAGATATTTCACTAGAAGATATTATATTAAATTATTCATCTCCTAAGGCATAATAAAAGGAATTTTACAGATTTTTAATTATTGTTGTAAGCATGATTGTTAGCACCATCTTATGTATTCCTAACAGTCTTAGGTAATTCATATTTATCCTCTATAGTATACTGAATTTCAAAACCCATAATTTAAATATGATTTTTCATTTTTATTTTCCATTCAGAATAGTTATTTCCATTATAGAAGGGGGGTATGTTGGAAGTAGAACCTTCTTTTCTACTATCCATTTAATGACCTAAATTTAAAATTGATAGAAATTTAAGATATTTAAAACACAACTAAAATAATAGTTTAAAATATTTTGAAAAAACTTTGGTACCAAGTGTTGGTCGGAGTGAGTATCTCAAGGGGGGGGGGATTAATTGAGTACCCAATGAAAACTTCCATTAATGAATGTTTAAATAAGATCCAAAAAATAATTAAAAACAACCCAGTTAACCAAAAAAATAGATCAATATAAATTCTGATATATAAAATGGTTTCTTAAAGAATGAATAAGTCTTAATTAAAACAACATGAAAACTATTTTAACTTTTGAAATAAATTTAGTTAATCAAAACATTATATAAAAACTAATTATGATTAACAATCAAAGTATTGGTTTTTTATAGATTAAAAAATTCAATTTAATGCTTACAAATAGAAAAATCACACATGGGAATAAATACAAGTGGTTCAGTGTCATGCTGAGTCCTAATCATCTCTACTTGGAAATCACCTGATACCAAGAAGATAATATCAAAAAATCTTGATTCAAAACCTATACCGAGTATATAAAATAACTGACCAATTTTCCAGGACTTTTAGGGACCTCTTCCATATTAACCATTAGAAATAAAACAAACACATGCTATATAATTACCTCTTTCAAAACCCCGTGGGTAAAAAAATATAAATAAACTTTAGAATATATCATGTATCTTATAGTTAAATAACACAATACATTGTGTGATTAATAGATTCGATAAACCATACACCGATCAAAATGCAAGGGAAAAAATGGAAAGAGAGAGTGTACATATACAGAAAGGATGGAGTTTCTTGGTATGGTGTGATCTGAATCTTGAAACTCCTTAAATGTAGATTGGATAAAATATAATGAAATTTTAAAGAAAAAAATAGTAAAATAGAGCATCATAATATATCTTGTTTGATTTGTAGGAAAGGATATGTATGTTCGTTATGATCCACTTTCTCATAGTCAGTTACAGGCATGATGCAGCGTGTAGGCTCTCTACCAAATCTCTTAATTCATAGAACTCTTTTAGTTCTTGCAATACAGTTCTATCTCACTTCACATCTACGTATATTCACATGAGGGATTCTGATTCTTAATTTAATAGAAGCATGTGGGAGTATCCATTTGAAGAATAATCATCTATATATTTTTCATCCTCATATATATCTCTGACACAAAATTTAGCACATCCCTATAATAGCTTAATAATAATCATAAAAATAATCAACATCATTAAATTTGATAATACAGTTGTTAGAAGAAATTAATTTCAATATCCCCAAAATAGTGATAGTGACTCTTCTGTCGGTGAGACAAATCTAGCAGTGAGTTATCCTAATGGTGACTTAAGCTGGTGGTGAGTCAGGCCAACGATGAGTCAGGCTAATGGTAGGTCATCAGGATATAGGTAATTTTAAATGGTGACTCATATCAGTGGTTAATTGTCTCAATGTTAGGCCATTTAAACAAGTTTTCAAAATTCTAAACGGTAGGTAAAGTCTGATAGTGAGTCATTATATATGGAGATTTATTTCTAGTGGTAGGTCTTTTCAACACTGATCCAAATTTTCATCCTAGTCGTGACTCGTCTCTGACGGTGGGTCTTTCTAATACTTTTCCAAAATTCCATTTTGGTAGTGGGTCTTTCTTGGAAGTGACTAAACATCAACGACTAGCCATTTATTTACATAGCCAAATTTTTACCAAAATGATTTATAGTATAAAATTCTATTATAAAACATAAAACTCATTAATAACATAATAAAAATTATTTTGTGATCATTAAATAAATGGTTCCAATATTGTGAATGCCTATCATTAATAATTTTAGCCAAAAAATTATATTCAAAGTTACAAAAACTAATAGGGTATAATTGATCAAATGATGTAGGGTTATTCACTTTCATAATGTGAACAAGAGTGGTGGATCATGAAGATATAGATAAATGAACCCCTCTTAAATATTCTTTTATGGTGCTTATAATATTTTTATTGAATTTTATAAAACACTATATTTTTTTAAAGGTGGGAAATTTTTTAAATTTTGTTGAGACCTATTTAATTTACCTAGATTTAAATATTTTAGGGGGCCTATATTTACCCAAGGAGTAGTTAAGGTTAATTGGGTAGGTTTTCAACAGAAATGGATGTAAACAATGATAGTTATTGCCATGACACTTGGTGTCATGACATGAAAGAGTCATACGGGGGGGGGGGGTCCCCTGTATTTATATTACACTACATGAACAATAATTCAATGCCATGAATCATGCCTATAGTGAAAAAATATATATATTTTTAAATTAAAATAGAGTTTTTGGGGGAAGACTATTCAACCAAGCTAGTTGTGGACCCCCACTCTTCCCTTGGTTCCAAGTGAGATATTTAACTCAATTCATGAATGATATTGGGTCCATTCATCATAGGAGGTATCCAAGGGTAAGGCTAACACTGTGCATCCATTATTATTTGATTTATATCACTAATTAGATATGTTGCATCTTTTATGGCCATTATTCCCTATTTTAAGTGTTTTTATACAATTTTCTAATTTATATCTTCTGATCCCAAATTCAAGGAAAGTATTTCATGAGAATTCATCTATGATCATAAGGTAGTCCATTTTTTTATATTTCTCATAAATCTATACATGTTTTATGTGATTTGTGATAAATAGGTGTATGTTGGGTGGTCTGGGTGAGGATGGTTATATATATATTTTAGTATTTTTGATTCCTAAGAGACACCGATGGGTATTTTTGTGCATGAAAGTGTATAATTAAGCCATGTATGGAATAAAAAGTGTGATTTTTGACTCTATGGTTGGTTGGGTATGATGATTCCTGGTATGGAAATTATATCATGATGTGGTGGATAAGATTTTTCTTTGGAAACATGTTGGGAATGGACCACATGAATATGGGAAATCTAGATCAATGGATGTGAGGTGATATGGTTTTCCACGATGAGGTGGATGGTTTTTACCATTACCGTAGTTGGAAAACGTGGGTTTTATGTGGAGAAAGAGGTTCTTAAAATGTGTTACCTATGATTGTTAGTGATTCCACCCACTTTGGTTAGACAATGGAGTTTTTCTAGTCATGTACACATAGGATAAGGCCTAGTGTGGTAGTGTTTCACTGTCATAATGGGTGGAGGCCTCCGTAGATTAAGTTGTATAAGGGATGGTATTGACCATATGTATGGAGGAGGTTCTCACCATAGAAGGCCATGAATGATGGTTCATGAGAACATTAAATGGGAGATGAGGCTCACCCTTTAGGATTGGGTCATTGAGATGAAGTTATGGAAGTAAGAGTGTGTCCGTACCTTGGGTTTACTGAGATTTTGAGCCGACTGGTGGTTAAAGTAAGTAAATGTCCTTCGGACTTGTGATATGAATTATGGGTCAGATTTTGGTACACTAGGTTGACTTGAAATGATTATGTTGGAATATTGGTAGGTGGATCCATGTAGTGTATGTAGTTGTTTTGGCATTTAACACCATGTGAGATGGAAATGGTGGGATGGACAAGTGATCTTCTAGTATGAAAAACCATGGATGTATCATCCTAGCTGAGCATTGGTCAAGGTAAAGGCTCACTTGTGGCTATTGATCATAAGTGTATTAGGATATGTGATGTGTTTTGTTTTTCATTATTCAGAATTTATATACTCTGGTATATGTATGGATGAAATCTAGGGACACCGTTGGTGGTGACCTATTGAGTTCATACTCACACCAGGAATGGTACCTATGAGATGCATGAAAAATTTATGGTTTTGAGTGAAGAAAAGGGATCTGGATCAAGGTATATATTTTAGTAGACAAGGGCATGTTTAGGGTTCATGAGCATGATGTCATGGTTTTTAGAAGAATTGTTGGGTGGTTCCTCAGTGATGAAATTGTGATATTTTGGTTCACTTTTTTCATGTACATTTATGATCATCCCATGAGTAATCCTTCTTAATTTGTTTTACTAGAATGACATGCTGATATTATTTTATTATTAGCATGTGAATTTTGGATTATTATTTCCACTGTATAAAAAAATCTTTCTCTATGTATGATTAATAATTTCTATAGTTTTATTATTATTATTATCTCTAGTGGGTATATTCTCCCCACTATCACCCAATAAAACCTCACTGCTATTCAGTTTCCTTTGGCAGACAAGGAGGTGCACCTAATTTCATGTGGAAACCACTGATATGGTCACTTTTCTATGTGAATTGGGTAAGTGATACATTACCAAGTGGTATTAGAACATTGTTGTTGTTATAAGGTAGCATCAAATAGCGTATAAATTACATAATAGTATCTGACTAGGATGATTATAGAGTGGTACCATCATTCAGATAATTTCTAAGTGGTATTAGTAGTGGGTTATTAAAAATTGGTTTATTATTTGTTCTGTGGTATACTAGAGCCTAAAAAAGTGTTGGAACTTTGGATGCATGTTGTGTTGTGTTTCTGGCTAAAACTTGTATGAGTTGAAGTCCAAGTTACCAGGTGAAATAAGATTATTATTCTATGTTTTCATGGTTATATTTGAGTTATTTGATTCAAACTGATTATTAATTTATGTTATTTACTTTTATTTAGACTCTTGGACTGAGAGGTAAGAGGGAGTACTCATCTATCACGATAGGCACTTAGGTCTCACATGATATAAGTCTATAGTTGTGATTGTTTCTTAGAACATGATGTGGAGGAAAGGTGTGAGATATTTAAAGTTTCAACTAAAAACTAAATAGTTTTTTATAGATAATTTTAGGAATTATACTTACCTACCCTAGTTAAAAGAAATTAGTTCCAAAAAATAAAAAGGGATGTGCTATTTAAATTTTCAACAACAGAATAAACAATTTTTTCAAGTATACTCTCTTGTTGGAATTATACTAGGCTAGACTAGGTATGTGATAAATGATGAGATGAGTGTGTGATCTTATAAGTATATGGTATATATGGTTCTTAACTCTATTATGGGTTGATATGGGTCATGAGGTTGAATTAAATGTTATATGGGAGTGGTAGTTAAGTATAAGGGCAGTGAGATTGTAAATACCCTGACCCCAATAGTCCAAACTTAGTGCCTTAGTTTATCAAATTGGCATAACAAACAAGGAAGTCACATCCTGAAGGATCAAATAGTTTATTAGATCTGAAAAAAAATATGCAAACATAATTTTTACATTACAACTATAAAGAAAAAACTATATATAAACTTCATTGGAAACACCCATAAACTCCTAGATTATCTCAGCAAGTCATTCATAAAATATATCTTCACATCCTAGGGAAAAATAAAACATAAGAAAGGGGTGAGCTAATATTCTCAGTATGGGTGAGAAAATAGAGGTCGAAAAGATAAATAATAAATAAAGGTGAATAACTAAAAATACATGTAATTAAATCAAAATCTTGAGGATAATATGGCATGAATAAACAATGAATAAACAATGCTATATAAATACCACATGAGAATAAAACTTAACCATGAATATTCTATTTATAGAATAATCACATGTATTATCAATAACTATTTTCATAATGAGGGAATTAATAATGTGGGACATGATAAACATAACATCAAGGCTTCATCCAAGACACTATACATAATCGGGCAAGACATAAGCCAATACCCAAACTAGTTTGTCTCATAATACCAACCGATGCATCGAGGGGTTATAGCGAGACCTGCTGTTCACTTACTAGGTAAAATGAATTCCTCATATAAAAGGGGTGAAAAATAATCAAAATATACATTTATATTGAAACTAGAAAATGAAATATAAATAATATCCCCAATCAGTAAACATAATCATAAACCATCCAGATTAATAGGGAGAATGGTATCAAGACAATACATCCCCTATCAAAATAATCATAAAATATTAAATAAAATATGGTAGATGGTAACATAAGATATCAATATCAATAAATAATGTGATTCAAAAAATTATTTTGAAATAGATGAAAATATTTTGATAAAATCATTGAGGAATTCTTGAGAGAAATGCCCTTTTTGCTTGGAAAGAATTGTTCTTTTGGAAAATAATTTGTATTTTTCATAAAAATCAGATTGTAAACATGTATATCCCATAAAATAAAATAAAATGGAATTATATATGAAAAATAATAAAATAATATTCATGCTAAAATTTTGCAACTAGAGTAAAAACAAGGAAAAAGAGTTTTTAAGAAACTTTATAAATGAGCAACTTCATTGCGGTTTAATGGAAAATATAAATGAGCCTTTGAAGCGTACAAAGGAATAATTGTTTTTATAAAACCAAAAATGGGATAAGATATATTTTGAGATAAAAATAAATATTTTAGAAAAATATTGGTGTATTAAAATAGATTACGGAGTGTACTTGAAAATGAGCATGAAATTGGGAAGTTCCCCTTAGTCCGGCATGCTTATCAGGAGGAATTGAAATGAGAACCTTTTAAAACATGTATTTCCCCATCAAAGAAAGAATAATTTTTCTTGGAACATATTTTTGGAATATAAACCCATAACATAGGAAGATTACATTTGAATAATTAATAATTACATTGGAGTAAAGAGAGAGATATCATAACCTGAAGGAAAAATGGAGGTTCAGGAAGAAACCCTTACCACTATGAAAACAATCAAACCATATGACCCATAAAATTAATGATTATAAAATGAAATATTCAATAACATTATGATAAAAATATTCATTATATGATACATAATAGGGCTTTATAAATACACCACACATAAAAAAATAGTTGTAAATAAGGTGTATCTCATGAAAAAAAAGTGAGATGAGAAATCCCTTACTTTATGTTTGAAAGTGTTTTTAACTTGTGATTAATGTCTTGTATAATGAAATTAGATTCATTAATAATTTAATTAATAACCTATTCAACATGTATTTGTGGGATACCCCACAACACGAGGTACAAGTTAAATACAGACGGCTCATGTGTTGTAGGTGGCATGTGGGGAGTCTGTATTGTTCATGATTGTTGGGGTTTAGTCATAATGGATTTCACTTCCTTATATGGAATTGGGTATTTAATATAGGAAGAGTAAATGGTGATGTTATAATGCATGGATATTTTCAGCCAGCTCAAAATTTTACTAGCTTTTATCTAGACATACTCTACAACCATCTATAACTCCTTGTGTAACTCCAAAAACATACCATGGTCGATATCCTACCTTATTCGTAAGTGAAAAAGGCTCATAAAAACATGGAGATTATATATAAATATCATAAAGGGAACATATTAATATATTTTATTGCTTCCAAGTATACCCATAATATATTTTTCACATGTTTCTTTGACTTGGGATGTAACGCCCCGACCCCAGCTACCCAGAGTCGGTGCATTACTTCGTAACATTGGCATGATCACAAGAAAGATCAAATCTCGAAAGACCGATTGGTTTAGTAGCCTTGGAAACACTAGATATATTCATAAAGTTTTACATTACATTTCAAAGTGAAAAACTACTACAACAACAAAGTCTTCATATCCACACTATTAACCCCTCATAATATCCCTGCAAGTCAATCATAATTTACTTCTTCACTACCTGGGAAAAATAAAACATAGAAAAGGGGTGAGCTCAAATGCCCAGTAAGGATAACAATATAGCGGAACATTCAAAATAAGAATAAACATTTAAGGCAATGAATTACTAAAACAAAAGCCTTTTAAACCTGAACTTCAACATAGTATGGCAAAAGTAAAATGAAATAATGCCATTTACTTATTCACATGGATATTCTACTAATCGAATAATCACATGCAAAATCAATAACCACTTTCATAATGTTGGAATGCATAATGTCAAACGTTAATTTCATTGTCTAGGCCTCATCCCAAGACCTAGGGGTTACTTCTAACCGGAACCCAACCCGGAGTGCCTCTAATAACCGGACACCAACCCGGAGTGCCTCTAATAACCGGACACCAACCCGGAGTACCTCTAATAACCGGAGACCAAACCGGAGGGCTTACTTTTACCAGTCCCTAACCTGGAGGGCTTACTTTAACCAGTCCCCAACCTGGAGGGCTTACTTTTACCGGTCCCCAAACCGGAACATACTTGTTTAGCACATTCATCTGAAGAAAAGTTTGAAATATAACATAAACATTCGGATTAAAACTAGCATACGAAATGTCAATAGTTTCACCATAAAGTATGAATGGTATAAAATAGCACATCCACAGTCAAACATATCACAAAACCTTCAATACAATATAGAAGTTTTGTATTATAATAAATCAACTTCAAATAATCTTAAAATCCATCGAAGGATGTTGACATAGATGAAATCAAAATTCTTTTAAAAGAAGTATCTCCTTTTATTTTGAAATCATTTAAGATCCATATAAAATAAAACATTTTCTTTGAAAATATTCTTATAAGCTTGTAAGGAAAGCTTCGACGATTTTATAACGGCGAAAAATAACCGCACCCGCCGTATAAGTTAAAAAAAACATTCTTACCTCAATTCTGTCGAAAAGGTTAAAAAGGACCTTGTTTTGAAAACGACGGAAAGATTCCTTTATAAATCTCTTATAAAAAGTCAAACAAGGGTATAAATGACTTTAAACCATATTCTTGTAAATAGTAAAAATGTTTTGAAATACATTTTTTAAAAAAAACATGGACGTGGATGATAAAGAGATCCCAGTAAATTATTACGTATAAACAACCTCGGATAATGAAGAGATTGTGAAATAAACCCTTACCTTGTACTTTTCCTTGGTTGGGGTAGGTTAACCTCCTTTATAATGGTGAAATAATTGTTATTAAATTATAAAAGAATCATATACATTAATATGATATCATATATGATCTTTTAATATTGATTTGATAATATCTTAGTATTATCGTCGTTTCGTGTGTTAACTTACTCATTTTCTTTTATATGTTTTGTTACATAAGTCATGTTTGTTGTATCTTATTCATATCCAGAATTATATCAAGTCCTTAAACATCATTTTTAAATCATTAAATGATAATTATACTTGAATGGATACGATGGAGAATGAATCTCATCGCGTTCGTGGAGACGGTAGTCCGTACGTACGCACGAACGCTACGTCCATTTAATTTTTATTTTAAAAGAATCGAATCCCAATGATACATAGGTATATTACAATTCCAGTATAATATAATATTTTATATATGTTACTTAATTTCATTAACACCATCCTTTATACGTTCCATGTGTGGTATGAACGAGTCATATCATTTTAAGGGGGCGGTAGTCCGCACTTCCTCAAATGAAATTATCGTATGTATATACAACATGAAACGAATAATGGTATGAAATAAAATGGAATTACAGAAGCTTATATATAAAATATATATCATTAATATCATATTTAATTACAGTTCCATCATAATGGCCACCATGAGAGGCGGTAAGATGTATTTGAACAATCATCGTTTCGTGAGGCGTTAGTTTTCCATCCACAGAAACATTATGTTCATCATCCATTAGATGGAGTTGTGTGTATGTGTAGTTTGAATCCTTCTTATAACAACATCCTAGTATATTGAGGATACTGGTTTTGTTACAAAAAAAAGGAAATAAAAAGAGTTTGGGGGTTGGAGAAGCAAAATAAATGAAAATAATTTAAGAGAAATCGTTACCTTTAATTTAGGTAACTCACTTTGGTTGGAACCAAAGGACTTCTTGAAATGCTTTCTGCCTAAGGGTAAGCTTCAAGGAGGAGGAGAGGGATGTGGGGAGCTTATTTGGGCAGAGTTTGGACGAGCCAAGTGGCTTGAGAGGTGTGAGGAATGAGTAGAAGTGGTCTCCTTTTATAAGGGAGAGGAGGGGCTCTTTAGGAAAGTGTGAAAGTATTACTTTATAATATATTTGTATTCGGTTTATAATGGTCCAAAAATCATTGAGGTCAAAGATACGATGACTCATATTCTAAATAACATCAACCAATAAGAATTGGACAGGTTTTAGATAATATTTTAATCATTATAATCTTATTTATTTAAATGATTTATTAATGAGGTAAACATTGCATCATTATTGTGTCATTAATAATTTAAATTATTTGATGTCTAAAAATTATAAATAAAATATCATTATGTAGGAAATCGTTTTATCTTTCTAATGAATATTTATAATCGAAAATCCAACATGTATAACCCTATGTAAATATTGTTCTTCTGAAAGATGTAAGCTTATGCCATTTTTTTTTATTTTAACTTTATTAATATAATTTGTCATTATCACTTACAAGTGGATCCATGGGGTCCCAAAATTGACACAAAGATGCCCATGGTCGACCATGTATCAACCAATAGGGTTAAGACACGTTTTAGGGTAATTTAGTATTATTATAATATTATTTTTTTAACCCTTATTTACCGGATTTACCCTTTAACCATAGTAAATAAAATATTTACCGCAGTAATTATTCAAAATGTGTAAAAATAAAAGTTACCTATTTACATAATTTGGACATCCTGATTCCAAATATGGAATCCATTTTCCTAAATTTAAAACACAGAAGTGGCAGAAATTAATTTAAAATTAAATCCCGCTGTCAAAACAAAAAGCGTGTTTTTAAGAGGTAATAACTATCAAAAGATTGACATTTGTTTATGTTCGGTTTAATTGTAAAATTATGTCCAATGAACAACATTATATTAAATGGTAAAAATATATTCTAAATATACTTTAAAACCACTCAAATTCACAATTTATCACTATTAATTATTTTGATCAAAAAAGTTGTTTTTAATTAAAATTTAGTAATTTTCACTATTCATCAAAATATGAAAGTTATCCGAAATGTACCAAAATTTCACCCTAGGATAATTTTGATATTCCGATTCCAAAAATGAAGTCCATTTTCAAATATAAAATATATATAATTTCAAAAAGTAGGTATTAGTATTTACAACGGCTAGTTTAATTAGTTGTGGTGTGTGTTAGAACTCGAGGTTGCGTACAACACACGCTATCGCATTATTCGAAGGGAAGCGTACCGTAGAAGCGTGGAATGTTTCATTTTAAATTTTTGATGTCCCCATTTAGTCAAAAAGTTTAAAACATAGTATTTAAAAAGGGTTCACTATTAAAGTTGATAAAAGTGCAATACTGAAAATGAATTTGTTCTTGCATTATATCTAAGAAACTCATATTATGGATTCTAAAATTATAAGGATTATATAAACATTAAAATTTATCTAATACTATTCATAACCTCTTTTGAACGGCTTGTTTGGTAAGTCATGGTGTGCTTGAACTTTGTGTTGCCTGTAGTGAAAGTTATTGAATTATTTTGAAGAACTAACACACTATGAAATCTTGGGGTGTTACATTCTCCCCTCCTTCAATAAATTGCGTCCTCGCAATTTGAAATTTTTCTTCGAAAATAAAAGGTTGAAAATATATAATATATTTGTGGGAAACCCCACATCGGAAATTGGGTTACTAAAATTTAGTCTTAATATGAGGAAAAGAGAAATGAAAGGGTCACCACCAAATTATGATCTCGATTAGGAGATCATTGGTGGCAATTTGAGACATATAATTGGAGGAAAAACGTAAATATTTATAGGTAGTAATTGAGGTCATCAATTACAAACAAGTATAAAATTGAGGTCCTTAAATTCATCAATCTATGATGATTTGAAATACCATCGGTTCAACAAAACATAGGGTATTAGGATAACACATTTTTGACGTTTCAAAATATCTTAGTTGAAATCCCACATCGAAAAATGAATTAATGAGGCCTCTATTTAAAATAAAGAGTCGAAAGTATGAAGATTACCGAAAATAACACATACTAGGGTTCCATGTAGTAAAATATGGATATGGAAGAAAAATCTAACCATCAATTACCTGATGGAGAGTGGTAGAGAACATGGCTATGAAAAGGCCAACAATCCCAAAGCCATAAATTAGTGATGATTTAAGGTACCATCTAGGAAAACATATTTGTTCTAATTTGCTTTTCTTAATATTGAGGAATTTTTTATGAGATTGGCTAAGATCATATAGAGATATACTTACTTTATAATTAGAGTTTTATCCATTAATAAATTTCTACCACATACTCATCTTTCACTCTAAAAGATAATAGAGTGTAAAAAAAAATTTTATTTACACTATTTGTATAGGGTTCCAAAATAAACGAATTATAATTCATCTAAAAAATCTTTTAATAAAAACTACATTATTTAATCCAGGACATCTCGTGGGCCAGTGGTAGGTGATACACCCTTGTCGCCCTTCGGTTGCGGGTTCAAGTCTCGCAGCCTTGCCGGACGCGACGGGTTGCCGCCCGACCTCCGGGTTGTCCTTTTATGGAAATCCAAAATAATCCAAACTAGAACTATCCAAAATACTTCTATCCAAACTCACAGTCCAACATTTATAAGGAAGTTAAACATAATATAGATCCTTTTTACCCCGTAATAGCATATGAATACCTTCATCATGTATTACCATATTCCTTATTGATTACATTCATGTTCCCTTATTCCATATAGAATGATGGATATACTTCATTAATCCAAAAATGTTTTAAAACCCAACAATGATGGAATATAAAAATCATTAATCAGCTTCAAGGTAGTCAATAATATCCAATATAATTTATCCAAATCAATCATGTATTCTTCTAAAATAACTTCCTCAGTATCAGAACTATATTCTCTCAACCATATATTTTCCAAAAATTTATCCTGCTATTGAGTCACTTTTCTTTGTTCCACACAATCTCAAGTCCTTAATGAAATAGTACTACAGTACAATCCTTATATACTCCATGATTATTGTAACAAGTACATTGTTGATACAACACTCAATTGACATAATCAACATAAGAACTCTAATCATTCCTCTTCATCTGTGGTAGTATCATAACTTGATTATTATCCAATAACATCATTTGCGGCATAGTCTGATGACTGGGACATAGGTTCGTGTAGTGTCCAAACTCCTTGAAAATGAAGCATTGTACATTTAAAACCATTTTCTTACCCTTGCAGTCACGTACTTTGTGCCCTTTTCCTCCACACTTATAACAAACTCCCATTCCTTTCAGGCAAGTTCCAGGGTGTTTCTTTCCACAGTTACCACATATGGGAAAATTATTCTTTTCCATTTTCCCTTTATCCATCTTTCTTTCTTCCATCCTTTTCTTCTCTTGATACCCTTCAAAGCCATAGGACTCAGTAAACTCTTTACTTATCTTATCAACACATGATATTATTTCTTCATATGATGATAATACATGGGAGACTATTTCTCTTATAAATTCTAGCTTAAGACCATGAAAGATATGATCCTTCCTTCTCTTTGGATCATGTGCATTTCTGGAGTTCTCATTCCTTCTACTGGGCGCCATTTCTAAATAATGGAATACACTAGATCAGTTTATGAATCAAAATACATAATCCCATACTTATAATACACTTAACATAAATTGAACTATTTATGTATATAATCCATAATCATAAAAATGTTTTCTTTGAGGAAGTATATACTCATAATCCCTTCAAAATGATTTGTAAAGAAAATGAGAGTTATCCTAAGCATATCCCCCGGGAGTGTCGTAACCAAGAGTGCAGCAAGGCCCATTGTCGTGCACCAGTTCCCGTTCGAGTCTAGCTCAAAGCGGTGTTTTCGGGTTTTACCCCTAGGTACATCTGTGCCAGAGCCACCTCTACCTGCTCGTATCCAGACAGGGATGTATTGCTCGGAAAACTCACAAAATCTCTACAATACCAAAATTCTAGGAAGTTCTTCTATACTAATCCTCAAAGTTCATCTTAGGTCTACGTGCTCTAATCAGAGTTTATCTAAATCTAGCTTCCAAGGTTTGTACTAAACTTCCTCTGATACCAACTGTAACGCCCCGACCCCAGCTACCCAGAGTCGGTGCATTACTTCGTAACATTGGCATGATCACAAGAAAGATCAAATCTCGAAAGACCGATTGGTTTAGTAGCCTTGGAAACACTAGATATATTCATAAAGTTTTACATTACATTTCAAAGTGAAAAACTACTACAACAACAAAGTCTTCATATCCACACTATTAACCCCTCATAATATCCCTGCAAGTCAATCATAATTTACTTCTTCACTACCTGGGAAAAATAAAACATAGAAAAGGGGTGAGCTCAAATGCCCAGTAAAGATAACAATATAGCGGAACATTCAAAATAAGAATAAACATTTAAGGCAATGAATTACTAAAACAAAAGCCTTTTAAACATGAACTTCAACATAGTATGGCAAAAGTAAAATGAAATAATGCCATTTACTTATTCACATGGATATTCTACTAATCGAATAATCACATGAAAAATCAATAACCACTTTCATAATGTTGGAATGCATAATGTCAAACGTTAATTTCATTGTCTAGGCCTCATCCCAAGACCTAGGGGTTACTTCTAACCGGAACCCAACCCGGAGTGCCTCTAATAACCGGACACCAACCCGGAGTGCCTCTAATAACCGGACACCAACCCGGAGTACCTCTAATAACCGGAGACCAAACCGGAGGGCTTACATTTACCAGTCCCTAACCTGGAGGGCATACTTTAACCAGTCCCCAACCTGGAGGGCTTACTTTTACCGGTCCCCAACCCGGAACATACTTGTTTAGCACATTCATCTGAAGAAAAGTTTGAAATATAACATAAACATTCGGATTAAAACTAGCATACGAAATGTCAATAGTTTCACCATAAAGTATGAATGGTATAAAATAGCACATCCACAGTCAAACATATCACAAAACCTTCAATACAATATAGAAGTTTTGTATTATAATAAATCAACTTCAAATAATCTTAAAATCCATCGAAGGATGTTGACATAGATGAAATCAAAATTCTTTTAAAAGAAGTATCTCCTTTTATTTTGAAATCATTTAAGATCCATATAAAATAAAACATTTTCTTTGAAAATATTCTTATAAGCTTGTAAGGAAAGCTTCGACGATTTTATAACGGCGGAAAATAACCGCACCCGCCGTATAAGTTAAAAAAAACATTCTTACCTCAATTCTGTCGAAAAGGTTAAAAAGGACCTTGTTTTGAAAACGACGGAAAGATTCCTTTATAAACTTCTTATAAAAAGTCAAACAAGGGTATAAATGACTTTAAACCATATTCTTGTAAATAGTAAAAATGTTTTGAAATACATTTTTAAAAAAAACATGGACGTGGATGATAAAGAGATCCCAGTAAATTATTACGTATAAACAACCTCGGATAATGAAGAGATTGTGAAATAAACCCTTACCTTGTACTTTTCCTTGGTTGGGGTAGGTTAAACTCCTTTATAATGGTGAAATAATTGTTATTAAATTATAAAAGAATCATATACATTAATATGATATCATATATGATCTTTTAATATTGATTTGATAATATCTTAGTATTATCGTCGTTTCGTGTGTTAACTTACTCATTTTCTTTTATATGTTTTGTTACATAAGTCATGTTTGTTGTATCTTATTCATATCCAGAATGATATCAAGTCCTTAAACATCATTTTTAAATCATTAAATGATAATTATACTTGAATGGATACGATGGAGAATGAATCTCATCGCGTTCGTGGAGACGGTAGTCCGTACGTACGCACGAACGCTACTTCCATTTAATTTTTATTTTAAAAGAATCGAATCCCAATGATACATAGGTATATTACTATTCCAGTATAATATAATATTTTATATATGTTACTTAAGTTCATTAACACCATCCTTTATACGTTCCATGTGTGGTATGAACGAGTCATATCATTTTAAGGGGGCGGTAGTCCGCACTTCCTCAAATGAAATTATCGTATGTATATACAACATGAAACGAATAATGGTATGAAATAAAATGGAATTACAGAAGCTTATATATAAAATATATATCATTAATATCATATTTAATTACAGTTCCATCATAATGGCCACCATGAGAGGCGGTAAGATGTATTTGAACAATCATCGTTTCGTGAGGCGTTAGTTTTCCATCCACAGAAACATTATGTTCATCATCCATTAGATGGAGTTGTGTGTATGTGTAGTTAGAATCCTTCTTATAACAACATCCTAGTATATTGAGGATACTGGTGTTGTTACAAAAAAAAGGAAATAAAAAGAGTTTGGGGGTTGGAGAAGCAAAATAAATGAAAATAATTTAAGAGAAATCGTTACCTTTAATTTAGGTAACTCACTTTGGTTGGAACCAAAGGACTTCTTGAAATGCTTTCTGCCTAAGGGTAAGCTTCAAGGAGGAGGAGAGGGATGTGGGGAGCTTAGTTGGGCAGAGTTTGGACGAGCCAAGTGGCTTGAGAGGTGTGAGGAATGAGTAGAAGTGGTATCCTTTTATAAGGGAGAGGAGGGGCTCTTTAGGAAAGTGTGAAAGTATTACTTTATAATATATTTGTATTCGGTTTATAATGGTCCAAAAATCATTGAGGTTGAAGATACGATGACTCATATTCTAAATAACATCAACCAATAAGAATTGGACAGGTTTTAGATAATATTTTAATCATTATAATCTTATTTATTTAAATGATTTATTAATGAGGTAAACATTGCATCATTATTGTATCATTAATAATTTAAATTATTTGATGTCTAAAAATTATAAATAAAATATCATTATGTAGGAAATCGTTTTATCTTTCTAATGAATATTTATAATCGAAAATCCAACATGTATAACCCTATATAAAAATTGTTCTTCTGAAAGATGTAAGCTTATGCCATTTTTATTTTTATTTTAACTTTATTAATATAATGTGTCATTATCACTTACAAGTGGATCCATGGGGTCCCAAAATTGACACAAAGATGCCCATGGTCGACCATGTATCAACCAATAGGGTTAAGACACGTTTTAGGGTAATTTAGTATTATTATAATATTATTTTTTTAACCCTTATTTACCGGATTTACCCTTTAACCATAGTAAATAAAATATTTACCGCAGTAATTATTCAAAATGTGTAAAAATAAAAGTTACCTATTTACATAATTTGGACATCCTGATTCCAAATATGGAATCCATTTTCCTAAATTAAAAACACAGAAGTGGCAGAAATTAATTTAAAATTAAATCCCGCTGTCAAAACAAAAAGCGTGTTTTTAAGAGGTAATAACTATCAAAAGATTGACATTTGTTTATGTTCGGTTTAATTGTAAAATTATGTCCAATGAACAACATTATATTAAATGGTAAAAATATATTCTAAATATACTTTAAAACCACTCAAATTCACAATTTATCACTATTAATTATTTTGATCAAAAAAGTTGTTTTTAATTAAAATTTAGTAATTTTCACTATTCATCAAAATATGAAAGTTATCCAAAATGTACCAAAATTTCACCCTAGGCTAATTTTGATATTCCGAATCCAAAAATGAAGTCCATTTTCAAATATAAAATATATATAATTTCAAAAAGTAGGTATTAGTATTTACAACGGCTAGTTTAATTAGTTGTGGTGTGTGTTAGAACTCGAGGTTGCGTACAACACACGCTATCGCATTATTCGAAGGGAAGCGTACCGTAGAAGCGTGGGATGTTTCATTTTAAATTTTTGATTTCCCCATTTAGTCAAAAAGTTTAAAACATAGTATTTAAAAAGGGTTCACTATTAAAGTTGATAAAAGTGCAATACTGAAAATGAATTTGTTCTTGCATTATATCTAAGAAACTCATAATATGGATTCTAAAATTATAAGGATTATATAAACATTAAAATTTATCTAATACTATTCATAAACTCTTTTGAACGGCTTGTTTGGTAAGTCATGGTGTGCTTGAACTTTGTGGTGCCTGTAGTGAAAGTTATTGAATTATTTTGAAGAACTAACACACTATGAAATCTTGGGGTGTTACATGGGATCCTTTCCTTTAGAAGGTATTGATTTAGTCTGAGGTGATTCCCTCGAGCTATATTACATTAGACCTATTTGATTAACTATTAATTCTAGGATACTCTTTTTTTCCTACCTAATAATAAAATAAAAATCATTTTCCTTATATTTATGATTCAATTTTTTCATTCTGGAGTGTTCGTTTTCTTGGTTTCATGATTGGTTCACTTGTATACAAGTATGGAAGATCATGTAAAATGAGAATATTTATCCAGAATTGAAATTTTATGTTATTTATGAGCTTCCAAAAGATTAAATGATATTATATACCATTTTTTCCAGATATGATGATGAATTATTAGATTAAATGTTTATTATAACCATTTATATTATTTTGGAATTTTTTCGATCATCACACACACTACTACAAAAACAGGCATCATCAGCGCTAAAAACGGGCTTTATCAGCGCTAAAAAAGTATTTTAAATCTCAACGCTGATAGGGGGGTCCCCTTTATTAGTGCTAAACAAGCGCTAATAAAGAGATAATTTATTAGCGCTAAAAAAGTTCTGATAAACGATACCTTTATCAGCGCTAAAAACACACTGATAAAGGGAGACTTTATCAACGCTAAAAATGCATTGATAAAAGTACCCTTTATTAGTACTAAAAAAGCACCAATAAATGTGCTTTTTTATCATCACTCATTTAGCACTGATAAACTGATCCTTTATCAGCACTTTTTAGTTCTGATAAATGCCCTCTCTACTCTAACAAAAAATTCGGTATTAGCACACCCAAACAACACCTACAAAAAATTATGCATCTTAACTAGTATACCCATACAAAATTAACACATAATTCATAAGGTAATTACACCAAGTATACCGATACAACAAGTATACCCAACATAATTCATAAGTTAATTAAATACATAAAGAATTCAATTCAGATTTCAGGGGGTTGTGGGACTGTTCAGGGGTTTGGAGTGGCTGTCTAAGGGGGGGTAGGGGGTGTCCGGGGGGATGGGGGTGTCCGGGTGGATAGGGGTATCTAGGGTGGTGGGGGCGATCCAGGAGGTTGGGGGGTTATCCAAGGAGGGAGGGGTGGTGTCCACGAGGTGGTGGGGGCTGTCCATCAGGGTAGGGGTGTCCAGGGGGGTGGGGGTGTCTAGGTGGTGGGGTGGTGTCTAGAAGGGGGAGGGGTGTCCAGGTTGGGGGGGTGGCATCCAGTGGGTGGTGGGGAGTCTAGGGGGGGCTGTCCAGGGTGGGGGGTATCCATGGGGTTGTGCGGTGGTCTGGTGTATAGGGTGTTGGGGGGGGGCTTTCTAGGGGTGGGGGTGTCTAGGGGGTGGGGGTAGTCAAGGGGCTTGGTGGGGACATCCAAGGTGGGTGGGGTGGTGTCCAGGAAGGTGGTGGTGGCTGTCCATGGGTGGGGGGTGTCTAGGGGGTGGGGGTGTCCAGGTGGTGGGGTGGTGTCTAGGAGGGTTGGGGGTTCCGTCCAGGGGGTTGGTGGGTGACCGAGGGGGGGGGGTTGTCCATGGGCGTGTCCAAGGGGTGGGGGGGTGTCCAGGGGGTTGTGGGGATTTCTGGGGGGGTGTCCAGAGGGGTGGGGGTGTCTAGCGGGTGGGGTGGTGTCTAGGTGGGGTGGTCTAGGGGGTTGGTGTGGTGGTGTCTAGGGGGTGGGGTGGTGTTCAAGGGGGTGGGGGTGGGGGTGGCTGTCCATTGTGTGGGGTGTCCAAGGGGGGTGGGGAGGGGTCCAGGTGGTGGGGTGGTGTCTAGGGGGGTGGGGGAATCCAGGGGTTTGGTGGTGTCTAGGGGGTTGGGGGGGAATCCATGGATTGTTCTCCTAAAGGATCAACACAATCCGAATGTGTTTGGTCGGATTTTCATACGTCAGTTGTTGTTTTCACATAAAATTCTGTCCATTTTAAACGAATGATAGACCCTTTGAGTGATACCAGCCACACCGTGCCTCGGATTGAGGCAGGGTTTACTCTTACATGTCAAAAACGACTCATGGATTGTTCTCTTAAAATATCAACACAATCCGAATGCGTTTGGTCAGATTTGTGTACGTCAGTTGTTGTTTTCACTTAAAATTCTGTCAATTTTAAACGAAAGAGAGACCCTTTGAGTGATACCGGCCACACTGTGCCTCGGATTGAGGCGAGGTTGACTCGTACACATCAAAAATGAACCATGTATAGTTATCCTAATGTATTAACAAAATAATAATGCGTTTGGTCGGATCTACGTATGTTATTGTTGTTTTCACTAAAAAATTTGTCCATTTTAAACAAAAGAGAAACCCTTTGAGCGATACCAGCCACACCATGCCTCAGATTGAGGCTAGGTTGACCCGTAAATGTCACAAATAACCCATGTATTGTTCTCCTAAAGGATCAACATAATATTAATGTGTTTGGTCAGATTTTTGTATATTAGTTGTTGTTTTCACTTAAAATTTTGTCCATTTTAAACGAAAGAGAGACCCTTTGAGGGATACTGGCCACACCGTGCCTCATATTGAGGAGGGGTTGAATCTTAAAAGTCAAAAATGACCCATGTATCGTTATCCAAAATTATAAACACAATCTGAATGTGTTTTTTCAGATTTGCGTACGTCAATTGTTGTTTTCACTTAAAATTCTGTCCATTTTAAACAAAAGGGACACCCTTTGAGTGATATTGGCCCCACCGTTCGTTGGATTGAGGTGGGGTTGACTCATATACATCAAAAACACACCCATGGACCGTTATTAAAAATAATCTACACAATACAAATGCGTTTGGTTAGATTTCCATTCGTTAGTTGTTGGTTTCACTTAAAATTCTGTCCATTTTAAACGAAAGAGAGACCCTTTGAGTGATACCGACCACACCGTGACTTGGATTGAGGAGGATTTGACTCATACACATCACAAATTACCCATGTATCTTTATTATAAATAATAAACACAATCCAAATGAGTTTGGTCAGATTTTCGTACGTCAGTTGATGTTTTCACTTAAAATTCTGTCCATTTTAAACGAAAGAGAGACCCTTTGAGTGATATCGGCCACACCGTGCCTTGTATTGAGGCAGGGATGACTCTTACTCATCAAAAATGACCCATGGATAGTTATAATAAATTATAAACACAATTATAATCCGTTTGGTCAGATTTGCCTACGTCAGTTGTTGTTTTCACTTATAATTCTGTCTATTTTAAACGAAAAGAGACCTTTTGAGTGATACCGGCCACAACATGCCTCATATTGAGGCGAGGTTGACTCTTACACATAAAAATGACCCATGGATCGTTCTCCAAAAGTATCAACACAATCTGAATGTGTTTGGTCAAATTTTCGTATGTTAGTTGTTGTTTTCACTTAAAATTATGTCCATTTTAAACGAAAGAGAGACCCTTTGAGTGATAATGACCACACTATGCCTCAGATTGAGGTGGGGTTGAATTTTACATGTATATAATGACCCATGGGTCGTTATAATAATGTATCAACATAATACGAATGCATTTTGTTATATTTTTGTACGTCAGTTGTTGTTTTCACTTAAAATTTTGTCCATTTTAAACAAAAGAGAGACCCTTTGAGTGATACCAGCCCCACCGTGCCTCGGATTGAGGCAGGGTTGAATCGTACACATCAAAAATTACCCATGGATCTTTATCCTAAATTATCAACACAATATGAATGCGTTTGGTCAGATTTTCATACGACATTTGTTGTTTTCACTTAAAATTCTGTCCATTTTAAACAAAAGAGAGACCCTTTGAGTGATGCCAGACACACCGTGCCTCATATTGAGATGGGGTTGACACTTACACATAAAAAATAACCCATTTATAGTTATCCTAAAGTATCAACACTATACGAATGCGTTTGGTTGGATTTGTGTACATCAGTTGTTGTTTTCACTTAAAATTCTGTCCATTTTAAACAAAAGAGAGATCCTTTGACTGATACTGGCTACACCATTCCTCGGATTGAAGAGGGGTTGACTCATACATTTCCAAAATGACCCATGGATCGTTATCATAAAGGATCAACATAATCTTAATGCGTTTGGTCAGATTTTCATACGTTGGTTATTGTTTTCACTTAAAATTCTGTGCATTTTAAAGAAAAGAGAGATCCTTTGAGTGATACCGGCCACACCGTGCCTCGTATTGAGGAAGGGTTGACTCATAAACATCACCAATGAACCAATTGATCATTTTACTAAAGGATCAACACAATAAAAATGCATTTGGTTGGATTTCCGTATGTCAGTTGTTGTTTTCACTAAAAATTCTGTCCATTTTAAACGAAAGAGAGAACCTTTGAGTGATACCAGCCACAACGTTCCTCAGATTGAGGCAGGGTTGACTCATAAATGTCAAAAATTACTGTGGATCTTTCTCCTAAAGGATCAACACAATCCGAATGAGTTTGGATGGATTTGCGTATGTCAGTTGTTGTTTTCACATAAAATTCTATCCATTTTTAACGAAAGAGAGAGAATTTGAGGGATACCGGCCACACCGTTCCTCAGATTGAGGCGGGGATGACTCCTAAATGTCAACAATTACCCATTTATCGTTATACTAAAAGATAAACATAATCCAAATGTGTTTGTTCATATTTTCATACATCAGTTGTTGTTTTCACTTAAAATTCTATCCATTTTAAACAAAGGAGAGACCTTTTGAGTGATACCGGTCACACCATGCCCCGGATTGAGGTGGGGTTGACTCGTACACATTACCAATGCACCCATGGGTTGTTCTATTAAAGGATCAACAAAATACGAATCTTTTTGTTTGGATTTCCATACGTCAATTTGTGTTTTCACTTAAAATTCTTTCAATTTTAAACAAAAGAGAGACCCTTTGAGTGATACCAGCCACACCGTGCCTCAGATTGAGGTGAGGTTGACTCTTACACATCACCAACACACCCATGGACTGTTCTCATAAAGGATAAACACAATTCGAATGTGTTTTTTTGGATTTCCATACGTCAATTGGTGTTTTCACTTAAAATTCTGTCCATTTTAAAAAAATGAGAGACTCTTTGACTGATATCGGCCTCACCATACCTCGGATTTAGGCGATGTTGACTCATACACATCACTAACACACCCATGGATCATTATCCTAAAGGATCAATACAATCTGAATGCATTTATTCAGATTTTCATATGTCAGTTGTTGTTTTCACTTAAAATTCTGTCAATTTTAAACAACAAAGAGATACATTGAGTGATACCGGCCACGCCGTGCCTCAGATTGAGGTGGGCTTGACTGATACATGTCACCAATGCACCCATGGATCGTTCTCCTAAAGGATCAACACAATACTAATGTGTTTGGTCAAATTTCATACATCAGTTGGTGTTTTCATTTAAAATTCTGTCCATTTTATACAAAAGAGAGACCATTTGAGTGATACCAGCCACACCGTGCCTCGGATTGAGGTGGGGTTGACTCATACACATAACCAACACACCCATGGATCATTTTTCTAAAGGATCAACACAAACCAAATGCGTTTGGTCCGATTTACGTATATCAGTTGGTGTTTTCCCTTAAAATTATGTCCATTTTAAATGAGAGAGAGACCCTTTGACTGGTTCATCATTATTGCATGTTGCTGGTGCATTTCATCTTTTAAAATGGAAAAATGACTCATTAGAGAAAGGATGTTTTATTTAATAACAATTACAATTTTCCTACGAACATTTACATACAACAATGTTTCATCTTTTGATCCGCTTAACCCCTCTCAAAAATGACCGCCAATTGTACACATCCCCAAGTCAGATCTTCATGATATTTGAGTAAAATCAGCCATCAGGTATGCGGCCCACTCGTTTCTAAAAAAATATATATCGTCTTGTGAGTACGGGGATTTTTGGTAGTCAGAGTAGTACTGAAAAATATAAAAATAAAGAATTAATAAATAAATTAAATGAAATAGTAGTTGTTTTTTAAAATACCACTTTAGGGATGCTAGTTTTTTGATGAAAAATGATCTCTTTCACAAATTTACAAACATAATAATCACAATCATTATCATTTGTTTGTTTTGGACACTGCAAAAAATTTGATCATTAGGAGAATAAGTAACTTGTGTTGATATGTGTTTGGATAGTGAAATTTTATTATATATACCCTGATATTTGTCCAGACGTAGTACATGATCGCCTCCTTATGCTTAGACCCAATCCTCATTCTTTTTTTAGACAATAATGATACACCACCCTATCATAACAAAATCCTCAGTAAAAGATAATATAAATTATATTACTTGATTTTTAGACCTAAAATGTAGGATGAAGTGTCTTATAGATTCGCAAACTTCATCATGTGTGGTTGGTTTGATGGATATCCTTAATTTGAATCCAGAAAATAAATCTTTGGAGTATCCAAGTTCACAGCAATTAGCAGCCAATGTTGCCTAAAAATAAAAAAAGGAATATGTAATAAAAAAAGTAAAAATATAATTGATATGCATTAATCGTAGAGTTTTACCCCTGCATGGTTGGTATTAGGAAGAGTCTGTCGTCTGTAATCTTGCTTTCAAATGTTTTAAGCAAGTAGTTCACTATTTCATCATTTTTTATGGCTCTAATTTCGTTAGATGTGTTGATGTGGTATAGGACTAACGAGTTCGAATTTTGGATCATGGTAAACTTCCTTCAACTGTTTTTCATATATACGTCTATCAATAATATAAAATGAATTTAGTTATAATTTTCACATTAGATCAGCTTTTAGAAAATCAATTCATGAAAACATACCTTATATATATATTTACAACTGTGACACCTAGGCAACTATTTTCGAGGATATCATTTACATTTTCAACAGCAATGAAATCTTGAATTTCCTCTCTGTATATATTCTTTTCGAAAACCACTATATGACTACTACCATCTCTTAGCTTCGTATCCACATGATTCTTCAATGATAGTAAATGTGGATAGAGAATAGGTGGTATTATTGTGCTTTCAGTAGCTCTTTGGGATCGGTTGGTCGATCCTTTAGATGGTTTTGAGCTGACATTTGTCACCCCTTCCCTTTCTCCGTCTATAATAACATTCATTGGTTCAGACCATTTTTTCATTGATTGTTAAAGTTTTATCTTGAAAAAAAAGGAAATAAATACCTATTTGTCCACATGTACATTTAAAGTTGTGACAACCATGAAATTAATGTCCCAATATCCTTTTCGACCTTATGAATATCATCGTCATCAAGTGGAATAGGTAGCTCTGCATTTGGATCATGAGCTACAGTAATCATCACTTTCAGATGATCTTTCAGAAGTGGTCTTTTATCCAGCTTTTCATCTGGGATGTTGAAAACTGTATCCTTCTCTACAAGGTAATTGGTGGGTTCTGGAAGATATAAATAATAGTCACTATCACCCTATAGAAGATCAGTACAAGAAAATTATTAGTGTTTGTCTGATTCACATTTCATGGGAACAATTATTAGAATACTGATTACCATGGCTAAGACAACTCTTTGAGGGGAATGGATTGCCTCAAAGCTGGCGGGGGGTGGGGTGGGATCTTCACGCGATGGTTGTTCCTGAGTTGTGTCTTCTCCTTGCTTCCCACCCATAAAAGTTGCTAGCAACTCTCCCTGCCATTGTAATCATTCTTCAAGAGTTGCAAGTCTTTCACTCATTTGTTTCAATTTTTCATCTATATTATTCGTTTTTTTCTCAAAATATAATCAGTGTGTCACCCCAAACCTTGCACCTTTGACATGACCTTATTGTTTTGGCTTCTTTAAAGCCATCGATAATAGGTCTGCATTCGCTAGAGGAGTAGCTGATTCATGTGACTGTCATATATAGGAAAATAACTAATTATTTTTCTATAATAGCAATTTAAAACAAATCTTTTTATCGGCATGTCATATTTACACATATTTACCACATTTTTATGTTCACATCTACTAGCTTCCCTTTCTTATTCACACGTGCCTCCTTCCATAGCACATGACGTGGGATGGAAGTGTCTTCGGTTTTAGACTCATAAATCTACATATAAATATAGAAAGATAATTATAATGTTGTTTATTGGCACCTAACAATATTAATGTAATTTTAAAATACGTACCATTTTCTTTTCTAGTGAAGCGTACCCCATCCTTGCTTTACGATAGGGGTGTGTTGGTTTTGATGCATGTTCCTTATTTTCAGTATAGAGTTGCTGTTTCATAAATGTAATATTGAAAATTAAAGTGATGAAGAAACGTATCCTCAAACAACATATTATCACCCATAATGTACCTGAAACTTCTCATCTCCATGATGGCCAATAAATGCATCCCATGATTCTTGGGATATCAGGTGGGAATAGACAATGGGTGGGTGTGGGTTTATTTTACCTTTGGAATCTTTCAGGTTACATTTTGTTAAAATAGTTAGAAAACCTCGATGAATCCTTCCTACAATCCTTATTACATAATTCTTGAATGAATCATCTACTATAAATGTACTATGAAAGATATTGAGAAGAGTAAGACACTGTTTCGTTATTTTATTTGCTAGTAAATTAAATAAATAATATCATAATCTTACCATAATTTCTTCCCATATCATAGCCTTCAGCCCAGACACAACATGGTGCCATGAATCTAAGTCAATCAGCACGCGTTGTCAAGTGACAAATCCAATGTAACTACTAAACATAGCCTTTTTGGGATTCAAATTTTGGCCTCATGCATTCCATCTGAAATCAAATTTGATACCTTTGATTTTCATTTTAAGAACTTTGGCTAACACCGTCAAACTACGATGCAACTGTGTTTTCTACGACGTCGGTCCTTTATCCCCGACCATTTCATCGATATCAACATCATATATATGTTCATCTGAAATGGAAGCAATGACATGTGCTGATGGTTGTTAGACCTCAACACTAGAAGAAACAACGGGTTCAGAAACATGTTGTTTCTCTGCACTGTGAGAAGTCGTAGCAGGAGTAGCAACAACAACAACTACAATAGCTTGAGAGACTTGTTCAGCCTCAAGGTTAGGAAAACCAAAACGTGAAAAAGTCATTATCTAAAAAAGTGGCTGAACAGTTAATTTAGATTACATAAATTCAATAATGATAAGATAATAACATGAGATAACAAGATCTATATTACAAACAAAATATAACATGTTTATTGAACTCTCTTTCTTTTTTTGAAAGGCTGAAGGGATTTGACACCTCTATCGATTATCCAAATCCCTTCATTGTGGTCTACTCTAACATACAAAATATCATCTACATTGGGACCACTGAGATATGATTGAAACATACTATTGAAAGGATCATCCTCAACTGAATTTTCATCGGACCCTTTAGTAGTTTTGGATGATAACTGAAAAATCGACCACTTTCGGTTTGCGGGATCTGGAACATAAAAAACTTTTACAGCTTGTGATGCTATTATAAACTTTTTGTCTTTGTACCCTTCATTAATAAAATCAACTTTCACAAATCCAAATTCCTCTATTTTAACACAACTATTATTATCAACCCATTTGCATTGAAAAATTAGCAATTAGAATGTCATATAATCCAACTCTCATTTTTTTTTTATAATGCCAATGTATGACATATTTGCATAAATTGGATTTCTGTCCTTACTACTAGAAATATGCATCGCTTCAGCCATAAGTGTAACTCCACTATTTTTCATGGTACTATCTTCACCATGTTCATCTGTATAGAATGTATAACAATTAATTACATAACCATTGTAAGATAACACATACACACTTGGTCCGGTGTCTAGCCATCGTAGTTGTTCTGAAATTGAATTCGGATTTTCATCCAACTCTTTAAAAATATGGTCCGGAAACCTTCTTATAAACTGGTGATTATGTGTATTTGATATCCATTTTTCATCCCTTGATGGATTCAACTGCCTAATAATTTCTTTGTGAGTTTTAATATATGAAGCAACCTCCCAACTGTTATGCAAGAATAAAGACTGTCCTGCTACCCATCTATAATATTGATTGTCACAACATCTCTTCCAGAAATTCCCTCACCCTCAATGCATCTAGTGTGACGAGATTTCAAGAGACGAATTCTTTGCACATCAGATAGGTATTCAGTACAAAATTCAATGGATTCCTCAATAATATATCGCTCTACTATAAAACCCTCTGGTCGACTTCGATTTTTGACATACCCTCTCAAAATCTTCATATATCATTAAACGGGGTACATCCATCTATATTGCACATGACTACAAAGTTGAATATCTCTCACCAAGTGAATCATCGAATGAACCATTATATCAAAGAATGTTGGCGAGAAAAACATTTCTAATTCACATAATATGATGACAATTTCATTTTCCATAGCTCTAAATTTCACCAGGTCTAAAACTTTTCTACATATAGCTTTGAAAAAGAAACAATGTTTGGTTAATGTATGATAAACATTCTTGGAAAAAATGCAACATAAAACTATAAGAATTAGATCTAACATCAAAACATGATAGTCATGTGATTTCAAACCTTTTAACATCAAATAATTCATTGAAACAATGTTCTTTATATTTGATGAATAACTATCTAGAACCTTTATACCATTGAAGAACTTTCAAAACTGATATCTCTCCTCCCTAGAAAGAGTGTAAGCAGCTGGAGGAAGAAATATTCGATTTTCACCCTTCACGGGAGCCAAATCTTTTCATATTCCAATGTCAACCATGTCCAACCTTGACTTAATTCCATCCTTTGTTTTGCTAGGCGTATTTAGCAACGTTCTGATAACACTATCACATATATTTTTTCCCACGTGAATCACATCAAGAAAATGTTTGACGTACAAATAATTCCAATATGATAATTCAAAAAAAAACTGATCTCTTTTTCCAACCGATTTTCATAAGGTTTTTCGAAAATGGTTTACCAAAAACAGTTTTCACATATTTTACTTTCTCAAACAGTTGATCACCTATTAGTAGAGATGGTGATGCGCGTTTTTCTGAACTTCCATTGAATGATGTCGTCCAAGATTAGTACTTATTCCGATGAGGAATAAATCTATGATATCCTAGAAACACAGATTTCAATGAATGTTTCAACCTAATTGATTCTGTATCTTCTTCGCACACGGGTCACCCTTGAGTTCCTTTAATTCTATAGCCTGAAAAATTTCCATAAGTAGGGAAATAATTTATTGTCCTATACAACATCGCTCTCAATGTGAAGTATTCACTTTTATAGGCACCATACAACATAACACCTGAATTCCACAATAACTTCAAATCATCGATAAAAGGAGTCAGATAAACTTCAATATTGTTGCCTGGTTGTTTTGGTCCTGATACAAGCATAGATAACATGATGAATTTCTGATTCATGCATAACCAGGGTGGCAGGTTTTAATTTACCAACATAACTGGCCATGTACTGTGAGTGCTGGTTTGGAAACCAAAAGGATTCACTCTATCTATAGATAATTCAAGACGATGGTTTCTCAGCTCTTTTCCAAATTCAGGATACTCTTGATCAATTTTCTTCCATTGAGGAGAGTTGGCCAGATGACATAATTTTCCATCTTTATTTCTTTTATCTGCACGCCACGACAATTTTCTTGCAGTTTCTTCACTTCCATATGGATTCCTAAACCTCGGAATGATTGGAAAGTACCATAAAATTTTTGTAGGATTGGATTCATCTTTCTTGTATCGAGAAATACCACAATTTGGGCATTCTGTAAGTGATTTGTTCTCCTTGAGAAACAATATACAGTCTTTCAGGCAGGAATGTATTCTTTCAGAAATCATACCCATCGAGCATAGCATTCATTTAGCTTCATATGTCTGGCTTGGGAGCTCATTATCTTTCGGGAGAATGTCGTTCAAGAGAGCAAGTAGTTCTGTAAAACTGACATAAATCCATCCATTGCCTGGTTTCAATTTATACAACTTCATTACAACTAAAAATGCTATATATTTAGTGCAACCAGTATACAATGGCGTCTTTGCACAACTCTTTAACTTCTCAAACAATTTTGGGCAATCACAGAGTTCATCTTCAATTGTCATTTTCATTTCCTCAATAGGATCTTTATCATCATTGACATCTATAATTACATCGTCCATACGGTCTTAGTCATTACCCATATTTGTATTCATATCTGATGATCAATAAAACGTAGTTTTATCCCAGCTAGTAGATAAATTCTCTTTTTCTTCGTGTTTATTCCAACATTTATAACTCCGATCTATTCTGTGACATATCAAATGTTCTTCCAAATCCTTTGGAGTAAGTATTCTAGAATAACAACAACGTAAACACTAAAAAAGGATTTGAGAAGGATCCTATGCATGATCCTTTTCAAACTTGATGAACTTTTTTACTCCATTCTCATACTCTATTGTCAAACGATTAGCATCCATCCAATCTTTATTCATCTCCATCCTATTTGAATCTCAAATATTAGTATTTATGGTCGAAATACACAAAAAAGGCTTCCAAATACAGTAGAAGAGAACCACCTCCTTATAAAAATATACATTAATAGAGCCTAACCATTTCCAATAAAGATTTAGAAATCAACAGAACCAGGATAAACCCCCCATCAAAATCAACACAGTTTCCAAACACAAAGGGGTTCGTGGGGATAATCACTTGTGTCATAGATGGTAAAACTCACATGGCGTCATCCTCTATGGCTCATCCTCCTCTATCTGGTCAACCCTTCTATGGTCAACTATTCCATCCTTTTATGCCTCACCAACCTAAAATACATATGGATGAAAACCAGTAGCCAACTCTATAAGTAAAGAAAGGATTCTCATAATCTCTACAATATGGAATTCAATAAATATAATTACTTTATATTCATTATAGTTTCCTCAAATCACCCCAGTCCAAACACAAGAATAATCAAGAATGATACATTTACCACTCCTAGGACTCTTCCCTACATTCAATATCATCATGCCTAATATTTTTTGTAAGCTCAAGTTACTTGCTTTAAATCACAGGGGGATGATCACTTGTGTCATAGATGGTGTCACATGTTATTCCATATGAAAATTTTATAAAGTATTATTGACATATCATCCCATTAAATCCTCATTAGTGTCTAATTACAAACTCCATATTAAGTGTAATATCAAAAGAATATATATTAATAAATTACCCCACATCCACTTCCCCACTAATCTGGTCATTATCACACTCTAATGGAATATTTCTTATGCTTCATCCCATTCTATATAATCTCATAACCAGATATCCACACAAAAACATGTCACAAACACATAAAAAACCATATCCACATCACAACCACACATCACATCCTCATCATAGTATGATATCCTGATCATGAAGGACATAAAAAACATACTCTCCTCCTACAATGAACAACCCCCACTATGTATCCACACCAAATACTTATAATCATGTCAATAAGAATATATATACACCAAAACCTAAAATCTTTATAGGTCATATATATACACCCACTGTGAGCCATTACAACTCATTCTATGTGTGAAGGGGAGAAGGGAAGAGGGAGTGGTTCTATATGTGTTCCATCTATAACCTAGATATTGAGAAAAACACCCAGAACCAAAGTACCCATATGGATTTCAATATGGTTACTTGACTCAAGTGGTGGTGCGTAAGAAATAATTAGAAAATATAATAAGTATATAGTCACACATAAATCTTTCCTAAGGGTTTACACCAAACTAACACTGCAAACACCCTCATCAACCATTGCCTTGTTACTACCACCCTCTGATAACTACTTCCATTATAATGCCAAAAATAATCCCCAATAAATCACATAAGCATCCATATCAGCATTACCAAATTCTCATTTCATTTTATATTATAATTTCTTAGATTCTTATTACCATATACATTTCAATTATTAACCATTTTAATGTAAAACCAATCATTAAATCACTATCCACTATAATCTATTAATTAATCATTAATAACATTTATTCTATATTTAACCATTTATTAAACATAATTATTCCACTCATTATCATTAATCATTTAAAAAACCATCATTTATCATTTCCAACACATCACCCATTACTATTTTCATTTATTCAAACCATATTCCATGCCAAAAGGAAACTATAACACCACCCAATAAAAACTAAATTTTCATGACATAAAATACAACTAAACACATTATAAAATCCATAAAACCACTTATTTTCTGCCTAAATAGCCATATCATTGCTATCATATCCACACAATAATCCATCCATCACTACAATATTAATTACCACACCACATGCTCCTAACCACATAAATCAACCGTCACCCTTATAATCATAGTGATAAATACCCTATAGTAGCATGATAGGGAAAACATATAAGAAATTCACACTAAAAACTACCCCTTAAACACTCTATCATTTCAAACTAGAATTTATAGTTTAAATATAACACTTTAATTACAGATTTCAATACAACCAATTAATTAACTACCTTAAGTGACTAGAAAATAATGAAAGGTGATTATAAAAAATTATTAGTAGTAAGAAATTTATTTCACAACATCAAGAATAAATCACTAGCAACAACACAAATAAATCCATATATATATATATGAAA
Organism: Viscum album; assembly: GCA_963277665.1. Classification (NCBI taxonomy): domain Eukaryota; kingdom Viridiplantae; phylum Streptophyta; class Magnoliopsida; order Santalales; family Viscaceae; genus Viscum; species Viscum album. The sequence goes on along the minus strand of OY728131.1, from coordinate 225,426,372 downwards.
TATTATGGAACTTCATAAATCACATGAAAAATTCCCTCTTCACTTTAATTTACTTTAGTGTAATTCATTATAGTATTTAGGTTAATTAGTAATATCCAACCAATGGAAAAAATAACATCATAATTCCCCAATTTACACATAATAAAGAAGGAGAAATTTTATGTCCCCAACCTCAACTAAAGATTTAACAAATATCTCATAAGAATGAGAAGAATAGCCAAATAAAACATGAATTAACACATGAGGGTAATATAAAAGTCCTATGTATGACCATTAACCATTAAAACCATAACAAAAAAACACAAAAACCGAATCAGTACTGTTGTCACATCCTTCCTAAGAAGATAGTTCAAGAAGAGAATCAGGATGAAGAGAAAAGAAATTCACCTTAGAGGATGAGAAGTAGGGAGCCTTCTACGCTACATCGGGAGAGGAAGGCATGACCAATAGAGGGGGAGGTGCAAGGGAGGAGCCGATAACCATTGTGAAATGGAGTAGGGTCGAAGGGAGAGGAGGAGAAGTGGGGTTTTTGGGGAGGAGGATCCGCTGAAGGGGTTCGAGGGGGAGGAAAATCCAGCACGCGAAGATCAGGGTTCGAGGGGGTCGCGGAGAGAAGAGGAGAAGTAGGGTTTGGGGGATCCGCCAGAGGGGGAGGTGCACGCGAAGATTGGGGGGGGCAGCGGAGGTCTGGCAATGTGAAGATCGGGGGGGAAGGAAGTTGTCATAGGGGTACAGTACCGTGAGAGCTTTAGGGCGCGATAAACAGAGGACACTGTGCGACCGATTTTATAAAATACGGGACTATGGTTTTATCAGCACTAAAAAAGCGCTGATAAAGGCTACCTTTATCAGCGCTAAAATTTTAGCAAGGATACATGGCTTCTTTATCAATGTTTTTTTCTTAGCGCTGATAAAAGGTGGCACTTCCCTTGCCCATTTTTGTAGTAGCGACACTAGTTTTATTTTATTAATTCATATTATGTATATATACAAGTTCCAGAACACTAAATAAGATATAATATATATTTTAGAATATTGTTTAAACTTTATAATGGTTTTATAACCATAATTAAAGATGGTATTAGAAAAAAATCACCATTTTTGAAGGCGGTGAATCAGCACCTCATGAATAATGATTTCATTTTTAGAAAAAAAGGGAAGTGAATAGAATTGATGGTGAATATACCATTAATATAAAAAAATTACATAATATATAATAAACTAAAGTTATAATGTTACTTTTTATAGGGGAGGGGAGTAAAGGATATGAAAATAAAAGAAAATAAATTGAGAGAGAGAGAGAGAAGGTTTTACCTCTTGAGTGTGGTCTCCTTAAGAACCTCATTAAGGGACTTGGATATGGTTTTTGGTGAGAATAGAAAGAAAATAATTTAGGGAAGAGGTTTGGAAGGGGAATTAGGCAAAATTTGTAAAATATTTAAGGCTTTGGAGGTGTGGGGAGAAGAGGTGGTGAGGGGTGGTATTTATAGTGGGAGGAGAAGAGTGTTTTTTGATTATTTTATTCATTAGTTTATTGTTTTGGCTAAAGAGTATGATTTTTTTGATTAGCATGAATAAATATAGTAAATATAGAAGGAAATTTTGATATTATGGGCCAAAATCATTTATACACCATTCATGCCTCAATAATTCATGTATTATTTAAATACCACAAAATTACCATATTTCACTATTAACAAAAATTAAACTATTTTAGAAAAATCACAAAATTGTACCCTTATTATTTTTAGAATTGTATATTTAAAAAATGAAATACATTTTATGAAAATATTTTTCTAAATATGTGAAATTCAGTTTTTAAATAAAATCACCATTTACTCAAAAAATACATATTTTAAAATTATATCCAATTTTATGGCACTTTCAAATACAAATTAAGGTCTCATAAAATTATATTATAATAATCGGAAAACAAAATACTAATTTTTGAATCTATTTTATGAAATATATTTTCATTTAAAAAATTATCATAGTTAAAAAATTTTGAATAAACCTTTACATTTTAAAAAATATCAATAAATAATTTATCATTTTTAAAACATTTATTTACTTATTCTATTATATAAATATATTGTATTTACATTCATAAGATACAAAATTTTATGTCTACTTTTATAGATGAAGTTACTATTCTTTTGGTCAAATTAATATTCCTAATGGTCACATTACTATTCCAACGGTCATATTTAATAGTATATTAGAGTTTTAAAATCAGTGTTGCGTGAAGCATAAACTATAAAAGTTATTAAATTATTAAAGACAGATGCCATAAAATATTGGGGTGTTACATTCTCCCCTCCTTTAAAAAATCATTTCCTCGAAATTTTAAGAATGTCACCTCATAAAAATATGTGTGTAGTTATTTATTATAATTTCCTTTGGCTCCCACATCACCTCTTCTATTCTATGATTTTTCTAGTGGGCCTTTTCTATCCGAGTCATTCAATTCCTCAACACCTATTCTCTAGTGTCCAGAATCTGGATAGGCTCTTCATAGTAAGATAAATCAGGTTTAATTCAATTCCTTATAAGTGAGAACATGCATTGGGTCTGACATGTACTTAATTAACAAAGAGATGTGGAACACATCATGCACTTTTGAAAGACTAGGTGGAATTTCAAAATGATAAGCCACAACTCATATTCTCTCCAGAATTTCAAAAGGTTCTATGTAACTAGGGATTAGTTTCCCATTCTTACCAAACCTTATGATGCCCTTCCATGGAGATACTTTCTGAAATACGTGATCTCCAACTTGAAACTCCAAATTGTTTCTTCAGTTTCTAGAATAAATATTTTTCGTACTTTGAGTTGCTTTGATATAGGTTTGAATAGTCTTTACCTTTACCGTTGTTTCCACTACAAGATCTAGCACTACAAGATTCCCTTAACCATCTTCATCCCAACAAGTCAGTGTATGACATATCTTACCATATAATGCTTCATAAGGTTCCATTTGAATACATTAATGGAAACTATTATTGTATGAAAACTCTATAAAATGTAAATAATGATAGAGTATACCTTGAGAGTCATGTGATAAAAACCTCAACATGTCTTATAATGTTTGATTAGACCTTTCAGACTTCCTATCAATTTGAGGGTGATAAGTAGGGGTCAAATGAAGCTCGGTATCAAGATACTTCTGTATAATTTTCCAAAACATCGATATAAATCATGGATCATTATCAGACACTATAGAAAGAGGTTTATCATGAAGTCTTAAAAATTCATTAATATTGCGTCATGAAAGGATTTCCAGTGGAAAAGTTTCTCTTACAGTGAGGAAATTTGAATATTTGTTTAGTAGATAAAAAATTACCCATGTTGCATCATTCTTTCTTGGAGTATTTGGTAATCCAGTGACAAAGTCCATTGTAATTTCATCCCATTTCTATATAGTAATAGGCATAGGATTCATAAACCTTCTGGGATATTGAATTTCAACCTTCACCTATTGTTAAAATAAACATATTGATACATAATTAGTATTTTACCCCTTCATGTTGTCCGAGAAAAAAATTTTCCTTCAAATATATATATATATTAGTGCTATCAGGGGGTATAGAGAAATTATAGCTATATGTATCATCTAATAATTTCCTTTTTAGCTCAGGTATAGAGGGACCACAAAGAATCTTTCCAAATTTCAAAATTCCATCTTCATATATGAATTCTACCAATTTACCCAGATACTGTTTCTCTTAGTGTCACATACTAAATATATGAATACCTTAATCTCCTTTAAAACTTTATGAAACATACACGCTTCCAATTGTAAAATATTTGGTTGTTGAGGATATTCCTTAAATTATAGAATCAAATAATTCCATCATAACATAAACCATCAGATCACTAACCACCTACATGGTCACTAATCCTATCCAACATCTAGCACATATTTAGGGTTATATTTCTTAAGTCATTTGTTTTCAAGAAGATCAACTTATAGCAGAATCACTTATCTAGATTAATAGTGCTATTCCTCACATGCTTCCAATTCCTTAAAGAATAAGTACTACAGTACAATCCTTATATACCTCACGATTCTTATAACCATAACAACATAACACAATTATTGAAAAAAATACATTAATTATTCCACTTTGATTGTAGTAACAACATAATTTTTTCCTTGATCCCTTTTCTTCTTTTAAGCTATATTACCTTGATTCTTGGGACATTAATTTTAATAGTGCTATATATATTTATAGTTGAAGAATTGGACATATATTATATTAGTTTCTTGGGGGTGCAATTACAATCAAACACACACTCACACCACACACACATAGGCCAAAAGGACTGGTTATAGATCCCCAAGGAAACTTCTATTCCCTTTTAAGCGTGTACCAAGGTTTTTGTTCACAAATTTATCACTTGTTGAAAATCCTTATTTATTTTATTCTCCTTATCCATTTTTTGATCTTATATCCACTTTTTTTATTTGTATTATGTATATTTTCCATGGCATGACTTTATAACCATGTAAATTTGGATTCATACATAGCAACATTTTCATCATCTTTCTGTCTCAGAATTAGAAACTGTCCCTCCATATCTGCTCTTTGTTCTCTAGGAAAATATTTTCCTTGAAATTTTCCTTAAATTTATTCCATCAATGTTTTAAATTACCTCTTATTCCCTTATAATTTTAATTCAATAACCACTATTCATTTGCATGTTCTGAGAGATGATAAAATTCCATGATAACCTTATCCATTTCATTACCTCCCAAAGTGAGAAATATCTTCTCTAAGACACTTATCCTTTTATCAGTTAAAAATTGGTTTTTATTCCCATTTAATGATGGAGGCTATTGTAGAATTAAGTGGTCTAGAATTGTTACATGATTTTGTGGATCAGGATTATCCATATGGGTAAGGCTATTTCTCATAACCTTAGTCAATTGTCTTAATATAGTTATAATTCGACCAGCTCTATCTGCAGCTCTAGATATAAAATCATTAGCTTCCCTAAGAGGGGAATCCTTACATGGAATACATGCATTGATTAGGTTTACATTCCTTCCACTAGGTACCATTTCTATATAATGGAATTTACTAGATTATATCATGACATTATGAAACATAATGTATAATCTAAAGCTAGTGAAACACTTGATGTAAATTGAAAATTTAGGTATAACTAATCTATAAATCATATTCTTGGTTACTTTGAGAATAATATATATATATATATATATATATTACATACAATTATACTTCGCTAATCTATATTTTACTAAATATAGTTTCCATATAATCCACTAAACTTCCTCTGATACCAACTATAATGACCCTGACCCCAGTAGTCCAGAGCTGATGCCTTACTTTATTACATTGGCATAATAAACATGGAAGTCACATCCCAAAGGAATGAATTGTTTATTATCTTTGGAAATACAGATTAAAACATAACTGTTACATTAAAACTTTCAAAAAAATCATATAGAAACCCCTTTGGAAACACCCATAAACTCCTAGATTATCCCTATAATTCATTCATAATATACATCTTCGCATCCTGGGGAAAAATAAAATATAAGGGGTGCGATTAGATGCTTATTAAGGGTGAAAAAAAGTGGAAGAAAAGATAAAGAATAAATAAAGTTGAATATCTTAAAATACATGTCATTAAATCTTAATATTGAGCATAATAGAGCAGGAATTAGAGCTTAATAAATGATTCCATATATATAATCACATGGGAATGAAACTTAACCATGGATATTTTAATACTCGAATAATCACATGGATTATCATTTACTAATTTCATAATGAGGGAATTAATAATGAGGGACATCATAAATATACCATCAAGGATTCATCTAAGACACCATATATAATTAGGTAAGACATCAGCCAATACCCAAACAAGTTTGTCTCTCTCATTCCTTTTATCGAGAATAATGATGCAAATCGGTCTTTAATGAGTTCGAATATGCAACGTCAAGAAGTTCCACTTTCTCAGTCCGAGAAGTGCATTGTTGGAACTGGATTGGAACACCAAGCAGCTCTCGATTCAGGGGTTACTACTATCTACCGATGCATCGAGGGGCTATAATGGGCCCTGACCATCACTTACTAAGTAAAATGAATTCCTCATATAAAAGGGTTGAAACATAATCAATATATACATTCATATGTAAACTAGTATATGAAATTTAAATAATATACCCAATCAGTAAACATAATCATAAACTATCCAGAGTAATTGGAGAATGGTATCAAGACAAGACATCCCAAGTCAAAATAATCATAAACCATTCAATAAAATATCGTAGATGGTACCATAAGAGATCAATATAAATAAAGAATACGATTCATAATATGATATATAAATAGATGAAAATATTATGATAAAATCACTGGGGAATTCTGAAGAAAAATACCATTTTTTACTTGGAAGGAATTGTTCTTTTGGAAAATCATTTTTATTTTTTATAAAAATCAGATTGTAAACATGTATATTATAGAAAATAAAATAAAATGGAATGAAATTATATTTTAGAAATATTAAAAAAGTATTCATACTGAAATTTTGGAACTAAAGTGAAAGCATATAAAAATAGTGTTTAATAATCATTATAAATGAGCCACATCAGTACAGTTTAAGGGAAAATATAAATGATTCTTTGAAGCATACAAATGAATAATTGTTTTCATAAAACCAGAAATGAACTAAGATAGTTTTTCATTATAAAAATATATATTTTTGAAAAATATTGGTTGCAACAAATTTTGTAGTTTACTTGAAAATAGTAAAGAAATTGGGAAGTTCCCTTTAACCAGACATGATTATTGGGAGGAATTGAAAAGAGAACCCTATAAAAAATGCATTTCCCCATCAAAGAGAAAATAATTTATATAGGAAAATATTTTTGAACCAAAAATACAGGACATAGGAAGAGTAAATAAGAATAATTAATAATTACATTATGGTAAAAGAGAGATAGCATAACCCAAAGGAAAAATAGAGGTTTGGGAAGAAACCCTTACCACTATGAAAATGATCGAAACCTATACCCTATAAATTTATTGATCATAAAATGAAATATTAAATACAATTAAGAATATTATATTCATGATATTATACATCAAAGGGAAGTATACATTCACCAAACTAAATAAATAATTATGAATAAGGAATATCTCATGGAAATAAAATTCAGATGAGAAAACCCTTACCCTTTGTCTGAAAGCATTTTTCACATGCATTTAATTTCATGGATAATGAGATTATATTCATTAATAATTTAATTAATAACCTATTAAACATTTATTCTATTTTTTTTAAATTTTTTAAGTTTATTAATGACCTTTTTGATGAGTTATGTGATTAAATTTAATCTTCTGAGAGTGTTCATTTCTTTGGTTTTCATGATTGGTTAAGTTTTATACAAGTATATAAGATCATGTAAAATGAGAATAGTTATACACAATAGAAAGTATATGTTATTAATGAAATTATATAATATTAAATGATATCATATACCATTTTGTTTTCATATATGAGTACGATTCATTAGATAAAATGTTACTGATAACATTTTTGATTATTTTGGAATGATTTAGATCAACACACACTTGTTTTATTTTATTAATTAATATTATGCATATATAATGGTTCCAGAACACTAAATAAGTTTTAGTATATATTTTAAATATTTTTTGACCATTATAATGATTTTATGGTCACCCTTGAATGTGGTATTATAAAATGAAAAATAATCATCCATGAAGGTGGTGAATTAGCACCTCACGGATGATTTTTTCATTTTTATAAAAAAGGGAAAGAGAAGAGAAATGTTGTTGATTATTCCATTGAAATAATAATATTACAGTATATATGTGATAATTGAGTTATCATGTTACTTTGGACAGGGTAGGTGAGGAAAGGATAAGAAAAGAAAAGATATTGAAGGAGAGAGAGAGTGAAGGTTTTACCTCTTGAGTGTTTTAATGCCTCAAGCTTTCATGATACACTTCTCTTTGAATAATACAGTAGCGTGTGTTGTACGCAACTTCAAGTTCTAACACACACTAAAAAACAATCAAACTAGCCATTATGAATAGTAATACCCATTTTTTGAAATATTATAAACATTATCTTTCAAAATGAACTTCATTTTTGGATTCGGAATATCAAAATTAGCTTAGGTTGAATTTTTGGTATTTTTCAGAAAACATTCTATTTTTGATGAATAGTGAAAAAAAACACTGAGTTATAGTTTAAAACTGAATTTTTATTTAAATAATTATTTATTTTATTTAAAATTATTTTAGGTCAAAATAGAAACATAATACCTATATATGTACAATGTAATTCCTTGATGTCGATTTATAATAATTTTAGAAATATAAAAATTATATTGAACTTTTCACAGTCTTTTACCCATCTCATAGGAGAATTTGCAAATTCACATAAAACATAATTTTACCGCTTCTGGAGTGGAATTTATAAAATATTAGAGACATGGATAATATCATGGAGTAAAATGTGGTTCAACAAGATAAACATAATTTTTGGTGAATAGTAACTTTTTACTTTTATTTACCACGGTTAAATGTAAATATGGTAATTAAAGGTAAAAATGATATTATTATTACCCTAACACACATCCTAATTATATTTTCTAAGTATAATTAGACAAAAAACAACCTTATTAATAAAATATTACCCTTTAGGTCCACTTGGATTATATTAAGACATTTATTATTATTTTATTTAAAGAATAGTTAAAAGAGTTAAAATCAAAGTTTAATAACTAAACCATTTTTAATATAGGTTTATACATAAGATAAATTCTACTATAAATATTCATTAGAAATGTAAAAATATTTCCTACATAAGTTTATTTTATTTATAATTTTTATAGATTAAATAATTAAATTTATTAATGACACAATGATGATGCTGTAATAACCTTATTAATGATAGAATCAACTAAATGGTATTATAAGTTTTAAAATAAATATAATTTCAAACTTTTTATGACATACACAAATTTTATAGGAGAATATGACTTGTTAGTATTTATTAAATCTATTTTGTTTGAAGTAATAATTCTGTAATTATTTTAACAAAAAACAAATAACAAATAGTGTCAAAATTGACATAAAATAGTTTTAAAAAAACATATTATATTATTAATTGATATAATGGTCCTACAAATCTAAGGCTCGTCCAAAAGACTTATATAGTAATATATATGAAATTAATGAACCAATTGGGGTTCGATTGGTAGTATATGGTATGTTTATTAACCATATAGTGTAAGAATACAAGAAGACACGGTAAAAGTTAAATTATTTAACTTAGAGTTAAATCTAAATTATAAGGTTAAAATGGCAACTTAAACTTGTCTAAAACCTATTGTTTGAGTATATTTAGACCCATACCCACCCTATACTCAAAATAAGTCACTTTGGAGCCATTATAAACCGAATATGAATTTATTATAAAATAATATTTTAAGTTTTTCCAAAGGTGCCCCTCACCCCTCTAATAAAAGGTCACATCCCCTTCTCTCAAATTCACACCTCCAAAGCGATTTGGCTCAGCCCAAACCTGACCATATATCCTCCCAACTATCCTAAACGCATCCTAGAGGCCTTACATTGATCATAAAGCCAACCTAAGGAGCCCTTTTGATCAAATTAAAGGGAAGAACCCGAAGAAGAGGTAATGATTTCACCACCCTCTTTCAAGTTCTCTTATTCTTCCACTTACACTTTCTTTGTTGTTTACATTATAAAATAATAAATCTAGTATCATATATATACTGCGATGTTATTGTAAATATGTAACAACTGTACTCAATATTCGATCCATCTTATGAATGATAATGTCACCATGCGTGCGTACGTACGGCTTACCGTTTCCACGTCGTGGTGTAATTTATTATTCAACACTGTGTTATTTGGATAGATATAATGATGAGTAATATGTATATAAATAATGAAAATTACATTCTAATGTCTCTGTAAAATTAATATACCATCCAATTCCATACCTTTAAGGAAATGATATTGTCGCTCGTGCGTACGTACGAATTACAGTCTCCACGACGCGATGAGATTCATTTCCACGTTAACCATTCATCGACGATTTTTAAAATATATATTACTAATAAGTATGTAATATATGAAATAATAATGCTACTGGATATATATATATATATATATATATACTTACATATATCTTATTCACTTAGTTCCATTCAATACGATATGAAAACGGAAACAACGTTTATGTGTACGTACGGACTAACGTCTCCATAAATGGTGTTTCTCATTTCATGTATATGTCTGTTATACATATTTATATTATAAATATATATGATATATAAATCATGTTTTATATTCTGGAAGTATATAATTCTTGGTCTAGGTGATACAATCAAGAGTAACAAGTTAAAACATGTACGATAAAGAAAGCGATTATTACCCGAAATATTATTTTAACATGGAAATTATTATTAAATGGGTAGTATAAAGTCATAAATGAATCATGTATGATATCATATATATTAATATGGTTCTGTTATAGTTTAATAACATACTAAGATCTTCATATAGGAGGTTAAACGTACCCTCGACTATTGGAAAGTGCAGGGTAAGGGTTAATTTCACAATCTCTTTATTATCCGAGGTTGTTTTTACGTAAGTATCTACTTGGACATATTTATTATCCATGTCCATGTTTAATAAAATAGTTTTAAAAGGCATTATTTTAAGGTACTTTTAACTAAAACATCATTTTAAATGGTTTAAAGATTTATTCTTCTAAACTATTCACATTAATGTCCATGTTTTCAAAATAGTTTTCTGGATTTATTTAAATGGACATGAGTGTTTTAAAATGTTAATTACTTTCAAAAGTTTTAAAGTGGTATAGGAAAATTTGATTCAAAAAGTTATTTTAATTTCTTCCTTTCTAAATTGTGTTACTTTTAAATGTTTTCATGAAAAAGGGAGATTTCTCTCAAAGAGTTTTACAAATAATTTTCATCTATGTCAAAATATTTTAATGGATTTTAAACTTGTTTGAAGTTGATTTATTATGATACAAATCTTCCATATTGTATTGAAGGTTTTGTGATATTTTTGACTGTGGATGTGTTATTTTTATACCATTCATGGTTTATTGGTAAATTATTGACATTTCATATGCTAGTTTTAATACGAATGTTTATGTTATGTTTAAACCTTTTCATATGAAGAATGAATTGGACTTAGTAAGTGATGGGTGGAGACCAATATAGCTCCTCGGTGCATCAGTAGGTATCATGATACAAACTAGTGTCTTGGCACATGGCCTTGACAAAATCTTATTTGTAGTCTTAGCACAAGGCCTTGACTATGTGGTTATGATAGTATGGAATTATGCATTCCATCATTATGAAAGTGGATATTGATATTTCATGTGATTATTAGACTAGTATAATATCCATTTAAATAAGTAAATTGAATTATTTTGTAGTATTTTTTCCATATTATTCTGAAGTTTAAGATTTAAAAGGCTTTTGTTTTAGTCTTATACATTGCCTTAAATGTTTATGCTTATTTATGAAGGTTTTTGCTATATTGTTATCCTTACTGAGCATCTAAGCTCACCCCCTTATATGTTTTAATTTTCTCTGGATTCCAAGAAGTGTATTATGATTGATAAGCAGGGTTAATCTAGGCGAATAATAGCATTTCAAAGGATCATTTATGTTGTGTTTTATTTTCTAAAGTGTAATGTAACATCCATGTATGTAATCTATTTTCCAAGACAGCAAAACTGATCAGTCTTTCGGGACTTGATTCCTTGTAATCATGCCAATGTATTAAAATAATGCACCGACTCTCGATAATTAGGGTCGGGGTGTTACAGTTGGTATCAGGGGAAGTTTAGAAATATCCTTGGAATCTAGATTTAGATAAACTCTGATTGGAGCACATAGCCCTAAGATAGACATTGAGGATTAGTATAGAAGAACTTCCTAGAATTTTGGTATTGTAGAGATTTTGTGAGTTTTCCATGCAATACATCCCTGTCTTGATACAAGCAGGTTGAGGTGGCTCTGGCATAGATGTACTTAGGGGTAAAACCCCAAAATACCTCTTTGAGCTAGACTCGAACGAGAAATAGTGCACGACAACGGGCCTTGCTACACTCATGGTTATGACACTCCCAGGGGATATGCTTAGGATAATTCTCATTTTCATTACAAACCATTTTGAAGGGTTTATGAGTATATACTTCCTCAAAGAAAACATTTTTATGATTATGGATTATATCCATAAACTATTCAATTTATGTTAAGTGTTTTACAAGTTTGGATTTATATATTGTGATTCATAAACTAATATAGTGTATGCCATTGTTTAGAAATGGCGCCTAGTAGAAGGAACATAAACTGTATCAATTCACGCACTCTATGTAGGGATTTCCCTCTTGCTCAAGATAATTATAGTAGAGATGGTGATGCAACTAGTGCTAATTAGCTAATCACCATACTGGGACAACTCACTCAGGTTATGATTAATAAACTTACCCATATGGAGCACCCTGATCCTCAACGTGGAGGATCAATGTTAGATCACTTCATAAGGAAACAACAAACAACATTAAATGGGGGTACAAATCCACTAGTATATGAGCAGTGGATAAATTCCTTAGAGAAAATATTCCATGCCTTAGTGAGTAGCGAAAGGGAAAACATTGTCATGGCAGTTTACCACCTCACTAGAGATGCTGACCAATGGTGGTCATTGATTCCAAACATGAAAGAAGATGAAGTATCTAATATGGAATGGAGGGAGTTTAAAGATATTTTCTTAGAAAAATACGTTCTTCAGGACCATCGAGCAGATATGGAATGATAATTTCTGAGTCTGAGGCAAAAGGAGGAATATAATGTTGCAAAGTATGAGTCTAACTTTACAGGGTTAACAAGGAATGCTGCAGATTATATATGTAACCCAAGAATTAAGATTTATAGTTTCTTTGATGGGTTAAAACCATTTCTCCATCGATCATTAGTCTCAAAATCCTTCTCGTCGTACGAAGATATTGTCTCATGTGCTATCAAGATAGAAAAATAATTCTCTATGTCTTATGAATTTAATGCAAAGAAAGAGAGGAAGAGATCTGCCGATCACTCTGGAAATGGAAATATGGGGAAGAAGGGAAAATTTGAATATCCATCCTGAAGTAAATGTGGGAAGAAACACCCTGGTACTTGCTTAAAAGGAATGGGAGTCTGTTACAAGTGTGGTGAAAAAGGCCACCAAGCTCTTGATTGCAAGGGGAAGAAAGAATCTACTGATGTTCAATGCTACAATTACAGGGAGATGGGACATTATTCAAATGAATGTCCTAAGCGTTAGAGAAACTTAGCTTAGAAAAGGCCAAGGGATCAAGGCCAGATTATGCTATCACTACTGCTGAGGTAGAAGATTCGAATGACGCAGTGGAAGGTAATTTAATGGTTTCCTCAAGTTTAACCAATGCTTTATTTGATTCTGGATCATCGCATTGTTTCATATCTTCCCAGTTTTCTAAGAAAATTAGATATTTCCAATTTGATTTTACCAGGGAGTTGTCAGTTAAAACTCTTATGGGAAGTATCATCGCAACAAAGTTTTGTGAATCTGTTCCCATTAGAGGATATAAATGTTCTTTATCTACTGATCTAATCGTCATACCTATGATTGAGTTTGATATAATCCTCGGTATGGATTGGCTTTCGGACCATGATGCAAAGATTTATTGTAAGAAGAAGGAGGTTACAATTTTTGATGATGATGATAAGGAACACCTTATCTTTAGAGTAGAATCGTCACCACCTAATTCTTATTTAGATCTACCCCTAGTAGCTCAACTAAATTCAATTATTTGGTAGGAAGAGAATGAAATTATTGTGGGTGAGGAAAGGAATGTTCAAATAGAGGATGTACCAATTGTAAGAGAATACGTTGATGTGTTTCCATAAGATTTACATGTACATCCTCTAGAATGAGAAATTGAGTTTTCCATTGATTTAATTCCTGGATCAAGGCCCATATCGAAGACCCCTTATAGAATGGCCACTATGGAATTAGTGGAACTAAAAAAACAACTAGAGGAATTGAGTAATAAGGGATTTATTCGCCCTAGTGTTTTTCCATGGGGAGCCCTTGTCCTTTTTGTTAAGAAGAAAGATGGATCTATGAGGTTATGTATCGACTACAGGGAGATCAATGCTATAACAATAAAGAACAAGTATCCCCTACCTCACATTGATGATTTATTTGACCAACTGCAAGGAGCTCAATACTTTTCAAATATTGAACTTCGATATGGATATCATTAGTTGTGTGTGAAGAAGGAAGACATTTAGAAGACAAAATTTTGAACCAGGTACGAGCATTATGAGTTTACAGTAATGCCTTTTGGGCTGACTAATGCACCCTTTGTTTTCATGAATCTAATGAACTGAGTTTTCAAGGAATATCTTGAAGACTTTGTAGTGGTATTTATTGATGATATCTTGGTATACTCCAAAAGCTACAAATATTGTGAAAATCACTTGCGCATTATATTGAAGACTCTGAGAAGACATGAATTATATGGGAATTTTAGCAAGTGTGAATTATGACTTCAGGAGACTTTTTTTCATGGCCATATTGTCTCTAAGGATGGAATCTCTATTGATCCTTATAAGACAAGAGAAATCCAAGAATTGCCAGCACTGATGAGTATAACTGAGGTATGCAGTTTTATTAGTTTAGCAGGTTATTATCAACATTTCATCCAGAATTTTTCCCGGTTGGCTAACCCATTAACAAAGCTCACACGTAAAGGGGTTAAATTTGTTTGGACAAAAGAGTGTGAATAATGTTTTGAAGAACTAAAAAAAATATTAGTCAATGCTCCTATATTGACTCTACGATTGGGGAATGATGGGTTTGTTATTTATAGTAATGCATCGAATAAAGAACTTGGTTGTTTCCTTATATAGAATGATAGGGTTATTGCCCATGCATCACGACAGCTAAAAATTCATGAGAAAAACTATCCTACTCATGATCTTGAGTTAGCAGTTGTAATCATTTCTTTGAAGATTTGGAGACACTATCTCTATGGTGAGAAATGTGAGATTTATACTGATCACAAGAGTTTGAAGTATATTTTCTCACAGAAGGAACTCAACATTAGGAAAAAGAGATGGCTTGAACTACTCAAGGATTATGATTGCACGATACACTACTACCCAGGGAAGGAAAATAAGGTTGCAGATGTTTTGAGTAGAAAATATCATGGAGTTTTGAACAAGATGAGAGTTGAGGGGGATCCTATTTTCATGGATCTAGTAAATATGGATATGGGAATCACCATGGAAAGTGAAACATCAATACATTTTCAAATGGTTTCCAAACCATATTTACTAGAAAGGATAAAGTGTTCTCAGACCGATGATGAGGAGTTTCAAAAGAATATTAAAGCTGTGAATGATGGGAGATTGAGTGGCTTCGTATATGAAGATGTGATTTTGAAATTCGGGAAGAGACTTTGTGTTCCCGATATACCTGATCTAAAAAGGGAATTTTTGGATGATGCTCATAGTTTAAATTTCTCTATACACCCTGGGAGAACCAAGATGTATAGAGATTTGAAGGAACATTTTTGGTGGGACAACATGAAGAGAGATATTTCTGATTTTGTATCAAGATGTATGGTTTTTCAACAAGTGAAAGCTGTTAGGAAACAACCCAGAGGAGTCATGCAACATCTTCCCATACTTGAGTGGAAATGAGATAATATTACGATGGACTTTGTCATGGGACTACCAAAGACTCCTATAAGGAACGATGCAATATGGGTCATTGTTGATCGTATTACCAAGTCATCACATTTTCTTTCTATAAGGGAGGATTTACCACTTGAACGTCTATCAATACTATATATTAATGAATCTATGAGACTTCATGGAGTACCCCTATCGATTGTTTCTAATCATGATCCACGTTTTACATCATGATTCTGGAAGAGTCTTCAGAAGGCCCTAGATACTGAACTTCGTTTGAGCACTGCCTACCACCCTCAAACAGATGGATAATCAGAACAGACTATTCAAACCCTAGAATACATGTTGAGATCTTGCTCACGTGACTTTTAGTATATATGGGATCAATATTTACCTCCCTTAGGATTTTCCTATAACAATATCTTCCATTCAAGTATTCATATGGCACCATATGAAGAATTTTACAGAAAGACATATCGCACACCAACCTGTTGGGATGATGTTGGTGAATGAAAACTCGTAGGACTAGAACTGGTAGAGTAAATGGTGGAAAAGGTGAAGGTAATCCAAAACCACATCAAAGAAGCTCAAAGTAGGCACAAGAGATATGCCGATAACTAATGGAAAGATTTGGAATTTCAGGTTGGAGATCATGTTTTCTTGAAGGTATCTCCATGGAAGAGAGTTATACGTTTCTCTAAGAAAGGTAAATTGAGTCTCGGGTACATAGGACCTTTCGAAATTCTAGAACGAATTGGGGCTATAGCTTATCGTTTGGAAATGCCACCAAATCTCTACAAAGTTCACGATGTGTTCCACATATCACTATTGAGATAATACATGTATGACCCAATGCATGTACTCACTTATGAGAAATTAGAACTGGAACCCGATCTGTCTTATTGCGAAGATCCTATAAAGGTTATTGATACAAGAGAGGAAGTGCTGAGAAACCGGATGACTCATCTGGTAAAAGTTTTATGGAGAAACCATAAGATGAAAGAGGCAACGTGGGAACCCGAGGAACATATGATGAAGAACCACCCAAGTCTTTTTATGCAGTAATTTTATAGAAATTTTGAGTACAGAATTATTTGAAGGAGGGGAGAATGTAACTCCCCAAGCTTCTATGGTACTCTTCTCTTTGAATAATACAGTAGCGTGCGTTGTACACAACTTCGAGTTCTAACACACACTACAACCAATCAAACTAGCCGTTATGAATAGTAATACCCAAATTTTGAAATTTTATAAATATTATCTTTCAAAATGGACTTCATTTTTGGATTCGGAATATCGAAATTAGCTTAGGGTGAATTTTTAGTATTTTTCTGAAAACTTCCAATTTTTGATGAATAGTGAAAAAAACACTGAGTTATAGTTTAAAAGCGAATTTTTATTTAACTTTATTTTAGGTCAAAATAGATACATAATACCTATATAAGTTCAATGTAATTCATTGAAGTCAGTTTATAATAATTTTAGAAATATAAAAATTTTATTGAACTTTTAACCGTCTTTTACCCATCTCCAAGGAGAATTTGAAAATTCACATAAAACATAATTTTACCACTTCTGTGAGTGGAATTTCAAAAATATGAGAGACACAGTTAATATCAAGGAGTAAAATGTGGTTCAACAAGATAAAAATAATTATTAGTGAATAGTAACCTTTTACTTTTATTTACCACGGTCAAATGTAAATAGGGTAATTAATGGTAAAAATGATATTATTATTACCATAAAACATGTCCTAATTCTATTGGATAAGTATAATTAGACCAAAAATAACCTTATGAATAAAATATTACCCTTTAGGTCCACTTGGATTAGATTAATACATTTATTATTATTTTAATTAAAGAAGAGTTAAAAGAGTTAAAATCAAAGTTTAATAACTAATCAATTTTTAATATAGAGTTATACATAAGATAAATTCTACTATAAATATTCATTAGAAAGATAAAAATATTACCTACATAATGTTATTTTATTTATAATTTTTAGAGATTAAATATTTAAATTTATTAATGACACAATGATGATGCTGTAATTACCTTATTGATGAAAGAATCAAATAAATGGTATTATAAATGTTAAAATAAATATAATTTCAAACTTTTATGACATAAAAGAATTTTATAGGTTAATATGACATGTTATGATTGATTAAATGTATTTTTTTTGAATTAATAAGGCTGTAATTATTTTAACAAAAAAAATACCAAATAGTGTCAAAATTGACATAAAATAGTTTTTTAAAAAATATTATATTATTAATTGATATAATGGTCCTAAAAATCTAAGGTTAGGACAAAAGACATATATAATATTATATATGACATTAATGAACCAATTGGGGTTCTATTGGTAGTATATAGTAAGTTTATTAACCATGTAGTGTAAGAATACAATAACACATAGTAAAAGTTAAATTATTTAACTTAAAGTTAAATCTAAATGATAAGGTTAAAATGGTAACCTAAACTTTTCTAAAACCTATATTTTGAGTATATTTAGACCCATACCAACCCTATCGTCTAAATAAGTAAGTTTGGAGACATTATAAACCAAATATGAACTTATTATAAAATAATATTTTTAGTTTTCCAAATTGTGCCCCTCACCCCTCTTATAAAAGAGAACTTCCGCTTCTCTCAAATTCACACCTCCAAAGCAATTTGGATCGGCCAAAACCTGACCAAATATCCTCCCAACTATATTAACCTCATACTAGAGGCATTCCTTTGGTCAGAAAGCCAACCTATGGAGCCCTTTTGATAAAATCAAAAGGAATAACCTGAAGAAGAGGTAATGATTTCACCACCCTCTTTCAAGTTCTCTTATTCTTCCACTTACACTTTCTTTGTTGTTTCCATTCTATAATAATAAATCCAGTATATTATATATACTGTGATGTTATTATAAATATTAAACAACTATATTCATTATTCTATCAATCTTATGAATGATAATGTCACCATGCGTGGGTACGTACGACTTACAGTCTCCACGCCGTGGTGTAAGTTGTGATTCAACACTATGTTTTTTGGATGGATATAATGATGAGTAATATGTATATAAATAATGAAACTAACATGATAATGTCACTGTAAAATTAATATACCATCCAAATCCACACCTTTAAGGAAATGATATTGTTGCTCGTGCGTACGTACGGATTACCATCTACACGATGCGATGAGATTCATTTCCACGTTCACCATTCATCGACGATTATAAAAATATATATTAATAATAAGTATGTAATATATGACCTAATAATTCTACTGGATATATATATATAAATATATATATATATATATATGTACTTACATATATCTTATTCAGTTAGTTCCGTTCAATACGATATGAAAATAGAAACAGCGTTTATGCGTACGTACAGACTACTGTCTCCATAAACTATGTTTTTAATTTCATATATATGTCTGTAATACATATTTATATTCTAAATATATATGATATATAAATTATGTTTTATATTCTGGAATTATTTAAATCTTTTTCTAGGTGATACAATCAAGAGTAACAAGTTAAAACACGTATGGTAAAGAAAGCGATTATTATCCCAAATATTAATTTAACATGGAAATTATTATTAAATGGGTAGTATAATGTCATAAATTAATGATGTATGATATCATAAATATTAATATGGTTCTATTATAATTTAATAACATACTAGGATCTTCATACAGGAGGTTAAACATACCCTTGACTAAAGGAAAGTGCAAGGTAAGGGTTAATTTCACAATCTCTTTATTATCCGAGGTTGTTTTTACGTAAGTATATACTGGGAAATATTTATTATCCATTTCCATATTTCATAAAATAGTTTTCAAAGGGATTATTTTAAGGGACTTTTTACTAAAACATAATTTTAAATGTTTTGAAGATTTATTCTTCTAAACCATTTTAATTAATGTCCATGTTTTCAAAATAGTTTTAAGGATTTATTTAAATGGACATGAATGTTTTAAAATGTTAATTAATTTCAAATGTTTGAAAGTGGTATGGGAAAATTTTATTCAAAAATTTATTTAAATGTATTCCTTTCTAAATAGTGTGACTTTTAAATGTTTTCATGAAAAAGGGATATTTCTCTCAAAGAGTTTTAAAAATCATTTTCATCTATGTCAAAATCCTATAATGGATTTTAAACTTGTTTGAAGTTGATTTATTATGATACAAATCTTCTATATTGTATTGAAGGTTTTGTGATATGTTTGATTGTGGATGTGTTATTTTTATACCATTAATGATTTATGGGTAAAGTATTGATATTTCGTATTCCAGTTTTAATACGAATGTTTATGTTATGTTTAAACCTTTTCATATGAGAAATGCATTGGACTTAGTAAGTGACAGGTGGAGCCCACTATAGCTCCTCAACACATTGGTAGGTCTCATGAGACAAACTATTGTCTTGGAACAAGGCCTTGACCGAATCATATTTGTAGGCTTGGTACAATGCTTTGACTATGTGGTTATGATAGTCTTGCATTATGCATTTCATCATTATGAAAGTTGCTATTGATATTGCATGTGATTATTCTACTAGTAGAATATCCATGTGAATAAGTAAATGGAATTATTTTATGGTATCTTTTCCATATTATGCTGAAGTTTAAGTTTTAAAAGTATTTTGTTTTAGTCTTATACATTTCCATAAATGTTTATGCTTATATAAGAAAGTTTCTGCTATATTGTTATCCTTACTGAGCATCTGAATTCACCCATTTTTATGTATTAATTTTCTCAGGATTCCAAGAAGTGTATTATGATTGATAAGCAGGGTTAAGATAGGGTATTAATGGCATTCGCAAAGAATCATTTATGTTTTGTTTTATTTTCTATAGTGTAATGTAACGTCCATGTATGTAATCTATTTTCCAAGACTGCTAAACTAGTCGGTCTTTCAGGAATTGATTCCTTGTAGTCATTCCAATGTATTAAAATAATTCACCAACTATGGGTAACTGGGGTCGGGGTGTTACAAGTGTGGTCTCCTTGAGACCTCCTTAAGGTTCTTGGAAATGGTCATTTGCTAAGATCGGTAGGATCAAAAAATGGGGAAAATGTTTGGGAGAGTAATTTGGAATAATTTTGAGGATCTTCAAATCTTTTGAGGTGTGGGGAGAAGAGGTGGCGAGGGGTGATATTTATAGTGGGAGGAGAGGGGTGGTTTTTGATTATTTTATTAATTATTTTTTTATTTTGGATAAAGATTATGAATAGTTTTGATTCTGATGAATAAATATAGTAAAGTGCGAAGAATAATATGAGATTATATGATTACATGATCCATACATCATCCATGATGGAATAATTCATGTATTTTTTAAATACTATAAATTACCGTATTTCACTATTTTCAAAAAATTCAACTATTCTAGAAAAATCAAAAAAATTTACCCTAAAAAGTTTTTTTAATTGTAAAATTAAAAAATATACCCCATTTTATGAAAATAATTTTCTAAATATGTGGAATTTAGTTTTTAAATAAAATAATCATTTATTTGAAAATACTAATTTTAATATTATAAATAAGTTTACGGAACATTGAAAAATTAATTAAGGTCTCATAGAATTATATTATAATCTTATGAAAACAAAATATTAATTTAGGAATCTATTTCATGGAAAAAAATTCTTTTAAAAAATTCTTTTAATTATAAAATTGCGAATAAACATTTATGTTTCAAAAAATATCAATACTTAATTTATAATTTTTAAAAAAATTATTTAATTATTCAATGATATAAATATAATATATTTTAACTCATAAGATACCTAAATTTTATGTATACTTTAATATGTGAATTTAGTATTTTATTTCTCATATTACTATTCTTAATGGTCACATTACTATTCCAATGGCCATATTTAATAGTATATTACAGTTTTAAACTCGGTGTTTCATGGAGCATAAACTATCAAAGATGTTAAATTTTAAAAGAGACATAACATAAAATTATAGGGTGTTACAGAGATGCACTGCCTATTATAAAATTTTCTATTTGTGATATCTAGACTTCTATATTTGGGTTGATAATGGAATTTGGTTCTAAGAAAGATTCCACCAAGATGGACTTCGTTGGAATGATAGGAGGGTTAAGATATGGTGTATCCATGGAATACATGGGATCAAGACCTTGATTGAAAGGGTGACCATGATCTATAAGTGGAGACCCCAAGGTAAGCAAAGAAAAGCACATTTGATATAGGAGTTTGGGACATGGATGGATGAGAATCTCAAGGTGATCTTAGTGTGGGTTATTCGGATAATTGACTAGGGAGCTTAGGGAGATGAGACATCCATGAAGTATTTTATGTGATAGTTTCATATGCAACACACTCCTTTATTCTTGGGAGATAGAAACACACTCCTTTATTCTTGGGAGATAGTGAATCATAGGTGGTAGAGTGTTAGATAGAGTCAACATAGATCATTTTTTATTAGATTGAGGAACCCATAGGGCCCTAGGTAAATTTGGACACTAATATGATCTAGGGACCCTTGAATAACTAGTGGTATGTATAGGTATAAGCATCTATGAATGAGGAACTCATGCGGAAGAACCCCAAGGATATGTTCTTTGACAACTTTTTCCCTAAGACACTGAGGGAGGATTGACCTTATGAGTTTATACTCTTATTGTATGGGGAAATTTATACCATTGATTATTCTAGGAGGTTTTAATACCTCTTTTAATTTTTACAAAATATGGAATGAGATTACATTTCCATGGTGTTTCGGTTTAAAGACCGATTGTGGCATGATTTCAGGGTGCAGGTTGTAAAATACCATGTGTTTTTTGTTGTGAAAATGGGAGGAAGTACGAATTTTTGGATTCAGAGGCTCATGATGGTTAAAATGGTAATTTTCACTTACTATATGATCTTATTTAAATTTTATATTCACTCTATTGGTCTCTTAATATGGTGTTTACCCTAGGATATGTGTTTAGTGGAATTTTGATCCATTTAAATTTTGAAAGACTATTTCGTATTAAATTAAATAAATATTTATTTATTTATTCATGTTTTAATAGAGATATATTTTTAATGGAGTTTTAGATTGAGATGTTGAATTCATGGTTGAGTTTAGAATAAAGGATTTTTCTTAGATGAGATGTAAAACTGCTTTGGGTTTCAGGACTCCAAAAAGCATTTTAAATAGGAATTTAATAAAATTCACTTAAAAATTTAGTTAAATTATATTAATTAAACATCCCAATATTATTTATACACATTAAATAAGGTTTTATGTATCTTATCTTTCATGATTTCTAAAATGGGATAAAGAGGGGGAGGTTCCGCTGGACTTTCCCTATTGCAGTGATTGAGACCGGATCAGGGTGTAGTAGCTTCTGAGTGCAGATTTAGACCGGAAACTCTGGTGTTTTCACCAAAAGGAAGTACTATTTTTTATTTTAAGTCATATAACCCTATAAAGAAGTTTTTTTTATTTTTAAATCCCATTTTTTATTGTTGTGGATCCCATAGGGTTGACTTGTAACTAAATCGGGAAAAATCGGGGTTTCAAGATGATTTTAGGGGTTTTCGTTTGTAAAATCACATCCACATGAAATGTGGCTTCATGGAAACACACCATGTTTTATTTTTTTTTCAGAAGATGGACCTTTTAGTATTTCACATCGTGTAATATAAGTACACTCCATGTAGTGGGACATGGCCTTGTGGCTAGGTACTTGTAAAAACACCTTATGTTAGGGGGAAATGACCATGTAGTAGTACACAACTAGACTCCAAGTGTGCCCAGACCATATAGTAGTACAAGTACAGACCCCATGTGTATCCCCAAGAAATTTAGAATTACATGGAAAAATCCTAAGCACACCCATGTCATTTATAAGTACATGGTAAGGGTGGAGGGTTTGGAGTACACATTGTGTACTCAGGGTACACATCGTGTACTACTCCCTTATTACCAATTTGAGGTTTTGGGGGTGATTTTCACCCCAAATATAGTGTTATACATAATCATAGTCTATTATGATCATTTTTTCTATGTATAATGTGATGGTGGAACCTTTGTGATCATTTTGATGAATTATCATCAGTGATTTATGGTGAGTGAACTATGGTGGAGAGGCTCTTCCTTTATTAGAAAAAAATAGAGGTATCCTAAGAGATGTATAAGATGGGTGCCATAAAATAATCATTAGAATGGTGGGTGGATATGACATGGTATTTCCAATTCCATCACTTGGTGTTAGCTTGATATTGTACATTTTTGTGGGAAGTGGTTTTGACTTGAGGAAACAGATAGGTTTGGTGTTCAGAAAAACCGAGAGTGGGACCTTAGAAGTGTTATGGAACATGATCCATCTTCCTATAACAATGTTTAAGTGGATTACCACTTGTGTCCTAGTGGATCTTTTATGTTTTGAAACTGCCAATAGGAGTTTTTTTCCAAGATATATCATTGGGATGAGATCCTAATTGTGATCGAGGATCCCAAGAGTGATGCCTCCTCTCATGTTATGATCATTAGGATCCCACGAGGGATGCCTCCACTTACGTGCTGATGGAGAGGATCCTAAGAGGGATGACTCCACTTATTTATTGACCATGATGGTCTCAAGTGGGATGAATCCATTGTAGTGATGAACTCAGGCACCCAAGTGGGTGCTTTTTCATAGACCGACCCTAATTCGGTGCATGTGTTGGCTAGTGACGGTTGTGGATACCAACCTAGAACCTGAACCAATATATAAGACTGATGGGGTTGAGGTGATAATAATTGTAGTGGGGGTTTTTCCCACCCTTTCACTATATTTATTTTGTTTTTTATTTATGATTAATGACATAATATTTCTTAGGACTCCTGGGAATCGGCTTTTGGTCCTAGAACTGCTATGATTTTGTAGGATTTTTGAGAATCACCTGATGAGATGGATGATACCCCAGGATTCTTGATATGGTTGGGATCTAGTATCATGATTTATTATGGTGGATTCCTAGCACACCTAGAATCCATTGTTTAGATGATGTGGGAGTGGATGCCTAGAGGTGGTACCTAGGATCCAGTATCAAAGCACACGTGACCATATATACTAAAATTTCTAGGATGGTATGGATTCCTATGATATTGTGATACCATAATGAATTCCTAGGTGACTAGATTCAAATAGAGATACTAGTAGGACATTATGAATGACCATGATGCTCGATATTTTAATGGTGGTATGAGAAACTGGGTGGGTGTATATCCATGAGCATGGATATTGGATATTTTAAGGGTTACTGTTGATTCCCTTGATTGATACTTTGGATACCCCACTTAGAATAGGTGGATGAACAAATGTTGGATCATATGAGGAGCATCTAGCGATTGGATTCCCAAGATATTGACCATGGAATCCAAAGATGGTATTCCTTTTATTTCCTAGGACTCATAGGATTCATTCAAGATTGAACGTATAAGATTTCATTGCGATACCCCCTCTTTGGAATCAGTCTTCGTCTAGACATTGAGAATGTCTAGGTATTACCGATTGGTTAAACCTATGGGCTTGAGGATGAGGGATTCGTTTTGACACCCCAGGGTACATTATTCATTAGTGGATATGTGAGAATATGATCTACATAGAAAGGATATAGGTCCCCCTTTAGTGATTCTCATGCTTAGAGACATTCTGGAAACAAACCGAGGTAGGCATGGTCGATCGAGGTCGTGGATCCAAGGATTGGTGATGGTTTTTGGGAATGGCCCGAGTTATATACATACACCGTTCGGGTAGTAGTGACAATATGAGTAGAATGTTCCCTGTGATATTATTAGATACATTCCTAAAATGGTTGAAACTTGTTTGAGTTAGTTGGGGTCGTGAACTTAAGGATCAATAGTGGTTTTATTTATTCATTTTATTTCAGTTATTTTTCTATTAGGTTAGACATATTTCCTAAGAATTCATGCATAATAGAAGGTTATAAGTTCACTATTTTTGGTAGACTATAGAGATTCATTTCACAGACCTTATAGGTGCACCTTAGTGTGCATGTAAACCTAACATATGATTTCAGGTTGATTACATGGAAAAATATATAGGGAGGAGGCCTAAAATTTATTAATTTAGAGAAGCTGTTAATGTGGAGTTTGAGGACCAGGATGGTGAAGTTTGGGACCTGTAGAGACAACATGTGTGGCGTGAATTGAAATTTTTAGTAGATCCAGATGTATTAATTTTTCAATTGTTTATTCTTTATATGTGATTGGACCAGTGGGTGATCAATGGTTTATGTATGGAACATATTTTCCATCCTTTACTATGATTCATTTTGTTAATGAATGTTTAGTTTATTTATTACAATGCGTATGATGAATTTTTATTTTAATTATGATTTCACACTCTAATATGGGGGTATAGTCTTCTAATGATATAGTCTTAGACCCCCACTGCTAGTTAATAGACTCTAGTGTATGGGGATGAACACCTGAGATCATGTATTGGTCTAGTCCGACTACCATATGGACTGAGCTAAAGTAGGGTGTTACAAAGTGGTATTAGATCTGTTTTATTTAACTTACTATTTTGGAACTGGTAGTCAAGAGATAGAAATGTGTTAGAGCATGTGATGGATACAAGACTGGTGTTTCAAGTGCACATTTTCTAAAATAAATTCTAGGTTTCCAGTAATGGGATTGATGTTCTATATTTTTGATGTAATGGTTGATGTGATTCTCACCTTGTGTTTTGTACATGGTATTTTGATTTATGATTTATTTTGGATACCTGGTTCGTAGCCTATTTCTAGGAAAAGAGTTTTGGATTTTGGATTTTGGATCATGGATTCAAGAGGCATATCATGCTTCATGATTCATCGCATAGGATTTTCATGACATTTAGGGACCTTTTATAGTTATTTTTTTCACTGATGAGATGTTTAGTTGTTCAAAGTGTCAACAAATTCCCATAAAATATTTTGCAGTATACGTACATGGTTGAATTCTACACAGTGGGACCTATATATATATATATATTTTTTATTTTGATGGAAGGATATGTGGATCTATGGTGACATGCTTGTTGAAAATGATTGTATAGTCCCTTAGTGTATAAGACATGAGGTGTCCAGAGTAGGTAAGTGGGGCATGTTGTTCCATAATGAGAGAACCTAAGGGGGTTATTAATATTCATGTTTAGTTACTTAAAGTGTTATGAACAACCTATATGATGATTTCCCTTATAAATTGTAATGAAACTTTACTTAACCAAGATGAGTTACAGTGGTTCGCTAAATATATATCTTCATAAGGTGATTCCTGTTGAATGTGATTGGTAGGTTCGATTATTTAATGTGCTAGTAACAACCTATATGGTGTTTCCCTATATAGATTGGAATGCAATTATATCTAACTAAACCTCGTTTTTGTGGTTCTTTGACACAAATCATTAGAAGGCGATGCCAGTAGAGTGAGTATACCTATGTGATATGACCAGGTTCTCAGTTATTTAAAGTTTGAATAACAACAAAATAACATATTTTCCTTTATATCTAGTAATTAAATTCTACTTAGATGAGATAGTGACCATGGTTTCCCTTATTAAAGATCATCTAGGATGATACATTGGGATTTTTTAGTAGTGACCAGTGGGTGTGTAATTATTTAGGGAGTGGTACCATAGGTGAATGGTTGGTGATAATCAATCACTGATGGATGATTATTTTGGGATTTTATGCCAATTATGTGTATACAAAACCCTTGAGTGGGTGGTTGGGCATGTTGGATGCCATGGGAAGTTTGAGACAGGAGAAAAATGTTTCTCATGATCTGTGGATTGGTGAAAGAATTCACTTTTGGGATATGTGGGAGACCTAGACACCTTGATATGGGACTTAGTTCTTAGTAAGTCATATATTTTACAAAGATCAAAGAAAACCTGTGAGAGGGGTTAGCCTAATATTTTCCAATGCCTTTGAGGCAATAAGAATGGGTACACGATAGCTTTTGATATTAATGTATGGGAGGTGAAATCGAGTTTATGATATGGTAATGGTGATGTATTTAGTTTTCTTAGGATCCAACACTTTGAGTTCTAACATTGTGGTATTGAGTCAATTTTTAAAAGGAAGGATGGTCTTGGTTCTCAACTTTGTTGTTTTGGATGAACTTTAGCAACACTGTGAGAGAATGAGTAGAAGATTTTTGTTTTAGTATGGCATCGTGTGGTGGATAAGAATGTGGTTAGACCACATATGTACACCTATTGTGTTGGGAAGATTCCCATAAAGAAGGTGATCATGAAGTTGACCATGGAAGAAATGAAGTGATTGATTTTGAAGATGACTGCCATGGGTTCTCCGGTCAGGAAAAATGGAGATACCATGGATTATGGTTAGTTCTTTAGGCATGTTATCCTAGATTCATGATTCGGGGATTGAGAAAGTATGAGATCCTATGATAGGTTCTTAGAGGAATCCACCTTCTATGAGTAGGAGAGTGGTGGTTAGTGTGGATTTATGGATAAATCCTTATTGACTAAAGGCATGTGCACACAGGTTCTATATAGTACTGGTTGGTCCATGTGTGGGTCTGTTTTTTTTTCTGAGGTCTTTAGGAAACCTGAGTGGTGTAGACATAATAGAATTGTCGAGGTCAGTGCTTGAATAATGGTGAAAGGAAATCTTTTTGGAGGAAAGTACACTATAGGACATTTGATAATTAAATCCTAATTTTAAGTGGTTTGTTATGCCTAGAGGATGATATTCCTAGTGAACTAGGAATGGGTAGTTTATGTTTTTATGTTGCTACTCAGGTGTGATCGGTTTGGTCATGTCCAGTCATTGTGTGTGGTGATGGATTAATCATGGGCAATGTACATTGGTGTTGGTTATGGGGAGATGAAAAGGATACCCTTATGGTGTGTATTATTAGATCAGATATAGTTGATTGTATCCCATATTGAGAGAGTTATGGACATTATGAAACTGGTCAGTGTACAGTTGATATAAGATTATTTTTTCAAATGATTGGAGTGAAAAAATGGAGGCGGGTTGACCAATGGGGCTTCTCGAGTATGTTAAGTGCTATAGTATGGAGATTTAAAACCCCATGTATTTATTAGTTGTAAAATAGGTTCAAATTTTATTTTTTATTTTTATAGGTTTGTAAGGGGTAAAATGGTCATTTTACCCTACCATATGATCTCAGATAATTTTTCCGAACACTCTTCCAATCTTGGAATAGGGTTCTTACCCTAGGCCAGGAGTTTGGTGGAATTCTAAGCCATTCAATTTTTGGATGAATTTTTAATATTTATTTAATTAAAAATAAATTCATTTTTCATGTTTTAATACTGATATGTTTGGAATGAAGCTTCATATTGATATTATAAATTCATGGTTATTTGCACAATGGGATGTTTTTATTCGGTGAGGTGTAAAACCACTTCGGGTTCCATGACTCTGAATGAGCATTTAAATGGGAATTACATTTTAATAAATAAATAAATAAATTATATAAAATTAATTAAAAATACCCCATTTTCCTTCGTATACAAGAAAAATGGGGGTAGTTATCCTCCCTCACATGATTTATGAATTGATAGAAGGAGTAGAGGGCACCGTTGGACTTCTTCCATAGTGGTGACCGATACTGGATTGGGGTGTAATGGCTTCTAGGCACAGATTTAGACATGAACCTTCATCATTTTCAAAATGAGGTAGGATAATTTATTATTTTGAGTCATATATACCTATAAATTAGTATATTTTAAGTTTTTAGATACATATTATGATTTATGGGACCCAATGGGGCCTGGTTTGTAAGTATTTTGGTGGAAACTTGGGTTTTAGGTTGATTGTAGGGGTTTCAGTTTGGGAAATCTCAATCACATGGAGTGTGGTTTAAAGAAAACATGATATATGTTATTACTTGTTTAAAAAGAGATAATTTTTGGGATGACATGATGTATACTATTAGTATACACTATGTAGCGGGACATGACCATGAGGTTGGGTACTTGGGTAGACACCCCATGTAAGGGGGATATGGCCATGTAGTAGTACACAACTAGACCCAAGTGTGACCAATATGTTAAATAGTACATGAAAAAACCCCATGTGTGTTTCTTGGATGCATTGATATACATGAACATACCTCTGGCTATACCCAGGCTGTGTATAAGTACCTAGATAGGGTGGAGGTTTTGGAGCACACATTGTGTACTGTTCCCTTGTTACTCATTTGAGGATTTTTGGGGTGATTTTACACCCTCAAGCAAGAATTAGACATAAGAGGAGTCCATTACGAGTATTTTTTACATATAATGTGATGGTGGAACCCTTGGGGTGTTTTGATCACTTCTCAAAGGTCATTCAAGGTTAGAAAGAAATGATGGAGAGGTTCTTCCTCTAGTAAACAAAACCAGAGGTCCCCAAAGAGGGAGATGGGTTGATACCCAGATACGGGTCGTGAGAATAATTTGTGGATGTGGAATGGGATCATAAATTTCATTGTTTTGTGATATCTTAATACTATATATATTTTTCATGACTTGGTTGGGACTCAAAGAGACACATAGTACGGGTGTTCATCCCAACCTAGTGTGGGCGTTTGGAACTAAGATGGTCCCTGAACCATATCCTTGGAACGATGTTTATGTTGATTACCCTTTATAGAAAAAGGTTTATTTTATTTATTTACACAATTGGGATGCATGTTTTACCCAAGATACAATGTTGGGTTGAGAGAATATATGTGACCTAGGATAACAAGAGGGATTCCTCGACTCATGTTATGACTATGAGGATCTCAAGAGGTATTCCGATTCTTACATGTTAACCCAGAGGATACCAAGAGGGATTACTATACTTATGTATGGACCATGAGGATCCTAATAGGGGATCCTCCACTGTAGTGATGACCTAGGGAACCTAAGTGGATACCCATTAATAGAATGATCTTGAGTAGGTGAGTGTGTTGGGTAGTGATGGCTGTGGGTGCCACCCAAGAACCTGAACCAATGTATAAGCCCGATGGAGATGTTGTGATGATGAAGAAGGTTCTGGGAGAAGTGGAATAAACTAATGGCATGATAACCATAATGTTTTTGTTATATTTGATGGATTATTATCCAGTTTTTTAATATGTAAACATCATGACAAACAAATTTTTTCCATCAAATAATGTCATTGAATAGCCTAGAACCCAGAGAGAGGATCTTATACATGTTGAATTTATAATTAATTTAATTTAGATATAAAGAATGGTGACCTCATATTAGGAAATTTATTTAATTATGGTGTTGTTTATAATCCAAAAAACCTTTTTTCAAATTACCATTATTGTTCTTTTATGATCAAAGTGTATAATCCCTCTAGTTGTGATCCACAGGTTCTCCTTTGATCTCTAAACAACACTGATGGAATTTTTGGTTCTAGCATGTTATATCAATCATATTGTATTTTTGGCCTTTATTTTTATGAGATACTTTAGGCCTAAAGGGTTCTATCTTTTTCTTCTCATTCTTGAGAGGAATATAGAAGGAGGAATCTAGAGAGAAGTCCTTTGTGTGCAAAGATTCTCAATTATAGATCAACTTTACACAATAGAAATAACCATGTATTTATAGGGTTGGGGTTTAGTTTAAAATATTATTGAATAAAATATATAACTATAACTAATAAAATATACCATTTATGACCCCATAAAATAAAACAATAGTAATATTATAATTGTATTGTGTGAGCTAATTGGTGCAATAATAAATATTATGTTACCGGCTTGTAAATTAATATTTATCAGTGGATATGATCTTCGTTTGCTCAACCACCTCAACATTTATCAAATACATGAATAAATATTTAATAAATATTTATTAATAAATAAATATTCAATTCATACTATGGAGAATAAATATTTTTTAAATATTCAACAAATAAAATAAAAAATTTTCACAGTATGGAAAATAATTATTTATTTATTATTTGTGATAAAAAACATGAATAAAAATATTCTTTTTTCTTGAGAAGAAAATTTATACCAATTATTAAATTCAAATTTAATTTATTCTATAACAATAAAAACACTTAGTATATGAACTTCTAGGATGCTTTCTCATTGGAATTAGGTAGGATTGCCAAAATACCAAGATTATTGTTGAAAAATGGGTCAAGGAACTCAAGAGAATAAACATAATGTCACAACATCAACTACTAAATATGTGAACTTTCTATGTAATAAAATCCCTTTACATAATATATCATCAAGAAGGTTTCACATCCATGTCATCAAATTATATTCTAGATACATTTTTCTTAGACTATCTCAAATAAACTCATCATTACACCGTGGACATGGAATTTAATGAGATGGTTCCATTTCAATAAAAGGTATAAGATATCATCTTCCATAATTATGGAATGTAAAAATCCTTCCTTAACTTATTAATTAATAACATATCATTTATGATGAACCCAACATAACCAACTTCTCCATAAACTGTTATCATTATATTTTACGGGAATACATCTATGTGTGTGAGTCATGAAATGAATTAATAATAATCTTAAAGTCAAAAAACCATTAAAAATGTTTATATATAGGAATATAAAGTGACACATAAACATTAATAATTTATACAGTCGAGTCTATTCTCATAATATCTTGTTTTGGATATTACCAAGTGAAAATTTCATGAGAATAAGTCTCATCTACTTATGAGTACTCACACTAGATATTCAACATTCCATGTATCCCATCATAGTATGTTATCCGATTTTATAACCATAATTAATTATATCATCATATAATTTCATGGATCTCATTATAGTAGGAAACTAATATGACTTTATCAATGTAATAGATGCTCTAGGATATTATTACATTATAGTCAGGCCGAACATTGAACAAAATTTAATAATATGTTTTATTAATATTAAAATATTATAATATAAATGTAATCCAAATTATAAATAGTTGGTTCTAGAACACTAAACACAATACTCTCCCACTTATTCTAGATCCAACTATCTATGAATTCCTATCTAAAATTCCTCATATGATGATCATATTTTATTGAGTTAATGCTTCAGTGAAAGGGTCCTCTGCGTTGTCTTCCATGGAAAGTACACTCACTACAACTTAAACTATTTGAGAAAAATCCATCAAGATACGATACTTATAAAGTATGTTATTCTTATAATGTTGTGACCTTTGATCCTTTGTAAGGGCCACCGCTGTAGTATTATCACAATAGAGTGTGATATGATCATTATTACTAGGTACCATGTGGAGCTCTTAGATGAAGTTGTATGTCCAAACTGCTTTATTAGCAACCATAGAAGCCATAATATACTCGTAATCTACTGTAGAACCTATGATCAAAACATTATTTGAGCTATTCCAACTCATAACACCTTCATCAACTGTAAATATGTATCCATTCTATGATTTTAAACTATCTTGATCATTTTGTAAACTAGAATATGTATATATTCTAATGACTAGTTCCTCATCTCCTCCATAGACTAATAACATATCCTTAGTACACTTAAAATTCATAAGGATAGTCTTGAATTTCGTCTAATGGTGGTCACCTGATATATTCCTATAACACTTAAGGAATATGTGACATCTATCATAGTAGATAGAATATCATAAATTATTGACCAAATTATAGATGTGTATGGAATCCTTTCAATTATTTTTCTTTCCTCACGTGTATGAGGACACATTTTTATGAAAAGATTAATGGAATATGAAATTGTAAACAATCCTAACTTAGAGATTGTTCCATACCTAATATCTTCAGTATCATACCAATATATGTACCTTGACTTAGACTTAGAAACTTCTTGGATCTGTCACAATGGATCTTGATCCCTAGAATATATTCTACTTATCCTATGCCCTTCATGGAAAAGAATTTTTTTAACCAAGATTTAATAGACTATACGATTATTATTTAATTTATAATAGGTAATATGGAATGGACATATACTATTATGAAAATGACCATACTCCTACTGAACCTCTTATAGAAATAAGGCATACATTCACTATTAATAAAACCAAATTATTTTATGGATTCATTAAACCAAATGTTCCATGAACCAAAATCTTAATTTAATCTATAAATTGATATTTTCAATTTTCATAAATTTTTGGAATCCTTTGGAGTTACAAACCCTTCAAGATGTTTCATATAGAAATATTCCTGAAGGTTCCCATTAAAGAAGGCTGTTTTGACATCTACTTTCCAAAAATCACAGTCATGGGAATCCGTAATGGAAATTATAATTATGATGGTTGTCTATATAGAGACCCATGAAATGGTTGCATCATAGTATATTTATTGATGATTTTTAAACCATATTGCAACAATTCATGCCTTATAGGTACTGAGTTATCCACACACATCCAATTTCTTTTTGAATTCCCATTTACAACCAATAGAATTTACATCCATTATAAGATCTAACAAAATGCATACTTGGTTTTGTTACATGGAATTAATTTCATAATTCATAGCTTATGGAAACTTGGAAGCATTTGTGACACTTACTTATTCTTACATGTTACATGATCATTATTATTAACTAATAATGAGTCAACATCCCTGATGACTAGATATCCATATCATTCTAGTTCTCCAACATTTAATACACTCCTATAAAGTTCTTAAGTCTGTGGAACTTCTTCTTCTTTGGGTATGTTTGGAATTTTTACCAATGTCAACTCTTGTGTTTCTTGAGTTTGGGCTTCATCAAAGTCTATCTCACTCCAAATATCTCTTTTAGTAAACAATCCTTCTCATGGAACGTGGGAGGTATTTCATCCATATCCTTTTTATCTGAAGGATTTTATAGGTTGTATCCCCTTTATTTTCTTGGTATATATTATAAATACACTCTTTGTTACTCATGGTGATTTTTTTTTATTTGAGGATTCCTTAACAAACCATTCACACACCCAAACATGTAAATATGATAACATGAGTTTCTTTCCACTCCACCCTTGCTATAAAATACCATTTTACTCTTTAGTTGGTACTTGATTTAGTATATATGGTACTGTTTTTAATGTATATACCCAAAAGGATAATGTAATAATTTCACGATTCTCCATTTATCTCACCATGTCTAACATGGTATAGTTCCTCATTTCACTAACACCATTCTACAATGGTTTATATGGAGGTGTGAGTTGCGATAGAATCCCAAACTCTTTTAAATAATCAATTAATACTTGGTTAATATATTGAACACCATGGTTTGAGTGGAGTTTCTTAATCTTATTACCAATTTGGTTCTAAAATTTATTCTTTTATTCCTTTAATCTTTCAATGGAATCTGACTTATACCTCATTAAGTAGACATATCCACATCTAATTAAATCACTCGTAAAAGTTAGGAAGAATGAGTACCCAACCCTTACTTCAACTAGAAAAGTTCCACACACATAAATATGAACTAATTCAAGAATCTCTTGGGTCCTTTCAACTTTTCCACTAATTGGTACTTTGGTCATTTTAACTTATAGAAATGAATAAAATACAAAAAGTGGTTTTAGTTCAAAATTATCTAGATATCCATATTGTTGTCATTTTGTCAAAAGTTTTTTGTTTACATGACCTAGCTGGTGATTCAATAATTTTGTGTGGTATAATTCATGTGAACTAGTTCCATTATCGATTTCCATTACTTCGTTTGTGTAATCCAACACACAATGAAATGAGCCAACCTGGGTCAACTAAAAAAGTCACCAAAGAAGGCCCGCCACATAGTGAATGAATGCCAATATAATTTCACCACAATATATATAAAAATTATAATATTAATAAAAAATTATTTTTAGATTAAATAACCAGATTATAAATCATTTCAAGAAGTGAAAGCATTTTGTGAAGAAAAGTCATCCTTGTTTTTCCAAAAAACAACCCATATTCACTAAATAAAATAATATTCTAAGTATGTAAGAAAATAGTCTTGCATAAGTAAAACCATCCTTGGATACACCATAACATAAATTAACCATGAAATCCCTTCATGTGATAAAACCAAGCATAAATGAAAAAGAACACTATTTGGTATATAACCTATGGGTAAACATAATAGATACAAAGAAAATCCTAAACCATAAATAAGGTGGATCCAAATAGGACAATCCTCCATGGAAATACATACACTAAAGTAAAACAAAACCTCAGGTGGCATTACAAAAACTAAAGTAACATGTTTATTCCCAATGTACCCAAGGCCCCCCAATGTCTCATTCATGTCAAAGAAAACCATTTCCATTTTGAAACATTTTTCACAATTTGTAAATCATTTTTCATCGGGAAGAGTATCCACTTCAATTCTTGAAATCAAATTTGAAACCAAATCCTACATTAAGGAGAAATATTCAAACATAGTGTGTCCAAATATATTTTCAATGAAATCTATTTAAAAACATGTATTTCACAAAGAAAATAATGTTTTATAAACCAAAAAATATTTTCCATAAACCAATGATATTTTAATGACAAAACATATATAAAAATGTGGTACCTAAGAATCAAATCCAATTTTACATCATATCAAACATCTCCATGAATAAAACAAAGGATTGAAATGAGAATATCCATTCTCTTTAGGAATCCGAAAGCTTTTTATAGAGACACCTACCTCAAGAATGATGCACTACTAGAAATGTAGGCTATAGCCACAAACCTATAGCCACGGTTCCATCGATCTGTGGATATAGCTTGTTTATAGCCATGATTGAATACAATGATAGTGGATATTTGTTGGAAACCCGATCCTCAAACCCTCCTGCCCTCACGATTCCTTCTCCCCGTGATTTCCTCCTCGCCGCACCCTCCTCCTCGCCATGACCTCCTCCTCGCCGCGCCCTCCTCTTCCCTGATGCCTCCTTGCTGCGCCCTCCTCATCACTGTGACCCTCTTTCCCGATGCCTCCTCATCGCACCCTACTCATCGTTGCGACCCTCCTCCCCGATGCCTCCTCA
Organism: Viscum album; assembly: GCA_963277665.1. Classification (NCBI taxonomy): domain Eukaryota; kingdom Viridiplantae; phylum Streptophyta; class Magnoliopsida; order Santalales; family Viscaceae; genus Viscum; species Viscum album. Next base: position 225,389,563 of record OY728131.1, on the reverse strand, counting down.
CTACGACCCTCCTCCTCGACGCCGTTATTACGACGCCTCCTCGCTGCGACCCTCCTCCCCAACACCTCTCTTCCGATGCTGAGGTCGACACCCCCATTGCCCTACCCGACACCTTTTCACCAGCAACCCTCAAAACCATCAACCCCTCCTTACGGTGACCCTCCTCACCCCGACCCTCCTCCAGCGAAGCTGCTCCTAGCGGCCTTCCCTCCTCCTCCATTCCAAACGGTTCTCCCCCACAATTGTCAACACCAGAGGTAATCCCCTATATTTGTAGCATCACCTAGTCCAATTCTTCTTTTAGATGTTTCAATTTCACAAAATTTGATAATTATCATTACCTTATGAAGTTCTAGCATAGGGTTCATAAACCCTCCAATATTCTATAACACCTTACAGTGTACTCTATGAACTTCACATATACCTCATGATATTTTTGAACCTCATGGTATATCTATACCAAATGATGATCTATATATACCCCATGGAGGCACATCATGATATCCGAGCTTCTCATTACTTTATATGAATTTTATGTACCTTATATAATCAAATGATATCTTTTGAGATGGTTTTTTCTTATGAAGTATATTATCAAATGTTATATTAGTATCATACATAGGATTGAATCTTATGAGAATGTAATACCATATTTATATCGATGTCTTACACAATCACAGTATCTTATGTAGAGTGTATCATATTATCAACCTATTCTTCCTAGAGTCCACTTCTTATGATGATATTACCCTAAAATAATTGCCACCATCCTTTATTATTTTATACATTATTATCCATGACATTTATATGATATTTATAAACACCCACATGCATCATGACATTTCAACTTGAGCTTACCTCTAGCTTTGATGGTAGTACAAAACCTGAGAATTACGAGAATAGATTGCAAACTATCACGAAAGGAATATGAAAATGTACATGACGTCATATTTTCCCAATAATTTATTAGATTTTAAATGTGAATAATATAACACATTTCATGACCCCATATTAGAAACTGGTTTTGTTTAAACTTTTATACCATAGAAGTTGCGAGGTAGCTAGTCATTTAGATCCCTTAGGGTGGCCAGTCTATCATGCAACCCAACATGGTAGATCTTCCTCTAAACACCAACCCACACTCTCTATGTCTGTGCTGAACTAAAAAATAACTATTCATCCACCATTCCAATATTGATTATATTACCTTTAAAATTGTTCAAATATATTTATGATATGTATTGTCTTTTCAGGTTCTAAGACAGCCTTTAGTAGGCCTTATTGTTTTCTAACTCCTCCATGATTTGTCAAAATAGGTCATATAGTTATATCCTCAATACCTAATTACTTAGGAACCAAACTCCCAACCATATAACCACTATTCTTATTCTATTATAACTTTAAAAAACACCAATGATTCTTTCATACTTCTTATAAACCAAAAGGATAGAAAATTCAAATACCTTCAAATTTCTTTTTCTAATATGAATGGATATAAAAAACACACCAAATGAAAAGTCACCCCTTTTTATTAATACAATGATAAGAAACTCCAAAAACTAAATTGAATAATTTATTTAATCTTTTTTCAATTAATATAATCATAAATCTTGTTGGGAAAATTTATTCTTTAATAATAAGATTAGGATTTCCAAAAAAAATACAATCTATATCTTATTCATCAAAATGTTGACATAAAAATTTATTGACAATTCAATATCATTGAATAAAATAAATCACACACAAGGTGGTCTCAACAAACCCACTTTTTATTTATTTCTAATAACCAATAAAATGATATATCAATATATAATCTTCATTTATCAATCATATTTTTATTCTCTTCCCAATTCTCATAAGTCCTTTCATTCCATTTTGTTCTCTCCTCCTTTATGATAATAATTACTGAGTACATGAGAGAAGAAATGGTATGAATTCATAATCAAGAAATGTACTAATATAAGTATTTTTGATCCGAGATTTGTACAAAAAGGTAGAGGGTTTTATTAATATAATAAATCTATCTATTTATAAAAGAACATGATACCCATCTGAAATAAAAATACTCACAACCTTTCTCATAAGATGTGAAAATGTATTCAATCTAAGATAATTATATAATACCAATTTTAATAATTATTATCTTGGAATATTTCAACCCTAGTTTCTACACTCATGTTAATAAGAAATATAAAAACATTAAAGTATAAAATTAACTAAATTTACACATTGGAAAATATCCTAGAATCTTGTTCAAAATTTCAATTTATTTTCCCTGATTAAGAATAATTTATCCCCCTTAATGTTAGGTTTGGGATTTTGTAACCAAGGATGAGAGAATAATAAATTAAACCATATCAATTATATATTTTCCATTAAATTTATGGAATATCTTGATTTATATGATATTGATAATTTTTGGAATATTCTCAAAGTATTATCTTCTAGTCTCCCCTTTAAGAAGATACTCTATATTGTTATCATTAAGGTGCATATCTTTTATATATTTATTTTAAAATGTATTAAGTATAGAATTTACTAAAATGGATCATTCAAACTACTATACATATTGGAAAGTTTGCTTCACTCCACTTATGTTGTCTAGTTTTGAAAACATATATTATATAGTTTCCCCCAATAACAAGCTTCATCTTAATACTCCCCACAGGGTTAACACAAAAAATAAAACATAGATGATAAGGAATATAGTTAATCTTCTTGTTCATAAATGTGAACATAAATGATGAGAATATTTTCTCAACCAAGTTTCTATATTATTTATGTTAACACATCAATTTTTAAGTACTCTATTTTTCCACGTCATGAAGATGGAGAGAAGGATCCAAAAACATATCTCCATCATTAAGGTGAATAAAAAGACTTTTAATGTTGAGGGGAGAATATCTAATGCTATAGTCCGTCAATTGGAATCTTTTTTAACACTAAAAGTCTTAGTGAAGACAATTCCTTGAATGATGTGATCACCTAGATTATTAATGACATGTATAAGGTGTTATTTTACTATTTAAAAACATTTATTTTTGTGTTTTTCATGCAGGAAAACAACTAGACAGCACCTCACACGCCTGTTGAAGATCAAATCATACTGTTGTTGGAAGCATAAATAGACATCCAAGTTTGTGTTTCTACTTTTTATTCAATTTTTTTGATGTTTTCCACCTTTTTTTTAAAGTGTTTTCGAGACATTGCCCATTTAATTTGAAGGTTTCTCTAGAGGACATTCTATGTGCAGGCTTCAGGTCAATGATATCCAAGATTTGATTTAGTTATCTCTGTAATGGATATTTCTGAGACTATTGAGGTAAATATATCTTTGGTTTGTGAACTCCACTACTATTTAAACTATTACTATCTTATTTATTTCTTTAGTTCATGTGGATACAATAGGATGATCTGGAAATGTGTTTGATTTTATAATTCAGTTATGACCTAATGAGTTTTGGTTCTCTTTCTCCATAATTTATGGGATTGTATTTTGGATTGAAATATTGCTCAAGTTTATATCCATATAGCTTATACTTGATATTTTTTATAGTATAAGGTACTGAATCCTGCACCAATGTTTCATACAGTTCATGCTCATAGGATAAGCAGTTTTGAATGTTTTTTTAAACATAGCATAGATCCAGAATTTTCTTAATTACCTTACACAGTCAATTTTATTTTTTTATTCTTACTTATATGACCTAAATCAGTATGTATGTGCTCTCTTCTTTTTCTTTGGGTGATAAGCGTTGGTGCTGGACGATTACATTAATTAAACTGCTACATTTAATTAATTCACATGTATTTATGACCCTGCAGGATTGCTACCACTTATTATTTATATGGATTCAAAGATGAATTGAATGGTGATGTTGATTATCACTCTACAAGAACAATCTTCCAATATACTTTTTAATTCAATTTCATGTTCTCAGGTCTTCTGAAGTGGTTGAAAGCTCTATATTGATGGTTCTTAGCATGAGTGAATGTCTACAATTAGTCAGAACAAATCTGGCAGACCTTCTGCTTCCCCATTACATGTTTCTATTCAGGCGAGCTTTAAAACCAACACAACACTATTGAGCTGCTTCGAAGGCTCAGTTCAGGTTTTCATGCATGTTGATGTTCAGTTTCATTTGTAAATTTATTATCATGAATTGAAAATTATAATGAAATAGTTTTTATTCATTTCGACTAATATAAATAAGAAATTTAATGATAAATACTCATCTATGTATTTTAATTATGACAACAATTACCTTTAGTCTTTCATATTTTAGTATTACAGGGATTAGTAGTATTCATATGCCATGGTTGACACTTAAGTCTGGACTCATCCATTCATAAAGGAAACTATTTAATATTTTCCAATTATTTATAATGATACAATATTCTTTTCATGCTTCATTCATTCATATTTTTTCCTTATTATGAACTATCTATTTTTCCGTTGAATGTATTCTAATAAAGTAATAAACATGGTCGTTATCTTTGTTATCCAAATGAAGAAACTATCTGTTGGAATTTGATATGTTTTGACTTTTCAATTTAACATGTTCATTGATCTATTATTTAGAATGAAAAAACACCATTGTCAACTGGTCATTATTCTACATGAAGTGCATCTATATTAACTAAATAATGGGTGGTTTTTTTAAATTTGCAGGTGCATTTTTCCTCAGTACATATAAACTGGTTTTCATTGAAACAATATCTATGGATTAGTGTTCTTTAGTCACAATGACTATGAATCACGTAAGGCAACATAATAAATTTTTATTGGTCATTAAATTAAGAGTCTTCATGTTCTATAAATTATTTATTAAGCTTTATGTACAGATTCAACTATTATGGAATGAGAACACAAGGATGTTCCAGCAGGTGGAAGCAATGAGATGACTGTTGAAGGAACATTATGTACACATTCAACTCTTTTGGCACATCTTATTACAGCTAATACTGCTCATTGTTTAAAGGCATGAAAACTCTTTTTGGGATCTATAAGCTGTACATTCTTAACATTTTTATGATTTTTCTGATATTTTTTTTAACATTTTCTCACAAAATATGTAATTTTTTTTTCAAACATGTTTAACACGTCTATCATGAAATCTGCTGATTATTGTGTTTTTTGACAATCACATGTATCATGTAATCTGTACATTTTTTGAACCAGTTTTAGTTTATTGAAGACTATAGTTCATAGAAATCCATATAAAGTTTAAATTGATATTTTATAGTTGGATGATCATATATTTGCAATACTTGTAACAAAACATTATGACATAAAGCTTTAACAATTTAAGTTTGGTTGCAGGGTACTATATACCGTAGTGGAATCGATTATGGTTGAAGCTGGTTAGGGTGGAGGGGAGGGGAGGACTCGGTAGGGGGGAGGGAGCACGCGGGGAAGAACTGGGCAGGGGGGAGGGGCTGGTGGGGGATGGGGCTGGGCAGGGGGGGAGGGGATGAGAGGGGAAGAACGTGGCAGGGGGGAGGGGGCTGGTGGGGGATGGGGCTGGGCAGGGGGGTGGGGCTGGGTAGGGGGAGGGGCTGGGTAGGGGGGAGGGGACGGGAGGGGAGGGGCTGGGCAGGGGGGAGGGGATGAGAGGTGAAGAACTGGGCAGGGGGAGGGGGGTGGTTGGGGGAGGGGGCTAGTGGGGGATGGGGATGGGTAGGGGGGGAGGGGCTGGTGGGGGAAGGGGCTGGGCTTCAAAACATTCACGTCATATCCCATGGTGGAGATGTTTAATGTCATTAATACATGTAAATCATCTTGTTTTTTAAGGTAATATCATTAATAACGTTTCTTAATCCTGGCATTATATTACAATTTTCATTTTATAACGTATTGTTTATAGTTTTTTCAAGTATTTTTGGATCATTGGTGCACTCCTCATAATTAGTATGTTTGATATTTCTATCTCATGTCATCATGATTTCAATGGATGTGTTATTTAGATGGGATTGAATTTAATGTTTAAGGATATTGTTTCCATGCATTAGTTGTTCTTATTATTGGTGGGTATGTGTTTATATATCTAATTATCAATAAATCCCTCAGAATGAGTGATTACTGTTAGAGTGATTACTATTACTGCTTTCTACCATGCATCATTTTTTTATTTGGAAGAACTGGGCAGGGGGGAGGGGATGGTGGGGGATGGGGATGGGGATGGGCATAGGGGATGGGGTTGGGCAGGGGGGAGGGGCTGGGAAGGGAGGGGCTGGGCAGGGGGGAGGGGATGAGAGGGGAAGAACTAGGTAGGGGGAGGGGACTGGAGGGGGATGTGGCTGGGCAGGGGGATGGGGCCGGGCAGGGGGAGGGGCTGGTGGGGGAAGGGGCTGGGCAGGGGGGAGGGGATGAGAGGGGAAGAACTGGGCAGGGGGAGGGGGCTGGTGGGGGATGGGGCTGGGCAGGGGGGATGGGGCTGGGCAGGGGGGAGGGGCTGGTGGGGGAAGGGGCTGGGCGGGGGGGAGGGGATGAGAGGGGAAGAACTGGGCTGGGGGAGGGGGCTGGTGGGGGATGGGGCTGGGCAGGGGGGAGGGGGATGGTGGGGGAAGGGGCTGGTCAGGGGGGAGGGGATGAGAGGGGACGAACTGGGCAACGGGGAGGGGGCTGGTGGGGGTTGGGGCTGGGCAGGGGGGAGGGGCTGGTGGGGGATGGGGCTGGGCGTCTTCCTCCATTTCAAGGAAAATGAAGTCGGAGAAGATATACCAACTCTCTTTTTCATACCAGTAATGAATCTAGATTAATCTACCATTAATTTCATGATCATAATAATTGCCCATTGTATATTTAATATTACACATTCAAAATATTATTTATTTTCAATTTTCTACCAAACTATTGATTGTGTTTTCATTTCTTTGGGCTATGATTTATTAATGGTTGTTTTTTTAGAATGAAGCAAAACATGATTGGTATTTTACAGTCACCCTCCTGTTGTAAGTGGGTCCATTGCAGGATACCACTGGATTGCAACTGAAGAGATCTAATGGATGGATGGGTACTTTTGGTTAAAGCTAGTTTGTCATTGCCTTCATTTTTACTCATTGCTAGAGTTGTGTATTACATCTTTTTTTCTTGGTGTTTTACTGCTCCTACAATTAGAACTACTTTAGTTAGCTTTTAGATTTTGCATGTTATGTTCAAAATGAGGCTAATTGAAATTATGATAAGATTCAAATGGCTGAATGGTTTGGTTTGATTAATTATATTGAATTGTATATCTTGAATAAGTTTTCTTTAATATACTTGTTTCATTTGTTAAATAAAGTCATGTTTTTATATTAAAACCCCTCCAACGGAGGTGCGCTGTCTGCGAAGATGCTACCCTGCAGATGTCGCTGGACCGGGCCAACACACCGCGGTCACCCCGTGGTCACACCGCGGTCACGCCGCGGTCACGCCGCTGTCACGCCGTGGTAATGCCGTGATTTGGACATGCTCCAGCCACATCCAGCCCACACTATCCCCCTTCCACATTCATTTTAGCCCGCTGCCACTACAATTCTAGCCCGCAACAACCCCCTGCCCTGCGGATGTCGCTGGACCAGACCAACATGCCGCGGTCACGCCGCAGTCACGTCGCGGTCACACTGCGGTCACGCCGCATTCATGCCACGGTCACGTCGTGATTTGGCCCTTCTCCAGCCACATCCAGCCCACACCAGCCCCCTTCCACCTTCATTTCAGCCTGCTGCCACCAGAATTCTAGCCCGAAACAGCCCCCCTTTCCACCTTCAAATAAGCCCGCACCATCCCCCCAACACCTGCAACCAGCCCCCTTCAACCAGCATTCCAGCCTCCTCCCGCTCCCTTCGCTCCTGGCCGGAAGATGCTGCCCCGAGGATGTCGCTGGATCAGGCCAACACGACGCGGTCACGCCGCGGTCACGCCGCGGTCACGCCGCGGTCACGCCGCGGTCACGCCATGATTTGGCCCTGCTCTAGCCACATCCAGCCCACACCAACCCCCTTCCACCTTCATATCAGCCCGCTGCCACTAGCATTCCATCCCGCAACAGCCCCCCCCGACAGTCTCCTAATTTTGAGAAAACATCAACCGAGAATTCTCATAAAAATCTAAAACATAAAGAAAATATTTGTTTTCATTTCATCAAACACAAACAACCGGCATTGAAAACTTGATACTTTCTTCAGTAACATCATTGTGAAACACTTTACCCAGAAAAAGACAGAATTTAACCTATTAAAATAAATCCACCTAGGCATGATTCATGGTGTGACCTAGGGTTTCACACCATGAGTCCTACCCTTGGGAATTTCATGGCTTGAACTGAGGTTCACAGCCGGAAATATTATTTGTTCATTGTTAGTTATGGATTCATGTATCATTTATCATGTACAGTTGACACACTAATCACATATATATAAGAAGTCGTTATATCTCATTTTTCCCACTATTTTCTTGTAGGTGGTTTCTTATGATGAGGTCAGTTCTATCCACCACCATCGATGACAATGAGTTCAACATCGGATTTGGGTAAGGTTTATTCTGTTTTTATTCTTTGGCCCAATTTTAATTAGGGAATTTGTGATTTTTGGGTTCCTTATATTTTTTGCAGTGCGTTTTGGATTTCGTTGAGGTGGATTCGAGTCACCGTTGAAGAAGGCTTACATGTGTATGCATAGGTAGGCATATACATATATAAGTTTCCCATTTATATATATTCACTCATGGAAGTATGAATATATATATTGGGGAAAGGTGTGATTATATATGGATATGAAAAACGCATACATGTGTAAGTGTAAAGGGGTGTATGCAAGTATAAATATATATCTACGGACCCCCTTCGGCGTATTTGGACATGAAAATATGTACATAGGGGCTAGGTGTCTTTATATATATGTGAAGTTGCATATGCGTGCAAGCGGAAAAAAGGAAGATTCGAGTTGTCGTCATCAAAATCAAATGCGCCTTGAGGTTGAGGTAGGGTCCCTCTCCTAGCCTATTTAATTAAAGAATGTTTTAAATTTCATTTCATTGACTTCTTAATTCTTCATTTTTATATTAAATTACAATTCTTGAATAAGTGTTAGTTAAGATAATTGTTTCGTTAGATAAATAAGTCATGGTTTTGTAATAAAACCCCACCAATGGAGGTGCGCTGTCTGCAAAAACTCACAGTGGTATACCTTTCTTAACATTATTCCATTGATGTTTTCCTTATACTTGATGTCATTGTTAGTCATAAAGCACACATCGTACTTGACCCCTTTTATATCCCTGTAGGGGGTTTCCCTCTTTTTATTAAAATGGTTGTTTGAACCAAGACACTCTTTAAGTGCCGTTAGACTTTTAAGATGGGTCCCATGTTGTGTGACCATGTCACATGGCATGTGATATTGAAATCCAACCAAAAGCCCAGTTCCATAGCCCAGGGGTCCCACAGTACCAGTAATGTCAGATTACATGTTATGTAACCTGTGATTTTCCTGATCCCATGGGGTATTAATTCCTCTAGGTATTCCTACACATTGCTAGATCTCCAAACCTCACCGAATTAGGTATATCAGGGGTCATCCAATCCTCTAGTCATCACAGATTAGCATTCATTTCTTCAAATATTATGATAAAACATCCTCTAATGTCATCCATATCATCCTATTTGAAATTAAGTTGAAGATGCTGCGCCACGGATGTCGTTGGACCGGGCCAAAACACTGCGGTCACGCCGCGGTCACGCCGTGGTAATGCCGTGATTTGGCCCTACTCCAGCCACATCCAGCCCACACCAGCCCACAACAGCCCCACTGCCACCTTTGAATTAGCCCGCACTATCCCCCCGACACCTGCAACCAGCCCCCTTCCACCAGCATTCGATCCCTCACCGAATTAGGTATATCAGGGGTCATCCAATCCTCTAGTCATCACAGATTAGCATTAATTTCTTTAAATATTATGAGAAAACATCCTCTCATGCCATCCATATCATTCTATTTGAAATTAAGTGGAAGATGCTTCCCCGCAGATGTCGCTGGACCGGGCCAACACGCTGCGGTCACGCCGCAGTCACGTCGCGGTCACGCCGCGGTAACTCTTTGGTAATGCCTTCATTTGGCCCTGCTCTAGCCACATCCAGCCCACACTATCACCATTCCACCTTCATTTTTAAGGTGTTTATGGTTTTTAGATTTTTTTAGGGTTTTTAGATGTTTATGTTTTTTTAGTTTTTTTTGCAAGGAAAAAATAGTACAATAAATATCAATGAAAAGATGAATTTCAAGAGATCACTCAAACGTGAAACGACAGTTGACCCAAAAACCAAAATTCATAGCTTAACCATATCAAGACATGGGAACCAAGAAAAGTTCCCATTAAACACCAATAAACCAAGAAAATAAGCGAACACGAGACCCTACGATGTCCAACCAAACAGAAACCGGATGGTGAGGTTCGCTTCCAAACTGAAAAACAAACATCCACGAATGCATTAAAAAAACAGTAACAAAACCATGAAATCATGAAGAAATAACCAAGGAGTCATAGATTTCAAGCACCAGTAACAGAAACTAGGGAATCAGGGAACATCTAAGAGCCGCCCCAAGCCCTTCCATACTCCAAGAGAGGAAACTAGCATCACCATTAATCGCATCCAATAAGAGATGGGCACACACAAAACTAACAGGAGATAGGGTGGATCCCCCTCCCATCCAGTGGCACTAGAGCACTGTAGAGACATCACCTATGAACTCATAGAAAGTAGAGACATAAAAACCCAATAACCCAGCAAGAAAGACCTACAAGTGAAAAGAATATTCCCAAAAGGAACAAGCCAACCAAACTGCAAGCCAAACTCAGAATCTATATCAACCAAACCGATAAACGCACGCTCTAACACACCACCAACCACTGACACTACCCAATCCACTCACTCACACACACACAAACGCACACACTCACTCATGAAACACCACCCAAGAAAGCTCCACTCGAATCCCAGTAAAGTAGCATCAAGAAAAGAAACTGGAATCCCCCCCCAATGAACGACCAGCCCCTAACCACCTATAAGAATCCACTCCCACACACCAGTCCATATGAGCCTGCACCGCACCAAACAAAAAAATTACCAACAAAAACTTGCACCATGTGACAAAAAAGAACAACTCTAGCACACCCATGACACCTGACCACCGAACCCAGCAAAGACCAGCCCCATGCAAAGCAACCTGCAAACCAGCTGACGCCCACCCAATAGACTTCTAACCAAACTACTCCCAAACCATCCTAATCTACACCTCAAACTAGCCAACTCCACTCCTCCATCCATCAATACCCAAGCACCACTGGAAACCTTATCCCACACTAGCCCTAGAACGATCACCAATCAATGACCAAGGAATCCCCAAGAACCTATAGAAAACCTAGGAGAGTGGGAACGCTATTCCCTTCACCCCACCAATCCACAAGCACACTAGAAGCAAGCCACAACCAAAATTCACCAAGAAACCTACTCTAAAAAAGACAACATGCAACCTCACTAACCAAGAGACACACACCATCCACATTCCCCATCAAGAAACCACCTGAACCGAGAAACCCATCCAAACCATCAACTCAGAAGCCATCAATAAAATATCCATACAAGAAACATTGCAAAATACTATAGCCTACCCAATGGACAACCATGAAAAAAGACCAAGCCTCACAATAAGCTGCCTAAACCAAATACCATTCAAGGGAATCCCACTCCAACCGAGCCTGCATCCAGCACAAGGGTAGCCATAAGACCTGCAAGAAGAAAACAACAACCAAGGAGGAATAATTCATCCGCAATAGCCCTTACCAAACTAGAAGAACACAACACTATGGGTCGGGCACACTAAGATGCACCAGACACAACCTATAATGAGAACCCAACCAAAGATATCTGAGACCAACACCAAAAAAACAAAACACAAAAACCCACAAAAAACCATCAAATCCACTTCAATCTGCTCCAAAACTAGCATGCTCCACACCTCGATGAGAAACCAGTGGAAATAAAGACAACCAGTAACAACGGAAGCCAGAAACCAGCCCAAGCATCACAACAGCTACACCGCCCACACATCCCCTCTACCCTGTAGAAGACCCATTGCTAGAAGCACCAGTAGCTCCATCCAGAGACCCCAACACCACAAAATCAAGGCTACCTGTAACTGGCTAAATCCCTGATAAGAAGAGAGTCCCACAACACATGAAACCACACTTGCAAGTACCACAAATCCACCCGCAACCAACTCCAACCACATGAAACAATAACAAATGACCTCACGAGTCTAGAAACCAAAGACATAAAAATGGAAGGCACAAAATCAGACTTCACCAGATCCAAGACACTCCATGTACACACATCCAAACCCTGCACTAACAAGAGTATCCCAACCCCATCCAACATCACCTCAACAAAACCCTCAAGTCCAACAACCAGAACCCTCACCCAAATCCCAACAACAAACATCTAGTTCCCTCTCAACCCAACAGGGGGAGGGGATGTAGGGGGTGGGGGGGGTGGGGGATATTTTTTTGGGGGGAGGGGGGTTGTCCAGGAAGGGGAGGGGGCTATCCAGGAAGGGCTTTACAGGGGGGAGGGGGCTGTCCAGGGGAGGCTTTGTAGGGGGAGGGGGATGCAGGGGGGTTGTCTACTGCAAGGGGAGTGGGGGGGGGGGGGGGTTCCAAGGGTGCTTTACAGGGGGTGGGGGCTGCAGGGGGAGGCGGGCTGCAAGGGGAGTGGGGGGGCTGTGTAGTGGGGTTGGGGGGTGGGGTAATTTTTTTATGGATTTTCAGACCCTATAGCCACAGTTTTAAGCCATGGATATTGGTTAATTGCCACAGTTAAAAATCGTGGATATAGGTCTAATGCCACGATTTTAAACTGTGGCAATAAATTTTATTTGTCCTCTTGTATAGCCACGGTTCTAAACCATGGATATAGTGATATTACCATGGTTCGAACCGTGGATGTATACCTTTAGCCATGGTTCAAACCGTGGCTATAGATCTATAGCCACAGTTTGAAACTGTGGATATAGGTCTAGGCCTATAGCCACACCAAACTTAGCCACGATTCCTCAAACCGGGGCTATAGACTGAATTTCTAGTAGTGATGAGAAATAATCAAGGAATAAATATCACAAATCTTGGGGTTGATCTTGATCAAAGAGAGGATTTAGGGCTTCCAATGATCTCTCATGGATGAAAAAGTATTGAGGGAGAGAAGTGAAAAAATAAGGGGTCTAAAGGGTGTATCTGTAATTATACCCAGTATAAAAATAATAAGACCACAATGAAGCTACCCAAAGCATGTCACAACCATCCCTCATTATGGTGGATGATCCCTCCTCCATGCCACAAACCTTTTGTTAAAATCATGCCCAAGATCCACATCCATCCATATTCTATAGATCCTATTTACTTGGAAGAACAACTATGCTATATCTATCACACCATGCTATGAGGGTGTCAGATTTGGTAGGGCCAACCAAATCCCACCCCTGGGACACTACTCCATAATCCATGCTTTAGGGATCACCTGAACAGATGGGTTATGCCATATTCTATACTCCATGGTGCTACCCTATCAAATATTACATTGGAACCATAATTCTACCTCCAAGGCACTATGCCACAACTTACTTGCCAACACTGTAGCAAGCATCCTTCATGTCAGTACCTACAACTCCAAAACCAAAATTCATATAAAAAACATAGAAATTATCCAAAAATTTGGGAAACTTTCCCCCAAAGTCACCTGAATGAAAGATGATCAAAACTAGAGTTTGGATATACATAAGAGTTGGTGATGGGATTTCACACAAAAAGATAAATATTTAAATATTCCTTAACATTACAAATGTTATATTTATAAAAGAAGAAAAATTTATTCACAAACTTGAAATATAACCATAGGTATCAAGTATGGATACAAAAATAATATTTTTGGTAATATATGGATCATAATAAAAATATTTTAAAACAAAGATAATTCTCATTGGAAACATATGGTGGTATTCCCCAAAAACTATATTTTTTTGGATCCATCGGTTACTCGTAGGTCTACCTTCCCTTAGTAAATATTCTAGAATATACTTTGTTCCTATATTTGAATACATATGTGAGCACCAACTGCAATATATAATACCGAGTTTGTAGAAACTAATAGATCATACTCAATAACAAACACACCTGATGCTTCCCATTACTTCTTTTTATGGGTGCAATTTTTCTTCTATCAGAGCTTATTTCCACATGAAAAACAAATAACATCATAGTCCCTTTGTTTCCATTTGATCATTATTTTGTTATAATGGATTTGTGAAGAAGAATTAGGATTACAAATCATCTCTTAGAAATTTCTTAATTTTTACAATAAGGATAGAAAATTTTTCATGCTTCATATTTTGGTCAACTTGTCTACATAGTGTATGAAGATTTGGGAGATACCTCTCAATGTTTTATATATTGAAATTAAAAACAAAACTAGAGATTCCCTAAGGGAGTGATTTAAGAATGAGATCAATGTGCATTTATTCTGGAAATTGAAGCGATAAAACCTTTTGGCTCTCAATATATCAAATGAGTTTCAGTACATGAGGCTAAGCTGGTGTACTGTCTCTATGTTTACTCTAAAAGAGAACCTCAGATATCTTAAAATTTTAATATATATCTCTCTCTTGATAAAGAACATCGAGATTCTAGAGAATACTAGAAGTATACAAGTCTTTATAAGACTTCACGAGTTCACTATAAATAGTTGAAATCATTAAACATTGAAAATCAATCTTATTTCTCAAGTATTTATCATAATAAAATAACTCTATATCATTCACCTCCTTAGCAAGATAATCAGGTAATAAGGATTCTAGAACATAAGATTTATGTTCATGAATAAATACAACTCGAAGGAATCTGAATCATTCCTCGAAGTTATTACAAGAAAGGAAATGGTATTTCTCCAATATTGATCATAGGGATAACATGGATGATGAAATTTCCATTATTAATCAATTACAATAGAGGAAATTATTAGTACTTCACATGATTACAATTTATATGAGATATAATGAATTTAATTTTGTTATTTCACCCATTATTATATCCTGTCTCAACAGTAATCACTATTGAACTCAAAATGTCCCATCACTAAAGATATTTTATTGGAAAGTATTCATATTTCCATTCTTATAATATAGATTTTGGATATGAAAATTAAAATAATGTTTTTAGGTAGGTAGTATTTCCAACTGCAAACTAGAAGTTCCTTGATCAATTGAGTGGACTCCCCAATATATAAATCCTTACTAGTATTTCCTCAATTATTTCCTCCAAATTTTTATTGGATATACATTGGATGTTAAACCTAATAAACATTTAGTTAAGTTGGCCATATATCTTAGTTAATACTTCATGATAGTTTAAAATTACCCCAAAATAGGTTGAACCAACACTTTAATTATTGTATTTTCTTAATTAAGATTATGTAAGGCTTAATGATTTAATATTAAATTATGGGATTTTGTTTTATTATTCATAAATATTTCATGTTTTTTCATTTAAATGTGTTTCTAAGATTATGTTTATTTTAATTAGGTGAATAACTATGTTTTTATAAAACATTTATGAATAATAAATTTATTTAAAATTAATATTTTCTTATTATTCCTTTTATTTATGTGATCATGGTCTTCATCCATAAAATAAATAAATAATTAGAAATAAATAAATAAATAAATGACCAAATCATAAGCTTATATTAGGGTTGATTTATTGAGTGGACAATAAATTAACCTATGAACTTGGGGAAGACTCATTGTGCTAGTCCTAGAATGAGTTGCAGTATTCCACCAATCCACCCATGTATCATCCGGGTTGGGATCATCTCAGTTATATCTTAAACCGCCTCCACAAACCTTAGGATACTTCTATTATTACATATATTTATAACTCAGACACAAGTGAGGGGAACCAAATTATTGGTTAAGGGGAATTACATAAATCACCTTGGACATGGAGTTCATACGTAATAAAAGAGGGAGAGATGACCCATAGACCATCATATTTAATTTTATAATTAATAATTGAAAAACTATGAAATAAATTAAGATTAATAACACTAACACAAACACATGTCTTGATCAAGATCATGATCAATCATATCCACACAAGGAATATGAAAGAGTACATTATTTAATGTTAATTTATATTAATTAATTAATATTAAGATAAACCAACTTTAATTAATTAATTAATTACCTTTTATCATAATAACCATCTAAATACTTTTGGAGATACCCATCATACATGAATTCATGGAAACTAAATGGAATGACCAGTAGTTACATTAAATAAAATGAGAATTTATTAATTCTTTTAAACCATTATTACATATTAAAAAACATTGAGTTACAAAATTGTAATTATATTTTTTAATGTTGAAATTTATTATTTTAATGTAATTTACTTTTTTTCCTTTATTGGGAGACTACATAACATGAACTTATGATCTAAATGCCTTGTTCTTTAATTTACATGCACCCAGGATAAACACTCAAGGCTTCTACATGTGCCTTTGATGCACTACATGATGTGAACTAATAACATACCCATTGTGTATCATGTTTTTCATGTGTCTGTAAAACCAACCTAAGGGATCGATGTGTTCTTTGGACATAGGACCACAAAACATTTACTTAATCCAAACATCATGTGTTGCACTAACCACAGGTCAATATAACCCACCAAATTCTCACTATGTATTTCAGATGTGGGAATTAATGAACTATACATTGTGTATTCCATATAAATGACACATGTTTCATTAATTCCATATACGGTTAGTATCACATGGTCAGAAATCATGTATTTTTCCACACAATTAGTTTTATTTTCCCCTAAAATGTGTAGAATACATAATATTTACCCCAACTACACACTGTGTAATATGATAAGTGTAATGCCCCAAACCAAGTTACCCGGAGTTGGTTCATTATTACATAACATTGGAATGATACAAGGAAATCATGTCCCAAAATATGAATTAGTTTTGTAGCCTTTTAAATAATAGATACATTCATAAGGTCAACATTACAACTTGAAAAGAAAAACAACACTAAATTATTCCATTAGAAACTTCCAAGCTTCCTAGATTATTCCTGTAATTCACTCATAACTAACTTATTCATATCATGGGAAAATGAAAAATAAGAAAGGGGTGAGCTCAAATGCTCAGTAAAGGTATGCAATACAGTGGAAGATAACATAAACATTAGGCATGGTGAATAATTCAAAACACATGCCTTTACAAATAATTAACATGAACAATTTATGGTAGGAGTATGAGCTGAGTAAATAATTCCATAATAAAACATAGTCATGGGTATTCTAATAGTCGAATAACCACATGAAATATCAATATCTAATCTCATAATGATGGAATTCATAATGTCGGACATCATAACCATATAGTCAAGGCCTTGTGCCAAGACTACAAATAAGATTTTGTCAAGGCCTTGTGCCAAGACACTAGTTTGTCTCATGAGACCTACCGATGCATCGAGGAGAAATAGCGGGCTCCACCCACCACATACTATGTCCAATGCATTCCACATAAGAAAATTTTGAAACATAACATAAAAATTTGAATTAAAACTATCATACAAAATGTCAATACTTTATCCACAAACCATGAATGGTATAAAAATATCACATCCACAGTCAAAAATAACTCATTCAATACAATATGAAAGATTCTATTGTAACAGATTAACCTCAATCAAAAATAATGAAGGATATTGACATATATGAAAATAATCATCAAAACTATTTGAGAGAAATATCCCCCTTTTTCCTGAAAACATTCAAAAGTATCACTATTTATCAAGAAGCTGTTTAAAATAGATTTTTGAATCAAAGTGTCCCACACAACTTTGAAACTTTTAAAAGGAATTTTAATTTTAAAACATTAATTTCCATATTAATAAAACCTTAAAACCATTTTTAAAACATTGACATTAATGAGAAGGATTTACAATAATAAACCATTAAAACATTTAAAATTATATTTTAGTTAGATTACCTAACCAAAAGAGAGACACTTGAATAAAAATAACTAAGGTAATAAAAACTTTATAATATAATGAGAATAAAGGGATCCATGATATACTATGTCAAAGTACATTATATACACCATATAAAAGTGATTTGTTGTATAGCAACAAATAAGTCTCAATGGAATGTAAATTGAGATGAAATCTCTTATAAAGACCGTATCCTTAGGTCAAGGATAAATAGACGAAATAATTATGTGTGAAAAATATAAATACACTCAATATTATTGGATATTCATTGTAAATAAATCATAGGACATTCACACATATTCTTGTAAAAACAACACCAATGAATTGGATGTTTAACTCAATAAATAGAGATTGAGTTAAAATTACTCTTATCAAGTTCATATCGATGACATGAGAATTTATCAATGTAGTGATTATGTGTATCAAAAGTATATCCACAGAAAGTTGAGTGGAAATTATGACATAAGCAAATGAATAATGATTCCACACATAATCTTGGAGTAAAATAATCAATGAAGTATGCGTAAAGCCGAATGAGTGGAAATTGAAATTTCAAATTCCCTTATCAATTTGGTAACTTACGAAACATACACCCATGAAATAGGGATCATAAAATTATGATGTAAATATACATAAATTAAAGTATATTACACAATTAATACAATCATGGTCAGTACACACACCACATGTAATAAATAAGTGGTGAACAATGGAAATCTCACGGAATTAAAAGTGAGATAAGAGACCCCTCACTTTGTAATTTTTCCTTGGTTGAGGGTCGGTTAACCTCCATTTTAATGGTGAAATAATTGTTATTAAATTATATAAGAATCATATACATTAATATGATATCATATATGATCTTTTAACATTGCTTTGTTAATAATATCGTAGTATTACCGTCGTTTTGGGTGTTAATGGATTCATTTTCCTTTATAGTATTGGTTATGTGAGTCGTATTTGTTATGGATGGGATGTATATTATTCATATTCAGAAAGATATTAAGTCTATAAACATTATTTTTAATCATCAAATAAAAATTAGTCTTGAATGGATATGATGGGGAATGAATCTCATCACGTTCATGGAGACGGTAATCTGTATGTACGCACGAGTGACAATATCATTCTTTTGATATTAAAATAATATATAATTGGATGATATATCTTATATGAAAAATCATTATCATGTTATATTTATTATTTAAATAAATTACACATCATTTTAATACCCATCCAAATAATAATGTATTGAATAACAATTACACCACGACATGGAGACGGTAAGCCGTACGTACACATGTATGGTGACATGTCATTCAAAGGATGGATAAAATAATGAATATGGTTATACCATATTTATAATAAAATCAAATTATATAGAAGATACTGGATTTATTATTTTATAATGGAAAAATCAAAGAAAGGGGAAGTGGAAGAAGAAAGGAACTTGAAAGAGGTTATGAGATATTTACCTCTTCTTCGGGTTCATCATTTAGATTTGATCAAAAGGGCTCCATAGGTTGGATTTTTGACTAAATGAGAGATTCTAGGATGTAGGGAGGATAGTTTAGAGGGTATTTGGGAAGAGTGTGTCTGATACAAAAGGCTTTTATGGTGTGAATTTGAGGGAAGGGGGAGTGCCCTTTTATAAGAGGGGTAAGGGGCACCTTAGAAAAAACTAGAAATATTATTTTATAATAAAATAAATTTCGGTTTCTAATGTCTCCAAAATTGATTATTTAATGGCTAATTTGGGGATGGGTTTAAAACCACTCAACCAATAGGTTTTAGATAGCTTTGGGTTACTATATTAACCTTATATTTTAGATCTAACTCTTATTTAAATACTTTGACATTTACCATTTCTTTGTATTTTTTTATTATATAGTTAAAAAACTTACATTAAACTTACAAGAGAACCTAAATTGGTTCATTAATGATACACCTATAATTATATAAGTCCTTTGGCCGATCCTTAGATTTTTAGGAATATAATATCAATTAATAATATAATAATTATTTTAAAAACTCTTTTATGTAAATTTTGACACTATTTTGTAATTTGATTCTGAAAAATTCATAGCAGCATTATTACTTAGATTTTT
Source organism: Viscum album (assembly GCA_963277665.1). Lineage (NCBI taxonomy): Eukaryota > Viridiplantae > Streptophyta > Magnoliopsida > Santalales > Viscaceae > Viscum > Viscum album. Next base: position 225,369,362 of record OY728131.1, on the reverse strand, counting down.
TTTATCAAACCAACCCTAAGATGTCTTATTAACCTATAAAATTAGTGTAATTCATAAAAAGCCTCAAATTATATTTATTTGGATATTTATAAAATCAATTATTTTAATATTTCATTAATACGGTCATTACTGCATCATCATTGTGTCATAAATAAAATTAATTATTTAATGTCTAAAAATTATATATAAATTACCATTATGTATGAAATTGTTTTATATTTCTAATGAATATTTATAGTCAAATTTATCTTATGTATAACCCTATATTAAATTTTTTTAGTTATTAAACTTTGATTTTAACTCTTCTAACTCTTCTTTGAATTAAATAATAATAAATGTTCTAATCTAATCCAAGTGGATCTAAAGGATCATATTTTATTCCTAAGGTTGTTTTTGGTCGAATTACACATATCTAATAGAATTAGTACATGTGTTAGGGTAATAATAATATCATTTTTACCCTTAATTACCCTATTTACTTTCAATCGTGGTAAATAAAAGTAAAAACTTACTATTCACAAAAAATTATTTTCATCGTATTGAACCACATTTTTCTTACTGATATCAACCGTGTCTCTCGGAATTTTTAAATTTTACTCACAAAAGCAGTAAAATTTTGTTTTATGCGAATTTGAAAATTCTCTTAGGAGGTGGGTAAAGGACGGTGAAAAGTTTAATCAAATTTATATATATATATATAATTATTATAAATTGACTCCAATGAATTACATTGAACTTATATAGGTATTATGTATCTATTTGGACCTAAAATAAATTTAAATAAAATAAGTAATTATTTAAATAAAAATTTGGTTTTAACTATAACTCAATGTTTTTCACTATTCAGCAAAAATTGAATGTTTTCAGAAAAATACCAAAAATTCACCGTAGGCTAATTTCGATATTCCAAACCCAAAAAAGAAGTCCACTTTAAAAGATAAAATTTATAAAATTTCAAAAAGTGGGTATTACTATTCATAAGGTCTAGTTTGATTGGTTGTGGTGTGTTAGAACTTGAAGTTGGGTACAACACACGCTATTGTATTTTTCAAAGAGAATCGTACCGTGGATGCTTGGGGTGTTACATTCTCCCCACCTTATGGAAAATTCTTCCTCACAATTTTTTTTTAAAATTGGGCTTGGGAACATAATATAAAGTCCCACATCGAAAAAAGAGTCAATAAATCTATCACTTTAAAAGAAATAAAGAGGAGTACAAAGGTCACCTGAGATAACCCATAATAGGATTCCATGTATGAAAAATTGGATATGGAAGATAAACTAGGTGTCAAGTTCTGATGGAGGGGGATAGAAAATATGATTAGGGTAAAGTTAACAATAATAAAACCACAAACTTGTGATGGGACAAATAGTCATTAGTTTCCCAATAGGAAAAGTAAATGGACACCATTTTGTTAAGTTCCATTTCATAAAGATGAGGAATTTATTTATGAGATTGACCAAGAAAATAAAGAGATATACTTAATTTTTAAGTAGAATTTCATTATTTAATAAATTTCCACTACTAACTTATTTCTTTTAAACGATGAGTATTCAAGATGACTTGGTCACACTGGAAGAGCTAGAATCAACTTCTAGAGAATAACATGATTCAAAAAGGATAAAATATATATTTACCTTGTCTTTATATATTAATCAAAATCAAAACAGTTATTATAAGATCAGATGATCCCCCAAAAGGATATTCCTTTAGAGAAAGAAACACTAATCTTAATTTATAAAATTAAACCAACAATACCCAAAATTTAAATAAATACCATTCAATAAACAATTGTACTTAAAATCATTAAATATAATCCAAACTAATATTGAAATTCAAAACTTAGAAGAATTTGGTTATGCAGTCTTCCATGTTAAATTGTATCTCCAAATGACATCAACTACTCTTAAAGTCACATACTTAAAAGTAATTAACCGAATCGAATATTCTCTCTTATAGGGTAATCATTTCCTTAAATAAAAAAAATCACTATAAATCCACAATAAAAACATAGATAAAAATCCACCATTATTCCTCAAATGAAATCTCATAGTATTCTATTTTTCTTAGGCATATAGTGTTCCCAACAGAGCGAACATCTTCCAAAATAACATTTTCACTTAATCCCCAAATCATTTTTCTATACTAAGGGTATTCATTTGATAAAACCTAAGATCCCAAATCAACTTATTATTGATCAATAATATAATTTAACGAAAAATAATTATTCACACTAACCAGGGACTTCACGTAGTCCAGTGATAGGCAATAAATCCCAATCGCACTCTGGTTGTGCGTTCAATTGCCACAGCTTTGTCCGATGTGATGGGTTGTCACATGGTATGCATGTTGTACTTTTTCAAAAACTATATTTTATAACATTACCAAAATGAGATAAATTCCTCAAAATAACCATTACATAATTTAACAACAAATGTTATCTCATACCTTGAATTTTCATTACAAAATATAATAACTTGTAATTTCCTCAAATTCAAGGACCATATAAAACCAAATGGGTATTTATAACTATATCCACAAGAGAAAAGATAATTCTTTTTCAAATATCATTTTCACATGATAAATTGTAGGGTTACACATATACGATGAAATTCATCCAAAGTAATCTCAACAACAAAGAGCACTAATACCTTTAAACATTTTGCCATCCATTTATTTCCACATAGGTTCTTCCTTGACAAAGAGGATATCCAATAGAACAGGGAATTGAATTGGGTGATTCCAAGGTCCCTTAAATTTATGAAAAATAACTATAATTTAAATCTTAAGATCATTTTTATTTTCCTTCATAATACTATTCATTTTTCCTTGGGAATTATTTACTTTATGCCCTTCTTTCCCATATATAAAGCATTTATTTGTTCCATTGAGACACTTAAATGGGTGTCTCCTTCCACATTTCTAGAATGATGGAAATTGAGCTTTCTTCTCTCCAAGTTTTCCATAGCTGGAGCTCTTATCATTCACTGACTTTCTCTTCTTTGTTGAGTCCGAGAGTTGGTTAATATATATGTTGTTGATCATATTTTGGGAAAACTGGTTTGGAATGAAGACAATATCTTTTACGGCTAACAACATTTTATTTCATTTCTCATTTCCACTAGTGTTCCCACCTTTTACATCATGTTCAATGTTACTATGACTTACTTGGAATCCATCCATTAACTAAAACTAGAAAACATTGTGTGAGTAAGAATAGTCATAAAAGTATTTAGAAAATATCATCACACCTTATTTTCAATCAAAAACACCCTTGTATTAAACAAGGTTATTTATTCTCATCTTATATTAAAATCCTTCAACTAGGGTTGTAAAGAAAATATAAATTATCCTAATAATATCCCCCAGGAGTGTCGTAACCAAGAGTGAAACAAGGCCCATTTTCGGGCACCGATTCCTATTTGAGTCTAGCTCAAAGCAGTATTTTCGGGTTTTAACCCTAGGTACATATGTGTCAAAGCTGCCACTACCAGCTCGTATCTAGACAGGGATGCATTTCTTGGAATACTCACAAAATCTATACAATACCGAAATTTTAGAAAGTTCTTCTGTAATAATCCTCAAATTTTGTCTTAGGTCTATGTGCTCTAATCAGAGTTTATCTAAATCTAGTTTCCAATGTTTTCACTAAATTTCCTTTGATACTAACTATAACGCCCTGACACCAATTACCCAGAGTCAGTGCATTATTACATAACATTGGAATGATACATGGAAATCAAGTCCCGAAAGACCGATCAGTTTTTTAGCCTTGCAAATACTAGATACATTCATAAGGTAAACATTACAACATGAAAAGAAAAACAACACTAAATTATTCCATTAGAAACATCCAAGCTTCCTTGATTATTCCTGCAAGTCACTCATAACTAAATTCTTCATATCCTGGGAAAATGATACATAAGAAAGGGGTGAGCTCAAATTCTCAGTAAGATTATGAAATACATTGGAAGATAACATAAACATTATGAATGGTGAGTAATTGAAAACACATGCCTTTACAAATAATTTTAAAAAAACTTTATGGCAGGAATATGAGTTGAGTAAATAATTCTATAATAAAAGATATTCATGAGTATTCTACTAGTCTAATAACCACATTAAATATCAGTATCTAATCTCATAATTATGGAATGTATAATTCCGGACATCATAACCACATATTCAAGGCCTTGTGCCAAGACTACAAATAAGATTTTGTCAAGGCCTTGTGCCAAGACAATAGTTTGTCTCATGAGACCCACTGATTAATCGATGAGCTATAGAGGGCTCCAACCATCACTTACTAAGTCCAATGAATTCCTCATAAGAAAATTTTGGAACATAACATTAACATTCGTATTAAAACTATCATACGAAATGTCAATATTTTATCCACAAACCATGAATGGTATAAAAATAGCACATCAACAGTCAAACATAACTCATTCAATACAATATAAAATATAATAGTGTAATAGATTAAACTCAATCAAAAATAATGAAGTATATTGACATAGATGAAAATAATCATCAAAACTATTAGAGAGATATATACCCCTTTTTCTCGAAAACATTCAAAAGTATCACTATTTATCAAGAAGATATTTAAAATAGATTTTTGAATAAAAGTGTCCCAATCCACTTTGAAACCTTTAAAAGGAATTTTAATTTTAATACATTAATTTCAATATAAATAAAACCTTAAAACCATTTTTAAAACATGGACATTAATTAGAATGATTTAGAATAATAAATCTTTAAAACATTTAAAAAAATATTTTAGTTAGAGTTCCTAACCAAAAGAGAGACCCTTGAATACAAATAATTGAGGTAATCAAAAATTTATAATATCATGAGAATAAAGGGATACATGATATACTATGTCAAAGTACATTATATACACCATATAAAAGTGATTTGGTGTATAACAACAAAGAAGTCTCAATGGAATGTAAATTGAGATGAAATATCTTATAAAGACCGTATCCTTAGGTTAAGGATAAATCAGAGACATAATTATGTGTGACAAATATAAATACACTAAATATGATTGGATATTCAATGTAAATCAATCAGAGGAAATTCACACATATTCTTGTAAAAACAACACTAATGAATTGGATGTTTAACTCGATAAATGGAGATTGAGTTAAAATAACTCTTATCAAGTTCATATCGATGACATGAGAATTTATCAATGGAGTGATTATGTGTATCAAAAGTATATCCATATAAAGGGGAGTGTAAATTATGATATAAGAAAATAAATAGTTATTCCCAACATAATCTTGGAGTAAAATAATCCCTGAAGTATGCATAAAGCCGAATGAGTGGAAATTGAAATTTCAAATTCCATTATCGATTAAGTAATTTAAGAAACATACACCCATGAAATAGGGATCATAAAATGATGATGTAGATATCCATAAATTAATGTATATTACACAATTAATACAATCATGGGCAGTACACACACCACATGTAATAAATAAGTGGTGAACAAGGGAAATCTTACGGAATTAAAAGTGAGATAAGAAACCCCTTACTTTGTACTTTTACCTTGGTCGAGGGTAGGTTAACCTCCTGTATAATGGTGAAATATTTTTTATTGAATTATAAAAGAATCATATACATTATTATGATATCATATATGATCTTTTAACATTGATGTTTTAATAATATCTTAGTATTATCGTCGTTTCGGGTGCTAACAGATTCGTTTTCCTTTATATTCTTTGTTATGTGAGTCATATTTTTTATGGATGGGATGTATCTTATTAATATACAGAATTATATGAAGTTTATAAACATTATTTTTAATTTTCAAATGAAAATTAGTCTTGAATGGATACAATGGGGAATGAATCTCATCGCGTTCGTGGAGACGGTAATCCGTACATACGCACGAGCGATAATATCATTATTTTGATATTAAAATAATATATAATTGGATGGTATATCATATATTCAGAATCATTATCATGTTATATTAATTATTTACATAAATTATAAATCATTATTATACCCATCCAAATAATAATGTATTGAATAATAATTACAACACGACGTGGAGACGGTAAGCCGTACGTACACACGTATGGTGACATGTCATTCAAAGGATGGATAGAATAATGAATATGGTTTTACAATATTTCTAATAACATCATAGTATATAAAAGATAATGGTTTTATTATTTTAGAATGTAAAAAACAAATAAAGAGGAAGTGGAAGAAGAATGGAACTTGAAAGAGGTGATGAGATATTTACCTCTTCTTCGGGTTCTTCCTTTTGATTTGATCAAAAGGAATCCTTAGGTTGGATTTATGACTAAATGAGGGCCTCTAAGATGAAGGGAGGATAGTTGAGAGGGTATTTGGGTAGAGTTTGTCCAAGACAAAAGGCTTTTAAGGTGTTAATTTTAGGAAAGGGGGAGTGCCCTTTTATAAGAGGGGTGATGGGTAGCTTATGAAAAACTAGAAATATTATTTTATAATAAAATAAATTTCGGTTTCTAATGGATTCAAAATTAATTATTTAAAGGATAAGGTGGGTATGAGTCTCAAACCACTCAACCAATAGGTTTTAGACAGGTTTGGGTTACTATATTAACGTTATCATTTAGATTTAACTCTGTTAAATAGTTTGACATTTACCATTTCTCTTTGTATTTTTATATTATATGGTTAATAAACTTAGTATAAACTTCCAATAGAACCCCAAGTGGTTCACTAATGATACAAATATCATTATATAAGTCTTTTTTACAATCATTAGATTTCTAGGAATAGAATATCAATTAATAATATAATATTTATTTTAAAAACTCTTTTATTTTAATTTTGACACTATTTGGTATTTTGTTTTTTATAAATTCATAAAAGCATTATTACTTCAAAAAAAATTAATATAACCAACCATAATATGTCATGTTAACCTATAAAATTAGTTTAATTCATAAAAAGTCTCAAATTATATTTATTTGGATATTTATATTATCAATTATTTTAATATTTCATTAATACGGTAATTACTGCACCATCATTGTGTCATAAATAAATTTAATTATTTAATGTATAAAAATTATAAATAAAATACCATTATGTAGTTAATCGTTTTATATTTCTAATAAATATTTATTATATAATTTAACTTATGTATAACCCTATATTAAAAATGTTTTAGTTATTAAACTTTGATTTTAACTCTTTTAACTCTTCTTTGAATTAAATAATAATAAATGTCCTAATCTAATCCAAGTGGACCTAAATGATCATATTTTATTCCTAATGTTTTCTTTGGTTGAATTACAATTATACAATAGAATTATTAATGTGTTAGGGTAATAATAATATCATTTTTACCCTTAATTAGCCTATTTACTTTTAACCATGGTAAATAAAATTAAAAACTTAATATTAACCAAAAATTATTTTCTTCTTATTGTACAAAATTTTTCTTACTGATATCAACTGTTTCTCTTGGAATTATGAAATTCCACTCACAAAAGTGGTAAAATTAAGTTTTATGTTAATTTTCAAATTCTCTTAGGAGGTGGGTAAAGGACGGTGAAAAGTTCAATAATATTTTTATATATCCAAAATTATATATAAATTGACTCCAATGAATTAAATTGAACTTATATAGGTATTATATATCTATTTTGACCTAAAATAAATTTAAATAAAATGAATAATTATTTAAATAAAAATTTGGTTTTAAACTATAACTCAGTGTTTTCACTATTCATCAAAAATTGAAAGTTTTCAGAAAAATACCAAAAATTCACCCTTGGCTAATTTCGATATTCCGAATCAAAAAATGAAGTACATTTTGAAAGATAAAATTTCAAAAGGTGGGTATTACTATTCATAATGGCTAGTTTGATTGGTTGTGGTGTGTTAGAACTCGAAGTTGGGTACAACTCATGCTATTGTATTATTCAAAGAGAAACGTACCGTGGAAGCTTGGGGTGTAACAATAAGTCATGTTCTAGGTCGGTCCAGTCTATACATAGTGTGAAATAAATGCATTGTGTGTAATAATAGATCAGCGTATCATATATCTCGTGAAATATAAAGGTGTACTGCCCTTTGGTACACAATGTGTACTCATTCTACTTGATGTTTAACCCAGTATCACCAATCATAATCCTTGAAACTTTATGATGTAATCCCTAGTCATTATTCATTTATTCCTATTCTTTTTAGAATTTTAATCTTGAATGAAATAATAAAAATTTCAAAATATTTTTAATTAATGATCAGATCAAAGAATGAATTAAATAAAACAAATAATGTAACAACTATTAAACATAATTGATCAACAATGAAATAAATGATTATAAATTTGAAATGTGATTGCTATGATACCATTTAGAGGTTCCAAGCACAATGAAAGCACCTGGTTGGTGGATAACCATAAAGGGTTTGTCAGAATTAACAGATCATTAACCAATCTTGAAAGACATAAAGAACATGACCAATGAAATTTTCCATCAAATATTGACAATAGAATAGCCTAGAACCTATTCATATTTGTAATGACCCAAATCCGGAGCCACATAACTGGTGCCCCGTACCAGGTTCACCACATGACCTCAAGCGCGTTTCCCCAAATGCCAGAGGCTGCTGACTAGTAGCGAGGGCCTTGGTGAGTCTGTAGGGAAACTATGACCTCATTTGTTAAAGTATACAACGAAAGAATAAACATAAACAATAGCGGTAGCAGTAAATTGCATTCAAAAACTGAACTAAAGTTTAATCAATGTCTGATATAGTAATGATGCATAAAGGTACATGTATCTATGGAAAGTAGTAAAGAAATCAACGTGCTGGAATACAACTGAATCCAAATTACTAAACGTAAACAACAACTCCAGCAGCATCGCGAGCCAAAGTCAGGTCCCATGCTCTCCAGCTCCAACCAGCAATCAAGTACCTGAGGTAGAAGGGCCAAAATCCCTATCTACACCTGAAACCATATAATCTGTTTGGGTCAAAAGGCATGACCCAAACAGGGTGTGAGAATAATCCTAGTAGGCAACTACCACAATATTTGTGCCCTACTATCAGTGAGCAATATAGAAAAAGTAAAGGAAAAGAAGCACAGTAATGAACTAGGTGTACACAAGTAAATAATCCTACCAATTACCATTCACAATCATTTAATTAAACAACCAAGGAAAACTAGCAAATATTTCTATTCCAAGGTAAAGTAAGTAACGCAGCAGGTATCTCAAAAGACTACCTAAACTCAACTAGTACAAAACCCAAGATTGTTCTTTGGCTTGGTGGACTCGTCACAACCAACCATCAAAATTCACACTGACTCTCTGGGTGGCTCAAACTATCATAACCCTATAGTCCAGTAATCAAACAAGTTACAGACACTCTGGGAAGCTCTCACATCAATTCCCCTATGGTCTTGCAACGATATCTACAGACTCTCTGAGGAAGCACATATGTCTAATTCCTCCTATGGTCTCGATGCGTGTGTAAACAAAGAACACTCTTGGGAAGAACAAAGTCTTATTCTTGTAGGTCCTGCATATGAAACTAAAACCGAAATACCTTCTAGGGAAGCACTTAATCATCTATTCCCTCTTTGATCTCCCAAACCAGGTTCTCGCAGCCTTGAGCAGTCCAGTCATGTGTAATCGATTGTCAGCAGCACTAAGAAAGTTCAACAACTACTTGTCTAATAGATACCATGCATCAAAAGTATTTAAACAATAGGAAATACATGAAATTAGTCATAACAAGTAAACTAGCAATTTCAATAGGGTTTGCCTCACTGGAAAACGGTGCCAAATTACGATAAACAGCCAAACATAGAAAAACACCCGTGCGGTGATCCTCAAACATGAAACCAAGCCTAAATTAGAATCAATTAATCATAATCTAACAAGAAATCTAGGGAAAATAAACAATAAGATCCAAATCCTAAACCCGAGATACCTGATACATGGGTATCTGACACTTTTGCAACCAAAACTCAAAGAACTTCAACGTAGGGCAACAAACCACCTACCTCAATCCTTGAAGATCGATATACTTGAACCTTAGACCATGAATCGGCCTATAACGGAGTAGATCTGCAAAAAAGTATAAAACGTTCAACCTCAGATAACTCACACGAGAAGAAGAATCAGGAAACAAAGCCAAAGTAGAACCAAGAACTCACCACTGGAATTATTCTGCAATCGACGGAGTTTGATTCGGAAAACCGGTGATGGATCAGTGGCTCAGAGAAGAATCGACCTCCTCAGACACTCTAGACAGGATTAGGTGGAGAAGAAGATAGTAATGAGCATTAGGTGTGACCCCGGTCCGATTAATGAAAAAAAGAAAGTACACGGTGTGTACTTTTAAAGTACATGACGTGTAGTGGGTTTTTCCATACTCCTCCAAAATCGGCCTCCACGTCACCCATACACACCATGTGTGTGGCCCAGACATGGCCAGCACATGGCTTCGAGCAGGAAAAGAGTACACGACATGTACTCAGAAAGTACATGACATGTACTTCAAAATTTTCCAGAAACTCCATTTTTCTCTAAAACTCTAGAAAAAGTAAAAACATACCTGAAACGAAGATCCGAGTTCTTAAAAACTTCCCCCCTTAAAGAAATTCATCCCCAAATTTCCCTAACAAGGCATAGAAGGAGAATCCTCAAACAACTCTGGCCACTGTGATCACATATCAGCCTCCCTCTCCCATGTCTCATCCTATAAATGGTCGTGCTGCCATAACACTCATACCAGAGGAACAAACCGGCCACAGAGTACCTTTGCACTACGATCAACAATCTTGATTGGATTCTCCTTGAAAGATGCATCATGCTCTAGATCAACCTCCTCAGGTTTAAAACATGAGATGGGTCTGAGAAAAAACGTCAAAGCTAAGAAACATGAAAGAAGTTGTGCATATCTTGGTACTTCTGAGGTAACCGCAACCTGTAAGAAACCAGCCTGACTCTCTCCAGAATCTCAAATGGCCTAACGTAACTCGGTGAAATTTTCCCCTATCTCCTAATCCTCTTATGTCCCATCCTCGGGGTAACATGCAGGAAAACCTGATCTCCAGCCTTGAACTCCAAAGGTCATCTCTGTTGATCAGCATAATATTTCTACTGAGACTGTGCAGTAGCTATCCTCTTCGGGATCAACACCTGCTCTGTGGTCTCCTGAATAAGACGAGGTCCCAGCATAGCTGCCTCTCCTGCCTCTAGCTAACACAAAGGTGATCAGAATGGCCTACCATATAAAGCCTCGTAAGGTGCTATCTGAATATTTTCTTAAAAACTATTGTTGTAGACGAACTCTACTAGAGGTATATTCTTCTCCCAAGAACCACCAAAGTCTAGAATGAAAGCTCGGGGTATATCCTCAAACACTTGGATCATACACTCAGACTTTCCATCAGTCTGGGGATGGTATGCTGTACTCAAAAGTACCTGTGTACCCAAAGCCCTTTGTAGCCCCTGCCAGAAGTGGGAAGTAAAATGCGCATCTCTGTCTGAAAGAATGGAGTGTGGAACTCCATGAAGACGTAAAATCTCTCAGATGTACAACCGTCCCATCTCATCAACGCTGAAGGTCTCTTTGATTGGCAAGAAGTGTGCATCCTTTGTGAGCATGTCCACTACAACCCAAACCACACCATTTCATCGAGGAGATCTCGGTAACCCTGTCATGAAGTCCATCGCAACGTCATTCCATTTCCAGTCAGGGATGGGTAGCTGCTGTAAAAGATCTACCGGTCGCTGATGCTCGGCCTTCACCTGTTGAAAGGTGGAACACCATATAAAAAAACAAACCACATCCTTCTTCATACCTGGCCACCAATACAAACGATGTAAGTATCGATACATCTTGGTGACACCAGGATGAACTGCCCAGGCTGAAGTATGAAACTCCCGCATCAACTCCTCACGTATGTCCAATGAATCCCATATGCGGCCATGAAAACATATCACCTCATCATCGCCCACAGTCCACCCCAGAGTAGGGTCTCCATCTGACACACCCTCCCATAGGACTAGGCCTTCTGGATCTGATAGCTGCCTTATTTGAAATTGATCTAAAAGTGTAGAGGTAATAGCTATAGAAGAAAGAACTGTCTATCCCTGTCTATCATGCACCTCCAAATGCATCTCAGAGAACAGAGCCATAAGCTGCCACTCTCTGCTGGCCTCCTGAACTGCCTGAAACCGGGTCCTCCTGCTCAGTGCATCTTCCAAAACATTGCCTTTCCCATGCGTATAAGCAAGCTCAAAGTAGAAATACTGTAGGTACTTGATATACCTCCATTGTATCAGATTAAAGTCACGCTGCGTGAAGATATACTTGAGGCTCTTTTGGTCAATATATACCACAAAATGTTCTCTCATGAGATAGTTCCTCCAACAACGTAAAGCATAAACAACCATAGCCAACTCCAGGTCGTGCGTAGGATAGTTATTCTCATGTGGGATCAACTACCGAGATCCGTACGCAATAACATGATCCTCCTGCATAAGCACTGCTCTAAGCCTGATGCTAGATTCATCACAGAAAACTGTATAACTCTTTCTTGGATCTCGAAAAAATAGAATCGGTGCTGAAGTCAATCTCCCCTTCAACTCCTGGAAGGCTGAATCGCAAGCTTCTGACCAAATGTACTTCACACCCTTCTTAGTCAAGCCCGTCAATGGCACTGCAAAGCATGAGAAGTCCTATATAAATAACCTGTAATAACCAGCCAGTCCCAAGAAACTCCATACCTCGAAGACATTCTTCGGCTGCTCCCAGGTAACTACTACTGTCACCTTCTTTGGGTCCACTGAAACGCCTGTCCCTAAGATGACATGGCCCAGGAAGTGAATTTCATCCATTTAGAAGTGGCATTTTGAGAGATTAGCATATAACTAATTCTCTCTCAGTGTACTCAATACGATCTCAAGATGGGTAGCATGGTCGCGTCGAGTGTGAGAGTACACCAAGATATCATCCACAAAGACAACGCCGAAAGAGTCCAAGTAAGGGTTGAAAACTCTGTTCATCAACACCATGAAAACTTCTCGCACGTTTGTGAGACCGAACGACATAACCAGATACTCATATAGACCATACATGGTTCAGAAAGCTGTGAGAGGTATGTCAGATGGTCTGACCCGCAACTGATGATAGTTGGATCTCAAGTCGATCTTCGAGAACACCCTGACTCCTCCAAGCTGATCAAAAAGATCATCAATCCTTAACAATGGATATCGGTTCTTGATCGTCAACTGGTTCAGCTTATAATAGTCCACACAAATCCGTAAGGTACCATCCGCCTTCTTCGCAAACAACACAGGAGAACCCTAAGGGGAAGTACTGGGTCGGATAAAAACCTTTGCATGAAACCCCTCCATCTACTTCTTGAGCGCTTGCAACTCAGGTGTAGCCATCCTATAAGGAGGTATGGATACCATTACTGCTCTTGGCACAAGCTCAATAGAGAAGTCTACCTCATGCCCCGAAGGCAAACCTAAAAAGTATTCTGGAAAGACATCTAGAAAACTATCTACTACCAGAGGGAATTCCATCTGAAAAGTCCCCTGATCATCCAAATATAAACTAGCAATCTGGGCTATAACACTGCCCAACCGATGATGCTCAGTTCCATCTCTGCTTGCCTAGACATCCCATTCGCCCTTTTGCAGAAAAGAACTGCCCTCTGTTGACATGAAACACACTCTGTGGAGACAACAATCGACAAAGGCCTGAAAAGGAACTAGCCAGTCCATTCAAAGAATGACATCATAACCCGTCATCTCAAGGACATAAAGATCCCATAATAAGTAACACCCACCAACCTCAAGGGGGCACTCCTAGAACTGACGCACAATAGTAGTTCTATGTCCCAAAGGAGTGTTTACTGCCAACGTATCCTCAGAAGTAAAGACAGTAAGTATAAGGCTCTCCATAGTGTACACAGAAATAAATCTATGAGAAGCTCTGGTATCGAGAAGTGTAGAAGATAAAACTGAGGCCACTAGGATCGTACCTCGAACTTTGGAATGTCCAAGATCCCGCTCCCGATGAATATGTTCTACCGCAAACGTCTGGCCAGTACCGCGGCCCTGTGTAGCAGCCTGATATCCCTGAGCTGATCCTCCCTAAGTCTGACCACCTCATTCATGACCTATAACCCAGCCTGAACGACCTGAAAAGCTCCAGCCCCCAGTCTGATGTGGAACTAGTAATCTTGCTCATGTACGAGGAGTAGAAACTGATCCTCCTTCACTAGCTGCTGGAAGAAGAACCCTGCAAATATGCTGTAGATGACCCATATTTCCGCAAGTTTGGCACTCCACTGGATCTCTCGGGAACTGAGGATTCTTATGCCCACTCTTTCCACACTGATATCACACCACCTGGTTACCAGAAGGAAGATCCTGTATTCCAGAAGAATTACCTTGCTTGCTCAAGTCACCTCGAGTAGACTCTCGGTGGTGCTTCCTGCTGTTAGTATGAAATGAATCAGCCTTGGATTCTGAAACACCCTGGTCAACAGATCTAGTCTCCCTTAGATTCCGTTCAGTGATCAGCGCTTGGTTGACTATCAGAATAATAGAATTCAACTGGAAGACGTTCACTTGCGATCTGATCTCTGGTTTGAGGCCTTCCTCAAACTTCCTTTCCAAAAAAGCTCGTCATTTCCTAGAATGGGAGTGAAATGCTATAACTCAGTGAAATAGGAGGAATAATCCATAACCTAAAGAGTACCCTACTGGAGGTTCATGAACTCTCTAGCTCTGTCAGCCCTCAGCGTCGCAGGATAGAAGTAGTTGTAGAACGTACCCTGGAATTCATCCCAAGCTATAATCCATTGGTGCCCTGCCTGTGAGACCACATCCCACCATCTCTTGGAAGAATCTCGCAGCATGTAAGTCGTGAGCTTCACCCTTCTATCTGGGGGTGTCTCCAGATGCTCGAAGATGGAAATCATGGTTTCTAACCATGACTCTACAGCTTGAGGTCCTCCATCCCCAGTGAAAGTGGGAGGATGCTGCTGCTGAAAAACCCACGTCAGCTCTACCATAGATGGGGCAGGATGCTAAGCTCCCTGGAAGGTCTTCATGAATCTCATGAAACCCTCTCTAAACTGAGCGTTAGCACCAGTGACTAGAATCACTACAAGTTCCATGTCCGGAATTATCAGTGGAACTACTGGTAGTCCCTGGTCTGCCATATCAGGCATACGGTCACTGCCTGGTTCCTGACGTGCAACGAGAGGACGTCTTGGTTCCATAGCTCTAAAAGGTCAAAAGCAGACCTCATATATAGGATTAACAAGGACATAAAACACAAGAGTACAAAATGGGAACAGGAGAGAGAAAAACTTAAGTTTGCAAAACACAATTACATAGCGTGTATTTAATTTACACGTCGTTTTTGTTAAATCCATTCACATGGCGTGTACTTCTACCACCACTGGTCGTGTAACATACTAGACTACACGATGTGTACTTGAACTCCACTCCCCTACCCGAGTCTCTTTACACGGCTAACCTACAAGGTCCTCCTAATCATAAACTACACATCGTGTTCACTAAAGACACGGCGTGTACTAGACAGGTTTCAGCGACCCGTGTAGTGGTTACAGGGCCGGCTACACAGCTGACCCTTACACGGCATGTTCTGAACAAACACAACATGTATAAGAATAGATAACACCAACCCGTGTTGTTTGTGACATGGCCAAGTACCTAGAAGAAAACTACCCAACGTGTTCGTACAAAACACGGAGTGTACTATGCAAGCTTCCCCGACCCGTGTTGTTAGTAACACGGCCGGGTACACGGTTGACCACAACACGACGTGTACTTATCATACAGGGTGTCTCCCTAAAGACTCTCCACCACCCCGTGTTTCTTCTCTCACATTTAGTAATATGGTTTAAAAACTACACAGTGTGTATTAATAAAGTACACACCATGTATTCTGGGGTTTTCCGGGCAGTAGCTCCGAAACAGCACCGAACACCAGAAACATTGAAAAAAACAAGCACTTATGTGCCAAATTTCGATCCATGGGGGCCCATACTCCCCGCGAATCAAATCTGGGAATCATAAAAATGCATATAACATGTAAAAAACATAAAAAGTATCTCTATCACAACAACTATCCCAACAGCATGCAGAATTTATCACAGCATCTATCACAACAACATGAAATTCTAATGCACCCTAGATGGGATGGTAAAATGCATAAAATGTGATTTCCTACCCAGTGCCTATATGATGCATGAGACGGGACACCCTCATCTCATCGGGTTGTAACAAAATAGAACCATAATCATATAACTGTAACAGTACAAAAAATGTGAATCACCCAACGGTGAAATATAATAAACTGTAACACTTGCAAAAACTGAAAATTTAAATTATGAGGAAATATAGCTTTTCCCTGTACACGGTTTAATTACTCCTGGGCATAGTTAAGTAATAACTACCCATTTCTTTATATCCCTGTCTATTGTCGCAAAATAGTAAGGCAATAGAAAATAAGGAAAACTCCTCTGATACCACTTTGTAACGATTCGAATCCGGAGCCACATAACTGGTGCCCCGTACCCGGTTCACCACATGACCTCAAGCACGTTTCCCCAAACGCCAGAGGCTTCCGACTACCAGTGAGGGCCTTGGTGAGTCTGTGTGGAAACTATGCCCTCATTTCGTAAAGTATACAGCGGAAGAATAAACATAAACAATAGCGGAAGCAGTAAACAACATAAAACAACTGAACTAAAGTCGAAGAAATGTCTGATATAGTAATGATGCAGAAAGTTCAATGTATATATGGAAGGCAGTAAACAAATCAATGTTATAGAATACAACTGAAACCAAATTACTAAACATAAACAGCAACTCTAGCAGCATCACAAGCCAAATCCCGGTCTCATGCTCTCCAGCTCCAACCAGCAATCATGTACCTGAGGTAGAAGGGCCGCAATTCCTATATACGCCTGCAACCATGTAATCTGTTTGGGCCGAAAGGCAGGACCCAAACAGGGTGTGAGAATAATCCCAGTAGGCAACCAACACAAGATTTGTGACCTACTGTCAGTGAGGAATATAACAAAAGTAAAGGAAAATAAGCACAGTAATGAACCCGGAGTACACCAGTAAATAATCCAAGCAATTACCATTCACATTAATTTAATTAAATAACCAGGGAAAACTAGTAAAGCTTTCTACTCCAAGGTAAATCAAGTGAGACAACATGTATCTCAAAATACTACCTAATCACAAGCAGTACAAAACCCAAGCTTGTTCTTTGGCTTGGTGGACTCATCAAAACCAACCATAAAAATTCACACTGACTCTCTGGGTGGCTCAAACTAGCAGACCCCTATAGTCGAGTAATCAAACAAGGAAAAAACACTCTGGAAAGCTCTCACGTCAATTCCCCTATGGTCTTGCAACGATAGCTACAGACTCTCTGAGGAAGCACTTATGTCTCATTCCTCATGTGGTCTCGATGCGTGTGTAAAATAAGAACACTCTTGGGAAGCACAAATTCATATTCCCGTAGGTCCTGCATACAAATCTAAAACCAACAGACCTTCTAGGGAATCACTTAATTGTCTATTCCCTTTTTGATCTCCCGCACCAGGTTCTCACTTCCCTGAGCAGTCTAGTTGTGCGTAATCGACTATCAGTATCCCTAAGTAAGTTCAAAAAAATACTTGGATTAAATCTACCATGCATCAAAAGCATTTAAACAATAGTAAACACATGAAATCAATCATAACAAGTAATCTAGCAATTTCAATAGGGTTTTCCTCATAGGGAAATGGTGCCAAACGGTGATAAACAGCCAAACAGGGAAAAACACTAGTGGGTGATCCTCAAACATGAAACCAAGCATACATTAGCAACAATTAATCATAAGCTAATATGCTATCTTGGGAAAATAAACAGTAGGATCAAAATCCTAAACCCGTGATACCTGATACATGGGTATCCGACAATTTTGCAACCAAAACTCAAAGAACATCAACGTAGGGAAACAAACCACCTACCTCGATCCTCGAAGATCGATATACTTGAACCTTAGCCCGTGAATCATCCTAGAATGGAGTAGATCTGCAAAAACGACTAAAACGTTCAACCTCAGATAACTCACACGAGAGGAAGAACCAGGAAAAGAGGCCAAAGAAGAACCAAGAACTCACTGTTGCGATTCTTCTGCAATCGACAGAGTTTGATTCGGACAACCAGTGATGGATAGGTGGATCGGAGAAGAATAGGCCTCCTCGGACGCTCTGTACGGGATTAGTCTGAGAAGAAGACGTTAATGAGCATTAGGCGCGACCTTGGTCCGATTAATGAAAAAAAGGAAAGTACACAGTGTGTACTTTTAAAGTACACGACGTGTAGTGGGTTTTTTCATACTCTGCCAAAATTGGCCTCCACGTCACCCCTACACACCGTGTGTGTGGGCCGGACACGGACAACACATGGTTTTGAGTGGGAAAAGAGTACATGGCGTGTACTCCGAAAGTACACGGCGTGTACTTCAAAATTTTCCAGAAACTCCACCTTTCTCTAAAACTCCAGTAAAAGGAAAAACATACCTGAAATGAAAATTCGGGTTCTTACAATATTAAATCTATAATTAATTTAATTTTGATTTTAATAATGGTAACCTCATATTAGGAACTTTTTCAATGATGATGTTGTTGATCATCCTAAAAACTATTTTTCAAATTACCATTATTATGCTCATTGGATCCAAGTATAGAATACCTCTTACAGTGATCGACACATTCTTATTTGATCTATGAAAAACACTGATGAAATTTCTGGTGCTATCATGGTGGATATATCATCTTATGTTTTTTGTCTTGATCACAACAAGATATTTCAAGCTTGAAGGATTCTCCCTTATTCTTTTTTATCTTGAGAGGATGAGAGGAGGAATATAGTGATAAGTACATTGTGTAAAGCAATTATCAATTCTCAATTAACCATTAAAAATATTCATAAACATCTATTTATAGATTTAGGGTTTAGGTAAATATATTTTTAATTACGTACCAACCATTAAATAATACAGTAAACAATTTCTTACCTATGAAATAAAATAATAATAATAATATTTTATTGTGTGCACTAACTAGCAGGTGGCGACACAATCATAATGAGGGATGATGATGACCCATACATGATGTGGGTAGGTGAGGATGTGGGCATGACACATGCTTGGTGACACAAGCAGGATAATTCATGCATGACGATGCACTGGTCCTTCAGGCCATGCTAATGGGATACTTATTCTTGGGTGTATGAGCTATATAATGGGTCTCCATCTACCTAGATTGAATGATGCCTTTTTATTCTTAACAAAAAGTGGATTCATCACTAACATTAAAAAATATTTTTAAATATTTATTCATAAATAAATATTCTATTTATATTCTAGTGAATAAATATTTATAAAATATTAAATAAGTAAAATCAATATTTTATTTATAGTTTAGTGAATAAATATTTATTTAATATTTTTGAAGAACAAAAAATGAATATAATTATTCCTTGATCTTGAGAATAACATTAATTCAAATAGAATTTAATTGAGACCATTGTAAACGCTTTGTGCGTGACTCTCTAGCATTATTTCTCATTGGAATTAGGAAGGATTTCCTAAAGTCTAAGATTACTGTCTAGAAATGGGTTAAGGTACCCAAGAGAGAGAACTTAATGCCATAACATTGATAATAACAAATGAGATCTCACTTTGCAATATAATCACTTTGTATCAATATCTCACAAAGAAGGTTTCACATCTATGTCATTAACCAATATGATTGATACATATTTCTTTATCTATTTATACTAAACATGTCACTACAATATGGACAAGGAATTTAATACGATGGTTCCATTTAAATGAGAGAACATATAGAGGAATTCCCAATATGGTAGGGATTACTATGATATTGTGATAACATTACGAATTCATGGGTATGATATTTGATTAGAGATGATAATAGAACATTGCAAATGACCATGGTGCACAATATTTGAATAGTGGTATGATATTTTGGGTGGGAATATATACCCAAGCATTGATGTTGGATATCTTGAGGGTGACTATATATCCCCTTGATTTATTCCTAGTATATCCCTCTAGGATTAGGTGGAAGCACTATTTATGTATTGGTTTAGGATTTACAAGAGATTTTATTCCCATGATATTGATTGTGGGATCCAGGGTGGGTATTCCATTTGATTTCCTAGGTTTCCTAGAAATTTATCATGCCTAGATGTTATGACTGCCTAGGGATTCCCCCTCATAGGAACAAGTCATTAACCTAGCATTAATAATGCCTAGGCACTAACCTATGGTTCATCCTAAGGTATTAAGGATGAGGGATGCCTAGTGATGA
The DNA here is from genome assembly GCA_963277665.1 of Viscum album. Lineage (NCBI taxonomy): Eukaryota > Viridiplantae > Streptophyta > Magnoliopsida > Santalales > Viscaceae > Viscum > Viscum album. The sequence goes on along the minus strand of OY728131.1, from coordinate 225,348,936 downwards.
CCTAGGATCCAAAAATCATGAGTGGAGGTGTGAGAAAATGACCCATAGAGACAGGATAGAGCCTCCCATGAGGTGATCAACATGTATAGAGACATTCTGACACTGAGACGAGGTAGGTATGGTCAATCAAGGTCATATAATTGCGGGTCATTGATGTTTTTTTAGCATGGCCCAAGCTATATGTATACTCCCTTGGGGAAGTTGGGATAATATTATTGGAAAGGTCCCCATTACATGATCAGAGAAATTCCAACAATTGATAAATCAGGTTTGAGTTGGCTAGGTTCACATACCCAAGGATTGAAATTGGTATATTTATATATTTTATTTCATATTTTTCTAGGATAGGCTGGGCATATTACACAAGCATGGAATTATGACAACATTTTATAGGTTCACCATTTGGTGTGAACTACTACGATTTATTTCTCTCAAATTGTATGTGAACCTAAATGTACATGAAACCTAATTTTTTACTTTTAGTTTGATTAAAAGGAATGGTGGATAGGGTGGAGGCCCTAGATTTATTTAATGAGAGAAGCTGCTCATGTGGAGTTTTAGGATCTTACTGGTGTAGTTCGACAACCATTGAGATTGGGTATATAACATGGATTGGAGTTATAAGTAGATCCTAGTGTATTTATTTTTAAGTTTTTTATTTTGTATATGTGATCCTCATAGTGGGTTATTATTTGTTGTATCCATGGCATGGATGTTCAATCCTTTAATACACTTCATTTTATTATATAATTTTAAGTTTATTTACTATTGTGTGTACTTTGATTTGTATGATGCTTGATTATTTTACTTATGATCTTGAACTCTAATATGGGGGTATATTCTCCCAAAAATACATTCTCAAAACTCTATTTCTAGTTAAAATCCTATGGCATATAAAGAGGTATGCTTGGGGGAAAGGTGGAGATCTGTTCCTGCTACTGTATGATGTGAGTTGAGGTAGGGTGTTACATGGGTAAACATATTTATGCTGATCTAATTATTGCTGGAATTGAACCATGTTATTAAAAATAAGTGTAACTTGATGGATGAGATTTTTCCGAGTTGGAGAGTAGTTCCAGGAAAGATAGGTAGTGGTGATCTGGGTAGTTGAAAGTGTGTTTGTAAGGAGACCAAGTACGGTGGTCAGACAAGATACTCGAGGATTGCACCAGATAATGGATTTTCAATGGTAATTTTCTAGTGTGGGATGATAGGACACATTTGATATTAGTGTAATTGTCCTTCAAAAGAGTTCCGATCATGTAAACAGGTTGGTAATTTGGAGAGGTGTTGTTAGAAAATATCATGGCCATCTAAGAGTCATGGGTTAGGTCAGAATTAGGTATTTTAGGTAGGAATAGGTTTAATACTAGGAGTTAGTAGCAAGGATATAAATTCACATGCAAGACATGACAGGGAGAGAGATACTCAATAGTGGTAGGAAGTGGCCAATTATGAGTACAAAATCGAAAGGTTGGATAAGAATTAGGTAGTCAGGATTCAGGCTTGTTTTATACGGTTTAAAGGACATATCTAAAGCAAGAAGAAGAGTTGATGACAATTAGAGCGATGCTGTGAGGGTGTCCATGGTTTTTAGTTATGATTGAAGAATATTGGTCTACAATGTGCTTTTATGAATAGTGAATTAACCCAATGTTGGTTAATATTTGGGAATCAAGGGTGATGTGGGAATTATATCGTAATAAGGTATGATTGATTATTTATATGGGAATCAAGTGTGATGAGAGTTCTATGTGGGCATCGAGAATGACATGAAAACTTATTGGAGTCATTTATAACACTATTATGAGATGAGTACCTGATGTGAGAATGATGATGTATGATGGTTTTTACCTTGGTGTTATGGGATGATGGTAATTTTGTAACCATCGAGATATTTATATGTAAGGAAGGGAAGTTATCAAATAGGTATTTCCTATGGATGGGAGTGTCCACTGAAGGAATCAACTTATTCTATTGAGTAGATAATGTAGTATAAGTATATGGTATTGAGACCGATGCGTTTAGTGTCATATCAGTGTTTGGTAAGTGGATATCATGACACTTGGTGTGAATGAGAGTGTGGGTTAATGTATGTCCAAAATATCTTTGGGACAAGCTATGATAAGGTGAGGAGTTTGTAAAACCCCAGTCTTCATCTAAGTCAATAACCTATTTTTTTGAAACCAGTGAAATTTACTAGGTTTTAAATATTTCTAGGGTTAATAGTGACATGATTAGTGATTTATGTGAATTAGGTATGTTTTAAGCTAAAAGGGTTTCATATTAAAGATGTTCATGCCAGGACATAAGTTGTCACAATGTGAAAGATATGGATAGAGTGGTTTTGGGGGAAGGCCATTCGATTGAGCCAGTTGTGGGATCACCCCTCCCTCTCTTCCATTGGTTCAAAGAGGGAAATATCACTTGATTATTTCCATATATTAGAACCATTTATTTTAAGAGGTATCCTAAGGTAAGGCTAACACTATGTATCCATTCTTCTTTGATTTCTCTTGTTTACTTGATTTGACGTTCCATTTATGTCTGTTATGCCCTATTTTTAGGGTTTTTATCTACTTTTATGACTTATTTCATTTGAGACTAAATCATAGGATAGTATTCTATGGTGTAAGACCCATAAATTTTATGATATAATCCTCTTTAAATAAATTTAAATTCCTTGATATCCTGCTTTATAGGAAACACTGAGTTTAAATAAACCATGAACAACTATTGAAATATTATTATATGGAAGTTATGTCTTAGTCATTAGATTGATGGATATGAATAATATTAAATACATTATGAAATTAATGTAAAAATATTTTATTTAATTTAAATTTATTGATTTACTCTTAGGAAATAAGTACTCAATTTTTAGTAAAGTCGTTTTATGCTTCAGTAATATGTTTTTTCAAAAATGATTTTATTTCATTTTGTTAGTGGATATTGTAATTAAATTATATCACTTTTATAAATTTAATTTTATAAAAATATATATATTTTTTTGATATCATAATATCAAAATTATCTTAGGGTTAATGTTTTGGAATTTTCCAAAAAATATAATTTTCGGAGAATTGTGAAAACACATATTTTTTAGAAAAATTATATTTTAATTTCTTTTAATTAAAAATATTTATTTTTATTTTTATTGTTTTTCAAATTATTTTATTTTATTTTTTAAAAAATCATTTAATTTATTAATTTTTTATCAAAATTATACTTGATCTTTGTATAAAAATAATTTTACACGCAAAGATATATTTTTCATAAAACTGTTTTTCATCGTGCTTTACAGTATTTTTATAAAATGAGTATCTTCCACTTATAGAGATTTAATTTTTTAAAATTGATTCCATATTTTAAATCAACATATTTAATATCATTGTATAAGTTCAACTTAAATTTTGGTCATAATGAGTAGTAAAAACAATAATTTTTTTTCACCATCGTAAAAAGGTAAACCAGGTTTAATTTTGTTAAAAATAAGTGATAAGGTGACCACTTTTCATATTAATTATTAATTTGAAAAGTTATTTAGACCTTTATGAACATAAGTTTAATATTTAATTGTTTATCGGACACTTGTCGATGAAAATGAGTTATATAATATTTTAAGTAAATAAAAATACAAAATGTTACTAGCTTGCATTATAATATCAATAATATGTTCACATAAGGATAAAATATTGTGATAAAAGGGTATTTTTAACATGATTAATTTATTTTAATTGTGTTTTTTTAATTTTCGAGTAATGGTATAATTTCCTTAAATACTTAGACAACGTTGACATAGTTCTTGTTCAAGCAGTATAAAAATCAAATTAAAAACTTTTAAAAACATTAAATCTATTTTTTTTGTGGTGAATTATTGTTTAATAATATTTTAATAGTTAATAATAACTTATTATTAATGATAAAATTATTATATTCTACTTACATTTTTATATTGAGGTATTTGAAGTCAAATTAAATGAATAGGGTCAAAAATGGCATAATGAAATTTTATGAAAAATAATAGATTATTGAATTATTTAAAAAACATAATAATATTTAAAGAGTAAAATTAGAATAATAAGTGGTATAACTTTTCATTCCATGGACATTTAAGGGAATTATTTTTACCTTATATGTAAAATTATAACTCTTTAGTATTGAAAAAGTTGTTACTGTGGTCAAGGTTAAAATTATTTAACGAAAGGGTTAAAAGAGATGTAAGGTTTAAAATACCTCACAAACCATTCAAAATTTTATTAGTTGAACAGATTTCGTCCATATCATAACTTATCTTCAAGATTTTAGCTACATTGTTCAACTTTAACATTAAAATAAATTTATTATATTTATATCTTTTTTTTAAATTCCATGTGTGTCCTTTCATTCACAAAAAAGGAACCACCTCTCACCTCTTATGTACACCACCTAGAGCCACTTATCTTAACCTAACCCCACAAAAAACTCTTCCAAACATCCTTATTCAAGTTATTGAGGTTCTAGTATTCCCAAAATACCAACCCTAGGTTACTTAAGTAGAGATCTAAAGGAGATCTTTCAAAGTAGTGTAATCATCTTCATCGATCACTTTCATTTTTATTATTATTTTACAAACTTAAATTATTTACTAAAAATTAAAATATAATAAACCAATATCTACCATATATTGTGATTTAATTATGTTTATGGAATAATATTTATCCATCTTCTTCTCCATAAAATGGTAAATAAATTCATCACTCGTGTGTGTGGAAGACTACTGCCTTATGAACCAGTTTAATTTTTTTCCATTAACACCTCCCAAGGATTTTCAAAAGGATGGAAATAATAAATATATATAATTATTATGAAATAATTATAATCCTTGAAGTATAATATATCATCTATTTCTATTTCCTCAGAAATATCTGGGAGGTTAAATGTTGTGCACAATCACCCACATTGGGCTCACCATATATTAACCTTTCACAGAAACTCCAAATGGTCCCTACATCCATAACTGGGTATTAAATTTCTTTACAATGGTAGGTGGTCAGTTGGGGTTTCAAACCTAATGATTCTTAGTAAAACACATTTTTGAGAGGATGAAAGGTCAGACTCATCACACCCTTTTAGGGGGAATTATTGCATACTCTTTGTATCTCTTATAGATTTAATATATGTTCATGAATCTATTTCCAATCCTGTTATGGGACTATTTACTCTAATAAAATGAACATAGGTTAAATAATTTTATGTGTAAAAGAAGGGGATCCCATCAGTGAATCCATATTTATGTATCTACGGTTCTTCATCCATTTCCCTTTGGTGGGTAGCAACTTATATGTTGAAGCCATATGAATAGGCCCACTAGTGTTTTTCGTTATTTAGGGAGTCGATTAATATCTCAAGGATGGGATTGAGCCATTATGAGGTATCCCACATATCCTGTTTTATAACCGGAATAAAAACTCACATAGTTCATTAAACCTGCGTAGTTTAATGTCATATGAAAATGACATATATATGGGAACTTGGGCACCTGGTATTCAAGATTGAGTCTTGAGAAGGAATCCAACATATACTGATTATGGTAGAAATCAGATCTAAAATAGTTCATTCAGCCTCTATAGTTTAACATCGTACAAAAATGACATGTATTTGGGAACTTTGGAACATGGTATTCAAGATAAAGTCTCGAAGAGATATCCTACGTATCCCAATTATGGTAGGAATCATAGTTTTCATAGTTCGTTCATGCCCTTGGGACTGGCCCCTTGGTAGATTCTCTTATATAGAGGTAATCATATCATGCCACTCATCGGGGATTACACACTTAGGTTTCCTTGGATATAGGAGATTCATGATCTGAATGATATGGCCATTTCAATTCCCTAAGACCATGTGAGCTATGATCAATGTGAGAAATAAGAGATAACAAGTAATTAGACACATTTCATATGGATGTTAGACTTATATACTCAAACAACCCTTGGTATATTTATTATGGAGCTTGGGATTTAAGAAGGCATCCTATATATCCGGGTAAAATAATGAATCAGAGTTATCATAGTTCAGTTGGATTCTCTGCCCGCTGATGGATGAGGTGTAATTATCAGCCCATGGGAATGATTGTGTCATTATGGTTGAAATGTTTGATACATGAGGGGACCTACACCGAAGTTTATTTCTATTTGATATTGGGTCATAGAAAGGAATTCTATGTATGCAAGTTGTTATAGGAATTAAAGTTAACATAGTTCAAGGCGTTCTCAATTTGTTGGTGGATGAGGGAAGATGATCATCCCATGAGAGATATTGGGTGTTAATGGTTGGAATTTCAGAGACATAGTAAGACTTACACCAAAGTGGATTCCCATTTGAGTTTGTGCACGGGACTTAGGAAGGTTTCCTATGCATCTTGGTTATAGTAGGAACCGTAGTCCTAATTGTTCAATGAGTTGGGGTTCGCACACTAAGGCTTCCCTATATGAATGAAATTATTATTTAAACTCCCTAAGATACATGAGCTACGATCAGTGTAGGAACACAGGATGACAAAAAATATGTCTCACTACATGCATATGTGAGTCTTATGCACTAGGACTACCCTTTGGATGTTTATTATTGATCTTGGACTTTAAGAAAGTGTCCTACAGATCCTTTTAATGGAAGGAATCACATTTCTTGTAGTTCATTTCGTCAGGGATTACACACTAACATTGTCCTTATATAGAGGCTGGACAAGGTTATTAAGTCCTAGGATGCCCGGTTGACCTGGTTTGCTTGTTTTACTATCATGGGTTGATTGTCTACTCGACATGCCTTGACTGTATGCTTGAAATGTTAGAGGATGTCTTCTTGAAATTTTCAAATACAATCGAATGACCAGGTTAATTTTTTAGAGTCAGATAACTTAGATGGAATATCTAAAGTTTGTATCATGATCATGTATGTCTTTTCCAGAGGAAATAGTAAGACCTAACTGGATTTTCCTAGAATCCATTGCATGATCCTGACTGACATGATTAGAGGGCATCCCACGATCCAGCTGACTTGCCCTGGTGTCATCCAGAATGCAGGAAGATGCACTTGGAGGGAGCTGTGAGAGTCTTTGTGACATGGATACCAGGGTTATGGATGTCATGGATGACTTGTCCATGCATCATTGCGAATGCTGGCTAACATGTTTGAGGGACGTTTCAAGAGCCAACTAACATACCCAGATTGTATCACAATATCTGGATGGATTGTATTGGGGATGCAGTGAGAGCTAGTTGACATGCCCTAGTGATATCACAATACTTAGCTGACATGTACTAATGTTTCCATATTATCTGGGTGACACATCTATAGGACATTTTGAGGATTGGATGGTGATCCCAGAGGGTTTTAAGAGACTTGGGTGGCATACCTGGAGGTTCCATGTAACTTTCTATTACAAGTACAAGAGATTTCACATGATACAAATAGTATACCAAAGGAGCGTCGTTTGACCTGGGAGACATGTCTGGGTGCTGTCACACAACATGGGTGGCTCATGCGAAGTGCATGAGGATCAACTTATACATTCTTCTCATAAGTCTCCCATATTTTAGTCTTCTTTAAAACCTTTTCCTACACATGCCTTAAAATTTTTCTGTGTTATCTTTTTTTACGTCTTGTGTGCTTTAGTAAATACATGGGATGTCCTTCATGTAACCCACCAGAAGTCTTTCACATGATCTATGAGTGATCACATGAAGTGTCTATGCATGCTGCATGATCTCTCCAGTTGTTCCCGGAAATCTTACATAATGGAAAAATTTCCCGATAATGAGATAAGCCGCTTCGGGAAATCCTCTATGATGCCTAGGTGTGCCAGATTGGGGTTCCATATAATATTCCATATGTATCCCTCTTTTTTCATGAAATGGTGAGGGATTTAAAGGATTCCTTTCCCTTATTATTCTATAATCTTGATGGTGTGTATCATGAAAATCTAGGATGGATTTGGTGGATGGAATTTTCATCACGTATCTTCATGAGGTCCTGATGTAGGTTATTCCAGGAGCGTCGCATGATTTTCAGCGACTATGAGACCATACCTTCAACGCCGCATTTATTGGATTGTGGCCAATTAAAGGGATCTTGTCAAATCATGAGGACATATTTTGGGTCTTTTGTATTGTTAGGCCTACATGTATAAGGACTTTCATGAGATCCGGATGCCAACTCAAAGGCTTTTTCATGATCTTTTATGACTTGTTCAGGATATTCCCTGAGACAATGATGGCTTTTCAAGGGGATTTGTGAGACCGTGATGGTGTGTCACATGAGTTTTATGACCACAAGAGGCTCGCGTATTTTCTCCTATTTTTTTCATTGTTAATTTTACAAGGGACTAGGATCTTGCGAGATTTCTTGAGTGTTTTTTAGGATAATAATTTTCCCACTGGTGATGTGTCATGTGACCAAAAAAAGGTCTTATAGTGATGCATGTAAAATTCCTGGATAAACTTTTATGCTTATTTTTTGAGGAAAATTGGGAGAGTGGGACTGCCTGGATTTGTTTGATTCATTTCATGTTATGAGGATGACATGCCAATGGGCTCTTGCGTGACTAGGAAGACATGTCACCAGGGCTTCCATAGTGACGCATGGTCTATATGAGTGCGCCACATGAGTTTTATGGCCCCAAGAGCCTCGTTCCTTTAATATTTTTGTTTACATTTTTTATTTTTTAAAGATTGGGAATCTCTTAAGGGTGTATGAATGTTTTTTAAGAAAATAACTCTACCTATCTGTGATGTGTTATGTGACATTTATGACTGCAAGAGGCTCCAAATTTTTGGATGTTTTCTTCATATTTTCCAAGGATTATTGGATGGTTTGTTAGGAAACCACCTCTTGACAATTATCGTGATCTAAGGGTGCTCACCTGGCAGCCTCCGTGTGGTCATTGACAATCTGGGGGCCTTCATTAGAGCGTAATGACTTTTTAAGGGGCTCCATGGGATCTTACATAGGCTATTCCATGCATGACTGTCTGCATGGCCTTTCGCAGGTCATGCAGTGTTGTGTTTCTTGAAGGTTCACTTGATTAATGTGATCATGAAAAACATCTTTTTAATTTTTTTCATTGAAAATAATATCCATATTTAGGTATTTATTAGTTTTTAAATTTGAAAATTCTCATTTGGTTGGTGTCAATAAATGCCCCCTCAGGAGAGACATCTATGTGGACAAGGGCTTGGTTATGAAGAAAGTAAATACCTACCTGAGGCTTTGGTGATGTCACCAATCGGTGACTTGTGAGATGTTTAGTCTCTCATGAAATGTTTTTTATTCTGTAAAATTTCCTATATATAGGGGAATAGAGAGTGATTCATTCACTGTCTACTCGATTCACCAGAGCTCATGTTCTATACATTCATCGTGTGACTTTTTTGTAAGACCTTCCCACAAGAACCCATCATGAAACCTCGCCAAAAGACGGTTTTGAGATAACCTATTCTCAAGACACTCTTTTACCAGGTTCCCACTCAAATAAATCCACAAACTTATATTTGGTAATTATTTTAACTTTTTCCATGGGGTTTCATGATCATATTGAGGGTTTCAATGGATCTGATGGATTGATTGCAAGATCCTATGACTATTATATGTATCACATGACTATTATAAGGTCACACAATCACAATCCTCTTTAGGGGTCATGTGGTTTCAAACTTCCTTGATAGTTTATGGGATCTATGATTTCATGAGGAGTCTGGTGACTCTTAAATCTTTTATTCGATTGTGAATGACTTGCTAGTTCATGTGATGCACATGATACTTCTGTTTTTAGGCCTTTGAAAATATTTTATTTCATTTGTTTGAAATATTCCACTTACTTTTATTCCGATGGATTTCAGATCTCATCTAATTTCAACTACTATGTCTAATCAATGGGACATGGTTTCTTGAAACTACAATTCTAATGCTCAATATCACGTGAATTATGATAATGCAATTTTGTAATGGATTCTTCAATTGGAGCTTCAAAATTATCCTTTATCACACTAGTGTCCCCTATATGTGTTCATCTTGTGGGATTATGTTTTCATTCCTCCCCCATACTTCAATCTTTAATATTGCAGAGTGTCAAAATTTTCATGACTTTATTTAGATGAAAATTATCAAGGATGGGTGAATGGCCAGAGCTTAATCCTAAGGGTTGTCTTATATGTTGGAAAACTCTCCCTTGGGTCTGAACAACTGTGATTTCACTCATCAACCCATCACTTAGAATAACTCAAGTATATTTGTATCTTACCTAAACAACACAGATGGTGGATAGAGATTGAAATGGGATCTATGTCATGGTGGAAACATTTATGATGAATGGGTGTGGCCATTATAGGTCCGGAAAAGATTATTATTATTTTTTAAATAGTTATATACTATCGATATTTTTTAACCAGTATGGATTTCAAAATTTATTTTCCATTTCTAGCCTGAACATATTTGAGAGCTGGTTATCCATTGGTTCCTTGGAGAAAAATAATTTCATCTATCCCATGATGATGTGGGAATCAACTTATGTGATATCTACTAACTATGTGGGATTCCCCCTCTCAGAGAGATATACAATGAGTTCCTTCCTTCTATAGATGTCGAGGATAACCCTTTGCAGACTTCCATCTGGGTGAGGGGCATGCTCATCATTTTGATGAAAATGTTATGAAAGGAGCTGACTATCTTCTTGCTTATCTATTTCAAAGATTGGATAAAAATCTTCCTCTATCGCAGCAGAATCAGATCAAACACTATACGCCCCCATCGGTGCCCTTCCTAGAAAGTTTGTGATAGTGACAACTCATATTGGGATATTTTGGAAGCCGAGGATCATACTTCAGGGAGATATTGAGTGAATCCAAAGATCACTCCAAGCCTTAGTCTCATGGGATTCATGGAAATATTCCTGAATGACTGTATTTTACTAGTTGGGGATGCATGTTTAGGAATCTGGTCCAGTACACTGGTGAAGGAAACATGGCGAGTAGAGAAACCATGCCTTATTATGGTGGTGCTGACCCTTTCATGCAATTACCAACTATTGGGACACATTAAACACGAAAAAATACCTTATAGGATTAGTGAACCTTTGCATTTTTTATTTGTCTAGATAGGGGAGCATTTCCATTGCTATGAACACTACAATTCCACCAGGATCCCTGATGCCTTATCTTGTCCCACGTTTGTAAACATATCTGGGATTGGGGCTATGTCAATAGGCTCGGATGAGGTTATAGATGTATTGAGTCAATCAGATAAATTTTATTTCACCACTTATCATGCATCGACTCGGCTGATCATTGATATTGGAAGTGGCACTCTCGATGGAAGGTCTTACGGGATCTCCCTTCAGGACATAGTTCTGGCAGCCAGGATGGGCAAGATGATCGTCTGTGAGCCATATACACCTTATCAGTTTAATTGACAGTTTCAATAAACCAAAAGGGTCTCCCATTTTTCTTTGGATTGTGTGTGAGGAGAGTGACACCCTAAGATCATCCTCCAGTTTTGGATGATGTTGGTGCATGAAGAAACTGATGATGAGATAATTCTTCCCTTTGATGATGCTTCTGCTATTTTTAATCAGGATTATGGCCAGGCTTGGGTAGTATCTTATCTGTGTGGTGTGCTAATCCAATTGGTTCATCATGTGGAAAATTCATTTTCCTCACCAAAACCTATGTCTGTGGAAATGATGGAGTTGGTTCAAAATGTGAGTGAGACTTCGAGGAAACACCATTATTCTTTTGACAACTATCTTAATAGTGGGACTAAATCTGTCGAGGAAGCCAGCCCTCCAGACAAGAAATAGATGATGCATCTATTAAGGGGAGGATATATAGAGCCTTATATACTATTTCCTTATTAGCTAATATGACTATTAATCCTTTTGTAATTCCTATCCCATCAATCATAGAAGCTTTGAAACAACATAGGATGATCTAGAAGTAGAATCACACCTTTATTACTGAGAATCATTTGGAAACATTTAGTGACTCATGGGAATGCCTTCATCAAGTATTTATTGACTTAGGGGTGCATGGTTTGATTGAAAACAACTATATGTAATCATAGGACAAATTATCCTAACTTGGAAAGATTTGAACACCAATGAGAGTGTCTTGAATGATATTGAAGATGAGGCTCCCCTTTTTTAATAGATGAAGGTGGCATTGGAGGAATTGGAGTAGATTCTGCAGTTTATATCTAAATTGCAATCCCATATTGATGGATGGACCACATAAATATGGATATTTGAGAAAATAATAGCTCTCCTGAGGTATGAACTTTATATGTCATCATCCTAATTGGAATCTTCTCAAATAGATTCGAAGAGATGACTAGTTTAATGAAGACTCTCCATCCTAGGGTAGAATTAGAAGATGCAGGGTGAATGGCACTTCAGCGTTCAATTGACGCTTCTCACCAGAATCTTATTAACTTTGAAAACTCTTCAAATATAATTTTATTTTAGTTTGACCATTTATTGGTACTATGTTTTTGATGATATTCATAGGGAGACTCTAAAATGTGGAGATTCCTCCTATTTCATGTTATCAATGGATGTATTTTCTAAACCTTTCATGTTACTGACCAGTTTTTGTTTCATTCATGACGTGCATGAATCTTCACTGATACTATATTATATGAATCACTAATGATACCTATACTTTACCTAATATCAAGCAAAACTGAATTTATAGATCTAATTATTTAAATCATAAAAGATTCTTCTTAATAAGTTCTCATTAATTCCCACCAACAATAGATTCATTACTAATATATCTGCTCTAACTATCTTGAGATTACGTAATTCATAGAAGGATAATTGGGTATAATACATGTCCTAAAGGGAGAGGGATTTATCCTTTTCCAAAGCCAATAGTATTGGATAGAGTAGCCTGATTTTTTCCAAGGACATTTGGTGGGCCTTACAATATTTTCTATTCTTACAGTCTAAATCAAAGTTGTCCTATAATTTAGGGCATTTTATCTCAAAAATTCTATCGCTGTAGTTTAGGATCTTTTAGAATAGACCTTCTACCACTGTAGTTTAGGATATTTTAGCTTGGAACTTTTATAGCTGTTATTTAGGTTATTTTATCTCAGACCATATATCACTATTGTTTAGGTTATTTTAGATCATACCTTCTATCAGTGTAGTTTAGGGTATTTTATCTTTGGCCTTATATAATTGTAGTTTAGGGTCTTTTAGCTTAGACCTTCTATCTCTGTGGTTTATGGTATTTTAGCTCGGACCTTAGGATTCCATGTAGTTTAAAGTCTTACTTCCAAGACTTGATTGATTATCATGGAATATGGTGTAGACATGTCAGGAATAACACAAAACACCATGAGGTGTTTAGTTCTTCCATGGTTTTTCGAGGATCATGAGGATTAGAGATCCTTAACTACAAGGAGAAGATGCCTCTAGTTGGTAGGTGAAATCCATTTTTCATCAGTAGCATTTTCAAATAGAGATGATTTCACTCTTTTATAAGGGTCATGGATGATTTAGGAGGGGAATATTGGTTGAGGGAAAAGTACTAGGGATTCTAGGTCCCCTAGATAGTTGGAGTATGGGTGATATAACCTATATACCAAAAGTTAGAGTTACTGAATATGGTATGGGGAAGACATGCCAGGGATGAACTATAACACCCTGAGGTTCTAGATTTTTCCATGGTGTTTTAAGGCTCACAAGGACTGAATCTACTTTCTTGAAAGGGGGAGATTGATTTAGTTGGTAGGTCAAAGACTTTATGAATCGATAGCATAGTAAATAAAATATGATATCCACTCCTTTATGAGTTCCATGAGATATTTTTGAAGACTCAGACATCCAAATGATGAGTTTGGGTATGGAGGAAAACTATCTAGGAAGGATTCTGGCACCCTAGGGCCGTTCCTTTCTTAATTATTAACATCAACCCCTATGCCATGTGGTTCCAAATCACAAGTTGTGGGCCATCAAAGGTTCATAAATGGAGGGTCGCATTATTTCTTCGAGAAAGGGTATAAAACACAATGATGTAACATTGGTGATGATGTATCTAGTTGGATTTTTTGGTATGAAGATTTTTAATCATGGACCAATGTGTCGTGTCAGTTGAATGATATTAGAAAATCATACCATGAATGACCTAGAACACACTAAGGTGTTAAGTTCTTACATGGTGATTTCAGCGATCACGTGGATTAGAAATCCCTTTTTTATAGTGCGACATTTGGCTGAGAAAAATATGTGCATATTCAAGATCCATAAGAATACTTAAACAGTCAAACAAAGGGTCCCTTGAAGCTGGGTATCCTTTTCTAAGGGCCATGGAATGTTTATGGTGATCTGAGGTTCTCAAATCATGAAGTGTGATTTATGGAAATTGTAATATCCAAGAAGTGTTTGAGAACCCTAAAGTTTGTTTCATTTTCTAGTGAAAATATTCTCATGGCCTGGAGATGTGAAAAATCGCTACTCTAACTTATTCTGAACTAGGGGGTCCATCAATCATAGCATGGATTTTAATAAGGCTACTTAGTAGGCCGATGAGATTTATGCCTTATTTATTTTAAAACTATTTTTTAAAAAATATAGAGATGAATGGTTTAGTGAGAAAAGACATAAATTTTTCATAGGCCCCCTTCAGGAGTTTTCAACCTGACATGTTTTGTGTCTCTTTCACAAGAAGTTTAAGGTCTTCTGATTTGAACTATTACAGGATAGAGTTTATTAGTTCATATATATTTGAACAGAGTGCATGCCGTTTAAGGTCATAATGCACATGGACCTAATATGAGGGATGGTACACAAGAGCCTAATCAGGATACCCCGGGTCAAGAGTACCCCAATATCCTTCTGAGAGGGAGATGAAAATATTATAAATCATGGATTGAGGTTCTTAGGTCATGAGTAATAATATGTGACAATCAACCAGGAATTTTTTAAAACACACTGAGGTGATGAGTTCTTCCATGGTGATATCAGGTTTCAAAATTATCAGAAATCCATTTTTGCAGAGTGATGCATTTGGTTGATGACCATAGGTGTACATGCATGATCCATAGGTATGCATGAATAGTCAAAATAAATGGTCCCTTGAATCTTGGTACTTTTCACAAGGTCCATAAAATATTTATTGAAACATGAGGAGTCCAAAACATGAACTATGATTTATGGATTAAGGTTCTTAATATATGAAATAAGAACCCCGTACTCCAGCCAACTGAGGTAAGGATCTAGTGGTCCTTTGATAAAGAATAATAATGGATGATGTTCTTTATAGTTTAACATTGTGTAGTAGGGACATACTTACTTCCATGTTGTTTAACATCACACATCAAAGAATTTTCCTTGAAGTTTAATGTCATGAAGTAAGGACATATTTTTTATATAGTTTTAATGTCATGCGACGAAGACATTTTTCTTGCAGTTTAATCCTCATGCAGTAAGGACACGAGAATTGGTGTGAAAAATTGTGCAAGATATATTACATGAACAAGAAGGAAGTATGTATATCTGAATTGAATATAAGAAAAATGGTCTTGTTTGGAACATCTCCTATGCTGTTAGGGTTTATTTAATTTATAAATTGTTGTAGTGGGGCCCTGAATTAGAGATCTAGGTGTCGCTATGTATCCTATGATGATAGGAATCAATCCACACGTAGTTATTGAATGGGAAACTTTGTACGCAAGTCTGACCCGCATGTAGAGGTGGGAATTTTTTCCACTGATTATTATAGTTTGGACCCTGTTCATATATAATAGAATCACTATATATTAAGTGGTGGCTGGAATCAACCCACATGTAGTTCTCGAGTAACTGTGCAGTTTAACATTATGAGGAAAGGGAATTGGCTTACTAACATGAAAAGGGGTATTGTGGCTGGACCCAAGGATGGAAATCTTTGTGTGACTACATATACCTCATTAATATGAATCAAGCCACACATAGTTCTTGAATGGAGGTGTGGTAGGAGACCAATCACCAACTATAGTGGTCCTATTGGGTGAGGTCCACATGAATGTGAAACGTTATGCCATTCAAGGGATATCAACCGTGAAATTTAATGTCATGTGGCGAGGAATCATGGTATTCCATTTAAGGTCTTGAATTTAGGACCATGATGAGCATGTTGTGAGTTGTTATGCCTTGTTTATGTTGGGAACCCATTATTTAATTTCTTAATCTCACATGAGCTATAATCGGTGTGAGAAATAAGGGATAGAAAGGGTTACTCTCCCTATGAAGAGGTAATTAAGGATAGGATAGGATAATTTTGTATCATGTGGTGGTTGGACCAAGATATTGGATTGATATATCCCTACATATCTCATTGAAATGAGAATTAAGCTGTACATAGTGTTAGAAACCCATATATCTTAATATAATGCGGTAAGGGCATCAACCATGTAGTTTAATGTCTTGTAGTGAGGATGAAGGTTACCCTATATGAAAGGGAATAAAAAATGTGGGTCAATGTGGTTTTACATAATATATTACGGAAATATTCTAGGTAGTTTAATGTCTAGTGGTATGGACGAGGATCATATGACATGAAATAAAAGTAATATTGTAGCTAGGACAAAGACTAGAGGTTTGGGCATCACAACATGTCTTATGATGGCATGAATCATGCCACATGTAGTTCTTGGATGAAGAGACTACCTATGAAGAGATAAATATGACATGGGGATGGGGGAATTTCATTCTTCCTTTACACAAATCCATCTCTTATGTGGTGAGTAGTTTGTGAGATATTGCTTCCCGTTTAGTTTAACATGATGTAGTGAGGACATCTTATGTGAAATCTAACATCATATGTAAGGAAATGTTATGTATAGTTTAACATTATGTGGTTAGGATGTGAGATATTTTACAGTTTAATGTATTTCTTATAGGACTTGAGACACAGTGTAGTTTAACATCTTGCTATGAGGAAAACCTTATGGTGTTTAACGTCATGCCACAAGGACAAGCTTGTATAGTTTAACATCATGCAACCAGGATGAGATTGTATAATTTAACATTGTGAAACAAGGATGAAGGGTTCTTGATGATGGCTATGAAAAGTATGTATTGAGAAACGATGCATTGGGGGGGTGACAGATTTCCCATCGATTATGGAAATTGAGTAAGCTCTGTTGTGATAGAACTTATGTACATTATAAGACCCTTCCCATTTGGGTCACAGTTTTGGAGGCTTCTTTCCTAGTATCATTGGGGTTCTCAGATCCAACACCAGTTCTCCTTGTAGGAATTAATTGAGGAAAACCTTCTTATTAAATTTTTGTACGATCTGATTCGAATGGATTTTAAGGTTGTGAAATATGTGCAACCTGTTCTCATCAAGCCGCTCAAATTCATCTAGTCACTTTTGCAATTACTCTTCATCTGAGAGTTTTCCACAAATGGATATTTTGAGAAAATATAGATATAATTATATAGTTAACACTGCCTTGGTCTCTTATACTAATTAGTATGGCGTTTCTTATATAGCAATATGCGTGGTGGTATGGTAGGCCCATAAATCCTGGGGGATCTTGTCCAACTAGGACTTCTTATCCGTGTTCACTATTATTTGGAGTATATTTGATAGAGTATTATCTAAGGCCTATATATATCTATTATTTCACTACATGATAGAAAGATGATTGATTAGTCGCAATATTGTACTCCTGGTATAGTCTCACTAACTGTGAAGAATAGAATTTGGATCCATTATCCTTCAATATTGTGTGAGGGAATATGAACTAGAAAAATATATGAGACTTTATGAGTTTGATGATATTCTTCATCTTGAATCCCTTGAGGGGTATTTCCTCAGCACGATTTGGAAAATAATTTAGTAATAGTAAGGATGTACTTGAACTGCTTAGCTGCGGCTGGGGTATATGGCCCCACAATATCCATTCCCCAAATAGAAAACAATCATGAATATTTAGATGTATATTGAAATTTTGGGGGTTGATGGATGAAGTTTTCTTAGATCTAGAATGGATGACATTTCCTGGGGAATTACACATAGTCTTGTATCCTATTTTTCCAATAAGATCCCAACCTCTTGATTTGGTGGGAGATCCTTACCCTAGACCAATGAGAGCCATAAGAGGCCACATGGACTTCTTCCATGTAAATGTGAATATCTCTTTCTGATATGAATCTGATGAGTAATCTATCAAATCCACCCTTATAATAAATGGCATTGTTCTCATTTGGACCACCCCATAGGATAAATTTCATTGCATATTTCTGAATATGATCCCTTCTAGATCGATCTGTCAAGAGAGTCCCATTTTAGAGATAACCAATTATGGTATCCATCCATCTAGGGGTGGAAATTTTTTCATAATGATATGGGGTAGTGTTTACCTAATTGATTTCTTCCATATCACATATGAATACCGACACGACTATTATTTAGTGTGTGGTTTATATGATTACTTCCTATTGATCAGGGTCATCTAGGAATATGGATGCATTATAAAATGCATCGATGTAAGCATTCTATGATTAGGGAACATGATGAAATGTGAACTCAAAATGTAACTCTTCCATTAGTACCATGATGTAGCCAGTGAGAGGGTACAATTATTTCATTTTGATGGCATATTATCCATTGATCTTCTCTTTCACTAATTTTGAATCTCCTTTGATATCCATGTAGGCTATCCACAGCTGTATGGATAGTTCCAAGCTTGCGTTAAGGTCTTGGAATTCAACCTTATTATTTTTGAATCCATTAGATAGTGATAAAAAATAAGGAAAACTGCTTTGTTTGGTGACATAAATACAATCCCTAAGACAACCCAGTAGATCATTGGGTTTTCCATCCTTTTTTCGATAGGTCATTGGGAGGCACCATAAAAATACATCTTCTATGTCTAAGAAGTGGCATGGAAATAGGAGAACCCATCATATGGGAGCTTAGTGTCCACCAGTGTATTCTCTAGGGTGGGATGTTCTATGGGGAAATAAGCTATGGTTTTCCCTTTCAACGTCTTCGGTGATACGAACTAGATTTCATGTCGTTGAAGAATTACCACCCATAAGGACAGATTCCCAGTTAGCATGGGGTGGACAAGTTTGTACTTGAGTGGATCAATAAGGGAGACAAGATAGACTTAATGGTGCTATAAGTAATTTATTATCTTTCTCATTTTGAAGATGAGTGAAATTAAGTTATTATCGACATCTGAGTATGGGGTATCAATACCTATTATTGTTCGAATAAGGTAATTGAGACTATTCTTGATCCCCATATAATTTTTATATATGAGAAGGGTGACCAGTGAGAATTCCATAGAGGCCATGTACAATATGAGTATCCTCCATTCCACTAGAGGCATCAGAATTAGTGGGGACATTAGATGCTGCTTAAGACTTTCAAATTCTTCTTGGCAGCCCCCATATGATTGGTAAGTGCTTCCCTTCTTCATTATACTAGTGAAGGGGAGAGGTTTCCTGGCCATGTTGGCTATAAAATGATGAATTTAAGAGAGGTACCCTTATATTCCTCTTATCCATTTGAGATTTTTGGGGGGTGACATTGCTAAAGTAGATTTAGACTTCTCTGCGTCGACCTCAATGCCAAAGTGGCATACCACAAAGCCAAGGAACTTCCCTAATGTTATCCTGAATGTGAATTTCAATGGATTTATCTTCAAACCATGATATTGAAACTTGTCGAATATCATTTGATGGTATGTGAAGTGATTAAATCATTTTCTGGATTTGACTACAAGGTTGTTAACATAGAATTCATCTATTCTTCCCAATAATAGATTGTTGATAGGATACATGGCACATTGAAATCTAGCACCGATGTTCTTTAACCCAAAGTCATGATATGATATAAAAATATTTCCTATGGTTCCTTGAAGGAAGTGGCTTCCTTTACATTGGGGACCATTTTTATTTTATTATACCCTTAATACTCTTCCACGAAGGAAAGGACTTAAAAGATAGAAATTGCATCGATCAAGAGCTCTGTTATCATCAATGAGAAATAATCTTTTGGTCAGTGTAGATTAAGGTATCTTAAATTTATTTAGACCTTAATCTTCATGTTATTTTTCTTGATAGCGGTGATTTTAGTGAGCTATCTTGGGTATTTCACTTCTTGGAAAAAGTTTTCTTTGATCAATTTTTCAACTTCTGACTCTAAATTAGTGGAAAAAGAGGGGTGCATCCTCCAAACTCTCTTCTTGAAGCCTTGATGCTCCTCACGTTAGCTGAGATATTTTGTATCCATATCTGGATTCAGTCTGAAAATTTCAGTATATTTCCAAGGGAACACATATCAGTGTAGATTTAGAAATAAAATTTATATATCTTACTACTAGAGGGCATGGTGGCATTAGTTAGGATAGGTCACATGTCCCCTTTTATTCCTTGATTCACCTACCCGAGTTCATCGATGATGGTGGAGACACCTTCATCGAATGTGGGACGGTAGTTCATGAGGTCATGCTCCCCTTATTCCACCTCTGATTTTGTGGAAGAAATCTTAGACCAAGGTTAAAATATGGGCCATCTCTATCACTATCGAGGTGAGAGAGGCCATGAAAAAGGACATTATCATCCCCTACTACCTGTTTCGTTATAAATACATTCCATAGATGATTGTTTTTTTACACCACCACTAGGGACAGGAGCATCTTAGGCATCTAGGACTAGGTCTATCACCTCAACTAGCTTTATAGGGAGCACATAGTTGTTGTCAAGAATAATCTAGGGATTTGTAGAGGCAAAACCCAAGCCATTGGGGTCTGAAACCTTTATATCAGTATCCACCATTGGTTGTTTTCCGAACCTTTTATAGAAACATGATTTATCATATGTGGCTTCTCAAGTCTTGAAGGGTTCACTGTCACCATGTAGTATGCTGAACTTTCTATCAATTGGGTATTTTAGACATCAATGTAATGTTTAAGGTACAACCATGTGACTATGTAGCCAAGGCCTTCTAAATTGGACATTATATCCAGTGTCTTGATGTATAACCATAAAATCAACGTCAAATTTAATATCCCCAAACTGAGATTTGAGTTTCATATTCCTAAGAAAACTTTTATAAATATTATCATACGCTTAAATGGTCATATTTTTGGGAGAAAAATCTACATTGGTATATCCAAAACATCAGAGGGTTCGAATTGGGATGAGATTGATCCCTGATCCATTTTCAATTAGATCCCTTCAGATATAGACCTTATTGAGTCTACATAAAACATATTGGCATATGATGTTTCCATGGACGAAATCTTTCTGATTATGGTATATGAATGAGATGGTGAAATGGAATTTTTATAACATGGTCTCAATTCAATATAACTTGGATACAACAACTTCTATCTTAAATAATTATGGGTTTTATATGGATTTAATGAGTGCCACTCTGAGTTATTTTAAAAAATGGAGCACATCAAGGATTGAGAGATTATATGGGACAAACTCTAGCTATTTCAGAATGTCATTATTTTTTTCGAAAGGTCGACACTTCCCAAGGTGGGTTTTGCAACATCCCGACCTGTCATCACCTTAATTGAGGCCCTGATATGGTGGGTCACAAGACCACATGCATTCCTACCTATACATTAGAGGCTAGTTACTAGAAGTGAGTGTGTAAAAGAGGTACGGTGGGGATAATATTCCATCATATTAGAGTAGTATAGTAGATAACAAAATAAAATTACAATAAAATAATCATGATTAAGAAAGATAGTAAATATTGGACTAATAACCTATGGCAACAAAAAGTAGAATATAAGATATTTAGTATAACAGTGAATGAGAATAAAGAATATAAAAATGTATAATAACATCTAAAGCCACTAGGTTGTGTCATATACATGAATTCATAGCATTCTAATGTACAAAAGAGGGAATAAGGGACAAATATATACAACATACTATACAAAAACTACAAAAAAAGACTGCTCCACTAAAATCTCAAGAATATGATCAATCCATTGTTCTTATGATCTATCTATAAGTAAAGCATATCAAATATTTATAGTATGGTGATTTCCATTATCCACACCTAGAGACAAGTAATCTACTTGGGTTCTAAAGCCGGCCATAGTAAAGTGTGGGATAAAATCCCAGAAAGCCACCACCAATGGTGTATAGAAGTAATCCAAGGAATTCACATAGATAAACAATGTGAAAGTCTAAATAAATAATCATCAGGACTGAATAAATAAATATCAGTCTACTAAAGTTACTAATGGAAACGTGGAAGATCTACCATGTTTAGCTCTTGGCTGGAATGAGTGTTTGATCCATAGATATATATATTGAAATAATATATATATATATATATATATAGTATAGTTAAATATTTAATCCAACTATATGGACCAAGTACGTGCAGACATAATTCTCCATATACCTGCAATAGTAGGTGCTATCTAGATTGGGGCATAACTCAGACATCCATAACCAATCTAAAAGAGACTATAAGCTCAAGAAAAAAGGGTGCATTCCATGCATCCCATTAAGAGTTAGAGACATCATGATCAACACTTGAGAATGTGGGTGTGTCATCTTGCCAACACCTGAAAAAAGGGTCATGGTGCGTCATTCCCACCATCCAAATAGATTCAATGGTGTGAGATTTCATGCTCAACAACCAATGTAAGAGACTGAGAATATTCATGCCCAATAGATCCCTTATCATCACTCCATATCCTATATAAAATGTGTAACTATATTTATAATAATAACCATGAGGCATTAAGTCCCATGAATTATATTCATCAATCCCAAATATAGCCAAGGGAATTAAAATTCATATGAGAATGTTCATTATTATAAAAGATGGGTCATGGTCCTGCCACCGAATTATGTTTATTCAATTTAATCATAGAAATCCATCCAAAAGCTATGTAGTTCAATATAAATAGTCCATTTAATGAATCAATTCATGTAAATTCATTTTACAAGGCTCAATGAGGCACTTAGATGGTGTCAGTATCAATTAGGAAATTATCTACGAGGTAAATTCCATTTAAAAGTTTGGAAAATAACTTAGGAGGTTCTTTGGGTTTCATACACAATTATATAATAGAGTAAATTCCATTTATAATCCATGTTTAATGCTTAAAAGGCATTCCAGGCATTTAAGTAATTAATTATAAATGGAAAATTTTTGCGGGAACACCCAAGGGGTGTCAGTGTTTGAGGTTGGAATCCTTTATTTACATTACAATGATTATCGGGAGTATATCAAGGTGTGTATAACAATTTAGAATGAAGAAATCAATTTTAAGGTGATTCACAGTGAAGGTCGGCATGTGGAACAATAGAGAAGTTTTGAAAACACTATATCATTTGAAAAAAATGATGGGACCCCTACATTAAGGTCGTAAATGACTCCTCGTCTAATAGAGGCCTTGGATTCAAAGTAGATTGGGAGAAATTGAAGAAATAGTCCAACGCCCTAAAAATAGGGAAAATGATCTTTCACCTAAATAGAAAAACAAATACAAATTTAAACTATGATAGGAATTGAGAGGAATCGAGAGAACACATATAGCTATCCAACATATTTGATGGATCTTGTTTTTGACTTCAGATAGATAAGTTATCTCAATACCTAGGAGGAGAAGCTTGGGAGTTCTACTAGAGAGGGAGGAGTTCATCTACTAGGGAAATGAAGTGGTAAAAGAAGAAATTTGGTATATTATTTCATTAGGAAAAAAATGGAATTTCACTATCATAACTAGGGGTGCCCGGTTTGGCCATACCATTTAGCCAAATATTTCAAAAACCAATACATATTACTGTCTAAGGGAAGACCCCTCATGGTTAAGGAACAAATTTTCCCTAACTATGCACAAAACACACAAAAGTACTTTGTAAAAAAATAGTAAATGGAATACAAATGTGTGCACATTGGGTTGCATGGTTGTAGAAAACCTATTCGGCCCTCTTTTTCTCAAAGGGACCAAACACGGTTACCCCACATGGTTCTTAAAAACCATGCGATAACCATGCAACCTACCATGTTTGCCTATTTTTTAGAACTCCAGGCTCCAAACAAGCCCCAAACTCTCCTGGGACCACTACTAGAATTCTATGTATTTCTGAATGGTTATTTGCGACGGGATCCCATCACAAATAAGCTTTAGCGATGGGGTCCCGCCGCAAATAGTCTGTTGTAGAAAATGTTGTCGCAAAAAATATTAGTTGTGATGGGCCTGTCGCAAATACTATTTTTTGCGACGGGCGACTTCACCATCGTAAATAAGCCCTGATTATATAATTTATATATATAAACTTTTTTGCGACGGGCCCGTCGCAAATACTTTTTGTGACTGGCCCGTAATCCCGTCTCAAATAATTTTTTGAAAATATTTATTTAGAATATTTGTGATGGGTCCGTCGCAAATAATTTTTGCGACGGGCTCGTAATCCCATCACAAATATTTTTTTAAAAAAATTATTTAGGCTATTTAAGATGGCAACCCATCGCAACAGATCTTGTCGCAAATAATAAATAAAATTTTTAAAAAATAAACTAAATAATATTATGATTATTAAAAATATAATTTTAATATTATTAGAATAATAAAAAAATAAAAAATATTAAAATTATCAATATTCACAAAAAAGTATTACAAAAATCAAAAATTATTATTATTATTATTATTATTATTAGTAAAATAAACAAAAATTAAAAAATATAATACTGAAAAAATATATTTAATAAAATAATGATTAACTAAAAAATAATATTAATATTATTAAAAAAAAAAATTTAAAATTCTCAATATTCACAAAAAAATTCATAAAATATTAAAATTTAAATTTTTTAATATTCAAACCAATAAAAAAGACAAAAACTGTAAGTAGTTCATATTACAAAAAATGTTAAATTCAAATGTTTTTAACATAAAAAAATCACTGGGGGGTCGTCTTCTAGAGGAGGTGGAGGAGCTGAATGAGATGGTAAAGAAAACTCCTTCTCTAAACTACGAGTCAGATGGCGCATGTACTCCATCTGCTCATGATGATGCTGCCTCCATCGACGCATCTCATCCTCATGCTTCTGCTTCTACTGCTGCTGCTGCTGACGCATCTCTTCTTACTACTTCTGCAAACTCTCTATAAGGTCATTCTGAGCTCAGAACTGCTCCTGATATTGTGAGGCAGAAGATGATTCCTCTCCACAAGCTCCTCTCGACCTGGACGCCGACATCGCAGTAGTACCATAATAAGTACCAAGAGTCACATGAGAGATGATACCAACTACTCGGCCCTTCTCAAATCCATACTGAGTCGCCTACATCAATGCCGCCTCATCAAAATGGTGGACAGTGGTCTGATCAGTCGCCTCGTCTGGACCCTTATCCTGTTTCTAAGAGGTCACATCCTCATATGAATCATTCAATTCCAATTTGAAATTAAAATTGTGAAAATATTATATGCTGTTAATTGTAAAACTGAAAAAAATAAGACTAACCACAATCTGACGCTGACGATCACCTCTAATCTCTAGTAGGGATGGATCACTATATATCCTCTGATAAACATCCTACTCTGTAATATCGGGATGCTCGAATGCCTATATGAATATAAAATAAACTGTTTATATTTGAAGTTATATAAAATATTTAAAGAAAATACTTAGTAGATTCTCTCTATACATACTGAATGTATGACTACCAGCTCAATGCATCACCTCCAATCTACCCCTATTCTGATGACCCAATGAAGACCTACTCTGAAATCCACCACCCAACCAGTGTTCACATAATCCATCCCAAAATTGAGATGAAATGTACTCTGGTCGGTGGGCTTCACACGACTCATCAGATATTGTCACTCATGCTTTCTTAATGGCTGTCTTTCTCAAATTGTGCAAAAACTGACGCAAACGCTAAGCCATAACCACCTCCCATGATGCATGGATATCGTCCCACATGCTATCATCGATGGGATACAATAAACCCTACAATTAATTTATAATATCATGTTATTAATAAAATAAATTTTGAAATAAATATTATTTATTTACGTAACAACCAATGATTGTACATGCCGAGCTGTACATCAATGAGAATCTGTTCCCATGTGATCCATGGCTGAGAAAAATAATTGCACAAGATAGCGCTCCCCTGTCTAACATCTACATGTGTAAAACTGTGAAAAAAGAATAAATAATCTATCAATTAGTATATATATAAAT
Source organism: Viscum album (assembly GCA_963277665.1). NCBI lineage: Eukaryota > Viridiplantae > Streptophyta > Magnoliopsida > Santalales > Viscaceae > Viscum > Viscum album. The sequence goes on along the minus strand of OY728131.1, from coordinate 225,322,723 downwards.
AAATTAATGAAAGTTAACTAAAATATTCAGGTTACCATACCTCCATGTGCGTGGATCGAAGACAAGACGTGTACGTCACTCAGGGATAGGGTCATGAATCATCAGTCGCGCAAGACCGCGCCCCCTCCGCATACCTTCAGAACCACCAATAGGCTGAGGGTCAGATGATCCCACATCCCCCTCATCTAAAGGTAGCTCAGCCTCCTCTAACTCATGAAATAAATCAGAGTCCATCTAAAACAAAAAATGATTGATGTTAGCAGATAGTTAAAAATAACTATTATATATAGATATATATTAGTTATGATTATAACCAGCATTTAACTGTGTCAATGTTCACCTTCATCATCATCTTCATATCTGACGATGTTAATGTCTTCATATTCCTCCTCAGCATCATTAATATCCATATGAGTTTCACTTTCTCCATCCCTTTTCATTTTAAATTCATTTATAACATCATTAACATCTTCATCACCATCGACCCTTAATTGTGGGGTGTCATCATCGATATTCATGTTTATTTCTAAAAAATATTGATTTTGAGTAGTCTCTGGAAAAATATCAATTACTTCCACTTCATTAGAACCACATTCAGTTTTAGTAAATTGATTTTCCCGAGATTTCATTTTTAGTATGCTCCACCAATCACTCAACTCTCTTCAAGTAGCACGGTACTTTTGCATAATAAATTTGATGTGCCTATTGAGCCAGTAAAAATGGTTCATTTAATGTAAGTAGACTTTAATATTTAATATCAAGGATTCCATGAGTCGGATGAACATGCAAGCCTCTCTCAGTATCTAGCCACTGACATTTAAACATCTTTATGTAATTCTTTCCAAGATAACATAACTCAATAATTTCATCCAAAATGCTGTAAAATTCAACTTTAGTTTCTCTATGATGCGATCCTATAAAAAAAACTCCATTGTTCATTGTTTTTTTGATTCCACATATGCACATGTATGAAATCGAAAACCATTCACCACATATGCATTATAAGATTTAACCATTTTGGAGGGTGGGTTACTCAATATACACAGTCACTTATCAATTTTATCAGCATGTTGAGACAACTGAAAATTTATAAAACAATTATCAATATAATATATAGTAAACTGAATTGATATTAAACCATTAATGATTTATGTTACCAGTTTATGAAAACATTGAGAAAATTTGTCTTTTTTGCATTCTTCAAGAGCGGCTGCTGTAAATTGTGGAAGTTTTTTCTTGATATGATTATCATATAACCTAAAAATAAAATAAGTTTACATACTTTAACAGAAATTATAGAATAAGTGATAGAATCACTCATTGTACAAATGCTTTCATTTCTTCACAGTTGAGCAGAATATATGTATGAGATCTGTGATGTTCATCATCTTAAAGCCATCATTATCGAACTCCACGGAAGCCAAGATTTGGCTGATTAAAAACTGATAATTGATTGTCTATTTCATAATTAACATTTCCCTCATTCTATCCCATGCAGTTTTGTTTTGAGGGATATTCAGATTCAAAATAGTGGGAGTAGAAAAAAGCAATTTCCTCTTGAAAACAAGTTTCATCAATTGAGCCTTCAACTAATGTTTTGTTATGTACTTTTTTCTTCAATTTCTACATGCATCCCCTAAATGGGTACATCCATCGAAACTGTAATAGACCACCATATTTATCTTCATGTGGAAAATTTAATATTAGATGTTCTATTGAGTCAATGAAAGCAGGCAGAAAGATTTTTTCCAGTTTACATATAATTATAGCAACATCTTCGTCCAGTTTTCTTAGCGCATCGTAGTCTGTTGTTGCTGCACAAATTTCTCGAAAAAAATATGATATGTCTATTATCAAATCCAAAATCATAGAATTCAACAAACTTCTGAATCCAATCGGCATAAGCCTTTCCATTATAACATGACAATCATGAATTTTTAATCTAGTAATATGACCATTCTTAACACATCTGCCCAAATTGGAAGCATAGCCATTCGGAAGTCTCAAATATTCAATCTACTGACAAAATAATAAGTGACTTTATTTGGACAGTGTATAAGCTGCTTTTGTCTTCATTAACCTCTGTGATCTGATATTTTCAAATATTTTAAGTTCTGGTTGCCGACAAATATGGGCAAGATCTAATCATGCTTTTATAGTTTCTTTGGTCTTACCTTGTGTATCCAAAACTGTATGAAATAAATTATCAAAATAGTTTTTCTCAATATGCATGACATCCAACATGCAGGGGACCAAAAAATTAGAACAATATGGGAGATCCCAAAAAATGCTTCGTTTTATCGAATTATGTTCTTTCCCAATGCCATGAATTTTTTATTGGTTTACTGTTGGCCCAAATGTGATGGGAGGTAATGAAAATACAACTAATTTTAACTCTGTACCTGAGATCATTTTTGGAGGTTCATCCCTTTCAATTGGGCCTTTTCATAAATGAAATTTGTTCTTTCGAAAAAGATGATCAGTTGGAAAAAAATCTATGATGACAGTAAAAATAGAAAGGTTTTTCTAAATTGATGAGCATTAAAGCTTTGTTGTCTTTTATATAGTAAGGAAATGATTTCAGACCATGTGTAATCTAGCCATATAACATGCCATATACCGGAAAGTCACTAATCATCCACATCAATGCAGCTTTTAATGTGAAATTTTGTTTCGCAACAACATCATCAGTACTGAAACCATTAATGCACAATGCATTTAACTCATCAATCAATGGTTTCAAATAAAAATCAATATTATTTTTTGGATGTCCTGGGATTAATAAGGTTAAAAAGATATTGGGCTCCTTCATCAACATCTATAGAGGTAGATTTTATGGGGTTATAAAGGTAGGATAACATGAATACTGATTTCCATAAGAACCAAACAGATAGAAACTCTCAGTAGAAATACTCAATCGAACGTTTCGGGATTCTAAAGCAAAAGACAGATGCAGACTATCAAAATGTTTCCATGAATCACCATCAAATGGATGATTCAAGCTTTTACCAGTTGAAATATTGGTTTTGTGCAATGATATCATTGACGTTGTGTTATGAGACATAAATAAATGTTGTCTCCTAGGTGTAAGGGTGAAATATCTCAACTGTTTTACAGGAATTGATCAAGACCTCCCTAGTTGATCTTTTTTATATATCGATTATCCACATTTGGGAAAACTATCCAACGACTCATTTTCACCAGAATATAAGATTAAATCATTTTCAAATGAATGAATCTTCTGGTAACTGAGGCCTAGATTATGAACCAACATCTTGCTCTCATAGTAATTTATAGGCAACACATTTCCTTCAGGTAACAGTGTTTTAACCAAAGAAAATATCTGATCAAAACAGTTGTTTGACATTGCATTATCTGATTTAATAGCCATAAATTTCGCAACTGCTTCTAATTTTCTTATCTTGAAACCAGGATATAATGGATCCTCAACAGACCTCAACAACTCATAAAATTTGGATGGTTCCAACTCAGGAGTTAAATCAATATCATTGTGAGTTTTAGTTTGTTGAACAGATGGACCTGCAACATCATGTACTAAATTTCGGAACCATGATGGATCTAGAATCATGTTATTAGTATCTTGTTTGGAACTGCATTCATCGTGTTGATACCAAAAAATATAATCTGGTAGAAGACCAAACTGCAAGAGATTTCCCCCAACCTTGTCAAATGTGTCAAATATTCTCAGAGCACATTTTTTACAAGGACACTTAATTATGCCTTCTGAAACATATTATGGTTTTGATAATACAAATTCTAAGAAAGTTTCAACCTTCTCAATATATACAATATTTAAACTAGAACCATTTGGATTTCGACAGTGATTTATCCAAGCACGATCATCTAATAATGACTTATGTCGACTTCCTTGTTCCATATTTTTTACAAAATATAAAATCATCATTGTTTTTGAATAATTTGTAATTTCCAAAACACTATGTGAAAAAAGAAGATAAATAATTACTACTACTTCTTAATAATTACTATTAATTAAGGGTGACACAATTTTCAGTGGATTGATGACTTCTCTTTTGTCCGACGGCTCATTTACTAGCATCTTTCTCACACTAAAATCACAATGAAGAATCTAGTCAGAGATATGCATATTCATTCTGAGGCATACGAGAATGAATATGCGTACCTCTGATCGGATTCTTCATAATGATTTTAGTGTGAGAAAGATGCAAGTAAATGAGCCGTTGGACAAACGAGCCCCCTTTTCGTCGATGAATCATCTTCTTCCAACTATCACTGCCTGAAAACATTATGAAAAATATGATCTTATGAATGCATATCCAATCTCATGCAAATGATATTGAATATGCCTATGTGGTAGCACATTTTTCATAATGTTTTGAGTCAGTGAGAGTTGAAAGGAGAAAAGTAATTAAGAAAGAGGAGTGCCATCAATCCACTGAAAATTGTGCCAAGTTCTTAAAATTTATTAAAATTTATTTAAATTTCTTTCCATCTGTTCCGAACTATTCCTAAATAATTATTACTATTTATTACTAATTATTCTTATTTATAACTAATTATTCCTATTTATTACTAATTATTCCTATTTATTACCAGTTATTCATATTTATTACTAACTATTCCTATTTATTACTAACTATTACTATTTATTACTAATTATTACTAATTATTACTAATTATTACTAATTATTACTATTTATTACTAATTATTACTATTTATTACTAATAATTCCTATTTATTACTAATTATTCATATTTATTACTAATTATTCATATTTATTACTAACTATTCATATTTATTACAAACTATTACTATTTATTCCTAACTATTCCTATTTATTACTATCAAAATTTATTCCTAATTATTTCTAATTATTCCTATTTATTACTATTCATTACTATTCATTACTATTTATTAGTAATTATTTCTAATCATTACTAATTATTTCTAATTATTACTAATAATTACTAATTATTACTAATTTTTACTAATTATTACTAATTATTACAAATTATTACAAATTATTATTAATTATTGCTAATTATTCCTATTTATTACTAATTTTTCTTAATTATTCCTAATTATTACTAGTTATTCCTAATTATTCCTAATTATTGCTAATTATTCCTAATTATTACTAATTATTCCTAATTATTACTATTTATTTCTATTTATTACTAATTATTTCTATTTTTTACTAATTGTTGCTAATTATTTACAATTATTACTAATTATTGCTAATTATTACTAATTACTGCAAATTATTCATAATTATTGCTAATTATTGCTATTTATTTCTAATTATTGCTAATTATTGCTAATTATTGCTAATTATAGAATTAATTAGTAATTATTAGTAATTATTTGTATTTATTACTAATTATTACAATTTATTACTAATTATTAAAATTTATTACTAATTATTACAATTTTTTACTAATTATTATTAATTATTCCTATATATTACTAATTATTCTTAATTATTCCTAATTATTCCTAATTATTACTAATTATTCATATTTATTAGTAATTATTCCTATTTATTACTATTTGTTGCTATTTATTACTAATTATTGCTATTTATTGGTAGTTATTGCTAATTATTCCTAATTATTGCTAATTATTTCTAATCATTAGTAATTATTACTAATTATTAGTATTTATTACTAATTATTAGTATTTATTACTAATTATTAGTATTTATTACTAATTATTACAATTTATTAATAATTATTATAGTTTATTAGTAATTATTACAATTTATTATTAATTATTACTAATTATTACTAATTATTACCTATTATTACAATTTATTTCTAATTATTACAATTTATTACTAATTATTACAATTTATTACTAATTATTACAATTTATTACTAATTATTACAATTTATTACTAATTATTACAATTTATTACTAATTATTAAAAGTTATTACTAATTATTACAATTTATTACTAATTATTACAATTTATTACAAATTATTACAAATTATTACTAATTATTAATAATTATTTCTAATTATTACTAATTATTACTAATTATTACTAATTATTACTAATTATTACTAATTATTTGTATTTATTACTAATTATCTGTATTTATTACTAATTATTACAAATTATTACTAATTATTAGTATTTATTAATAAAGATTACTAATTATTACAATTTATTAGTAATTATTACATTTTATTACAAATTATTACAGTTTATTACTAATTATTACAATTTATTACTAATTATTACAATTTATTATGAATTATTACAATTTATTACTAATTATTAGTAATTATTACATTTTATTAGTAATTATTACAATTTATTACTAAATATAATAATTTATTACAATTTATTACAATTTATTACAATTTATTACAATTTATTAGTAATTATTACAATTTATTACTGATTATTACAATTTATTACTAATTATTACAATTTATTACTAATTATTACAATTTATTACTAATTAATAAAATTTATTACTATTTATTACTCATTATTACTATTTACTACTCATTATTACAATTTATTACTAATTATTACAATTTATTACTAATTATTACAATTTTTACTAATTATTACAATTTATTACTAATTATTACAATTTATTACTAATTATTACAATTTATTAATAATTATTACAATTTATTATTATTTATGACTATTTATTACACATTATTACTATTTATTACTCATTATTACTATTTATCAGTATTTATTAATAATTATTAATAATTATTACTAATTATTAGTATTTATTATTATTTATTACAATTTATTATTAATTACTACAAATTAATTATATACATTACTAATTATCATTAATAATTATTAATTACTAATAATTATTAAAAATTAGTACTAAAAATTTCAATTTATTAGTACAAATAACTACTAATGACAAAACAATTTAAATTTAATTTAATTACAACTAATGAACAACAATAAAAATTAACATAAAAAATAAAATAAATAATAAATTAAATAAAACATAAATACCTTTAATCTTTATTTTCTATTGATGTAGACGGCTTCACAACTTATTCGCGAAAAAAAAATAACTCCAAAAAATTTCCCTCTAAAATCAGAGTTTAGAGAGAAACATGATCTAAGAATTGAGAGGAAGGAGAGGAAAAACTGATGGGGGTATATGTATGTTAGATTATTTGTGACGGGATACCCTTCGCAAATAGTATCTTTTGCGATGGGACCCGTCGCAAATACCTACGCCCACATTAACTACTATCGGCGGTTAAAAAGTTATTTGGGATGAGTCTCGTCGCAAATAGTCCATGCCGACACACCTTTTGCGACGGGATCACATCCCGTCACAAAAAGCTATTAACCGCCGCCGGGTATTTGCGATGGGGCCCGTCGCAAATACTTCACTATTTGCGACGGTGGGATCCCACTGTCGCAAATAACCTTCGCGCGGTTTGGCGCGCTACCCGTGCCAAACTTTTTGCGACGGGAGATGAAATCCCATCGCAAATAATTGGTTATTTATGATGGGTCGTTACCCTCGTTGCAAATAACCTCTTGGACAGACTTTTTACGAAGGGATTTATTCCCGTCGTGAAAAGTCCATCGCAAAAAGACCTTTTTCCCGTATTGGACCTTCCTTAAGCCATACTGAATGTTTACAAAGATTAAAAAGGGACTCAATTCTGAAAACAAATGATCTATACCTACATGGAAAGATAGATCATTACAACCTCCCCTCAATAAGGAAACTTGTCACTGAGTTGGCCTACAAAGGGTAAAGAGGTATCATCAACAAAGAGTTCCAGCCACTGAACCCATATATCATTTTTGACTCCCCGTTCTCATCTTATAATCAACCATTCTTCCATAGAACCCATTCCAAAGGAACTAACCCACTTCGAAGTGTCTTTATGCTCTAATCAATAATATGAATGAGATAATCCTTGTAGGAATTATCCACATCTAACTCAACCTCCTTTGGGTGAAAGACATGAGATGTGTTTTGATGATATTAGTGAAGTTGAGATATGCAAAATACATCATGCATAGACCAATATCCATAAGGGTGTGCTATCTATTAAGCTACTGGTCCGATTCATTTCACAACCTTTAAGGGTCCAATGATCCTAGGTGAGAGCTTACCCTGCCTATGAATATGTCTATGGAACAACCTGGGTGAGACTCACAAGAAAACCCGGTCTCTAATCCCAATCTCAAGAGGCCACATGCATCAGTTAGCATAAGACGTCTCTTTAGACAGAGCTGTCATCATGTGCTTTCAAAACAGCTAGACCTGCTCTATAGTCTTCTTAATGAGATGAGGTCCAAGAAAAGCTCCTCCCATCTCTAGCCAGCACATAGGTGAACAGAAATTCCTACCGTATAAGGCTTCATAAGGATCCATATAGAGGGTAACCTGAAAATTTTTATTATAAGTGAACATAATGAGGGGAATATGTTCCTCCAAAGAACCCATGAATTCAAGGACACTTCCAAGGAACATGTCCTCTAGCGCTTGAATCATACGATCCATCTTTCCATTGGTTTGAGGGTGTTAGGCTCTTCCCAAAAGCACCTGTGTACCCAATGCCTTCTATAACCTATGCTAGACCATGACATAAAGTAAGAGTCTCTATCCAAAATGATATAACAAGGAGCTCTATGAAGATGTAAAACCTCCCTAACATATGACCTCCCTAGCTCGTCTATCGAGAAGGTCTCTCACATAGGTAAGAAGTGTACGACCTTTTTCAAATGATTAAAAATAACCCATACATCATCATTTTCATGTGGTGATCTAGGTAAACTAGTCTTGAAATCCATCAAAACATTATCCCATTTCAACTTGAGAATGGGAAATGGATGCAGAATCCCTACCAGACACTGATATTCCATCCTCACCTATTGATAGGTGAAAAAAAAGTGATGAGTCCTAAAATCTACCATTTCATTCTAGGCCACCAATACTCGCTTCTTAGATCCCAATATATGTCGGTGACACTGAGATGAACTCACAATGCTGAGGCATGAAATTTCCATCTTATCTCCCCTATGATGTCTGATGGAACCCATACATGTCCATGGAATAGTAGAGTCTCGTCCTCATTCATGGTCCAACCAGAATATGTATCACCATCCAAGATTCTTTCCCTTAAAACAAGGATTTTGTGATCTGATATTTTCCTCATTCACATCCATTCTAGGAGAGTAGATTTCACTATTAAGGTTGTGAGGATAGTCTTACCAAGATCCTTATGAACCTCAATGTGCATCTCTATGAATAAGGCCATGAGCTTCCATTCACCACAGGCCTCCTGAACCACATGTGTTTCAGTCTTTTGACTCAGAGTGTTGACAACTTTATTTCCTTTACTAGGTGTGTAAGAAATCTTGAAGTCTAATGAATATGGGTACTCAAACCACCTTCACTACCTGAGATTTAGATCCCATTGTGTAAATATGTACTTGAGTATTTTGTGATTAGTGAATACCACAAAAGGATCTCCAAGTAGATAGTGTTTACAAAAACCTAGAGAAGAAACTATAACAACTAGATAGAGTGCATGTATTAGGTAATTCCACTCATGAGGACTCTACTGATGAGACCCATATATGATGACTCAATCATCTTGCATTATAATAACCCCCATCCTGATACCTGATGCATAATTATAGACTGTATAGGTCCTATATAGATCTGGTAGAATAAGTATCATAATTAATTTCAAACGAACCTTTAAATCCTTAAAATATGATCCTTAAGATTCTGAATATATGAAATTCAAAAACTTTCTTTGTAAACCCCATGAGCAGCACTAGAATATATGAGAAATCCTAGATGAATCATTTTTAATGACCAACGATCTCCAAGAAACACTGAATGTTAAAGAGATTCTTGGGATGCTTTGAGGAAACTATAACTTTCACTTTCCATGGGTTTACTGAAACACCTGACTCTGAGATGATATGACCCAGGAAGTGGTCCTTGTTGATCCACAAGTGGAATTTACTGAGCTTGGTATAGAGATAACTCTCTCTCAGTTTATTCATCATGATCTCAATATGGTTTTCATGGTCATGTATGGACCATGAATACACTAATATATCGTCAAAAAATACTACCATGAATAAATATAGGTATGGGTGGAAAACCTGATTCATTAGAACTATGAAGACATCTGATGTGTTCATAATATTGAATGAAATGACTAGGTACTTGTAAAGATCATACCTACTCCTGAAAGATATGTGAGGTATGTACAATTTCCGAACACACACATAGAAACATGATGATATAATGACCTCAAATATATCATTTAAAACAATCTCGTTCCTCAGAGTAGATCAAATATGTCATCTATTCTGGGAAATTGATATCAATTATTTACTGTGAGCTAGTTAAAATGATGGTAATTCACACAAAGATTAAGGGTATCATCCTACTTCTTGAAAAAAAGGAATGGAGAACCCCATGGAGGAGTGATGAGGAATATAAATCCTTTAGAATATAGATACTCCAACCGTTTCTTGACCTCTAGAAGCTCTATAGGAACCATTCTATAAGGAAGAATGGTCACTAGTGTGGATCCTAGCACTAACTTAATGGTAAACACATCCTCTATCACTATATGTAGGCTAGAAAATTTATTAGATAAGACATCCCTAAAACTCTCCACTATAGAAGGGAAATCAGCAGTTTATAACTCCTGATTATCTTGGAAAAGACTAATAATATGAGTTTTCACACTACCCATGCTCTACTTCTCGAGTCCTGACCGCATAGCTTGCACATATCATTCTCTCTTATGCACATTTCTACCACCCTTTAGTGAATTAAACATCACCCTACAATGATAGCATTCAATATGGGATCGATTGGGATCTAACCAGTCTATAGTAATGATTACATCAAAGACCATCATGTATATGATGAAAAGATACCATACAAGGAGGTACCCACCTATATCAAGGGGGAAATCCCTGCAATGGAGAACACACTCTAATCGGATACCTGATGTGGTATCAAGCATCATAATTCCATAGAAGTGTTCGATCTTGAGTCCTAGAATCTCCGTGATAGACCCATATATAAAAGAGTGATACATGCCTATGTCCAATAAAGAATACAATAAAGTTGAGTCTACTAGAATAGTACCTCAAATTGTAGATGGTACGACACTCTGAGCCTCTATAATAGGTTGGAATACATGCAACTGGCATGTACTGTGGCCTTGAGTCACTAACTAACTTCCCTGGGCAAGCCCACCCTGCTAGCACTGAGAATCATGAGTCCGACTACCTCTGACTCGACCAACGCCTAGGCATGAATGATCTGTGGTATTCCAACTACCTACCTGAGGAGATACTAGAGGCCCTGATCCTGAACATGGAGTAGGTTTAGATCCTCTATCTCTAGGAACTAAGGAAAAAACCCGATAGAAGAACTAAATATGGACCATACTACCACAACCTATTCATTCCATTATATCATGTAAACATTGAGGTTTTGTATGTCCTAGCTTCCCGCACATGTGACATATCAAGAAACTATTTTCAGGTGGATCCTAACTTCTTCTACCTTCTTGAGTAGCCTCAAAACATCTCTTTCACCTAGAAGAAGAAACAATGATATATCTAGGTGCCTAACCACCTTGAATCACACTATAATATTCCATCAAATTTCAATCTATAAAAAGGGCTTTGTTTACTATCTCATTGATGGCCACCAACTGAATGACATTGACCTACTACCGGATGACATAGACTATCCAATCCTTGAATCAATTGGTGGTCATAAGATCATCACCCAATAGAGTAGTAGCGAACCACTTCAGCTCAATAAAATGAGTAGGGTATTCCATAACCGAGCTATATCCCTACTACAGGTTCATAAATTATCTATCTCTGTTATCCCTCATAGTTTGGGAAAAGAAATTATCGTAGAATATAGTATAGAGATATGCTCAAGCTATATCTATATTCTGATCTGCCTGAGTAATAACATACAACCACCACTTGGTATAATCACACAACATATTGATAGAAAGTTTGACCCTCTCCTATAGAGGTGCCTTCAAATTCTTGAATATGGAAGTAATAGATCCAATCCATGACTTAGAAACATGTGGTTTTCCATCCCCTAAAAACATGGGACTCGTATACTACAGGAAATATTTTTTCAACTCTTCCATACTTGATACAAGTTGAAAATAACTTTTAATGTTCTACAATATACATAGAAAACCCTCTCGGAATTGGGTGTCAGTGGCCATATCAGAAATAGGATGAGGTGCCACAGGTGGTAGTATAGGAGGGATCACTGGCCGCTCAGGGCCCGCCACCTCCAGTGCATGGTCATCACCACCTTTGGGGTGTGCAATTGAAGGACATCATGGAGGCATGATGTTATAATGATAAATGAATTCCTTATAAGATATCTTAACATTTTCAAATATTTTAAATAGAAAAACTAGGATAAGTACACAACCTTACTATAAAAATGATCATTCTTATCTGACTACTCCAAAGGTCGGGAATAGGTGGTAGAAGAGACTATAATGGCCATAAGAATTTAAGAGATACCCCAACACCCACTACTAAGGTTGGGCTCAAGTTTCGGTCTATTTTTCACATGTATAAGATGATCATTTTTACTTTAAAGGTTATATTCATTTTAATTGTGTGGTTATTAAAATATTTAAATCTGTTTAAATGATTTAATTATATGGATTTCCAATTTTGATCCATAAGGTCCGGTACTAATTATGAACCAAAATATGGAATCCACTTAAACTATACCATAACATATTCCAGCCCATGCGACCAATGGTTCATGGATCAATGTTCCATAACTAACAGTATAAGGTTTCTACTTTGACCTATTCAAGAAAACACTGTTAGGTTAAGACATGAACTTTAAGTGTCAATTATGTTTTTCAATCCCTGAAAGAAATTTTATCACATTTCAATACATAATAATCAAGGATCTAATAATATGTGGTAGGAAGATGCATGATGAAATTAAACGTGGAATGAAGAAATTCATGGAATATTAGTCATATTGTGACTATAATGATGCATGAACAAATTCAAAACCATCATTTCATTGGGCCTAGGTGAAATAAATATTATTTAAGTCATATAAATAATACTAACATTACCAAACATGTTCATCACCCAATAGTGTAGTCATATAAACCATACAAGGAGAAAACAATAAATGCAATTACCCATCCTAACTAGTTTGGGTTTCCCCTCTACATGGGTAAGATACATCTAGGAATAAGGTCAAATTCCAAATTCATTTAACTCTTAGACTCATATATAATACCCAAACAATAATAAATAGGAAAAATAATCCTCTGATACTCATTTGTAATGTCCCAACCCAGTATCCACTTAACTGGGGCCCCGAGATGGATGGTCACATGGCCTCAAGCACACCTCCCCGTATGACTAGGACTTCCAATTAGCAGTGAGGGTGTAAAAACGGTATGATGGGGAGAATATACCCTCATATTAGAGTGGAACAATTTATATCAACAATAAATATACAATAGTAGAATAATGATATAAAAAATACTAATGATTGGATGAGCAGCCCCCCATGTAGAAAGTATAATTTAACAGATATAGTAAACAAATGCAGAAGTGTATATAATTGAAAAAATATATAATAATATCAAAATCACCTAGATAGTTTCAAAAATGGGGATAAGGGATAGGTATATACAACATAAAATACAAAAACTAAAAAAAGAAAAATGACTACTCCACTAGAATCTTGAGCATATGCTCTGTCCTCTGCTACTATGCTCCATCTATAAGTAAAGATATATATTGGAGTGTTCTTTCCATAATCCATAACTACAGAAAAGTAATCTACTCTGGTGCCAAAGGAAACTTGAGTAGGATGTGAGATAAAATACCAGTGTGCCACCAGTAATGGTTTATAGAGGTAATCCAAGTAGCTCTCATAGCTAAACAATGTGAAAGTATAAATTAATTATCATCATTGCGGAATAAATAAATACTAGCCTACTCAGGTTCTTAAAGGAAACAAGGAAGCTCTACCGGCATCAACTCATTGCCAAAATGATTATATAATTAGTATATATATACATTAATTATATATAGTATAATTATCTATTTCATCAACCCATTTGGAACAAGTATGTGCAGATGTAAGTGGACATATACCTAGAATACTAGGTAATTACTGGACCAGTGGGTAAATCCGACATTCATAACTAGTCTAAATGAGCCTATAAACTCAATAAAAAGGTAACATTCCCTAAATCCCATGAAGCGTGAGAGACATAATTCTTGACACTTGGGAAGGAGGGTGATTCATCATGCCAACACACAAAATAAGGGACATGGCACATCATTCCCACCATCTAAATAGAGTCAATGGTGTGAGATGTCCTGCTAAACACCCATTGTAAGGGAGAATGAATTATCATACCCAACAAAACACTTACCATCATTCCACCGCCTATATCAAATTTTTAACCATATATATAATAATAACCATGAGGCATTACTTTACATTATTTATATTCATCAAGACCAAATATATCCAATGAAATTACAATTATTATGAGAAACTTCATTATTATAAAACATGGGGTGTGGCCCTGCTACCTAATTAAAATTATTCCATTTAATCATATAAATCCATCTAGAAGCTAAGATTTTCAATATAAACAATCCATTTAATAAATCAGAGCCTGAAAATTCATTTTAAAAGGCTAAATGAGAAACTTAGAAGGTGTCATTGTCAATTGGGTAGTTAAATACAAGGACAGTTCCATTTATAAGTTGGGACAAGAACGTAGGATGTTCCTTGGGTACAATAAAAAAATTTATAATAGAATGAAATCCATTTATAATCCATACTGAATTCTTAGAAGGCGTTCTAGGAATTTAATTAATTAATTATAAAACGGAAATTCAATACAGTACACACCAAGGGGTGTCTGCATTCATGGTTGACATCCCCTATTTAATAAAAAATGATCATAGGGAGTATATCAAGATGTGTATAACAATTTATAATGAATAAATAAATTTTAAGGGGATGAACAATGAAGGATGGAATGAAACACAAATACTAAGCTATGAAAATAGTATAACTTTTGTAAAAAATACTGATACCACAAACCATAAGTCCTTAAATGATTCCTCATCTTATGGTAGCCTTAGATTCGAATTAAACTTGTAGAAATTAAAGAAACAGTCTAAAACCATGAAAATAGGGAAACATAGCTACAACTAAATAGCATAATAGATCGAAAGACAAACTGAGATAGGAAGGGAGAAGATCATATATCATAACTCTAGCTATTGAATGCCTTCGATGGATCTTGATTCAGACTTCAGATTGAGAGGTTATCTCAATACCTTGGAGGAGAAGCTTGGGATTTCAATAAGAGAAGGAGGAGTTCATCTGAAGGAGAAATGAATTGGACAAGAAATAAATTTGTTTTATTATTTCGTTATGGGAAAAAAATTAAATTTCAACCTCAAAACATGGGGCCTATGGTTTGGCCACAATGTTTTTTCAAACCGTGCTCAAACTGTGATCCCCTTATTTTCTAAAGGAAGACCCTTCATGTTTATGACACAAACTTTCACTAACCATGAAAAAACCATGAAAAATATTTTTATAAAAAAATATAGATGGCTTGCATGGGCGTGCACCTTAGGACACATGGTTGCAGAAAAACTGTGCGTCCCTTGGCTGCTCAAAGGGACCCCGAATGATTACCCCACATTGTTTCAACTAATTGTGTAGTAACCATGTGGCCGGCCTTGTTTTCCCATTTTATAGAACTCTAGGCTCCCAACCATCCCTATATTCTCCTAGGACCTTCCTTAGTCCATAATTAACATTTACCAAGTTTAAACAAGGGACTTAATTCGGAAAAAATGAGCCGTAACTTCATGAAAAGATGGGTCATTACATTGTTTCTCATGGACATGTGGCTCAAGAATTGAGGCATTTGAAGTGGAATAGCCTGGTGCTTGTGTAGAGGTCATGGGAGAATCTAATTCTAGTGGAATGGGTCATATCATCCTTCCTCATTGCCTGAGATAAATGGATAATTGAACCCCCTCTAGGTGGTCATGCAAGACAACTGGTTGTGGATGATGGCTGGAGGGTTCTAATACATCTCCATGGATTTGATGGGTTTTTTGGATTGCTTACCCATAAGTATCTACTGCATATATGTTATCTTTGGGGATTTGAATGAAATATTAGTCTCGACCACTACTGTGCTGTCCTCTATATCCCCAATTCCTATGCTTATGGCCTCATGTTCCCCTGTTTGGTGTGGGGAGCTCATACTCAAAGGCATATTCATCATCAAAGAAGTCATATTAAAAGTGAATCACATTAAAAGAAAAAAATATTAGATTTTATTCTGATGAGGGTTCCTTTTTGTTGGGTGATGCCCATGTTTCAGATGTTGTAGGGAAGAAATATTTAAGAGTCAGAGATTGAGTTGGAGAAGAATATGACTCCTCCTCTTCTGATTTTTCCTACTTCTGATGGTCACACCCACTTTTGGTAGACATGTCTGATGCCACCTTATTGGGTGGTAGAGATATTGTGGGTCTACACACCTATTCTATTATGGTTACATGAGACCGTTCAACTATTTTCTGAGCCATCAATTGTTGAACTTCTGTTCATGCCTAGAAAAAACATTCTTCTAATCATCTACCTCTTCTAACTGGACAATGGTTTTGTAGGCCACAAGCTATGAGGATTTATCTAACACCACCTTTCTGGAATAAAACACGCCTTTAATATCATCTTTAATGAAAAATAAGTCCTGGATATTATTACTCAACCTTCTCTAGAAAGGGTAGTAATCAGGGCAGTCAGTGAGGTTGACCTCATCGGGCTTCTTGGGCTGCAGTATCTTGAGAAGGTTATTGTCCATGGTTTATAAGAAAAAACTGGGGACTTGTTCATGTAGGAAGGAATATTCTTTATTCATCCATTACTCAAATACCAAGTGACCATAATTTCTCTATACTTTTGGATGAGGGAAATTTTGTGGTTCTTTCTACTCAACAGGAGCTAATGGGTGGTTCGGGAACTGCCTATGTACTTGTATGGGCACTGATACTAGCTTGAGAGTGACAACTACATATTCTTATTTACCTATCCATTTACCATAATCTATGGTAATGATTTGATATTAGGACTAGGTTACCTAAATTAAGTCTTCCAATTGTTATTGCATTTCGTTGAACTCATGGAACCCACCAGAATAATTCATTCAGATCAGACGCATTTTCATCTTATCCTGAAGATTTTCAGCATAGATTTTTAGCAATTGATCCTAGAATAGAGGGATACTAAGTGAATAGGTTAAAAATTTCTATCCGGAAATGAATTCAGAAAACCTCTCATTTTATATTTTTTTACAGTTCTTTAGGTTGACAATTTTTTTCCTCAGTGTGGAGATGAATTGATAAAATTATTGATGAAAAAGGTCTTCACATCTTACAATGGATCCTACTGGAAGATTGTTGTACCAAATAAAGTATTCGCCTATTAGATTCTGTAAAAAAACAACTCTTATTTTTTCCTCCAATTGATCTTGAGGGCCCCTCATCGAACCACATTGAGATAAAAAATGTGTAATATGCTGGTTGGGGGCGGCTTCACCATCAATGGTAGAAACGTTAGGATTTCAGAAATTGGGTGGGGGAAGAGTATCATCAATATGACAAACCATATCTTTATTAAACATTAATACATGATATATTACAAAATATTACACATAATACAACCCATAAGACTGATATCTCTAGTGTCTTTTGGAATTAGTTACATTACATGACAACTTAAAATAGTAAGTGAATCATCTTTATTGAAAACTTCTTTAACATGATTGAAATTAAAAATGCATGGGATAATCTAGGGACATAGATAAGAAGGAGGTGAGCTATTAAGCCTAGTAAGGGAATAAGCATGACATAAAATGAAGAAGGTAATACATGATTGACAATAGGCATATCAATGGGGGCATAAAAGTGGTGATAATCATAATTATGAACAATGATTCATTATATAATATGATAACATATTGGGAACATGGAAAATGTGATAAAAATTAAAAAACTGCATAATATACACAAGTCAAGGAAAACTAAAAAGATATAATGATGGAAAAAGTCCCATAAAATAATCAGGTTTACTCTCTATCTTAACATGATGTCTTATGCGACTAAATATTACCCAATTCCTTGGAGGGATATATAATTATGGCCGCACCCGTCACATTCATGGAAAATTGCTATGAAATTTTTCATCATAACATCATCACTTAAAAATTCCTAAAATTGGTTGTTGAGATAGAAATTGGTATTTTTTCATTTGAACATAAAATGGAGTAATAGGGACATGGAAAAACATATCCCAACAATATTAACTGAAAATCGAAGGTATAAGATAACGAGGAAACTTGAATAAGGAGGAGAAGGTGAAGATCCATTACCTTGAGAGTGTTGCATCAAATATATGGGAGGAGCTTCTTGGGAGATTTCAGAAACCTTTAGAGGACACTATAGAGGATAGGGAAGAGTAGGTAAATGTTATAATGAATTTTAGTGAATAGAAGTGGGATCTTGGGTTGGTTTATATAGGAAAAGAGTAGATATTTATTTATTATTTTCCCAAACTTAGGTTTTGGAATCTATATTATAAAATAAGCAAAACCAAAAACCTTACCATGATTTTTGATGACATTTTTAACAAAGAAGAGTGGTTTTCATTATTTTAAAAGTTCATGGTCTAAAATTATTAAAATATTTACCTCAGTGATGTGGAGTTGAGTCATACTCTTAAAGAAATGATTTTAAAACCTTAAAATATAATAATCATTTTTCAGGATTCATAAAAGCTTTATAAAATTAATCAAATAAAAATAAAAATAAATTATTTTAAAGGGAAGACATATATTTTTTCATGGATACTCATTATAGTATTTATTACCTCACTTTTGAGTCATTATGATTTTATAATACACACCGTATATTTATATGGCATTTAATTTTTACTTAAAAATTCGACTATCTCGGAAAATTATAAAAAAGTCACTATTGGATAATTTCAATGTTATGATTCCAAAAAAATATTCATTTTATCAAAATAATTTTCTAAATATATGATTTTTGACATTTAATATAATAATTGACCTTTATTAAGAAATTCTATTTTTTTTACCAAAATAGTTTTCAAACCCTTATAAAAATTACATTGGATTCAAAAAAAATATATGATCATTTATATTTAATAATAATTATTTAATAATATCTTTTTAAAAATATTATTTATTATAAAAATCCATTAATTCATAAAAATAAATTTCTTCACTCAAATTGAATACTGATTAAAAATAAAATTTGTGTTTTATTGTTTAAAAACAAATTAATTTATAAAGTAATTATAAGAGGAAAATATGAACATTATAATATTGAAAATATAATATACATATTCATATTATTATAGTATTGATACATATCTATTTAATACATTGGAAAATTCTCTAAGGGTAAGGTTCAATGCATTGAGACTTTCATGGCGTGGTCCGACATATATTCTTTGGGCTGTGATCTCGATGAGATTGAACTTATCCTATAAAAAATTTCACTCATGATTAATTTGTTGGATCTTAGTTTGGTATTGTTAAGGGTAAAATACCAGTGATGCTATATATTGGGACAAAGTTGGCAAGAAGTTGTTTTTGAAAGCTAAAAGTAGTTCAAATTTAAAGAGTTGTCTTTTGTTTTCAAAGAAAAAAAATAAGTTCACTTTGTTACCAGACTCATAATCGTATTCATGATTTCAGAATCACAATGCTTTAGAAGATACATCGAATTGGAAATAGTTTTTTTTGAAAAAAATGATCATCAAACTCACCTTAGTTTCAAAATGAAGTTTTGATCATAATGAGGAAGAGAATCAGAGTCTAAAAGAATCTAATGAAAATATGACTATGATTTGATGTTTTGCAATTCAAAAAATTCATAAATTTTTAGGAAATTGTAACAAAACACTTTGGAAGGAAACATGGAGAATTGGTACTAACAATTGTATTAAGGATGATTATAAAGAAATAATTCACTATAAGGGTCGGAAGTTACAATACATCCCAAGGAAAGTCATATAATGCTGAAGAAGATCATAAACATATTCAAAATCATGAGGAAATCCTAATATAAGAAATTTTTTGTAAAATAAAGAAGATGATGATACAGAATCCTTCCGGTCTCAATTCAATGGTGTGAGGTCACCATGCCAAGATTTTTTGAAGGATGATAAGGTTGATCAAAATGTGAGAAGATGAAGATGATGGTTTTTAGTCAGACCAATAAGACATGAGAGAAAAATATTCAGAGAAATAAGTGGTGTGAATCATAATCAGAAATGGAAAGATGTTGATGAATTCAATGTTGTTGATACTGGTTCAATGGAAGTGATGTAACATCGATCATCAGAGTGACCCTGACACTAATCATCAGATGCTGTGATGGTGGTAAAAGAATAAGAGGAAGAGTTTTTGTTAGTGGGATATGTTGATACCATTGAAGAAGACAAGAAGAAAAGTTTTTTTGGGACCCATGGGAAGAATAAAATAAGAGATCAATCAGTTATGTGGTCATTCATTTTCATCAATATGAATTTGTAATTGTTTTTCAAGTGGGAACTTTTTATTCCATAACATATGGTTAAATAGAAATAAGAACTCTAATATGGTTACAATTGGTTCAAGAGTCGTCAAACCAACACTGACACTAAACTATTATGGTGAATTTGAAACTAACCCATTTGACGTAGGCTTATACTGATAAACATCAACAGACATAGGATCATTAATCTAAATAAATGAAGAAAATAAGAAAACTTTCAAGCATCTATAAAATTGTTGCCAAGGGGGATCTTGAATGAATTTGTTTATAATGATTTTGAGAATTGTTATCGAAGGGGGTATAAAATTTGGTATAATGGTTTGAATATCTTTAAGTGGTCATCAAAATGGGAAGTCTTCAATTATGATGAATTTACAAGTAGAACAAGGAAAAATTAGAGTGACCAAATGCTTC
The DNA here is from genome assembly GCA_963277665.1 of Viscum album. Lineage (NCBI taxonomy): Eukaryota > Viridiplantae > Streptophyta > Magnoliopsida > Santalales > Viscaceae > Viscum > Viscum album. The sequence continues at coordinate 225,301,604 of OY728131.1, read as the reverse complement.
CATCATAATGATCCAATCAGAATGAATAATCAAAACTAGACTGAACATTGAAAATAAAGTATGAAGTGAGATGAAGTTGTGAAAAGATTTGATAAGTTTCAAGAAGAGTTGAGAATTGTTTAAGAATTAAAGATGTACCCAGTATTCAAAGATAATTTATGTTTGAGGAAATTTTGTTGATAATAAAATGTTTTCAAAATCTTTCCCAAACCATTTTTTGGTCTCCTATAAAAGGAGGAACTACTTTGTACTTTCTGACACACATGTACTATTCTAGATACATGGTGAAGAAATGATGATTTATTGAGAGGAGAAGTTTTCAATTTGAAAATTTATGAAGAATTTCTACAAAAAAAGAAGAATTAAGGAGAAGAGCCAAGATTGTAATTAATGTTTTTTAGAATTGAACTGAGCAACAGGAATAGGATTTCCAAATATAGGAAGAATATGTTTAGATTTTTTTCCATGGTATTATGATAGATTGACATAATCAAACTAAGAAATCGGACTAGGAAATTAGATTGAGTATTATTATAATGTCTAGGAAGTTCTTAACTACTGTTGGGTATGAAAGTGAATAATTTTTTTTGAAGAACATATTTGTGAAAGGTAGTATAGTAACATGTTTCTTAACTTTTAACAAGAAATTATACTACATCATTTCCTGCTACTTGGAGCACAATCACTATTGTATTGAACAATGTGTGATACGAGGGTAAGGTAATATCCTACTCATTTTATCTAAAAATATGGATTTTTTTCAAATGGATTGTGTGATATTGGATTGTTCCCAAACCATACCAAGGATGTATCTAATCTTGTTGACCAGCGAACCTTATAAATTCTTGTGCTCTTGTGGATACGTGATTGGTTTTTTTCTAGAATGGTAACGACTCTTTAACATGAGGTGAAGGTTGTATCAAAATAAAGGAAACTTAAAATAAAAATATATCACTGATTTTGCCCTCAACTTCTCAATGATAACCTAATACTGTTGGGAATTCTCACTTGGTATCAAAGGATAGTTACCTTCGTTTACTCTTTTATGATTTTTTGAAGAAGTTGTGATGAAAAATATGAATTGTGTGAATAGTAAAAAGACTTATATGGAAAGAACTATTATATATAGAAAGAGAGAATATTTCTTTATCTAACATTTATTGGGTTTCATTTCACTGAAGCTACAATAGATTCTTTTCCTCCCACTAATGAAAAACTTCCTCTTACAACTGTTGATAAGAAGAATATTGAGAACGATGTAAGATCTGAGAATTATTTACTATAATCACTTTATGAATGTCTCTTTTTAAGCGTGAAAGGTGTTTCCACTTCCAAAGGTATCTCAGATAAGCTGAAAAACATTTATGAAGGTAATAAAAAAGTGAAGAAGTTAAAATAAAAAATTTGGAGGCTAAAGTATGAAGATATAAAAATGGGTGAGTATGAATCTATTGGATACTTCTTTACCATGGTGAATGACATTGTAAGCATTATTAGATTTCCGGGAATCTTTTTTTAAGATTATACTATATTTGAAAATTTATTGAGAATTATTCCAAAAAAATTTGATGCTAATGTTTCTTTACTGAATGATAGAGACCCTGGAACATTATCTTTGGATTATTTTCATAGCAATCTATTTAATTATGAAATTATAAGGTAGAAAGTTCTGAAAGAAAAAATAGACAATAGAGAAATTTCTTTAAAGGCTTCCATGAAGGAAAAGTCAAATAATATTCTTATTGTAGAAGGATCTGGTGAATCTAATTCTAAAAATTAGGTATATAAAAATACTAATGAATTTTAATCCATGTTTTCTGAAAAAATTGAAAAGTGGTATAGGTAAATATAAGGTAAAACTTCCCTTAAATGTTTTGAATGTGGATACATTGGGAAATTTGTGGCTAATTTTACTCTATGAAATAAATAAGAGGATAGTGGGTAGGATGATATAAGGAAGATAAGATCATGGAGGAAACAAGTTGATATGGAAAAATATTATTCCAAAGGAATGGATAGAAAATTATTCAAATCATAAAGGAGAAGTTTCTTATCTGATTATGATGATGAAGAAGAAATTGAAGCTGAATAAAAAAAGTCTATGGGGAAAAGAGAGAATAATTTTGTTGCAACCGTTAAAAATGAACCGTTCAGAAATAGCGATTCTAAAGAAGATAAAACCCATTTGCAATTTAATTTAAAAGAATAATTAAAAGAATGTCATAGAAATATTGGGATTCTTGGGAAAGAAATTAAGAATCTAAAAAGTGAAGATTATTCAAAAAAAAAAAGAATGGTTTCCTAATGAGAAATTCATGCTTCTAGAAGAGATTGATGACTTGAATAAATCTCTTGAGAAAGAAAGGAATCATAATGAACATCTGAAATTAGATTTAAAGGAAAGAGAAGAATATTTTGAACTTTTCTAACAAAACAATTATAAAACTAAATAGAGGGTTATAAGTTTCAATAATTCCATCTCTGAGGTTATTGAAATATTTTGAAAGGGTGAACCTAAGAATGATAAAAAATTACCTTTAAATTTTGAGAAGAACATTGAAATTGTTTCGGAGAATATTAAAGCTGCAAAAGTTATGCAGGTGGATAAGACTAGAAAAGTTGATTAGTCAGAATTTTGTAAAAATTGAGAGTCTGAAAAAGTTTCAATTACATATAGTTATGATATAGATAAAAAGAAAACAATCTAAAAAAGAATATTCCTGTTGATAATAGAAAGTTTGGTTGTCAAAAAATGCTAATAAAAAGGTTGTTGAGAAACATGGCCAGAACTCCCAATAGTATGTAAGTTTTAGAGGAAAATATTATTTATATGGATATTTTTGGTATTTTTGTGGGTTTTTTCATATGAAAAATATGTTTTGGTCTAAACAACAACATTATAACAATTATATAAATTACAGAAGGAAAATTTTGAGGAGTCAATCCTCTCAAATAAAGAAGTCTAAGAAGGATATTTTTAAGAAATCAGAGAAGGTTATAATAAAAGTTTAAAATAGATTTCATTATCTGGAAACTATTTTTGAGGGATGTGAAAAAACTAGAAATATTAAAAAATGATGTATTGTTTTTTTATCATCACAAAAAAGTCTGTTAACAATTCTCAAAATCTGGTTGTTGAGAAATAAAAATGGAAAGAAAAGTATCTTTTTGTATAAACTACTCTCAAATATATAAAAGGATATGGAAATTGGATCTTGGAGAGTGTATTTTCCTCTCATATGGAATGTGACATAATTTTTTTTTGAATAATGTGAAGGAATTCAAATAAATAATAATGTAATTTGGAAATGATGAATCGCTTACAATCAAAAGTGTTGGATCAACCATTATGGGAATGAAAAGTTGAAATCTCAGATTTTTTTTGTTGATGGGTTGAAACAAAAATTTCATGTGTTTCAAATCTTTTTGATGAAGGTAAAAAAGTCATTAATAGAAAAGACGGTTTTGTTGTGAAAAGTGAGGAAGATGGAATAGTATTTACAGGAGGCCAATGTACAAAAGAAAACTCATTCCAAGTTGGTGAGGTATAAAACACTTGTTACTTAGGCATGGTGGAAGAAAATTAGTTGTGGAATAAAAGTTTGAGACACATGTTTCAATGAAACATATACAGGTTATCAAAGCGAGATAGTTTCTGTGGAATTCTTGACATTTTAAGAAGAATATATTGGAGTTGAACAATCTATTAGAAAAGAAAAATTACAAATTATGTGCATAAGAAAGTTGAAATTTGTTCAAAAATTCCCATAGAACTAATTCATTCACATATTTTGTGGAACAATGAGAAAATAAAAAACTCATGGAGATAATTACTTCATCACTTTCATTAATTATTTTAATTGAATTTCTTGTGTTATATATATGAAAGAAAGGTCAGATTCTCTATTTTTTTTAAAGTCTAAAGAGGAAATTTGAGAAGGAATATAATTATTAAGTGAAGAATTTGAGAACATACAACGGTGGTGAATACAAAAAATTATGAATTTGAAAAGTATCTTGAGAAGTATGGAATTCTTTATGAGTTCAGTAAAACATACACTCCTAAAAAAATTGTGTGGCTGAAAGAAAGAATAGAAGTATGGTTGAAATGGGAAGAACTATGTTACTTGAACATGGTCTCTCTCATTACTTTTGGAGGCATTCCATGAGTACTGATGTGTTCATTAAAAACCAATGCTTCTATAAACTGAGTTAAAATATAAATCTATATGAAATGTTTTATGAAAAAAATACAATTTTTCAACACTTATGAGTTTTTGGGGGTCCATGAATCATAAATAACAATGGTCAAAACCTAGAAAAATTTGAGCAGATAGTTGAAGATGGAATTTATCTTGGCTATGCCATGGATGGAAGAGGATAAAAATGTTTCAAAAATGATTGAGGAAGATTATTTGACCATGTTAATGTGAAAGTTTTAGAAAAGGATAAGGAAGATAAACATACACATGCATATAAATAAGATGAAATGGATGAAGGAAATTCTAGTAAGGATTATGATAAGGAGGAAAACAATTGTAATCCCTCTCAAGAAGAAGAATCAGAATCATCTATTTCAAGTGAAGATGTTGAATCTCAAAAATCTCTTCCCTGGATGAGGAAGAAAGTGGAATCTCATAACATTATTTCTGATCAAAATCAAAAGGTTTAAAAAAGTATAACATCAAAATTTATTAATCATACTTTTTTATATTCAAATTTTGACTTGAAAGATGTGAATGAAGATTTTGAGAATCTAGAATTTGTTCAGGATATGAATGAATAACTGACCATATTGAAAAAAATAATACATGTGAACACATAAATCAACCAAATGAAAAAATATTATTAGTAAAAAGTGTATTTTCTTGAATAAGATGAATGAATTTAGTGAATTGATAAGAAAAAAATAAATATTAGTGTGTAAAGGTTACTAAAAAATTGGAGGCATTGACTTTGATGATACTTCTTCTTTAGTGGAAGTATTAGAAACAATCATAATTTTTTTTTCTATTAATGCATAATGAATTTAAAAAAAATTTCATTTGGATGTGAAAAAATTATTATTGAATGGTGATCATGATGGGGAAGTTTATATTGAACAACCATATGGATTTTATGTTCGGTAAAATGAAAGATATGAGTGGAAGTTGAATAAATCCTTGTATGGTCTAAATTTTTTTTTGAGGGAATGGTATTTTAAATTTGATACTTGATAATAAATAAGAGTTTTAATAAAGGAATAGTTGATAGTAATCTATATATCACATAAATCCAAGAGTTTTCCCTCTTCATAATTGTATATGTTTGGGACATTATATATGTTGGGAATGATGAAAGCCCTTGTTAAAGATTTACTGAATAAATGAAAAAATTATTTCAGATGTCCATACTGGGAGAAATGAAATGCCTTCTTGGGTTACAAATCTTAAAAAATAAGAAACATATTTTTCTTTCTCAATAAAATTATACTATGGAATTTTTTATGAAGTTCTACATGAAAATTTAGAAACCATTTTCCACACTAATTTCAATGGAAACTACATTTTCTGAATATAGAGAGGGAAATGAAGTTTATCCTAAAGAGTTTTGATATTTGATTGGAAGTTTTTTATATTTGACTACTTCAAGACCCAACATTGTTTACCTTGTCACCTTATGTGAAAGATTTTAGAGTGCTCTAAAAGAATCAAATTTGTTGTATTGAAACATAATTCTCATATATACCAAGGGAACAATAAATTTTGGAATCAAGTATGAATTCTACAAAAAATATTGACTTATTTGTGTACTCAGATGGTGATTGTGCAAGAAATTTTAATGATAGAATATCTACATATGGTTGTGTTTTTGTGTGTGAATAATTTGTGTATACGGGCATAAAAAGAAATAATATTCTGTAACTCTTATCTCCATTTAATTTAAGTGTCTCTCTTCCACTCAAGATACAACCCAACATATGTGGACAAAGACTTAGTTAGAAGACTTACTTATTGAAGTAAAGTTACCCTTGCTCTTGGGTAGTGATAATCAAAGTGAAATCAACCTTACCACTCACCCATTATAACATTCTAATTAAAAAATATTGATATCAAATATCATTGTATCAAATAGAATGTGGAGAATACTAAATTAAATATGGATTATGCTACTACATCAGAACAAGTTGATGAAATTTTCACAAAACCATTACCAAAGGAATCTTTTCATAAACTGAGGTTGAACATGGGCATCCAACCTTCTTCTCATCAAGGTTAAGGTACATGTTTTTTCCTAACTCTCATATTTTCATTAGATAGTATTGTTAAATAGAAATAATTGTTTCATTGATCTATCCATTGAATATGTGCTAAACCTTTTAATAAAAGTAGTAAAAAGGTGGAGTTGTGGGTAAGATGCGATTTCAAAATACTAATGTGTGAACTATTCTAACGGTTTGTTGGAGTGGTTGGAGGAATTTTATTTTTAAAAGGAATGTGGAAGAAGAAATTAAATAGGTGATTTGTAATGGGAAGAAAAGATGAGGAGGTTTCATGAGTAACTACTTTTAGACATCAGGGTCTTGCTGTCAATAATTATTGATTCCTACAATGAGTTAGCTTACGTAGAATTAGAATTTTTGATAATTAATCCATTGATTGAGGTTACAAAGTTCAATTATTTATGAATCTTTGTTGATAGAAAAATATTAAGGGGGATATTGCTGGGACCAAGTTCGTGAGAAGTGTATTTGGAAGATGACAGAATTTTATATTTCAAGAGTTTCATTTTTTTTCAAAGAAATGAAATCATTTCACTTTGTAAATAGACTCAAAACCATATTCAAGATTTCAGACTCACAATACTTAATAAGATCCATCCGATTGTGAATTTGTTTTCTAGAAGAAAAGGCTCGTCAGACTCACCTGGGGTCTGAAATGACGTTTTGATTTTAATGAGGAAGAGAATCAGAGTCTGAATGACTTTGATGAAAATATGATGAATATTTTCTATTTTTTAATTCACAAAAGTCATGAGTTGTCTGAGAACATGTGATACAATCCTTATAAAGAAAAGGGTGAGAACATGTGATTCCAATTATATTAATTTTGATTGGAAATAAAGAAGTCACTAGAAGGATGATAAGTTACAATAATTCCAAATAAAAGTCAGAAGGTGCTGAAGTAGATCTTAAACATATTAAAAATCAAGAGTAAGTCATTATACAAGTAGTTTTTGGAAGAAGAAGTAAGTTGTTGATGCCTAATAATTCTAGTTTCATTTCAATGGTGTGATATTGCTGGACATAGATTTGTTTGAAGGCTAAAAATGTTGACCAGAGCATGGAATGGTGAAGATGATAGATTTTAGTAGGACCAATAATCCACGAGAGAGAAATATTAAGAGAAATAACTGGTGTGTATATAATTAGAAGAGGAAATAAGTTGTTGAAGTCGAAACAATTGATACCGATTCATCAGATATGGTGTACCACCAATCATTAGAGTGATCCTAGAACTGATCATTAGATGTTGTGATGGTTTTAAAAGAATCGTAAGAAGAGTTGTTATTAGTGGTAGATGTTGTGGTCATTGAAGAATAAAATAAGAAAATATTGTTGGGACCAATGAGAAGAATAAAATTAGAGATAATTCAAAAGTGTAGTAATCCATTTCCCTAAATATAAATTTTTTATTTTTTTTTCAAGTGGGAGCCTTTTTCCCCTAACATGTGGGTGAAGAGAAATAATAAATTGGATATAATTACAATTGGGTCAATAGTCATTAGACTAACACTAACAATAAACTATGAGTGTGAAGTAGATATTGATTCATTTGATATAGGTTGACACTAATAAACATCATCATCTACAATATCATCATTATAAATAAATGAAGAAAAGAATAAAAGTTTCCAGAAACCATAAAATTGTTTTAAAGGGAGATATTGAAATAATTTTATTTCTAGTGATTTGGAAAAGTGTTTTTGAAGGTGGTCAGAATTTTTTTGGAAAGGTTTGAATATCTTCAAGTGGTCATTATAATGGAATGTCCTAAGTTCTAATGAATTTACAAGTAGGTCAAGGAAAAATTAGAGTGACCAAATGATTCCATCATAATGATCAAATCAAAAGGAAGAATTAGAACCAGACTGAAGATTGTAAATAATTGTGTTCCTATGGACGTGTTATTGGTTTTTTTGGTAAGATAACAAATCTTTAAGAGGAGGTGAAGGTTTTTTCAAAATAAAGGAAACATAAAAGGAAAGGATATCACTAATTCACCCCTCCCCCTCTCCATGATACATTGATCATACTGGGCATTCTCCCTATATCCCTCAGAAGCTTCGCTAAATGGGATTCATAGGGTACAATACTACTGGTTGAGGTAATCACTTTGTCTAGGTCAATTGTATTTGTTAAAACCCTATATTTATACTAATCATGTGATCTCTGTTCAATGTCTATATTATCAATGGTAAAAATTATTTGCAATCTTTTAAATATTATAGGATATAATAAAACCAATAATATGTTTATGTGTTTTCTATATCCATAATATATAATATTGAATTTAATTAAATCATTTAGGTAATTTTATTTATAAGAGTTTGGTTTGTTACAGTATTACCCCCCATTGAAATTTCTGCCACCATTTTTTCTCAAACTAAAATAGATTGGGGTTATTATATTTCATCACATCATTCAGTTCCCACATCACTTCTTCAATCCTGTGGTTTCTCCATAACACTTTGACCAGGTTCATTGTATTATTTCAAAGAACTTTGTCTCTATGATCTAAAATCTTCACCAGATTATCCTCATAGGAATGATTATTCTCCAATAGTAATACCTATGGATTGAGTAAATGTGAGGGGTTTGGTGTGTAATTCATCAACAAGGATACATGTAATACATCATGTACTTGAAATTGGTTATGTTAGGACCCGTCCCCTGAGGCCCATGCCGTGACTACCCCAAACCCGCTTTCCATAGGGAATGGTTTGGCTACTACCACAGAAAAGACATATCTTTGAAAGTGGGAAGACATTGCCTTTAATCCTAAAAACACACAGACCAAGAATACAACAAGATTCAAACCACGTAGTAAAACTATAGTAGTAAAAGTGTGTACCTAAAGTAAACGGTCCGGAATACAAGCCCAATTAAAAGATACAACTACAACAAAAAATAGCTCCTGAGATCGTCCACCATGGATCCAACCTAAAGGGTAGGTACAACTCGTCTCTGCAAATCTCCACGTCAACCGGTCACCTTCGTGTACCACCAGGTCCTGGATCTCTAATGTCTCAGCCAAGCTGCTCATCATCTGCAAACAACACAACAAGGTGCAGGCGAAGCCTGTGGAGGGGTGAGTATAACAATACCTAGTAGGGACCCCGAGACCCCCGAAGGTCTCTCAGAATTCCACAAAGGAAAACCAAAAAGCATGATCTCAATCACAATGCCCAAAGAAGAATACTCAGAACAAACCAGGTATATAACTCAGAGTTCAGAAATAAAGATGATTAGTCTTAAGCTATATCATTTTATTCTGTTAGGAAGTTTCCACAACTGAACCATGAAAGAGTTTTTCCATTGTCGATCCACACAGGTTCGTATGTCGCTGATCCATGACGATCCACTCTATGGTTGGTCCTCATTGCGTGGTGCACAGCTGATCCAAACAGGGTCGCTAGAATGCTGATCAACACATGGTCGCTATAATGCTGATCCACATAGGGTCGCTATAATTATGATCTACAGAGGGTCGCAATAATGCAGATCCACACAGGGTCTCTATAATGCTGATCCACACAGGGTCGTTATGATGCTAATCCACAGAGGGTTTCTATGATGCTGATCCACATAGGGTCACTATGATAATGATCCACACAGGGTCACTATGATTTTGATCCACACAGGTTCTCTATGATGCTGACCCACATAGGGTCGCTATGATGATGATCCACACAGGGTCTCTATTCATTGATAGCCAGCCACTTGATTCTTCGCACTCAGTGTGCTTGGGTTCTAGAGTATTTTCTCCTCAAGATACCATTCATGCCTCAACTACCATGACATTTCACAAAGGAGTAACCCAATGGACCTCCATGTAGTAAGGGTCCAAATGCGATAGAAGACGTGTCAATCGGACGCCCGGTCTGTGAGTTATAGGTTTTTTAGTACCAAGGGCCTGGTTGGATTCATATTTTATCCAACCCAGCCATACTCCAACATTCTACAAAACTCAGGTGGATTATCTCAAAAGGACCGTCTTGTTCCAAGGATTGCAGCACCATAGATGATTCTTCTAATGGGCCTCTAGTATGTGAGATACAACTTTTTGAGCATATCTATGCCGAAAAGTGTCTGGGTCTCGTCCGACTCGACCTGCCCTGTCCCTAACTAGGTCTGATTCTGACCCCGGTCCATCCCATCCTGCCCCGAACCCGCTGGGCAGACCCATGTGGGCTAGGCCGCGGAGGGCTCAGCCCAGTTGGCCGTGGGCTTAGCCCAGTGGCTGGCTCCGTCCGCCAGACCAGTGATCTCCCCCTTCCTGAATGACAAAGCCATTGTAACAACTGGGCCCTACTCACCAGTTTCCACGCAGACATGTGGTCCCCACCCTAGGTCCCACCACATGCTCAAACGGGTCATCTGACTAATTACTGTCCCCACAGGCCAACACATGTCATTTCCAGTGTGCTTTTTCCTCACTCACACACACCCTGAGAAACTTCCAGAAGGTCACCCATCCTAATCACTACTCCAATCCAAGCATGCTTAACAGTGGAGTTCTAATCATATAGGCTCTGGAAAAGGAAGGTGCACCTTTTTGTCATGAGTCATATCATTTTGTCATTTAACCCTTTATCATTTTGGGGTGTTACAGCCATTCGAGTGATTCAATCAGTTATGCCACGTGGTACCGGCATCCTTTCAGCGTGACCCGTGAGGCCCGAGTCCCCTTCACTGTAGCTTCAATGCCACGACTCTTCACCGCGGTGTGCCACCTTTCATGAACGCGGCCGACCGCCCTTGCGAACCACCACAACACCTATGTGCACCACCTCTATCCAAGACTGGAAAGAATCATCCACTACCATTGTTCGCCAGTGCCTTTCTCTGGCACTACCGCGCGGGTGCCGTGCCGATGGGGATTTTGCAGGCCACCAGGTGAGCTCTGGTGGTCTATTTTCCTTTCAGAATGCGCCTACGAGCGTCCTGGTTTGCTTCTGTAACTGTGTGGCTCCCGGATTCAAGTGTCCGTCAATTTCAAACTTCTCCCATGAAGAACACTAAAAAACCAAAGAGGCGGAGCATTTGGGCCTTGTTCATTTGGACCGCTCCCTCTGTGTTATCATCATATCAAGCGAGTAATAATTAAATCATCAAATATAAAATAAAACCCGTTAAAAATTTTCATGATTCGTCATACTTTTCAAGAATGAACATAAGAAAAAAATTCTCAAGAATTTAAACATAAACAACCCCTACCTCGGAATCGGAGGAGACGTCAAGGTTGTGGAAGAATAATCCATGCTTGATGAAGCCTTCGACGTTCGTCGATCCCAAATCGATTCCCCCAATGTTGCTATCCAAGCCTCCGTTCTTTGTCGGTGGAAGACGCTGAAGCACTTTGTCAGAGGTTCCTCACATCCGTGTCAAAAACCCAAGCCTGATGCTTATTTAAAGAGAGGGGAAGGGTGATTAACTCATTAAAATATTAATGAGGTTCATTAATGAATGAACCTCTTAACTCTCAATGGGTTGGTTACAAATAGAAGAGTAAATCCATTAAATGGCTTGACAACCCAGAGGTCCCACCACCATTCCTCAATAGTTGGTGGAAGAATAAAATAACTTTTTTATGTTATTTCATTATTCTTCAAAAATCCACAAAACTAACTTTTTCACCCAACATACTACGGTCGAAGTTAAGACTCTCTTAAGAAAATCCTAGCACTATAGATTCAACAGTGCCCTTATATTTTAATTCCAAGCATCGATTCAAAATATAGAAATCTCCACCCACACATTTACTAAACGTACCATAAAAAAGTTCAAAATTATTTCCCGAGAAAACCGGGCCACGAAATCAGGCACCGTCATTTTTCACAGACTCATAATAATCCTAAATAATTTTAAATAAATTTATATAGAATTTTCGGGTCTTTACATTCTCCCCACCTTATATATTTTCGTCCCCAAAAGGTAAAACAAAACTAGGGGAAGAAATGGGGGTAATGAGCATGTATGTGAGTCTCCCACTCCTAGGTGATCTCATGGAGGTTCCCATGCTGCCAAAGACCTCGCACCAGAGGAATCGACCGCCCATGAAGGACCCGCTCTTGTCGATCCTCTATCTTCACCAAGAACTCCACAAATGTCGTCACATCATCGATGTTCAGCTCACCCCATTCGATAACATGCAATGGATCCTGCACGTACCTCCACAGCTGTGACACATGGAAAAAATTATTCACCTGGTGCATCTATGTGGGAAGAACTAGATGATATTCCACCTTACTTCGATTGTTGATGATCTGGAAATGTCCAATGAATCTCAGAGATAGCATTTTTTCCCAGCCAAACCTTTTTAATCCTCTTTGTGGTGAGACCCATAGGAAGACATGGTCTCCCACCACAAACTCCAAGGGCCTCTATATCCAATCGAAATAAGACTTTTGCTGAATCTTTTTAGTCTTCATCCTCTTCTAGAGGATATGCACCTTCTCCGTGGCAGCCAGTACCAAGTCTGGACCCATAAGTGCTGACTCCCCTGGGTCTGTCCAGCATAGTGGTGACCTACAAGGTCGCCTGTACATGGCCTCAAATGGAGCCATGCTGATGGTGTAGTGATAAATGTTGTTGTAAGAAAACTCCACTAGTGGCAGGTGGTCCTCCCAATTGTAGCCAAAATCAAGGACACAAGCATGAAGCATGTCATCGATCGTCTATATGGTACGCTCCGTCTGAACATCTGTTTAATAATGAATTGTGGTGCTTAAACGTAGCTGATTCCCAAACACCTCCTGTAATCCCTTCCATAAGTGAGATATAAAACTAGGGTCATTATCTATGACCATCATAGATGGAACCCTATGAAGCTATACAATTTCTTGTACGTAGAGGCATCCCAAGCTCTCTATTGATCCCTTCTCTAGGATGGGTAGGAAGTGGGATGACTTCGTGAGTTGGTCAATGATCACCCAGTTGAAATCATGGCCCCTGGACGTACGTGGTATCCCTGTCACTAAGTCCATGGATATACCATCCCAAGTCCATTCCATCACCTCAAGTGGCTGAGCTAAGCCTACTAGTACCTGATGATCTACCTTCACTTGTTGACAAGTGAGGAATCGTGAGATGAATTCCGCCACTGCTTTCTTCATCCTTGGACACGAATACTGATGCTGGAGGTCCTGGTGCATCTTCGCCATACCAGGATGTACCACCAAAGGGGATTTATGGAACATCCTCAACACCTCCTACCATAGAATTAGTGGTACCATAGTGTGTCCTATGAAGAGGGTGAAGTGCTCCCCACGTTTATAAAATCAATCACGAGCCTGTCCTGAGGATATATGAGCACGTCAGGCCACGCAGTCTAATCCCCATGCTATGCCTGCCTGACTCTTTGAAGGAGTGGGGGTGTAACTGCATAGACTAGAGGTAAGCTGCTCCATATCTAACCAAGAAGGATATCGGAAACGCAACTAGATGCTCTGTCACCTCACTTAGTAACTGTAGACCAGACCTCCTATTATATGCATCTACTACTACATTCCCCTTCCCAGAAGTGTAGTCTATCTCAAAGTCACAGTCCTAGAGGAACTCTAGCCATCATCACTATCTCATGTTCAGGTCCTTCTATGAGAAGATATACTTGAGACTCTTGTGATTAGAGTAAACAACAAACCATTCACCCATCAAGTAGTTCTTCCACATCTTCTGCCCAATGACCACTACTGCTAACTCCAGGTCATGGGTAGCGTAGTTCTGATCGTGCTGTCTCAACTGTCATGAGTCGTAGACGATCACTAATAACTATTGTAATAGGACACATACTGGTCTGGTCCCTGATGCATTATAGTATAATACATACACAACTCCCTTTTCTGGTAGCCAAAATATGGGGATAGTCGTCAATCTTAGCCTCAACTCTTGAAAAATCTTTTGGCATCTCTCTGACCACATGAATCACTATCCCTTCTTTTTCAAATCTGAAAAGGGTGTCAAAACTCTAGAAATGTCGGGTATGAATATCTGGTAGTACCCAACAAATCCCTGGAAACTCCTCACCTTGGTCACACTCCTGGGTGGCTCCTAAGCAAGCACTACATCTACCTTTGCCGGATCCACTACAACTCCATCCTCTGAGATAATGTGCCATAGGAAGTGGACTTCCCATGTCTAAAACTGGCATTTCAAGATCTTTCCCTAAAGATGGTGATCTTGAAGTTTATCCAGAACTATCTATAGGTGCGTGGCGTGCTCCTCCTCTGATGCCGAGTATATCAAGATGTCTTCAATGAAGACCCCCACAAAGCAATCGAGGTAATGATTAAATATCCTATTCATGATCCCCATGGACACTACCAGAGCACTGTTCATACCTAAGTGTATTACCAGGAGCTCATAATGTCCATACCAACATCTTAATGCAATATTCTGTATGTCCTCATCCCGTACCCTGAGATGATGATAGCCTGATTAGTGGTCGATCTTCCAAAACCTCCGTGATTCCTTCAGCTAGTCGAAGAGATCATTGATCTTCGGCAGAGGATACTTGTTCTTCATGATCACCTGGTTCTAGCGCCAGTAGTCCACACAAAGCCTCATACTCCCATCTGCCTTCTTGGAGAACAAAATTTAGGATTCCCAAGGAGAAACACTGGGCCTTATAAAGCCTTTCCTCTGCAAGTCCTCCATATGTACCCACAACTCGTGATTCTCTACGGGATCCATCCAATATACTAGAGTAGATATCAGTGCCATACCAGGGTACATGTCGATGTTGATGTCTACCAGTCTATGAAGAGGTAGTTCTAGAATATCATCAGAAAAGATATCAGCATAATGATCCACCACTATAGGATAACTCCAACTCCTCATGTCAACTGCTCCAAGGGTAAGGCTAGTCAACGAATGAGAGATCGATTGTACCCCCCTCAGAGAAAGTCCTTATTGACCTGAAAAGGTTCCCTTCTTTCTAATGAAGGAAAACCTGATCTCATCCTTAGGGATACACCGCACTTTTTTCCTAAGATAGTCAATATGGGCATGGACTTTGGATAACTAGTCCGTACCCAAGATGACATTGTAAGGCCTCGACGTTGCTAATAGGAGATCCTATCCAATGATATCGCCTCATAGAGTAATCTCACACTATCATCACTAGTGTGTAATCGCCAAATCCTCTCTCGTAGGAGTTTCTAATCATAATTTTTGAGCCAATGGATCTACCGGAATCTCCGAGCTCCGAATAAGAGCTATGCAAATGAAAGGGTGATTGAAACTTGTGTGTATAAGTACTGCAGCTAGGGTAGAGTAGCCACAGATCATACCTTGAATCATCTCTATAGAACCGTGGTCGTAGGAATTAGCAGCCTGAAGCTTTGTTCATCCCTTCCCACCCACTCCCTGAGGTCGGGGTGGACCACCTGGAGGTAGTGGTGGTAGAACCTAAAATCGCCGCCCACCGCCTACTACATGACCTGCACCTCTTCCACATTCGTTTCCTAGTGGTACTACTCAATCTAATATATTCCTATGCCTCGTCGGTCCATTGACCAACTGCTGATTGTCGGTACGACGAGTCAGGCAGTCACAAGCCATGTGGTCCTGCCCGCCGGACGTGAAACGTAGTTTTCCCCTCTGCTGGCCTGTTCTACCTCGTGAGGTCCACAAATCCAACCCTACGTCCTGTGGTCATCCTCTAGAAGGTATGGCCCTCTCCGAACTTTGAGTCATCTACCTACTAACTACTACAGATGACTTGTCTACCTATCTTCCGGTGGTAGCTCTCACCGTTGGTGTTTGCTCAGCTAAGAAGCTATCCACCAATAATGCTCTCTCGAGTACTGTAGCATGCATCGAGATATTTAGAGATATAATCGATGCTCTGATATCCTGCTGGAGACCCTTCTCAGAGGTCCCTTCCATGAAGAAAGGGTCTCGTACCATGTCGATTGAGTAGCATGAGAGGTTAGTGAATCTCACCGAGTACTAGGCCACCGTCAGGCTGCCCTACTGTAAGTGCATGATCTCCTGAATATGCATAGAGCATAGTGTCTCTAGAAATAACTCTACCCTGAAGAGGCTCTCAAAGTCCATCCATGTGAGGGTCACCTTTTTGTGTAACTAGAGCATCAGGCCCCACCATCTCCCTGTCGTGCCCTGGAATCGACAAGCAGCTAGGATCACCATCTACTCTGCTCGTGTCCCAACTAGGTAGAAAACTCTATCCATATCCTCCAGCCATTCCTTACCTACCTAGGGATCTGTCTCACCTCGAAACCTCAGAGTCCATAGTTGCTGGAACCCATGAATCATTCTTAGACAACGTCCACCGTCCACTAGTGGGGCTGGTGGCAATAGCTTCCCAATGTTTAGTGGTGCTGCTGGTGCACCACCCGAAGGTGCTATAACTGTAAGAGGGCCCTACACTGAATCCTCATCACTTGGTGGCCCATAATCATGAACTATCTCTAGATTCCTGGATGGATATCTACATGGAGGCATTCTGAAAATAAATAGGTGAGCCATAGTAAATAAGTTATACCTTGTGAGCTGAATCAAAAGATATCAAAAGTAAAACATTTCCGAAACACACACAATCTGTGTTTTCATGCACCGAGTCAAAAATTAGAATTCAGGGTCCTGATGTATGGATATGTCAGTCACCGAACCAACACTGGACTCCCCAAACTGTAAACAACCCTCAAAATACATAACACTATTTCTCCACTGGAATGATCAGAGTCCTAGTACTCTGGTAGAACCAAATCATCTGATACCACTTTGTCATGACCCATCCCCCATGGCCCATGCCATGACTACCCCAAGCCCACCTTCCATAGGGCATGGGTTGGTGACTATCACAAGAAAGGCATATCCCTAAATGTGGGAAGTCATTGCATTTAAACCCGCAAACACACATAATGAGAATAAGACAAGATGCAAACCATCTTGCAAAACTACAGTAGTAAAAGTGTGTACCGAAAGTAAAGGGGCTGGAATAAAAGACCAATTGAAAGATAAAACTACAATAAAAAAATCTCCCGATATCATCCACCAAGGATCCTACCTGAAGGGTAGGTATAACTCATCTCCACAGCTCTCCATGTCAACCAGTCACCTCCGTGTGCCACCTGGTCCTGGCTCCCCAAAGTCTCATCCAAGCTGCTCGTCGTCTGCACAAGACACAACAAGGTGAGGGTGAAGCCCTTGTAGGGGTGAGTATAACAATACCTATTAGGGACCCTGAGACCCCCAAAGGTCTCTCAAAATTCCACAAAGGAAAACCACAAAGCATGATATCAATCAGAAATCATAATGCAAAAGACTCATCTCACACCAGGAATACAACTCAGAGTTTAGGAATAAAGATTATTAGTCTTAAGCTATATAATTTTATTATGTTATGAAGTTTCAACAGCTGAACCAAGACGGAGTTATTCCATTATCGATCCACATTGGGTCGTATATTGCTGATCCCCGACGGTCCATCTCTAAGGATGGTCCTCATCGGGTCACACACTGCTGATCCACACAGGGTCGCTAGAATGCTGACCTACATAGGTCACTATAATTCTGATCCACATAGGGTTTCTATAATTATGATCCACATAGGGTCTCTATAATGCTGATTTACACCAGGTCTCAATAATGCTGTTCTACACAGGGTCGCTATAGTGATGATTCACACAGGGTCGTTATGATGCTGATCCAAACTGGGTCACTATGATGATGATCCACATAGGGTCTCTATGATTTGGATCTATATAGGGTCTCTATTATTCTGATCCACACAAGGTCTCTATGATGCTCATCCACACAAGGTCACTATTCATTTGACAGTCAGCCACATGATTCTCCGCACTCGGTGTGCCTGAGTTCTGTAGTATCTGTTTCTCAAGATACCAGTAATTCCTTAACTGTAATAACGTTCCACAAAGGGGTAACCCAAAGGACCTCCATGTCGTAAGGGTCCCAACGTGACAGACGACGTGTCAATCGAACCGCCAGTCTATGAGTTATAGGCTTTTTAGTACTGAGGGCCAGCTTGGATTCAGGTTTGATTCAACCTACCAGTACTCCAACATTCTCAAAAAATCAAGTGGAGTATTAAAAATGGTCCGTCTCATTCCAAGGTTTCCATCACCACAGAAGGTTCATCAAACAGACGTCTGGTTTGTGAGATACAACCTCTTAAGCGTATTAGGGCCGAAAAGGGTATGGGTTTGGTGAGACCTGGTCGGACCGACCCGACCCAGCCCGAACCGGCTAGGCCAGACCGAGTGGGCTAGGCCATAGTGGGCTCAACCTTCTTGGCTGCGGACCAGCCCCACCCACCTCTACTGTTCACGGTACACCGGGTGATCTGGCCCAGTGGCTGGCACAATTCTCCAACTGGGTGACCACTGCCCCTTCTCGAATGGAAAATCCATTCGGGTGATTCAATCGGCGGCACCACGTGTCTCTGCCCTCCCATCAACAGGACCCGTGGGACGTGGGTACCCTTCTCCGTGACTTCGAAGCTGCGACTCTTCACAGTGACACGCGATGGTGCGCTGGCTTCCGCCAATGTAGTTGGCCGAGGGCTGGCCGCCCCTGTCGACCACCGTAGTGCCTACGGGCGCCACCTCCCTCCGTGGACGGTGGTAGCCGGCAGCCATTGGTCACTAGCACTACTGTGCCGGTGACACACCAGCGGGGCTTCCACGGGCCACCGGGTGAGCTCCGGTGGTCCGTTTTTCCTTCCAAAGGCGCCTACGAGACTCCCGGGTTGCTGTCATCACTGTGTGGCTCCTGGGTTCATGTTTCTGTCGAGGTAAAACATATACCATGAAGAACGTGACAAAAACCTAAGTGGCGGAGGGTCCGTCCCTTGTTCGTTTGGACCACTCCCTCCGTGTTAGCATCATATCAGGTGGGTAATAATTATATCATCAAAGATAAACTAATCCTCATTCAAAACTTACATGATTCTTCATGCTTGTTAGGAATGCAGAAAATAAACAAATTCTCATGAATTTAAACATAAACAAACCCTACCTCAGAATCAGAGGAGATGTCACTGTTTTGGAAGAATAACCCAGTATTGATGAATCCATCAACATTTTTTGATCCCATATCGATTCCTCCAACATTTCCATCCAAGCCTCTGTTCATCATTGGTGAAAGACGTTGTTACACTTTGTCAGAGGTTCCCCACTTCCATGTCAAAACCCCAAGCCTGAGCCTCATTTAAATAAAGGGGAAGGGTGATTAATGCATCGAATGATTAACGAGGTTCATTAAATAATGAAACTCTTAACTCTCAATGGTGTGGTAACAAAACCAAATAGTCAATGCATTAAATGGATTAACAACCTAGCGGTCCTTCCAACACTTCTCAACAGTTGGTGGAAGAATAAAATAACATTTTTATGTTATTTTATTATTCTTCAAATATCCATAAAACTAACTTTTTCACTCGAGCTATTGTGGTAAATGTTAAGCCTCCCTTAAGAGAATCCTGACGCTGCAGATTAATCAGTGCCCTTAGATTTCAATTCAGAGCACTGGTTCAAAAGATAGAAATCACTACCCGCACATTTACTGAACATGACTTAAAAAAAGTTCAAAATTCTGTTCTGGGTACACCGATCCTCAGAATCACATGCCATCATTTTTCAAAAACTCTTAATAATACCAAATAATTTTAAAAAAAATTATATGAAATTTTGAAGTCATTATAAGTTAGGTTGGAGTTACATTAGATAAGACACCTCTCTGATGTGATCAAGGATCTAAAAGGGGATGATGTATCTTGGACTAAGCTTTCCATTATACCCAATTCTTATGACTTTATTACATGGAGATATGTGAAGGAATACCTTGTATCTAACATAAAACTCAAGGTCTCAGCAAGGATTTTTAGTGTATCTATTGAAACAACTATGAGAAACCTTGACGTGTTACTGAATGATATTAACCTTTTACGCAATTTCCTCAACATGTTCAAAACCTAGCAGTTTTTTTACCCAAATTCATCCCAACATGTAGGCATTTTTCACCATTTCTCATAAAGGGATTTTTAGGAATCCATTTGGATTTTTAGTGGAAAGGAATTATTGTATAGAAACATGACCATATGAATATGTTGATCCCATCCTCCTTTGAAGTCAATTGATCTTGTTCTCAACATGTCTTAGAGTGTCTAGATTGTACGATCAGATTGGCCATCAGTTTTATGGGGATAATTCATGCTAAATTTTAATTTAGTATTTAGAGAATGTTGGATACTCTTTGAAAACATAGAGGTAAATCTTGGATCTCAATTATATATAATCGATAGCGGTGTTTCATGCAGCCTCAACACTTCTCTAATGTATATCCTTTCAAGTTTATCGATTGGGAAATCCTATATAATCTTAATGAAGTGTGTAGTATCTGTAATATGATCCACTAAAACCTAGATAACATTATTTCCTATTCATGTATTTGGAAGACTACTGACAATGCCTATGGTGACATTTTCGCATTTCTATATAGGTATGGGTAATGGTTACATCATCCCCTTGGACTTTTTCCTTTCTTCTATCACTTAATGATATACAATACATATTGATGTATATTATGCAAACTCATTCTTCATATTTTCCCACCAGTAGTGATCTCCGAGATCATAATACATACTTGTGCTTCTTGATGGGATGGAGAAGTAGAACTATGTGCATCATCGAACAACTCTTTCATTAACATAGTATTTTTTGGTACACATACAGGTAACCCAAATCATTCAAATACTTATTCATTAACATTAAACTACTAGGATTTACCTTTATTTTAGTTTCCACTTTCTTCTAAATTCCCACATTATCTCTCTAACCATATTTTATCTTATCTATAAGGGATAATTGAGAAATCATTTGTGAAAGGATTCATGATGTTCATTCTTTTATGATTCCCATGTACATCCTTTCAAAATCAAAGAAGATAAAATCCATCTCAATTCTCATCAATGATATAATTTATAGATCTTTTCTACATAGAGGATCTTATACATATTTTTTTTTTCAGGATTGTAGTGAATTGAGCAATAATAGTCCTTAATCAAATCTAACCATCTTCATTTGCACATATTCAACTCTTTTAATGTGAATATATAGATGATGCTTTTGTGATCCATAAATATTTTAAATTCTCCCCAAAGAGATAATAACACTATATTATTAAAACAAATATCACTATATCCAGATCCAAATCATGTGTTGGGTAGTTATATTTGTGAATTTTCAACTTCCTTGAATAATATTCGATCATTTTGTCATTCTTCATTAACACACAACCCAATCCCTACTTTAAAGCATTGATGAATACCACAAAAAGTTCACTACTTTTGGGTAGTGTGAGTATAGGTACAGTGATAATCCTCCTTTTAAAATCCTTTAATCTTTCTTCACATTCACCATTCCATGCAAACATGACTACCTTCCAAAGGTATCTTAGTTAGTGGGTTTTAAAATCGTGAAAAATTTCTCACAAATTGAAAACCGTACAAATATAATCCAAAGAAACTATAGATATCTGTCACATATATTTTCCTTATAAATATTTAAATTGATTTTATTTTTAAGGGTCTATAAATCTCCCATTTATTATCATGATATTCCCCAAGAAAGATACTTCCTTCAACCAGAGCTCACATTTACCGTACATGGCATAAAGCTTCTCATTTCGTAAGGTTTTTATCATAGTGCTCAGATGGTCCTCAGGATCCTCCTTTCTTTTGAAGTATATTAGAATATCATCTATAAATACTACCAATTTTTTTTCAAGGTAATATCTAAATACTCTATTCATCAAGTCCATGATGATTGATAGATCATTAGTGTGCCCGAATGGAATTAATCTGAACTCATAGTGCCCATACCTTGTACGAAAAGTATTCATGGACATATCCTCTATATTCACCCTAACTTGGAAATATCCCTACTATAGATCCAACATGAAGATATATTGTTATTCACATAGATGACCAAAAAAATCATCAATCTATGGTAGATGATATATCTTCTTTATCATGATCTTTTTGATCTCATGATAATCAATGCAAAGGAGCATTAACCCATCCTTTGTCTTGATGAAGAGGATTGTTCCCTCCCAAGGCGAAGCACCTATGTGTATAAACCCTTTTTATAGATTGTCCTATAGTTGTTTATTCAGATTCTAATGTTCCAAAACATACATTCTATATAGAGTCTTAGATAATGGCAACACCCCAGGTATAAGATCGATTTAAAATTCAACCTCTAAGATAGGGGGAAGGCCAGACAATTCTTTGATAAGCACATCATCATATTCCATTACAATTGTAACATCCCAAGTAAGTAATGAATAACAGATATTTTTATCTATGTCTATTAATGAATTATATAGTATTTTAGAGGCTTAAAATGAAAATAAATCCAATCTTAAGCATGGAATACACTAATATTTCTAAAAGATGGTGTTACTGCCTTTTGATGGCAAACCATTTTTAAATCTATCTTTTGACAATTTTATAAGATATTTTTGTCAAAATAAACTTATTCTTTATGATTGGGACATCAAAATTTACTTTGTGGGAATTTTTGGTATTTTTCTGACAATGTTCATTTTTAATGAATAGTGAAAAATACTACATTTTACATCAAAACTGCATTTTAATCTAATCTATTTATATGATTAGATTTTATTTTGAATTGGTTTTAAGGTGAAATTAGAATATATTTTTACCATTTAATCCAATAGTGGTCATTGGAATTAATTTCACTTTGAAATCGGACATAAACTAGTGTCAATATTTTGATACTTATTGTTTTAATAAAAACACGCTATTTGTCATGACAGCGGGAATTAAATATTAAATTAATTAATGTGACTTATATGTTTTTAATTTTGTAAAATAGACTTCATTTTTGAATTCATAATATCAAATATTTATTAGGGTGATGTTTTGGTATCTTTCTGAAAAACTTCAATTTTTGATGAATAGTGAAACCACTAAGTGGTAGTTAAAGAAACTGATTTTTTGTTTAAATGAAATTTTACCACCTCTGTGATTTGATTTTAAAAAATCCGACATACATGGTTGTCATTAAGAAGTAAAATGTGGTCCAATGAGATTAAAATAAATTTTTTGGTGAATAGTAACTTATTAAGTTCTTAATCGCGATTAGTGGTAATTAGTGTAGTTTAAGGTAAAAGTAATGTTTTAATAGTATGAGATGACTTTGACACATGTCATAACCTCATTGGATGGGTCATGGCCGACCAATACAATCCATGGGTCAACTTGGGGACCCCATGGAGCCACTTAGGTTGGGAAATGACATAAATAACTTTTTATTTAATGTTAAAGTAAAAATGACACAAACATGAGATGTTTTACTAAAACAATTTTTACATAGGGTTATACAAGTCATAATTTTGATTATAAATAATCATTGGAAAGATAAAAAGATTTACTAAATCATAGTATTTTTTTTATAATTTTTTTGACATTAAATTAATAAATGTATTTATGAAATCATAATGATGTAGCGATTACCTCATTAATAAAGGATTTAAATAAAATGAAAAGATAATGTAAAATCTATGACCTACACATGTACAAAACCTATTGTATGGGTGGATTTAAAACCCTTATCACCTTAACCTCGAATTATATCAATGTGGGACCTTTTGAATCCGAAACTCTTTTTAAAATAATGTAACTTATCTTTACTTTCCAAGAGTGCCCCTCCTCTCCTCTTATAAAAGGCCCCCACCTCTACCTCCTTCCCCACACTCCCAAAGACTTTGGATCAGCCAAACCCTACCCATTTTGTCTCTAAATATCCCTCTCTTACTCCTTGAAGCCTCACTTTGGGCAGAAGTCTTCCCAAGGAAGCCTTTGAGCTCAAACCAAAGGGAGTTACCCGATTTTAAGGTAATGTCTTCACTTGAGTCCTTTTGTTTTATTTTGCTTCTCCAACCCCCTAAACTCTTTTTATTTATTTCTTTTCTAACAACTCAAGTATATTCAATATACTAGGATTTTGTTATAAGAAGGATTCAATCTACACTTACACACACCTTCATCTAATGGTTAATGAACATACTGTTTCCGTGGATGGTGAATTTATGCCTCCCGAAACGATGATTGTTCAACATTCCTTTAACACCTTCAAAGGTGGCCATTAAGATGACACTTTATTTATATATGATATATAATATGTTTATGTTTTCCTTAAGCTTCTGTATTTTTCATTTTGGGCATACCTTTATGGTTTCCATTATGGGTAAACGCGATATCTTTATTTAAGGAAGTGCGGACTACCGCCCCCTCAAAGTGATTTGATTCGTTAAATAACATATGTAGGACGTATAAAGGATGGAACTATGATATTATATATGATATTATACTGGAATTATAATATACCTTTATATCATTATGATTCCATTCTATAAAATACGAAATAGAAATGAAAGTAGCGTTCATGTGTACGTACGGCATACCATCTCCATGAATGGTGCATTTCATTTCTTACCACTAAATGATTATGTAATATTATAAATGCATGTATATACTGGATATATATGATATATATGATATATATGATATATACATCATGATTATAATTCTTGATATAATGGATACATGAACAACTTGTAATTATAAAGGGTTTATTTTTTACTCAAGTACCAATGATCGTTAAAACGACCGTTATTAACTTAAATAATTACATAGTGTTCATGACATGGAAATAAGTGATATAAAAGGAATAATGAACTTGAAAAAGGTTCTTAAGAAAGTTTAAATTAACTCATGTTTATTATTTAGGACATTAAAGAACGATCGAGTCAAGTCGGACCCGAGGTATGAGACTTCGTCTCAATCTCCTTTCGTTGACGCATATTTTATTTTATACACAACTTTCTTTTATACGGTGTATAAACCCCTTTGACTTTTATGTTTATCCAAAAGGAATCTTTTTTATACGAAGCGTTTTACTAAATGACAAAAGGGAATGTTTTGTCGTACGTATGCGGCGACAACGACTTCTCCACCGCCGTGACCATTATTTGAGTTTTGGCTTCCTCTACAAGCCATATCTTTTTTTTAAAAGAAAAAAATAAATACCATGTTTTACTTTTCTTTTATTTTGGTATTGAAAATGGTTTTCATAATATCTTTATATCAATGTGTTGTATTGATATCTTGTGATTGAAAGGTGGAAATGTTATGTTTCCTTTATGCATGTTCTATGTGATATGATTTTGTTGAGGTTTATGGGCATTATTATGAAGACAGGTGGTTTTGTGATAAACTAAGGGTGAGTGAGCTCGATATAGCTCTCCAATGCATTGGGTAACGCGAAGGAGTGAAACGTTAAGGTTTCTCCGAAGAGATCTAGGGAATATACTGTGATGGGTATTCCAAACGTAACCAAGAGGGTTACTCCCTACGTAAGAATTTTATGAATGCCTCAAGTTACCTTTATGTCTTATGATTTCTATGATTTATTCATGATTTGATGAGTTATGTTAACGTTATTATGTTTTATGGGTAAAGTATGATTTCATTCTTATGTATATATGTACCCATGTTTCCTTCCCATATTTTTATATCCCTTACTGAGCTTTTGATGCTCATACCATGTTTTTTTGAAATGTTTTTCACAGGTCAAGGGAAAGGTACATGATATGATGATAGTGTCACGGAAGTGTCGATAATGCATCCATGTTTTATTTTAAATAAGTTTCCATTGATGGGAAATAAGAATACTATCTTTATGTAACCACTTTGTTTATATGTGGAATGTAATGCAAGTTTTATGATCTAATTCTCTAAAACTCTAAACCTGAAAAGATCCTCAATGTGTAATCTTGTAATAACTCAAGATTAAGTAAGGTTTAAGGCTGGAGCCTTATAGTTGGTATTAGAGGTCAGTTTAGATAACTTTAGGAGTTAGAATTCAATTAAATGATTATACATATATATATATATATATATATTATGGTCAAATTGAAGTGATATAGTATTTGAAGATTACCATGTTGCTTCATCTAAGAAATGTTTGTTAAGAATGGTTTTTCATAGAGGAAGTAGAACATCTTTTCTGGGAAGGCATACAGAGGGAAATGACCTTTCAAATCAGTATCCTGAGATGGTCAGAATCAGAACTAAATAGTTTGATGCGGTGATGGCTCAGTTGAATTAGGTGAAAAATGTTGGTTGTTTTTATTGATGGTATTGTGGTGTTTTCTAAAAGTAAAGAGGAGCATGAAAGACATTTAAGGGTTATTTTTCAAACCTTAAAAGAAAAGAAACTGTATGGAAAATTCAGCAAGTGTGAGTTTTGGTTGCAACAAATTTCTTTCCTTGGTCACATTGTTTCTAAAGATGGAATAACTATTGATCCTGCAAAAACAAAAGTTGTGGAAGACTGGCCAAGACCCACAAATGTAACCGAGATTTGTAGCTTCCGTGGTTTGGCAGGCTATTACCGAAGGTTTGTTAGAAATTTTTCACGGTTATCTAGTCCAATGACTAAGATAACTCGGAAGGGTGTTAAGTTTATCTGGACAAAAGAATGTGATGATTGTTTTCAGGAATTGAAAAGAAGATTGGTGGATGCTCCGGTTTTGGCACTACCTTCCAGGAATGGTGAGTTTGTTATATACAGTGATGCTTCATTGAAAGGACTTGGTTGTGTCCTAATGCAGAATGATCAGGTAATTGCTTATGCTTCACGACAGTTGAAAAATCATGAGGTAAATTACCCTACACATGATTTGGAATTAGCTGCTGTTGTTTTTGCTTTAAAACTTTGGAGGCATCATTTGTATGGAGTAAAGTGTGAAATATATACCGATCACAAAAGTTTAATGTATATATTCACTCATAAATAATTGAACATGAGACAAAGGAGATGGCTAGAATTAATCAAGGATTATGATTGTACAATTCATTACCATCCAGGAAAAGCAAATAAAGTGGCTGATGCTTTGAGTCAAAAAAGTAATGCTTCATTAGAAATGTTGAATTTGGAACGTGAGCCTTTGGTTAAGGATTTGATGAACTTTAGCATAGAATTTGTTGGTGCAGGAAGTTCTTCTGTTTTGTTTCAGGGATCAGTGAGATCATCTCTATCAGATAGAATCAAGCAAGCACAGAAGCAAGACAGTGAGTTGCAGAAAAAGGTAGAGATGGTTTAGAAAGGTAAGTTGCCTGAATTCAACATTGATAATGATTGCATTTTGAGATTTGGGAAGAGATTGTGTGTGCCTTGTGATTCACAATTGAAGAGAGAGTTGTTATGTGAAGCTCATAGTTCTCCGTTTTCAGTTCATCCTGGCAGTACTAAGATGTACAAGGATCTGCGGGAGTATTACTGGTGGGATGGAATGAAAAGAGATAATGCTGATTTTACTGTGAAGTGTTTGACATGTCAACAGGTTAAAGCAGAGCGGCAGTTACCGAAAGGGATGTTTTAGCCTTTACCAGTGCCAGAGTGGAAATGGGGGAATATATCCATGGACTTCGTTGTGGGATTGCCGAAGACCCCTCGAGGTAATAATGAAATCTGGGTTATTGTTGATCACTTGACCAAATCTGCTCATTTACTTTCTATACGAGATACTTTCTCTCTTGATCAACTTTCCTATTTGTATCTTGAAGAGATAGTCATGTTACATGGAGTTCTTCTCTCCATTGTATCTGACCGTGATCCCAGGTTCACTTCTATCTTTTGGAAAGGCCTTCAGAATTCGTTGGGTACTGAATTAAATTTTAGAACAGCTTTTCATCCTCAATCAGATGGGCAGTCAGAATGAACAATTCAGACCTTGAAGGATATGCTACGAGCTTGTTCGATGGATTATCAGGGAAGTTGTGACCAACATCTTTCTTTGGTTGAATTTTCATATAATAACAGTTTTCATTCCAGTATACAGATGGCACCATTTGAGGCATTATATGGGAAGCGATGTCGAACTCCAGCTTTCTGGGATGAAGTGGGTGAAAGGAAGTTGATGGGACCAGAATTGGTAGAAGAGATGGAAAAAAAGGTTCAGATGATTCAGAAACACATGAGAACAGCTCAGAGCAGGTAGAAGAGTTATGCGGACAACAGGAGGAAGGATCTCTCTTTCGAGGTAGGTGATCATGTTTTTCTCAAGGTTTCTCCTTGGAAAAGTGTGATGAGATTTGGTAAGAAAGGAAAGCTGAGTACAAGGTTTATTGGACCATATGAAATTCTGGAGGGAGTTGGATCAGTTGCATACCGGGTGGCTTTACCTCCGAGTTTATCTCAGGTACACAATGTTTTTCATGTTTCGATGTTGAGAAAGTATATGCCAGATCCATCTCATGTTTTGAGTCCAGAGGTAGTTCAGCTGGAAGAGAACCTATCTTATGAGGAACAACCGGTCCAGATTCTTGACCACAGGGAGCAAGTGTTACGAAATAAGGTGATTCACCAGGTAATGGTTTTTTGGAAAAACCACATGATTGAAGAGGCAACATGGGAATCTAAAAATGCAATGAGGAATAAGTACCCCCATTTATTCGATAAGTAAATAAATTACGGGGACACAATTTTCTAAAGGGGGGAAGGATGTAACATCCCAAGTAAGTAATGAATAATAGATATTTTTATCTATGTCTATTAATGAACTAAATTGAGTTTTAGAGGCTTAAAATGAAAATAAATCCAATCTTAAGCATGGAATACACTAATATTTCTAAAAGATGGTTTTACTGCCTTTTGATGGAAAACCATTTTTAAATATATATTTTGACAATTTTATAATCTATGTTTGTCAAAATAAACTTATTCTTTATGATTGGGACATCCAAATTTACTTTGTGGGAATTTTTGGTATTTTTCTGACAATGTTCATTTTTTAATGAATAGTGAAAAATACTACATTTTACATCAAAACTGCTTTTTAATCTAATTTATTTATATGATTAGATTATATTTTGAATTGGTTTTAAGGTGAAATTAGAATATATTTTTACCATTTAATCCAATAGTGGTCATTGGAATTAATTTCACTTTGAAATCAGACTTAAACTAGTGTCAATCTTTTGATACTTATTGTTTCATAAAAACATGCTATTTGTCATGACAGCGGGAATTAATTATTAAATTAATTAATGTGACTTATATGTTTTTAATTTTGTAAAATAGACTTCATTTTTGAATTCAGAATATCACATATAGCTTAGGGTGAAGTTTTGGTATCTTTCTGAAAAACTTCAATTTTTGATGAATAGTGAACCCACTAAGTGGTAGTTAAAGAAACTGATTTTTCGTTTAAATGAAATTTTACAACCTCTTTGATTTGATTTTAAAAAATCCGACATACATGGTTGTCATTAAGAAGTAAAATGTTGTCCAATGGGATTAAAATAAATTTTTGGTGAATAGTAACTTATTAAGTTCTTAATCGCGATTAGTGGTAATTAGTGTAGTTTAAGGTAAAAGTAATGTTTTAATTGTATGAGATGATCTTCACACATGTCCTACCTTCATTGTATGTGTCATGGCCGACCAAGACAATCCATTGGTCAACTTGGGGACCCCATGGAGCCACTTTGGTTGGGAAATGACATAAATAACTTTTTATTTAATGTTAAAGTAAAAATGACACAAACATGAGATGTTTTACTAAAACAATTTTTACATGGGATTATACAAGTGAGAATTTTGATTATAAATAATCATTGGAAAGATAAAAAGATTTCCTAAATCATAGTATTTTTTTTATAATTTTTTTGACATTAAATAAATAAATTTATTTATGACATCATAATGATGTAGTGATTACCTCATTAATAAAGGATTTAAATAAAATGAAAAGATAATGTAAAATCTATGACCTAAACATGTCCAAAATCTATTGTATGGGTGGATTTAGAACCCTTATCACTTTACACTCGAATTATATCAATGTGGGACCTTTTGAATCCGAAACGCTTTTTAAAATAAAGTAACTTATCTTTACTTTCCAAGAGTGCCCCTCCTCTCCTCTTATAAAAGTCCCCCACATCTACCTCCTTCCCCACACTCCCAAAGCCTTTGTCTCGTCCAAACCCTACCCATTTTGTCTCTCCATATCCCTCTATTTCTCCTTGAATACTCACTTTGGGCAGAAGTCTTACCAAGGAAGACTTTGAGCTCAAACCAAAGGGAGTTACCGGATTTTAAGGTAATGTCTTCACTTGAGTCCTTTTGTTTTATTTTGCTTCTCCAACCCCCTAAACTCTTTTTATTTATTTATTTTGTAACAACTCTAGTATCTTCAATATACTAGGATTTTTTTATAAGAAGGATTCAAGCTACACTTACACACACCTACATCTAATGGTTAATGAACATACTGTTTCCGTGGATGGTGAATTTATGCCTCCCGAAACGATGATTGTTCAACATTCCTTTAAAACCTTCAAAGGTGGCCATTAAGATGACACTATATTTATATATGATATATAATATGTTTATGTTTTCCTTAAGCTTATGTATTTTTCATTTTGGGCATACCTTTATGGTTTCCATTATGGGTAAACGCGATATCTTCATTTAAGGAAGTGAGGACTACCGCCCCCTCAAAGTGATTTGATTCGTTAAATACCATATGTAGGACGTATAAAGGATGAAAACATGGTATTATATATTATATTATACTATTATGGGTATTCCAAACGTAACCAAGAGGGTTACTCCCTACGTAAGAATGTTATGAATGCCTCAAGTTACCTTTATGTCTTATGATTTCTATGATTTATTCATGATTTGATGAGGTATGTTAAAGTGCTTATGTTTTATGGGTAAAGTATGATTTCATTCTTATTTATATATGCACCCATGTTTCTTTTCCATATTTTTATATCCCTTACTGAGCTTTTTATGCTCATCCCATTTTTTTTTGAAATGTTTTTCACAGGTCAAGGGAAAGGTACATGATATGATGATAGTGTAAAGGAAGTGTCAAGAAAGCATCCATGTATTATTTTAAATAAGTTTCCATTGATGGGAAAGAAGAATACTATATTTATGTAACCACTTTGTTTATATGTGGAATGTAATGCAAGTTTTATTATCTAATTCTCTAAAACTTTAAACCCGAAAAGATCCTCAATGTGTAATCTTGTAATAACTCAAGAATAAGTAAGGTTTAAGGTTGTGGCCTTATAACAATGGGCATGTATTCAAGGAAAATTATTTCCTTAGAATCAATAATTTGAGATAGATATGCTTGATATTAGTTAAATAATATCTATGATTGATATATTAGTTCCTAATAATATTCTTTATCCTCCTTGAACTTTTACAGAATCAGAGGACCCTTCATGATACAGAGGATGATTTCCTTATCTCAACAATTTATACTGGCTCTATATAAGTAAATCCAATTCCTACCCATAATTTCATTAAATGATACTAAAGGGATTATGACAAGGTTCAATGGGAAGTTCAACCTAAAAATTTCAGTAGGGGAGGGTTTATATACATAGGATGCAATAATTACCCAATTTTCTATTTTCACCGACAACTATAATTCCATGTTTTGTGGTGGTTTTTGAATAGTTCTACGAAACTTTATTGTTATAAAAGAGTGTATAGAGCTATAATAAAAAATTATATTTTCTATCCTTGAATTAATTAATAGTTAACTTGTCACCACTTCATTGTAAGGATCCACCTTAGCGGTTGTGATGGAAAAATCTCTCCCTTGCTTCCTTGGAGGTTTTTGGTTGAGTTTGGAAACCCTCAGCTTAGTGAATTAGTTTGAAAATTGTTCGGGTTCCTTAAAGTTAAAGCAATGAAAAATACATTGTAGGTTGACTAAAGCATTACTTTCCTCTATCACATTGGTGGGTTTCTCATGTCCTCAATCTCCATCTAGGTTTCCTTCATGCACCTAAATCATTTCCTTGTCCCCCTTAGAAAATTTCAAGGGTTATTCTTTCCGTACCTTTTACCAATGGGATGTTTAAATTTCTTTTCACTATTCGATTTCTCCATCGAACTGATAGAATTAAGCTCCATTTTTTTACACCTTATCCTCATGATACCCTTGAGATTCTACAATTTCTATTTTGAATTTGAGGTAATATCATATAATTTCCTCATAAGCATCAAAGTTTTGGATCTCTAAGGATTTTCATAGACTAGGTTTTATCCCACAAAAGAAGAATTCAACTTTGCATTCAGGGGTAATGAAAAAGTTGAAGGAGTATCATGAAAGTATTTTTTTCCCCATACACCACATTAGATTATACATATTTTTTCATAAGAGTAAGGAATTATATTCCCATTTTATGTTGGAGAGTGTGAGGAAAATATTTGTCAAAAAACATTTTCTGAAATTCCTTCCACCCCATTTCTTTGATCTCTTCCTCAGTCTTTTTATTCTTGATCAATGACCACCAATGATCAACTTATCCCTCCATATGATAAAAAATATATACAACCTTTAGTTTCTAAAAACTTTTAATGATGGAGAAGATCTTATCAATGAATTTGATCTATTGTTATGTGATTAAGGGATTAAATGATCTATTAAAAGTCAGATGGATTTACAACATAAGGATCTAAATTTCACCTTTCTATTTCTTAGGGGGATTTAGGTTCCCTTATTGATTTAGTTTTTTATTCTGAACCTAAGTCAGTTGAGATATTATCTTTATAAAGTTTGCGATTCTCCATTGGGTCTGGCATCGCGTTAGGATAGTCATCACATATCCCATCACATTGATTATTTACCTGATTCCTCCTATTTTAAGCCATTGTCTAGAATAAAGGGGAAATTAATGATGATTATTTTAAAAATATTTAACACATAAATGTGAATCCAATGACATTAAAGGAATAACTTATAAATTACATGTATTTCCTTAACATTAGAAATTATAGGCTTTAATATATGTTATTAGTGATTTATTTCATAACATGTATTATTATAGGTATTTCCCCCTTAATAATGGTTATTAACGAGCTTATGAATTTTCCAAATAATAACCCCTGGGAGTGCCAAACCAGGCATGCAGCAAGTCTCGTTGTCATGCACCATTTACTAGTTGAGTCTAGCTCAACATGGTGTTTTAGGATTTTACCTCTATGTACATCTGTGCCAGAGCCACATCCACTTGTTTTATTTCGACAGGGATGTATTTTTTTTTGATAAAAAACTAACTCTATACTTACTAAAATTTTGGAATTTTTTCTTATACTTAGTCTTATCCATAAGGATTTACCTAGAGTTCTCAAAATATAATCCCCAAAAAAATAAAATTTTCCTTAGATACCAACCATAACAATACTTCTCTTTATTAAAAATTAATACATGATTTATTACATAAGATAAAACTTATTAAAACCATGAATATTGAGAATTATATTTTCTTTGGGAATTAGGTAAATTTCATAACAACTTAAAACAATAAATAAATCATCTTTATTGAACATTTCCCTAACATGCTCGAACGTAAAACTGCATGGAATAACCTGATGAAAAACATAAGAAATGGGTGATCTATAAATCCTAGTAAGGTAATAAACATGTAATAACATGAAGAAGTTATTAAATGTTAGAAAATATGCATATCAATGGGGAATAAAATGGGTGAGAATCATAAACATGAATAATGAGGCATGAATAGCATTATCACAAAAAGGGAGCATGGGAAATGTGGAAAAAACATAAAACACTACATCATAAACATATTTCAAGGATAAATACCAAGAAATAATAATATTCTCATAATGGATTCAAGTTTAATACCTATCCAAACATTATTTATTATGATACTAAATATCTCCCAATGCATTGGAGCACCGTATAATCCCAGGCACACCTATCACATTCATTTCACTTCAATGCGTAAGTGTTCTACATAGATCATAAAACATGGAATCATATACCATCATATTTTATTCCAAAATAATGGAGTTTGGAATATATATATGTAATTTCTAAATCAATAATTAAAATGTCATAAAGGTGAACACCCTTTAAAGGAAATGGTTATGGTTATGGGTATTCACAATAGGATGATTCTAAACTACCTCTATCAGGTTCATTTCTCATACACCAAGACAAATTAGATTGTTTTTACCTGTGAACATGGTGGGGTCTAATTTCTTTAATATATGATCATATTGTTTCATCCTATGATTAATGACCTTGAGGGATTTTCCGGTTGTGTTTTCCTAATGGGTCCCAAGTAGAAGAGGTTTGTTTTGTAGATGGAGGGACAGATGGGATGCCGACTATCAATATTTACCTCCCAACCTAAAGAGGACTCATTGTCTCTATATTGGGAATGATGGTGAAAATTTCCCCAACCATGAAGGATGGGGATTATCCATGGACACAATTGGAATTTACTGATCTTATTGTTGAGGATCCAATGATTCTAGTTAAGGGTTTTATGACTCCCAAGATAAACATTGAGATATAAATTCCCTCAGCCTAGTGGGATGGGGTTAATCGGACATCAACATTGATTTCCCCTGGAACCTCTCAGGGGATGATGAACCTAGTGATGGTGATTGAGATATAAATTCCCCTACCCAGTGGGATGGGGTTTATTTATAGTTGCTGATGATATTTCTTCAATCCTCCTAGGAATTGAAGATATGAGGTTTTGAGGAGGTTGTAGATATTCCCCCAACCCAGTGGGATGGGATCACTCAAGGATAGATTCTATGGTAGCTACTAATAGGACCTATTTTATGTGGAATAATTGTTCTTTTTTATGAGTTGGGTGAAATTTCATCCCATTATGGGAATAATTATTTATAAGAAGTTTTCTGGTTGATTGAAACATTGGATTCCCTATCAGAAATGAATTCTCATTGCTTTGAGGGGCCTAGTTCAAAGATATTCAAGCTATCCTCTTCCTCTGTTCATGATGGATGGTCATAGTTGAAGATGGGTAATTTTGTTTTAGTTACCAAATGGCTCACACATTACCTAGTCCTCTGATTTCACTTGAGGCTATGACATTACATGACACTTTATCTGAAGGGTTCTATTATTCGAGGGACATATTGAGGTGAAATTATTGATATTTTTCCCATAATTGTATACACATGTCTGGAGATGATCTAGAAATCATTCGTTGGATAGTTTCTGAGGTTTAGAGACAAAAAGTACACAAGAAGTCTTCATGCTCCATTTTTAGGTTCCAAACTACTGAAAATGCCACCATATCCACCTTCCAACATAGAGTATTGATGAGATGAAAATGATACTCGTATCCTATGTAAGGGAGTTGTTTAAAATTAAATAACTAATGATTATCCCACATAGTTTTTCATATATAAGTAATGAAATAAATTTCAAGATCATTTGGGACCTCATATTCATAAGTGGAGAGGGTCCAGAACGTGGTGGGGAGGTTGTTCCTGGTAGAATCTCTCAATATGAAAGTGTTAACCTCATTTAATTATACTTACATGCCCCCATCTGATATGACCACAAAAGCTGCTTCTTGGGGTCACCTACTGATTGGAGTGGAATGCATCTAGAAGTTTATGGGGAACTATCTACAGTTGACCTCAACGTTTCAATCACCTCTCTATAGAAAGGTATATAAAATTTTCACACCTCTCTATATGAAGGATTCTGGGTAAGGGGAGGATTTCCTTTTCTATGGGAGATATAAAAAAGTGGGGTTTGACCATAGTCGATGTCAGTATTAGAGTCCATTCGATCTATCTCGACTCTACCATGAGGATGAATACTGTGGTAATGATCATATTCTACTTCTATTAAAGAATTAATGGATACTTAGGGTATTGATAATGTTTCTCGAACAAACTCAAGGATACTAACATTAAGAAAATTAGAGATATGAGACTCATTCTGCATCATGGAAAAAATATGCTGACATGCCTTCTAGAATTGTGTAGGGATATGAGCCTACTATATTATGGATTTTAGAACTTTTTTATAAACTTCTTATGATGAGGGAGTATGAGAATGGTGTTGAGAAGTTTCTAGAATATACCAATTAGATTCGTCATTATTGATAGCAATATGAGCCCATCCCGAGTCATGTATCATTCCCACTTGGTGACCCTTGTTTATAACGAGAGTATGAGCCTGATCCTAAGCCTTTAGAATATTCCACTAGCCTATTATGGAAGGGATATTAGATTTTCACAAGGAATCCACTACTCTTAGTTAGTGAGACCCAGTTGGAACCATAATATGAGATCGACCCAAAATGCATTCCCCAACAGAATTTGTTGATGGAAATTCGGAATGGAAGAAGGGATATGAGCCACCTTTTATAGGTCCTAATAAGGATAATATTGTGTATATTCATAGGTATAAGTAGGAATATGTGTATGGCATCAATGATCTGCTGGAATATTATAGAATGATTTTCTGATTGGAATGTGAGCCTATCATGAGGCATGTTCCACTATAATTTGGTTATCCTTGACTAGAATGAGGATATGATACTAATACTAGGCCTTTGGAGTATGCCATTGGTATTCTTTGACCTAAATACGAGATTTTCCCAAGGAATGTGCCCCTCTCACTTTGTGAGCCTCGACTAGAATGAGGATATGATCATGATCCTGTGCCTTTGGAATATTCCACCATACTTTTTTGATAGGCACATTACCCTATCACGAGGCATGTTCCGCTCTCAAATGGTGATCCCCGATGGTTACGGGAATATGATCCTGGTTTGAAACCTCACTCTTTACCTAAATATGCCATTAATACTCCTAGACAGAATCAAGAATGTGCGATTGGTATAGAAAAACCACTTGCTCATAATGACCATTTTTTTGAGCTTCCCTGGCTATAGTGATATAAATATGCACATGTCCCTGTATCTATACTAGTTTCAGAATATGATGACAGAGTTCTTCATCTATTGGTAATATGTAATGAAATTTTAGAAAAGTGCATATAGGGATTTACACACACACATTTTCCATATCCAATATATACTTGTTGATATCTTAATTTGAAGCATGGATATGAGCCCAATTTTTTCCTACTTGTGCCACTATAATATGATGATGGACTTCATGCATGAGGGTACAGATATGTGCCTCCCCCATTCTTACTACCAGAATAAACCCATAGACTTGTTCTGATCGAGCAGGGATATGAACCTACTTGTTGTTTACTACCAAAATATGACAACATACATCATCAACGAGAGTGAGGATATGATCCTACCCAGGGTTAGACAGATTATTCATCACTCGATGTGTCTTCCTTGTTTCCTATTCAGGGCTATCAGAGGTGGCAGTGTGTCAGGTGGTACCCACAGTAGGTGACTGTTGGGTACTGGTGGGATGGTGCTGGAACAGTGGTTGATAGGATCCCTATTTGATGGATTATGAACCATAAAGGAACTATATTTTACTCCACTGTCCCAATTCATTAGATACTTATGGTGGTTATTGTCGCGTTCTGGGGATACGATCTTGATGCAGTTGGCTGTGGTAATGAGGGCCACTGGATTAGTTGTATATTTCTTTGGACGATGCAGACTCACCAGTTCCAGTACTTGGAGAACCTCGTGGGAAGCACAAGAGTTGGTATTATACCATGTCAATGGTATTATTGGACTATTGTTTTTGTCACCTATGTTAAATTTATCAGGCTGGTGACATCATTTTATGATTTGTAGGGGTTGCAACCATAAATGATTTTCAAGAAAATTTTGTTGATGAAGGCATTATCTTGAACCTCGATACTATGGTTGAGAGTAGTATTTGATGTCATGAAATAAAATAAGGAATAAGGTCACCGATTAGTGAAATGTCTAAGGCACGATGGATGCTCAATTAGATATGCATGGTTAACACAATTATCATTTTATTCCCGATCTGACCATTCTTATCATGTTGAAAAATCAAAGAGAGGATGGAATTATTTCATGGGAACCTCTGTTATACAAGATTATATGTAAGCTTTATGTCAATATTTTTATATTTGTTTGATAAGAAAAATGTTTTTTGACACATGGATAACATACCATCATGCTATTTGATTGTTTTACGTTGGGCTCCTTGTTTTTGTTTTCATAGAATATGGAAAGTAAAATTGTCTGATGCATGATTAACCAATCATTCTATTACTTGATTGATTATCTTTAGGTTCATAATTTTTATTTCCCTAGGAATCTGTGTGTGGATAAATTTTGTGCACAATCATCCACATCATTATCACCATCTATTAACCTTTCATAAAAACTGCCAATGGTTTCTGCATCCATAAGCAGGTTCAAAGCTACTTTCCAAAGATAGGTGGTCAGTTGGGGTTTCAGACCAAATAAATCATAGGAACTCATTGGTTGAGAGGATGGGAGGAATGTCCCATAATAATATTTTGGGTGGAATAGTTTCCTACTTTGAGTATCTATTATTGATTTAAGATATGTTTATGAATCTATTCGTAATCCTTTTACTGGACTGATTACCATAACATAATGACCATAGGTTATAAACTTTCATGTGATAAAGAAGTGGATATCATTAGTGAATCCATATGTATGTATCAGAGGTTCTTAAACCATTTCCATTAAGTGTGTAGCTACTTATATATTGAAGTGATTTAACCAGGCACTCCGAATTTTATTGTTATCTTTGGAGGAGGTTATTATCGTGAGGACGAGAGTTAGACATTATGTGAAATCCTTTGCATCATATTTCATGACAAGAATTAAAAACCACATATTTTATTAAACCCCTTTAGTTTTAATGTCATAAATAAAGTACATATATGCATAAAATTGTTCACCTGGTATTAAATATTGATTCTCAAGGAGATGTCCTATGTATCCCAATTATGTCCGAAATCAGAGTTACCATTGTATTTTCAATTAATGAAATTTAATGCCCTATAGAAAGGAAATATTTTTGGGCACTTTGGTACCTGGTATTCAAGATCTAGTCTCCAAGATACGTCTTATGTATCCTAATTTTGGAATGAATCTGAGCTACTATAGTTCATTCACACCCTCGTGATCGGCCCGAAGGTAGATGATATTAGATTGAGGTAGTCATATCATGCCACTCATTGATTCTTAAACACTAAGTCTAGAATATATGGTGTGGATTTATAATTAAAATGACATGAACATTGAAATTATCTAATCCCATGTGAGCTATGGTCTGTGTGAGAAACAATAGATAAAATGAATCAACCTCATTGTATATGTATGTAGGGATCATGTACTCGGACAAACCTTGGGATGTTTATTATCGAGATCAAGCCTTAATAATTCATCATACATATCCTCTTTATTATTATAATTAGAGTTATAATAGTTTAGTTGTTTTCTCAGTTCGCTGATGGATAAGGTTGAATGATCATCCCTTGTGAATGATTGGGTTTTGATTGTTGAAATGTTAGAGACATGAGGGGTTTTACACCGATGTGGATTCCCATTTTAGTTCAGGCCATATGAATGCATCCTACATATCCTAGTTATTATATGAATCATAGTTATCATAGTTCAATGAGTTCTCAATTTTTTGGTGGATGAGAGAAGATGATCCACCCATCAGAGATATTGGGTCCCGATGGATGGAATTTCAAAGACATCAGAGGTCTTACACTGAAGTGGATCCCCATTTGAATTCAGGCTCCATATCCTTTGGAATGAATCCTACATATCCAAATTATGGTAGGAATTAGAGTACTCATAGTTCATTTAGTGGGGTCTTAAACACTTAGTCCACCCGATATGAATGACATGATTATTTTAACTCAGTAAGAGTTTGTGAGCTACGAATGATGTAGGTAATAAGGAATGGGAAAAAATCAGTCTCATGACTCGAAAATGTAGGAATTATTTGATGGGAATACCCTTTGGATGTTTATTATAGATCTTGGTCCTTAATAATGTGTTCTACGTATACTAATTATGGAAATAATTAGAGTTATCAATGTTAGTTTGGTTAGGGATTACACACTGATTTTCCCTTATATACAAGCTGGATGAGGTTATTAAGTCATGGGATTCCCGATTGAATTATCCTACATGTCTGCCTATCATTAATTGATTGTCCACATGACATTACTTGATTATTTTCTTGACATGTTAGAGGATGTCTGCCTGGCATGTCAAAATACAATCACATAATCTACTTGACTTTTCTGAGGGACGTTGCATAACCTTTATGCAATGTATGAATGTTATCACATAATAAACGCTTCATTTTATAGAGGACATTACAAGACCCGACTGGGTTTTCTTTAAATCTATCACATGATCCTGACTGACATGCTTAGAGTGCATCTCATGTTCCAATTGACTTTCCCTAGTGTTATCACAATTGTTATCTAAAATTCTTATAGAGTGTCATGAGAGTCAGTGTGACATCTCATAGAGGGTGCCATATGTCATGGATGAATTTTCTTGGTGTCATTACGAAAGATAGATGACATGATTGGGGGAGATCACAAGATCTAGTTGACATACCCATAGGGAATCACAATGTTTGGTTGGCTTGTCTGGAGGATGTTGTGAGAGGCAGTTGACATGCACTGGTGCTATTAGGAGACTTAGCTGACATATACTGATGTCTCTCTATTATCTGGGTGAAACATCTAGAAGACATTAATATTCTTTTATGGAGATCCCTGATGGGTTCTTGAGACCTTGGTGGCATACACGGGTGTGCCATGTGACTTGATTTAAAATGTTATGGGGACCTCAAATGAACATAATAGTATTCCAAAGGAGTATCACCTAACCCAGGAGACAAGTCATGTTGATGACCCATGTGGTTCATGAAAAGTGAATTATGATCAATGTATATGTTCTTTTCATAAGTCTCCCATATTTTAGTCTTTATTACAGCCTTTTATTTCATATTCCTTATATTTGTTTAGTGTTATCTTGTTTTTTATATCTCATTTGTTTTAAAAAATATATGGGTTGTCCTTCACGTAACCCTCTAGATGTCCTTTGTTTGATATATGAGTGATAAAAAAAGTTTATATGCATGATACATGACCACTAAGGTTGTTCCCTAGATCTTAACTAATTAAAAACAATCCTGGTTATAAGATCAACTACTTCGAGAGAAACCTTCTTTGATGCCTGGGTGCGCTAGTGTGAGGATCTAAGGAAAAGTCTAACTATCTCCCTTTTATGAGGTTGGGGTGGGGATTTATATACACCCCACCTCAATTATTATTCAATTTTCGTGGAACATATCATGAAAATACAGTTTATATTTGGCAGAGGCCTTTGGTGTCACACATCTTCATGAGGTGCTATTGTAGGTAATTCCATGGGGCTCACTTGATTTTCAGTGAATGTGAGACCATCCCATGAACTCTCTATTTATTAGATTATGTCCAAGTAAAGGGGTCCTTAAAAATCATGAAGACATGCAAAGAGTCTTCTGTATTGTTAGGAAGAAAAGTCTATGGACTTTTTCATGATCCCGATTCCTTTTGAAAGGATTTTGCGGGATCTTTGATGCCTTGTTTGGGTTATTCTATGAGACAAGGATGACTTTTAAAGGTGATTTGTGAGACCATTATGGTGTGTCACATGAGTTTTATGACAGCAAGGGGATCTATAATTTTCTCCTATTTATTCTCCTTGTTTATTTTATAAGGGACCGGGTCTTGCGAGTTTTCTTTAGTGTTGTCAAGGAAAATCATTCCCCCCATCGGTGATGCATCGCGTGACCAACAAAAGGTAATATGGTGATGAAGAATCACTTCAAGGATAAACCCGTTTGGTTATTTTTGGAGCCAAAGGGGGAGCATGAGACTGTATGTAAATGTTCGATACTTTTCTTGTGACAGCGGTGACATGCCAAAGGGCTCTTATGTAACTAGGAAAACATGTCACTGAGACTTTTGCATTAACTTTTGGGATGTAAGGGTGCGTCGTGTGAGTATTATGACCATAAGTGGATCCTCTATTTACCATTTTCACTTCATTTTTTTATATTAAAATGGTTGAGATTTTTATGAGGTTTCAACAGATTTGTTGAAGAAAATTAGTCTACATATCTATTATGCATCACATGAAATCTATGGTCACAATAGGATCACAAATTTTGGATATTTTTTCCCTATTTTCCAAGGATTTTTGGATGGTTTGTTATGGACCCACCACTTGAAAATTCTCATGACGTGGGAGTACTCTTATGGTAGCCCCAGAATGGACACTGATTCTCTAGGGGTTCCATTCCATGATTAGAAGGACTTGTCTAAGGCGATCCCGAACATCTGGCACTGTCTATGTGTCACACACTATAACACCCCGAGATTTTATGAAAAATATTCTTTTAATTTTATTAATTTCTTTTGTTGTATGCTACACCAAGATTACCTTGCGCTATACGTAACACCGTATTAGCTTGCAGTATACGCAACACTATTCTTGGATTGTGTTACACACAATTGTGATAATAGTTATTCTACGCAACATTGAGTATATATATATATATATATATATATATTCACTGTATAAATGAAATATGGTTGGATTCTATTGTAGGAAACAATGAAGGATTCTTGCACAGCACGCAACCCTGACTTGGCATGCATTACACGCAATCGCGGCCTTCCTCGATAGCATGTGTTGTACGCAATACCGAGTTTTACTAAACAACGATATATTATTATAATATTATTATGAACTAGCTGTTATGAATAGTATTAACTAAAT
The DNA here is from genome assembly GCA_963277665.1 of Viscum album. Lineage (NCBI taxonomy): Eukaryota > Viridiplantae > Streptophyta > Magnoliopsida > Santalales > Viscaceae > Viscum > Viscum album. Next base: position 225,258,690 of record OY728131.1, on the reverse strand, counting down.
TTTGAATCTTATAACATTTTTATTCATCTTGCACATTTTCTAAAACATGGTATAAGAACAAAATAAATTTTTTGGGTAAAATAAGTATTTTTAAAAAAATGCAGTTTTGCCGCCTTTTGATGGCGCACACACATTAAATATAGTTTTTGAAATGTTTACAAGTTAAATTTGACAAAATAAAATTCTTCTTTGGAATCATGAAATAAAAATTTACTTTGGATAAATTTTCATATCATTCTGGTAAATTTCATATTTTGATGAATAGTAAAAACACGCTGTATTTTAATTAAAAACAACTTTTTTCATCGCAATAATTTATATGGTTAAATTATAATATTTAATGGTTTTAAATTATAAATAGAATATATTTTTACAATTTAATATAATTTATGTCATTAGCATTGATTCTACCTTGAATTCGTAGGATAAATCAATTCAATCTTTTGCAATGTTTAAAAGAAAAACCCGTTTTCTTTCGACAACGAGATTAATTTTAATTTAATTTCTGAAAATTTTGTGTATTTAATTTGAAAAAAGGATTCCATATTTGGAATCAGTGGATCCAAATTATGTTAATTAGCTACTTTTTATTTTTTGGAATTATAGTAACTACGGTAAATTTTATTTAGCATAGTTAAAGGTAAATCGGGTAATTAAGGGTAAATATAATACTATAAAATTACCCTAACACATGTCAAAATCCTATTGGATGACTAAAAGTCGACCCATATCACCTAAGGGCCCGATTAGATTCATTTAATGAACTTTTTTCCATGAAAATAATTTAATTATTAAAACCAAAGAATGTGACAACATGTCACTTTCTTAAATCTTATAAGTATAATAATTTTAATTTAGTGATACACTTCATGAAACTTTGAACATGAATATTCTACAGAAAGATAATACAATTATCTATATCATAGGAATTTATTTAGAATTTTTAGGTATTAAATAATTATCATTTATTATGACACAAAGATGATGCAGTAATTGTCTTATTAATGAAATATTGACATAATTGATGTTATAAATACCCAAATAAATGTAATTTAATACTTTTTATGAATTAAACTAATATTATAGGTTAATATGACATGTTAGTATTGATTTAATTAAATTTTTTCAAACTAATAATTCTGTTATGATTTTCACAAAAAATCAATTACTAAATAGTGTCAAAATCGACATAAAATAGTTTTTAAAACAAATATTATATTATTAATTGTTATTTTATTCTTAAAAATATAAGGTTCGGCAAAATGACTTAGATAAGGTTATATATATTAATAATAAACAACTTGGGGTTCTTTTGGCTTGTTATAGTAAGTTTACTATCCTTATAGTGTAAGAACACAAAAAGACACGGTAAAAGTAAAATTATCTAACTTAAAGTTAAATATAAATGATAAGGTTAAAATAGGAAACTAAACATGTCTAAATTATATTGGATGAGAGGATTCCGACCCATCCCCACCTTACATTGAAATAAATCAATTTAGAGCTATTTATAATTGAATTTGGCTTTATAATAAAATAATATTTTTAGTTATTCCAAAGGTACCCATCTCCTCCCTTATAAAAGGGAACCTCCTCCCTCTCTTCCTCACACAACTTCGAGCTTTCAAGCTCGGCCAAACCCTGCTGAATTCCCTTCTCCACTTCCATAGAAACATCCTAGAGGTTTTGGTCTTCCTCAATGACCAATTTTAGTGCCATAAAAAGAGATCTCAAAGAGGCGCTTCAAAGAAGAGGTAATGTCCATTACCGATTCTTTCAACTTTATTTCTTCTTCCACTTCTTCTTCATAGGTTGTTTGATTATGAAGTAATAACATCATTATCACTCATATATTGATATGTTATTATAATTATGAAACTACCCTATTTCACCATCTATCCATCCTATAGAAAACGAAATCAGCACGCGTGCGTACGTACGGAATACCGTCTCCACGCCGTGGTGTAATCTATTTTCCACCACCACCTTACTTGGATGGGTATAATGGTGTAAATAATAACAATATATGATTATTGTAAAGTGATATTTATTCTGAAATAGTATACATACACTCCAATACAATTCAACGATCATGAGAACGATATCATCACTCGTGCGTACGTACGGACTACCGTCTCCACGACGCGATGAGATTCATTCTCCACGTTAACCATTCATGAATGATTATAAAGTATATATAATAAGTAATCATGAAATATATGACATAATAATGATACTAGATTTATGTTTATATATATTTATGTCATCTATTTAATTCCATTCAACTCAATAAGGAAACGAAAAACAGCGTTCATGCGTACGTACGGCCTACCGTCTCCATGAACGGTGTATTTCTTTCCATTTACTGATCTATTATATATATGTATATTCTGAATATATATTATATATAAATCATGTTTTATATTCTGGAATTAAGTAATCATGATCTATGTAATCATATGAATAATTACAAGTCAAAACACGGACGACAAATGAAACGATTTTACCCAAAACGATCTTTAACAAGGAATTTACAAAAGAAAGGGTAAAATAAAGTCATAAGTGAACCATATATGATATCATAACAATGAGTATGATTCTGGAATAAGTCAATAACATTATTTAAATCATTATACAGGAGGTTCAGACACTTACGAATAAAATCGAACCTAAGGTAAGGGAAATATCACAATCTAATTTTTATCCGAGATTGTTTATACTTTAGTATTTACTGGGGTCTATTTTATCATCCAAATACATGTTTCCTCAATATGTAATATTATTTCCATCCCCCTACAATTTTTTATATCCAATTTTACCCTTCGGTGAGTTTTTAGTAAAATATATGAAAGGAATCTTTTGTCGTTTTTTGTACGAGGTACTTTTTGACTTTTCCGACAAAAGTACGAGAAGAATGTTTTTTTATATGGAATGAATGGATTTTTAAAAAAATATTTCCAAGAATATTCCTTTACAAGTTTTAATGTTTATTTTTAATCAAATTTTTTTAGATTAGAATTATATTACATATTAAGAAAGGAAAAGTGTTTTTGAAGTAGAAAGGATATTTTCCTCAAGAATGGAGTTCTAGTGTTTTATCAAAATTATTTTCCATCTAAGATAATATAGGGTTCTATTTCTATCCCTATTATTACATGTATTTGATTATGTTGTGATGAAAATATTTTTATTTATTCCTTTATCTTATATGAATTGTTTTATGATGTCATGTTGTTTAAGAATCCCATTTTTATTACATGGGTTATGCAATGATATATGATTTAAGATTTTTTGGCACACATAAGAATGGTATCATTATGAGATGGGTGGGACCTATATCTCCCTCCAATGCATTGGGTAAAGATTTTATATCTCATGAGATAGACATGGCTGGAACAGTAGGTTATACCGGTTCAGTGAAACAGGACTGAAACGAGGAGTGAACTCGGTTCAGAAAGGGACTTTGTCCACTAATATAGTCTTGGAAATGAGTCTTGACTAACAAGAAATGATTCTCTATGATTATGCGTGTATGCCACAAAGTTTCATGTTTTATTTTATGATTATTGGGATTATATTTCACTACTATGATTTATCCCATGTTATGATATTATGATCTCTTTTGCAGGTTAAGACTTCCAAAATGTTATGTTCTTATGAATATGATGTGATTGATTTTTCTTTTGTTTACCCTTACTGAGCATTTGAGCTCACCCTTTTATATTTTCTTTTCCCCAGGATATAAAGAATGGTTTTAGGTAAGAAAAAAAATGGGAAGATCTTTATGGGAGATGTTGAAGATCCTTCACCATGATTAGAATATTACGTTCCAAGTTTCCAAAGACACTAAAGTATTACGGTCCTTTTGTGTGTGTTTTTGTTATGTATGAAGTATTCCGCAAAATTAATTTAATGTCCATGTACGTCCAGCTTCGGGTCTCTATAGTTGGTATCAGGGGAAAGGTTTAGTCAACCTTTCGAAACTAGGATGCGAGAACTTTAGTGATATCCCTAGAGATATTTCTAAGGTATGTCTAGGGATGTCCCTAAGGTTAAGTATAAGTATAGGTTATAGTACTAGAATTACGATAACCCAAGATGTTAGATATTGAAGGTACTCCTCCTTTATTGTGTTGTTTTCCCTAGCATGATTTTTTCCTCTCACACTAGTCTTTTTGGGTTTTAGACAATGGCTGGAACCCAAAGGAACCATGTTGATCAATGTAATGGACAATGCAATGATTGTCCTCCTGAACAAACAAATGTTATGGGAGATGGAGTGCAAAATCTTATTGCTATACTTACACAAGCTATGAATCATTCTGGATTTCCCAATGAGCAGAGAAGGGAACAACATTCTATTGAGTCCTTCATGAGGCAACGTCCACCTTCTTTCAGTGGGTATTTTGATCCACTTGTTGCTGAACAATGGATCAGTACCACTAAAAAGATATTTTCAGTTCATCAATGTTTTGAACATGATAAAGTCATCTTAGTAGTATATCGTTTGGAAGGTGAAGCTGATCAATGGTGGAATGTTATCAAGAATATGAGGCAAAGAGATGAAATTGAGTCCATGGAATGGGACGAGTTCAAGAACTTATTTTTCAATAAGTACATCCCTCGTATTCTTCGAACAAAGATGGAGAAGGAGTTTCTTAAACTAAAGAAAAAGGATGATGAATCTGTTGGTATATACAAAGCGAATTTTACAAGGCTTTCAAGGTATGCATCTGGATTTATCATCCAACCTGAAAGTAAAGTTGATCGATTCTTCAGTGGCTTAAAAACAAATCTTCGAAGGGAATTAGCTATAAGAGACTTCAGTAGCTATGAAGAAATTGTGCGGTGTGCTATCAAGGTATAAATCGAATTTGGTGTTACTTATCCATCTCATAGTTTTGACAAGAAACGAAAGATGGAGTTCAAGGAGAAATCTTAGAATAATGTTGAAAAGAAGATGAATGTTTCCTTATGCTCAAAGTGTGGAAAGAAGCATGGTGGAGATTGTCTTAAAGGGACAAGTAAATGTTTCAAATGTTGAAAGGAAGGTCATCAGGCATTTGAATGCCTTAATGATGGGAAGAAGATACCTAATGATGCCAAAAAAGGAAGGGATACACAGAATGAACCCACAACACTTCAATGATTCAAGTGCAAGGAAATGGGGAATTATGCTAATAAATGACCTAATCCAAGGGTTAGTGATGATCAGCATGAGCAACCACTTAAGGCAAAGGACAAAGGTAAGTCACATGAGATCACCGTTGGCGATGTTGAATATGACAACGATGTGGTGGAATGATTATGTGTTTATGTAATGCGATTCCAGAATAATGTTGTATATAGTATCGTGGAATATTGGAATATTTATTTTTTGGTCTATTGTGGTTTTCAATAATTTTATGGCATCGGTAACCATGAAAAGTGATTGAAATATTTTTGCAAAGTAGATGATATGCACATAATGAAGGGATAAAGAGAATCTAATATGTTTGATAGTATTCATGAGCTCATGATTGATATAAGGACTAAGTGATATCATGGTTTGAGGATATAGAATTTTGAGGATTTTGCTATGTGGAAAGTGTTAACTTTTAACTGCATTCATGTTTTCACTAAGGTTCAATGGATATTCATTCTTTAAGAGAATACATGATTAAGGTATTCACATGTTTGGAATTTGACCAACAAGATATATCTTATGATATATGGGGGATAAATGATGGCATTCACATGATCATTTTCTTTATACTATGAGCTTGGACTGAAGTATTTTAGATAAGCCTAAAGATTGGAATGGATTATGTTGGACATAAGTTAGTATTGTTTAAGGATAAAACTTTTTTGATATTATAGTAATATAGATTTAGAAAAAGGACAACCTGCAGGATGGACGGCAACCCATCGCGTCGGACAAGGCTGTGGGAATCCAACCCACAACCGAAGTGCAACTGGCCTTTATCTCCTACCACTGGCCTACAGGAAGTCCCTGTTTAGTAGAAACTAGTTTTATTATATTAAGTAGTATGATATATGAAGTATAAGTCCATTTAAGGAACCATATATGATTAATCTCACTATAGATGTACTTATGTATTTTTTGATAACTTTTCTAACCGTTTGTTTGAGACAGATGGAATGACCCATCATTCTATCACATGATCTGCTAACACATCACGAATGACAAATTCAACTTCATTTCTTTAAGAGATGAAGTGGAAATTATCCAAAGAACGAAAAACGGTGAGACTATACCAAAATCACAAAAGTATTTATTCTAATTCCAATTTCATCAACATTAGGGAAATGATCTTGAAAACCAAAAATGTTGTCCTAGTGCTCTTATATCTGATGAATTAGATGGTACCTTAGATCGTCACAAATTTATGGCTTTGTGATTGATGGATTTTTCATAGCCATGTTCTCTACCACTCTCCATCAGAACATGATGGTTAGATTTCTCTTCCATATCCATATTTTCACCTATGTGGAAACCGAGTGATTAGTTTATTTGGGTAACCGTTACGTTTCATACTTTTGTTTTTAAAGATTGGTTTTGGTATTCCTTCTTACGTTGTGGGTTTCTATTAAAGAAACTTTCGAATAGTAAACCATTTATAACCCTGACGAATTTCGAGGGCGCAATTCATTTTAAGGGGGGTAGAATGTAACACCCTGAGATTTTATGAAAAATATTCTTTTAATTTCATTAATGTCTTGTATTGTATGCTACACCAAGATTACCTTGCGCTATACGCAACACCGTATTAGCTTGCAGTATACGCAACACTATTCTTGGATTGTGTTACACACAATTTTGATAATAGTTATTCTACGCAACATTGAGTATATATATATATATTCACTGTATAAATGATATATGGTTGGATTCTGTTGTACGAAACAATGAAGGATTCTTGCAAAACACGCAACCCTGACTTGGCTTGCATTACACGCAATCGCGACCTTCCTCGATAACGTGTGTTGTACGCAATACCGGGTTTTACTAAACAACAATATATTATTATAATATTATTATGAACTAGCCGTTATGAATAGTATAAACTAAATTTTGAATCTTATAACATTATTATTCGTCTTGCACATTTTCTAAAACATGGTATAAGAACAAAATAAATTTTTCAGGTAAAATAAGTATTTTTTAAAAAATGTTGTTTTGCCGCCTTTTGATGGCGCACCCACTTTAGATATAGTTTTTGACATGTTTATAAGTTCAATTTGACAAAATAAAATTCTTCTTTGGAATCATGAAATAAAAATTTACTTTGGATAAATTTTCATATCATTCTGGTAAGTTTCATATTTTGATGAGTAGTAAAAACACGCTATATTTTAATTAAAAACACCTTTTTTCATCACACTAATTTATATGGTTAAATTATAATATTGAATGGTTTTAAAGTATAAATAGAATATATTTTTACCATTTAATATAATGTATGTCATTATCATTGATTCTATCTTGAATTCGTTGGATAAATCAATTCAATATTTTGCAATGTTTTAAAGAAAAACCTGTTTTCTTTCGACAACGGGATTAATTTTAATTTAATTTCTACACCTTTTGTGTATTGAATTTGGAAAAATAGATTCCATATTTGCAATCAGTGGATCCAAATTATGTTAATAAGCTACTTTTTATTTTTGGGAATTATAGTAACTACGGTAAATTTTATTTACCATAGTTAAAGGTAAATCGGGTAATTAAGGGTAAATATAATATTATAAAATTACCCTAACATGTGTCAAAATCCTATTGGATGACTAAAAGTCGACCCATATCACCTAAGGATCGGATTAGATTCATTTAATGGACTTTTTCCCATGAAAATAATTTAATTATTAAAACCAAAGAATGTGACAACATGTCACTTTCTTAAATCATATAAGTATAATAATTTTAATTTAGTGATACACTTCATGAAAATTCGAACATGAATAGTCTACAGAAATCTAATACAATTATATACATGATAGGAATTTATTTAGAATTTTTAGGGATTAAATAATTATCATTTATTATGACACAAAGATGATGCAGTAATTGTCTTATTAATGAAATATTGACATAATTGATGTTATAAATACCCAAATAAATGTAATTTAAGACTTTTTATGAATTAAACTAATTTTATAGGTTAATATGCCATGTTATTATTTTTTTAATTAACTTTTTTCTAACTAATCATTCTGTTATGATTTTCAGAAAAAATCAATTACTAAATAGTGTCAAAATTGACATAAAATAGTTTTTAAAACAAATATTATATTATTAATTGTCATTTTATTCCTAAAAATATATGGTTTTGCCAATTGACTTAGATAAGGTTATATATATTAATAATAGACAACTTGGGGTTTGTTTGTCTTGTTATAGTAAGTTTATTAACCTTATAGTGTAAGGACACAAAAAGACACGGTAAAAGTAAAATTATCTAACTTAAAGTTAAATATAAATGATAAGGTTAAAATTGGAACCTAAACTTGTCTAAATTCTATTTTATGAGAGTATTTCGACCCATCCCCACCTTATCTTAGAAATAAATCAATTTGGAGCTATTTGAAACCGAATTTGGCATTATAATAAAATAATATTTTTAGTTATTCCAAAGGTACCCCTCTCCTCCCTTATAAAAGGGAACCTCCTACCTCTCTTCCTCACACCACTTTGAGCCATCATTCTCGGCCAACCCCTGCCAAATTACCTTATCCACTTCCCTAGAAACATCCTAGAGGTTCTGTTCTTCCTCAAAGACCAATTTTAGTGCCCTTAAAGGAGATCTCAAAGAGGCGCTTCAAAGAAGAGGTAACGTCCGTTACCGATTCTTTCAACATTCTTTCTTCTTCCACTTCTTCTTATTATGTTGTTTCGTTATTATGTAATAACATCAGTATCACTCATATACTGATATGTTATTATAAGTATGAAACAACCCTATTTCACTATCTATCCATCCTACGGAAAATGAAATCACCGCGCGTGCGTACATACGGAATACCGTCTCCACGCCGTGGTGTAATCTATTTTCCACCACCACCTTACTTGGATGGGTATAATGGTGTAAATAATAACTATATATGATTATTGTAAAGTGATATTGATTCTTAAATAGTATACATACACTCCAATACAATTCAACGGTCATGAGAATGATATCATCGCTCGTGCGTACGTACGGACTACCGTCTCCACGATGCGATGAGATTCATTCTCCACGTTAACCATTAATGAATGATTATAAAGTATATATAATAAGTAATCGTGAAATATATGACATAATAATGATACTGAATTTATGTTTATATATATGTATGTCATCTACTTAATTCCATTCAACTCAATAAGGAAACGAAAAACAACGTTCATGCGTACGTACGGCCTACCGTCTCCATGAACTGTGTATTTCTTTCCATTTACTAATCTATTATATATATGTATATTCTGAATATATATTATATATAAATCATGTTTTATATTCTGGAATTAATTAATCATGATCTAAGTAATCATATGAACAATTACAAGTCAAAACACGGACGACAAATGAAACGATTTTACCCAAAATTCTCTTTAACATGGAATTTACAAAAGAACGGGTAAAATAAAGTCATAAGTGAACCATATATGATATCATAACAATGATTATGATTCTGGAATAAGTCAATAACATTATTTAAATCATTATACTGGAGGTTCAGACACTTACGAAGCAAATCGGACCTATGGTAAAGGAAATATCACAATCTCATTTTTATCCGAGATTGTTTATACTTTAGTATTTACTGGGGTGTATTTTATCATCCAAATCCATGTTTCCTCAATATTTAATATTATTTCCATCCACCTACAATTTTTTATATCCAATTTTACCCTTCGGTGAGTTTTTAGTAAAAGATATGAAAGGAATCTTTTGTCGTTTTTCGTACGAGGTACTTTTTGACTTTTCCGACAAAAGTACAAGAAGAATTTTTTTTATGGCATGAATGGATTTTTAAAACAATATTTCCAAGAATATTCCTTTAAAAGTTTTAAAGTTTATTTTTAATCAACTTTTTTTAGTATAGAATCGTATGACATATTAAGAAAGGAAAAGTGTTTTTGAAGTAGAAAGGATATTTTCCTCAAGAATGGAGTTCAAGTGTTTTATCAAAATTATTTTCCATCTAAGATAATATAGGGTTCTATTTCTATACCTATTATTACATGGATTTGATTATGTTGTGATGGAAATATTTTTTATGAATTCCTTTATCTTATATGAATTGTTTTATGATGTCATGTTGTTTAAGAAACCCATTTTTATTACATGGGTTATGCAATGGTGTATGATTTAAGATTTTGTGTCACACATAAGAATGGTATCATTTTGAGATGGGTGGGACCTATATCACCCTCCAATGCATTGGGTAATGATTTTATATGTCATGAGATAGACATGGATGGAACAGTAGGTTATACTGGTTCAGTGAAACAGGACTGAAATGAGGAGTGAACTCGGTTCAGAAAGGGACTTTGTCCACTAAGATAGTCTTGGCAATGAGTCTTGACTAACAAGAAATGATTCTCTATGATTATGCGTGTATGCCACAAAGATTCATGTCTTATTTTATGATTATTGGGATTACATTTCACTACTATGATTTATCCCATGTTATGATATTATGATCTCTTTATCAGGTTAAGACTTCCAAAATGTTATGTTCTTATGAATATGATGTGATTGCTTTTTCTTTTGTTTACCCTTACTGAGCATTTGAGATCACCCTTTTATGTTTTATTTTCCCCAGGATATAATAAAAGTTTTTAGGTAAGAAAAAAGGGACGATCTTTATGGGAGATGTTGAAGATCTTTCACCATGATTAGAAGATTACGTTCCGAGTTTCCAAAGACACTAAACTATTATGGTCCTTTTGTGTGTGTTTTTGTTATGTACTAAGTATTCCAGAAAAGTAATGTAATGTCCATGTACATCAGGCTTTGGGTCTCTACACACACGACCATCCACATGACCTTCCATAGGTCATGCGATCGTGTGCCTCTTAAAGGTTCATGTAATCAGAGAGATCATGACCACCTTATTAATACTTTTTTTCAGAGAAAATAATACCCATATTTTATTATTTCTTTCTTTAGTAATTTTCCTTTCCTCGTTTTTTGTCTGCCAACAACTTTCTTACCCTTCAACCAATTAAAAAATGATAACATCACCCGTGTGTATGTACGACTTACCATATCTACCAATTGATGCGCTTCAATTTTTTTTATCATATATGATTTTAAATATTTATATAAAGAATATATATTATGTTTATATCATTATTAACATTATTAATATGATATAACAAGGATCTTGATACAAGGACAATAACTTCCGAATCGAAACACAGATGAAAAATTAAGTAGTCAACATCTGAAATAGTGATAATACTAAAATATTGTTTTAAAAAGGTGATAATAGGTTATAAATGGATAATAAATGATATTAAATATATTTATATGGTTATTTTATGAAAGTATATTAAATATAAAACTATTACGAAGGAGGTTAAAATAAATTATGAAGAAATTCAAACTTGAGGTAAGTTATTTTGTCTTAATTTCAACTCCATTGAGACATATTTGGAATTATTAACCAACTTATTTTATATGGTGAATATACTACCCATTTTATTTATTTACCATGAATACATATTTATTAATAAGGATAAAATTTTTAATTCAATTTTATTCATTCAAGGGGTTACATTTTGAATGTTTCCAAAGCGATAATAATTTATTTTATAATCTAATTTTTTTTATTCATTGAAGGAATATTATAATATATCCTTCATAAAATACATCAATTATATTATCCTATAGATATTTATTGAGTTTCAATGTTTTCTTATAACTTTCCATCTCATTTTCATTTGAATCAATCAAATAATTGTATTAAATAAAGTTAATCTTATTTCTCTTTTTGACCATGTATATTTTTCTTCAATGTCTATATTTTTCAAAAATGTCTTACAAAAGTAATTTTTATTTTCTAAAATGATTCATTATGTAAATTTTATATTATCATTGAATATTTTAAAGGTTTATATGAGATATTTCTAATGATTCTCTAAAGGTTAATTGTTGAATTTCTTTATAAAATGTAAAAAGTAATGTTTCTTTTTAATGTATAAATCATTAAATGGTTTTTAATCTAACACAACAATTTTATAATATTTATCCTCTTCTATAAGTTTTCAACGGTTTTAAAAAGAAAAATATTTAATGAAATATTATTTTAATTCTTCACTTACTTTTTCTTTTATTCTATAAATGAAATATATTTCAGATGAAATTATAGTCACCTTTTATCTCTTATTAATGTTCGTGGTCATTAAATTTATCTTGAAACATTCACTTTCTTATGATAATTGTTCATTGTAAATGAAATTTCTCTTAAATATAAATGTTCATTATATCATGGATATTATTGTTACCTAAACCATATACCATTTCTTTATACAATGTTTTACAATGAAAGTAAGTTGATTGAATGGGAAAATATTGATATTCTATATCCTTTACTCAATATGGATAATTATTTATAAGAAATAATGATAATGATTATGATTTGAATTTATTATTTAATTTATGAGGAATACATTAGAGGTGATGTTATGGATGGATCTTGAAATTGGATAACCCCTTGATGCATTGATAGGTCTTATAAAACAAACTAGTTGTCTAAAATTATTAAATGGGTTTTTGGGGTATACCTACCCATTGATTAAATTCTCTTATCACAAGGTATTTATGGTAAATATATAATGATACATGAGATCATGAAATCCAAAATTATTAGTTTCCTTTATTTAGAATTCAATGATAATTAGCCAAGTGATTACTATATTTATATTATCCATGGACACATTTTTTCTCTTGTTATTGATTAAATGTAATGTGTTTTTTAGTTATATACCTTTCCATATTAATTATCCCTTATTTAATCAAGATATATTCCATTGTATGTAACCCATAATAATTATATGATCACAGCCTTTATTTTTTCCCCAAGATATAAAAAAAGGATATTAATAATAATATCAAGGTTATGAGAATGTATCATGTGTTATGTTTCTTTTATATTTATAATGTAATATGGAAATTGGGTATGTATCTACTTCTCCAGGACTACTAAACTGAAAGGATCTTTAGGATTATATCCCTTATATCTTATGCTAATATAATAATTTAGACCCCAACTTTGGGTTATTAGAGTTAGGGAAGTTGTAGTTTCTATCAGAGGAAGTTTAGTAGAATCTTTGGGCACTAGATTATAAATGAACATAATAAACATGAGAATTATAACAATCCATTATAATATTTTTCAAACTTTTACTATTAGAAAGATTTTTATTTTATGGATCAATATTCATGTTCACTATGATCTAAATTAGTGCAGAGAATTATTTCGTGATATCTCATAATATAAGAAAGGGAAAACACCTATAGTCATTGTAAGGATTTTCCTCCTAGGAATCCCAATAAAACTATTGTTATAATTTAGTAGATCTTGGATATATTTTGTAATCTTACTCAGGTTATGAATAATAAAATTTATTTTATGGAACACCCTATTGTTCTATAGTGTGATTAACCCATGTTGGATCACTACATGAATCATAAAACTTTATCTTTTTATATAAATACTAGTCCATTAGTAGCTGAGAAATGGATTAAATCCCTCAAAATGATATTCTTGGATTTTTAATATAATTAAATTAAAAAGTTTATTTTAGAAGTGTATTGTTCGTGAGGAGATAATGATCAATGGTGGTCATTAATACAAGATAATAAAAATTTAAGAGAAATAAAAGTATAGAATGGAGAAGTTTTAAAGTGGTATTTTCAAGAAATAATTACCTTGAGAATAGTGAGCTAAATTGAAGACGAAGTTCCATACATTAAATCAAAAGTAAGAATAATGTTTGAAAGAGTAGGAAGACAACTTTACCAGATTATCAATGCATGATTTAGACTACATATATAATTCATAAATCAATAATATTCATTTCTTTAATGGTCTTATGTTGAGTCTCCGATGGGAACCAGTTTCTCAAATGTTTTAATCTTGTGATGATATAGTATAAAGATCCACTAAGAGTGATAGTTTTTTTCTTGATCCAATATATTCAAGTTAAATGAGGATAATAAGTGGTTTTCTGGGAACCAAGAAAAAGGGAATGTGACAAAGAAGAAGGAAACAAAGAAATTTCCATCATGTAAATATTGTGGAAATAAAAATCTTGAAAATTTATAAAAGGGTATGAGAGTTTGTTACAAGTATGGAGATAAGGGTGTTATGGATAATAAATGTAATATGTTAAAAGAAAACACTAAAATTTAGTGCCTAACATGAAAAAACATGGGACATCATTCAAACCAATTCTCCAAGTATCAAGGGAACTAACCACATAATAATATAATGGGAGAAGCCTAAGAATATTGAATTTATACAGCCAATTTGAATGTTCTAATTGATGTGGTTAAAGGTAAACTTTTCATCCATTCTAAAAGTGAAATTTCTTTATTTGATTCAGGTTATACTCACTCTTTTATGTCTAAAAATAATATAAGGGTATCAAATAACCTCCCAAACGATTAGATATTGATTTGGTAGTGAAAAATCCTAATGGTAGGAGGTTAATATATCTATTTTATAGCTCCTCCTCAATAGAATTTTGTGGGAATGTGCCTCCTAAAAATAATAATTTTCTTACTCTAGATAAATTTGATATAATTTTGGGAATGTATTAGTTCTATCAATATACATCCCATATCAATTATCAGTGAAGGGAAGTTACATTTGAAATTATAAAGAAACCTATGATCGTCTATCATTGTGAGGATGAACCTAAACTCCCAATGGGAATTACTTCCATAATATAATTTTTACTACCTATTAATGAGGGATATATATCTCATATTGTTAGGGAGAGACATAACATTGTGGATATACCTATTTTATGTTTTTATTGATGTATTTCTAATATATTTGTGAAGATTTTCCTTGAATCATGAAATTTAATTTTCAATAGAACTCACACAAGATGATACACCTGTTTCATAGGATCCTTATAGAATGGCCCCGATTGAGTTATAAGAATAATATAACCATGTAATATCCTGACATTTTATGAAGGAATATCCTTATTTAAATTTTGGTTAACCCTATTTTTTTTTAATTATGAAGTGTCTCTTGGATATATAACTATTTTTGGGGGTATCCCAGGGATTTGGGATAAGAAAACAGGGAAAAAATATCAAATCGTGTGAAGTGCATAGTTGGCGCACAGTTAGTACAAACCGTGTGCCAGGAATAAGAAATCATTCTGCTTAAAGACACTTTTGGAAAGAGGTCATCACACAGATACCACATGGTTTTCCAAACTATGTAGGTGCTCTTAGGAAACCATGCGGCTTGGCCCCTCTTGTACAGATGGAGCCACCCGGTTGGTGCACAGTTTGGAAAACCAAGCAGCCATTAAAAAGTGTATTTTTACCATTTTACCACCCTAATATATTTATTTATTCCCCAATTTTCCAACTCATTTACCCCCTAATGTTTAGGTGATGAAACAAACCCTCAAAGGCTTCCAATTGGTGTTTTTACTTCAATTCATATGCGTTTGGAGTGAGATTGGGTG
Source organism: Viscum album (assembly GCA_963277665.1). Lineage (NCBI taxonomy): Eukaryota > Viridiplantae > Streptophyta > Magnoliopsida > Santalales > Viscaceae > Viscum > Viscum album. The sequence goes on along the minus strand of OY728131.1, from coordinate 225,242,981 downwards.
TGAATCAATGATCCAGGTGAGTCTAACACTCCTCTTTTCTCTATTTTTTGGATTACGGCTTGTAGTATCTCTCTTATTCTTAAAAATACATAAAACCCAAAACGTTCCTATAGATTCTATTTTGGTGCTTTAAAGGGTATTTATGTTCAAATCAAGCGATGTGTGTGGGATAGTAATCATCTTCGAGCATGTGGTAGGCAGTCTTTACGATTTTACACATAGTCTTGATATTTTATACGTGTATGTGATTTTTCCAATGTGTTTCATTATTTTATTCCTTTATATTTTATTTTAGAGAATGATTGGGGACTTAGTTTGAGGTGTGAAACCCTTCACAGACACTGTTGGGGTTGTTGGTGAGTGAGATCGAACCTAGGGTTACCCATCGGGTGAGCCAAACCCTTGAAAATGGTAAAATAATTTGGTACACATTGAGAAAGGGTAACTATGAGAGTGGATGGGTTATAAAGTGAATTTGGATATGTGGGTATGTCTAATTGGTTAGTTGTAACAACTATAAGATGGATCTTGTAAATTTCGAGGATGTGTTGAAATGGGTTTTATGGCGTGTTTTGGGGCTTTGACCCAATTATAGATTTATTTTAGGAGAATGAAGTTTGAAAGTGGGTAATGTTTTGAAAGGATGTGTTGAACACAAATTATTTTAATTAATTAATTAATTTATTTATTTTAAATGATGATTAGAAGTTAAGGGGGTGGGGGGTGGCCCGATTTCCATGTGAAAATGCTTAATGATTATTCTGAATGGTATAAAATAATAATGAATTTCTTGGGGAATGGTTTAGTTTTCTAAAGATGATAACTCATGTTTTAATATGTGGATTGAAAATGATTTCAAATGTGCATTAAATTTTGTTTTTTCCCATGACATATTTTAAAATTCCAGATGGGATCGTAGTGATTGAAAAAACATAAGGGTTAGTGAAATAGAACTCGTTTGTTGGAATTTTAACATGATTATGAGATTAACCAAATGATGAATGTGTTTATTTGAAGATATAGTATAAAGGAGTTTTTATCATGATGTAAAAAGGATAAAATAGAATAACGTGATGGTGCTAGGTGACTTATGAATTACTGAATATGCTATATGCTCTAATTTTTGGAAATTGTTGAATATGCTTAATAAGATAAGGTATAAAAAGGGAAAATGGTTTAGATGGTCTATTAAACATAATAATTAAATGTTTTAATGGGTTAATTCATTATGTTGGTTTATGTGTTAAATGAAATGCGAATTGTCAAGGTTATATTTGTTGACTATGTATAGTTTTTGATATGGCATAGTGGTAAATGGATGGAGAAGAATGTGCACATGTCTTGGTTGCTGTGGGGTATTGGACTAGAGTATCTACACCCCTGGGTCAGGTTAGAACGAGGCTATAAACCTAGCCACATAATGTATGGGTTTGGGAAGGGGAGAGAGCCTCTATTACCCTAATGTTTTCATTTGATGAGACTACCTCAACTAAGGGTCCTAGGTAAGTGTGATGTATTTGTCATTGATATATTATTTTTTAGTGAGATAGGAAACATGATTTATTCACTTATTCATGGAAATTGACCTGATTAGGCCGTAATGTAAATGATGTAAATGACTAACCCATGAACAAGTGATGAAAATGAACTTAGTGGTGATGATAGTATAAGTGAAGAATTAAAAATAATTATGGTAATAGCTAAAATAAATACTGTTAACTAATGAGTATGTAATAATTTGGTATTAATGAATAACCTTCATGATAGAATATATGTGTAACCCTATTCAATGTATTAGGCCCCCATTGTGTCTAGATTAAGATTAGAATATTGGTTGACAGTAGAGAACATAATGAATTAAATGGTTATTAGTAATTACATAAATGGTTTTCTTCATGTCTTGTTTTCTTATTACACTTTATTATCATAATACACTATTGTATAGAATGGTTATTGATTTGAAACCATTGGTGGTGGCCTAATGAGTTGTACTCTCACCTTTCTCGGACTTCCATGACACTTGGGTACCTGAGTAGAAGCTACTTGTTTTCAGGTATATGTTAAAAATAGGGACCTAACTTGTGGCTCATGCATGGGATATTTTATTAGAGCATGGGATGTCTGAATCAGGTTGGGATTGAGGTTCAATTTTAGTGTCTTTTGGTATTTTGGGATTCGGTTTATTTTTATGACTTTCTATAATGTATATTATTCATTTATTTTTATAGAAAACGATACATTGTCACTTGTTGGAAATGTTACATATTGTCTATTGATTTGTTTCCACTGGTCATTATATCTATTGATAATATTTTCTACTGTAAATCCCTCAAAAAGGTGGTTATAGTCTCCCCAAAATTCTTCCATAGACCCATACATTTAGTCGGTAGCCTATGGTGTATGGGGAGGCATGCCTGAGATCATATGACGACCGAGCTCTAGGCACCAAATAGTGGCCGCCAGGTTGGGGATGTTACAAATAAACTAAATGAGAATCTAGATAAGGGATTCATTCATCCTGGTACTTCATAATGGGGTGAAATTGTTCTTTAGGTTAATAATAATGATGGTTCAATGAATTTTTATGTTGATTATAAAGAACTTAACAAAATCAGTATTATGGAAAAGTATCCTCCACACTGTATCGATAATCTACTTGATCAATTATGAGGAGCGTAATATTTTTAAAAGATTGATCTTTGATCTAGATATCATTAGATCAGGTTTAGAAGTGTGATATGTAACACTCTGAGAATTTTATTAAATATTTCTCCTTAAATAATTTAATTTTTTTGTATCTTGAGTTGCACACATCGCCGATTTTAAATGAACTGCGATATACTATTAAAATATTATTATTTTAACATGAACATTAAAACCTATCTTTTAAATTTTAGGGTATGAATATGAATAAATATATTATTAAAGATATTTAATTATTAAAGCTTATACAATAACCACTTAATTTTCATTAAAGTCATTTTTTATTCACAAATATGTTTTCTTCAAAAAACAATTTTACTTGTTTCTATGAGAAAATAAATATAATTAATTTTGAAAATTTTATAAAACTTTTATGAAAATAAAAAATTATTTTTTGAATTCATCATTTCAAAATTACCATTTGATTAAATTTTTTTTTGAATTTTCTAAAAAGATTAAAATTATAATAAATAGAGAAAATAACCATTTATATTGAAAATTGTATTTTATTTTAAATAATTCACACCATCGTATTCTATTTTGGATGAATTTTAATTTTTTATGAGTTCATTTTTATTTTAAATTATCAATTTTTTTGAAATTTATTTTAAAATTAAATTTAATATTAAATAATTTTTATTTTAAATGGGGTATTTTCAGTAAACTATTTCTCATTGTATTTTTAGGGTATAATTTAAATTAAATTCTGTAGCTTCTGTGTTTTAAATTTTTAAAAATTTATTCTATATTTGGAATAGATATATCTAAATTTTTTAAAAATTTTGTTTTATTTCTAGAAAATATGAATTATAACTTTAATAATTTTGTTACCAAGGTAATGGAAAATCAAGTAATTAAGGGTGAAAATAATATGATAAAGACCGGAAAATGACCCTAAAACTAACTTAAATTTTATTATATGATTACTTTTAATCCCTAATAATTCAATGTTCATTTATATGACCATTTTATTCCATCAGGATATGATTATAACCTTTATAATATTTTATTTAAAGAAAAGTAAAAGATGTCACACTATTGTTTTTAATAAGTATAACATATTTAATATGTGGTTATCCATAATATATTTTAAACTATAAATATTATTTTTAAATATAAAAGATTTATATTCTTTGTGGTAATTTATTCTTAATTTTTGGGAACAAATAATTAACTTAAATTCTTTCACAATGCTGATGGAGTAATTATTAAATTAATGAAAACTTCAAATAAATGATATTAAAATTATTAATGTAAATATTATTTCAAATAATTAAGGAGATAAAAAAATTCTAGTAATGTCCAAGACATTGTTAGCATATAATAAATTAGTTTTTTGAATTTTAATTGTTTTCATTATGATTTTAAAGTCAATGTAATGAATAGTATCAAATTTTTAAATAATGATATTCTATGGGATTAATATATTATTAAATTCTTTTAAAATCATAAAAATATTAAATAATACCAAACGGAAAAATATATGGTCTAAAATTTCATCCCTTATGAATTTATAGGCTATTTTAATAATTTTTCTCTAGAATAGTCTTATTATATTTTAATATTTTGAGAAATTCCAAAAACACCCCTCTCCTCTCCTTATATATACCACCAATCACCACTCCTCCTCAAACCTTCCAATCCTTAATGTTTTCCAAGTCTCAACCAAAAAATATCCCCTCCAATCTCCCCATGTCTAAGGGATTGTGGTCTCACCAAATGAACAATTCCATGTTCCTCAAGGGGTACTTCAAGGAGGTGACATTCAAGAGGCAACATTCTCCAACCATCTCTATTTAATTTATCTTATTCCTATACATTATCCTCACCTGTTACATAAATTAAAAAATAATTACTAAAGTTTATATAATATAATATAGTTTTATAAATCTAGAAAAATATATTATATCCATCCATTTTTCTTATATCCACTAATTCAAAAAAAAGGAAACCATTGTCCAAATTATAGAGGCTAACCATCTCCATGGATAATGAGTTTATGTTTTCCATTAACACCTTCAAGGATGGTCATAAAACAATTAGTATGGATAAATCAGATTTTACAAAGTTTACTAGAACTTATTTTATGTTCTAGAAATAATATATATACATAATATTAAATAAAATGAAACTAATTCAGGATGGATGGAAAAACATCCAAAATAAACTAAACACTTAGCATTAACAATTTATCAATTAAATCATCCTCATGTTAGAAACAAATGACACATGGAAAAAATCTAAACTTATGGATGTTTATTAATACCATTTCATTTCACTTTAGTAATAATATTCCCATTTGATAATAACTTCCATAATTATACACAAGTGAAACGACCATGAAACCAAGAAACAATCACTCCCATAATGACAAAATTGAACCATATAACCCATAAAAATAGTAATAAATAAAATTAATAAAATTATAATAAATAAAATATTCTTAATTATGAAATTAATGAATATAATTTGATTATATAGTACACTAAGTGCAAGTATATAATGAATTTGAATATAAGGTAAGGGATCTCTTTGAACCTCAATATTTACTTTGGGTTACACATTATCCATATTTATCTCAATTTATCACCTCATTATTCTTATAAAATTATCATATATTATTTGTATATGTACCAATAATAAGTATGTATCTGAATTCATCTTTCATTGATTTGTAAATTCATCTTTTAAAAGGTTCCCTTCTGAATTCCTCTTGATAAGCAAACTCGATTAAAGAGAACTTCACCATTTCATAACCATTTTTGAGTACAATCAATTAAATGATTTAAACCTACAATATTTTTCTAAAATACCTAAATTTATCATGAAAATATATTTTGTTTCATTTTTGGTTTTATGGAAATAATTATTCATTTATCATATTTAAATACAATTTGTTCTTTTATTTAAAACTGTACTTAAGTGACACATTTCTAATGTTACCTAACCACTATTTTTCTTGTTTTCAATTCAATTGAACACCAGTATTCTTGATATGTTATTATTTTTGATTTATAAACTTGCAAGAATTATTTATATCCATTCTTTAATGGATACCATTGTTGTATGCCCATTGGTTATGCCTTATGAAGTGGTCATGATATCCATTTCTTTCTATGGGTAACCATTATGTTTATTACTTATGTTTTATTTTTTATATGGAAAAAATATGCATGAACATGTTATGATGGGTGAGCCCAGATAGAACTCAATTTCCTTGGGTGATGTTTTAGTCTCATGTGATGTTATGTGTGGGATTATAGAGTAAACTTAATCCATTATGGAACTATTTCCACCATGTGATATAGTATTGGTAGTTATTGTTGACTCATGTTTATGTCATGATATATGTTTCTACCACTTTACTATGTTTCTATGATCATATGATTCCATGTTCAACATTATATGCTTCCATATGTTTCTTCTTGAGCCATATATTTTATGTTATTATGTTATGACTTCTAAATCTTGTGCTATGATTTATTTCCTTGTTTATTACCTTACTATGATATTCATTTCATTTCATTTGTCTATGTATTCCCTAGGTTATTTTATATAGTTATAAGAGAACAAAGGGTGTATGGAGCTCATTATGAAAATTAACAAAAATATATTTTATTATAGTTTCATTATTTCTATTTGTGTATATAGTCTTCTAAAAACACTAGAATTTTTGATATTTGGTTTGTATTTAATTAATAATTACACTTAAAATCATGTAATACTATATGTAAAAGTCTTGGGTAACTATAGTTGGTATAAAAATAAAATTAAGTAATATGAATATTAAGAAATCTCACATGTGAGTGTTCGATAAATCATGGCTCTTTGCCCGAGGGATTCCTTAGGAAAGGGAAACCACTGTGGATGGTGGTGTGTCCCACCCAAGAGGTGTAGCCGCCAATGGGGTGTCCTAACAGGTATCAATTATTGTCCACTGGAAATAATTAAAATATGATTTAGTTGGAATCATATGATGGTCTAGTTATTTTTAGGGATTAGGAATAGAACACTTTAGTAAGAACCATAGGGATAATTCTATCACCATGGATAACCTAGATTAAATATTAAGGAATAAAAAGTTAGGATATAATTTTTATTTATAAGTTTATCCTTATATGTTAATAGTTTCCTTTTTATATACTCATTATCTAAGTATTCAATCCCCCTGATTTTCTTTTTTTTATTTAATGGTTGGAAATAGAAGAACTCATGCTAACAACCAATGTTACTAGAAATGAGGTGATTTAACTAATGAGATGATAAAACTAATTGAAAAAATATCTCAGAACATAATGAAACTACTGGATCAATTGGATAAAGTTAGGAATAATAAATTGAATAATGTGAAACTCCCTCCTTCTCTTAATAAACATCAAGTTTCATTTGAATTTTTTATATGAAAAATGCCTCCCACCATTACTGGATCTTCTGATACTCTCATCATGAAACTAAAAATTAACTATATTGAGAATATATTCTTAGTCCTCTGGTTTCTAGAAGAAGAGAAATTAATTTATTCTATCTATCATTTTTGTGGGGAAGCTGATAAGTAGTGGACTCTCATCAAGAACATGAAGTATAAAGAAGAAATTTAATCCATGGATTAGGAAGGATTCAAGAAAATATTTTTCAATAAATAATTTCCCTAAACTGTCTATATTAATTTATTATGGGAGTTACTCAAACTGAAGAAAAAGTAAGCTGAGTCTATCAGAGCGTATGAGTTAAATTTACAAGGATTTCATGATACACCTTCGGGTTTTCATGAACACTGAAAACAAGGTGTAATTAATCTTTGTAAAATTAATTTCGATTCATCAAAATCCTTTTTAAGTTTTAGACATTGAAAACTATGAGGAGATTTTTCATTGTGAGCATATGGTTGAGATGGATATTGGAGATTCTCAATGATCTCATGGGCTTGGAGAGAAAAATAGGAAGATTGATTTTAATATTGGGGGATCAATAGATAAATCCCCTGAAGGAAATAAAACCTATCATCTTACATGTCAAAAGTGTGGGAAGAATAATTCTGAGAATTTTCTAATGTGAACAAGGGGATGCTTCAAATGTAGAATAGAGAGGCATCAGGATAATCAATGCTAAAGTAATTTGAAGAATCCAACTAATGAGAAAGAATAAAGGAATGTTTCATAACAACACTCAGCTTGTAGTACAATGTTTTAACTTCAAGGAACATTATAATTATGTGAACCAATTCCAAAACCCAAGGCCTTTCAGAGACAATCAACGAAAACATCTTCAAAATAAGTATAGAAGGTAATATTCTATCACTACTACTGAGGTGGATCCCAACAATAATGTGGTGACACGTAAGCTGGTTATTCATTCAGGAATAATGAATTTTCTATTTGATTCTAGTTCTATGAATTCTTTCATTTCATGTATGTTTAGTAGAACTATTCAATCACCCCCTCAAAATATGGAGGCCGAGTTATCTATGAGAACATACTATGGGGAAATTATTGAATATAAAGTATATAACTCCTCCCTATTCAATGTTTGTGGATAGAACCTCCCAAAAAAAATCCCTTTTTTACTTACTTTGGGGGACTTTTATGTTTTATTGGGAATGGATTGGATATCATTATACAAATATAATATTAACTATTAGGAGAGGGAGGTCACTCTTCACACCCCGAGGCAACTTACATTTCTATATAAGTGTATGGAAGAGTATGAATCCCCTTCATAATTATCAGCTAAAGTGTGGATATTATTTCCTTATAATAAATCATATCAATATCCAATGATTGAGGCAAATGATAGGGTTATTCTTTAAGAAATTCCCAATGCGAGGTACTACAGTGATGTGTTCCCTGAAGAATTTTCCAATCTTCAACCTGTATAAAAGTTTTATTTCTCAATTGGACTTAAACTTTCTTCTGTTTCCATATCAATGAATACTTATATGATGAATACCATTGATATGGTATAATTTAAGAATCAAATACATGTGATTTAGGATATGGGTTTCATATAATTGAGTGCTTCACCATGGGGAGTTATGGTCCTCTTAATCAAGAAGAAGGATGTATCAATGCACCTATGAATTGATTATAATGAGCTCAAAACATTATGAAAATAAACAAGTATCCCTTTCATTGGATAGATGAATTGTTCAATCAATTATACGAGGCCAAATATTTATCTAAGGTGGACCATCGGTCCTGATATCACCAATTAAAGGAGAAGGAGGAAGATATTACTAATACATCCTTTCAAGTATGGTATAGACACGATGTATTGATTTTAATTCCCTAAAAAATCACTAATTATCTAGTAATATTCATGGAATTAATGAATATATTCTGTAGTGAATACATAGACAAATTTTTGGTAGTATTTATAGATGATATTATAATGTTCTCCAAGAGCAAGGAGGAGAATTAGTATAATTTGAATATTGTTCTATGGAATTTTCTAAGAGAGAAACTATATGAAATATATAGTAAATGTGAGATCTTTATGGAAGAAGTATCATTCTTGGGGCATGTTATCACAAAAAATAATATATTTATGGACCCTTCTAAGATAAGGGTAATTGAGGAGTGGCCCAAACCAATATCTTTAATGGAGATCTGTAGTTTTTTTGGTTTAGCTGGGTATTAAGGATGATTTGTGAGGAACTTATCATGATTATCAGATGTAATAACCAAGTTTACTTGGAAGGAAGTAATGTTTTTCTGGACCAGTGAGTTTTGAATAATGCTTCAGTGAGTTGAAAAATAGGCTTACCACTACACAAGTACTTACACTACCCACGAGTGGGGAACTGTTTTTGGTATACAAAGATTAATCAAAAAATTTATTAGGATGTGTATTGATGAAAAATTTTAAATTAATACCATATTACTCAAGGTGTCTAAAATTTCATGAAAATAACTGTCACATTGATGATTTTTAGTTAGCAGCTTTGATCTTCACATTGAAAATTTTGCGGCATTATATCCATGGGGAGAATTGTGAGATATATCTTGATTAAAGAGCCTCAAATATGTATTCAAACATAAGGAGAAAAATATGCATCAGTGAATATGGGGAGATAAAATCAACGATTATGATTTCTCAATATACTACCATCTTAGTAATGTAAATAAAGTGGAAGATTCTTTATGTAGAAAGGATCTTGTAACTTTATGAATGATTAGAATAGAGAAGGATCAAATCTTATTAGACTTAAAAAGGATGGAAATGGGAATAATAAGGGAAGTAAAAGCATCATCATTTTCTCAAATTATTTCTCAACCATCCCTTATGGTGAAGATAAAGGATGCTCAAAGGAATGTTGTGGCAATTCAGGGGAAGGCAGAATCTATTAAAAATAAAAAATCCTTGGAGTTAAAATTTTATGAGTAATGAGTCAAAAGATTTTGGTTACAACTATTTTCTCTCTAAAATCCTAATATAAAAAAGGGATATTTTTAATGATGCACATAACTTTTCCTTCTTTATCCACTCAAAGATCACAAAGATGAATCGAGATCATTGAGAGAATTCTTGGTGGGACAATATGAAGAAGGAGATAGTTGAGTATACATCAATGTTCTTGGTATGTCAATAAGTTAGGAATGAAAGTAAAAATTATAAGGGGATTATGAAACCAGTACCTATACCTATATATTAGTGGTAAAACATCCGCAAAGATTTTTCACTGAAATTATGAAGACTTATAGAGGAAATAATGTTATATGGGTTGATATGAATCATCTTATAAATATATATCACTTTATTTAAATTTAATAAGACTTACCACTTGATCAAATTTCATGGATATACATCAGAGAATTGGTGAGACTTCATGGAGTTCCATTGCCTATTATATCCAATCAAGGTATGAGATTTACCTCTATGTTTTGGAAGAGTCTCCAACATACAATAAACAAATATCTGAACATTAGTATGAATTATCACCCACAAAATGATGGCTAGTCTGAGTGGACCATTCATAAATTGGAATATAAGTTTAGATCAAGCTCAATAGACTTTTAAAGTAGTGTGAGATTATCATATTACACTAGTTGAGTTCTCTTACAATAATAGTTTTCCAATCAAGAATCCAAATGGATCCATACGAATCCCTTTATGGGAAGATATGTAGAAAACATACATTCTAAGATGAAGTTAGAGAACACAATGTTTTAGGACCTAAAATGGTTTAGTAAGTGGTAGAAAAGGTAGATACCATTTAGTAGCACATCAGGGCTACCCAAAGTTGATAGAATATCTATGAAGACCATCTTTGGAAAGACGTAGAGTTTGAGGGTTGAGATAAGGAATTGCTCTACATATCTCCATGGTAGAGATTTATTATATTTGGGAAGAAAGGAAATATAAGTCCTAGGTATATCGACTCCTTTTATATTCTTGATCACATTGAATATGTGGAATATTGAATGGCACTTACACCAACTATGTCCCAAGTACACAATGTATTCCACATATCCATTTCGAGGAAGTACATACCAGATCCCTCATATATACTGAATTCAAAGGTGGTACAACTAGAAAATGTTCTATATTAAGAGGAGAATCTAGTGATGATATTGGAACCTAGATATAATTTTCAACATGACAAGACCACTCACCTGATTAATGTACTATGTGGGAACCACAAATATAGAGATACGCCATGAGAATTGGAAGAAGTGATGAAAGAGAAGTACGCTCACATGTTTTCACCATAGCATGCGAAATCAAATTTCGAGGGAAAAATTTCACAATGGGGATAAATGTAACACCATTATATTTTTAATAAATATTTATATTTAAATAATCTAATTTCATTAGTAGATTGTGTTTCATGCAACACTTGTTTAGATGAACCACAATACACTATTAAAATATAATTATTTTAGCCCAACCATTAAAACCTATCCACTGAGTTAGAGGGTATGAATAATAATAACCATATTATGAAATATATTTATTTTTTAATTATTAGGTAATAAAAATTTAATATTTAGAAAAATTCAATTTATTCATCAAAATTTTTATTCTTCAAAAAATGATTTTATTACTTTCTATGAGAAAATAATTAAACAGAATTTTGAAGAATATAGAAAAAAAATATATAAATATAAATAAATTTTGTATTCAATTTGTCAAAATTATCATAGGATTGTTTTTTTAATAATTTTACAATTTTTTTTGATATTTTAATGAATAGTGAAAAATATTCATTTACACTGATTACCATATTTTCTTTTAAATAATTCACAAAATCAAAATTTATTTTGAATTAATTTTAAATTTTAAATAGTTAAGTTTTATTAGGAAACGTCCAATTATGGTTTTTGAAAAGGATTTTACACTTTAATTTTTTATGAAAACATTTTATATTTTTAATGGGCATTTTTCTGAAGCAAATGTTTTTCGTTGCGTTTTTATAGAAATAATTTCAATTAAACTTCAAAAATTAAGTTTTATGAATTTTGAAAAATGGATTCCTTATTTTTAATTAGGACTTCCAAAATTATTAAATAGCTCCCTTTTATTTATTAATAATATGAGTTGTAACTTTAGTAAATTCATCACCATAGTAAAGGGAAATCAGGTAATTAAGGGTAAAAATAAAACGAAAAGGACAATAAAATGACCCTAAAACTTTCCCTAATTTTATTTTATGATTATTTTTCATCCCTAATAATTCATTGTTTGTTTATATAACCATTTTATTCCATATTAGTTATTATTATAACCATTATAATATTTTATTTAAAGAAAAGTCAAAGATGTCACACTATTGTTTTTAATAAGTATAACATTTTTAATATGTGGTTATCTAGAAGATATGTTTGACTATAAATAGTATTTTGAAAACTATATGATTGATTTTAATCATGCAAATTAATTTTTAATTTTTAAGGAATAAATAATTCCCTTAAATGCTTTCATAATGATGATGCAAGGAATATTCAATTAATGAAAGAATCAAAAAAATGATATTAAAAATATTAAAATAAATATAATTTTATTTATTTTAGGCGATAAAAAAATTTAAGTGATGAACATGAATTTTTATGATATAATAAAATAGGTGGTTCCAATTTTACTTGTAATCTTTAGGATTTTAAAGTTAAAGTAATAAATAGTATCATATTTGACAACAATGATATTTTATGGGATTAATATTTTGTTAAATTATTTTAAAAATAATAAAATTTTTAAATAAGAACAAAGAGGATAGGTTATGTTTATAATTTCAAAAGATATTCATTTATAGGACATTTTTAAGCATTTGGATCAATAATAGTCTTATTATATTTTAATATTTTGATAAACCCTAAAACACCCGTCTCCTCCCCTTACAAATACCACCCATCACCACCCCTTCCCCTCACATCTTTCATGCCATGAATCATTACCAATCTCTTCCAAACACTATCATACCCACTCTAACCATGTCCAAGTTCTATTGGTATCACCAAAATACTAATTCTATGTTCCTCAATAATTTCTTCAAGGAGGTGATATTCAAGAGATAACATTCTCAAACAACCTCTTTTAATTTCATCTCTTCTAATAACTTCCCATCACCTCTTTCATACATAAATGAATAATAACCCAAGAATCATTTATATACTATAATTTAATATTTATAATGGAAGATATTCTATCCCTACATTTTTCTCATATCCTCTAATTCAAATAAAAGAAACCATTTTCCAAATTAAGGAGGTTAACCATCTCTATAGAGAAAGAGTTTTTTGTTTTCCATTACCACCTTAAAGGCTGGTCATAAAATTATTTTTATGGTTAAATAATATTTTAATAAGTATATTATAAGTTATTTCATGTTCTATAATTAATAATTATAAATAATATAAAATATAATTATACAAATGTGTGATGGTCTAGAGAAAAAACAAAATAAACTAAAAATTTACCATTAACATTTTATCTAATGAATCGTCCTTATGTCAGAAAAAATGATACATGGGACAATTTAAACTTATTTAAATTTGTACAAACCATTTAATTTCACTTTTGTAATATCATTCCCATTCTAAAAGATCTTCCCTAATTATACACAAGTGAACCAACTATGAAATCATGAAACAAACACTCCAAAAATGACAAAATTAAATCTTATAACGCATAAAAATTGGCATAACTGAACTTAATAAAATTAGAACAAATCAAATAAATTTGTAAGTGTTTTTAATTAAAAAATTAATGAATCTTATTTGATAATCCAGGACATTAGGAGAAAGTGAAGACTGCATTTTAACATAAGGTAAGGGATCTCTCTGAACCTTTATATTTCATTCGGGTTATTCGTTCTCTCTATTTACCTTAATTTATCTCCCCACTCCTATTTTATAGTTATACTATATTCTATTTATATTTTCCAAAAAATGCATGTAGATCTATTTATCTTTCTTTTATTTGTAATTTCATTTTTAAAAGGCCCCCTTCCCAATTTGTCTCGATAAGAAAACCCAATTAAATGGAATTTCGCAGTTTCTTACCCATTTTCAAGCACAATCTATAAAATTATTTAAAACCCCAATTTTTAACCAAAATAAATAAATTTATCATGAAAAAATATTTTAGTTCATTTTTTTATTTCATTCAATCAGTTTTTCTTTTATACTATTTAATGACTCGTTATTATTTTATTTAAAACTATACTTAGGGGAACATTTCTAATGTTACCTAACCACTATTCTAAAGGTTTTAAATCTAGTTGGAAATAATTATAATTTTTCTATGATTATTTTCCTTTATTAATGACCAAGAATGATTTATATTCCTTCTTTCATGGATACCATTTTTGTACGCCGTTTTTTATTCCTTATGAAAAGATTACGACACCCATTTATTTCCATGGGTAACCCTTATATTTGTTACTTGTTCCTAAATATTTATATAGAACACATATACATGAATATGTTATATTGGGAGCACCCAGATACTAATCGAGTTCATTTTATAATGTTTTATTCTCATGAGATGTTATGTGTGGGATAAGAGAGTAATCCTAATCAGTTAGGGGAATTTATCCACCATGTAATAAAGTCTTGTGTAAGAACCTAGTTTTTATTTTTGAGGTACGGGCTTCTTATTTTCTCTTTTCCTTAAGTGTTTTTGAGAAAATATGGAAAAATCCTAAATTTTGGAACTACACGCCATGTACTTTTCCACACGCCGTGTACTTTTGGCCGTGTTCGGAGGAGTACACGGGGCATGTAGCCATGTCGGTGACGAGGGGTATAGGAACCGACTAGATGCCGTGTAGTGGTACCTTACACGCCGTGTAGTCAGTCGGCAGGCTTAAACAGTAAGGCGGTGGAGTCGCCGCCAGCTGGGCGGCAGTACACGCCATGTACTCTAGAGCACATGCCGTGTACTCATGTCGACAGATGAACAGTGTGGCGGTGTCGCCAAAGGAACAGATAAATGAAATAAGTATACACCGTGTACTCATAAGTACATGCTGTGTACTTTGTTTTTTCGGCTTAAAATAGGCACTAGCCTCCTCATTTGGCAGAGGAGGAATTTGATCCGTTTTGGAGCCAAGGAGGACAGCCGAACCTTTGAAGATCTGCTGGGTGTTCGTCTGGAATCCGATTCAGCTTCAGATGATCTTGTTGGAACCGAACAGGTCATTCCTCTCCTCTCCTAGTATGGTTCTTACTAATTCTTCCCCTAACCGAAGTTATTTAAGTTTGAATGGGTTTTTTTCTTCATCAGATCTACGCCGTTATTAGGCGTTTCTAGAGTCGGCATTCGGGTATAACATTCGTTGGCGTATAAGGTAGGTGTCTTGTTGTAAATTTCTAACTGTCGTGCTTTTTGTGCATTTTCGTGCCACGAACCCATGTTGGGGTGTTGTGTGGCTGAGGCCATTGCTATATTTAATTCCTATAATTGCATAGGTGATTAAATTGTGATAATAAAATGCTGGTTGGGATTGTTTCTTGGATCCGGAACCACCCCGTGGGTGTGTTTCACTGTTTAGCCGTTTGGCCTGGATACCTGAGGGTATGACTTTAATATAGTAATTGTAGAATTGCCTTGAGAGGAATTTCTTGTTTACTGAAATTTGATATGTTGGGCATGGCCCGGTTACCTGTTTAGCCTCAGGGCATTGTTGTGATTAGCCTGTGGGTATTGTACTATCTGGCCTGTGGGAAGTAGTTATTTCGGCCTGAGGGCAACTTCTTCCATGCCTGTGGGTAGCTGATTCTGTGCCTATGGGCGACACTACCTATGCCTGATGGAAAACTTTGTTATGCCTGAGGGCAGATTTCTATGTTGGATACTCGTTACCCAAGGGTCGGAGTTTACATGTCTGAGGACACTAGTTGTTTACTTAGAAACACACTATGGTGATTTCTCATATTAAATGGATTAAATGGATATTAAAAATGGCAATATAACTGGTAGTTAGTTACTTTTGAGTACTGCTTACTTTATTGCATTTTACCACTGTACACTATTGTTGCATGTAAGGACACAGTTGGGCACGTGCCTTTGGTGGGTGCCTGCTGAGATATATTTCTCACACCTTGTTTGGGTCATGCTTTTCGGCCCAAACATATTACGTTGCTACTGGTGTAGATAGGGGCAAGAGTCCCTATACAGGTACTTGACTGTTGCTGAGGAGTTGGAGGGCATGGGACTGAGCCTTGGCTCGCGATGCCGCTGCCGGCTGTTTTGCTTGTTTTTCTGTACTCTGTATTTTGTTGTACTATAGAATGTATAACATGTTTTGGCTATTTCTTAGAACGTGAAACATGTAGCATCATCATTTATCTACTGTTGGTTATATCCACTGCTGTAGTTTATTTCAGTTGTGTATGGTTTACTGCTTCTGCTGTCGTTGTATATTTTATTTAAATTCCGTTGCGCTACACTTTGACAAATGAGGGCATAGTTTCCCCACTATCAGACTTGGGCCCTCACTACTTGTTGACAGCCTCTGGCGTTTGGTGTAATGCGCTTGAGGTCACATGGTGAGCCGGGTTCAGGGCACCCGTTGAGTGGCACCCGGGTCCGGGATATTACAAAGTGCTATCAGAGAGTTTCTTAACTCTGACTTACTATTTGGAGCTGTAGTCAGGGATAGGACGAAAGGTAGTTGGTAATAAGATATGCCCAGGAGTAGCTAACCCGTGTATAGGGAAAAGCCAGTCTACCTCGTATGTTGTAATTCTTCTGATTTTTCAAATTTTACAGTTGATATGTATTCACCGTTGGGTGATGCACTTGAATTGTGCAGTTTATATTTTATCTATGGGTTCTATTTAGTTGCAACCCGATGAGATGAGGTTATGCCGTCTCATGCATCATATAGGCACATGCTAGATATCACATTCCATTCATAGTTTCCATGCCATGTAGGTGCATTATAAATTCACATGTTGTTGTGATAGCTGTTGTGCTAGAAAAGCATGTTGTTGTGATAACTGCTTAATAAATGCCTGCTCTGTGATAGGGTATTCTTTGTGTGAGCTTGTTTATAGAATGGACGCCAAACTTTGGTTTTTTTGGGAGTATGGGCCCCCATTGACCGGAATTTGGTGGAACATTGACTGTTTATTTGTTATAACACATATGAGATGTCAAAATTAGATTTGTGGGGAGTATGGGCCCTCATGGGTCAGAATTTGACACTTAGGTGTTGTTTTACGGTATTTTATAGGTTCTGGGGAAGTTTCTGAGGCATAAAGTCTGGAAACCTAGTATACAAGCCGTGTAGTATTTTTATACACACCTTGCATGTTCTTCTATTCGGGAAGAAAAATGAACTTTTTGAGTACACGTCGTGTACTCGGAGTACACGTCGTGTAGTCACTTCCCGTTTCACAAACCGTGTTGACGACGACACGGGGAAGGCAAGAGCTTGGAGCCAACATGCCGTGTAGCTTTAGTACATGCCGTGTAGTTTGACCTAGAGTCCGACCATGTAACTAACAACATGTGTCGGTGAACTATTGTACAGAACACTCCGTGTAAATGATGAACACACCCTGTAGTGTGGCCTAGGGACTCAACCATGTAACTAACACCACAGGCCGGTGTCACCTCTCACTGAACATGCCGTGTACCTATGGGACACGCCGTGTAGTCTTGTCCGAGGACATACTGTGTGGTGTTTTCCCTGTGGCTGGGAAATGGGGTTCTATACACACTGTGTATGGGTGTAACACGCTGTGTAGTGTCAAGCCGAGTAATTGGCCATGTCATAGACGACCCAGGCAGTTGGAAAATAACACCATACATGCCGTGTTGATATTACACACGCCATGTATTCTTGTTCAATGGGAGCATTGTGTCTTAGCCGTGTATAAGGACCCGGGCAGGGAAAGAGAAGTCAAGTACATGTCGTGTAGTTAGTGTACACGCCGTGTAGTATTTTTTTGCAAATTTTGAAATGACTTCTTCCTCTTGTTCCTTTGTGGATCCTTCATTTCAGTCTTAATAATCTTGAATCTGAGGCATGATTTTGACCCTGTAGTGTCATGCCGCCTAGACGACCGCGAGTTATTCACCGGGAGAGCGGTGACGATTATACTCCGGAGATGGTGGGCCACGGGCTACCCGTTGATCCTCCAGCAGAGCCAGATGCGGCGCCAACTGCTATACCAGACACAGGCGTGGAGGCTTAGTTCCGTGAAGGCTTTATGTGGTTCATGGAGTCCTTCCAGGGAGAATCGCAGGCTACTACATCTATGGCCGATCTGACACGTATCATTCAGCAGTAGAATCCGCCTACGATTTCAGGGGATGGGAGACCACAGGTTGCTGAGTCTTGGCTAGGATCGAAGTATACTATTTTCGAGAATCATGAGACGCCTCCAGGGCGGAGGGTCATGCTTGTGACTTACATGCTATGTGATTCTGCCAAGAGGTGGTGGGATGTTACCACCCAGTCAGAGCATCACAGGGACATGGCATGGGAAGATTTTCAGGTAGTCTTCTATGACTTCTTCTTTCCCGAGACGTTAAGGGTAGATAGAGCTCAAGAGTTCATGAATCTATAGCAGGGCGCTATGTCGGTGATGGATTGTTCTGCTCGTTTTACGGAGCTTCAGCGTTTTTCACCCGAGCTGGTGGGTGATGAGATGTTGAGAGCCAGTCATTTTGAGGATGGTCTTCGGTATGAAATCCGAGCGCTGGTAAATGTTTTCAGGTTGCCTACTGTACACGCGATTGTGAACCAGGCGTTGATTACAGAGAGGAACCTGTGGGAATCGAGTTTTGTGGGCCAGGGCGGTTCAGCACCAGTTATTGGTATTATTTCTGCTAGCAAAAGGAAGAGACAAATGGACTTCTCTCAGGGTGGAAGTACCAGTCAGAAGAATGCTTCAGGTGGCCAGGTTATGTGCTACCAGTGTGGTAGAGAGGGGCACAAGAGGCCGCAGTGTCCACAAAAACCAGTGGAGTGTTGATCTTACGGCAAGATGGGTCATCTGCAGTGCTTCTGCAGGGAATTTCCACCAGTGGCTAGTGAGAGGGGTTCTGTGTAGACTCCACGTGCTGGAGTAGGACCAGTGGCTTCTTACCAGTTAGGGAACTGGAATGTGTTAGGGTGAGTAGGCAGAGATGGTGGTCGTGGTCGTGGTAGCCAAACACCAGGATCACAGAGGCAGCAGGGCGGGACAGCTCAGGGTATCCAGGATGTGTCATAGGGTCGTGACACTGGGCAGGCTTATGCAGTACAACAGACCCAGCCGGAGCAGGATCCCAGACCTTCTACAGTTAGAGGTTCTATTCGAGTAGATTATGTCTTATCTTCAGTGCTTTTCGATACGGGTGTTACACATAGTTTCATATCTGTACCCGTTGTGGAGAGCCTTGGGCTCTGTGTTTCTACTTCTTTGGATATCATGACGCTAGACACTCCGTTGGGGACTAGGACGGCAGGTGTGCGTCAGTGTAAGGAGTGACCCCTTGAGGTTGGAGGGTGTCACTTCCTTTGGGACCTCTATGTCTTAGAGATGACGAGCTATGACGTCATTCTTGGGATGGATTGGTTGGTTCCCTTTCAATCCTTTTTAGACTTCTATCGTCGCATGGTGTGTTTCACGTCACCAGAGGGCGGAGAGTTTCTATACAAGGGAGAATGGGATGTTCAGGCGAGTCGAGCTGGACCAGAGCATCATGGGCGAGGTGGAGTTACAGCCTAGATTGCGAGCTTATATCTGGATGATCATGGGACTTGTCAGACGGAATTCCCTCCAGTTGTTGATCGTTTCAGAGATGTCTTCCCGGACTACTTTTCAGGTCTACCTCCGTTGCGTGAGGTGGAATTCTCTATTGAGCTAGTGCAGGAGCAGAACCGGTGTCCATTTCTCCTTATAGGATGGCCACAACTGAGTTGTTGGAGCTCAAGAGGCAGTTAGAGGAGTTACAGTCAAAGGGATTTATCCGACCCAGTACTTCTCCTTGGGGTTCTCAGGTCCTTTTTGCGAAGAAGGTGGATGGAACCCTTAGACTTTTCGTGGATTATCGGAAGCTGAAACATTTGATGGTTAAGAACTGATATCCCTTGCTGAGTATTGATGATCTCTTTGATCAGCTTCATGGAGCACAAGTGTTCTCGAAGGTTGACTTGAGATTCAGATATCATCAGCTGTGCATGAGACCATCGGATATACCACTAACAGCTTTTCGGAGTAGGTATGGTCTATAAGAGTATACGGTTATGCCGTTTGGACACATGAATGCGCCATCAATTTTCATGGATCCGATGAATCATGTGTTCCATCCGTATCTTGATTCTTTTGTGGTAGTATTCTTGGACGACATCTTAGTGTACTCTCGCACTCGACATGACCATGCCACCCATCATGAGATCATATTGAGTACACTGGGAGAGCATCGACTATATGCTAAGCTCTCAAAGTTCCACTTTTGGATGGACCAGATTCACTTCCTGGGTTATATCATCTCAGAGGAAGGAGTTGCAGTAGACCCAGAGAAGGTGAGAGAAGTAGTTTCCTGGGAGAATCCTAAGAACGTGTTTGAGATACGGAGTTTCTTAGGGCTGGCTGGTTACTATAGACGCTTCATACAATACTTCTCCCGCTTAGCAGCACTGTTGATGGGACTACCTAAGAAGGGTTTGATGTTCGTTTGGTCAGAAGCTTGCGAGGAAACTTTTCGGAACCTGAAGGGAAGGTTGACATCAGCACCGATCCTAATACTCCCAGAGCAGGGGAAGAGATATATAGTTTATTGTGATTCATTAGGGATTGGGATAGGATCAGTGTTGATTCAGGGCAACCGAGTTGTTGCATATGGGTCTCGACACTTGTGTACACATGAGAGGAATTACCCGACGCTTGATCTCAAGTTAGCTGTAGTTTTTTATGCGTTGCGTTGTTGGAGACATTATCTGTTGGGAGAGCATTTTGTGGTTTTCACTGACCACAAAAGCCTCAAGTATATCTTTACTCAGTGTGACCTGAATCTAAGGCAGAGAAAGTGGGTTGAGTACCTACAGTCCTTCGATTTTGAGCTTTCCTATACACCTGGAAAAGGTAATGCAGTAGCTGATGCACGGAGCATGAAGACTTAGATATAGACAGTGCAGGAGGCTAGCGGTGAGTGGGAGCTTATGGATTTTTCTCTAATATGCATCTAGAGGTACACGATAGTCAGGGGTAGACATATCTTTCCTCGTTAGCTGTGACTTCTACCTTACTGGATAGAGTGAGGATGAGGCAGCTATCTGATTCAGAAGGACTAGTTATATGGGAGTCGGTGGCAAGTGAGGACCCTCCTCCCGGTTAGACGATAGGCGATGATGAGGTTTTTCATTTCCATGGACGAGTATGGGTTCTAGGGGATATACACGAGGAGATGATGCGGGAGTTTCATGCTTCAGCTTGGGTAGTTCATCCCGGGGTTACCAAGATATACCGAGACTTGAGATGTCAGTACTGGCGGCTGGGAGTGAGAGAGATAACTGGTTTTGTCACGAGGTGTTCCACCTGTTAGTAGGTGAAGGCAGAGCATCGGAGACCAGCTAGACTGTTAGAGCAGTTACCCATTCCAGAGTGGAAATGGGATGATGTCGAAATGGATTTTGTGACGGGATTGCCAAGGTCACCTCGAGGCAATGACCCCATGTGGGTTGTTGTGGACAAACTCACAAAGGTTTCTTACTTCTTGCCGATCAAGGAGACATTCTGTGTGGACGAGATCGGAAGGTTGTATATCTGAGAGATTGTACGTCTTCATGGGTTCCCTCGTTCTATTGTTTCTGATAGGGACACCCGCTTTACGTCTCATTTCTGGCAGAGTTTTCAGAGGGAGCTGGGTACACAGGTGCTTCTAAGCACAACATACCACCTTCATTTGGTAGAAGAGGAATTTGAGCCGTGTACTTTTGAAAATGGCTCAAATGCATCCTCATATGGTAGAGGAGTAATTTGAGCCGTTTTGGAGCCAAGGAGGATGGCCGAACCATTGAATATCCATCGGGTGTTCGTCTGGAATCCGATTCAACTTCGGACGATCTTGTTGGAACCGCACGGGTAAGCCCTCTCCTCTCCTAGTATGGTTCTTACCAATTCTTCCCCTAACAGATGTTATTTACGTTTGAATGGGTTTTGTTCTTCGTTAGATCTACGCCGTTCTTGGGTGTTTTTGGAGTCGGCGTTCGGGTATAACGTTCATTGGTGTATAAGGTAGGTGGGTTGGTTTAGATTTCCAACTGTCGTTCGTTTTGTGAATTTTCGTGCCACGAACCCATGTTAGGGTGTCGTGTGGCTGAGGCTGTTGCTATATCTAAGGCCTATAATTGCATAGGTGATTAAATTGTGATAATAAAATGCTGGTTGGGATCGTTTCTTGGATCCGGAACCACCTCGTGGGTGTGTTTCATTGTTTAGCCGTTTGGATAGGATACCCGAGGGCATGCCTTTTATGTAGTAGATGTAGAATTTCCTTCAGAGGAATTGCTTTTTTACTGCATTTTGATATGTTGGGCATGGCCCCATTACCTATTTATCATGAGGGAGTTGTTGTGATTAGCCTGTGGGAACTGTACTATTTATCATGTGGGCAGTAGTTATTTCGTCCTGAGGGAAACTTCTTCCATGCCTGTGGGTAGCTGATTTTGTGCATGTGGGCGACACTACCTACACCTGAGGGCAAACTCTGTTATGCCTGAGGGAAGATTTCGTTGTTGGATACTCGTTACCTGAGGGTAGGAGTTTACATGTATGAGGACACTAGTTGTTTACTTATAAATGCACTATGGTTATTTCTTATATTAAATGTATTAAATGGATATTAAAAATGGAAATATAACTGGTAGTTAGTTATTTTTGAGTACTACTTTATTGCATTTTAGAACTGTACACTATGGTTGCATGTTAGGAAGCAGTTGGGAACGGGCCTTTGGTGGGTGCCTACTGAGATATATTTCTCACACCCTGTTTTTATCATGCTTTTCGGCCCAAACAGATTACGTTTATTCACGTGTAGATAGGGGAAACAGTCCCTATACAGGTACTTGACTGTTGCTAAGGAGTAGGAGGGCATGGGACTGAGCCTAGGCACATGATGCCGCTGCCAGCTATTTTTCTTGTTTTGCTGTACTCTGTATTTTTTTGTACTATAGTGATGTATAACATGTTATGGATGTTTTCTTAGAACTTGAAACATGTAGCATCATCATTTATCTACTGTTGGTTAAATCCACTGCTGTAGTTTATTTCAGTTGTGTATGGTTTACTACTTCTGCGGTCGTTGTATGTTTTATTTAAATTCCGCCGTGCTTCACTTTGACAAATGAGGGCATAGTTTCCCCACTATCAGACCTGGGCCCTCACTTCTAGTCGGCAGCCTCTGGCGTTTGGGGAAATGGGCTTGAGGTTACGTGGCGAACCGGGTTCGGGGCACCCGTTGAGTGGCACCCGTGCCCGGGACGTTACATCTTGGTAGTTAGTATTGACTCTTGTTTATGTAATGATATATGTTTCTTCCACTTTTCTATTCTTCCTTGATCATATGATTCCATTTCATACATGATATGCTTCCATATGTTTAATCATTAACTATCCCCTTTATGTTATTATTCTATGTATTTTAACTCATGTTCTATGCTTCATTTTCATGTGTATTCCCTTAGTGGGATTTTTATATCACCCTTTTTGTCTTTGTATTTCCATGTTATCCTATGTAGTTATAGGAGCATAAAGGGAGTTCTTATCCCATTATGAAAATTAAAAAAATGTTTTATTCTAGTTTCATGATTTCTATTTTTTGTACCTAGTCTTCTGATGAAACTACAATTTTATATTCTTTATTTTTATTTAATTGACAATTACACTCAATATCATATAATAATATGTGTAAAATGCTTGTATCTCTATATGATATACCGAAGAAACAATTTAGTGTAAGGTATGGTCATTATAAATTTATATTAATTCCATTTTGACATACCAATGCTTTTACCATATTCATGGATTTAAAGATTAGATTCTTTAGAGATTACCTTGATCATGTTGTGGTAGTCTTTATAGATTATATTCTTATATATTCAAAATATAAAGATTTGCATAAAAATTAGTTTTGAATTATACTAAAGACCCTAAGAGAATATAATTTGTATGAAAAATTTTCCAAGTGTGAATTTTGGATACAAAAAGTTTCATTTTTGGGGCCATATAATCGCAAGAGAGGGTATATTAGTTGATCGATCAAAGATGGAAGTTATTAATAAATAACCTAGACCAACCATGGTAACTAAGATTTTTAGATTTCATAGGCTAGATGGATAAAACCGATACTTTGTGAGATATTTCTCACAACTTTCTTTTACACTCACCAAGTTTATTTGGAAGGGATCTGTGTTTTTATGGATAGATTAATGTGAGGAGAATTTAAAATAACTAAAGAGAAGGATGGTCAGTGCACATGTTCTTACACCAGCCTATAGTAAAGAAGGTATTGTGATATATAGTGATTCAAAAAACAAAGGACTAGGATGAATACTCATATATAATAAGATGGTGATATCTTATGCCTCTCTTGAAATTAAAATTTAGGATAAAAATTACCCCACTAATGATTTGGAGAAGGAAATGATAATTTTTACATTAAATAGACCAATGGATTATATGTATGGTGAAAGGTGTGATATATATACTGATAATAAATGTTTTAATTATATATTTACATATAAATAGTATAATGTATACTACAAAAGATGTTTGTAGTTGATATAATATTACAACTACTAAATATATTACCACCTCAAGAAGGCAAACATAGTAAATGATTCTCTTAGTTAAAAAATCATGCTAGTTTGTCCATGATGAGGATTGAAAAAGATATAATATTTATAGATTTATAGAATTTGGATATTTAAATCTTGATAAAGGGTAAAAAATTTCAATGATATATCCATGATATGATTAATAAGGTGAAAAAGGATGATATGAAATTATAGAAGATGGTGAGGAATGTTCCTGAGTTCAACAATGATCATTCAAGAATGATAAATTTTATGAATCAGGTAATTTTTCCCTCAATACTAGACATGAAGAAGGGTCTATTTGATCAATCCCATAATTCATAATTCATTATTAATCATATAAGTACATAGATAAATATATATTTAAAATCATATATTTTGTGGGATAACCTGAAATGGGATATTGTATAGTATGTATCTCGATGCCTGGTTTTTCAACAAGTCAAGGCTAAGAGAAAAAAGTATGAGGGGATATTACAACCAATATAAGACCAAAATATAAATAGGAATAAATTAAAATGTATTTCATTTTTGGACCCCAAAGAACATATAAATGGAATAATGATATTTCGGTTGCAGTCGATAGCCTTACAAAATAAAATAAAATATCAATATTGGAGAAGTTTTTTTCTAGATAAGTTCACTTATTTACACATTAAATAAGATGTGATATTACTTATATTACCACTCTCAATCATATGTGATGGGGATCCGAGGTTTACATAAAAGTTCTAGAGATACATTCAGCATGATTTGGATATAGAGTTAAGTTTAAGTAATGATTATCATCATCATACAAATGGTGTGTTTGATAGGACCAATAAAACTCTAGAAGATATTTTAAGTGCTTGTTCTATGGATTTTAAATGTGGTTGGGATCAATACCTTCCTCTGTTAAAATTTTTATACAAAAATTCATTTCACTTGAGCTTTAAAATAAATCCTTATTAACTAATGTATGGAAGTAAGTGAATAAATCAAATTGTATTGGGATGAAGTTAGAGAAATAAATCTATTGAGGTCGGATATAGATAAGGAAATGGTATATAATGTTAGATATATTCAACAAAATATAATAATATCTAAGAGATAAAAAAATTATTATGGTAATCGTTAGCGATATCTAGATATTGAAGTTAGTGACAAGGTATTCCTATGAATATCTCCTTATAATAAGGCTATCAAATTTAGAAATAAGGAAAGGCCAACCCCTATATGGACCCCACCATAAAAATTACATAATCCAGAGTTTTTAGGATAGAAATAATTTTCTTACATTCTTGAGGATATTTACAGTTTAGATTTTTAGAGAATTATATCATAACTTGTACATAACAAAACTATATATTACAAAGTGGACACTTCCACTAATTATGAATTTTTCCCACAATATATCTTTTAAAAAGAAATATGGTTTCTTTTCATGATAAATATTAAGGGATTTCAACTTGAATTCTTGTTTATTCTTACCCATCCTTAAACCCTATGAAAAATATTTAAAACATGGGATGTGGGAAAAAAGATTAGTAAGGGACCTAAAAAGAAGAAATATATCATTCTAGAGAAAGACATCAAAATCCATAAAATATTGACCTTTGTCTCTTTAATTTTTAAGTGTATAAAATAAATCATTTCCACATAAAAAAACACACACTATTTTTTTCTAAAAGAAAACATTAAAACTCATAGCAGGAAAATAGAACTCCATGTTAGGTAACTTAGATATTCATTTTCATAATCCATTTTATACCCTTTTCATAAATAACTGGACCCAACTTAAATACATAGAAGAAACCATAGTGGTTAACTCCCTCTTTCTTTCCATTGCAGACAAAAAATATCACCCAATGTATTGGAGAGATTTAATGGGTCTCACCCTTCAAATAAGATATATTAGTATCACCCATATTTATGAGATGTAATGGGGATTAACCCATCATATAGGCTATATCAACTCACCCATTTCTCATATATAATGATCAAGTACCATTTCATGAATAAAAATTTTATGATTTCAACTTTTCATTATAAAACTATTAAAAAACCTTCTAACTCCGTATGAAAAAACACATTTACATATTCAAAACCCTTTCTTTTAAAAGTGAATTCCCAAAAATAAAATACCCATAATAAAGGAAAAGAGGGTTTTTATTCGAATAAAACATGAAATCCTATACAAGAAGAAAAAAAAGGTTATGGTGGTGAGAAATTTAATTTTTGCTGTATATGATAAAATTAAACAATCTTTTTCTATTTTGTAAATAAAGTAAAAACACTAAGTAATAGTATTCCTTTTGAAAAACATTGAAATAAATTCAAAAGAGACAAAAAAGAAAAATGTATTTTAATGTTATTTTTTTCCGTATGAATATATTAATAATATACTTTTTAAAATATGGACATGGAAGAAAATGAGTTGGAATGAAATCATTTAAGGAGGATTTTTAAAAGAAAGTACCTTACCTTGAGTCTGACTCATCACATACGTTCTTTATCATCCTTATGACGCATGCTTAAAATACATGGATGTTAAATTTTTTAAGATAAAAATTCAGCACATTATATAAATATAATCACAAGGGCCATAATAGTTTAGTGACTTGGAAACTTGGAAAAAAAATTCTTAACTCGATAAAAGATATTAAAAGTTTTCCACATTGATCTCCCCCTTTAGTAATTCTACTCAAAAACTTTCATCTGTTCCCAGGGAAAGGAAATATAATAAAGGGGTGACATCAGATGCTTAGTAAGGGTAAATAGAGGTGATATATATGTATATCATGATCATAAGGTTATGATAACATGAGAGTGACATTTGAATATCATACCCTACATATCAAAGATTATATATCTGAGTCATGTCATACATATTGGAAATTAAGAAGACATAAATCATAAGTGAAACAAGATCATGATCAATGAAAACATAAAATAGGAATAAGACATGTAATTTATGGAATACACATAATTATAAAACATTCTATGTCAATGCTACCTACTAATACATTAATAACATTTTAGGATTGGGCTAAAAACCTGTTTCACTGCTTCAGGATTGGGATGACCACCCATGTACCAACTTTTTTTTAGGATTGGGTTGACCTTCCTTATACTTTATTATTTTGGTCTTGGGATACCCCCTTGTGTACCCTCATATTTCAGGTTTGGGATGCCCTCCGATGTACCTTCTTATTTTCAAGCATGGGATGATCTCCTATGTAACCACATGTTTCAGGCTTAAGACACCCTATTTGTTCTATCATGGGATGGCCTCCCATGTAACCTCTTGATTTGATAAAACATTTATCATTACCCAATGCATTGGTATGAGATATAGGTCCCAACCATCACATAATGAAATCATACATTCATGTTCCATAAGATAAAAAAACATTCATCATATCATAACCTATGAAATGAAATGGGTATCATTAACATTTCATCACACCATAACCTATGAAGAAGGTATAGGTTTCATAATAATTTCTTAATAGCATGAAACATTAAAAGAAGTGTGTTTCAAAATCATATAACCTGTTGAAGAGAAACGAGTATCATAAAAATCATTCTATCAAAACATAAACCATTTAAGAAATAATATATATGGTATTTATAAACTATAAGAAAGTATATCATCTTTGATGGAGAATGATTTTGAAATATAACGTAGAAAATTTCTTAAGGAAAATAGAATTTCTTAGATAATTCTTTTCATAAAACCATTTCAAAAATTCATTTCTTATAAATAAGAATTTACAATTTCATTTAAAATATTTCCTGAAGAAAATATATTTCTTTCTTTATAAAAATGATTTTTAAAACATATGGAATTCTGAATTTTTTTCTTTGAAAACACATTGAAAAATAAAAAATAAGGTATGAAATCATTTTGGAAATCATTTTCTAGAAAATTTTTATGAAAACTTAAAAAGAAACTTTTAAATCATTAAAACCATTTTCTTTGAAAATAATCCTTTGAAAGCTTCTCAAGGGAGATTTGAAAATAAGTTAAAATACTTTTTGAACATATTTTTTTTGAAAACATTTTTGTTTGAAAAGAATTCCAAATAATTTTTTTTAGAATATTAGGAATCAATTTTCTTTAAAAATAAACTTGTAATCATATAAATTAATCTTAGGTATATAATAGTAAGTAAGTTTGTACACACTGAACATTAATTTATCTCATTAATAATATTATAAAAGATCCTTGATCAGAAAAAGGAAAGATTATTCCTTTTTAAAATAATTTTTAAAAAGGTAAAACATGGGTAAATATTTCCTTTAAACATAATAGGATAATATTAAAACATTTATGAAAAAATTTTTTTTAGAAAAAATGGTTTTGAAAGAACATAGATTTCAGATTGAAAGAGGAAATAAAGTCATATTTCATAAAAACATTTTATTAATTATCGTAAGTATCAAGAATAGAAAAATGGTACTAATAAATGAATATTTAATGAATAACTAGAGGATAATAAAATTAATGATTTTTCTAGAGATATGAATCATAATATTTCATCAATGGAAGCATAATCATAAACACTCTTGATAAATGATGAGATTTTATAAATTAACCACTACCAATGTGGTAACTGTGAATTATAATAATATAGAAATAATAAAATTAAAAGAATATAAAAATATCAATAAAATAATTATATTCATGATATAAAATTTCAAATGGTTTTATATAAACCTCATATAAAAATATAGGTGCATAACATGTCATGTGTATTAAAGAAAAAAAATTGAGAAAAAATTACTTTACCAATTTGGTAACTTTTGAACCATAAACCCTATGAAATAAAGATCATACAATGGATATGTAAATAACCAAAAATTTAAGTATAAATAATAATATAATACAAACATGGGATGTATATACACTATAAAAATGAATGTGTGGTGAATAAGGCATATATCTCATGGAAATAAAAAAGTGAGATGAAATACCCATACTAAAATTATTGAATTTATTCATATATGTTCAAACCTACTATATGATAAATATAATTTTATTATACATGTACTAAATAACCATATGTTTATTATATTATCCATTTATTATCAACTCTATGTAAATGTCACGTTTTGGGTAATACCCGCTTTATTTTTTGTATATATTTTGACTTGTTATTCTTGAGATTCTTACTTATATCATGATTTACTTATTTAAAGAATGTAAAAAATGGTATAAATATCATATATATTCAGTATATATTAATTTACAACAATATATATAATATATATGTATGAAATTGAATACACCGTTCATAGAGACACTAGACCTTACGTACGCATGAACACTGTTTCTATTTTATTGTTATAGTGAAAGAAAGAATGCAAATGAAATATATGTATATATATATACATATTATAATTAATTTAGAATTATTATTTCATATTAATCATATATATTCACTAAACATATCCTTAATACATTTCATGTAAGGTGTGAGCGAATCACATCGTTTTGATGAAGTGATAGTCCACACATCCCCAAATGGAATTATCACACTTATACAAAATGCAAATCATGAAGTTATATATTATATAATAATTTAAAAAGTATAAATAAACCATAAATATCATATATAACATATAAAAATACATTTTCTATCATAATTCCCAACCTTGAGATGTGGTAAATGAAAAACAAACAACATCATTTCGTGAGGCTGTAATTCACCATAAATAAGAACAGTAAGTTCGTTACCCATTTGAGGAAATTGTGTCTATGTTCAAGTATAAAAATTAGAATAAAATAATTTAAGTATATTGATGATACTTGTGTTATTATATAACCATTTAACAATAATAATTGAGGTGATGGAGAAATAAAATAAAAGAAAGGAGCTTGTGGAAGAGTGATACCTCTTCTTTTGGGAAACACTTTTTTACTTTTCACAAAAGGGATTCATTGGTTGGATTTATACCCCAAGATAAGATTCAAGGAATATTTTATGGATTTAGGGAGATTATTTGAGTAATATTTGGTCAAGAAAAATGTCTTTATAGGTGTGAATAAAAGAGAAGAGTGAGTGCCTCTTTTTAGTGGAGGATGAGTGATATTCGTGTAATCTTTTGAAAAGGGAATTTTATCTATGTTTTTTATGAAACGTGGATCCAATAATGAACCAAATTCTATAAAATATAGTAAAATGACTAAATATGACCATAAAATTTATTTTGGAAATGTTTCTTTGACATTTTTGACTTTAAGTGTAAGGTTTAGTTCATAAACATGCAAATTTACTTCTTAATCATTGTAATTAGTTTTAATAACTTTCACTAATATTTTTGGTCAAATAATTGAAATTTTTAGTGAATATAAATTATAATAATAAAAAAATATTTAATTTATTTTTCTAAATTTCAACCATAGAAGTGGCTGGAATTAATTTATAATTAATCCTGCAGACGGGACGACAATATGAGTTTTTAAAGAAAAAATGTTCAAAAGTTTGATAAGTTTTTATATCTAATATCAAAGTGAGGTTGATCCCAATTATATAAATCACATTAATTTATGTTTAATTGATATAATTATACTTTTAAAACAATTATTAATATAAGGTAACATTATTATTAAAATAGATGAAAAATTATTTTTGAATTAAAATTCTGTATTTTTCTCTATTAATCAAAAAATAAAACTTCACAGAAAAATAATTAAAATATACCCTAACATAATATTTTTGATTCTATTTTAAACAATAATTTTATTTTGACATATAAATTTTATAAAAGTTCTAAAATTTATATTTTAAATTGGTTCCCCTTTAAAAGGTGATAAAACTAATTTTATAAAAATATAGGTCTTTATGTGTAATATTGTGTTTGTTCCTATTATATGCCTATAAAATATATTCTAAGAATATAAAAAATATTTTATTGATGATATAAAATATATAATTTTTTAATATCATTTAAAAATAGAAATTAATTTAATTTATCAGGACAAAATTCCTTTCTGATCATAAAAGTAGTTTTTATAAAAACTTTACCTTTATATTCAATGGGTTGTTATATTAATTTCTAATTAATATTTTTTCCAAATGAATTGAACCATTTGTATTCATAATTTAGTTAATCCTATTCATAACCACTAACTTAAGGACTAGGTTATATCTTGTTATATTAACTTATAATATTTATAATAACATATTATTGTTCTTTAAAACTCAGTCTTGTGTGTTGCATAAGCCATCGAGGAAAGTCAGTATTGTGTGTAATATAAGAAAAACTCAATGTTACATATAGAGAAAGTTAAAAATTTTATAGTGTGTATTCAATGATTAACTTAGTGTTGCATATAACACAATAAAAACTTAATTCCACAAAATAAACAATTTTCAGTGTTGCATGAAATGATAAATATCAAAAAGGTTAAGTTAATTCAAAAAAATATTTCAAAAAATCTTGGGGTGTTACATTCTTTTCCCTTTGAAATGAATATTACCCTCAAAATTCACCTGGGTTATAAATGATTTAATACATGAAAGTTCTTTTCATAGAAACCCACAACATAAAAATGAATACAAAGAGATCTTTTTAAAAGGGAAAGTTGGAAACATAATGGTTACCCAAAGTAACATATAACTAGGTTTAAACCTAAGAAAACTTTCATAGGTAGTGAAAAATTGGACAGGGAATAGAAATCTAACTATCAAGTTCTGATAGAGAGTGATAGAGAACATTGTAGCACCCCGACCCCAGCTACCCAGAGTCGGTGCATTACTTCGTAACATTGGCAAGATCACAAAAGATCAAGTCTCGAAAGACCGATTAGTTTAGTAGCCTTGGAAACACTAGATACATTCATAAACATTACATTACATCATAAAAATGAAATCTACAATAACATGGTCTCCCTAGTCCACACTCATATCCTCACTGACTATTCTTGCAAGTCAGTCATAATACACTTCTTCACATCCAGGGAAAAATAAAACATTGAAAGGGGTGAGCTCAAATGCTCCGTAAGGATAACAATATAGCGGAAACTTTCATAAGAAAACATAATCATTTAAGGAAATGTATAACTAAAACAAAAGCCTTATTGAACTTGAACTTCAGAATAATATGGCAAAAGTAAAATAAAATAATGCCATTACTTACTCACATGTATATTCTACTAGACGAATAATCACATGAAATATCAATAACCACTTTCATAATGAGGGAATGTATAATGCCATACATTCTGAAACATTTTGTCAAGGCCTCGGCCAAGACGTCTAAAATGATTAAGGCCTCGGCCAAAACCATAAATCAAATTGGGAAAGGGCCTTGGCCAATTCCACGTCTAGTTGTCTCATGAGACCTACCGATGCATCGCGGAGCTATAGCGGGCTCCACCCGTCACTTATTAAGTCCAATACATTCCTCATATGAATAGGTTTAAACATAACATAAATATTCTTATTAAAACTAGCATACGAAATGTCAATAGTTTCTTCATAAACTATGGATGGTATAAAAATAACACATCCACAGTCAAATGTTTCACAAAATGCTCAATGGAAGTTTTGTATCATAAATCAATTTCAAATAAACTTAAAACCCATCAAAGGATGTTGACATGGATGAAATCAATGCTATTTGAGAGAAATATCTCTCTTTTTTGAAATCATTTAAAAGTCCCATAATTATAAAATAATATTATTATAAGCTTGTAAGGGAAGCTTCGACAAAGTTATAATGGCGGAAAATAGCCGCACCCACCGTATAAGTTAAAAAAAACATTCTTACCTTAAATTTGTCAAAAAGGTCAAAAAGTACATTGTTTGGAAAACGACGGTAAGATTCCTTTCAAAAACATATAAGGGTATAAATGAATTTAACCCAATTTCAATTTAATAGTAAAAATGTTTTGAAAGACATTTTTAAGAAACATGGATGTGGATGATAACGAGGTCCTGGTAGATAATTATGTATAAACAACCTTGGATAATGAAGAGGTTGTGAAGTAAACCCTTACCTTGTACTTTTCCTTGGTTGGGGTAGGTTAACCACCTGTATAATGGTGAAATAATTGTTATTAAATTATACAAGAATCATATACATTCATATGATATCATATATGATCTTTTAACATTGCTTTGTTAACAATATCTTAGATTTATTGTTGTTTCGGGTGTTAACTTACTCGTTTTATTTTATATGTTTTGTTACGTAAGTCATGTTTTTCATGGATAGGTTGTATCTTATTCATATCCAGAATGATATCATGTCCTTAAACATTATTTTTAAATCATCAAATGATAATTATACTTGAATGGATACGACGGAGAATGAATCTCATCGTGTTCGTGGAGACGGTAGTCCGTACGTACGCACGAGCGACAATATCATTATTTTGATATTAAAATAATATATAATTGGATAGTATATCATATATACATAATCATTATCATGTTATATTTATTATTTATATGAATTAAATATCATTATTATACCCACCTAAATAATAATATATTGAATAATAATTACACCACGACGTGGAGACGGTAAGCCGTACGTACGCACGTATGGTGACATGTCATTTAAATGATGGGTAGAATACTGAATATGGTTGTTCCATATTTATAATAACATTACAGTATATAGAAGATATTGGAGTTATAATTTTATAATTGAAATAATAAACAAAGAGGGAGTGGAAGAAGAAAGAAACATGAAAGAGGGTGATGAAAATGTTACCTCTTCTTCGGGTTCTTCCTTTTGATTTGATCAAAAGGACTCCTTAGGATGGATTTATGACTAAAGTATAGATTCTAGGATGAAGGAAGAGAAGTTGGGAGAGTATTTGGGCAGATTTTGGCCGATCCAAAAGGCTTGAATGTGTGAATAAGGTGGTAGAGGTGGGGGCCTTTTATAAGAGGAGATGAGGGGCTTTTTTGGAAAGATTGAAATGTTACATTATTATATAATGATTTTCGGATTGTAAAGGTCCCACACTTATATAATTCGTGTATAAGGTGATAAGTGTTCAAAATCTACCCACCCAATAGTCTTTGGACAAGTGTAAGCCTTGGAGTTTTACATTATCTTTCCATTTTATTAAAATCGTTAAATAATGAGGTCATCGCTGCATCATAATGATGTCATAAATAATTTAATTTATTTAATGCCTAAAAATTTAAAAAAAATACTATGATTTAGAAAATCATTTTATCTTTCTAATGAATATTTTTAGTCAAAATTTGGACTTTTGTAACCCCACTTAAAAACTGTTTTAGTAAAACAACTCATGTTTGTGTCAATTTAATTTTAACATTAAATAAATATATATTAATGTCATTTTCCAACTAAAGTGGCTCCATGGGGTCCCCAAGTTGACCCATGGGTTGTCATGGTCGGCCATGACTCATCCAATAGGAGTAGGACAAGTTTCAATCTCATCTCATATTATTAAAACATTATTTTTACCTTAAACTACACTAATTACCTCTAATCGCGATTAAGAACTTAAAAGTTACTATTCACCAAAAAATTATTTTAATCTCAATGAACCACATTTTACTTCTTAATGATAAACATGTATGTTGGATTTTTGAAAATCAAATCATGGAAGTGGTAATATTTCATTTTAATGAAAAATCAGTTTTTAACAACCACTTAGTGGTTTCACTATTCATCAAAAATTGAAGTTTTTCAGAATAAGGCCAAAATTTCACCCTAAGCTATAATTGATATTCCGAATTCAAAAATGATGTCTATTTTAAAAAATTCAAAAAATATAAGTTTCATTTATTAATTTTATAAATAATTCCCGCTGTTACAAAAAATAGGGTGTTTTTAAGAAACAATTTATATCAAAAGATTGACAATTGTTTATGTCCAATTTCATTGTTAAATTAATTATAATGACCACCATTGGATGAAATGGTAAAAATATATTCTAATTATACTTTAAAAGCACTAAATAGTATAATTTATCACTATAAATTATTTTGATTTAAAAAGTTGTTTTTATGTATTTTTCACTATTCATAAAAAATTAGAAGTTCTCAGAAAAATACCAAAAATTCAACATAGGCTAATTTCGATATTCCGAATCCAAAAATGAAGTCCATTTTGTAAATAAAATTTATAAAATTTCAAAAAGTAGGTATTACTATTCACAACGGCTAGTTTAATTAGTTGTGGTGTGTGTTAGAGCTCGAGGTTGCATACAACACACGATATTGCATTATTCGAAGGGAAACGTACCGTGGAAGATTGGGGTGTTACATTCTCCCCTCCTTCAAATAATTGCGTCCTCGCAATTTCTAGGGTATTACTGCATAAAAAGACTCGGGTGGTTCTTCATCATAAGTTCCTCAGGTTCCCACGTTGCCTCTTGCATTTAATGATTTCTTCACAAAACCTTTACCAGACGAGTCATCCGGTTTCTTAGCACCTGCTCCCTCACATCAAGAATTCTGATGGGCTCTTCACAATAAGATAGATCGGGTTCCAGTTCTAATTCCTCATAGGTAAGTACATGTGTTGGGTCGGGCATGTATTTTCTCAATAGCGATATGTGGAAAACATCGTGAACTTTGGAGAGATTTGGCGGCATCGCCAAACGATAAGCTACAGCCCCAATACGATCTAGAATTTCAAAAGGTCCCATGTACCTGGGACTCAACATACCCTTCTTACCAAAACATATAACTACCTTCCATGGAGATACCTTTAGGAAAACATGATCTCCCACCTGAAATTCCAAAACCTTTCTTCTGTTATCGGCATAGCTCTTCTGCCTACTTTGAGCTGATTTGATGTGGTTTTGGATTACCTTCACCTTTTCCATTGTTTCTTCCACCAGTTCTGGTCCCAGAAGTTTTCTTTCACCAATGTCATCCCAACAGGTTGGTGTACGACATCTTTTTCCGTATAACGCTTCATAAGGTGCCATCTGAATTCTTGAATGGAAGCTATTGTTATAGGAAAATTCTACCAGTGGTAAATATTGATCCCACATACCCTGAAAGTCAAGAGAGCATGATCTCAACATGTCTTCTAAGGTTTGAATAGTTCTTTCTGATTGTCCATCTGTTTGAGGGTGATAGGCAGTACTCAAACGAAGTTCAGTATCCAAGGCCTTTTGAAGACTTTTCCAAAATCATGAAGTAAAACGAGGATCACGATCAGAAAAAATTGATAGGGCTACTCCATGAAGTCTTACAACTTCATTAATATATAATCTTGCTAGACGTTCAAGTGGTAGATGCTCCCGTATAGCCAGAAAATGTGCTGACTTAGTAAGAGGATCAACAATGACCAATATTGCATCATTCCTTCTAGGAGTCTTTGGTAGTCCCATGACAAAGTCCATCGTAATATTATCCCATTTCCACTCAGGTATGGGAAGAGGTTGCAATACTCCACCAGGATGTTGCCTTCCAGCTTTCACTTGTTGACAAACCATACACCTCGACACAAAATTAGCAATCTCCCTCTTCATATTGTCCAACCAAAAATGTTCCTTCAAATCTCTATACATTTTGGTGCTCCCGGGGTTTATAGAGAAATTGGAACTATGAGCATCATCCATCAATTCCCTTTTTAGATCTGGTATATCGGGAACACAAAGTCTCTTCCCGAATTTCAAAATTCCATCCTTATACACAAAGTCCCTCAATCTTCCATCATTCACATCTTTAATCTTCTTCTGAAATTCTTCATCATTGGTCTGAGAACTCTTAATCCTTTCTAGTAATGATGGTTTGGCAACCATTTGAAAAATCATTGATGTTTCACCTTCCCTAGTTATTCCCATATCCATCTTCACTAGATCCATGAAAATTGGATCCCTTTCAATTCTCATCACATTCAAAACTCCATGGTCTTTTCTAATCAAAGCATCTTCCGCCTTGTTTGCCTTCCCCGGGTGGTAATGTATCGTGCAATCATAATCCTTGAGTAGTTCAAGCCATCGCCTTTGCCTCATGTTGAGTTCTTTTTGTGAGAAAATATACTTCAAACTCTTGTGATCAGTATAAATCTCACATTTTTCACCATAGAGGTAATGTCTCCATGTCTTTAAAGCAAAGATCACAGCTTCTAACTCAAGATCATGAGTAGGATAGTTTTGCTCATGAATTTTTAGCTGTCGTGATGCATATGCAATAACCTTATCATTCTGCATAAGGACACAACCAAGTCCTTTCTTCGATGCATCACTATAAATAACAAACCAATCATTCCCCAATGGTAGTGTCAATACAGGGGTATTGACTAATCTTCTCTTCAGTTCTTCAAAACATTCTTCACACTCTTTTGTCAAGAAAAATTTAATCCCTTTACGTGTGAGCTTTGTCAATGGGTTAGCCAATCTGGCAAAATTCTGGACGAAACGTCGATAATAACCTGCTAAACCAATAAAACTGCGTACCTCAGTTATACTTGTCGGTGCTGGCCATTCTTTGATTTCCTTGGTTTTAGAAGGATCAACAGAAATTCCATCCTTAGAGACAATATGGCCAAGAAAAGAAATCTCCTGAAGCCAGAATTCACACTTGCTAAATTTCCCATATAATTCATGTCTTCTAAGAGTCTTCAGGATAATGCGTAAGTGATTTTCATGATCTTCGTGGATTTTGGAGTATACCAAGATATCATCAATAAATACCACTACAAAGTCTTCAAGATATTCCTTGACAAATCTATTCATTAGATCCATGAAAACAGTGGGTGCGTTAGTCAATCCAAAAGGCATTTCTGTAAACTTGTAATGCCCGTACCTTGTTCGGAATGCTGTCTTTGGAAAGTCTTCATTCTTCACACACAACTGATGGTATCCAGACTGAAGGTCAATCTTTGAAAAGTATTGAGCTCCATTCAGTTGGTCAAACAAATCATCAATGCGAGGTAGGGGATACTTGTTCCATATTGTTATGGCATTGATCTCCCTATAGTCGATGCACAACCTCATAGATCCATCTTTCTTCTTAACAAAAAGAACAGGGGCTCCCCAAGGAGAAACACTAGGGCGAATAAATCCCTTATTACTCAATTCCTCTAGTTGTTTCTTTAGTTCAACTAATTCCACAGTGTCCATTCTATAAGGGGTCTTCGATATGGGCCTTGATCCAGGAATTAAATCAATGGAAAACTCCACTTCTCATTCTGGAGGATGTCTAGGTAAATCTTCCGGAAACACATCAACATATTCTCTCACAATAGGTACATCCTCTATTTGAATATTCCTTTCCTCACCCTCAGTAATTTCCTTCTCTTCCTCCCCAATAATTGAATTTAGTTCAGCTACTGGGGGTGGATGTAGATAAGAATTATGTGGCGACGATTCTGCTCTAAAGATAAGGTGTTCCTTATCATCATCATCAAAAAATCGTAACCTCTTTCCTCTTACAATAAATTTTTGCATCATGGTCCGAAAGCCAATCCATACCGAGGATTATATCAAATTCAATCATGGGTATGACGATGAGATCAACAGGTAAAGAACATTTAGGTGCTCTAATGGGAACTAATCGACAAAACTTTGTTGCAACAATACTTCCCTTAGGGGTTCTGACTGACAACTCCCTTGTTAAATCGAATTGGAAATATCTAATTTTCTTAGCAAACTGGGAAGATATGAAACAATGTGATGATCCAGAATCAAATAATGCATCTTCTAAACTTGAGGAAACCATTAAATTACCTGCCACCACGTCTTTCGGAGCTTCCACCTCAGCAGTAGTGATAGAATAAGCCTGGCCCTGATCCCTTGGCCTCTTCTGAGGTAAGTTCCCCTGACGCTTAGGACATTCATTTTCATAATGTCCCTTCTCTCTACAATTATAGCATTCCACGTTGACAGCCGCTTTCTTTCCCTTGCATTCATGAGCTTGGTGGCCTTTTTCACCACACTTGTAACATACTCATTTTCATTTTAGATAGGCACCAGGGTGCTTCCTACCACAATTATCACAGGGTGGAAATTCATTTCTACCCTTCTTCCCTGTTTCCTTATTTCTTTTCCTGGAGTTTTCAGCGGATCTCTTCTTATCTTGCTTTGATTTAAAGTCATAAGACTTAGAGAATTCATTTTCCGTCTTGATAGCGCACGAGACAATACCTTCGTATGAAGAGAAGGTTTGTGATACTAAAGTTCGACGGAGAAATGGTTTTAACCCATCAAAGAAACGATCAGTCTTACTTCTTGGGTTACGTATGTAATCTG
The DNA here is from genome assembly GCA_963277665.1 of Viscum album. Lineage (NCBI taxonomy): Eukaryota > Viridiplantae > Streptophyta > Magnoliopsida > Santalales > Viscaceae > Viscum > Viscum album. The sequence continues at coordinate 225,202,839 of OY728131.1, read as the reverse complement.
CAGCATACCTTGCTAACCTTGTAAAGTTAGCCTCATACTTTGCGACATTCTCATCCTCCTTCTGCCTCAGACTCAGAAATTGCCTTTCCATATCCGCTCGATGGTCTCGAGGAAATTATTTTTCTAAGAACATCTCTTTGAACTCCTGCCATTCCATGTTTATTAATTAATCATCTTCCTTTATGTTTTGAATTAGTGACCACCATTGATCGGCATCTCCAATGAGGCGGTAAACTTCCATGACAACATTCCCCCTTTCACTACTCCCCAAGGCATGGAATATTTTCTCTAAGGAATTTATCCATTACTCAGTTACTATAGGATTTGTACTCCCATTGATGGTTGGTGGTTGTTGCCTCATGAAACGGTCTAGCATTGATCCTCCACGTTGCGGATCAGGGTGCTCCATATGAATAAGGTTGTTATTCATAACCTGCGTGAGTTGTCCCAGTACGGTGAGAAGCTGATCAACACCAGTTGTATCACTAGCTCCACCATAATTATCTTGAGCAGGAGGGCAATCCCTACACAGAGTGCGTGCATTGATACGGTTTCCATTCCTTCCACTAGGCGCCATTTCTAAATAATGGCATAAACTAGATTAGTTTATGAATCAAAATACATAATTCCATACTTGTAAAACACTTAACATAAATTGAACTAATTTTGGATATAATCCATAATTATAAAAATGTTTTCTTTGCGGAAGTATATACTCGTAACCCTTCATAGTGGTTTGTAAAGAAAATGGGAATTATCCTAAGCATATCCCCCGGGAGTGTCATAACCAAGAGTGCAGCAAGGCCCGTTGTCGTGCACCAGTTCCCATTCGAGTCTAGCTCAAAGCGGTGTTTTCGGGTTTTACCCCTAGGTACATCTGTGCCAGATCCGCCTCTACCTGCTCATATCCAGACATGGATGTATTGCTCGGAAAAATCACAACATCTCTACAGTACCAAAATTCTAGGAAGTTCTTCTATACTAATCCTCAAAGTCTATCTTCGGGCTATGTGCTCTAATCAGAGTTTATCTAAATCTAGCATCCAAGGTTAGTACTAAACTGCCTCTGATACCAACTGTAGCGCCCCGACCCCAGCTACCCAGAGTCGGTGCATTACTTCGTAACATTGGAATGATCACAAAAGATCAAGTCTCGAAAGACCGATTAGTTTAGTATCCTGGGAAACACTAGATACATTCATAAACATTACATTACATCATAAAAATGAAAACTACAATAACATGGTCTCCCTAGTCTACACTCATATCCTCACTGACTATTCTTGCAAGTCAGTCATAATACAGTTCTTCACATCCTGGAAAAAATAAAACATTGAAAGGGGTGAGCTCAAATGCTCCGTAAGGATAAAAATATAGCAGAAACTTTCATAAGAAAACATAAGCATTTAAGGCAATGTATAACTAAAACAAAAGCCTTATTGAACATGAACTTCAGAATATTATGGCAAAAGTAAAATAAAATAATGTCATTACTTACTCACATGGATATTCTACTAGACGAATAATCACGTGAAATATCAATAACCACTTTCATAATGAGGGAATATATAATGCCAGACATTCTGAAACATTTTGTCAAGGCCTCGGCCAAGACGTCTAAAATGATTAAGGCCTAGGCCAAAACCATAAATCAAATTGGGAAAGGGCCTCGGCCAATTCCACGTCTAGTTGTCTCATGAGACCTACCGATGCATCGAGGAGCTATAGCAGGCTCCACCCGTCACTTATTAAGTCCAATACATTCCTCATATGAATAGGTTTAAACATAACAGAAATATTCGTATTAAAACTAGAATACGAAATGTCAACAGTTTCTTCATAAACTATGGATGGTATAAAAATAACACATCCACAGTCAAATGTTTAACAAAATGATCAATGGAATTTTTGTATCATAAATCAATTTCAAATAAACTTAAAACCCATCAAAGGATGTTGACATGGATGAAATCAAAGCTATTTGATAGAAATATATATCTTTTTTTAAATCATTTAAAAGTACCACAATTATAAAATAATATTATTATAAGCTTGTAAGGGAAGCTTCGACGAAGTTATAATGGCGGAAAATAGCTGCACCTGCCGTATAAGTTAAAAAAAACATTCTTACCTAAAATTTGTCAAAAAGGTCAAAAAGTACTTTGTTTGGAAAACGACGGTAAGATTCATTTCGAAAACATATAAGGGTATAAATGACTTTAACCCATTTTCCATTTAATATTAAAAATGTTTTGAAAGGCATTTTAAAGAAACATGGATGTGGATGATAACGAGGTCCCAGTAGATAATTATATATAAACAACCTTGGATAATGAAGAGGTTGTGAAGTAAACCCTTACCTTGTACTTTTCCTTGGTTGGGGTAGGTTAAACTCCTGTATAATGGTGAAATAATTGTTATTAAATTATACAATAATCATATACATTCATATGATATAATATATAATCTTTTAACATTGCTTTGTTAACAATATCTTAGATTTACTGTTGTTTCGGGTGTTAACTTACTCGTTTTCTTTTATATGTTTTGTTACGTAAGTTGTGTTTTCATGGATAGGTTGTATCTTATTCATATCCATAATATAATCATGTCCTTAAACATTATTTTTAAATCATCAAATGATAATTATACTTTAATGGATATGACGGAGAATGAATCTCATCGCGTTCGTGGAGACGGTAGTTCGTACGTACGCACGAGCGACAATATCATTATTTTGATATTAAAATAATATATAATTGGATAGTATATCATATATACATAATCATTATCATGTTATATTTATTATTTACATGAATTACATATCATTATTATAACCACCTAAATAATAATATATTGAATAACAATTACACCACGACGTGGAGACGATAAGTCGTACGTACGCACGTATGGTGACATGTCATTAAAATGATGGGTAAAATACTGAATATGGTTGTTACATATTTATAATAACATCACAGTATATAGAATATACTGGATTTATAATTTTAGAGTTGAAATAATAAACAAAGAGGGAGTGGAAGAAGAAAGAAACATGAAAGAGGGTGATGAAAATGTTACCTCTTCTTCGGGTTCTTCCTTTTGATTTGATCAAAAGGACTCCTTCGGATGGCTTTCTGACTAAAGTAAGGATTCTAGGATGAAGGGAGAGAAGTTGGGAGAGTATTTGGGCAGAGGTAGGCCGAACCAAAAGGCTTGAAAGTGTGAATAAGGTGGTAGAGGTGGGGGCCTTTTATAAGAGGAGAGGAGGGGCTCTTTTGGAAAGATTGAAATGTTACATTATTATACAATGATTTTCGGATTTTAAAGGTCCCACACTTATATAATTAGTGGATAAGGTGATAAGGGTTCGAAATCTACCCATCCAATAGTCTTTGGACAAGTGTAAGCCTTGGATTTTTACATTATCTTTTCATTTTATTAAAATCGTTAAATAATGTGGTCATCGCTGCATCATAATGATGTCATAAATAATTTAATATATTTAATGTCTAAAAATTATAAAAAAAATACTATGATGTAGGAAATCTTTTGAGATTTCTAATGAATATTTATAGTCAAAATTTGTACTTGTGTAACCCCACTTAAAAACTGTTTTAGTAAAACAACTCATGTTTGTGTCAATTTAATTTTAACATTAAATAAATATATATTAATGTCATTTTCCAACTAAAGTGGCCCCATGGGGTCCCCAAGTTGACCCATGGGTTGTATTGGTCGGCCATGACTCATCCAATAGGAGTAGGACAAGTGTCAAGCTCATCTCATATTATTAAAACATTATTTTTTCCTTAAACTACACTAATTACCTCTAATCGCGATTAAGAACATAAAAGTTACTATTCACCAAAAATTATTTTAATCTCATTGAACCACATTTTACTTCTTAATGATAACCATGTATGTCGTATTTTTGAAAATCAAATCACGGAAGTGTTAATATTTCATTTTAACGAAAAATCAGTTTTTAACAACCACTTAGTGGTTTCACTATTAATCAAAAATTGAAGTTTTTCAGAATAAGGCCAAAATTTCACCCTAAGATATAATTGATATTCCGAATTCAAAAATGATGTCTATTTTACAAAATTCCAAACATATATGTTGCATTTATTAATTTTATAATTAATTCCCGCTGTTACAAAAAATAGCGTGGTTTTAAGAAACAATTTATATCAAAAGATTGGCAATTGTTTATGTCAAATTTCAATGTTAAATTAATTATAATGACCACCATTGGATAAAATGGTAAAAATATATTCTAATTATAATTTAAAACCACTAAATAGTATAATTTATCACTATAAATTATTTTGATTTAAAAAGTTGTTTTTAAGTATTTTTCACTATTCATAAAAAATTAGAAGTTCTCAGAAAAATACAAAAAATTCAACATATGCTAATTTCGATATTCCAAATCCAAAAATGAAGTCCATTTTGATAAATAAAATTTATAAAATTTCAAAAAGTAGGCACTACTATTCAAAACGGCTAGTTTAATTAGTTGTGTTGTGTGTTAGAGCTCGAGGTTGCATACAACACACGGTATTGCATTATTCGAAGGGAAACGTACCGTGGAAGCTTGGGGTGTTACAAACATGGTCCAAAAAAAGTTAATGATCATAAATCAAAAAATCTGTGATGATATAAGGGCCCATTTTGTTCATCATAAACAAAGGTACTAGGATAAAATTTTTGGGTTCAAGATCATTTTTTCCTAAAATTGAATAATTTTCGTGAAACGATATACTTACATAATTTAAATAAAAATTAACCCAACTTCCACTTCATCTCTTATTCCATGAAATGAAGGTAAATTTCTCATTCCTCAAGAACTAATAGATCATGAGGTCCATGAATAGAATTAATGGCAATTTCATCAATTTTTGTCATAAAAAAGGTTAGAAAAAGTTATACAATATTCATTAATCCTCATATGGAGAGATATTAATTTAATCTCTAAAACCGCATCGGATTTTTTTCAAAAACAATTCCAAAAATAGACAACCTTGTAACCCTTATAAAATATAAATCACCTTTTATTCCTTAAATAATTTCTTATCTTATACCAAAACATTATCATTCGAAAGATGGTTCGATCCTTATGCTAATAGAATAAAAAATGAGATTTTATTAATTCAGAATATATATAGATGGTGATAATTACATGAAACTCCACTATAGGATAAATAATAAGATTTTCATAGGGCTTAATTATAAAAAATAAAAAATGAAATTCCCAAATAACGAGGGGAGGATAAGTGTGACCTGATTATAATGATACACTTTATCCATTGTTATTGAATTAACTTTCTATTTTTTACTTTCTCCTCAGAGGGTTTTGTGGATTATCATCCACATTAGTCCTTGGATTATGGTACTTATTTGCATAAGGGACGAAGTCCATACAATTGAAACATTGATGTGTAGGAGGTGCTTTCTATGGGGATTTTTCATTATTCTCATCATTATATAACGTTTTCCCTTTATCTAGACATTTAGTAACTCGATGACCATCCATTACACACTAAAAACATTTCGTAGTTCCCTTAATAAAATTAACTCCATGTTTATTCCAACACATTGTGCATAAAGTAAGGCTCATTTTATTTTCTCCATGGTTGTTATATTTTCTATTGAACTCTATTGTCCTTTTATTTTCAAAACCATGAGATTGATACTCAAGTACAACACCAATTTCCACCTTGATAGCACATCTAAAAACTTGCTCATATATGCTAAACTCTCTTATAGCCAATTCCTTTAAAAGTGTTGGTTTTAGGATTCCAAATAATTGATCAATGTTTCTTTAAGGTAGGGTAATAAAACCCAAATAGTACCTATAAAGCCTTATAGAATTTTCTTCAAAGGTTATAACCGATTCCCTATCCTTCTGCTTAAGACTTGGGAATTTCTTTTCGATATTTGTAGGAAGAACATTTGGAAATTACTTCTTGAAGAATATGTTATTGAACCTGTCCCAGCCCATGGATTCAATTTCTACATGCGTCATCATATTCTGGATTAGGGTATATCAATGATCAGATTCACCATCTAAATGATAAAAAACTAGAATTAAATTCTCATATTCTGAACACCGTAGGATATAGAATATGTTTTTAGTGGTAGTGATCCATTTTTTTTACCACAAGTGGATTAGAGTAATCTCTAGAAAAAGGAAAACTTTTCCTCCTGAATGACTAAAGAAAAAATTCTTCCCACATTTTCTTATTTGGATGATCATCAGGATTTATATCTTGATAAATTTGTGTGAGTATAGAAATGAGTTTTTTCATTCCACCTCCCATAACATTTTCCTTCTCAGGTGGACAAACACTACATCATCCATTTTATTCCCCATTAACATTATTCCTTTGGGTTCGTTCCATTAACTAAAAAAAATCATAGAGTACGAAATACTTTTCATAGTGGAAAAAACATATTCTTGAAAAATACTTATAGGATGTATAAATCACGACACCTAATTATTTAATCTATGATACCTTAGGTTTATCTTAGGTTATTCATATTCATATTCTACTTAAATAATTCACAATACTTCATAAAGGCTTTGTGAATTTCTAATGAATATGCCCCGGTAGTTCTAATCTTGGTGTTTAACAAAGACCATTATCGTGTACCAGGTTACACTCGTGTTAGGCCCAAAATACCTTTTAGGGGTTGTTACCCCTAGGTACATCTGATCTAGATCCACATCCACATTTATTATGTAGACATGGTTGTATTTCTAAAATACCAATCACTTTATCCTTTACCAAAATTACAGAACATTTTACTATAATTATCCTTATCCTTAGAATTATCCTTAGAGACATCCTAAGTTATATCCTTAGAAAAATACCTAGGCATCTCACTAAAGTTTTCTCATCTTAGTTTCCAAATATTGACTAAAAATTTAATTTTATACCAAATAAACGTTTTAATATTAATATACATAGATGTTACATCATTTTAGATTAATATTTTTCACATTACCTAAATATATTCCCAAGGACCATAATAGTTTAGTATGTTTTTAAACATGTAACAAAATATTCTAACTCGGTGAAAGATCATAAATATTTCCCAAAAAGAACTTCCAATTTAGTAATTCTACTTAATACCATTATTTATGACCTGAGGAAAAGAAACATAAGAAAGGGGTGAGATCAAATGCTCAGTTAGGGTAAATAGAGGAGATACATAAGTATAAAACGATCATAAGAGTATGCGAATATGAGAGTAACATTAGAATATCACACCCTGCATATCAATAATCATATACATGAGCCATGGGATAAATATTGTTAGTTCATAAGACATAAATCATAAGGGAAACAATATCATAATTCCTGAAATCATAACACATGAATATGATATAAAATTTGTGGCATACACATAAGAATAGAAAATACTATGTCAATGATACCTACCAAGAACATCATAACATGTTATGCATTAGATAATAACTGTTATAGATTTGCCTGTATTTGGATTACCTCCCATGTTCCCTATTTTTTTAGGATTGGGAACACCTCCCATGTACCCCCTTTTTTCGGGTGTAGGATTCCCTCCCGTTTACCCTCTTGTTTCGGTGATGTGATGTCCTCCCATGTACCCTCTTATTTTAGGCTTGGGATGACCTCCATCATACCCTTTTGTTTTGGGATTAATATGACCTCTTTTTTTGGGATTATTATTCACTCCCATGTACCATATTTATCTCATAAAACATTTATCATTACCGAATTCATTTATGGGAGATTTAGGTCTTACCCTTCAGATAATGAAATCATACATTCATGTTCCATAAGATAACAAATCATTCATCATATCATGAATCCTGAAATGAATTCGGTATAATTAACATTTTATCACATCATAACATATCGATAAATGATAGGTTTCATAATCATTTGATAAAATAACAACCAGTGAAAAGAAGAGGGTTTTAAATGAAAATAACCCGTTGAAGAGAATACAGTATTATAAATATCAGTCCATTATAAAATAAACCATTGAATACAAATATGAATGGTATTCAAAAACTACAACAAATTATGTCATTTTAGATGGAGAATGATTTTGAAAGACAACATGAAACATTTATTAAGGAAAATATCCTTTATTCAGAAATACTTTTAATAAAAACATTTCAAATATACATTTATTATAAAGAAGTATTTACAATTTCATTTAATACATTTCTATAGGGAAATTTATTTTTCTCTTTAAAAAATGTTTTTTAAAACATAAATCAATTTTAAAACATTTTTCTTTGAAAAAACCATGAAAACATAAAAAGAAGGCTTGTAATCATTTTAGAATGCCTTTAATAGAAAATGGTTTTGAAAAATCACAATGAAAACATTAAATCAATGAAATTATTTTCTTTGAAAATTACTTTTTTTGAAAACTTATAAAGGGATTGTAGAAAATCATTTAAAACATTTTTTAAACATAAACAATTTTCAAAAACATTTTTCTTTAAAAAATACTTAAAATAATTTTGTTTGAAAATATTAGGAAAAACTTTTATTAAAAAAAACTTGTAATATTATAAAGGAATCTTCAGGGAAATGATGATGGGTAAGTTGGTACTTTCCGAACATTCTTTTTTAACCATAAAATGTTTAGAAAATTTGTTTGATCTGAAAAATACAAGAGGATTCCTTTTAAAACAATTTTTAAAAGATAAAAAATGGGTAAATAATTTCCTATAATAATCATAGGATAATAGTAAAACATATTTTAAGACATTTTTTTAGAAAACACAGTTTTGAAAGAACATATATTTCTGAACAAAAGCAGAAATAAAGGCAGGTTCTGATGATTTTTTTATTTATTATCTTAAGTACAAAAGAGTAGAAATGGTATTAAAACATGAATATATCATGTATTAACAGAGGAAAAAAAATTAACATGTGTTCTATATTTATGGATCCTAAGATTCCTCAATGGATCCATAATTATAAACAATCTCAATAAATGATGAGATTGTTGTAATAAACCATCACCACTATGTTAAATTTTAATCATAATACAATAGGAATAATTAAATTACATGAAGATAAAAACATTATGAAAATAATTATATTCATGATATAATATTGAAAATGATATTATATAAAACTCAGAGAAAAATATAGGTTCATAACATGACATTTATCTCAAAGAAGACAAATTGAGAAAAAATTACTTTTCCGATTTGGTAACTTTTTAACCATAAAACCCATGAAAGAAATATAATAATATATATATATATATAAATACCCATAAATTTAATTATATGAAAAATAAAATACAACCATGGGAAGTTATGTGGCTCTATTTTTGTATAGATTTGCCACATCTTTTTACATAATTTTTGATTATTTAATTAATAATTTGAATACATTTAACTAAATATTTGTACATTTGTATTCTTATAGTTAATTTTCTTATTATTTAGTTTTTTATAATTAATTATTTATTTTTAGTCATCAAAATAACAATTTTAATATAACATTACATTTCTAATTTAATTATGTAATATTTAGTTTGGTTAATTTTAAATCTACTTGACTTTTTTATTAGTTAATATCTATTTTAAACAATCATTTAATCAACATAATTCTAATTATTTAAGTTAGACATTATTTTATAAATTAATTTTTTTAATTAAGTTAAATTAGAATAGGTTAATTTTATTATTTTATGTGTTTAGTCTTCCTGCCCGTCATTTAAGTGACTTGTGTTTTTAAATTAAATAAAATGGTTTGCCCTTATTTGTGTGAAAATAGTTAATTAATTAATTAATAATTTTTGAACATTAATTAAATTATTTTATGTATGCAGATTAATTATTAATTTACCAAATTTTGATTTTAGTCTACCGTTGAGGTAGACGAGCGCTGGCGGTGACTTATATCGGTCACCGTTGTTTTCCATTATCACTTGCTGCTACTTTGCAATTTGCATGTTTAGTTATCCGAAATTTTAATTTATTGTTAATTTAGTTTAACAAGTATTTAGTTTATAATTTAAGTATTCAGTTAATAAAATTATTATATTAAAGGTTAATAAAAGTCTTGTTTCGAAATAATGGTATTTAGCATTATTTTATTTAATTATTTTAAGTGTTTATTTTATTTATTTATGTTTTAATTCTAGGTTTAATTTGTGGGTTTTTTAAAAATTTCACTGTTGTGTAATGGTGACCTTTGTTTTTTAAGTTAACGGTGACTATTTTCTACCGGTGGAATTCTCCCACGTTAATCCTCACTGTTACCCCCGCTTTACCTCACCGTTATCTCGTCCTCACTGATAGCTATCAGTGATCTTTTCGCCTCACTGTAGCCTTATTTATTTTTATCAGAGATCCTGCACGCACCTATTTTGGCTCCACCTCACTGTCCACCTCTTTTTATTTTATTTCATTTCCAACGGTGACTTGGTTTTTTAATTTTTAACAGTGACAGCCTCACCGTTCAAGTCTGTTGTTACCCCACTTTCACCCTCACTAATAGACATCATTACCTCCTTCTCACCGTTATCCTATGCGTGCCCCAAACCTTATTGTTACATTTTTTTTCTCTCAACCTCACCGTTCAAACCTCTCTCTACTTCACCTTTTCTTTAACCTCACCCATATTCAACAAAAGCATCTTCTCTACTCAGCTACCATTATGCCATCAAAACCACACACACTGTATTAACAATGCCATTGTGTTGCACCGGATCAGAGAAGCTGAAAAAGGTGGGGTTGTTCACCAATGATCGAGACTGCGCCTTGAGGGAGATGGTGCGCCGTCTTCAAATTCCATCGAGCTGATGCCGCCACCATGGTGGAGTTGACTCCAGAAAAGTCCGTTTTTTTAACTGCTGTCCAATGAGAAGGGATGGTTACCACTTGATCTACCACCGATGCTGAAAGGACGAGGTGCTGACCGACTGGTGTCCGAGCCGAGGTGGAGGGAAATCCGAGAATCTACTATCTTAGGAGTAAGACACACGCCGAAGAGGTCCGCCGCTGTAGCCAAGGCCTATGGGAGACCTCCACTGGTTCGAATCCCCCTGTTGTGCCATAGCCGTGGAAGGTTATGCCACTATGGTTGTCCAATGATCAAGGCCGACGCCACTTAGAGGGAAGTGGTTCATTGGTGCTGATGGAAGCTGCGGAGCAGTGCCAGTACTGCTATAGCTGGATGTTAATGCGCTGGACCGGAGGTGACCACTACTCTGAAGTTGAGCCGAAGAGGAGACATGTGCAGGTCTCCAGTTGCAGAGGTAGAAGAAATACTCCCTTTTGCTGCACTGTGAATATTGAGGGAGGAAGAAGATAGAAGTGAAAAAAAATAAAAAATAAAAATAATAAAAGTATAAATAAAGTAAAGTAAAAATAAGAAGACAAAAATAAAGTGAGGTTAAAGTTTAAGTTAACTTTAAAAAGTCAAAAAAAAATTTAAAATAATTTATTAAAGTTATAAGGTAAAACAAATATAATTTTAGTAAATAGATAATACATAAAATAAAATGCAAAAATAAGTTAATAATAAGTGCTATTAATTAATATACTATTATACTATAAGTTTGTATCTAATAATATTTATGAATAAGCTATAAAATTATATGTATTAATTTAAATATAGTTATAACTTATGTTTTAATTATAATTACTTAATTAAAATTAACAAAATAATAAATTAATCTATCATCTTAATTTCTTTAATAGTAATAATTAAATTATTAATATAATCTTAAATTTTAACTTATTTATATATTTATTTATATTTTTTTAACTTAGTTAAAAATGTTAAAATTAATAACTTAGTAATGATATATATAAACCTAATTAAATTAATAACTTTTTAATAAATATATGTATCACATTAGTTTTATTAAGTGAGTAATTTTATAAAATATAATAATAATTATCAATCAATTTCTGTTGACTTTGAAAAAATAGCACTTAACATAAATATTTACTAATTTTATTCCTTTGCGCTCTCATTTATTTATTCTATTTTACATGGAAGGTTCATTCAAGGGACTTAAACACCTCCATGTTCATCCAACTAACTCATCTGGAGTCAGTTACGAGGGAAAAACTCACGCGACGTTCCTGTCGCGGGTAAAAAACACATTTTTCCATGCGTGGGTGAAGTACTCTTGATGTCGGTGGAAGCTGTGGCGGTGAAATGCAGTAGATGACAGAAGATACATAAAGTAGACAAGCAACAGAATTTTGTGGGGGGGGGGGGGACGATCATTTTTTCTATTCCACGAACACATTAGATGAGAGCGAAGACTCCGAGGAGCAGCACCGGAGACGAGCAGGAGACAAAGGAGCCCGAAGGTAGAGCAGCACTTGGGGAGTTCATCCTTCCCCTTCCTTTAATTCTTGTACTCTATTTTCGGATGTTTTCAATGTTAGATTTATTTATGATCATAGGATGAATTGTTAAACTCAGGAATTACATATTTTGTTGGTTTATTCTTTAAAATTATTCATGTTATTCTTTTCTGACATTAGAATTGACCGGTGAGATCAACTTTAATGATCATGATGATTGTTCACACCTTACATACTTTAAGAACTTCATAGTTTCAAGTTCAATCGGTGAGATTGAACTTGATCATTATCTTGTTGATGCTTTAATGTCATTATAGTTGGAGTTTTATGGTGAGTTCAACTTCAACTGCATTCATTATCAAAATTTTAACAGACGGTGATATTTAGAGTGGTGAACTCTAAAAGTCATACATATGTTTGATGTGTCTTCTTGTGAGTAAGATATATCAACCAATTTCTAAGGTTTCATTCAATTAAAATTTGTGGAGAGTTATCCATTCAACCGTCAAGTGTTGAATTCCTGAGGGAACTGTTGATCTTGCTTCTTTGTCTTGCTGCTTTATATTAGTGTACTGTATTTCTCTAGTTTATCATACTTAGTATAAATTTTAGTTTCTTTGTTTAAAAAAAATAACGTTTCCTCAACCTGTTTTCTTTTCATCAATAAATATTAAAAATATAAAAACTAAGAAGATGTTTTCCCCACAGCTGACAACAGTGGGGGTTTAAAGTTTTTAAAACCTTAGAATTTTCTCGTCTGCCTTGTCTGTGGTTCAACCCTGCACTACTATACTAGTATAGGTTAATAAATGTAATTTTGAAGGTCATGACGACCTCCGACCACTTCAAAATTTGGCACCATTTCTAGGGAAGGCACGCACTAAGAGTCTAGGGTTCGGAAAAAATTAAAAAAAACATAAAAAATCATATATAAAAAAAATCTTCTTTAAAAAAAATTCTTTGAACTGGAACCTACTATTTGTGTGTTTTTGAAAAAAATATTCTTCACTGTGAACTATTGTGTGTTTAACCTCACCTGGTTTCAGTTTAAAAATGGAAGTACCTGAAAACTGGAATCAACAGGGGCCACATTGTGTGTGTTGCGGCTATTAGGGGTACACTGCCTGGCAGTGTGTCTATAACCAACCACAACATGATGTTTATATTGATGAAAATGAAAATTTTGAATCTAATCCTAAATTCCTATCTAAACTAGAATTAATAGAAACCAAACTCGATGCCAGGGAGAATAATTGTAACACTTGGTTAACTAAAACCCATGAAATTCAACTTAGAGATTCTCAAGGGTGAGATCAAAGAATGAAAAGATTAGAAAACATTCTCTTGGAATTACAAAAAAGGGTTAAAGAAGAAGAAGAATTTGAAGAAAAAGAAAAAGAAAATGTGTTTAAGAGATTTGAAAATCATGTGGAAGAGGAAAGTGATAGTGAAACTGGACAAGAAACAATCCACATTGAAGAATCTGAAACTATTGATCCTAATCTAGAAATAACCAACTCATTGAATCAAGAACACAACATTGAAAATCCAATAAAGAGATTTAATGGGGTTGAGTTGGACAATTCTGAAGATGAATTGAAACAGATTGAAAATGAAAGTCCAGTTCTCTTCATAATTCCTACACTGGAGAAAAATCAATTTTCTAGGAGTTTTTAAAAAGAAGTCACTCGGGTAGAAGAGAAAATTGAAACTGAAAACTTGAATGTTAAAAAATCTTCACCCAACTTTTCTGAACTTGTGAACAATGAGCCTGAACTTGATATTGGGTACACTTTGGAAGAGAACATTAAGTAGGAAATTACAGAGTCTCTAATCTTTGAACCTAACTGAACACTTCTCTTTCATATTTTGAACCTATAAACCCAATAATCTCTGAAATATTGTTGGATAATGAATCTGAGGGAATGTGTTTTGAAGAAAAACTAACTGATGAGTTTCCTTTTCCCTATTCTTATAGTGATCACTTATCTGAAACATTGTGCAATGAAATTGAAAACCGTGTTGTCATTTCTAGGGAAAATTGTTTGAATTTGATCAATCTTGAACATGACTTCATTGAAGCTGAATTGAATATTTCTTCTCCTGAACTGTACTTTCTAGAAAACTCTATAGACATTGTTTTGGAAAGTGAGCCTTTTGAACTTGAACATAAATTAGAGTTTGAACACACATTAGATGATGATTGCAGAATTGATTTGTTTAAAGCAGTAGATATTGATTGTTCATTCACTAATGACGAACTTTTGGAAGAGATTTATAACATTGTTAGACCTGAATTTATATGTGATAAAATAAATTCTCTTCACTGGATGTCACTTACATCCTCAACTATGAAGGGTGCTGAGGCTTTTCATGATACTGATAGTATTCCATAGGGAAAATCACACTTGTGTTCCATTGTTCATGATTCATTTCAGCACTTAATTGAATTTCCTTTTGAGCCTGCTAATTAGAACCCACCCACAAGAACCCTTGAATTTGAATTTGTTAGTGTTGAAGTTGAGAAAGATAGCCATGAAAATAATGCTACACCCTTTGAAGCACCTTGTACTATGTTTTCCAGTCATGTGAACTCAAATCTTGATAACTCTGAAACAATTCTGGAAGTGGACAACACTATACCCATTACTATTAAAGGGTGCTACATAGGGATTATTTTAGGCTATGACAATTTAGTTATTATTGTATTTAGTCTTTTTTCCCACAAATTTCATCTGTCTGTTAAAAATAATTGGGCCAAACACATGTGGTGGTTCCTACGAAGGAAACCACATCCACCTAGTGACTACGGTTAGGGATAGGTGAGTCTGGATGGGGACTTTAAACCTAGCGCTGCATGGGATAAAAACCATGGTTTTCATTTTGTTTTCAATAAAAATTATAATTAAATACAGTCTAACTGAAGACATTAAAATCAATTCTTCATGGGAGTCAAGCAATGCCCTTTATTTGTGTTTAATTTTGTTCTGTTCTTATTTTACATTGAATAAAGTGATGCTTTGCATGCTTATATATGCTCAATTTTTGTTGGATACTTGTTCCTGGTTTATATACTCTCTGTTTCTAGGAATGCTGCTGCTGTCATCTAACGGTGGAATTCCCATGCTGGAGGATTTACTAAGACACTTCATTTCAGGGAAGTATTAACTTTATGCATTTATTTTCTGCTTCTGTGAGATTTAAAAAATTCTGTTTGTTTTAAAAAATTCTGTTGCATGTCATTGTATTAGAGGGAGAAAAAAATCTATTTGTACCTCATTTTTAGAATCATTATTTCATTGATGAAATCTTTCCACTGTTTGAATTTAAGTGTGGGGGGTACATGTAGAGTGTAAATTTAGTTTCATTGAAATTGTTTTGGCTGATGGGTGTGTAGCATGCATCATTCTTCTTTATTGAAAACCCATTTGAACCCAATCTGTTAACTTGCTACACCCTTGTCATTATTCACCCACAAGATTTACATGAAATTGTTTGAACTGTAATAAAAATTTTTATTACTGGACATAAATGTTTATGAAAATACTTGGATTTGAACCTGCTGGTTATTTATTCATTGTGGAAAACAAAAATCTTTTTGAACTTCATTGAGACCCTTTATTCATGTTATCTATCTACTTAATTGAAAATCTATTTTGAACCTTAATTACTAAATTGTTCTTTTTCATATTTGGAAGTCATCTTTGAGGATAAAGTTGGGTTTTATGTGTGGGGAGGGGGTCAATTCATGACTATGCTTAACTGCGCTTTATTGAAATCCCATCAATTCCCACTGAAAACTCAATTTTTTTTATGTAAAAAGTGGATAATTTTTTTTCAAAATTCATCCATAATTTTAGGCTTTACATTGTATTCAATTATGTCTTGCTTTAGTACAAGTTCCTTGTTGGTAGTTTAGAATTGATTTGAACTTGAAATTGATTATAATGGATGATTGTTGAGTGATCTTACATAGTGATTTGATGGAAATTTGGTTTAAGAACTAATTTTGGAAGTGATTTGGGTCCCATGTTAAGTGGATTATTATCATAACTCTTGGAGCAGAAGTTTGATTCTGATTCAAGGGGCCTCATTCATTTTATTTAAATTATAAAAATTAATTACCTTAATGAACCAGTTTAAATGGTTTTCATAGAAATCATTTGAAATTGGAGTAGTTTGGGCATCTTGGATCCCACGGTGAGTCTCTAAGACCCTAGATGCTGGGTGCGTTTCTGTTAACTAAAATCCCTCTATACACTTTGAATAAGTGCATTGCACAGTGCTTAGCACAATGATACATGGCTTGGAAAAAATAAGTAAAGTGTTTGGGGTAAAAAATGAGCTCATTCAGGTGAGGGAAATGATGAACGCCAGATGAAGAAGGGATCAAATGGTTTATATGGAAATCATTTAGGTTGTATCATTGAGGTGATTCAGAAAAAAATATATTTATTTTTGGAACCTAGGAGATAAGTCAACATAAAAGGTTCCTCTGTTTATGTTCTTAATTCCACATAAATTTTACCTGTTGTCACCTTTGGACATAGGACTTAAATCTTGATTGAAGTTAGTCACTGAGTAGTATCACATATGCGGCATGACATTTTCATTGTTTGATGATTCATAGTTTTCAAGACTACCAGTGAGAATTTGTTATAGGCAAGGTTCATATGAGATACTTAGTTTTTAAAATCCTAATGAATTTTTTTTTGAAGTCCTCTATTTTAAGTTCTAGACATGTTGAATTTTGAAAAGAATTCATTAATAACATACATCTTTTTTCACGTTTAATAAAACATGGGATTGTTTGAGGACAGACAATGCTTAAGTTTGGGGGAATTTGATGTGTCTCTATTTTTGCATAGATTTTCCACATCTTTTTAATTAATTTATGATGATTTAATTAATTATTTGACTACTTTTTACTAAATATTTGTACATTTGTATTTTTATAGTTAATTTTGTAATTAATCAATTTTTTATAATTAATTATGTATTTTTAGTCTTCAAAATAAAAATTTTAATCTTACTTTACTTTTCTAATTTAATTATGTCTTATTTAGTTTGGTTAATTTTAAATCAACTTGACTTTTTTATTAGTTAATATCTATTTTAAATAATCATTTAATCAATATAATTCTAATTAAATAAGTTAGACTTTATTTTATTAATTATTTTTTTTAATTTAGTTACACTAGAATAGGTTAATTTTATTATTTTATGTGTTTAGTCTTCCTACATGTCATTTAAGTAACTTATGTATTTAAATTAAATAAAATTGTTTCCCCTTATTTGTGTGAAAATAGTTAATTAATTGATTAATTAATAGTTTTTGAATATTAATTATATTATTTTATGTATGCAGATTAATTATTAATTTAACAAATTTTGATTTTAGTCTACCGTTGAGGTAGACGAGCGCTGGTGGTGACTTATATCGGTCATTGTTGTTTTTCATTATCACTTGCTGCTACTTTGAAATTTGCATGTTTAGTTATCCTAAATTTTAATTTATTATTAATTTAGTTTAAGAAGTATTTTGTTTATAATCTAAGTATTCAGTTAATAAATTTTTTTAAAGGTTAATAAAAATCTTGTTTTGAAATAATGGTATTTAGCATTATTTTATTTTATTATTTTATGTCTTTATTTAATACATTTATGTTTTAATTCTATGTTTTATTTGTGTGTTTTTTTTAAAAGTTCACTATTGCGTAATAGTGACCTTTGTTTTTTATGTTAATGGTGACTCTTTTCTATTGGTGGACGTCTCCCACCTTAATCCTCACTGTTACCCCCGCTTTACCTCACCGTTATCTCATCCTCACTGATAGCTATCAGTGATCTTTTTTCCTCACTGTAGCCTTATTTATTTTTATCAGAGATCTTGCACGCACCTATTTTGTCTCCACCTCACTGTCCACCTCTTTTTATTTTATTTCATTTCCAATGGTGACTTAGTTTTTTAATTTTTAATAGTGACTGCCTCACCGTTCAAGTGTTTTGTTACCCAAATTTCACCCTCACTGATAGACAGCATTACCTCCTTCTCACTTTTATCCTGCGTGTGCCCCAAACCTCACTGTTACCTTTTTTTATCTCTCTACCTCACCATTCATACCTCTCTATGCTTCACTTTTTCTTAAACCTCACCCATCTTCAACAAACACATCTTCTCTGTTCAGCTACCATTATACAATCAAAACCACAAACACTATATTACCAATTCCATTGTGTTGCGCCAGATAAGAGAAGCTGAAAAAGGTGGGGCTATTCACCAATGATCGAGACTGCTCCTTGAGGGAGATGGTGCGCCGTCTTGCAATTCCATCGAGATAATGCCGCCGCCATGGTGGAGTTGACTCCAGAAAAGGCCAAATTTTTAACTGCTATCCTATGAGAAGGGCTGGTTACCACTTGATCTGCCACCGATGCTGAAAGGACGAGGAGCCGACCGACTGGGGTCCGAGCCGATGTGGCGGGCAAGCCAAGAAACTACTGTCTTAGGAGTACGCCACACGCCGAAGAGGTCCGACGCTGTAGCCGAGGCCTATGGGAGACCTCCACTGGTTCGAAGCCCCCTATTACGACATAGCCGTGGAAGGTCAGGCCACCGTGGTTGTCCGCTGATCAAGGCCGATGCCACTTTGAGGGAAGTGGTTCATTGGTGCTGATGGAAGCTATGGAGTAGCGCCGGTTCTGCTGTAGCTGGATGTTAATGCGCTGGACCGGAGGAGACCACTGCTCTGAAGTTGAGCTGAAGAGGAGACCTGTGCAAGCCGCTGGTTGCATAGGAGGAAGAAATACTCCCCTTTGCTATGCTGTGAAGATTGAGGGAGGAAGAAGATAGAGGATAAAAAAATTAAAAATATAATAATAAAAGTATAAATAAAGTAAAGTAAAAAGAATAAGACAAAAATAAAGTGGGGTTAAAGTTTAAGTTAACATTAAAAAGTCAAAAAAAGTTTAAAATAATTTATTAAACTTATAAGTTAAAACAAATATAATTTTAATAAATAGATAATACATAAAATAAAATGGAAAACTAAGTTAATAATAAGTGCTATTAATTAATATACTATTATAGTATATGTTTGTATCTAATAATATTTATAAATAAGCTATAAAATTATAGTTATTAATTTAAATATAGTTAGAACTTAAGTTTTAATTCTAATTACTTAATTAAAATTAAGTAAATAATAAATTAATCTAGCATATTAATTTATTTAATAGTAATAATTAAATTATTAATATAATCATAAATATTAACTTATATATTTATTTATTTATATATTTTTTAACTTAGTTAAAAATGTTAAAATTATTAACTTAGTAATGATATATATAAACCTAATTAAATTAATAACTATTTAATAAATTTATGTTTCACCTTAGTATTATTAATTGAGTAATTTTATAAAATATAATAATAATTATCAATCAACTTCTGTTGAATTTGTAAAAACAGCACATAACATAAAAAATTTACTAATTTTCTTCCTTTGAACTCTCATTAATTTGTTATATTTTACATGGAAGGTTCATTCAAGAGACTTAAACACGTCCAAGATCATCCAACTAACTCATCTGAAGTTAGTTACGAGGGAAAAAATCGTGTGACGTGCCTGATGCGGGTAAAACACACATTTTTCCATACGTGGGTGAATTACTCTTAAAGTTGGTGGACGTTGTGGCGGTGACATGTAGAAGATGAAAGAAGATACTTTAAATAGACAAGAAGCCGAATTTTGTGGGGGGGGGGACGCTCATTTTTTCTATTCCACGAACACATCAGATGAGAGAGATGACTTTGAGGAGGATCACTAGAGAGGATCAGGAGACCAAGGAGCCCGAAGGCAGAGCATCACATGGGGAGTTCATCCTTCCCCTTCCTTTAATTCTTGTACTCTGTTTTCAGATGTTTTCAATGTTAGATTTCTTTATGATCATAGGCTGAATTGTTAAACTCAGGAATTACATATTTTGTTGGTTTATTCTTTAAAATTATTCACGTTTTTCTTTTCTGACCTTAGAATTGATCGACGAGATCAACTTTAATGATCATGTTGATTGTTCACACCTTACATACTTTAAAAACATCATAGTTTCAAGTGAAATCAGTGATATTGAACTTGATCATCATCTTGTTGATGCTTTAATGTCATTACAGTTAGAGTTTTTTGGCGAGTTCAACTTCAACTGCATTCTTTATCAACATTTTAGCAGACGATGATCTTTAGAGTGACGAACTCTAAAAGTCATACTTCTGTTTGAGGTTTCTTCTGGAAAGGAAGATATATCAACCAATTTCTAAGGTTTCATTCAATTATAATTTGTGGAGAGTTATCCGTTAAACCGTCAATTATTGAATTCCTGAGAGAAATGTTGATCTTACTTCTTTGTCTTGCTGCTTTATATTAGTGTACTGTATTTCTCTAGTTTATCATGCTTAGTATAAATTTTAGTTTCGTTGATTAAAAAAAATAACGTTTCCTCAACCTTTTTTCTTTTCATCAATAAGTATAAAATATATAAAAACTAAGAAGATGTTTTCCCCATTGCTGACAAAAGTGGGGGTTTAAAGTTTTTAAAACCTTAGAATTTGCTCGTTTGCCTTCTCTGTGGTACGACCCAGCACTGCTATACTAGTGTAGGTTAATAAATGTAATTTTGGGGACCGTGATGACCTCCGACCACTTTAGGAAGTATAAACACTATAGAAATAAAATTATTTGTGAATAAGGTTTGTATCTCATGTAAATAAAAAATGAGATGAAATTCCCTTACCATAAGTCTTCAATCTATTCATATAAATTAAAAACTCATGTATAATTAATATAAGTTCATTATAAATATATTAAAGAAACATATTATTATATCTAATAACATATATAATTTTTTTTATGACTTTATATTACCACTTTATTAAAAACTCTATGTTAATTATATGTTTTGATTAATATCCACTTTATTTTTTGTATATGTTATGACTTGTTATTATTGATACTATTACTTAGATATTTATTTACTAATTTAAAGAATATAAAAAATTGTATAATTATTATATATAATCATTATATATTTGTTTATAAAAATAAAAATAATATAGAAGTATGAAATGGAATACACTGTTCATGAAGACGATAGGCTATACGTCCACATGAACAATGTTTTTGTTTTATTATCATATTGAAAGAAAGAAAGTAAATGAAATATATGTATATATAAATATTAATTATAGTAGAATTATTATTAAATATATATAATATATGTTCACAAAACTCATCCTTAATATATTCCATGTAACTTCTGAACGAATTACATCGCTTCGTTGAGGCGGTGGTTCACATTTCCCCAAACAAAATTACCAGCCTTAAAAAAATGTAAAGCATGAAGGTGTGATCATATAAAAATTCTAGAAGAATAAATACATCATAAATATCATATATAAGATATCAAAATACTGTTTACATCATAATTACCAACCATGATAGGTGGTTAAGAAAAAATGAACAACATCATTTCAAGAGGCGGTAGTTCACCGTACACAAGAATAGTATGTTCGTTTCACATTATAAGGAAGTGCGTGTAATTGAAAGTCAAAACCTTTGATTTTAAACATATTTGTATAAGTAGGACAATAGTTTTATTATATAATCATGTAATAATAATAATTTTGGTATTAGAGAAAAAAAAGAGCTTGAGGAAGGATGTTACCACTTCTATTGGGTAACTCCTACATTGCACAAAAGGGATTCCTTGGTTGGATTTATACCTAAAGGGATGATTCAAAGAGGAATTGAGGGATTTTGGTATCTTATTTAAGCTTATTCTTTACAATAAAAGTGGATTAATTGGTGTGAATAAGTGGGATGGTGAGTTCCTTTTTATAGTGAAGGAGGAGTACATTATTGTAAATATTTGAAAAAGGTATTCCACCCATGTTATCCCATTGAAAGATATATAAATTAATGAAAAAAATATTATAAAATTGACTATAGTGTATAATTATTTCCATATAATGTATTTTTTACCAGTTTCTTGGTCATTTTGACCCTTAAGTGTAAGTTTTAGTCCCTTATTAATCTAATTTTCCTCTTAATCATTGCAATTAATTTTAATCACTTCCACTAATATGTTTGGTAAAAAACTATGTTGACCTTATTATAAATTATAAATTATACTTATTCAAAAATTGGAATCCATTTATAAAAATTTAAATCATATAAGTGGAAGAAATTAATTTGAAATCATTCTCGAAGTTAGGATCATAATGGAGGTTTTTAAAGTAAAAATGTTCAAAAGTTTGCTAAGTTTTTATATATAATTTCAAAGTGAAATTGATCCTAATGAACTAAATTGGATTAATTTATGTATAATTTATATAATTATACTTTAATCCAAACTATAAATATAATTAATCTTATAAATAAATTCAATGAAAAATTGGGTTACAATTAAAATTCAGTATTTTCACTATTCATCAAAAAATGAAATTTCACTGAAAAATACTAAAAATTAGCAGAATAATAATATTTATGTTTTTATTTAAAAATAGTGTTTATTTTGAAATATATTATTTATCTAATTTCTAAAATTTAGATTTAAAATAAGTTCTCCATTGAAAGGAGATAAAAATACTTTTATAAAAATAAAGGTCTTTATGTGTAATATTGGATTTGTTCTTATTTTATACAGATAAAATATATTATATGAATTAAATTTTTTTATTGAATATATAAAATATATATTTCATTAATATCTTTCAAAAATAGTAAATAACATAATTTATTTGTATAAAATTACTTTGTGAGACTAAAATTAGTTTTTATAAAAATATTCCCTTTATATTCAATTGGTTCTTATAATAATTTATAATTAATTTGTAACTGATGAATTCAACCATGTATCTTCATAATTTAGTTAATTATATCAATTGAAAAAAATAAATGTCTATGTTATATCTTATTATTTTAAATAATAACATTTTTAATAAAATATTATTGTTCTATAAAACATGGTTGTGTCTGCTTTGCAAGCCATCAAGGAAAGTCAGTCTTGTGGTTAAACTAAGCTAACATCAGTGTTATATGAATAATAAGATGAAATTTTTGTTTCTTGTAGTGGATAATTAAATTGGTCTTATTTATAACACATGAAAGATCCCGAGTAAAAAAACCCTAGGTTTTATATTGTACATGATATGCCACATCAAGCTTAAACGAACAACTAAATATTACTATTTACATATTACCATTATAACCTAGAAGTTAGAAGGGTTGGTATGCACATGTTTAAATAAATTATGAAAATAATTTTTACACATGTATACATAATTCTTTGAACAATTAATTATAAATGAAAGTAAAATCATTTTTAAAATAAAAGGAGATCTTTTTCTGGAAAAATTTTAAATGTTCCCAAGTATGATAAAAAAATAACTATTGTTGGATTAAATTAATTATATATATAACATATTGAATATAATATTTAAAATTCATGTTATGTGTTTTTTTAAACATGATATAAGAACAAATTTAATTTTACAGATAAAAGTGTTATTTTTCTAAAAAGGCATATTTTCCACTTTTTGATAACACACCTATTTGAAATATAGTTTTTGAAACATTTATTAATTATATTTGAAAAAACATAATTTTTATTTAAAATTATTGTATCAAAATTTACATTGGTTGATGTTTTGGAATTTTTTGGGTAAGATTCATTTTTTGATGAATAGTAAAAAATACTACATTTAATTTGGAAACTAATTTTTCATAAAATTTATTTATAGTGATAATTTATATATTCAAATGATTTTAAAATATTATTAAATAATATTTTATATATTAATAAAATTTAGATCATTGGATTCAATTTTACTTTGAATTTGGATATGAAGACATTTTAATCTTTTGGTTTTTTTTACTATAAAAACATGTTTTCTCATTTCGTCAATGAGATTAATGTTTAATTAGTTTATGAAATTTATGAGTTCAGAATTTTTAAAAATTTCTATCATATTTTGAATCATAAGGTCCAAGTTTAGTGTGTTTTTTCTTTTTATTTTTGGAAAATATTAATAATCACTAAAGTAATATTTTTTGTTACTATGATTAATGGTAAATTGGGTAATTAAATGTAAAAATAATATTATAAATATTATAAAAATTCCAAAACATTTTTCCTATATTTATTGGATGAGTTATTTTTTAACAATATCAACAGTATCTTTCGTAATATTTTTTCTTTAGTTAAAGGAAATATTAAATAAAGAATATTAAAAATACTAAAATAAATATAATTTGAGATTATTAATTTCATAGAATGTTTTTCTATATTTATTTGACAACTTTATGTTGTTTTAGTTGTATATTTTAGTGTGTATATTATTTTTATGATATATTTAAAAAGTCAAGTAATGAATAGTGTCAAAATTGACATTATTGATTTTTTAAAATAAATAATATTTTAGTAAATGATATAAAATTTATAAAAATCACAGTTTCATCCAAATATCTGAGATAAGTCGCCAAATTATATCAATGAATCATTTATTGGTCTATTGTTTTCATTTTATAGTTATTATATTAACCCTCAAAGTATAAATTACATGACATCACAGTAAGAGTTAAAATGGTTAAAACAAAAAGATAAGGATTATAAAAAATAAAAACATCTATAATTTTTATTGTGTGAATGTATATCAACTTATAATCCTAATATATTCTAAATAACTTAGTTTTGGGCCATTTGTAATATTAAATTAATTTATATTAATTAAATATTTTTGATGAATTCAAAGAGTTCCCCTCCCCTCTTCTATAAAAAGGCATCCATTCTTCTCTTTTATACATACCTAAAAACCTATTAGGTTCAGACAATATTGGAAAAAATACATTAATATAATCCCTCACCACATTATAAATCTCATATTTTAGGAATAAAGATCACCTTATACGTGTTAAGTTGTTAACCAAAGGATATTGTCCGAAGGAAAGGTATCATTTTTATATAAGTGTATTTATTTTGTTTCTTCTTCAAATTACTTCAATCTTCTTCAACCATGATGAAATAATAAATATATTATAATAAATATACTAAGATGTTATTATGATAATATTTTCTCCAAAATCCATCTCCAATTCTATCAGATGGGAAAAAAATTATTCGTTAATGTGTACGACGATCAACCCCCTCCCAAACAGATATATATCATTCTCCATAACCATATCTAAATAATGGTTATAGTGATGGAATTAATGTTTTTAAATTATATTAATGGAATATTTATCATTATTTAAAAAAAATATATCATTTATGTTCTTACCTTTCCATGCACATAAAAATGATGACGCCATTCGTGCGTATGTGTGAACAATCACCTCCATGAAGCTATATGATTATTTTTTCTTCTACACATAACATGGATTATATATATAAGTATATTTAAATAATTAATATTATATTAATAATATGAATATCATTATATAAATAAAAAATTATAATTATCTTCTTTCCATAATGATCCTTGAAAAATAGAAACATTACTCATGCGTATGTCTATCCTACCGTCTCTAAGATTATAATGTCGTTCAATTTTCATAACCATACATAAATGTTTTGATTTAAAATTATAATTTATTTATAAAAGTTATTATTAATTAATTAATTTTATTTCAGAGATGATGGAATCATTACCATTTTGACTATTGAAATCATATCAATGTAATTTCAGACTCAAGTACCTAATATCAACAAAACATCTGACATGAACATAAATAATTAAATAAATGCTATAACATGATAATAAGTAATATTATAGATATAATAAATTTTAATTTTTTTCAATTAAATTAAATAATTACCTTATTTTTATTATTCAGGAAGATAAATATTTTACGTGGGGATTCAAACTCAAGGTAAGGGACTTTCTTTTAAAAACATCTTCTAAAGTTACTCTTTCAACTATTTTTAAAAAAACCCAAAAGGAATATATTTAAATTAGACAACATGAACTGATTTTACATTTTTTATGAGGATTTTATTTTTTTTAACATTCCTTTACATTTTTACACTATTATTTTCAAATAAAGTATTTTCATTTTTGAGTGCGTGACTTTGTAAAAATGAAAAGTGATTTCAAAAGTGATTTATTCTTTTATGCAGGATTTATGTGTTGTGCTAATATTATGGTTTTTGGGATTTTTTATGAGCAAGTTTGGTTCCGTGATAAACTAAGGGTGGGTGGTCCCATCATATTTCTTCAATTAATTGGGAAATGAGACAGTGTTAATCAGTAGGGATTTTTAAAAATAGTTTAAGTGAATATACTACGTTGGGTATTCTAAATGTAACCATGATGGTTACTCTATAGTAGCCAGGCTAACTATATTAAATGTAAGAGAGATATGGAATTGATGCCAAAAGTTACCTTTCTGATTTATGTTTTCTATTTATTTTTACAGGAATCTTATGATTTCATGAGCTAATATAAAGAGTTTATGATTTATGGGTTAAAATTATAACTTTTTGAAAATGTTTTAATGGGTTAAAATATTCATTGACTAATGGTTCCTTTCATTATTTTATGAAACTTACAGAAATTTTTGTTTTCATCGCATGTTTTAATTTGTTTCATAGGGTATAAGGATGGGTAAGATAATGGATGATGTTACGTTGAAAGTTATAAATATTTTTCATGAAAATAAATAATGTCTTATTTTAGAAGTTTTATATTTTAGAAAAAACTGATACTATTATAGCAGTATCCACTTGTATGATTGTGGGATTTTATGTTTTAATGATGGAATAATTATGTAAAACCATAATCATTAAAATACCCTCAATGTGAAAAAATTAAATTCTTGACTAAAACTTAAGATTATATAATGTTTATGGATTGGATATACAGTTGGTATCAATGGAATGTATTAAAAAATTTAGGGATTAATAATATTGGTAAAACATAGGTTAAGTTTCTATGTATATTATTTTAGTTGAATATTTTTTCTGAAAATTTTTCATACCAAGGAAATTCAGTTAAAATTAAAGGAGGATCTCAGACAGCATTCCCATCTCTTCCTAAGGACTTTCTTGTAATAATTTTTCCAAAGTTGTGTCATGATGATTCTGAAACATTTTATAACATACAAATCTATTGTAAAATGTAATATTAAATATCAAAAACCTCTTCTATACCTCTATACCACTGTGGTTCATGGGTTGTTTTTAATCAAATCATTTTCCCAATATTCTCATATTTTTTAAAAAGGTAAATATTATCAAGTAATTTTGAGATATTTTACCATATCACATGATGTTGAAACATATTATATTTTTGATAAACATTTTAAAGAAGTATAGCCTTTACCAACCTATTTATATTTGGTTTTAACTTATATTCTTAAATTACACAATTATGGTATTTGAAAAGGAAACTTGATTGAAAGTCTAAAATAAAAATCAGTCAAAATGTTTTTTAAATATCATGTTTTATCAGTTGTTTTGAAATTATATGTTGTACAAAATGATTTTCAAAAACTATTTATCAGCGAACACCCATAGGAAACATGTTTTATAAGGTCTACTTAGAAAAATAAGCAAGATAATTTGATGAAATTTTAAAGAATTATTTCCATGTGAGGATCTTCTATCTACATGAACCAAAAACCAATGTTGTTTGTTAGACACTATGATCAAGTTACAATGTTATTTATTCTTGGAATAGTTTTATTAAATCATAGGGAGATTAAATCACAAATTTGAAGACATAAAAGGCTTAATGAATTAATAATTTGTGTTAATTATGGTCTGTGATACGAATGAGAGGTATAATATAACCTTTGAAGTTAAAACATTATTTTAAAATTTGAAAATATACATTCCAAGTAAGTGTATTTCCATATATTGTTAATATAGGTAGTGAAATAATTCCTCATCTTTATGAAAAGGATATTAAAAGAAATGTTATCTATTTACTTTTCTTAATAATAAATCAAGAACCTTATAACCCATAACAAATTTATGGTTTTATGATTATTAAATTTCTCATGAACATGTTATCTATCACTCTCTATCATAATGTAATAGTTTATTTTTTCTTCTATGTCAATGTTTTACTTCATGTAACCACAATATGTGTTATCCTTGGTGACCTTCAATTTTCCCTTTCATTCTTTTAATATTGAAGTTTCATTAATCTATTTTCAGATGTGGGATTTCAAAAAAGGTCTTTTGAAAATTGAAATGCCTATTTTTTAATCACAAGTGAATATCATGAGGGAAAAATTTATTAACGTGGGGGATAATATATCATTCTGAGTTTTTTAGAAAAAAGAAACAATCAGTTGGATAACGAGCATGATATGCCACATTAAGCTTAAATGAACTAAATATTTTTATTTAAATTTTACCATTATAACCTAGATGTTAGAATAGAATGTATTAATAGGGTTAACTAAATTATGAAAATATGGTCTACACACATATATAAAACTCTTTGAAAAATTAATTATATATGAGTATAAAACCCATTTTTAAATAAAAGGAGTTGTTTTTCTAAAAAACATTATAAATTTACCCTAATATTATAGAAAATAGCTCTGTATAGACTATATTAATGAAATATAAGTGAAATATATTAAATATAATATTTAACATTCATTTTTTAGGTTTTTAATATATGATATATGGACAAATTAAATTTTATCGATAACAGATGTGTTTTTCTAAAAAGGCATATTTACAACCTTTTGATGGAACAACTATTTTAGATATAGTTTTGAAACATTTATAAAATAAATTTGACAATATAAAATTATTCACCAAAAGAAGAGTTTCAAAATTTAATTTGGTTTAATTTGTGGTATTTTTCAGTTAAGATTCATTTTTTGATGAATTGTAAAACAATACTGCATTTTAATTGAAAAATACTTTTTCAATAAATATATTTATAGTGTCAAATTATATATTTGAATGGTTTTAAAATATTATTAGATTATATTTTTATCAATTAATCAAATTTAGGTTATTCGATTCAATTTCATAATGAATTTGGATATACTTGTTTTTTTACTATTTTGGATGATTTTACTTCAAAAACATGTTTTCTCGTCACGTGAACAAGATCGATTGATAATTAATTTATAGAATTTATTTTTTTAGAATTTTTAAAAATATATTTATAATTTATAATTAGAAGGTAAAAATTTATTAAATATGTTTATTTTATTTTTAGATAATGTTAATCCTAAGATTAGATTTATTTTTTATTACCACAGTTAATGGTAAATCTATTAATTAAAGGTAAAAATAATATTTTAAATAATATTTAATTTTCTTAAAACTTTATTTATTTTTATTAGTAGAGTGTGATTTGACAAAAATCTTCTTTAGGATGAAATTATAACCTTTTTAAGAAATTGGATGAGAGTATGATATTTATAATATTATATTCAAATAAAATTCAATTATTTCACAATTTTGTTTTTAATAAGTGATTTTTTGAATATGGGGTAATATATGGGATATATTTGACTATAAATAGTGTTTTGAAATATAAAATGTTTATATTTATTGTGATAATTTATTTGTAGTTTTTATAAAATATTTAAATTAAAGGCATGTACAATGATGATGCAGTAATTATTTAATTAATGGAAATATCAAATAGATGAGAGTAAAAATAATAAAATAAAAAGAATTTGAGATTATTAATTTAATCCAAGAGTTTTTTATATTAATTTTATATTTTATTAATATTTTCTAAGTATTGGGTAAAATGTTTCTTGTTGTTATGATATTTTTAAAAAGTCAAGTAATGAATGGTTTCAAAATTGAAATTATTAATATTTTAAAATAAATAATATTTTATTTAATGATATAAAATTTATGAAAATTATAATTTTGGACAATTAATATAGATAAGTCTCTAAATTTTACCAATTACTCATTTATTGGTCCTTTGGAATTTTATGGTAACTATATTGACCCTCAATGTGTAAATTTCATGATATCATGTTAATAGTTTAAAGGGTTAATTAAGGGTTAAAACAAAAAGACAAGGATTGAAAATAATAAATACTTATATAATTTTTATTATATGAATGTATTTAAAACAATAATCATACCATATTTTAAATAAATCAGATTCAATCCATTTGGAATAGAATATTAATATATATTATATTAATATTATGAAGAATTCCAAGAGTGCCCATCTCCTCTCCTAAAAATAGTAACCCATTATTATCTATTATTCACACATAAAAACTTATTTGGTTCATCCAATATCTAAAATAATACCTTTCTAGAATACCTACCTTCATGAAAAATCTTTTATTTTTGGAAGAATAGTCACATTTGAGGTGTTAAAGTGTTAATCAAAGGAGATTGTCTAAAGAAAAAGTATCGTTTTTAATTAAGTTTTTTTGTTTTGTTTCTTATTAAACATACTTAAATATTCATCAACCATGATGAAATAATAAATCCAGTTTCATAAATTCACTAATATGTTATTATGTTAATATCGTCACCAAAATCCATCTCCAATTCCATCAAATCAGAAATGAATTATTCATTCGTGTGTTCGGCGGACTACCACCTCACGAACCGATATAATTTGTTTTCCATCACCGTCCCTCAATACCAATTATAATGATGTAATTAAAAATTATATACAATATTAATTAAAGATTTATCTTTATTTAAGAATAATATACCATTTATCTTTTTACCTTTCCAGACACATAAAAATGATAACGTCGTTCGTGCGTATGTGTGAACTATCATCTCCACGAAGCGATGTGATTCATTTTTCTTAACCAAATCAAATGGATAATATATATAACCTTTTTAAATTAATAATATTATATTAATGATATTATTATAATTCATTAAGGTTAAAATTATAATTACCTTCTTTCCATAATGATTATTGAAAAATGGAATTGTTTCTTATGCGTATGTATGGACTGTAATCTCAATGATTATAACGTTGTTCATTTTTCATAACCATACAAAAATGGATTGATTTAAAAATAAAATTTATTTATAAAATTGATTTATTTTTCATTAATGTTATTTTGGATATAATTTAATCATGACCATTTTGACTATATACATTATATCAATTTCATTTTGGACTTTAGTACCAAATATCATAAAA
Source organism: Viscum album (assembly GCA_963277665.1). NCBI lineage: Eukaryota > Viridiplantae > Streptophyta > Magnoliopsida > Santalales > Viscaceae > Viscum > Viscum album. Next base: position 225,171,310 of record OY728131.1, on the reverse strand, counting down.
ACATTCGATATGAACTTAAATAATTAAGAAATTGTTATAACATGATAATAAGTAATATAAAATGAATAATAAAATTTTAAAAGGATTTGAGGAATGTAAATAATTAACCTAAGTTTATTTGTCAGGAATATAATGATTGTACGTGATGAATCCACCACAAGGTAAAAGACTTTCGTTTAAAAACCTCTTTTAAAGTTAGTCTTTCAAATATTTTTACAAAATCCATAGAGAATATTTTTTAACTTATAAGAAATAAATTAATTTTTACATTTTTATATTAATTTAATGTTTTTTTCATTACATGTTAATACTTTTATTTTTAAATAAAATGTTTTTATTTTTGAGTGACCGACTTTTTAAGAATGAAAAGTGATTTCAAAATTGATTTTCCTTTTATGCATGATTTATGTGTTATGCTATGTTATAGTTCTTTAGAATTCTTTTTGATTATGACTGGTTCCATAATAAACCAAGGGTGCGTGATCTCAATATTTCTCTCCAATGATTTGGGTAATGAGAATGATTTAATCGCAAGGGTTTTATCTTGAGAGATTAAGGGAATATATTATGCTAGTTATTCCAAATGTAACAATGATACTTACTCAATATATATCCATGATATCTATAGTTAATGTTAGAGCAATATGGATTTTACGCCACAAGTTACCATTATAATTTATGCTTTCTATATATTTTTACCTGAATCATATGATTTCATGTGGTAATCAAAATATATTATGATTTATGGGTAAAAAGTATAACTTTGTGAAATTTTTTTCATGGGTTTAAAGTATTCAAAGGCTAATGGTTTCTCCCCTTAATTTATTTCCCTTATTGAGTTTTTCGTGATCATACCAATTTTCAAAAATGTTTTCACGTGGTATAATTATGTATAATAGAAAGGAGGAATTCATGTTGAACGTTATGAATATTTTTCATGAAAAGGAAATGATTTTTTATTTTAAATGTTTTATATTTTGGAAAAAATTATTGTGTTTTAATAGTATCCACTTGTATAAATGTGGGATGTTATGTTTGAATGATAACCCAATTATCTAAAACTAGAAACCTAAAAAGGTCCTCAATGAGAAAGAAATTAAATTCTTGACTAAAACTCAATATTATGTAATGTTTAAGGCCTGATCCCTATAACACAATCCAAACATTGTTCTATAAAAATAATGTATTTTTAGTATTTCTTGAAATAAAAAAGATAAAAAATGTTAAATTAGTTTGATTTTTTTTCCAAAAATCTCTCGGGGATTACATTCTACCCCCATTAAAATGATTTTCTCTAAAAATTCATATAAGTTATCAAAGGTTTAACACTTGATAGCTCATTTCATAGTAACCCACATAGAAAAAATGAATATTAAAACTTCTTTTAAAAAGGAAAAGTTGCAAAAATAATAGTTTCCCAAAGAAATATATAACAAGGTTTCCATGTAGTAAAACATAGGTGGGAAGTGCAAACATGTCATGGAAGAAAAATATAACTATCAAGTTATGAAGGAGAGTGATAGAGAACATTTTTAAAATAAATTTAATGATCACAAATCCAAAAATATGTGATGATCTAAGGGGAAATTTTATTAATTAGAAATTAAGGTACTAGGATAATTATTTTGGTTTCAATGTCCATTTTTCCAGAAGTTGAATAATTTTCTTGAAAAGATATACTTACATGATTTTGGTAAAACATTTCCCTTTTTTATGCCTCTATAAACTTACACATCATCTCTCATTCCAATAACTAAAGGTGTATTTTTCATTCCTAATGTATTAATAGATCAAGAGGTCCATGAATTGAATAACAAGGCATTACATTTGTTTTTACCACAAAAAATGGTTACCAAAAGTTATCCAATATGCATAAATCCTCAAATATCGGGATAATACTTGAATCTCTGAAACCTCATCTGATGTTTAGTATAAACCATTCCATAAATGATCAACCCTGTAACCCTTCCAAAATACAATTCACCATTTATTCCATAAATGAGCTCATATCTTATACCAAAACATTTTCACTAGAAAATTGGGTCTATCCTTATATGGATAGAATATAAAATGTGATTTTATAAATTAAGTACTTTTATAGTGGGAGATAATCAAATTAAAATTAATTAAAGTATGTACAATAATATTTTCATAGGGATTAATCATATGAAATAAAAAAAGAAATTTCAAACTTCGAAGGGGAGGATAAGTGTGAGATAATTATCATGATCCACTTCATACATTGAGACTGAATAAAATTTCCCCTTTTCCATTTTTCTTAGAGGTTGTTGCATATTATCATCTATTTTAGTCCTTAGATTGTGGAACTTGTAAGCACGATTGTCATACTCCACGAAAATGAAACACTAAAGTGTGAGAGGTTCATTCTGTGGGTGATTTCTCATTATTCACATCATTACATAAACTCTTCCCAATAGTTTGAAATTTAACCACTTGATGACCTTCCCTTCCACACTTAAAATTTATTAGGACCATTAAAATTATTACCTCAATGTTTCTTCACACACTTTGTGCATAATATAAGGCTCATTTTATTTTCTTTATTGCAATTATATTTTTCTTTTAAATCCATCTTCATTTTCTTATCAAAACTGTGAATTTGATATGAAATTACAACTAACTTTTAAACTATGATAACACATCAAACAAAATCCTAATAGCTAAAAAAGTATCCTATACCATGTCCTTTTGAAATACTTGGTTTAAAGGCTCAAAATAATTGATCAATTTTTCTTTTAGGTTTGGTAATAATACCCAATGAGTACTTCATAAGCCTTGTAAAATTTTCTTGATAGGTACCAACAAATTCATCTGCCTTTTTCGTAAGCTCTGGGAATTCCTTTTCTATATTTGTAAATAGAACATACAAAAATTAAATATTTAATAATAAGTTCTTATTCTAGTCTTATTCCATGGATTCAATTTTATCTTTCTTCCTTATATTCTTAATTAGGGTCCACCACTGGTCAGCTTAAAATTTTAAATGATAAACAACCAGAATGAATTTCTCATGCTCTAAACAAAGGTGGATAGAGAATATATTTAAATTATTATATATAAATTTTTCATCTTTAAGGGGATAAGAAGACCCACTGAAAGAAGAAATATGATTCCTCGTAGAGGGATCAATATAAAGTTGTTCCCTTCTTTTATTACTCAAAATATTTAAATGATTCAAAGATTTAGAAATTTGTATGATCATAGAAATGAGGTTTTAAATTACATCTTCTATAACATTCAGTTTCTATAGAGTAAAATCATTTCATTTTACATTACATTCCCCATTAACATAGTTCACTTGGTTTCCATCCATTGACTAAAAAAATCATCAAGTAAGAAAAAATTATCATAGTGGGGAACCACATAATCTTGAAAAAAATTCTTATAGGATATCTATATCATAGATCATTCTTATTTAATCTATGAATCCTTTGGTTTATACTAGGTTATTCAAAGTCATATTATACTTAAATACTTCATGAAGTTTTATAACGAGTTTGTGAATTTCTATTTTATATCCTATAAGAAGGTCAAAGTAGGTTTGTATTAAGACCTATTATTGTGTTCCGGTTTATGCTAGAGTCAGGCCGGACACACCTTTTCAATTTTGTTACACCTAGGTACATCTCTGCAAGATCCTCATCCACTTTTATTAACTATATTGGGATGAAATGTTTGTAAACCACTAAATCTATCCATTAACTAAATTCTAGGACATTTTCCTATACTTTTCCTAACCCTTCAACATATCCTTAGAGACTTCCCTAAAAATGTCCTTACAAATATCAATAGGGATATCATTAACGTTTTATCTTCCTAGTTTCAAAAGGTTGACTAAAACTTTCCTTTGATACCAAATATAGTGACTTAGGATTAAAATATATAGAAATTACATCATTTTAGATAAATATTCAGCACATTATATAAATACATTCCCGAGGACCGTAATAGTTCAATGTCATTGGAAACTTGGAAAAACAATCTTGTAACTAGGTGAAATATCTTCAGTGTTTCCCAAAATATCTTCCCCTTTATTACCTCTACATAAAATAATTGTTTATAACTAGGGGAAAAGAAACATATGAAAGGGTTGAACCCATATACTCAGTAAGGGTATACATAGGAGAATCATCAGCATAACATGGTCATAAGGGTACGAGAACACGAGACTAACATTTGAAGATCATAACCTAAATATCAAAGATCATAAAAATGAGTCATGGAATAAATATTGGTAGATAATAAGACAAAAATCATAATAAAAAAGGGCATAATGCATGAAAAAATAACCTAAAAAATAGATATGGAATATGTTACATACACATAATCATAGAAAATACTACATCAAGGCTGCATACCAAGACCTTAATAACATGTTAGGCTTGGTCCAATAACTCGGGTACCTGCTTCAGGATTGGGATGACCTCACATCCACCCTATTATTTCTCTATTGGGATTCCCTCCCATGAATCCACTTGTTTTGGATTGGAATTCCCTCTCATGTACACTCTGGTTTTTGGCTTGGGATTCCCTCTTGTGTACCCTCTTATTTTTATCTCAGGATTCCCTCCCATGTACCATATTATTTCAGGATTAAGATGCCCCCTTATTTTGTGATTAGGATTCCCTGATGTGTAGCCTCTTTAGCTCATAAAACATTAATATTACACAATTCATTATAAGTAGATGTAGGTCCCACCCATCATATAATGAAATCATAAATGCATGTTCCCTAAGATAAAAACAATTCATCATATCCTGACCCATGAAATGAAATATGTATCATTAAAATTTCTTCACATCATAAAATATAGAGAAGGTATAAGTTTCATAATAATTTCATCAAATCATAACCTGTGAAAAGAAGCTGGTCTTAAAATCATATAGCATGTTTAAGAGAAATGAGTATCACAAATATCACACCATCAAAACATTAACTATTCAAGAATTAATATGAATGGTATTCATAAAATATAAAAAATTATGACATCTTAAATGGAGAAGTATTATAAAATATAACATGGAAAATTTATTAAAGAAAATATCCTTTCTTCAAAAATATTTTTTGTAAAATCATTTCAAAAATCCATTTATTTTAAGTAAGAAGTTTGAAATTTCATTTAAAACATTTATTGAGGAAAATATTTTTTTCCATTTAAAAAAATTATTTTTAAAAAAAGAATAATTTTGAAATCTTGTTTATTTGAAAACACCTTGGAAACATAAAAATAAGTCTTGAAATAATTTTTGAAATCCTTTTTTTGAAAATCATTTTAATAATTTATAAAGAAAGTTGAAATTATTGAAATCCTTTTTTTGGAAATAACGATTTTAGGAACTTGTAAATGGAGATTTGATAATAATATAAAACACCATTTGAAAATAATTTTGCTGAAAACCTTTTTCTTTGAAAACAAATTTAAAACCAATAAATTTCCAGAGTATTATGAAAACATTTTCTTTTAAAATGAACTTATAATCTTATAAAGGAATCTTCATGGGAATGATGGTAGGTAAGTCTGTACATGCTGAACATTCCATTCCACCTTAAATTTTTTAGAATAGTTCCTTGATTGGGAAAATAAAAAAGGATTAATTTTAAAATTATTTTTTAAAAAGTTAAAAGAAGGGTAAAAATTTCCTTCAAACAACATAGGATAATATAATTTTTTAGATTTTATTAAAAAATGTGGTTTTGAAAGAACACAGATTTCCGACCGAAAGAAAGAATAAAGTCAGATTTTAATAATTTTTTTAATTGATTATAGTAAGTTAAAAAGAGTGGGAAAATGGTACTAATACATGAATATATAAAAAATAAATATAGGGGAATAAATTTTATACATGTTTATCAGATATAGATTACAATATTTCATCAACGGAAACATAATCATACATAGTCTCTATAAATGAAGAGATTGAAGGAATAAAATGTTACCACTATGGTAACATTGAATCATAATAATATGGAAATAATAAAATTACATGAATCAGAATATATAATTAAAATAATTAGATTCATTATATAAAATTTCAAAGGGTAGTATATATACCTTATAGAAACATATATGTTCATAAGATGGCATGTGCATCAAAAAAGCGGAATTGAGAAAAAACTACTTTACTGAGTTAGTAACTTTTGAACCATAATGTTCATGAAATAAATATCATCAAATAGATAAGTAAATACCCATAAATTTAAGTATAAGAAAAAAATAATACAACCATGATTAGTATACACACAACAAATATGAAATAAGTGGTGATTAAGGTATGTATCTCACAGAAATAAGATGTGAGGTGAAATTCCCATACCATTTGTCTTGAATTTATTTTTATACATTCAAAACTACTATATAAAAATATAATTTTATTATTCAAATAAGTTAAAACAATATTATTATATTTAATACCATGTATTATTATGTTATGAATTTATATTATCCATTTATTAACAAATCTATGTTAATGTTACGTTTCAGGAAATATCTTCTTCATTTTTTCTATATGTTATAACATGTTATTATTGATACTCTTACTTCGATCATGATTTAATTATTTCCCAAATTTAAAACATGGTATGAATATAATATATATTCATTATATATATATTTATAATAATCTATATAAGATAAAAGTATGAAATGAAATACACCATTCATGGAGACGATAAGCCATATGTATGCATGAACACTGTTTCCATTTTATTGTCGTATTGAAAGAAATAAAGTAAATAAAAAATCTATCTATATATATATATTAATTAAAGTATAATTATTAATTCATATATATCATATAAAATCACTAAAATAATTCTTAATATATTCCACTTATGGAGTGAATGAATCACATCGCTTTGAGGAGTTGGTAGTCCACACTTCTCCAAATGAAAATTATTATACTTAAATAATATGAAAACCGTGAAGGTATGTGTTATATAATGATTCAAAAATCAGAAAAAAACATCAATATTATATATAAATTTTAAAAATAAAATTTTCAACATTATTACAATCTGTGAGAGGTGGTAAAAGAAAAACAAACAAATTCATTTTGTGAGGCGGTAGTTTGTCATACAAAAGAACGGTATGTTCGTTACCCAGTATATAAAAGTGTGGGAAAGTGATGGTTGAAACATTATAATAAAAACCTATAAGTATATTTAGGATACTATTAATATTATATATTCATGGAATAATAATATTTAAGTGGTGGAGAAAGAAAATAAATGAATGGAGATTGAGGAAGAATATTACCTCTTTATTTTGGTAACTCCTTTTACTTTTCACAAATGGGTTTCCATGGTTGGATTTATTCCAAAAGGGAGTATTTTAGGAGGAATGGAGAGATTCTTGGAGATTATTTGATCAGATTTTTGGTGAGAAAATGTTCTTGATATGTGTGAATAAGTGAGAGAGGTGAGTGCCTTTTTATAGTGGAGGAGGAGTGACATTCTTGTAAATTTTTTAAAATGAAATTACAACCATGTTTTTCCAATGAAAATTTTATCCAATAATAGTGAAAACTATATAAATGGTTGGATAATGTATAAATATTTCCATGAAAGTTATTTTAGAAAAGTGTATAGCTGATTTTGGCCCTTAAGTGCCAGGTTTAGTTGGTTGTTATGCTCATTTTTTCTTAATCATTGTAATTTTTTTTTCACTTTCCCAAATCATTTTTCTAAAAAACTAATTTCAAATTATTATAAATTATAAATTAAGATTATAGGAAATATTTAATCCATTTATAAAAATTAAAATCATACAATTATCATAAATCAATTTAAAATTAATCTCGTAGATGAATGACAATGCAGGTTTTTAAAGTAAAAATGTTCAAAAGTTTGCTATGTTTTTATATCTTATTTCAAAGTAAAATAGATATCAGTGACCTAAATTAGATTAATTTATACATAATTTATATAATTATAATTTAAAACCAATTATAAATAGAATTTAAACTTATAAATAAATTATATGATTTTTTTTGAATTAAAATTTAGAATTTTTCAATATTCATCAAAAAACGAAAATTCGGAGAAAAATAATAAACATCAACCATAAAATAGTCTGTATGTTTACCTTTAAAAAATATGTTTTTTTGACATAAAAATGTTTTAAAATTATATTATTTAGATTTAAAATAGGTTCTCTATTAAAAGGCGGTAAAACTTTTTTTTAAAAATATAGGTGTTTATTTGTAATATTGGGTTTTTTACCCTACAATAAAATAGGCCTTTAATAGAAATAAAATAAAAACTATTAGTGAAAGAGAAGATATGATCGATAGAATGAAATTAAAATTCCTTGTCTTTTATGAGCACTAAAAAGTAGAGATAAAGGGTTCCTTTATCGAGAATTATAAGAGCGCTGATCAGGGGTACCTTTATCAGTGCTTGTAAAAGTGATGATAAAGGACCCCTTTATAAAAATTTTCAAAAGAAAAGAAAAATGAAAATACTACCGTGTTATGTAATAGAACATTGCAGAACCAGTGCAATGTGTTGTAATTGTTCACCATAACACTAGAAATGCCAATAGATATAAAAAAAATCTAGTATGAATATAAAATTTAAATTAAATAAAATTGATAACACCAATACCAGGAAAAAAACTATATAATAGAAATTTCAAACATTGGTTTATAAAATTACTTAATTAAAAATCATTACATACATTCCAAAACATTAATTTTTCTTTTTATTTTGATACTATCCTCAACTTATGCTATTTTATAATAGACCACTCCATCACGAGTAAAAGAACTCACTGGTAAAACAAATAAATTATTTTGTTAGTAATAATATAAATAGATAAATTAACAGAAAATGTTAATTTTAAACTAAACATTGAGTCATACAAGGAACAATATGTATCAGATTGAGTTGTGGTTGATTCTTACATGTCACAACATTTGTTGTCTGTATTAAAGAATTATCTCTGTGAAAATTAATTAAATACGTATTAGATAATTCCCCATGGGCACAACATTTTGGTTGCATCCTCTGGAGTTGTTTGAGAGGTCTTAGTTTTGAGCCTCCCTATATTCATTTAGGTAGGTTTTATTTGTTTATTCCCCCTCCCATGAACGACATAATATAAATAAGTATCAGATTAAAATAATGAGGAAATCAATTAAGTAATAGTAGATATAATGATGAGAAAAAAAATCTAGAAATGTTTTATTCGTTTTTATGATGTGATTCACATTTTAAACTAAAATGGCACTTATATACTTAAAATAAGTAATTGGATTCATACCTATCACACCATGCATCAGATTGAGGTGTGGTTGATTCCTACACATCTCAAATGAATTGTGGATCATTTTCCTAATGTATCAAAATAATCATAATGTGTTTTATTGGTTTTGATTGTGTCACTTATATTTTTACTAAAACAAAATTTTAAATATAAAACAGAAAATTTGAATCATAACGGTCACATCGTGTGTCCGTATGACGTGTTAATAATCACTACACTTCAAAAATGACTTATGAATTATTAAAGTAAATTTTTTAGATAATCTGTGTGATTTTTCATAGTTTTCAATGAGTGACACTTCTTGATTTAAAATATCAATTTCAAACTGATAAATGTTACATTCAGTCATACTGGGAACTTCTTTTATCATATTGAGGTTCGAATGAATCCTATACATTAGAAATGACTTATGGATTATTTTCCTAAAATGACATAACAATCTAAATGTATTTTCTCAGTTTTCAGTAGAGTAGTTGACTTTTTTACTAAAGGTGATGTCAATTTTAAATAAAAAGATTAACCAATAGTCAAAAATATCACAACATACATTATATTGAGGCATGGATGATTAATACACATCTTAGTTTACTTATAGATCATTTTCCTAAAGTATGAAAAGAATTCAAATTCTTATGCTTGGTTTTTTAATATGTCACTTGTCCATCCATCCAATGGCCTGAAGGCCTTTATTTTTTATTGATTTTGATAATCCACATTTCAAGGGGTGAGGTGGAACCCTTACAATGCCCATAGTTGTAAGTATTACATGTCCATGTGGGCCTTAAAGGAATTCATTGCCCATAGGGTTCAAACATTATATGCGACCCTGACTAACTACTTGGAACTTCTCCTCCTAGTATCTTCATCGTGAAATACACTCTTCACCTTCGCATGGCTGTTCGACTAGGCTATACCATGCATGAATAGGCTTATCCTGATGGAAGGTTCCATACCCTCTCATTCTTGCAATCCGTGTAGCATCTGCTGTGGTGAATGCTCTTTGCTCATCCTCCTCTAGAGCTTGTTCCTTGTAGGTTGTCGTGTATTATTTAGATGTGATCCTGATTCCTACATATCAAAAATTACATAAGAATAATTTTCCTAAATTATCAAAAAAATACCTTTGTGTTTTCTTGGTTTTTAGTGAGTGACACTTTGTGAACTAAAATATCAATTTTAAACTGATAAAGGACACGTTGAGTCATATTATGCACATCATGTCTCAGATTGTGTGTTGGATGATTCCTATACATCAAAAATTAATTATGGATTATCTTTCTAAAGTATAATAACAATTTGAATGTGTATTCTTGGTTTTGAGTAGGTTAGTTGTCCTTTTTACTAAAATTGATGTCAATTTTAAATAAAAAGATTCACTTAGAGTCAAATCGGTCACACCACGTGTTAGATTGAGGTGTGGATAAATCCTGAATGACTCAAATGAAATATGGACCATTCTAATAACCATTAAAAAAAATAAAAATGTGTTTTTTTGGATCTGAGAACGTCACTTTTATTTTATACTAAAATGTAATTTAAAATGGAAACACACACTTTAAATCATACCAAACACAATCTGTATTGGTTTAACGTGAGATTGATTCACACATGTCAGAAATGACTAATGAATAATTTTACTAAATTATTAATAACATCTGAGCACGGTTTCACAGTTTTCAATGAGTGAAACTATTTGAAATAAAATTTAAATTTTAAATAGATAACATACACTTTGAGTCATACTGGGCACATCGTTTATCATATTAAAGAATACATACAATATGACTATGTTTTTAAATTTATTTATCGGTTTTGAGTAGCCCAGTGGTCTGTTTTACTAAATTTGATGTTAATTGTAAATAAAAATACTCACATTGAGTCATACCAGTCACACTGTACATAGGATTGAGGTGCAGATGATTCCTACACGTCTCTGATGAATTATGGATCATTTTTCTAGAGAATAAAAATAACATTAATACTTTTTCTTGGTTTGGAGTACATCAATTATATTTTTTATTCTATACTGCCTTTCTAAACTAGAAACATGCAATTTGACTTTTTCTAATTACACAGTATATCAGTTTGACCCAATCCAGATTGCTACATGTCAAAAATAATTTATGAATCAATTTCCTAAATTATCAGAAAAATATGAGTGTCTTTTCTTAGTTTTCAGCGAGTGAAACCTTTTGAACTAAAATGTATATTTTTAACTGCTAATGGACATTCTAATTAATATTGGGAACATCATGAATCAAATTAATATGTTCTTGATTCTTACATGTAAAAAATGAGTTAAGGATTATTTTATTAATTTTAAAAAACAATATAAATCTGTTTTTACAAATTTGAGTATATAAATTTTCTTTTTTACTAAAATTTATATCAATTTTAAATAAAAATAATTACTTGGAGTTGTAGCTGTTCCACCATGTGTATGATTGAGAAAAGGATGATTCTTATATGTCTTGAATGTCAAAAAAAATCATAACAATCAATGTTAAAATTAATTCCATTTCCTTTCTTTATAGAACTGTCAACAATGCATATTTAGTCAACGTTCTTAGCTAACAACCTTTCTATTTTTCGAAATATAGAAGAGTAAATAAATCTCATGTTCCCATTATATCACAAGAATTATCTAAGACAGGAATATGAGATTCTTGTACTCTTATGGATTTCAATAATGAGAATGGTTTTTCAGATAATAACATTGACTCAATATGGAGTGTTGGCAGTTCAAACATGCCACCTCACCGTGAACAAAATAATCCACATATATATGAAAAAATTATTATATGAGTTATAATAAAATTAAATAAATTAAACATAAATATGAAACAATACATTAATTCTATGGAAAATTGTTTTACTGTATAAATATCAAGATTAACTATGTGATTCATCAGTTGAGGGAACATGAAGGAAAGTGATAAATGAAACACTATAGGGGTGAAATGATTTTGGGGGAGAAAAAGTAAGTGTATGTTTGAGTGTAGAGAGGCATGAAAGATAGATATACCACCCAAACTCAAAAAAGGAATCCAACTACATAATAAGACAATCTTTATGTGATTAATACTTAAAATAAACAAATAAAACATAGATATAAAATAATACATTAATTTTATGTAAAATTATTTTTCTATGAAAACATCAACATTACCTCTATGTTTGAGTAGAGGTAGCATTATTTCTCTTCATATAAAGGAAGAGGAAAAAACTTGACAGAAAGTTATAAATGTCAGTACTGCTGAAAGACATGAATGATGGAAAGACCACCCCAACATGAAAAAAATAATCCACATCTATAATAAAATTTTATGTGAGTATTACTAAAAAAATAAATTAAACATAAATATGAAACAATAAATTAATTCTGTGTAAAATGATTTTACTGTAAAAACATTAGGATCACCTCTATTATTGAGAAAAGGGAACATCGTTTCTCTTCCTGTGAAGGATGTACAGGAAAATTAAAGGAAAGTGATAAATTTCAAAACTACATAAAGGCATGAAATATGTGCATACCACCCTAACTCAAAAAAATAACCCACATTTATAAGAAAACAATTTTTATTTGAGTAATACTAAAATAGAGGAAATATATAATAACATTACCTTTACATCTTCCAAAAGTATTTCTATCATTACATTTTGTTTTTCCAATGTATTGGTAACATCATATTGTGCAGAAGACATTGTATGCATGATTAGTCAAACAATTAATTTAGATTATATGACTGTAGTAGGGAACATAAAATATTATGATGAAAAACATAGTATATTAAAAAAATTACCATCTCATTTAAATCTCTTAATTTTTTAAAGGTTTTAAGGATTTGGTTCCTCTATCAAGAAAAAAAACCCTATTTTTTGTCCCATATAATGTACCAAAAATTGTCTGCCTTGGAACTGACATGAACTAATTGTGATCTCACAAATAAATTATTATGCTCGATTGAATTTTCATCTGATCTAACAATTTCTTGACACCATGTGGACAGTTGACTAATTCTTATTTTTTGGATCTGAGACATAAAATACTTTCACTACTTGGGATTCCATTATAAACAACTCATCTCTTGCCCCATCCATACTAAAATTCACCTCCATGAAGCCCATTTCATCAAGTTTCACTGCACTTATATTTTAATCCCATTTTCAAATGAAAATCAAAACATCAAATTTTATATAATATAACTCATATATGTATTCGATAATTCCAGAAAATGTAATATTTTCATAAATTGGATTTCTATCCTTGGAACCAGATATGTTCAATTCTTCCACCACAAGTGTAACACCAGTGTTTTTCATCATACTACAGTAATCACATTCTTTTGTATAGAACATATAACTATTGATTAAAAAACTAGTGTAATATAAAAAATTTCATTTGGTCCTCTGGATAGCGATTAAAGGTTTTTGACAATTGAATTTTGATTTCTAGATATAACCTTATAAATTTGAACTCGGAATAATACTACAAACTGTTGATTATATGTATTTGATATCAATCCTTTAGTCCTTGATGGAATCAAAACGCTATGAATTTCATTGTTGGATTCAATGTATGGATAAAAATGTAGACTATTTTGTAAAAACTAAAGGTATGATTTCTCTTTCTCTACAAGGTTATTGTAAAACCATCTCTTCCAGAAATACCTTCAACCTTAAGGTGATCATCGAGATGAGACTTTGGGAGACCAGGGCTATCAAAATCTGATAGGTAATCGGTACATAATTAAATAGCTTCTTCTATAATATATAATTAATCAATACAAGCTTATGGATGACTTCAATTATGGACATATAATTACAAAATATTCATATACCATTCAATGTGGTGCATCTATCTATAATGGATAAGACCACATAGTGGAACCTATATAACCAATTTAACCATTAGGTGGACCATTATATCAAATAATTATAGTGGGAATAACATCTATAATGCACATAATATGATTACAACCTCCTTATTACTGATTGGAAACGTCACCGGGTCTATAAATATTCAGCATATAGCTTCGAAAAATTAGTAGAGTCTGGTTAATCTATATCGTAAATTTTAAGGAAGAATGAAATATAAAGAAATAGGCATCAAATATTGCATTAAAAAATGACATTCATGCTACATTAGTGCTTGTAACTTCAAATTAGTCATTTAAATTACATTCTAGATATTTGATGAACACTTTTGTGTAATATTTAAACTATTAAAGAAAATAAAAATTTGAAATTTTTACTATCGGGATAGAGTCTAATCTATTAGAGTAAGAAAATTCTACATTTTATCCTTCACTGGTTCTAACCCTTCCTTTATCCCCATGTCAACAATGTACAACCTATCCTTGATGTCATCCTTCATTTTTAAAGTAGCATTTTGTAACATGCTAATAAAACTATCAAATAAATATTCTTTCTACATGCATGACATCATAAAAATGTCTGACATAAAAATAATTCAAATACATTAATTCAATGAAAATTGATATCTTCTTCCAACATAATTTTGTAATATTTTTCAAAAATGGTTTACCAAAAATAATGTCAATATTTTTTAATTTATCATACAGTTGATCATCCATTATTGGAGACGATGTTGTAACTTATTCGATATTCCCATCAAATTATATTGTCCAGGGTTTGTATTTATGTTGTCGAGGTAAAAATTTATGATTTCCAAATAACAAAGTCTTCAAGGAATGTTTCAACCGGACTTACTATTCAAAATTTTCATAATAGGGACACCTCAACATTACTTTAATGCTATAGCCTGATAAATTTCCATAATATGGGAATTCATTTATCATCCCATAAAACATGGCCATCAATGTGAATTATTCACATCTTTGAGGATCATACATAGTTAAACCTCTATCTCACATCAATTTAAGATCTTCAATCAATGGAGCCAATTAGAAAACAATATAATTTCCTTGTTTATTTGGTCTATATATGAATAGAGAAAACATAATGTATTTGTGCTTCATGCATAACCATGGAGGAATGTTATAATTTACCAACATGATAGGCCATGTACTGTGTGTACTAATTTATACACCAACAAGATTTAATCCATTAGTAGATAACGTAAGATAAAAGCTTCTAAACTCATTTCCAAATTCAGTATACTCGTTAACAATTTTCTTTCAATAAGGAGAATATACTAGATGACGTAGGTTACCATCATTAATTATGGTATATGTATTCTATTTAAATAATATCATTGTTTCCTAATGTCTATAAAGTATTTTAAACCATGGAATGATAGGAAATTACCATACATATTTCGAATGACATGATTCATTTTTCCTATATCGATTTGCGCCCCACTTAGGGAATTTTATGAGTGATTCAGGGTCATTGGAAAATAACATTCAATTAGTTAGACAAGCATATATATTTTAGAGATCATACCCATTGAACATAGAATTAGTTTTGCATCATATGTTTGACATGGTTGTTCATTTTATTCTGGTAGCATATGATTCGGGAGATCAAGTAATTCTGTAATGATGGTGTCACTCTATCCATTGCCATCTTTAAAATTATAAAAATTCAATACAGATGAAAATGTTTTGAATTTAACACTACCTGTATACAATGGTCTCTTATCACAACTATTTTTCTTCACAAGAAACTTTGGACAATCACAAAGGTTATCTTTAATTTTAATTGTCATTTCTTCCATGTGATATCCATCATCATTTTCACCGGTATTCATATCAAATGATCCATAGACCACAGTATCACCCCAATTGGTGTGAAAGTTCAGTTTTCCCATATTTAATACAACAATTATAGCTTTAATATATTTCATGACATAAAAAATGTTATTTTAACTCTTCCATACTAAGTTTTCTTGAATAGAAACAATGTAAACACCGACAAAGGATTTAAAAAGTGTTGTAAGCATGGTCTATTGAAAACTTGATGAACTCATTAACCCCATTTTCATACTCTTTTTTCAAACAATTAGCATGCATCCATTTTCAATTCATATCCATCCTATTGGATTTATAAAATATGAATTTTTTAAAATAAACAAATAAATACATATAAGATATTCATTATTAGGTGAAATTTATAGACAATTATAATAAAGGAAACTTAACATTTTATTGGTTCAAATATTTTCAGTATGCTTTGAAGTAAATGTGTAACTGAATTTAATAAAATAATCTATCCACTATGGTAGGTGTTATCATTTGAATTCAATAATAGGTGAAAGTTATATACAACTGTCATGATCATCATCTCATCCACCAAACAATTATCATTTCCATTTTTTATTTAACACATATCCTCCTTCTCTTGTGGATATACAATTATGTTCCTTGAAATACTCTAAGTGGTAGTCATCCATCGGATGAAAACTGCTCAGAGTAGTATAAGAGACATTAAAGAGATGGTGGATGAGTCTCAAGAAAAAAATTTAAATAACTATTTAGATGATAAAAATAATGAGGATGAAAGTTTTCTATAAAATAGATGGGAGATGAGTATCAAGGAACAAATTGAAATAATAACTGATGATTGATGCACATCAAGTCTTTATCAAACCCCTTAAACAAATGAAAATATAATATAGGAAATTAAGTAGTAATAATAAACCTAAATATGATAAAAAATAATATAAACTATCATTCAATCAACTATAAGTTCTAAAAATGTATTGATAAAACCTTTTAATAAATAAAGAGTTATTTCATATTAATGGATGATAATCAGATATTCCTAGGGTAAAAACCAATAATTGTATACATAAAATGATGAATACATAAAAATAAACTCTAATATATATAATTTGAAAACCTCTATTCTATTTTTTTGAACAAGTAATATAACAACCTAAGGAATTATTACATTTAATATTAATGGTATATCAACATTTTTAAAACATCTCAAGACTCTTTGGAAGTAATGTTGCCACACCGACTCATCGAAAGAATTATAGGGAGGTTATCACATCAAATCTACCCATTTGAAGGATTCAAGGGAGGCTATATAATTCACATTGACCCATCCTTAAGATTATATAGAGGTCCATAAATTAGTTGGCATAATGAAATAATACACACCAACAAGATGTACCACAAAAAGGGATAAAAACACAAAAAACCTTATAACATCTATCCCAAACATACTTTCATCTATTGAGACATAATGCCTCCCATGAAGTCACATTTTCTAAGTGGACTACCCATACATCACTCATAAATCTATGTGGAATCAAAAAATTAACATAACTATAAAACATCACTCCCCATATGAAGTCTATATTACATAAATATAAATATAACTAGTCAATTTAATATGCTAGGAATTAGTCTCATAGGCTACCAAACCACCACAATTGAAATTGATACATAAAAAATCATATAGATAATTTAAAATGGAATCATACTTGTACCATATAGTTAATTTCACTGTTTATCCAAAAAAATAAAGTATGATTCATCCACATGTTCACAAAAATAAAAGAGTATCTCTCAAATCCCCTACCTTAATTCGCAGCCACATTTTAGATGGAAAGAGTTTCTCATTTGGCATAGGAGAAAATATAGGAAGCCTCATTGTATAGGTGTTTCACACTGTATAAAATCCAAGCATCAAAAGGGACAATATCCATAGAACAATCTCTAAAATGGCTAAATCACCACACATATAGTTGCAAAATAGCCTCCACCATAGCCAGAACCATTTATATTTTACACCCTGAGTTCCCAAAGATAAAGTAGAGAAAGAATTACATTCGAGAGAAATTAGGGAAATAGTTACATTCGAGCATTGGATTATTTCGACCCTTTAATTTTTTGAGACTTGGATTTAATCCTCTAAACTATTAGATCATTGATTCGAGCCACGATTTGATCCTTGATTCGA
Organism: Viscum album; assembly: GCA_963277665.1. NCBI lineage: Eukaryota > Viridiplantae > Streptophyta > Magnoliopsida > Santalales > Viscaceae > Viscum > Viscum album. Next base: position 225,153,125 of record OY728131.1, on the reverse strand, counting down.
GTTTAGATTCACCGAGGAGGAGTGATGAAAAAGGTTGTCTTCTGTAGAAATCTTTAGATATCGTGAAGAGTTCTTGACTAATTAGGGGTTTTTATATAAATCAGTAGACTTTTATCAGTTCTTCTAAAAAATAATTGATAAAGATCCATTTTTTTATCACTTAAGTATTAACCATTGATATAAGGCATCTTTATCAGCACTGATAAAGATCAAGCATTATCAATGCTCATTAATTAATCGCTCATAAATGATTTATAATTATAATTATACATAATTTGTCTTATAAATATATATATATATAATAAATTAATTTGAATATAAATATTTTAAATGTATTTTTTATTTAAATATATTACTTCTAATTTTATAAATATTTAAATATTTATTTTTTATTTATAATTATATAAATACTTTAAAAAAAATTAAAATTTATATCATTTAATATAATTATATATATATATAATATATATATATATATATAAAATATGTATAAATATAATTACACTAAATATATTCATTATTTTAATAAATTTATTATAAGTTTAATGACTATTTACATATATATAATTATTGATTTATAATTATATAATTTTCTTAAAATGATATTTATTTATTTATAATTATAAATATATAAATGTAAAAATACAGTAAATGTATATTTATAAATATATTTATTTATAAACATTTTTTTTACAAATATATTTTTAACATTATTAATGAATATTTAATCTTAAGTGTATGCATGTTAAATATGAGTGAAATTGAATAAATTAAAAATGAGTACACTTTAACAATATAGAAAAAATGAATAAGTTTTATTAATTAGATATATATTATTAAAAAATACGGACATAAATTGAAATAAAGATGATTACATGTTGGAAAATATTAAAACATTCTAAATAAATAAATATAAAATAAAAATGCATTAATTACTTATATGTGAAATTAATATAACACTTTTGATTTATGTTAAATTAAAAAATAAAATGACATTCAATTATGTACATTAGTCGATGTAATTAGTTAGTGTTATTAATTCAAATTATTTTTTAATTACAAATAATTATATACTAAATACAAGACTATTTAACATAAAGAATAATTATTTTCGTCACATAAATCATATTTATGTACATTCATATATATCTACATATTTAGTATATACTATTAATTAAAATTATCAATAATTATTTAAATTTTTTTTTTTAATATTTTTCTCCATTTATTATTAATATTTATTATTTTTCTAACTTTCATTTGTTTAATTTTTATTTTACATATATCTATATATTTCATATATAAAAATTATTAGTATTTATATTTTATATATAGTATAATGAATTTATTCATTTTTATCAATAAAAATTTAATTACTAAAATTTATAGTTTTTTATAATTTTATTTATTTAATTAATTATTTAATTTATTCGGCCCTTTATCATCACTAAAAAGAACTGATAAATGATCCATTTTTGAGGGGGGGAAATAAATCTTTGATAAAGTGTGCCCTTTATCAGCGCTACAAATAAAGCACTAATAATGTGTACCTTTTACCAGTTCTAAAAATAAAGCACTGATAAAGGGTAACCTTTAGGAGAGCTAACAAAACACTGTTAAATGTTACCTTTTATTAGTGCTAAAAAATGATGATAAATGGTACCATTTACTAGTGCTTTTTTTAGCGCTTATAAAGGTTCCCTTTATCAATGCTTTTTTTCAGGTGCTGGTAAAATCCAGCACTGTAAAAGTTATATTTTGTTGTAGTGTTCTTATTTTAGGCCTATCAAATATATTTGATGAATGTAAAAAATATTTGATTATATAAAATATATATTTCATTAATATCATTAGCCAATAATAATTAATTTAATTTTTTAGTATAAAAAGAATTTTTGATTATAAAAATAGTTTTTTTATAAAAATATTTTCTTTATATTCAATTGGTTATTATATTAAATCCTAATTAATTTGTAACCAATGAACACAACCATGTATTTTTATAATTTACATTATACTATTCATAACCACCAACTGAACAACTAGGTTGTATCTTATTATATTAAATAATAATATTTCTAATAATATATATTATTGTTCGATAAAATTCGACCTAGCATGTTACGCAAGCCATCGAGGAAAGTCATTCAAGTGTTCAACGTAATATAACCTCAGTGATCCTTATAGAAGAAGAGAAAAAGTATGTTATATTTAGTGAAAAAATTAAAGTAGTGTTGTGTATAACTAAATCCAAACTTAGTGCTATAAAATAACTATTTTCAGTCATGCATGAAATAAAGAATATCAAAAAGGATAAATTAATTTGAAAAAAATATTTCAAAAAATCTATGGGTGTTACAATCTTGAATAATAAACTTATGTTAATTACTACTTTCTTAAGAAAATTTTAAATTTCATGATTTATTTTATTTTATTTAATATCATGTTATATATAATTAATTAATTAAGCTCACATTAGATGTTTTGACGATATTTGACTCATATGTCAAAAATGAATTTAGTTGGACGACAATGGTCAAAGAGGTTATTATTAAAACATCACTAGAATAATAATTATAAAACAAATATTATTTTTATAAATAAATTATACTTTTAAACCCAATCATGAAAGATGGTTTTGAAAAAAAAACAATGTTAGAACTATGAAGGCAGTAGGATGTACATATGCATGAGTAACGTTTCCTATTTTTAATGATCATTAGGGAAACAATGTAAGTATTATTTAATATTTACAGAGTGATATTCACAAAATAAATAGAACAATTACTTAAATATAATCATAAATATTTATGTATATATATTTATATATCATCCATGTGATGTGGTGATTAAAAATTAATCACATCTCTTCATGGAGGTGGTAGTCCACACGTACACATGAACACCATTATTATTTTTTAGAAAGTGATAATTTAAGAAAATAAATGATATATTACTTATAAAAAATTTGAAATATTTCATGAATATCATATATATAAATTTAATCTATCATTATAACCATTCATGAGATGCATTGATGGAATGAAAATTACATCGGTTTGCAAGGGAATAGTCCACCGTACACACGGATGTAGGTTTCATTCCCCATTTTTTGTAAGAGGAAATGGATATAGGTTATCCCCTAATCCTAAAAATTCTCAATATATAGATGATACTGGTGTTATTATTTTATCATGTTTGAATAACAATTGAAGTAGTTAGAAGAAGTAATTATCTGAAAACACTTGATTGAGAACTATACCTATTCATCAGACAACCTCTTATGGTTTACCCAAAATGTTATAATAGGATTGTTTTCTGATCAAAAAACTGATTTTATGATGTGGGGGGTGATTTAAGGATGAAATTTGGGTTTGTGTTTTCTGAAATAGAATTATTTTGAAGTATGAATAAAAGGGGAGAGTAACTGCCCTTTAAAATTGAGGGGAGATGCACTCTTGAAATTTCTTAAAGTATTAAATTAACAGACATTAATTCTCATATTAAAATGAATCCAAATTGAAGAGATTGTAGTAAAATTTGAGGGTGAGTTTAAATCTTATAATACAATAAAAATTGGACAATTTTAGGTGAAGCTCTCACCCTTAACTTTTATTTTTAACAATTTTAACCCTTTTAAAAAATTACCGTTGTATTAACGTTTTTACGATTTAAGGGTCAATAAAGAAACATTAAAAATAAAAATGTATTATAAATTTTCCATGATTTATATTAAATTACATATCCCATTTTATTTTCCGAATATAACATTTGAGGGATTTTAAATCCTTTAATAAAACATCTCTTACTGTAAAATATCCTTATTTTCAATTTTGACACAATTCATTTAATTTGAATTTTAAAACATCCAAACAAGGATGGAATTATAATATATAACATTAAAAAATCCCTAAAATATTATAATTATATAATTTTTAATAAAAATATTTTATTAAAAATATATAAAATTTTATATTTTTAAAACCATTTATTTTATTTTTCTTTTATAATTAAATAATTACCGCGTCGGCATTGCATTAACATTTAAGGTAATTATTTTATTACAAAATAGTATAAATAAATTACAATGATATAAAAAATAATTCATATTTAAAATCAATATTGAAAACTGAAAATAGGTTATTTTTATCTCTTTAACAAAACATTATAGTTATTAAATGCAAGAAAGTGACATTTTTGGTTTTTCATTACATAAAGTATTATAAATATCACAATCCAAGACATATAGAAACAAAAGGTCATATATTTTATTTTATATTGATTATGAATGAAATATAAACATCCAAAAATAATAATTTAAGTGTTATGTTTACTTATTAGTTCTTATCAAATTATTTTTTCCCTTTATTATCCCATTTAACCTTTTTAGTGTGGTGAATTGTTTTTACTATTTTTACTATTTATTATGGAAAACATTAAGTTGGAATTATTAAATAATATATGTTATGATTATTCAAAATATTGGATCCATTTTACTATATTTAATATCTATATATGTGGCTTAAATTTATCTTATAAGTATCCCACAAAGTGTGACAAAAAATAAGTTTTTGAGAAGATGTATTTTCAGGCTATTAATGATCTTATATTTACCCCAAGTCTAGAAATAATAATTATATGAATTTAAATTCATATAAATAGATATATAATATAAAAATTTTATTTAAATATTTCCTTATTATTTTTATTTTAATTATTTAAAATGGATATGCTTTATGTACATAAAAACAATTTTTAGAAAACTGTGTTTTTAAGCATAAAAATAAACTTCTCCAAAATAGGGAAATTTACTAATTAAAAAGAATTTAATTATATTATTAGAAATAAAAAGGTTCATATTTAACTTTAATACCAAATAAAAATATAATTGGTCTTTGATATTTCTTTATTTAATGAAAATAAATGATAGTATTTGAAAAAACGATAATTTTCACTATTCACTAAAAAATAAATCATTTTAGAAAAATATAAAAAATAAATTTCAGGATAATTTTTTATGGTGAATTAAAATATGAAATAAAAATTTTTAAATTAAAATTATATAATTTTTAAATTAATATTTTAAATAAAACATTATAAGAAAAGAGTTTAACGAAACCATTTACTTTTTCATTTTAAAAAATACTTAATATACTTATAATGATTATAAATATATATTTCCGCAATACTAATAAATATGAAAATGTTTATTATTTCATTAATTAGGTTTTTACACTAGATATATTATTCCCTTTTAAATTATTGATTATATTTGGGTGGTATATTATCACTTGGTACTTCCAACAAATCTTTCTTAAGTTCACAATGTGTTCCAAACATCTCTCTAGAGGAAGTATATACTTCATCCTTCACATGTAATGAACTCAGTGGTTGTCCAACTAGATAGATATATATCTTATGAAGAAACAATGGTGGAAATTATTGATTATATATAAAAACTATTATGATACTAGACCACTCATCTAATCAATGTTTTTTGGTTAAACCATAAATTTTAGGAGGCTACAAGGGAACCCGAGGATGTGATGAGGTATAAGTTTCCTCTCTTTTTTTGTATTATAGTGAAAAACTTTTTACGGTGAAATTATTTTAAGGTATAATAATGTAATATTCTATGTTTTTATGATAGATTTATCTTTAAATAAATATAACTTTTTTGATATATTTTTTTACATGGAATGCCAAGTTTAAACAAACTACTATACACCATTGAAATATTTTTATATGATAGTTATCACATATTTGTTGGATAATAAGTTATCAATAATATCAACCACATTATGAAAAATATTTATAAATAATTTATTTAATTTAAATTGGGTTTTTAACTCTTAGTAAATAAGTACTAAATTGTTAGAAAATTCATTTTATTCTTCAAAAATACGTTCTTTTCAAAAATATTTTTTATTTCATTATCTATGTAGATATTATAAATAATTTACAAAAAATATAGAAAATAAATTTTATGAAAATTTTATCAATTTTTAAACCAAAATATTAAAATTAACAAGTGGTGTTTTTTTTTGCGATTTTCCAAAAACTTAATTTTTTGGAGAATAGTAAAAATTCTGATTTCTAAAGAAAATTTTATTTTATTTTATAGTATTTGAAAAGATTGATTTTTATTTGTATTGGTTTTAAAATTCCATTAGTATATTTTAGTAAAAATTAATTTAACTTATAACTTTTGGATCAACATTATAGTTAATCTTGGTGTAGAGCCCCGAACTAGATTAGGTGCCACTAAGATGGGGGAGTAAATTACTAGTACAATTGTTTTATGAATTATTTTAATTTTGAGTGATGAGGTTACTAATAAACTATGTGATATCTCTCAATCTCCCCTTCTATTCAGTTTAAAAAATATAGATACCAACACACAATATACACAAGGTTTGATAAAATCCCACTCCTTGCTGCAACCTCTTATTCCCCTTAGTTATAGATTCTTCACTGTCAAACAAGTGATTACACAATTCCCATCTCTAAATTAAAGAATTATTTATTTAATATTAAAATTAAATACTTATCCTTCTCTTATCTCCAATTGGGACACTACTCTTACTTTTGAGTCCAACCGAAAGACATTTTACTTTCATCTCTAACTAAAAGACTTCACCTACTCTCATCTCCAACCATGAGACTTCTCCTAATTTTAAATAAAAATGAAAGACTTATTCTTTTATTCATGTCTTGATCCACTATAGAATGATATTTCAATATTCATCCAAGATATTTATAAATTTAAATTTCTCATGTACACTTCAAGTGAATTCAACATATACTAATGAGTCTTGTATATCATCTTCAATAATTTTTGTCACCTATATATAATTAGATGCCTCAGTACAACTATTCAAGGGTTGTTCATACTGATTCAGTTGAAGTCTCGAACTCAATTTTTGTGTAAAATTAATTTACAATATATATATATATATAATGTATACTATATATAGTACTCACTCTTTATGCATGTATGAAACAATGTATAGCCTTCTCAACCAAATAACCTAGCACATGTAATTTCATCATTTCTTATTTTTTGTTCTATTTATGTTTATTATGTTTTAATTTTTCATAAGTGTTTATTATTTCCCATTTCATGTGTGCATGCATTTTCCACTTTCTTACATCAATCTCCAATTAACACCTCATATAAACTTCATGCATGCATGTTATCAAATGCATGCATATTCTATGAAAATAGTTTATACAAGTATAGTTTCACTCTTATTATGAGTGAATGTATATCATGCATGTTTTAGTGTAACTCTTGATTCATATTGTCTTCATATAATATATGTTGTATCTAACAGAGTCCATGCCGACTAGGAAGATAAATCATAAGGATATTGTGAAATCCCAAAGGGATTCACATAATAAGTTCTTCATAAAGCTATTTTAGTGTGTTAAAAACAAGTCAATTAATCATTAGATATCTTCTTCACAAGAGTATAGTTATTCATAGAACCTCTTCATAAAATAAGGGGTTTCATGGAACTTTTTTTTATTCAAAAAACAATAGCTCCTATCAAATGATCAGTAGACACTCTCTCAACACTGACAATATTTATATAGGTGAGTTCACAGCTCGTTAATTATGAGAACCATGTTGCTTAAATTCTATGAGAAATATTATATGTCATGTATATTAAAACACCTTAAGCATTCATGAATCCTCAAATTATCTACATCAAAAAACATAACATATTCTCTTATGTGAGTTTGTATTTGATCCTTATGTTCATGCAATTTTTTCATTGTTCTTCTCCTAATTTCAAATCTAAAAAAAACATGTATCCAATTTTCATTCTTCAAGATAATTTTCATTCGGGGAAATATTATTCATTGAATATCTACATGTATGAAATATAACGATTTCATACGTGGAGTTTTTAAGTCTTACTGTCTCATAAAATTGGCATCATAATAACCATGGACACCTAAGATTAAATAATGGATGTAACTTCCTCTATTAATCAAGTGTACCAGAACACACTAGAATCAGGAGGTTGAAGGATATTGCTCACATTGATCAGATCATTTAGATCAACCTCATTGGATGTCTAAATTTTATATATAACTCATTAAATAATAAGAACGGTGTTCCTGGATTAATTCTTCTACATTTATTATCTATGTGGTTGATTTGTGATTAGTAAATTATTATCTTCCTCTTCAGCATTGATAAAAAATAAGGGTCAACACCCACAATAAATCAGAAATGGGATACCCATGCCACGCCTCACCTATACTAGCATACCAACTCACTCCCATGTCCTATCACCAGAGTGCACTTCTGTAGGCCCAATACAGCCAACCTCTTCCGTTTTTCCATGTGGGATACCCTAGATGGCTCCCATCCACATGGTTTATCCCTTCTTCGAAAATTCCTCAGTTGAGCTGGGTAGGGTAGCTTGTATGGTTGAATGTCTTTTTTATAATAAGGCTACCAATTAGCCAAAGATGAATTCCATGGAATATACTCAATATTATTATCCAATAATTTTTTATAATAAAATATATGTATTTATATTTATTTCATGGCCTTTATTAATTCCATTCATTGATTCCTTCATGAAAATAATAATTTTCATGGTCTTCACTCCATTCTCCAACATTGTAAATAATGTGTTATCCTTGGCACAAGGCTTTGAGATTTATGACCTGTTCAACAATCATCATAATTACAAGGATAAATTCTAAAGCAAGAAATCCAATTCCATGAAATTTATCTATAATAATTCTCAAATAATCACCACTTCATATCAACTTACTAAAAACAGATTGACACATCATTGACAACAAATATATCACTGGGCCCAACAATGTCCCCCCTTTTATTTTCTTGTGAATATATCTCAAAAATTTTAAAGTCAATATGTGTGCTCAAAATCTATCACCCTTATTTTCAATCAAATGAAAATGGTAAGTTTGGGGCCTTTTTCATCACCTTAATTTTCCCAAAATATGTTCACCTCCCTTATATGAGAATTTCTTGAACACTTCTGAGATAGGGATGATATCACATGTGTCTGTTACAAAAGATCCATTAATTAATCAAATCTAATTCTACATGGTCTAACCTGATGTATAAAATAAGATAGAGAAAATGATGAATTTCCATTCCATAATTAAACTACTATGCATGTGAAATCATGAATAGAAATTCTCAATTCTCATTTTATGGGATATAAAAAATCATATGATTCAATAAATTGCTAAATCATGAACACACTTTAACCAACACATCAGAATGTTCCAGTAAAAATATATAGTTCCCCCTTTGTATGATATTTTCATCAACCAAGAACTCCCCCATAATTTATATTATTAATAAAATTATGAATGAGGGATGTAATTTTTAATGTCATACCACATATTTAAATTTTATAAAGATGTTCAAAAGTTCCATAGTCACTACGTAGTGATGATTTAATAACATCATCTCATAAATGATTCCCCTCAAGGGATGCATCCACCTTCATCAATTCCTTTCACATTAGTACACAATCATATATATATATATATATATATATATAATAGAATAAGGAAATAAATATATTGTTTTTAGAAGAAAATATGAGATTGAGAGCTTCCTCTCATATTAGGATACCAGTTCCTTCACAACATAGCCTTTAAATTTTGTGGAATATCCATTTCTATTATATTAATTTGAGAATATAAAGACCCAAATGCTTTCATTTTAATTTTAAAATGATCCCACTGATTAGGTATAATATCTATGAAGTTGTGTGGAGCATGTCTATATTTACTCCACCTTTCAAACAAGTCACCATATTTGTGTGAATTATAATTTTTTAAAATCAACTTAGGATGAAACATTCTTTACATTAGATTTGGAATGTTTTCCAGCTTCCCCCCAATTTATTTTCCAATTTATATTACTTTATCTAAACAACTATGAATTATTTTATGAAATTATCTATATTCTTAGAAGCACGAAATGACTTAAAAATATTTTTAAATTGAATCCTCTTCCCTTTCACAACATAGGGAATATTCCCTAATATTATAGTAATTAACCTCTTGAATATGTAACATTTATTCTTAAATATGCCACAAACTCCTTTTAAACATTCACATCTATTCTAATTTTCCATCTTGGATGGATTTTTGGTCACCAAATATTTCCTTTTGGTGAAAATTAGTTTAATAGTATTCTTTTTCTTTTCACATTCTAGATGGACTTATCACTTTCTTTTTTGACCTTCCTACCTTTTTGTGGTATTCTTTTCACATTGTTAGATTATTTGTGTATGATTGACACATACAAGCACTTATCATAATAGTGACCACTTTTATTCCCGTATTCAAATAAATTTTCAAATCATTCAGATCTGTTCTTTTTAAATATATTTATTTCTATGGAATTATCTAATCTGATAGATATATTCTCTTTTATTTAGTTTTGTCTCGCTTTATTTTGTAATTTTGTGATTTTTAAGTACTTAAAAGTTTTTACAACATTTTAGATCTTTGTGTATGAACATCCCAAAAAACTAACAACAATATATGAATCCATTTATATTATTTTCTAGTGTATCTTTTCCATATTTCACAGATTACAAATCTTTCTTTTTTTGAGTGGAACCATAAATCTTTTGCACAATTCTTGGGGAATATCTCTTCATGCGTGTTTTCTCATCCAATCTTTAGGTTGTGATATTATCAGTATATTTCACCATCTATAATTTCACAGAGTTTAGTGTGAAACCTATACCAACACTTAAAACATCATTAATATAGATTTTGATTTCTATGCTATGGGATAACATCTTCATGTTATATTTTTCCATTCAATTGGTTGAATATCTAATTCTATTCTTAGTGCCATGATCCTCAATGCATACTTGTGTGGTAGCATCACTTTTTACAGAAATTTGGAAGTTCCATCTTTTGGTGATTATTGATTCTTCAATTTTTCCTCCTACACTAGACAATTCATGTTGAGTGGGTTCTTTTTTTATTAGAATCATAAAAAATGGATGAAAATCAAAATGAAAACTATAAATCACAGTTTTCACTCCAAATCTACAAATCAGAGATTCCATGAAATACACCATCACCGTACTATAGATGTTTAAGAATGAAAAATTTCATGCTACAAGATCACTAGCATTCTAGTACAAAAAATTGAGCAAATGCAACAAGGGTCGTTGATAACACCATAGATACCAGCGGAAGAAATAGCAACAAGGGTCATTGAGGAGATTGACGAGTACTTTGGAAGGGAAAAGGTCCATTACTTAATGATCTGATTCTGTTGGGCTTGGTTTTCCGGCTACTAGTAGTTCAGTGGCCTCCTGAACAGCATGATGTGCGACTCAGGATGATGAATAGAGTAGTGAACCCATCCTCAAATCTGCTGAACGCCAATCGCACACCATTCATTTTTAGAGAGGAGGCGATTCTTGGGGATAATCTTAGCGACTTCGGGTGGGAGAACCACATCCCTATACTCATTGGTGTCATCGAAATACTTCTTCTAATACTGGATCTGGACCATGTTTTCAGTTTTCTGCAAACCCTAGGAAGGATTGTGGGAAAGGGGGAGATGAACAACCGAGTGAGTTCTTATAATTCTCAAAAATTCCAAATATATCTTCTCATTCCTCATTCAACATAGTCATTTATTTACAATAATTTTTTTTAAATTAGTTTCATTATTCTTAACCTTATTTTCATTATCCATTATTTGAGTATATTTGAAAAACAAAAATTATTTTTGTAAATTTTCAAGTGAATAGAATGATTCTATAAACACTACATCAAATGTAATGTCCTGGATCCACATGTATTTACCCTTTTCATGTGTTTGAAGATCAAAGTGCTCGGAGGTGTCTAGTAAGAAGTTTTGATGAGTTTAGTTAAGTAAAAGCTGTAAAGGGTGGATTACAAATCCTGTAACTATATTACATGAAATGAAATATTATTTCAAAGGTTGTCCTAGAATGATTCACAACATGAAAAATTTTACATGACAATAAATTCAGACTCACAATGTGAAATACTTTAGGGTTTGAAAAATAAAATAAAATTTAGAGGTGAGTTGTTTTTTGATGAAACCTGACCTCAAGGCATTACACGACAGGAAGGGGGATTGCACACTATGTAATACCCTAATATAATATGTTTTAATTGTTTTTTTGGCAGTTGTTTTTATCAACACGTACAACTGTGATAGCTCTTCGTCAACCCCAGCTGACCCAGAGATCCTTTCTACAGCGTTTTGGGGATTCCTTCATCAATGACTGATCCCTAGCTCCCTTATTTGATATGTAGCAATATTTCATCAATATATGGTATTATATACCTCAGTTCTAGTAATTGTTTTGATCTATTTTCTCCTATTTCTATTTTCCATGAGATGGTGCATGATCTCTATGTTTCTAACAGAGTTTTCTTGATAGTTGGTTGGTGCGGTTATGTCGCGGTGTCTTCGGGTGGATACAGTTATTAAGAGAGAGGTTAGCATGATCCGTTATCATGAAAAGAAATTCAAGAACCTTTTTAAGTAGGGGATTCAATTCTTCTATATTTTTTTAAATACAATTGTATAGTTAGCATAATTTATCCTATTGGATCACAATGAAATTGACCTAATTAAATATTTGAACTAGATCAATGAATTTGCATCAATAGCATGGTGATGTTATTTTTTTATACCATGAGAATGCTTGCCTATTTATTTTCTAGATGGTGTGATATCTATTATTTCCATGATTTAGAATGTAGTTCTTGATAGAAACTGGAAAATAATGTAAATTGGATATTAATTGACAATTAATTGGATATTTGGTTAAAGAGGTAAGTTTAATAAAATTAGTTTTTGTTGTTGTAATTTTATGATAATAAAATTGATGCATTATGCACATTTCATGGAATAGGACAATCAACCTAAAGAATATTTATTCTTGTTGAAAAATGATTAAGGGAATGATAAATTAATTTTATTAATTAATTTATGATAACTTGAGAAGCTTGTTTATTAGGTTTCCCATAGTTGTAACCTTAATAAAGAATTGGTTAATTCAAGATGGAATTAGAAATAGTTTTTTGAATAAAATATAATGCATTAGCAGGCCCTGAGTTACCTACATTCTTGTAATGTCCAAGTGCCTATTCATTGGAGCTGTGAGAGATCATTTTATGTGAATGATGAATTCCCTGCTTTAGGGATGGTATCTCATTGCTATATTGTTACCAATTCTTGTGATGTGCTCTGGATATTTGAATTTTGGAATGTGGGGTGGGGAGTCCCTAATGTGACGTGAGCCTAGAGGGCTGTTGTGGTATGTTGGGTAGGGAGGTTTTGTTGTTGTAGTAGCATTTGATGCTTAGAGTGGCGAGATGCATCAGTTTATGCATGTGGGTGTCAGGGAGGACACTTGTGATGATGGAACATATTGATACCGGGATTGCCCATTGATATGAATATGGGATTCTTTTTTAATATGTTCTTTTTCAACTACTTTACTTTTCCTACATATTGAGGAATATGGTTTTTCTTACTATACTTCCTAGAGAGGTGAAGATGTGTGGGGTATGACCCGTGGTTTTTGTGTTTAGATTATCATAGTTGGATGGTTCTATACTCCTATTGTAGGTAGAAAAGACCTGATGGGTAGTTCATATATTCATAGTGTTGAGACCATTTTGTTTGGTATCTTAGAATGTTTTGGTAGAATACCTTGAAATATAGAAAGTTGTAATGTTGTTAAATAAATGAATAACTATTTTACCCATGGGTTTGGAGCTCACTGGGATGAAATGCGGGGGTTGTACTTCTGAAAAGATGTGTACTCAGTTTTCTTATGCCTGGAGGGCATGAATCTTGCTATAATTCTAATAGAAAGTGATGTGGAATTGATAATGGTTAATTAATGATCAAATAAATAATTAACATAAATTATAATTGATGAAAAGGTATAATGTAACTTAATGAATATATTTAAAATGGTTGTGTGATTGTAGGATATCTAGTCTTAGTAGTGGAAACCAGGAGTCCAAGAGACATGAGCTACAATTGATTCTAAGACTAGGTTTTTACCATAGTGTGGTTGTGAGATATATTATATCCTATACTTTATATGTTTTTATACACCACTCCACCATGTCGGTTAGATAAAATGACACCCCAAATATTCCAAGATAAGTGGAGGGGGTGTTTTCCCCAACATCTTAGTGGGAGGATGGAAGGCTAACTACCCCATTTGACCCCTCACTATTCTCTTGGTATTTACTTGTTATGGTATACATGACAACTACTTTTACCCATATATGTGTGTAGAGGTCTATAATGAATTGTGGTTATTTCACACACATATATTTCGGATAGAGTTTTCTATGGACAACTATAGGTGTAATGTGTGTAGATTGTGATGGATTGAGGAACCTTACTTTGTGTATGGGTTGTGATAGATTCTGGTATAACACTAAACCTATGATACCCATTATGATAGCTGTGGTGGCTCACAAAAAATATCTATTTACCTTTGGTTATATGGATGTGACGGTTGTGTTTCATGAGGTACATGTTGTGGTTCATCTCTCAAGTGTCTTTGGGACGCCCTTTTTTGAGTGAGATGCTTAGCACATGCGACGTTTGGGAAAAGAAAAAAACCAGTGGGGAAATGGTAGCAGGGTAACCATGATATTATTTATAATATAACCGTCTATTGTATGTGATAATTGGTGAGAGTAGCCATGGTGTGTCTGGGAACTTAATATACCTATTTAAGTGATGAGTTAGTTTCACTTGTTGTTCACTGTTCTTTAGCTTCCCTTATTTACTTTTGTACGAGAGGCTCCAGGGAGGATCATACTGTGAATACTTTTATACTCACCCTACATATATACAAACTGTTTTTCAGGTCAGTTGGAAAAGGATAGAGATCCGGCTTGTTAATACTAGCTTGGGGTTTTGCAGGAGCTGTTTGGGCATCATTGTCACTTTTTTTATTTTCATTTGGTACTTTTAGTTTTTACTTTCAGTTTTAATATTTCTTTCATGACATTACATTTGTTTTATTGTGTTTCTTTTACTTGTAGTTTGAGAAAGAGTTGGTTGGTGTCTATCTTATATCTCTCTTCCACATATTTTCTCTTAGATGGTAATACCTTCAATATGTGTGTTTTCTATACCCTCAGTTCTATTCTCAAACCCAAGGGCTATTGGAGGCAGGAATCAGGGGTAATTGTCTCTATTCTCACTTTTTCAGCCTAGGAGGGGTACACTTTGTGGGGAGGGAGCCATGACAAAGTGGTATCAGATTTCTAGTTTAGGTATAAGATGGAGTTGGAGTTAGGCACAGGTGAAGTAGCAATGGGTTTGTAGGGAAACAGTGTCTGCTACATTTTTCAAGCACCATAAACACTACAGATCGACTAATACATAGGTATTTAGGGATACACATGATTTGATTCATGGAACTTTAAGCTTACGGTGGCTAATAAATTAGGTGACACTTATTTCTGTGTAGGAAAAGATCATTCATCATTCTTCTTTACACTCATGTTTTAATATGCAGACCATAAGATATGTTAACCTAAAATGAATAAAATAAAAACGAATTAAGTTAAGAGTATTCCATATTCCAAACATAGGAGCTATAACCATTTTTAGGTATGGATCTAGGTTGATGTCCTTTTCCATTTCATGTGGAATATGTTTAGCATGTTATGCCAATAGTTTCTTTAGAGTAGAGGTTTAAGATGACGAAGCACAGAGAGTTTCAGTGCCAGTGTCTATAGAAGTATGAGGGATATGATTAAGATGTAGTCAAAAAAGTCTGGTCGGAGGAGGTTGAGATAGCCATCTATTCAATCCGTGCTTGGAAGGAGGACTGGGTATTTTTGGTTGTGGTGATTCTTCATTGGGGTAGTGAGGCAGTGGTGGTTCTTATTCATTGGTGATCACGAGGAGTCGGTAATCTCATGGGAAAAATTTTGAGATCTATTCAGGGATGAGTTTCTTTCACTCACCATGAAGGTGGCCAGTTTCCAAGAGTTGGTTACCCTTTGACAAGGAAGATCTATTTTCGAGAGTTTGGGATTCATTTCAAGAAACTTCCGCGACATGATTCAGACCAATTTTCAGATGAGGAGTCTAGGGAGATACATTTTGAGGAGGATTTGCATATAGAGATGCAATTCCAATTCAACTCGTTTATGATGATGATGTATCTCGAGGGGATAGAAAGGGTATAGGTCATTGAAAGGACATTATCCAGAAACAGATTTTCCGGAGAGGGGACTTGTTAGGATTCCTCATGAAGTAGATCTATGGTCTCGGGTTCCCAGTTTTCTGGAAAGTAGATTTTCCGATCAACCAGGGGTAGGTCCCATCCCTCATCATCTCATATTCTGGGGATAGTAGCTCTCTGGCCTTTTCCAAGGGATCAGATGCTTGTTTTTCTTGTAGTGTCTAAGGTAATCAACAATGAGAGTTCTCGATCTTTTAGAACAGTCAGCGTGTTCTAGGTGTTCCACTCCAGGTTCATCCATTGAGGTAGTTCTATCTGCTGTAGTACTAGCAAGTTTCCCCAGATTTGGATTAGTAGAGAGTAGATGGGGTTGACAGAGGATTTCCCTTGGATGCTCCCCATCCTTAGAGTGTTGAGCACTATAATGGAGGTAGTTGTTAGTAGGGTCAGATAGGTCATAGAGAAAGTAGTGGCCAACTTCATGATTTTGTGTTTTCAGTGCCAGGTGAGCCAAACATCATTCGAGGTACCCTTTTCTTGTTTTCTACATGAGTTCATGCCTTGTATGATTCAGGAGCCCCACACTCCTTTACATCACCTACCCTTTCCCATGCCTTGGGACTTGAGGAAGAGGGGCTTCCAGTGCCCCTGGAATTGACTACGCCAGTTAGAGGTCAAGATGACTTGTTTGAATTATATTGAGACTGTGAGCTAGTGCTGGGGAAACAATTCTCCTATGAAACTTTCCAATGTTTAATAATACAACCATATAACGTCATCACCATCATGGATTGTTTTTTGGGTACAGACTATCGTGGATTGCATTTGGAGGAAGGTATTGTTGTTTGATACCGATAGAGATATAATAATGTTTGTCGGTGAGTGAGACCCTCATATGGGAAATAGGTGTATTACTTCTTTTTTGTCCTCGATGGTTGAGGTGATGTTGAGTTCATTAGAGGTTCAATAGTCGCTGTTTCACAGGGTCATGTAAGAGTACCCTTATGTTTTTCATGAAGAGGTTGTAGCATTACCCCCTTGAAGGGAGATCAAATTTTAGAATGATCTATAGCTAGGCGTGTCTCCTATCTCAATGTATCCATATAGGATGGTGCCTTCTAAGTTACGAGAGCTTCATATCCTGCTCAATGGTCTATTGCAGAGTGGTTTTTTCGGTAAAGTGTGTCACAGTGGGGTGCACTAGTTTTGTTCATGAAGAAGGTCAATGGTAGTTTGCAGCGCTCTATCGACTATAATTTCTTAAACTGAGTGATAGTGAAGAATTTCTATCTTATTTCACAGATTTATGATTTATTATTTCAACTGAAGGGTTAATGTTGGTTCTCAAATATCGATATGAAGTCAGGATATCATTAGATGAGTGTGAAGGATGAGGATATCCTGAAGAACACTTTCCATTATCATCAAGGGAACTACGAGTTCATTGTGATTCTATTCAGTGTGATGAATTCTCCATCTATGTTCTAGGGGTTGATAAATTATGCGTTACATGAGTTCTTGAATATGATCATGGTGGTTTTCATCGATGAAATCCCTGTATACTCTGTGTCTGAGGAGGACAAATTAGACCATATGCGTGACGTTTTGGGAGTTCTTCATCATGAGAATCTGTTTGGGAAGTTTTTGAAGTGTTATTTTTGGGCTTGAGAAGTATATTTTTTGGGTTTGGTTGAGTCCTAACAGGGAGTAGCTGTGGATCTATCAAAGATAGAAGTAGTTGTCTATTGTGAAGTCCCCCAAGAAAATGACCTAAGTGTGAAGTTTACTTGGCCTTACAGGATATTAAATGAGGTTTGTAGCTGATTTCTCTTGGGTTGTGACTCCTATAACAGCGTTGACCAGGAAAGATCATGAATTCTTATGGACTGACCAGTGTCCTAAATCATTTTTGTATCTGTAGGAGAAGTTGGTTAGCAATCCAATTCTTTTTTCTTCGAGTATAAGGCGTTTAGATTGAGGTTTTTTGTGATGTTTCATGTCTAGGTTTATTTTGTGTTCTAATGCAGCATATACTGGTCATTTCTTATGGGTATCGAGAGTTGCATCCCCATGAATGTAACTATTCCACCCACGATAACGATTTTGTGGCTGTTGTGTTTACTCTGATGCTTTAGAGACATTACCTCATCAGTGAGAATTTCTTGGTCTTCACTGATCATAAGAGCATGAGGTACGTTTTTTAGTAGTGTGACTTGAACTTGCGACACCATCGGTGGATGGAGTTCTTATATGATTATGGATTCAAAATTTTATATACACCTATAAAGGGGAATGTTGTAGCTGATGCTCTGAGCAGGAAGTCACATAGTGTTGTAGTGTAAGAATCAGGCGATTCGTGGAGAGTGGTGGATGAACATTCAACATTATATATGGATGTGAGAGAAGTTGGGGGGAAGAGGTTTTCTTTTTTGGATGACGGTACTGCCATCTCTAATGCAACATGTAGAAGAGTCCCAGTCGGGGGATCTTGAGAAGGAGGTATGAAGGGACTGAGTTTTTTGTAGAAATACCCTTGATGGTTGGTCGGAGGATGAACAACACTACGTGTTGTTTCTGGGTAAGATATATTTTCACTTTGAGATGGTTCTCAGAGTGTTCTATAGTTCATCTTTGGGATTATATCCTTGTGGGAAAATATGTACTGAGATTTGTGGAGTGAGTTCTGGTGGCCTGGGTTAAAGAGTGCAGTTGCAGATTTTGTGTCTCAATGTTTTGTCTGCCAGAAGGTGAAGGCCGAGCACCGTGTTCGTGGTGGTTTTTGTCCATATGTTAGATGTTTCTTAGTGGAAGTTAGAGGACATCTCGATGAACTTTATTACTGGTCTACCTTTAGCTCAAGGAGGCTATGAAACTATATGTGTAGTAGTGGAGTGTTTGAAAAAATCATCCCACTTCATAGAAATAAAGGAGTCGATATCTTTGGAGTTTTTGTTGAGGGAATATCTGGAAGAGCTGGTGAGAGTCAATAAAGCCCTGAGGGAGATCATTTTTGATCGAGATCCTCAATTTACCTACAGGGTGTGGAGAGGTCTCCAGAATTCATTTGGATCTTAGCTTTTCCTTATCACTACTTTTTATCCACAGAAGGATGTTTAGATAGAGCAGATCATCTAGACTCATGAAGAGATGTTGCACTCTTATGTACTGGATTTTGGAAGTTCTTGGATGAGGCACTCACCCTTGGTAGAGTTCACTTCCAATAATAGTTTCCTCTCCACCATCAGTATGATGTAGTTTGGAGCCTTCTATGGACAAACTTTCTATTCTCTATTGTGCTAGACTGGGGTTGGAGAGTAAATAATTCTTAGGATGAAACTTTTACAGAATATAGCCGAGAGGGTTCATGTGATTCGTGAGAAAATTTATCTAGTGAATGATTTTCATAAATCCTATATCTATCATAGGGGGAGACCTCTAGAGTTCGTCTTCGGAGATCATGTGTTATTAAGTGTGACTCCCCATTGAGGTTAGTGAAGGTTTGGTCATGGGAGTAAACATTACATCCATTTTTTGGTCCTTTAAAGTTGTTGGATCAAGTCAGAATCATGGAATATTGTCTAGCACTTCCCCTATAGATGTGTTAGATACATGATGTTTTTCACATGCCTTAGCTTCATTGTTATCTTAATGAGGACTCTCATGTCATCGATTGGGGAAAGATCGATGCTAATGATGATTCTTCCTTCAAGGAGAATCATGTTGAGATCCATGACCATAAGGAGAAGGTGTTGTGAGGACGTTCTATACCCTTAGTTCATGTCTTACGGATACATGGTGGCATGTTGGAGAGTACTTGGGAATGTGAGTCACAGATACATGCTCAGTACCCTAAGCTATTTTATGTTTATCTTTTATCTTGTAACATTGTTCTATTGGTGGTTATAGACCCTTTCTGTTTATGAGATTGATTTCTATAGTTTCTTGTTGTGGCTTTCTCTCTTTTGAGAGTTATCTCCCCTGGGAACGTGTTTTGGATCTAGCATGGTTATTGTGTTGTTTTCTATTGTTCCTCTAGTGAGGTGATGATCTCCTATGGTGGTGAATGCTTTGAGAGGTTCCTCACGGGGTCGCTGTTTAGATGAACCCTTTCTGTTTTATATCTAGGTTGGTTTTGGATTCTCTAGGATGAGAATGTTTTGATAGGTCTCTGATGTGAGGGCCTTAATCGATGTATATCAACGTTTTTTGTGTTTTTGAAGATGAAAGTGCTCAGAGGTGGCTCATCAAATTTTGGAGGAGTTTATTTAATTAAAATATGGAAAGGGTGGATTACATATCGTGTAACTGTATTACAAGACATGAAATCCTATTACATAGGTTTTCATAGAATGTTTCACAATGTGTAGACTTTTACATAGTGTGAAAGAGGGATTCACAACATGCATGGTGTGATAAATATAATAAAATAAAGAGGCGACGTATTTTTCAATGGAACTCGACCAAGGAATTACATGACATGAAATGATATTACAAATTTTGTAATACCCATATGCTGTATTTTTTAAGTGTTTTTCTTCCACTTGGTTTTTTTCAAAACCTTTGGTTGTAGTGGCTCTCCCTAAACCCCAAGCTACCCAACGACCCTCTATTCAGTGTTTTGGGGATTCCTTTATCTTGTAAGGATCACTAGCTCCCACCTTTGATCCATATAAA
Organism: Viscum album; assembly: GCA_963277665.1. Lineage (NCBI taxonomy): Eukaryota > Viridiplantae > Streptophyta > Magnoliopsida > Santalales > Viscaceae > Viscum > Viscum album. Next base: position 225,132,201 of record OY728131.1, on the reverse strand, counting down.
TTTATACTCAATATATGGTACGATCTAACTCGGTTATTTCAGGTTCTATGATCTATTTTCTCCCCTTTCTCTTTTCCACGTGATGTCACAAAATCCCCATGTTTCTAAAACAATTTTCTTGATGTTTTTTTGGTGAGGTTGTGCTGCGGTATCCTCGGGTGGATGTTGTTGTTGTGGTAGGTGTGACCATGTTCTATTTCTTTGATCTATTCTCATGCGAAGAACATCAAAAACCTTTTGAGTTGGGGATTCAATGTTTCTATATATATATATATATGAAATTGTAGAGTTATCATGATTTATCCCCTTGGATCACAATGTTATAACCAAATTATATATTTGAACCAGATTAAAGAACTGGTATCGATAACATGGTGATGTTCTTGCTTTATACCATGATAACTGTTTTCCTCTTAATTTTTTAGATATTGTGATATCTATGATTTTCTTGATTTATATTTTTTTCCTTGAATGAAATTGGTAAAGAACATAATGATGGATTTAGTTGATAATTAATTGCATAATTAGTTAAAAAGGCATGTTTAATAAATCTGGTTGTTATTGTTGTAATTTTATTATTATAAAATTGATGCAATATATATGTTTAATGGAATTGGTTAATGAACCTGAATCATGTTGATTCTTGTTGATAAATGATTAAAGGACATTTAAATTAATTGTTTAATTAATTTTGAATAGCTTGAGAAGCTTGTTTATAAGGTTTCCTATAGTAGGAACCTGAATAATGAATCAAGTAATTGCAGATGGAATAAGAACAAGTTTTGTGAATAAAATATAATTACATTACAGGGAATGAGTATACCGCTAGCTTGTAAAGGACAAGTGCATTATGATTTGGAGTCATGATAGCTAGTCGTGATTGAAGGTTTAATGCATTGCTTTAGGGCCAAGATCCAGTTTATATGATGTGCCTACTGCTTTCAATGTGCTCTGGATATAAGACTTATGGTATGTCGAGTGGGGAGGCCCGAATGTGATGTGAGCTTGGAGGGATGTTGTGGTAGGTGGGGTATGTAGGCCTTGTTTTTTTATCAGTTAATGCATTGAGTGGAGAGATTCATTGGTTTATGCATGTGGGCGTAGGGGAGGACCCCAGAGATGGGGGAACGGGTTGAAGTCAGGCATTCCCATTTATATGAACATTGGATTTTTGTTGAATATGTTATTTGTTTAGCTTCCTTAATTTCCCCCAATGCTTTAGGAATATGTTTTTTTACTCTCCTTTTAAGAGAGGTGAAGAAGCATGGTGTATAACACATGATTTCCGTTTTTAGAAACTCATGGTTGGATGATTCTATTCTCCTACTATAGGTGGAAATGATTTGATGGGTAGTTCATCTATTCACCACGATGATCCCTTTGTGTTTGGTTTCTTAGAGTTTTCCCTAGAATATTTGGAAATATGTAATGTGGTAATGTTGATAAATAAATGAACAAATGTTTAACCCATTGGGTTGGAGCTTGTTGGGATCTAATGTTGAGTTTGTACTTGTGAGAAGTGGTGGACTCAATTTTCTTATGTGTAGAGGGCATGGATTGTATTAGAATGATAATGGAATGTGATGTGTAATTTTAATGGTTAATCAATGATCAAATAATTAATTAATGTAAATTAAAATTGATGAAAAGGGATAAAGTAACTTAATGAAGATCTTTAAAAAGGTCATGTTCTTATAGGATATATAGGCTTAGCAGTGGAATCCATGTGTCTGAGTGACATGAGTTGTAGTTGAGTCTAAGACTAGGTTATTCCCATAGTGCGGTTTTGACCGATATTATATCCTTTACTTTTTGTGTTTCTATATTCTAATCCACCTTGTATGTTTGGGATACTGACACACCAGGGATTCTAAGCCCTGGGGGGGTGTTTTTCCTAACGTCTCGGTTGGAGGATTGATGGCTGACTAGCCCATTTGACATAACACTCTTCTCTTGGTAGTTACTTGTGATAGTATGCACGATGGTTAGTTTTCCCCATATATGTATGTATAGGGCTGTAATGGATTCTGGTTATTTAACACACATCTATTTTGGATAATGTTTTATATATAGTATTATATGTTTAAAGAGTATAGGCTATGATGGCTTGAGGATCCTTACATAGTGTATGGGCTGTTATGGCTTGAGGTATAATACCCAATGTTTGATACAGGTTTTGTGAGCTGTGGTGGATCTTGGAAACCACATGGTTTCTTTTTGTTATGTGTATGTGGTGGTTGTGGTGCATAAGGTGCATGTTGTGGTGTTTCCCCCAGGTGTCTTCGAGCTAGCCTTTTTGGAGATAGATTCTCAGGATGAGCGAAATTGGGGAAAAGTGGAAAACCATTGGGGAAGTGGTAGTGTGATTAGTCACTTAAAGTGGCTAATATTCATTGTTATGTTCTTAATATTAATGTTTTTAAAAGTTCATAAACATCAATTTTAGTCCAATTCAGAAATTGAACTTCATTTCCCATCATTGTGCAATTCATGCTTAAAATGTCAATTTGGGCCCACTCAATAATGTGCTTGTGGAAATTACAATATTCTTCATTTTAATTTGAAATTTTGGGATATGATTTATCACTTTGTTTGAAACATTTTATCTTTTAGGTCCGATGGATGAATCCCAAAGGAAGATGGAGAATTTTGCGCCTGAAGAAAAAAACTTGCTGGAAAAAGAATAATGGGCCTAAGGCCCATCAAACAAATGTGGGGCCCAGAAACCAAGCCCAATGAAGCTCAAATTTATACAGTAGAAAGATAAAATATGAGAATCATTTTATTCAACTGTGGCCGGAGCTAATTCTGATTTTTTCATGATGATAGAGGGGTATGAAGTTAACATTTAAATGGTGGACTTGTCATTAATGCAGAGAAATCCGTCCCACCATTTCGACCATAACTTCCAAACGGATGAGCCAAATGTCCTGATATTTTGAGATCCTCTAGAAGACACATGGAAGAAGATATTTTATATTTATGACACCTTCGGATTCGTCCATATTAAGTGTCAAATTCACACGTCAAAATGGAGGACGAATCTGGACAGTTTTCCGGGTCAACTTCGAAACGTCAATTTCCTTTTGATTCTTCACCCTCCTTTTGACTCTATTAATTGTTTGGGGGTGAATTTAATGTTGGGGGTGGACCTAAGGCTTCTAATATGCCTATATAAGGAGATGGTGGTAAAGGGAATAATCATCTAACATTTTTCCTTGAATCTAACATTTTTCTTTGAATCCATATTTTCCTTTCAATTGTAATTTTCTGCTTTCCTTTTGTAATCGTATCGTCAATTTTTCCCATGTAAGTTTTTCTTTCACGTTGAGTATCTTAATAAAATTTGTTCTTCTTCTTTATTTTTTCTTTTTATTTTATTCACATGTTGATACCGTTGAATCTAGGTGTGAATTTATTCACACCCGCACTTGTGATTTCAATCACACAACGGTGGAGTGTTCGTTCTTTTAATAATTTTCTTCTTCTTCAATTCCGCCCCCATAAGCCTACATCCTGCTTCCATTGTTAGAATAGAATCAATGGAGGGCTAACCTCTTAAGGGTTGATCCAAGGGAGTAGCAAGGTCATGGATTGAATGTTATTTCATGTACTTAATATTTAAATCTATTCGTTATTTTAGGATTTCCATTTGATGAGTTACATTCTTTCTCATCTTTGCCAACTTTAACGATGACACATTTTGAGTGCTAGTACGATCTATTTCCATTGAGCGCTCATTAATGTGATCCTCAAAGTGAATTAGTGATTAGCCTTGGAATTGTGTAGGGATTAAATTGGTGAATGATTTGGAAGAATTATCTCATTGTTTGGATATGTCTTGAATTAATGACATGAAATTTTCTAAGAAAAGAAATTCATCCATTCCAACCCAATAAAAACCCTAAGATCAACCCACCATCAATAATTGTTTAGTTCACATCATTTTTTATTATATATTATTTAAATTATATCTTTAGTTCTTCAATTAATATCTACCTCAATGTTCGCCACTTCATAGCCAATCCATCAATAAATCATAGCGTCTCAAGGTTACTTCTTCGGTCCCTGTGGATTCGATCCCTACTTGTACTTCAACGACCGCTTTTACCAGTAGGGTAAATTTGGGCACAACCAAATTTTGGCGCCGTTGCCGGGGACCCAAGTAAGTTTTCTTAGACACCCACCTTCTATTCTCACCTAACTTCTCTTTTCTCACCTCTATTTCTCTTTTCTTTTCCCCTTTCTGTCTTCCCAAAAAAAATAAATCCAAATCCAAATTTCATTAAACTCCAATGGAGTATCATCAACAATTTCCTTTCATAAAATCGGGCTGGAATCGAATAGAAAATCAACATTGGGAATCCCCTCACATAGTAAATTACTTTGATCAACCTTTAAATGAATACCCCACACCCGATAACATGAACGATCAATGGGATGCTGATTTTTTAAAGGATCAATTTCCATACCTCTCAAAGATGATTGAAGAGATCAAACTTAATGATGATGATGATGTACAAACAAAAATCAATCCTAATTCAGAAAAAATTCTTGAACATTTGTGTGAAAAAATGGTTAAAATGAATTCAAAAGTTTCATCACTGAGATTAGAAATACAAAACATTGAGACTTATAAAGAACCCATTTCCACTCAGGATGTCCTTTCCACATCACTTATAGAAGAATCTTGTTTCCCACATAACTCATGTGAATTTAGTGATGAACCCACTTTAGAATCTTGGAAAATAGAGTTGGATAATGAAGTGAATTGGTCTGGTAATTTTGAAAGTCAAGCTAATGAACCTGGGGGAATTGTTAACGAGTGTTTAAATCAGGATGAAATTGATTTCATGAATTCACAAGAGGGAAATTTTTCTTCAAAGATTGAATGTTCAGAATATTTCTACAATGATGATTTTTTAGAAACACCAATCACTGAACCATTAGGAGAAATCACAAACATCAAACCCATACCCATTTATGAAACTCATCTAGAAAATTTTGGCGTGGAATCTTCAATTCAAAGGGAACCAATTGTGTTGGGAAATTCTGAAAATGAAATTGATATTGATTCTAATTCATTATCTATTTTTGAATGTCCTATCCAACATGAACTTAAAATCAATGTCCTTACTTCCCCACTCGGGCATCCCATCATAGGGTACAAACAAGACCTCTCAGTTATCATTCATCCATCTCATGAAACCAATAATGTTGGAATGATCCTTGGTGTCTTAGGAATGACTATAGAAACAACTCGATCAACAATTTCAGATATTCCTTGGATTTTACCAATCATTGTGGAAAATATGATTTTACATGAAACAAATTTCAAAAAAATAATCAATCTCAATCTTATTGAAGTGGAAAAAGATGGGTTAATAAAAATGCTGAAAGTTGGAATTGGATAAGATGGGGGGTAAAAGTCGAGCCAATGACGTTAAACAAAAGCGCTGCATGGGAGGCAACCCATGGTTTTCATGTTTTACAATTATTTTGAATCATTTTTTTTCATATAATAAATTACCATAAGCTGTTGACCTGTTCTTCTTTTATGAGTAAGGATGGGTATGAAAGGGGAGCGCCATATTCATCCGTGTCACGTGGCGTGATCTCTGAGTAATACCTTACCCAGAAAATATAAAGAAGACAATGTATCATCAGTTTATTTTGTTTTGTTTTATTTTTTTTATAGGTTAAAAAAAGGACATGTTAAAATCCATAAGGAAAATCCATTCACCACCATCCAAGCCGCTGAGACTCAAATCCAGGATTGAAGGGAGACTATGGCATGCACTATCATCATCAACCACCAGGTGACTTCATTCCATGATTTTTATTTTAAATTTCTTCATTTAACTCCTCTCCTACCCCCTTCTAACTTTTCTATTCTTTAAACACTGGGGACAGTGTCATTCTATGTTGGGGGGAGATAAAAAATGATTTTTAAAAAAAAACATGCATGAAAAGAAAAATTCCATTAACCATAAACATGATAACACACATTGCAAACTCTAAAATTGGATATCAAATAAATTTTGAATGCCTTGATTCTGATTTTAATGCAAGTTTAAGTTCATGAGCATAGTTTTTGGAAAGTGCGGTTGTCCGATGTGATTTTTCAATGTTTACATTTTCATCCTCTTAATAAAAATGCCACAATGCACGTCTACTGGATCGTGGGTGTAAATTTGAGTTCTCGGGTCCCTTTCATTATAGCATAGGGTTCTGGGGTCACTTTTAGTTTAATTTGAGTATCCAAAAACAAAAAAACAAAAAAAAACAAACAAAAAAAACAAAAAAAAAACAAAAAAATGACCACATAGAGCAATGTTTTGTCCAAATGCGTGGCATCCGACACTTGGGGATCGTGACTCCATAGTTGTCTTGCCCAGATTTAGGCTTTATATCTCTATTGTAGAGCATGAAATTGACAAAATGCGTGGCATCCGGCACTTGGGGATCGTGACTCCATAGTTTTCTTGCCCAGAGTTAGTCTTTTAATATCTATTGTGGTTAAAAAAATAATAAAAAAATAAAAAAAATAAAAAAAAAATGGATACTCATTTTAAGGTTTAATGTGATTCCCACCTAGCGCTTCCATTTTTTCCCCTTGAACAATAAAATGGGCCCCATATCTTTTATGATGCACAACACTTTATTATGCTTAATTGGAATTGGATGAAATGTGGCAATGAATTTGAACAAAGGAATGGGCTTGGGCTTGGGATATGCTTATGGACCTAGCATGTTTTAAATGATTTTTATGTGTTTTCATAATTTTTTTGGTATTAGATATTTGGGTGAGTAATGTGTATTTAAATGTTTTTGGAAAATGGGATTTGGATTTCATATTTGTAATTTATTTTTCTCGGGACTAGCAAAACTCAAGTTGGGGGGTGTGATTAGTCACTTAAAGTGGCTAATATTCATTGTTAAGTTCTTAATATTAATGTTTTTAAAAGTTCATAAACATCAATTTTAGTCCAATTCAGAAATTGAACTTCATTTCCCATCATTGTGCAATTCATGCTTAAAATGTCAATTTGGGCCCACTCAATAATGTGCTTGTGGAAATTACAATATTCATCATTTTAATTTTAAATTTTGGGATATGATTTATCACTTTGTTTGGAACATTTTATCTTTTAGGTCCGATGGATGAATCCCAAAGAAAGATGGAGAATTTTGCGCCTGAAGGCAGAAACTTGCTGGAAAAAGAATAATGGGCCTAAGGCCCATCAAACAAATGTGGGGCCCAGACACCAAGCCCAATGAAGCTCAAATTTATACAGTAGAAATATAAAAATATGAGTATAATTTTATTCAACTGTGGCCGGAGCTAATTCTGATGTTTTCATGATGATAGAGGGGTATGAAGTTAACATTTAAATGGCGGACTTGTCATTAATGCAGAGAAATCCGTCCCACTATTTCGGCCATAACATCCAAACGGATGCGCCAAATGTCCTGATATTTTGAGAGCCTCTAGAAGACACATGGACTAAGATATTTTATGTTTATGAAACCTTCGGATTCGGCCATATTAAGTGTCAAATGCACACGTCCAAATGGAGGACGAATCTGGACAGTTTTCCGGGTCAACTTCGAAACGTCAATTTCCTTTTGATTCTTCACCCTCCTTTTGACTCTCTTAATTGTTGGGGGGTTAATCAAATGTTGGGGGTGGACCTAAGGATCCTAATATGCCTATATAAGGATATTGTGGTGAAGGTAATAATCATCTAACATTTTTCCTTGAATCTAACATTTTTCTTTGAATCCATATTTTCCTTTCAATTGTAATTTTCTGCTTTCCTTTTGTAATCGTATCATCAATTTTTCCCATGTAAGTTTTTATTTCACGTTGAGTATCTTAATAAAATTTGTTATTCTTCTTTATTTTTTCTTTTTATTTTATTCACACGTTGATACCGTTGAATCTAGGTGTGAATTTATTCACACCCGCACTTGTGATTTCAATCACACAACGGTGGAGTGTTCGTTCTTTTAATAATTTTCTTCTTCTTCAATTACGCCCCCATAAGTCTACATCCTGCTTCCATTGGTAGAATAGAATCAATGCAGGGCTAACCTCTTAAGGGTTGATCCAAGGGAGTAGCAAGGTCATGGATTGAATGTTATTTCATGTACTTAATATTTAAATCTATTCGTTATTTTAGGATTTCCATTTGATGAGTTACATTCTTTCTCATCTTTCCCAAATTTAACGATGACACATTTTGAGTGCTAGTATGATCTATTTCCATTGAGTGTTTATTAAAGTGATCCTAAAAGTGAATTAGTGATTAGCCTTGGAATTTTGTAGGGATTAAATTGGTGAATTATTTGGAAGAATTATCTCATTGTTTGGATATGTCTTGAATTAATGACATGAAATTTTCTAAGAAAAGAAATTCATCCAATCCACCCCAAGCAAAACCCTAAGATCAACCCACCATCAATAATTTTTTAGTTCACATCATTTTTTATTATATATTATTTAAATTATATCTTTAGTTCTTCAATTAATATCTACCTCAATGTTGGCCACTTCATAGCCAATCCATCAATAAATCATAGCGTCTCAAGGTTACTTCTTCGGTCCATGTGGATTCGATCCCTACTTGTACTTCAACGACCGCTTTTACCAGTAGGGTAAATTTTGGCGCAACCAGTAGTGGGGTACCCTTGATATTCCTTATTATATTATATTCTCTTATATGTGATACATGGTGAGAGTATCCATGGTGAGGCTAGGAACTTAGTATACCTATTTAGGTGACGAGATAGTTTCAGTTGTTTTTCACTATGCTTTAGCATGCCTTCATTAATTTTTTATGAGAGGATATAGGGAAGAATCTACTATGTATACCATTATACTCACCATATGTGTATATATACTATTTTTCATGTCTCTTAGAGTTTGTTGGAGATCAGGATGGTTACGATAATCTTGTAGTTTTGCTGGAGATGTTTGGGATTCATGGTTGCTGACGTTTTACTTTCTTCCTGAACTTGTATATTTTCCTTTCAGTTGTAGTAGTTTTTACATGGCATTAAATTTTCTTACTTAGGTTTTTTTTAATTTTAGTCTGATAAGGAGTGGGTTGGTTTTTATCTTATCGATATCTTCCACATGTTTTCTCTTACAGGGCAATTCCTCCCATCTGTGTGTTTGTTATACCATCAGTGCTAGTCCCAACCTGGGGCCTATTGGAGGCAGGACACGGGGGTCATTATCTATCTTCTCACATTGCCATCCTAAGAGGGTTACATTTTGTGGGGAGTGGGTTGTGACATAAACAATAAATTTATTAGAGGTACAAATTTTCAATTCGTCTTTATTATCAAGAATGGATTTATCCAGTACTTCTAGAAGGCTTATGAGAGTGATTCAGTTTGTAAAATTCATACTTATTGAATCCTCTTGTTTTTCAAATTCATCTTCTAGTTATTATTTACCAGAAATAAGTCCCTTGATACCAATAACAATACAATTTACAAATTCTTTTGGAAATTTCTTACGATGTTCTTTGAATTAATAAAGGAGATCAATAATTGATCCATCATCATCAAAACTTGAGTAGGATTTTCAGAAGTATTATAATCAAAAGAATTATTGAAACATATATAAATTTTATTACCTTCATTTGGTGTTTTCTCTAACTTTAATGTAAGATTCTTCTTTAGATTCCTTTCCTGTGTTTCCTTTCTTTTCTGCTGATTCTTGGTAAAAAATATCCATATTAGTGTCACTTGGAGTATTTTCCTTTTACTCCATCATATGTATCTCATTAATTTCTTGAATTCTTCACCTCATAAGAAATAGTTTGGATCATCAGTGGTACCATACCCTTTAATACCACATGCAGATCCACATATCAAATTGGGTGACACTAAGGAAGGGGGATGAATATGTTGTAAAATAATTTTATAAATTATTTTAATTTTTAATTTAACCTCATGAACCTATTAAGGTTATCAATAAAATTTTTGATATATCTTAATCTCACATCATGTTTAGTGGTAATATTAGAGATAGAATCATAGAATATTTACAAGGTTTAGAAAAATCCTTATGCTTTATGTAACAACTTATTTCCCACAATTATATATTCTTTACTATAAAGGAAGTAGAAACTGATAAGAACACCAACTGATAGAATTTTTATTTTAACACCAATTGAAAGACTTATTCTTACACCAGATCCAAATGAGATACATATCCTTCTTATGAATCCAACTGAAACACTTTTTTCATTCAAATCTAATAGAAATACATAACCTAATCTTGAATCCAACTATGATACTTCTCCTGATTCTTGCCTAACCAAAAGGAATATTGCTTTATTAAAGGATTGATCCGTAGTAGGATGATATTTAGATCTTCCTCCATGACATTTCTGAATCTAACTTTCTCTTCTACACTTGATGTAACTTCGACCACCACTGATCAGGGTTTTCTATATCACACAATTATTATGATCACCTAAATGTGATCAAATAAATTTTTGAAACTATTACTATGTTATTAATGCTTCTTTAGATGAATTAATGACATCATATTATGTGTTAATGTGATTCATACTATATGAGGAATGTATATTGTATATAGTACTCACTTTTCATTCTTGTATGAAACAATGCATGGACTTCTTAACAAAAAACCCTAGAAAATGTGATTTGTGACATTATTACTTTATATTCTATTTAGTTTTATTATGATTCTGTTGTTCTAATGTGTTTATGGTTCTACGTGTGCATGTACAACTGAACTATCTAGTTTCTTCCTTCAAGCTCTGCCTAACACATCATTTACACCTCATGCATACATGTTTTCACTTGCTTGTGTATTCCATGAAAATAATTCATGAACTTACAGGTTCAATAATATTTATACCATTAGTTTATCACTCATTTTTTAGGCTAAGTTGTTATTCTATTTCTTTACATATCAGTATATGTGGTATGTCATAGAGTTTGAAAAAACTCAGAAGATAACACATAAGTTTATCACACAACTCGGAATGGTTTCATGGAACATGTTATTCATCAATATATTCAAGTGTGTTGAACAAAATAATAATGACTATATGATATATTCTCTTTTATATAATAGTTTTTTATGAAAATTATTCATGAAATAGAGGGGTTCACGATGCTATGGTTTTCTTCAAATAATGAGGGCAGTTCTCAAATGATCGACATCCACTATCTCGGTCCTGAATTTGTTTATATAGATGAGTTCACAATACCCTAACTCTAAAAATCTTGTGTTTTCAAGTCTTTGAGAAATATTCCTTGTAACAAAAATTAAAACTCATGAATATTTTATCAGTCCTAAAATTATGTACTCTGGAAAACATAGATTCTTCTCTTATGTGAGTTCAAGTTAAATCCTCATATACATGTAATTTGGATCACATGATTCTCCTTATTTTAAATATAAAACAATTCTATGTATCCAAATGTACTTCTGCAATATAATTTGAATTAAAAATAATAATATTCTTTGAATATTCACAATAATTCAAGTTAGAGATTGCATGCAAGGAGGTTCAAAGCCTCACGATCTCACAAACTCATCCTTGGAATAACCATGGTGACGTTAGATTCAATAACTACTGTCACTAAATTGATCAATCTAGCATAATGGAGCTCTTTAGAATTTGGAGGTTGAAGGTGATCACTCATAGTGATCGATTGGTTCAGATAAACCACATTTTAGGACCACATTTTATCCGTAACTCAATAAACTAGATGAACAGTGTATGAGACTTTGTTGCCCCACATATATTCTCCATCTGGTAGATCCATGATTAATAAATAATTTTGTTATTATTTATAGTCAATATAGATGTAGGGTTTGGAACACACAAAACATCACAAATTGGATACATGGTCAACAACTCACTTGCGCTGGCCCACCTTCTCACTCCCATGAACTCTCACTTTTACAAGTTCCTATAATCCCAATGTTGCCCACTTCTTCCATGCTGCTATACAGGCTGGTTTGTCTGGATCCTACCCATTTGGTTGAGATTTAATCCCATAATTTCTTGGTATATATGGCTATGGTGTCCTGTTTGGTTGGCCCTATTTTTTTAATAAGGACCCCAATTAGCCAAAGAATCAATTCCATGCGATATACTCAAGATTCGTCTCTATGAATTCTTCATGAGTAATATATTTTTATTTATATATTTTAATGACATTATTTAATTAAATTAGTTAATGGCCTTATTTAAATAAATATTTTCATGGTCTTGAAAATTTTCTACATTTCATTAAATAATGTCTCATCCTTGACACAAGTCTTTGAGCTATAAGGCCGGTTCTACAATCGTCACAATTACAAGGATAATTTCTCAACCATAAAATCCAATGCCATTAAATTAATAAATAAGAATTATCTAAGAATAACTAATTAATATAAAATTACAAAACACATATCAACACATCATTGAAGAAAATTCAATAATGATCCCAACACTTTTTATGAAAATACTTTTATATTATAGAAGACATTATCCATAAAATCATTTTTCATCATCCAGTTTAGGATTATTGTAAAATGAATTTTTAACTATAATATAGATTTTATTAGCTAAAATTTATTCTATAATTATTATAATAATAATTACTATTACATAATAAGGAAAAATTATTATTTTTTGTCAGAATGAATAGTAAAAATAATAAAAATGTGTTGCCATTGTAAATGTGTAAATTGGGTTAATATAAGTTGAAACTAAGTGATAAGGCCACTATTTCATATATCAATTAATTTTAGGGGAACATATTTCTACCCTTATCACCTTATTATCAATATTTAATTATTTATGGGACACTTTTCTATGAAAATGACATATATAATATATTAAAAAGAAAACTGCAAAATGCCACTCTCTTTTGTTTAAATATATATTGTATGTTCACATTGGGATAATAACATGTTATAAATGAATAAAAATTTTTATTTTAAACATGATTAATTTATATATATTCTGGTAATTTATTTTTAATTTTTAGTGATGGAATAATTACATTAAATAAGTACACAACATTGACAAAATTCATGTGAAAGCAGATAAAAAATCAAACTAAATAATATTAAAAACATTAAAAATAATATTAATGATGAATTCTAGTTCCAATTTTTTTATATTCAATAATAATTTTAAATTGGGAGTTAAAAAGATTATATTATAATTACATATTTTTATTGATGTATTTGAAGTCAAATTAAATTAATAGTGTAACAATGATTTTTTTTTATATTTTATGGAAAATAATATTTTTTTAATTTATTTAAAAATAATAAAAATATTTTAATAAGAAAATTAGAAACAAACTTGGTCTAAAATGTAATTTATTGGCTATTAATGTGTTATTTTTTAACTTATAATTAAAATTAAAACTCTCTAAGATTGAAAAAGTCGTTAGTGTGGTTAGGGTTAACATATTTTAATGAAGGTGTTAAATAAAAAGATATGGTTTAAAATAGCACATAATAATGTAAAAATTTTATTTGTTGAAGGCATTTAAACCATATAATATCTTATAATCAAAATTCTGGCCACAAGGTGGAAATTTAAAATGAAAATAAATTTCTTTTATAGAAATCTATTAATTAATTCCATGTCGTTCACTATAAAAGGCACCATCGTTCCTCTCTTATATACACTCCCTAGAGCCACTTATCTCTACCAAAAACAAAATAAAAAACTATTATAAAAATACTTATAAAAGTTAAAGAGGTTCTCGTCTTCCAAAAATAACAAACATTGGTCTCTTAAGAGGATATATAAAGAAGATCTTTCAAAGAATAGGTAATCATCTTCACAGATCACTTTAATTTTTATTCTTATTTTACCAAATTTAATTGTATCCTAACAATAAAAAAATTACACCATTATCTCCAATAAAATAATATGTAGTTATGTTTATGTAATAATAGTTATCCATATCCTTCAATATCAAATGGGAATGAAAAGCATTTCTCATGCGTACAACAGACTACCGCCTCGCGAACCGATGTAATTTTTTTCATTACTGTATTAAAATGATTGTAATAATGATGAATATAATGAATATATATGATAATTATGACATAATTATAATTATTTAGGTTTAATATATCATTTATTTCCTTACCCTTATACCCGTTAAGAAATTATAACGTCAATTTTGCGTATGTATGGCCTATCGTATCCACAAAGCGATGTGATTCATTTTTTTCCATTTTTCATGGATTATTTTAAATTTCAATAAAATGAATATGCATGGAATTTATATCATGAATATAATTCATAATATTATATAACCATGATCCATATACAAGGACTATAACTTCTGAATCGAAACATACATGAAAAAAATAGTTTGAAACCTAAAATAGTGATAATAATAATAATATGTTATCAAAAGGGTGATAAGATGTTATTAGTAGATCATATATGATATTATATATATTTATATAGTTTATTTATATAATTATAATAAATATAAATTTATTACATATGTGGTTAAAATCACTTAAGAGGCAAGTCAAACTTGAGGTAAGAGATTTAATCTCAAATTACACTCCATTGATCCATATTTGGTATTATGAACTTATTTACTTTTATGAGGTCTATATACAACAAATTTGATGTATTAAAAATGTAAGTATATTTATTAATTATTATTAATGTTTCAATTCAATTATACTCTTTAAATGGGTTATAGTTTGAGAGTTACCACATACGGAAGAATTTATTTTACAATCTTATTTTTTTTGGGATTTATCTTATTTACATTGAAGGAACAATATATTATATCCTTCATAAAATCAATATATTTTATTATCATATAGATATTTATATATTTTCTAAATTTTATTCATACTTTTTAACAACTTTAAATTCAAACCAAGATAAGAATATTTTAAAATAAAATTCTACATCATTTCTCTTTTTGATCAAGTATATTTTTATTCACTATCCATATTTTTCAATTTTTTTTCTAAAAGAAAATTTTTATTTTCGGAAATTATTTATTATGAAAATTTTATTTTATCCATTAATTTCTTCAAGTATTAAAATGAATCATTTAAATGTTTCTAAAAATCATTATTTATTACTTTCTTTTCAAAAAGTCAAAAGAAATATTTCTTTTTAACTTATACAATGTTAACCTAGTTTCCCACCACTATAACCATTTTACATTATTTATCTTCTTATATAATATTTAAATGGTTTAAAAAAATATTTGACGAAATATTATTCTGATGTTCAACTTCAATTTTTGTATTCTCTGAAACAAATATATTTCAGATGAAGTGATAGTAATATTTTATCTCTTACTAATTTTTTTTTCAATAAATTTATCATAGAACATTCACATTATTGTAATAATATTTATTTGGACATTGAATTTCTATAAAATATCCATATTCTTTTTATCATGGAAATTATTATTTCCTAAACTGTATACCATTTCGACATCAGATATTTTACTATTAATGTAATTTTATTGACTGGGGAAATCTTGATATACCATATCATTTATTTAACAGAATAATATTTGATAAGATATATTGTTTATAAATTAAGTTGATCATTAAATATATGAGTAATACATTTGACATGTAGTGATGGGTGGGGCCAAAAATTACACAGCCCCTTGGTACATCAGAAACTCTCATGAAACAAACAATTTATCTAAAATTATTAAATGAATTTTTAGTGTATACCTACCCAATGATTAAAATTTCTTAAAGTAAGGTCTTGATGGTTAGGATATCATTATGTATGAGACCATGCCATCCAAAATTAAGCATTTACTTCATTGAGAATTCATTTATCATTGTCCATGAGATTATTGCATTGATATTATATATGGATTGATTTTAGGCTCAATTTATTTATTAAATGGAATGTGTTTTAATTTATATTAATTTCTATTTTTATTATACCTTATTTACTCATGATAGATTCCTCTATACATAACTCATACTGAGATTATATTCTCAAACTCTATTTTTTTCTTTTCCCTAGGATATGTAGAAGGATATTTTGAATAATATCACGTATTCAAGAATGTTTCTTATTATTTATTTATTTTTTTATTTCTAATGTAATATGGAAATAATGTATGCATATGGTTCTACAAGACTACTAAACTAATCAGTTCTTCAGGATTATATCCCTTGTATCTAATGGAAATGTAATAAACTGGATACTCAGTCTGGGATACTATATGTTGGATTATTATAGACGAAAATGCATCTATGATCATAAGGTAGGTGGATTTTGGATTTATCCTAAATTTATATGTAACTTATATGATGTGTGATCCATGTACATGAGTGGGGGTGGTCCATATGTGAACTGTTATATACTATGTTTCACATTTTTGGTTCCTAGGAGATACTGATTGTTAGTACTATGTGTGAAAGGGAACAATTGAACACAATATTGCATGAAATATGTGATTTGTAACTCTATGGTAAGTTAGGTGTGATTATTATTGGTATAGAAATTGTAGCATGATTTGTTGGATGGGATTGTTATGTGAAAATACATTGGGAAAACCCATGTGACTATAACTGATTTATATCATTAAATACTAGGAGACTTGGTTTATTAGGATGAATTTAACCATCACTATAGTTGGGATACATAGTTCATAGGTTCTTATAGATGTTAACTAGATGTTGGTCCTAGGATTTTTGGTTATTCCACTCACTTTGGTTGGCTTATGGGGCTATTAGGGTCATGTGTACACTAGATATGTCCTTGTGAGGTGGTGTAGAAAACATATTATGGGTGGAGGCCAGTGTAGATTATAAATCATATGGGATGGTATTAACCATATATATAATGGAGGTGATCACTAGAGAAGGCCATGAATGATGGAACATAAGACCATTGGATGGCAGTCAAGGCTTTCCATTTATGCTGGGGATGTTGGGATGAGATTATGGAAGAATGAGTATCACCGTTCTTTAGGTTTGATGGGCTGGTAAGTCGGTTGGTATTTTATGGAAGAGAACTTTTGTGGGATTTGTGATATGAGTTGTTGTAATTCCTTTGGGATATCATGTTATCTTGTAAGGATTATATTGGAAAGTATGAAGGTGGTTCCATGTATTGTATATGGTTTTGTTGGCATGTGACTCTTATGAAATGGAAATAGTTGGAAGGACACTGTATCTTCTGGTATGATAAACAATGGGTCTATTTCTACACTTCAACATTCCTCAAGCTTAGTAAATGATCACTTGTGGATACTGATCATAATTATATTAGGTCATGTGATATGTGTTTTTTTTATTTACACATTGCATACATTGATATTTATATATGAATGTATGACATGGACACTATTGGGGGTGGGATACCAAGTTATTACTCACACCACTCATGGTCCCTCTAGAATGTGTATAGAATTTATGGTTTGGAGTATAAGAATGAGACCAAGATATAGGTCTAGAGTTTAGTGGAGAGGGTAATGGTGAGAATGAATGAGCACGATGACATGGTTTTTGGGTGACAACATAAGTGGTCCCTTGGTGATGTGATAGTGACTTTTTAGTAACATTATTTATCTCCATTTATGATTGACCCATGAGAGATCTAAATTTATTTTTAGGACCAGAATGAGATATAGCTATTATTTTGTTATTATCTTGAGTAATATAGATTGTTAGTGTCACTGTTTAAAAAATTTATTTCACTATATTTGATTAATCATTCCCACAATGTTATTATTATTATTATTATTATTATTATTATTATTATTATTATTATCACTAAAGGGGTATTGTCTACCCACCATCACCAAATAATCATTCATTTCTAGTTGAAAACCATTGGATTATGGAGAGGCATGCATAAGGTCATGTGTTGACCACTGATTCTGCTACTATTCCCAGTGAATTGAGGTGGCGACACATTAAAAAAATGTCCCAAGCTTCCAGAAGGAATGGGAATAGGAAACCATAAAAGCCTAGATCACTATCTAGAATTACATTTATGGTGTCCATAAGTATTTCATAAACATGTAGAATAACTGTATTTTTAGAATTCATACTATCATCAATGTAGGAAAAAATACCATTAAATAAAGGCTCATGGAACTACTATCTAAGATATACAATCCATTTTCTCAAACCACCTATATAAATAAGGGTGGGAGTGATCACCTTCTATGGGTCAGAATATGCTAAGTTCACTAGTAAGAAAAGTGTCTCCTATTTATTGGTTTATATTACGAAATACTATCCTTTAATTGATGCATTCCTAACCATAAGATTAATTTTTTTCACCTTATTTTAGTCAATGTACCTTGGAGTTGTCCAAAGAAGTTCTTTCCACCTTTGAAAGGTGACATGTAATATCCTGTAATTTTTCAATGAGGGTTATGAAAATATCATAACTCCATGTATCTTATATAATGTTTTCTAGACTATTTATAACATTTTATAGTTATTTAATCTCATAGAGAAAAGCTACTTTACTTACTGACTATTGTTTAACATCTTTATAGAGGAACCTTAGCTTCTTATGTAGAATATACCAAGGATGGTCTCCATATGATCAAGCCAATATTGCTTCGCTACTGGAAAGAAATATTATTCCATATTTCAACTCTTAAAAAAATAAAATTTATAATATTTAATTATAGGTCCTTGAAGGGAGAGAAAAAGTAGGGAAATATCCATTAAATACAAGATATGGTGAGTGAAAAAGGAGTTTAGCAAATATGAGGTCCCTTAGATAATAGAAATTTACTTATCAAGGTGACTCCAAATCCTTAAATTTACATTTTTATTGTAACATTAATCACATAATAAACCAAAATACATCATATTATTAGAAGACAAGAAAATATTAAAGTCCCATATTACCTTCCTAGAAAATAATTAACCTCATAGATTCTTAGTATAGAGAAGTATGATGTTGAAATATTTAATAATAATCTATTGTATTAAACTTGGAAAATAAATGGAATAATACTTCCAGTGATCTTCACTATCTCTAGGATCACATTTGTCATAAAAAATGTAACCTAACTAGAAATTATGAAATAAGAAACCTTAATAGTGATTTAATTAATAGAGGAATTTTAACACTACAATAAGATATTTGAATTATATAGGGTCAAAATATATTCATTTTTGGTCTTCTATTAACAACTTTCTGATATGGAGCATATTTACACATGATTTAATGAACCTAGATTTATACCTAGGTTCTAAAATACCCATTAAGGAAATATTGATGTTCTAAGACTCAGATATAAAGTATTAATATTTTTTAGGAGAACTAATTTCTCATGAATTTGATATAAAAATTGATACCATAATTAGTGGTAGGTAAAAATCATAGAAACCTTACTCTCATTTACTTATATAAAATAATTGCAATGGCCTACACTTTTTTGGTACCTCACCCCTTATTTTAATCCCTTATTAGAGTCTTTTTGATTTATTATTTGCATGGGGGGAGTTTCAGATAGATTCTAGTTGGTTCTAAGGGGTTTAAAGGTATTTAATGGGGTTAAATATTGGAACATAGGTAGAGAAAATAACGTGGTTATCCTCAGAAAATAGTGAAACTTATTGGACAAGGATATTGGCTGGAACATGGTTGGTGCATGGTTAGAGATAGCTATTCAAATTTACCAAAAAACTATGTGATTCCATATAGGGTCAAAAGACATGGTTGGATTAGGGTTTTACAAAACATGTAGCCAAATTTTGTGGGAACCCATAAGAGGAAGTATTCATGGTTGGAACACGATTTTGTAAACAATGTGATCAATGTATGTGTTGGGTTTTTATTTATCCAAACATTATTATTTTAAACCTAAAACATCCAAAAAAATCATCATGGAACCTACTATTCTTTGGGATATCAAAACTAGGGACACAATATGATGGTTTTTTAATTTTATCTCACTACATGATCCAAATCAGATGGATCAAAAGGAATTAAAATGAGTGGATTTAAGGTTTTCTGTCATTCTTACTCTAATATTCATTTATTTATTAGACCCCCTTTTTCTCTCTTGAGATAAAACATAGATCCATGATTTTTTGGATTGATATGTGAATTACATCATGATATAATAGAGTAATTTTTTATTGTTTGACACCAGATCTATATATTTTTCACCTCTAACTTTAGTGGATATAGGACTACTATTGATGGATGACCTCATTGGGTTAGTTGAATTTATTCTATGAATATGTCATCAATTGATTCTTGAATCCTTATCTAGAATCCCATTGGTGGTGATTTTATATTTTTTTATGAATCCTTGATTCATAGAATCAATTTGGGTGATGACTTTTGGGTTATTTTACAATTTGGTATCAATTAACATGAGGTAGGTTGTCCTTACCATTTGAGGGCCTTGTATAAAATTGGATGTTATGATTTTATTTTGTGTGAATATGTTGTTCATGATAACCATACATGTTTTATGTGCATAGGGGTGAATGTGTTTCTATGAGATCCTTTACATGGTACATTGTTCCTATGCTTGCTTTCTTTTACCTTATTGTGGATTTTTCATGTCTTGTGGAAGCATAGATACTAGAATCATGACACCTGGTTTCTCAGGGTGACCAGTTAACACCTTATATGGGATGCATGAATATGAGACTAGTGGAAAAAGTCTTTGATATGGAATACTGGTGAGTTTTGGGATATGAAAATAATTTTCTATGGTGATTAGATATGTGAAGATGTAGAGATACACGAGTTATAACATGGGTACACCAAGCCGATGGTATGAGTCTGAGTATGATGATCACAGAGCGGATGGTTCAAGTTATAATGATTTGTATGTTTCACCGATGACAAGTTTCAAAGTTAGAAATGTTTTTCTGACATGGGATTGACCATGCTATATTTAGAAGGATCCCAAGAGTAGACATGGGACTAGTGGACATACTGTCAGGTAAATATGACAACCACATGACCATGACTGGTTGGATGAGTTGGGTGACTAATTATTAAGGGTGCAGTGTAGATTGATCTTGAAGATTAGAATTGAATTATGACTTTAAGGTGGAATAGACATGAAATATTGGTATCTTAATTGGATGGCTTGTATGTGACATATTGGAATGATCTGAGATATGTCTACCATTTTCTATTTCTTTCCGGTATGGAGATAAAATAGGTACAACTGGGGTTTTTGAAGACTTTGTTAGTGCCTGATCATTTGACCCGTGAAGGTTTATCATTTACATGAATGGTTAATTATTGATATGGAATACACCTCTTATGAATTCCCACTGACTTTAAGGATGAATTGGTGGTGTTCTACTAGGTTTATACTCACAACCTATTTGAGCCTATCAATGAGCATGAAAACATAATGGTTAGGGATCCAGGAAATGGGAAGGGACTAACAATAGGGAGTTGAGGATATAGAGATTGGGTTTGGAGGTGGTACCAGAGAGGTAACCAAAATTAATTTTTAGTGTTTTATTAATTTTCTTGTTTCTTGATTATGCTCTAGTTTTGTAAAGTCCCGGAATTCCCATGGAATTTTTTTGAATACATGTAAATTTTACGAGTCCGCAGTTTCTGATGGCACTTTATTCCGAGGCCCGGTGTGCCCAGAATCAATTTCCAAAGTTTTGTTCGGGTACGTTCAGTAAACACACGTTTAGGATTTTATAACTTTTGAACCATTACTCGTAATTAAAATCTGAGGGCACCGTTGAACTCACAGTATCGGTAATTTCTTAGTGAGACCTTCACCGCAGTTTCTTTCTGAAAAGTTTGGAAGTTAGTTTTTGTGGGTTTTTAAATAAATTGAATAAAATAAAGTTTTAACTTTATTTTATTTAGGTGGTTAAAACCTCCAATGGGAGGTTGAGAGAGGGGACCACCACACCCTAACCTCCCAAGGGAGGTTATGGTTGTGGGGCCCACCCACACATAACCTCCCGTGAGCAGTCACGATGTGGGGACAACCTGAGACCCGTAACCTCTCTATTAAATGATAGGGGTGTGTACCACCCGACCCCTATTAATGGTGGAGGATAAAACCTCCCACCCCTCCCTCTTTAATGAGGGAGAACCTCTTTCCAGACCACCTAATTAAATGTGACAACTCTCACGAATTTAATTAGATGGGGCCCACTCTTTTAATTTGCCAAATATGAATTACGTGCCAATGTAATTTTTTACAAACCCTCCCTCTCCTTTATGAAGGAAGCTTGGGGAAGGTTTTGGGATGGCTTCTTCAAGCGGTGAAACACTGCAAAAGAGTCACGATGCCCAACCCTTGGAGAATTATTCCTCCAACGAAGAACCATCAGCCATGATGAACGAAGAATGACGAACTCCGTGTTCATCCTCCTTCAATCGGGGCAAGAAAGGGAAGCACTGCCACCCACGAAGAACACTAATGATGTCATCTCAACTCATCTTATTCGAGCCCTTCCTCCTCCGACATTGATAGAATGATGACTGCCTTCCGCGACACCATCATCGATCACTAAATTCGAGGTAGGGGGATTAAGTTTCGGGTTGATATTGTACCCCCTATTCTAACCTTCTACAAAGGATATAAAGGGATTGATGCGGACGTTTTTGATGATCATCTTCTACTTATTTTGAGCCTTTTTTTATCCTCCTAAATGTGGAGGATTTGGGCCTACCTCACACGGCCCGAAACCCTCCATTGAATTTTCTTTGTGATGTTCTTCGAAACGGAAATACGGCATGGAAAAGAGGCAACGAAAACCAAGACGGCGAACAAGGGATGCACTACCCGCGGCCTCCTCAAACCGTGTCGCCCCCACAGCGCCCCGGGGCGCTGCCTGTGGGCCCCGCGTGCTGCCCGGTGCTCCCAGGGCCCACCGGTGCACTGCCCGGTGCCCCTGCTTACTACCCTGGACCCCCGCGCCCTGCCGGCTTACTGCCTGGCGCCCCTGAGCCCCTCCTACGGCCTGCCCGGCGCCCCCCTCGCCCTGCCTGCGGCCTTCCGAGCGCCCCCACGCCTTGCCGGCGGCCTGCCGGGCGCCCCCGCGCCATGCCAGTAGCATGCGGGGCGCCCGCGCACCATGCCAAAAGCCTTCCGGGTGCCCCCGCCCTGCCTGCGGCCTTCCAGCCACTTGCCCGGCACCCCGGTGCCCCGCCCGGTGAACCCGTGGCCTGCCGGTGACCAGCCGGCCTACCCGTGCCCCATGTGACCTGCCTGCTGGCCTTACGGACACCGGCATCTCGAGCCGACTCACAGCATCCCCCGCGGTGTCGCTGGCCGAACCAGCCTGGTCTCCCGGGCCGAGTTACCGAGCCGCCTACGTGGCGACTACTGGGCTGAAACACCCCCGCGGTCTGCTGGGCCGAGCCCAGCGGGCCGGGTCAAAACATAGCGGGCTGAACTGCCCAATGGACCAGGTCATACCCAGCGAGTCTGACCGGGTTGACCCCGACCAGGTCAACCTATACTAGGTTGGGACTAGTCGGTCCGACCGAGTCGCACCGGACCCGGGCCCATTACTGACCCTTTAACTTCCTGGGCCATATCTTTTGCACGGGACGTCCGTTTGATGAACCGTCAGCGGGGCCGGTAATCCTGAAGCATAGCCGTCCCTTCAAGTATACCCCATGGGAGTTCGAGATATAGTTGATTCATGGTCAGGTTGGTTTGTACATGAATCCAAATGGACCCCCGAGACTAAAATGCTAATAACGCACAGACCAGTCGTCCGATTGACGCGCTGTCTGTTGCGTTGATACCCCTATGATGTGGCAATCCATTGAGATACTTCTTCGTGAGACTTCGTGACACTTGGAGTATCAAACAGTAGCTCGTGGAGCAGATCCTTCTGGTAACAAGCAGATAGAGTGCAGAGACCTAGTTGCTGTAGACCTGACGACTGCTTGACCGATTCGACTCGGAGTGATTCGACTAGCCCAATGGACGGAGAGCCCAGTATTTGGCGGGAGACCCGTGGTGGACAGAGAGACTGGTAGTTGGTAGCAGACCCATGGTACTCAACACGAGGAGTACCTTTGTGGGCTATAGGGGGAGCGCCTGGTATTAGGCGACAGACCCACAGTGAACGGAGCACCTGATATTTGGCAGCAGAACCGTGGTACTCAATAGGAGGAGTACCTCAGCAGTCAAAGGATAGTGAGAAGTTCCTCGGTGTCACGACAGGCCCACAATACTTGATAGAGGAGGAGTTCTCCATCATCCGTGGTTTCGATAATGAAAATCCTGGTTTGAGTGGAGTCAATGACCTTTGTGTTTTCCTCGTGATTGAGATGGGTTACTTGATAACTTAGGTATATGTATGGGCATATACCTATGTAATGGTCATCCGATGATTTCATATTTTTGGGTTTATAATTGTTGATTGTTTGTAAGACCTTGAGGGTCTCGAGGTCCCTACTGAGTATCATTATACTCACCCCTGTACGGGCTATACCCGCATCTCGTTGTATTGGATGCATGTGACGGACATCGTTGACGGAGGCCGAGAGCACCAGGAGTGGATGGTACCCAGAGGAGGACCTTACGACTTATCAATACATAGTGGTGTCCGATGGACATGGAGTGCTGTGGAGGCCATCTGTACCTACCCTTCAGGTAGGAACCCCGGAGGACGATCTAGGAGCTGCTTTCACCTTTCAACTGTTTGTCCCTTTCTTAGTAGTATTTTTACTTTACAGTTGGGCTTGTATTCTGGCCACCCATTACTTCTAGTACACTTATTATACATATTTTACTTAGTGTTTACTCCCGCTTATACTCTGGTTGTGTGTGTTTACATTTTATAAATGCAATACCTTCCTAGTTTTATGGAATTACGCCTTTCGTGCTAGTCGCCAGCAGCTGGCCTATGGAAGGAGGGCTTGGGGTAGTCATGATACGGACCGTGGGGGAACGGGTCAGGACAAATTGGTATCAAAGGAGTCGATTCTACCATAGAACTTAGGACTCTAATATTTATTTTCTGTGAAGCAATAGTGTTAAGGGTACTAAGTGTGGTTTTCAGTTCAGGGAGTCTAGTGTTGGTGCGGTGGCCAACGTATCCATACACCAAGACCCTGACTACTGATTTTTGACTTAGTGTACGAAAACACTAGTTGAATGTGTCTTTTAAAAGTTTTTTTAAGTAAGCTCAAACAAGGTCAGCTCACCAAGTATAAAAGTTTTGACCGTGTCGCATCTGTTTCTTTTAGGATGCCTCCCCGCAGACAACTAGCTAGAGCCCCGATAGTTGTACATACTGATAGCCCGCCAAGCGACGAGGCCTCAGTATAGGTCCCTCTTCTAGTTAGGGCACTAGAAGAGGCACCAGTGGTACTACTTTCTGTTGGGAAATCAATGCAACTAGCCCCAGAAGCAGACGATGCACGCCGCTTGAGTGCGTTGCACGAGTTCCAGTGCCAAAGGCCACACAGGTTCCGGGGGGAGATGGACCCACAGGTGGTTGATGATTGGATGGAGGCTATGGTGAGAGTCTTCAGGCTAGTAGGGACACCACAAGACTTCATGGTGATCCTTGCTGCCAGTCTCCTTTAGGTAGCAGTAGGTAGATAGTTGAGCCTGATGCTCCAGATGCATGACGAGGCGACACTTCTATGGGAAGACTTCGAATGCCTGTTCCTAGCAGAGTTTCTACCAGCCACCCTTCGAGTGGTACAGATACATGAGCTACATCATCTGTAGTAGGGCAACATGAGTGTATCTCAGTACTCGGCGAGGTTCGCTATGCTCTCGTGCTACTCCACTGATATGGTACATGACCCATTTTTCAGGGCCCAAACCTTTACGCATGGACTCAGGCGAGATATCAGAGCTTCAGTTATCTCCCACAGCATCCCAACACAGGTGGGGGTGTTGAAGAGAGCCCTCCTAGTGGAGAGTTTACTTGCTGTGCACTCTCCAATAGTGAGACCCAACACTAGTCGACTTGTAGTGGAGTCTTCTACAGCTGGCAGTAGACAGATGATGCCGAGGTCCAAGAGGACCAGACCCACAGGTGTTTGACTGCACAACTCAGGATCAGTTGTGAGGGGCACCTAGAGTGGAGACAGAGCCAGACATGCCTGGAGCAGAAAGTGTTACTCATGCGTTGGACTTGGTCACATTGATCGTGATTGTCCGAGCCACCATTTTGATAACCACCAATCAGTTGTGGGAACTCCCAGGTAGAGGTAGAGGTTTGATTGAGGTGGTCTGTAGGGAGCAGGTATATGTGGAAGAGGAGCTAGTCGAGTAGCTATCGGCGGTCGATGATACGAGGTGCAACCACCACCACCAGCAGGAGGTCCACCCCGACCGCAGGGAGTGGGTGGACAGGGGAGAGCTCAGCTTCAGGCAGTTGAGGCCTACGACAATGGCGCTCTAGAGATGGTATGAGGTATGATCTACGTCTACTCTACCTTAGATGTAGTTCTTATAGACAAAGGTGCCAGTCACTCTTTCATAGCCACTACCCTCGTTCAGATATCAGAGATTCCGACGGATCCTTTGTCTTGATCCCTAAAGCTAGAGACTCCTATGGGAGAAAACTCGATGACTACGCACTTGTGCCGGCAGTGTGAGCTTACTCTAGGAGGCGAGAGCTTCAGCTGGGACTCCTTGTAGTGGCGTTGATGCCTTACGACGTCATCTTGGGTATGGACTGTTTATTTACAGTCCATGCTCAAATTGACTGTATTAGGAAAAATGTGTGGTGTGTCTACATAGATGGGACCAGGTTCACCTTCATCAGCGAGAAGGGAACCTTTGCAGTGCAGGAAAGATTTACTCAGAGGAGGGTGCAGCCGATCACTCACCAGTTGGCTTGCCTCACCCTCGGAGCAGTTGATGTGGAGATTCTGACTCATCCTTTAATGGTGGATTACTACGTGGAGGTTTTCTCCAATGATGTCCCAGGATTACCTCCTCACATAGTGGTGGACTTCTATATTGATATGTACCCCGGGATGACACCGATATCTACTCCAGCATATCGTATGGCTCCCGGTGAGCTTTGTGAGATGCAGGTACAACTAGAGGACTTACAGGGGAGGGATTCATCCAGGCCAGTGTTTCTCCCAGGGCAGCCCTGAATCTGTTCTCCAAGAAGGCAGACGAGAGCTTGAGGCTCTGTGTCA
Organism: Viscum album; assembly: GCA_963277665.1. Lineage (NCBI taxonomy): Eukaryota > Viridiplantae > Streptophyta > Magnoliopsida > Santalales > Viscaceae > Viscum > Viscum album. The sequence goes on along the minus strand of OY728131.1, from coordinate 225,105,064 downwards.
ACTACCGTCACCTAAACCAGGTGACCATGAAGAACAAGTACCCACTCCTGAGGATTGAATACCTCTTTTATCATCTCAAGCGAGTATGATGGTTCTCGAAGATAGAACTCAGAGCAGGCTATCACCAGCTTAGAGCTTGAGAATAAGATGTGCAGAAGACGACCTTCAGGTTTCGGTATAACCACTACGAGTTCTTGGTTATGCCCTTCGATGTATCCAATGCTCCTGTAGGGTTCATGAGTCTCATGAACAGGATCTTCCAGCCTTACCTCGATCACTTTGTTGTAGTCTTCATCGATGACACAATGATCTACTAGAATACTGAGGAGGAGCATGCCTACCATTTGCAGGTAGTACTGGACACACTATGAGAGCACCAACTTTATGGTAATCTCTCGAAGTGCTAGTTTTGGATTCGAGAGGTTTACTTTTTGGGACACGTTATCTTGGAGGCTGGAGTTGCAGTGGATCCAACGAAGATTGAGGGGATACATTCTTGGGAGCCACCCAAGAGTTTTCACGGAGGTATGGAGTTTCCTAGGCTTGGCTATATACTATCATAGATTCATTCCAGACTTCTCCAGAGTTGCAGCACCACTATCAGCCTTGACGAAGAAGGGGTAACCCTTCATATGGTCGGAGAGATTCCAGCAATGATTTCAGGAGATGAGGCAGTTGATGACTAGTGCCCCCATCTTGAGGCTTCCAGAGGAAGGCATTGGGTATGTAGTCTACTGTGACGTATCAGGGACCAGACTCGGGTGTGTCATGATGTAAGAGTGATCAATGATCACATATGGTTCTCAGCAGCTGAGACAGCATGAGCAGAACTATGCTACCCATGACCTGGAGTTAACAGCAGTGGTATTCTCCTTGAAGATGTGGTGACACTATCTGATGGGTTAGCGTTTCACCATATAATCTGATCACAAGAGTCTCAGGTATATCTTCTCTCAGAAGGACCTTAACCTGAGACAACAACAATGGATTGAGTTCCTCCAGGACTATGACTTTGAGATAGTGTATACTCATGGGAAGGGGAACGTTGTTGCAGATGTGATCATCCGGAGGACTGGTATTCAGCTTCTAGAAGAGGTGACAAAGCATCTAGCTGCCTTAAATATATCCTTTTTGGATAGGGATGGAGCAGCCTATCTATAGTCTCTTACAGTCACTCCCCCACTTCTTCAGAGAGTTATAGAGGCGTAGCTTGGGGATGCTGACTGCGAGACGCGACATGCTCGGATATCCAAAGGGTAGGCACCTCTTGGATTTTCTAAAGGTGGGGAGCACGTCATCATCTACAGATGAAATACATTGGTACTAGATTCACTTAATGAGAACGTGCTGAGGGAGTTGCACACTTCCCCTCTAGCGGTACATCCAAGAGTGGTGAAGATGTACCAGGACTTCCAACGATAGCACTGGTGGACGAGTATGAAGAAGGCGGTAGCAGAGTTTGTCTCATGGTACCTCACTCGTTAGCAAGTGAAGTCGGAGCCCTAGGTACCAGCAGGCTTGGTACATCCCTTAGAGGTCCTAGAGTGGAAGTGGGATAGGATATCCATGGACTTCGTGATAGGTCTTCCACATACGTCTAGGAGTCACGATTCGATAAGGGTGATTGTTGACTGACTCACCAAGTCGGCCCACTTCCTACCGATCAGATATCAAGGCTTAGTAGAGAGCTTGGAAAGGCTCTACGTGTAGGATATTTTTCATTTAGATGGGCTACCTTCCTCGATTTTCTCCGACTGAGACGTACGGTTTACTTCCCGTCTATGGAAGGGGTTGTATGAGGCTTTCGGGACACAGCTATGTATGAGCACCGCCTTCCATCCCCAGACAGATGGGAAGACCGAGAGAACCATTCAAACCCTCGAGGACATGCTCCATGAATTTTTCTTCGTCTTTAGTCATAGCTGAGAGAATCACCTACCTTTGGTGGAGTTCGCCTATAACAACAACTGTCACTCCATTGGTATGGCACCTTTTTAGGCCTTGTATGGTCGACCTTGAAGATCGCCACTATGCTGGAAATACCCAGGGGAGTCAGCACTAGTGGGAACAAAGATGGTTCGGGTTACCATAGAGAAGGTGTAGATCATCCAGGAGCGGATGGAGACTAGACAGATCAGGCAGAAGTCTTATGCTGACAGGAGACGGAGATCTCTGGAGTTCAAGGATGGAGACCACGTCTTCCTATGGGTCAAACCTCGACGAGGTCTACGGTGATTTTTCCATGGCGGCAAGCTATCTCCGAGGTTTATCAGACCTTTGCAGGTCCTTAGAAGAGTAGGAAAGCTGGATTACCGCTTGGCTCTTCCACCTCAGCTGCATCGGGTGCACGAAGTCTTCCACGTATCTAAGCTGAGGAGATTTGTGCACGACCCGTCACACATCATTGTCCACGGGGAGATGGAAATTGATGAGGGGTGACTTTCTTGGAGGGACTAGTGGAGATTAAGGATTGATAGGAGCGGGTCCTACATGGATAGTTGATATCTCTGGTGCGTGTTCGGTGGCAGCACAGGAACCTCCAGGAGAGAACATGGGAGCGGGAGGCTCAGATGCGTGCTCAGTACCTTCTTTTGTTCCTTTAGTTCGAGTTATAGATTACAGGGACGTAAATACTTGAGGTGGGGAGAATGTAATGAACCAAAATTCCCGTGGAAATTTTTTAATACCTGGGAATTTTACGAGTCCGCAGTTTCTGACGGTGCTTGATTCCGAGGCTAGGTGTGCCTGTAATCAATTTCTGAAGTTTTGTTCGGGTACGTTCAACAAACGTACGTTCGGGATTTTATAACTTTTGAACCGGTGCTCATAATTGAAATTAGAGGGCACCATTGAACTCACAGCATTGGTAATTTCTTAGTGAGACCTTCACCGCAGTTGCATTCTGACGAGTTTGGAAGTTAGTTTTTGGGGGGTTTTAATTAAATTGAATAAAATAATGCTTTAACTTTATTTTAATTGGGTGGTTAAAGCCTCCAAGGGGAGGATAGAAGTGGGGGCCACAACACCCTAACCTCCCATGGGAAGTTATGGTGGTGGGGCCCACCCACACATAACCTCCCGCGAGAGGTTACGATGTAGGGACCACCCGAGACCCATAACCTCTTTATTAAATGATAGGGGTGGGGACCACCTGACACCTATTAATGGTGGAGGATAAAACCTCCCACATCTCCCTCTTCAGTGAGGGATATCCTCTTGTCAATCCACCTAATTAAATTTGACACCTCTCACGAATTTAATTAGGCAATTCCCACTCTCTTAATTCACCAAATTTAAAATATATGCCAACGTAATTTTAGACAAACCCTACCTCTCCTTTATAAAGGAATCTTATGGGAAGGTTTTGGGACGACTTCTTCAAGCAGTGAAATTCTTGCAAAGAGATGCAACACCCAACCCTTGTAGAATTATTCCTCCAATGAAGAACCGTCGCCCACAATGAATGAAAAAAAATCAACGCCGTCTTCATAGTTCTTCAACCAGGGCAAGAAAGGGAAGAACTGCTGCCCATGAAGAACACCGACGACGTTATCTCGACTCATCTTCTTCGAGCTCTTCTTCCTCCGAATTTTTTGGAACGATGACCTCCTTCTGCAACTCCGTCTTCGATCACCAAATTCGAGGTAGGGGGTTTAATTTTCGGGTTGATATTGTACCCCCCTTTCGTACCTTCTCTAAAAGATATAAAGGGATTGATACAGACATTTTTGATGACCATATTATACTTATTTTGATCCATTTGTTATCCTCCTAAATGCGGAGGGTTTGGCCCGACCTCACACAGCCCGACACCCTCCGTCGAATTTTCTTTGCGATGTTCTTCGAAGCAGAAACACGACATGGAAAAGAGCAACGACAATGAATACGGTGAACAAGGGCCACACTACCCGCGACCTTCTTGAACCGACCCATCCCCACAGCGCCCTGGCGCACTTCCCTCGCCCGAGCGCGCTGCACGGCTCTACCGGCGCCCCTTTGGCGTGATGCCCGACACCTCCGCGCCCCGCCGTCGCATTGCTCGCTGCCTTTGGCACCCCGCCGACTCACTGCCCGGCGCCCCCGCGCCACAACGGCAGCCTGCTTGGCACCCCCGCGCCTTCTCGGCTGCCTGCCTGGTGCCCCCGCGCCCCACCGGCGGCCCGCCCGGCGCCCACATGCCCCTCTAGGGGCCTGCCTGATGCCCCCGCGCCCTGCCGGCAGCCTGCCCGGCTCCTGCCGGTGGCCTGCCCGACACCCCGGCGGCCTGCATGCTGCACCCGTGGCCTGCCGGTGACCACCCGACCTACCCGCGCCCTGCATGGCCCACCTGCGGGCCTTCCGGCCACCGGCCTCCCAAGCCAACCCGCGGTGCCCCCCGTGGTGTCACTAGATGAACCGACCTAGTCTCCCGGGCTGAGTTACCGAGCCGCCTACATGGCGACTACCAAGCCGAACAGCCCCCGCGGTCCGCTGGGCCGGGCCCAGCGGACTAGGTCAAAACTCAGCGAGCTAACCCGCCCAATAGGTTGGGTCATACCCAACGAGTCTGACCGGGTCAACGTAGACCGGGTCGGCCCAGATTGGGTTGGGCCGAGTCAGTCTGACCGGGTCGGACCAGACCCAGGCCCATTACTGACCCTTTACCTTCCTGGGCCATATCTTTGGCACCAGACGTCCGTTTGGCGAACCGTCAGCGACACCGTTAATTTTGAAACATAACCGTCCCTTTGAGTATACCCCATGGTATTTCAAGTTATAGTCGAGTCATGGTCAGGTTGGTTCGTACATGAATCCAACCGGGCCCTCGGGACTAAAATGCTAATAACTCATAGACTGGACGTCTGATTGACATGCCGTCTGTTGTGTTGAGACGCCTATGACGTGGCGGTCCTTTGAGATACTTCTTCTTGAGATTTAGTGACACTTGGAGTATTGACCAATTGGTTGTGGATCAGATCCTTTCAGTGATGAGCAGATAGAGTGCAGAGACCTAGTAGCTGTAGACCTGACGACTGCTTGACCGATTCGACTCGAAGTGATTTGACTAGGCCAGGGGATGGAGCACCCAGTATTTGGAGGTAGAACTATGGCGGACGAAGTGCCTGGTAGTTGGCAGCAGACCCGTGTTACTTGACAGTAGGAGTACCTCTGTAGGCTATAGTGGGAGCGCCCAGTATTTGGCATCAGACCCATAGCAGACAGAGTGCCCGGTATTTGGCAGTAGACCCGCGATACTCGACAGGAGGAGTACCTCAACAGTCCAAGGTTAGTGAGAAGTGCCTTAGTTTCACCACTTGCCCAATATACTCGAAAGAGGAGGAGTTCTCCAGTAGTCGTGGTTTCGATAATGAAAATCTGTGTTTGAGCTAAGTCAATTACCTTTGTGTTTTCCTCATGATTGAGATGGGTTACTTGATAACTTAGGTATATATATAGACATATACCTAAGTAATGGTTATCCATTGATTTAATACTTTGCAGTTTATCCTTGTTGAATTTTTGTGAGACCTTGATGGTCTTGGGGTCCCTACTGAGTATTGTTATACTCACCCCGGCACCGGCTATTCCTGAACCTCGTTGTGTTGGATGCAGATGACAGACAACGTTGACAGAGGCCGAGAGCGCCAAGGATGGACGATACCCGGAAGAGGACCTTACGATATATCGGTACACGATGGAGTCTGACGGATGTGGAGTGCTATGGAGGATATCTGAACCTACCATTTAGGTAGGAACCCCAGAGGACGATCCAGGAGTTTCTTCCACCTTTTAGTTGTTTTTCCCTTTCTCAGTTGTATTTGTACTTTACAGTTGGGCTTGTATTCTAGCCCCCCTTTACTTTCAGTACACTTTTTATATAGCTTTTACTTAGTGTTTTCATACGCTTGTACTTTGGTTGTGTGTGTTTATGTTTTATAAAGGAAATTCCTTCCCAATTTTAGGGAATTACGCCTTTGCTGCTAGTCGCCAACCCCTGGCCTGTAGATTTCGGGATTGGGGTAGTCATGATACGGACCTCGGGGGAATGGGTCGTGACAAGTTTGACCTAACACAATGGGGGTCCTTGCTGTGGATTTCGGGATTGGGGTAGTCATGATACGGGCCTCGGGGGAATGGGTTGTGACAAGTTTGACCTAACACATTGGGGGTCCTTGGTTTATTTCCTTGTATGAATTTTGATAGCAACCATGTAACTTTTTATAGTATTGATGTAGTTCAATTATTATATTCACCTTTATATTGTGTTCTTTTCATGATATCATTCTGATGTATGAATTTTGATACTGAGTGTATAGTCTCCCCACTACAATGTTCAGACAGTCTCTAATAGTCCACATACTCTTGCATATGGGGTTGTACGAATGAGGCTTTTTGTCACTCCATTATGGGCCGGGTTATTCTGGCAAGGGTAGTACAAAGTGGCATCAGAAGAGGTTTTTCAATTATTTTCTTCTTGACTATGTTTGGGGAAAAGTATCAAAGGAGATAGGTTAGGTGGGACTTTTTGTAGGGAGCCAGATAAGTGCCTGATAAACTGTTATTTAGTGTACCTCTTAGTTACTAGTGATGATAATTATATTATATCTGTAGCATTATATTGATATTTTTTCCTTTTTTTCTATTATAATTCATGGAATTTAGGTCCATTAATGCATTATGACTAGGCTGGTAGGATCACTTGTCATAAATGTTTGTAGTTTTCTATGTATGGTACTTCATTTAATTTAATTTCATGAACTTTTTTTTGGCTTATATGGTATAACAGTTCTCAAATTTGGATTATTTGAACTTAACCATTACTGTTGTGTATATATATGACTATTACTAACATGAAGGTATGGAGGACTAGGCATGTTCCTTGGGTAGTGCTAGGAGGGTTATTCCTTATCATTGTAGGCATCATTAGAGGATAGGTCTCCCATATAAAACCCTTTTATTGATTATGAATTTCATAGTTTGATACCTTAATAGAGTAGTTATTGGAGTTATAAGAAACCATTTGGAATTTTCAAATAATTCTTCCTCAGACTCATTTGATGGGACCACCTAGAAAAGAAAAGTAGAAATGTATCACAAGGTAGGATGTACCTATTTCACTTCCAGATATGATATGGGATGCACTTGAGTATGCTACCACACTCACTCTAATGGTTCATGATGTGGAACCTTTACAAATTGGAGTCTTACGATTATTTCTTGTTTAAGGCATAGGGGCACCGAAGATAATAAATGATAATGCCTGGGACTTTTAGCTTTAACATCCACTAGATTTATAGGGTACTTGGGTTCCTTAGGATTGTGAGGAAAATGTTGAAAATAATTGGAAAATAATCAACCTAGTCAATAAAAAAAAGAATAAATTGGTAAAGATGGAAGATTTTACGCTTTAGGGACCTAACAAAAGGGGGTGGGGTGTTATGAACCATAATAGAAGATGTGATGGTCTTAATTGGGTGAATTTCAAGGACGTTTTCATTGATTATTTTTTCTAGTATACAATGAAGCTCAATTATTGCTAGGATTTTGTGGAGCCTCAATAGGGGTCAATGTCAGTTTATTCCTACTCTACTCATTCCATGAATTTTATTCACTTTTCTCTTCTTTTAGATGGGAATGAGGCATTGAAAGGCTAAAAAATTCGAGATTGGCATTCACCAAATAAAAGGAATCATGTCATGAGTGGGTTATTTGGTGATTCTATGTGAGACTATTCTGGTGGTAGGTTGAGGTGTATTCTTTCATCCACAAATACATATTAATAATATGTAGACCTTAGTAACCCATGTGACTCACACACCACTATGGATAGTCCCTGGTTTGGATGTAGGCAATATGTATGGAGTAGAATATGTTCTTATTGATAGTAGTGTGTGAGATTTTTATTTTATACATAGAGTATATATTATCTCAAAATTACCTTATTCCTTGTTTTATATATTGTATTTCCATTCTTTTATATTTTCACATGTTGTTTCTAGGATTGACGTTCCATTTTGGTGAATTTTTGAGTTTTCATCTCTTGAAACACCCTTGGGGAATAAACTGGATTATCATTAGAGATTTATATTATATCCCATAGAGGTTTTCACATATATACACCTCTAGTATTACATTAATCTTGAGTTGAATAGCTTTAATGCGATCTTTGTCATTGACCGATTGACTAGTTATCGAGTGCACATCGATAACTAAAGGAGGTTAGCATCATCTGTTACAACTAAAAGATATAATTATGTTTTTAATGGTGAATAAGTTGTTGGATTAAGTATAATGTATTTTTACAAGAGTTAGTTTGGTACAAATATATTGAATGTAATAGGCATGGTTCTTGCAGCAGATTAGTCAGTATATCCATTCCATTTCATCATGTAGAGGACCTTTTTCAAGATATCCTCACAGATGATTTCTTTGAAATACCTCTTGATAAATGAATATAAATTGAGATAAAACACAGGTTGAGGGTTTAAAATATATTAATTCCTTTATATAATATTTACAAATCTGTGTTAAAGTAGTTAACGGTCCAACTCAAGGACATGGAGGCTGATGGATTTATCAGACTACAGGCATCTCCCTAGGGTGATCCGGTGTTGTTTTCCAAGAAGGTATATTGTAGTATTCAGATATGTAGAGACTATAAAAAGTTAAAACATGTATATATTCATAATAGATTCCCATTACTATAGATTAATGACATGTTTTTATTAGTTTCAACGATCCCAATGGTTCTCCAAGATTGACATGTGATCAGGTTACCACCAGTTTTGTGCTAGGGATGAAGAAATTTCTATGAAAATGTTCATAATTATATACATGATGTATAATTATATTTTATTTCCTTTTTGATTGAGAAATTCACTAGCAGTGTTCATAGATATCATGAATAGTATCTTCCATCCATATATTTACTCTTTTGTTATGGTGTCTGTTGATGACATCCTCATATACTCATTGACCTCAGAGTTGCATGCTAGAGAGATGAAGATTTTATTGAGTACAAATAGAGAAAAATTGATGTATACCAATCCATATATGTGTCATTTTGGGATTTAGGAGGTTTATTTTCTTGGGAATGTGATTTATGAGGTTTTAATTTTTGTAGACCCAGATAAGGGAGAGGTTGTAATTTCTTTTACACACCCTAGAAATGTGTTTGAGATCGAAAGTTCCCATGGGTTGGTGGGATACTACCAAAAGTTTATAAAAGACTTATCCCATTTGTAATAACCTATGATTGTGTTTATATAGTAGGGGATTAATTTTTAATGGACTTAATAGTGTAGATATGCCTTATTAGAGCTGAAGTGGAGATTGATGACTTCCCAAATCTTGGCTTCTCTAAAACCAGGGATTAGATACGTGGTTTACTATGAAGCATCAAGTTTTCTTGGTAGTTGTGATGAAATAGTGGGTTCATGTAGTAGCTAATGGGTCTATCAATCTATAACCCCAATATATGAACTACCTGATGCATGACATGGAGTTGGCAGTTAGGGTCTATAATCTGATGTGTTTTCTCTCTTATCTCTTTGGTGAGAGAGTTATAATATACACTAACTACAACAACATGAGGTACATATTCTCATAATGAGACATAAATCTAAAATAGATTCACTAGGTGGAGTAACTAAAAATATATGATTTTGAGATGAATTATTATTTTGGGTAAGGTAATGTCATATTAGATTCTCTCAATAATAAAATATAAGATCTTAGAGAGATACCTTCAGAGGAGGAATGTCATATGATGAGATTTTTGGATGAATGGATGGTTGATGAATAATAGGACCGAGGGGTGGTGAAATGTTCTCTCTTGGTTTCCAAGAAAATGTTGGAAGACTGAGTAAATACAATCTAGAAGTCAGATTATGAATTCTTAATGATATGGGAATGGTTTTCTAGAAGTGAACTAGTTTAAGGATGGTTGATGAGTGGTGATAACATGTTTTTTCACTGGAGAGTTGTGGTCCATATTTACACAGGAGAAGATTTTATGAGTTAATCTCATTAATGTCAATGGAAATTCACCATGTATCAATAATGATTTATCAGGATATCATCTGTCACTTTTTAATCTAGAGAATAAGGAGAAATATCACAAGATTTTTCTCTTGTTGACTATACCGTTAGAGGATCAAGGTAGTGCATTAGAATTCAAGAGGGATACATTGGCCACTTCCGATGTCTATATGGATGTGGTAATTGTTGATGATTCAATTCATTACAGGGTTTCCTAGGACCCTAAGATGTCGAGAAATACTTTGGGTGATAGTATATCACTAGATAAATATAAGACATTTCTTTCCGATATGAGATACTCAATATATAGATGAGTTTTAGAAAAAATTATGTTTGAGGGATTTTATGAATTCATAAATTAACTTATCATATCATATCACATAGGGTAACTCAATTTTTTCCCATTATTTTATCATGTCATAGATCAGGATTTGGAGGCTCAATTGAAATGGATTATGACATATCTTTTACAGACGGACGGGCGGCCAGAGAGGATAATCTATAACTTGGATGATATTCTTCAAGCATTTGTCCTAGACTTCAGTGGAGCATGAGATGATCATATTGATTTATTATAGTTCACATAAAAAATCATTTATAGGATTCCATTCAGTTGGAAAATTTCAAGGAAATTTATGGTTGGCTATGTCTCTCACCATCGTATTAGCATGAGGTAGGTGAATTATCTATTATTATACTAAGTATTATGAAAGAGAACTTTAAGAGTCTATGATTGACTCCAATTATTTTATTACCACTCACAGAATAAAAATATCATATTCTAACTAGAGGAGAAAACATTTTTAGTGTATTGTGGGAAACCAGGTTTCTTTATGGGCGTCACCTCAGTCATGGAAACATATTTTGTGTATAAAAGGGGAACTGGTGCACCGGTTTGTGAGAGTATTTTAGATTACAAAGAATGTCAGAGTAGTTTTTTTACCAACTAGACCTTCCACACTGATATTTTGGTATCCATAATGTGTTCAATGTTTCTCAACCTTAGAGGTATGATCCCAATACTTCAGCTCTCATTGATAACGAGTAGGTTGATTTTGATCCACATACATTATTTATGGAGCAACCAGTAAAGATTGTTGACTAGAGTGTGGCTGTTTTGAGCAGGAAGATTAAAATACTTGTCTGAGTCTTATAGAATCATAGATATACCCAAGAAGATACATTAGAGTGATTATCATATATAAATGTAAAATGTCCTATGTTTTTTGGTAAGGAACTCTATAGACACTTCTTTGTGATGAGAAGTCAACATATTGGGAGATTGTAATGGGCCACACTTAACAAGTACCTTACACTGTACTTTCTTCCATTATTTGAGTGTTTTTTAGTTATGAATTTCTTGTTTAAAGTCATCTATAGATTATATTTAGTATTAAAGGGATTTATAGGTCTTTAAGTAGGTTCACAGTTGTCCCTTGGTTTGGGAAAACCATGATTTTTCTCTAAGAAATCCCATGGATTTCTAGTTAAGGATAGTGGGTGGAGAACAATAGGAACATTTTTAGAGCTAAATGTGTGATTTTACTAGAAAATAATGTGACGTAGGTTAGAGTAGAAACAAAAGATTAACACATGGTTTACTATACCATATGACTAAATTGTCCAGGTGCTCCAAATAGGTAGTAGGCCTCACATGTATGGTATACAGTTTAGTAAACCATGTGACTAAAGAACCTGTTGGGTTTTAATTAATTGAAAAATTGTTTTTTAAACCTAAAAATCCCCTAAAAACATCATTGTTCCTCCTATACGTAGGGTTATTGAACCTAGGGACTCCAGTGGTGGTTTTTATCATGTTATCTCCCTCAATACACTAAATATGGTAGATCTGGAGTTATTGGATTGAGTGAATTCATGGTTTGTGATCATTCTCCCTCTATTGTTTACATCATTATTTGATTTCCAATTTTTCTATTGATACGAATTATAGATCCAGTCTATGTTTTCTAGAATTATGGAATCTATCAGGATCCAATGGAAAATTCTTAGTTATTTGATGGTTAGAATCTATATCTACATATTTGGAATCTTTCCCTTAAGAGGATATTGAACTACCATTGATGGAGGATCTAGTATGGCAAGTTAATTTGATTTGTATCCAAAGTCATTAACCCATTCTTGAATCATGATCTATAATTCATTAGATGAAAATTTTGGATAGGACATTTGGATCCGTAATCTATAATCTCGATTTGGGTGATGACTCTTAGGGACTTTTACCATTTTGTATCAACACAGTTGAGGTAGGATGTCCTTACCATTTGATTCCCCTATATAGAATTTTATGACATGATTTTATTTCAAACACATGTGTATCCCAAGATATCTATGCTTGACTGATGTTCATATGGGTATGTGTGTCTCCATGATAGACTTTTCTTGATATATTGGGCTTGGGATTTTTGTTCTTTTCCTTATTATGGTAATTCATGGATTTTGGAAACATTACTACCAGTATCCAGATAACATGTTACTTATGGTAAATGGTTGACTCCTTAGAGGGTAATTATGGGTCTGAGACTTCTAACTAAAGACTATGAGATATCAATATGGTGAGTTTTGGGATATGACATGACTTGTCAATAGTGATTGAACATGCATAGATGTAAAGATCCTTGTGTCAGAACATGGTCAAATTGATCCAATTGTAGGATCTAGGGAGCGATGATTGCTGAGACAATGGTTATAGTAGGAGTGAGATGTATTTTGTGAAAATGTCATGAGTCTAAGGGGGACATGTTGTTTCAAAGATGGATTGACTACTCTACATTCAGATTGTTCATAGTTGTTTACATTTTTATTATAGACATGCCATCATGTGAAGATGATAACAACATGGCCATGACTGGTTTTTGTTGAGTTGGGTGACTAGTCCTTAATGGTAGGGTGTATCTATCCCATTTAAGAAGGTGTGGAAATATTAATTTAGGGTGTAATTGAGATGACATACTAACAACTTAATGAATTGTTCTATAAATGAAATATTGGTATGTTATACGCTATGCATAGAACATTATGACTGAACTTCTAGTATGGATCAGAATTAAGTACAACTGGGGTTTGTGGTGGATCAATTAGATCATGATCACTCGACACAAGAATGTCTGTTAATTTCTTGAGAAATTTCTTATTTTCATGGAATATCCCTATTATGATTTACCATTTATGTTAAGGATACATTTGTAGTGTCCCACAAGGTTTATAATTGAACCTTGCATGTGTATCTCTTAGTTCATGCATACTTCATGATACATGATATAAGAAAGGGAAAGGTTCTAGTGAAAGGGAGATAAGGAGACAGATATTGTGTTCAAAAGAGGTACAATGACAAACTCTAGAATAATTCCATAGTGTTTTATTTATTTTCATGTTTCTTTATTGTGCTCTAGTTTGAAAAAACACCTTAGGGTTCCTTGGTTTGTTTCTTTTTATGACTTTATATACTGGGCATTTCATCTTTTATAACATTATAATTATTCACTATTTATATTCCACTTTCTGTTGTTTTTTTATTTTCTTGATATCATACTTATGTAGTCTTTTTTTCATGAGGGTATAATCTACCAACTACACCATTCAAACCCTCACTATTAGTCAAAAAATATTTTTTGGGATGAAAACATGTGGGTAAGTGGAACTCCTCTCCAAACTGAGTGATTTGGGTCTGAACATTACATGAAGTTACACTTTAATGAATAGACATGTTCCTGAGTCTCTTCGTCCTCCCACCAGATCTTAAAATATATTCTAAGATACATAGTGATTTTTTATTCTTGGATAATGGCGTGACATGCGATTCCTCATCAATCATAGCTCAGGCACGGAAGGAGATAAAATATTGATCAGAATAATAAGATAATATAATAATTATATTTTTAGTGAAATGGAAAAAAATATGAATTTGTTAAATTTTTTTGATCCTTCTAGTGGGGGATATTGTACCCAAATAAAATAAAAAAATCTTATTAGGAGGTGTAGATATATCCAATTCAACAAAAATCCCAAATTCCATTGTGTTTTTATTGGTAATGTGGCCCTATATGCACAATATAAGTTACCAAACTAATACCCAATAAAATTCAAAGTGGATGGATTGGAAAATAATAATGGTAAAATAGGAATACTCACCTATATGACCAAAAGTATTGGTTTTTATCCTTCATGCACATATATAAACCAATTAAAAACCCAGATTTTTTTTCATAGGACTTGGATTCCCTATCCCAAGTTGCTATGAAATCCAGCTTAGTGTATAGATAGGTACTAAAGGATCTTCAGTTGAAAACCAAAATTTTTGTTAACCCCAATAAATTAAATAATTTTACGAATAATTTGAAATCATGTAAATATGAATGATCCTTTAAAAAAATTTTGTAATCATATTCTATTATTAAAGTAAGTACACTGTATTAAAATAATCCTTAGATAAAGAGATCAATAAAGAAACATCAATAAAAATTGATTCGCTTCTTTTAATATAAACAAAATGAATGAATGGGATAGGTAACTCTCCCGAGGATATGAAATAATTAACTGGAACTTCGTTAATGGAATGATCTAAAACTTGTGGGGAAATCCCTAAAACAAAATATTGAGCCAACTAATTTAACTACAATAGTATTAAAGAAGAACTTGAGCCATTGAGGCCCAAAAGATTCATAATTTTTAAATCCCGCTAAAGATAAATGGTTAACAAAAAAATAAATGACCATTCTCAGGACTCTGGGGGAGATAAAAAATAACCTAAAAATAAATAAACTAGTGTGAAACCATTGATAAGGATGATGGATCATTGATAAAGGCACTCAAAATGGGAGTAAAATTAAAATTTCATGAAGACACATAAGTTTCCCTCTTTTTCAATTCTATCTGTTAAAATGAAAAAATATTTAAGTGTACTAAGAGTTAAAAATTTATAAAGATGGGTTTTTAGGATTTGGGACACGATTATGTATACTATCAATGACTATTATAAATAATAATATATTATATGATTTCCATAACTCAACATTCTCTATCTATATAGGGAGAACAAAAATGTATAGAGATATCTGAGATCATGTCTGGGGAGAAAATATGAGGATATATATTCATGAATATACAAAACTTTCATTGTATACCAGCAAGATAAGCTAGAATAACATAGGTACAAGGGGATGATGTTGATATTGCCTATACCATTATAGAAATGGGATAATATCACCATGGACTTTACCGCATGTATTCAAATTTCACATGTCATGAATAAACCTAAACATCCCTTAACATGGGCCTCTAAGATAGTCTGTTACAAGGATCAAAGAGTTTTTGTAATCTCAAAAGTAAGAAACTAGTGATTAGGAATCATGAAACTATTTTGGGAATGGTTATCCTAATAGATTATCAAATGATATTAAACTAATAATACTACATGAACTTTCCCATAACATGGAAATCCATTCCGACAATGAAACAAAACAAAACCATTTTCAAAACATTATTAAATAAATAATAAATAATCCTAAGAGAAATCATAACCATTTTAGTGAAAATATAAACAGCATCCATGTTATATAATAAAATATAGGAGTCAACAATACATATAGAAAAAATAAGGGATAGAGAGCTAAGAAGAAGATAAAGTATTTATCAACTAACCCAACCAAAAATAAAAAAATATACCCATATCCATATGGAATGAGGGATCAATTCCCACCATATAACCCCATCATCAAAATTATAAAAACATAATAACCACCAAAACCATCCATAACTTTTGAATTACCTAGATCTACTGAAAAAAGGTCTATATACACTCATTGGGTGTATATAAAGTGTAAGAAACACTATCATACCAGTTTTCCCCAACGTTTTAGATGTACTCTTATTAGAAAATCATATGCATTCTGTTTTGAAATAAATTAAATGAAAATATGATTTTATCATTTAAATTCATTAAAAAAAATAACAACCATTTAAAACATGTAAATAGAAGTAAATTCATTAAATATAATCACTTCATAAGCATGCACAATAGGAGATAGCTAGGTCATGTTAGGTCACGGGAACAATAGAATCTCATATAAAATTATGATCTAATGGTCAAATTCTAATGTAGTCATGAACCTACAAGGAGAACATTCCATGGCCTAACGTCATGGTTCCACCCATCCACAACATCATATCCATCCAACATTGAAGGAGAACATGCCTTCGCCTAGTGGTGTGGTAATTACCCTCCACCAAACTATTACCTTTATACAAGTTTATATGTTTAGTTAGAATGGTAATATCCAAAGGGATAACTAATATAGCCTTCCCCCTGAGTCAAATTATTTAAAATTTTCCATTATCCATTTTCCAAATTCATATTCCATTATTTAAACATTTCCATTTCATGATATGGCCTTTAATAAACCCATTACAAGCAATTTCATTCTACAATACACAAAGAATCCCTTTTAAAACCATTTTACATTTCAAAAAATTGACATTTATTGCAAAACTAAAAAAATCAATTATATTAACCAAAATACCAATAGACATAATATAATAATTAAAACACCCATTAAAATAATTGTAATCATAATGTTTTTATCCAATAAGTGTGTATTAGGAAATAACCTACAAACTCTACTTCGATACATTAAAATGTGATGAAAACTACTCTATAATGATGTAAATACCCTTAAGAGGATAGGAAATACCCTAAAAGGGAAAAGAAAAGATTATTAAACAAAAAAACACTTTTGTTAGATTAAAATTAATCCAACCCTAATCTTCTATTTCCATAAGGTATGAGGGAAATCCAATGAAGAGTAAATAAAGACAAAGTATTAAGAATTGGAGAAACCAAATGTATGTTTCGTTGAAGATCCTATGTAAAATATAAACAAATCACAACATGGATGAAGTGAATCAAAAGTTTTATGAAGGATAGGAATTTAGAGCATAGTTTGGGAGGAATAGTTAGGTTAGAGGAGTTAAAATTCATACGGGATAAATTCATAATTTTTATTTTCTAAGAACATAGAAAGACTAGAAATTTTGTCCACATTATTTTTTAATCTATGTGAAACCATGTGGGTCATCACTAGAACACCTATGAGTTTCACAGTTTTGATTCATAGTTAGGTAAAACTTTTACCAACCATAATAAAACAAACTATAAAAAATTGAATACCAAATGTACTGTTGTCACATGGTTACTCCCAATCATGTGAAAAATGTTTATATAGTAGACCAAGCGTTTTTACACATATTTATTCAATAATTTTAAGATAAATTACCATTAATAAAAAAAGGATCAAATAGGCATGGTCTATTTGGTAGACTAGGTTCATAATCTATCAAAAATTGACAAAATTATGGAATCTTTATTTTATTCTCCATAATGAGATCCAAAATACATTTGTTCTCCCAAAAATGCATTGGATAAACTAAAGAATACAAAAAATAAAGGGGTTATTCACAAATCCGAGTATTGAAATAAACATGATAAGGGAACATACTGTGTTAGTCAAATTCATAACATGATATCATAAACGATAATGATCATGAGTAACCACATTGAAAAAAGGAATAAAAAAATGGTATCATAAGATCCTAGAAGCATAAGAAGTGTGGTAGACAAAAATTACATTACATAAACATGAGTAAATTAGAACTTCTTAGAAAATATCCTTTAGTTGATGAAGCCCCTTAATGGATTAGGTTTACTCTATAATCCATTACATAACATATCACGAAAAAAATATTTAACAAATACATTGGATCACTATCATGGTGAACCCATAATTATAAGTTCATGAATAAGTGTTCCATAAAAGGAAATCAATCCTAAGGTGTAAATAATTGTTGAATGAAATGGGTTTCCAAATCTTACCTTATATTATAATCAAAGGATATTTCACAAAGAAGGCATTTGATAATTGAAAATAAAAAATATATTACCCTATTAAAAGAAGGGAGAATAAGATAGGAAAATATGTGAGAAACATATATAATGAATTTATAATCATTCTATAATATTCAAGATAACAGAGAAGGTGATTTAGAGAGATAATGGTTATAACTTGGAGAAAATGGTGGGTTAGAGAGATCCATTTCCTCGTGCCTGACTCATCAAATAAGTTCTTTATATTCAAAAAAATTAACTTATGTTAATTATTTAATTTCATAATTTTTTTCTAGTTTATTATTCCTTTTATTTTATTTCTTACTAAATCATATTCAATTACTTGTTCAATTAATTTTACATTAGATGTTTGGATGATATTCGACAAATATGTCAAAAATGGATTCAGTAGGTTGACTATGGTCAATGATTTCATCATTTCATCATCTCCAAAATAATAATCATAAAATAAGTATTCTATTTATACATAATTTTTTTTAAACCCAACAATAGAATATATTTATAAAAAATGAACTACATTACAATCATGGAGATGGCAGGCCATACATACACTTGAGTAACATTTCCATTTTTCAATGATTATAATGGAAAGAAGGTAAGTGTTATTTTATATCTATATAATGATAATTATATCAAAAATATCATATTATTTATTTAAATACACTCATATATACATCCATTTTATTATTTACAGAAAAACTAACCACATCTCTTTATGGAGGTCCGAATCCACATATAGGCAGGAATGAAATTATCGTCTTTAAATGAATGGAAAGGTATTAACATATATGATATATTAATTTTACAAAATTATAATATGTCATGATAATAATATATATATTTATATATGTTAAATCCATTACTATATAAAATGGTGATATGTAATAATGAAAAATGAATTATATCGATTTGGGAGGTGGTTGTCTTCCAAACACATGAATGATTGTTGTGTTTCACATTTTATAGAATTGTAAATGAATTTAGGTTATTCCATTAACATAATAACATATAAATATATGGGATATAATTATGTTATTATATAACTATATTTAAAAAATATTTTAAGTAGGTGAGAGAGGAAATAATAAAAAATTTACTAATTAAGAACAATACCCATTATTCGGAGAACCTCTTTAGGTTTTAATGAAAATACTTAACTGGAGGGTTTTACAATCCATCAAAGGATTCTAGGATGTGTGGATGGAATTATTTAAGGTGTTTTTAGGTATTTTGGGATTCAAATATATTTTTAAGTGTTAATAGAAGAGAAGATGTGGTTCCCTTTTATAAGTAAGGAGTGAAATTTTTCTAAATACCTAAAACTATTAAATAATGGAAAGTTAATCTCAAAAAAAGTTCTTATAAAATTGGAATATAATAAAATTTATGGAATATAAGTCCACAAAACATCTCAAAAATTAGAAATGAAACATGTTTCAAACTTTTTATTCCCTTTACCACTAAGGTTTCTCACTTTTACCATTTTATTTTTCACCAAGGTTACTTCTTTTTACCTAGGTAAATTATGATTTAAGCCTAAAAATAAAATTTGAATTATTTTTTAATTTAGACCAAATTATTTTAAATAAAAATTCCATGTGTATGGAAAAAACGTTAACACAACCACATGTAATGTGAAAAATCTCATTTTAACTTTAACTATGGTAAGTAATTTCATATAGTTTTTACTATTTATTATGGAAATGAATTAAGATTAACATATTTAAAAATAATTTTTTTTTGATTTAAAATATTTAATGAATGTTTTAAAATTACATTCACATAAGTGGAATAATTTAATATAAAATTAATCCCATATGATGTGACGAAAAGAGGGTTTTTAGGAAAATTCTTTTTTCAAGCAATTGATGATATGAGATTAAATATATGGCTAGAAATAATAATTATAATAATTTAAATATATATATGACATATAAATTTAATTTAAATATTTCATTAATATGGGTTATTTAAGTTAATTAAAATGGATAAACATTATGCACTTACAAAGAGTTTTCACAAAACCACGTTATTATGCATAAAAATAAACATATACCAAAATCATGAAAATTATATATTAAATTGAAAATACTTAAACTATTATAAATAAAGTGGATAACATATAAATTTATGAATAAATAAAAAATATAATGGTAATTTTAAATTTTATGATTTAATGAAAATTATTTATAGTTTTAAAAAAAGTAGTATTATAAACTATTAACTAGAAAATAATTATTTTCATAAAAATAACAAAATTTAACCCTATGTTAATTTTCATATTATAATTTTAAAAGTGATTTTAAATTTATAAAATAAAATTTCCAAATTTTGAATAAATTAATTATAATATTTTCTCACAAAAATAAATAAAAATCATTTTTGAAGAAGACAGTTTTATTGAAGAGTAAAATGTATTTATTAATATATTTATTTATTATTTAATAATAATTTATTAATACACTTATATTTATTAAGAATATTTATATATATTTTAAAAATTAGCTAATCCTATTCATACCCACCTATTTAATAGCTCAGATATAAAAATCATATTTCAATAATCAGGGTTTCTTGAGGCTCAGTTTTGATTGTCGTATACACTATCAAACATAGTTATATTTAAAAAAAGGTGGGGTGTTACATTCTCCCCCTTAAGAAATTAAACTCTAAAAATTTATTATTACATACTATGGTGAAATAGGTGAGGGTACTTTTTCATCATGAATTCCTCTGATTCCTAGGTTACCTCTATGCACTTATGGTGCCTCTATAGTACTTTAACTAGGAAAGTTGTCTTATAACATAGAACATTATCTCTATGGTCTAATATCTTCACCAGTTTATCCTCATAAGAGGGATAATTTTTTATATGTACCAACTCTATTTTCTAGATTTGGTATTCACTTTCTTAATAGGTATACAAGGAATAACTCATGTAAAAGAGAAAGGGTTGGTGAGAGTGCCTGTCGATAAGCCACAACATAGGCACGATTGAGATTATCAAGAGAGAAGATGTACATGGGTCTTAGCTTTATATTCATTTCAAATCTCTTGAATCTATTCCATGAAGATATGCATAAAAACATTAACCCCGACCATAAAATCCATATCCCATCGATGATTGTTAGCATAACTCTTCTTTCAGCTCTGATTAGTCCTGATGTGTTGCTGAGTGGTCTTGAAAAAGTTATAACATCTCTTAAACCATTTCCAGTTCTAATTTTTTTTCACCAACTTCATCCCAAAATATAGGTATTTTACATATGTTTCCATAAAGGTCTTCATAAGGATCCATTTTGATTATTTATTGAAAGCTATTATTATATGAGAAATCGACCAAAGGAATATATTGATACCATCCTCCTTTGTAGTCATTCAAGAATCATCTCAACATATCTTCCAATTTCAGAATAATCTACTCAAATTGTCCCTCAGTTTGGGGGTTATAATCTAGGATAATGTTCAACTAATTAATTAGATAATGTTGTATACTCTTATAGAACTTGTAGGTAAATCTCATATCTTTGTCTCATATAATCCACAATGGATTTTAATGAAGCATGAACACCTCTCTGATGTATATCCTTGAAAGTGGATAATGTTATAAGTCATCTCAAATTTAAATGAAGTGAGCAGTCTTTGTAAGACGATCCACCATGACCCATACAACATTATTTCCTATTGATGTATTTGTAAGACTAGTGAATAAGTATATGGGTATTTTTTTCTCATTTCCATGTAGGAATGGGTAATGAATACATCATACACTTAGATTTTTTCCCTTCATCATTCACTTGTTGACAAATTGGATACCGTGATGTGCATTTGAGGTTTTCCTTCTTCATATTGTCCCACCAAAAATACACTCTAAGATCCTGAAAAGTCTTCATACTCCCCAAGTGGATAGACAAGGTTGATATTTGTGCATCATTAAATATATATTTCTTAATCTCTGTATTTGATGGTAAACATAGTAATGATCCAAACCATATGACTCATTATTTATCTATTTTGAACTTTGATGATTTCTATTTTTTATAGTTTCCATACTCTAACAAAATTACATATCATCTTTTTAAGAATCATTTAATTTTTCTAAAAGGGAAGGTAGGGAAATAATTTTGGAAGGGAATGATTAGATTAATTCATTAATTATTACCATGTACATAATTTTAAAGTCTAATATTATTGGACCCTTCTCAATTCTCATCAGTGACAAGGTTTCTGGATCTTTTCTACATAGATCATATTCTAGTTTATTTTCTTTACATTGATAGTAATGGATTTAGTAGTCATAGTCCTTGATCTACCTTAACTATAATCTCTAGGTAATATTATTATCCTTATGTGTGAATATATATTTAAGGATCTTATGATATATATATATCTCAAACTTCCACCATAATGATAATGTTGATATATTTTCAACAAAATGACAATTGCAGCGAACCCTAGATTTTGTGTTGTATAGTTTTTCTCCTAAAATTTCAATTACTTTAAGACGTTGGTAATCACTTCATCATTCTATATTAGTACATATGCCAAAAAAATCTTTTAAGAAACAATATATACCATGAAAAGTTCACCACTTAAGGGAAGCATGAGGAACAGTCGAGTGATGAGCCTCTTTTTCAACTCCCTAAAACTATTTGCTTATTCACTTTTCTAGAAAAACATTTCCACCTTATGAGTTATTTTGGTTTATGGGTTTAAAAATATCAATATGTTTCTCACAAATCATTGTTAATATCTTGTTAGTATAAGTAAATTATTGATCTCTATTATCGTTTTTTGATCTGGGAAACTCTTAAATGTCCTTCATCTCAGAAGGGTTTAAGGATATCCATTTACTAGTTATAATTTTCCCTAAAAATAATACTTAATTCATCCGGAACTCACTTTTAATATAATTTTGATATAGATTTCAATTTTTCAAATTATTTATACAAGTATTCAGATACTTCTCATGCTCCTCATTTCATTTAGAGTATATAAAAATATCCTCTATAAATACTACCATTATTTTTTAGGGAAATATCTAAAGACTATTTTTTAATTACATAAATATTACTTGATAATTAGTGATTCTCAAAGGAATCACTATGAACTCACAACACCCATAACTTTTTCTAAAGGCTATTTTGGTAATATATTTCTTGATAACCTTTAATTGGTTATATCCCAACCTAAGTCCACCTTAGAAAAATAATGGGGCCACATAATTAATTAAACAAGTAGTCTATCCATGGAAGGGCATAATTATTCTTTATCTTGATTTTAGTGATTCACTCAGATATGTAAAACCTTTTTCTAGATTCTTTTGTATATGATTTTCATCTCTTCTAAAAAAACACTAGACATTATATGTGTCTTTGACAATGTCAAAGATACATGTATAATTTTAATTGATAAATCAAATTATTAGTCAATAAGGAAACTAGGCAACTCTTTTGGGAATACATTAGTACAATCCATCAAAATGGGAAAGTTATAAATATTGATTCACTTAATTTTGTCAATAATTTAGGATATATATGATTTCTCATAAGTCAATAATATCCACGCTTGAATAAAATAATACATGGGAGATTAATCATTCTCCTTACACTGGTACATAATTATTAGATGACTTGGGATAGGAAGAGTGATCTCCCTCTCCTGACAGTTAATGCTGGATCTATATAAGGATAGATAATCCATGCCAAATATATAATCAAACTATACTAAAGTATGTAATATATGATTTTTAAATGATTTATCCCACAAACATTGACTGGGGAGGATTAATATACATGATATAAAACCATTTCTCTATTTTTTGTTTTCATAGATAGACCAACCACCATGTTTTGAGGGAGTTTTTGAATTATTTTACTAAAATTGAATAATATGAACAAGTACAAAAAATATATATAAAAATATATGTTTTCTATTATTTAATTAATAACCATCACACCTGTCACAAAATCATTATTGAGACCCACCTTAGTAGTAGTGATATCATATTCCTTTACTTTCTCTCTAGGACATAGATTTTTTTGTTGTGATTATCTCTAAAAACCCTTGGATAAGGGAATTGGATTGTATAATTCCAATGTTCTTTTCATTTAAAACACTAAACCACAAGACATGTTTGGATTTGAACTACATTTTCATCTTCCAAATTAGTGAGTTTCTTCGATTCCATTTTGCACTGATTATCCAAAGGACCATCTTTTCCACATTTGAAACAGCTCCCAGTTCCCATAAAAATGTTTATAGGATGGTTCTTACCACACTTTTGACAAGTGGAGTGTTGGATTTTCATTCTTCTATGGGATTTATTTATTGATCCATCCAAATAAAATTCCATATTACACATTTTATATCTAGTAACACAAGACTACCGAGTGTATCCAATATCCATATCTACCATAAGGAAATAAAAAAAATATTTATAGCTTTCTATGTCCTGAATAAAGAAATATTTTCATATAATTGGGTTTAATCCACTAAATAAATATCCCACATTACTCTTGGTGTTGTGGAAGAAGTTATAGGTTTACCGTGACAACCTTGTGAAGATTACCTCATATGATATAATAGACTCATCTTCCATTTGATTCAATCTGAGGAACTCCCTACATATTTTAAGATGGTGAGTTTAGGGAAAACATTTATTGAAAAATATTTTCTTAAATTTCTACCATTACATGGAATCGATATCATCTTTGAACTTTGGTCACTTGATCAGTATCCACGAAAACTCGAATTCTTGATCAATGCAATAGACAATTAGTACACCATTCTATTGATTTATGAATTGGATAATAGATAATATATTATAAATAGAGTTAATCCATTTATCCATGATGAGTGGATTGTAATTTCCACTAAAGGGTGGGTCCTTTATCTCCTAAAATTATCGAATGTAACACTTTATTTCTTTTGAAGGGGAGGGTGTTCCAAATTATTTATGTTATTATTCATTAATTGATCTTGTTGAGCTAGGACTTCCAAAGTTTTTTTGGTTTGAACTCCCATAGTGTTATCCATCTCATTGGGGAAATCATCACATTACATATCTTGTTGGTTGTTGAAACTATTTATCCTATTTCCATTCATTAAAATTATAAATTAAAAACATGATGAGAATACATTAACTAATAAAAAATCAAAGGGGAAACTTATAAAAGTGGGAGGAATAACTTATAAATGATAAGTATATCCTAGATTATGAGTCCCTAGGTTTCAATATTGGTAATCCATAGTAATTTATAAATTTATTTTTCTATATTAACAATTTTTTCAAATTATTCATAATGGTTCCTAAAAATTTTATAAATTTACAAAACCTATCCCATGCTTGTGTCAAACTCGGGGAGAAATGAAGCCTTTTTTTCATGACCCAAGTGAAAATCGAGTCAATTACCAATGTTCCCTTTTTGGGATTATTATGTCTCGGTACAACAACTATTATAGTATCTAAATAGGGATATAATATTCTGGAAACCCCATTCTCTATACCAACTATAGTTACTCAAGCTGTTTGATACATGTTATAAATTTTTTTTTAACTTAAATAACCATTGATACGAAACAAGGATAAAAAAGGCCTATTGTCTATGGAAGACATGGTTCATAACACACTTAATGGAAACTAATACATGGAATCCTTATTTTATTTTCTATAATGAGATCCTAAATCAATTTGAGCTCATAAATGTGCATATGATAACTTAGGCAACACATATAAGAAAGGGGTAAATAAAAAATCCTAATAAGGGAATAAACATGATAAGGGATAATAATATGTGTGTTAGTAGTACAACACGATATAATAAAAGAGAATACACATAAGTAACCAAATTAATCAATAATATAAATAACATGGTATCACAATATTATAGTAGTATAGGAAATGCGAAAGAAATATATAAAATGACATAAACAGGAGTCAAGAATAACTACCCATACAATATCAAATGGTATACAATGTCTTATAAGGGATTTATATTATATCCTAATACAATATAATGTCTCATGTGAAAAAATATTTACCATATGAGTTTGAGAACTATCTGGGTTCCCCGATCATAACATGTTGAGACTACGTGTTTCTAAAAAGAAAATTAATCATAAGGTATAAAAATAATAATTAACCTTATAAGGAAACAAGTTACATAATCTTTACTCATATCATAATCAAAATATCTTTTACAATGAAGTCATTTGATAAATAAATAGAAGTAATGTATTACCCCATCAAGGGAAGGGAAAATAAGTAGGCTGTATATGTGAGAGAAATATATAAAGAATTTAGAATCAATCCATAACACTTAATAGATAAAGATAAAGTGAGTTAGAGAGAGAATGACTATAACCTTAAGAAAATGGTCGTTTGGAGAGACCCCTTACTTAAAGTGTAACAACCTCGAATTTTATCATCATAATCCCCCTTAAGAAAATATAATTATATTAAATTTATTAATATTATATTATATAATGAACATATACCACAAGATAAAACCAATAAAATTTTATCAAAATAATTTTAACATCACATTTAGTGAAAAAACATGACCATAAGAATTTATAGTATATATAACCCTGAGATAAAATGGACTATATCTATACGAAACCCATATGACCGTTACAAATCTGACTATCGGAATATTAATCTGATCATTAGTATATTAATATAACCATTATGTAAATATAAAATAATATTTAGTTATTTTATAAAATTAAAATATGATATATTTATATCATGGTATAACTAAATAAATGTTTTAAAAAATATAAACTAAATGTTGGTATTTTTATAAAACAAAAATGTTTTGATATTAATTTTATAATGAATACAATTATTTAAAATAAAATTTAATTTCATAAAATATGTTTTTAGTTAATATTATCTTTTACAATAATGCTATATTAATTTTATGGGAATATAAGTAATTTTTGAATGAGTCATAAAATTGCTCGAAATATTAAAATTTATTTTTTAAATTAAATAAGATTTTGTTTTAAAATTTAAATTTCTCAAATTTATAAAATAATTTTCGTAAAAAAATTTAATTGTTTGAATCTACACATCAAATAATAGTTAGGGATAATTTTTGGTTTTTTTCAAACATAGTGGAATTTTGTTGAATAGTGAAAGATGGTAATTTATGGTATTTAGCATTATAATCCAAATACATGGATTCTTGAGTCACAGGTGATTTAATAACACATTGGATTGAGTTTATATGAACCATTTTCTATACATATCCACAATAAATAATACTATTTATATTCGTGTTCCAAAAATAATAAACTAATGAATATAATTCTCAAAACACCCCTCTCATTCCCTTAAAAATTCCACTCCCAGAACCCCTTATCCTCTCCCTATATAAGACTGTAAGATTTTAAAAACTCTCCCACACCCTCTCCTACCCACTCCCCCACTTCCTAGTGCTTTTGGTCTCACAAATACCCCATATTCGTGTTTCTAACATATCATTTCAATGATATGTCATTCCAGAGGTAATATTCTCAAACTACATCTTTTAAATACTTTCCTTATTATAACTTTACCTCACTTACATGATTTAAAATGGAATAATAACTATATAATTATATATTAACAATAATTTTATAGTGCTAATGTAACATCTACAAACCATACTTTTTCCCCCTTATTAAAATAAAAAATCCATTGACTATGTTATATCGATTCACTACGTCAATGGATATTGAGTTTTCATTTTTCCATTACCGCCTTAAATATTTTTAAAAAACTATTATTATAGATAAATAATATTTTTATCTTTATATTACAACTTATTTATTTCTTTTATAATTAAATTATAGATAGAATTTTAAATTTAATGAAACTTAATTTCGATGGTTGGTAAAACCGCATAAATGAACTAACCATGAAACATTAACATTTTTAATCAAAGAAACATCCCTATTTAATAACACATATGTCAATTTGGGACTATTTAAATTTATTTAAGGTCATTAATACAATTTAATTTCACTTTTTTTGTTTTATTACCTTTTGAAAATAACTTTAATAAATAGCTCTCAGTGATCTGTCTTTGAAATCATGAAATTAAATATCTCAAAACAAAAGATTTATCTTTATTACTCAATGGAATGAAGATAAATGAACTTAATAAAATTATAAAAAGTGAAATATATATGGAATATATTTTTAATTAGGAAACTAAGGAATTTTATTTTATTTTCCCAGATTTTAAGTGGAACTGTAGAACAAATTTAGAAACAAGGTAATGGATCTTCCCAAACCTCCATATTTTATTTATAGTACATTTCTATATCTTTACCTGAATTTATATCTTAATTATTCTTATATAATTATTCTAAATTATCTATATATGTGTCACACATATATATTAAAAGTTTATTTGACTATTATTTTATAGGTATATATATGATTTAATGGTTCCCATATCAATTAATTTTAAAAATATAACTAAAGGGAACTTATTTATTTTATTTTCCAAATTTAAAGTATCAATAAATTAAATGTTTTGAAAATACTTAGCCTCTAAAAACACCAATTTTTATAAAAAAATGTTTTAGTTCAGTTTCAGTTTTACAAGAATCATTATGTTATTACCCTCTATGAAGACACTTTACTCATTTCCTTAAAACCCTGTATAAGTGGCACATTTTCAATGTTATGTTACAGTTATTTTTCATGTTTTCACATAATTTTGAAATAAATTATCATTATCTATGATTATGTTTCCTTAAGTAATTTTTAATAATATATTAATCCCTTCTTTTATGGAAACCATTATGATATTCCCATTGGTTATTCCATATGACATGACTATGAAACCAATTTCTTTATATAGTAAATCCCTATGCTATTCCTTCTATTTGAATAATTTATTTGGAAGCCATATGTATGTACATGTTATGATGGGTGTTCCAAAATAGCATTATAATGAATCTAGTAGTGTTTTTATGTCATGATATGTTATGTGTGGGATTAGGGAGTAATATTAATCCATTATGGGACTCTATCCACCATGTGATATTGTCACGAACCAGGCCAGGTCGCCATCTAACCCAGCGCCTAACCCAGTCTGCAACATTGCCCGATGTGCGTTCCTGATTCCCACAGGCTGGCACAACTGCCTGGGTATCAAAATTAACACATGGGAATGATTTTACCCGAAATAGTAAACACAAAACCACTGATAAGATAAAGAAATTGAGACTGAAAAATAAACAACAAAATAGGGCCTTAAACTAAAAACAAATTCAGGGGTTCACAACTTGAACCAACATCCAAAATAAATGACAACAGAAGAAACTCAAACTCAAACTCAAACTCAAACCTCCAAGCAACTAGAGAGGTGAAACATCCACACGCCACGACACCAACCTGCACGAGAAGACCATCGACGACTAGAACCACCATCACTATGATGTCACAACCTGGATTACAGAAGAAACAAAGTCTACATACAAACAAAGGTGTATGTAGGGTGTGAGCCAAAATCCCAATAGGACGTCACCCAACAAAAAAGGTTCCAAGTATAAACATTAAATGACAAATACATTTGCAGGCTAAATAAATGAAAGGACACCAAAACTTAAACAACTTTATTGATACAATTTCTATATGGAAAGCAATTTTAAAGAAAACAACTTTAATAAAAGAAAACACCCTTGCATAAGATAAAAACTAAAACCTTCACAGAAACCCAAAAGCTGCACCGTATGCCGACGGTGGGTGTATAGTAGTCCAGGAGCACCAAATGTTGGAGAGGACCTAAAGGTACTAGAAAAGGTAATGTGACCGTAGAACCTCCCGTCTCGGTGAACAGTATTGGAATCACAACAAAATATGTTCTTGTGCACGATCCACTAGATAGGGCAACCCATCCATAACCTAGTGGTCTCTGATCATCATCCAATGTTTAGTTAGTGTTGCAAGCGTCAATCCAGCTAAGTGAATCTATGCCGGGGCCACTCCCGAATCACTAGCACACTAGTCTATTCCTGCCACCTAGTACCCACGCTTCCCCTTTTGTGCTCAAGATGTTCCAACTTCGAATTTCATGTCAAACTCAAACAAATAAAACAAAAAGGGTGTTACATAAACCCAGCACCACACTTCCACACACACTGAAAACAATTTGACATAGTACACACAGAAAAGGACTTTACCCAACTCAATTAAAAACAATTTATGCATTGCTAATAATTTCTTATTAAAAACATAATAAATTTTTATCGTTAATCATTTTTATTAAATCATATTACATCATTTTAAAAAAAATATTTTAAAAGAAACATAACAATGCTTTAAGACACAAAACCAACTCAACCCTCTTTCATGACCAAGCACACCCAAAACAGGTTCCAAAAATGTTTCACACCATTATTAAAACATAATAAACCATTTAATGATTTTATAAAAAAACAATTACCAAGGTGATTCAAATCATTGTACACCAAAAGTCTTTTAAAACTTAATCTACATATCTTACACAATCAAATAAATCAACTAAACAATTAAAGAAACAATTCCAGTGATTAAACAAACCACTAAGAAAGTTTATCAATAAATTTTAAAATGTGTCGCATGACTTTAAAAACTAAAGACTCACTAAAATCCTCATTCGTGACAAAACACCTATCAACACCACATCAAAGCACGATCCACATCCTTTTCACAATTAAATAGCTAAATGAACAATTTATAAAACATGACCAAATGTCACACTACGGGTTTTATCAAAAATTCACCACATTTCATATAAGCATGCTACATAAAATCAAAGCACATATCAAACTCATTAAAAAACTAATTTTGCACAATAAAGATTAATATAATAACACATTAAATTAATTAAGCAAGAAAATTAACTTATCGTAAAATGTTTAAATGTGGAACCACCTACCTCGGAAATAGGAACTCCCAAAACATGTGTGAATCTCCAATCGCACCTAATGCGCACCACACACGAACTGAAAAAAGACCATAAACCAGAATTTGAAACACAATCAGCATAATTCAGACCAAAAACAATGTGAAACCCTTACCAAAAACTTTACTAGAAAGGAATAACAACCACGCGAGGGAATGTGCACCATTGGTTAGGCAGTAGGAGGCTGGTTGGGGGTTAATAGGGCCACCGAAGGAGTGGGAGGCACTTAATGGACTTTCTGGAAGAGGAGGAGGCCGGTGAATGGCATGCGTAGGCAAGGGCGGTGCTGGACCGAATCCGGGGAGGAGTTATCTTCGCTGGATACCACTGCTCAAGGAAGGTGCAGGTAACACCCCGATATTTTATGAAAAATATTCTTTTAATTTCATTTCTGTCTTCTATTATACACCACATCAAGTTTAGCTTGTACTATACGCAACACCGTATTAGCTTGCAGTATACGCAATGCTATTCTTGGATCTTGTTACACACAATTTCAAGTTCGTTTTATAATAGTCATTCTACGCAACATTGAGTGTGTTTATATATATATATATATATATATTCAATGTATAAATGAAATATGGTTGATTATGTTATACGAAACAACGAAGGATTCTTGCACAACACGGAACCCTGACTTGGCTTGCATTACACACAATCGCGACCTTCCTCGATTGCGTGTGTTGTACGCAATACCGAGTTTTACTAAACAACTATATATTATTATAATATTATTATGAACTAACCGTTATGAATAGTGTTAACTAAATTTTGAATTTTATAACATTATTATTCTTCTTATAAATTTTCTAAAACATATTATTTGAACAAAATAAATTTTTCGGGTAAAATAAGTATTTTTAAAAAAATGCAGTTTTGCCACATTTTGATGGAACACCCACATTAAATCTAGTTTTTGACAAGTTTATAAGTTCAATTTTACAAAATAAAATTAATCTTTGGTATAAGGATATAAATTTTTACCTTGGATAAAATTTTCATGTTATTCTGATAACTTTCATATTTTAATGAATAGTAAAAACACGCTATATTTTTATTAAAAACAACTTTTTTCATCATAATAATTTATATGGTTAAATTATAATATTGAATGGTCTTAAAGTATAAATAGAATATATTTTTACCATTTAATATAATTTATTTCATTATCATTGATTTTACTTTAATTCGTAGGTTAAATCAATTCAATCTTTTGTAATGTTTTAAACAAGAACCCGTTTTCTTTCGACAACGGGATTAATATTAATTTAATTTCTGCTACTTCTATGTATTGAATTTAAAAAAATGGATTCCATATTTGGAATCAGTGGGTCCAAATTATATTAATAGACTACTTTTTATTTTTGGACATTATGAATAGCAACTACGGTAAATTTTATTTACCACAGTTAAAGGTAAATCTGCTAATTAAGGATAAATATAAGATTATAAAATTACCCTAACACTGGCCAAAATCCTATTGGATGACTAAAAGTCGACCCATATCACCTATGGGTCGGATTAGATCATTTAATGGACTTTTTTCCATGAAAACAACTTAATTATTATTAAAACCAAAGAAAGTGACAACATGTCACTCTCTTAAATCTTATAAGTATATTAATTTTAATTTAGTGATAAACTTCATGAAACTTCGAACATGAATAGTCTCCAGAAATATAATGAAATTATCTACATCATATGAATTTATTTATAATTTTTAGGGATTAAATAATTATCATTAATTGTAACACAATAGTGATGCAGAAATTGTTTATCTAGTGAAAAATCAAGAATATAGTTTTTATTAAACTAATAGTATCCATAAAATTCCCAAACCCTGACCAAAACTTATTGGTCATGTAAATTTGAACCATAATAATCCAATGGCCGAATATTTGACCATTTGGAGTCTTATAAAAGAGATTATGACACTTATATTATTTTATTTTAAATGAAGACAAAGTTGTCACCTTCATAATTTAATAAATATAACAATTTAAATACTGTGATTTGAAGTTGATAAAATAGAGTAAAAGTATTATTATAAAAGGTAATAGATTTATCTTCATCATAGGATTTAATTTTAATTTTTATTCAAAAAATAAGTATATTAAATAATTATACAAAAATGTTGTAGTAATTATTTTATTAAGAGATAAACCAAATAAATGGTTTTAAAAATAATAAAATAAATATTATATGAACTATTTAATGTTCTAAACTAATTTTATAGACACATATGACCTTTTATGATTCTATTAAAGCTTTTATTTCGAACATATCTTCTGTATATATTTTATTTAAATTAAAATAAATGAATAGTGTCAAAATTGACACTATTGTTTTTTTATAAAAATAATATATTATAAAATTGTTTAAAAATCACAAATCTATATAAAAATTATAAATTTAAATTTATATGGTAGAAACTGTTATAAAGTATCCAATTATGGACAATTCACAACAAATAATTAATTATTTGTTATAATTTAAATTTTAGAATGTTATTACCGAAAATAAAATTAAATTGATTAAATTAGGATAAATCAAGTTGATAATGTTTAAAATAAATTCCTAACATGTTTAAATTTGATTTTTTGATGATATTACAACCCTATCTCTTCTAATATTTGTATATGAGTCATTTTGGAAGTTTTTAAGTGGGGTTGGGATTTAATATAAACTAATATTTCTTATATTTCTAAAGGTGCCCCTCTCCTCCCTTATAAAAGGGAACCTCCTCCCTCTCCTCCTCACACCAATTTGATCCTTCAATCTCGTCCAATACCTTCCCATTTTACTTCCCCACTTCCCTAGAAAAATCCTAGAGGTCCTGGTCTTCTTCAATGAAAAATTTTAGTGCCCTAATAGAAGGTCTCAAAGAGGCGCTTCAAAGAAGAGGTAATGCTCGTTACCGATTCATTCATCTTTATTTCTTCTTCCACTTCTTATTCCTTAGTTGTTTAATTAAGAAGTAATAACATCAGTATAAATCATATACTGATATGTTATTATAAGTATGAAACAACCGAATTTCACCATCTATCCATCCTATGGAAAACGAAATCACCGCGCGTGCGTACGTACGGAATACCGTCTCCACGTCGTGGTGTAATATATTTTCCCCCACCACCTTACATGGATGGGTATAATGGTGTAAATAATAACTATATATGATTATTTTAAAGTGATATTGATTCTAAAATATTATACAATTCCACGATCATCGGAACGATATCATCGCTCGTGCGTACGTACGGAATACCGTCTCCACGATGTGATGCGACTCGTTCTACATGATCTTCATTGCATAATGATTATATAAATGAATTGAATGAATTAATATGATATATATTACACTAATACCGTTCTGTAAATGAGGTATCTATAACCTAAAGAGAAGAAGAAGAATTTATTTGACAAAACACGCATAAGAAAAAAAAGTAATAAACACCCGAATAACAAGTAGTAATGAAATATTACTAATAAGAAGCTAAGAATATGACCATATATGATATAATAACAAAAAGTATGATTTTGGAATAAGTCAATAACATTATTTAAATCATTATACCGGAGGTTCGGACACTTACGAAGCAAATAAGACCTAAGGTAAGGGAAATACCACAATCTCATTTTTATCCGAGATTGTTTATACTTTGGAATTTACTGGGGTGTATTTTATCATCCACATCCATGTTTCCCCAATAGGTAATATTATTTATATCCACCTAAAATTGTTTAAATATAATTTTACCCTTTGGTGAGTTTTTAGTAAAAGATATGGAAGGAATCTTTTGTCGTTTTTCGTACGAGGTACTTTTTGACTTTTCTGACAAAAGTATGAGAAGAATGTTTTTTTAACATACACGGCATGAATGGATTTTTAAAACATTATTTCTAAGAAGTATCCCTTAAAAGATTTATATTTTATTTTTAATCAACTTCTTTTAGTTTAGAATTGTATGACTTGTTAAGAAAGGAAAAGTGTTTTTAAAGTATAAAGGATATTTTCCTCAAGATGGAGTTCAAGTGTTTTATCAAAATTATTTTCCATCTAAGATAATATAGGGTAATGTTTATATCCCTATTATTGCATTGATATGATTATGTTGTGATGGAAATATTTTTATGAATTCGTTTATCTTATATGAATTTTTTATGATGTCATGATGTTTAAGATTCCCATTTTTACTACATGGGTTATGCTATGATGTATGGCTTATGATTTTGTGGCACACATAAGAATGGTATCATTATGAGATGGGTGGGACCTATATATCCCTAAAATGCATTGAGTAATGATTTTATATCTCATGAGATAGACATGGCTGGAACGGCAGGTTAAACCGGTTCAGTGAAACAGGACTGAAACAAGGAGTGAACTCGGTTCAGAAATGGACTTTGTCCACTAAGATAGTCTCGGCAATGAGTCTTGACTAATCAGAAATGATTCTCTATGATTATGTGTTTATGACACAAAGTTTCATGTTTTATGTTATGATTATTGGGATTACATTTCCCTACCATGATTTATCCCATGTTATGAATTTATGATCTCTTTTGCAGGGTAAGATTTCCAAAATGTTATGTTTTTATGTGATTGATATTTCTTTTGTTTACCCTTACTTAGCATTTGAGCTCACCCTTTTGTATGTTTTCTTTCCCCAGGCTAGGAAGAAGGTTTATAAGTAAGATATGCCAAAAGGGACTATAGATATTATGAAATAAATGGGAGACAATGTAGACACTTTATGAACCAGTTGTTTATGTTTCCCAGTTTCTAAAGACACTATACATATACGGTCCTTTCATGGTTTTGTTATATGTTGTAATAAGTATGCTTAAATTTTGAAGTATTAACCATATATGTAAAGTATGGTTCGTTATATTTGGTATCAGAGGAAAGGTTTAGTCAACCTTTGGAAACTAGGATGCAAAAAAGTTAGTGAGATCCCTAGAGATATTTCTAAGGTATTTCTAGGGATGTCCCTAAGGATAAGTATACGTATAGGATATAGTCCTAGAACTACGATAGCGATCTTAGATTTTATCCTAAGATGTTAGATATTGAGGGTGCTCTCCCAATACTATGTTATTTTCCCTAGCATGATTTTTTCCTCTCACAGTATTCTTTTTGGGTTTTAGAAAATGGCTAGAAACAGGAAGATTCATGATAATGGAGGATATGATGGACAATGGAATGATATTCTTCATGAGAAACCAAATGAAATGGGATTTGGAAGTACAAACATCGTTATTATGCCTAATCAGAAATCTCATAATATGATCAATAATCTCAACTTTGGTATGTTTCCCGACTCAGATAATAAGAGAAATGTGGAGTTTCATGATGATCATAGAGGAAAAAAGTTCAATTTCCCTCATGTAAATCATGTGGGAAGAGGCATCGGGGAGATCGTTTCAAAGGAACTAGAAGAAGCTTTGGTTGTGGAAAAGAAGGACACAAAGCCAGTAAGTGCAAAGGAAAAGGTTCAGTTAACACCATGGATGAGGATAATGGTATTGCTACGACATCAACAATGGTTAAATGTTTTAAATGTGGAATGTACAGGCATTATTCAAACAAATGCCCTAAGGGAAGGTCTCATGAAGGGAATCAGTATGGTCGTATGGGTAGCATTTATGTTGATGATGATTAAGAGACTACAAATGATATGTGAGATGAAAGAATTGTTGAAGCTCGGTCAATTTTTTAAGATGGTAGTGGAATGATTACATGTTTATCAAGTTTAATGTTGTATATGTAATCTCATGGTACTATGGAATAAAGAGACATCTAAGGATTGTTACACTGTTTTCTTTCCTTATATTTTGAAAGTGTATGATTAATGGTACCAGTAACCATGAAAGGTTATTCAGATATTTTTGGAAAGCAACTGATATGCTCATAATGAAGGGATAAGAAGATAATGAGATGTTTGATTGTATTCATGAGCTCATGACTGATATAAGGAGTAAGTGATATTATGGTTTGAGTATATAGAATTTTTGGGATTTTGGTATATGGAATATGTAAAAATTTAACAACATTCATGTTTTCACTATGGTTTAATGGGTATTAATTTTTCAAGAGAATACATTATTGGAATGTGACCAAAAAGATATATGGGGGATAAATGATGGTATTCACATGCTTGGCTGATGACAATTCAAGTAATAGTTATCTTTATACTATGAGCTTGGACTAAATTATTTTAGATAAGCATAAAGATTGGAATGGATTATGTTGGTCATAAGTTAGTATTGTTTAAGGATAGAACTTTTTTCGATATTATTGATGGGATGTTATAGTAATGTAGTTTTAGAAAAAGGGAAACCTGCAACACGGGTGACAACCCATCACGTCGGACAAGGCTATGGGAATCGAACCCACAACCAAAGTGCGACTGGCCTTTATTGCCTACCACTGGCCTACAAGAAGTCCCTGGTTAGTAGAAACTATTTTTATTTTATTAAGCGGTATGATATATGAAGTATAAGTTCATTTTTGGAATCGTATATGATTAACCTCACCATAGATGGACTTATGTATATTTGATAACTTTTCTTGAAACAGATGGAATGGCACATCATTCTATCACATGATCTGCTAACTCTTCACGAATAACAAATTCAACTACATTTCTTTAAGAGATGAAGTGTAAATTGTTCAAAGCACGAACAATAGTGAGATTGTACCAAAATCAAGCAAATATTTCTTCAAATTCAAAATTTTCAACTTTAGGGAAATGATATTGAAAACCAAAAATGTTGTCCTATTGCTCTTATATCCGATGAATCAGATGGTACATTAGATCATCAAAAATCTATGGATTTGTGATTGATGGCTTTTTCATAGCCATGTTCTCTACCACTCTCCATAAGAACATGATCGTCAGATTTCTCTTCCATATCCATATTTTCACCTGTGTTCTCCTATGTGGAAACTCAGTGATTAGTTAATTTGGGTAACCGTTATGTTTCATACATTAGTTTTTAAAGTCATGTTTTTGTATTCCTTTTTACTATGTGGGTTTCTATTAAAGAAATTTTCAAGTAGCAAACCATTTATAGCACCGACGAATTTCGAGGGTGAAATTCATTTTAAGGGGGGTAGAATGTAACACCCCAAGATTTTATGAAAAATATTCTTTTAATTTCATTGATTTATTCTATTATACACCACACCAAGTTTATATTGTACTATACGCAACACCTTATTAGTTTTCAGTATACACAATGCTATTCTTGGATCGTGTTACACACAATTTCAAGTTCATTTTATAATAGTCATTCTACGCAACATTGAGTGTGTTTATATATATATATTGAATGTATAAATAAAATATGGTTGGATTCTGTTATAAGAAACAACGAAGGATTCTTGCACAACACATAACCCTGACTTGGCTTGCATTACACGCAATCGCGACCTTCCTCGATAGCGTGTGTTGTACGCAATACCGAATTTTACTAAACTACAATATACTATTATAATATTATTATAAACTAGCCGTTATGAATAGTATTAACTAAATTTTGAATTTTATAACATTATTATTCATCTTATAAATTTTCTAAAACATTTTATGTGAACAAAATAAATATTTCGGGTAAAATAAGTATTTTTCAAAAAATGCAGTTTTGCCGCCTTTTGATGGTGAACCAAAATTAAATCTAGTTTTTGACAAGTTTATAAGTTCAATTTTACAAAATAAAATTATTCTTTGGAATAAGGATATAAAATTTTACCTTGTATATAATTTTCAAGTTATTCTGATAACTTTCATATTTTAATGAATAGTAAAACACGCTATATTTTAATTAAAAACAACTTTTTTCATCGTAATAATTTATGTGGTTAAATTATAATATTTAATGGTCTTAAAGTAAAAATAGAATATATTTTTACCATTTAATATATTTTATGTCATTATCATTTATTTTACTTTGAATTCGTAGGTTAAATCAATTTAATCTTTTGTAATGTTTTAAACAAAAACCCGTTTTCTTTCGACAACGAGATTAATTTTAATTTAATTTATGAAACTTCTGTGTATTGAATTTTGAAAAATGGATTTCATATTTGGAATCAGTGGGTCGAATTTATATTAATAGACTACTTTTTATTTTTGGGCATTATGAATAGTAACCACGGTAAATTTTATTTACCACAGTTAAAGGTAAATCGGGTAATTAAGGGTAAATATAAGATTATAAAATTACCCTAACACCTGAAAAAATCCTATCGGATGACTAAAATTCGACCCAAATCACCTAAGGGTCTGATTAGATCATTTAATGGGCTTTTTCCCATGAAAATAACTTAATTATTATTAAAACCAAAGAAAGTGACAACATGTCACTCTCTTAAATCTTATAAGTATATTAATTTTAATTTTGTGATAAACTTCATGAAACTTCAAACATGAATAGTCTCCAGAAAGAAAATGAAATTATCTACTTCATATGAATTTATTTATAATTTTTAGAGTCTATATAATTATAATTAATTGTAACACAATAGTGATGCAGAAATTGTTTATCTAGTGAAAAATCAAGAATATAGTTTTTAATAAACTAATAGTATCCATAAAATGCCCAAAAACCTTACCAAAACTTATTGGTCATGTAAATTTAAACCATTATCATCCAATGGTCTAATATTTGACCATTTGTAGCCTTATAAAAGTGATTATGACATTTATATTATTTTATTTTAAATGATTCCAAAGTTGTCACCATCATAATTTAATAAATATAAAAATTTAACTATTGTGATTTTAAGATGATAAATTCGAGTAAAAGTATTATTATAAAATTTAATAGATGTAGCTTCATCATATCATTTTATTTTTAATTTTTATGCAACAAATATGTATATTAAATAATTATACAAAAATGTTGTAGTAATTATTTGATTAAGAGATAAACCAAATAAATTGTTTTAAAAATAATAAAATAAATATTATATGAACTATTTAATGTTCTAAACTAATTTTATAGATACATATGACATTTTATGATTATATTAATGCTTTTATTTTGAACATATCTTCTGTATATATAAATGAATAGTGTCAAAATTGACACTATTGTTATTTTATAAAAATAATATATTATAAAATTGTTTAAAAATCACAAATATATTTTAAAATTATAAATTTATATTTAAATGTCATAAAATGTTATAAATTATCCAATTATGGACAATTCACAACAAATAATTAATGATTTGTTATAATTTAAATTTTAGAATGTTATTACCACAAATAAAATTAAATTGATTAAATTAGGATAAATAAAGTTGATAATGTTAAAAATAAATTCTTAACATGTCTAAATTTGATTGGTTGATGATATTACAACCCTATAACATCTAATATTAGGATATGAGTCATTTTGGATGTTTTTAAGTGGGGTTGGGATTTAATATAAACTAATATTTCTTATATTTCCAAAGGTGCCTCTCTCCTCCCTTATAAAAGGGAACCTCCTCCCTCTCCTCACACCAATTTGTGCCTTCAATCTCGGCAAATCCATGACAATTTCACTTCCCCACTTCCCTAGAAACATCCTAGAGGTCCTGGTCTTCTTCAAAAACAAATTGTAGTGCCCTAAGAGGAGGTCTCAAAGAGGCGCTTCAAAGAAGAGGTAATGCCCGTTACCGATTCTTTCATCTTTAGTTCTTCTTCCACTTATTCTTCTATTGTTGTTTCATTATGAAGTAATAACATCAGTATCACTCATATACTGATATGTTATTATATGTATGAAACAACCCTATTTCACCATTTATCCATCCTATGGAAAACGAAATCACCGCGCGTGCGTACGTACGGAATACCGTCTCCACGCCGTGGTGTAATCTATTTCCCCCACCACCTTACTTGGATGGGTATAATGGTGTAAATAATAACTATATATGATTATTGTAAAGTGATATTGATTATGAAATAGTATACAATTCCACGATCATGGGAACGATATCATCGCTCGTGCGTACGTACGGAATACCGTCTCCACGATGTGATGCGACTCGTTCTACATGATCTTCATTGCATAATGATTATATAAATGAATTTAATGATCGAATATGATATATATTACACTAATACCATTCTGTAAATGAGGTATATATAACATAAAGTGAATAATAAGAATTTATTCGACAAAACACGCATAAGAACAAAAAGTAATAAACACCCGAATAACAAGTAGTAATGAAATATTACTAATAAGAAGCTAATAATATGACCATATATGACATAATAACAATAATTATTATTCTGGAATAAGTCAATAACATTATTTAAATCATTATACAGGAGGTTCGGACACTTACGATGCAAATCAGACCTAAGGTAAGGGAAATACCACAATCTCATTTTTATCCGAGATTGTTTATACTTTGGAATTTACTGGGTTGTATTTTATCATCCACATCCATGTTTCCTCAAAATTTAATATTATTTCCATCCACCTACAATTGTTTAAATCCAATTTTACCCTTTGGTGAGTTTTTAGAAAATGATATGAAAGGAATCTTTTGTCGTTTTTCGTACGAGGTACTTTTTGACTTTTCCGACAAAAGTATGAGAAGAATGTTTTTTTAACTTATACGGCATGAATGGATTTTTAAAACATTATTTCCAAGAAGAATCCTTTAAAAGATTTCAAGTTTATTTTTAATCAACTTCTTTTAGTTTAGAATTGTATAGCATGTTAAGAAAGGAAAAGTGTTTTTGAAGTAGAAAGGATATTTTCCTCAAGAATGGAGTTCAAGTGTTTTATCAAAATTATTTCCCATATAAGATAATATAGGGTTCTATTTATATCCCTATTATTACATTGATATGATTATGTTGTGACAGAAATATTTTTATGAATTCCTATATCTTATATGAATTGTTTAATGATGTCATGATGTTTAAGATTCCCATTTTTACTACATGGGTTATGCTATAATGTATGGTTTACGATTTTGTGGAACACATAAGAATGGAATCATTATGAGATGGGTGATACCTTTATCTCCCTCCAATTAATTGGTTAAAGATTTTATATCTCATGAGATAGACATGGCTAGAATGGCAGGTTAAACCGGTTCAGTGAAACAGGACTAAAACGTGGAGTGAACTCGGTTCAGAAATGGACTTTGTCCACTAAGATAGTCCTGGAAATGAGTCTTGACTAATAAGAAATGATTCTCTATGATTATGTGTGTATTCCACAAAGTTTCATGTTTTATGTTATGATTATTGGGATTACATTTCCCTACCATTATTTATCCCATGTTATGAATTTATGATCTCTTTTGCAGGGTAAGATTTCCAAAATGATATGTTTTTATGTGATTGATATTTATTTTGTTTACCCTTACTGAGCATTTGAGCTCACCCTTTTGTGTGTTTTCTTTCCCCAGGTCAGGAAGAAGGTTATTAAGTAAGATATGCCAAAAGGGAATATAGATATGATGAAATAAATGTGAGACATTGTAGACGCTTTATGAACCAGTTGTTTATGTTTCCTAGTTTCTAAAGACACTATACCTATACGGTCCTTTCATGGTTTTGTTATATGTTGTAATAAGTATGCATTAATTTTGAAGTATTAACCATGTATGTAAATT
The DNA here is from genome assembly GCA_963277665.1 of Viscum album. NCBI lineage: Eukaryota > Viridiplantae > Streptophyta > Magnoliopsida > Santalales > Viscaceae > Viscum > Viscum album. The sequence continues at coordinate 225,062,535 of OY728131.1, read as the reverse complement.
ATGGGTCGTTATAGTGCACAACGTAAGGTCCGTAGGATGGGAAGGATAGGTGGAGTGCGCCAGCGGTGGTGCTGGCTGGGTGGAGTCGAGCAGGCGGTGCGACGCTGGACAGAGCAGGGGGTAGCGGTTCGGCCCATCGCGGGAGGAAGCATGCAGGCCGGTGCGAGGCATCGCCGAAGAGGGAGATGGAGTAGCAGACGGTGCTTCCGGAAAGAGGAGTTCATTGGGAGAGGAGGGCACTGTGCGAGGGGGAGGCCGGTCAAGGAGGTGTGGGGTGCAGTAGGTCTAGAGAGTAGGGCGCGCGAAGGGCTCCACCAGACAGTGCAGGAGAGGGGAGGTCCGGCGCGACATGTCCAGATGGGAGGGAGAGGTGAAGTGCAGTGCATAGGATTCCAAGGGGGAGAAAACGCACAATGATAGAGATGGGGGAGGGGTCCGACAAGAGAGATTGAGGGGAGGGAGAAGGAAAAAAAGGAATAAAAAGAAAACCTAAAAAAACTAAAAGAAAACAAATGAAAATAATAATAATATTATTAATAAAAAAATATTCTTAAACTAAAACCATAATAATAATAATATTATTATTATCACTAAAACACAACTTATTAAAAAACAACTTATTAAACTATTAACACACTTTTCCCATCTTATTTTTTTTATTTTTATTCTTCAAAACATTAAATTTTATTTCACTGTTATTAACTCAATTTATTTAATTAACTGAACAACAGGTGGCTCACACGGCTGTGCTAGCGAAGCCGTACGATATTGCAACAATGCTTCACCCATGCATCACATGTTGTCACGCCCTGATAGAAAATCTATTTTATCGATAAAAACATCAAATTCAACTGGTACATAGCCCGCACCTTGAAGAAATATTTTAAAACCAAATAACATAAAAAAAGTCATAGTAACTTAATTTGGTGTTAACAATAATATCAAATCTTATAATATTAATAAATTAATAAAATTTTCATTCTTGACATTATCAATTACAATAATAATATTCTCAAACAATGTTATTATCATCCTCATTAAAATAGTCCCTTGAATCCAATTACACTTCTTATTTTTATTTTATTCACATTTTATTATTCATTACATTTTATTCATTTGCCTTGAATATCAGGCAGGCCGTGCGGTGAGATGGGAGAGGTAGCGCGGCTTCAATCGCGGTGAGTTGAACTATGTCAAGACCAAAACATGCATTTATTTAAATAAGAACTCAATAATTATGTCGGGCGTTAACCCAGACTAACCGATGGCCAGAAAGTAATAAAATCAGTAATTTTAAAACGACGAGTGTGACAATTCTCCTCACCATAATGCTTTCCATCCCCAGAAAGCCGCAACTAGAACCAAACCCCAAATAAGAAAACTACCCTACCTTAAGGTTCAAAAGGGGATCACCCCAAACATCAAGAAAAGAGAGGAAAAAACATCGTGATCAGAGAAAGTGACTCAAAGACAACATCAATAAATGCGTAAAAAGGCTTTCTGATATGTGTCACCCGCCCCAAAGAGCTAGAACGCCTCCAGCTGATTGTTTTAGAAAATGAACTCTTGAACCCACAGGAACCAAACTCACAAACTGAAACACCTAAAGTACCATAGAATGAAAACCCCACCATTTTTTGGAAGGAACAAACAAGATCAAACCACATCCAGGAAACACTCTTATCACTTGTCACCAAGACATGTTTAGAAACAGAACCAAAAGGTCAACATGGGGAAACCTGAGGGACTCCCCCCCATTAAGAACCTACTAACACCCAAGACAAGACTAGAAAACCAACATGGGGAGGTCCGGGTAGACTCCCCACCATTATGGAAAGGCCAACAACAAGTTAATCCAAAGAATTTTGTTTGAGATCCCATGTGGGTCCTGCCACCATTAGAAGGAACAGGGGAAACAGAACTTTGAAAAATTCTCTATGGTGACCAAACACCCCACCACAAGGGGCGAGGAGGGAGGGGCCCAACTACCGGGGCATCAGAAATAGGACCTGAGATAAACCAGCATTTCCCCATTCCTGGGTGAGCATTATTCAAATTTGAGACAGATTTCTCCAACACACCTCTTAAGGACCACTAAAGCGATTACATCCAGTGGGACGTGACCCCCAAGACTCTAAGGTAACGAGACGACCACATCTCCACATGGTCACAGAAACCTCATTCAACCAGATGGTTCGTTCAGAATGAAACAACCACAGAAAACAATTTAACCCTCCTTCACCTTCAATCCCGACGACCGAAATAAGGTTGGGGTCCCATACACTCCCGGGGTTCCTGACCACACGCATGCTTCACTCCGAGGCCTATGGCTGGAGCCCTGATGTTTGAAGCATCTCTTGCCTCGTAGTTAGGTATTGAAGACTCTTGAATGGAGTTTCTCCTTTTGGTGTCACACGCGACCACACTACAACTGAGGAAACACCAGAAAACACAACACATTACGACATCCAATTACTCTCACACTAAACATTCACCAGAACGAGAGCATAGATGGTCCACATGCATCACCCCTTGTTACACTGAATGAGAACATGCCACCAGAAATCTTCACCAAGCACGATCGTTGTTGTCGAGAGAAACATTATGCTGAGAAGGACTTTAAACCACACCTTGAAAAATACGTGATTCCGGCAAACGACCATAGCAGCCTCGTACGACTGGGTCTGCCAAACTAATAGCTTAACACAAACCTTTTTTTAAACAAAACAAACCAAAGACCAGAGGTCATTTAGAAAAATAGACCGAATCAACAACTTCGGGTTGCTTCCACCTTTTCCCCACTGGAGTCTCTTTTACCGTTTCCAAACAACTGTTGACTATCAAAGGGACTTCATGCTGCAAGATGTCACCCAACCATGACCATTGTGGCTGATAAAAGAACTACAAGCCTTTTAAGACATTGTCCAGCACCAATAACTCTGAACCACTTTCACCCTTCTCTTCTTGAATTCCTTTCACCGTTTCAGGGGGTAACCTTCAGACGCGACGACGCCAAACTTCATACCAAATGACCTAGACAACTCTAAGAGACTGAAACTCTCTTCAACTCCCATCACATCTGTCATCCAGCTGTGAGAGGATCTGCTTAGTTATAAAAAGGAGAGGTGGGTTCAATTCTAGAATTCATGAAGAGATTCCTCTGATCAACTAGAGGGTTGGACAACAACGAATTGCATGTGGACACACTTCGGTCATATGTCAATGCTTTTTGGGGGGCCATAGACTAGTCAAGAGAGATAACCGCAAACCCAATCAAACTGGTCCAATGGCCAACACATATTGCAGGTGAACACTAGGCATGCAGGGGGAACCACTACAAGGAATTCCCAAAGCACTTTTCAAAAGAATTCACCAAATACACACTTACATACCAACTTACAAATAAAAATTCAAACTCGAACAAAACTCAGTCAAAAATGATTCTTGGCTCAAAACACCGCACATCCAACCTTTCAAAAATATAAGGACACACCACACAATCACCGGTTATTTAAAAAAACCATATTTTCCTTTAACAAAACATTTTAAAAATAAGCTAAGCCAGTGGGTTGCACAAACGCCAATGGTGTCCCATCGACCTCACACATGCATGTTCCTGTGCCACACCAGCACCCACCTCATATCCATCTAGGCACTCATCCACTCGTTCCATTAACCCTTTCTCTTTCCCATATACACTCATGCATGTGGTTTACCATGAGAGCACCAAGGATCAAAACCAAACATTTCCATTTTTCAAAACCAAAACATCCAACCCACACTTTTCAAACCTCATACCTAATTTTCTTTTTAAAGTGCTTTATTTCAAAACATTTCCCAAAATATTTTCCAAGACCAAATCATTTTTTCTTAAAAACAAAACTTCCAAAATTCCAAAACATGGTAACGAGGGATGGTTCAAGAGAAAACTAGTGTCAGCGGGAGACTAGAACTTATGGTTGGTGGCCATAGGCCAATCACGCCACCACCACAGAGGGTATTCTAGGACATCGTCACTGGAACCACATGGCATTCAAGACCCTACGAGCTCACTAGGACCACTGACCCTACTCCTTTTTCATTTCCCCTAAACGAAATTAACCACACTGAACAAGGGTTTAGACAAACCTCCACTTACATTGGTAACTTGAGTCCCACCACAAGTTGTGATGTCCAGGCACCTTACTCGTAGTCAGGGCGCCGAGTCCTGAAAACATTAACTCAAATAAACCTTGACTATATCCCAAAATAAAATGACCCAAGGAGTAAACCATCCTATGATACCATTTTGTCATGAACCAGGCCGGGTCGCCATCTGACCTGGTGCCTGACCTGGTCCACGACATGGCCCGAAGGGCATTCCCAATCCCCACGGGCTGGTACAAGTGTCTGGGAATCAAAACTAACACATGAGATCGATTTTACTGGAAATAGTAAAAATAAAACCACTAATAAGATAAAGAAATTGAGACTAAAAAATAAACAACCAAACAGGTCCTTAAACTAAAAACAAATTCACGGGTTCACAACTTGAACCAACATCCAAAATAAACGACAACAAAAGAAACTCAAACTCAAACTCAAACTCAAACCTCCAAGCAACCAGATAGGTGCTACATCCACACTCCACAACACTAACCTACACGAGAAGACCATCGACGACCAGAACCACCATCGTTGAGCACGATGTCACAACATGGAATACACAAGAAACAAAGTCTACGTACACCCAATGGTGTATGTATGGTGTGAGCCAAAAGCCCAATAGGGCATTACCCAACAAAAAGGTTCCACATATATACATTAAATGACAAATACATTTGCAGGATAAATAAATGAAAGGACACCAAAGCTTAAACAATTTTAATGAAACAGTTTCCATGAGGAAAGCACTTTTAAATAAAAAACTTAAATAAAAGAAAACACCCTTACATAAAAGAAAAACTCAAACCATCACAGAAACCCAAAATCTGCACCGTATGCCGACGGTGGGTGTATAGTAGTCCAGGAGCACCAAAGGTTGGAGAGGCCCAAAATGTACTAGAAAAGGGAATGGGACCCTAGAACCTCACGTCCCAGTGAACAATATACGAATCATAACAAAATACGTTCTCATGCACGATCCACTAGACAGGGAAACACATCCATAACCTAGTGGTCTCTGATCATCATCCAATGTTTAGTTAGTGTTGTAAGCGTCAATCCAGCTAAGTGAATCTATGCCAGGGCCACTCCCGAATCACTAGCACGCTAGTCTAGTCCGCCCACCTAGTACTCAGGCTTCCCCTTTTGTGCTCAAGATGTTCCAACTTCACATTTCCTGTCAAACTCAAAAAAATAAAACAAAAAGGGTGTAACATTAACCCAACACCAAACTTCCACACACACCTAAAACAATTTGACAAAGTACGCACAACAAAGGACTTTACTTAACTCAATTAAAAACAATTTTTGCATTGCTAATAATTGTTTATTAAAAACATATTAAATTTTTATCGTTAATCATTTTTATTAAATCATATTAAATCCTTTATAAACAAAATTATTTTGAAAGAAACATAACATGACTTTAAGATGAAAAACCAACTCAACCCTCTTTCATGACCAAGCACACCCAAAACCGGTTCCTAAAATGTATCACACTATTAATAAAACATAATAAACCATTTAATGATTTTATAAAAAATCAATTTCCAAGGTGACACAAAGCCTTGTACACCAAAAATATTTTAAAACTTAATCTACATCTCTTACATAATCAAATAAATGAACTACACAATTAAAGAAACCATTCCAGTGATTAAACAAACCACTAAGAAAGTTTATCAATAAATTTTAAAATGTGTTGCATGACTTTAAACACTAAAGACTCACTCAAATCCTCATTGGTGAAAAAACACTTATCAACACCACATCAAAAGATGATCCATAGCCTTTTCAAAATTCAATAGCTAAATGCACAATTTATAAAACATGAACAAATTTCACAATAAGTGTTTTTATCAAAAATGAACCAAATTTCATATAATCATGATAATTAAAATAAAAACACATATCAAACTCATTAAAAGACTAATTTCTCCCAGCATAGATTAATAGAATAACACATTAAATTAATTAAGAAAGAAAATTAACTTATCATATAATGTTTAAATGTGGAACCACCTACCTCAGAAAGAGGAACTCCCAAAACATGTGTGAATCTCCAATTGCACCTAATGCACACCACACGCGAACCGAAAAAAGACCCTAAACCAAAATTCGAACCAAAATCAGCACAATTCGGACCAGAAAAAATGTGAAACTGTTACCTACAGCTTTACTAGAAAGGAAGAACAACCAAGAGAGGGAATATTCACCATTGGTGAGGTAGTGGGAGGATGGTTGGGGTTTAAAAGGGCCACCGAAGGAGTGGGAGGCGTTGTCCGGACTATCTAGAAGAGGAGGAGGACGACAAATGGCGTGTGCATGTAAGGGCGGTGCTGAACTAAATTTGGGGAGGAGTTATCTTCGCTGGATACCACTGCGCAAGGAAGTCGCATGGAATAAGGTCTGTAAGAGGGTGGGGGGGGATAGGCGGAGTGCACCAGCGGTGGTGCTGGCCGGGTGGAGTCGGGCAGGCGGTGCGACACCGGATAGAGCAGGGGGGCGGCGGTTCGGCCCGTCGCTGGAGGAAGCATGAAGGTCGGTGCGAGGCATCACTTGAGAGTGATACAGAGTGGAAAACAGGGATTCAAGAAGGAGGAGGCCATAGGGAGAGGAAGGCGTTGTGTGAGGGGGAGGCCAGTTAGGGAGGTGCGGGGTGCGGTAGGACTGGCGAGCAGGTCGCGTGACGGGTTCGCCGGACAGTGCAAGAGAGGGGAGGTCAGGCGCGACATGGAGGGACAGGAGGGAGAGGTGAGGTGCGGCGTATATGGTTTCAAGGGGGAGAAATCAAATGGCGATAGAAATGGGGGAGGGGTCCGATAGGAGAGAGTGAGGGGAGGGAAAGATGAAAAAAAATTATAAAAAGAAACCCTAAAAAACTAAAAGAAAACAAATAAAAATTATAATATTATTATTAATAAAAATTTATGCTTAAACTAAAACCATAATAATAATAATATTATTATTATCACTAAAAAAAAACTTATAAAAAAATTATTAATCTATTAACACAATTTTCTCATCTTATTTTTTTTATTTTTTATCTTCAAAACATTTAATTTTATTTCCCTATTATTAACTCAATTTATTTAATTAACTGAACAACAGGCGGCTCACACGGCGGCACTGGAAAAGCCATGTGATATTTCAACTATGCTTCACCCATGCGTCGCATGTTGTGACGCCCTAAAAGAAAAACTCGTTTATCGATAAAAACATAAAAATCAACCAGGACTTAGCCCACGCCTTGACGAAACATTTTTAAACCAAATAAGATAAAAAAAGTCATTGTAACTTAATTTGTTGTTAACAATAATATCAAGTCTTATAATATTAATAACTTAATAAAATTTTCATTCTTGACATTATCAATTACAATAATAATATTCTCAAACAATTTTATTATCATCCTTATTAAAATAGTCCCTTGAATCAAATTACACTTCTTATTGTTATTTTATTCCCATTTTTCTATTCATTACATTTTATTCGTTTGCCATGAATATTGGGCAAGCCGTGCGGTGAGCCGGGCGAGGTCACGCGGCTTCGACCGTGGTGCCATGAATGATATCAAGACCAAAACATGCATTTCTTTAAATAAGAACTCAATAATTACGTCGGGCCTTAACCCAGACTACCTGATTCCCAGAAATTGATAAAATAAGTAATTTAAAAACAACGGGTGTGACAGATATCATCTAGGTAGACAGCCTTGACTCATGTTTATTCCATTTTATATGATATCACCCCATTTCTATATTTTTCTGATATATGATTCCTTTTTTTCAAGCCTCTATATGAATATTCAAGAGCTATTCCTTTTATGTAGTCATATTATTCTTTCTAACTCTTATTATACGACTCATTTCAATTTTTATTCCCTAAATGGGATTCTTAGATCACACCTTTTTTCTATGTATCTACAATGTTATCCTATGAATTTTAAAGAGATCAAATTAAGTTAATATCTCAATATGAAGGTTTAAATAAATAATATTTATTTTTAGTTTCATATCATCTATTTGTGTACTTAATATTCTAAATAAACTATGATTTTCGTTTCAGGGTTTGTATTTAATGGATATTTGTGTTTAAAATCATGTAATAATATGTATAACAGGTTTGGGTATCTATTGTTGGTATCTGAGGTTGGTATATTTATTTTTGGGTATTAGGACTAGAATAACTTAGTGATAACCATTTATAACCTCTATTTAATCCTAAGGAATAATAAGTTAGGATATATGTTTAATTTTTAAGTTATTCCTTATAGGTTCATAGTTTCCATTTTATATGATCATTAGCTAAAAATTTAAACCCCAATTTTTTTATTTTCTTTTTTCATTAAATGTAAGAAATAGGAGAAACCATTCAAACAAAAATTTTGATAGTAAATGTGATGATTTAATAAATGAAATTCGTAATCTGATGGGATCAAGAGCTCAAACATTCATGATAGCACTAGATCAACTGGATCATGTTATGAATATTAACTTTAATCATACTAAATCCCACTTATCCTAAGAAAGAATAAGTTGTGGTCAAATAATTTATGTTATAAAGGCTTCCTACATTAAGTGTATCTTATGATCCCATTATCATGGAAAAAATGTATTTAATCCATTGAGAAGATATTATATCTCATAAAATGATTATAATAAGTGAAATACTTGTATAAAGTCTATCATTTTAATGGTGAATCTCATAAGTGGTGGATAATAATCAAGAACATGAAATTCAAGGAGGTTATTGGATCCATGTAATAGGAAGGATTCATGAAAAATATTCTTCAGTAAATATTTTCCCTAAACATTCCATCTTAGAATAGAGAGGTAGTTTCTCAGACCAGAGAAAAAGGAAGATGATTCTATTAGGGAATATGAGGAAATATTTACAAGGCATGCACAATACGCCACAAACATGATTTTGAAAACATGAAAAATGTGGATCCATTCTTTAATTGAGTTAATCCAAGTCTACAAAAATAATTTGTGACTCGAGACATTGACATTTATATGATGATTGTTTGTTGTCACCTTAAGGATGAGATTGAGAATGGTGACTCTAAGTGGTCTTTTGTACCTAGACATTAAAATCATAAAATATAGTTTACTTAAAGGGGATTAATAGATAAATATAATGGTAGGAAGAAAAAACAACATACCACCTATCAAAAGTGGGGGAAGAAACATTTAGAAAACTATCATAATGGAACCCGAAGATGCTTCAAATATGGGTAAGAGGGGAATCATGATAATCAATGCTAATGTGATATAGAGAGACCAATTAATGTGATGGAAGACAATAAGTTTCATATATACACTCATCCTAAAGTAAAATGTTTCAAATGCAAGGAGAAAATTCATTTTTTATTCCAATTTCATAATCCAAGGGTTATTAGTGACAATCAGGACAAAAACCTCCAAGGTATCAAGAGAATAGAAGGTAAAATTCCATCACTACTGCTAATGTGGATCCCCAAATGGTGTGGTGATAGATAAAATTATTTTTCATCAAGGAATATAAAATTCACTATTTGATTCTTGTTTTATGAATTCCTTCATGTATATCATGTTTATTATAAATATTTAAGAACCATATTAAAATAGGGGGCGATCTATCTATGAGAATATAAAATATAGAAATTATTTTATCCCAAGTATATAACTCCTCCCCCATTAACATATGTGGATTGAACCATCCAAATAATCTAGTATTACTTCTATTTTTTAGAGAGTTATGCTATGTTGGTCATTGGTTGTCTATCCTTATATAAAGACAACATCAACTATTAGTAGAGGTATATCACTATTTACATCCAAAGTCATCATCAGATTCTATACATTTTTATAGAGGAGGTTGAATCTTCTTTGGAATCACCATATCAAGTGTGTATATTATATCTTTGTTAGAAATCATATCTATCTCAAATTATTGAGATAAATGAGAGAATCAAGTCTGATGATATTAATAGTGTGAGGGAATATAATTATGTATTCCTTGAAAGATTTTCTTATTTCTCCTCCTAATAGAGAGGTTGGGTTCTCAATCAAACTTATACATGGATCTCTTCCTATATCCTAGATTCTATATAGAATGGACCCCATTGAGTTAAAAGAACAAAAGAAGTAGTTACAAGAGAATCTATACAAGCATTATATATGCCCTAGTGCTTCATCATGGTGTGTGATGACATCTTTATCAATAATTAGGATGGGTCAACACACTTTAGAATTGATCATCATGACTCAACAAAATCATCATGGAGAAAAAGTACCACCTTACATAGATAGATGAATTTTTTGATGAACTACTTGGGGGCATATTTCTCTATGGTTGATCTTCAGTAGTGATATCACCAATTAAAATTGAAGAAGGAAGATATTCCCAAAAATACCTTTTGAACAAGATATGGAAACTATGAGTTTATAGTGATACCTTTTAGAATCATTAATGAATCAAAAATATTTATGGAATTTATGGATAGAGTCTTTTGGTATTCACTTCAAAAATTTAGGTTTTATTTATAGATGATATTCTAATATACTCCAAGATAAAGGAATTGAATGATGAGAATTTGAAAATTGTGTTAAATACATTGTGAAACGAGAAATTGTATGCAATGTAAAATATATGTGAGTTATGGTTAGAGGAAGTATAATTCTTAGGGAATGTTATAACCTGACAAGGTATATCTATAGATCTTTATAAGACAATAGAAATTGGGGAATGTTCTAGAATAGGTTATGTAATAGAGATCTTGAGTTTCCTTCAAATAGATAAGTATTACCGATGGTTTGCGAGGAACTTCTCGCAATTTTCAAACCATGTAACCAATATTTATTAGATGCGATTAAAGTTTTTTTATACTATTGAATTCCAAGAGATATTATAAGAGTTAAAAAGAGGCTTATCACTGCACCAAAACTTACACTACCAAAAATTATGGAATACTTAGTTGCATACAATGAAGAATCAGAGAAGATATTGGGTTGTGTGATACTCTATAATGATAAAGTGATAGACTAAGCCTCAAGGAAGCTAAAATTTACTATGAATAACTATCCCAAACATGATCTAGAGTTAGTTTCAATGATCTGTGCATTGAAAATCTAGAGTCTTTAACTCTATAGGGATAAGTCAGTGATATATAAGGATCATGAGAGGCAAAAATATATATCCACACAGAAGAAGCTTAATATGAGAAAGCGAATATGGTTAGCGATAATCAAGGATTAGTATTTATCAATCCACTACCATACTAGGAATTAAAATAAAGTGGATTATTATATAAGTAGAAATGATTTATCTTCCTTATGAATGATGAGAATTGATAAGGATACAATCTTCCTAGGCTTGAATAGGATGCAAATGGGTATTATAAATTACGAAACTTCATCATTCATTTCTCAAATGGTTTCTCAACTATTCCATTCGGAGTGTATAAAGTATGATAAAATATATGGTGAGAATATTTAGAAGATGGTGGAATCTATAATATATATAAAATCCTTATATTCTAATATTTATAAAGGATTTTTAAGATTTGGGTCATGACTATGTGTACCATCAAACCCTGAGGTAAAGAAGGGCCATTTTATTGATGCACAAATCTCGAACTTCTTAATACACTTAGTATTAATGAATATGTTTCGAGATCTCCAAGAGCACTATCTATGGTACAATATGAAGAAAGTTATTATAGAATATACATAATAGTTCTTGGAATGTCATCAAGTGAAGTATGAGAAAATAAAGGCTAATGTGATGATTCAAACATTTCCCATACCTACATGGTAATGAGAAAAAATAATCCTTGAGTTGTTCATTGGTATTACAAAGAAATATAGAGAAAATAATTATATATGGTTTATTTTGGATCATCATACAAAGACCGGTCAATTCATTTCAATTTGGGAATACTTCTCACTCGATAAAATTTTGTAGATATACAATAGAGTGGTATTCAGGATGAATAAAAAATCATTATTGATTATATTCAATTAGGATCAGAGGTTTAACTCTAGGTTCTTGGAGAGTATACAAAATTCTATAATCACTAATGTCAAATTCATTATAGCTTATCACCAAAAAACTGATCTCCAATTTGAACGCAATATCCACACATTAGAATACTTCTTCAGAGTATGCTTGATGAGCTTAAAAAGAGGATGGGATCATCATCTTTCTTTGGTCGAGTTATCATACAATAATAGGTTTCAAACCAATATCCAAATGGATTGATATGAAGCCCTTTATGGGAAAAAATGTAGAACACATACTTGTTGGGATAAAGTTAGAAAAAACAAGCCATTGGGATGAAAAATGGTTGAGGAAATGGTATAAAAGGTTAAGACCATTCAATAAAAAATTAAGAGAAGCTCAATGTTTATAGAAGATATATACAAATAATCATTAACCAAACCTAGGGTTTGAGGTTAGAGATAATGTATTTCTATGAATATCTCCATGCAATAGTGTAATGAAATTTGGGAAGAAGGGAAAGATGATTACTAGGTACATCGACCCATTGGATATTCTTGGCTGCATCAGAGCTGTGGCCTATAGAATTTCACTCCCACCATCCCTTTATCATGTACACGATTTATTCCATGTGTCACCCTATAATTTTGTAAAATATCACTCACATGTACCGAATTCCGAGGCGGTATAGCTGGAATATGATCTCTCTTATAAGGAGAATCTGGTGAAGATCTTGAACTGTAGAGATATATTTCTAAACAACAAGACAACTCACCTAGTGAAAGTACTATGGAGAAACCATATATTCGAGTAGGAAACATAATAATTGGAGTAAGTTATGAAATACAAGTACCCCCACCTTTTTTCCCCCTAGTATATAAAACAAAATTTAGAGGAAAAATTATTCAAGGGGGAAAGTATGTAATGACCCAGAATTTTATCAATAGAACTTCCCTTCAAAATATATAATTGTATTAAATTTAGTAATATAATTTTATATAATATAGATGTACAACATGATGAATTCAAAAATGTATTATTAAAATAATTTAATCATTACATTTAGAGAAATATATGGCCTTAATAACTGAAAGTATATATAATGTTGACAGAAAATATAAGGTAGTTATATGGAACACATACAACCGTTCAAAATCTGATCATTGGAATAGTAATATGATAGATTGGATAGTAATCTAACCACTAAGAAAAGTAAATTTATAATTATAATAGTAACCTCACTAATGAAAATGCAAACTAATATTTAAATGTCTCATAAAATAAAAATAATATATATTTATATAATGGTATAAAAAATAAATGTTTTAAAAATGATAAATTACGTATTGGTTTTTTTATAAAAAATAAATTTTATAATCTCAATATTATAATGAACATTAATATTTAAAAGAAAAATCAATTACAAAAATGTACTTTTTAATTAAATTTAATTTTTATAGTATTGTAACATAATTTTCCATGAATAGAATTAAATTTTCAGAAAGTAAAAAAAATTATTGAAATATTAAAATTAGTATTTTTTATTTAATTATATATTTTATTTTAAATTTAAATTTCTCATATTTAGAAAATAATTTTCATAAAATGGATTTCTTTTTTGGAATAAACGAATTGAAATATGGTCAGGGTTATCTTTTGGTATTTTACTAATATAGATGAATTTTTTGGGGAATAGTGAAATATGATAATTTATGGTACATAACATTATTAGACAAGTAAATGAACTCTCGAGTCATTAAAGATTTAATCACACATAAGATAAAACCCACATAAATAATTAAATATATATACTCATAATAGTCAACAATATTGATATTTTTGAGCCAAAATAATAAAATAATGAATATAATACTGAAAATACCTTTCTCCTCCCCTTATAAATACCTCCCCTCACCACCACTTCTCTTAAAAACTAATTTTACATTAATAATACCGAATATATACCGAAGAATATCCTCAACACTCACCCACACCACCTAGTTCTTTGTGTCTCACCAAAACAAAAATTCCAAGTACAATAAAGAGTACTTCAAGGAGGCATCATTCAAAAGGTAATATCCTCAAACCACTTCTTTGAAATTATATTATTCTTCTAACTTACCAAAAAATTCCTCATAAAAAATGGAAAAATAAATATATTATCTTATAGACACTATAATATTATAGTTCAAATGTAATATCTATTATCCATTCTTTTTTTTTTCTCCCCTAATTCAAGGAAATAAAACTATTTTCTATATTATGCCCGTTCACCGCCTATGTGGATAATGAGTTTTTATTTTACATTTATACCTTAATGGCTGGTAAAAAACTATTATTATGGTTTAATAATAGGAAAACTATTATATTATAACTTATTCCACATTGGTAATTAATATATATATATATATAATATTAAATAAAATGAATCTAGTTTGCAATGGTCGATTAAACTGCCTAAATGTTAAAAAATTTACTCAAAGAACTACAACTATGCTGGAACAAATATGTTCATTTGGGACCATATAAATTTATTTAAGGCCATGAATACCATTTAATTTTAATTCTATAGTTTCAGTACCATTTAAAAATAGGATCAATAAAAACCACAAGTGATCCAACTTTGGACCCATAGAAGAAACACTGCTGGCGCAACAAAATTAAACATTATAAGCCACAAAAATAGTCCTAAATGAAAATAATAAAATTATAAATTATAAAATATTTATTTAAGATATTATTAAATATATAATTAATTTATATAATTTTAGATTCAATAATTTTGTGTGGAAGTTAAGAACATATTCAGACATAACGTAAAGTATCCTCTCAAAAAAATCTATTTTCTTTGGATTACACTTTATCTCTTCAACTAAATTTATATATTCATTATCCATATATAATTATTCTATGTCATGTAAATATGTCCGAAAATTATGTATTCTCTTTTTATTGAACCTTTCATTGATGTGAATATACATGTTTTAAAACTTCCCTTAATAATTCCTTTCAAAAAGGTGATTAAAGGTAACTTCTATATTTTATTTACCTATTTTAATTCAATAATCATTAATATGTTTAAAACTTATGTGTATTATAAAAACACCAATTTTTATAGAGAAAATAATTTTATTTCCCTTATAGTTATATGAGAATCATTATTATTTTGACCTATTTGGGGACACATTATTTCCATTATAATTTTATTTCCCTTATAGTTATATGGGAATCATTATGCATAATAGTACAATTTTATTTCCCTTATGTTCGACGTTTTGATGATATTTGGATTATATGTCCAAAATGTCTTCAGTAGGTTAAAAAGGTTCATTGATTAAATTATTAAATCATCTATAGAATAATAATCATGAAATAATTTTCTTATTTATACCTAAATTATACATCTAAAACCAACTATGAAATATGGTTTTGAAAAATGAACTACATTACAATCATGGAGATGGTAACAATATATACAGATGAGTAACATTTACTTTTTTCAATGATAATGATGGAAATATGGTAATTCTTATTTTATCTTCAAATAATTATCAATATGTAATAAATAATATAATTTTTTTGACATACTTATATATACCATCCATGTGATTGGGTACTGAAAAAAGTACCACATCGGTTCGTGGAGGTGGTAATCCACACGTATGCATGATGGAAATTATAATATTTCAATAAATGGATAGGTAGGAAAATATATGATAAATTATTTTTATAGAAAGAAAAATATTAAATTAATATCAACATATAAATTAAATCCATCATCGTATACAACCATGAGAGGTGACGATGGAAAATGAATTATAACAATTCGGGAGGCAGTAATCCACCACACACAAGAATGATGATTTCATTTCCCATTAAATGTAAGAGGATATGGATGTAAATTATTCTATTATAATAATAACATATATGTATATGGGATATAAGTATTCTATTATATTATCAATGTTGAGTTATATTTCATGGATGTGTAAGAATAAATAAAAAATGCTCTGTTAAGAATGATGCATCTTCTTCAGACATCCTCTTTAGGTTTGCACCAAAATAGTACCTTAGAGTCTTATATAATCAAATAAAAACTAATAGAGAGTGGGTAATGAAATAAATAAGGTATTTAGGTAGGTTTTGAAAAAAAGGGTTTTTATGTGTGAATATAAGAGGATATGAGGTGCCTTTTTATAGTTTATAATGTGTCATATTTTTGTAAATACCAAAAACTATTCAATAATGGTAAGTCACTACCAATACAAGAAACTAAAAAATTGAAATATAATAGATTTTAGTGAATATAAAGTTTATACAACCATCGTAAATTTTAAAATAAACATGATTTAAACTTTTTATTCCCTTTACCTCTAAGGTTACTCACTTTTATCATTTTAGTTTTCACCATGGTAACTAATTTTTACCTAGGGTAGTTTTCATTAATTATAAAAATAAAATGATAATTATTAGACAATTTATACCCATTTATTCTAAATATGAAATAATATTTATCAATTAAAATTATTCTGTGTGTGGAAAATTAAATATAGGAAATATTCATGTAATGTGCAAAAACCCATTTTATGTTTAACCATATAAATTAATTTTCACAATTTTTACTATTTATGATGGAAAAATATTATATTGAACTTATTATATATTTATAATTATTATTATTAAACATATTTAATCAATTTTATCAAATTAAATTCATATAATTAGAAGAATTTAATTTAAAAATAAACCCGCAAAATGTGATGAAAAATAGTTTTTCCAGAAAATCCATTTTTCCAATAATAGATGATCTTGGATTAAATCTGTAACCGGAAATAATAATTACATGAATTTAAATAGATACACAATAAATTAATTTAATTATAATAATTCCTTATTATTTTTTATTTTAATTTATTAAAATGGATAATTTTTATAAACATAAAAACAGTTTTTAGAGAACAATACTATAAGCCTAAAAATTTTCTTATACCAAAATCATGAAAAATACCAATTCAAATAAAAATAATTATAATATTATGTATAAAATGGTTCATATATAAACTTAATAGAGAATACAAAATATAATGATACTTTTGTATTAATTTATTCAATGAAAATGAATGAAATTTTTACAAAAAGCTATATTTTTAACTATTCCCATAAAAACTAATCTTTTTATAAAAATACCAAAATTTCACACCATTCTAATTATTTTATCATTATTTAAAAAATTATGTTCACTTTATAAATTAGGATTATAATTATTATATAAATAAATTATAATATTTGTTCAAGAAAAACAATAAAAAATATTTTTGAAGAAAAGTTTTTTTGGTGTATAACATGTATTTATTAAAATAGTGAGTCCATATTTCCTAAGAATATTTTAATTAATTTTTATTTATTAGGGAATTTATATATATTTCATATTTTAGTTTACCATATTTGTACCATCAAATTTAAAAACTAGTTTATAATGATCAAATTTAAATAATCATAGTCCGTTTATGGTCAGTGTTGTATGTCCTATATTCTATCTAACATTGTATTCTTTTCATAAAACACAAGGTGTTATAATGAAAATAACATGGTTTTAAAAAATTGAAAATCTTTGAAATGTTAAGGCTAGGAAGTGGAAGAATAAGGAAAACATACAACAAATAAATAATTCATATCTGAAATGAAATCGCATGTGTGATAATTCTCCCCACAGTATCACTTCCGTCCCTCAAATAGTTAACCCAATAAATTTTCATTAAATAGATGATTTCAATATAACCACGACATATACTCTAACTCCCATGTATCATGGTATCCACATCATTTATTCTATAAACTTTTTATTGAGTTTACTAATTTACCATGGAGCACCTGAAATTGAGAATCAATTATCCGGATAGGTTTCTTAGTTACCATAACATTAGGCTCAAATTTCAGTTATTCCCTATTCTATATGTTAGATTAAATAGTATTTCACTTCATTATTTTACAGATAAAAAAAATCAGTAATTTTTTCTCGATTAAGGTATTGAATTTGATAATCAATAATCAAAACTCTTTTCATAATCTTGAAGGGACCCATAAAACTTAGGCTAATCATCAATTGATTTTGCAACCACCATTGAACTAGTTGAGGATAAACCCTTAGAAATAATGTTCACCAAATAAAAACTCCAAGGGATCATGAAAATAATCAACATAATATTTATAATTACTTTTATTCATTTCCATATGATTTTAGATATCTTAAATATTCTTATTTGTCTCCTCGATGAGGCTTGGTCCCATGAGGGAGGTTTTACCTCCCCTATCCCAACACATGGTAGAACAACACAATCGGCCATACCGAGAATAAAATTTTTCCATTCAAATAGATCATTTATTGTTGTTATTATAGGATATTTCAAACATTTTTAGATGTGAATCCAATATATTTCCAAAATATACAACAAAATCTCAGAGCATATATTTCAAAAATTGAATCCACTCTCTCAATATAGCCAGCCGTTTGGGATGGTAGGAGGTGCTTGGTTTAACTTGTGATCAAATAACCTTCTTGTGTCCTTTCCAGAACCAAAAAGAAAAACAAGGGTCCCTTTCAGTACAAAAGTGTAGGTAAAACCATAGAACCTTATGATCTCTTTCACATATATCTTCTATGAATCCACTATATTTATATTGTCCCTAATTGGTATAAAGTGAGAAGACTTTACTAGATGACCAATGATGACCCAAATAACATTATTTCCCCTAGGAGTATAAAGTAGTTGAATAATGAAATCTATTGACACCTCATTACACTTACATGTAGAGATGATACTAGGTTGAAGTAAGCCTGAAGACCTTGGATGCACAAGACATTACCTATTGGTAAGTAAAGAATTTAGATACCAAATAAACTAAATCCCAACTTATACCTAGCCACTAGTACAATTTTCTTATATCATAGTACATCTTGGTTGAAGAGTAATGGACAACCTATTGAGACTGATGATAATATTCCACCACTTTATTTTTCATTGATGATGGAACAAAAAACATGTTCCTATAGAAAATAACTCTTTATGAGGGTAGATACCACATAGGGGTGGTATAACTACTATATATAACTATCTTGATATTCTAATCCATTTCATCCATTAATTTCCCATGAAGGACAAGCTCTAATAGGGATGGAGTAAATAGTATGTTAGCAAGGAACACAACCCTCTCTTCCTCTTTCACTTACAGATGCAATTAATTCCAGATACCCATAAGGATCCATTATTCACTAAAATATTTTAGATCCTTAGATGAAATATTTACACTAAGGGTGTTGAAAAAAAATCCATTTACTAGTGATACAGGCATGATCAAAGTGAATTGTTTCAATATACTTATCCCACTACCATTTGTTAAGGTTTAGATCCTTATGAGAGAATAAATAGCTTTGTATTTTGTATTCAATGTAGAATATTGATTTATTTAAAAACAAAGAGTGTAAAAAATACATAAGTGTTTCCATTAAAACATTATTCTCTATGTCATGGGTGGGATAATTACACTCATGAGGTCGAAGCATCCATGAGTTTTATGCTACCAGATGATCCTCTTATATGAGGACACACCCAAAGACTATGACTAAGGTATCATAGAAAAACACATAGCCTTGATTGGTCACCATAAAAATCATAATAAGGATCTATTCTAGACCCTACACAAACTCTTTGAAGGAATATTATCATTCAAGGCTCCAGAAAAACATAATTCCCTTCTGAGTGATCATGGTAAATGGATACGTAATCTTTGAAAATTATCTGATGAAATAAAAGTAATAACATACTAATCCTATGAATATTTATATATCAAATAAATGTCATGGATATTACCAAGATATAACGATGTTCACCTTCTAAGGATTGACTGTAATATGATGTTCTATATTTCCTAATAAAATAAATTCTCAAATCAAAAATCTCTATTAGGATAGATTTTCAAAGATATTTTTATCAGGAAGAGTCCCAGGTGATTCTCAAATGTTTTGCATGATCCTCGTTATTCATATAATTGAATAAGATATCATTTAATGATATAATGAAAATGTAGTGTAAGTATCGATGAAATATCTAGTTCATCAAACCCATATATACCATCAGAGCATTATTTAGGCCAAAACACATCACAATACACTCAAAGTTCCCATTTATTCTTTAAATATATGTCTTGGGAATATCAGATTACATCACCCTAATATTGTGGTTACTCATTTAGAAATCAATTTTCGGCAACAAGCTCTCCCGTTTAACTGATTAAATAGTTATTTGATATGGGACAAGGGATAATTATTCTTAATTTTTTCCCACTTTAACTTTTGATAATTGAAACACATTTTAAGTGTTCCATCATACATTTTAGCTAAGTTTACTAGATCCACCCATGGGAAAATTCATGTGTGGATAAATACCCTAGACTATAAATCACAAATATTGATCTATAACTCTTTCATCTCAACTAGAGGTATAAAATAAAATGTTAAGGATATTATCTACATCCCCATAATTAGATTTAAATAAAACATGATATCTTTCCTTGGGGGAAACCATGATAAGTCATCTAGAAATACAATAAAATATATTTAACTAGGGGTTGTAAGGTACTTCCCAATTTTTCCTCATTTCCACTTGTAGAAGAGAATATATCTAGCATGAAATACTACCAACTTTAGGAAGGGGAGTCCCTATATGACTCAAATAAGGGACCCACTTCTCAAAGAATATAAAGACACTACCATCAATGTTAGTGAAAATACCCTCCAATGATAGGAATCAATATGTTCTTTAAAATCTCTAATCTATTCTATATTGTAGATTATATCAAAGTGGTCAAATTTAAGGATGATGAAACCTCTTGACAACTCCACCACAGACATAGACAAATCAAAAGTGGGGAACCAAAAGCCTTGGTCCTTCTTTTTATTAAGGTGTGTTTATATCTTCGTCATGTAGGACATAATATCAGAGATAAATATAAAAAATTACATAACATGGGTATAAATAAACAACCATGAAGAACTAGTGTAAAATAAATAAGTTAATATAGATGATACAAGAAGAATGGTACCTTTCACTATCACTAGACCTTTCATAAATTCCTTGAGTTAAATCTCTATAGAATTTAACTTCCTAGAATTTGTTTGAGTCCAAGCTCTTTTATTATCCCATGGCTCTTACCCTATCTAAATCTTACCATAAGATGAAGCTATTCCAAATATACATCTATAACATAAGGTTGCCACTACATAAGTGGAGTTAGATTGAGTTATATCCCTTATGTGTTGAGGAATCCACACAACTTCTACGAGAGTGGATAACTTTGTAAAACCTCTAAAATTGACCAAAATATAACAGGTGTGGAAATACTTTGGAGATGCTTGGAATAATGACATAATATCTCCAAACCTAACACAATTATAACGGACATTAGATCCACCATCTGAGTTTTCTAACATGAAAAACTAGTATGGGCCCCCTTGAGCCGCAACTGCATGTCCTTCTCAACAAATCACATTTTCTTTCTTCTCTAGAAGACCAATTCTACTCCTACTAGACATAGGTGGAACACCGATCATTCAAAAAATCTCTACCTGATCAATATCTACCATTAGTGTTAGATCAACTACCTAAACATAGTATATAGATTCTTGAAAATTTATTGAGATCATATATTTGGATGAATACCCATTACAAACCACTAGCCTTCAACTTGTTATTTGATACTAGCTTTGGTGAAAAATTAAAGGCTGGATGAATCTATTTCGATACTTCATAGAACGTTTTGTACCATATTTAATGGAAACAAATTCCTAATACATGGATAATGATATTTAATTTGGATAAAAATTATCAGAGAAAATAACATTAAGATTCTTCCATTCTAGTAGCTCATGATACTTAGCTTAAATGATTATCTCATATAACTTACATCTTGGGACATCTTTTATAAAGGCTGGGCACTTTACATTGATGAATGATTAGTTATCAAGGAACTAAAAAAACAAAAAATCATTTCAATCCAATCCTAAAAGTCTTATGGATTATTTCTTCCTCCTAATGAAGGAATTTAATGATGGAGGAATTCTTAAGCTTGATCTTTCTCTAGGCCAAAACTTGCTTCTTTAGCTTAAGCGGGGTCATGGTTCACTATTTATTCCATTTCCTAGACTATTAAAACCACTAAATCTATAATACATTGACCCAACAAGGTATTTTCTATAGTAATTCTATCCATTGATCCTTCAGTAGGTTTCACTGGTGGTCTTTATGGGAGCATAATACAACACAAAATCATATAAAAGGGAAATAACATATAAAATAGTTAATGAAAGATCAAAATTATAGTTGTTTTTATAATTAACTAAGTGTATGTCTATATCCCCGGAAACATTTATTGGGATCATGTTCTACATCCCATTAATGTTTCACAAAGGGAAGGGTAAACCAAATCCAAAACCAAAATCAAATTCCAAACATCCCCTAAGAATTCAAGGTCATGTATTAAAAGTGTTATCCAAAATATTGTTCCAAACTCATAATTGAACCTTTAAAATCCTATAACATGTCTATGTTACTCCCTAAATAATATAAATAAATAATTGGTGGCTCTGATACAATTTTTTCACATACCGACCTAGGATACCCTTAAATCGAGCACCTAAGCTGGTCGAGGGCATAGATAGAGGCAATTTTCATTCCCCACAAACTAGAAACTACATCCTAGGAATCACAGAACACATTTAGGATTTGTTTTCCCATTATGATAAATAAATAAAATATAATTAAGAACCTATCATGACCTCTCAAAAACTTAGAAAGTCATGCCATTAATGCATGATTCAAAATACATTGTCAAAATATTATACAAAAACCAAGATATACTGTAAACAAAAATCATAACCAATATAATGGAAATTTATATATCATCCAAGTCCTATAAAAAATTATAGTAGTTATGTGTGAATATATAAAAGTGATGGGATAAAGAGATGATAATGTGATGTAGTATAAAATAACTAACCATACAAAAATGATTTTTTACCCATTTCTATATGGCACGAGTGATCAATTCTAGCAATTTCTCTCACACCATCTACGATTTTCTAACACGAAAACATTATGCCTCTATTGAATGCTTTTACTTTACCTTAATTATCTCAAATATGGTCTACAGACACCCATTTTGTGTATATATTTTGTGAGGAACACCAGTCTAGTATGATCCCATCATGTGATTGATGAATAATTATTTTTAGATGAAAAAATAATGTCGTTTCAAATAAATTATTTGAAAGTAATATTTTATCTTTTAAAGTAATGAAAAAAAATTACAATCTTTAAGAACTTTATAATTGCTATAATTTTCAAATAGAAAAAATTTTCATTATCATGCACCATTTGATATCCATATGTCATCTAGTTATGGGAACCCTTAACGCTATTATAAACATGTGATCTAACGGTCAAGGTACAATGCAAACATGAACCACTAAGAAGATTATTACATGGCCTAGGGTCATGATGGTAGCCATACGAGACACAACATCCAACCAAACGATTAGGAGTACATACCTTGGACTATAAGTGTAGTGACTTCCATCTATATATCTATGACCATTATCGGATTTTATATGTGTTTTTAGTGTAGAAAAATAAAAAGGGATACTTAATATATCCTCAAACCTATATACATAGGTTCCCATATTCCATTATCTTTCCCTATAAGACACATTACATTATAAAATAATTCTCATTTCCAACGTGGTCCATTCATCAACCAATCATTAGAAACATCATTTTATCACCAACAACATATCCCTTTTGAAACCATTTTAATTTTTAAAACCAAAAAGAATAATTTTAAATAAATAATCAATATATAATTTTATTTTTAAAACTACCATGACATAGAAAAGAATAATTAAAACCCCCTTAATAAATAATGTCATGGAGAATGGTTTAATTAAAAAGGGTATCTCATGAATCCTCTTAACATTACCATTTAGAACCATTAGAAATTAAAAGAAAGTACTTTATAATAGTTGAAATCCACTTAAGAGGAGTGGAAGGACCCTAAAATGGAATGCTATGAATCCAAAAAATACTTCCATAAGATTAAGATGAAAAAATCCCTAAGATTAAAATTCTATAAGGGATAAGATAAATTCAAGGAAGAGAGAAGAAGAGCCATGTAGAAGAAAGGGAAGATACTTGATGTTTTCATGGAAATACTATGTGAAATATCATATAATCTGAACAAGGATAAAGCGGTATGATAAATCACATGATGGGTAAGTGACTAGAGTCAAGTGAGGTAGAAATATATGACTCGAGGAGCTAAAATGAATGTGGGAAAAGTAGTAAAATATAATTTTTGAACTTATAGATAGACCCCAAGGTTTTGAAATCTATAAATAAAATGTGCGGGTCAGCACTAGACCTCTTAAGATTTATATGGGTTGGCTACATTGTTAGATAAACAATACACAAACTATATGAATATTAACTCTTATAAATTAAATACCGAATGTATAGTTCCGGTATAGTTACTTCAAACCATGCACCAACCATGTGGCAAACCAGATTTTCCAAAAAAAATATGTTTTTTCAAAGTTAAGTACCTAAAAGATATAAAATAATTATAAATTTTAATAAATAAAAAATGAAAAACTAAAATGGAATTACGAGTGTGAAAACATCTAAGGTAAATAATACTGTATGGGTTTTGGTAGATCATCTTAAAAATACTTCATGCTTTATCACATTTTGAGAAAAATTATCATTTAATCAAAACCCTATGACATATATTTGAGATGTTGTGAGGTTGAATGGAATACCATTATAAATTGTATTAGATTGATATCTAAAGTTCACCTCAATGTTTTAGAGTGCAATTTTAATGTAATTAGAAATTAATTTGAGCTTTAGTATAGAATACCATCGTTAGAAATATGTTTCTTCTAGTAGGACCATAAATATTTTTGAAGAAATACTTAGAGATTTTTATATTTCTATTTAAAGAGGCTAGGATAAATAAATTTCTATTATTGAGTTCCCATAAATAATATCTTCCACTCAATAATTTAGTAAACTCCATATGATGTTTAATATTAGATGAAGTGTAAAAATTTCACATACTGGGACGAAGGTAGAGAAACGAAGATATTGGGAACAAAACAAGTAGAAGATATGATTGAAAAATTCCAAAAAATTTAAAAACCCACAAGAGAATATTATATTTGATGGAGGAGAAATGTTAATGATAATTGATTAGAACAGGACTTTAATGTTTGGGATAAACCACTCATAAGAATATTTCAATGGAAGTGTGTTATAAGATTAAGGATAAAGGTAGAGTTAAGTACTAAGTACAAATGACCCTCTGAAATTCTTCATCCCATTGGGTTTGTGGCATATCGAAATTCCTTATCACCCAACATATATCATGTACATATTGTATTACACATATCACTCTTGATGAAGGAAATTTTTTATTCTTCACATATAATAAATTAAAAGGTTATATAGTTTGATCACAATCATCCTTATAAATAGAATCTATTTGAAATCTTGGATAATAGAGATAAAGTTATATAAAACATGAAAATACATATTGTTAAAATAATTTTTTGAAATCATGACTATGAAGGGGAAGTATGGGAACCCAAGAATGAAATGAAACAAATTTTCACCATATATTTTTATCTTAGGGGTTGACCTAAAATTGAAAGGTTGAAATTTCTAAAGGGGAAAAAATGTAACACCCTTGAATGTTTAGATATAAAAAAAATCCCTCTTTAAATATATTTCTGGTATAATTTATACATTAAATCATAAAATAAAAAATAGAAACAAAACAAAATTTTATTGAATTTTCATAAAACATTACATATAATGTGTTGATGCACTATATAAATTTAAAAACAGTATAATATGGTAATAAAAAAATATAAAAAATATCCTTAAAATTTAAAATTTTATGGCGTCATAATCTTATAACATTACCATTATTGAATAAAATACTATAAAAACTAAAAAAAATATGAGAATCAATATTGAAATGTTTTAAATTTAGTGTAAAAACATTGATTGAAAATTGAGAAATTGAATAATTAATGAAATAAAATATATTTGTATTAATAATAGTAATTATATGAATATTGAAATACAAGTTGACCATTTAAAATAATAACTAAGAGTTGAAATGGTAACTTGACTGATGATAGTGGTAAGATGTCTAAAAGTTAAATTGTACAATAAGTAAAATAAGTAAATATAAATATTATAATTCTATGATTTTTTTCCTCAAATCATATAACTAAAAATAAAATTAACATCAAATTTTAATGACTATTTTTTAACTTATTTAGTAAAATATTAATTTTAATATTAAAATTTAGTTATAGAATTTTTTTAATTACATTGGTTAAAATATATACAATAAAAATTTGTCGATGATAAAAAATTAGGAATGATAATATACAAAAATGTAATCACTCATGGGAAAAGAAATAATATTCATTCGTGATAAAAAAAAATTTCTAGAAATTATTCCATTTTATTTAAGAATTAATTTTTAATAACTATTAATTGAATTTGATAAAATGGAATTATTTTTATGAATCATAAAAAAATAATCGCAATGTTATTTTTTTTTGTGTTTTTCTAAAAAAAATTACTTTTTAGTGAATATTGTAAAATTCAATTTCTATGAATATCATAAGCAATATGACTTTATCAAGATATAAATATGACTAAGAAATTTATAATTTTTTTTCATGAATTATAATTTTTTAATGAATAAAATAATAAATTTAAAAATAATAAAATTAATTTATAAACTTATACATCATTTTTCAAAACCATTATTACATCTTATTTGAATAAGTAACTATATTTGATTCTTTACATTGATTAAAACATTACCAAATTTATACAGAATTTGGGTGTATCAAAATATCATAGAATAGTATATTTTTTTAAACCATAAATTAATGAAATTCATAGTAATAAACACTATATATAGTCTCTGGCCTAAATAATAAAATAATTAAAACATTATTCTAAAATATGGCTTTCCAGGATATATAAACACCCCTACTCAACCTCTTTCTTCCCACTTTCAAAAAAATTCCCCTTATCAATTTTATAAAAATATATATATATGAACTCTCATAAAAACATCCTTATTCCCTTGGAGTGATCCAAAGTCCCCCCTTAAAAGGCTATATGAACAATCCAAAGGAGGTGACTTGAGTTATAAGGTTAGGGTTTCAAAACCCATGTTTTTATTTCAATTCTCCTATTAATTATTCTATAACATAAGTAAATATTACAAGTAATATTAATGTATTAGATTAATAATACTCTAATATATTTGTATAACCCAAATACTTATCAGTTTTTATATTATTTTTAAACAATATTAAAAACATCATCCACCCATTGTAGTTCTACACTACATAAGTTGATAGTGATGTTTTATTTTTCATTTATTCATTTCATTAATATTATTAAAAAATTAATTTCATGATTTAATATAACAATAAATAAAACAATTTAATCTTTATGGCTCCATAATGAATATATAGACATGGTAATAATGATATTAAATGTAAAATATCATTTTCGTTTTTACCCCTTTAAAAGAATCTTATTAAGGATTATTCTAAGAATTTGAAGCTATATACTAATATATTAAACAAAAACCCTCTATAATTATAGTAACCATATACCATAAAACACATAAATATTATTAAACCATTGGAAAATTAATTCCCCCTTTACATCTACATCAAGGTTAATTTGGAACTGTATACTGAAAAACATCAAAATTATCGATATAGAAAATATTAATTTAATAAATGAATAAAAAACAATAAAAATTGATTATAAGATTTTACTTAAATATGAAAAAGTTTCTGAATCAAGTCATTAATAAATTTTACTTTACTATCCAGGATGTTAGTAGAGATTTTTAGTATGTCGAGACTCGAGGTAAGGGTTCCCTCCCACACTTTTTCATTCTTGTAGTTATTTTCTATCTCTCTCTCCCTCCCTCCTTCCATAACTTATTATCTTATTATCTTATAATAATTTAATTAATTTTTGAATATTTTTTCATATTTTTGTTTAAATTCTTCTCTTCATAGAAATATTTTTATACTTTTTATCTAAACAAAATCCTATTTAAGATAAAATTTCCACTACATCAATTTTTTAATGTCAAAATATTTTAAATATTATATTCATATGATTTCTAAACAAAACCATTACTTTAATACAAAAAAGGATTGTCCATTTTTGTTATTCTGTAAATTCAAATCTCTTATCACTTTAAAATATTTTTTTACTATTTCCAGAAAATTTGATAAGGGAGATGAATCTCATAACTTCTGTATCATCTTTTCTTATTTTTTTCATTCACATTGATTTTTATGTAATGAATCATAATTAATTGATTAAAAATTAATACACTACAAGATTTTACCGCTCCTTTTATTAGTATCCCACTTGATACCTAGACTATAAATGAAATATGGATTTATAATGTTAGCTATATCTTTGAAATGAGATTAAATCATTCTTATAATTTAATTATATTTATCTATTATGATTTACTTATATTCATGACCTAATATAATAATGTGTGTGCCTGAGGGGCATGAGTGAGTTTGTTAAAGGCAGTGGCGTCCTGACTCCGAGGTTCCAGGTTTGAGTCCTCGCAAGGAAACATGCACTATATGCTAACAAACATCTCATGGGCCCCTCTACCCCATTGGGAACTCGCCTATGCCCAAGGGTTGGCCACCTTGGGCCTCGCTGGGGACGTACGGTGTGCAGGTGGGGTGGCCACCACAATACCTCTTTACCCAACAACATGTTTGAGTCACCCTCTCATCCCGCTCCCTCTCACTCTCGATGATGGTGTAACCCTAATGTCGCAAGGTTCTACTCCCCCTCCCAATTAGAGGGGGGAGGATCGCGAGTTCATATGCCCAATAAGGGAAGATCCTTCATATCGTTCTCAAAGAATGAATTGTTTCCTCTCTTCTCGAAGGTTTATTTGTCCCCAAAAGTCCACAATCTATTTTAGGATGCACCTCAGCTCCCGCTCTCTCCAGTAGTGCTCTCTTGTGCCACAGATCTTTGCAAACTGATGCTGGTTTCCAGGTTCCATCCGCATCGACCCTCGGTTGACGAATTTGACTACTTCATCTTATCTTCCTGGGAGCTACAGGAGCCTGTGGTTGTCGTCCTTCTTGATCAACATCACATTATGATCCTATTTTGATCAGAGGAGGATCTGGTTTCCACCTGGTCCCGAGCCCCCCCGAAGATGTAACGGGGGCTCCTTCTTTCTGTTTCGATGGTGTCTTGACTTTCACATGCGACCTGACCCATCTACAATCGCGACGTGTGTTACTCTTCTAGGTCTTCCTCTCTCCATCCAAAATCCATCAATTTTGTGTGTTATTGGAAAAATTATTGAAAGATATCTATGTTCTGATCGACGAACAGAGGTACTATTTCATCCCATTTGTCCAAGAATATGTGTCGAGGTTGATGTGGAAAGGCCACTAATGAATTGGGTATGGATCATGGATGGGGGAGAATTATGGTGGAAGCATAAGGTTATCTATGAGTCTTGGTGGAAGTTTTGTGTTAATTGCATTCGTTTTGGTCATTTGGAGTCAGTATGTCGAAGAAGAAATGTGTTTGGGAGATAATAGGAGGTGAAAATGGGGGGCGCTGGTCATTCTGTTGTTAATGGGTTGGAGCAGCAGCTAGAGGAGGTTCGGCCTTGGGCCTCTCTGATCAATGAAATCCAACAAGAGGCCATGAGGAAGGATGGACTTAGGATTTCTGAGTAGGGGGTGCGAGTGGAAGCTTCTACCTTGGGCCATGCAGTGGTGGATGAGTAAACTCACCTAGTAGCAGAGTGTGAGGTTATGCAAAATCTTCATGAAGGGGATCCTGTGCATGTAGTTGTGTTGAAGGAAGTGCGACATGTTCTAAATCCATCAGTGGAGAAACTCTTTGATCACCTGCATTCGGATCTTGGGAGTTGGAAGAGGCCTTTAGCAGATGACACTGGAATTGGACAGTTGGAGATTGTTAATGTTCCCACTTGTAACCAATTTGAGGGATTAGAGATTGATAATGGTTATCCCATGGTGGAAGGCTCGCAAGAGACTAATCCGGATAAGTTGCAGCTTGATTCCATTTCTCAGCCTGTAGTGATTGAGGACAATATGAGGAAGAAGACTGTTTATGGTCTGGGAAATGAGGTGCCACTTCTATGTCTTGCTCCAATTGACACCAACATGGAAGTACAACAGAGAGGAGAAGGATGTCTACCTGCGCCAGAGGGTAATATGATTAGAGTAATTGATGGTTGTCAAATGATGGATTATGTTAACATCAATGGAAGATGTGGAAATGTCTATAGTAGTGAAAATGAAAATGAAAATGCTATCTCCAAATAGTCTTATAATGATATTGTTCAAGGAAGAAAAAATAAGGTGTCTGTAAGTGACGACAGTATGACTGCTCCACCAAAGAGAAGTCCAAGGAAGGATTACTCTTACCTGTGGAATCCGATGTCAACCAAATCATCCTTGTAACACCCCGACCCCACTAGGCTGGAGATGGTTAATTACTTGTGATATTGTCATGGTTAGAATGAATTAAAATACCAAAGGAATGATCAATTTAGTAGTCTTGAAGAAACTAGATACATAGATTTAACTCAAATTACATTGGACAAGGTTAAAAGATACAATACATAATGAAAAACAAAAACTGCCCTCACGAGCACTCAATAAATGAACTCCTCTTCATAACCTGTTGAAGGTAAACAATGAAAGGAGTGAGATCAAACGCTCATTAAGGGTTATAAATAGTGGAATCATATGTACAATAATAAGTGAATCATAATCAATCTTACATAATCAAAATGACATAGTGAATAAATGAACAACTAATGCCATTAATAATCTGAGAATGAAACTGCATCCATAGATTTTGTCAGAGTGAAAACCTCATGGATAATAATAATAACTATTAATGAATAAATAGAATTCTTATTAATTGTACTTCATGTATCTAGAACATGAAACCATAATACCATTGAAATGGTTTAGTTCTGTGCGTAGAATCCCATCTGATTTTTGGAATCAAACTCGAAGGGTCTGTCGCCAAGCTGTTTTGTCTCATGAGACCCACTGATGCATTGAGGGGTTGTAGTGGTCCCCAACACCCTCTACATTCAAATAATTCTTTATAAATAGATTCAATTCAAGATGAATATGTATTTACATTATCCATATAGAATAGAGGATATAAATTCATCAACATTTTCATAGTCAAAACAATATTTAAAGAAAAAACTGTATGTAAAATGATATACAGATTAGAAAATAATAATATCCATGATATGAGAATATGGATATTTAAATGGAATATAATTTCAATTGAAAAGTTATATCAGATGGGAAGTAGGTACACCACATAAGAATGAGTAGGTGCAGAATTACTAAGCAAGCCACAACGAAGTGAAAATTGAGACAAAGCTCGTTAACGTGTTGTATTCAATTGAGTCGTATGAAAAAGAGTTAATGACCCCCAAAAGAGTCACAAAATAAAATTAATATAATGATAACCATGATAACATATTTCAAATGGCAGTACACCTATACCACATATAAGAGATAAGAGGTGAACAATGGAGATCCCACAGAATTGGAAGTGAGATGAGAAAAACCCCTTGTAAACATTTCAGCAAGGTAACGAGTGTTCTTATGAGGGATTAATGAGAGATAAAAGGTTGTCCCATTATTTATATATCATAAGGGAAGTATGAGGGAGGTGAAAAAACATACCCCATCCTTATAAATTAAAAAAAAGATCACACAAGATAGGGAGGATTCTTGAATAAAAGTGAGAGAGAGGATCTCTTACCTTATGCTTGAAGGTGTTCTTGACTTGTTATTAAAGACCTGAATAAACAAATTAGGATTATTAATTCATAATTCCAGAACCTATTTTATATGTAAATGATATATTATAATCACTTTTAGTTCATTATAGGCCTTTTTGATTTGTTATAATGTTCAATTTCATTGTTCGTGCTCGTTTGTTTACTTGGTTTTAAATAGTCGGTTCACTTATATTCAAGTTGGAATAAATATATAAGATGTATGGGGTTGTCCAAAAATGAATTTATATACTATTATTTAACATAATGGAGATTACATGGTTTTAAATTTAATTTGGGTTACTTAGATTGATGTCAATGTTTTATATATATAACATTAGTGATAACCATTTTGGTTAATCGGTGGGTTTGATTACGATGAATATGTTTTTCTTTATAACTTAATACCATTTGAACAAAATTATTACAAAACAAAAAATAAGATATGTTAAATAATAATCTGGTTCAACCATAACACAAATGGTTTCCTGACCCTAATTAAATATTATAATAGAAATTGATATACCGTTGTCCTTGAATGTGCTAAATTAGCACATCTCAAACGATGCTTTCATTTCTTTCAAGTAAAAGTGGGGAAAGGATAAAAGATAATGGAATATATACCATTAGCATGAAAACATTCCAGTACATGTATGTTAATGGATTTATCATACTATTTTGGTGAAGGGAGGTGAGGAAAGAAACAAAAATAAAAGAACATAAAAGAAAAGAAGGGATATCAAAGAGGAATTTACCTCTTGAGACTTCCTCCTTTGAGAACCTCGTAAGGGGAGAGGTATTGGTATTTTGAAGAGGCTAGGAGATTTAGAATGTGGGGGAGGATCTTTGGGAGTGATTTGGGCAGAATATTGGTAAGGCACAAGGATTGATAGGAGTGAAGAGAAAAGCGAGTGAAGGGGGTTTTTATAGAGGAGGAGAGATGAGTTTTCTTAATATTATAATCCTTAATTTATTATTTCCTCTCAATAAAAGAAATAGTGAGTATTCCATGACCATGAATAGTAATATATGCATGTGATTTTAAGATTTTGGTTGCTTACATCAGTCATGATTCTAGTAATAGTTAATTTAAATTATAATGTATTTATACGGTAAATTAATGCATTTTACTATTCACCAAAAATTTATGTATTTTTGAAAAATCCAAAAAAAATCACCATAACCATTTTTCAATGTGTAGAATCCAAAAATGAATTCCATTTTTCACAAATAATTTTCAACATATGGTTAATTAAATATTCAATTAAATCATTATTTAATTGAGATATATAATCACTTAATATATTCATCTTCATCTTTAAGTTGTCTAAATTCATTTACACACTCAAGGGTATGGATACCATTCCTAAGAGTCATATTACTATTCATAAGGGTAAGTTAATATTAAAAAGGGTAGGTTAAAATTCATAAGGGTAGGTTACTATTCACCAAAAATTACGTTAATTCTATCAGACTCTAAATATCATCTTGAACACAACCGTTTATATCAGATTTTTAAAATTCAAATCGCAGAGCTTGTAAATTTAAGTTTAGTGGCTAAGTTATGGCTATCTCCAATAAGTAACCATGTATTGATTCATAGGTGCTCAATGATTCATGAAATATAGGATACCTAATGAATACACTATATTTGAGAGAAACATACTATAAAATGATTGGGGTGGTAAATTATTCCCTCCAGAAATTTCATCCTCGAAATTTTATGTATAAATTCCACCAAATATATGTGGGTAGTTCTTCTTCATAACAACCTCAGGTTCCCATTTTTCTTCCTCCATTTTCTGGTTTCTCCAAAGAACCTTTACTAGACGAGTTTTCCAATTTCTCAATACCTGCTCCCTTGTGTCAATAATCCCAATAGGCTTTTCACAATATGAAAAATCAGGTTCCAGTTCAATTTCATCATATGTGTGAACATGCATTGGGTCTGGCATGTATTTCTTTAACAATGAAACTTGGAACACATCATGAACTCTGGAGAGATTTGGCGGCATTGCAAGATGGTAAGCTACAACTTTGATTCATTCTAGAATTTCAAAAGGCCCAATGTACCTAGGGCTCAGTTTCCCTTTCTTACCGAACCTTAGGACACCCTTCCATAGAGATACATTCAGAAAGACAAGATCTCCCACCTTTAATTCCAAATCCTTTCTCCCATTGTCATCATAACTCTTTTCCCTACTTTGGGATGCCTTAATATGGGCTTGGATTGTCTTCACCTTTGCTGTGGTCTCTTCAATAAGTTCTAGGCCTATAAGTCTCTTCTCACCAACTTCATCCCAACAAGTCGGAGTACGACATCTCTTTCCATATAATGCTTAATATGGAGCCATTTTAATACTATAATGGAAACTATTATTGTAAGAAAATTCCACCAAGGGAAAGTATTTATCCAACATACCTTGGAAGTCAAGAGATAATGACCCTATCACATCATTTAGAGTTTGTATAGTCCTTTCAGACTGCCCGTCGGTTTGGGGGTGATATGCGGTACTCATACGAAGATCAGAATCCAAATCCATCTGGAGACTTTTCGAGAATTTTGAAGTAAACTAGGGATATTGATCAGACACAATTGATAGAGGTGCACCATGAAGTCTTACAACTTCATTAATATATAGTCTTTCTAGACGCTCAAGTGGAAAATTTTCTCGTATAG
The DNA here is from genome assembly GCA_963277665.1 of Viscum album. Lineage (NCBI taxonomy): Eukaryota > Viridiplantae > Streptophyta > Magnoliopsida > Santalales > Viscaceae > Viscum > Viscum album. The sequence goes on along the minus strand of OY728131.1, from coordinate 225,027,716 downwards.
GAAGGAAATGTGATGATTTTGTGAGACGATCAACAATTACACATATTACATCATTCCTTCCAGGTGTCCCCGTTAGTCCGGTGATAAAATTCATCGTAATGTTTTCCCACATCCACATAGGAATAGGTAGATGTTACATCACTCCTTTGGGTTGTTGTCTCCCTGCCTTCACTTGTTGACAAACTAGACCCCTTGACACGTAGTCAGCAATTTCCCGCTTCATATTATACCACCAGAAATATCCCTAAAGATCTCTGTACATCTTGGTGCTACCCAGGTTTATAGAGAAATTTGATCTATGTTCATCATCCAATAGTTCCCGTTTTAGCTCAGGTACTGATGGAACACATAACCTCTTCCCAAATTTCAGAGCTCCTTCTTCATACAGGAAGTCATCCAGTATTCCATCCATGAAAACATTAATTTTCTTATGCAGATTGTCATCATTATATTGAGAGCTTTTTATTTTCTCTAATAAAGATGATTTAGAAATCATTTTAATGAATAAAGATGTTTCCCCTTCCTTAACAATTCCCATATCCATCTTTAGTAGATCCATGAATATATTATATCTTTCAATCTTTATTTGAGTCAGAAGGCCATGATCTTTCCCGCTTAATGCATCTTCCACCTTATTTGTCTTTCCTGGGTGGTAGTGTATTGAACAATCGTAATTTTTTAGTAACTCGAGCCATCTTATTTGCCTCATGTTGAGTTATTTTTGTGTGAAAATGTGTTTCAAACTCTTGTGGTCCATATAGATCTCACATCTCTCTCCATTGAGATAATTACTCCATATTTTCAGAGCAAGGATTACGGCTGCTAACTCAAAATCATGATTTGGATAATTTTTCTCATGAGTCTTCAACTGTCTTGATGCATAAGCAATAACTTTACCATTTTTCATAAGGATGCAACCCAACCCATTCTTTGATGCATCTCTGTATATCACAAATCCATCACTTCTAGATGGAAGAGTCAAAATTGGAGCATTGAAAAATATTCTTTTCAATTATTTGAAGCATTCTGTACAATATTTTTCCCACAAAAACTTATTTCCTTTACATGTGAGCTTGGTTAGTGGGTTAGCCAGTCGGGAAAAATTCTGAATGAAACGCCGATATTAACCTGCTAAGACAATAAAACTGCATACCTCCGTTATGTTTGTTGGCGTGCGCCAATCTTGTATTGACTTTGTCTGTGTGGGATCAACTAGGATTCCATCCTTAGAGACAATATGGCCTAGAAAAGAAATTGATTGAATCCATAATTCTCACTTGCTAAACTTCCCATATAATTCATTTCTTCTAAGAGTTTTTAGAATAACCCATACGTGATTCTCATGGTCTTCATAGCTTTTTGAGTATACCAGGATATCATCAATGAACACCACAATAAAGTTATCAAGATATTCCTTGAAAACTCTATTCATTAAATCCATGAAAATACAGGGTGCACCAGTCAGTCCAAAAGGCATCATCGTAAACACGTAATGCCCATACCTGGTTCGAAATGCTTCCTTAGGAATATCTTCCCTCCTCACACGCAGCTGATGATATCCAGACTGAAGTTCAATATTCAAAAATTATTGAGCTCCATAAATTTGATCAAATAAATCATCAATTCGAGGCATAGGATACTTATTCTTTATTATAATAGCATTGATTTCCTTATAATCAATGCATAGCCTCATTGATCCATCTTTCTTCTTGACAAATAGGACTGGGGCTCCCCATGGAGAAACACTAGGTTGAATAAATAATTTGTCACTCAAATCCTCTAGTTGTTTATTTATCTCCACTAACTCTACATTGTCCATTCTATTGGGGGTCTTTGATATTGGTCTCGCAAAAGGAATTAAATCAATAGAGAACTCAACTTCCCTCTCTGGAGGATTTCCAGGTAAATCCTCTGGAAAAACATCAACGTACTCTTTCAGTATATGTACATATTTAATTTGAATATTTCTATCCTCACCCATAGATATTGGGTTCTCTTCCTCTCCAATAATTTCACTCAATAGAGCCACTAGGGGTGGATCTAGATAAGAATCAGGTGGCAGGGTCTCTGCTCTAAATATAAGAGATTCTACACCATTTTAAAAAATTGAAACTTCCTTTTTCTGGAAATAAATCTTCACATCATAGTTTGACAGCCAATTCATACTGAGAATTATATCAAATCCAGTCATTGGTATGATAATAATATTAGAAACTAAAGCACGTTTATGTGTCATGAGGGGGACTTGTTGGCATGCCTTTGTTGCAACGACACATACCCTAGGAGTTTTTACTGAAAAATCCTTTATTAAATCAAATTGGAAATATCTAATTTTCTTGGAAAACTGAGAAGATATAAATAAATGCGACGATCCATAATCAAATTAAGTGTTTTCCAAGTTTGAGGATACAATTAATGTACCTACCACCACATCATTTGGAATTTCAACCTCTGTGGTTGTAATTTCATAGGCTCTCCCTTGTTCTATTGAATATTTAGGAGGCATGTTTCCATGGCACTTAGGAAACTCATTTTCATTGTGTCCCATCTCTCTGTAGTTGTAGCATTGAATGTCATTGAATTGTTTCTTCCCCTTGCATTCATCGGATCGATGACCCTTTTCTCTGCACTTATACCAGACTCCCAAGACTTTCAAGCATTTCCCAAGATGACTCATTCCACAGTTCTCGCATAATGTGAAACTACTCGTTCCCTTGCTCCTCTTTGGTTCTACTCCTTTTCCATTTTTATCAGAGTACTGATTCTTATCTTGGTTTCCTTTGAAAATATTTGATCTAGAAAATTCCTTCTTTTTTTTGAGAGAATTTCATACAATTCCATCATATGATGAATGTAGAGACCCGAAGCTTAACGTACATTGACATTACATTACATTTGCGGAATACTTAGTACATAACAAAAACACACACACAAGGATCGTAATAGTTTAGTGTCTTTGGAAACTCGAAATACGATCTTCTAATCCTGGTGAAATATCTTCAACATCTCCCATAAGGATCTTCATTTTTTTATACCTAAAACATTTCTTTATATCCAGGGGAAAAGAAAAAATAAAAAGGGTGAGCTCAAATGCTCAGTAAGGGTAAACAAAAGAAATATCAATCACATCATATACATAAGAACATAACTTTTAGAAATATTAACCTGTAAAAGAGATCATAATTTCATAACATGGGATAAATCATGGCAGTGAAATGTAATCACAATAATCATAACTTAAAACATGAAACTTTGTGGCATACACACATAATCATAGATAATCATTTCTTGTTAGTCAAGACTCATTGCCAAGACTATCTTAGTGGACAAAGTCCCTTTCTGAACCGAGTCACCCTCGTTCCAGCCCTGTTTCACTGAACTGGTATAACCTACCGTTCCAGCCATGTCTATCTCATGAGATATAAAATCTTTACCCAATGCATTGGAGGGAGATATAGGTCCCACCCATCTTATAATGAATCCTTTCTTATGTGTGACACATAATCATAAATCATACATCATCGCATAACACATGTAACAAAAATGGGATTCTTGAAACATCATGACATCATAAAACAAATCATATAAGGTAAATGACTTCATAAAATAATTCCCTCACAACATAATCAAATCAATGTAATAATAGGGATAAAAACAGAACCCTTAATTATCTTAGATGGAAAATAATTTTGATAAAACACTTGAACTCCATTCTTGAGGAAAATATCATTTCTTCTTCAAAAACACTTTTCTTTTCTTAACATGTCATACAATTATAATCTAAAAGAAGTTGATTAAAAATAAACTTGAAAACTTGTAAAGGAAGCTTCTTGGAAATAATGTTTTAAAAATCCATTCATGTCGTACAAGTTAAAAAAACATTCTTCGTACTTTTGTTAGAAAAGTCAAAAAGTACCTCGTACGAAAAACGACAAAAGATTCCTTTCATATTATTTACTAAAAATTCACCAAAGAGTAAAATTGGATTTAAACTATTTTAAGTGGATGGAAACAATATTACATATTAAGGGAACATGGATGTGGATGATAAAATACACCCCAGTAAATAACAAAGTATAAACAATCTCGGATAAAAATGAGATTGTGATATTTCCCCTTACCTTAGGTCCGACTTGCTTTGTACGTGTCTGAACCTACTGTATAATGATTTAAATTATGTTATTGACTTATTCCAGAATCATATTCATTGTTATTATATCATATATGGTCCACTTATGACTTTATATTACCCGTTCTTTTTTAAATTCATGTTAAAGAAGCGTTTTGGGTAAAATCGTTTCATTTATTGTAGGTGTTTGGACTTGTTGTTCTTCTCATTATTATTACCTATATCATGATTTACTTACTTCCAGAATATAATGTATGATTTATATATCATATATATTCAGTATATATATATATATAATAGATAGATAAATGAAATGAAACACACCGTTCATGGAGACGGTAGTCCGTACGTACGCATGAACGCTGCTTTCCTTTCCTTATTGTCTTGAATTGAAGTAAGTAGATGACATATATATATATATACATAAATACAGTAGATTTACCATGTCATATATTCCATTATTATTCATTATATATACTTTATAATCATTCTGGAATGGTTAACATGGATAATGAATCTCATCGCGTCGTGGAGACGGTAGTCCGTACGTACGCACGACCGATGATATTGTTCCCATGGTCGTGGAATTGTGTTGAAGTGTATGTATACTATTTCATTATCAATATCACTTTATAATAATCATATATAGTTACTTATTACACCATTATACCCATCCAATTAAGGTGGTGGCGGAAAATAGATTACACCACGGCGTGGAGACGGTATTCCGTACGTACGCACACGCGGTGATTTCCTTTTTCCATAGGATGGATAGAAGGTTAATTAGAGTTGTTTCATATTTATAATAACATATCAGTATATAAGAAATAATTATGTTATTACTTTATCATGAAACAACTAAAGAAGAAGAAGTTGAAGAAGAAAGAAATTGAAAAAGATCGGTAATGGATATTACCTCTTTTTGACGCGCCTTTTCTTAACCTCCACATAAAGAACTAAGGATGGTCTTTGTAAAAAACCAGGACCTCTAGTATGATACTAGGGAAGTGTAGAATAGATTTTGTCAGGGGTTGGATGAGATTGAAGGCTCAAAGTTGTGTGAGGAAGAGAGGGAGGAGGTGCTCTTTTATAAGGGAGGAGAGGGGCATCTTAGGAAAATCTCAAAATATTATTTTATATTAAGGTCAAATTCGGTTTATAACGGTTCCAAATAGTCTTATTTAGAAGATAAAGTGGGGATGGGTCTAAATACTCTCATACAATAGGATTTAGACAAGTTTAGGTTATTATTTTAACCTTATCAATTAGATTTAACTCTATGTTAAATAATTTAACTTTTACCGTGTCTTTTTGTGTTCTTACACTATATGGTTAATAAACTTACTATAGGAAGCCAAAAGAACCCCAAGTTGTTTATTATTAATATATCTATATTTATCTAAGTCATTTGGCCGAACCTTAGATTTTTAGGAATTAAATAACAATTAATAATATAATATTTGTTTTAAAAACTAATTTATGTCAATTTTGACACTATTTGGTACATGATTTTTATGAAATTTCTAACAGAATGATAAGTTCGAACCAAGTTACTTAAATCAACAATAAAATGTCATATTAACCTATAAAATTAGTATAAGTCATAAAAAGTCTCAAATTACATTTATTTGGGCATTTATAACATCAATTATGTTAATATTTTCTTAAAAAGGTAATTACTGCATCATCGTTGTGTCATAAATAAATTAAAATTTTTAAAGTATAAAAATTACAAATAAAATACCATTATGTTGGAAATCTTTTTATCTTTCTAATGAATATTTATAGTCGAAATTATATTATGTATAACCCTATATTAAAAATGTTTTAGTAAATAATCTTTGATTTTAACTCTTTTAACTCTTCTTTGAATTAAATAATAATAAAGGTCCTAATCTAATCCAAGTGGGCCTAATTGATAATATTTTAAACTTAAGGTTGTTTTTGGTCGAGATAAACTTGTCCAATAGGATTAGGACATGTTTTAGGGTAATATTAATATCATTTTTACCCTTAATTACCCTATTTACTTTTAACCGTGGTAAATAAAAGTAAAAAGTTACTATTCACAAAAAATTATTTTCATCTCATTGTACCACATTTTACTTACTGACATCAACCGTGTCTCTCGGATTTTTGAAATTCCATTCACAGAAGTGGTAAAATTAAGATTTATGAAAAAATTAATTTTTTTAACTACCAATTAGTAGTTTCACTATTCATCCAAAATTGAAGTTTTTCAGAAAAATGCCAAAATTTCACCCTAAGCTATAATTGATATTCTGAATTCAAAAATGATTTCTATTTTACAAAATTCCCAACATATAAGTTTCATTAATTAATTTTATAATTAATTTCCGCTGTCATAATAAATAGCGTGTTTTTAAGAGATAATAACTATCAAAAGATTAACACTTGTTTTATGTCTTGTGTAAATGTGAAATTAAATCCAATGAACAACATTGTATTAAATTGTAAAAATATATTCTAAATATACTTTAAAACCACGCAAATTAATAATTTATCACTCTTAATTATTTTGATTAAAAAAGTTGTTTTTAATTATAATTTAGTAATTTTCACTATCAGAATATGAAAGTTATCCGAAAAGTACCAAAATTTCACCTTAGGCTAAATTCGATACTCTGAATCCAAAAATGAAGTCCATTTTGAGAGCTAAAATTTCTAAAATTTTAAAAGGCGGTTATTACTATTTATAACGGCTAGTTATAATAATATTTTAATAGCATATCGTTGTTTAGTGAAACTCGGTATTGCGTACTACACACGCTATCGAGGATGGTCGTGATTGCGTGTAATGCAAGGCAAGTCAAGGTTGTGTGTTCTGCAAGCTCCTTTTGGTGTAGTGTACAACACAAGAAATTAATAAAATTAAAAAGAATATTTTTCATAAAATCTTTGGCTGTTACATTCTACCCCCCTTAAAATGAATTTCACCCTCGAAATTCGTCGAGGTTATAAATGGTTTACTATTCAAAAGTTTCTTTAATAGAAACCCACATCGTAAAAAAGAATACCAAAACTTGGCTTTAAAAACTAAAGTATGAAATGTAACGATTACCCAAATAAACTAATCACTGGGTTTCCACATAGGTGAAAATACGGATATAGAAGAGAAATCTAACCATCATGTTCCGATGGAGAGTGGTAGAGAACCAGGATATGGAAAATCCAGTAATCACAAATCCATAGATTTGTGATGATATAAGGTACCATCTGATTCATCAGGTATAAGATCACTAGGACAACATTTTTGGTTTTCAAGATCATTTCCATAAAGTTGAAAATTTGAATTAGAATAAATACTTACTTTATTTTGGTTCAATCTCACTGTTGTTCGTGCCTTGAACAATTTCCACTTCATCTCTTAAATAAATTAAGTTGATTTTGCTATTCGTGAAGTGTTAGCAGATCATGTGATAGAATGACGGGTCATTCCATCTGTCTCAAACAAACGGTTAGCAAAAATTAAATACATAAGTCGATCTATAGTGAGATTAATCATATATGGTTCCTAAAATGGACTTATACTTCATATATCATACTGCTTAATATAATAAAACTAGTTTTTACTAAACAAGGACTTCCTGTAGGCCAGTGGTAGGCGATAAAGGCAAGTCGCACTTCGATTGTGGGTTCGATTTCCACAGCCTTGTCCGACGCGATGGGCTGTCACCCGTCCTGCAGGTTGTCCTTTTTCTAAAACTATATTACTATAACATCCCATAAATAATATCGAAAAAAACTTCTATCCTTAAACAATAATAACTTATGTCCAACATAATCCATTCCAATCTTTAGGCTTATGCATAATACTGCAATCCACTCTCATAACATAGTGAAAACGATTACCAGATATTTAATACCATCGTTGATCCCCATATATCATAAGATATGTTTTGTTGGTCACATTCCAAACATTCAAAGTCCTTAATCATGTATTCTCTTGAATACCTTAGTGAAAACATGAATGCAGTTAAAAGTTAACACCTTCCACATACCAAAATCCTCAAAATTCTATATACTCAAACCATGATATCACTTACTCCTTATATCAATCATGAGCTCATGAATACAATCAAACATCTCACTATCGTCTTATCCCTTCATCATGCGCATATCATCTACATCCAAAAAATATCTGAATAACCTTTCATGGATATTGGTACTATTAATCATACACTTTCAAAACTCAAGAAAAGACAACAGTGTAACAATCCTTAGATGTCTCTTTATTCGATAGTACCATGAGATTACTTATACAACATTACACATGATAAACATGTCATCATTCCACTACATTCTTAAACCATTGATCGAGCTTCAACAATTCTTTCATTTCACATATCATTTGTAGTCTCTTCATCATCATCAACATAAATACTACCCATACGACCATACTGATTCTCTTCATGAGACTTTCCCTTAGGGAATTGGTTTGCATAATGCCCGTACATTCCACATTTAAAACATTTAACCATTGTTGATGTCGTAGCAATACCATTATCCTCATCCCTGGTGTTAACTGAACCTTTTCCTTTGCACTTACTGGCTTTGTGTCCTTCTTTTCCACACCCAAAGCATCTTCTAGTTCCTTTGAAACATTCTCCTTGATGCCTCTTCCCACATGATTTACATAGGGGAAATTGAACTTTCTTTCCTCTTTGATCATCATGAAACTCCATCTTTCTCTTATTAGCCGATTCAGGAAACTTACCAAATTTTACTTTATTGATCATATTATGAGATTTTTGATTCGACATAACAATGATGTTTGGACTTACAAATCCTATTTCATTTGGTTGCTCATGAAGAATATCATTCCATTGTCCATCATATCCTCCATTATCGTGAATCATCTTGTTTCTAGTCATTTTCTAAAACCCAAAAAGAATAGTGTGAGAGGAAAAAATAATGCTAGGGAAAACAACATAATAAAGGGGGATTACCCTTAATATCTAACATCTTAGGTTAAATTCTAAGATCATTACCGTAGTTCTAGGACTATATCCTATACGTATACTTATCCTTAGGGACATCCCTAGACATACATTATAAATATCTCTAGGGATCTCACTAATGTTCTCGCATCCTAGTTTCCAAAGGTTGACTAAACCTTTCCTCTGATACCAATTGTAGAGACCCGAAGTGTAATGTACATTGACATTACATTACATTTTCGGAATACTTAGTACATAACAAAAACACACACACACGGATCGTAATAGTTTAGTGTCTTTGGAAACACGAAATATGATCTTCTAATCCTGGTGAAAGATCTTCAACATCTCCCATAAAGATCTTCTTTTTTTATACCTTAAACCTTTCTTTATATCCTGGGAAAAAGAAATCATAAAAAGGCTGATCTCAAATGCTCATTAAGGGTAAACAAACGAAATATCAATCACATCATATACATAAGAACATAACTTTTGGAAATCTTAACCTGTAAAAGAGATCATAATTTCATGACATGAGATAAATCATGGCAGTGAAATGTAATCATAATAATCATAACTTAAAACATGAATATTTGTGCCATACACACATAATCATAGAGAATCATTTCTTGTTAGTCAAGACTCATTTCCAAGACTATCTTAGTGGACAATGTCCCTTTCTGAACCGAGTCACCCTCGTTCCAGTCCTGTTTCACTGAACCGGTATAACCTACCGTTCCAGCCATGTCTATCTCATGAGATATAAAATCTTTACCCAATGCATTGGAGGGAAATATAGGTCCCACCCATCTTATAATGAATCCTTTCTTATGTGTGCCACATAATCATAAATCATACATCATCGCATAACACATGTAACAAAAATGGGATTCTTGAAATATCATGACATCATAAAACAAATCATATAAGGTAAATGACTTCATAAAATAATTCCCTCACAACATAATCAAATCAATGTAATAATAGGGATAAAAACAGAACCCTTAATTATCTTAGATGGAAAATAATTTTGATAAAACACTTGAACTCCATTCTTGAGGAAAATATCCTTTCTTCTTCAAAAACACTTTTTTTTTTCTTAACATGTCATACAATTATAAACTAAAAGAAGTTGATTAAAAATAAACTTGAAAAATTTTAAAGGAAGCTTCTTGGAAATAATTTTTTAAAAATCCATTCATGCCGTATAAGTTAAAAAAACATTCTTCGTACTTTTGTCGGAAAAGTCAAAAAGTCCCTCGTACGAAAAACGACAAAAGATTCCTTTCATATTCTTTACTAAAAATACACCGAAGGGTAAAATTGGATTTTAAATATTGTAAGTGGATGGAAACAATATTGAATATTGAGGGAACATGGATGTGGATGATAAAATACACCTCAGTAAATACCGAAGTATAAACAATCTCAGAAAAAAATGAGATTGTGATATTTCCCCTTACCTTAGGTCTGACATGCTTTGTACGTGTCCGAACCTCATGTATAATGATTTAAATAATTTTATTGACTTATTACAGAATCATATTCATTGTTATTATATCATATATGGTCCACTTATGACTTTATATTACCCGTTCTTTTGTAAATTCATGTTAAAGAAGCATTTTGGGTCAAATCGTTTCATTAATTGTAGGTGTTTGGACTTGTTGTTCTTGACATTATTATTACTTATATCATGATTTACATACTTCCAGAATATAAAGTATGATTTATATATCATATATATTCAGTATATATATATATATAATAGATAGATAAATGAAATGAAACACACCGTTCATGGAGACGGTAGTCTGTACGTATCCATGAACGCTGCTTTCCTTTCCTTATTGTCTTGAATGGAAGTAAGTAGATGACATATATATATATATAAATAAATCCAGTAGATTTACCATGTCATATATTCCATTATTATTCATTATATATACTTTATAATCATTCTGGAATGGTTAACATGGATAATGAATCTCATCGCGTCGTGGAGATGGTAGTCCGTACGTACGCACGAGCGAGGATATCGTTCCCATGGTCGTGGAATTGTGTTGAAGTGTATGTATACTATTTCAGTATCAATATAATTTTATAATAATCATATATAGTTACTCATTACACCATTATATCCATCCAATTAAGGTGGTGGAGGAAAATAGATTACACCACGGCGTGGAGACGGTATTCCGTACGTACGCACGCGCGGTGATTTCCTTTTTCCGTAGGATGGATAGAAGGTTAATTAGAGTTGTTTCAAATTTATAATAACATATCAGTATATAAGAAATACTGATGTTATTACTTTATCATGAAACAACTAAATAAGAAGAAGTTGAAGAAGAAAGAAATTGAAAAAGATCGGTAATGGATATTACCTCTTTTTGACGCGCCTTTTCTTAACCTCCACTTAAAGAAATAACGATGGTCTTTGAAGAAGACCAGGACCTCTAGGATGATACTAGGGAAGTGGAGAAGAGATTTTGGCAGGGGTTGGCCGAGCTTGAAGGCTCAATGTTGTGTGAGGAAGAGAGGGAGGAGGTGCCCTTTTATAAGGGAGGAGAGGGGCATCTTAGGAAAATCTCAAAATATTATTTTATATTAAGGTCAAATTCAGTTTATAATGGTTCCAAATGGTCTTATTTCGAAGTTAAGGTGGCGATGGGTCGAAATTCTCTCATCCAATATGATTTATACAAGTTTAGGTTATTATTTTAACCTTATCAATTAGATTTAACTCTAAGTTAAATAATTTAACTTTTACCGTGTCTTTTTGTTTTCTTACACTATATGGTTAATAAACTTACTATATAAAGCCAAAAGAACCCCAAGTTGTTTATAATTAATATATATATCCTTATCTAAGTCATTTGGCAGAACCTTAGATTTTTATGAATTAAATAACAATTAATAATATAATATTTGTTTTAAAAACTACTTTATGTCAATTTTGACACTATTTGGTACATGATTTTTATAAAATTGCTAAAAGAATGATAAGTTCAAACCAAGTTACTTAAATAAACAATAAGATGTCATATTAACCTAGAAAATTAGTTTAAGTCATAAAAAGTCTCAAATTACATTTATTTGGGAATTTATAACATCAATTATGTTAATATGTTCTTAAAAAGGTAATTACTGCATCATCGTTGTGTCATAAATAAATTAAATTCTTTAAAGTATAAAAATTACAAATAAAATACCATTATGTAGTAAATCTTTTTATATTTATAATGAATATTTATAGTAGAAATTATATTATGTATAACCCCATATTAAAAATGTTTTAGTAAATAAACTTTGATTTTAACTCTTTTAACTCTTCTTTGAATTAAATAATAATAAATGTCCTAATCTAATTCAAGTGGACCTAAATGATAATATTTTACACTTAAGGTTGTTTTTGGTCGAGATACACTTGTCCAATCGGATTAGGACATGTGTTAGGGCAATATTAATATCATTTTTACCCTTAATTACCCTATTTACTTTTAACCGTGGTAAATAAAAGTAAAAAGTTACTATTCACCAAAAATTATTTTCATCTCATTGAACCACATTTTACTTACTAACATCAACCGTGTCTCTCGGATTTTTGAAATTACATTCACAGAAGCAGTAAAATTAAGATTTATGAAAAAATTAATTTCTTTAACTACCACTTAGTAGTTTCACTATTCATCAAAAATTGATGTTTTCCAGAAAAATGCCAAAATTTCATCCTAAGCTATAATTGATATTCCGAATTCAAAAATGATTTCTATTTTACAAAATTCCAAACATATATGTTGCATTAATTAATTTTATAATTAATTTCCGCTATCACAATAAATAGCGTGTTTTTAAGAGATAATAACTATCAAAAGATTAACACTTGTTTTATGTCTGGTGTAAATGTGAAATTACATCCAATGACCAACATTGTATTAAATTGTAAAAATATATTCTAAATATACTTTAAAACCACTCAAATTAATAATTTATCACTATTAATTATTTTGATTAAAAAAGTTGTTTTTAATTATAATTTAGTAATTTTCACTATCAGAATATGAAAGTTATCCGAAAAGTACCAAAATTTCACCTTAGGCTAAATTCGATACTCTGAATCCAAAAATGAAGTCCATTTTGAGAGCTAAAATTTCTAAAATTTTAAAAGGCGGTTATTACAATTCATAACGGCTAGTTATAATAATATTTTAATAGCATATCGTTGTTTAGTGAAACTCGGTATTGTGTACTACACACGCTATCGAGGAAGGTCGCGATTGTGTGTAATGCAAGGCAAGTCAAGGATGTGTGTTCTGCAAGCTCCTTTTGGTGTAGCGTACAACACAAGACATTAATATAATTAAAAAGAATATTTTTCATAAAATCTTGGGCTGTTACAATGAAAATGTTTGAGAAGCTAGTTCCTTATGAAGACTTGTATTGAGACCTTCAAAGAAATGATCAATCTTTTCTTCTAAGTGATGTTCGTAATCTACGGCATACCTGGATAGCCTTATAAAGGTAGCCTCATATTCCACAACACTGTATTCTTCACATTGTTTTAAGCTAAAGAATTTCCTCTTCATTTCAGTTAATTTCTCACGAGGGGAATATTTTTTGAGGAATATTCCCTTTAAAGTCCTCCATTCCATATCTTATATTTCTTCTTCCTCCGTGGTATTTTGAATCAGGGACCACCATTGATCAGCGTCTCCTTAGAGACAATATACTACCAGTAATACCCTTTCATTTTCATTTCATCTTAATGCCATGAATATCTTCTCAAGGGGCTTAATACATTGTTCAGAAACCACTGGATTAGTAGTCCCACTGAAATAAGGGGGCTTCTGCCACATGAAACGATCCAACACAGGTGTGGAATGGTTATTCATTACAACTTGAGTAATTTGTCCCAATATGGTCATGGTCTGATCTTCTCCAACATTGACTGTGTTGACTTGCTCAGTAGGGAGATCCCTACCCTACCTACTACTATTGATTCCCCTTCTTTCATTAGACGCCATCTCCAAATAATGACACACACTAGATCAGGGTATGAATCATAATGGGTAATATTCACTTAACAAAATACTTAGCATAAATTATGTTCCTATGCATGGATAATTCCATAATCTGAAAAATGGTTTCTTTGAGGAATAATTTACATTTCAATCCTTCATAATGGCTTATAAAGAAAATATTAATTATCCTTAGCATATCCCCAGGAGTTTCATAACCAAGAGTGTAGCAAGACCCGTTGTCGGGTACCATTTCCCGTTCAATTCTAGATCAAAGAGGTGTTTTCGGGTTTTACCCCTAGATACATCTGTGCCAAGGCCTCCTCTACCTGCTTGTATCTAGACAGTGATATATTTCATGAAAGATCCATATGATCTATTCCTTACAAAAATACGAGGAAGTTCTTGTATGTTTATCCTCAAATACTACCTTGGGGATTTGTTCCCTACTATCCTACCATAGTTTCCATGTTTCCTACTAAACTTCCACTGATACCATCTGTAACACCCCGACCCCAGTAGGCTGGAGCCGGTGCATTACTTGAGATATTGGAATGGTTAGACAGAATGAAAATCCCGAAGGAACGATCAGTTTAATAGTCTTGAAGAAACTAGATACATAGATTTAACACAAATTACATTGGATATGGTTACAAGATACAATACATAATGAAAAACAAAAACTTCCATCACGAGCACTCAATAAATGACCTCCTCTTCCAAACCTGTTGAAGGTAAACAATGAAAGAAGTGAGCTCAAATGGTCAGTAAGGGTTACAAATAGCGGAAGCATGAGTACAATAATAAGTGAGTCATAATCAATCTGACATAATCGAAATGGAATAGTGAATACATGAACAACTAATGCCATTAATAAACTAAGAAGGAAACTGCATCCATAGATCTTTTCATAGTGAAAACCTCATGGATAATAATAATAACTGATAATGAAAAAATAGAATTCTTATTAATTTGACGTCATGTATCTGGCACATGAAACCATAATATCGTTGAAACAGTTTAGTTCTGTGGGTAAGAACCCCTCTGATTTTTGGAAACAAACTCGAAGGGTCTCTCACCAAACTGTTTTGTCTCATGAGACCTACCGATGCATCCAGGGGCTGCAGTGGGCACCACCCACCTCTACATCCAAATAATTCTTTATAAATAGATTCAATACAAGAGCAATATGTATTAACATTATCCGTATAGAATAGAGGATACAGATTCATCAACATTTCCACAGTCAATACGACATTCAAAATAAATATCATATATAAAATGGTATAAGACTTAGACAGTAATAATATACATGATATGAGAATATGGATATTTAAATGGAATATAATTTCCATTGAAAGTGATATCAAATGGGCAGTAGGTACACCACATAAGAAAGAGGAATTTACCTCTTGAGACTTCCTCCTTTGAGAACCTCTTAAGGGGAGAGGTTTTGGTATTTTGAAGATTCTAGGAGCTTTTGGACGTGGGGAAGGATCTTGGGGAGTGATTTGGGAAGAATATTGGCAAGTCACAAGGCTTGAGAGGAGGGAAGAGAAGAGGGAGTGAAGGGGGGTTTTATAGTGGAGGTGAGATGAGTTTTCTTAATATTATAATCCTTAATTTATTATTTCCTCTCAAGACAAGAAATAGTGAGTATTCTATGACCAAGAATAGTAATATATGCATGTGAGTTCGAGATTTTGGGTGCTTACATCACTCATGATGCTAGGAATCGTTAATTTAAATTATAATGTATTTATACGGTAAATTAATTTATTTTTCTTTTCACCAAACTTCAAGTATTTCATAAAAATCCCAAAAATTCACCATAACCATTTTTCAATGAGTAGAATCCAAAAATGATGTCCATTTTTCAAAAATATTTTTCTAAATATGATTAATTAAATATTTAATTAAATCATTATTTAATTGAAATATATAAACACTTAAAATATTTATCTTCATCTTTAAGGTGTCTAAATTCGTTTACACACTCAAGGGCATGGATACCATTCAAAAGAGTCATATTACTATTCATAAGGGTAAGTTACTATTCATAAGGGTAGGTTACTCTTCATAAGGGTAGGTTAATATTCACCAAAAATTATGTTAATTCTATCAGACTCTAAATATCATCTTGAACACAACCGTGTATATCAGGTTTTTAATATTCAAATCACAGAGCTGGTAAATTTATGTTTAGTGGCTAAGTTATGGATATCTCTTATAAGTAACCATGTTTTGTTCCATAAGGGATTAGTGATTCATGAAATATAGGCTACCTAATTAATACAATGTATCTGAGATAAAAATACCATAAAATGATTAGGGTGAAACAATCCTCCAAGAGGGAGAATTGTCTCGGGGAAGTCTCTGTTCTGAAGAAGGGAATTTAATCTTCTAAGGATTTTATTTATTTGGAAAAGTTGAATCTGGGAATGAAGTATGCCAAGATTATGAAGCACTATGAAAGCTCAGAGGGGGAATCAGCTTCTAAGAATTAAGAAATTTATCATGAATATGGTTTCAGGTATGATGTTTTCTGATCTGTTGTTGTTTTCTCATGTGTGTTGTGTTTTTTTACTTCACTTTTCCTTTATTTGAATAAATGGTCAGAGCTCTTCCTCTGACTGAGAATTCCTGGTATGATAATGTGTGAGCTAATTATTTTACATACCCCCTATAGATTGGGTAATTAATTATATTTCATTATATATTTACGCATGGTTATTGTAGAGTTATATTTTTACACAATATTTTGAATCAGAATAATTTTGTTAGCTTTGTCTATAATGTTATACATAGTATTGATACATTTAGATTTTTCCAAAATCATACACATGGGAATGATATATTTAACATTTTCTATAATGTTATTATGTATAATTGGTGGTGCTTGAATTTTTTTTATAAATATACACCTTATGATTGGGAGACATTTTAAGATTCTCATGTTCATTAGGATCCTATTATATCCTGGCTCTTATGTCATGTATCTTTATAAAGTTTACAATAATTTATTGATTCCATTATATAATATCTTTTCTCCTGATATCTCACCCCTTTTTTAACCTATTTAAAAACCTTACTAGTATTTATGGGTTTCCCATTATTCATTTATACACCTAGGTTATCCCATGTAGTGATTGGACTATAGTGAGCCATAAGAGAACATTTTGAAGATGAAAACAATTACACAATTAATTTAAAATTATAGTATTATGTTCATATTTTCTCAATGTTATTGGGCCTCTAGATTTTTGGGAGGGATTAATGTAAATATATGTTTAAAATAATGAAATATTATTTATAAGGAGTAAGGTCCTTATAACACCTCTTTATTTGGTTTTTAAGAAACAATGTGTTGTTTTGGTGTGGGTTGAAAAATTTATCATTTGAGAATTATGGTTTTGGTAGATCCTTGACTGAACCATCGTTGGATAATTTCATAAATGGTTGCACAATATATTACCTAAGTAACCTTTACCAAAATAAAGAACATTCATGGAAAACATTAAGATAGTAAATATTATAAGACAACATGTAATTAAATTTAATTCTGTGGACATTCTCATTTATATATAATAAAAAAGGTTATGCTAAGAAATATATACTTTATATAAACATTATAAAAATTTTAAAACTAACCATCATAAAAAATTTGAATAATACGAAGTATTTTATATTTTAATCCTTTAACAAACAAGACTTTATAAATGTGTAATAAGTTATAAATACAAATTTTTATAAGATTAATTATTTTTTATGTTTCATTATCTTAAATTGTTACATGTCCTACATAAATTATTAAAGCAGATTTAATTATAAATTATTCAGTAGATATATTTCTTAAACATTCACTATACAAGTAAAATTGATTATTTATAGTTCACCAAAAAAATACAAGAATAAAAGATAAATATTAGTTAATTTTTTTAGAAGTTTTTTTTGGTTCTGGAATATTTTATGATAAGTGATTTTGTCACCCAAATGTGAGTAATAGTATTATTAAATAAAGTATAGATTCTTTTAGGAGAAGGAATTTCTTTCCATGATAATAGATTTTTGTTTTTATATATTGGTGTGAGACATTTTTTAGTGTCATGCATGGTATAGGTTAAAGATATTTTTCTAGAAGTGGAATTTGAATATGGTATAAATTTATTCCAATGATACTTATTTTGTTAACAATACTGTAATCCTATAAGATTTTTTTATTTAAAAAATATATCTGATCAAAAATATTTGTCTATGGTCTCTATTTCATTCAAATATTTCAAAATATTTTACAAGTTTTCCATTTTAGTTTTGATATTTACTATTATTTTTTTAAAATATACATTTTTTGAATTTTGAACATTCATGACATATTTTTCATTAGCAAGTTGAAAATGTGTCCTCGTATTTTTTTTATTTTTGACTATCTTATAATTCATTATTATTGAAGATATTAAAAAATATTCTAGGTATTGAATATAAATTTTATATTTATCAATATTTTCATTGTATAAAAATTAAATAGATTGATGAGGTACTCCATCAGAAGTTTCTATAAATCATAGGTTAGAATTTTCTTGTCGTACTTCACAATCAATAAATGTATCTTCTGATAAATTCAAAGTTGATTCTATCACTTATTTATTTTTTTTGTATTTCCCATTATTATATTTACATTTTAAAATTTAATTTTTGAAATAAAATTTGATATATATATTCTTATTTCAGTCATACTATGTTACCTTACTGGAACATTATTCCCTTTTCCATTCTCCATTTTTGTTAAATTTCCAATTAAAATTTAAAAACATGTGGAATGTTCTATTCTTGCGATATTAATTTTAGATTTTTATTCCAAGATAAACCACCTCATAAAAATATTAATCACTATTATTAATGAAATTTTATTCTTATAATACTCAATTTTCTTTAGTATATATTTTTAATGAAATGGATTTTCATTTTTTTCGTTATAAAATTCTCACATTGATCTATTCTCTTATTCATATATTATAAGATTTTATATCAACATATTGAACATATATTTATCAAAATCACAACATCATATGATGTAAATAGTAATATTAGTACTTTTTAGGAATTTTTTTTGATAATTTTATGCATAATGTTTTTCCTAATAGATATCAATGTATAGATGATCTCATTAAATCAGTAGTACTTTTCAGACAACAAATAATCTGGCTTCATCCTAAAAATATATTATCCTGTATTATATTCTTGGATAAATTTTTCCTTGAGATTATCTATACATTAATGAGTGAAAAAGTGTATCATATATCTCATAAGATGTATAAAAATCTAACACAAAATTAACTTCACCCTCTCCAAAATCATAATCTATAAAATTATTTAATTTAAAATTAGTACCATATGGTTCCTTAGTAGAATATGCCCAGTTATCACTAGAATGTGGCATGAGACTTGTTATCCTTTATTTTTTAATACTTCCCCTAAATCAAATCCCAGCCTTTATAAATATATTTTTATTTTTATTTTACATCTGGTATAATTTTTTCCATTAAAATAATGTGGTTTATAGGTAGTATGGACTTCTGTTTTAGAATAATACATTAAGAAAAAAACAAATATATTTTTCTTTGGAAGCGATTAAGTTAAAAAAAATAATTAAAAAACAAATAAAAAAGATATAATAGAAAATGTAAGGCCCCATGTAGCTCAGGAGTTGGGTGGATTGGTATTTTGGGTTTATAAAATAGAAAATTTTAAATAACTTGAAAACATCCTAGTTAAGAAAACTATATCTTATTAAGAAATCATTAAAAGAATATAAAAATATTCCAAACATTTTATTTGGAGGAATGATCAATACTTAGTTAAATATATTAAAAAAAATTATCTTTCAAAAAATAGTTGCACACATTAAATCTAAAAAAACATTTTATAAAAAATAGGTTAGAGAAATGTGAAATAAGTAACTATTGAAATATTAATCCATGTTTTTGTGAAAATAGATAGTGTAATATTATTGGTATCAAGAAATTAATTAGTCACATATACCGAATAAAAATGAAGCACAATTGAATTAAATAATAGGATCAGTCTTAAGATAGAACTAAATCACATTTACATGAAAGTAAATCCCACTTCCAAGAAAAATATAATCAAAAGAGAATGTTTTATAGACAACAGATGAGACCATAAGCTATACTGGGTTATAAAGTTGTACAAAATACCTAGTTTTATAGTACTAATTTTTATATACTTATAAATGATATTAATGGAAAATATTTAAGGTAGAAAAATAGAGTTGAAATCACTTATTTATAGAGAAAGGGAGATTATCAATGTATAACATAAAGAAATTGTTGTCTAAATAGTAAAGAATAAAAGACAGTTAAGGTTATGTTAGTAAAGGTGAAACTTTAGAAAATACTTTTTTGGAATTAATGATGATATTTATATTACCTTGTACACCAAAATATGATGAATCTTAAGTGTTTGGGTTTGATATTAACTTTTCATATCATATATACATTTTTTAGGTTATCATATTTCATAGTTTCTTTAATCGTACCTTTTTAAAGAAATACAATATATTTATACTTTTATTCTGTTGAAAATATTTCTATGGTGGGAATAAAGAAAATAATCATACTAATTTGGTAATAAATGAAATATTTATTTTTATTATGACCTCATTATACATTGTATAAAATTATAATTTAATTTGTACTTTATACTTTCTAAGAGAATTTAATGTATTTTTAAATTAAATTTTAGTAATTGTTGGAGTATCTCATTTAGTTCCATTAATGTTCTATAGGTAAAGATAATATATTTATATTGGAGTGATCAAACTTTGAGAAATTTAATAGGTGGATATTATGAAGCATTGATAACTTTATGATAAACAATATTTTACTTTTATAATTTTTTAATATTATCAGTATACAATATAGTTCTATTTAGAGTTATTGATTTAATGGTGTAGTAATTTATTAACATGTTATACTTATTTTACTACATAATGAGCCATAATAAAAGTGATAATAGACCACAGTATTTTCAAAAAAGGAAAAATATGTATTGATATATTAAGAGATAACTTTTTAGTGGTCCTTATGAAAAGGTACAATCCGTCATGTTTATACATATAAAAAAACCATTTCACTAATACAAACATGTTATAATGAAAAAAACATGATTTATAATTACGGAAAATGGGTTTTGATACTAGGCTTAACAACTTGTAAGATGTAATGTTAGTAGAATAAGCCAATAAATTTCCCTTATCCTATTTTTCATAAAACATATCTATATATATTACCAGTGTTTAAGATAAAAAATTCATATCCAATCACTCTAAAATAAATAATTTGTCATTAACCCTTTCTATAATTCATAATATGATTTCTTAAAGATTTTCCTAGGTAGAATCATATTCATTAAATAAGAAATGTTAAATTATTCTTCAAAAAAGTTCGTAAGAAAATTTTAATCATTAATAATCTTCATATCCATCACTTGAATTCCCATTATCTTTAGTTATAAAAATCTATATTTCTACAGTGTCCTTGGAGTAAAACATTTTCCAGAATATTCTTTATCATTCTATAACTGCTCAAACTCAAGATTATTAAATTATCCATATAAAAATATTCCCATATTTAACCATGTTACTCTATAAATAATTACTATAGAAGGTATCAATATTATTATATAGATAAAAATTAATTGTAAATATGGTT
Organism: Viscum album; assembly: GCA_963277665.1. NCBI lineage: Eukaryota > Viridiplantae > Streptophyta > Magnoliopsida > Santalales > Viscaceae > Viscum > Viscum album. The sequence continues at coordinate 225,005,875 of OY728131.1, read as the reverse complement.
TATTATAATGAAAAAAATAAAGATATACATTTTTCCACTCAAGATAGTTACCAAAGAAAGTCAAAATAAGTTTAAATGAACAAGATATAATGGTCTTATAGTATTTAACCCATTAAAAAACATATATTATTCATTAAATACATTTTATAGTATACAATTATCACAAATAAATTTCATATCTTCTTTATTATTACCTAGTTTTAAGAGATTACTATTATTTTAATTCTTTAATAATAATATAATAATACAGTGGCTTAACCTTTTAATCTCTAAAGAACAACCAGAATACAAAATATTCAATCATGTAATAGTAATAATGACATACTCATTTAGTTTGATAGTATAGAAGTTATCTTTAAATGATTAATAAATGGACTACCTAATGATTTTATATAAGTAATGTTTAATTTTCAAACATTAAAAATAATCTGACATCATGTAATTATAATATTCTAATAAGATTATGTTGTAACTATCAACAGATATTACCATAATTATAATTACTGAATTAGTGAAGAAAATATCCCCAAACCTTTTATCAAACCATTATAATTGGGAAAAAATGTTACAAAAAATACATATTATTTGATGAATATTTTGACGTTAGATAGGTCTCCAATCTTGTGTCTTCAGAACCCAATGTTTTTGTACCAAAGTTTATTCTTGATAATTACAAGGGATTTTTTTATATTTATAAAAAATTCAAGGTATGGTACCCATGGTTATTTGGGTCAAACAAGATGAGAAACATAAAATTTTGGAACCCATAAATAATTAATTGAATAATTGAATGGCCAATTATTAGGAAAATTTTAAAAATTAAAAATTTTATAATTATAGAGGTGTTTGAGAGTGAAGATTCCTAAAAAGTGAGTTTTGTCTCATAAAGGGAGATATTATTGTTTTAAGATAAATTTAATTGAATGCCATTCATGAATTTTATGTTGTATTTTGTTGTAAATATATTTTTCAACAAGTAAAACACATTTAAATTATAAAGCCCCTGACTCAAATAACCCAGAGCCAGTGGTTAGATATTTACATTAGCACTATATATAGGAGACGACATCAAAAATAGACAGGATATTTTAGTATTATTTGCAAAATAGATACTTAATTAAATATAAAATTATATTTGAAAACATCAAATACAATATAATATTTTCTTTGAGAATACCATTATTTGTTTTAGAACATACTTGCATATCAATTCTAATACACTTCTGGGAATCCTAAGGAATGAAAACATAAAAATGGGATATGCTAAGATATATAGTACATGTATGCGTATAGTAGAAGGTAATTAATTCATGAATAATATGACATGAATAATTGATAATAAAATAATTCCATATAAATAATCACATGAGATTTAAAATTGTCCATTGATATTATAACTATTAAAATGCTCACATGAACATCAATAACTGATTTCATAATGTTGTAATTCATAATTATAGACATTTAAAACAAACCATTTAGGCATCATTCCAAGACATATAAAACATAACATCATGTCTTTATCCCAATACATCTAAAACATTTTAGGAAGGCCTAGTTCTAATAAGTATTATATAAATCGGTATGGCCTCATCTAAATACCATACTAGTTTTCTCTTAGGAGACCTACCAATGAATCTAGGTTTCATGTAATTCTAGGACCCACACATCAATTAATGACTATAATGCATTCATCACATGAATAAATATTACAATTCAATTTACTTGCCTTAATAAAAACTAACTATCTATATTAAATGTACTAGAAAACAGAATATCAATAATTCACCCAATAAAACGTATTATAAACCATACCTAGATATATAGTGGATGGTATCTTTGGAGTTCATCCTTATTAAATCATAAAAATATACAATGTCTATTTACATAGTTGAAAAAATTTAAAAATATCACCAATATATTTCCTGAGGGAAAATACATTGTTTACTTTGAAATAATCTATTTAAAATCTAAAATATTTTCAAATAATGAGGAAAACATTTACTTTTATAAATAAAATTATAAAATTTTAAAAAAATATTTAAATAAACGATCCCCCTTGATCATTGGAATTTCTTTCCATAAAGTATAATTCAAAAAAACATTCCTTTCACACATTGTAAAAAGGTCAAAATGTACCTCATTCGTAAAATAAAAATAATTTTAATTTTAAAACATTTTTGAAAAATTAAAATATGGGTAAAAACTAATTAATAAATCATTTTACTATATTTAGAACATTATTTAAAACATTTTTAGGATAATATGGACATGGAAGAAAAGATTCCCCACAAAGTTGAAAAATAAAGTCGATTTACCTTAAAAACATTATCATGGTATCTTGAGTACAAAAATAGAGAAAAATGATGAGAAAAAATTTAATTTCAATAAATAACTATAGGAGAATAAAATTTAATGGATTTATGATAGAAATATCAAATAATTCACCCATATGATACTTAAACATAAAAAATCCTGATTAATGATGAGATTATGAAATAAAACCTTAACTCGGGTTTGATTCCTTAATATGTGTTTAAATAAACTGTACAATAAATATATATTTATTTTAAATATTTTATATAATAATTATAATATATCTCAAACAATATAATATTTACTTATAACCTTTTATAACTCATTTATTATAAATTTTTTTATTAAAATAACTGTTTTAGGTGATAACTATTTCATTGTTCATATATATTTTGGTTCAGTTAATTAGGTCCTTGTACTTAGATCATGGTTTCATAATATCAGAAACTTTAATAATGATATAAATATAATATATATATATAATCATCCATAAAAGTTAGAGATATAAAAATTAATTATATCATTATTGGAGATGATTGTCCATATGTACGCATGAATGATGTTTTCAATATTTAATGAATGCAATGAAAGAAATGTAAATAATTATAAGGCCCCAGCCTTAAACCTTACATAATATTGAATTAAGTGAATAATTCACATTGTGGATATTTTCATGGTTTAGAGTTTTAGAGAATTAGGACATAACTATTACATCTCAAAAGATTGCAATGTAGACACTTCAACTATGTTTCCATAAAATAAAAACTCTTAAATACAAACATATCTAGTTCCATGTTTTAGATAGCATGACTTTCCCTTGATCCCATCCATGACCCTATTCCACATTAAGTCCTGTGAAAAACATTTCAAAAAAACTTGGGGTGAGCATAAAAAGTTTAGTAAGGGATACACAAAGAATGAAAACTGTTTATTTTTCAAAACAACAAGTAAACCATGTATACTTTATCAAAGTAATACTTTTCACCTTTATGAAGTAGAAAAAAAACTCTTTACTGAATAAAATATCATTACTTACCCCTTTTGTAACCAAAATATTACTATAAAAACCCATATAAAGAACACATAACATATAAAGGTAACCTGGGACATAAACATACTTAAATGGAATAACCATACGGTCGACTTCCACACATACTTAATGGAATAGCCATATGGACAACTTCCATACCCAATGCATTGGATGTTATAACGTAACCACCCGTCCCGGTATTCACGGCACCACCCGTCATATGGTTTATCACATAACCACCCATCAAATGTCCAACTACCATTATAAAATCATAAGACAAAAAAGAAATATAATGGAAAGAAAACATTTCCACACTTTGATCACAATATATCACTTAAATATATTGACATAACAAATCCATTATAAAAACCATTTTCAATACCAAAATACATAAAAGAGTATATGGTATTTATTTCATTTTAAAAAACATTACGGATTTTTGAGGAAGCCAAAGACCAAATAATACTCGCGGCGGCGGAAAAGGACGTTGTCACCACGTATGTTAAAAGAAACATTCCTTTTTGTTGTTTAGTAAAATGCTTTGTAGAAAAAGATTCCTTTTGTATAAAAGTAAAAGTCAAAGGGGTTTATACACCGTATAAAAGATAGTTGTGTATAAAATGAAATATGCCTCAATTAAAGGAGATTGAGACGAAGTCCCTTACAAAGTCGGTATCCTTAGATTAAGGATAAATCAATTACATGATTATGTGTGACAAATATGAATACACAAAATATAAGTGGATATTAAGTGTAAAAAAATCAGAGGTCATTCACACATAATCTTGAAAAAACAAAACCAATGACATATATATTAAACTCAATGAAATGAGATTGAGTTATGATTTCCGATACACGTTCGTCTAAATGACATAAGAATTTATCAATGAGATGATTATGTGTAGAAATAGTATATCCACACAAAGGTTTGTGGAAACTACAAAATAGGTATTACACACATAATCTTGGAATAATAAAATCTATAAGTAGAGGTTTAACCCAAAGAATTGAAAGTCGGTTAAGAAGTTCTTTTACAGAAATTCGACAGCTTAACGGCGTCACTTCAAAATTCAGAAAATGAGGTGATGAGAGATAAAAAGGGTATCTCATCACTTGGACAAAAAATTTACATCAATAAGGATATATAATAACATATCCCAACATAATAGTATGTGAATTAAAAGACATAACAAAAGAAGTCTTTTAAAAAGAGGAGGGTGAAAGGTTTCCTTACCGACTTGGGTAACTTTCGAAACGTACACCCCATTTAAGAAGGGTCATACAATGAATATGTAAATACCCATAAATGAAATTATATTACACAAAGAGTACAATAATGGGAAGTACATACACCACTAAAAGGAAATGGTGGGAAATGCAGCATAAATCTCACGGGACTAAAAGTGAGATGAACAATCCATTACGAAAACTCGGCAGCCTAACGGCGCCACATAAAACTTCCAAAAATGGATTGATGAGATAAAATAGAGTCTCTCATCATATTAAAATAAAATTTAAAGCAATATGAATATAAAAGAACATCCCCCAACATAAAAAATAGGATCTTAAAAGAAGTGACATAAAGGAGAGTACTTAAAAAGAAAGAGAGAGGTTAGATCTCTTACGAAAATTCAGCAGCCTAACGGCACCACTCAAAACTTCCAAAATGGATTTATGAGAGAAGATAAGGTCTCTCATCATATGAAAATAAAAATTAATGTACTAGTAATATAAAATAACATCCCAGTCATAAGAAATATGATCTTAAAAAGAATGACATAAAAGAGTGTACTGAAAAAGAAAGAGAGGAGTAGGATCTCTTACCTCAAGTCTGACTTGTCTTGTTCGTTTCATTATATTCCTGAATAAAAAACTATGGTGAATTTATAATTTCTTAAGGAACTCTTTTAAATATTATTATTCCGTTTATATCACTTATTATAATGTTATAATAATTGGTTAATAATGTGAGTTCATATCAGATGTTTTTGTCGATGTTTGGTACATGAGTCAAAAATGAACTTTTTTGAAAATGATTGTCCATGTAGTTATAAGTAAATCATATCCAGAATAGTATTAATGATTTAAATATAACATATATCCAGTAAAGTTTCATTTTATACTACTCCATAACATTTGGAGATAAAAAGAAATGAAATTCACCATTCATGGAGATGGTAGGCCGTGAGTACGCATGAACGCTACTTTCATTTCTTTGTCATATTAATGAAATTAAAAATAATTGATATATATATATATATATATATTATAATTTCAGTATAATATATATGTTATATAGGTCACATATGTTCATTAATTTCATTCTTTATACATTCCATGTATTGAATGAATGAGTCACATCACTTGAGGGGGCGGTAGTCCACACTTCCTCGTATGAAATTATCGCATTTGCACAACATGAAAAGTACAAAGGCACATTTTAAATATAAAATTAAGAAGGATATAGAAAACATAAATACCATATATATCATATATAAAATATAGTGACATCATAATGGACACCATTAAATGTGTTAAAAGAAGATTTGAACAATCATCGTTTCGTGAGGCAGAAATTCGCCAACCACAGAAACTGTATGTTCTTTAACCATTAGACGAAGGTGTGTGTAAGTGTAGCTATAATCCGTAACATAAAAACATCCTAGTATATTTAATATACTGTTGTTGTTACCAAATAAAGGAATAAAAAGAGTTTAGGGGGTTGGAGAAGCAAAATAAAACAAAAGAACACAAGTGAAGACATTACCTTAAAATCGGGTAACTCTTCTTGATTTGAGCTCAAAGGCTTCCTTGGGAAATGTTCTGCCCAAAGGTGAGGCTTCAAAGATGAATACAGGGATGTGGAGAGATGAAATGGGTAGGGTTTGGCCGATCAAAAGGCTTGAGAGGTGTGGGTAAGGTGGTAGAGGTGGGGGCCTTTTATAAGAGAAATGGAGGGGCACTCTTGGAAAGTTAAGAAAACATACTTTATTATAAAATCATATTCAGATAAAAAGGTCCCAAAATTATAAATATAAAGGATAAGGTAATAAGAGTTCTAAATCCACCCATAAAAAAGGTTTTTGACAAGTTTAGGTCTTAGATTTTACATTATTGTTTAATTTTATTTAAATCGTTAAATAATGAGGTAATCGCTGCATCATCATGTTGTCATAAATAATTAAATTTATTTAATGTCTAAAAATTATAAAACAAATATCATGATGTATAAAATATTTTTATCTTTATAATGAATATTTATAGTAAAAAATATGACTTGTATAACCCCATCTAAAATTTTTTTTAGTAAAATAACACATGTTTGTGACATTTTAATTTTATCTTTAAATAAAAATGTATTAATGTCATTTTCCTACCAAAGTGGCTCCATGGGGTCCCCATGTTGACCCATGGATTGTCTTGGTCGGTCATGACACATCCAATAAGGGTAGTACATGTTTCTAGGTCATTTCATATCATTAAAACATTATTTTTACCTTAAACTACACTAATTACCTCTAATCGCGATTAATAAACTTAAAAGTTACTATTCACCAAAAAAATTATTTTAATCCCATTGAACCAAATTTTACTTCTTAATGACAACCATGTATGTCAGATTTTTGAAATTCAAATCACAGAAGTGGTAAAGTTTTATTTAAACGAAAAATCAGTTTCTTCAACTACCACTTAGTGGTTTCACTATTCATCAAAAATTGATGTTTTTCAAAAAATTACCAAAAATTCACCCTAAGATATATTTGATATTCCAAATTCAAAAATGATGTCCATTTTAGAAAATTCAAAACATATAAGTTGCATTAATTAATTTAATAATTAATTCCCACTGTCAGAGCAAATATCATGTTTTTATGAAATAATAAGTATCAAAAGATTGACACTAGTTTAAGTCCAATTTCAATATGAAATTAATTCCAACAAACACTATTGTATTAAATGGTAAAAATATATTCTAATTTAACTTTAAAACTAATTAAAAATATAATCTAATCATATAAATAAATTTGATTAAAAAGAGGTTTTGAATTAAAATACAACATTTTTCACTATTCATTTAAAAATGAACTTTATCGGAAAAATACCAAAAATTTACACAAAGTAAATTTTGATGTCCCGATTCTGAAGAAGATTTTTATTTGGTCAAATATAACACATAAAAGTTTCAAAAAGTGGATTTAAAAGAGGTTCTTCATCAAAAGGCGGTTAATCGACCTTTTAAAGAATATTATAATGTTTACGCTTAAAATTGGATTTATTCCCATTTTTAATCCTCTAACATTTGTTGAAAAAAGTAAAAATATTTGAAAAACATATATAATAATTTTTTAGTTAGTTCCATTAATTCCAACCATTACAACAGTTAGGCGTTAACTACCATTTTAAATAATATTATTTTATTATTAGAGTGCGACGTAAGATTCCCAAGAAACTCGTTGTTAAGTATTGGGTACGCCATCGAGCATAGCATCCCCTTTAAAGTAATATTAATATTTTATTCAAAAATATGGATAAATATGAAATTTTCATATTCTTTATTTATCTGGGGTGTTACATCCTTCCCCCCTTTTGGGAATTTCGTCCTCACAATTCTAAAATTGGGATTGGAAACTTCATTGGAAATACCACCTCGGAACAAGAGTAAGTAAAACTATCACTTTAAAATAAATAAAGAGAAGTATAAAGGTCACCCAAGTTAACCAATACTAGGATTACATGTATGAAAATATGGATATGGAGGAGAAAACAAAGGGTTATGTCCTAATGGAGAGTGATAGTAAACATTTTTAGGAGAAAGTTAACCACAAGAAAATCACAAACTTGTGGTGGGTTAAACGGTATTCGATTCCCCAGTAGGAAAAGTTAATAGACAACATTTTTGTTTTAAGTTACTTTTCATTGAGGAATTTATTTTTGATCTTAAGGAAACATACTTACTTGTCATGTTGACTTTCAACTTTTACTATATTTCTTACACGAACTCATATTTTGTCCAAAAGATGAGTATTTAGGATGAATTGTTTACATTAAGAGAGCTATAATCAACTTCTATAGAATCACCTAATCCACAAAAGAGAACTGTATACTTCCCATGTCTTTAGACCTTAACCAAAAATAAAACCAAAAAGGTCAGTATGAGATCAGATAATACCCAAAAAGGATAATCCTTTATAAAAAGGAAATCTATTCTTAATATCCAAAATTTGTCCCATAAGACCCAAAGTTCAATGAAGACCAAAAGTAAACCAAACTAAGATTAAAACCCAAATATTTGAAGGATTTAACCACATAGTCTTCCAAGTTAAATCGTAACATTTATCTCCAAACAACATCAGTTTCTCTTAATGTCTCGTATTGAAAAGTAATTAACCTAATAACATATCCTCCATGATAGGTTAATCATTTCCATAGATAACCCAAGATAAACTTACTATTAATTCTTAAAATCATATAACTAAAAATAATTAGTCAAACTAACCAGGGACTTCACATAGTCAAGTGGAAGGTGATAAATACCATTCACACTTTGGTTGTGGGTTCGATTCCCACAGCTTTGTCCGACGCGACGGGTTGTCACACGGTCTGCGTGTTGTCCTTTTTCCAAAACCATATAAGTCTTAAAACATTCCCCAAAACGTGATAAAATATTCAAAAATACTCATAACATATTTTAACCTCAAGTTTATCTCATGCCTTTCATTTTCCATCATAACATATAATAACCCATAAATACCTCAAAAGTAAGGATCATATAAACCCAAATGGTTACATTTATAATTATTACCTGAACTTCCATATCGAGTTGGCCATCTCGTAAATAATGCATTAGAGAACTCACCATGGTTGAAGTGATTGATCATGACTCCTTGATAGTTGGTTTAGAAAAACCATGAGATTCCACATTGAATCCACCATTTCATCCAGTCTCTTAATCAGAGAACCACAATAGTTTCCTTCAAACCTATTGTCACTTTGGTGCCTACTAGATCCCTCCATTCACTAAAAACAGAAATTTCAGTGTGAGTATATCAACAAAACCATCATGTACTAATGAGGAAGATAAACACTAAGATATACTTACTCATTCACTTTATCTAAAACTATGACTCTTTCTGAAATCCTAACAATTATGGTAATGTCACTTATGCCTATAGAATACCCTAAACTTTAAAGTTATCTAAACCGAAATTTGATACCAAATATAAGGCCTCATCCTTAAACCTTACTTAATATTGAATTAAATGATTAATTTACATTGAGGATCTTTTCATGGTTTAGAGTTTTAGAGAATTAGGACATAACTATTACATCTCAAAAGATTACAAAGTAGACACTTCTACTAAGTTTCCAAAAAATAAATACTCTTAAAAATAAACATGTCTAGTTCCATGTTTTAGATAGCATGACATTCCCTTGATCCCATCCTTGACCCTATTCCACATTAAGTCCTGTAAAAAACATTTCAAAAAAACTTGGGGTGAGCATAAAAAGCTCAGTAAGGGATACACAAAGAATGAAAAATGTTAGTTTTTCAAAACAACAAGTAAACCATGTATACTTTATCAAAGTAATACTTTTCACCTTTATGAAGTCGTAAAAAAACTCTTCACTAAATAAAAGATAATTACTTACCCCTTTTGTAACCAAAATATTACCATAAAAACCCATATAAAGAACACATAACATATAAAGGTAACTTGGGACATAAACATACTTAAATGGAATAACCATACGGTCGACTTCCACACATACTTAATGGAATATCCATACGGCCGACTTCCATACCCAATGCATTGGAGGTTATAACATAACCACCCGTCCTTGTATTCACGGCACCACCTGTCATATGGTTTATCACATAACCAACCGTCAAATGTCCAAGTACCTTTATATAATCATAAGACATAAAACAAATATAATGGAAAGAAAACATTTCCACACTTCGATCACAATATATCACTTAAATATATTGACCTAACAAATCCATTATAAAAACCATTTTCAATACCAAAATACAAAAAAGAGTATATGGTATTTATTTCATTTTAAAAAACATTACGGCTTGTTGGGGAAGCCAAAGACCAAATAATAGACGCGGCGGTAGAAAAGGTCGTTGTCACCGTGTACGTTAAAAGTAACATTCCTTTTTTTCGTTTCGTAAAACGCTTCGTAGAAAAAGATTCCTTTTTTATAAAATTAAAAGTCAAAGGGGTTTATACAGTGTATAAAATATAGTTGTGTATAAAATGAATTATGCCTCCATGAAAGGAGATTGAGACGAAGTCCATTACAAAGTCAGTATCCTTAGATTAAGGAAAAATCAATTACATGATTATGTGTGAAAAATATGAATACACAAAATATAAGTGGATATTAAGTGTAAAACATTCAGAGGTAATTCACACATAATCTTGAAAAAATAAAATCAATGATATAAAAATTTAACTCAATTAAATGAGATTGAGTTATGATTTCCGATACAAGTTCGTCTAAATGACATAAGAATTTATCAATGAAATGATTATGTGTAGAAATAGTATATCCACAAAAATGTTTTTGGAAACTACAACAAAGAGATTCCACACATAATCTTGTCATAATAAAATCAAGAAGTAGAGGTTTAACCCAAATAATTGAAAGTGGGTTAAGAAGTTCCCTTACATAAATTTGACAGCCTAACGACATCACTTCAAAATTCAGAAAATGAGTTGATGAGAGATAAAAAGGGTATCTCATAACTTGTACATAAAATTTACATCAATAAGGATATATAAGAACATATCCCATCATAATAGTATGTGAATTAAAAGACATAACAAAAGATGTATTTTAAAAAGAGGAGGGTGAAAGGTTCCCTTACCGACTTGGGTAACATTCGAAACGTACACCCTATTCACGAAGGGTCATACAATGAATATATAAATACCCATAAATGAAATTATATTACACAAAGAGTATAATTATGGGAAGTAGATACACCACTCAAAGGAAATGGTGGTAAATGTAGCATAAATCTCATGGGACTAAAAGTGAGATGAACAATCCCTTACGAAAACTTGGCAGCCTAATGGCGCCACATAAAATGTCCAAAAAATGGATTGATGAGATCAAATAGAGTCTCAAATAATATTATAATAAGATTTACAGCAAGAAGAATATAAAATAGGATCCCCCATCATAACAAATAGGAGCTTAAAAGAAGTGACATAAATGAGAGTACTTAAAAAGAAAAAGAGAGGTTAGATCTCTTACGAAAATTCGGCAGCCTAACAGCGCCACCCAAAACTTCCAAAATGGATTTATGACAGAAGATAGGGTTGCTCATCGTATGAACATTAAAATTAAAGTAGGATTAATATAAAAGAACATCCCAATCATATGAAAGATGAGATTAAAAGTAATGACATAAAAGAGTGTACTTAAAAAGAGAGGAGTAGGATCCCTTACCTCAAGTCTGACTTGTCTTGTTCGTTTCATTATAATCCTGAATAATAAAATTTGGTGAATTTATAATTGCTGAAGGACCTATTTTAAATATTATTATTCAGTTTATATCAAATATTATAATGTTATAATAAATGGTTAATAATGTGAGTTCATATCAGACGTTTTTGTCGATGTTTGGTACATGAGTCAAAAATGAACTTGTTTGAAAATGATTGTCCATGTAGTTATAAGTAAATCATCTCCAGAATAGTATTAATGATTTAAATATCATATATATCCAGTAAATTTTAATTTTATACTACTCCATAACATTTGGAGATAAAAAGAAACGAAATGCACCGTTCATGGAGACAGTAGGCCATACGTATGCATGAACGCTAATTTCATTTCATTGTCATATTAATGGAATTAAAAATAATTGAGATATATATATATATATATATATTATAATTCTAGTATAATATATATGTTATATAGGTCAAATATGTTCATTAATTTCATTATTTATACATTCCATTTATTGCATGAACGAGTCACATAACTTGAGGGGGCGGTAGTCCACACTTCCTCGAATTAAATTATCGCATTTGCACAACATGAAAAGCATAAAGGCATGTTTTAAATATAAAATTCAGAAGAATATAGAAAAAATAAATACCATATATATAATATATAAAATATAGTGACCTCATAATGGACAGCATTAAAGTTGTTAAAAGAATATTGAACAATCATCGTTTCGTGAGGCAGATTTTCGCCAACCACAGAAACAGTATCTTCTTTAACCATTAGACGAAGGTGTGTGTATGTGTTGCTCGAATAATTAACATAAAAACATCCTAGTATGTTGAGTATACTGTTGTTGTTACAAAATAAAGTAATAAAAAGAGTTTAGAGGGTTGGAGAGGCAAAATAAAACAAAAGAACACAAGTGAAGACATTACCTTAAAATCGGGTAACTCCTCTTGATTTGAGATCAAAGGCTTCCTTGGGAAGGGTTCTGCCAAAAGGTGAGGCTTCAATGATGAATATAGGGATGTGAGAGATGAAATTTGCAGGGGTTGTCTGATCCAAAGGCTTGAGAGGTGTGGTTGAGGGGGTAGAGGTGGGGACCTTTTATAAGAGAATAGGAGGGGCACTCTAGGAAAGTTAAGAAAACATACTATATTATAAAATGATTTTCGGATAAAAAGGTCCCAAAATTTTAAATATAGAGGATAAGGTGATAAGGGTTCGAAATCCACCCATACAATAGGTTTTTGACAAGTGTAGGTCTTAGATTTTAAATTATTGTTTCATTTTATTTAAATCGTTAAATAATGAGGTAATCGCTGCATCATCATGGTGTCATAAATAATTTAATTTATTTAATGTCTAAAAATTATAAAAAAAAATATCATGATGTTGGTAATTTTTTTATCTTTATAATTAATATTTATAGTAAAAAATATGTCTTGTATAACCCCATCTAAAAATTGTTTTAGTAAAACAACACATGTTTCTGACATTTTAATTTTAACTTTAAATAAAAAGGTATTAATGTCACTTTCCTACCAAAGTGGCTCCATGGGGTACCCAAGTTGACCCATGGATTTTCTTGGTCAGCCATGACACATACAATAAGGGTAAGACATGTCTCTAGGTCATTTCATATCATTAAAACATTATTTTTACCTTAAACTACACTAGTTACCTCTAATCGCGACTAATAAACTTAAAAGTTACTATTCACCAAAAAATTATTTTAATCCCATTGAACCACATTTTACTTCTTAATGTCAACCATGTATGTCGGATTTATGAAATTCAAATCACATAAGTGTTAAAGTTTCATTTAAAAAAATCAGTTTCTTTAACTACCACTTAGTGGTTTCACTATTCATCAAAAATTGAAGTTTTTCAGAAAATTACCAAAAATTCACCCTAAGCTATATTTGATATTCCAAATTCAAAAATGATTTCCATTTTAAAAAATTCAAAACATATAAGTTTCATTAATCAATTTAATAATTAATTCCCGCTGTCAGAGCAAATTGCATGTTTTTATGAAACAATAAGTATCAAAAGATTGACATTAGTTTAAGTCTAATTTCAAGATGAAATTAATTCCAACAACCAATATTGGATTAAATGGTAAAAATATATTATAATTTCACTTTAAAACCAATTCAAAATATAATCTAATCATATAAATAAATTATATTAAAAAAAGGTTTTGAATTAAAATACAACAATTTTCACTATTCATTAAAAAATGAACTTTATAGAAAAAATACCAAAAATTTACAAAAAGTAAATTTTTATGTCCCAATTCTAAAGAAGAATTTTATTTTGTCAAATATAACACATAATATTTTCAAAAAGTGGATTTAAAAGAGGTTCATCATCAAAAGGCGGTTAATCGACCGTTTAAAGAATATTATAATGTATACGATTAAAATTGGATTCATTCGCATTTTAATCCTCTAAAATTTGTTGTAAAAAGTAAAAATATTTGACAAAAATATATAATAATTTTGTCGTTAGTTCCGTTCATTCCCGCCATTACAACGGTTAGGCGTTAAATACCATTTAAAATAATATTTTTTTATTATTGGAGTGCAACGTAAGATTCCCAAGAAACTTGTTGTTAAGTATTGGGCATGCCATCGAGCATAGCGTCCCCTTTAAAGTAATATTAATATTTTATTCACAAATATGGATAAATATGAAAATGTCATATTCTTTATTTACCTTGGGTGTTACAATAATAATTCAAATTTATTGAATAATTATTATATAACATGTATTTATTAAATATTCCACTATATCCAACCATGTAAATAGGAAATGAAAAAATGAATCACAATGCTTTTTGGAAATGGTAGTCCACATGTAAAGAGGAGCGACATTATCATTTTTATTTGATGGAATAGGGTGGATTATGATAATTTCATAGTAATAATAAAATTTCAGTACATTTAGTATAATGAATTTATTATTTTATGATAAATAACATAGATTTTGAGGATGTAAAAGAACAAGTAAAAAAGAAAATGATCGATTTAGTTGATTACCTATTCTTTGAAAGAACTCAATTATATATATACTTAAAGACCATAAGGATGGTATTTTGGGAAGATAAGAACATATATGAAATGGATAGGGATTTTAAGATGGATGGATTTTGAATCTATATGGATTAAAGTTGTTTGAAGATTAGTGGGAAGGGATTTCCATTTATATAGAAGGGAATGTATACAGTTGGAATTACAAGAATGATTGAAATATAAAAAATTCATTGTCAATTAAGACTATTAAAAATGTACATAGATTCAAATAAAAATAGTATAAGGTCAAAATAAAATCATCTAATGAAAATTATATAGGTTTTAATGTCTTTTTAATCAGTATTATTTGGTTTAAGCCTTTGGTTGAACAATTTTAATCTTAACCATGGTAATGAATTTTTTGTTTTATATTGGTATGATTTTAATTACAAGGTAATAAATTGATCACAAATGGAAATGGCAGTAAACATTAGATATTATATTTTTCCCTTGTCATATTACAATATTTTTAGTATTTTTAATTAATTTATTAAAACATTGTTTTCCTAAAATTTCATTATTTTCATTTTTAAACTATTCATTAAATTTGACTTAAAAGGATTCAAGAAGACGATGTAATTCTAATATATTCATTTAGAACACCCCAAATATGATATATTGATTTTTCAAATATAAGGAAAATATTAATTATTCCAAATTTTTTTACTTTTACTGTTTTAAAAATCATTCAGTTTATTTTTCTAATATTTGAATAAAGACTATGTTGGAATTGTATAATCATTTAAGGTAATTATATAACCACTAATAATAATAAATACATAAACATCCTAAAAATAATTTCATTAGTCTAAAAATAGAATTTATTATATATTGACTTCTTATTTTATCCATATGTGGACACAACGGTGATGTTTAATATAAATAGATTTACATTTTAAATTTTTATTTAATTAAATTATTAAAAAGGTCAATATCAAAGAAAAATAGAACCAAGTGGCCATATTTTTGAGACATGTATTATAATGGTCAAACTCCACTTATCTAATAGGATAAAACAAATTTCATGGAAATGTTAAATCTTTTTACCAAGATTTTAATAATGTTTTACCTATTTTACCCTTACCATACTGAAAAATATTTACCGGGATTACTATTCTTAATGAATAAAAAAGGGGAAAAACATAAAAAAATTAACCTATTGATTATAAATATGGAATTAAATTTTCAAGATTCAATCTACAGAAGTGGAAAAAATCAAATTTAACATATATTCATAAATCATAATGAAAAATATTTTTTAGAAAAATGCATTTAATTCATAAAAATGGATTTATTCTTATCTCATTCAAAATAATAAAACTATATGAATGTAACAAAATATTATTTAATATAAATTTTATTAAAATAATTTACAAACAGTCATTAATTAATATAATTATCGCTTCCTGTATAAAAATGTTTTTCATTAAAACAACTATATTATTTTCAATTTTTTTAAAATTTCGTTTCAAATCAATTGATAACCAATTAATTTTTTTGAAATGTGTACAAAATAAATTTTTTATAATTTAGTTATTCTTATTTATACAATCAAATCCAATTTCTATTTAATAGCCATAAAAAAATATTTTAATAGTATATCATAATTCGTTTTACCTCAGAGTTGTGTGTAAAACAAGCTATCAATGAAATAAATTTTATTTATAGATAACTATGTAATATCATGTTGTTAAATTATACCAACATTATAATTAATTTCTCCCTTATAATTATAACACTTGGATGAAAAATTAGTACACATTTTCCTCATTATAGCTTTTGTTTCCCGCAAGGATCCCTTAAATTTATAATTTCACCACAAAACTATGACAATGTGAGTGGTCCTTTTTCAAAGAAATTTATATCTATAATAAAAAAGCACCAATAGTTTTTCCTCATAAGAGAGATATTGATCCATTAAAATGACCATTGAGTTCAGAACATGTGAAGGTACGTACATCCTTTAGAGAGATTCATGGAACACATCATGAACATCACATAGATTGGGTGGAAGCTTCAAGTGATAAGAAGCCTTCATGATATAATCAATAATATCAAAGAAGAAAATATACTGGGGGATTAGATTTAACTTTTTTTTTAAAATATTATATATTATTCTAGGGATATATTCACAATAATAGAATATTCCAAACTTCAAACTCTAGATCTCATTGACAATTGTCATCATAACTTTTTTTTCGACTCTAAGCTTCTGTCATGTGATGTTGAATGGATCTAACAATATTTTCCATTGTAAAAACTATATTAGGTCCCAATATATTTATTTCTCTAATTTAATTCTATCATGTTGTAGTTATACACTACCTTATTTAAAGGGATTCATAAGGATCCATCCGAATACTCTAGTGAAATATATTATTATCATAAAACTCCAAATAAGTAAGGTGTTGATCCCAATAATTTGTGAAATACATAGATCATGAACTCAACATGAATTATAGTGTTTTTATAGTTCTAGAGGTTTGAAAATTTATATGAGGATGTTATGTAGTGTTGAAACTAAAATCCATATCCATAGATTACAGAAGAATTTTCTAGAACATCGTGGTAAACCTCATATTATGATTAGATAAAATAGAATGTGTTACTCCATGAAACCTTAAAACTTTCCTAATATGTATGTTTGAAATCTAATCAAGAGATAAATATTATATAATAGAAATATCAATAAAGAACAACCCAAATAGCATTACAGCCTTTTTATGATTTGGGTTTTCCAATGAGAAAAATATGGTGATACTTTCACATTTCCATTTTGGTACAGGTAATAGTTGTAACATCCCCTTGGAAATTAGTCTCTCAACATTAATTTTCTGAAACAACATTCACTAAGATACAAACTCTCAAATATCCCTTTTTCTATTATCCCAATAGAAATACTCTTTCATATCTCTATAAATCATCATACTTCTAGGTTGAATAGAGAATGATAAGCTCTGATTTCTATCCAAAAAATCATTATATAATTATAGTATAGATGGGATACCAACTAGGAACCTAAATATTATCATTCCAGAATGATCATGGTTGATCTGAGGATCATTTATCACTTTCCTCTTTAATCCCACATCTCCCTTATATGCATTCTTAATCCTCTCATGGATGTATTATTGAACATTTATCTAATGAAGATAAAATCATTCTTGTTTTTCATTATTTAAAGATCCATCTTATATAAATCTATAAATATTGTATCTCTTTCAATACTTATCATGGAAAAACCAACATGGCCTTTCTTACATAGAGGATCAGATAAAATGTTTTCCTTAGAAGGGAATACATTTTTTGATAAATTAGAATCTTTCATTAACTACAACAATATTGTTTAGTAAATATTCAAATCCTTCAATGTAAATATATACATTAATATTTGATGATCAATATATTTATCACACATTTCACCCAATTGATAATGACTATATATCTTAGTTGAAAAAATACCACTTTCAAATCCCAATCATGAGTATGGTAATTTTACTCAAGAATTATTAATTGGTAAGATGAATATACTATAACCATTTCATTCCTCTGGAGGAAACATCATATTACCTTCTTATGATGCATCACTAAATACAAAAAAACCTTCTCCACCATAGGGTATTGTAAGAGTATCCATGTTAACCAAAAATTTCATTAATTCATGGAATCTCTCTTCTCATTAATATATCTATAATAACATAACTTCCTCATGAGTAAACTTGGTGTGTGGATTCTATAGTCATGATAAATTCCTAAAAAATCATTAATAGTTTCCAATCAACCTATGAAAATGGTATATTTTAGTTACTATGGTCAGTTTTGGAAATTGTTAAATAAATTCCATACTTAAAAGATCCACTAATACTTCATTACATGGGATTACATTAACAATGAATGAAAATATATATATACAAAATTATAAATATGGTAAATTTAGCATCCAACATATCCTTTCATTTGGGTCTTAATCACAATTCTCAAATATTTTTTATACTCTTCCTTTCCCTTTGAATATATAATAATATCTTCTAAAACACTGCCAAAAATGGATCAAGGTAATCCTTAAATACCGTGTTCTTTAAATATATGAATATAGGAGTATTGGTAAGTCCAAATGCATTATTTTAAATTCATAATAACCATACCTCATATGAAAGGTTTTCTTGGTTATATGTTTCATCTGTATCCTTATTTGGTGATATCTAGACAAAAGATCAATCATTGAAAATAAAAATATCAACATAATTGATTAAAGAGATATTAAATATGGTGTATTTTATACTTTTTATTAATAGTGATATTGTTATGTTCCTGATAATCAGGGTAAATATTAACTGACCCATATTTCTTATAATTAAAAGGAATGGGTACACCCCATGTAAAAGAACTAGGCCAAATGATTCCCTTATCTAGGTTCTCTTAGAGTTTATTTTCTAATTCCTAAAACTCAATCAAGAATATTTTATATGGAGTATATTAAATAGATGTAGAACCTATTAAGGGTACTATTAAAAAATAATCTTCATAATTTAGGGGAGTAATAGGTATGTTTTCTGGAAATACATTAGTATATTCTTAAATAATAAGAACATTTTCAATGTTGTGTTTCTACTCAACCATTTGAGATAAATAACCCACATGAATTGGAAGAAAAAACCCAAATGATAGAAGTAATTATCATTGGGTGTTCTAGTTCATCCCCTTGTTGATTGATTATTAACGATTGATTCAGAATATCAAATGTTACTTCCCTTCCTCAAAAATTGATATGTGATATATATTGAGAAATCCAATCAATTCCCCAAATTATATCAAATTTAACTAGTGGAAGAATAATAATATTGTCATGAAGAATAATCACAAAAACTTCTCTCAGAGAGTAGATATATACTTGAGTTAAAATCATCCTAAAATTTAGTGTTTTCACTATAAACTCAATATCTAGTAATTTTGGTGGTGATACGGTACCCTTAGAAAAAAATTTATATATAAAAGAGTGTGTAGAACCAGAATCAAATAAAACTTTTGAAATACTAGAGTGGATGAAAAGTGTACCTTTCACCACATATCCAGGAACTTTCACTACAATTATACTAATTTTAGTAGTTAGGCCTTCTCCCCATAGTTTGTTTTGTGTAAATTTACCATGATTTTGGGGGCATTGGTTGAAATAATTCTCTATATTCTTAATGTGAAATCACAAAAATTTGATGTAATATCCCTTACCCACGAATTCATGATCATTATAACCATTTTATTTAGACATAATGCAGAATCCTTTTCCTTTTAGGCATGTACCAAAGTGTTTCTTTCCCTAAACATCACATGTCAAAAAATTCCCCTTTCTTCTATACCCCTTACAATGTTTTTTCTATGTTGTCCTTTTCATATATTTATTTCTTTCAAATCCAGAAGACTTTCAAAATTACTTTTCTATCTTGATAACACATGATAAAATATCATCATATAATGAGAATGTCTGGGTGACTAGTGACCTTAAAATTTTTAGTATAATCCTATCCAATAAATGATTAATCTTTATCTTTAGATTATGTTTGTAGTTTTAATCATGTCTTGATAACCATGTAAAGTTATTTTCATGCTTAGAAACATTTCAATCTTTGTTTTATCTTAGACTCAAGAATTGCCTCTCGATGTCAACTCATTGTTCAAGAAGAAAATATTTTTCCAATAAAGCATCTGTAAAATCATTCTAATGTTTGATATATATTTCTAATTATCTTTATTTTTTTGAATCAATGGTCACCATTCATATTCATCCCCAACAGGATGATAAAATTCCATGAAAACCTTATCCCTTTCATTAATTCTCAAAATGAGAAATATCTTTTCTAAGGAACTTATCCATTTTTTAGCTATAAATAGATTTTTAGTCCCATTTAATAATGGAGGATTATGATGTATTAAGCTGTATAATATGGCTACACCACATTTTTGATCAACAAGGTACTCTATATGGGCAAGATTATTGGTCATAAACTATGTCAGATGCCCTAATATAATTATACTTTTTTAATTATAACTCCATATAAATATATATTATCCTATCTAGGAGGGAAAAATCAACATAGATTATGTGCATTAATATAGATTCCATTCCTTCCACTAGGTTCTATATTGACACAATGTAATACACTATAATGGATCAAAAAATTTCAAATCATAATGTATAACTTCGAATCTAGTGAAACAATCTTTTTTTAAAATTTATGTATACCTAATCAAAAAAATAATAAATGTGGTTTTATTGGGAATATTATCGAATAATAAAAATATTTCCAAATATTTCATAAGTGGATACAAATAAAATGCGAATTAAATCTAGCATACCTCATGGGAGTGTCAAACCAGTTGTTCAGTAAGGTCATCCTTAACATGCACTAGAATGATAGTTAAGATATACTTAAAAAAATCATTTCAAGGTTATTAACCCCTATATTCATCTGTTCCAAAACAATTTCCATGTGTAATATATATATATTTATTTATTTATTTCTCGAAATCCCCAAAATATATACCTTAAAAAACATTACATTATTATCCTATATTTAAACTTATCCACAAAGTCAGTAATAGGGTTATGTTCTATAACATATGTATTCATAAATTATATATATATATTTTCTAAAAAACATCCACTGATTCCAATTGTAAATACCATGAAAACTGAATCCCATAGCCAATGGTTACTTTATTATATTGGATCGTGATAAAAGTGATCACATCGCAATGGACCGAATTGTTTAATAGTATTGGTAAAATAGATATTGACATTAATTTCACATTACACTTGAAAAATACTAATGCAACACAATATTTTATTTTATAACAACATTATTACTTTTAGTATATCCCTATATATCATTCATAATAAACTTCCTAGAATCCAAGAGAAAGGAAATATAAGAAAGGGTCTTAGATTCTCAGTAAGGGTGTGCGTATAAAGAAATATAAATAAGACATGAATAATATATAAGGAATAACTGAAAAAAATAATTATAAATTAATAATAACATGAGATTTAAAATTATCCATGGGTACCATAACATTAAAAATAATCACATTTATATGAATAAATAATTTCATAATTATGAAATACATATTACTGGATTATTGAAACTTAACATCAACTCCTCCTACCAAGACATCTAAAATGTACTTTCAAGGACTCCTACTAAGAAATCTCAAACGTGCCATTATGTATTCTTGCAAATACATCCTATATAAATGGGTAAGGCATCATTTAAATACAAAATCTATTTTATTTCATTAGACACATCGATTCCTTCAGAGGATAAGTAATTTTGGGCCCTAATTTTTACTTAATAAATCCAATGCAATCATCATATGTATAAATAATAAAACTTAATCAATTTTCGTTATAACTAGTAACTATATATATTGGAAGATCTATCATAAAAAATTTCAATAATTTCCCTAGAAAAACTAATCATAAACCATCAATAGAAATAAATATTATGATATCTTCGGATTATATCCTCAAGAAATCATAAAATTGAACAAAAAATGTTGAAATAGATTAAAATACTTCAAACAGATCATTGAAAACTTTATTGAGGAAGATACCTTTATAAATTTAATATAACATACATACAATCTTAAAAATTTTCAATTATTAAGGAAAATATTTTATTTAAAAATAACTTTTTAATCATATAAATTAATATTCAAATGAATTTGTAGTCAGGGCGAATAGAAATTTAGTTCATAACATATAACTTAATTAAAATTCCTTTTAAATTTTTTTAATGGTCATAAAGTCACTCATTTGGAAAATGATAAGAATTTTTATTTTAAAACATTTTTTTAGAAATTAAATCATGGGAGAAATGTATTTAATAAATAATTTGATAATAGAAGAATCATTCTTTCAATTGTCTTATTGAAAATATGGTCATGAATGGAAAAAATTCCCGACCATGTAGAAAAATAAAGTTGATTTTCCATAAAAAAATGTATTTATTTTCATTGAGTAATTAAAGAGATAAAAATGAATCGAAATATTGTAATATATATATATAACTAGAGGATATGAAAAAAAATTTATGATAAAAAGATAAAATAATTCCCCTAGTGGAGACTTAAACACAAAAAATCAAAATTAATGATGAGATTATGAAATAAACACTTACCTCAAGCCTGAATTCCTTCATATGTGTTTGAATATCCAATATAATATATATAGATTTAATTTAAATATATTCCATAACCACACTCTTATATACCACATCATATATTATTTACTTATAATCTGTTATCAACCATTTATTAACAATTATTTTTCAAAATCACAATTCTAGTTGATAAATTATTTGTTTTTAATTTATGTTATGGAATGGATGGAAATGGACCCAATTGTGAGTGTGAAATCAGGTGAATAATGATGAAACACTAAAACCAATGTTTATTCCTTTACAGATGTGTTCACTAATAAAGATCAACAGTTTGTAGATGTGCATGGTGATTCAAGGACATCAGCACACATTGAGTTGAAGAGATACTGATATAAGTGTCTCTCAATGACATATTTTTCAGAGGAAGAGGTAAAAATACTTTATTACAATAATTTTTTTAATTATAAAATGTTTATAAATAATGTACCCATTCTATTTTTTGTATTAAATTATCGTGAAAATATTGTTTTTTTTCAGTTTTCATATTATTCTGCTGAACACTTTGAATGTGGTTTTCCTATTCCCACATGAAAATTTCAATCACCATCTATGGATGAGAGATTATTGGTCCTTTGGTGGTTTCTATATTAATGTTTGAAAATGGTATTTGGTATCTAGCACTAATGATTATCCCCAAATCACTCTTATCTGGTCAAGACTCCTTGGTTTTCTGCTTTGTTTATTTAAACAAGATTCCATATTTTTTATTACAAGACTGATTTTAAAAACAAAAAAATTAAATTCTACTACTAAAAATATATCACGATATTCTGTTTCAAGAGTCAGTACAGATATTGACATATCTCTACCTCTTCCATCAATTTTATGGAAACCAAATGGTTACTCTTGATTTTTTAAGTATGTTATCTTTGAAAACCTAGCGGTTTATTATAGTAAATGATTAAAAATTAGACACTCCACAAAGGGATATAGAATTAGGACACAAATTGTACACCCATTATAAAAAATAAATCAATTTGTTTTGATAACATAGAGTAAAAGTGGAAGTATTCTTTTCCCTTTGGAGGTATTTCTAATAAATATGTCAATCAGAATCTATATGGTCCTTCTTATTCGAATCTCTCTGATGAATAATTCCCTAGATTTTTGGAAGTTTTTCATTATCCCTGACATATCAATATGGATATGGAGGTTCTTAATATGACTAATCATTTTTCCTTTCATTCCCCATGAGTTGTTCAAATCACAGAAGTGGAGGAACACAATTCACACTCCAACTCTAGTTAATATACCCATGATTCTTATAATTATTCATATTAGATTGAGTATGTTTACTTTATGTGAAGTTCTAGTAATGGTAAAAATTGATGGTTAACTTATATGGCTTCATTACTATGTATCCTAATAAAAATTAGAAAAATAAATATTATTTTAATATTTAAATAAAAATTATTACTGGATCTTTAGAGGCCTATATGAATAGAATAAAATATTTTCAACCACAACCTATTGTTGTTGGGAATTTTACATTAGCCTCTAGTGAATATGATTGTGAAGATATTAAGAATATTTATAATTGTACTCATGTTTCAGGGTATGATATTAATGAATTAAAATAAATTTAATTCTTAAATTCTTCATTAATAGTTGATTGAAATACATATTCTACCTTCAGTGATAATTATGATAGCGATTTTGACCTCATAGTGGGAGATTCATACTGGGATGAGGCCTAATTAAGAGAATAAATCATCTCTTATCCTGATGATTAGGGCACAATAATATTCAATAAACACACATATGGTGTAATAAATGTATAATTTTACCTTCAAATCTAAAAATTAAGGTTCACCAATATGGATGAGTAATTTAAATGAAATTGAATGTTAATCTTTATGAGTGTTCCATGGAAAAAAATTATTTTACGGTGTTCCCCTGCATGAAGTTGGCTTACTTGGATTTGTTTTTTTGACCCTTTACCTAAGGCTTCTTAATAGAGAGTCATGATTTTAATGGAAGAATATAAAATCTATGTTTCATCCCCTTCTACTTTGATGATGTTCTCTATGGAACTTTTATGTTGAACTTGGAAAAAATACAAGTTCTTGATATATCTATTTTTAGCTTCTTTATTGTTTTTTTGAATTTGTCCATTTGTATTAAATAGTGTTTACGAGAATGTTTCAATGGATGAAAAAAATGTGTTTCAAATACATAAGAAAAGATTATATTAACTTTTACTTAGACATGTATGGATAAATATTAGAAGTTTAATATGGATTCTCTATACAGCATTTTGATATTTATTCTGTATATAAACCGGTTGACCGAAATCATTATTTTTATTGGTCTTCCTTATGTAGGTTTCTGTTTCATGTTGGGAAAATCTTTAGTGGGTAACTTAAAGAATTATGATTTTTTGGGTCGATGGAATAATGTATTTAGACACATTTATTGATTATCATTATTATTCTGGAATGATCAATCGTAATTCATGGATGATGATATGGTGGTGCGGCCACACCTGACTACTTCTTGAAGAGATGGAAATTCCATTTTCTAATACATTTTTTATCCTAGTTGTAGTGAATTTTTGTCCCTATCATGTATAATATTTTTTTCAATGGTTTTTTTTAATAAACTATAACCACATGAATTAAATTTTAATCTTTCTATTTAATAAATTTGAGGGGTGTGGGGTGGGTCACCAACTTATTCTCAAACTTTATCAAAAATAGATGTTCTAGTGTAGTAGTTTACATCATTTTACTTTGATCACGGTTTGGTCATCTCAATAATGATAATAATAATATATATATATATATATATATATATATAATATTTTCAATATAAATTTTTATAACTATATAATCATCTATTAAATGTAGAGTCTGAAAAAAGAATTTCATTACTCATGGATATGGTAGACCGTACATACCCATTAACATTGTTTCCACTTTTCAACGGATGGAAAAAAGGAAAGGTTACTAATTATTCACCTTTACATAATCATTATTATATTATATATATCATAAATATTTATCAAATAAACCCTTATTACCATCCATGTAAATCTAAAATGAAAAACTATTCACATCACTTCGTGGAGGTGGTAGTGCACACGTGTGGACGAGTGATGCTATCATTTTTCATTTGAAGGAGAAGAGGGTGGGTAATTATAGTTTAATAATAATACTAAAATTTTAGTGTAGTTAGGATATTTTATATATTATTTTATGATAAATTAAATAGATTTATAGGAGGTAAAAAAACAAGTAAAACCATAAGGACTGGTTAAGACCATTACCTCTTCGTTTGAGGAAATCATATAGATATCCTCTTAATGACCCTAGGGTTGGTATTTTGGGAATAAAAAACCCATTTATCATGTTTTGGTATTTTTTGGGTTTATTTGGGAAGCTTTTGGTTGAGGTACATGGTTTATAGTGGTGTGAAGAATAAAGGTAAGGGGTTCCCTTTTACAAGGAAGGGAAAATTCAGACTTGGAATTTCTAAAAATATGAATATATAACTACCTCATTATCAATCCAAATACTAAATATCTTGTGATATTTAAATAAAAATAAAAAATTGTATAAATAAAATCAAAAAATTAAATTGAGATATGTTTTGGTGTCAATGTAAACCTCATATTTTGGTTTAACCCATTAGTTAAAAAATTTTAATCCTAACTCTATAATGAATTATTAATATTTAGGGTTATGATTTTACTTATAAGTTTGGAAAATAAATGACAATTTTGACCATATATTATCCCCCTCATCTTATTTCAATTTTTTTGTATTTTTAATTAAATTTATAAAATATTATTTTCATAAAATATCATTATTATCATTTTTTATATTATTCATGTAATTTGATTTAACTGGCATCAATACATAGATGTAATTTGAATATAATCCTTTCACACATCCCTAATATGATATATTGAAATATAAATTTTTTCACACAAAATAATTCCACAACATTATTTTAGTTTTATTATTTTCAAAATCTTTTTATTTCTATTAATTGAATAAATACTACGTTAACATTGTATAATCATCTTAGGTAATTATATAATCACTAAAAATTATAACCAAAATATAATCATAAATATAGTTTTATTATTCACAAAATAAAATTTAATATTCATTAAAAACTTATTTTTATCTCGATGTGAACATAAAATATATGTCTAAAGTCAAGAGTGTAACATTTTGTATTTATCATTACATAAATAAATATAAAGGTCAATGTCAAAGAAAAGTACCACAGAGTGGCCATATTTTCTACAATTATATGATAGTGGAATAACTAAACTCATCTAATTAAATAAATGAAAGTTGAATGGAAACTTTAATTCCTTATCCCGTAGTTTTTAACATGTTTTTCTCATTTCACCCTTATGTCAGTGACAAATATTTTCCAAGGTTACTATTCATAATTGAAAAATTAAAATTGATCTATTTAACAAATTATAAACTCTTAAATCCAAATATGGAATAATGTTTTCAAGGTTAAATCTCTAAAAGTGTTATAAATAAAATTTAATATAAATTTTTAAAACTGAATGAAACCCAAATTTTTTATAAAATCATTTTTCAATATAAAAGTGTATTGATTATTATCTAATACATAGTAATTTTTTAAGAATTTTAAAACAGTTTATAAAAAATAATTATCATTTAAATGATTCAGTAAAAGTGATAAATTAAGTTAATAACACATTGCACACATAAAAATAGTTTTTAAGAAAAACATCACTTTAGTTTCTAATGATTTTTGTTTTCATTTCTAAATAATTGATAACTAATGAATTAATTTTATAGATGCGTAAATAAATTTTTCGTAATTTAGTTATTCTAATTTATACTCTCCAATCCAATGGATATATAATAACCATCACATTAAATAATATTATTTCCCAATCTATTGTCATTTGTTTAAACATAGTGTTGGGTGTAAATAAATTTATAAAATAATCAAAATTTATTTATAGAAAAATATAAAATCTCAGTTTGCCTAGTAAAAATATTTTATTATTGATAAATTAGTTGAGGTGAAGGTGATTTTTATTTTTAGAAGATATTTAAGGAATCATGAATATCATGTGTGTTATTTAGATCAATTTAGGGGTAGAAAGGAAATATTATGTCATTGTGTTATCAAAACTACACTATGGTTTTGTTATATAAAAGAATACTAGTACTGGTGATTGAAAAATAATCCTTTCATTTGTTATTATTTATAGATATTTTTTATAAAATTCCTATCCACCAAGGGGATTTATTATTATACCTTTGTTAATGTGTCTTGTCAAGGTCTTTAATAGATGAAATAAAACTGGGAATACATTTTTGTTTTTTTAGATGCTGTTTGTCATTGTTTGAAGAGAGAAATAACTAGGGATTAATTCTAGTGTGATGGGGATGAATATATTTTTTTCGTATGTGTTTTGAACTGAAAATAGAAAATGTGTTATACCATGGTCAGATTATCATGGTCTTGTAAAAATTTCATTATGTTTATGGTTCATTAAGAGATGTGATAAATGTTATCATATATCTTCCTAGAAAACTTAAATGGGGATGAATATGTTGTGTAATGTTCTATTAATTCGTAATTCAATATTATTTTATAAATATTTCAGATCTATTGAAGTTATTTATTTCTGGGTTTCCCTCACCACATAATGGTCTGTAAGAAAATATAAATTCATGTTTTTTGAGGAAGTGACACTATAAAAGACTTATAAGATACTAAAACTCGAAAAATTAAGTCTTTAAATAATATCAAGGGTGACTAAAATGGATTTATTAATTCAATTACTTTGACTAATTTGGGAAAAATTTATAATTAAACTAGGTTACCATGTTTGAATTTTAAATTAAAATTTTCAATAAAAGAGGAATTTTTCTTCTTAAGGATGATTCCAGAGAGAGAGAGAGTGTGTGTCACATTTTTAGGATTGAAATATAGAAAAATATTATGAAGATTCTGATAAATATAGAATAATTGTATATATTGATAATAGAACACTTTGATGTAAATATTAAGGATACTCTAAACAAGATTGAAGAAATATTGTAATGTTTGTTGACGTTTAGAGGTAATTTTTGTTCATTAAAGTTGAAAGGTTTTCTATTTCATCAATATATATATATATGATGAAAAGAATATTATATTTTTTTATAGAACATGGGTTCTATAAAAATATTCTATTTCAAATCATGCCAAGGATATAGCCATTCATATTGAATGATTAAACTTGTAAGTTCACAATTCTTATTTTTTTAATTGTTTAGAGTGTCTGGTTATAGAGTCAATTTTTCTAAAAATCATTAATATTAATACAAAAAATAATGTTAGTTTAAAAAATAAACACGTCAATCACATTAACAAGAGAGATAAGATGTTTGAAAGTGAAACATAAAAAATTGATTCATTTATTCTGTATATTTAAATGGTCCTATAAGGATCCTATACCTTTTATCATATAAGTATCCAATTTTTTTCTATAGATATGTACTATATTTAATTTAAAGACAACAATTTATTTGAATATTATAAGTGGTGATTTTTTTATGTTTTTGTAGCATAGTTGTTTCTACATTATATATATTTTACAAAGCACATTAACCCAGTTAATAGAAATTGAATTACATTATTTTATGGAAATAAATATTATATATTTAAAGATTTTATGATAACATAACTGTTTTCTATTATATTTTACATGCCCAAGTCTATAATAAATGGGTATACTACTTATAGAGAAGGTACTATGATGAATGTGAATGATATAAAGAATATAAAAAATTATGGACTTTTTATGATATAATTATTTTATCACATTTCAAGAAGGAATTTATCAATTTAATGGGAATTAACATAGTTATATAATTATAGTCCATATTTTATAATATATATGAAGAAAATGTTAAAGTGAAAGAATAAAAATTATAGCTTTGTATTTTAATGCATGGAGACATTTGAGCGCATGATGAAGTATCTATAGATAAGGTTTTACAAGATTTATTTAATTTGAGAGAAACATTTGAGGGTTTGGAAAAGCTATTAAATATTCTATTATAATTAAAAATATATTTAATGTATTGCAAAAAACATTTTATACAAAGTTATATACACTTGTCAAGAATTATATTAACTATATTACAATAGATAATTTTCATAACATGTTGATTCATTATGAAATGAATAATGGAATCAGTCATGAGAAGAATATTAAGGTTGAAAAGCCCATATATTTTAATGACATGAAGTAATATAAATTATAGAGATAATTAAATAAATACGAAGGGAATTCAATAAATGATGAAAATATTGTGATAATTTTTAACAAGATGATGTCATTTATTTCAAGTAGTTCTCAAAAAAGTGGATAAAATTAATGAGGAAATATTCAATTTATGTGAATAAATTGAAGATATATTGAACATTTTTTATACTAATATTCAAAATTTTATGGAATAAGATGATAAATATTAGCTGATGAGAAGTTTTTCAATGGAGAAATATTTAATGTTTAAAAAATCACAATTTTATTCCAAGAGAAAAGGCAAGACATTCTAAAAATCCAATTTTTTTATTTGATGCAGATGATGAAGAAAGTTATTAAGATTAAATTGAATTTGATATTCCATGTGATGTTGAAGATAATTTTTTGATCACTAAATTAAAAAATGTCAAGTTCACTAAAAATAAAGATAGTATTAACTAAATGGAGGAAGTAAGTAAGTGGGAGTTTATGATGATGCAAATCATAGAGGAGTTTCATTCGAAATCTCAAAGTTTTATCTATAAAAGAATTATTTTAAAAAATCTCAAACATAAAATAAAATTAATACATCCTATGCTAAAAAATAATCATTGTTATTTAATGTAAATTAATCAAAAAATTGTTTCATATTAAAGAGATTAATCTAAGTAAAATATAACAAACAAAATTTTAAATAGAATTAAAATTATCATTAAAATATTCAATAAACACTACTATGACGAGAAATTTAAATGAACAAGTTCAATTTTAAATTCTATAAATATATTTATGATTTTTGAGAAATATCAAAGGGAATAGTCAAGGGTTATGTTGACTTAATGAATATTTAATTTTACATGAATTATATAATAATTCATTTAAATTTCGAATAAGGAATGAATTTTTTAGAAGAAAATTTAAATTTAATGTTATACTCT
Source organism: Viscum album (assembly GCA_963277665.1). Lineage (NCBI taxonomy): Eukaryota > Viridiplantae > Streptophyta > Magnoliopsida > Santalales > Viscaceae > Viscum > Viscum album. The sequence goes on along the minus strand of OY728131.1, from coordinate 224,974,577 downwards.
AAGGGGGTAATGATTTTGAATTTTGAGATGAAAATATAGAAAAATAGAATCTCTAAAAATGACACCGTGAATGTGAAACATAATAAAAATAAGAAGTTAAAATAACTCATGGAATAAGATTGATGAATAGAGTAATATATTGGTATTAATTCAAAAACTAGATTGAATAAAAATAATTTGAAATGAAATATCAAAAATTCGACACACTACATGTGACATAGTCTAGACAACAATCCATATATGGATGAAAACATTTATTTTATGGGTACTCTAGTGTTATAGTGGATTTTTTCATATTGAAAAAAGATAATGGTTGAAGTCGATATATTTATATGAACCCATGATATTTTAATGGGAAGAGTTGAGGTGGTGTCATCCCACTCCATGAATATAATTTTATAAAAGTATAAATTTCTGAAGTCAAGATGGAAAATCAACATTATATATTAAATTAATTGTTTTGAAAGTCATATTAATTGATTTTTTATGTAGATAATTTCGTTTCCATTTTTATTGTCCAATTCAGAATGAATTATAATGCTAGTATAGTTAACAATAAATATAAGAATGGAATAGTGAAAGATCTTATCGTGGATATTATATTAATGTCATGACAAAATAAAAATACATGGAATCTAGGATGTTGGTATTCATATCATATATTAAGTATCTTTTCCTATTAATTAATTTGCGATAAAGAGGATGTATCGGTAAATGTTATGAGGATTTTATAAGGAAAAGTTAAAATATTTTTCAAGTGAGAGATGGAAAACATTATTACTATTTGATCACGAAGGAGGTGAATTACTTATGGCCTCAATGACACGGTAACTTTTGATGAAATAATATAAATAATGTTACTTGAGAAAAAATTGTTCACAATTTTCATATTTTAAGGTAAATAGTGGGAATAATTTATTTTATATATATGTTGAAAGGTGAATATTATTAACACATCACACAATAAAGTTGATATTTAAATATCTCATACATAGAAACTTTTTCATTCAGATTTTGGTTGGAATGTTTGAATATATATATATATGATTTTTTATCTCTATTATTAGTTAATTAACTAAGATAACATATATTGTTTTTATAAAACACTAATTAATTTCTTTGAATTTGTTTAAGAGTTTTAAGATATATATAATAAAGATGTGGTTTCTCATTAAAGTGAATTAGATTAGACATTGGGGATGAGTTCTCTAGTGGAAAGATTCAATTTTATTTAGATATTAAAGAAATCCAAAATGATATTTTTGAACTATATTCCCCCAAAAAACATGTGTTTTTGGGATAGATCAATTGATGTTTGGTGGTGATGAAGCAGATGATGGTGGTAGAGCATGTGACTTCACGACAATTTTAGATAAAATGATTTGGACAGGGATATGTATCCAAAATCATTACTTAAATCATCCATATTATAGAATGTATCCTTTTAAAATATATTACAAGAATTATATAATATTTAACTATTCAATGGTGTTGGGATGTACTTTTATTATAAAATTTAAAAAGAAAACATGGTTATGTTTGAGAAAAGAAGTGTCGTAGGGTTTTCCATGTTTATCTTATAAATGAATGATGATATTTTTGATTTAATAAGTGAGTGAGAAATATTATTTATTGTGATTCTATTAAGGTGTAAGAATAATAATTAAATAAGTTTATAATAAAATCAATACATCCCAATTGTGATGTATATATAGTAGAATTTATTATATAACTAGATTAAAATTCTTGAAATGATGATGATTAATGTGAATTTTCACAATTGAGATGATTATTAAAACTTATAAAGAGACTATTAATAATAACATTTAATTCATAAAAGGTTTTGAAATAAATTAATGGTTATTATTATCATCGGTTGTCATGGAAAAGTTATTTACACTAGGAGAACATTGATGATGTAATCAAATACTTCATCATTTTCTCAAGTCAAAAAAAAGATGTGTAAGTGATTTATTGAATCATCATGAAAGAGTTAATGCTAATAATACAGAATTAAATGAGATTGATAAGAACCAAACATGGTAATTTTTACCTAATCCAACAAATAATATTATTATTAAATGAAAGTGTGAATTTTGTATCATGTTCAAATAAAAAGGAGAATTGATGAATAATATATTATGAATCATTTTCAAAGGTTAATCTAAAGTTAATGGGATTAAATTTTATAATTTATTCAATTTTGTTTCAAGTATTGGTACCATTATAATTTTCTTTCTATCTCTTCTCAAAAATGGAACGTGATATTCAAAGAGGATTTCAGGTCGGCCTTCATAAATAGGGAGCTTGAAGAGAAATTTTAAATAGAGAGATTGGACAATTTATTTCTTAGATATGAGAAATAAGAATTTTTTATTTAGATAATTTACTGTATAGGATGAAAAAATATCCTTGGTCATGGTATCCAAAGCTTGGATCACTATTCAAGGAACTAAATTTTCAGAATGAATGAGTGTAATAAATCCTCTATATAAAAGAAATTAAATAGTAATCTCCCATTACTATTTTCAATGTTTATAATATTATATTTTATAAAACTTAATATAGTTGTTTCAAGCTGTTTTCCACTCAAATGATTAACTTTGTTTGAGATATCAATTCTATGAATTTCTCAACAGGAAGATCAAAATTCACTTTCTTAAAGGAAGTCACTGTAGAAATTTTGTTTTTTTATTATATAGCATAGTATAATTATAAATTAATTATAGTGGAAAAAATAATAAATAAAATTTATGAAGGTAATGATGTTAATTAAATAGAGTATTAAAAAATAGCCTAATGTTTACTATATTTAATTTATTTGGGATGTACATTATAGATAATGCCACGTTATTTTCATTGTATCAATTCTTGGTTTTTAAATCCCACTTCAATGTTGAAAAGAGACCTATAAGATATATCTAAGATACACTTGATTTTGGGTGAACATATTTTGGCATAGGAGTGTTCTATATCCAAAGATTCACTAATATTGATTTAGTTAGAAGTATTGAATACTTGAAGTTTAAATTTGGTGGAATATTATTTAATGAGAAATATGAGTGGTTATACACACAAAGAGGTAATTTTCAACTAATTTATGTATATTTTAAGTGAATTATGTGTTTACTATTTATTATTTGACATAATTAATGTAGATGAGAACACATCTTGAAGAAATCATGGTTGAAGTGATGTTACCATTAAAATTGGTCTATAATAATCAATTAACAATGAGTTTTTTAACGAATCCATTTATGTATTATTGATAAAAGAATGTATATATCTAATGTGACTTTATAAAAAAATTATTGAGAAGGTTTCACTAAATTTGGAGTTTTCGATATAAATGATCAAGTGGCCTATGTATTTTCAAAACCTTTTTCAAGTGATTGATTTCAATGGTTAATGTTGGTGATGGTAGTTCAAACTCATTATTCTCTAGGATAAGTTTTTCTCATCCTTCCCCACTTGTTATTTGGATTTTATTTCAAAGGTATAAAAAAATTTAAAGATAAATCAAATGATTTATTTTCTTAAATTATGGAGAAATATCAGATTAAGTATAATTTAATTTCTCGAGGTAGTTCTTGAAAAGGGGAAAGTTATGAGTTTATTGAAACATATTGTATGTGTGTAAATATATTATTTAATTTTGTGTTTGTGAATTAGTTTTTATTTGGAATATTTTAATTTTATGTTTGGGTATGAGAGCCATGTGTTTTATTTAATATATTCATATTATTTTTTTAAGAATACGATATAATATTTGAAGTATAAGAGTCTGAGAAGTGGATGTAACTTAATTTTATGGAATACATTGATATTATTGGTTATCATTATTATTTCCCATACTTATTTCAATTATTAAGGATAAAAATGATTTAATGTTGATTAATTTCTAAGTTTGAATTATATTTTTTTCATCGTTGAAAAAAATTCAAAGGGGGATATTATTATAATCAAAAATATGTTTGAGAGTGAAGACACCTCAAATTGATGTTAGTTTTATAAATGCATAGATTGTTGGTTTGAGATATGCTAAAGTTAATGTTATTTTGGACATTTGATTCGTCTTTTATTTCCAATTTTTTTCAATACATGAATAATATTAACATTTAGCTTAATCTAGATGATTGTTTTGAGGTGAATGTCATCTATATGTTTTGAATATTTTTGAGGAAGTGTGTAGGTGAAGTGTAGTGTTTAGAGTTTTTTAAGTTAATTTTGGAAATATTATTTCATGGTTATTTCAAAACAAAAATTTATTTTTCTTCTTCATAGGAATATATAGAGTGTTAATCAGAAAATGGGTGATTAGGATGTTGTGGTTCTCGTATGTTTTTACTATAAACTTTATTCACAATGGGGAGTTCTCATTATTTTGTGGTTTGATGTTTCTAGTCCGGATCTTTTCTAGATATATGAAAATGGAGAAAACACTATTTCATGATCATATACTATTGGAAATTGTATAAAGGTGAATTTTTGAAACTTCCAACTTGGGTTGTTGAAGTGGGGAGCTGGCCGTGGTCCTTTTCTAGAAGCTAAAATGAAAATTTTAGTATGTTGTGGTCATATCATCCTAGAAATGGTTACATTGATTTGTTGTAATGGTTCATCATTCCACAAGATCAAATATCATTGTCTCCCTTCTTGTAAGAAAAAATTGGAATGAATATGACATAGTCAGTTGTAGTTGGATGTGCAGATAGAGTAGTTTTAGAATATCTTTGGGTAGTTCAATTTTATTATGTTGTGGTGACCGTCACCACACTATAGTCAGTACGAAAATCTATATTTGAGTTATTTTTGAGGATTTAACTCTAAGGATAACTTATAATATAAAAAATTTCAATAAATTAAGTCCATAATTATTATAAATGATTACTAAAAGAGTTTTATTGATTCATAAACACTAATAAATGTTGGATAATTTGAGAATTGAAGTATTTTATTAAATTTGAATTTGAAATTAAAATTTTCAATAAAATATGAATATTTAAAATAAGTGAATTACACACACACATAATATTTTTCATGATTTTATTGGTGTGTAATAGGTAAAAAAAATTAAAAGGCACCAAAAATTAAAGAATACGTGCATAGGATCTTCACCAAATCATTTCAATATTTTAGAACACTTAGATATGAATATTGTGGACAACGTGATGAGAATTATTTATGAATTGTTAGTGAATTGATATTTTGATATTATTCTTATCAATTAACCATCATACATAAACTCCTTCATTAATATTTATATATTAAGAACTGTACTAGAGTTTGGTTATTAAAGAGTAGTTTTTACCCTTTGGTTACAAATTTATTGTATGAAGAAGTGAAGTAGAAAAAGAGTTTTTCTATAAAAAATAGAGTTAATATTAGTAGTTTAAGATTAACTTTGTTTTATTTTTTATATTTACATATTATATTATGTGGGATAGTGTTGAATTGTTTAGGATGATTTTTTTTGTAGAAACAATGAATATATTAACCATACTCATATGTATCTATGGTGATTAGTGGATTGTATGATATAAGTTTTTTGTTATCATTACATTAGTGTATCCATTTATATTAAATGGAGAACCTTGTAAATTCAATGTCCCAACTCTGTTTCGATTTTTTTAATGTTTGTTGTTATATAATTAAGGGTTTATAACAATTAATATTATAATAATTGAAAGAAGCATCTCAAAATAGTAAGTAGCTTGATCAATTTATTTGGGTTTAATAGTTATTATATAGTGGAAAATAAAATAAAGTTATTTTTTATTCACCAACCCTCTCAATAAATTTAATAGAATAATTCCCTTTCATGAAATAGTTAAAAAATGTTATCTAATAAGTACTCCTTATAGCACATTTCGAAAATAACATCCTATACATCTTAAATATTGTTTAGAGTTACCATATAAATTCCTCTTCATGGTAGTCCATTGAAAGGTCATTAACTTATATTATTTTTCCTTATACTGGGAAACATATACAAAGATTCATTTATCCCATGACCCTATTATTTTAGATTCTCAAATTCTATAATGTTTGAATATTTACTTGAAAATTTTGTATTTTTGTAATTTCTTAGATGCCCAATAAAATTCTTAATTTTTTGACTATATTATTATTTTTCTTCTTCAAAATTATATAGAAATATTTAATATACTCAATTTAATCTTGAATTTTATCATAGATATACTTATACTAATCTAAATATGTATTTTTAGACTTATAATCAGGTTAAAAAAATTTATTAATAAACTCCATCCAAGAAATAGATATTTTTTGATTAATTATTTTATATGGTGACTTCCCATGAAAATATATCATCACTAAAGTAGCTTGAATATTTTATTTCTTTACTATAATATCTTTATGAATTTTTGGTCATTCCTATATTTATTTATTTTTGGGTTGTCACGATTGTAGCGTTATTTCCTTATGCACTACAAACATGTAAAATCATAGGAATAAAATTTTTATATAAAGTGATACATTTTATCTTCTCCCCAATTTTATATATACTATTATCTCTTATTTTACATTTTTGGAATACTATAATTTTATTAAATAAAATATTTCTGTATTTATAAATCTATAATAACGTTTCATTAGTCAATTATAATTCAACAATATCATAAGATTCTGTGTGTAGAACATCAGTAGATTTAAATGAGACTCCACTTTAATTGTTATTATCCTTTTAAAGTAGGTTTTCCATCACAATTTTATATTTTTTAAATGAACTAATGAGTTCATTGATTAATTATTCTTCAAGGATACATCATTCATCACTGGATACCTTCTTTTCATTCCATTTCATTATTAAATTTCGTATAATACTTTAATCCAACATTGTATTTTATATGGTTTCTTCTAAACCAATTATCCCATTCACTATCTTATTGAAATTATGAAACTTTTACTCAACAATTTCATTTTCATGCATCAGTTCTCAATTTCCTATGATTTTCACAGTAATGTTTTTACATTCTATTGTGTGTTACTTTAACTATTATATAAAAACCATATGGTGTCATAAATCCATAAATTTATAATTAAAAATATAATTAACTACCACATTACCAGTAAGTGTATCGATATAAACTCTTGATTTTAGTAAAAAATTATAGTGATCAATGATTCATTTGGTGAGGTTGGCATCTATTCATGTTTTCAAATGAAAAGAATCTTTTTTATAAATATATAGATCTAAATAAGGTATCTATCCATATTTGGAACCTTTAATAACCATGAAACAATGATGTTTACCTTATACATGTTAGTGTTCATGATAAAGGATATCATAATTAGATATATACTATAGATCCAATGCTCTAATAAAAATTAATTTCATATATATTATCACAATACAATCAATATGGGTTGGGTGAATTAAAATTTAAAAAATATGTGAAATTCATATTTTAAATTAAGGATCACATAATATATATGTAGTGGATTAGATCAAAGTGATCCTAATCCATTCATCAAAAATTCCCTTATCATCAAGAAAGGTTGATCATAATTATATTTCATATTTTTTGAAAGCATGTCACTTCCCATTACACTATACATTTTCTAATAGAGACATAACCATAAATTATATCTTTTTGGTTAGGATGTAGGAATAATAAAATTATTCTTTTTAAGGAGGTATAACATAATCCCGGAATAATATTTGTGTAAGGGAAAACAATAAACCAAAATTACAAATAAATTATAAAAAAATTGAGTGAAATAATAAAAATATTGAAAAACCAGAGTAGAGTAATATATATTGTATTTATTTTAACTTAATATCATAGTACACATATTATGTATTTTAGTATTTTTTAAATCATTTTTTGAAGAAACATAATTCATTGATTCTTATTTCTTTTTCATGCTTTATAATCATTTTTTTAAGATTATCACTATTCTATTAAAAATAATTATTTTTATTTTTTATAATGATGAAATTCGCATTGCTATCATAATTTGAACTACACTTTGTAGTTCTTTCTAAAGTTTTCTTCATCTGACCTTGAATTTTAATGCGTTGTGCAGATGATGTTACTATAATAAGAATTAAAGTAAAATGTTACCCTATTTTTACAATATTATTGTTCAATAAATTACAAAATTAGTTCATCCATTATGTATTTCTTTGGTTTGTTGTTGTGCATTAGCACTAAAAGACCATTTGGGTATACTTTTTCAGTATAAATTTGGTATTCGATCATTGTAATCATTTACATGGAAGTTTAACATTCTATATTTCTCTTTTCAATTGAATCATTCTCCCAGTTCCAGTATGTAATATATCTTACATATGACATAAAATAATTTAATTACTGTAATATAGAATGAATTAGGTAATTATATTCCAAAAATTTTTTATATAAAAACATTGAAATGATTCTATAAAAAATACGAATTATTTATCTTCTCTTTTCTATATTAACAATCTTGAATCTTATAAGGTTTTAATTATAGTACCTTTTTTATAGAAAAAATAAGCATAAAATAATATGGTTATTAGAATTTTATAAAGTTTCGAGATATTAATAAATTATAATGACCAAGTCAATCCTAGTGCTATTAAAATAGTGTATCACCATGGATTACGTGGATCATTTATAAGATGTATTGGGTTAATTACTATATAAAATCCATGAAAACAAACCAGTTCTTGGATGTTCATGCATAAGGATTTTGATGTATATGAGTGTGAAATGATAAATCACAATGTAATAAATAACCCAAAATTCAGTTTATCTTAAATTAAAATGATATTATTCTTATCAAAACCAACAGGAACTAGTTTATGGATCTGATTTCTAGTTTTAGTAAACAAGATTACAATAGATCTAGAAATTGTTTTGGGAATAAATCAATACCCACAATCTATCTAGACCCTAATAATTGGTTTATAACTTATTATTTCGAATGAACCAGATTGCTAAAACTAGATGTTTCTTCCAGAATTCATGCATGGAAAAAGTCCTACAGATGGTACAAATATCCACAACACCACACAAGCACAAAATTTGGAACTAAGAATACCTCACACCATATCTATCTTATTAATTACAAAAATATGTCTTCAAATTCTAGAATTTAATCAGATATTATTTTCTAAAAAAATGAAATGTAAAGAACAAGAATATTAAGAAATAAATAGAATAAGAATAAAAAGAGTGAATGGTGTAGTTTATAATGAATCCTACTCTATGTTAAAAAATTTCAATCTTTAAATGAGAAGAGAAAACTGGGTTATAAGGGAACCATATTCTAAAAATCTATACAAACCACACGAGTTTCAAGGGAGAATATTATGAAAACCCACATGAATATGGATGAAACTTCAATAATGCCTATTGAAAAAATATTCTTCTAGAAGTGATTATTTTGGAATTTCCCCCATTGGACTGGATTCCACTAAAATATAATATTGTTCTTTTAAAAACAATGAAAAATTTCCTAAACCATTTTTTTATAGAGGTTATCAGTATCTCCAATCATATTTCTCTAGTTTCACCACAATCAGAACTCTATTGTTGACCCATCACATGTTCAAGGTAACTGGATAATCACCACTAACTCAACCAATATATCAAGTTAATTGTTCATTCGTTGGTTTCTCCTTTTCCCTTACCATATATCATACCAAACTAGGGGACTACAATCCACTATATTTTTCACATCTATGATATAATATAGATGACTCTCTACTTATATATTAATATATTTAATCTCTTTTGATTAAGATTACATATCCTTTGATTACCCAAGACTAAAAATAATTAATAAAAGTTTTACCCAATATATCCTCTATTCCTGGAATTAGTTTCTCTTTGACATTATTGCTTCCTCTAAAAATTACATGCTGCTTCCAAAATATTATCCTATATCACTTTCTCCAAAACATAGATGATTTTATTAATACTATTGGACTAGATGGAGAATTTAATTCGATTAATTCGACCTATAGTTTATATTAATTCGCTAAGTTTCATTATTTAAATAAATGTTCTATAAGTTCTAAAAACATAACCAAGAATAGTTTTTACACCAAAACAAAATAATATCCCACTTGAGATCCATTTTTAGAGGTTAAACCTAACATTATACGCCTTGAAGAATATTTCCAAGTATTTCAACAATGAAAATGTAGCCAAATTATAAATTAAATATTCTATTCTCCCTTTGTTTACAGTGTCAACATGGTCCCCCAACTTTCCCATAATAATCCATTCCCCACTAAGAGAAAATCACCATAGAATTTTTAGAATCTGACCACCTATTCTGTACAACCATGAAAACTTTTGAATGCATCAATTAAATCTATCCAAAGATAATATGCCAAAAACACCATACTAATTTATTGAAACACCATCAATAATATTTTCCATGTACCATGTCAATGATATGCCTCCTTAATGAAACTATGTCCAAAAAAATATACCACTGATATTTTATAAAATGAGTGATTGTAGTACAAGTTAATTCAATGTTACCACTCTAATTGACCTCCCAAAAAACTTCTTCTGGAAGGTATGGTTTCATCAGACTATTATAATCCCATATCTATGACACCCGAGATCCAAACTCATAGATATTGTGCCATAAATTTAAAAAATACATATACACTTTGACACCTATAGTAATAGTATAGATATAAACATCCTTAATGAAAAAATTAATAATGAACAGTTTATCTATTATATTATAAATATCCTTTCAGGTTTAGATCATTAGAGAGTTTTGGAAAACATAAAATAATAAGTCCTATATTATTTATATAAAAAAGTTCATTTTTTACTATATAAAAAACTAATTAATCCATAATGAGTCTTCAAAATCTTCTAAAAAATATTTCACTTGTTCTATCCCTCTAAAAATGCCTCATGTTCTTATTTCCTTCAAAACATGGGTAATGAAAATATAATAAAGGTGTGAGATCAAATGACTAGTAATGAAAAAATGTAACTAAAGCTGTAAAAAACATAAGTACAATATGAAAGGAAAACATAATCTAAATAATTCCATAAAAAACTAAGATCATTCTATATCATTGAGAATTAATTAAAACATGGATATCAATAATACTAATGTCATATTGAAGGAATTCATATTTCCAGACATTAAAAACTTGTTGTCAAGGACTTTTTCAAAGACACTATCCAATCATGGGAAGAGGTATATAGTAAATCCCAACCTCTTTTATCTCGAGATACCTATTAATGCATAGAGAGACTATATGTTTCTGGGCGCCCTTTTAGTTTTTTAATTTCAATTCATTAACCATAAGAGTCCATAATACATTTCATACCACTATTAAAGGAACCATTGGATAAATAAAATTATATATTTCAGTAAAATGAGGAATCCGAATTATCAATACCTGATTAACCTTCATCAATAGTTTATAATCATTATAAAATTTAAATGTTTTTCCCAATGTTAATAATAGATATAGCATGATCATAACCCATCCAGATAAAGAAGGTGGATATTAAAATGAAAGATAGTTAAATTTCCAATAACCATTCATTTAGGAATAAAAATATATAGAATTCCAATTCATCATCCCATGTGAATAAATGTTACAGAATGATAAAAACCTCTCTATAAAATTAGGTTGGATGGTTTAATAATAAATAATCATATTTCCAATAATCACTTTCATTGAAATTAGAGATACATATTACTTTACCCATTTTAATAAACGTGATAACATGACTGTTACCTAACTATAAAAATATATTGAATTATTTAAAAGGAAAATAACTCTAGTGTAAAAAAAGAAACATTCAATGATGCTAGCATGAATGAAAAATATCATTTGAAAATATTTCTTGAATGATACTCCCCAAGAAGGGATCATGAATTGGATTTTTTGGTACAATGAGTTCATTCCACCGAAAGATAAATTCACCTGAGAGTATAAATAGTGAAACATGAACCCTGTTAGTGAAAATTATTTTGAAAAAAAAGGGAAATTTATTTGAATTCATAAAATATCCATTAGAAATGTTTTTTAAAGTTGATGTAAAATAGGACGTTACATGTGATTTAAATTTTTTTTCAAAAGTTTAACTGAAAAAATTTTTAAACTAATTAATTTTAAAAATTAATATTAAAAAATATTCTTTAATATCCTTTTTTTTATCCTGGAAAAATTTGGGGAGGATGAAAAAACAAATGAAAGTGAAATAAAAACAACATTTTAATATCTTAAAAAATAAATTTGTTCAAAATTCACAATATATAAAGAGTAAAAAAATAATCATTTGTACCAAAATATATTTTCCCCATATTTTTATATAAATTAATTTAAAATTAAATATTAGGGTGTTAGAATCTATTAATTGAAAAAATATGTTCAAAAATATAAAAATTTAGTCAATAAAATGAGACTTGATTACCAAAATTCCTTATGAGCAACATATACCAAGAAGTATAAAATATTTTTCAAATGATTTATGTGGTATAGGAATGTATATATCTATAAAAAATGATATAATATCATAAAAAAATGAAAGTGAATATGTACCCAACTTATATGAAATAAGACTAAGATAATAATCCAAACTAAAGAAAAAAAAGTTGAGTTACAATTTTTTTAACATTTTTGGAAACAATTGAATTAATAGCCTCATAAATAAGGAAAAATTATTTTGATAGTAAATCACATGAAATAAAAATATATTGATAATAATATATCCATGGGTAGTGAATACACCATAAAAATAAAACATGGTAGAAAAAATTTATTATATCTCAAAGAATCAGAATTGAGACCAATAAAACCCTTACTAATTTGGAATCTTTCAAATCAAAACCACATAAAAGAGAGGTATTTAAATTGATCATATAATAACATTATTAAAATGTTATTCCTGATTTTCTATCTCAAATAGGTAGTATATTCACCACATAAATCAATTTAGATATATAATACCAAACATTTATCAAAGAGAGGAATGTCTAATGAAAACCATGACCTTGTTTCATTGCTTGGTTGATGAATCTATAGCCTCCTATAGAACAAAAATTTATAACTTAATAATTTATTTAATATAAATATTCATATATATATATATATATTATGTTTTATGATTCTCATTTATGGTTAGTTTTACGGGTATATTGGTTAGTTGTAACCTATTTCATCTATCGTCTGTTAATAAATTTCATAATTCCTATATATTTTACAATGTTTATATCATTACACATTATTTTATTACTAGTTGATAATTAATATATCATTTAATATATTTTAATATATAAATTATATTCATTAATTACTCTATTAAATGTTTCCATAAGTGTTTTCGTTGTGCTTCATGAAAAAGGAATCTGTGTCGACCTATTTCACTGATTTTAGTGAATAATGATAACAATTTAATAATAAGTTAAATACCTAATATAGTATTTACAAAACCATATAAAAATCATGATTTTATTATTATATTATAATTATATTTGTATTTATGTTCCCATATTCATCCATGAAATAGTTTTATAGAATCATTCTTGTTAGTGTTCAAACTATTCCAGACCTGAAAACACTTTAACTCGATGGGTGAGTATGGTAAAAGTCGTGTTTATTTCTACATAATATCATTATGAAAGAATAATAATTTTTATTAAATTTTTATGTTTTTAACTATATTTTATTATTTTTGGATATATAATGAAAATATAGATGAAAGATGAAGAATTGTTCTTCGTTGTGGCAGTTTTCCACCCACACACATGATTGACATAACTTTGTTTTTTGTTGTGGATTGAAATAAATAAATAATGGTTATAAACTTAATATATAAATATATAAGTATACAAATGGTGTTGAATTTATCATAATATTAGTGATATAATATATTTATAAGAGTAATATTAGGAACATAAACTTATGAAGGAGACAATACATATGTTGGAGACTTGATCTTTCATCAGAATACTTCTATGAATTAAAGTGATTAGGATGAAATAGTGTGTATAGGGGTTTATTAATTATGATTGGATTATATCAGATGAAAAATTTCATAATGTCAATGTGGAATATAATGGTTAAGTGTAACTTTGAAAGGGTGTAAATTACATCCTTTGAAAATAGAAGAAAATGTATCTTTTTGAAGCACTCATCATTTTTCAATAATTCCACAAAACTATTCAATAATCATTAAAAAAATTATACAAATATGGTTTTTGAGTTATGATATGGTCAAAAATCATCTCATACAGAAATTATGATACAAGGTAAGAGTGATTTATGGCTATTTTTTTTTTACTTTTAGCATTTTAACCAAATTAATCTCTACTATAGTAACTAGTTTTTAACTATTTAATTTTATATATCATTAAATATACAGGGTAAACCATATTACATATTTTTTATTTGTTGAAACAATATTTAATCTCTGTTTAATCTAATTAAGTCTCTAAATTATATAAAATTAACTCTTATAGTAAAACATTTTATATATAGAAAAACACTTTTTGAAGAAAAATATTATTCTCATCTTTAATTGTTATTAATATTATTAAGTAATGATTAATCATTAAATTAATGTTAATATATATATATATATGTTTGACCATTACATTAGAGCAATCCTTTAAAATATTTAAATATAATTTATAAGATAAATTTTATGTTTCGTCATTAAAACAATTCAAAAGTTTCATTTTCACCTTTAATGTTGTATATATATAGAAGGACGGTAAATTACTTTTTATGGTTAAAAGTGAAATTAAATTTTTTTGATAATTTTAACATGATCATATAAAATATTATATCTATTTAATCAAATAAAAAATTTAAAATTACGGACATTAAATTTAATGTTAGTGCATATAACATAATAAAATTAGTTTTTTGAAAAAGTATATTTTTAAGAATAATGTATATGTATAGAAAAAAATTGTACATTTTATTAATTATCATGATATTATTAAGATTATAATTTTTCAAAGAATATTATTTTATGTTAAAATAAATTGAAAAACTAATTTTCCCATTTGTAAATTTAATTATGGAAATTTATGAATAATTGGTTCCTAAAAAATTACTTGATTTTTTTAAAATGTTTTTTATGGTTTATATATATTTATAATAATAATTTTTATTCTTTATTTTACTTTTCAAATATTTATTTTGTATTCAAAAAAGTAATGGAAAATTATAATCCTTATAAAAGTGATAATATTATAAAAATCAATATTTTTAATTATTCAACCAAAACCCAATTATCTAAGTAAAATCCCAAAAATTTAACTTAAGCTAGTTTTGTTATTATAAATAAAAAATATTTTTATATTTTAAAATCAAATTACTAAAATTTATAAATTTAGTATTGTGAAAAAATCATATAATATAATGAAAAATCATCTTTATTAGGAAATGATTTATTCAAATATTAAATTTTATTATTCTCATTTTATATCATTTACCAAAAAAAATTAGTATAATCCAATTTTTAATGTAAAAAATAATTTATCATTATTAAAAAATGTTTCTTCAAATAGAAATACATAATATATAAAAATTATTTTTTTAGAAATATTATTTTCTAAATAATAAATGATCTTATTAGTCATTTTAGATAAACTAATTGAATTTAAATCATATTAAAAGTAAAATTTATTATTATATATATATATTTTTCATAAATAAGTTACTCATTTTTTATACCACTAATTCTATAACTAGGTTTTAATGGTCATAAATAAATATTAGTTTTTTTATCTAAATAAATCATAGTTTTTTTTATGTTCGGTATTGTATGTGGTGAAACCTTTAAAACACATAGATTTATTTAAACGTAATCATTTATTAATATCTCAGGGTTTTACATTCCCCCCATAGATAAATTATATCTATTCAATTTTAATTATTACTTGAAGAAAGTATTTGAGGGTATTCTTAATACATTCATCATTCGAGATATAATCTATAATATGACATCTACCATACTATCTTTGGCTATATCAAGTTACTTATCCTTTTTTCAAATAAACATTATCCATTTATACAATCATATACCCAAGTATGTATATAGCCTTTTCAAATATTATAAATAACATAATTAGATAAACTTCACAAAAAATATCGTGAATCATTTTTTAATGCCAAGGTAACCAATACTATCTCTATTACTTATTTATTATAAAACCGCCATTTATTATCTAAATAATATGTACATATTTGACCGATGAATTATCCATACCTCAATCATGTGTTCACCAATATTTTTGTAAAAATGTACAATATTATCAAAAAATTAGATTTTAAGGTTTTTCAAACCATTTAATATATGTTTCCATAGAATTAATGAAAAACTACTAAATAAAAATCCATAAATATTTTAAATAATCATCATAAAATTTAGAATATATCAGAATATCATTGATATCTATTAATCATTAATGAAAATGTCTTAGAGTTTTAAAATTATTAATCCCACCACCTTATAAAAAAATAGGAAAGTCACCTTTTCTATCATAATAATAATGTAATAAATTTATCAACCATTTATGTATACTCCATTATTAAGTTATAAGACATAATAGTTTCTAGATACATACATTTATTATATGCATCATTATTATCCTATTTCATCAAAATAATAGTACCATAATGTTTATAATAATATTAAAAATGTGAAAACATCATTTTTAATGTTTATTCCATTATGAAACCGTTATTTTTAATATACGATACTTTTAGATCAACCTATGAAACTCCTTGTTCAATCTTTGGTTATCCATTTTCATTTTTTATTAGTCTCTCTAACCCAATTAGTTAACATCTTTCTTAAATCATTAATAATGGTATATAAAGAGAATGTGATTCAACAATGTATATCTCCTGGTATATTCTATCCTAGTGTGCAGTTTTATGATCCATTAACCATTCACCATAGTGATGGTCGAGTCAATTATAAATAAACCATTTTTGGGTGATGTTCCTCAGATGCATTTGTAACACATCCACATCCACATTATATTATATATAAATGGATGTATTTCTCTAAAACCAATATAATACCCAGTCTACAAAAACAAAAGTATGTTATCCAATAATTATAATTATTCCAATGGTTTTTACTAGGGTTCTATCATACTAATCCCCAAAAAAATGTATTTTGTAACCTTATCGTTAAATCATATTCTATCCTAAATGGTTATGTATACCTTTTAAATTGTGATCAATATCTATATATCAATCCTAAATTTATCCCCAATATATATACTAATCTCCAATGTTAACTGAATAACTACTTTTATACCAACCATAACACCCCGAATCTACACTCCTAGTCCTAGTTCTATAAAAACATACATTATATAATTACTTTTATACTAACTATAAAATCCAAGATACAACTATACTCAAATAAAAATTAAAATTTTTATTACATCTCTTACATACCAAGGTTATTTTCTGTATTATAGGTATATAGAATTATAAAAAAACATAAACTAATTAATACCTTGGTATTCGTATCAAATAGATTTTTTTCAACATATAAGAAACTACTTAATCCTTAATGAGATTTCAACATCTCAATAATATTATCTCACATATGTTATCCTACTAAAGATGTCATTTGTAATAAATTTCCTTATAACCAAGGGAATGGAAACATAATAAAGGGGTGTACTAAATAACTCAATAATGGTAGCATGTAACTGAAGCTATAAAAAACAAAAACATAACATGGAAGGAATAAATTATCTGACTTATTCCATAATCAGAAAAAAAATGAGTGTATCCTATATCCATGAAAAATATTGAAAACATGGATATCAGAAATACATATCTATTAATGATGTAACTCATAATAAAAAAAATTAAAATCTCATTGTCAATGCCTTATTCCAGGACACCGACCAATAATATGAAGAGGAACACATTGAAACCCATTTTGGGATGTGTCATGAGACCTATCAATGTGTTAAGGGGTTATATAATGTTGGTCCCCACTTATCACTTATTTAAGTACATTTTATTCACCATAAGAAGAAAAAAACATTCATCCCAATCCTTAAGGATTCTTTGGATGAATAAAAAAATGAATTTCCATACAAAAAACAATATGGAATATAAATATATGATCAAACAATGTTATAAGTAAATAATCATAAAGAAATTTAATTACTTTTCTCATGTCAATAAAATGGATAAAAAGATTATAAAAAATCAAGGTAAAGAAGTTGGATGATCAAAAAATACATAATCAAAATTTTCATAAACATCCAGATTGGAATAATAGTATTAAAAATACAAATTCTTTTTCCAATGCTAATGATAGAGATAAAATGATCACAACTCATGAAGAGAAAGATTTTGGATGATGAAACAATACATAGTTTACTTACCATAGACCCACCTTATTTGGATAATAATATAAAGAACCCCAATTATTTTCCGCATGTCCAAAAGGGGATAACATGATCATAACACATCTATAGAAAAGAGGGGAATAGTAAAAAAATAAAATAAATCTAGTGTAATAAAGGAAACATGGTAGGATACTGATATATATGAAAATCATATTTGAAAAATAATTATTTTATGATAGCCCAAAATATAAGATCAGGACATGGATTTCGCGGTACTGTGAGTTTATTTCACTAAAATAAAATTATATATTAGAGTATAAATTGTGAGGAATAAACTCTATTTAAGAAAAATATTTTGAAAATGAAAATGGAAATCGAAGTGAAAACATAAAAGTGATTTTAGAAAACACTTTTAATGGTGACATAAAAGAGGAAGTTACGGGTCACTTAAAAATTATTTTTATAATGATGGTGTGAAGTTTTTTAAATAATTAAATTTGAAAAATAATTTTCAACAATTGGGCCCTGAAAATTAAAAAGGATTACCATAGATAAATGTACATATGAAGAAGAATCAAATCAAATTGAAATAAAACCCCCTTTTAATATCTTGAGAAATTCCTTTTTTCAGAATTCATATTTTTTAAAGAGTAAAAAACATTATTTTTTATATAAAAATATCTTTTTACCAATATAGGATTAGAAATTAACATATGATGAAATATTATTGTGGTATATTCTATTCATGTAAGAGATAATTTCACGATGAAATAATATAACTCATGGAAATGAGACTTGAGTCATCAAAAATCAGTATGGGCAACATCTCCAATTAAGCGAGAAGTATTCATCAAAGTATTTATATGAAATAAATTTATATATACAAAAATTGAGATAATACCACATAATCCCGTTAAAGGGATTAATATACCCAACTAATCTAAAATAAGTTTAAGAAAATTATCATAACTCAATGAAAAAGGTGAGTTACAAAACACCCATATTATTGGGGAAAAATGAATAAATAAAAAATTTATTAATATAACATAAAATGAGTATTAAATACGATGATATAAAAATTATATTAAAAAATATATATCTTTTCTCATTGAATGATCCATATAAATAAACCATGGTTCCAAAAATGTATTATATTTTAATGAATTGGAATCAACACCAAGAAAGACCTTATAATTTTTTAGAAATTCAATTCAAAAACCTTTGAAAGATATGGCTCATAATTTTATTATAAATACCTTTACTAAAATATAATTCATGATATTATATCTCAAATAGGTAGTTGATACACGACATACATTTAATTATTTTCATAATATGAAACATCTCGAAGAGAGGAATTTGAGGTGAAAACCTTTACAATGTTTCCCTTTATAGTTGATGACAGTCAATATTTTTATAAAATAAGCATAGATACCATAATTATATTTTTCATAACCTTATTAATATATATTAACTCTGATTTACATTATTTTTAACTATATATTTTGGTTACATTGGTTAGATATATAATATTTCAACCATCGGGTTTTAATTACATTCACTATTTTCAAATATTTTATTATGTTGAGATAATTACCAATTATTTAATACTATAAAAATAAGTAATATATATGTTAATATACAGTAATATATAACTTATATTTTTTTTCAAACACTTATATCATTCCAGGATTATCTTGGTTATTTTGTGTGAAAATGGAATCGATGTTGGCATATTTCTATGATTTTACAAAACAATGATATTACATTAATAATAAATTAAACTTTCAGTATTATATTTTTAAAAATATAAAAATTATTATTTTAATATTATTTAATAATATTATTATTATTTATTTTACCAAAGTCATATGTGATATATTTTTATAGCATCGTTCATTTAGTTGGTTAAACATACCCAAAGTTGAACACTGTTTAACTCGATGGGTGAATATGGTATAAGAGATACTGATTTTGATACAATGTCATTATAATAGAATAATAATGAAAATATTTTTATGTTTTTATAATTGTGAACCATATTTGAATATTTTTGGACAAATAATGAAATGTTATATGAAAAATGGAAAATGGTTCTTCATGGAGGTGGTAGTGAGTTCACAACCATGATTGACATTAATTTATTATTCTATGTGGATAAAAATGAATAAATAAGGGTTATAAAATTAATATAATAACATATATTTTTAATAATATTTCTATTATCATCAAATTATATATAAGTAAGATTATTTTTTGAGTAATATTAAGAAGAAAATCTTAAGATTGAGACAACACTTACATTGGAGACTTGATCTTTTCTTAGAATACGCCCTAGAATTGAAGGGATGAGGATAAATTAGTGAGTCCAGAGGCATTATGATTTGGAATTGGGTTATATTGGGAGACATATTTAATATTTTAATTTGATAATTTGTATGTGAAATGTACCTTTAAAGGTTGGAATTGGATTCCTTCTAAAATTAAAGGAAATTGGATTTTTGGAAACACTCATAATCATCAATGGTATTTATTTATTAAAAAACGATAAGAGTGGGTAAATGGAACTAAGAAAGTATGAAGTGATGTAGGAAAAGTGAGCCCACTATTAAAATATTCTTCCCCTCAAGACATGGAAATAACAATATATGACTTTTATGTTTTACTTTTATACTTGTTCCCAAAATAACATTTCTTATGGTAACTAGTTTTTAACTAAATAATTTTATAACTTATTAAATATAAAAGTTAAAACCTATAAATTTTTTTTATGTTTTGAAAATAAATTAAATATCCATTTAATCAAAAAATGTCTCTAAATGAGAGAAATTTAAATTTTTATTTAAAATAAATCATATATATAAACTATTTGGTAGAAAAATGATGTTTTTTCTATTAGTTGTTTTGAACATTTAATATTATTGATTAACCTTTAAATGAGTGTCAATGTGTTTATATATATGTTAAGAAATAATATTACAGTCATCATTTGAAATATATTATTACAATTTATAAGATAAAAATTACACGACATCGTTAAAACAATTAAAAAGTAACCTTCTCACTATTAACGTGGTAATCTGCATTAACCATAATAATATCATTTTTATGCCTAAAATTTATATCATACTTATTTGATAATTTTAAAATTGTTATATAAAATATTATATCTATTTTATAAAATTAAATTTCAATATGAAGAAAAATTAACTTTTATTTTAGTAAATATAACAATAAGAACCCACTTTTTGAAAGACTATATTTTTAAGAATAATTTTTATGTATAGAATTTATTTTTTATGTAAATATATTTCATAAAGAAGTTACTCCTTTTAATTTTTGGAAATTCAATATCCAGGTTGTAATGATTATGCTTAAATATTTATATTTTGTCTAAATATATGATGGTTTCATATAAGTTTAATGTTACGTATGGAGAAAGATCTTAAGAACACTAACTTATTTAATTGTTATCATATATTAAGATCTCTGGGTTTCATAATCTCTATTCTGTTATTTTTTCCATGTGAAACCAGGGCATGCACTGGTCTTTTTCACTCACATTATTCTAGCCTAGTTTGGATCCATCTAGGGTCCCACTATCACAGAAAAAAATATAAAAGTTTGTTGAAATTATTTAATCCATTTATATAATGTTAGATTTTATAAATTCATCATTTAGATTACTTTATAAAGAAACATTCATGAGACTTTGGGGTTTCCATATTTTCACATTGTCACGAACCAAATACGGTCACTATCGAAACTGGCACCTGAACCGGCCCGCAAAAAGGCTTGATGGCGTTCTATATCCCCATGGTCTAGCACAAGTTCCTAGGTATCATAAAATGAATTTTGGGAATGATATACCCGAGTTTATAAACATTAAACAACAAAAAACTCAAAAAACAAATCTGGATTTTTCAACTAAAACTATCTTTTAAAAAACTTTTAAACTGAATTAAATATTTTATAACAAGTGAACAAGACCATAAAAACGTTAAAAAAACTAAAAGTAAAATTCAAAAGAACCCTCATGGCAAGGGGCACTGCCCTCAAGCCATCTCCACAGGACTTCACCACCAAGGACCTGTTAAAAACCCGAACCACTGGAACTAAAAATAGTACCCAACCCACGATAAAAAAATAACCAAATATACTTACACCCAAGGGTGTAAGTTAGGTGTGATCCAATTCCCAGTATGATACCAACACTAAGAGTTTCCATGCAATAAACATTCAAAGAGGAAAAGCATGCAGTTTTTCAAAAACATGTAATTTCTAGTTATAATTTCTAAAAGATGCAACTTAAAAAATCAATTTTAAAGTGGGATAATTTAAAGAATCAACAATTTCAAAATAATTTCAAAAGAAACTTAATTTTCCTGAAAAATATACCATATACTAAGGGTAAGTATAAAGGATCTAATGAGAACAAGAAATAGGAAATAACCCCTAGGCACTAGCTCGTTGTGAGTCCCAGGTACCTCGTATCTTGGTGAGAGTAGCCATCAAAAATATTTGTTATCGTGCACGAGCCACTAGTAGGGAACATACCCATTACCTAGTCGTACCCAATAATAATCATCATATTTTAATTAGAGTTGTAAGAATTAATCTTGCTAAGTGAAACTAAGTCTAAACCCTACACATTCACTAGCATACTAGTACACGTCCACCAACCTAGATACCTGGGACTTCCCCTTGTGCTCAAACAAGTTCATCAAGTCAAGAAATATACTTTTCACATGAAAATATCATTTATAAATCACAAATTCACCAAAAATCCCACATGTATACAAGAAAAGTCACAAAATTCCACTTTTCATTCAAATTGATTTTGAAATACGACTCACACCAAACCAACCCACAACACTTTTCCCATTTCTTTAAAACTTCCACCAACACATTAAACAATTTTATAAAACCATTACAATATATTTAAACTCACATAACATCCCACTCACATGTTATATAATACCCTTTTCATAACCAAAATCAATTTTTTCACATCACAATCACACAAAACATCCCACATCACTTTCACATATCTTACACACTTTAGTAAATACTTCAAACATTTTTGTAAAACATTTCTAAGATGGAACACATAAAAAAATAGCCCCTATCACATTTAAAATGTACAATTTCAGAATATACACAGTACAAAACATTTTTCCATTATGGTTTCACCACTTACATAAATCATTAAATCATTCAAATCTTTCATAAAACAATTCCAAAGAGTATAGAAAATCTTTTCTCATAGAACCCATTTCAGAACCATATTCCAAACACAGAAAAACACCAAAACACTACCTAAGTTGAATTGGTAGCCACATATAAATTTATAAAGCCAATTTCAATTGTTATAAAATCACCTTGGATAATACCATGAATGATTCAAATAAACACACACATTTTCATAAAATGATCTAAAGAAGTGTAACAAAGTTATACACAACAAACATATTCCAAAAACCCACATCCGAGGACTACATGACTCTAAGGCATTAACAAAACACAATTTTCAGATCCTTTAAACAACTAATAAATCAATTTCGTATTTTATAAAACTACCACAAAAGATACCACTTGTGTTACATTCGAAACGTTCACCACTTCAACAAAAATGAAATTATAAAATTAAATGAATTATCAAATCCCTAAAAAATTGTTTTCTCACTAGAAACAACATATGGGGAACATGAAAAACTATTAAAACAAGATAAATAACTCATCAAGAAATCGTTAACCATGGAATGACCTACCGAAAGTGTCGAATCTCTCAAATCTTGGTTCAAAACATCAACAGTACCACCGCCGCACCACAAGGTAGATAAATCCAGCCCTAGGATAGAATATTTAACCAAAAAGACACAAAATTGAACCCTAGGTTTGAATCCTAACTTATGGACATTTTAGAACATAATGAGAGAGGGACGAAACCCTAAGGGAAAAGGAATAAACCAAGAAGGAATCAGTTACCTTGAAAAATATTGAATAAATCAATACAAATACACTAGTATCTGAATTTTGAAACAGCCAAACCATCAAGAGAGATTCGAGAATGGTTTAAGAGATCATTTAGGAACTAGAATAAGGGAAAAATCATGAGAAATGAAGGGTTTATGAAATAATCAATTTACCTCTTCAAATCTGGTCGATTTGAGAAATTTAGAGTGGTTTCATCCAAATTCGCGATGCAACCGACCTCCAAAGAGGGGGAGGAAAGCATGGGGGCGCTCTTTGGGTATATGGTCTCGGGGGAGAGTTTGGATCACCGAATAAATGTAAATATGTAAGGACATATTAAATAATTAAAAAAAATTAGTACAGGAAATGGGCTTTTGGGAAGGCCCAATCCCTTAAATAAAAACCCATATCCACCATGATTATGGATTCCTAAATGGTCCAAATCAATATTGTGGTGTTAATATGTCTGGGGATCACAAGAAGGAATTAGAATGGTTGAAATATTTTTAAAAATGAATGAGTTATAAAGTAATCAAAATTTATTTTTAAATTTGGAATATGGCTCACGGTTTGACCCAATTCATGAAAACACCCCCATGCCTCCATAAAAGTTTGGGAACACCCCAAAACAAAACATGAATGGAAATTAAATGAAATTTAACTTTAAAATAAGTCATTTTTGTGAAAATTATCCCCACCATGAATAATTTATGTCCCCGGAAAGCCACAGCAAGGCTAGATACAAAAAACAAACCGAACCTATAAACCAAGATGTACTTCTTTGCCAAGCTTTTCCCCCAAGGGCTAGAACACCTCTAGTGATCAATTAAGGAAGGATTAATCTCACAACCCAAATTTACACCACTTTCCTGAAATGATTAGTCACATTCATAAATTATCCCAAAATAAAAATCCTCAATCACTATCCGAACAAGACCCAAACAATTCACCCAAATGAACAACAACTTCGAAGAAGGATACACTTACCTTACATTAACTAAACCATTGGGCGCTCTCCAAACTCAACGTTTACTATAGGAAGATGTTGGTATCTAGATAGTTCCAAATGATACTACCTACCACCATGCCAAGATCATGGATAAATATGAGCTATTGGTATCGGGGGACACAAATAGGCACCCCACCATAAGAGACAACCTATATTTTTTCGAGACAGAATCAGGACACTAACAGGGGGAGACCTGAACGGACTCCCTAATACAAAGGGTAGAATTCCTTTCAAAGTTTACAAAGGAACATACATGAAAATCATAGTGGGTCTCCCCACTATAATAACCAATAATCTTAACCGACCATTATGGGCCAACATAGAAAGACCCAAAAAAATTTAAATATTTGGGAAGGGCGCAGGGTTAGTCCGCATGGTTTAGAAAATCGTGCACTAAGTGTGTAGATAATTCTTTTCTCATGACTTCTTGGCACACAATCACTACTAATTGTGAGCAAACTGTGTCCTCAGCACATCTATCCAAATATTCAACCATTCTCTAATGACTCAATGGAAACCAATTGGGGAGGGAATGAAATTAGGTGATGACATGGGTACAAGGTCGTCCACCAATTTCCACCGAACGAGAACAACATAAGAAAGAATATGACACTAGTGGTTTAAACTCTTTCTATCTTTCACATAGAGGATAGGAAATTGTACAAGGGTTTAAAAGACCATGGGATTTCCCCATACTATGATCCAAATTCTCTCTGAGACCTATGGCTAGAGCTCAAATGATTGAAGCATATTCAGCCTCATAGTTAAAATTTGGAAATCCCCTAAAGGAGAATTCATCTTTCGGTGCTACTAACAACTACACTGCAATCCCCGATAAGATTTCCATGAAATAACACATTCCAAACTCACTTTACCCTAACCCGATATTTCACTGAAACAAGGGCTTTAAAGATGCACACACATCACACCTTGTTTCATCGAGTGAGAAATAATAGAAGTAAAGAACACCTATACTCACGTTCCTATAAAATGAATGATTTTGATGTTTTTCCAAGGGATACATTCTCCTAACATAATAGAGACTCTCAGAGGATAGCACAAATTTCACCTTTATGGTCAATCTATCACATGAAATAACAAGGCGTCCCGGAACATGACCACTGTAATTGATATAAATAATTCATAGAGAGGGACCTTATACAACATCCCAAAAAAACACACAATTCTATAAAGTGGCCACAATATCCTCTAATGATCAAATTTCCCACACTGGTAGTTTAATGTGAACTCCTTCTTATAAGAGACTACGAAGGACTGAGAGGACCTCTTAGACACCATCCAGATACTCATCCCTGCAAACAACTCCAGACCACTTCCACCTTCAGAAAATCATGAAACTTAAGAAGATAAGGTCTATTTCAACCATCCATGATCAATATTCCACTAAAAGTGGATAAAAAAACAAATAAATGAATGGGTATAGACTCAATCTAAAAATATCAAGAAAAATATTCCTTACATTGATCAACTGGAGGATCTTCCAACGGTGAAATAACCTAGGCTGCACTTCAGTTGTGCACTAACCCTTAATGGGGGTGTACCTAATTCACCAAGATAACACAAGGACCCAACCAACCTTGTCCATTGGTCAAGACATACATCAACCAGATCCAAATAGATGAGTGGAAACATCATAAAGTCATCCCAAAATATTCTCATAGGGGACCACTAATCAGCCCTTTAACCTAGCTTATCGACCAAACACCAAACCAATACTCTATTCAATCAAGAGGGGTTCTTGGACTCAAAACATTCTACAACATCCAAATTTCCAAAAAAACATAATACACACCATCCAAAACCACTCATCAAGACTTCAAGTATTACTTTTAAAAAAATTTCTTTGAAAACAAACGGTTCAGCGGTTAGCGTATACCCCAATGGTACCCCATGGCCCCCACAAATGCATGTTTCTGTGCCACATCGGGAACCCCCCTCATATCCATCCCATCACTCATCCAATCATTCCATTAACCATTCATCATCCCATATAACCCCATGCATGTGGTCACTCACAAAAATACCAAAGGATAATGCAAAAAATCATTCCACTTTTCAAAACCAAAACAATCAACCAATACTTCCTTTTTTTCAAGACCACTAATCACAAAATCTAACCCAAATTACCGCATTAAAAAAACTATTCAGAAAGGCACAATAATTCTAATGAAAACTCACTTTTATGTTATTCAAATAAATTTCGAAACGTCGCATCCCATTAAAACACCTTTCAATAGTTTAGAAAACTCTATTGGAAACACTTTTTCAAAAACAACATTGACACACTTCATGATTTCAAAAGAAGTGAAAAACACTATTTTCTATTCAAATAAAATTATAGAAATTCAGTTCTCCATTTTCAAAAATCTATCCATTCCCTTATTATTAAATAATAATTTCAAAAAAACTTTACACTTCTTAAAACCCAGTCACTTTAAAACCAAAGTTCAAAGATTTCAAAACTAAAGAACACAACACAATGTGAGAGGAAACTAGTTTCAGTGGGTGATTTGGACATTTGGTTGGCTGCCAGATTCTAATCACTTCACCATAATAGAGAGTTTTCAAGTGAATATCCCCAGATCCACATGGCTAGCCAGGCCCTGCGAGCTCACCGAGAGCATCAACCCCACTCTCTTTTCATTTCCCATAATCATCATCAATCTATGAAATCCAAAGGACTCATATAAATCCTGACTTCCCCTGGAGACTCGAATCTCGTCATGAGTTGTGGTGATTAGTCACACTACCCATAACCTAAAAAAATTCCCAAGAATCCTAACTCCATACTATCCCGACTGTTCCCCAAATAACGTGACCCAAAGAGTTAATTAGAACATCCTCTGATACCATTTTGTCACGAACCAAATCTGGTCGTCATCGAAACCAGCACCTGAACCATCCCAAAACAAGGCCTGAAGGGCGTTCCCAATCCCCATGGGATGGAAAAAGTTCCTGGGTAACATAATATGAATTCTGGGAATTATTTACCCAAGTTTATAAACATTAAACAACAGACAAACTCAATATAACAAATCTGTATTTTTCAACTAAAACTATCTTTTAAAAAAACTTTAAACTAAATTACATATTTTAAAACAACTCATAAAGACCATAAAAAAGGTAAAAAACCAAAATAAAACATCCCAAGAACCCTCATTGCAAGGGGCACTGCCCTCAAGCCATCTCTACAAGATTTTACCACCAATGACCTACTAAAAACCCGAACCACTAGAACTAAAAACTATACCGAACCTGTGACAATAATAATAAACAATTCTACTTACACCAAAGGGAGTATTTAGGGTTTTATCCAATGTCCAGTAGGATTCAACCACTAATAGATTCCATGCGTTAAACATTCAAAGATGAAAAGCATACAAGTTATCAAAAACATGTAATTTCTAGTTACAATTTCTAAAAGATGCAACTTAAAAAAATCAGTTTTCAAGTGGGATATTTTAAAGAATCAACACTTTTTTAATAAATTCCAAAGATACATAATTTTCCATCAAAATATATCGTATGAAAATGGTATGTATAAAGGATGTAATGAGCACAAGCAATAAGAAATAACCCCTAGGCACTAGATTAGTGTGGGTCCCTAGTACCTTGTATCTCAGTAAGAGTAACCATCAAAACAATCATTTCTTGTGAACAAGACACTAGTATGGAACATACCCATAACCTAGTGGTCCCAATAATAATCATTATAGTTTATTTAGTGTTGTTAGCGTCAATCTTGGTAAGTGAAATTGAGGCCAAACCCAACAGATTCACTAGCATACTAGTACACGTCCACCCACTTAGATACCCATATTTTACCTTTGTTCTCAGACAAGTTCATCAAGTCATGAAATATAATTTTCACAAGAAAATATTATTTCTACATTAAAAATTCCCCAAACAATCCAAGTGTATACAACACAAGTCACAAAAGTCCACTATTCATTCAAATAGATTTTGCAATCCGACTCACACCAAAATAACCCACAAAACTTTTCAAATTTCTTTAACCCATCCAAAAATCAATAATTTTTTTATAAAACCATTACTATATATTAAAATTCACATAAAATCACACTCACATGTTACATAAAAACCTTTTCATAACTAAAATCCATTTTTCTTATCACACTCACAAAAAACATCCCACGTCACTTTCACATCTCTTAGACACTTTAGTAAATCCTTCAAACATTTTTGTAAAACATTTACAAGATGGATCACATCACATAACAACCCCTATCAAATTTTAAAATTTACCATTTCCAAATATACACACTCCAAATCATTTTTCCAACATGGTTTCACCACTTATAGAAATCATTAAATCATTCAAACCTTTTATAAAACAATTCCAAAGAGTATACACAATCTTTACTAATTTAACCCATTTCAAGACCATATTTCAAAGACAAAAATACAAAAAACAATAATAAAGTATAATTGGAAGCCATAGATACATTTATAAAACTAATTTCAAGTGTTATAAAATCACCTTAGATAATACCATGAAAGATACAAATGAAAACACCCATGTTCATAAAAAGCTCTCAAGAAGTTTAACCAAGTTTTACAACACAAAACTATTCCAGAAACCACCTTCCAACACCCACATGACACTATGGAATTAAAAAAACGTAATTTTTAGCCCCTTTCAAAATATAATAAATCAATTTCATATTTTATAAAATTACCAAAAAAGATACCACATGTGTTACATTTGAAAAGTTCACAACTTCAAAAAAAATGCAATTATAAAATTAATTTCTTAACCAAATCCCTCAAAAATGGTTTTCACACCTGACACATCATATTAGGAACATTAAAAACCGGTAAAAAAAGAAAACTAACTCATCAAGGAAGTGTTAACCATGGAATCACCTACCGAATGTGTCGAATCCCTCAAAACATGGTGAAAAACATCAACCACACCACCACCGCACCACAAGGAAGATAACTCAAGCCCTATGACACAATATTTGACCAAAAAGACACCAAAAAAATCCCTAAGTTCGAACCCTAACTTTTGGACATTTTAGAACATAATGAAAGTGGGAAGAAACCCTAGGGGAAAAGGAAGAAACCAAGAAGGAATCACTTACCTTGAAACATATTGAAGAAATCACCACAAATACATCTGTATCTGAATTTTCAAATAGACAAACCCTCAAGGGAGATTTGAAAAAGGTTTAAGAGATCATTTAAGAACTGGAATTTGGGAAAAAAGAGTCATAAATGAAGTAGTTATGAAATGATAAATTTACCACTCCAAATATGGGCGATTTGAGAAATTCAGAACAGTTTCATCCAAATTCATGATGAAACCGAGATCTAAAGAGGGGGTTGAGAGCATGGGGGAGTGCCTTGGGTATGTTGGCTTGGGGGAGAGTTTTTACCACCAAAAAAACGTAAATATTTATGGATATATTAAATAATTAAAAAATATTTTTACTACAGGAAATGAGCTTTTGGCAGGCCCAATCCCTTAAATAAAAACCCATATCCACCATGATTATGGATTCCTAAATGGCCCAAATTAATAATATGGTGTTAATAGGTCAGCGGATGATAGGTTGGAATTATAATGGATGAAAAATTTTGAAAAATGAAGGAGTAATAAAAGAATAAAAATTTATTTTTAAATCTGTAATTGGGCTCACGGTTTGGCCCAATTCATGAAAACTCACCCATTCCTCCATAAAACCTTGGGAAACCCCAAAAACAAATCATTAATGGATATTAAATGAAATATAACTTTAAAATAAGTCTTTAATGTGACAAGAATTAACTTGGAATGCATAATTTTATCAAGGACTTTTTAGCTGATTGAAGAATAATGCTTACCATTACATACTTAGAGTATCTCTAAAAGATCATTCCCTAATTGAAAATAAAACAACCTTGGTCCAAAATACTTTTTTCTTTTTTAACTATATGAAAAACATATTTTATCACCATTGTTGGAATGAAATAATTTAAAACTACACATTAATAATATTGATTAAAGACATATCCTTGAATCCACTACATGCTTATATCTTTATAATTCTATTTGTGAAACATTTCTTGACAATGCTAATTTCTACTATTTCTTGTATAGTCCCCTAAAAATGCTAATAAATCCACAAAAAAAACTTCAAAAACTTCCTCTACTTATAAACAATTAACCACAAATTAGACCCAAAACTCAAGATACCTACTTTATTTTTCTATCTAACACACTATAGTTATTCATCCATGACGGTTCAAAAACCTCAGTCTTTGTTCATGAACAAAGAAAACCCACACAATTATACCACATCATCATTTATGGTTCTAAGTAAAATGAACCTATGAGAATATATAGAACTATCCAGGTTTTGGATTCATCAGTTCCTTCACTTTTGAAATAATATTATTTTCAATCTTATCATGTATATGTAAATGAGATTCCTATTCGACAACCACCTTGTTATCAATGCACATTTATCTATAATTCACAATTCTTTAGAAAAATAATTTATAGGTAAACCTCTCTTATTCAAAATTTTCTAAAACCATGTATACACATATACATTTGAATCCCATTCTATTCATAAACCCCACCATCATCCACTAATGATCATTAAAAAAAATTCCCCTTTTAAAGGATTGGGACAATTTCTTACTCTGTGTATCCTTAAAAACATCCAATTTGAAATTAAACATAACCAACATATTTATTAAGTCATGATAGCTCCTAAATTATTCCAATTAGAAAAAACAACCACTTCATTTCTCAAAGGATAAGTGAAGAAACCCTAGATTAAACAATCAGAACTCAACTAGGATGATGAAAAATCTATAGGAAAACAACTAACCACACTTGAACTACATGATTTAAAGAATATCTAAAATGGGATATTCAACCCTAGAAGACACCTGATAACACTATACTCTAATATTATAAATTTGGAAGTAAGAACAATCCAAATTTCATCATCTCATTCTTCCAACCTCATTAAATAGGTCATAGTGTACGATATCTACCTTCTATATCATGTATTGTCTATCCTAGATACCCCTTCCAGAATAATTCTTATGCATGATAATTTAGCTTCAAATTCTACCAGAATAACCACTTATAAGTAAATCCCATAATAGATCTTATACGTTCTCTTGTAGTAACAACTCCATCATTTTATATATGAAAAATATCTCCACCATTTAACTAAAAATTGTGAACAAACCCTCTTCAAACACAATGCAAAAATAATAATGAAATCACACTAAATCTAAAAATCATAAATAGAACATGAATGTATTATAGATATATCTAACAAGAAAAGTATAGAATTAATATAATAAATCAGTATTAGTAATAAAATATAAAATAAATGGAAGACTATACCCACGGGTATAGGGAAAAAAGTTTAGTGTGGTAGGAAATATGCCCAATAATCTTTTAAATGAACAACTAGGTCCTAAGACATTCATTTATCATTAACTAAGCTAATTATCACTATACCATGGTTCTTATGAAGATAAATAAGATACTAATTGGTAGCCCACTAGATGTTTCTATATCAAAATATTTGATACCAATTGTAGAGTGATTCATTCATCAGAATAACCCCAACTCTAAAACCAGCTATTCTATTTTAAATAACCCTGCACCCCCTATCTGGACCCTAATACTGGGTGAGTAACATAAAATTTCGAATAAGAAAAGTTCTAGGTAATAAAATATTCTTCTAAAACTCATATATGGAACATTTATATCAGAAAGTCTAAATCAACATGTAATCTCTACAATATCACTACTAAGAACTAGAAATGCCTAACACCCAAGACACAACATTGATCCACTATCCTCTGGTCCGTGTTCCCTAGATTCCATAAAAAATATCATTAAAA
Source organism: Viscum album (assembly GCA_963277665.1). NCBI lineage: Eukaryota > Viridiplantae > Streptophyta > Magnoliopsida > Santalales > Viscaceae > Viscum > Viscum album. Next base: position 224,941,348 of record OY728131.1, on the reverse strand, counting down.
AAATGATCCAAAAATATTAATAAAGTTATTAATGAACTATAAAAAATAACATAATATCATTAAATGAATTAGATTTAGTCATACTCCATGGGAGAATACGCATGCTACTTTATCTTGTTAAGGCGAGAAACCCATGTTACAAGGGAACCATATTCCAATACCCTAACTAGACCACCAAATCAACAAGGGAACATGTTCCAAAACCCTACTATAATACTATAGAAACTATAAAAATTCATCTTTTGTAAATGACTATAACCCTTTGATATTTTAAATGAATACTATGTTTGAAAATGAATAAAACACACAACATTGAACTTCAAAAAACCATAAAATATTATTATTTTATGATCATTATAACATAGCATTTAAATTGGACAACTTGAATATAAGTAACCAAATTATATAATATATAAAAATTTCATAATAATTAAAAATTAATTGATAAATTCTTATGAAATAAGCATAGAATTTTTAGTAAAGTCATTATATTCTTCAAAAAACAAAAAAATGTTCTTATTTATTTTTTTGTTGAATTATTATAATTATTTTTTTGAAACTATTAAAAAATTTAATCGAAAATAATAATATGATTTTTGAAATAATAATATTGAAATTATCTTCGGAGGATGTTTGGATATTTTTATGAAATGATTAATTTTCCAAGGAATAGAGAAAATACAGACTTTTAATGAAAACTATATTTTTTGTTTCAAGAATTAAAAACATTCCATTTTTTTTAAAATGGATTCAATGTAATATTAGTTATATTATATTATTAATAATATAATTATGTTTATTGGAATAAATTTTATTGTCGAATTTGTAGTAAAAAAATTTTATACATAAAAGGCATTTTTATGAAAGTTAACAATTTTCTTTGCATTTTGTGTTTTTATCTTAAATTAATTTTCATCCACTTATATAAATTGGATTTTGAAAATTGAATTATATATATTTAATCATGGTTTAAAAATTTTGTAAATAGTTATCCTTTATTTCTCGTAATTATAAATAGTAACAATAGTTAGTATTTATTACCATGGTAAAGTTAAAATGTGTTAATAAAGGCTAAATTAGAAGTGATATGGCTATAAATTCATTCAAACCCTTGTATTTATTTCACTTTATGAGTATACTCAATCCATAATCCTACAGAATTTTAAATTATGACAATTTCCCCTTTTTAATTTGATTGTGAACATTAAAATATTAAAGTAAAAGATATTGTAAAAGATGTCACTCTCTTAATTTCAATACCTATAATATCTTGAGATAACGATATAGAAAATATATTTCCTATTAATAGATATATTAAATAGAATTAATTTCTTAAAAATATAATTTCTATAATTTTTATTGAATAAATAACTACATTACAATCTTACACAACGTCGATACACTAGATGTGCAAGCATTAGAAAAATCAAGTAAATTATTATAAAAAATCTTTAAGTAAGATATTTGGGTGAGTTAAAATGTATAATGAATTTATAAGATAAATATATTATAATATATATATTTTAAAGTTTTATATTCTAATTCCATTACTTTTATGTTTTTTTCAAAGTTAAATTATGCGAATAGTTCTTAAAATGACATTAATAGTATTTTATGTTATATATATTTTATTAAATTATATAAAAATAATAAAAATACTAAAATAGGACATATAGGATTATAAATGGTTGAAAATTACATCCTTTCTACATTAATTATAAAAAAATTTGAATATAAGAAAAATTATAACCCGTTAATATTAAAAATGTCGTTACTATAATTGAGATTAAATATGATTAACCTCGGGGTTAAACCATAAGATACAGTTATGATATCTAAACATATAAAATTTTTATTTTATTTTTATATTAAGACTATATAATTATTATCTTTTAATAAATTCCATTTTGGAACTATTTTATATGATTTTTAAAAATATTATTTTATAATATTTAATGTATTTCAAAAATTTACGTTAATGATATTTTATAATAAACAATATTTTATTTAATGATTTAAAATTGATAAAAATATTATCTTAGGTCAAATGAATGGGATATTACTAAAAATATAAACCATGGTCTATTTATGGGTCACTTGACATTTTATAGTAAAATTCCTTACCCATGAAGAGTAAAAACTATAATATCATATTAATTAACCAAAGGGTTAACAGAGGGTTAAAACATTGAGATAAATTTGAAAACACAATAAAAAATTTCAATATTTTATAATATGAGAGGATTTGGACTCATTATCATCTTATCTTATAATTTTATCAATTTTTATCTATTTTTCTATAAAAATATATTTATATTAATTTAATACATTATGTTATTCCTAGAGTTCCCATCCCCTACCATATAAAAGGGAACCTCCTCTCCTTAATTATTTACAATGTTTGACTATTATAGCTCGACCAACACCTAACCAATTATATTATCAACTTCCATTTACATTATGTAGAGGTTTTTTACTTAATTAAAGACCATTGTAAGGGTCCTAATGTTGGAATCTAAAGGAGGCCTACCGAAGAAGATATAATCATATTACCTAAACTCTTTTAATTTATTTTTTATTTTACATAATATAAACACACGATATCCATTATAAAAAAAATTAAATCCATATATATGATATAATAAATTATTATGATAATGTAAAAACTGTAACATTATTTCTCCCCATATTTTGGAAAATTATAATGTTTCTCATTGGTACGTGTGGACTACTACCTTCGTAAAACATTTTAGTTAATTTTTTATTTCTATTTTACCTTGATGTTAATAAGAATATATTTGTTTAATATTTAAGATATATTTTGGTACTCCATGTTTCTAGGCCTATTGAAATTACAAGAGAATTTTTAATTTTTCAATTTGAAGATAGGTCAGATATTAAACTGAGCATCAGAATGAAAATATAAGTATTATGATATTTAAATTTGTTTTCTGGATGAATTTTATATCCTGATAGGTTTCTTGTATGTTTGGATTATTTTCATGAGCGTTGGGATCTAAGAACACAATTTATGAGAGAAACAGGAATGGGCACATGAATTTTTTAAACTGAACACCCCTAGGAGAACCATACAGCCCTATAAGGGGTGTCACATAGTATGTTAGACTATGAAAGGTGGGGTGAACAACCTTACATAATGTCTATAGAAAATTAATTTGGAGGATGCATGAGTTATGCATGGGTTTCCAAACTATTCACAAATCCCACATACTTGACGACACTTAAATAGTACCAACCCAATATTTGACACATGGTTTTTCAAAAAAGTGTTGCCAAACCATGTAGGATGTGGATATTTTGTATTGTGATTTTCATATTTGGTGTATTTTTGTCCAAATAGTTCAGTCTTACAGTTCACCATGTAAAATGGGTAAAAATTATAGATTTTTCCGTCTATCCATTAAGTTATTTCCAACTATTTTTCTAACTAAGGTTTCCACAATTCCTCCCACACATACACCCCTACTACCCTTTTCCAATGATTGGTTGTCCTCCATTTGATCTTAGAATTGAGCATCATTTGTCTATTCATAAGCTTATTGGAATTTCTGAGACCCCTCATACTTATTTTCTTCATATATTTCACTATCATCGAAATTATCTTTGTGCGAGTTAAATTTCCATATTTTCAGGATTTTTTTCAAATATACCATTTTCCATAATTCTATATCGAATCAAAGCATGATATTGGATGAATAGACTATCTTAATAATTAGGTAGATGGTCTTTACCTGTTATCTAATGTTTTGGAGTTTACAATTTTTTGTTGTTGTGCCACACACCATACATTCCATGAGTTTCTCCTTAAGATAATAAACCTTGAAATAGATTATTTAAAATATCAGTTAAACATGTCAGACACCCTTATGAATGGTTGGCGGTGATTAACCTCAACCTAAAAAACTATTGAGGTGGGTTCATTTTATGGTTATGATTATGCCACCAATAAGGTTTTCTAAGATAACTATTTATTAATGTGAGTCATATATAAATTAAATTAATTGTTAAAGGTTGAGTACCTTGTTTAGAACCTTGTAATTTATAAATAAAAGTAATAATGAAATTGAAAATTTCTTTTCTAAGGAATGATTATGGGTTGGTTGGAGTGAGTATCTCAAGAAGGGGGGGGGGTGAATTGTAACAGCCCGAGATTTTATGAAAAATATTATTTTTAATTTTATTAATGTCTTTTATTGTACGCTACACCAAAAGGATCTTTCACAACACACATCCTTGACTTGCCTTGCATTACTAGCAATCGCGACCTTCCTCGATAGCGTGTGTAGTACGCAATACCGAGTTTCACTAAACAACGATATACTATTAAAATATTATTATAACTAGCTGTTATGAATAGTAATAACCACCTTTTAAAATTTTAGAAATTTTAGCTCTCAAAATGGACTTCATTTTTGGATTCGGAGTATCGAATTTAGCCTAAGGTGAAATTTTGGTACTTTTCGGATAACTTTCATTTTCTGATGAATAGTGAAAATTACAAAATTTTAATTAAAAACAACTTTTTTAATCGAAATAATTAATAGTGATAAATCATTAATTTGAGTGGTTTTAAAGTATATCTAGAATATATTTTTACAATTCAATACAATGTTGGTCATTGGATGTAATTTTACATTTACACCAGACATAAACAAGTGTTAATCTTTTGATAGTTATTATCTCTTAAAAACACGCTATTTGTTATGACAGCGGAAATTAATTATAAAATTAATTAATGCAACTTATATGTTGGGAATTTTGTAAAATAGAAATCATTTTTGAACTTGGAATATCAATTATAGCTTAGGGTGAAATTTTGGCATTTTTCTGAAAAACGTCAATTTTTGATAAATAGTGAAACTACTAAGTGGTAGTTAAAAAAATTAATTTTTTCATAAATCATAATTTTACCACTTTTGTGAATAGAATTTCAAAAATCCGAGAGACACGGTTGATGTCAGTAAGTAAAATGTGGTTCAATGAGATGAAAATAATTTTTGGTGAATAGTAACTTTTTACTTTTATTTAGCACGGTTAAAAGTAAATAGGGTAATTAAGGGTAAAAATGATATTATTATTACCCTAAAACATGTCCTAATCCTATTGGACAAGTGTATATCAACCAAAAACAACCTTAAATGTAAAATATTATCATTTAGGCCCACTTGGATTAGATTAGGACATTTATTATTATTTAATTCAAAGAAGAGTTAAAAGAGTTAAAATCAAAGTTTATTTACTAAAACATTTTTAATATAGGGTTATACATAATTTAATTTATACTATAAATATTCATTAGAAATATAAAAATATTTCCTACATAATTGTATTTTATTTGAAATTTTTATACTTTAAATAAGTTAATTTATTTATGACACAACGATGATGCAGTAATTACTTTTTTAAGAAAATATTAACATAATTGATGTTATAAATGTCCAAATAAATGTAATTTGAGACTTTTTATGACATAAAATAATTTTCTAGGTTAATATGACATGTTATTGTTGATTTAAGTAACTTTTTTAGAACTTATCATTCTGTTAGAAATTTCATAAAAATCATGTACCAAATAGTGTCAAAATTGACATAAATTAGTTTTTAAAAAAAATATTATATTATTCATTGTTATTTAATTCCTAAAAATCTAAGGTTCAGCCAAATGACTTCGATAAAGATAGATATATTAATAATAAACAACTTGGGGTTCGTTTGGCTTCATATAGAATTTTTATTAACCATATAGTGTAAGAAAACCAAAAGACACGGTAAAAGTTAAATTATTTAACTTAGAGTTAAATCTAATTGATAAGGTTAAAATAATAACTTAAACTTGTCTAAATCCTATTGGATGAGAGGATTTAGACCCGTCCCCACTTTATCTTCTAAATAAGACCATTTTGAACCATTATAAACCGAATTTGACCTTAATATAAAATAATATTTTGATATTTTCCTAAGATGCCCCTCTCCTCCCTTATAAAAGGGAACCTCCTCCCTCTCCTCCTCACACCAATTTGAGCATTCAAGCTCGGCCAACCCCTGCCCTAATCTCTTCTACACATCCCTAGTATCATCCTAGAGTTCCTGGTCTTCTTCAAAGACCATCCTTAGTTCTTTAAGTGGAGGTTAAGTGAAGGCGCGTCAAAAAGATGTAATATCCATTACCGATCTTTTTCAATTTCTTTCTTCTTCGACTTCTTCTTCATTAGTTGTTTCATGATAAAGTAATAAAATAAGTATTTCTTATATACTGATATGTTTTTATAAATATGAAACAACTCTAATTAACATTCTATCCATCCTACGGAAAAAGGAAATCACCGCGCGTGCGTACGTACGGAATACCGTCTCCACGTCGTGGTGTAATCTATTTTCCGCCACCACCTTAATTGGATGGGTATTATGGTGTAATGAGTAACTATATATGATTATTATAAAGTGATATTGATACTGAAATATTATACATACACTTCAACACAATTCCACGTCCATGGGAACGATATCATCGCTTGTGCGTACGTACGGACTACCGTCTCCACGACGCGATGAGATTAATTCTCAATGATTAACCATTCATGAATGATTATAAATTATATATAATAAGTACTAATGAAATATATGACATAATAATGATACTGGATTTATGTATATTTATATGTATTTCTTCTACTTAATTCCATTCAATTCAATAAGGAAACGAAAACAGCGTTCCTGCGTACGTACGGACTACCGTCTCCATGAACGGTGTATTTCTTTCCATTTACTGATTTAATATATATATGTATATTATGAATATATATATATAAATCATGTTTTACATTTTTGAATTATGTAATCATGATCTATGTAATCATAAGAATAATTACAAGTCAAAACACAGACGACAAATGAAACAATTTTACCCAAAACGCTCTTTAACATGGAATTTACAAAAGAACGGGTAATAGAAAGTCATAAGTGAACCATATATGATATCATAACAATGAATATGATTCTTTAATAAGTCAATGACATTATTTAAATCATTATACCGGAGGCTCGGACACTTACGAAGCAAATCAAACCTAAGGTAAGGGAAATATCACAATCTCATTTTTATCCGAGATTGTTTAAACTTTGGTATTTACTGGGGTGTATTTTATCATCCACATCCATGTTTCCTCAATATGTAATATTATTTCCATCGAACTACAATTTTTTAAATCTAATTTTACCCTTCGGTGAGTTTTTAGTAAAGAATATGAAAGGAATCTTTTTTCGTTTTTCGTACGAGGTACTTTTTGACATTTCCAACAAAAGTATGAAGAATGTTTTTTTTATCTTATACGGCATGAATGGATTTTTAAAAAATTATTTCCAAGAAGATTCCTTTACAAGTTTTAAAGTTTATTTTTAATCAACTTCTTTTATTTTAAAGTCGTAAGACATGTTATGAAAGGAAAAATGTTTTTGAAGTGGAAAGGATATTTTCCTCAAGAATGGAGTTCAAGTATTTTATCAAAATTATTTTCCATCTAAGATAATAAAAGGTTTCTGTTTTTATCCCTATTATTACATGGATTTGATTATGTTGTGATGGAAATATTTTTATGAATTCCTTTATCTTATATTAATTGTTTTATGATGTCATGTTGTTTAAGAATCGCATTTTTATAACATGGGTTACGCTATGATGTATGGTTTATGATTTTGTGGCACACATAAGAATGGTATCATTATGAGATGGGTGGGACCTATATCTCCTTCCAATGCATTGGTTAAAGATTTTATATCTCATGAGATAGACATGGCTGGAATGGTAGGTTATACCGGTTCAGTGAAACAGGACTCGAACGAGGGTGACTCGGTTCAGAAAGGGACTTTGTCCACTAAGATAGTCTTGGCAATGAGTCTTGACTAACAAGAAATGATTATCTATGATTATGTGTGTATGCCACAAAGTTTAATGTTTTAAGTTATGATTATTGTGATTACATTTCACTGCCATGATTTATCCCATGTTATGATATTATGATCTCTTTTGCAGGTTAAGATTTACAAAAGCTATGTTCTTATGTATAAGATGTGATTGATATTTCTTTTGTTTACCCTTACTGAGAATTTGAGCTCACCCTTTTATGTTTTTTTTCCCCAGGATATAAATAAAGGTTTTAGGTAAAAAAAGGGGAAGATCTTTATGGGAGATATTGAAGATCTTTCTCCATGATTAGAAGATTACGTTCCGAGTTTCCAAATACACTAAACTATTACGATCCTTGTGTTTTTGTTATGTACTAAGTATTCCGCAAATGTAATGTAATGTCAATGTACGTCAAGCTTCGGGTCTCTATAGTTGGTATCAAAGGAAAGGTTTGTCAACCTTTGGAAACTAGGATGCGAAAACGTTAATGAGATCCCTAGAGATATTTCTAAGGTATGTCTAGAGATGTCCCTAAGGTTAAGTATACATATAGGTTATAGTACTAGAATTACACTAACGATCATAAAATTAAACCTAAGATGTTAGATATTGAAGGTACTCCCCCTTTATAATGTTGTTTTCCCTAGCATGATTTTTGCCTCTCACACTATTCTTTTTGGGTTTTAGACGATGGCTGGAACCCGAAGGAACCGTGTTGATCAATGCAATGGACAATGCAATGATTGTCCTCCTGAACAAACAAATGTTATGGGAGATGGAGTGCAAAATCTTATTGCTATACTTACACAAGCTATGAATCATTCTGGACTTCCAAATGATCCGAGAGGGGAACAATCTTCTATTGAGTCCTTCATGAGGCAACGTCCACCTTCATTCAGTGGGACTTCTGATCCACTTGTTGCTGAACAATGGATCAGTACCACTGAAAAGATATTTTCAGTTCTTCAATGTTCTGAACATGATAAATTCATCTTAGCAGTATATCGTTTGGAAGTTGAAGCTGATCAATGGTGGAATCTTATCAAGAATACGAGGCCAAGAGATGAAATTGAGTCCATGGAATGGGACGAGTTCAAGAACTTGTTTTTCAGTAATTACTTCTCTCGTATTCTTCGAACAAAGATGGAAAAGGAGTTTCTTGAGCTGAAGCAGAAGGATGATGAATCTGTTGGTATATACGAAGCGAATTTTACAAGACTTGCAAGGTATGCATCTGGCATTATCATCCAACCTGAAAGTAAAGTTGATCGATTTTTCAGTGGCTTAAAACCAAGTCTTCGAAGGGCATTAGCTATAAGATACTTCAGTAGCTATGAAGAAATTGTGCGTTGTGCTATCAAGGTAGAAATGGAAGTTGGTGTTACATATCCATCTCATGGTTTTGACAAGAAACGAAAGATGGAGTTCAAGGAGAAATCTCAAAATAATGGTGAAAAGAAGATGAATGTTTCCTTATGCACAAAGTGTGGAAAGAAGCATGGTGGAGATTGTCTTAAAGGGACTAGAAAATGTTTTAAGTGTGGAAAAGAATGTCATCGAGCAGCTGAGTGTCGAAGTAATGGAAAAAGGGATTCTAATGATGTGAATAAAGCAAACACTGCAGAGAACGCACCACCAACACTTTAATGCTTCAAGTGCAAGGAAATGGGGCATTATGCTAATAAATGCCCTAATCCAAGGGTTATTGATGATCAACATGAGCAACCACTGAAGGCAAAGGACAAAGGGAAGTCACATGCGATAACTATTGGTGATGTTGAATATGACAACGATGTGGTGGAATGATTAAGTGTTTATGTAATGGGATTCCAAAATAATGTTGTATCATGGAGTATTGGAATATTTATGTGTTGGTCTAATGTGGTATTCAAAGAGATTGAGATATTATGCACATAATGAAGGGAAAACGAGAAAATGAAATGTTTAACAGTATTCATGAGTTCATGATTGATATAAGGACTAAGTGATATCATGGTTTGAGTATATAGAATTTTTAGGATTTTGGTATGTTGAAGGTGTTAACTTTTAACTGCATTCATTTTTTCACTAAGGTATTCAAGAGAATAGATGATTAAGGACTTTGAATGTTTGGAATGGGACTAACAAAACATATCTTATGATATATGGGGATCAATGATGGTATTAAATCTCTGGTAATCGTTTTCACTATGTTATGAGAGTGGACTGTAGTATTATGGATAAGCCTAAAGATTGGAATGGATTATGTTGGACATACGTTAGTATTATTTAAGGATAGAAGTTTTTTCGATATTATTGATGGGATGTTATAGTAATATAGTTTTAGAAAAAGGACAACCTGCAGGACGGGCGACAACCCATCGCGTCGGACAAGGCTGTGGAAATCGAACCCACAACCGAAGTGTGACTGGCCTTTATCGCCTACCACTGGCCTACAGGAAGTCCCTGTTTAGTAAAAATTAGTTTTATTATATTAAGCAGTATGATATATGATAGATAAGTCCATTTTAGGAACCATATATGATTAATCTCACTATAGAATGACTTATGTATATTTAATAAATTTTGCTAACCTTTTGTTTGAGACAGATGGAATGACCCGTCATTCTATCACATGATCTGCTAACACTTCACGAATAACAAATTCAACTTCATTTATTTAAGATGAAGTGGAAATTTTTGAAGGCACGAACAACAGTGAGATTGTACCAAAATAAAGTAAGTATTTATTCTAATTCAAATTCTTCAACTTTAGGGAAACGATCTTGAAAACCAAAAATGTTGTCCTAGTGATCTTATATCTGATGAATCAGATGGTACCTTAGATCGTCACAAATTTATGGATTTGTGATTGCTGGCTTTTCCATATCCATGTTCTCTACCACTCTCAATCAGAACATGATGGTTAGATTTCTCTTCCATATCCATATTTTCACCTATGTGGAAACCCAGTGATTAGTTTATTTGGGTAATCGTTACATTTCATACATTAGTTTTCAAAGACAAGTTTTTGTATTCTTTTTTACGATGTGGGTTTCTATTAAAGAATCTTTCTAATAGTAAACCATTTATAACCCCGACGAATTTCGAGGGAAAAATTCATTTTAAGGGGGGTAGAATGTAACAGCCCGAGATTTTATGAAAAATATTCTTTTTAATTTTATTAATGTCTTGTGTTGTACGCTACACCAAAAGGAGCTTGCACAACACACATCCTTGACTTGCCTTGCATTACACACAATCGCGACCTTCCTCGATAGCATGTGTAGTACGCAATACCGAGTTTCACTAAACAACGATATGCTATTAAAATATTATTATAACTAGCCGTTATGAATAGTAATAACCACCTTTTAAAATTTTAGAAATTTTAGCTCTCAAAATGGACTTCATTTTTGAATTCGGAGTATCGAATTTAGCCTAAGGTGAAATTTTGGTACTTTTCAGATAACTTTCATTTTCCGATGAATAGTGAAAATTACTAAATTTTAATTAAAAACAACTTTTTTAATAGAAATAATTAATAATGATAAATCATTAATTTGAGTGGTTTTAAAGTATATCTAGAATATATTTTTACAATTCAATACAATGTTGGTCATTGGATGTAATTTCACATTTACACCAGACATAAACAAGTGTTAATCTTTTGATAGTTATTATCTGTTAAAAACACGCTATTTGTTGTGACAGCGGAAATTAATTATAAAATTTATTAATGCAACTTATATGTTGGGAATTTTGTAAAATAGAAATCTTTTTTGAACTTGGAATATCAATTATAGCTTAGGGTGAAATTTTGGCATTTTTCTAAAAAAACTTCAATTTTTGATGAATAGTGAAACTACTAAGTGGTAGTTAAAAAAATTAATTTTTTCATAAATCTTAATTTTACTGCTTCTGTGAATGGAATTTCAAAAATCTGAGAGACACGGTTGATGTCAGTAAGTAAAATGTGGTTCAATGAGATGAAAGTAATTTTTGATGAATAGTAACTTTTTACTTTTATTTACCACGGTTAAAAGTAAATATGGTAATTAAGGGTAAAAATGATATTATTATTACCCTAACACATGTCCTAATCCTATTGGACAAGTTTATCTCGACCAAAAACAACCTTAAGTGTAAAATATTATCATTTAGGCCCACTTGGATTAGATTAGGACATTTATTATTATTTAATTCAAAGAAGAGTTAAAAGAGTTAAAATCAAAGTTTATTTACTAAAACATTTTTAATATAGGGTTATACATAATATAATTTCGACTATAAATATTCATTATAAATCTAAAACGATTTCCTACATAATGGTATTTTATTTGTAATTATTATACTTTAAATAATTTAATTTATTTATGACACAACGATGATGCAGTAATTACCTTTTTAAGAAAATATTAACATAATTGATGTTATAAATGTCCAAATAAATGTAATTTGATACTTTTTATGACATACACTAATTTTATAGGTTAATATGACATGTTATTGTTGATTTAAGTAACTTGGATCGAACTTATCATTCTGTTAGAAATTTCATAAAAATCATGTACCAAATAGTGTCAAAATTGACATAAATTAATTTTTAAAACAAATATTATATTATTCATTTTTATTTAATTCCTAAAAATATAAGGCTCGGCCAAATGACTTAGATAAGGATAGATATATTAATAATAAACAAACTGGGGTTCGTTTGGCTTCATATAGTATGTTTATTAACCATATAGTGTAAGAAAACCAAAAGACACGGTAAAAGTTAAATTATTTAACTTAGAGTTAAATCTAATTGATAAGGTTAAAATAATAACCTAAACTTGTCTAAATCCTATTGGATGAGAGGCTTTCGAACCATCCCCACTTTATCTTCGAAATAAGACCATTTGGAACCATTATAAACCGAATTTGACCTTAATATAAAATAATATTTTGAGATTTTCCTAAGATGCCCCTCTCCTCCCTTATAAAAGGGCACCTCCTCCCTCTCCTCCTCACACCAATTTTAGCATTCAAGCTCGGCCAAACCCTGACAAAATCACTTCTCCACCTCCCTAGTATCATTTTAGAGTTCCTGGTATTCTTCAAAGACCATCCTTAGTTCTTTAAGTGGAGGTTAAGTGAAGGCGCGTCAAAAAGAGGTAATATCCATTACCGATCTTTTTCAATTTCTTTCTTCTTCAACTTATTCTTCTTTAGTTGTTTCATGATAAATTAATAACATAAGTATTTATTATATACTGATATTTTATTATAAATATTAAACAACTCTAATTAACATTCTATCCATCCTATGGAAAAAGGAAATCACCGCGCGTGCTTACGTACGGAATACCGTCTCCACGTCGTGGTGTAATCTATTTTCCGCCACCACCTTAATTGGATGGGTATAATGGTTTAATGAGTAACTATATATGATTATTATAAAGTGATATTGATACTGAGATATTATACATACACTTCAACACAATTCCACAGCCATGGGAACGATATCATCGCTCGTGCGTACGTACGGACTACCGTCTCCACGACGCGATGGGATTCATTCTCAATGATTAACGATTCATGAATGATTATAAATTATATATAATAAGTACTAATGAAATATATGACATAATAATGATACTGGATTTATGTGTATTTATATGTATGTCATCTACTTAATTCCATTCAATTCAATAAGGAAACAAAAACAGCGTTCATGCGTACGTACGGACTACCGTCTCCATGAACGGTGTATTTCTTTCCATTTACTGATTTATTATATATATGTATATTCTGAATATATATATATATAAATCATGTTTTATATTTTGAAATTATGTAATCATGATCTAAGTAATCATATGAATAATTACAAGTCAAAACACGGACGACAAATGAAACAATTTTACCCAAAACGCTCTTTAACATGGAATTTACAAAAGAACGGGTAATATAAAGTCATAAGTGAACCATATATGATATCATAACAATGAATATGATTCTGTAATAAGTCAATGACATTATTTAAATCATTATACAGGAGGTTCAGACACTTACGAAGCAAATCGGACCTAAGGTAAGGGAAATATCACAATCTCATTTTAATCCGAGATTGTTTAAACTTTGGTATTTACTGGGGTGTATTTTATCATCCACATCCATGTTTCCTCAATATGTAATATTATTTCCATCGACCTAAAATTGTTTAAATCTAATTTTACCCTTCGGTGAGTTTTTAGTAAAGAATATGAAAGGAATCTTTTGTCATTTTTCGTACGAGGTACTTTTTGACATTTCCGACAAAAGTACGAAGAATGTTTTTTTAACTTATACGGCATGAATGGATTTTTAAAACATTATTTCCAAGAAGCTTCTTTTACAAGTTTTCAAGTTTATTTTTAATCAACTTCATTTATTTTAAAGTCGTATGACATGTTATGAAAGGAAAAATGTTTTTGAAGTAGAAAGGATATTTTCCTCAAGAATGGAGTTCAAGTATTTTATCAAAATTGTTTTCCATCTAAGATAATAAAAGGGTTCTGTTATTATCCCTATTATTACATGGATTTGATTATGTTGTGATGGAAATATTTTTATGAATTCCTTTATCTTATATGAATTGTTTTATGATGTCATGTTGTTTAAGAATCCCATTTTTATTACACGGGTTACGCTATGATGTATGGTTTATGATTTTGTGGCGCACATAAGAATGGTATCATTATGAGATGGGTGGGACCTATATCTCCCTCCAATGCATTGGGTAAAGATTTTATATCTCATGAGATAGACATGGCTGGAATGGTAGGTTATACCGGTTCAGTGAAACAGGACTGGAACGAGGGTGACTCAGTTCAGAAAGGGACTTTGTCTACTAAGATAGTCTTGGCAATGAGTCTTGACTAACAAGAAATGATTCTCTATGATTATGTGTGTATGACACAAAGTTTAATGTTCTAAGTTATGATTATTGTGATTACATTTCACTTCCATGATTTATCCCATGTTATGATATTATGATCTCTTTTGCAGGTTATGATTTCCAAAAGCTATGTTCTTATGTATAAGATGTGATTGATATTTCTTTTGTTTACCCTTACTGAGCATTTGAGCTCACCCTTTTATGTTTTCTTTTCCCCAAGATATAAAGAAAGGTTTTAGGTAAAAAAACAGGGGAAGATCTTTATGAGAGATATTTAATATCTTTCTCCACGATTAGAAGATTACGTTCCGAGTTTCCAAAGACACTAAACTATTACGATCCTTGTGTTTTTGTTATGTACTAAGTATTCCGCAAATGTAATGTAATGTCAATGTACGTCAAGCTTCAGGTCTCTACAGTAATTGAGTACCCAATAATGTTTTTTAAAAAAGTTTTAAATAAAATTCTATAATTTATTTATAATAACCAAATTAATCAAAATAACATATCAATACAAGTTCTGATTTCTTAAAAGATTTTTTGAAAATTAATTATTCCTTAGTAAAAATAATTCTGAAAACTATCTTAGGTTATGAAATCAATTTACTTAACAAAAAAACATATAAAAACTAATTATGATTAATTATAAAAGTTTTTGTTTTGGTTAAAGTTTAAAACAAATCCAATTTAATGATTATAAATAAAAAACACATAGTGGAAAAAATAAAAGAGGTTAAGTCTCAAGATAAGACATAACCCTATCCACTTGTAAATAACCCACTTCCAAGAAGATTATATAAAATAAACTATTATCCACAACCTAGATCAGGTATAAAATATCTAATCTATCTAGGCCACACAAGACCTATTCTATAAAACCCATGGGAATAAAACAAAGACATGCCACATAGGGATCTTTTCCACTTCACATGGGAAAACATGTTTAAATAGAGTTTGAGAAGTCATCTAGTATCTTCTAGTTATATAACTTGAGATTGTGTTTGTGTTATATATAGATTAAACCTAAACATATCATAATGTAAATAAAATAGAAAGAAAAATAATTTAAAAATATGAAGAAAGAATCTATTCATTTTTTTGATACTATAAGTAGCATGTGTCTCCTTGAGTGTATCTTGAAATTAAGCTCAAGTAATGTTTCTAAAATTTTCAGTCGAACAGAGTGTCGTGAACTCTGTTTGTGAGTCTGTAAAAAGTAGTATTAGCGTTCAATGTTCTTTACTTATTCAATAGTTGATCACTAGTAAATATGCTTCACATAAGGCACAAATCATAGTAATATCCTTTTGATCTTTTAATGGTCACCTCTCTTTGTGTGTATGTAAATATATCTCTATATTACTTCACACTTAGTATTGTAGTGGTACCTATACAAGAAGATTTTTTTTTCTTTTATCAATAGTATGCAAGGAGAATCATATGGATCCTATGATCGTCATGCCGGTCAACTGAAACAAATTTTAAGGTATTCATGTGATAGTTTAAGAACAAACATTAAAATTACTCTTGACATTATATTTGATAATATATCCATTAGAAATATTTAATTCAAATTAAAAAAACGAAAACAGTGGTGGGGAATCCATTGAATTGTGATAGAACACTAGTAGTGATTCATCCTAACACTAACTTGGGCTAGAGATGAGTCATGCGAACAATAACTCAGGTTTGTTGGTAGGTCTTTCAAAAACATAGCTATATTTCCATAGGTCATCTTTGACAATAGGTGTTTTCTATACTTCAAAAAAAATTTGTTCCAATGATGACTAATCCTCTAGTGGTGAGTCTTTCCAATACATTTCAAAAAAGTATGTTCTAGTGGGGAGACATAGCTAACGATGAGTGATTCCAATACTTAGCCTGTTTTTTGTTCATGTATAATGGTGAGTAATCCTTAGTGGTGAATCATCTTCAATGGTGAGTCATACTTATCCAAATTTCACCAATCTAACTTATATTGTAAAATGATACCATGAAACACAAAACTAATTAATATAGTAATCAATAAGATTTTTTGATAATTTCAACAAGGGTGACAAGTGTCTCCCAGTTTTTGATGATCACTAATAATGAAAACTCATAAACCATGGAAGCAAAGGTAATGGTAAATTGTAAAAAATATACACAAAGTATCAAAGAAAATTAGATTATAAAGATAATGGTATTAAGGAAGGAATCAAACATATATGGAAATGATTATCGTAATATTTCCAAACAATACTACGATATAAATAAATAAGTTCCATAGATTCTTCTCCAACTTTTCATATATAAAAAAGGAAGAGTAAAATATAATATTCCATGGGAAATAATTTAAAATAATAGATAATTTTCATTATGTTTAACCAAAATGGTAACAAAAAAGTGATACAAAAAGAGCCCTATGAAAGAAAAAACTCCAAATTCAATGCTACTCAGGGTGGGTTGAAGGTATACCTTTGTCTTTTCCATTCCCTTTCTCAAAAGTTGAAGCTTGATCAGTGGATCCTAACGTAATAGTAGAAAGATAAATAGGAACATCAGCAAGAGAATTAGTCTCTCTGATGATGGTTGGCCTGAGGTGTTGAGATTCTTATTTAGGAGAGATAGAGAGAAAAAATGGAAGGGGATCAAAAGGTCACATTTGGGTCTTTGGTTACAATGGACCTGAATTACTCTAGAGTATAATTTGTTAGGGTTTGATAAGATGTAACCAGAGTGGCATCCTATGCTACTACAGTAGTTCCATACACATGATGAATATGCTTCATAAGATTTAAGAAATCCATAATTACATTTACACCTCTATCTATAGATCTGAATAATTAATTATTGTTTTCTATGAAAAAAAAGTCATGACCATTAACTGATTCACATTACCTTTAAATGCTCGAGTAACATGAGGGATCCTCATATTTTTAGTAAGAAACATAAATGAGCATTTAGATCTCACCTTCCTGAAATCCTGAAGGCCTTTTATTTTTTTTAATTTATGATAATCACATTTTTAAAGGCATATGGGTAACCTTTAAATAATATGTAGATTTAGAGGCACTATGATTTAATAGATTACCATTTCATTCCAAAATACCAAACACACATCAATAATCTCACCCAGTTGATGCTAATTTTTGGTCCATTACAAGCAATATAAATTCATAGTTTTTGAGGTGGACTCTCAGTTAGACTTTATATCTTTCATATAATCCATGAACATCATATGAACATGGTGACTTTTATGCCTGATTTTTGTCAAATTCACTTGAGGTAGAGAAGACAAATCACCTGAAGTAGCAATAATACAAAACACCTCCTTTACAACTGATCTTATCATTTGAATGTCAATAGGAGGATGTGGAGGAGAACTTGATGATGAATAAATGGAAGTAAGCATATATTTTCAATCTGAAAAGGCTACCATATAGTATGCAATGTAAGACCTCATTTCCTCTACTATAGATTTTAGAGATTCTACCTCACTTTCAAATATATTTTTTCCACCCCCACTTCATGAAATTGAAACATCATCCTAAGTTGAATATGATGAATCAAAAGACCATGAAATTTCCTTGAAAACATATCTATGAGAATAGTAACTAAAGGAGGATGATTATTTTACAAAAAATTAAAATCTTACAGTATATTTTCTATGAAATAATATAAATCACTTCTCATGACAACATTAACTTGAACGGGTGGAGCGATAGGTGCAAAATCACTCTTAGAATCAAACACGTGAAACTCACCAAAAACATCAATATGGTAAACTAAAGATCCCTCAGGATTTCTTGCCTCTCTAAGATATAGTCTTCCATTCTTTGTTGGACTACCAGAAAATTTATCCCATTCCTCAAACAGGGGATCCTACCATATGATAAAAGATATACCATGTTATTGTACACTGTAATAATTAGTAACTATAGGAACAACGATAGTAGGTAAAATGCTCATATTCCCATCAGATCATTACACAAAAATTGTTTTCTCAAAAATAGGAGGCTCAAATTCCATATTTTCATTGACTAACTCATCCAAAATATTCAGCACAACATCCCTATGTACATGACCAGTAGGCCTAACAAGATCACCAACAACCTAATCAACTTGAAGGATTTACATAATTGGGGATTTCTCCCCATCAACTGATTCTGCATTCTCTTATCTAGATTATCTATCCATATCATCAAATAGGCTCGGTCTATCTTCAGATATAGAATAATATAAAAGTGGATAAGAGATAAAATCCTGTGTAACGCCCCAACCCCAGCTACCCAGAGTCGGTGCATTACTTCATAACACTGGTATGATCACAAAAGATCAAGTCTCGAAAGACCGATTAGTTTAGCAGCCTTGGAAACACTAGATACATTCATAAATGTTACATTACATCATAAAGTGGAAAACTAATAACAAAGTCTTCATAGTCCACACTCATATCCTCTTCTGACTATCCCTGCATGTCATTCATAAAATAATTCTTCACATCCTGGAAAATATTAAAACATTGAAAGGGGTGAGCTCAGATGCTCAGTAAGGATAACAATATTGCGGAAGCTTTCATAAATAAACATAAACATTTAAGGCAATGTATAACTAAACAAAAGCCTTATTAAACTTGAACTTCAGCATAATATGGAAAAAGTAAAATCAAATAATGCCACTTACTTACTCACATGGATATTCTACTAGACGAATAATCACATGAAAGATCAATAACCACTTTCATAATGAGGGAATGTATAGTGCCGGACATTCTGAAACATTTTGTCAAGGCCTCGGCCAAGACGTCTGAAATGATTAAGGCCTCAGCCAAAACCATAAATCAAATTGGGAAAGGGCCTCAGCCAATTCCACATCTAGTTGTCTCATGAGACCTACCGATGAAATTTTTTTAGAAGATACTTACGTTTAAAATTGCTCAAATATACTCCAGTGCTTTTCTGAAAACATTATGCAGGCTTCTGAAAACAAAATAACAAATTCTGAGACTGCTCAACTAATTACAGGCCATGATGGGTCCACGCCCAATCCCTTCCTGTCTACCACACTCGAGAGTCGGGTTTTCTGAAAACATTTTTAAGCTTGCGTTAAATACGTATACATTTGCACTGGATTTTCATATATTGTAGAGAAATATCTATTTTTTGAAATAATTTAAAAATCACATATTTATAAAAGAAAACCTTTTGAATAAACGTAAAAGTCAAAGGGGTTTATACACCGTATAAAAGAAAGTTGTATATAAAACCAAATATGCCTCAATGAAAGGGGATTGAGACGAAGTCCTTAAAAAGATCATTTTTTTTAAATAAAGTACATCTATAATGTGTATTCACTATAAGTACACTTAAATAATGTAAAAATACAAGATAGGACATAATAATATCCTGACATAATTTGAAAGTAGGAGATTAACCCAAAGAATAGAAATTTGGTTAAGAAGTTCCCTTACCTCATGTCTTGACCTGACTCGACCGTTCTTTAACCTCCTGAATAATAAAATAGAGTTAATTTCTATTTACTTAAGAACATTTTTATGTTCATTATTCCTTTTATATCACTTATTACCATGTTATGAACATTATGTAATTATTTAAGTTAATAACGGTCGTTTTGTCGATCTTTGGTACTTGAGTCAACAATAAACTTCTTATAATTACAAGTTGTTTAGGTGGTAGAATATCCATTATCTCCAGAATTATATTCATGATTTAGATGTCATATATATCTTATATATCCAGTATATACATTCATTTATAATATTACGTAACATTTAGAAGTAAGAAATGAAATGCACCGTTCATGGAGACGGTAAGCCGTATGTACGCATGAACGCTAATTTCATTTCAATTTCATATTTAATGGAATGAAATAATAATGATATAAATGTATAATATAATTCCAGTATAACATAGTTTATAATACCACTTACTCCATCCTTTATACATCCCACATATGGCATTAACGATTCAAATCACTTTGAGGGGGCGGTAGTCCGCACTTCCTAAAATGAAATTATCGCGTTTTACCCATAATGGAAATCATAAAGTATGCCTTAAATGATAAATACAGAAGCATAAGTAAAACATAAACATATTATATATCATATATAAAAATAGTGACATCTTAATGTCCACCTTTGAAGGTGTTATATGAGTGTTGAACAATCATTGTTTCGTGAGGCAAAAATTCTCCATCCACAGAAACCGTATGTTCTTTAACCGTTAGATGTAGGTGTGTGTAAGTGTATCTAGAATCCTTCTTATAACAACATCCTAGTATATTGAGGATACTGTTGTTGTTATAAAAGAAATGAATAAAAAGAGTTTAGGGGGTTGGAGAAGAAAAATAAAACAAAACAACATTAGAGAAGACATTACCTCAAAATCAGGTAACTCTTTTTGATTTGAGCCAAAGGCTTCCTTGGGAAGAATTCTGCCCAAAGTGAGGCTTCTAGAAGTAAGAGGGGGAAGTTGGGAGAGTATTTGGGCAGAGTTTGGCCGAGGCAAATGGCTTGAAAGTGTAAATGAGGTGGGAGAGGTGGGGGCCTTTTATAAGTGAAGAGGAGGGGCACTCTTGGAAAGTAAAGAAAAGTCACTTTACTATAAAATGAGTTTCGGATTTTAGAGGTCCCACACTTATATAATTCGAGGGTAAGATGATAAGGGTTCTAAATGTACTCATCCAATAGGTTTTTGACAAGTGTACACTTTGGATTTTACATTATCTTTCTATTTTATTTAAATCGTTAGATAATGAGGTCATCGCTGCATCATCATGATGTCATAAATAATTTAATTTATTTAATTTCTAAAAATTATAAAAAAAATACTATAATGTAGGAAATCTTTTTATATTTATAATTAATATTTATAATCAAAATTTGGACTTGTGTAACCCCACTTAAAAACTGTTTTAGTAAAACAACTCATGTTTGTGTCAATTTAATTTTAACATTAAATAAATATATATTAATGTCATTTTCCAACCAAAGTGGCTCCATGGGGTCCCCAAGTTGACCCATGAGTTTTCTTGGTCGGAAATTACTCATCCAATAGGAGTAGTACAAGTGTCAAGCTCATATCATATTATTAAAACATTGTTTTTACCTTAAACTACACTAATTACCTCTAATCGCGATTAAGAACTTAAAAGTTACTATTCACCAAAAAATTATTTTAATATCATTGAACCACATTTTACTTCTTAATGACAACAATGTATGTCGGATTTTTAAAAATCAAATCACAGAAGTGGTAATATTTCATTTAAACGAAAAATCAGTTATTTAACTACCACTTAGTGGTTTCACTATTCATCAAAAATAGAAGTTTTTCAGAACAATGCCAAAATTTCACCCTAAGCTAAAATTGATAATCTGAATTCAAAAAATGATTTCTATTTCACAAAATTCCCAAAATATAAGTTGCATTAATTAATTTTATAATTAATTCCCGTTGTCACAACAAATAGCGTGTTTTTAAGAAACAATTTATATCAAAAGATTGGCAATTGTTTATGTCCAATTTGAATGTTAAATTAATTCTAATGACCACCATTGGATAAATTGGTAAAAATATATTCTAATTATACTTTAAAACCACTAAATAGTATAATTTATCACTATAAATTATTTTGATTAAAAAAGTTGTTTTTAAGTATTTTTCACTATTCATAAAAAATTAGAAGTTCTCAGAAAAATACCAAAAAATCAACATAGGCTAATTTCGATATTCCGAATCCAAAAATGAAGTCCATTTTGAAATATAAAATTTCAATAATTTTAAAAAGTGGTTATTACTATTCATAACGGCTACTTTGATTAGTCGCGGTGTTTTAGAACTCGAAGATGCGTACAATGCAAGCTATTACATTATTGAATGAGAAGTGTATCATGGAAGTTCGTGGTGTTACATTCTCCCCTCCTTCAATAAATTGCGTCCTCGCAATTTGAAATTTTTCTTTGAAAATAAAAGGTTGAAAAGTGAAAATACGTTTGAGGAA
Organism: Viscum album; assembly: GCA_963277665.1. NCBI lineage: Eukaryota > Viridiplantae > Streptophyta > Magnoliopsida > Santalales > Viscaceae > Viscum > Viscum album. Next base: position 224,918,516 of record OY728131.1, on the reverse strand, counting down.
AACCCACATCGGAAATAAGGTTAATAAATATATAACATTAAAAGAAAGAAAGATAAGTACAAAGGTCACCCGATATAGCCCATTCTAGGATTCTATGAAAATATGGATATGGAGGAGAAACAAACCATCAAGGTCTGATGGAGTGTTATAGAAAACAGGATTAGGAGAAAGTTTAACTACAAGAAAATCACAAACTTGTGATTGGTTAAATGGTCATTGAATCCCCAGTTGGAAAAGTTAACCGACAACATTTTTGTTTTAAGTTACCTTTTATAATTTTGAGGAATTTATTTAGGAGATTTACTAAGAATGTAAGGGAATATACATACTTGTTATGTATACTTTCATTCGTTAATAAATTTTTACCACAAACCCAACTTTTACTCCAAATGGTAACGTAACTCAAAAATATTCTATTTATCCTAATTGTATAAGGTTCCAAATGTTAACACATACCATTTAGATTAGTAAAATTATTTTGTAATAACCAGGGACTTCCTGTAGGCTAGTGGTAGGAAATAAAGGCCTGTCGCACTTTGATTGTGGGTTCGATTCCTGTAGCTTTGTCCGCCGCGACGGGTTATGCCCCACCCTGTAGGTTGTCCTTTTCCTAAAACTATTGTATCATAATATTCCAAAAATAATCTTCATAAATTTTTTAACCATAAACAATACTATCCAAAGATCAACTTAATCCACTCCAACCTTTATAGTTATCCAAAATACCTCTGTCCAGACTTTCTCTAAAAGGTCTCTTAATTCCAAAATCAATTTATCAGATTCCCCAAACAAAGTAAAGTTTCTCTTATTGTCACATACTAAAAATATAATTACCTCCATCATATTAAAACCTTACTGAAATCAACATGTACTGCAGTACAATCCTTATATATATATCACATTATTCTAATAACCAGAATATAATCCATGAGTCCAAAAGCACCATTACATTAGTTATTCTGCTTCAACTGTAGTAAAAGCATAAGAATGTCCTTGATCCCTTGGCCTTTTCTGAGGTAAGTTTCCCTGACGCTTAGGACATTCATTTGCATAATGCCCTATTTCCCTACAATTGTAGCATTCAACATTGATAGCCTCTTTCTTTCCCTTGCAATCACGATCCTGGTGACCCTTTTCTCCACATTTATAACAAACTCCCATTCCTTTTAGGCAAGTACCAGGGTGATTCTTCCCACAATTATCACATAATGGAAAATCCTTCTTTCCCTTTTTCCCTTTATCTGTCTCTTGTTCCACCGTTCTATTCTTCTCTTGCTTTACTTTGTTGTCATAAGACTTTCCTTTTCTGTCTTGATAGCACACGAGACAATATCTTCGTATGATGAGAATGATTGTGATACTAAAGCTCGACGAAGAAATGGTTTTAACCCATCAAAGAAATGATCAATCTTACTCCTTGGGTTACGTATATAATCGGCAGCATGCCTCGCTAACCTTGTAAAGTTAGCCTCATACATTGTGACATTCTCATCCTCCTTCTTCCTAAGACTCAGAAATTGCCTTTCCATATCTGCTCGATAGTCACGAGGAAAGTATTTTTCTATGAAAAGCTCTTTGAACTCCCTCCATTCCATATTCGATATGTCATCATCTTCCTTTGTGTTTTGAATCAGCGACCACCACTGATCGGCATCTCCAGTGAGGCGGTAAACTGCCATGACAACCTTCTCCCTTTCGCTACTCCCCAAGGCATGGAATATTTTCTCTAAGGAGTTTATCCATTGCTCAGCTACCAACGGATTTGTACCCCCATTAAATGTTGGTTGTTGTTGCCTCATGAAGCGGTCTAAAATTGATCCTCCATGTTGTGGATCAGGGTGATCCATACGAGTAAGGTTATTATTCATAACTTGAGTGAGTTGTCCCAGTATGGTGATTAGCTGATCAGCACCAGTTGTATCTCCAGATCCACAATAATTATCTTGAGCAGGAGGGCAATCCCTACACGGAGTGCGTGCATTGATACGGTTTTCATTCCTTCCACTATGCGCCATTTCTATACAATGGCATAAACTAGATTAGTTTATGAATCAAAATACATAATTCCATACTTATAAAATACTTAACATAAATTGAACTATATATGGATATAATCCATAATCATAAAAAGGTTTTCATTTAGGAAGTATATACTCATAACCGTTCATAGTGGTTTGTAAAGAAAATGTAAATTATCCTAAGCATATCCCCCAGGAGTGTCGTAACCAAGAGTGCAGCAAGGCCCGTTGTCATGCACCAGTTCCCGTTCGAGTCTAGATCAAAGCGGTGTTTTCGGGTTTTACCCCTAGTTACATCTGTGCCAGAGAAGCCTCTACCTGATCGTATCCAGACAGGGATGTATTGCTCGGAAAACTCACAACATCTCTACAATACCAAAATTTTAGGAAGTTCTTCTATACTAATCCTCAAACTCTATCTTCGGGCTATGTGCTCTAATCAGAGTTTATCTAAATCTAGCTTCCAAGGTTAGTACTAAACTGCCTCTGATACCAACTGTAACGCCCCGACCCCAGTTACCCAGAGTCGGTGCATTACTTCGTAACATTGGCATGATCACAAAAGATCAAGTCTCAAAAGACCGATTAGTTTAGTTGCCTTGGAAACACTAGATACATTCATAAATGTTACATTACATCATAAAGTGGAAAACTAATAACAAAGTCTTCATAGTCCACACTCATATCCTCTTCTGACTATCCCTGCAGGTCATTCATAAAATACTTCTTCACATCCTGGAAAATATTAAAACATTGAAAGGGGTGAGCTCAGATGCTCAGTAAGGATAACAATATTGCGGAAGCTTTCATAAATAAACATAAACATTTAAGGCAATGTATAACTAAACAAAAGCCTTATTAAACTTGAACTTCAGTATAATATGGAAAAAGTAAAATCAAATAATGCCACTTACTTACTCACATGGATATTCTACTAGACGAATAATCACATGAAAGATCAATAACCACTTTCATAATGATGGAATGTATAATGCCGGACATTCTGAAACATTTTGTCAAGGACTCGGCCAAGACGTCTAAAATGATTAAGGCCTCAGCCAAAACCATAAATCAAATTGGGAAAGGGCCTCGGCCAATTCCACATCTAGTTGTCTCATGAGACCTACCGATGAATTTTTTTAGAAGATACTTAAGTTTAAAATTGCTCAAATATACTCCTGTGTTTTTCTGAAAAAACTTATGCAAGCTTCTGAAAAAAAAATAACAAATTCGGAGACTGCTCAACTAATTACAGGCCATGATGGGTCCACGCCCAATCCCTTCCTGTCTACCACACTCGAGAGTCGGGTTTTCTGAAAACATTTTTAAGCTTGCATTAAATACATATACATTTGCACTGGATTTTCATATATTGGAGAGAAATATCTCTTTTTTGAAATCATTTAAAAATCACATATTTATAAAAGAAAACCTTTTGAATAAACGTAAAAGTCAAAGGGGTTTATACACCGTATAAAAGAAAGTTGTATATAAAACCAAATATGCCTCAATGAAAGGGGATTGAGACGAAGTCCTTAAAAGATCATTTTTTTAAATAAAGTACATCTATAATGTGTATTCACTATAAGTACACATAAATAATGTAAAAATACAAGATAGGACATAATAATATCAGGACATAATTTGAAAGTAGGAGATTAACCCAAAGAATAGAAATTGGGTTAAGAAGTTCCCTTACCTCGTGTCTTGTCCTGACTCGACCGTTCTTTAACCTCCTGAATAATAAACTAGAGTTAATTTCTATTTAATTAAGAACCTTTTTATGTTCATTATTCCTTTTATATCACTTATTACCATGTTATGAACATTATGTAATTATTTAAGTTAATAACGGTCGTTTTGTCGATCTTTGGTACTTGAGTCAACAATAATCTTCTTATAATTACATGTTGTTTATGTGGTAGAATATCCATTATCTCCAGAATTATATTCATTATTTAGATGTAATATATATCTTATATATCCAGTATATACATTCATTTATAATATTACGTAACATTTAGAGATAAGAAATGAAATGCACCGTTCATGGAGACGGTAAGCCGTACGTACGCATGAACACTACTTTCATTTCAATTTCATATTTAATGGAATGAAATCATAATGATATAAATGTATAATATAATTCCAGTATAACATAGTGTATAATACCATTTACTCCATACTTTATACATCCCACATATGGCATTAACGATTCAAATCACTTTGAGGGGGCGGTAGTCCGCAATTCCTAAAATGAAATTATCGCGTTTTACCCATAATGGAAATCATAAAGAATGCCATAAATGATAAATACAGAATCATAAGTAAAAAATAAACATATTATATATCATATATAAAAATAGTGACATCTTAATGGCTACCTTTGAAGGTGTTATATGAGTGTTGAACAATCATCGTTTCGTGAGGCAGAAATTCGCCATCAACAGAAACAGTATGTTATTTAACCATTATATGTAGGTGTGTGTAAGTGTAGCTCGAATAATTATTATAACAACATCCTAGTATATTGAGGATACTGGTTTTGTTACAAAAGAAATGAATAAAAAGAGTTTATGGGGTTGGAGAAGAAAAATAAAACAAAACAACATTAGAGAATACATTACCTCAAAATCGGGTAACTCTTTTTGATTTGAGCCAAAGGCTTCCTTGGGAAGAGTTCTGCCCAAAGTGAGGCTTCTAGGAGTAAGAGGGGGAAGATGGGAGAGTATTTGGGCAGAGGTTGGACGAGCCAAATGGCTTGAAAGTGTAAATGAGGTGGGAGAGGTGGGGGCCTTTTATAAGTGAAGAGGAGGGGCACTCTTGGAAAGTAAAGAAAAGTCACTTTATTATAAAATGAGTTTCAGATTTTAGAGGTCCCACACGTATATAATTCAAGGGTAAGATGATAAGGGTTCGAAATCTACTCATCCAATAGGTTTTTGACAAGTGTACACTTTGGAGTTTACATTATCTTTCCATTTTATTTAAATCGTTAAATAATGAGGTCATCGCTGCATCATCATGATGTCATAAATAATTTAATTTATTTAATTTCTAAAAATTATAAAAAAAATACTATAATGTATGAAATCGTTTTAGATTTCTAATTAATATTTATAATCAATATTTGGACTTGTGTAACCCCACTTAAAAACCGTTTTAGTAAAACAACTCATGTTTGTGTCAATTTAATTTTAACATTAAATAAATATATATTAATGTCATTTTCCAACCAAAGTGTCTCCATGGGGTCCCCAAGTTGACCCATGGGTTTTCATGGTCGGCCATGACTCATACAATAGGAGTAGGACAAGGTTCAAGCTCATATCATATTATTAAAACATTTTTTTTACCTTATACTATACTAATTACCTCTAATCGCGATTAAGAACTTAAAAGTTACTATTCACCAAAAAAATTATTTTATTCTCATTGAACCACATTTTACTTCTTAATGACAACCATGTATGTCGGATTTTTAAAAATAAAATCATAGAAGTGGTAATATTTAATTTAAACGAAAAATTAGATATTTAACTACCACTTAGTGGTTTCACTATTCATCAAAAATTGAAGTTTTTCAGAACAATGCCAAAATTTCACCATAAGCTATAATTGATATTCAGAATTCAAAAATGATTTATATTTCACAAAATTCCCAACATATAAGTTTCATTAATTAATTTTATAATTAATTCCGCTGTCACAATAAATACCGTGTTTTTAAGAAACAATTTATATCAAAAGATTGGCAATTGTTTATGTCCAATTTCAATGTTAAATTAATTCTAATGACCACCATTGGATAAAATGGTAAAAATATATTCTAATTATACTTTAAAACCACTAAATAGTATAATTTATCACTATAAATTATTTTTATTAAAAAAGTTGTTTTTAAGTATTTTTCACTATTCATAAAAAATTAGAAGTTCTCAGAAAAATACCAAAAATTCAACAGAGGCTAATTTCGATATTCCGAATCCAAAAATGAAGTCCATTTTGAAATATAAATTTCTATAATTTTAAAAAGTGGTTATTACTATTCATAATGGCTACTTTGATTAGTCGCGGTGTTTTAGAACTCGAAGTTGCGTACAATGCAAGCTATTGCATTATTGAATGAGAAGCGTATCATGGAAGCTCGGGGTGTTACATCCTGAGGCATCTCAACATACACAACTAGAATTATTCCACTAAAAACATTAGGGAAAAAATCTCAATCACTATAATATTCATCTCCATCGACCTCTCCTTTTTCATTTTCATCATCATTTTCATTATCCTCTTATTATTATTCATCTTTAACATTTCAATTTTCCTCAGAATATTTGGAAGAACACATAAAATAATCCCCATCAGAAAATTATATTACTTACTCATCAGTTCCTTTTTTAAGAGTTCCAATATAAAAGGAAGAGAACATGGTGGACTAGGAGTACTAAAGGATATATCAGGGGAGCTCTAAGGTAAATCTTGGTCACTAGAATCAACCATAGAAAATTTATTTTCATTTTTATTAGAGGTAGAAACATACTATTTATCTTCATAAAAATACTAAACAACTTCATTTGGATCCAAGCTAAGTTTAATTAGATCCTTTGGTATACAAGTATGGTTAATCGGTTTAATGTATTTATAAATCATGTTAGAACCTAATTATTTATAGAGTGTTTATAAATTCCTTATTTTAATAATAAAAAATCATGATTCCTTTCTTACTAATGATCTTGTTGCTGTATGATATAATTTTATATGATAAGATAGTTCTTATGATAATTTGAATTAGTATAGAGGTGAGTCACTTCCAGCTAGGAGATAATGCTAAAGCAAGTTACCGTTAAGAAGGAGTCACTGCTAAGGATGATCTACAACCAATGAAGTCACTGCTAGACTAGTCATCACCAGACTATTGACTGGTAGAGTTGTTTCCTATAGTTTATTTACCATTAGGATTTTCATTGCCAATGAGCTACCACCATGACCTATCACTGTTAGACTCAGAGTCACCATGATCCAATGGTACTTCCAGTCTGAGATACCATCAGATGCTAATTCCCGACTAGCTTCATTATACCATTTCTATATATGGACCTTAATGTGAATGAATCAATGACCATTTATATTCATGAATAAATTTACCAAGTCTTAATGAAACCATTAAAAACTGTCAAGGGTTTATAGTTCTCCTTCAACCATTGATGATATATCTATGTGAAGGATGATATCTCTCTTTCCCTATTACTATGTATGATAATAAATATTTGATAGGTCAATGAAAATTTTTGCAATTTAATCTATGAATATATACAAGTTCACTAATTTATCTACAGTGAATATCAATGACATAGAGTCACAATATCTGTCAGATATATTTATTGATATATCAACATAGATCAACTATAATACCTCCAAATTCCTATGATCCTTTGTTTTGATGCATATTTCAAGAATTAATATTGAACTCATCACCAAAGCTTATATGAGGAATTCAATCATTTCAAGCATACTAGATTCAGCTTCACTATTATCTTTATATTATTTTGATTTCTATTTCTATTTATCGAGGAGTGTGTTATTACTTTGTTTGTCAAACAGATATTGTCCCCTACACCGAATTTGAAGAATACTTGTTATTATCTCTTTCTCTTTACTTCTTTTTTCCCTTAGTGTTTGTGGATGAGTTAATTGTGTGGCCTGTACTATTTTACTTCCTACATATAACTTTAAAATAGGATTTTTATCATTGTCATAATTTTTTTTTGGTTTTTTACCGGATTTAGGTTGGGGATCTGTTTGATTATTATTATAATCATCTTGGTAGCAGGTGATCTATTGGTGGAGTGGATTATGTCTCATCTTGAAACTAAACCTCTTTTTTATTTGACTGTATTATTTTGTTTTATTTTATTGACAAATCCAATATTGTCTTTAATTAATAAACAAAATTTTTTCTTTGAAAGTTAATATTAACTAGTGATTATATGTGTTTTTCCTAATTAAATTGATTTCAAAAGCTATGATAATTTTAACATTATTTTAACTGAGACATAATCACACTTTCAAAAATATTTCTAAAAGATAGATCTTATTTTTATCTACTATTTTGACTAACTAGATGGTTTATTTAACTAAGGAGATTTTATTTTTAATGGAAATTTTTATTATAAACTAAATTAACCACCCTCTTAAGTTACTCACTCTGACCAAAATTTAGTATAATAAGTTTGAACTATCTTTTCAAATGTGATTTTAGTTGTATTATAAGGATATCAAATTTTGGTAAATTTTAAATTTTAGTTCTTTATGGACAATAGAATAGAAGGATCTACTACTAAAGAACCTCCTTATTTTAATGGTATAAATTATCCTCAATGTAAAATAAGAATGAAAATGAACTTATAAATTACAGGTTTGGGAATATTGACTATAATAAAATTTCATTATGAAGTTCTAAAAACTGCTCTAATTATATGGAGAGATGCTACAAAAACCACAGACACTAATAATTTTAAAGCTATGAATGCCTTTTTTGTCTTTTTCAATGATGAATTTAATACAATATCTAATTGGAAATCATCTTTGGAAATATGGGATTCCTTATCTATCTCTCATCAAGGGACATTAAATTTTAATGAATTAATAATAAACACATATACAGTCAAGTATGATGCTTTTAAAATGAAATATGATAAACCAATTTCTTATATATGTCTAAGGTTCAATTAAATAGTGAATAACTTAAACTCACTTGAAAAAATATCTAGATAAATATCAAGTGATTAGAAAAATTATATGCTCACCAGTTAGATGGAGAGAAACATTTGTATCAATAAAAGAATCTTGTGATGTAATAAAAATACCTTTCAAGGGATTTATATTAAATATGATGATGTTTGAAGAATATATTAAAGTCAATAAGTATATCGATGAATATGAACTAAAAAGAAAATATGTAGCCATCAAGACTATTACATCTAAATAAATAGAATAGGTATAAGCTAAAAGTACTAGTGAATAGGAATATCCCACTGATAGTGATGAAGAGATGCCCCACATGGCCAGATGATTTTTGAAATTCTATAGTAAAAAAGAATTTATTCCAAAATTGAAATTTTATATTAGATTATATAAAAAAATAATGTGGAAAAAGGATTGGAAAAATCAATATATTCAGAATGAGATAATCGGGTATGAATATATAAGAAAAGGGCATGTTAAATATGCCTACCCAAAATTGAAGTATAATAAGAAATATGATGATAATGATAGAATAATAAATAAATCATTGAATGTAACTTGGAGCGGCTCTAAATAAATATCCAGTGATCTGGACACTAACCAAGGAGATAAGTCTGATAGGGAAAATATTCCCTTTTTACAAAGGACATTAGAGGCAAAAAATATTCTTCCTGCTACTCGTACTACTATTAAAAACTATTCTAAAAATGAAATTAGTGAAGATATCAGGACCCATTAATATCTTTATGAACATTATAAAATTCTGGAAGATATATTTCATGAACTGAAAGAAAAATATAAGTCAATCTAGAAAAACATGCTTTGAAAGTAAATATTAAAACTAAACTTAGTATTAAAAAAATAATGTTTTTTAACTGTTGAAAGAGAAAAATGAAATATAACTATCAAAAAAACAATTGACAAAAAATTATAATGGTTTACCAATATTTATAAAATGTTAACTCAGATTCTTGGAAAGATAGCTGATTCCAAGTATATAACTGGTAGAGGTTATGAACCTGGGTAGATAAAATTTGTAAAAATTAGATTTATGGCAAGAACTAGTTTGAAAAACACATATAATTCTAGTGCTTTCAGAACCAGACCTAATAAAATTTTTCTTTCTAGAATATTCTAATCCATGTAAAGAAAACCCATTAAACAGTTATGGGTTCCAAAATTTCTTAAAACTATCAAAACTGGACACAAGAAGATCTAGGTACTAAAATAATTTTTGGTATGGAAATTATCATATATGAATATTTTTTAAAAATCTCTTTATAAAGCCTATGGTGTCTCGACAGTGGATATTTCAGACTTATTTTTGGTGATTATTAAAACTTCTTGAATTGGATCAATGTTGATAGTGGACATATAACTTTTTGTGACAAATCTAAGGTGGAAATCATCAGCCATGGACAAATTGATAATTCTAATTTGGTATTAATTTCTAATGTTTTTTATTTATATGGTTTAATATAAAAAATTCGTATCATTTCTAAATTATGTTATGGTGGTTTTTATATAATGTTCTAAAATAATTCCATTCATATTTTTTATGATAAAAATGTTTTAATCTTTACTACTTCAATAAAAGATAATAGTTATTATATTTATTTAAATTCATTATCTTCTAAAAAAATTCTTTCTTAAGTGCCTTTGATAATGAATATTGTCTTTTTCATAAAAGGAAACTCCATTGAAAGATTCATTCACTTAAAATTCTAACTTGGAAATGAATAATTAAAGATCTACCAAAGATTGAATTCCTAAATGATGAAGTTTGTGATCCCTATCAAAAGGGATACTTCCTAAGATTTAATTTAAATATAAGAAATATGTTTTCATCTCTCATCCCATATAGTTAGTTTTTATGGACAGTTTTAGACATTATTGAGTTTATAGTTCAAATCTAAAACATTATGTCAATGTTATTGTAGATTATTTTTATTGATGCACATGGGTATTATTATTATCTCAAAAAAGTGAAGAATATTCTTAATTTATTTAAATATATAGAAAATATAAGTGGACCTATGATTAATACCTTAAAAAGTGATCAAATTCTAGAAATTGAAAATAATACTTTTAATCATTTATTTCTCACAATTGTTATAATCATGGACTTTATGATCCTTGGATACCCCAAAAAAATGGTGTTGTTGAATGACTAAATATGACTATTCAAGAGACAACCAGAAATATGCTAAATCAGTATGACCTACCTATCTAATTTTAGGAACAGTCTATAAATACTACCTTTAATACAATAAATATATTTCAAATAAGACATCTCTTAAAAAACACATTTTCAGTTATAGAATAAAAAATTACAAAAGTTAATTTTTTTAGAGTTTTTGGTTGGAAATTATTTATCCTAAATACAAAGGATAATCTAGAAAAAATTTATTCCAAGAGAGATGAAGGAACTTTTCTTGGTTATTCAACTTCCAATAAATCTTATAGAGTGTTTAATATAATAACCAAAAAAGGAAGAAATTTTTCACATTAAATTTGATGAAACAGATTCCAATGAACCTAATACTTCCTTAGAAAAATGTTAGGGTTTTAATTTTAATTCAAAACCTCCTGAACGTTATGTTAAACAATATTAAAGTTCATCCAATTAACTGATATAACCTGAACATAAAGAATATTTTGGGACAAACATCACCTCTTTTCAAAGAGCTATTAGGACTGACAGATTTCATCCCTTAGATAATATTATCAGAGACCTAGATACAGGTACACAAACTAGGTCTTCCCTTATAAATCAAATTGATCACCAAGATTTATTATCACTTATTAATAGAAATAACATTAATGATTCTATCAATGATAAATTTTGGGAAATGGGTATACAAGAGGAACTTAATGAAATTGAATGAAATAATGTTTGGGGACTTTTTCATAGACATAAAGTCACCCTATCTATTGGAATAAAGTTGGTGGTTATAAACAAGTTTGAGGATTTAGTAACTATAGTAAAAAAACAAGTATATATTAGTCGTAAACTTTTATAATCAAGAAGGTATTGATTTTTAAGAGACTTTTTCACCTGCAGCAAGACTTGAGACAATTAGGATACTACTTTCCTATGTATCACATTTGGATTTCAAACTATATGAAATTGATTTTAGAAGTGAATTCTTAAATGGGTTTATAATTGAGGATATTTTTGTTGAACACCCCCAATGATTTAAAAATAAAATTTTCTGAAATTTTGATTTTTAATGAACAAGAGATTTTGTACGGTTTAAAAAAATATCATTGATATTAGTATGATTGGCTTACCTATTTTCTTATTTCAAAATGTTTTTCAAATGATATAGATGATCCAAATATATTTATAAAAATAATTTCAATAGATCTTTTAATAGTACAAATATATATGGATGATATTATTTTTAGATTTACTAAAAAAGTCTATTGTACTTATTTTTCAAAACTAATATAAAATATGTTTGAAATGAGTTTAAGTGGTGAAATCAAATTATTTCTTTGTTTTCATATATTTCAAAATAAATAAGGGATTATTTTAAGTAAAATAAAATATACTAAATATCTTTTAAAACATTTTTGGTTAGAAAACATTCAAGGTAGTGATAATCCCATGATTACCACCTATAGACTAGATCTTGATGAAACTATGAAGTTAGTAAATCAAACTATTAATAGAGATATGATTGGAAGTCTTATATATTTGACTGATAGTCATTCAAATATTATGTTTAGTGTTTGTATGTGTTCTCTCTTTCAAGAAATTTATAATTATTCACACTTATTAAAAATCAAAATAATATTTAAATACATTAAATATACAACTTATTTAGGATTGTTCTATTAAAGAGGATATACATTTGATTTAGTATGTTATTCTGATGCTGATTTTGGTTCTTATAAGTTATATAGAAAATTCACATTAGGAACATGTCATATTTTAGGAAAATATATAGTATAATGGTGTAGTATGAAACCAAATTCTATTTCATTTTCTACTACTGAAGCTCAATATGTAGCTACAAGTTGTTTCTATGAAAAAATTAAATGGATCAAACATATTTTACTAGACTTTAGATACCAATTTATAAATGTTCCTATAAATTGTGACAACAAAAGTGTGATAAAAATATCTTAAAATCTAGTATCTCACTCTATATAGAAACACATTTATGTTAAATATCACTTTTTAGAGACCATTATTTAAAAGGTGATATAACCTTATAATTTATTAGAACTGAACATCAACTTTCTCATATATCCACAAAGCCTTTGAATTATGGAAAACTAAAATACATTAAACATGAATTGGTACTGATAATTTTTGTTGAATGATTCTCCTTTGGTGAGTCACCATTGAATGAGTCACCATTGACTGAGTCACCATTGATGAGTCACCATGGAATGAGTCGTCATTTACGAGCCACTATTGGTGATTCATCATTGGAATAGTTACCACTAATAGGTCACCATCGATGAGTCACCATTTAATAAGGAAAAAATTATTGTGTCATAGTAACTTTTGTTACCATCATTTTGTTACCATTAATATTTATTTTCAGATATTTTTTTTATTTTATTATTTTGAGTTTCTAAGTGATATGATATAATACCAAAATCAAATCGGTTCACGTAACTGCCAATCCTTTGGACTCCTAAATCATTCCCTTCCTCTCACACCAATCATCACTCCTTCTTTCCTCATCCCACATAAAGCTTCACCCGATCAGTATAGACCATGAGAAGTGGTCATAATAATCAAATCTAGTAGGGGTGAGACAATCCTTGAAACACAAAGGATCTGCAAGAAAATTGACTATTGTTTTACAAAAACATCATATATAGAAATAGGTTTTCGAACTGAAAAAATTATATATATGGGAAATGTATTCCCTAAACAAATATGATCATATTGAATGTTTTAGAAGATTAGAAATGTATGATCTAGTTTATAACAAACCATCGTGTGTATTATACAATGTTGGTATGTGATTTCTTTTAGAATGATGAGTTTGTTTTCGACGATAAAGAGGTTAAAATAAGAAGCCACATTGATAGAGATGAGCTTTCGTTCTCTTCAAGGCAATGAGAAAAGTGCCTAAGAGTACGTCATAAAGGGGTATATGAGGATTTTAAAGGAATCATTACCAGTAAAAGTTAGTTTTTTATTTATGAAGAATATCTCTTATAATTAACAAGATATGGTACACTATGAAGACCAATAAATGCTGAAATCTATTGTGATTTTAAGCTGTTATTAATATTTTTTATAACAAGTATTGTGTACTGGAAAGGGAGATTTCAATAATATGAGATATCAGGATGTTTACTTCCAGTTATTTATTAAAAAAATCCAAATGATCAATATTTATTGATTTATGATGATCTATATGTATGAAATGTGCATGAAAAGTTGAAGGTTGAACTCTTTGATATAGCCTAAGATCATATCTTCCATATTCACTTCTAAGGTCTTGGTCAAAGAAGGAGAATAAGATGGTGATAAGTATGGTCGTTTTTTCCAATGACAATTTGAAAAATAGTTAATGTGAGTTCGAATCCATGGAAGAAGCGTTGAGTGGGATATAATGATAAATTGTATCATGAATTCAACCTAATTGACCATCCAAAAAGACCTAAGGAAATTGAGGATCCATGTATTGAGGTCAATGAGTTAGTTGTATATTATAAAGATGATATTAATAGTGATAAAACTGAAAAATATATGGAAGAAGAAGAATAATTGTTAGTTGAAGTGGGGAGTGGTCTGAGATTCCTAAATCTCCTTATACGACTTCTTTTAGATCTGTCAGTACACATGGATCTATACCTACTGTGAATCCCATTTGGATGAAGAATATGATGCTAAAATAGATGTATGACAAGTGGACCAAATCAATACATCTTCGTCCAAATTATCAATTGCTCAGATTAGCGATTCATATAATGGAAATGAAACTGTTGGTAATTCTTTTAAGGAAAAAGATAGTGATTCAGATAATGAAAAATCAGGTGGAAATGAATATAAGGATGAAGATGATCATGATTGTGAAAATAATGAGAATCATGATGGTGGAGACAATAATGATTATAGTAATGATCATTGAGATGGTAATATTGATGAAGCTGGTAAAAATGTAGGTGATCATGATGATCATGATCCTAAAATGGTTCAGTCGCATCCTTCATCCCTAGTGGCATCAAGTTATATCAGGAATGATGATCAATCCAAATATAATTTTTTTAATGTTATACAATATGTTATTACATATGATAATAAATCCACTAGTGAGGGTAGAAGTATCACAAACCTACTGACGACATCGAACATGTCTCCATTGTACCTTAACTTGGTGAACCTCCACCAGTTCATAGAGAAACATCTATTCTTCCGTAAACTAGAGATGACTTTAGTACTTTATAAGGGTGGGAGAAATTCCATGGTTATGATAGACTTGGAATCGATTATAATGATTCAGATGTTTAAGGATGTTAATGTCCTGACAGAGGAGGAGGATCTTTAGCGTATCAGATTGATCAATCATGAGAGTTATAGTCTTTTACTTGAATGGAATAAGATAGTTGTGATGAGGCTGTTGTTCCACCTAAAAACGGAGATCACCCTATTACCCTAATTTTATTTCCGCTTAATGTTGTGAAAAAATATAATTTAGTGTGTTTTCATTGAGGTGTGAATTTTGATCCATAATACTTGAGATGAAATTTGGTTTCAGATTTTAAAAATTTATTGAGCTCTCATCCATCTCCGGTTACCAGAAAAAGTGAAGAAAGTACTCGATATTTAATTGATATTTTCATATCTCATTTACAATTAAAATTTAGATTTTAAATTCAAGAACTTGATGTGGGAAATAAAATATTTTCCACATAATTGGAAATTCTGAATGCCTTAGTAGAGGGAACGATAATCTCTTTCTTAGAGAGGTTGAATTCTATCTTTTGGAAATTAGAAGTCATGGATGTTGGTACCTCTACATCCACAGAACCTCCTCCTACCTCAATTCCTATTGATAGAGAGCAGCTGAGATAGATTATAAGGGAATAACTGAATACTTCATTGGGTGAGGTGTCAACACTTCAGGAACAAATATGGAAAATTCACTATCACGGAGAGTGTATCTGTATGATGATAAGGGAGTATTCCATTGAACTCAAGATAGATAAAGAAATAAAAAAAATAGAAATATAAAGTATTATATTTCAGTAATTTATACAAATCATATGTTTACTGATAACATCAAATTAATTGGAGAGAGTTTAGTAATCACAATAGTTATAAGGGATTTCGAAGAACAAGTTAGTGAAATTAAGGTTCTCACACCAGTGTTACAAAGATTCATGGAAGAGAAAATTGATTTATTTTCTTCTATAGAGAGGGTTGGTAATATTATTATGGATTTTATCAACATCATAAATCCATTCCTACATGTTCATAGTATGGATTTAATTGAAATATAGGCTATACGGGTGATAATTATTCTTTCTTTCACATCCAGATAGCCAGTTTGATATTGATATATAGTGATTACTCTATTATATGGTATTCTAACTCCACCATTTATACCTATGAATTTATCAAAATTTGAAGATACTCTTCTCCTTAGACCATTTCTTATTCAACATTCAATTCCTACCAAAAACAACTATACATTCTATCAAAACTATTGATCCAACTATTACTTCTACTGCTTCAATGCCTCAGGACTAGAAAAAGAGAAAGGAAATATTACATACCATCCCTAGTTTACTTTTAATAGCGAATCTGATTAAATTTTGTCGTTTATTGGGTTATTAATCTTGTACTATTTATCTTTTAATGATGTACTCAACCCTTTTTTGGATCTTATTCAATGAAATATCTTACTGTTCTTCTCATTTAATTGTAATATTATCCTTTATTCCACTTTTGATAATCTCAAAGGGGGAGATAAATGGGAACTTAATTATTATATTGGGAGAAAATAAAAAATATATATAATCTGTGAAATTTAAATTATATATTTTATATATTTATTTATTTTATATTTTGTATCTATTAATATTAATTTATTTACTATTGTTACTCTTCCATAATATCGTACATTTCTTTGATATTATAATTTTACATAATAGTCATATATATTTTGAAATGATAAGAAAATTTTTATAACTAAATACATCTATGATTATCTGTGTTTACTTATTTAGTACATGACAAATTGAATTCAATGTTTTGTGATCATCAAAACGGGGGATAATGTTGGAACCTCCATGTGAGGAGAGTGTTTGGAACTTCTTTATTTTAATAATAAAAATACCTGATTCTTTTAGTACTAATGATTTTCATGTTTTATGATATAATTTTATTTCATAAGGCCATTTTTATGATAAATCTACTATGTATTGAGGTGATTCACTACCATCCATGAGGGACCACTGAGTCGAGTTACCTTCAGGAAAGAGTCACCGAAAATGATGAGTTACCACCAGACTAGTAACCATTAGAGAAGCTACGACTATTGGATTTACAAAAATTCTCCCCACCACCATGGAGCTCCCATCGGGACCTGTCACCATTAGTCTCTGAGTCACCATTGGACTCTGAGTCACCACTGGACTGAAATACCACCGGTCTGAGATACCTTGAGATACTGAGTCACCACCACCTTCATGAAACCATTGATGTTTGAGGAATATGATGTGAATGACTCAATGAACATATCAATTCAATGATAAATTGTCAAATTCATAATGACACGATCATAGAGAATCTATGTATTGTGGATATTCTTGAACCATTGGTTCTATATCTGTGCCAAAGACTCTCTCTCTCTCTCTCTATCTTACTATTTATGGTGATAACTAACTAAACAGTATATGATAAATTATGTAATTGAATATGTGAATCTGTAGAAGATCAATAATTGATCTACTATGGATATAAATGACATAAAAGAACAATATCCTTTATTATGATTGACTGAGTTGTTCAATAGAGATAAATTATAACACTTGTAAATTTCTATGATCCTCTGTTTTGCTGTATATTTCAAGAATAATGCTTAAAATCCTCACCAAAGTTGATTTAATGACATAGAACATTTTGGTCAAACCAGACTGAGATTCGCTATACTCATCATATTCTTTTTTATTCCATTGTTTGATAATCATGTTGTTACTTAGTTTTTTAAATACATACTGTCTCCTACACCTAATCTGGAGAGTACTTGTAATTCTCTCATTCTTTTACATCCTTTTTTCCTATGGTTTTTGTGGATGAGGTCCTTGTGTGTCCTGTACTATTTTACTTCCCATATATAACTGTGGAAGATTCTTTTTATACAAGATAATTGTTTTTTATTTTTTGTTTTCAAAATTCAGGATTTAGATCTATTTGATAGTCATTATAATCTTCTTTGACAGCAATGTATTTTCAATTGGAGGGGATTAAGTCTCATCCTGATACCAATCCTCTTGTTTATTCCACTATGTTATTTTATTTTTTATCACCCAATCCCATATTTTTATAATCTATAAACAATAATATTACTTTGATAAAAAATCTTCACTAGTGTTTATATAGGTTTTTTTTCAATATAAATTGATTTCAAAAGCTAATATAATTTTAACATTGTTTTAACTAAGACATAATCAATATTTGAAAAAAAATTAAAAGACATATCATATATCAATTTTCTATTTTTATTACCTGCATATTTTATTTTATTGAGGGGATTTTATTATAATTCTGTCATTTAATTGATTTTTTGGGGACAATATTCCACCACCCTCTTGTGTTACTCACTATGACCGACAAATCCATTCATTGATTCTTTTAAGGATTACAACTAAGTTTCATCATTTTAAAAATAATAATTGTGATGAAATGTCCTCCATAGTCCACTAGTAATTCTTCACCATGATCAACTAGACCTTGGGATTCTAGAATAACTGAAATAAATATTGGGTATATTAATGAATTGGATATAGAATAAGTCTTGCACATATCCATCATGTGAACCATTAGATATCTACACATGTTTAATTGTCTATTTTGTTCATAAGACGTTGACGTTAAAAAAATTGATACCTTATTTTGAAAAAGTCACATTTACTTGAAAAAAGAATATGTTGGATAAACTTGAAATGTAGAAGACTTTATCGATTAAGTTCTATAACAATTGTCCTTATAACAATTCCGTCACAAATAAATCATCTAAATCATATTAACAAAAAAATTATCACTACTATTTGGAATAGTTCCTTGATAGTATTTTGAAACTCCTCCATTTGGAACTCTGAAACTACTTTTACAGTGACTTGATGAAAATACAACCTTACATCCATTAATCCTTCTTCTTACCCAATCTTCATTTTTCTTGAATCCGAACTGAACAAAATAATAAAACTCATGAACTAGCATAACATAGAAGGGGCTATGGTTAGATGAAAAACATTCTACCCATCATTTTTTGTGATGTAAATTCATCACTAATGAGTTAATCTACATTAAACATTCTGATTGAACTTCTATCTAGGGTAAAACTTTTCTCTATGCAAGATCAAGGTTCACTGGAACAACTATAGTAGGATGAATTTTATTTCCTTATGGTTTCATTGAAGGAAAGAACTCATATTGAGAATAAATTATAGGTATCTTCACTGTTGCCATGAATATCTATTTGGAAGGTTCAGAAAAAAAGGGAATACAGAGGGTTGAATGAGAATGGGTCATAACTTGGATTTAGAGAAACGGTATGGGGAAGAGAGAAATAGAATTAGGAAAACATATAATTTATATCATTTTGAGATTTTGTGGATTCATAAAATAAAAAATAAAAATATAATTTGAGTTTAATTTAAAAAATAAATAAATAAATAACATATATAATTTTTTTTAAAATAATAGCCTATAAATGAACTGTAATAAAAATTGGAAAATGATTGATATTTTCAGTGGATGTTATGACTAACTGTGAGAAAAAACTATGGTGAGAAAAAAGGGTGAGAAATATAAATGGTGGGAAACCCCAATATTGAGAAAAAACAATGATGAGAAAAACCACTGGTGAGAAAAACCAGTAGTGAGAAGAACCAATGGTGAGAAAAACCCACGTTGAGAAAATCCAATGGTAAGAAAAACTAATTAGTTGTTAAACCTCAAATGTGGGTCCTATAAAATTAATCTCAACTAAAATTAATCATTCCCACTTCAAGTTTTAGGTATTTAATAATCCTTAAATTTAATGTCTTAATGAATACATCAGTTAGCCGATGCTCAGTACCAATGCATTCAAGAGTGATTATACCATTTTGGAAATAATATATCAGTAGTGAGGTTTTACGTGAATCTTTTTTGTCCCAGAGTGAGATATAGGGTTTTTATTATTGTTTATAGAATGTGTGTAGTCACAATTTGACTGTAAATGTATTGATTGATCACCATAGTCCATTAATTTCTGTTTCATCCCCAAAATTTGAGCACAATAGCTACCTACAACTATTTATTAAACTTTAGAAGTGGATAATACAAGAAAAGTTTGTTTATTTCTATACCAAGAAACTATAGAAATTCCCAAATTTTTATATCCAAAGGTTCTATTTCTATCTAAAATACAAGTGAGAAAATAAACATCTAAATAAATAATAGATCAAATTAATATCCTAACAGATAAAATAATCAGAATATGGTGGTATACATGAGGTATTTAAAAATAATTTTTATACAAACTAAGTGTGACTATGTTGGGTTTTATTGGAAAATAGCACACATATACACAATAAGTACAATTTCAGGTTGGCTAGTAATTAAGTAGAAAAAAATCCAATCATTCCCCCGTAACTGGTTTGATCCACTAATTTCCCAGCTTCCAAAATATCTCAATTACATGTTGTATTCATAAGAGTATTACTAATGTTATTTCTATCTAAATTTAAACTTTTTCAATGTTATTTAGTATATTTAAATTGATTTAAAATAATTTACTCATTATTTTGGAAAATATGAAAAATAAGAAAGAATTTGAGTTCACCACTTGAACTCATTTCAAATTCATTTCGCATGATTTTGGGAAAATTAGTAAATAATTAATTTTTAGAAGATCCAAAAAAATATCATCTACATAAATTTTAACAATTAACACAACATTTGATTTTATTTTGATAAAAAAGGTAGGATCATCTATGTATTTTAAAAATAATTTTGATATATGAAAAGAGATGAACCTATCATATGAAGCTCTAGGATCTTATTTTAAACTATAAAAATAATTTTCAACTTAAGAACATAATTTGGAAAAAGAGAATTTTTAAATCCATGGGGTTTTTAAAAAAACATCCTAAATTATATAAACATTAATGAATTAAATTTTGACATCCAATTGATATAGTTTGAAATCAAGATGTGTTCTATAGGAAAGAAATATTCTAATGGATTCATGTCTAGATATAGGTACAATGGTTTCATCATAATCAATACCATCTTCTTAATAATAACTTTGTGCAACAATTCTAGCCTTATACCTTACTATAGTTCTAGATTCATGAAACAAGTTTCTAAAAACCCATTTAGTACCTATAGTCATGGTGTATTTGGTTCTATCAACATGTTCTGAAACATTATTAATTTCAAAATCATTAATTTCTTATTCCATAACCATTACACAAAACTCATTATTAGTTTCATCATTGATGTTCATAGGTTCAATCTATAACAATAATTCTTGATGTTCAACCTGGTTTCATAGAGAAGCTCTAGTATGTGTGACATTATCTTAGTCTACAAAAATGGAATGTAAAGCGTGGTATTTAAGAGTACAAATATTTCTAAAAAAAGAAAGTATGGTCACCTCAGGGTTCTTATAGGTCTAGGTTAATTTTCTAGGATTTCTTCAAAACTGGATGCTTTTTATGCATGCTTTACAACTGAATCAGAAGGTTTAGAATTTAATTTAATGGTTAAAAATCATCTAAAAGGCTTTCAAAAGGAGTCTCAGGATCATGTGGATTTTTCTCATTAAACTAGATATGAACATAATCTTCCACAATATTGGTTCTCCTGTTAAAAACTCTATATGATTTTCTTGAAATAAAAAAACCAAGGAAAATTCCTTCATCAATTTTAGTGGAAAACATTTCATGATTATATTTAATATTAAGCATAAAAAATTTGTAACCAAAAAACATAATTTTATAAACCTTATAATTCCTTTTTTTCCAAATCTCATAAGGTATTTTCTTCAAAATTGGTCTAATTAATACTTTTTTGATTATATAGAAGGCAGTGTTCATAGATTCTTCCTAATAGTAGAAATGTAAGTCATATTTACAAAGCATAGTTTGGGTATCTGTTGATTTTTTCTATTTCTTTATTTTGTAACTCCATTCTTAAGAGGTGTCCTAGGATATGATAAATATTATTATACCATTTTGCGATAAAAATGATTCAAAGTCTTTATTTTCAAACTCCTGGCCATTTTCACTTCATATGGTTTTAATTCTAAGTCCACTTTAGTTGTCTATAGATTTATCATACCTAGTAAAATAAGACCAAACAACAATTTTTCAAGATAGAAATAATACCCAAGTATACCAAGATAGTTCATCTAAAATCACATAGACATTGTTCTTCCCATTTAAACTATAAACCTATGATTGTCCAAATAAGTCCATGTGAGCTAACTCAAGATATTGATAAGTAAAAATTTCATTAATTAATTTAAAATAAATATTTTGATATTTCCCTTTTGGATAGGGGTTACAAACATTGTCATTTAGTAATTCAGGTTTTGGTAAATCACTCACTAACCATTTCCTAGTAAGCTTTCTCAACAAGTGAATGTTATAGTAGACAAATCTCTTATGAAAAGTCCAATATTCTCTAACAAATATATTTAATGAAGAAAAGTTTTTCAAAATAAAACAATCAAGGTTAACAACATAAAAATTTTCACTTATTAATGAAATAAATGATTATGATTTTTTATAATTAAATACATTAGAAGCATTGTTTTTAAATTTTATATGAAAACCACCATCACATAGTTTTGAGATGCTAGGAAAATTAAATTTTAATCCATAAACAAATGTTATTTCCAAAACTAAATCTTGATTAGTGGTACTAATTTTTCCAAGGCCTATGATCATTGCTTTAGCATTGTCACCAAAGGTGACACGAAAACCACAAACCATTATGAGGGTCTTAAAACCTAAATAGTTTCCTACCATATTTCCAAAGTATCCATTGTCCATGTACCATATATTTTTATAGGATCTTTTCAAATATATTTCCTACAAAAAAATATACTGGAAATGACTTTAGTACCCTTATTTTCTTGTGTCTAGATATGTTAGTAATTAGGGATTTAAGAACCCATATTTTTTTAATAGGTTTCATATAAGAATATTGTGAAATGTTTTGAAATCAAATATGTATTAGGGCCATTTTAAAAATAACTAGAAGTAGATTTTCCAAAATTGGAGTTAGGAAAATTTTTTCAATTAAATACTCTTCTATATTGAGGTTTATAACTTGGAATAGTAAGATACTTAGGAGAAATTTTATTTCCTAATATTTGAGTAAGTATTTCAATTTTATTTTAAAATATTTCTAAATCTTACTTTAGTTTTTTCATTTTATATTTTCTATTCAGTATTTTCCTTTTGTAATTGGGAATTATTCTATTTTTCTATAGTGAGTTCGGTTCTAATACTAGCAGATAAAACATTATATTTCTTGATAATGTTTTATTTTTATTTTAGTTCATTAAAATTATATTCAATAAAATTACAATACTAAAATATTTCTTAGATAGGATTTTCCTCACAAGTAGAATTTGAGTCACTAGAGCTATCCCCATAGACACTTCATGTTTCTTTCATAGTTTTATTATAATTTCTGTCCTTGTCCTCATAATTATTATTTTATTTAAAATAGAAAAATATTCTTTAAAATTTCATTTTCACTTACAGTCATAACAATTTATATAATTTTAGTTTTCATATCTTTTCCAGTCCATTTTATAAGTTTCAATGATATAATAATTTTCCTTATAACTTGTTTTTATAAAGAATTTATTCATATTATAGATCATCTTAATCCACTTGGCTAGATGGTCCATTTCATCATCTCTATCCTGTGGTGATTCATCATAAATGAAGGTTTGAAATTAACCATTATATTTGTCTTAATGTTTTGGGGCAGAAGTATTAAAGGCTAGAGATTTTCTCTTAGGTTCATCGTCATCATCATAATTGACCTTGATCTCTTCTTCAAGATGATTAACATCCCAATAAATATTTGACTACCATTTTCTTGATGTATCATGATTCACAAATTGAAATATATTTTCCTCTTCATCCCTTTGGAAGACATATCAATAGTCTCATGATTTAGTCATTTTCTAAAATATGATTCACAAAGAAGATCATATTTTTAAATATTTCATTGGAGATGATATATATATCATAAGTTATCTTATTAGGATTCATTTCTAATGATTCAAATTAGTTATTATAAATATTTAAGACCATTTCATTAATATTTTTAGTTTCATCATGTGAAATAGATAATGTATCCTAAATTTCATAGGCAATTTTACTGGAATATATTATATTGATTTTTTCATCTCTTAAAGAACAATAAAAAGGATTCATAGTTTTAGAATTAATATTATTAAAACATTAATTTGAATCATCCCAAGTACTTATAATAGTCTTAATTAACTAATGCAAACCCACTCTAGTATACTAGATTTGAAACCCCATTTTTTGTTTATGAATTTTTTTCATAATTTTTCAATAAGGTTATTTATTACCATTTAAAAAGTAGTTAAATATGTAGAATAAAATTATTGTCTATTATCCATTTAAATTATTAAATTTATAGTAAAAATAAATTTAAGATCTTTAAAACATAATTAAAATCAGAGTTTCGATGTTTTGAAAGGCCTCTCATACCAAATGTTGTTTAAATTGAATATCTCAAGAAGGAGGTGAATTGAGTACCCAATAAAAAGTTCAGTCAACAATATGTTTAAATAAAACCACCAATTTAACTAAAATATTCTAGTTAATCAAAATTAAAAATCGAAATAAGTTATAAATTTTTAAAATATATCTCAAAGATTCATTAGGGCTCAGTTCAAATAATTATGAAAACCATCTTTGATTTTGAAATTAATTTACTGAATAAAAACCTTATATAAACACTAATTATGAATAAATATCCATGTATTGGTTATGTTTAGTGTTTAAAATAGTTTCATTTTATTTATTAGAAATAAAACAAATAAAAACACATAGTGGAAAATATACAAGTGGTTCAGAATCAGGAAGATACTTAATCATCTCCACATGGAAGTCACTCACTTCCAAAAAGATTATATAAAATAATATTTGATAGAAAACGTCGATCTGGTATACAATAAGAACGATTTCCATGCCACACATGAAATCTTCCAAAAAAACTTGACAATAAAACAATGATTTCCCAATTGGGGACCACTTCCACAACATGTTAGAAAATAGGTATAATGATAGTTTTAAAAGGTATATAGTATCTTCCAATTGTAGAAAATTATATAATGTGCATGTTAAATATAGAGAAAACTGTCAGGACCTAGTTTCTACAAGATGATGGAAGGAATGGAAAACTACCAAAGCCTTCGTTCTTCAAGTTGAAGGAGGGATAACAAACCCCCCGAGTCCCGCCTTCAATAAGCCCCAAAGTGTAGAATAGAACCAAGGGTATAGAATCTCAAATAATATGGATGGAATTAACCTTTTTATATAACAAGATCGAGAGATAAGATAGTGAATCCCAAAAATCTCAAAATACCAAAAGTAAAAGTAAAGACAAGAATCCATTCCCATATGGATGCACAAAATAATGTGATATAAATTACATGATTACTCTGTAGGAATGTACCAAATGAAAGAAAGGTGGCAACGACAATTATCTGGACACCCAAGCTAGTATGGTCTGGCATAGTCCTCAATGTCCTCATGGAATCCTAAAAGATGTTTTATAGACATAGGGTGAGTATACAGGTATACATAGTAGGGAAACCAAAATTTCTCCTGCACATGTGGGGAGACATCATAATGCCCCCTGATAAAATAGAGGTAACAAACACACTTAGAAAGAAAAACTATCCACTGTGCCTCACCAAGGAACACTCACCTAATAAAGAAAGTCAAGTTAAATAATAGTAATAACACATCAATTTTTGGGTACCCCCCACTGCATTCCCATTGGTGATTTAAAACATACTTGTTATTTGACCCCCCGCACAAATCCCACTACTGTCTCATTACCTCCCACAAAAACATATATATGGTCCATTCCAACTGCACAATTATTCTGCCCTCAAACACTTGGGCTACTAAAACCACACATCCCACCAGCAGACACCTGGGCCACCACAACCACACACCCCACGTGCAGACACTTGGGCCTCATCCCAAAGACACTTGGGAAATGAACTTGCCTACACACAACTTGGCCAACTCACCACAACACACCCTTCCCGAAGAGTCTAGGGCCATAATGAACCACATTCCATCACAGCCTTCCAGAAGAGTCTTGGGCCAACTAGGAGAGGAATCATAAAAGATCTACTAACCACCCAGTCATAGGAATGCTGGAAAAAACACCCTACACCATGAAATGGGGGTATTCGACATGAAGTTCTCAACATTGGTGGGGTGCGTATAAGAAACACAAGAACAAAATTTTATACATATAGGTAATCAAGAACTCTTCCAAACCTAAGGGTCCGAAAACCAATAACCAGCCCGCATACAACCACTCTCACTGCTACCCCTATATGTACAAGTACCCAATAGCCACAACTAGAGAACAACCCATTCCTCGAAAATAGTTTCCCATTGTACTCATTCTCATTTTCATGACTAATTTATTTCATTTAAATATTCCTCCACTAATGGGTAACTAACAGGAATAACCACAATCCAAAACAACAATTGAATATAAAATAGACAAGAAGGTTTTTAAGCATTCACACTAGGTTATCTTATAAATAATAACATCAAAATTGGATCCCATCAGATCTCTCTAAGTACTAGAAAACCAAACAACCCCCAACTTACTGGGTCAAGAATATTTACAACCGACTCCACACAACCTCAAATTTACATACCATCAACCTCTCAATCAGAGGTTCCATTCTCATCTACGTCAACCCATAAGGCATCAAACAGAAAAACTATTCATATCACCCAAACAGAGAAAGGAAGATTTTAGATTTATCCAAAACCATTCATTAAGTTCCTTATTTTTTTTGGTTAACCGGGGTGATCACACATGGGTTCTTATTCATCGGGAATCCATTTAATCAACCAATTTTATGTGATTAATTAGTTTCCATGTTACATTCATTCAATCACAAGATCATCTAGAAAACAGAGCTTCATTAGTGCGCAATAAAGGACTACCAAAGGCCATGATTTTCAGTGGACATGATCCCATACAATTCACCACATAAAAACGATGTTAAAACGCAAAAACATTATCATCTTCCCCTCCCCTTCATTATTTAAAAGTTCGTTTATTATTTTTTGTTAAAGTTGGTTCCTTCTACATCCCGAGGGAAGATCATCAAACCCACCCAACATGACGCACATTAATGAGAGATGAAGTAATAATTCCTATGTGGATAATCAAGGATCTATATTTTATCCTTGTGCTATAAACTAGGGATGACACAACTTTTAGGAAGAACTACATGGATAAACCGAACAAGAGGTCTCTCATTCATGCATGACTCGTCTCTGGAAGAGGGACTCCAGGTGCACTAAGGGAAAAGAAATAGGCCAAAGAAGAAGAATACCTCAGTGTGATAAAAGGTGTGATCGTAGAGTTACGGGATGTTTCACCTGGAAGTGCTTGAAAATTGGATCATGGTCTGACCATGCGGCAGGGAAGTTTGACATGTTGGAATTAATTGAGATTTAATAATTCCCTCAAAGATAGTGATTTAGAACACCACACGATGTAGAGTTGATAGGTTACATTTAAACCGAGCAAAATTCAGAATAGGGTCGTTACTAAAATCATGAAAAATGGTGTGGAACTAATTAAAAGGCCACACATTTTCGTAAGGAAAGGGTATCCCAAATCATAGGGGATGTAAGATATCCATTACCATCCTTAAAACAGTTTTACACATTAAAAGAGGTAATAAAACTTAAAAGAGATGTTATGGGAGGAAACTGGAAAGGAAACTCGACGCCCCATAATGGCACCGTTTGGGTGTGGCACCGATCGGTGCCACAACTAGGTGATACCATGGGGATACCCTACCAATGACACTGATGCGCTCCTAACTCACCGATGGTGTCCAAGACACCCCAAACACAAGAATTTTGACAAAGGAATAGACGAGGAAGGTTCGAACCATTACACCATAAACCTCTCAAAGTATTCTCGTTCTCAAGAATTCTAGAGTAAACCCGAGGAAAAGAGAGGTGTCCGAATAACCACCTCTTAAGATACCTCTCTAAAAAACCACTATAGAGTTATTTGAAATCCAGAATAAAACCTCAACATCCAGGGACATCTCTCTCATATCTATCTCTTAAAAAACTGGGGAGACACTATGGATCCATTGTCCCAAGAATCCACATAACCAAAAAATGTTCACACAATATAGACACATTAATTAAGGAGTTCATTCATCCTTGTTAGGATACTATATGTTTTGGGTGGCACTAACTCATCCTCATGGGTTTAATCGCATTCAAATTAATGCGTCTTGATTAGGGATCAGGTCCTCCCCTACCCAGAGTTAGTACATTTCACACAAAACAGAGATCATGGAAAAAACATATCATACATCAAATGAAGTCAAAAATTACATTATAAAAAAGGAACAAAGGAAAAACATAATATAAATGATCAAAATAGCACTGCGTACTATGTAATAATATGTACGTCTCATTTCCATGTACTCTCCTCGAGGTCACCATGACTCCATAACACACAAACTGTAACACCCCTAGATTTTATGATAAGTATTCTTTTTAATTTATTTGATGTCTTGTATTGTATGCTACACCAAGATTATCTTGCGCTATACGCAACACCGTATTTGCTTGCAGTATACACAACACTAACCTTGGGATCATGTTAAACAAAATTTCATGTTTGTTTGATAGTAGTTATTCAACGCAACATTGAGTGTGTGTGTCTATATATATATATATATATTCAATTTATAAATGAAATATGGTTGGATTTTGTTATACTCAACAACAAAGGACACTTTCACTACACGCAACCCTGACTTGGCTTGCATTACATGCAATCACGACCTTCCTCGATAGCGTGTGTTGTACGCAATACTGGGTTTCAATAAACAATGATATATTGTTATAATACTATTATGGACTAGCCTTTACAAATAGTATTAACTACATTTTGAATTTTATAACATTATTATTCATCTTACACATTTTCTAGAACATGGTATGAGAACAAAATATATTTTTCAGGTAAAATAACTATTTTTAAAAAAATGCAGTTTTGCCGCCTTTTGATGTCACACCCACTTTAAATCTAGTTTTTGACATGTTTATAAGTTCAATTTGAAAAAATAAAATTCTTCTTTGGAATCAGGATATAAAAACTTTCTTTGGATAAATTTTTCATATTATTCTGATAACTTTTATATTTTAGTGAATAGTAAAATCATGCTATATTTTAATTAAAAACAACTTTTTTCATCATAATAATTTATATGGTTAAGTTATAATATTGAATGTTTTTAAAGTATAAATAGAATATATTTTTACCATTTAATATAACATATGTCATTAGCATTGATTTTACATTGAATTCATAGGTAAAATCATTTCAATCTTTTGCAATGTTTTAACTTTAAAAACTCGTTTTCTTAACAATGAGATTAATTATAAATTAATTTCTGAAACCTATGTGATTTGAATTATGAAAAATGGATTACATATTTTGAATCAGTAGGTCCAAATTATGTTAATAGGCAACCTTTTATTTTTGGGGACTATGAATAGTAACTATGGTAAATTTTATTTAACATAGTTAAAGGTAAATCAGGTAATTTAGGGAAAATATAATATTACAAAATTACCCTCACACTTGTCTTAATATAATTGGATTATTATATTTCATCCTATGGAATATTTTGGTTGAAATGAAATCCATTGGATCCCACATGGATGTGACTAAGACCTTTAATTGATTTTATTTAAAAGAAAGTGAAATATGTCTCACTCAAACATTAATAATTAAACTATTTTTAATATAAGGTTATATAGAATATAAATTCGGTTATTAATTCTCATTTGAAAGAAAAAATGTTTTTATTTATCATGGTAATTTATTTGTAATTTTTAAGAATTATTTATTTACCTTATTATCTTATACCTAAATGATGCAGAAACTATTTATTTAGTAAAAAATAAATAATATAGTTTTTATTGAAATAATAATACACATCAAAATGCCCAAAAACCTAAACAAGACTTATTGGTAGTGTATATATAAACCCTAATCATCCAATTTCCGAATTGGTGACCATTTGGACCCTTATAAAGAACATTATGACACTTATATTATTTTATATTAAATGATTCCAATGTTGTCACCTTCATAATTTAATAAATATAACAATTTACATGTTGTGATTTTAAGATGAAAAATTCATGTAAAAGTATTATTATAAAAGATATGATATTTATCTTCATAATTGGATTTTATTTTTAATTTTTATGAAACAAATAAGTATATTAAATAATTATACAAAAATGTTGTACTAATTATTTTATGAAGAGATATACCAAATAAATGGATTTAAAACTATTAAAATTAATATTATATGAACTATTTAATATGCTCCACAAATTTTATAGACATATTTGACATGTTAAGAATCTATTAAATATTTTCTTTTGAATATATAATCTCTGGTGATTTTATTGAAATTAAAATAAATGAATAATGTCAAATTTGACACTATTGTTATTTTATAAAAATAACATATTATAAACTTGTTTAAAAATCAAAAAATATTTAAAAATTATAAATTGAAATTTATATAGTCGACAATGTCATAAATTATCCAATTATGGACAATTCACAACACATAAGTAATTATTTGTAACAATATAAAAAATAGAATATTATTACCACAAATAAAATTAAATATATTAAATAAGGATAAATCAACTTGATAATGTTTAAAATAAATTCCCAACATGTATAAATTTTACTGGTTGATAATATTAAAACCCTATATCATATAAAAATCTTATTTGAGTCATTTTTTGTGGTTTTTAAGCGAGTTTGAATTTATTATAAATTAATATTCTTTATGTTACTAAAAGTGTCCCTCTCCTCCCATATAAAAAGGGCACCCCTTCCCTCTTCTCTTCACACCATTTTGAGCCATGAAGCTCGGAAAAAACCTTCCAATTCCTCTTATAAACCTATGTAGTTATATAATAGAGGTTCTGGTCTTCTCAAAAGACAACTCTAGTGCCCTAAGAAGAAGTTTAAAGGAGGTGCGTCGAGGAA
Organism: Viscum album; assembly: GCA_963277665.1. Taxonomy (NCBI): domain Eukaryota; kingdom Viridiplantae; phylum Streptophyta; class Magnoliopsida; order Santalales; family Viscaceae; genus Viscum; species Viscum album. The sequence goes on along the minus strand of OY728131.1, from coordinate 224,887,181 downwards.
GAGGTAATCTCTTCTACCAACTCTTTTAAGTTTCTTTCTTCTTCTACTTCATCTTCTTTAGTTGTTTCATTATAAAGTAATAACATAAGTATTAATTATATACTGATATGTTATTATAAATATGAAACAACCCTATTTCACCTTCCATCCATCCTACGGAAAATGAAATCACCGTGTGTGCGTAGATACAGAATACCGTCTCCATGCTGTATTGTAATTTGTTTTCCCCCACCACCTTACTTGGATAGGTATAATGTTGTAAAGAATAACTATATATTATTATTATAACATCATACTGATTCTAAGATATTATATCATCTACTCCAATTCCATTCAATAAATATGGGAACGATATCATCCCTCGTGCGTACTTACGGATTACCGTCTCCACGACGTGATGAGATTTATTTTCCATGTTAACAATTAAAGAATGATTATAAAGTATATATAATAAGTAATCATGAAATATATGACATTTTATTGATACTAGATTTATGTATATGTTATTTTCTTACATCTATTAAATTTAATAAGGAAACAAAAACAGCATTCATGCATATGTACGGCCTACCGTCTCCATGAATGGTGTATTTATTTCCATTTACCAATCTATTATATATGTGTATATTCTGAATATATATTATATTTCAAACATTTTTCATATTCTGTAATTAAGTATTCATGATCTAAGTAATCATATGAATAATTAAAAGTCAAAACACAGATGATAAATGAAACGATTTTACCCAAAACGCTTCCTTAACATGGAATTGACAAATGAACGGATAATATAAAGTCGTAAGTGAATCATATATGATATCATAAATATTATTATGGTTCTGTTACAAGTTAATAATATGTTTAAACCCACTATAAAGGAGTCTCGGACACATACGGAAGAAATTGGACAAACGGTAAGGGATATCTTTTCCAATCTCGTTTTTATCTGAGATTGTTTATTCGTAAGTATTTACTGGGGTTATGTTTATCTTCAATATCCCTGTTTTCTAAAAATGGTTTCATGTATGTTTAAATTCCTTTTTACCCATTTTTTACTTTTACTACATGGTACGTATGGAATCTTTCTTTTGTTTACCATACGATGTACTTTTTGACTTTTCCAAAAAAGTACGGGAAGAATGTTTTTTTAACTTATACGGCATGGACGGATAATTACAGTTTCATAAAGCCTTATTTTCATGAATCCTCCTCCACAAGATTTCATGATTATTTTCAACAAAATCCTTTTCTTTTAAAATTTCATTGCATTTTGTGAAAAGAAAATAATTTTGATGAATAAATGATATTTTCCTCAAGAATTCATTTCAAGTGTTTTGTCAAGACTATTTTCCATCTAAGATGACATTATTTAGTATAATTATGTTTCAAGTATAATGTTCTATGATTTACGTGGTTTCACTTTTGTTTATGATAAAATTATATCCATTTGTTTTATATGGATTATGTTATGATGGGATGATGTTTACGAAACCCATTTTATTCTTTGGGTTATGACGAATGAATTATTTTTATGTTGTGGCACAAGTAAGAATGATTTTATTATGAGATGTGTGGGACCAATATCTCCCTAAAATTCATTGGGTAAATATTTATATCTCATAAGATAGACATGGCTGGAATGGTAAGTTAATCCAGTTCAGTGTTACAGGACTTGAACGAGGAGTGAACTCGATTTCAGAAAGGGACTTTGTTCACTAAGATGGTCTTAGCAGTAATGCCTTGGATTCTATTGAAATAATATCATGTTCTTAATGTTTTTCCACAATTACATGATTTATTCCCATGGTATTTTATGATTATTGATGTTCCTTTATGATCTATGCCTTACGTACTATTATGTTTTATGTCATTGCTCAAAATTTTGATGTTTAAACATTACGTTCATGTTTTTAAGTTCAAATGTATATGTTCTGTTTTATTTTCTCCATGCTTACCCTTACTGAGAATTTGAGCTCAACCTTTATATGTTTTCTTTTCCCCAGGATATAAATAAAGGTTTTAGGTAAGAAAATAAAAGGGGAATGTCTTTATGGGAGATTTTGAAGATCTTTCACCATGATTAGAAGATTATGTTCCGAGTTTCTAAAGACACAAAACTATTACGGTCCTTGAGTGTTTTTTTTTATTTATTAAGTATTCCTAAAAAGAAATGTAATGTCCATGTACATCAAGTTGTGGGTCGCTACAGTTGGTATGAGAGGAAATGTTTAGTTAACCTTTGGAAACTTGGATGTGAAAACATTGGTGAGATCCCTAGAGATATTTCTAAGGTATGTCTAGGGATGTCCCTAAGGTTAAGTGTAAGTATGGGTTATAGTCCTAGAATTATGTTAACAATCATATAATTAGACCTAAGATGTTAGAGATTGAAAGTACTCCCCCTTGATTATGTTGTTTTTCTAGTATGAGTTTTTCCTCACATACTATTCTTTTTGGGTTTTAATAAATGGCAGGAAACAGATGGATTCATGTTAATGGAGAATATAATGGACAATGGAATGATATTCTTCATAAGCAACCAAATTAAACGGGATTTGGATGTCCAAACATCGTTATTATGTCTAATCAACAATATCATAATACGATCAATAATATCAACTTTGGTAAGTTTCCTAACTTGATTAATAAGAGAAAGATGGAGTTTCATGATGATCATAGAGGAAAGAAAGTTCTATTTCCCTCATATAAATCATGTTAGAAGAGGAATCAAGGAGATTGATTCAAAGGAACTTGAAGATTCTTTGGGTGTGGGAAAGAAGGACAGAAAGCCAGTAATTGCAACGGAAAAGGTTCAGTTAATACCACAGACAAGGATAATGGTATTTCTTAGACAAAAAAATAGTTAAATGTTTTAAATATGGAATGTATCAGTATTATGCAAACGAATTCCCTAAGGGAAAGTCTCGTGAAGAGAATCAGCATGGTCATATGGGTAGTATTTATGTTGATGATGATGAAGAGACTACAAATGATCTATGAGATGAAAGAATTGTTGAAGCTCGGTCAATGTTTTAAAAAGTTAGTGGAATGATTTTATGTTTATCAAGAGTAATGTTGTATAGGTAATGGTACTATGGAATAAAGACACATCCCAGTATTGTTACACTATTGTTTTTTCTAAAGTATTTGAAAGTATATGTTGAATGGTATTGGTAACCATGAATGGTTATTTAGATATTTTTGTAAAGAAGATGATATGCACATAATGAAGGGATAAAGGGATAATGAAATGTTTGATAGTATTAATGAGCTCATAACTGATATAAGGACAAAGTTATATCACTGTTTGAGTATATAGAGTTTTTGGATTTTGGTATGTGGAAAGAGTTAACTTTTGAAAACATTTATGTTTTCACTAAAGAATAATGGGTATTCATTTTTTTTCAAGACAATACATGATTAAGGTATTCATAAGTTTTTAATGTGTCCAACAAGATATATCTTGTGATATATGAGGGATAAATGATGGTATTCATGTGCTTATTATATGACCTTTTTAGTAATCATTCTCTTTATACTATGAGTTTGGAAAGAAGAATTTTGGATAATCCTAAAGATTGGAATGGATTATGTTGATCAAAAGTTCGTGTTGTTTAAGGCTAGAAATTTTTTCGATATTATTGATAGATTGTTATAATAGTGTAGTTTAAGAAAAGGGACAACCTATAGAAAGGGCGACAACCCGTTTCGTTGGACGAAGCTACGGGAATCGAACCCACAACCGAAGTGCGACAGGCCTTTATCTCCTACCACTGGCCTACAGGAAGTCCCTGGTTAGTAGAAACTAGTTTTATTTTATTAAGCATTGTGATAGACGAAGTATATGTCCATTTTAGAAACCATATATGATTAATCTCAGCATATATGGACATATGTATATTTAATAAATTATGATAAACTTTTTTCAATAGAAACAGATGGAATGACCTATCATTCCATCACATGATCTGCTAACACTTCACGAATGACAAATTCAACTTCATTTATTTAGGAGATGAAGTGGAAATTGTTCAAGGCACGAACACCAGTGAGATTGTACCAAAATAAAGTAAGTATTTCTTCTAATTCAAATTCTTCAACTTTAGGGAAATGATCTTGAAAACCAAAAATTTTGTCCTGGTGTCCTCATATATGATGAATTAGATGGTACCTTAAATCATCACAAATTTATGGCTTTGTGATTGTTGTCTTTTTCATAGCCATGTTCTCTACCACTTTCTATCAGAACATGATGATTATATTCATATTTTCTCCTATTTTCTCCTATGTGGAAACGCAATGATTAGTTTATTTGGGATACTTTATGTTTCATACTTTAGTTTTTAAATATATGTTTTGGTATTCCTTTTAAAAATGTGGGTTTCTATTAAAGAAACATTCAAGTCGAAAACCATTTATTACCCCGACGAATTTTGAGGGTGAAATTCATTTTTATGGGTGTAGAATGTAACACCCTGAGATTTTATGATAATTATTCCTTTTATTTTATTTGTTGTCTTGTGTTGTATGCTACACCAATATTATCTTGCACTATATACAACACCATATTTGCTTTCTGTATACGCAACACAAATCTTGGATTGTGTTAAACAAAATTAAAAGTTTCTTTGATAGTAGTTATTCAACGCAACATTTAGTGTATATATATATATATTCAATGTATAAATGAAATATGGTTGTATTTTGTTATAAGCAACAACAAAGGAGTCTTGTACTACACGCAACCCTGACTTGGCTTGCATTACATGCAATCACAACCTTCCTCGATAGCGTGTGTTGTATGCAATACCGGGTTTCACTAAACAATGATATATTGTTATAATATTGTTATGGAATAGACGTTATGAATATTATTAACAACATTTTACATTTTATTACATTATTATTCATCTTACACATTTTATAGAACATGGTATGTGAACAAAATAAAAATTTCTGATAAAATAAGTATTTTTCAAAAAATGCATTTTTGCTGCCTTTTGATGGAACTCCCACATTAAATCTAGTTTTTGAAATGTTTATAAGATCAATTTGAAAAAAATAAAATTCTTATTTGGAATCAGGATATAAAAATTTACTTTTGATAAATTGTTCATATTATTCGGATAACATTCATATTTTAATGAATAGTAAAAACACGCTATATTTTAATTAAAAACAACTTTTTTTATCATAATAATTTATATGGTTAAATTATAATATTGAATGGTTTTAAAGTATAAATAGAATATATTTTTACCAATTAATATAACTTATTTCATTAGCATTGACAATACATTGAATTCATAGGTAAAATCATTTCAATCTTTTGAAATGTTTTATCTTTTAATACTCATTTTCTTAACAACGAGATTAATTTGAAATTAATCTTTGCAACCTCTGTGATTTGAATTAGGAAAAATGGATTCCATATTTGGAATCAGTATCTCCAAATTTGGTTAATAGGCTACTTTTTATTTTTGGGAAATATGAATAGTAACTATGGTAAATTTTAATTACCATAGTTAAAGGTAAATCAGGTAATTGAGGGTAAATATAATATTATAAAATTACACTAACAATTGTTTTAATATAATTTTACTATTATATTTCATCCTATGGAATATTTTGGTCGAAATGTAATCCATTGGAACCCACTTGGATGTGATTAAGACCTTTAATTTATTTTATTTAAAAGAAAGTGAAATATGTCTCACTCAAACTTTAATAATTAAACTATTTTAAATATAATGTTATACAGAATATAAATTCGGTTATAAATACTCATTTGAATAAAATATTTTTTTATTTATCATGGTAATTTATTTGTAATTTTTAAGAATTATTTATTTACCTTATTATCTTATACATTAATGATGCAGAAATTATTTATTTAGTGAAAAAATCAATAATATAGTTTTTATTGAAATAATAATAAACATAAAAAGGGCCAAAAACCTGACCAAGACTTATTGGTAGTGTATATATAAACCCTAATCATAAAATGTCCTAATTGGTGACCATTTGGACCCTTATAAAGAAGATTATGACACTTATATTATTTTATTTATATGATTCCAAAGTTGTTACCTTCATAATTTAATAAATATAACAATTTACATGATGTGATTTTAAGATGATAAATTCGAGTAAAAGTATTATTATAAATTTTATGAGATTTATCTTCATCATAATACTTTATTTTTAATTTTTATGCCACAAATAAGTATTTTAAATAATTATACAAAAATGTTGTACTAATTATTTTATTAAGAGATATACCAAATAAATGGTTTTACAAATATTAAAATAAATATTATATGAACTATTTAATATGTTCCACGAATTTTATAGACAAATACGACATTTTAGGAATATATTAAATATTTTGGTTATAATATATCCTCTGTGGGGATTTTATTTAAATTAAAATAAATGAATAATGTCAAAATTGACACTATTGTTATTTTATAAAAATAACATATTATAAAATTTTCTAAAACTCACAAAAATATTTCAAAATTATAAATTGAAATTTATATTCTCTAAAATGTCATGAAATATCTAATTATGGAAAATTCACAACACATAAGTAATTATTTATAAAAATATAAAAAATAGAATCTTATTTCCACAAATAAAATTAAATAGATTAAATAAGGATAATTCAAGTTGATAATGTTTCAAATAAATTCCCAAAATGTCTAAATTTTATTTTTTTGATGATAGTACAACCCTATATCATCTAATCTTTGTATTTGAGTCATATTTGGGGGTTTTTAAGTGATTTTGAATTTATTATAAATTAATACTTCTTATGTTACCAAAGGTGCCCCTCTCCTCCCTTATAAAAAGGGCACCCCTTACCTCTTCTCTTCACACCCTTTTGAGCCTTGAAGCTCAGACAAACCATGATAATTACTCTTATAAACCTCTCTATTTATATCATTGAGCTCCTGGTCTTCTAAAAATACCAACTCTAGTGCCCTAAGAAGAAGTTTAAAGGAGGTGTATTGAGGAAGAGGTAATCTCTTCTACCGACTCTTTTAAGTTTATTTCTTCTTCTACTACCACTTCATTAGTTTTTTATTATAAAGTAATAACATAAGTATTAATTATATACTTAAATGTTATTATAAATATTAAACAATCCTATTTCACCTTCTATCCATCCTATGGAAAATGAAATCACCGTGCATGCGTACGTACGGAATACCTTCTCCAAAATGTGGTGGAATCTGTTTTACACCAACACCTTACTTGGATGGGTATAATGGTGTAAAGAATAACTATATATGATTATTATAACATCATACTGATTCTATGATATTATATCATCCCCTCCAATTCCATTCAATAAATATGGGAACAATATCATCGCTCGTGCGTACGTACGGATTACCGTCTTGACGGCGCGATGAGATTCATTTTCCATGTTAACAATTCAAGAATGATTATAAATTATATATAATAAGTAATCATGAAATATATTATATATTAATGATATTGGATTTATGTATATGTTATTTACATACATCTATTAAATTTAAAAAGAAAATGAAAATAACGTTCATGGGTACGTACTGCCAACCGTCTCCATGAACGATGTATTTCTTTATTATTATCAATCTATTATATATATGTATATTCAAGAATTAATGTTATATATAAATCATGTTTTATATTTTGTAATTAAGTAATCATGATATAAGTAATCATATGAATAATTACAATTCAAAACACGGACTGTAAATGAAACGATTTTAACCAAAACGCTGCTTTAACATGGAATTGAAAAATGAACGGATAATATAATGTCATAAGTGAATCGTATATGATATCATAAATATTATTATGGTTCTATTACAAGTTAATAATATGTTTAATCCCACTATACAGAAGTCTCAGACACATACAAATGAAATTGGACAAAAGGTAATGGAAAACTTTTCCAATCTCGATTTTATCCGAGATTGTTTATTCGTAAGTCTTTACTGGGGTTATATTTATCATCCATGTCCTTATTTTCTAAAAATGGTTTCATGTATGTTTAAAGTCCTTTTTACCCATTTTTTACTTTTACTACATGTTATGTAAGGAATCTTTCTTTTGTTTACCATACGAGTTACTTTTTGACTTTTTGGGCAAAAGTACGAGAAGAATGTTTTTTTAACTTATACGACATGAACGGATTTTTACGGTTTTATAAAGCCTTATTTTCATGAAGCCACCTCCACAATATTTCATGATTATTTTCAACAAAATACTTTTTGTTTAAAATTTCATGGCATTCTGTGAAAAGAAAATTATTTTGAAGAAGAAACGATATTTTCCTCAAGAATTCATTTCAAGTGTTTTGTCAAGACTATTTTCCATCGAAGATGACATTATTTAGTATTTTTATGTTTCAAGTATAATGACTCTATGATTTACATGGTTGCACATTTTTTATGATGAAATGATATCCATTTGTTTTATATAGATTATTTTATGATGGGATGATGTTTATGAAACCCATTTTATTATTTGGGTTATGATGAATGATTTATGTTTATGTTGTGGAAAAAGTAAGAATTATTTCATTATGAGATGGGTGGTACCTATATCTCCCTCCAATGCATTATGTAAAGATTTATATCTCTTGATATAGACTTGGCTGGAATGGTAAGTTCATCTGGTTCCGTGTTACAGGACTGGAACGAGGAGTCAACTTGATTTAAAAAAGGGACTTTGTGCACTAAGATGGTCATGGAAGAAATGCCATGGCTACTATGGAAATCATATCATGTGATTAATGTTTTGACACAATTACATGATTTATTCCCATGCTATTTTATTATTATTGATGTTCCATTATGATTTATTCCTTACGTACTGCTATGTTTTATGTCATTGCTCAAGATTTTGATGTTTAAACATTATGTTCATGTTTTTAAGTTCAAATGTATGTGGTTTGTTTTATTTTCTCCTTTCTTACCCTTACTGAGAATTTGAGCTCACCCTTTATATGTTTTCTATTCTCCATGATATAAATAAAGGTTTATGTAAGAAAACAAAAGGGGATTATCTTTATGGGAGATGTTGAAGATCTTTCACCATGATTAGAAGATTATGTTCCGAGTTTCCAAAGACACTAAACTATTAAGGTCCTTGATTGTTGGTTTTTGTTATGTATTAAGTATTCCAAAAAAGTAATGTAATGTCTATGTACGTCAAGTTGTGGGTCTCTACACAAAACAAGGGAATGGTCCACCCATGAAGCAACTTTTCCTTAAGATCCTCAATTCTCACTGGTCACTCCAAAAACATCATATTTCCTCGATATCCCACTCTCCCTAGTCAAAGACATGGGAATCATCGTGTAGATGTCGATAGAGCTAAGAGACATGAAATAAATTGTGGATCCTTTCCAAATGCGGTGGTAACACCAGCTGATATTCCACCTCACTGGCTTATCCCAACACCACGAAGGGTCTGAGGAACCTAGGAGAAAGCTTACACCCCCTGCAAAACCTCCGCTATCCATGCCTCGGGGACACCTTCAAGAACACATGATTTCCAACCTCTAACTCCAAGGGACTCCTCCTATGATCGTTATACGACTTATGCCAGTTCTGATCCGCCTCTATCTTTTCACACACAAGCTGGACCTTCTCCGTCGTGCTCTTCCCCACGTTTGGGCCAGGAACACCTTCCTCCTTAACCTCTGTCCATCACACGGGTGAATGACAAAGTCTTCCATACAAGTATTTGAATGGTTCCATACCAATGGTAGAGTGATAAATATTGTTTTAAGAAAAATCTACAAGGGGATATTGTCATACCCATGATCCTATAAAGTCTTGAACACACACTCGCAACATATCCTACAATGCTTGGATGGTCCTCTATGTCTTCCCATTCATCTGAGGGTGGAAAGAAGTGAAAATTCATAGATGGGTTCCAATAGAACAGTGTAATCCTTTCCAAACTCATGAATTAAAATGTGTATCCCAATATGAAATGATGGTTCTGGGAACTCTGTGCAGCCGCACAACTTCACCCACATACTTCTATGCTAAGCCATCCACTGCACTTGACTCGTCAACCGCTAAGAAGTGAGCCAATTTCATCAATTAATCCACCACTACCTAGATGTAATCACAGCCTCCATCACCCCTAGGTAGCCCTTTGATAAAATTCATCAATATGTCAACCCACTTCGACTTGAGAATATCTAAGTGCTACAACAGACCATCGGGAACACAGTGTTCAGCCTTAACTTGTTGACACACGAGGAACTTTGCCACAAACTCTACCACCTCCTGCTTCACTCCGAGCCACAAAAACTGACCTCTTAATCTTGGTACATAATTGAGACTCTGGGATGTACCTTCAAGGGTTAGTTATATAACTCACCAAGAACTCCTTCATGCATCGTCTTTGTGACAAACAACTTCCCACAGAAAATCATATGATTCAGACCATCCTCCAACCATCCTTCCAGAGCAACACCCTGGCTAACATGATCACGCATTACTTCATCCTATGAGTCTACCCACTGAGACTCCTCCACCTTCTATACCATGGAAAATTGCACTGTCATCTGAAATGGATCACCTCTTCCACCATCCACTCTCGTGACTAGATGTAAAGAATCCAACTCCTTCATTTCTTTCCAAGAATCCATGGACTCCCCAACCACATCCTTCTATGACTTACTACTCAAGGAATCAGAAACCTTGATCCCCTTTCAAGTGGTTCAAATGATCTTGATGTAATATTCTAGAAGAAATTCCATCCACATTCACTGTCGCAAGTTAAGGACTCTTTGGGAGAAGATGTACCTCAAGATTTTTTGATTCATGAAGACCATGAAGCATTCCCCGATGAGGTAATGACACGAAAAATTTAGCATTAAAACAACCACTAAATGTTCCAGGTCATGGGTGGAATAGTTACATTCGCGATGTCATAACTTCCTAGAACCACAAGAGATCACTCCCTATTTCTACATCAGTACACACCCCAAGACTAGACCGGAAGCATCATAGAACACTTGAAACATTTCCCCTTGCTCTGGAAACCTAAACACCGAGGAATTAACCAGATTCCCCTCAGATAACAAAACAATTCCTAGAACTTATCAGTCCATATGAATGATTGGCCTTTTCAGGTCAAGGCTGTCAAGGGCGCTAAAACACCAGATAATTTGGGTAAAAACCTCTAGTAGTAACCTACCTGACCTAGGAAACTACAAACCTCAACCAAATTCTTTGGTGCTGCCCAAGAATCAACCACTTAGACGTTTGAAGGGTCCACTTATATTCCCTTTTGGGAAAAAACATATCCAAGGATGTGCACTAATCATATATAGAACTTCCACTTGGAGAACATCCCATAGAGCGTGTGGTATTGGAGGACCTCCAAAACTTTTTTTAGATTCATGGCATGATCCTCCTCTGAACATGCGTAGATCAGGATGTCGTCGATGAACATGACCTCAAATTGGTCTATATAATCATAGAAAGTAGAGTTCATGAGCACCATGAATGCAGCAGGTGAGTTTGTAAGGCTGAACAACATGATCAAGAACTTGAAGTGCCCGTACTTGCATCATAAAGTAGTCTTCATGATGTCACCCTCCTTCACCCTCAACTGGTGATATTCCGACCGTAGGTCGATCTTACAGAACAAACCTGCTCCATTAAACTATTCAAAAAGGTCGTTGATCCTCAGATGGGGTTAACGGTTCTTGACCGTGTCCTGATTCAGCCTTCGTTAGTCTATTCACAGCCTAAGAACACCATCTGACTTTTTGCGAACAAGACTAGAGAACCCCAAGATGACACACTTGTTCTGATAAAACCCTTCTTCATCTGGTCATCAATCTGAATATTCAACTCCAAAAACTCATAAGGCACCATCTGATAGGGATCCATCAAATTTGGACATGCAGCAGGTTGTAATTTTTTCCCAAACTCAACATCACGTTGAGGGGGTAGATTCAAAACCTCATCGTGGATGATGTCCAAGAACTCACTGAGAATCCATGGAACTTCCACCATCTCTTAGTCTGCCGATTATACTGACACCTAAAATAAAAATAAAAGAAGGGGCTCCACATGCCGGCTACCCTAATATAAACCCCCCTCACCCACTAAAGCTACACGCTGACCATCCATATCTGAGAACATGATCCATCTTTGGAAGAAGTTGATAACAGAATTCACAAAAAACAGCCAGTCAATTCCTAGGATGACATCATACGACTACATTAGTTGCAAAATAAGATCCCCACTTGACGGATACATCCCCAACATTAGTATGAAACCTCAGAAAAAATCAAATATGTTGTTCTATCCTCCAACTGGCGTACTCAACACTAGAGGCACGAAGAGTCTCTCTACATCTAGACCCAAGGAATGGGCTAGATAGGGTGCAAAAAAAGGAGCACGAAGCACCTGAATCATAAAAGGAACATGTAAGAGTACTAAAAGAACTAATAATTTCATGAATGACTTTTGGCCTTGATAGAACTGCTGCCTCTGCAGCGTGAAACAACCAACACCCAAATCCTCTTCTCCTCAGCTATTGGCCGACTCCCTGACCACGCCCTGGGAGAGGTCCCTAAAGAGCTCTTTGTGGTCAGCCTCCTCTAGCGATATCTTCTCTCATGGGGGTGGGGGGAGAAACTACTGTTAAAAAGTTCTGCCCGACAACTGGTGCTGCTGAGGTGGGTGCTAAACCTACCCACCCCCATTATACTGAGCTCAAACTGGGCACTAACTCTAGATGTCCCCAAAACCTCCAAAAGAAAATCACGTTAGTCACAGGACCATGGTTAATGGGAAAGGACCAGGGGACTAGAACTGGAAATTCTGAGGCATGCTCCCTGCCAACTGAAACCTAAAAGGCCCTCATGAGGGAAGACTGCTGCTGATGGGATTCCCCTTTGACGAACTCAACTAGATCCACTCTTGCAGCACATCTCATAGCTTGTGCATCATCTCCACTAAATTTACCATCTTTTAATCCTCTAGGTATGTCAGTAGAGTGAAGAGATTAATAACATACTGAAGAGAAGGTTAGAGTGCCTCCTCTAAGGGCCTTTCCCAGGACTCCTCATTCAGAAAGAGTTCCAAAGAAAAATGAAGAAGATCCTTGTAATTGATCCCCAAATCCCTTACCAGCATACTCCCTTGCTGAAGGGAGAGATTCTCCTGCCTCTTCTCAGATTTCATTGTTGAAGAAAGGAATTCCACCCAGAACTCCTTCTCAAAGTCATTCCACAAAATAATAGTTTCTTTCTTCTCATTAAGATAAAGAGTGCACCACTGATGTGCCACCCATCACTTCTAGATCACTTCTAGAGGAACCCAATATTCTATCGGATCTCGGATCAAGCTAAAATCAATCACCAGCTCCTTGAGCCATCTCTCTTTCTCCATGTCTGAGATGCTGCCTTCATACTTTCCTAGAGTTGTCCGCTGGAAGGCCTGAAGAATTTTCTACCACTAGTCATCCTCATCCTCTTGATTAGACCTATGTTGATCAACCAGATCAACCTGCTAGGCCATGACTACCCACACAACCATTGTACATTGTCTGGTTTCCATGGCTGAAAAAGAGGAACAAAGAATTCCTAAGCCTAGGTAGTGTAAACAATTTATTTTAAATATTTTTTAAACTTTTTATTGATTTTAAACTCCCAAAACAGCAAAGACACATAATAACAAAAGTCATTTTGAAGCATGTACCTTTCCCAGGGTCTCTACCATACAATCAATATATCCTATCTTGGTCGTTCGGTAGGTCTGGATTCTTTGCATCAGATCACGGAGGGCCCTAAAATCCCATGTCTTATATAGTCTTCCTTGTCCTATTTCACGCACCAAGATTTCCAAACACTATTTCCCTACCATCCCATTTAATCATCATTGCGCCTAACCCTGAACTCCATCCAATCTCTCAATAATCAGCCTCTGATACCATTCTATCACAACCTGCTTTCTTCATTATGTGGGAAGGGATAATGGGCTTCTAGAACCTTCCTTCTTCAAGTTGATGGAGGGATAATGAACCCCAAGTCCTGCCTTCAATAGGCCCTAGATTTGGAACTAGAACTGACGGTATATAATCTCATGTAATATGGACGGCATTTCCATTTTTAAAGAAAAAGATCAGAAGATAAGACAATGAATACCAAAAAGTCCAAATACCAAAAGTAAAATTAAAGACAAGAATCCATTCCCATATTCATGTTAAATATAAAGTGATACAAATTAGAAGAAAATTATGTAGGAATGTTACAAAAGAAAGAAAGGAAGCAATGACAACTACCCCAATGCCTGATCTAGTAAGGTCCATCGTAGTCCTCAATGTTCTTCGGGAAACCTGAATGTAATTTTATATAAAAAGGGTGAGTGTACAGGTATACATAGTAGGAAAACCAAGAGTTCTCGAGCACAAGTGGGGAGACATTCAAATTCCCCATGAGAAAATAGACATATCCAAAACACCAAGAAAGGAAAACTATTCACCCAGCCTCACCATGGCCCACTTTCCAAATAAATCAATCTATGTAAAATAATAGTAATAGCACATTAATGTTTATGTACCCTACACTTCTTTCCCACTACTAATTTGGAACACCCTACACATCAAACCTCCCCCAAAAATCCCACTGCAGTCCATCTACCGCACCCAAAAACAACTATATGGGAAATTCCAACCACATGGTTATCCCACCAGCAAGCACCTGGGACACCACAACCACACATCCCTCCCACATGCACCTATTCCACCATAACCACACTTCCTACATGCACACACTTCGGCCACCATAACCACACATCCCACCAGCAGACACTTGGAAAATGAACTTACCTACACACACCAGTACCAAATCAGCACAACACACCCTACCTAAAGAGTCATGGGCCATAATGAACCTCAAGCTGCCACAACCTACCCGAAGGGTGTTGGGCTACCATGTAGTGGGAGAAGAAAAGAGATAATAGCCCACCACTCATAGGAATTTTGGGGAAAACATCCTCCCCATTAAATGGGGGTGTTTGTCATGAAGTTATCAACATGGGTGGGGTGCGTATAACAGAAAAAACAAGTAGATTTTAAGCATATAGGTAATAAAGCACTCATCCCAAATTAATAGTCCTGAAACAGACAACCAATCCACACAAAACCACTCTCACTGCTACCCCTACATGAATAAGTACCCAACTTCCACAACCAGACCAGAACCCATTCATAGAAATAGTTTCCTATTGTACCCATTCTCGTTATCACAAACAAGTGATTTCATTTGAATATTACTTTACTACTGTGAAACTAACAGATGTAACCACAAGCTGAAACAAAAACTAAAGGGAAAAAAACAAGTAGGGTTTTAAGCATTCACTCCCGATTCTCTTGTAAATAACAACATCAAAAAGGGATCCCGTGAGATCCCTCGTAGTAATGGAACCAAAACAAACCCCAACGTACTGGGTTGAGAATATTTATGGCCGACTCCACACAGCCTGTGATTCATAAACCAACAACCCCTCAATCAAAGGTTCCATTCCCATCTACGTCACCCCAAATGGTATCAAATAGAATAACCATTCATATCACCCGACCAAATCATGGAAGGTTTTATATTTAGCCAAAACCATTCATTAAGTTCGTTTTTTTTCATTTTGTTAACCACGGTGATCACAGAAGGATTCTTATTCATCAAAAATCCATTTAATCAACCAAGTTTACACGGTTAATCTGTTTCCATGTTACAGTCATTCAATCACAAGATAATCCAGAAAATAGAGCTTTATTAGTGCGCAAGAAAGGACCACCAAAGACCAATATTTTTAGTAGACATGAGCCTATAAAATTCACAACATAAAAAATGAAGGTAAAACGCAATAAAATAATCATCTTCCCTACCCATCATTCTTCAAAATTCCTTTTATTATATTCGTTAAAGTTTGTTTCATCTAATTTTTAAGGGAACATCATCATACCCACCCCACATAATGCACAGTAAAGAGAGACGAGGGAATAACCCCTATGTGGATGATCAAGGATCGATGATTTCTCCTTGCACCAAGAACTATGGATGATAAAACTTGTATGAAGAACTCCAAGGATGAACCAAACAGAAGATCTCTCACACAGGCAAAACTCCTCTCAGGAAGAGGGAATCCAATTGAAACAAGGGAGAAGAAAGAGACCAAGGAAGAAGAAGATCTCAGCGTGATAAAAGAAACGATCCTTGAGTTACGGGATGTGCCATCTAGATGTTATTGAAAATAGGATTGTGGTTTGACCATAGGGTTGGGAAGTTTCACGCGTTGTAATTAATTGAGGTTTAATAATTTCCTTAGAGACAGTGAGATAGACCACCACATGATAGAGATTTGATAGGTTACATTTAAAATGGGGAAAACGTATAACAAGGGTAATATTGGAAATACAAAAAAGGTGTGAAACTAATTAAAAGGCCACACATTTTGGTAAGGAAATGGTCTCCCCACTCTTAGGGGATCTAATATATCCTTTATCATCACTAAAATAGTGTTGAACCACATTAATAGAGGTAATAAAATTTAAAAGAGACATTACGGTAGGGAAACTGTAAAGGAAACCCAACACCCCATAATAGAACTATTTGGTTGCGTCACCAATCGATGAAACCAAAAGATGACACCAGGGCGACACCCAACCAATAACATCGACATGATCTTGACTCGTTGATGGTGTCCAAGACACCCCAAACACAGAAACTTTTACAAAGTAATTGTCCAGGAAGGTCTGAACCATTACATAAACATACACTTTTTTAATGTAAATAAGTAGAAAGAATGAAAAAACTGAAGTAAGTAGAAAAATTGTGTTTCTCTTCCCGATATTATCTATAGAATTTGACTCCTATAGTATAGCTTGAAATGAATCCTGAGCCATGTTTCATAAATTTGTAGTAGAATAGAGTGTCATGAAATCATCTTATGAGTCTTTAAAAAGTAGTTTGAGTGTTAAACTTGCTTCACTTATTCAACAGTAGATCACTAGTAAAGATGCTTCATATAAGGAACACACCAAAACAATATTCTTTTGATCATGGAATGTTCATCTCCCATTGTTTGTATCTGGATATCTATCTCTACATCTTTGTATTTATTATTGTAGTGGTACTGACACGAGGGAGTCTACCTCTCCATTTACTAGCACCATGCATAGAGAGTCATCCCGATCCTCAACTCCTCATGTTGGTCGACAGACACAAATTTTAATTCATGCCTGAGGTTGTTTAAAAAAATAATTAAAATAATTATTTTCAGCGTATTCGATAATATAGTCATTATAAAATTTTAATCCAAAATAAAAAGAAACCAAAATAGTGGTGATGAATCATTTGAATAGTGAGATAACACCAGTGGTGAGTCATCCTACCGAAAACTTGGGTTGGTGATGAGTCATGATAATAGAAACTTAGGTATTGTGGTAGGTCTTTTTGACACATATCCAAATTTCTAAAGGCCATCCCCGATGGTTGGTTTTATCCATACTTCTCAAAATTTGTAGTCCAATAGTGAGACATCCTTGGGTTGTGAGTCTTTCCCATAAATTTCCAAAGATCCATTCTTGTGGTGAGAAAAATATGAAAATGAGTGATTCTAATACCTATCCAAATTCTCATTCATATCTGATGGTGAGTCATCCTTGGCGACGACTAATCTTCATTGATGATTCATACTTATCAAAAAACAAATAATCTTCCTTATATTGTAAAATTATACTATAAAACATAAAACTCATTAATGTCACAATTAACATGATTTGGTAATCTTTGAGACAAGGGTTCCAACATTGTGAGACTGATTAGTAATGAGGAATGGGCACACTACTGGAAATTTAGGCTATAGCCACGGTTTGAAATCGTGGCTATAAGACCAAAAACCATGGCTATAGTTTATAGCCACGGTTCAATGAACCGTGGATGGTATTGGCATGGAAATAGGGCAAGACCTATAGCCACGGTTTCAAACTGTGGAATAAGGCCTATAGCCATGGTTGAAACTATTGCTAAAGGTCTATAGCCATGGTTCAAAACCATGGCTACAGGACTCTAGTCACGGTTTGAAACCGTGGCAGAACAGTAAGCCATATAGGTCCTATTTCCATTGTTCAGAACTGTGGCTATATGGTTTCATCCAAGGTTTAAAACCATGGCAATATACCTACAACCACGGTTTGAAGCAGTGGCTGTAGGACTTCAAATTTCATAAAAAAACTCACAGCCCCCCTTGAACACCCCCCCCCCTATACCCCCATGCCCCACTTGGACAGCCCCCTGCACCCCCTTGAACATCCCCCCCACACCACCATGCACCGCCTGGATAGCCCCCCTACACCCCCTTGAACATCCCCCCCCCCCCTGCACCCTCATGCCCCCCTGGACAGCCCCCTTGCACCCCCACTGGACCCCCATGCCCCCCACGGATATCCCCCTTAAACACCCACCCCCCCCCCCCCCCCCGACATCCCCCCCGCACCCCCTTACAACCCCCTGGACAACCCCTGTGAACTCCCATGCACCCCTTGCACCCCCTGGACCCCCATTCACCCCTTTACTCCACTGGACAACCCCCATGCCCCCCTTGGACAGCCCCCTTGCACCCCCACTGGACACCCCCATGCACCGCCTGAACAGCCCCCTACACCCCCCTTGAACATCCCCCCTACACCTCCCTTGTACATCCCCCCTGCACCCCCATGCCCCACCTGGACATCCCCCTTGCACCCCTCTGGACAGCCCCCTTACACCCCCACTAGACCCCCATGCCCCCCTAAATAGCCCCCTTGAACACCCCCCCTAGACAGCCCTCTCGCACCCCCTTGGACAGCCCCCTTGAACACCCCAATACACCCCATTCCCCACTGGACCCCCATGCCCCCCTGCACCCCACTGGACTGCCCCCATGCCCCCCCTTGACGGCCCCCTTGCAACCCCACTAGACACCCCCTCCCCACTAGACACCCCCCTGGACACCCCTCCCTCCCCCTAGACACCCCCATGGACCCCCCCCCCCCCCTGGATAGACCATGGATAAGCAGACCCCCCCTGCACACCCCAGGTGAATCGAAGATTTCTGTAAATATTGAAACAGATGGCTTGGTTGATGTAGCAAGGGGATTTCTCCAGACTGTTCAACAACTGTTTACAGCTTGGGTGTGGAAAAACTAACCAGTTAACCATCTCTTTTGGACTGAGAAAGGAGCTGTTGAATTGGTATTGGACAACCAAGGGGTGTATTGAAGAGTCTATGTGAATGGCCAAAGAACTTAGAGCAGTCCTTGCTGTTGAAAAAGAACTCAGCAGAATCCTAGGGTATTTCCGAAGGGCTAGATAATGGTTTCACTCAACAAATGTACTGATCGTGTATGATAACACTAGTGTCTTTAGTGTATATCTATGAATTTGACACATCACTCGACAGATGGACATTGATGTAATACATCATTCCCTCCCCCCCATGGATATCCCCCTCCTAGACACCCCACCTGCACCCTCCCCCCTACCTGCACCCTCCCCCTCCCCCAAGTCCCCCTTCTTAGACACCCCCACATGAACCGCACATGCACCCTCCCCCGACACCCCCCACCTGCACCCCCCCCCCCCACCTGCAGACCCCCCTCCTAGACACCCCACCTGCAACCTCCCCCCATCACCCCCTGCCAGGTCCCCCCCCCACCATTATCCCCTCATACTAGGTCCCCCTCCCCTCCTGGACACCCCCCCTTGCACCGCACATGCACCCTCCCCCATGCCCTACAGATCCCCCCTGCACCCCACCCCCACCTGGACACCCCCTTGCACCGCACCTGCACCCTCCCCTGCCCTATAGCCCCCCCCCCCCAAAAAAAACCCTCCTGGACACCCCACCTGCAACCCCCACCAGTACCCCCCCTTCCAGATAATTGTTTTCCATCCCCCTCAATCAAGGAAGTATTTACCTTATATGGTAATATATATATTCATTGGTGTTGCGCCATGAATTAAAGTAATAAAATTATCTCTAACTCAGGTGGTAACTCTTTTGGATCATAAAATATTTAATGATATTCAAAAATAAATTACTCCATTTTCTAGTGGTTTTCTTCCTAAGGATGGTTTTTCTTGGTAACAAAATATTTAACTTTAGTTTTCCAAAACCAAAACTGTAAAAGAAGAATCCATAGGCAGAATGTTTGTTTTAGTTCCAGTGGTATTCGTATCTGCTTGTCTCCCCATGTATGATGGAAGGGAGGGTTGTATCATTACTGTTTTTCTCCAGGCTATAGAATCCAAGAGTTTTCAAAGTGAAATTAATCTGGAGTGATGGAGAGATGGAGACAATTTCTTGGGTGAAGGTGTACACATACGTGAAGAGCTTTTGGTGATAAAGATCACATAGGGGAAATATATTGAAAACTCTATCTATCTCCTACAACATTAACAGTAAGTTAGATAATGTGTTAATTGTTGTACGAATATGGTGAAAACTGGAAATCATTTGCACTTAAAGAGAGAAAATGAATTCCATATGAGGTGGATGACAGTGGATGTTAGAAGAGAGAGCTTCTCAGATGTTTCTTATGATGTTCCTACTGAATACAAGTTTTTTGGCCATAACCAGTGTGTTGACCTGATTTTTGTTTACCAAATCAATGAAAAGAATAAATTTTTAACTGTGTTGTGGTGCGGTACAAGTGGTTGTTTCAAATCTACATTTTTGTCATTGCTGGTCAACAGGCTGGGCATCAGAACTATAATTTCCCCAGTTTCTTTTCGGCACATGATGAGTGTGTTAGCGGAAGAAATATGAAGTCCTCTATTGAGGTCTTTAACATATCATACTAGGAAATTCTTGGACCGCGGTGTTGTTGCAAAGGCCAAAAGCTAGAAAGAGAGTTGAGGAGGAAAAGGTACAAAATGGTCCCACAAAGGGTATCTTCAACAGTACGAACCTAGAGTAACAACAATAAGATGGTGTTGGGGAACTAGGCAGTGCGGACAAGAATTCTAAGGGAAACTGCTTAAACAATCGTAGCTCGAGTCTGGAAGAACAAATCATGACGAGTGTAAGGAGAAAAGCTCATGGAGAAAGTAATGAAGGTTTTAAAGATAAAAAAATGTAGGGTTATTGTGTTTGCATTGGATCCTGGAAAGAAGATGGTGAGGTAGATGTTTTCTCGGGCTTTTCAAGAGCGACGACAACAAACTATATAAATTATGGAAGAGTTGCTGTAACACCCCTACCCCAGCTACCCAGAGCCGGTGCATTACTTCGTAACATTGGCATGATCACAAAAGATCAAGTCTCGAAAGACCGATTAGTTTAGTAGCCTTGGAAACACTAGATACATTCATAAGTCTTTCATTACATCAAAAAGTAAACAAACTACAATAACATGGTCTTCATAGTCCACAATCATATCCCTTTCTGACTACCCCTGCAGGTCACTCATAAATTACTTCTTCACATCCTGGAAAAATATTAAAACATTGAAAGGGGTGAGCTCAGATGCTCAGTAAGGTTAACAATATAGCGGAAGCTTTCATAAATAAACATTAACATTTAAGGCAATGTATAACTAAAACAAAAGCCTTTTAATCTTGAACTTAAACATAATATGGCAAAAGTAAAATGAGATAATGCCATTTACTTCTTCACATGGATATTCTACTGGTCGAATAATCACATGCAATATCAATAACCACTTTCATAATGATGGAATGCATAATTCCAGACTATCCTAACCACATAGTCAAGGCCTCGTGCCAAGACCACAAATAAGTTTTTGTCAAGGCCTCGTTCCAAGACACTAGTTTGTCTCATGAGACCTGCCGATGCATCGAGGAGCTATAGCGGGCTCCACCCGTCACTTATTAAGTGCAATGCATTCCTCATATGAATAGGTTTAAACATATCATAAACCATAACATAATCGTATCACATAAAACATGAATAAAAGAAAACATAACATTTCCACATTTCAATCACAAGATAAAAATACAACACATTGATATAATAAAAATGCTTTCAAAACCATTTTCAATACCAAAATAAAAGAAAGTTAAAACATTGTATTTATTTTTCATTAAAAAAATGATGGCTTGTAGAGATAATTTGAAAGTAGGAGATTAACTATAAGTACACATAAATAATGTACAAATACAATATAGGACATAATAATATCATGAAATAATTTGAAAGTAGGAGATTAACCCAAAGAATGGAAGTTGGGTTAAGAAATTCCCTTACCTCATGTCCGACTTGACTCAACCGTTCTTTAACCTCCTGAATAATAAACTAGAGTTAGTATCTACCTTATTAAGAACCATTTTCAATTTCATTATCCTTTTTATATCACTTATTACAATGTTATGAACGTTATGTAATTATTTATGTTAATAACGGTCGTTTTGTCGATCTTTGGTACTTGTGTCAACAATAACCATCTTATAATTAAAAGTTGTTCATGTGGTGAAATATCCATTATATCCAGAATTATATTCATGATTTAGATATCATATATATCATATATATCCAGTATATACATTCATTCATAATATTACGTAACATTTAGAGGTAAGAAATGAAATGCACCGTTCATGGAGACGGTAAGCCGTACGTACGCATGAACTCTACATTCATTTATATTTCGTATTTAATGTAATTAAATCATAATTATATAAAGGTATAATATAGTTCCAGTATAATATCATATATAATATCATTTACTCCATCCTTTATACATCCCACATATGGCATTAACGATTCACATCACTTTGAGGGGGCGGTAGTCCGCACTTCCTAAAATGAAATTATCGTGTTTTACCCATAATGGAAATCATAAAGTATGCCACAAATGAGAAATACAGAAGCATAAGTAAAACATAAACATATTATATATAATATATAAAAATAGTGACATCTTAATGGCCACCTTTGAAGGTGTTATATGAGTGTTGAACAATCATCGTTTCGTGAGGCAGAAATTCGCCAACCACAGAAACCATATGTTCTTTAACCATTAGATGTCGGTGTGTGTAAGTGTAGCTCGAATCCTTCTTATAACAAAATCATAGTATATTGAGGATACTGTTGTTTTTACAAAAGAAATGAATAAAAATAGTTTAGGGGGTTGGAGAAGAAAAATAAAACAAAACAACATTAGAGAAGACATTACCTCAAAATCGGGTAACTCTTTTTGATTTGAGCCAAAGGCTTCCTTGGGAAGAGTTATGCCCAAATTGAGGCTTCTAGGAGTAATAGGGGGAAGTTGGGAGAGTATTTGGGTAGAGGTTGGCCGAGCCAAATGGCTTGAAAGTGTAAATGAGGTGGGAGAGGTGGGGGCCTTTTATAAGTGGACAGGAGGGGCACTTTTGGAAAGATTGAAATGTTACATTATTTCACAATGCTTTTCGGATTCTAAAGGTCCCACACTTATATAATTCGAGGCTAAGGTGATAAGGTTTTGAAATATCCTCATCCAATAGGATTTGGACAAGTGTAAGCCTTGTATTTTTCATTATCTTCTCATTTTATTTAAATCGTTAAATAATGAGGTCATCGTTGCATCATAATGATGTCATAAATAATTTAATTTATTTAATGTCTAAAAATTATAAAAAAAATACTATGATGTAGGAAATCTTTTTAGATTTCTAATGAATATTTATAGTCAAAATTTAGACTTGTGTAACCCCACTTAAAAACTGTTTTAGTAAAATAACTCATGTTTTTGTCAATTTAATTTTAACATTAAATAAATATATATTAATGTCATTTTCCAACCAAAGTGGCTCCATGGGGACCCCAAGTTGACCCATGAGTTGTCTTGGTCGGCCATGACTCATCCAATAGGAGTAGGACAAGTGTCAAGCTCATATCATATTATTAAAACATTATTTTTACCTTAAACTACACTAATTACCTCTAATCGCGATTAAGAACTTAAAAGTTACTATTCACCAAAAAATTATTTTAATCTCATTGAACCACATTTTACTTATTAATGACAACCATGTATGTCGGATTTTTGAAAATCAAATCACAGAAGTGGTAATATTTCATTTAAAGGAAAAATCAGTTATTTAACTACCACTTAGTGGTTTCACTATTCATCAAAAATTGAAGTTTTTCAGAACAAAGCCAAAATTTCACCCTAAGCTATAATTGATATTCCAAATCCAAAAATGATGTCTATTTTTCAAAATTCCAAACATTTAAGTTGCATTAATTAATTTTATAATTAATTCCCGCTGTTACGACAAATAGCGTGTTTTTAAGAAACAATTTTTACCAAAAGATTGGCAATTGTTTATGTCCAATTTCAATGTTAAATTAATTCTAATGACCACCATTGGATAAAATGGTAAAAATATATTCTAATTATACCTTAAAACCACTAAATAGTATAATTTATCACAATAAATTATTTTGATTAAAAAGTTGTTTTAAGTATTTTTCACTATTCATAAAAAATTAAAAGTTCTCAGAAAAATACCAAAAATTCAACATAGGATAATTTCGATATTCCGAATCCAAAAATGAAGTCCATTTTAAAATATAAAATTTCTATAATTTTAAAAAGTGGTTATTACTATTCATAACGGCTACTTTTATTAGTCGCGGTGTTTTAGAACTCGAAGTTGCGTACCATGCAAGCTATTGCATTATTGAATGAGATGCGTATCGTGGAAGCTCGGGGTGTTACATTCTCCCCTCCTTCAATAAATTGTGTCCTCGCAATTTGAAATTTTTCTTTGAAAATAAAAGGTTGAAAAGAGAAATTACCTTTGAGGAAAACCCACATCGGAAATAAGATTAATAAAATTTAGCCTTAATAAGAGGGAAAGGGAAATGAAAAAGTCGCCACCCAATTATGATCTCGATTAGGAGAACATTGGTGGAAATTAGAGACATATAATTGGAGGAAAAACGTAAATATTTGTAGGGAGTGATTGAGGTCATCAATCACAATCAACTGTCAAATTGAGGGCCTCAAAGCCTTCAATCTATGTTGATTTAAAATATCATCAGTTCAACAAGACATAAGGTATTAGGATAACACATTATTTTGTTTTAATATCCCTTTACTAAAGTTTACGAATTAATTTATTCATTGAATAAGAGATAGGTATATATATATTTATGCTTGACAATTAGATTTTCAACCTTCAACTCATCTTTCACTCAAAAAGATAATAGAACTCAAAAATATTATACTTATCCTAATTGTATAAGGTTCCAAATGTTAACACATACCATTTAGATTAGTAAAATTATTTTTTAATAACCAGGGACTTCCTGTAGGCTAGTGGTAGGAAATAAAGGCTTGTCGCACTATGGTTGTGGGTTCGATTCCTGCATCTTTGTCCAACGCGACGGGTTATGCCCCACCCTACAGGTTGTCCTTTTCCTAAAACTATAGTATTATAATATTCCAAAAATAATATTCAAAAATGATGTAACCATAAACAATACTATCCAAAGATCAACTTAATCCATTCCAACCTTTATAGTTATCCAAAATACTTTTGTCCAACTCACAGTACAAATTTTACAAGGAAGGTAAACATAATGAAGATCCTTTTTCCCATGTAATAGCATGTGAACACCTTCATCATGTATTCTTTTTAAACATACTGAATTACCATGATCCCTTATTCCTTATAGAATACTAGATATACTCCTTCTATCCTAAAATGTATACAAAACATCAATCAGTTTCAAGGAAGTTAAGTATATCCAATATAATTTATCCAAATCAATCACGTCTTATTCCAAAATCAGAATCTCAGTATCAGAACCATATTATGGTCTATCTTTCTCTCAACCATATATTTTCCAAAAATTTAACCTACTGTGGATTCACTTTTCTTGGTTCCACACAATCTCAAGTCCTTGATGAAATAGTACTGCAGTACAATCCTTATATACTCCATAATTATTATAACCAGTATATCATTGATACAACACTCAAATTACAAAATTATTTAATAACAACATAAGGACTCTAATCATTACTCCTCATCTGTGGTATTATCAGAACTTGATTATTATCCAATAACATCATTTGGGGCATACTCTGATGATTTGGACATTGGTTTGCGTAGTGTCCCCAATCCTTGCAGAAGAAGCATTGTACATTTGAAACCATTTTCCTACCCTTGTAGTCACGCACTTTGTGTCCTTTTTCTCTACACTTATAACAAACTCTCATTCCCAAGTTCCATGATGTTTCTTCCCACAATTACCGCATATTGGAAAATTATTCTTTCCCCTCATCCCTTTATCCATCATTCTCCCTTCCATCCCTTTCGTCTCTTGCTTCGCTTCAAAGCCATAGGACTAAGAGAATTATTTACTTATCTTATTAACACATGATACTATTTCTTCATATGTTGAGAACACATGGGAGACTATTTCCCTTCGAAATGTTGGCTTAATACCGTGAAAGATACGATCCTTCTTACTCTTTGGATCATACATACTGCTGGAGTTCACATTCCTTCTACTGGGTGTCATTTCTGTACAATGGCATAAACTAGATTACTTAATGAATCAAAATACATAATTCCATACATATAAAATACTTAACATAAATTGAACTATTTATGGATATAATCCATAATCATAAAAAGCTTTTCTTTGAGTAAGTATATACTCATAACCGTTCATAGTGGTTTGTAAAGAAAACGAGAATTTTCCTTAGCATATCCCCCGGGAGTGTCGTAACCAAGAGTGCAGCAAGGCCCGTTGTCGTGCACCAGTTCCCGTTTGAGTCTATCTCAAAGCGGTGTTTTCGGGTTTTACCCCTAGGTACATCTATGCCAGAGCCACCTCTACCTGCTCGTATCCAGACAGGGATGTATTGCTCGGAAAACTCACAAAATCACTACAATAACAAAATTCTAGGAAGTTCTTCTATACCAATCCTCAAAGTCTATCTTTGGGCTATGTGCTCTAATCAGAGTTTATCTAAATATAGATTCCAAGGTTAGTAATAAACTGCCTCTGATACCAACTGTAACGCCCCTACCCCAGCTACCCAGAGCCGGTGCATTACTTCGTAACATTGGCATGATCACAAAAGATCAAGTCTCGAAAGACCGATTAGTTTAGTAGCCTTGGAAACACTAGATACATTCAGAAGTCTTTCATTACATCAAAAAGTAAACAAACTACAATAACATGGTCTTCATAGTCCACAATCATATCCCTTTCTGACTACCCCTGCAGGTCACTCATAAATTACTTCTTCACATCCTGGAAAAATATTAAAACATTGAAAGGGGTGAGCTCAGATGCTTAGTAAGGTTAACAATATAGCGGAAGCTTTCATAAATAAACATTAACATTTAAGGCAATGTATAACTAAAAAAAAAGCCTTTTAATATTGAACTTCAACATAATATGGAAAGCGTAAAATGAGATAATGCCATTTACTTCTTCACATGGATATTCTACTGGTCGAATAATCACATGCAATATCAATAACCACTTTCATAATGATGGAATGCATAATTCCAGACTATCATAACCACGTAGTCAAGGCCTCGTGCCAAGTCCACAAATAAGATTTTGTCAAGGCCTCGTGCCAAGACACTAGTTTGTCTCATTAGACCTGCCGATGCATCGAGGAGCTATAGCGGGCTCCACCCGTCAGTTATTAAGTCTAATGCATTCCTCATATGAATAGGTTTAAACATATCATAAACTATAACATAATCGTATCACATAAAACATGCATAAAGGAAACATAACATTTCCACATTTCAATCCCAAGATATAAATACAACACATTGATATAATAAAAACGCTTTCAAAACCATTTTCAATACCAAAATAAAAGAAAGTTAAAACATTGTATTTATTTTTCATTAAAAAAAATGATGGCTTGTAGAGGAAGCCGAAACTCAAATAATGGTCACGGCGGTGGAGAAGTCGTTGTCGCCGCATAAGTACGGAAAGAAAAACATTCCCTTTTTGTCGTTTAGTAAAACGCTTTGTATAAAAAATTACTTTTTAATAAACGTAAAAGTCAAAGGGGTTTATACACCGTATAAAAGAAAGTTTTGTATAAAACCAAATATGCCTCAATGAAAGGGGATTGAGGCGAAGTCCTTAAAAAGATCATTTTTTTAAATAAAGTACATCTATAATGTGTATTCACTATAAGTACACGTAAATAATGTACAAATACAATATAGGACATAATAATATCATGACATAATTTGAAAGTAGGAGATTAACCCAAAGAATGGAAGTTGGGTTAAGAAATTCCCTTACCTCATGTCCGACTTGACTCAACCGTTCTTTAACCTCCTGAATAATAATCTAGAGTTAATATCTACCTTATTAAGAACCATTTTCAATTTCATTATCCTTTTTATATCACTTATTACAATGTTATGAACGTTATGTAATTATTTAAGTTAATAATGGTCGTTTTGTCGATCTTTGGTACTTGTGTCAACAATAACCTTCTTATAATTACAAGTTGTTCATGTGGTGAAATATCCATTATATCCAGAATTATATTCATGATGTAGATATCGTATATATAATATATATCCAGTATATCCATTCATTCATAATATTACGTAACATTTAGAGGTAAGAAATGAAATGCACCGTTCATGGAGATGGTAAACCGTACGTACGCATGAACGCTACATTCATTTCTATTTCATATTTAATGTAATGAAATCATAATTATATAAAGGTATAATATAGTTCCAGTATAATATCATATATAATATCATTTACTCCATCCTTCATACATCCCACATAAGGCATTAACGATTCACATCACTTTGAGGGGGCGGTAGTCCGCACTTCCTAAAATGAAATTATCGTGTTTTACCCATAATGGAAATCATAAAGTATGCCAAAAATGAGAAATACAGAAGCATAAGTAAAACATAAACATATTATATATCATATATAAAAATAGTGACATCTTAATGGCCACCTTTGAAGGTGTTATATGAGTGTTGAACAATCATCGTTTCGTGAGGCAGAAATTCACCATCCACAGAAACCGTATGTTCTTTAACCATTAGATATAGGTGTGTGTAAGTGTAGCTCGAATCCTAATTATAACAACATCATAGTATACTGAGGATACTGGTTTTGTTACAAATGAAATGAATAAAAAGAGTTTAGGGGGTGGGAGAAGAAAAATAAAACAAAACAACATTAGAGAAGACATTACCTCAAAATCGGGTAACTCTTTTTGATTTGAGCCAAAGGCTTCCTTGGGAAGAGTTCTGCCCAAAGTGAGGCTTCTAGGAGTAATAGGGGGAAGCTGGGAGACTATTTGGGCAGAGTTTGGCCGAGCCAAATGGCTTGAAAGTGTAAATGAGGTGGGAGAGGTGGGGGCCTTTTATAAGTGGAGAGGAGGGGCACTTTTGGAAAGATTGAAATGTTACATTATTTCACAATGCTTTTCGGATTCTAAAGGTCCCACACTTATATAATTCGAGGATAAGGTGATAAGGTTTCTAAATCTCTTCATCCAATAGGCTTTGGACAAGTGTAAGCCTTGTATTTTTCATTATCTTCTCATTTTATTTAAATCGTTAAATAATGAGGTCATCGCTGCATCATAATGATGTCATAAATAATTTAATTTATTTAATGTCTAAAAATTATAAAAAAAAATACTATGATGTAGGAAATCTTTTTAACTTTCTAATGAATATTTATAGTCAAAATTTGGACTTGTGTAACCCCACTTAAAAACTGTTGTAGTAAAATAACTCAGGTTTGTGTCAATTTAATTTTAACATTAAATAAATATATATTAATGTCATTTTCCAACCATAGTGGCTCCATGGGGTCCCCAAGTTGACCCATGAGTTTTATTGGTCGGCCATGACTCATCCAATAGGAGTAGGACAAGTGTCAAGCTCATATCATATTATTAAAACATTATTTTTACCTTAAACTACACTAATTACCTCTAATCGCGATTAAGAACATAAAAGTTACTATTCACCAAAAAATTATTTTAATCACATTGAACCACATTTTACTTATTAATGACAACCATGTATGTCAGATTTTTGAAAATCAAATCATAGAAGTGGTAATATTTCATTTAAAGGAAAAATCAGTTATTTAACTACCACTTAGTGGTTTCACTATTCATAAAAAATTGAAGTTTTTCAGAACAAAGCCAAAATTTCACCCTAAGCTATAATTGTTATTCCGAATTCAAAAATGATGTCTATTTTACAAAATTCCAAACATTTAAGTTGCATTAATTAATTTTATAATTAATTCCCGCTGTTACGACAAATAGTGTGTTTTTAAGAAACAATTTTTATCAAAAGATTGGCAATTGTTTATGTCCAATTTCAATGTTAAATTAATTCTAATGACCACCATTGGATAAAATGGTAAAAATATATTCTAATTATACCTTAAAACCACTAAATAGTATAATTTATCACAATAAATTATTTTGATTAAAAATTTGTTTTAAGTATTTTTCACTATTTATAAAAAATTAGAAGTTCTCAGAAAAATACCAAAAATTCAACATAGGCTAATTTCGATATTCCGAATCCAAAAATGAAGTCCATTTTGAAATATAAAATTTCTATAATTTTAAAAAGTGGTTATTACTATTCATAACGGCTACTTTTATTAGTCGCGGTGTTTTAGAACTTGAAGTTGCGTACCATGCAAGCTATTGCATTATTGAATGAGATGCGTATCGTGGAAGCTCGGGGTGTTACAGTTGCCTACAGATTCTGTGACATGGTAAGACAACAAATATAAGGGAATTCTAGTAATTGGGTTACCAAGGATGAGTGGTTTACCAGTAGGGTTTGTGTCTAATACGTGCAGTAGTTGTGATTTCTTAAAGTTCAGGGAAGCGAATTTTCCCCAAGTCAGCTCATAGATGAAAAAATCATCACTGCCTAGGCACAAGACGTTTCATTTAAGTTTTTAGTAGTGTTTGATATGAGGATCAATGTATTTTAGTTTGATGGGGTTCCCTACCAACTTGGCCAGCCCTCTACCTTGGTTGTCGGTTCAGAAAATCAAAATGTAGGTGTGTCAACATTCACACCACATTTTCTTAGAGGAACACCAGAAATCACATCTTCAAACTACCCTGCTCGAGCTCATGTTGATGGGGTCGGAAAATTCATTAACAATGTTGAAGCTCTCTATCTGCATCTGGTCAATTTTCCTTACAACTTCGAAGCTTGTGAAGGGGTTGCTGATGTGTTCTGTGAAATTGTTCACAAACAATTCAAAACAATAAAGGTAAATCAGTTGTGATGATGCTTTTCTAGAGAAGTCTTGTTCAGAATGTCCAAACACTTTTCATCGGGACCCTGTTTCCAAATTTTCTCATCCAGGGAAACTTTTAGTTAGCGCCATTTTGGTAACTAAAGAACAAAGCTGAACCAGATCTGGTAAAGGATCATAATTAACCTAGAGAAAAATCACAAGCCTCTTTGTTTCGTACAACTAAATGATCGCCTCCAATGCTTAGAATATGGATAAGGGATACCGATGGGAGTTGGGGTAATGGTTTAGAACAAACTGGTAATTTCTGCCTATCAAGATAAGAAGATCGATGGCATTGTTGCACATTTACTCGGGACAGGATTCAAGCACCAGAATGACAGAAACAGTTATGGCTTCAATGTAGATAGAGTTGGCGAGGATGATGCTGAACAAAATAATAAAACTCATGAACTAACCTAACATAGAAGGGGATATGGTTAGATGAAAAACATTCTACCCATCATTTTTTGTGAAGTAAATTCATCACTAACAAGTTAATCTACATTAAACATTCTGATTGAACTTCTATCTAGGGTAAAACTTTTCTCTATGCAAGATCAAGGTTCACTTGAACAACTATAGTAGGATGAATTTTATTTCATTATGGTTTCATTGAAGGAAAGAACTCATATTGAGAATAAATTATAGGTATCTTCACTGTCACCCTGAATATCTATTTGGAAGGTTCAGAAAAAAAGGGAATACAGAGGGTTGAAAGAGAATGGGTCATAACTTGGATTTAGAGAAACGGTATGGGGAAGAGAGAAATAGAATTAGGAAAACATCTAATTTATATCATTTTGAGATTTTTTGGATTCATAAAATAAAAAATAAAAATATAATTTGAGTTTAATTTAAAAATTAAATAAATAAATAACATATATATTTTTTTTTGAAATAATCGCCTATAAATGAACTGTAATAAAAATTGGCAAATGATTGATATTTTCAGTGGATGTTATGACTAACTGTGAGAAAAAACTATGGTGAGAAAAAAGGGTGAGAAATAGAAATGGTGGGAAAACCCAATATTGAGAAAAAACAATGATGAGAAAAACCACTGGTGAGAAAAACCAGTAGTGAGAAGAACCAATGGTGAGAAAAACCCACGTTGAGAAAATCCAATGGTAAGAAAAACTAATTAGTTGTTAAACCTCAAATGTGGGTCCTATAAAATTAATCTCAACTAAAATTAATCATTCCCACTTCAAGTTTTAGGTATTTAATAATCCTTAAATATAATGTCTTAATGAATACATCAGTAAGCCGATGCTCAGTACCAATGCATTCAAGAGTGATTATACCATTTTGGAAATAATATATCAGTAGTGAGGTTGTACATGAATCTTTTTTGTCCCAGAGTGAGATATAGGGTTTTTATTATTGTTTATAGAATGTGTGTAGTCACAATTTGACTGTAAATGTATTGATTGATCACCATAGTCCATTAATTTGTGTTTCATCCCCAAAATTTGAGCACAATAGCTACCTACAACTATTTATTAAACTTTAGAAGTGGATAATACAATAAAATTTTGTTTATTTCTATACCAAGAAACTATAGAAATTCAGAAAATTTTTATATCCAAAGGTTCTATTTCTATCTAAAATACAAGTGAGAAAATAAACATCTAAATAAATAATAGATCAAATTAATATCCTAACAGATAAAATAATCAGAATTTGGTAGTATACATGAGGTATTTAAAAATTATTTTTATACCAACTTAGTGTGACTATATTGGGTTTTATTGGAAAATAGCACACATATACACAATAAGTACAATTTCAGGTTGGCTAGTAATTAAGTTGAAAAAAATCCAATCATTTCTCCGTAACTGGTTTGATCCAGTAATTTCCCAGCTTCCAAAATATCCCAATTACATGTTGTATTCATAAGAGTATTACTAATGTTATTTCTATCTAAATTTAAACTTTTTCAATGTTATTTAGTATATTTAAATTGATTTAAAATAATTTACTCATTATTTTGGAAAATATGAAAAATAAGAAAGAATTTGAGTTCACCACTTGAACTCATTTCAAATTCATTTCGCATGATTTTGGGAAAATTAGTACATAATTAATTTTTAGAAGATCCAAAAAAATATCATCTACATAAATTTTAACAATTAACACATCATTTGATTTTATTTTGATAAAAAAGGTAGGATCATCTATGTATTTTAAAAATAATTTTGATATATGAAAAGAGATGAACCTATCATATGAAGCTCTAGGATCTTATTTCAAACTATAAAAATAAATTTTAACTTAAAAACATAATTTGGAAAAAGAGAATTTTTAAATCCATGGGGTTTTTAAAAAAACATCCTAAATTATATAAACATTAATGAATTCAATTTTGACATCCAATTGATATAGTTTGAAATCAATATGTGTTCCATAGAAAAGAAATATTTTAATGGATTCATGTCTAGATATAGGTACAATGGTTTCATCATAATCAATACCATCTTCTTAATAATAACTTTGTGCAAAAATTCTAGCCTTATACCTTACTATAGTTCTAGATTCATGAAACAAGTTTCTAAAAACCCATTTAGTACCCATAGTCATGGTGTATTTGGTTCTATCAACATGTTCTGAAACATTATTAATTTCAAAATCATTAAGTTCTTATTCCATAACCATTACACAAAACTCATTATTAGTTTCATCATTGATGTTCATAGGTTCAATCTATAACAATAATTCTTGATGTTCAACCTGGTTTCATAGAGAAGCTCCAGTATGTGTGACATTATCTTAGTCTACAAAAATGGAATGTAAAGCGTGGTATTTAAGAGTACAAATATTTCTAAAAAAAGAAAGTATGGTCACCTTAGGGTTCTTATAGGCCTAGGTTCATTTTCTAGAAGTTCTTCAAAACTGGATGCTTTTTATGCATGCTTTACAACTGAATCAGAAGGTTTAGAATTTAATTTAATGGTTAAAAATCATCTAAAAGGTTTTCAAAAGGAGTCTCAGGATCATGTGGATTTTTCTCATTAAACTAGATATGAACATAATCTTCCACAATATTGGTTCTCTTGTTAAAAACGCTATATGATTTTCTTGAAATAAAAAAACCAAGGAAAATTCCTTCATCAATTTTAGAGGAAAACATTTCATGATTATACTTAATATTAAGCATAAAAAATTTTTAACCAAAAAACATAATTTTATAAACCTTATAATTCCTTTTTTTCCAAATCTCATAAGGTATTTTCTTCAAAATTGGTCTAATTATTACTTTTTTGATTATATAGAAGGCAGTGTTCATAGATTCTTCCTAATAGTAGAAATGTAAGTCATATTTACAAAGCATAGTTTGGGTATCTGTTGATTTTTTCTATTTCATTATTTTGTAACTCCATTCTTAAGAGGTGTCCTAGGATATGATAAATTATTATTATACAATTTTGCGATAAAAATGATTCAAAGTCTTTATTTTCAAACTCCTGGACATTTTCACTTCATATGGTTTTAATTCTAAGTCCACTTTAGTTGTCTATAGATTTATCATACCTAGTAAAATAAGACCAAACAACAATTTTTCAAGATAGAAATAATACCCAAGTATACCAAGATAGTTCATCTAAAATCACATAGACATTGTTCTTCCCATTTAAACTATAAACCTATTATTGTCCAAATAAGTCCATGTGAGCTAAATCAAGATATTGATAAGTAAAAAGTTCATTAATTAATTTAAAATAAATATTTTGATATTTCCCTTTTGGATAGGGGTTAAAAACATTGTCATTTAGTAATTCAGGTTTTGGTAAATCCCTCACTAACCATTTCCTAGTAATCTTTCTCAACAAGTGAATGTTATAGTAGACAAATCTCTTATGAAAAGTCCAATATTCTCTAACAAATATATTTAATGAAGAAAAGTTTTTCAAAATAAAACAATAAAGGTTAACAACATAAAAATTTTCACTTATTAAAGAAATAAATGATTATGATTTTTTATAATTAAATACATTAGAAGCATTGTTTTTAAATTTTAAATGGAAACCACCATCACATAGTTTTGAGATGCTAGGAAAATTAAATTTTAATCCATAAACAAATGTTATTTCCAAAATTAAATCTTGATTAGTGGTACTAATTTTTCCAAGGCCTATAATCATTGCTTTAGCATTGTCACCAAAGGTGACACGAAAACCACAAACCATTATGAGGGTCTTAAAACCTAAATAGTTTCCTACCATATTTCCAAAGTATCCATTGTCCATGTACCATAGATTTTTATAGGATCTTTTCAAATATATTTCCTACAAAAAAATATACTGGAAATGACTTTAGTACCCTTGTTTTCTTGTGTCTAGATATGTTAGTAATTAGGGATTTAGGAACCCATATTTTTTTAGTAGGTTTTATATAAGAATATTGTGAAATTTTTTGAAATCAAATATGTATTAGGGCCATTTTAAAAATAACTAGAAATAGATTTTCCAAAATTGGAGTTAGGAAAATTTTTTCAATTAAATACTCTTCTATATTGAGTTTTATAACTTGGAATAGTAAGATACTTAGGAGAAATTTTATTTCCTAATATTTGAGTAAGTTTTTCAATTTTATTTTAAAATATTTCTAAATCTTACTTTAGTTTTTTCATTTTATATTTTCTATTCAGTATTTTCCTTTTGTAATTGAGAATTATTCTATTTTTCTATAGTGAGTTCGGTTCTAATACTAGCAGATAAAACATTCTATTTCTTGATAATGTTTTATTTTTCTTTTAGTTCATTAAAATTATATTCAATAAAATTAATTTACTAAAATATTTCTTAGATAAGATTTTCCTCACAAGTAGAATTTGAGTCACTAGAGCTATCCCCATAGACACTTCATGTTTCTTTCATAGTTTTATTATAATTTCTTTCCTTGTCCTCATAATTATTATTTTATTTAAAATAGAAAAATATTATTTAAAATTTCATTTTCACTTAGAGTCATAACAATTTATATAATTTTAGTTTTCATATCTTTTCCAGTCCATTTTATAAGTTTCAATGATATAATAATTTTCCTTATAACTTGTTTTTATAAAGAATTTATTCATATTATAGATCATCTTAATCCACCTGGCTAGATGGTCCATTTCATAATCTCTATCCTGTGGTGATTCATCATAAATGAAGGTTTGAAATTAACCATTATATTTGTCTTAAGGTTTTGGGGTAGAAGTATTAAAGGCTAAAGATTTTCTCTTAGGTTCATCGTCATCATCATAATTGACCTTGATCTCTTCTTCAACATGATTAACATCCAAATAAATATTTGACTACCATTTTCTTGATGTATCATGATTCACAAATTGAAATATATTTTCCTCTTCATCCCTTTGGAAGACATATCAATAGTCTCATGATTTAGTCATTTTCTAAAATATGATTCACAAAGAAGATCATATTTTTAAATATTTCATTGGAGATGATATATATATCATAAGTTATCTTATTAGGATTCATTTCTAATGATTCAAATTAGTTATTATAAATATTTAAGACCATTTCATTAATATTTTTAGTTTCATCTTGTGAAATAGATAATGTATCCTAAATTTCATAGGAAATTTTACTGGAATATATTATATCGATTTTTTCATCTCTTAAAGAACAATAAAAAGGATTCATAGTTTTAAAATTAATGTTATTAAAACATTAATTTGAATAATCACATGTACTTATAATAGTCTTAATTAACTAATGGAAACCCACTCTAGTATACTAGATTTCAAACCCCATTTTTTGTTTATGAATTTTTTTCTTAATTTTTCAATAAGGTTATTTATTACCATTTAAAAAGTAGTTAAATATATAGAATACAATTATTGTCTATTATCCATTTAAATTATTAAATTTATAGTAAAAATAAATTTAAGATCTTTAAAACAGAATTAAAATCAGAGTTTCGATGTTTTGAAAGGCCTCTCATACCAAATGTTGTTTAAATTGAATATCTCAAGAAGGAGGTGAATTGAGTACCCAATAAAAAGTTCAGTCAACAATATGTTTAAATAAAACCACCAATTTAACTAAAATATTCTAGTTAATCAAAATTAAAAATCGAAATAAGTTATGAATTTTTAAAATATATCTCAAAGATTCATTAGGGCTCAGTTCAAATAATTATGAAAACCATCTTTGATTTTGAAATTAATTTACTGAATCAAAACCTTATATAAACACTAATTATGAATAAATATCCATGTATTGGTTATGTTTAGTGTTTAAAATAGTTTCATTTTATTGATTAGAAATAAAACAAATAAAAACACATAGCGGAAAATATACAAGTGGTTCAGAATCAGGAAGATACTTAATCATCTCCACATGGAAGTCACTCACTTCCAAAAAGATTATATAAAATAATATTTGATAGAAAACGTCGATCTGGTATACAATAAGATCGATGTCCATGCCACACATGAAATCTTCCAAAAAAAACTTGAGAATAAAACAATGATTTCCCAATTGGGGACCTCTTCCACAACATGTTAGAAAATAGGTATAATGATAGTTTTAAAAGGTATCTAGTATCTTCCAATTGTAGAAAATTAGATAATGTGCATGTTAAATATAGAGAAAACTGTCAAGACCTAGTTTCTACAAGATGAAGGAAGGAATGGAAAACTACCAAAGCCTTCCTTCTTCAAGTTGATGGAGGGATAACAAACCCCCCGAGTCCCGCCTTCAATAAGCCCCAGAGTGTAGAATAGAACCAAGGGTATAGAATCTCAAATAATATGGATGGAATTACCCTTTTTATATAACAAGATCGAGAGATAAGATAGTGAATCCCAAAAAGCTCAAAATACCAAAAGTAAAAGTAAAGACAAGAATCCATTCCCATATGCATGCACAAAATAATGTGATATAAATTACATAATTACTCTGTAGGAATGTACAAAATGAATGAAAGGTGGCAACGACAATTATCTGGACACCCAAGCTAGTATGGTCTGGCATAGTCCTCAATGTCCTCATGGAAACCTAAAATATGTTTTATAGACATAGGGTGAGTATACAGGTATACATAGTAGGGAAACCAAAATCTCTCCTGCACATGTGGGGAGACATCATAATGCCCCCTGATAAAATAGAGGTAACAAACACACTTAGAAAGAAAAACTATCCATTGTGCCTCACCAAGGAACACTCACCTAATAAAAAAAGTCAAGTTAAATAATAGTAATAACACATCAATTTTTGGGTACCCCACACTGCCTTCCCATTGGTGATTTAGAACATACTTGTTATTTGACCCCCCGCACAAATCCCACTACTGTCTCATTACCTCCCACAAAAACATATATATGGTACATTCCAACTGCACAATTATTCTGCCCTCAAACACTTGGGCTACTAAAACCACACATCCCACCAGCAGACACCTGGGCCACCACAACCACACATCCCACGCGCAGACACATGGGCCTCATCCCAAAGACACTTGGGAAATGAACTTGCCTACACACAGCTTGGCCAACTCACCACAACACACCCTTCCCGAAGAGTCTAGGGTCATAATGAACCACATTCCATCACAACCTTCCAGAAGAGTCTTGGGCCAACTGGGAGAGGAATCATAAAAGATCTACTAACCACCCAGTCATAGGAATACTGGAAAAAACACCCTACACCATGAAATGGGGGTATTCGACATGAAGTTCTCAACATTGGTGGGGTGCGTATAAGAAACACAAGAACAAAATTTTATACATATAGGTAATCAAGAACTCTTCCAAACCTAAGGGTCCGAAAACCAATAACCAGCCCGCATACAACCACTCTCACTGCTACCCCTATATGTACAAGTACACAATAGCCACAACTAGAGAACAACCCATTCCTCGAAAATAGTTTCCCATTGTACCCATTCTCATTGTCATGACTTATTTATTTCATTTAAATATTCCTCCACTAATGGGTAACTAACAAGAATAACCACAATCCAAAACAACAATTGAATATAAAAAACACAAGAAGGTTTTTAAGCATTCACACCAGGTTATCTTATAAATAATAACAACAAAATGGGATCCCATAAGATCTCTCTAAGTACTAGAAACCAAACAACCCCCAACTTACTGGGTCAAGAATATTTACAACTAACTCCACACAACCTCAAATTTACATACCATCAACCTCTAAATCAGAGGTTCCATTCTCATCTACGTCAACCCATAAGGCATCAAATAGAAAAACTATTCATATCACCCAAACAGAGAAAGGAAGATTTTAGATTTATCCAAAACCATTCATTAAGTTCCTTATTTTTTTTGGTTAACAGGGGTGATCACACATGGGTTCTTATTCATCGGTCATCCATTTAATCAACCAATTTTATGTGATTAATTAGTTTCCATGTTACATTCATTCAATCACAAGATCATCTAGAAAACAGAGCTTCATTAGTGCGTAATAAAGGACTACCAAAGGCCATGATTTTCAGTGGACATGATCCCATACAATTCACCACATAAAAACGATGTTAAAACGCAAAAACATTATCATCTTCCCCTCCCCTTCATTATTTAAAAGTTCGTTTATTGTTTTTTGTTAAACTTGGTTCCTTCTACATCCCGAGGGAAGATCATCAAACCCACCCAACATGACGCACATTAATGAGAGATGAAGTACTAATTCCTATGTGGATAATCAAGGATCTATATTTTATCCTTGTGCCATAAACTAGGGATGACACAACTTTTAGGAAGAACTACATGGATAAACCGAACAAGAGGGCTCTCATTCATGCATGACTCGTCTCTGGAAGAGGGACTCCAGGTGCACTAAGGGAAAAGAAAGAGGCCAAAGAAGAAGAATACCTCAGTGTGATAAAAGGCATGATCGTAGAGTTACGGGATGTTGCACCTGGATGTTCTTGAAAATTGGATCATGGTCTGACCACGCGGCAGGGAAGTTTGACATGTTGGAATTAATTGAGATTTAATAATTCCCTCAAAGATAGTGATTTAGAACACCACACGATGTAGAGTTGATAGGTTACATTTAAACCGAGCAAAATTCAGAATAGGGTCGTTACTAAAATCATGAAAAATGGTGTGGAACTAATTAAAAGGCCATACATTTTCGTAAGGAAAGGGTATCCCCAATAATAGGGGATGTAATATATCCATTACCATCCTTAAAACAGTTTTACACATTAAAAGAGGTAATAAAACTTAAAAGAGATGTTATGGGAGGAAACTGGAAAGGAAACTCGACGCCCCATAATGGCACCGTTTGGGTGTGGCACCAATCGGTGCCACAACTAGGTGATACCATGGGGATACCCTACCAATGACACCGATGCGCTCCTAACATGCCGATGGTGTCCAAGACACCCCAAACACAAGAATTTTGACAAAGGAATAGACGAGGAAGGTTCGAACCATTACACCATAAACCTCTCAAAGTATTCTCGTTCTCAAGAATTCTAGAGTAAACCCGAGGAAAAGAGAGGTGTCCAAATAACCACCTCTTAAGATACCTCTCTAAAAAACCACTATAGAGTTATTTGAAATCCAGAATAAAACCTCAACATCCAAGGACATCTCTCTCATATCTATCTCTTAAAAAACTGGGGAGACACTATGGATCCATTGTCCCAAGAAGCCACAGAACCAAAAAAAGTTCACACAATATAGACACATTAATTAAGGAGCTCATTCATCCTTGTTAGGATACTATATGTTTTGGGTGGCACTAACTCATCCTCATGGGTTTAATCACATTCAAATTAATGCGTCTTGATTAGGGATCAGGTCCTCCCCTACCCAGAGTTAGTACATTTCACACAAAACAGAGAACATGGAAAAAACATATCATACATCAAATGGGGTCAAAAATTACATTATAAAAAAGTAACAAAGGAAAAACATAATAGAAATGATCAAAATAGCACTGGGTACTATGTAATAATATGTACGTCTCATTTCCATGTACTCTCCTCGAGATCACCATGACTCCATAACACACAAACTGTAACACCCCTAGATTTTATGATAAGTATTCTTTTTAATTTATTTGATGTCTTGTATTGTATTCTACACCAAGATTATCTTGTGCTATACGCAACACCGTATTTGCTTGCAGTATACACAACACTAACCTTGGATCATGTTAAACGAAATTTCATGTTTGTTTGATAGTAGTTATTCAACGCAACATTGAGTGTGTGTGTCTATATATATATATATATATATATATATATATATATATATATGTATATTCAATTTATAAATGAAATATGGTTGGATTTTGTTATACTCAACAACAAAGGACACTTGCACTACACGCAACCCTGACTTGGCTTGCATTACACGCAATCACGACCTTCCTCGATAGCGTGTGTTGTACGCAATACTGGGTTTCAATAAACAATGATATATTGTTATAATACTATTATGGACTAGCCTTTACAAATAGTATTAACTACATTTTGAATTTTATAACATTATTATTCATCTTACACATTTTCTAGAACATGGTATGAGAACAAAATATATTTTTCAGGTAAAATAACTATTTTTAAAAAAATGAAGTTTTGCCGCCTTTTGATGTCACACCCACTTTAAATCTAGTTTTTGACATGTTTATAAGTTCAATTTGAAAAAATAAAATTCTTCTTTGGAATCAGGATATAAAAACTTTCTTTGGATAAATTTTTCATATTATTCTGATAACTTTTATATTTTAGTGAATAGTAAAATCATGCTATATTTAAATTAAAAACAACTTTTTTCATCATAATAATTTATATGGTTAAGTTATAATATTGAATGTTTTTAAAGTATAAATATAATATATTTTTACCATTTAATATAACATATGTCATTAGCATTGATTTTACAATGAATTCATAGGTAAAATCATTTCAATCTTTGGCAATGTTTTAACTTTAAAAACTCGTTTTCTTAACAATGGGATTAATTATAAATTAATTTCTGAAACCTATGTGATTTGAATTATGAAAAATGGATTCCATATTTTGAATCAGTCGGTCCAAATTATGTTAATAGGCAACCTTTTATTTTTGGGCACTATGAATAGTAACTATGGTAAATTTTATTTAACATAGTTAAAGGTAAATCAGGTAATTTAGGGAAAATATAATATTACAAAATTACCCTCACACTTGTCTTAATATAATTGGATTATTATATTTCATCCTATTGAATATTTTGGTTGAAATGAAATCCATTGGATCCCACTTCGACGTGACTAAGACCTTTAATTGATTTTATTTAAAAGAAAGTGAAATATGTCTCACTCAAACATTAATAATAAAACTATTTTTAATATAAGGTTATATAGAATATAAATTAGGTTATTAATTCTCATTTGAAAGAAAAAATGTTTTTCTTTATCATGGTAATTTATTTGTAATTTTTAAGAATTATTTATTTACCTTATTATCTTATACCTAAATGATGCAGAAACTATTTATTTAGTAAAAATAAATAATATAGTTTTTATTGAAATAATAATACACATCAAAATGCCCAAAAACC
This sequence comes from Viscum album, assembly GCA_963277665.1. Lineage (NCBI taxonomy): Eukaryota > Viridiplantae > Streptophyta > Magnoliopsida > Santalales > Viscaceae > Viscum > Viscum album. The sequence goes on along the minus strand of OY728131.1, from coordinate 224,844,299 downwards.
TGAAAAAGACTTATTGGTAGTGTATATATAAACCCTAAGCATCCAACTTCCGAATTGGTGACCATTTGGACCCTTATAAAGAAGATTATGACACTTATATTATTTTATATTAAATGATTCCAAAGTTGTCACCTTCATAATTTAATAAATATAACAATTTACATGTTCTGATTTTAAGATGAAAAATTCAAGTAAAACTATTATTATAAAAGATATGATATTTCTCTTCATAATTGGATTTTATTTTTAATTTTTATGAAACAAATAAGTATATTAAATAATTATACAAAAATGTTGTACTAATTATTTTATGAAGAGATATACCAAATAAATGGATTTAAAACTATTAAAATAAATATTATATGAACTATTTAATTTGCTCCACAAATTTTATAGACATATTTGACATGTTAAGAATCTATTAAATATTTTCTTTTGAATATATACTCTCTGGTGAGTTTATTGAAATTAAAATAAATGAATAATGTAAAATTTGACACTATTGTTATTTTATAAAAATAACATATTATAAACTTGTTTAAAAATAAAAAAATATTTAAAAATTATAAATTGAAATTTATATGGTCGACAATGTCATAAATTATCCAATTATGGACAATTCACAACACATATGTAATTATTTGTAACAATATAAAAATTAGAATATTATTACCACAAATAAAATTAAATAGATTAAATAAGGATAAATCAAATTGATAATGTTTAAAATAAATTCCCAACATGTATAAATTTTACTGGTTGATAGTATTAAAACCCTATATCATATAAAAATCTTATTTGAGTCATTTTTTTGTGGTTTTTAAGCGAGTTTGAATTTATTATAAATTAATATTCCTTATGTTACTAAAAGTGTCCCTCTCCTCCCATATAAAAAGGGCACCCCTTCCCTCTTCTCTTCACACCATTTTGAGCCATGAAGCTCGGAAAAAACCTGCTAATTCCTCTTATAAACCTCTGTAGTTATATAATAGAGGTTCTGGTCTTCTCAAAAGACAACTCTAGTGCCCTAAGAGGAAGTTTAAAGGAGGTGCGTCGAGGAAGAGGTAATCTCTTCTACCAACTATTTTAAGTTTCTTTCTTCTTCTACTTCATCTTATTTAGTTGTTTAATTATAAAGTAATAACATAAGTATTAATTATATACTGATATGTTATTATAAATATGAAACAACCCTATTTCACCTTCCATCCATCCTACGGAAAATGAAATCACCGCGTGTGCGTAGATACAGAATACCGTCTCCATGCTGTATTGTAATTTGTTTTCCCCCACCACCTTACTTGGATAGGTATAATTGTGTAAAGAATGCCTATATATGATTATTATAACATCATACAGATTCTAAGATATTATATCATCTACTCCAATTCCATTCAATAAATATGGGAACGATATCATCCCCCGTGCGTACTTACGGATTACCGTCTCCACGACGTGATGAGATTTATTTTCCATGTTAACAATTAAAGAATGATTATAAAGTATATATAATAAGTAATCATGAAATATATGACATTTTATTGATACTAGATTTATGTATATGTTACTTACTTACATCTATTAAATTTAATAAGGAAACAAAAACAGCATTCATGCGTATGTACGGCCTACCGTCTCCATGAATGGTGTATTTCTTTCCATTTACCAATCTATTATATATGTTTATATTCTGAATATATATTATACTTAAATCATTTTTCATATTCTGTAATTAAGTAATCATGATCTAAGTAATCATATGAATAATTAAAAGTCAAAACACAGATGATAAATGAAACGATTTTACCCAAAACGCTTCCTTAACATGGAATTGACAAATGAACGGATAATATAAAGTCGTAAGTGAATCATATATGATATCATAAATATTATTATGGTTCTGTTACAAGTTAATAATAAGTTTAAACCCACTATACAGGAGTCTCGGACACATACGGAAGAAATTGGACAAACGGTAAGGGATAACTTTTCCAATCTCGTTTTTATCTGAGATTGTTTATTCATAAGTATTTACTGGGGTTATGTTTATCTTCAATGTCCCTGTTTTCTAAAAATGGTTTCATGTATGTTTAAATTCCTTTTTACCCATTTTTTACTTTTACTACATGGTACGTATGGAATCTTTCTTTTGTTTACCATACGATGTACTTTTTGACTTTTCCAAAAAAGTACGGGGAGAATGTTTTTTTAACTTATACGGCATGGACGGATAATTACAGTTTCATAAAGCTTTATTTTCATGAATCCTCCTCCACAAGATTTCATGATTATTTTCAAAAAAATCCTTTTCTTTTAAAATTTCATTGCATTTTGTGAAAAGAAAATAATTTTGATGAATAAATGATATTTTCCTCAAGAATTCATTTCAAGTGTTTTGTCAAGACTATTTTCCATCTAAGATGACATTATTTAGTATAATTATGTTTCAAGTATAATGTTCTATGATTTACATGGTTTCACTTTTTTTATGATAAAATTATATCCATTTGTTTTATATGGATTATGTTATGATGGGATGATGTTTACGAAACCCATTTTATTCTTTGGGTTATGACGAATGAATTATTTTTATGTTGTGGCACAAGTAAGAATGATTTTATTATGAGATGTGTGGGACCAATATCTCCCTAAAATTAATTGGGTAAATATTTATATCTCATAAGATAGACATGGCTGGAATGGTAAGTTAATCCAGTTCAGTGTTACAGGACTTGAACGAGGAGTGAACTCGATTTCAGAAAGGGACTTTGTTCACTATGATGGTCTTGGCAGCAATGCCTTGGCTTCTATTGAAATCATATCATGTTCTTAATGGTTTTCCACAATTACATGATTTATTCCCATGGTATTTTATGATTATAGATGTTCCTTTATGATCTATGCCTTACGTACTGTTATGTTTTATGTCATTGCTCATAATTTTGATGTTTAAACATTACGTTCATGTTTTTAAGTTCAAATGTATATGTTCTGTTTTATTTTCTCCATGATTACCCTTACTGAGCATTTGAGCTAAAGCTTTATATGTTTTCTTTTCCCGAGGATATAAATAAAGGTTTTAGATAAGAAAACAAAAGGGGAATATCTTTATGGGAGATTTTGAAGATCTTTCACCATGATTAGAAGATTATGTTTCGAGTTTCTAAAGACACAAAACTATTACGGTCATTGAGTGTTGTTTTTTGTTATTTATTAAGTATTCCTAAAAAGAAATGTAATGTCCATGTACGTCAAGTTGTGGGCCTCTACAGTTGGTCTCATAGGAAATGTTTAGTTAACCTTTGGAAACTTGGATGTGAAAACATTAGTGAGATCCCTAGAGATATTTCTAAGGTATGTCTAGGGATGTCCCTAAAGTTAAGTGTAAGTATGGGTTATAGTCCTAGAATTACGTTAAAAATCATATAATTAAACCTAAGATGTTAGAGATTGAAAGTACCCCCCCTTGATTATGTTGTTTTTTTAGTATGAGTTTTTCCTCACATACTATTCTTTTTGGGTTTTAATAAATGGCAGGAAACAGGTGGATTCATGTTAATGGAGAATATAATGGACAATGGAATGATATTCTTCATAAGCAACCAAATTAAACGGGATTTGGAAGTCCAAACATCGGTATTATGTCTAATCAACAATATCATAATATGATCAATAATATCAACTTTGGTAAGTTTCCTAACTTGATTAATAAGAGAAAGATGGAGTTTCATTATGATCATAGAGGAAAGAGAGTTCAATTTCCCTCATGTAAATCATGTTAGAAGAGGAATCAAGGAGATTGATTCAAAGGAACTTGAAGATTCTTTGGGTGTGGAAAAGAAGGACACAAAGCCAGTAATTACAAAGGAAAAGGTTCAGTTAATACCATAGACAAGGATAATGGTATTGCTAAGACAAAAAAATAGTTAAATGTTTTAAATGTGGAATGTATCAGTATTATGCAAACGAATGACCTAAGGGAATGTCTCGTGAAGAGAATCAGCATGGTCATATGGGTAGTATTTATGTTGATGATGATGAAGAGACTACAAATGATCTATGAGATGAAAGAATTGTTGAAGCTCAGTTAATGTTTTAAGAAGGTAGTGGAATGATTTTATGTTTATCAAGAGTAATGGTGTATAGGTAATGGTACTATGGAATAAAGACACATCTATGTATTGTTACACTATTGTTTTTCCTAAAGTATTTGAAAGTATATGTTGAATGGTATTGGTAACCATGAATGGTTATTTAGATATTTTTGTAAAGAAGATGATATGCGCATAATGAAGGGATAAAGGGATAATGAAATGTTTGATAGTATTAATGAGCTCATAACTAATATAAGGACAAAGTTATATCATTGTTTGAGTATATAGAGTTTTTGGATTTTGGTATGTGGAAAGATTTAACTTTTTAAAACATTTATGTTTTCACTAAAGAATAATGGGTATTCATTTTTTTTCAAGAGAATACATGATTAAGGTATTCATAAGTTTGTAATGTGTCCAACAAGATATATCTTTTGATATATGAGGGATAAATGATGGTATTCATGTGCTTGTTATATGACCTTTTTAGTAATCGTTCTCTTTATACTATGAGTTTGGAAAGAAGAATTTTGGATAAGCCTAAATATTGGAATGGATTATGTTGAACAAAAGTTCGTGTTGTTTAAGGCTAGAAATTTTTTCGATATTATTGCTAGAATGTTATAATAGTGTAGTTTAAGAAAAGGGACAACCTATAGAAAGGGCGACAACCCATTTCGTTGGACGAAGCTACGAGAATCGAACCCACAACCGAAGTGCGACATGCCTTTATCTCCTACCACTGGCCTACAGGAAGTCCCTGGTTAGTAGAAACTAGTTTTATTTTATTAAGCATTGTGATAGACGAAGTATATGTCCATTTTAGCAACCATATATGATTAATCTCAGCATATATGGACTTATGTATATTTAATAAATTGTGCTAAACTTTTTTCAATAGAAACAGATGGAATGACCTATCATTCTATCGCATGATCTGCTAACACTTCACGAATGACAAATTCAACTTCATTTATTTAGGAGATGAAGTGGAAATTGTTCAAGGCACAAACACCAGTGAGATTGTACCAAAATAAAGTAAGTATTTCTTCTAATTCAAATTCTTCAACTTTAGGGAAATGATCTTGAAAACCAAAAATTTTGTCCTGGTGTCCTCATATATGATGAATTAGATGGTACCTTAAATCATCACAAATTTATGGCTTTGTGATTGTTGGCTTTTTCATAGCCATGTTCTCTACCACTTTCTATCAGAACATAATGGTTATATTCATATTTTCTCCTATATTCTCCTATGTGGAAACGCAATGATTAGTTTATTTGGGAAACTTTATGTTTCATACTTTAGTTTTTAAATATATGTTTTGGTATTCCTTTTAAAAATGTGGGTTTCTATTAAAGAAACATTCAAGTCGAAAACCATTTATTACCCCGACGAATTTTGAGGGTGAAATTCATTTTTATGGGTGTAGAATGTAACACCCTGAGATTTTATGATAAGTATTCCTTTTAATTTATTTGTTGTCTTGTGTTGTATGCTACACCAATATTATCTTGCACTATATACAACACCATATTTGCTTGCTGTATACGCAACACAAATCTTGGATCGTGTTAAACAAAATTAAAAGTTTCTTTGATATTAGTTATTCAACGCAACATTGAGTGTATATATATATATATATTCAATGTATAAATGAAATATGGTTGTATTTTGTTATACGCAACAACAAAGGAGTCTTGTACTACATGAAACCCTGACTTGGCTTGCATTACATGCAATCACGACCTTCCTCGATAGCGTGTGTTGTATGCAATACCGGGTTTCACTAAACAATGATATATTGCTATAATATTGTTATGGAATAGCCGTTATGAATATTATTAACTAAATTTTACATTTTATAACATTATTATTCATCTTACACATTTTATAGAACATGGTATGTGAACAAAATAAAAATTTCTGGTAAAATAAGTTTTTTTCAAAAAATGCATTTTTGCTGCCTTTTGATGGAACACCCACATTAAATCTAGTTTTTGAAATGTTTATAAGATCAATTTGAAAAAAATAAAATCCTCTTTGGAATCAGGATATAAAAATTTACTTTGGATAAATTGTTCATATTATTCGGATAACATTCATATTTTAATGAATAGTAAAAACACGCTATATTTTAATTAAAAACAACTTTTTTTATCATAATAATTTATATGGTTAAATAATAATATTGAATGGTTTTAAAGTATGAATAGAATATATTTTTACCAATTAATATAACTTATTTCATTAGCATTGACAATACATTGAATTCATAGGTAAAATCATTTCAATCTTTTGAAATGTTTTATCTTTTAATACTCATTTTCTTAACAACGAGATTAATTTGAAATTAATTTTTGCAACCTCTGTGATTTGAATTAGGAAAAATGGATTCCATATTTGGAATCAGTAGCTCCAAATTATGTTAATAGGCTACGTTTTATTTTTGGGAAATATGAATAGTAACTACGGTAAATTTTAATTACCATAGTTAAAGGTAAATCGGGTAATTGAGGGTAAATATAATATTATAAAATTACCCTAACAATTGTTTTAATATAATTTTATTATTATATTTCGTCCTATGGAATATTTTGGTCGAAATTTAATCCATTGGAACCCACTTGGATGTGATTAAGACCTTTAATTTATTTTATTTAAAAGAAAGTGAAATATGTCTCACTCAAACTTTAATAATTAAACTATTTTAAATATAAGGTTATACAGAATATAAATTCGGTTATAAATACTCATTTGAATAAAATATTTTTTTATTTATCATGGTAATTTATTTTTAATTTTTAAGAATTATTTATTTACCTTATTATCTTATACATTAATGATGCAGAAATTATTTATTTAGTGAAAAAATCAATAATATAGTTTTTATTGAAATAATAATACACATAAAAAGGGCCAAAAACCTGACCAAGACTTATTGGTAGTGTATATATAAACCCTAATCATAAAATGTCCTAATTGGTGACCATTTGGACCCTTATAAAGAAGATTATGACACTTATATTATTTTATTTATATGATTCCAAAGTTGTTACCTTCATAATTTAATAAATATAACAATTTACATGATGTGATTTTAAGATGATAAATTCGAGTAAAAGTATTATTATAAAATTTATGAGATTTATCTTCATCATAATACCTTATTTTTAATTTTTATGCCACAAATAAGTATATTAAATAATTATACAAAAATGTTGTACTAATTATTTTATTAAGAGATATACCAAATAAATGGTTTTACAAATATTAAAATAAATATTATATGAACTATTTAATATGCTCCACGAATTTTATAGACAAATACGTCATTTTAGGAATATATTAAATATTTTGTTTATAATATATCCTCTGTGGGGATTTTATTTAAATTAAAATAAATGAATAATGTCAAAATTCACACTATTGTTATTTTATAAAAATAACATATTATAAAATTTCCTAAAACTCACAAAAATATTTCAAAATTATAAATTGAAATTTATATTCTCTAAAATGTCATGAAATCTCTAATTATGGAAAATTCACAACACATAAGTAATTATTTATAACAATATAAAAAATAGAATCTTATTTCCACAAATAAAATTAAATAGATTAAGTAAGGATAAATCAAGTTGATAATGTTTCAAATAAATTCCCAAAATGTCTAAATTTTATTTTTTTGATGATAGTACAACCCTATATCATCTAATCTTTGTATTTGAGTCATCTTTGGGGGTTTTAAAGTTATTTTGAATTTATTATAAATTAATATTTCTTATGTTACCAAAGGTGCCCCTCTCCTCCCTTATAAAAAGGGCACCCCTTACCTCTTCTCTTCACACCCTTTTGAGCCTTGAAGCTCAGACAAACCATGATAATTACTCTTCTAAACCTCTCTATTTATATCATAGAGCTCCTGGTCTTCTAAAAATACAAACTCTAGTGCCCTAAGAAGAAGTTTAAAGGAGGTGCGTCGAGGAAGAGGTAATCTCTTCTACCGACTCTTTTAAGTTTATTTCTTCTTCTACTACCACTTCATTAGTTTTTTCATTATAAAGTAATAACATAAGTATTAATTATATACTTAAATGTTATTATAAATATTAAACAACCCTATTTCACCTTCTATCCATCCTATGGAAAATCAAATCACCGTGCATGCGTACGTACGGAATACCGTCTCCACAATGTGGTGTAATCTGTTTTCCACCACCACCTTACTTGGATGGGTATAATGGTGTAAATAATATCTATATATGATTATTATAAAATCATACTGATTCTATGATATTATATCATCCCCTCCAATTCCATTCAAATAAATATGGGAACAATATCACCGCTCGTGCGTACGTACGGATTACCGTCTTGACGGCGCGATGAGATTCATTTTCCATGTTAACAATTCAAGAATGATTATAAATTATATATAATAATTAATCATGAAATATATTATATATTAATGATATTGGATTTATGTATATGTTATTTGCATACATCTATTAAATTTAAAAAGAAAATGAAAATAACGTTCATGGGTACGTACTGCCAACCGTCTCCATGAACGGTGTATTTATTTCTTTTTATCAATCTATTATATATATGTATATTCAGAATTAATGTTATATATAAATCATGTTTTATATTTTTTAATTAAGTAATCATGATATATGTAATCATATGAATAATTACAATTCAAAACACGGACTGTAAATGAAACGATTTTAACCAAAATGCTGCTTTAACATGGAATTGAAAAATGAACGGATAATATAAAGTCATAAGTGAATCGTATATGATATCATAAATATTATTATGGTTCTATTACAAGTTAATAATATGTTTAATCCCACTATAAAGAAGTCTCAGACACATACAAATGAAATTGGACAAAAGGTAATGGAAAACTTTTCCAATCTCGATTTTATCCGAGATTGTTTATTCGTAAGTATTTACTGGGGTTATATTTATCATCCATGTCCTTATTTTCTAAAAATGGTTTCATGTATGTTTAAAGTCCTTTTTACCCATTTTTTACTTTTACTACATGATATGTAAGGAATATTTCTTTTGTTTACCATACGAGGTACTTTTTGACTTTTTGGGCAAAAGTACGAGAAGAATGTTTTTTTAACTTATACGACATGAACGGATTTTTACGGTTTTATAAAGCCTTATTTTCATGAAGCCACCTCCACAATATTTCATGATTATTTTCAACAAAATACTTTTTGTTTAAAATTTCATGGCATTCTGTGAAAAGAAAATTATTTTGAAGAAGAAATGATATTTTCCTCAAGAATTCATTTCAAGTGTTTTGTCAAGACTATTTTCCATCGAAGATGACATTATTTAGTATTTTTATGTTTCAAGTATAATGACTCTATGATTTACATGGTTGCACATTTTTTATGATGAAATGATATCCATTTGTTTTATATAGATTATTTTATGATGGGATGATGTTTATGAAACCCATTTTATTATTTGGGTTATGATGAATGATTTATGTTTATGTTGTGGTACAAGTAAGAATTATTTCATTATGAGATGGGTGGTGTAACACCCCAAGATTTCATAGTGTGTTATTTCATCAAAATAATTCAATAACTTGCACTACACGCAACACTAAGTTCAATTGCACCATGACTTACAAAAAAAATGATTAAAAGAGGTCATGAATAGTATTAACTAAATTTTAAACTTTATATAATCCTTATAATTTTAGAATCCATATTATGAGTTTCTTAGTCATAATGCAAGAACAGATTCATTTTCAGTATTGCACTTTTATCAACTTTTGATAGTGAAACCTTTTTAAATACAATATTTTAAACTTTTTGACTAAATGGAGACATCAAAAAATTTAAAATAAAACATCCCAAGCTTCCACGGTACGCTTTCCTTTGAATAAAACAGTAGCGTGTGTTGTACGCAACTTCGAGTTCTAACACATCGTAACCAATCAAACTAGCTGTTATGAATAGTAATACCTACTTTTTGAAGTTATATATATTTTATATTTTAAAATGGACTTCATTTTTGGATTCGGAATATCAAATTTAGCCTAAGGTGAAATTTTGGTACTTTTCGGATAACTTTTATATTTTGATGAATAGTGAACATTACTAAATTTTAATTAAAAACAACTTTTTTAATAAAAATAATTAATAGTGATAAATTATGAATTTGAGTGGTTTTAAAGTATATTTAGAATATATTTTTACCATTTAATATAATGTTGGTCATTGGACATAATTTTACAATTAAACCGAACATAAACAAGTGTCAATCTTTTGATAGTTATTATCTCTTAAAAACACGCTTTTTGTTTTGACAGCGGGAATTAATTTTAAATTAATTTCTGCCACTTCTGTGTTTTGAATTTAGAAAAATGGATTCCATATTTGGAATCAGGATGTTCAAATTGTGTAAATAGGTAACGTTTATTTTTAGACATTTTGAATAATTACTGCGGTAAATATTTTATTTACCATGGTTAATGGTAAATCCGGTAAATAAGGGTTAAAAAAATTATATTATAATAATACTAAATTACCCTAAAACGTGTCTTAACCATATTGGTTGATACATGGTCGACCATGGGAATCTTTGGGTCTATTTTGGGACCCCATGGATCCACTTGTAAGTGATAATGACACATTATATTAATAAAGCTTAAATAAAAATAAAAATGGCATAAGCTTACATCTTTTAGAAGAACAATTTTTACATAGGGTTATACATGTTGGATTTTCGATTATAAATATTCATTAGAAAGATAAAAAGATTTCCTACATAATGATATTTTATTTATAATTTTTAGACATTAAATAAGTTATTTTATTTATGACACAATGATGATGCAGTAATTACTATAATAGTGAAAAATTAAAATAATTGATATTATAAATACCCAAATAAATATAATATGAAACTTTTAATGAATTAAACTAATTTTATAGGATAATATGATATATTAGGATTGATGTAATGGACTTTTTTCGAAGCAATCAATCTGTTATGAGTTTCACAAAAATCAACTATTGAATAGTGTCAAAATTGACATAAAAGAGTTCTTAAAACAAATATTATATTATTAATTGATATTAAATTCCTAAAAATCTAAGGTTCGTCCAAGATACTTATATTATGATAGGTTAATCATTAATGGACCACTTGGGGGTCGCTTGGATGTATATAGTAAGTTTATTAACCATATTATATAAAAATACAAAGAGACATTGTAAAAGTGAAACTAATTAACTTAGAGTTAATACTTAAAGATAAGGTTAATATAAGTACCCAAACCTGTCTAAATTCTATTGGATGAGTTTTTTTCGACCTATACCTACCTCATCCTTTGAATAGTCAACTTTGGAGCCTTTGGAAACCGAATATGAATTTATTATAAATTAATATTTCTAGCTTTTCCAAAGGTGCCCCTCACCCCTCTTATAAAAGGGCACTCCTCCTTCTCTTTTCCTCACACCTCTCAAGCCACTTGGCACGTCCAAACTCTGCCCAACTAAGCTCCCCACATCCCTCTCCTCCTCCTTTAAGCTTCACCTTAGGCAGAAAGCATTTCAAGAAGTCCTTTGGTTCCAACCAAAGTGAGTTACCTAAATTAAAGGTAACAATTTCTCTTAAAGTATTTTCATTTATTTTGCTTCTCCAACCCCCAAAATCTTTTTATTTCCTTTCTTTTGTAACAACACAAGTATCCTCAATATACTAGGATGTTGTTATAAGAAGGATTCAAACTACACATACACACAACTCCATCTAATGGATGATGAACATAATGTTTCTGTGGATGGAAAACTAACGCCTCACGAAACGATGATTGTTCAAATACATCTTACCACCTCTCATGGTGGCCATTATGATGGCACTGTAATTAAATATGATATTAATGATATATATTTTATATATAAGCTTCTGTAATTCCATTTTATTTCATTCCATTATTCGTTTCATGTTGTATATACATACGATAATTTCATTTGAGGAAGTGCGGACTACCGCCCCCTTAAAATGATATGACTCGTTCATACCACACATGGAACGTATAAAGGATGGTGTTAATGAAATTAAGTAACATATATAAAATATTATATTATACTGGAATAGTAATATACCTATGTATCATTTGGATTTGATTCTTTTAAAATAAAAATTAAATGGAAGTAGCGTTCGTGCGTACGTACGGACTACCGTCTCCACGAACGCGATAAGATTCGTTCCCCATCATATCCATTCAAGTATTATTCTCATTTTAGGGTTAAAAATAATGTTAATATCATTCTGATTATGAATAAGATATAATCTATCCATTACAAACATGTCTTACGTAACCAAACATTTAAGAAGAACGAATCGATTATCACCCGAAACGACGATAATACTAAGATATTATTAATAAAGCAATGTTAAAAGATCATATATGATATCATATTAATGTATATGATTCTTGTACAATTTAATAACAATTATTTCACCATTATACAGGAGGTTAACCTACCCCAACCAAGGAAAAGTTCAAGGTAAGGGTTATTTCACAATCTCTTCATTATCCGAGGTTGTTTATACGTAATAATCTACTGGGATCTCTTTATCATCCACATCCATGTTTCTTAAAAATGTATTTCAAAACATTTTTACTATTTACTAAAATATGAGTTAAATTCATTTATACCCTTTTTGACTTTTATAAGTGGTATATAAAGGAATCTTTCCGTCATTTTCAAAACAAGGTCATTTTTAACCTTTTCGACAGAATTGAGGTAAGAATGTTTTTTTAACTTATACGGCGGGTGCGGTTATTTTACGCCGTTATAAAATCTTCAAAGCTTTCCTTACAAGCTTATAAGAATATTTTCAAAGTAAATGTTTTATTTTATAGATCTTAAATGATTTCAAAATAAAAGGAGATATTTCTTTAAAAAGAATTTTGATTTCATCTATGTCAACATCCTTTGATGGATTTTAAGATTATTTGAAGTTGATTTATTATGATACAAAACTTCTATATTGTATTGAAGGTTTTGTGATATGTTTGACTATGGATGTGCTATTTTTATACCATTCATAGTTTATGGTGAAATTATTGACATTTCGTATGCTAGTTTTAATACGAATGTTTATGTTATGTTTAAACCTTTTCATATGGGAATGCATTGGACTTAATAAGTGACGGGTGGATCCCGCTATAGCTCCTCGATGCATCGGTAGGTCTCATGAGACAAACTAGTGTCTTGGCACAAGGCCTTGACAAAATCTTATTTGTAGTCTTGGCACGAGGCCTTGGCTATGTGGTTATGATAGTCTGGCATTATGCATTCCAACATTATGAAAGTGGTTATTGATTTTTGCATGCGATTATTCGATTAGTAGAATATCCATGTGAATAAGTAAATGGAATTATTTCATTTTATTTATGCCATACCATGTTGAAAGTTCATGTTTGAAAGGATTTTGTTTTAGTTATACATTGCCTGAAAAGTTTATTCTTATTTATGAAAGTTTCTGCTATATTGTCATCCTTACTGGGCATTTGAGCTCACCCCTTTTCTATGTTTTATTTTTCCCAGGAAGTGAAGAAGTAAGTTATGAATGACCTGCAGGGATATTATGTGGGGATATGAGTGTGGCTTATGGATACAATATGTTGTTGTAGTAGTTTTTCGTTTTATGATGTAATGTAAAACTTATGAATATATCTAGTGTTTCCAAGGCTACTAAACCAATCGGTCTTTCGAGATTTGATATTTCTTGTGATCATGCCAATGTTATGTAATAATGCACCGACTCTAGGCAACTGGGGTCGGGGCGTTACTGGTGGTACCTATATCTCCCTCCAATGCATTGCGTAAAGATTTATATCTCTTGATATAGACTTGGCTGGAATGGTAAGTTCATCTGGTTCCGTGTTACAGGACTGGAACGAGGAGTCAACTCGATTTAAAAAAGGGACTTTATCCACTAAGATGGTCATGGCAGCAATGCCATGGCTACTATGGAAATCATATCATGTGATTAATGTTTTGACGCAATTACATGATTTATTCCCATACTATTTTATGATTATTGATGTTCCATTATGATTTATTCCTTACGTACTACTATGTTTTATGTCATTGCTCAAGATTTTGATGTTTAAACATTATGTTCATGTTTTTAAGTTCAAATGTATGTGGTTTGTTTTATTTTTTCCTTTCATACCCTTACTAAGAATTTGAGCTCACCCTTTATATGTTTTCTATTCCCCATGATATAAATAATGGTTTTAGGTAAGAAAACAAAAGGGGAATATCTTTATGGGAGATGTTGAAGATCTTTCACCATGATTAGAAGATTATGTTTCGTGTTTCCAAAGACACTAAACTATTAAGGTCCTTGAGTGTTGGTTTTTGTTATGTATTAAGTATTCCAAAAAAGTAATGTAATTTCTATGTTCGTCAAGTTGTGGGTCTCTACACAAACCAAGGGAATGGTCCACCCATGAAGCAACTTTTCCTTAAGATCCTCAATTCTCACTGGTCACTCCAAAAACATCACATTTCCTCGATATCCAACTCTCCATAGTGAAAGACATGGGACTCATCGTGTAGATGTCGATAGAGCTAAGAGACATGAAATACATTGTGGATCCTTTCCAAATGCGGTGGTAACACCATCTGATATTCCACCTCACTGGCTTATCCCAACACCACGAAGGGTCTGAGGAACCTAGGAGAAAGCTTACACCCCCTGCAAAACCTCCGCTATCCATGCCTCGGGGACACCTTCAAGAACACATGATTTCCAACCTCTAACTCCAAGGGACTCCTCCTATGATCGTTATACGACTTATGCCAGTTCTGATCCGCCTCTATCTTTTCACGCACAAGCTGGACCTTCTCCGTCGTGCTCTTCCCCACGTTTGGGCCAGGAACACCTTCCTCCTTAACCTCTGTCCATCACACGGGTGAATGACAAAGTCTTCCACACACGTATTTGAATGGTTCCATACCAACGGTAGAGTGATAACTGTTGTTTTAAGAAAACTCTACAAGGGGATATTGTCATACCCATGATCCTATAAAGTCTAGATCACACACTCGCAACATATCCTACAATGCTTGGATGGTCCTCTATGTCTTCCCATCCATCTCAGGGTGGAAAGAAGTGCAAAGTCATAGATGGGTTCCAATAGAACAGTGTAATCATTTCCAAACTCATGAATTAAAATGTGTATCCCAATCTGAAATGATGGTATTGGGAACTCTGTGCAGCCGCACAACTTCACCCACGTACTTCTATGCTAAGCCATCCACTGCACTTGACTCGTTAACCGCTAAGAAGTGAGCCAATTTCATCAATTAATCCACCACTACCCAGATGTAATCACAGCCTCCATCACCCCTAGGTAGCCCTTTGATAAAATTCATCAATATGTCAACCCACTTCGACTTGAGAATATCTAAGTGCTACAACAGACCATCGGGAACACAGTGTTCAGCCTTAACTTGTTGACACACGAGGAACTTTGCCACAAACTCTACCACCTCCTGCTTCACTCCGAGCCACAAAACTGACCTCTTAATCTCGGTACATAATTGAGACTCTGGGATGTACCTTCAAGGGTTAGTTATGTAACTCACCAAGAACTCCTTCATGCATCGTCTTTGTGACAAACAACATCCCATAGAAAATCATATGATTCAAGCCATCCTCCAACCATCCTTCCAGAGCAACACCCTGGCTAACATGATCATGCATTACTTCATCCTATGAGTCTACCCACTGAGACTCCTCCACCTTCTATACCATGGAAAATTTCACTATCATCTGAAATGGATAACCTCTACCACCATCCACTCTCGTGACTAGATGTAAAGAATCCAACTCCTTCATTTCTTTCCAAGAATCCATGGACTCCCCAACCACATCCTTCTATGACTTACTACTCAAGGAATCAGCAACCTTGATCCCCTTTCAAGTGGTTCAAATGATCTTGATGTAATATTCTAGAAGAAATTCCATCCACATTCACTGTCGCAAGTTAAGGACTCTTTGGGAGAAGATGTACCTCAAGATTTTTTGATTCATGAAGACCATGAAGCATTCCCCGGTGAGGTAATGACACGAAAAATTTAGCATTAAAACAACCACTGAATGTTCCAGGTCATGGGTGGCATAGTTACATTCGCGATGTCATAACTTCCTAGACCCACAAGAGATCACTCCCTATTTCTACATCAGTACACACCCCAAGACTAGACCGGAAGCATCACAGAACACTTGAAACATTACCCCTTGCTCTGGAAACCTAAACACCGAGGAATTAACCAGATTCCCCTCAGATAACAAAACAATTCCTAGAACTTATCAGTCCATATGAATGATTGGCCTTTTCAGGTCAAGGCTGTCAAGGGCGCTAAAACACAAGATAATTTGGGTAAAAACCTCTAGTAGTAACCTACCTGACCTAGGAAACTACAAACTTCAACCAAATTCTTTGGTGCTGCCCAAGAAACAACCACTTAGACGTTTGAAGGGTCCACTTATATTCCCTTTTAGGAAACAACATGTCCAAGGATGTGCACTAATCATATATAGAACTTCCACTTGGAGAACATCCCATAGAGCGTGTGGTATTGGAGGACCTCCAAAACTTTTTTTAGATTCATGGCATGATCCTCCTCTGAACTTGCGTAGATCAGGATGTCGTCGATGAACATGACCTCAAATTGGTCCATATAATCATAGAAAGTAGAGTTCATGAGCCCCATGAATGCAGCAGGTGAGTTTGTAAGGCTGAACAACATGATCAAGAACTTGAAGTGCCCGTACTTGCATCATAAAATAGTCTTCAGGATGTCACCCTCCTTCACCCTCAACTGGTGATATTCCGACCGTAGGTCGATCTTAGAGAAAAAACCTGCTCCATTAAACTATTCAAAAAGGTCGTTGATCCTCAGATGGGGTTAACAGTTCTTGACCGTGTCCTGATTCAGCCTTCGTTAGTCTATGCACAGCCTAAGAACACCATCTGACTTTTTGCGAACAAGACTAGAGCACCCCAAGATGACACACTTGTTCTGATAAAACCCTTCTTCATCTGGTCATCAATCTGAATCTTCAACTCCAAAAACTCATAAGGCACCATCTGATAGGGATCCATCAAATTTGTACATGCAGCAGGTTGTAATTATTTCCCAAACTCAACATCACGTTGAGGGGGTAGATTCAAAACCTCATCGTGGATGATGTCCAAGAACTCACTGAGAATCCATGGAACTTCCACCATCTCTTAGTCTGCCGATTATACTAACACCTCAAATAAAAATAAAAGAAGGGGCTCCACATGCCGGATACCCTAATAGAAACCCCCCTCACCCACTAAAGCTACACGCTGGCCATCCATATCTGAGAACATGATCCATCTTTGGAAGAAGTTGATAATAGCGTTCACAAAAAACAGCCAGTCAATTCCTAGGATGACGTCATACGACTGCATTAGTTGCAAAATAAGATCCCCACTTGACGGATACATCCCCAACATTAGTATGAAACCTCAGAAAAAATCAAATATGTTGTTCTATCCTCCAACTGGCGTACTCAACACTAGAGGCATGAAGAGTCTCTCTACATCTAGACCCAAGGAATGGGCTAGACAGGGTGCAAAAAAAGGAGCACGAAGCACCTGAATCATAAAAGGAACATGTAAGAGTACTAAAAGAACTAATCATTTCATGAATGACTTTTGGCCTTGATAGAACTGCTGCCTCTGCAGCGTGAAACAACCAACACCGAAATCCTCTTCCCCTCAGCTATTGGCCGACTCCCTGACCACGCCCTGGGAGAGGTCCCTAAAGAGCTCCTTGATGTCAGCCTCCTCTAGCGATATCTTCTCTCATGGGGGTGGGGGGGGAGAAACTACTGTTGAAAAGGTCTGCCCGACAACTGGTGCTGCTGAGGTGGGTGCTAAACCTACCCACCCCTATTATACTGAGCTCAAACTGGGCACTAACTCTAGATGTCCCCAAAACCTCCAAAAGAAAATCACGTTAGTCACAGGACCATGGTTAATGGGAAAGGACCAGGGGACTAGAACTGGAAATTCTGAGGCATGCTCCCTGCCAACTGAAACCTAAAAGGCCCTCATGAGGGAAGACTGGTGCTGATGGGCTTCCCCTTTGACGAACTCAACTAGATCCACTCTTGCAGCACATCTCATAGCTTGTGCATCATCTCCACTAAATTTACCATCTTTTAATCCTCTAAGTATGTCAGTAGAGTGAAGAGATTAATAACAAACTAAAGAGAAGGTTAGAGTGCCTCCTCTAAGGGCCTTTCCTAGGACTCCTTATTCTGAAAGAGTTCCGAAGAAAAATGTAGAAGATCCTTGTACATGATCCCCAAATCCCTTACCAACATACTCCCTTGCTGAAGGGAGAGATTCTCCTGCCTCTTCTCAGCTTTCATTGTTGAAGAAAGGAATTCCACCCAGAACTCCTTCTCAAATTCATTCCACAAAATAACAGTTTCTTTCTTCTCATTAAGATAAAGAGTGCACCACTGATGTGCCACCCATCACTTCTAGATCACTTCTAGAGGAACCCAATATTCTATCGGATCTTGGATCAAGCTAAAATCAATCACCAGCTCCTTGAGCCATCTCTCTTTCTCCATGTCTGAGATGCTGCCTTCATACTTTCCTAGAGTTGTCCGCTGGAAGGCCTGAAGCATTTTCTACCACTAGTCATCCTCATCCTCTTGATTAAACCTATGCTGATCAACCAGATCAACCTGCTAGGCCATGACTACCCACACTACCAGTGTACATTGTCTGGGTTCCATGGCTGAAAAAGAGGAACAATGAATTCCTAAGCCTAGGTAGTGTAAACAATTTATTTTAAATATTTTTTAAACTTTTTATTGATTTTAAACTCCCAAAATAGCAAAGACACATAAAAACAAAAGTCATTTTGAAGCATGTACCTTTCCCAGGGTCTCTACCATACAATCAATATATCCTCTCTTGGTCGTTCGGTAGGTCCGGATTCTTTGCATCAGATCACGGAGGGCCCTAAAATCCCATGTCTTATCTAGTCTTCCTTGTCCTATTTCACGCACCAAGATTTCCAAACACTATTTCCCTACCATCCCATTTAATCATCATTGCGCCTAACCCTGAACTCCATCCAATCTCTCAATAATCATCCTCTGATACCATTCTATCACAACCTGCTTTCTTCATTATGTGGGAAGGGATAATTGGCTTCTAGAACCTTCCTTCTTCAAGTTGATGGAGGGATAATGAACCCCAAGTCCTGCCTTCAATAGGCCCTAGATTTGCAACTAGAACCGACGGTATATAATCTCATGTAATATGGAATGCATTGCCATTTTTAAAGAAAAAGTTCAGAAGATAAGACAATGAATACCAAAAAAGTCCAAATACTAAAAGTAAAATTAAAGACAAGAATCCATTCCCATATTCATGTTAAATATAAAGTGATACAAATTAGAAGAAAATTATGTAGGAATGTTACAAAAGAAAGAAAGGAAGCAACGACAACTACCCCAATGCCTGATCTAGTAAGGTCCATCGCAGTCCTCAATGTTCTTCGGGAAACCTGAATGTAATTTTATATAAAAAGGGTGAGTATACAGGTATACATAGTAGGAAAACCAAGAGTTCTCATGCACAAGTGGGGAGACATTCAAATTCCCCATGAGAAAATAGACATAGCCAAAACACCAAGAAAGGAAAACTATTCACCCAGCCTCACCATGGCCCACTTTCCAAATAAATCAATCTATGTAAAATAATAGTAATAGCACATTGATATTTATGTACCCTACACTTCTTTCCCACTACTAATTTGGAACACCCTACACATCAAACCTCCCCCAAAAATCCCACTGCAGTCCATCTACCGCCCCAAAAAACAACTATATGGGAAATTCCAACCACATGGTTATCCCACCAGCAAGCACCTGGGCCACCACAACCACACTTCCTACATGCACACACTTCGGCCACCATAACCACACATCCCACCAGCAGACACTTGGAAAATGAACTTACCTGCACACACCAGTACCAAATCAGCACAACACACCCTACCTGAAGAGTCATGGGCCATAATGAACCTCAAGCTGTCACAACCTACCCGAAGGGTGTTGGGCTACCATGTAGTGGGAGAAGAAAAGAGATAATAGCCCACCACTCATAGGAATTTTGGGGAAAACATCCTCCCCATTAAATGGGGGTCTTTGTCATGAAGTTATCAACATGGGTGGGGTGCGTATAACAGAAAAAACAAGTAGATTTTAAACATATAGGTAATAAAGCACTCATCCCAAATTAATAGTCCTGAAACAGACAACCAAGCCACACAAAACCACTCTCACTGCTACCCCTACATGAATAAGTACCCAACTTCCACAACCAGACCAGAACCCATTCATAGAAATAGTTTCCCATTGTTCCCATTCTCGTTATCATAAACAAGTGATTTCATTTGAATATTACTTTACTACTGTGAAACTAACAGATGTAACCACAAGCTGAAACAAAAACTAAAGGGAAAAACAAGTAGGGTTTTAAGCATTCACTCCCGATTCTCTTGTAAATAACAACATCAAAAAGGGATCCCGTGAGATCCCTCGTAGTAATGGAACCAAAACAAACCCCAACGTACTGGGTTGAGAATATTTATGGCCGACTCCACACAGCCTGTGATTCATAAACCAACAACCCCTCAATCAAAGGTTCCATTCCCATCTACGTCACCCCAAATGTTATCAAATAGAATAACCATTCATATCACCCGACCAAATCATGGAAGGTTTTATATTTAGCCAAAACCATTCATTAAGTTCGTTTTTTTTTCATTTTGTTAACCACGGTGATCACAGAAGGATTCTTATTCATCAAAATTCCATTTAATCAACCAAGTTTACATGATTAATCTGTTTCCATGTTACTTTCATTCAATCACAAGATAATCCAGAAAATAGAACTTTATTAGTGCGCAAGAAAGGACCACCAAAGACCAATATTTTTAGTAGACATGAGCCTATAAAATTCACAACATAAAAAATGAAGGTAAAACGCAATAAAATCATCATCTTTCCTACCCATCATTCTTAAAAATTCCTTTTATTATATTCGTTAAAGTTTGTTTCATCTAATTTTTAAGGGAACATCATCATACCCACCCCACATAATGCACAGTAAAGAGAGACGAGGGAATAATCCCTATGTGGATGATCAAGGATCGATGATTTATCCTTGCACCAAGAACTATGGATGATAAAACTTGTAGGAAGAACTCCAAGGATGAACCAAACAGAAGAGCTCTCACACAGGCACAACTCCTCTCAGGAAGAGGGAATCCAATTGAAACAAGGGAGAAGAAAGAGACCAAGGAAGAAGAAGATCTCAGCGTGATAAAGGAAACGATCCATGAGTTTCGGGCTGTGCCATCTAGATGTTATTGAAAATAGGATTGTGGTTTGACCACAGGGTTGGGCAGTTTCACGCGTTGTAATTAATTGAGGTTTAATAATTTCCTTAGAGACAGTGAGATAGACCACCACATGATGGAGATTTGATAGGTTACATTTAAAATGGGGAAAACGTATAACAAGGGTAATATTGGAAACACAAAAAAGGTGTGAAACTAATTAAAATGCCACACATTTTGGTAAGAAAATGGCCTCCCCACTCTTAGGGGGTCTATTATATCCTTTATCATCACTAAAATAGTGTTGAACCACATTAATAGAGGTAATAAAATGTAAAAGAGACATTACGGTAGGGAAACTGTAAAGGAAACCGAACACCCCATAATGGAACTATTTGGTTGCGTCACCAATCAATGAAACCAAAAGATGACACCAGGGCGACACCCAACCAATAACATCGACATGATCTTGACTCGTTGATGGTGTCCAAGACACCCCAAACACAGAAACTTTTACAAAGTAATTGTCCAGGAAGGTCTGAACCATTACATAAACATACACTTTTTTAATGTAAATAAGTAGAAAGAATGAAAAAACTGAAGTAAGTAGAAAAATTGTGTTTCTCTTCCCGATATTATCTATAGAATTTGACTCCTATAGTATAGCTTGAAATGAATCCTGAGCCATGTTTCATAAATTTGTAGTAGAATAGAGTGTCATGAAATCTTCTTATGAGTCTTTAAGAAGTAGTTTGAGTGTTAAACTTGCTTCACTTATTCAACAGTAGATCACTAGTAAAGATGCTTCATATAAGGAACACACCACAACAATATTCTTTTTATCATGGAATGTTCATCTCCCATTGTTTGTATCTGGATATCTATCTCTACATATTTGTATTTATTATTGTAGTGGTACTGACACGAGGGATTCTACCTCTTCATTTACTAGCACCATGCATAGAGAGTCATCCAGATCCTCAACTCCTCATGTTGGTCGACAGACACAAATTTTAATTCATGCCTGAGGTTGTTTAAAAAAATAATTAAAATAATTATTTTCAGCGTATTCGATAATATAGTCATTATAAAATTTTAATCCAAAATAAAAAGAAACCAAAATAGTGGTGATGAATCATTTGAATAGTGAGATAACACCAGTGGTGAGTCATCCTACCGAAAACTTGGGTTGGTGATGAGTCGTGATAATAGAAAATTAGGTATGGTGGTAGGTCTTTTTGACACATATCCAAATTTCTAAAGGCCATCCCCGATGGTTGGTTTTATCCATACTTCTCAAAATTTGTAGTCCAATAGTGAGACATCCTTGGGTTGTGAGTCTTTCCCATACATTTCCAAAGATCCATTCTTGTGGTGAGACAAATATGAAAATGAGTGATTCTAATACCTATCCAAATTCTCATTCATATCTGATGGTGAGTCATCCTTGGCGACGGCTAATCTTCATTGATGATTCATACTTATCAAAATACAAATAATCTTCCTTATATTGTAAAATTCTACTATAAAACATAAAACTCATTAATGTCACAATTAACATGATTTGGTAAACTTTGAGACAAGGGTTCCAACATTGTGAGACTGATTAGTAATGAGGAATGGGCACACTACTGGAAATTTAGGCTATAGCCACGGTTTGAAATCATGGCTATAAGACCAAAAACCATGGCTATAGTTTATAGCCACGGTTCAATGAACCGTGGATGGTATTGGCATGGAAATAGGGCAAGACCTATAGCCACAGTTTCAAACTGTGGCTTAAGGCCTATAGCCATGGTTGAAACTATTGCTAAAGGTCTATAGCCATTGTTCAAAAACATTGCTACAGGACTCTAGTCATGGTTTGAAACCGTGGAAGAACAGTAAGCCATATAGGTCCTATTTCCATTGTTCAGAACCGTGGCTATATGGTTTCATCCACGGTTTAAAACCATGGCAATAGACCTACAACCACGGTTTGAAGTAGTGGCTGTAGGACTTCCAATTTCATAAAAAAAAAACTCAGAGCCCCCCTTGAATACCCCCCCTGCACCCCCATGCCCCACTTGGACAGCCCCCTGCACCCCCTTGAACATCCCCCCCACACCACCATGCACCGCCTGGACAGTCCCCCTACACCCCCTTGAACACCCCCCCTGCACCCCCATGCCCCCTGGACAACCCCCTTGCACCCCCACTGGACCCCCATGCCCCCCACGGATAGCCCCCTTAAACACCCCCCCCCCCCCCCCCCCCCCCGCACCCCCTTACAACCCCCTGGACAACCCCCGTGAACACCCATGCACCCCCTGGACCCCCATGCACCCCTTTACTCCACTGGACAACCCCCATGCCCCCCCTGGACAGCCCCCTTGCACCCCCACTGGACACCCCCATGCACCGCCTGAACAGCCCCCTACACCCCCCTTGAACATCCCCCCTACACCTCCCTTTTACATCCCCCATGCACCCCCATGCCCCACCTGGACACCCCCCTTGCACCCCTCTGGACATCCCCCTTACACCCCCACTAGACCCCCATGCCCCCCTAAATAGCCCCCTTGAACACCCCCCTAGACAGCCCTCTTGCACCCCCTTGGACAGCCCCCTTGAACACCCCAATACACCCCATTCCCCACTGGACCACCATGCCCCCCTGCACCCCACTGGACCGCCCCCATGCCCCCCCCCCTGGACGACCACCTTGCACCCCCACTAGACACCCCCTCCCCCCCTAGACACCCCCCTGGACACCCCTCCCTCCCCCCTAGACACCCCCATGGACCCCCCCCCCCCCCGGATTGACCTTGGATTAGCAGACCCCCCCTTCACACCCCAGGTGAATCGAAGATTTCTGTAAATATTGAAACAGATGGCTTGGTTGATGTAGCAAGGGGATTTCTCCGGACTGTTCAACAACTGTTTACAGCTTGGGTGTGGAAAAACTAACCAGTTAACCATCTCTTTTGGACTGAGAAAGGAGCTGTTGAATTGGTATTGGACAACCAAGGGGTGTATTGAAGAGTCTCTGTGAAGGGCCAAAGATCTTAGAGCAGTCCTTGCTATTGAAAAATAACTCAGCAGAATCCTAGGGTATTTCCGAAGGGCTAGATAATGGTTTCACTCATACAAATGTACCGATCATGTATGATAACACTAGTGTCTTTAGTGTATATCTATGAATTTGACACATCACTCGACAGATGGACATTGATGTAATACATCATTCCCTCCCCCCCATGGATATCCCCCTCCTAGACACCCCACCTACACCCTCCCCCCTACCTGCACCCTCCCCCTCCCCCAAGTCCCCCCTCCTAGACACCCCCACTTGAATCGCACCTGCACCCTCCCTCGACACCCCCCCCACCTGCACCCCCCCACCTGCAGACCCCCCTCCTAGACACCCCACCTGCAACCCCCCCCCCCCCCAGCACCCCCTGCCAGGTCCCCCCCCCCCACCATTATCCCCTCATACTAGGTCCCCCTCCCCTCCGGGACACCCCCCTTGCACCGCACATGCACCCTCCCCCATGCCCTGCAGATCCCCCCTGCACCCCACCCCCACCTGGACACCCCCTTGCACCGCACCTGCACCCTCCCCTGCCCTGTAGCCCCCCCCCCCCAAACAACCCTCCTTGACACCCCACCTGCACCCCCCACCAGTATCCCCCCTTCCAGATAATTGTTTTCCATCCCCCTCAATCAAGGAAGTATTTACCTTATATGGTAATATATATATTCATTGGTGTTGCGCCATGAATTAAAGTAATAAAATTATCTCTAACTCAGGTGGTAACTCTTTTGGTTCATAAAATATTTAATGATATTCAAAAATAAATTATTCCATTTTCTAGTGGTTTTCTTCCTAAGGATGGTTTTTCTTGGTAACAGAACATTTAAATTTAGTTTTCCAAAACCAAAACAGTAAAAGAAGAATCCATAGGCAGAATGTTTGTTTTAGTTCCAGTGGTATTCGTATCTGCTTGTCTCCCCATGTATGATGGAAGGGAGGGTTGTATCATTACTGTTTTTCTCCAGGATATAGAATCCAAGAGTTTTCAAACTGAAATTAATCTGGAGTGATGGAGAGATGGAGACAATTTCTTGGGTGAAGGTGTACACATACGTGAAGAGCTTTTGGTGATAAAGATCACATAGGGGAAATATATTGAAAACTCTATTTATCTCCTACAACATTAACAGTAAGTTAGATAATGTGTTAATTGTTGTATGAATATGGTGAAAACTGGAAATCATTTGCACTTAAAGAGAGAAAATGAATTCCATATGAGGTGGATCACAGTGGATGTTAGAAGAGAGAGCTTCTCAGATGTTTCTTGTGATGTTCCTACTGAATACAAGTTTTTTTCCCTCACCAGTGTGTTGACCTGATTTTTGTTTACCAAATCAATGAAAAGAAGAAATTTTTAACTGTGTTGTGGTGCGGCACAAGTGGCTGTTTCAAATCTACATTTTCCTCATTGCTGGTCAACAGGCTGGGCATCAGAACTATAATTTCCCCAGTTTCTTTTCGGCACATGATGAGTGTGTTAGCGGAAGAAAAATGAAGTCCTCTATTGAGGTCTTTAACATATCATACTAGGAAATTCTTGGACCGCGGTGTTGTTGAAAAGGCCAAAAGATAGAAAGAGAGTTGAGGAGGAAAAGGTACAAAATGATCCCACAAAGGGTATCTTCAACAGTACGAACCTAGAGTAACAACAATAAGATGGTGTTGGGGAACTGGGCAGTGCGGACAAGAATGCTAAGGGAAACTGCTTAAACAATCGTAGCTCGAGTCTGGAAGAACAAATCATGACGAGTGTAAGGAGAAAATATCATGGAGCATGTAATGAAGGGTTTAAGGATAAAACATGCAGTGATGTTGTGTTTGCATTGGATCCTGGAAAGAAGATGGTGAGGTAGATGTTTTCTCGGGCTTTTCAAGAGCGACGACAACAAACTATATAAATTATGGAAGAGTTACCTACAGATTCTGTGACATGGTAGGACAACAACTATAAGGGCATTGTAGCAATTGGGTTACCAAGGATGAGTGGTTTACCAGTAGGGTTTGTGTCTAATACGTGCAGCAGTTGTGATTTCTTAAAGTTCAGGGAAGCGAATTTTCCCCAAACCAGCTCATAGATGAAAAACTCATCACTGCCCAGGCACAAGACTTTTCATTTATGTTTCTGGTAGTGTTTGATATGAGGATCAATGTAGTTTAGTTTGATGGGGTTCCCTACCAACTTGGCCAGCCCTCTGCCTTGGTTGTCGGTTCAGAAAATCCAAATGTAGGTGTGTCAACATTCACACCACATTTTCTTAGAGGAACACCAGAAATCACATCTTCAAACTACCCTGCTCGAGCTCATGGTGATGGGGTCGGAAAATTCATTAACAATGTTGAAGCTCTCTATCTGCATCTCGTCAATTTTCCTTACAACTTCGAAGCTTGTGAAGGGGTTGCTGATGTGTTCTGTGAAATTGTTCACAAACAATTCAAAATAATAAAGGTAAATCAGTTGTGATGATGCTTTTCTAGAGCAGTCTTGTTCAGAATGTCCAAACACTTTTCATCAGGACTCTGTTTCCAAATTTTCTCATCCAGGTCAACTTTCAGTTAGCGCCATTTTGGTAACTAAAGAACAAAGCTGAACCAGATCTGGTAAAGGATCATAATTAACCTTGAGAAAAATCACAAGCCTCTTTGTTTCGTACAACTAAATGATCGCCTCCAATGCTTAGAATATGGCTAAGGGATACCGATGGGAGTTGGGGTAATGGTTTAGAACCAACTGGTAAATTCTTGCCTGTCAAGATAAGAAGATCGATGGCATTGTTGCACATTTGCTCGGGACAGGATTCAAGCACCAGAATGATAGAAACAGTTATGGCTTCAATGTAGATAGAGTTGGAGAGGATGATGCTGAAGCTAATGCATATGTGTAGCCATCTTCAGTGGGGGATACCATTCTAGTGTTCATAATTTCATGTCATGCTTTTTGGAGTTCCACCTGAACAAGGTGGTTTTTAAGGAGGGGGAATGTTAGGAATGCAGGGGATGGCTTTAGCTGTCTGTAGGAGAGTGTGGGTAATACCAAAGACCGATTTGATTTTTGGTTTAGTCAGTTTTGGAAGGGGAAACTTTGTAATTTCTTATAGTTAGTGGTTGGATGTCATTTGCTAGCGAGTAAGAAAAATAAATAAGGGGTCAGCAGGTTAGGTTGGGGTAGGGATTCATTTTTAGAATTTCAGAAAGGTTGTTGGGGGCTTGGAAGTTGGAACATTCTGGCTAGCTCTCGGAGAAGTGGTCTTCTCATGCGGTTCATCTGTCTTTTTCTTATTCTTCTTATTCTCCCTTTTCCCTCTTCCATACAATAATTCCTATTTTCTGTTGGTTTTATTCAGTGATCGAATCTGTATGCTACTTCTTTTTATTCTATCTCTCACTTAATATTTACATAACTTGCATTTCAGATCATCCCTTAGATACTATATGCATTCCTATTGTTGTGTGGTTTAGGATGTTCAATTATTCTTTTGGTCAATGAACGTGCCTTGTTCAGTGGCTCATGAGTCCCCACAATGATCCCAATCTATGGTCTAAGTCCCCCTTCCCTACAGACCCCCCGGCACCCCGGACAGCCCTTTGACAACCCACCTGCACCCTGCCCTGCAGACCCCCCCTGTAAAACCCTTATACACCGCCTAGATATCCCCTCCTAGGCACCCCACCTGCACCCTCCCCCTGCCCTGCAGACCCCCCCGACACCCCCCCCCCCTGAATAGCCCATGGACACCCCACCTGGACAACCCCTCTTAGAAAATTCTATAGCCATCAGTACATTCACTTCATTATGAAATAATGCTAAATGAAAAATGCCTTGAAACTTTTCCAAGAATAGACTTTGTTTGGCTTAGTCTGAATAATAGACTTCCACCACTTATAATGCGGACCCTCTAGTATGATGGTTACAAAAATAACCTTAATAGACTCATAAATCTAAAGCTGGATAAAAATATTCTCAACCTTTAGTACCAACACCAATTCATCCTAAGAATCTTGTTACCCATGAATTATTTTGGGGATACCATCTTGATTCTGGGGTTCCAAGGGGTGCCTTCAAAATCAATTTATTCAAGTCTTTTGATTCGGTCAGGTGGGACTTCTTATGGGATGCTTTGGATCTGCTCAGCTTTCCGACTAAGTTCTCATATTGGGTTAAAAGATGTGTCTCTACCCCAATGTTCTCGGTGAACATTAATGGCATTTTACATGGCTATTTTTATAGGGAAAGAGGGCTCAGGGAATGGGATCCGCTTTTGCCTTTCCTTTTGTGATTTGTATGGATTTTTTCTCACGCATCCTGGAATGTCGGAGGCTGAGGGCTAGTGCGGTGGCTGGTGCGGGCTGGAGTGACTGGTGCGGGAGGGAAGGCACACGGCAAGGGAATGTCAGAGGTCTGGTGTGTGCTGGACTAGGTGGTAGGGGGATAGTGTGGGCTGGATTGCAGGTGGTTGGGGGCTACTGGCCATGTGGCAGGGGCTGGTGCGGGCTGGGATATATGAGGTCTGGGGCTGGTGAGGGATGAAACTGGTCGATGGGGCTATTTTAGAGTTGGAAGATAGCTGGAATGAGTGTTTTGCAGGCGGCTGGGGGTGGTGGCTGGTGTGGGGGATAGTGCGGGCTGGATTGAAGATGGATGGGGGTTGGTACAGGCTCGAATGCTGGTGGAAGGGGGCTGGAATGCTGATGGAAGGGGGCTGGTTACAGGTGCTGGGGGGATGGTGCGGGCTGATTCGAAGGTGGTAGGGGGGCAGTTGCAGGCTGGAATGTTGGTGGAAGTGAGCTGAAATGAAGGTGGAAGGGGGCTGGTGTGGGGTGGATGTGGCTGGAGCAGGTCCAAATCACGGCATTACCGTGGCATGACCGCGGCGTGATCATGACGTGTTGGCCCGGTCCAGCGACATCCGCGGGGCAGCATCTTCTAGCCAGGAGAGAAGGGAGCGGGAGGAGGATGGAATGCTTGTGGAAGGGGGCTGGTTGTAGGTGATGGGGGTATGGTGCAGGAAGATTCGAAGGTGGAAGGGCAGGAAATTGTGAGCTGGAATGCTGGTGCTAGTGGGCTGAAATGAAGGTGGAAGGGGGCTGGTGTGGGCTGGATGTGGCTGGAGCAGTTTGAAATCATGACATTGTTGTAGCATGACCGTGGCGTGACCGCAACGTTTTGGCCCGGTCTTGTGACATCTGCGATGCAGCATCTTCCATCCAGGAGTGAAGTGAGTTGGAGAAGGCTGGAATGCTGGTGGAAGGGGGCTGGTTGTAGGTGATGGTGGGATGGTGCGGGCTGATTCAAAGGTGGAAAGGGGGGCTGTTGTGGGCTGGAATGCTGGTGACAGCGGGCTGAAATGAAGGTTGAAGGGGGCTGGTATGGGCAGGATGTGGCTGGAGTAGAGCCAAATCACGGCATTGCCGTGGCGTGACCACGCCGGGACCGCGACCTGTTGGCCCAGTCCAGCGACATCCGTGGGGTAGCATCTTCTGGCCAGGAGTGAAGGGATAGGGAGGAGGCTAGAATGCTGGTGGAAGGGGGCTGGTTACAGGTACTGGGGGGATGGTGCGGGTTGATTCGAAGGTGGCAGGGGGGCTGTTTCGAGCAGCAATGATGGTGGCAACGGGCTGAGATAAAGATAGAAAGGGGCTATTGTGGGCTGAATGTGGCTGGAGCAGGTCCAAATCATAGCATTACAGCGGCGTGACCGCGATGTGACCGCGATGTGTTGGCCCAGTCCAACAACATCTTTGGGGTAGCATCTTCCGGCCAGGAGCGAATGGAGTACGAGGAGGCTGGAATGCTGGTGGAAGGGGATGGTTGCAGGTGATGGGGGGATGGTGCAGGCTGATTTGAAAGTGGCAAGGGGGGATGTTGCAGGCTGGACTGGTGGTGGCAGCGGGCTGAAATTAAGGTGGAAGGGGGATGGTATGGGCTGTATGTGGCTGGAGCATGGCCAAATCACGACATTACCACGGCGTGACTGCAGCGTGACCTAAGCATGACCACGGCGTGACTGCGGCATGTTGGCACGGTCCATCGACATCCGCGGGGCAGCATTGTCCGTCCAGGAGCGAAGGGAACGGAAGGAGGCTAGAATGCTGGTGGAAGGGGGCTGTTTACAGGTGATGGGGGATGGTTTTGGTTGATTCGAAGGTGGCAGAGGGGGCTATTGTGGGCTGGAATGCTGGTGGCAGCGGGATGAAATGAAGGTGGAAGGGGGATGGTGTGCGCTGGATGTGGCTGGATTGGGGACAAATCACAGCCTGACTGTGGCATGACCGTGACGTGAGTGCAGTGTGAGCACGGCATGAGCGCAACGTGACAGCGGCAGGACCGCAGCGTGACCACGGTGTGAACGCGGCATGACCGCGGCGTGACCGAGGCGTGACCGCGGCGTGACTGCGGCGTGACCGCGGTGTGATAGTGACGTGTTGGCCTGGTCCTGTGACATCTGTGGGTCAGCATCTTTTAGACAGGAACGAAGGGAGTGAGAGGAAGCGGGGCAACATTCTGATCGTTTCCCCACTGGGAGATGATAGAACATATCAACTATATAATATGCTAGAACAAGGGAATGCCAAAGAAGGTTTTAACGATCGGCATAATGATGCAATGCCTAAAGGGAAACAAAACAATGGAAAAGAATCATAAACCCTACACAAACAATTTACAAATTCATTCACTTTTCCTAAACATGGAAATTTTATTTATAATATTCAAATCGGGAAAAGGAAAGTGTCATTGTCAAGGAATATGCCTACTCGGGCAATGTCATTTGA
This sequence comes from Viscum album, assembly GCA_963277665.1. Lineage (NCBI taxonomy): Eukaryota > Viridiplantae > Streptophyta > Magnoliopsida > Santalales > Viscaceae > Viscum > Viscum album. Next base: position 224,812,886 of record OY728131.1, on the reverse strand, counting down.
GTTAAACGAGTATGATAGGCCAATTTATATTAATCCATGAAAAAAAAACTAACTATCCACAAAACTAACACTGACAAGAGGCATATTAAAGACTCAAACCAAATCTAAATTGGATACAAATAACTATCACTACTCTTTGGTTTAGAAGAATGTGCACCTCCATTGGAGGGGTTTTATTATAAAATCATGGCATTGCTTTATCACACAATTTATTTAATTATATTTAACATTTATTCTAAAAGTCATTCTGCACAAATCAAATGCAATAATTTAAGCAACTAGATCAACATAACTATCACTGTGAGTTTTCGCAGACAACGCACCTCCGTTGGAGGGGTTTTATTATAAAAAGATGACATTATCTAATGAAACAATTATATTAAATAACACTTATTCAAGATATGAAATTTAGTATAAATAAGTAGAATTAAGAAAGAATCTAAATTCAATTTAAATCAATCTTGAATTAAAGAGGCTAGAAGAGGGATCCTACCTCAAGGTGGAACCAAACTGTCCACTTCGGATTTTGGAGATTTCTAACTAAAATTTGTTGCTCCCCCACTGGTCATACGCACGTTCACACAACAAATTTATTTTACAGAAACATTCAAATTAAATGGAAATTGTCTCACATAAAATTTAAAGAGGATGGTGGAAAAAATAAAAAACATTGAAAAAAAAGTAGAAACACGAACCTGGATGTTTGTTTATGCTTCCAACAATAGTACGATTCGATCTTCAACAGGTGCATGAGGTGCTGTCCAGATTTTTTCGTGCCCAGAAAACACAAGAAAAATGTTATTAAATATTAAAATAACTAAAGGAAATAAAAGAAAAGAAAAGGGAAAATAATTTTTAGGTTTCAAACCCTGAACAGGGGCTGTTGTTAACCTGTCCACACCTGGATAGTTCCAGCAGGTCAACCCTAGTCTATTTGTAGGTGTGGTCATCACGGTCAGAAACACCTCATCTTGTTTCTATTGATTGTTGATTGTAGTTCCCCTTGAACTTCAACTTGAGTGAAGTCAATAGGATGTCCATTAAGACCTCGCAGTATCTCTTCCTAGAATGCACCCCCTTAGCATCAACCGAACTAGTTAAGTGATAGTTCTTATAAAATAATCAACATGAACCCAAATGTTTAATGAGATATAATAAAGAATCAGAGTCATGTATATAAGATTTCAAAAAGAACAAATGTTAAATCGATGAATTATTGGTCTAATACTAGCCAAATAAGCATAATGAATGAACTGTTTAATCATGAACCACAAACAAATAGTAAAAATGAAATATGGGATATCAAAGTTTTTAATCCAGATAATGGTATTTACAAATTTATTAGGAATTTCAATATGGACAGTGACAGGAATGAATAATGAGAAAATACACCTCTCAACATTGCAGTTGTAGTATGGTAATAAGAAATAAATGAACATGCCAAAAGTTTACCTTCGAGCAGTAGGGCGCATTAAGAGTACATTGCCTTAAGAGTACATTGTCAAATAGATTAGTCTTATGGATGGTAAAATTGACATTGTTGACCTGTCACATGCTCTACAGACCTCCCCCTACCCCCTGCCCCCTTCCCCCTGCCCCCCCAACCCCCCTCCACCGTGCTCCCCTGCACCCCTCCACCCTCCCCTCTGCCCCCTACCCTTGCCCCCCTCCACCCTGCCCCCTGCCCCCCTCAACCCTGCCCCCCTACCCCCTCCACCCGGCCCCCCCTGCACCCCTCCACCCCCCCTGGCCCCTGGCCCCTGCCCCCTACCCCTGCCCCTTCCCCCCTCCACCCTGCCCCCTTGCACCCCTCCACCCTACACCCTGCCCCCTACCCCATGCCCCCCCTCCACCCAGCCCCTAGCCTGCACTACCCCCCCTACACCCCCCTGAATCATATTTTCGAAACTACTCGACATATTTCTTCCTACATGTACATGAATTTCTATTATTTGAACGTCGAACATATACTTTCACTGCTCCCATTCATGATTTAGCCGCACATAAACTCTTTTTATGAACAAATGATGGTTTTAATTTTTATAATTCAAGTTCCTTCACCACTGGAATCTGATTTATTTAGAATTTATTAACTTTTAGTAACCTTACTATGATAAAAATGGGATTTAACTATGGTTTCTTCATTAATATCATTCCCAATCAAGTTCTAACCATTCAACAAAACCCTTTCATTTAAGAAAATATCTCTCCTTTTGAGGATTTTATTATTCCTCATCCCACAAATGATATCCAAAATCATTATAATCATATCCAAGGAAGAAGCCCATTTTATATTTTGATTCATGTTTGTATCATTCATGAGAAGAAAATTAGAAATTGAGTCCACTATACCCACCTCCATTGTCTATTAGGAAACAATTCATCTTTTGATTGTACTCCCATTATTGAAAATCATTCCATGAAGTAAACAGAAATGCATCAAATTTTTTATTCTAAAAAAATCCTTACCTTTCTAGTAGAATAATCAATGAAATTAATTAATTAAATTCAAACACCATAGTATTTTATAGGGGTAGGTCCCCAAACAACTTCATAGACAAAATCCAACTTTTGGTTTCTATGATTATGAAAATCTAAGTTGAAAAAAACATTTCTATTCTATCATAACACAGAACATTCACACTTTCCAATTTATTTATGATCAAGATTTTTTATTATGTTATCCTATAGAACATTTAAATTATATTTACTAATGTGATTAAACCAATAGTTAATAAAATTAGATCATCAAAGTAATACTTATAAAAATTTCCCCTCAAGTTAAATTTCTAGTGAAGTAGAGAGTTCCATCATTAACTCCTTGTGAAACTATCATTGATCCATTAGTAAATTTCATTACCCTATTTTCCAAACTAGTCCTAATATCTACATAATTAATTTTCCATATTAAAATTAGATTTATTCACAAATCATGGATGTTTGAAACTTCCATTAACTTTAATAATCATCTGTTATTTATTTATATACTCAGTTATCCTTTTCCAATAACTTCTAGGGATTCACCATTCACCAGATGGGATCTTCAAAACACCTTTGATACATAATTAACCATGTATATGTGATCACCAATGGATTAATAATAATATCTGGAATTAGTCAACCAAGATTATACTAGAGTATTCAAACTCAGTAAATAGAACTTGGTAACTTCTGTTATTTAAATAGAATCTAAACTATTTGATATTGACTCATTTGTGGTGTTATCCTTATTATTCTTACATTGCGTCTTGATATTTCCATTGCTTCCATAATTACAAAATATGGTACAGTGACCAGCCAATAGAATTTGACTCCACACATGAGGTTTTTATTTCATTGGTTTCTTCTGATAGACGTTCTTCTGATGGGGTTACCTTCCCCTTCCATTATTATTAAGGGAACTATCAGTTGGATATTGAACTTCCATTTTCTTAATTTATTAAATGGGTATCAAATTCATAATATCATTGAACAAAAAATCTATTTTTCCAAAGGAATTACTAATAGTAATAAGTATAGAATCCAAGCTCTCTGTATGTGAAGATATAAAAAACACATATACATCATCAAAAAAAGAAACCTTCACTGATTAAATCTACCCACAGAACATATTAAATTTATTCAAATGATATATCATTGGTATTACTTATGAAAAAATTAATTTTAACAACCATTGGAACCTGAAATATTTTTTGAGTGCCATCATGTTTTTATACATATCCGTTAATGCGTTCATAGCATCTGACAACTCATCAACCAACTCCGAGTTCACTTTTCCAACCCTATATTTAATTTGATGTTATTTATGATAGCTCTGAAAACTCATCAACCAACTCTGAGTTCACTTTTTCAACATTATATTTATAAACTGGGAATAGATCTCCCTTCAATCCTAATTCTCTACAAATTCTAGTTTAGTGCATGTCAGTGACTGAAATTTCAGGTTCTGAAAACTGTGCAAGTATCAAAGGGTGGATTTGATGACTTCTTCTGATGAATTACTATTCCTATATAGTATTTAGTAGTGTTCATGTCCCTAATAATTAAATGTGGTAATCTAGTTAACATTAACCTCTGGCCATGTGTAGAAGTCTACCAGAAGATATATATGTACTATGTACAAGTCTGATGGAAAATATCATCTGTCAAATTATTTATTTTTCTTTATTTTTTTGAAGGAAAGGAGTAGGAGGGTGACTGTAAATCACCATGCATGATAATTTTGAGTTCAAATTACACTATTAGGCCTATAAACTAACTTTTAATGAAAGGGAGAATAAAGGATTAAAAAGTAACACTTATGATACATAATTAGTGTGTTGTTTTGATAATGGAAACCTTACCTATTGGCTAGATGAAGACAATGGATCTTGAGCACCAACAACATGGACATGGATAAGGGCAACATAAAAAGGTATCCAATATTGTTTCATAGCCTCCAGGTAAAACTCATGTGTGTTATACAAGAAAACTTTAATTCCTGTGAAAGTTTTTATTGGTCACATGTATGTTCATAGAAAAGATATATTAAGGCAGTTGACATCATCATGTGTTTTTTTTTTGCTTTGTTAACATGAGATTAGACCTAACCTGAATCCCACCATCGCTACCACTAGGCTAACTTCACCCCTTAAATTAGGTAATGATTTTTACATATAATTATATCACTATGATTATGGTACTCGGGTTAAAACCCAATATACATTTCACATAGGGCAAGGGAGTAGAAACAGTACGTTGCGTTTTAGTACTAAGTAGTAAAACCAATCCACTATTATTATTATATTGTGATGTAAACCAAATCATCTATAATAAGAAAAAATTATCTATGATAAATTAATTTGAAACAACCTATGGGCAGATACAATATTGGAATAGTAATAATGTTTTAAATACAATTAGTTTTCCCCAACATTAAACAAGTCACAAACTGAAAAAAGAGATAGAAAATGAAAATAAGTTATTATCTATGTGTAGATACGTACCTCTCTTGATATTAAGATAAATCGTTGAGAATTTAGTAGTCCCAAAAATAGGCCCTTACTGAAATCCCAGGGAGGAGCAATAGAAGGAGTTGAATTTTAGGAAAACATATCTTACTGTGTAGAGATAAACAAAGAATTTGTTAACAAATATAAAATGATGCTAATTCATCAAGGATATTACCTTTCATGTTTCCATCTCCTAGAATAAAAACCCTTCCCAATAGTGCAATCATATCTTCAAGCTGGCCTGACACTAAGAGGAAGAATCTATCAAAGCAGTTTGATGACACAAAGGCTTGGGGAATCCCTTCCACCTGAGAAAACTATAGGAAAGGAAGAAATGATCATCTAATAAATTAATACATTGAAATATATATATTCTTTAATTGAAACTCACATAGATCCCCCTACAGATGATAATTCCTCAAGAATAATACCCTACATGATTCTATCACCTAGAATAAAAACTCTTTTGCTCAGCACAACCATAGCTCCAAGTTAGATGGACACCTAGTAGAAGTATCCATCAAAGCAGTTTGATGATACAAAGGCATGGGAAATCCCTTCCACCTAAGAAAACCTTGGGAAAGGAAAAATCTACATACCTGTATGGAATAAAAGATGTACCTGTTTGAAAAAAATATGAACAAATTAGAACCAAAATATGAACCTGTTAAATTTTGGAATAAAAGATAAACCTGTTTGAAAAGATGGCACTAACTGGGCCTTCCTTACTCAGCTCCTTGGAGAGGTTATTTTTCTGTGTCGTGTTGTACTATTATCTCCTTGTGTAATTGAAAAAAAAAAACATAAAACATTAATATATAAGGCAGAATATAAATAATATAAAGATATGATACAATACATGCACCTTTTATTAGTAGAAAATCATACACAGTTCAGGTCATGTTTTGGTTGTGTCTGAATAGCACACTTGAAGCACAAAATAGCCTCATTTGGCATTTCTAGAGCCTGTAAAAGGTTAACAAATTGCCTCAGTCAAGTAAAAGATCAGGCACATATAGCAACCCAACATAACCAAAACATACCTTATAGATTTTTCTAAGGTTTAGGTTGGAATCATGAAATGTAGGTTTCGGCTTTACAACTTCCTGGATGAATGAAATTAGTAGGAAGAAAACAAAAATAAAAAATTGGAAAGGTAACCAAAGTCCCAAGTTTTTCATCACTCATTTTGAATAACATCCCCACCATCCAGATGTAATTGCGTTGAGTTGGTTATAAAATATCATAACTTAAGTCCCTCAAAATCCTCATCCCTAGTATCTATTTTGCTGGAACATGATTCTTCATCTTGAAACATCCAGAAAATTCGATCCTTATCCCATCGACTATATCTTTTATTGGATTGTAAATAATAATATCATCAACATGGATATATAAAATAATGAATATCCAATCTTAGAAAAAATTCAGGCAATAGTAATAATTTGTATTGTTTCAGATGAAATTTTGTTTCATTGCGAAACTAGATGCCATGTTTTTTAGTCTCTATGAGTAGTGATTATATATATCTCATAGCTTCATAACTATCTCTCCATTCCATCAAATTATCCCACCACCTAAAATCATTCACCTAGTACATTGTGCACATTATAAAAATATCGTGAGAAAAACATTATTTCTAATTCATTAATAAACTAGTATATTATCTTTTCTAAAATATTCCAAGAGTAAAAACTTACATACTCTTCAATTGGGGAAAATATATGAAAGTCCTTTTCATTTCCAACACTACTTCCATGATAATAAGTTGTTGGGTAATATTTGATTTTCATTTTATGACTTCACCATCTAGTTAAAGTAACTTCTATTCTTCTATAATTTTTAGCTACTACACCATTATTGTATTCAATGTTCCAAAAATTACTCTTCTGGAATTTATCCTTGTATTTGACTACGTTTTGGAACCTAAAAATGGTTTTCACACACATAGATGAAACATAAAAATCTTCAAAATTTGGAATCTTTTTTGGGATTCACTATTGAATACCCCATCAACTTCTGTAAACCTATTTCTATTCCACAAAATTCCTTAATAGATGTATGGTTCCCCCATGATGATTTTATTTATCCTAGCTCAACTGATGTGAATATCCCCTAAAAACATTCTTGACAATGACATTTTTTAGTATATCTACCATATTTTGAGTCACTTCTATTTTTCCATATATCCAGTACTCTATCCCCCAAAAAATTATAGATAAAGTGATAATTCCGCAAAATATTCTTCATAATAGATTAAAACACAAATTTTTTACTAATTGAATCACAATATGTGATTCAAAAAACAACATCTCATCATATTTCCTCCTTTTGAGATCTTTCAATATCCCCTTCAACCCAAAAAAATCATTTCCATCTTCTTTTAAATAAATATAATCTACTTTTATTATTGAGTGTGAAAATATCAATTAAATATTTGACATTTTACACTAATCCTTTACTCTGAAATTCAACACATATATAGTGGTCCTATTTCTAGTGTAAGAATATCTCTCAAAGTATGACATAGAAAAACCAGGAAATGACTCATCTATTTTGAAAGAAATTTCCAAGCTTCTAGAACCCTTTAATTTCTATAAAATCCACTTCACATCAACCCCATATTATCTTATGGTATTCTATGTGTTCCTTCTCCTTTCTCAATTTGAAATGTTCAACTAGGGGTGTGGTCATTGGTTTCACCTCGCCCGTGATGAAGTGATCCACCAATTTCTAGATGTAATCCAAATAATTTAGGTTAAAAGTACCGAAACATAAGTCCCTCAAAATCCTCATCCTAAAGATCCATTTATTCAAACTAGTGTTTATCATCTCAAAACTTCTGGACAATTCAATCTACATCACATTGAACCTTTTCATTACTGGATTGGAAATAAGAATATTATGAGCATAGTTAAGTGGGACGATGTATCTCCTATCATAAAACACCCAGAAATAACAAAAAAGATTGTTATTTCTCTAGATGAACTTCAACTTCACCATGAAGTTATTAAACATCCAATTCTATTTCCTTGGTGCCAAGTACAAAGGTATGAAATTAACTTGTGTTACTTGTATCTAATGGATGATGGAGAACCCAATAGATTAAAATAGGAATGATATTTGAAAGATTTTAATTAGTGGGAGTTATACATGAGGGATGATAATGATTCCCTCCATGTGTATGAGACAAGGGAGAAAATGGAGAGGCCTAAGAGAAATAAATTTATTCAGAATAAATGGATGTATCAGCTTGAGTAGGTAGCAGATGATAGATAGAGTTTCAAGGCATGACTATTTGTGAGAGGGTTTTTTGGTTGCATGGATATCTTCTAGAATACGCATTAAATATATCCTCCAAAACTAAATTACGAGGAATCAAAGTACAGATAGTTGAGCTCATGCTTTGGAGTCTATAATATAAAAAACTATGCACCTATATCACCACACTGCAACGTACAAATCACTACAAATGAACATAGACAATAGTATTGGAAGAAAATGATTGAAACAAAAGAATTAAAATGATAAACATAAATTTAAACCCATTGTCTCAAACTCAATAAAATTTAACTTAGTATAATGGGGAATGTGTAGCAGTATCCATATCCTACTTGTTACCTGAAATAATTGAGCCTCTTTCTAGAAAGTTTGTGATTACCTAGTATGAAAAAGTGTTGTAGAAGCTACGGTTACTCAATTCAAAATTAGTTTGAGTTAATATACCAATAGAGTGAAACTCTTAGTAATAGGATAATCAATCTCCTCCAATGAATCGACATCAATAATAATGAACTACTCAACCAATAACGAAGGTAATAGATGAAGATTCCTACCTCAAATCGCCGCATAGGAGGTGCACCAGAGGAGAAGATGGGAAGGAAGCCTCAGAGTAGCATCAGCAGGGAGGTGAGGTGACCGCAGGGAGGTGGGTAGGTCGTGTCGGCGGGGAGGTGGGCTGGCAGTGCCGGAGCCGCGTCGGCAGGGAGGAATCCGAGCCGCGTCGGAGCCGGCATGGAGGTTTGCTGGCTGCATCGGAGCTGAAGGGGGAGGAGGAATCACGAGAGGAGGAGGAATAATGAGTGGAGGAGGGGTGGAGAAATGGAGAGGGAGGAGGAATCCAGAGGGGAGGAGGGGAAGAGGGATAGCGAGGACGAATCACGATGCGGGTGGAAGGGCGTGGATGGGCAGGAAATTCGCAATGTGGCCCGATCAAAATAATTTTCACATAAGCTATTGCCACGCTCAGTTATTTGGGTGTGGCTATATCTTAGCTATAGCCACGGATCATTTAAAATGTGGCTATAAATCATTTTTTTAGTAGTGGCACTAGCATCTCCCTTGGTTACTTTTTATAATTTATTGTATTTAATTGTTTGTTATAGGCATGGACCCCAACATGGCCTCCTTCCTTTTCAGTTGTATGTGAAATGAAAGATGAAATTATTATTTTTAATTTAGTTGATAAAGGGAATGTAAACTAACATGGCCCCTTGAATATTGTTTCCTATAAATTATGATTATAATGGAAGAAACGACATGGAATCTATGCGAGGTATCGTGGTATTAAAATGATGTCACAATTTTATCTTTCATATAGGAATCTTGTACTATTAACTTAGATATCTTTTGTGGGGACTACCTTTTTCATGCTTTTTGGGTTCTAATAAAGTCATTACATTGTTTTTTATGGATAAGATCCCTGAACTTTTAGACGATGAATTTTTCCGTGGTCCATATGTCCTAGATCACATAAGTATACATTTCACCAAGTTTTAAATGGATGATCTCCATGGACTTGAATAGGATGTCTTATTAAATGGACCTGTGTTCTACCCACATTGTTATGATATATTATTATCTATCATATATTGTATCTTCTTTATACTTGATATATCGGCATATGACATATATGGTTCTTTCCACTGTTATACAATTATTAATCTTTTATAGTGTAATTTTATAACACTTCAATGTAGACTATATTTAATCACTTATCTTAATAATTTTATTACTTTTATATCTACAAAATTTTACATGTTATAATCACATACTGAATCTATTATAGACACCATTGGCGGTGGCCTACTGAGTATATGTCACACCCTGTTTAGTCAGCTGATTGGTACCCAGACATACTTTATGATTAATGTTTGGGACAAATAGAAGTGTCCAATTCTAGATTCCTCATTTCTCATGCATAGATTCTATATAGGATCCAAGGAATGTGTTAATTCACATGATGCTATTGGAGATTACTTTTGGGTCTTTGATCATTTTTTGTATAACATGTTGTATATGATTTTTTCTCTATTTCCCATGTACCCTCTCATTTTTGTTTATCAACATGAAATTATCATAAATTTTTTTTGTGATATTGGATTTGTTTTATGATAGTTTATTTATAATATATAGATTATTTTTCTTTTTACTACCTTATATTTCTATTGACTTTTTTTATATATCTGTTCATTTATCACCAATTTTCTCCCCTATGATATGATATTATAGTTACCCCACCATATTACGGAAGACCCTCACAAGTAGTTGGGAGCCTAGGGAGGTGTGCTTGAACCCTAGTGGAAAAACAGCTTGGGGAACCATTCTATATGGTTCCCAGGTATGGGTGTTACAAGTGGTATCAAAGCAGTTTTATTTTACTTTTGTATCAATATTTGGGTTGGTAGATAAGAGACCAGAATGTGAAATAACCTGGTATATAGCTTTTCTCTAGGTCCATTTAAACAAAACATGAGGTAAATATCAAATTTCCTTGGATGAGTCTTTTTTTTGATATTACAGTTGATTATGATTTCTCCATGGGTGTTTTGTATAATTCCACTAGTTATCAATTTATTGATTTATGAGAACTACCTCTTGGACCAATATAGAAAAAGACATGGTGTATTCATGAATAATTTTAGTTGAATATAAATTCAAATTCCATTCATATTCCATGTCATGTTGGTTTCATTAATTGACTACCTGATACTAGATATATTTTCACTGTCCAATTTATTAGTAAGCCAAGATCTGTACAATGTTTGTGGGATTATTCAACATGATTTCCTATATAACATACTTGTTTGGTTTCCTTCTTACATGAATTCATTATATGATTTGTATTATAGATCTATGACTATTACCATATTTATTGATATTATTACTATGTGACAATTTTTTTTCATAGTCTTGAAATATGATTGGTTCTTTATTTGTCTTCTTCAATATAAATGATGATTTTCCCTTATATCTTGTTGTTTAAGACTTAATTATCCAATCATTCCATGTTTAATCCGTGGACCATTGGTAGGATGCTCTAAATTTTTTTGGGATTCAATTAAAAAGGGGAAAATTGTTCAATTTATAAAGTGTATGGGCCTTTAATGGTGATATGTATAATTGAACCATTACTGGTGAACTCATTATATTTTGAGACTAATGATATAGACTAGGTTGTATTTACCTAAATTCCTATAGAAACTTATAAAGGTAATTACCTTTATAACTTTGGAATGGTAATTCATCTAACTTGACCATGATGCTCTTATATGCATGCGAAATTGAAAATTATTATAGAAAATAATTTCCATTATAAAGGATAGTACCTGTGTCATTCGGGCATAATGATGCATATGACTAAATCCCTATATACTAAACGTTACCCAAGTAGGCCAGTTGGGGAATGTTCCTTCTTAGATAGATGAGACATGTCCCTAGTTGGTTGGTATTGATATGATATTCTATGTCATAAACCCTTTGAGGGTGTTTTAAAACCGTGAATGAAATGATGGGACCCTCATAGGCCGCCCTTAATTTTTATTTCTCGGTACTAAACCCTATAGGGGTATGTTTATGCTAATGGTATGGTCATTGAAAGTGTTTTAAACTACTTATATGGTGTTATATTTAAACTTATGGTGGCGTCTTACATGAACAACCCCATTTTTATACTAACAATCCATTAACTAATTTTGAGCTTGTTTATCTTGAGATTTCAGTTAATCAAAATTCCAATTATATCCAAAAGGGAATTTTCCTCTATACATTGTAAATTGAAATTTTCTTTTAGTTTTCCCAGTTGTGTGACCTTATAGATAAATAAATAAATAAAATTGAAATTTTCTTTAAATGTTCCTAGTTGTCTGACGTTATAGATAAATAAATAACTAAAATTTGAATTTTAAGATATTTTTACTATAATGATGTGTGGTTCTAGCTAAATAATGTTCTTAGTACAGTTTTAATTGATAAATGGTACTTATTATCCACTAAATAAAAGGTTATTTAAATTTTTTTAATGAATGTGATTCAATTAAATTCGTAAAAATGAAATTTTTATATGTTTTTATAGTGTTTACCCTTGAGTAAGTGTAGTTTTTTTTTCTTTGAGATAGTCAAGAAAGGGGGCGTGTGAATTTCTATTTGGTCTCAGTTGAATTGTTATTATGTTTTTTTGAATGTAGTGGTTAGTCATTAAGGCTTGGTGACTTCTTAAGAGTGGCCATAGTTTTTAGGTTGATAACATATGCTTAAAATAGGTTTTATCCAAGTTGAGGTAATAATCTATTTGGTATACCAACAATGGTAAATTTTTTCCAGTTTTTTGATGAGAGGTTCTATTTACCTGTGAAAGACTCTTAGAAAAATAAATAACACCTCCCGGGTTGATGTGTGGTTGTTTGGTATGTTTAATCTTGAGGTAGTATTAAATTTTAAAAATTTCCAATGAGTGTCATCTCTTTATCCTATAAATTCGTGTCGTGCCCCCTTGTAGGTTGATAACTTTCAATCCTCTTATAGCTTTAACATATTTTAAAATAGATTTTATATGTACGATATAAGTCGTGAAAATGATGACTCTATGTGGGTTATAAATCTTGTTTTAGAGAGACTAGTTCTAGGTGAATGGACATAGTGACCCTCTTTTGAGGTTCTATTAAGGGAAACCTACAAGTAAGGTTTCACCATTGTTTATATTTTCATTATGGTCAATGATATTTTTTTACACCAGTTTCTAGACTAATGGAAAAATTTTGGATGAGTATTTTGAATTTTGAATGGATATGAATTTTCTTTTTGAAAATTACCCTGAGTGATATACATTGAAACTATATTTGATGGGTTAGAATGTTTAGGTTCTTGGAATTGTTGAAAAGTGGTTCTTGGAATTTTTGAAAAGTGGTTACAAGGTAAATTCAAGAATAATGAAAAATGAAATTTCATGTAGCATGAACATGTTGACATTATTGAAAAGAAGCTCATAGGAACATGGGTCAGGTTTTGAAATAGGTGGGATTTGATTTATACACCTTGGGATTGGAATGTTTACCTCATGCCTAATGGTTTAGGTACCATTTATAACTGTACATTAGTGAAAAGTAAGGTATGAGTTGAGTACTGATGGTTTTCATAGAAGTGATTCCTATAGGTAGGGTGACCAGAAGCATTGGGTAAATTGAATGATGTTACAGGGGTGAGGGATATTTTTGATTTAGAATAGATTATATAAGATGATTGGTCCATTGTGGAACCATGAAATTCGTTTATGGGAGATATGGGGTCATGTTCTTGATAGCGAGGATATATATTTCTTGATCTGGTTGTGGCTCTGGAGAGATATACAAACCTCTTAATGAAATCATAAAATACTTATATCCAGAGATGATCATGCACCCTATCTTTTAATCATCCCAAGTATGCTATGATGGTGTATTCAATACCCTGATCTCCCTATGTAAACATCATTCTCTAGTTTAATAAAGTAACACCTTGAGGTTTTTACTCACATAGGGGTTTAAAGTAAGATAGATGGTCCTTATTACACCATAGTCCATTTAAGAGTGATTACACTTGTTATGAGATTAAATTTGAAATTTTTCATTGGAAATGTTCTTAGAAAGTCTGAATGAGTCTAGGATGAAATTTTCATTAGCAATCAGACTAAGAAGGATTTTATCCGTGCTAGTTATTACATCCAAGATGGATAGAGCATGGGAAATGGTGATCAGGTTGTATTTTAGTTTAGATGATTAAAAGTATGATTCTATTGTGTGAAGGAAGATTTCAGGAACTCATGGTATACATCATGTGAGAAGGGTCCTAAAACTTGATTTCAGTCATTGGATGTTGTTATTGGAACATGAGTGTTGTTAAATAATGTAACAATTAAGGAATGCAATCATATGTAAAATTAAAGGTAAGGGTTTGTTTATAGATTTGGGTGAAATTAAGATGTGGGAGTTAAGACCATGGTACAGCACGATGATCCATGGATGTTGGACCATGAGTGTTTCTGTGATAGTACTATAGTATAGTGATGCTTCTATTGGTGAATGGTTCAGCCATGTGATGTCACCGGAATTCAGGTACATGTTTTAGTTAGTGTCCATGGAATGATGTAATATCATGAACTTTCTTGAGATTTCACATTATTATTTTAATGTGATTTTTTTCTTTTTTTAATCACCTTTTGGTTGGATATTGTCTTGGGTAGAGTTAGGTGAGTTTTTGAAGATTTTTTGGGGTGTGTTTGGAAAGTGTACCTTTGGATCACAATTTTCCCAAACCATTCACACCCCCTAGGAAGCTGTGAAACCCTTGGACATTGTGTTTTCATGGTTTGTACATGATTTAACAAACCATTATCCCATAGAAGAAACTACGAACTACCTGGACCACATGGGCACATGGTTGGGGAAAAACGTTTGTCTAACTTTACAACCCATCCTAGAAACTAGGCATGCAATGTTTTAAACATACCAAATATAAATTAAAAATTTATAAACACCAAATTTTATATCCTTAATCACCCAACATAAAAAATATGTTTTTTCCTTTCCCTAGGTGGCTCCTAAGAGGATTTATAGGCTCCTCAATCCCATTCAATTTCAAATCATAGATCTTGTGGAAGAGTCGAATCCCCTCAAGTATGTGATCTCTTCCTCGATTAGGTTAAAATTTACTATATTCATATTCATTTATATAGGGTTTATTTCCTAAATTTTTGATGGTATAGATATAGATTTTAATGGAACTTGTTTCATTGGACCGTTATCCATGTTTTTTTATCCTAGATATCCTTCTCCACTGTAAATTCATATATTCTACCTCGAACTAATGACTATGGATTGGTTCAAATTCATAAATGATCATATGATATGTGTTATATATATGTCATTACCCATATTATTGATGTATTAATCATGTATTTAATTATTCATTGAATTAACTAGTTTCAATGATTGCTTTAAGATATGTCATTTGAACCCTATCAAAATTCTGAGACCATTCACAGATCCCATTGGAGCCATTTGAGTTTTTGAGACCGAGATTGATGGAAACCCATGAGGTGTTCCAACTATCATTGAAATGATAATCAAGAAATGTAAAAGTTGAAATAGTGGGTTATGGAATATAATAAATCTGTGTTTCATAGTTTGATAATGGGATTTAATGTTGTTTGGATTTACCTCAAAAGGTTAATGATTATATGATAATTTATGTGTAATGTGATAAATGAATAAATGGGGAATTTCACATGTTGATAATTATGTATAATGTAACAGAACATGGATATGATGGATAGATGAAATGGCACATAATGTTGAGAATGGTTTATAAATTGGGTTTTAATATGGAACGATGTTGTATATATATATATATATCTCTGTGTGTGTTAATATATGAAAACTATGGAGAGGGTGCTGGAATGATGCTGAAAATTCCTATGGAGTGCAGGACAACCAATCAAGGCCCCCGATGAATGCATGTGAAATATTGCGGGAATGAATCTCCATGTACCAGAGATTTTGGTGATAGAATGATGCTCTAAGTACCCATGATATTGGATTTAGACTGAAACTTAGTGTACACAAGATAATGATATTGTACTGATCTACAAAGTATCTGTGATAATGATACCCAGACTAATGCTACAGGGTATCGAAATAAAAATGGAGTTTATCTGAACAATGAAATACCATGAAATAATGAATTGAAAAATACCTATAGTGTATGGTCTAGACTCTGGATTGTGCTGATGAAGGTATTATTTGTTTGGTTATCATCATGAAGCATGATATAATATTGTTAAATAAAGAATAATAAATGTGAAACCTGTTTACTTTCATGATTTTTTATTTAATTCTATATAAAGTAGTATATATTATTAGAGACAGTATATTTATTTAGATTTTATTAGTAGGGTCTTACTGAGTTAAACTCATACCCTACATGGGCTACTAATTGGTACCTAACTAGAGTTCATGTTTATAGGACATGATAAGGTAAATATCCCTATGTTATATGGATTATTTGGAATAACGGTTGGAGCATGGATGAGGGAACTAGGCATGATATTAGGATTCACTTGGGAGTTTTTAGTTTGTCTTTATTTTGGGTTTTCATTTGATGATTTACACTTATATGACATGAAATTTTACTATTTTTTCTATCTTTTTCTATTATGGTTTATCATGCGATGTTTGGACCTTATTTGTTTTTGTATATTAGTATCTTGGTTATTGATTTATTTATTTTCATAACTGAATTACCTTGATAAAGTGGTTATATGGTCCCAATGATCCATATTAGACCCTCAGTGCTAATCGGCTACCTCCTACGTATGGGGAGGCACACTTGTTGTCATGTAATGAACTGGATCAAGGAACCGGTATGTGTCACTAGGTTCATAATGCTACAATGTAGTAAAAAGTCTATTTTTTTAATTTTCAGTTGACTTATTGTTTGGGAATGGTAGATAAGAGACTAGGATGAGTTGGACCTTTGTCATGAGATCATTCATGAGAATAGTTAAACCACGTTCAGGGGAAAACCAATGTACCCTGTGTAGGGATTATAGTTATTGATGTTTATTGTTAAAGTTGAATGTTATTTCACCTTGAGAGATGCACTTGTTGTGTGATTTTGTCCTTTTCTTATGATTTTACTCACGGATAGACATGTCATGAGTGTTGAGTATGTATGCATCATTCTAGGAACTAATGAATTTATGTGGCATGGATCACTTTAGGAAAATATTGAAAATTTAGTTATGAGTGAGTTTTGAATATGAAAATTTAATTCCTTATTGTGATATTCAAAAGAAATGGTTCATAATAATTAAGATATATTTTAAAAAAATGTTAAATGTTGAAATTTTAATAAATTAAAAATGGGGTGTCTAATTGAGAACTTCAAAATGTGAAATTTTTTTACCCTATTTTATCCATTCTCGAGGTTAGGGATGGCTTAGAGTAGTGATAGTGACTCAGTTTTAACAGTGGGGTAGCGTATGAGGGATAATTGTTTTGTCAACTTATGTGGAGATATCTCAAATAAATATGTTAATGACATATTATGTGTCATAAGATGTGTTCTTGTCATTTTGGAGACAATCCTTCACAAGAATACTTTTTGGTAGGCTGACAAGAGTACATTGTTGGAAATATTCCTCGCATAGAAGGAGAAGAATACCCTGTAGTTCTGGGTGAATGGATGGAAGAGTTGTTCGGTTAGAAATTATATTTCTTTATGTAGTTCATGGAAGGATAAATTGATTGTGCTATGTGGAATATGTCAGATCTTAATTGGGATTCTTTGTTTAAGCACCCTTAAAAGTTCACCAAAATGGGTGGACCTAAGGCATCTTAGTTCTGGATTGAATCCTCCAAGATTATCTTCGATCATATAGAGACTCATACAACGAAAAGTGTAAAGTTAACATCCAATATGTTATGAGGCCCATCAAATCCCAGGTGAGATATCCAGGCTTGGGAGGGGAAGTTAGAGAGCATGGTGTGGAAGAACTTTTATGATAAGTTCCTAGAACACTTTTACTATGACAACTATTACCTTTATTACACATTAATTCAATATTTATTATAGAATATTACACATAATTCAACTCAAAGGATCAAGAAGTATAGTGTATTTGGAAAATTGGGTACATTACATGACAACATAATATAGGGGGTACATCACCATTATTGAAAACTTCTTTAAAATGCTCGTAATATCCCACCATACATAAAACACTATGCAATAACCTTGGGACATAAATAAGAAATAGGTGAGTTATAAAGTACAGTGAAGGAATTAACATATAATAACATGAAGAGTGAGTTACATGTTAGAAAATAGAAAATTATAATGAGTTCAAAAAATTTTATGATCATAAACATGAACGATTATACATGATATAACATGATAACATAATGGCAAGATGAGAATTTATACAAACATAAACATGAAATGATAAACATTGGACACGACTAACCTCCAAGACATCATAACATGGTGGAAAATGTCCCACGATGGATTAGAATCACTCCTTAATCTATTATATGATGTCTCATGTAACTAAAACATTACCCAATGCATTGGATAGATATATAATTATGCGTTGACCTTTCACTTTCATATCATGTATGTGCATAAGTGTGCAACATAGAACATTCAACATAGGATCATATTTCATTATATTTAATTCCAGGATCAAAGAGTATAGAATAGGTAAATTTGATTCACCAATTAAAGGAGTATATGTATATCTATTTTAATACCCTTGAGTGTAATATGATGGTATTCACCATAATAAGTTCTTTCATGGAAAAATCAATGTGAAATTTCGAAAGGATAATGATGATAAATACATATTCATATAATGGGTTAATGAGAGAGGAAGGGGTATTTTATAATTTTTAAATCAAATAGATAATAATAGGGAAATGTAAAATAATATCCAAACTTTATTAATTTAAAATATAATACATAAAATTAATAAAATTCTTGAATAAAGGAGGAGAGAGCAGCTCCTTACCTTGAGAGGGTGATTCTAAATGTTTGGTAGGAGCTTCGTGAGAGCTTGTGGTCACTTTTGGAAGACTCTAGAGAGGAAAGGGAAGATTAGGTATATGATCCAAGGGTTTTTAGTGAAGATGAATGTGAATTTATGTGGGTTTATAAAGGAAAAGAGAAAGATATTCTTTAATATCTTCAAAACATAATTTTTGGACTCTATATAATAAAGAAATCAAAAACACAAACATTTCTAAGGGTTTTCCTATTATTTATTCCCAAGAGGATTTTTCCATTATTTTATAAGTCCAAGGGACTAATTAATTAAAATATATCCCTTAGGGAAGTGTAAGTGAGTCATGTTCTTAAAAAATGTTTTTAAAACCAAAAAATATTAAATAGGATTTGATAAATGATTTTAAATAATAATAAAATAACCTAATAAATCTCATTATTTTAAAAGGTATACATGTATTTAGTTGTGTATAACCTTTATTGTATTTATTACATAATTTTTGGGTCATTATTATGTCATAATACACACTTTATATTTATAGCATATTTAATTTTTACTCAAGAATCCTATTGCCTTAGAAAATAATGAAAAATTCACTATTGGATAATTTTTTTCTTTGATTAAAAAAATAATGTTTATTTTACCCAAATAATTTTATAAATATGTGAATTTTAACTTTTTAAAATAATAATTGACACTTATTGTGAAATGTTAGGTTTTTTTGATAATTACAGTGTTTGAAAACATATAATGTTTTTGACTCTGAAAATAATATTATCATCTATACTTAAGAAATATTAATTTATAATAATATATTATTAAAATATAATTTATTTCAAAAATTAATTAATTTATCAAAATTAATATATTAATTAAATATACATATTATTGGAAAATATAATTTTTTTTATCAAATTAATGTCAAAATGATTTATAATGTAGTAATGATTAGAAGTTAATATAACCATTATTATATTGAAAATTAAATATACATATTAAAATTATTAGGTTATTTATTCCTATCCTTTTATTACACTTGAAAACACTTTAAGTGTAAGGTTTGAGATGGTGATATTTTTATGGGGTGGTTTGGTGTACATGGTGTGGGTTTTGAATTCAATAAGGTTGAACTTCTCCTATAAATGGGTTCTCTTGCAATTTTGTTATTGGATATCATATCAGGATTTGTCAAAGGGAAAATTCCCGTGATTCTATTTCTCATTGAACAAATAAAATGAGTTTCATAAGGCAATATCACATTGGTTGAGGCCATCAATTCCTTTATATATGTCAATGGGATTTATCAAAACCCTATATTTACACTAATAATATGGTCACAGGTCAATGACTATATTATCAATGGTTTTTTTGATTAATGGCCTTTTAAATATGAAAGGATATAATAACTAATATGTAAATATTTTCTGTAACCATGATATGAAATTGGTAATTTAATTCAACAACCAAGGTAATATTATTTATAAATGTTCAGGTCATTACAATATTCCTACATTCAGAAATTTAATCCTTGAAATTTCTGTTTCACATAATAAAACTGATGAGGGTTTATCTATTTCATTACCTCCTCTACTTCCCAAATCACATCTTCAATGTTTTTTTCTTCATAGAACATTGAACAGCTTCATTTTATTATTTTATTTAACTTTGTTTTAGGATATAATATATTCATTAGATGTTCCTCATATAAAGATAATTCTCCAAAGAAAACACCTCTATATTCAATACATGTGAGGGGTTTGGAATATACATCCTCAAGAGTGATATGTGGAACAAATCAGGTACTTTGGAATGGTTAGTTAGGAGTGATAGTCAATAGGACATGACTTAAATGCAATCAGTGATCTCAAAGATACCGATTCATATTGGACTAAGAATTCCCTTCCCAAATCACATTACATTGTTCCATAAATATATGAATAGGAATACCTTATCTTCAACCAAAAAACCTTGGTATCTTCAATGATTATCAACATAGCTCTTCTATCAACTAAGAGTAGCCTTGATTTACTGTTGAATAGTCTTGACAGTTTCCACCATTTCATCAACCATTTCATGACCTAGCTGTCTGTGTTCGCAAAATTTATCCCAATATATAGATATTTTTATCCTTTCCCCATAAAGGGATTAATAGGGGGACATTTCGATTCTTGAGTGGAAACTATTATTATATGAGAACTAAACCAAAGGAATATATTGGTCCTACCCTCCTTTGAAATCAAATGAGCGTGATCTAGACATGTACTCAAGTGTCTATATATTCTGCTCAAATTGATCACTAGTTTGAGGATGATCAGGCAAGATGAAGTTTAACAAAGTATTGAGAGAATGTTGTTGACTCTTCTAGAGCATGGAGGTGAATCTTGAATCTCAATAAGGTACATTAAATAGTGGTGTTCCATGAAGCCTTACCAATTATATATTGCATATCTTTAAATTTGATCAAGTGAGAAGTTCTATCGTATTAAAATGAATTGAGCAGTCTTTGTAAGATGATCCATAGTAACCTATATAACATTACTTCCTCTTGTTATTTTCATAATACTAGAGATAAATACCCTGGTTATGTTTTCAAATTTTCATTTAGATATGTTTAATATTTGCATCATCCCCTTGGATTTTCACCTTTTATCCTTCTCTTGATGACATACAATATGCCTTGATTTATATTCCACAATCTCCTTCTTCTTATTTTCCCACCAATTGTGCTCTTAAATATCTCGATTCAAAAAATTTCATTCCTTCCTGGATGGATTTGGTCGATCAATGTGAATAATATAAAATATCTTAATTTAACTCAGGATTTTATGGTGCATATAGTCAGGAGCCGAATTTTATAACTCCTAGTTAATTAGCATTGAACACTAATGATTTCCATTTTCTTATATCTTCCACTTTATTCTGGAATTCCCACATTATTTTTTCGAGCATCATTTATCCTCTCTAGAACTGATGTTTGATAAATCCTTTGTCAAATAATTGATGATTTTCATTCCTTTATGATTCTCAGGTCTATCCTTCTGTTTTATACGATGATTATATCCTTCTCAATTCTCATCAATGATCAAATTGATAGATATTTTCTATGTAGGGAACCTACAACATTTATTTTTTTCCATGGAATGAAGTGGATTGAGTATTCATAATCCTTAATCATCACTAAGAATCTTCATCGGAACATATTCAAATATTTCTATGTGAATATATATTTGTGGCTATTTTGATCTGTTTATACTTCAAACTTCTCCCAATAGAGATAACCCCACCATATTTTCAATTTGAAGATTAGTACCACTAAATCCAAACAATATGTTCAATAGTTATGTCTAAGGATATTCAATATCCTTGAGGCACACACTATCACTTAGTCATTCTGTATTAACACACAAGCCAAAAATTTCTTCGAAGCAACATTTTATACCATGAAAATTCCCCACATGTGGGTTGCATAAATACAGGTGTAGTGAGTAAGAATATTTTCCCACTCCTTAAAGCTCCCCTCAAATTCATTATTCCAAAAAAACATGACTCCCATGAAAGTTAACATGGATAGAGGGTTTAAAAATCAAGATAAATTCCTCAAAAATTGATGATAGTAACCATCTAATAAATAGAAATTTAATATTTCTATCATAGATTCAATTTCAAAAATATTGAATAAAAACCCAGAAGGGGGGGGGGGGGTTGATCAATAGTTAACTTTTTATATGTTTCAAAACATTTCAAAACATAACCCATAAAACCTATTAAGATTTATTTCCATATCAAATCTTAGTAAATACTCATGCATGTAATAATTGTTAAGAAACTAAAGCACACATGATTTGCATGGTTCATCCTCTGTGTAAGAACCTAAATTCTTGACATAGCAACTCCTTTGGGTCTATGAAAATATACTATTATGAATAAGTGAATAAAACTTGTTCCAACTCCATTTAGACACCTTATATCTCACAATAAAAAATTTTATACTAACTCCCATTAGTTTACAATGTTTTATTATAACAAAATTTAGTCAAACAAAATAACACGGACCTTGTTGAATATTCTACACAAATTCCCAGTCTCAATCCACTATCTGATATGGCTAGATCTTATTTTCTCAATCTGATGAGCCTGGATTATATTCTATTAGTATGATCTTTTATGATCTAATTTTCTCAATATGATGAGTTTGAATCTAATTTTCTGAATACAATCATTCTCGATGCAATTCTTTCAATACGATGACTCTAAATCTGATTCTCTCAAAACGATGGACTAAATTCAATAAAACCATTCTCAATCTACAAAACTCATACTCTCCTCAAATACTCAATATGATGCAATTCAACCCTATTGAACTAATCCAATTGAATAAATCTTATCTTCTCAATCTAATCAACTCAATATGATCTTCTCAAGACGATTTTTCTCTATTCAGTACACAAAAAATCAATTATTTAAGACTCATCTGAAGATCTCTGTTCAGAAATGACTCTCACTCGATTTCTTCAAAACTCTGCCTTTTCCACTTGTGTGAAAGTTATACATGAATGAATGATCCAAGGAAGTGTTTATACATGACCCAGAAAACAATGTCAGGAAACATGGAATCCTTCAAAATTTCATCAAATCTGAAAATCTCCAAAGATATCTTAATTTAAACATTAACTTTTAATACTTCATTTCTCCCAGGAATTCTCCGAGATTCACATAAAATTGAATTTTGTGTTTCACCAATTCAATTATTCATAAAATGTATGGAATTTTCTTTTTGATTATTTTTTTTAATATGCTTATTTTGAATTTGTCTCCTTCTCAGAGTCAGTCTGATTTTTGTTTCCTTCTGAGACTCAGTCTCATTTTTGTTTCCATATCCGAGTCAGTCTGATTTTTTTGTGAATCTGATTTCTGTATGCTTTTTAGTGAATCACAATCTTGTATTCAATGAATCCAATTTCTTCATCCTTTTTAGTCAATATGAAATCATTATTTAGTGAATCTGATATATGTTTCCTTTTTAGTAAATCTAATTGGTTTTTCATTATGATGAAATTCTTATTTCAATGGATATCCCTTTATAAGGTAATCTTTATAATGTAACTTTGAAATTATTCAAAAAAATATATCATTTTTTTAAAATCTTTTGTCATGAATGTTTCATGTTTTTTCAGAACATTAAGAACATTAAATAATCATCTAAGTTAGTTTAGAATGTATGAAAACATTCTGACTCCTAACTTCACAATATTCTTTCAGAACACTTCTGCAAAAATATGACTTCTTCAAAAAAAATCATTCTTTTAAACTCAAAAACTTATTTCCTTATATTAATATGGATAACAAAACCTTACTGAAAACAAAAA
The DNA here is from genome assembly GCA_963277665.1 of Viscum album. NCBI lineage: Eukaryota > Viridiplantae > Streptophyta > Magnoliopsida > Santalales > Viscaceae > Viscum > Viscum album. The sequence goes on along the minus strand of OY728131.1, from coordinate 224,788,713 downwards.
ATCCTTAATCAAATTCTTTTTTAATCTGATTATTTAAATTCATTGCTGATGGATCTGACAAACTAAATCTAATGGACCTAAGTCTGATTCTTTGAGTCCAATGAACTAGATATGATTCTTGGATAACCGAATGATTCTTATTCAAAAAGTATAGTTTTCAAAAAATGAATAAACCATTTTTAAAACAATTTATTATAAAAGTTCATTAATCTTCCTAATTGGATTTGTTGAGAACCCACATTAACTACTTTTCAACTCTTATTATTTTTTCACAACTCATGTTTTTTACTTTTATCAAAACATAACCTTTCTAAAAGGAGAGTTTCAAGACACCACACTGCTAGATGAAGTATTTTTTTGAAGTAAATCTATGCATGAGTGGAAAGAAATTTTTTGGCCATGTAAAGATAAACTTCTCATCAAATTTATATTTTCCTCTCCCATTTTACTTTTTCTATCACTCTTATTTTTCCCTCACTATTATTATTTCTCTCACCTTTCTTATTCTCTCAATTTTAATTTTTTCTCACTATCTTTTTTCTCTCCCCCATTCTATTATATCCAAAACATCACATTCATAAAATAGAGATAAATAAAAACATCTAAAAAATTAAAATGTTTTTATTTTCACTCCCCCTTTATGAAAATAATCCAAAGCACAATGGGGGTATTTCTTATGAGGGTTAGGAAGACATGGGAGGAGGCTGAATATGAATTTTTAGCCTCAATTCCACAAAACAGTCTTTTGGAATAGATTTTGTAATGATATCAGCAATCTGATACTATTTTTTAAATGTATTCAAGAAAAACATCTCCAGTAACCACATTATCCATAATAAAGTGAAACTTTATATCAATGCATTTTGATCATGAATGTTAAAAAATATTCTTATAAAGATCAGTTTCAATTTGATGGTAAAAATATATAATCAATGGTTTTGAATCATTAACATTCAAATCTTCCATACGAAATTTCATCCACAACATTTGGGTATAGGATTGAGTGGATACAAAATATTCAGATTCAACTATGCTCAATGTTATTGAACATTGTTTGTTACTATTTCAACACACAAAATATTCACCCAAGAAAAATACTCCTCCTGTGAATGAATGTCTATCATTACAATATCCATCACATCTACATCAGTATAACCAAAAAACATCACTGCAAAATTTCCTTTACATAATAACCCATGTAAATTTGTTCCTTTGACATATCTCGGAATTATTTTTTCTACCAACATATGTGATTATTTAGGATTAATTTAATACCCAGAACACAAAGTCACATCATAAAAAATAGCAAGTCCTGATGTGTTAATATAATAAATACATCCTATCATCTTCCAAAAATTTTTCTGATACACACTAATTCCAGAATCAACATTCCTCAATTTTTTTCTCACTAAAATAGGAGTTGAAAATTCTTGGGATTTTTTGATCCCAAACTTCTTTAAAAAATACTTGGCAACATTTTATTGGGATAAGAAAATATATTTTTCCTTTAGATAAACTTGTAAGATAATGAAGAACATTAATTCTTCTAATATCCAAATTTCAAAATTCTTCTTCATTTCCTCATCAAATTCTTTATAAAATTTGTATACATCCACATAAAAAATTATATAATACACATAAACAATTAAAATTATATTTATGAAGTCATCATATTTCATATACATGTTTCTATGAAGTTTTCCTTTAGAAAATTTAAACATTCTCAAACAATTTTCATGCTTATAATACAAATAATGTGGAGTTTATTTCAACCCATTCCTCGATTTATTCAATTTACAAACATTGTTTTCATCTTCATTATGTCGAAACCCACAAGGTTATACAATGAAAAACATCATCTTCAATGTCACCATTAATGAAATTTAAATTTGCATCCATCAGATAAACATTGTAATTCTTATGAGAAACCACTGTAAGAAACATTCAAATTAATTCTGGCCCTGCAATGAGGAAAAAGGTTTCACTAAAATACAAACCGTACACATGTGCATATCCTTTAAAAACAAATATTTATTTGTTTCTTGAAACTTCCCCATGATCATTCAATTTGTTTCTATAAACAAACATTATTCTGATAAAAATTTTATTTTCTTTCCTTGGAAAATGCTCCCATGTCTCATTCTTGTCAACATGATCCAACTCTTAATTCTTATAATCCACCCATTAATTTTGTTAGATAGCATTTGAAACTGATTCTGGTTCAACTATTGAGATACATGAAGTCTAAGTATCTAATCTGAAAATTATTCTTTTTTGAACTAGATCCTTCCAATTCCCAATAATTTTTTAAGATTCAACATGTTTTTTAATATAGGAAATTTCAATGTTTCATTCCTAAATGAAGTTTCCCGATCACAAGAATCTTCTGAATATTGATAAATTTGTTTTCAATAACTTTCACTAATTTTGGAATTATTCAATTTATCCTCCTTATCATTCTCAAAAACATTATTTATAGAAATTAAATTTTCAGTTAACTTCACATCATACGAATCCACCACATTTGTTATATTTTTGTTCCATCATTTATAACTTCTTCCATTTGGTGAATTACCCATAAAGGTTACTTCATCATATTTCTCATCAAACGTTCCCATATCCAAATTTCTTATTTATAGAAAACTATGAATTACAAAAATTTAAAGTATTTAAATGATGTTTTTTTGTTATAACACATTTCATAAGGAGTCATGTAAATTTCTTGTCTTAGAAAACAAATATTTTTAACATGCACAACTTTAATAACATCATTTTTTAAATAGAATTTTGATAGTTTGTATTCTGATTACATAATTTTTCCCATTTCCACCAAACTTATAATAATTTATTATGTTACTTCATTTTTTGTGGAGTATATTGGGATAACTATTCTAATGTTTGATATTGTGATTTATCAGATAAGTTTAAAAATTATTTCTTTTGAATTCAGTACCATAATCTATTCTAAACTTATTTATAGAAACATACTTTTATTTCGTAACATAGTTTATATATAATTTATACATTTCTAATAGACTCTAACTTTTGCTTCATAAACATTAGGTTTTTCATCCCAGTGGAATCATCAATAAAAGTGAAAAATTACAAATATCCTTTTGTTGATCGATGTCTCATCATCCCACATAAATATGAATGAATAAACCAAGTGGTCCGGTAGATTTAATCTCAATTACCTCATGAAATTTGTATGTCATCATTCCATTATGGAAATTAATACAAACATATCCACCTCTTATTTTCAATTCTAGAAAATTACATTCATTATAAACATTATAAATTTTTTTCATTTTTTTCTTCCCAAGGTAGCCAAGTCATCGGTGCCAAAATTTGTTTTCATCTTCAGCAGTCAAGTAACTTGAGTTATTGAATTATTGTATTTTTAAGAGATTACCACTGGTTCTATATCCTTTTGGTAACAGCTTTTCCATCTTTCACTCATTTTATGATATAAAAATTATTTAAAAAAAATTATTTTCCATCACTAAAGAGTTGACTTACACTTAGTATGTTATGTTTTTCCCCTTAAAAAATAATAATTCCTTAGATATCAACTTTTCAGTCTCAATCTCAATTGTTCTGATTCCTATGATTTTTAAGGAACTATAATTAGTAAAACTAAATACTCCTCCACCACAACAATCAATATGTTTCATCATTTTTATATCACCATTAATATGTGTGGAGAAACCACTATCATGTATCCATGGTTTTCTTCATTTACTTACTTTCAAAACTGCTTCAACAACAAAATCTATATCCTCAACATTCTTCATTTCATCTTTTCTGTTCTTTTCAATCATAAGAAACTTGTTCTATAAAGAGTTTCATAAATTTTTTGGTATGATGAATAGATTGATCACATATTCTAGAAACTTCTTCCAGAAATTCAAATTGATTTTTTGGGAAATTTTCTAACATCTTGATAATTAACCTCTTCATGTTTATGTATGTCAGAGAAGTTTCTCAATCTAGTATCACTATTTCTTCAGATTCTCTCATAACTTCTTCCTTTTTTAGATAACTTGTGCCAACAGTTATAATCTATACAATAATGGATTCCACAACAATAGAAATATCCATAAAATCATGATTTTCTATTGAGGAAAGATCTTTCTCTATATAATATTTATTGAGCTAGGAATATTTTTTAAACTCTAACATACTCATGACATATACTATTTTTTCTTTTGAGTGAGTTTTCTACTTTTAGATTTTATAGGTTTCTCACATCCTTTATCCACCCAATCATTCCCAATACTTATTCGAGAACCAAAAATGTTAAAAGAATCAGATGAAATATTTTTTTTGGTAAGAGAATATTTCACTTGATTCTTGTATTAATCCTTATTAGAAACATTATAAGTGTTAGATTTTACTGATGAATCATTTTTTATGTTTTCATTAAACTTCATAATGGTAGTTTCATACTCTAGATATTTTTATTGAAATGTGTTAACATCTTCTTCCTCAGTTTCTAGATTTTTACTAAGATCTTCAATCATATTTCCATGTTCATCAATTCTATGTTTTTAGCTTCAAATATATTTGATGTATTCTTCCTCATATTTGATGAAATATTTTATTCTACAAAAAACTTCTTTACAATATTTATACATAACTATAATATCTATATTAAGGGTTTTATAATTCTCAATACATGTAACTTGTTCTGTAATGAGAAGATACACTCTATAAGATTCTTCACCACCTTCTTCACTCTCTGAGGAATATTTTTTTATAATCATTTATAAAGATGGGTATGAATTGTCTTAATCCTTCATATTTAGAAGATTTTTTCTCATTTGAGTCCAATTCAACTTTCCTACTAAACATAATTCTTCTGTTTTCAGTAAACTACTTCATGTATATTATTGAAGACTTTTCTTCTTTATCATTTTTGTTCAGCTTCTTCCATCAAGGTATTCCATTGGAATTATCTCAATATTCTCCAACTTTATTCTTAGGGAAATTCATAGAAATGTTTCCCATTCCACCAAACTCAAATCATTTTATAGAACATTTACCTCCATACTTTCTTCTTTCGATTAGATAGTTCTTTTATATAAGAGACATAATTTTTTCATTAACCTTATCATCCTCTTTACACATGGACTCATAAGGATCATCATATTTAGCATCTTGAATTTTCAAGTTTCTAATAGCCTTAAAAGTCTTTTCATCATTCAACCATTTTATAAACATATTATATTTCATCATTTCATTACAAACAACAATTTTATGCAATTAATCAAGAGATAAATCATCTTTATATTATGTTGAATAAATTTTAGAATAAAACACCTCCATAAAGTTTTCATATGTTTCTTCAAAATTGTATAATATTTATAGAAATCTTCGAATCCTCTGATATTGAAAACAATTTCATTTACTCTGGGGAAGTATTGAACAATTGTTTCTTCATCTATCATTCTGATGTCATTATAATTAGTATGATATATCTGTATATTTCCATCCTTAACTTTTTTATTCCCTTTGAAAACACTTTCCAGCTTGTCCAACATACTTTTTGATGTTTTGAGACCAATCAACTTCTGATAAAAATTTTATGATAAGGAATTTAAAATATAATTTATATTGTTTCCATCAACTGATATATTACCATCAAACATATTTACTCCACTATTATTGATAGAATTGATATCATCCATAATTTGGAGTCAATAATAGACCCTTCCCTAGGATACTAATTGAATATCAAAAGGATTGAATAACAACTAAGAGGGGGGTAGGGTGAATCATTTGTTAACTTTTTATAAGTTTCAAAAAAATTCAAAACATAATCCCTACACCCTGATAAGATTTATTTAATTTTTAGCTTTTATTAAAAACTCATTCATGAAATAATCATAACTAATGTACATCACATAAGATTTAAAAGGCTCAACTTTATCTTGAGAACCCACATCATTTTCATATCCACTCCCATGGGTCTATAAAAATCCACTATTATGAAGATGTGAATACAATTTGTGCCAACTCCCATTAGAAAAATTCTGCCTCCCGATATTAATGATTATAATGACTCCTTTCGGTTTACAATGTCTTCTTATAAAAAAATTTAACTAATCAAAATAATGAATACTTTGTTGAATCTGATCCACAAATCCCCAATTACAATCCTCAGTCTAATTTGGTAGGATCCGGTTTTTTTAATTTTATGAGTTTGGATTTGATTCTCTCAATACAATCTTTTTATCTAACTTTCTCAATCTAATGAGTATAGATGATATTTTCTCAATAAAATTAGTCAAAATATGATTCTCTAAATATGGTGAGTCTGGATTTGATTCTCTTGATATGATGATCTCAATATAATAAAATGATTCTCAATTTGGAAAACTGAAACTCTGCTCAAATAATCAATAAAATGTACCTCAGTCTGTTTGACTTAATATTATTGACCGGATCCTATCATCTCAACCTAATCGACTAAATATGATCTTCTCAATGAGATATTTATCATTATAGTGATAAAAAATTCAACTGTGTAATCCTCCTAATGTTAGCCAAAAATGACTCTCACGTGTTTTCTTCACCACTCTGCCATTTAAACTTTCATGAAATTTCTACTTGAATAAATGAACTGAGGATGTATTTATAGGTGACCCATAAAATAATTGAGGCAAACTTGAAAACATTCTCCACTTCCTCAATGCCCAAAATATCAAAGGATAATTCTCATTTGAACATTAATTATGACTTCTTCAATACACCTTAGATTTCGTTATGATTATGCAAAATTGAAATTTAATTTTGAACACTTTAATTATTTATAAAAGAATTGGAATTTTCTTTTTGAGTCTTCCACATAATAAACATATTATGAATCCATTTCTTTTTTATATTTATCCTTAATTTTGTTTCCTTCTCAGATTCAGTTCGATTTCTATTTACTTCTCTATATTAGTCCGATTTACGTTTCCTTATCAAAGTCACTCCGATTACTCTTTTTAGTTAATCTAGTTTTTCTTATCGTTTTTAGTGAATTTAAATTCTATATTCAAGGAATCCAATTTTTGTATCCATTTTAGTGTATCTAAATTATGTATTCTGTGAATCCTATTTCTGTATCATTTTTAGTGAATCCAATTGATTTTTATTATGATGAAATTCCCATTATGGTGGATATCCCATTATGAAGGAATCCTCATATTGAATCTTTTAAATTCTTCAAACCTCTCCACCATGTCTTCAAAATCATTCATCACAAATTTTTCCGAATTTTTCATAAAATTATGATCTTTAAAATATCATCTAAATTAGTTTAGACTATATGAATACTTTATAACTCATCACTTTACAATATTCGTTCAAAACTCTTCAGCACCAATTAAACTTCTTCAAACAATTTTTTTTATTTCTATCTTAGAATCTTTTCTTCATATTAGAATACAGAAAACACAAACCTCCAACATACAGTAATGTCTTCCTCCAATTATTTTGGATCTAATTTTATGAATATAATTAATATAGATCCTATGAAGTAAATCCGATGGTCCTAAGTCTGATTCTCTGAGTCTGATGAACTGGATATTATTCCCGGATAACAAATACATTATTATACAAAAAACTTTGTTTTTAAAAAATTTTAAAAAATATTAATGAAATTTATAAAAATGTTCTTCATAGATATTTTCTTTGACCATCCTTCAATTGTTTCTATCATTGAAGAGTCCATAGGTATCTAATTATGTCTGATAATATTCCCTAAGAATGAGGAATCGTTTAAAGAGAACTCAAATTTTATATAATTTTCATAATGAATATTCTTTTTATTGTCTTTAAAACAGTTGTTAGATACTCCTCATGTTCCTCCTTGATTTTTTTGTATATTTGTATAACATCAATAAAGACTGCCAAATATTTACCGAGATAATATCTAATTAATATATTCCTAAAGTCCATGAATTTTTATGGAGTATTAGTGAGTTTGAATGGAATTTCTATGAACCCATAGTAACCACACCTTGTTTGGAAAGTGGCCTTGGGGATATCCTCATTATTTACCCTTACATGATAACAACCCAAATGAAGATCCACCTCCGAGAATTATTGGGCTATATGTAGCAGATCTACCAAGCCATGAATTCATGGAAGTGAAAACTTATTCTTTATTATGATCATGTTGATCTCATGATAATAAATAAAATGGTGTATTAAACCATCATTCTTCTTGAAGAAGAGGACTAGTTCATCCCATGGTGATGAACTTGGGTATATAAACCCTTTACCGAGATTCTACTTTAGTTGTTTCTTGATCTCCTAAAGTTCATGAACATCCATTCTATACAGATTATTAGATAATGGAAACTTCCCATGTATATGATTAATTTAATATTCCATCTCTCTGAAAGGAGGAATACTAATAAATTCCTCCAGAAACACATCAACATATTACCTCATAATAGACATGTTTTCCAAGATGGTATTTTCCTTATACTCAACCATTTATGCTAGAAACACTTTCTTGTTGGTCAACAATATCCATGATTGAGATGTTGGTGATAAAGAAGATTCATAATCTTCCATGCACTTGTATTGAACTTGGGGATGATTTGTGATATGGAGAGTGATTTTATCCTCCAAAAAATGTATTTTGGTTCTATATAAGGAAATCCAATCCATAACCATAATTGATTCAAATTACTATATAGGATGTATCTCCAGATTTGTTGAATGTTCAACCCAAAAAAATTTCGGGGGGGGAGGTGGAGATGTGTACTTGGGATGAAATAATTTCCACATTTTACATTTTCAACGACAACTCTACTTTCATGTATTTGGTGGTGTTTTAATAGTTCTACTAAACCTAAATTATTTGAAAGAATGTGTATGAAAATAATAAAAATGTACATTAACTGATCTTGAATGAATAACTAGGGTACTTATCACCACATTATTATCTAGATCCACCCGACCAGTTGTTATGGAATAAGGTCTCCCTTGTTTCCTTGGAGGCTATTGGAACTGATCGTCTCCAACCCCCCTTTGATTAGCGATTTTTTTCCATGTTTCCTCATTCCTTGGATTTAGAACATTGGAAATAGGGTTAGGGGTTGACTTGATCATTCCTCTTTTCTATTAAATTAGGGGGGGTGTCACCCATTGACAATCTCAAGAATGGTTCGCTTCCTTCTTGAAATAAAGAATCTCCCCGTCTACTTCAAGAAAATTATTTGGTGCATCTTTCCAAGCGTTTGAAAAGGGGGATGTAGAAATTTATTTCCACCCTTATATTTATTCATCATTCCTCTAGAATTGAACTACACATTCTATTTCTTATCCCCATGACACCCTTGAGATTCGATGATCTCTATTTAGACTTTGATGGAAAACTATAAATTTTCTTCATAGCTATCACAACATTAGATCACCAGGGCTATTCCTTGGCCTATTTTTATCCCACCAAAAATATTTCATATTTTCATTTAGTGGTAATGATAAAAGAAAAAGTGTATTGTGTAACTCTTCTTGTTTTTAGTCGCATACCCTAATGGATTAATCATCTTTATACTCTAGAGAAAGGAAATGATTTTCCATTTTTTCTCGAGAGTTTGAGGAAAATATTTTTTTAAATTTTGTTCTGGAATTCCATCCACCCCATCGCATTAATCACTTCCTTAGGCTTCATATTCTTCATAAATGTCCACAGCTGATCATATTTTGCCTCCATATGATAAATGGCCATTATAACCTTTTATTGTTTGGAATATTGATGGATGGAGAATATATTATCAATGGAGTTAATCTATTATTCATTTATTATGGAATCATATGATCCATTGAAAATTGGTGCCCTTTGTCGAATAACAGTCTCAATAGTATTTTGTTGTTTCTTATGGGTATTTGGGAATTCTTATTGATTCAAGTTTCTATTCTAAACCCGATTCAATAGAGAGGGTATAACATCAATGTTAATGATTCATATTCCATCATATTAGAAATATCGTTCGTGAAGTCATAACATCATCCTTCACATGGGTTTATTACTCAGTTCCTCCTTTTTTTGGATATTAGATAGAATAATGGATAAATTTGGGATGTTTATTTTTAAACTGTTAAACACATATATGAGAATCCAATAACATTAAAGTGATAACTTATAAATTAAATTTTTTCCTTAACTAATGAATTTCTAGGATTGAATCTATGTAAACCATGATAGATTTTATGACATAGACACTTATAAACATTTTTGTTCCCTAAAAAATGGTTCATGTGACGCCCCAGGTTTTATGAACTGGTTTATGTAAGAAGTGTTATGTCCTTATTAATGTCTCTTGTTTTATTCGTTTTTCTAATAAGGAATTAGAAATGAAATAAAACATAGAGAACAAGGTAAACTGACATTTTATTTAAAACATTACTCTACAACAAGACCCATCTAATTAAAAGTGCCCTGCACAAGACCTAACACGGCCACAGCAAGACTACAAAGAACCACAACACGGGCAATCGGATAGTCGTCATCCTCAGGATCCAACAGTGTGAAAAGTATAACCGCCAGAATCACCGCGCACGCACTCAGCACCAGAGGTATAAGGAGGGCCATCCTTCTTGTTCAAGTGTTCTGTTTTAAAGGACACCCCACATTCCTGTATTTATACTAGTTCTTTGAGTTATGACCGTTATGTTTAAATATATATATCCGTTGGGTTTTTAAAAGCTACCGTTGTGTTTCCACTAAAATTTACTTTAAAAGAGAACTAAGTATTATTCCCTCATAACCTCTTTCTTAAAAACATTCTTTCATGGAAGATACTTCGTTTTTGTTCTTAAAAGTAAATTTCTTCGTTTTTACAAAATCCCGAGAAATACCTAGGTAGTTGGAAACTTGATAATATTTTTATAAAAAAATATGTTTAGAGTGAATTTGTAATAATTATACCTTTTTATCTCTTAAATGATGAAAAATCTTGGGAAAACTTTTTGTTCTTTAAAGGAATTTTATAAAACTAGTAGTAGAGTGTTTTAAAAATACTAATGATTTTAATGTACAAGAGGTATATCTTTTTAATATTTAGATCAAGAGTTAAGATATTTTATCTAAATTTGAAATTTGTTCTAACATTTTGAGTTAAAACAATTTGTTTTTTTCTAAATCCCTAATTTTCACTACTTTGAGCTAAGTATATAATAAAACTTTTTTTCAAAAAAAAAAATGTTGCTTGAGTCCCGGCCAGCCAAGGGCATCCCACAAGGGACAAGCCCTCAGGCCAAGGCCGAGGACCCCATAGGGAACCCGAGGTACCGCCATCGGGCTCCCCATGTGCGTGCATACGCGTTTCAGGAGCCAGCCAAGCAGGAGCTCGGGCAGGGTCGGCCGCGCATAGGTTACCAAGGGGTCGCGCGAGCGGGCCCGTGTGTAAGGCCACGGCTCGCGCTGCGTGAGGGTGGGCCAAGGCCCGCGAGGGGCCCGTGTATAAGGCCCCGAGTGCGTGTGTGTGTTGTGTTATTGCTCCGGTACCCGGGCGGCTTATCCTTTATACCGCGCCTCAAAACTTTGCGGTTTCGATGTGGGACGCGCTCCGCGCGACCAGAGCCGTCCGATCGACTTCTGCGTCGATCTCCGCCGTCCATCCTGTTTTAAACGCGATGCCTCTCCCGCGGTATCTCCATCGCCGTCCGATCTCTTCGGCGATTGAATCGCAGCCCTCCATCTCTTTAATATTTTAAACTAAAATCCCGCTTCTCCCTCAGCCACACGATCTCGCCTTCTTCAAATCCAGACCGTCCCTTCATCTCCCGCGTCACCCCATCGTCCTCTTCCTCGAGTCGGCCCCGACCAGTAGGTCTGCACCAAGGACGTCGGGCCCCTCCCTTCGCACTGCACCGCTGACCCCCGAACACTCCCCTCCTCCTAGCTCACTGTACCTTCGTTCTTCTCCCACAACGGCCTACCCATGGGCCGAGTTACCCTCCTTGCACCGATGCTGTACTTAAACCCTCGCACCCCATGAACACACAGCGGCTCCTCCCCCTCTTCCTCACCCTTGATCTCCCCGAAATCTAGCAAGCTCACCACCGTTCCAAACTCCCTCCCCTAGAAGGTAAGGGTTTTTTTTTCTTGCATTCATACCTTGTTTCGAAACAACCTCCCTTTTATTATACTCACGGTATAAATATATATATGGTTTATGTATATGTATGTACTCAAATATAACCCTCTCGGGTTGCCTTCCCCTCAAGGATCTTGGCCTTCGTAAATTTTATGGGTTGTTCACGCATGCTTATCTACCTTTATAAGGAACTTTCGGTTTAAACACAACTCAAGTTTACCTATATACACTCGAGGTATAAATACACCTCGGTTCTGTCTTCAAGCAGTCGGCCTTGGGGTTTCCAAGTTTTGTATATGTTAGGGTACGTACATGCCTTGTTTTTTCGGTTTTCCTTCAAAACCTATATATACTGCCCACATGTGTACCGGTTATTATACATTGGGTATATACGGTTTCATATCTATGTGTACCGGTTATTATACATTGGGTATATACGGTTTCAGAAATATATTTGCAAACTATGCCCTTTTAGTTTAAATGAAGTTATGTTTGAAAAACCTTAATTTTTTTATACATAGATACATTTATAACAAACCTTATGTGAATTTAGTTTCAACCATGTAATTGCATTATGGTTGGAGACTTGAGTTACCTATGGAGTTTAATAAACTTGTTTTAATTATGTAAAACCCATATATACACCTCGGGTATATATATTTGTGCACGTGTGTATATATACTTATAAAAAAATATTTCCTTTATAGAAGGACTTAAACTGTTCTTGGATGCTGGGATGATTTTATTTAGATATGAATTGTGTGATTGCTAAACCAACATGTTTTAAAATACACATAAATGAACATGTTTTATCAAGAAGACTTATCTAATAATTCCCTGATAAGTTTTATGATAAAACCTGTATTTTGATCCAAGGGTCTGTTTACCACCATAATTGATTTCGTGTGTTTTTCTTAAGATTTTCCCTTTTTCAAAGTTTTATAATGACAAATATTCACCATTTAGTATGATTCTGTTTATATGCCTTAGTGAAAAGGATGTTTTATCAAACTATGTATGTCATTAATTTGTCCTTGCCATTTTTTTAGTGAGAACTGTCACATCATGTAAAATGTGTAATGATGTATTAATTATGTTAGTTATTATTTACATAATGCATTTTTTGACATATCACTAAATGGACTAAGAAATTGGATTACCCAAAGTGGTATGGGACACCTTGGGTAAAAATTAAAATGAATGAGATGTCCAAGGTGGTATGGGACATCTTGAATTACGTACCATTTCAATAAAGAATGAACGATGTGGCTCACATGATAATAAAGGCAAATTTAAGGGTGCGCCCTGATAGCGCTCCAATGCATTGGGTAATGATGTAACCACTAGAGATTACAATTTTCACGATACCTTGGTGATTAACCTTGGTAATTTTTAACGACACCTTGGGGATGGACCTTGGTGAAACGAAACGATTGTCAATATTAAAATGTTGATGCCACATAATTCAAGTCATGTAACAAGTTTTCCAAGTTAAAGTTCTTTCATGACTGATGCCTTTAATGTTTGTATAAAGTTCATAATTCCCTAGTTTGAAGTTTGAAGCATGCCTAGTGTTATCACTTAATAGAATAGTAACCAACATGTGAACGTTTAGTTGTTTCCTTGTGCGCAACTCTGATTATGCATTACTTTTAACTGTTTAAATTTTATGCTCAAGTAAATCACATGTAGTGCTTGTTTATATCAACCATTATCACTCCTTTAAGAGTTAACGTATTCGTTTCATGTTTGTCGTGATAACTTTGATTAAAGCATTGTTATGCATGTTGTGTTAAAATATTTCTTAGTGGACGCTCAAACTCTTTTAAAAGAATGTTTTCAAATGCTACTGTATTTTAAATTCTTTTTTAAAACCCCCTTACTGAGTATTTCAATGCTCACCCTATGTTTTGGTTTAAAATTTTCAGGTGTCAGCTTTTGTAAGATGGATGGTTTCAGAAGTTTCCGGTTTCCCAGAACCCGAACCGCACACGATCCTCTGTATGGGACATGATGTGTTGCTAACAAAGTGTATTTTATTTTAAGATAACACTTCATGTTCAGAAGGCACCGACCCCTATGGTTATCTGGGGTCGGGGTCTCTACAGTTGGTATCAGAGGTTCGGTTTGGATAACTCTGGAAAGCCAGAAACTGAAACAAAAATATATATGTATACGTATTTCAATTTTATTAAAAAACTTGGTTTTCTTAAATTTCAGATGGAAAATGAAGGCACAAATCTCTTATCTCTCCCCACCGAGACCCTAGAGACCATTGTGTCTTTAGCAAGCCGTGAGGACTTTCTAAATTATGCCCATATCCGTATGACATGCAAATACCTTTACGATGTATCCAACTCACCTCGAGTGCTTAGTCTGCACCAAGGGTTGGGATTGGATTACCTCCTTATGATAATAACCCAATTTCCCTCCTATGTACGTCGAGGAAAGTTCTACGAGGGACTTTTCCGGATTTTCACGGCGGGTGAAAACTTTGGCACTATGCTTGATAACCCCTTTCAAGAAGCTGCTGCTGACGGGGACCTCCGAGCGGGCTACCTTTGTCAGATTTTAAACTATGGCTTCTGGGGTGAGTTGTTGGACTTTGGAAGGTTAGAAGACGAGTCCACCCGGTTGTCTTACAGACGACAAGTGTATGAAGATGTCTCTCAACTTCACGTCCCCCATGCAAGACTCATAAGACGTCATAGGTGTCCTCATGAGTTTTTCCCTGAATGCTCGGCCTGTGTTTGGTTCGAGGAGTTAGGGAGATTTGCTTCTCTGTGTGGAGTTCGTTTAGTCAATGAGTAAAAGAAACTCAAGCACTAATAATAATGAACGTATGTTTATTGAAATGTTATCTTCCTCCTTTCCTTGTCCGTATCATGTTTTTGCCCTTGTATGATTTTCAAGTAATGGAACTCCTGTCTTTAAACTTTCAGATGGAAGGACAAACCCACCTGTTATCTCTTCCCACCGAGATTTTGGAAATCATTGCGATCAAAACGTGTGAGGACGAGTATGACCCCTTCGCAAATTTGCGAAGAACGTGCAAGCAATGGTTTGAGATAACAAACGGTCCGGAGATTCTCCGCACCTGCCAGGGGAATGCCTCCATCTATTACCGCATTGGCTCTGCTCAGCTAGCTGGACGTGAACGACGAGGAAGTTACCACGAAGGGCTCTTTCTTTGTTTCACCCTAGGCCGAAACTTCACGGCCAGAGTGAAATTCCAGGAGGCTGCGTTAGAGGGAAATCTTTATGCAGCTTATATGCTCCAACTTCTCAGCTTTAGCCTGTTTGACCATATCTATGGCATCGATATCCTCGACCGAGACATAATTCGGAAAGTTCTTCGAACGTTGGTCTGCAAAGACATTTCAGAACTTTGTACGGTTCGAGCTTCCCTTTGGAGGCCTGAAATCCCAGAGCATAAGTGCTACCCCTCCTGTCTTAGGTTTGTGTGGATTAGGGAGCTGGATGAAGTGAGCTTCGCTACGGGGATCCCTCTAAATATACCGGTTGACCCTTATCGTTGGTGGAGGTGGTAGGAACTTTTCTGAACCTTGTAATGTCGTGAAATAAATTGCGAGGACGCAATTTTCTAAAGGGGGGGATAATGTGACGCCCCAGGTTTTATGAACTAGTTTATGTAAGAAGTGTTATGTCCTTATTAATGTCTCTTGTTTTATTCGTTTTGCTAATAAGGAATTAGAAATGAAATAAAACATAGAGAACAAGGTAAACTGACATTTTATTTAAAACATTACTCTACAACAAGACCCATCTAATTAAAAGTGCCCTGCACAAGACCTAACACGGCCACAGCAAGACTACAAAGAACCACAACACGGGCAATCGGATAGTCGTCATCCTCAGGATCCAACAGTGTGAAAAGTATAACCGCCAGAATCACCGCGCACGCACTCAGCACCAGAGGTATAAGGAGGGCCATCCTTCTTGTTCAAGTGTTCTGTTTTAAAGGACACCCCACATTCCTGTATTTATACTAGTTCTTTGAGTTATGACCGTTATGTTTAAATATATATATCCGTTGGGTTTTTAAAAGCTACCGTTGTGTTTCCACTAAAATTTACTTTAAAAGAGAACTAAGTATTATTCCCTCATAACCTCTTTCTTAAAAACATTCTTTCATGGAAGATACTTCGTTTTTGTTCTTAAAAGTAAATTTCTTCGTTTTTACAAAATCCCGAGAAATACCTAGGTAGTTGGAAACTTGATAATATTTTTATAAAAAAATATGTTTAGAGTGAATTTGTAATAATTATACCTTTTTATCTCTTAAATGATGAAAAATCTTGGGAAAACTTTTTGTTCTTTAAAGGAATTTTATAAAACTAGTAGTAGAGTGTTTTAAAAATACTAATGATTTTAATGTACAAGAGGTATATCTTTTTAATATTTAGATCAAGAGTTAAGATATTTTATCTAAATTTGAAATTTGTTCTAACATTTTGAGTTAAAACAATTTGTTTTTTTCTAAATCCCTAATTTTCACTACTTTGAGCTAAGTATATAATAAAACTTTTTTTCAAAAAAAAAAAATGTTGCTTGAGTCCCGGCCAGCCAAGGGCATCCCACAAGGGACAAGCCCTCAGGCCAAGGCCGAGGACCCCATAGGGAACCCGAGGTACCGCCATCGGGCTCCCCATGTGCGTGCATACGCGTTTCAGGAGCCAGCCAAGCAGGAGCTCGGGCAGGGTCGGCCGCGCATAGGTTACCAAGGGGTCGCGCGAGCGGGCCCGTGTGTAAGGCCACGGCTCGCGCTGCGTGAGGGTGGGACAAGGCCCGCGAGGGGCCCGTGTATAAGGCCCCGAGTGCGTGTGTGTGTTGTGTTATTGCTCCGGTACCCGGGCGGCTTATCCTTTATACCGCGCCTCAAAACTTTGCGGTTTCGATGTGGGACGCGCTCCGCGCGACCAGAGCCGTCCGATCGACTTCTGCGTCGATCTCCGCCGTCCATCCTGTTTTAAATGCGATGCCTCTCCCGCGGTATCTCCATCGCCGTCCGATCTCTTCGGCGATTGAATCGCAGCCCTCCATCTCTTTAATCTTTTAAACTAAAATCCCGCTTCTCCCTCAGCCACACGATCTCGCCTTCTTCAAATCCAGACCGTCCCTTCATCTCCCGCGTCACCCCATCGCCCTCTTCCTCGAGTCGGCCCCGACCAGTAGGTCTGCACCAAGGACGTCGGGCCCCTCCCTTCGCACTGCACCGCTGACCCCCGAACACTCCCCTCCTCCTAGGTCACTGTACCTTCGTTCTTCTCCCACAACGGCCTACCCATGGGCCGAGTTACCCTCCTTGCACCGATGCTGTACTTAAACCCTCGCACCCCATGAACACACAGCGGATCCTCCCCCTCTTCCTCACCCTTGATCTCCCCGAAATCTAGCAAGCTCACCACCGTTCCAAACTCCCTCCCCTAGCAGGTAAGGGTTTTTTTTCCTTGCATTCATACTTTGTTTCGAAACAACCTCCCTTTTATTATACTCACGGTATAAATATATATATGGTTTATGTATATGTATGTACTCAAATATAACCCTCTCGGGTTGCCTTCCCCTCAAGGATCTTGGCCTTCGTAAATTTTATGGGTTGTTCACGCATGCTTATCTACCTTTACAAGGAACTTTCGGTTTAAACACAACTCAAGTTTACCTATATACACTCGAGGTATAAATACGCCTCGGTTCTGTCTTCAAGCAGTCGGCCTTGGGGTTTCCAAGTTTTGTATATGTTAGGGTACGTACATGCCTTGTTTTTTCGGTTTTCCTTCAAAACCTATATATACTGCCCACATGTGTACCGGTTATTATACATTGGGTATATACGGTTTCATATCTATGTGTACCGGTTATTATACATTGGGTATATACGGTTTCAGAAATATATTTGCAAACTATGCCCTTTTAGTTTAAATGAAGTTATGTTTGAAAAACCTTAATTTTTTTATACATAGATACATTTATAACAAACCTTATGTGAATTTAGTTTCAACCATGTAATTGCATTATGGTTGGAGACTTGAGTTACCTATGGAGTTTAATAAACTTGTTTTAATTATGTAAAACCCATATATACACCTCGGGTATATATATTTGTTCACGTGTGTATATATACTTATAAAAAAATATTTCCTTTATAGAAGGACTTAAACTGTTCTTGGATGCTGGGATGATTTTATTTAGATATGAATTGTGTGATTTCTAAACCAACATGTTTTAAAATACACATAAATGAACATGTTTTATCAAGAAGGCTTATCTAATAATTCCCTGATAAGTTTTATGATAAAACCTGTATTTTGATCCAAGGGTCTGTTTACCACCATAATTGATTTCGTGTGTTTTTCTTAAGATTTTCCCTTTTTCAAAGTTTTATAATGACAAAGATTCACCATTTAGTATGATTCTGTTTATATGCCTTAGTGAAAAGGATGTTTTATCAAACTATGTATGTCATTAATTTGTCCTTGCCTTTTTTTTAGTGAGAACTGTCACATCATGTAAAATGTGTAATGATGTATTAATTATGTTAGTTATTATTTACATAATGCATTTTTTGACATATCACTAAATGGACTAAGAAATTGGATTACCCAAAGTGGTATGGGACACCTTGGGTAAAAATTAAAATGAATGAGATGTCCAAGGTGGTATGGGACATCTTGAATTATGTACCATTTCAATAAAGAATGAACGATGTGGCTCACATGATAATAAAGGCAAATTTAAGGGTGCGCCCTGATAGTGCTCCAATGCATTGGGTAATGATGTAACCACTAGATATTACAATTTTCACGATACCTTGGTGATTAACCTTGGTAATTTTTAACGACACCTTGGGGATGGACCTTGGTGAAACGAAACGATTGTCAATATTAAAATGTTGATGCCACATAATTCAAGTCATGTAACAAGTTTTCCAAGTTAAAGTTCTTTCATAACTGATGCCTTTAATGTTTGTATAAAGTTCATAATTCCCTAGTTTGAAGTTTGAATCATGCCTAGTGTTATCACTTAATAGAATAGTAACCAACATATGAACGTTTAGTTGTTTCCTTGTGCGCAACTCTGATTATGCATTACTTTTAACTGTTTAAATTTTATGCTCAAGTAAATCACATGTAGTGCTTGTTTATATCAACCATTATCACTCCTTTAAGAGTTAACGTATTCGTTTCATGTTTGTCGTGATAACTTTGATTAAAGCATTGTTATGCATGTTGTGTTAAAATATTTCTTAGTGGACGCTCAAACTCTTTTAAAAGAATGTTTTCAAATGCTACTGTATTTTAAATTCTTTTTTAAAACCCCCTTACTGAGTATTTCAATGCTCACCCTATGTTTTGGTTTAAAATTTTCAGGTGTCAGCTTTTGTAAGATGGATGGTTTCAGAAGTTTCCGGTTTCCCAGAACCCGAACCGCACACGATCCTCTGTATGGGACATGATGTGTTGCTAACAAAGTGTATTTTATTTTAAGATAACACTTCATGTTCAGAAGGCACCGACCCCTATGGTTATCTGGGGTCGGGGTCTCTACAGTTCATATTGAGGTTCTGAATTTACCAAAGTATATATACCAGGACTGTCAAAAAAAGTGTGAAAAAAGTCTTGTTTTCCTGCACCAATTTCATTTCAAGTCTTGATCAAAGTAGTGTTTTCAGGTGTTACCCCTATTTACATTTGTTCTTACTCCACATCCCCTTATTGTATCCAGATATAGATTTATTTTATTCGAAACTACTTATACTACAAATTTAGAAAATTTAGGGATTTATTATATTGTTTAGTCTTATCCCTAAAGAATTTTGAAGAGTTTTTTAATCCTAATCACAGAAATAACTATACGGTCCTTTGTTACCAACTATGACAACCCTTTTCATTATTACACTTTAATTCACAATTTATTACTGAAGATTACTCGAAATACAAACCAAAAAAAGTAAATTGTATTTGGGTAATTAGATACATTACATACCAACCTAAAATAGGGGGTTCATCGCCAATATTTTAAGAATCCTAAACATGCTCAAAATATTCCATCGTACTTAAAACAATGTGGTCTAACATGGAGGAATATATAAAAAATGGGAAACTTATAAATCCCAAAAAAGGATTAAAAATGGAATAACATGAAAAATGTATTAAATTTTAGACAACAAGAAATTAAATGGTACATAAAAATGTGATAATCATAATCATGATCAAAGATACATGATATAACATTATCACATAAAGGAAACATGAGAATGTTGTAACAATTTTAAACACAACATCATAAATAAAGGTCAATGATAACCACCAAGACATCATACAATGGTGAAAAAAGTCACATGATGGATTTGGTTCACTCCCTAATCCCTTTCATGATGTATCATGATACTAAAACATTACCCGATGTGTTGGAGCACTATATAATTTTTATGATCACCTGTCGCTTTCTTATGATGTACATACATAAGTGTTCCACATAGAACATTCAACATAGGATCATCTTTAATTATATTTAATTCCATGATAAAGGATTTTAGAACAAATAACTTTAATTACCAAATAAAATGAGTATAGGTATGTTTATGTGAATACCCTTGAGTGGAAATATCAGTGGTATTCACAGTAAAAGGGTTCATAATGAAACAATTACAGTGAAATTTTGGAAGCATAATAGATGTACTTAAATATTCACTAAATTGTTTAATGGGATATAAATTGGTCTATAATAATTTTAATATCAAATGAATAGTAATACAATTAGGGAAAAAGATATCCAAAAAGTATGAAATGGAAATAATAGACAAAAAATGAAAAAGATTCTTTATGAAAGGGAGGAGAGAGGGGTCGTTTACCATGAGAGGGTTATTCCAAAATCTTTGGAGGTTTTTTTTAATATCACGGGGGAACCATGAGAGGAATCTGGAGATAGGATGTAAAAATAAGAATGTTATACATGTTTTTTAGTGATTAGTAATAGGATCATGAGTGGGTTTATATATAAAATGAGAGGAGAGTTGATTAAATTTCTCCAAACTTATGTTTTAGACTCTATATAATAATGTAATCATAATGAAAAAACTTTCCATGGGATTCCCTCATAGTTGATATCAAATAATAGTTGGTTTCATTATTTCATTTTTTAATGTTCTGAACTAATTAACATATTACTCTTGATGATTGAGAAGTCAGTCAAGTTTTTAAAGAATAGATTTTGAAACCTGAAAATATAATCTATATTTTTGAAGATTAATAATGGGTTTAAAAAGTTAATCAAAACACATAAAAATTAGATTCTTTTAAAGTTTAAACATAAATTTAGTCATGGAAACCCTTTATATTATTTACTTCACCATTTCGGGTCACTATGATGTTATAATTCACAGCCAATATTTATAGCACATTGAATTTTTACCTGAACATTCACCTATATCAAAAAACTTTTTAAAACTAGAAATTGGATAATTGATACATTATGATTCAAAAAAATGTTTATTTTATCCAAATAATTCTCTAAATATGTTTTTTTAAAAAAAAATAATAATTGATACTTATTGAGAAACGATGGTGTTTTTATAATAAAAGTATTCAAACCATTATAAAAATTATTTTTTTACATCAGAAAATTATATTATCAACTATAATATATAAACATTATTTAATGATATTCATTATAAATATATAATTTATTTCAAATATTAATTAATTTATCCAAAGGAATGTCTTAATTGAAATTTCATATAACCTAACAAAATAATTTTTGCTTTATTGTATCAAAGTCAAAATCATTTATACAGTAAAAGCAATAAGAAGTAAATATATCAATTACACTATTGAAAATAAAATATACATATTCATATTAATAGGTTCATGATATTTATCCATTTATTATAAATGAAAACACCATAAGGTTAAGGATTATGATGGTGATATTTCATGTGGTGGTTCCCCATACACAGTTTGGTTTGTGATCTCATTGAGATTTAACTTCTCCCATAAATAGTATTGATCATGGTTTAGTTATTCGATACTAACTTGGTTTCCGTAAAGGGAAATGCTGAGTGATTATAACTCCCGAAAATCTTGTATAAATGGGATTCATAGGGTATGATCATACTGGTCGAGGCCATCACTTCCGTTGTCTGTTTCCATTGGATTTATCAAAATCCAATATTTATACTTATCAAATCTTCATTATTGAATGTATATGTTATCAAAAGTTATGATTCTTAAGGGTATATTAAATCCCCTAAGTTATAATAAAACCGAATATGTTCATGTGTTTTATATAATCATAATAAATAAATGAGAATTTAATTTAACCACCATGGGAAAAAAATATATAACATTTTGGGTTGTTAAATTTACAAAGATACAATAAGACATGAGAGAGTATAATATTTTATGCGGTTTACCCTATGAAGTATGTCTGTGGTGAAATATTCTGGTCAATTCCTCACTTTTAGCACTATATTCCAATGCTTAGGTGAGATAAGGTATCTATGGCTAGACTTTTTTGGGAGGAAATTAAAAACTAGATTAAGACCGAGGTTAATATCTTCTGACTAGACTTACTGGTTATAAGGGACTAAGGCTTGAGCATAGGGAAAAGGGACAGGTGAGTTTCATGCATTTCTCCATGAACATGTCGATAGTGAGGCCGGTCCATTTATTTAATGATGTAATATTAATGATTCTTTTATGATTTTTATCAATTTATTTGTTAAATGAGCCTCAAAGTTTTTTATATATTCTAAACTTGTTAATTATATGATTCTTAATGTAGAGTTCATTTGTGGGGTTATGAAAATTAACATACTATTGGGTATACAATTGAAGTAAATATATCAATGCAAGGGGAAGTACCTTGATGTTAGTGAGGATCATTTACCATGGGATTTGTTTGGACTTTAGATGTGATGTTTTTAATTTATTTTGGACATGATTGATTGGTATTGCACCAAGACCTCAACAATCGTTAGTATAGGTGAGTAACATTCACATATCTTGTTGGTGATCAATATATCCATCATGGGTAATGTAATATCTGAGAAAACTATACAGGGCCATTTCATTATCAACTTTTAGATCTCATTTCTCAAGTTTCTAGTCTTTTTTTGATTAAAGAGGTGTGAATCCTACAATCCTTCTACCCATTGTGGATTGGTTTCATGAGATGTTTCCTGTGAACTTCTCCGTGCTGCCACCTGAGACATATGTTGAGTTCACAATTGAGTTGACTCCGGGAGGTGAAATAGTTTCATTGCATTCTTAACAAATGGATCCATCAAAGCATAAAGTACTCTAGACTCAATTGGAGTAGTTATAGTATAACAGATTTATTCATACAAGTATGTCACCTTGGGGTTCTATGGTTGTTTTGATAAGAAGGGAGATGTGAAACTATATTTATGTGTCGATTACCAAATGTATGACCCAATAAAAGTTAAGAAACAATATACTATCCTACATATCAATGATATTTTTGACCAGCTTAGAGGTTTTTGTGATTTCTACAAGATCAATTTGTGGTCAGGGAACCTTCAACTATGAGGGAGACCTTATAATATACCATAGAATACATTTAAGAGTAGGTATAACCTATATAAGTTCTCTTCAATTCATTTTTGTTTGAAAAAAAATTATTCTATGTTCATGGACCAAGGGAACTGAATCATCTGCCAATACATGGATCATTTTGTGGTTGTTTTCATTGATAACTTCTTGGTGCACTCCTAGATTCATGATGGTCATGCCAAACAGGTTGACATCGTTCTGAGTACATTGAGATAGCATAGACTATAAAAAAATCTATATAAGTTTCAATTATGGATTAAAATAGTATATTTCTTGGGTTACATAATCATTAAGGAAGGTGTGTGTATAGACCTAGAGAAAGTTCAAGCAGTTTTTTCTTGGGATCCTCCCACGGTTTTTTTGATATCCAAATAACTTTGGGTTTTGAAGGATATTATCAGAGATTCAACCATGCATTTTCTCACTTCATAGAACCAGTTCCATGATCGAACAATATGGGTATAAAATTTGAATGGTTTGGAGAATGTGAGAATAATTTATAAGAAAAAATGAAGTGTCTAAACACTACACCAATTTTTAACCTACCTTAGCTGAGTGAGGAGAGTACCTTGTTTTGAGATTCATTTGAGATCAGAATTGGAGAATTATTGATGCAGGGGGACCGGTTTGTGGATTATGGGTCACAAAATTTGGGGCCACGTGAACAAAAATACCCAACACACAATACCACGTTATCCATTGTTCATTATTCCTTAAATGGTGGGCAACATTACCTATTGGTATAGAGGTTTATTTCATATACCGACCTAAAAAAATTAAGTAAAGATTTCCAAAGTGTGATTTGAATATAAAATTGTAGGGGTGGGTTTATTATACATGTTCATTTGACATTGAGCTATCCTACCAACATGGGAAGGGAAATAGTGTTGCTGATGCTTTGAGGAAAAAGACATAGACACCAGAAGTCCAGGAGTGTAGCTCTAAGTGAAAAAAGATGGATTTTCTAGCTGAGACACACATAGAGGTTAAGGAGGCCCAAGATCATATGACCCTTTTGTCCTTAGTAGTTGATTCGCCATTTGTGACCTTGATGAAGGAGAGGAATTAAGAGGATTTAGATTTTATGTCATTGAGGTAAATCCTTAAAGGTGGGGGGTCAATAAGTTATTGGTTTATAAATGAAGATGAGATCATATATGTCTGAGGCTATGTTGTTGAGACTACATGTATCCAATAGGAGTTGATGCATGATTTTCATTCATCAAAGTAGAAATTTCACCACGGTTTGACCAAATTGTGTTGCAACCTTCATAGGGAATGTTGGTGTCTATAATTGAAGAAAGTGATCATTGGTTTTGTGACTCAATGCTATACCTGTCAACAGGTGAAATCTCATCATCAATGGCATGATGGTTTTTTCAACCATTTTCCATTTCAAAAATAAATGTGGAATAAAATTACCTTGGATTTTATGGTTGGTTTTCTGAGGAATTGTAACACCCCAAGATTTCAAAGTATTCTATTTCTTCAATGTAATTCAATAACATGCGCTACTTGCAACACCAAGTTCGAGCACACCACGACTTACCAAACTAGCTGTTCTAAAGCAGTTATGAATAGTATTATCTGAATTTTGAATTTTATATATTCCATATAAATTTTTAAATCCATATTACATTGTTTCTTAGACAAAATATAAGAATAAATTCATTTTTTTCAGATAAAGGAAGTATTTTTCAGAAACTACAATTTTACAACCTTTTAATGGAGAACCCTTTTCAAATCCAATATTTGACACTTTTATATATTCAATTTCACAAAATAAACTTCTTCATTAGAATAAAGACATAAAAATTTTGTTTTGATAAATTTTTAGTGTTTTTTTGATAACTTTCATATTTAGGTGAATAGTGAAAAATACTAAATTTTAATTGAAAACAACTTTTTTAATCAAAATAATTTATAGTGTTAAATAATACATTTGAATTTTTTGTAAGTATAATTAGATTATATTTTTATAATTTAATATAATTTAGGTCATTATAAGTTATTTCACATTTACAATTGACATAAACACATGTCAATCTTTTGATTGTTTTTACTTTTTTTAACTTGCTTTTGATTTTGACAAGGGGGATTGATTTTAAATTAATAAATGAAACTTATATGTTTTAAATTTGGTAAAATATAATTAATTTTTTAATTCATAATATAAAATTAACTTAGGGTTTATTTTTTTTATTTTTTTGAAAACTTTCTATTTTTGATGAATAGTGAAAACACTGGGTTATTATTTAAAAACGACGTTTTTTAAATAGTTATTTATTTAATTTATAATTATTTTAAGTAAAAATAGATATATAATACATATATAAGTTCTATTTAATTAATTTTAGTCATTTTATAATAAAATTAGATGTATAAGATTTTATTAATGTTTTTAACGTTTTTTACCCACCTTCTAGGAGCATTTGCAAATTTGCATAAATCATATATTTACCACATCTATGAGTTGAATTTAAAAAATCCGAGAGACATGTTTGAAATCATTATGTAAAGTTTGGTTCAATAAGATGAAAATATTTTTGGTGAATAATAGATTTTAACTTTTATTTACCATAGTTAATTGTAAATAGGAAAATTAAGGGTAAAAATGATATTATAATTACCCTAAAAAATGTCCTAATTCTATTGTATAAGTGTAATTCAACCAAAAACAACCTTAGGAATAAAATTTGATCCTCTTTGGTCCACTTGTATTAGATGAATACATTTATTATTATTTTAATTAAATTAGAGTTAAAAGTGATAAATTCAATGTTTAATAACTAAACCATTTTTAATGTAGGGTTACACACAATATAAATTAGGCTGTAAATATTAATTATAAATCTTAAAAGATTTCATACAAAATGGTATTTTATTTATAAATTTTGGACATTAAATAAGTTAATTTATTTATGACACAATGATGATATAGTAATTTCCTAATTAATGAAATATTAAAATAATTTATATTATAAATTTCCAAATAAATTTAAATTGAGACTTATGATGAATTAAACTAATTTTATAGGTTAATATGACATGTTAGGGTTGATTATATAATTTTTGTTTTCGATGTGATAATGTTTTTATGACTCACAAAAACAGAATACGCAATAGTGTCAAAATTGACATAAATTAATTTTTAAAACAAATACTATATTATTCTTTGATATAATATTACTAAAAATATAAGGTTCTACACAGGGATTAAATAATATTATATTTGACATTAATAAAACACATGAGGTTCTCTTGAATGTTTATAGTAAGTTTATTAACCATATAGTGTAAGAATACAAGAAGACACAATAAAAGTTAAACTATTAAACAAAGAGTTAAATATAAAATATAAAGTTAAAATGGTAACCTAACATGTATAAAACCTATTGGTTGAGAGTATTTCAAACCATAACTACCTAAGTCTCGAAATAAATTCATTTTGAGCCATTTTAAACCGAATATGATTGTATAATAAATTAATATTTTAATCTTTTCTTAAAGTGACCCTCACCCATCTTTTAAAAGTGATCTTCCCCTTATCTCAAAATAACACCACCAAATCCATTTGGATCAGAGAAAACCTACCCAAATATCCTCCCAAATTTATTCAAATCAACCTAGTGTCCTTACTTTTATCATAAATCCAACTTAATGAGCACTTTTGATCAACTCAAAAGGAAACACCCGAAGAAGAGGTAATAATTTCACCACCATCTTTCAAGTTATTTTCTACTTCCACTTCTTCTTTCATCATTGTTTCCATAAGAAAAATAATGTATCCAGTACCTATTACATACTGTGATGATATTATAAATATGTTAAAACTGTATTCATTATTCTATCCATCCCATAAATGACAAAGTCACCAAACGTGCGTTCATACGGCTTACCGTCTCCATGTTGTGGTGTAATTTGTTATTCAAACACTTCATTATTTGGATGGGTATAATAATGAGTATAAATAATGTAAATAATAAGTATAAAATGTTAACGATTCTTTATATATGATATTCAATCCAATTAAATTCTATTTCACCATCAATACAATGATATTGTCGCTCGTGCGTACGTACGGATTACCATCTCCACGAACATAATGAGATTCATTCCCCATTGTAATAATTCAAGAATAATTTTAATTTTATAGTTAAAAATAATGTTTAAGAACTTAATATAATTCTGGATATGAATAAAATACATACAATCCATAAAAAACATGGATTATGTTACTAAGCTTATAAATGAAAACTAGTCATTTAACCCCCGAAATGATGATACTACTAAAATATTATTAAGAAAGCAATATTGGAGGATCATATATAAAATCATATTTATGTATATGATTCTTGTATAATTTAATAACATTGATTCAACTATTATACACGAGGTTAATGTACCCTTGACCAAGGAAAAGTACAAGGTAAGGGTTTATTCAACAATCTCTTTACTTATCGGAGGTTGTTAATATATAAGTATCTATTGGGACCTCTTTATCATCCGCATATGTATTTTCTTAGAAATGTAATTCAAGAAATTTTTACAATTTACTATAATGTGGGATAAAGTCATTTATACCCTTATTTAACCGTATATGTTTTGAAAGGAATTTTTATGTCATTTTCCAAGCAAGGTACTTTATAACCTTTTCGACAGAATTAAGGTAAGAATGTGTTTTTTTAAATTATATGGAGGGTGCGGCTATTTTCCACTATTATAACATCGTCGAAGCTTCCCATATAATCTTATAAGAATATTTTCAAAATAAAATTTTTCTTTTATAATTATATGACTTTTAAATGATTTCAAAATTGAAAGAGGTATTTATTTCAAATAGTTTTCATTTCATCTATGTCAACATCCTTTGATGGATTTTAAACCGGTTTGTAGTTGATTTATTATGATACAAATCTTCCATATTATATTGAAGGTTTTGTGATATGTTTGACTGTGGATGTGATATTTTTACACCATTCATGGTTTATGGATAAAGTATTGACTATTCCTATGTGAGTTTTAATATGAATGTATATATTATTTTTAAACCTTTTCATATTAGGAATTCATTGGGATAATTAAGTGACAGGTGGAGCCCGCTATAGCTCTTTGATGTATCGGTAGGTCTAATGAGACAAACTAGTATCTTGGCACAAGGAATTGACAAAAATATTATTTTTAGTCTTGGCAAAAGGCCTTGAATATGTGGTTATGATGTCTGGAATTATGAATTCCATCATTATGAATGTTTCTATTGATATTACATGTGATTATTTGACTAGTAGAATATCCATGTGCATAAGTAAATGTCACTATTTTATCTTATCTCTTCCATATTATGCTGAAGTTTATGTTTAAAAGGATTTTTTTTAGTATTATAAATTTCCTTAAATTTTTACGCTTATTTATAAATGTTTCCTCTATATTTTTATCCTTACTGAGCATCTAAGCTCACATCATTCTTATGTTTTATTTTCCTAGGATTCCAAGATGTGTATTATGATTGATAAGCAGGTTAAGTTAGGGGATTAATGACGTTCACAAAGGATAATTATGTTGTGTTTTATTTTCTAATGTGTAATGTAACATTCATGTATGTAATATATTTTCCAAGAATACTTAAATGATTAGTCTTTCAGGACTTGATTCCTTGTAATCATGCCAATGTATTAAAATAATGCACCGACTCTTGGTAACAGGGGTCAGGGCATTACAGTTGGTATCAAATGAGGTTTAAAAACAAACTTATAAATATATTTAGATAAACTCTGATTAGATAACATTAACCTAAGATAGAATATGAGGATTAGTATTGAAGTACTTCCTAGAATTTTGATAATGTAGATATTTTGTGTATTTTCCAAGAAATACATCCATGTCTGGATACGAACAGGTAGAGGCGGCTCTGGCACAGTTGTACCTAGGATTGAATCCTCTAACAAGGTGTTTCTGTCTTGACCCAGGGTATCTTGATACCCGACAGTAGGCCTTCCTGCACTCTTGGGTACGACACTCCTAGAGGATATTCTTAGGATAATTCACATTTTCATTACAAGACATTATGAAGTATTTAGTAGTAAATACTTCCTCAAAGGAAACATTTTATTTTTATAGATTATATGCATAATCTTTTCAATTTACGTTAGGTATTTTACCAGTTTGGAATTATGCATTGCAATTCATAAACTAACCTAGTGTATTCCAATATTTAGAAATGGCGCCTAGTATAAGGAATGAGAATTCCAGCAAAATGCATGATATATATTAATAATTATCATATCTTTCGTGGTATTAATCCAACATTTAAAATGTAAATAGTCACCCACGTATTCTCATCATATGAAGAAATAGTATCATGTGTTAATAAGATAAGTAAATAATTATCTGAGTCCTATGTCTTCCAAGGGAAGAAAGAGATGAAAAGGATGGAAGAGGGAAAAAAGGATATAGGGAAGAGGGGAAAGATAGATTTTCCCATATGTGATAACTGGGGAAATAATCACCTTGGTAAATTCTTGAAGGGAATGGGAGTTTGTTATAAGTGTAGAGAAAAAGGACACAAAGTATATGATTGAAAGCGTAAGAAAAAGGTTTCCAATGTAAAATGATTTATATGTAAGGAGTTGGGACATGACGCGAATCAATGTCCAAATCAACAGAGTATACCTCAAATGCTACTATTGGATAATAATGAAGTTATGGTACTATTGAAGATAAAGAGGAATTATTAAAGTTCTTATGTTTTTATTAAAGTATTGTTCAATTTGAGTAATGTATTAATGATGTAAATGTTATATGAATTATAAAGTATATAAGGATTGTACTGCAGTATTATTTCATTAAGGACTTGAGATTATGTGGAACCAAGAAAACTGACTCAATAGCAGGTTAAATTTTTTGTAAAATATATGGTTGATAGAAACATAAACCACAATACGGTTTTGATACTGATGTAGTGATTTTGGAATGATATATGATTTATTTGGAAAAATTATATTGTATATTCTGGACTACCTTGAAACTGATTAATGATTTGTATATTCCATCATTGTTGGAGTTTATATTATTTTTGGATATACGAAGTATATCCTGTATTCTATAATGAATAAGGGAGAATGAATATAATAAATAAGGTTTTATTTTAATTCAGGGTGTTATTGTGTTTTAAAAGAATATATGTTGAAGGTATTCACATGTTATTACGTGGAAAAAAGGATCTTCATTGTCTTTACCTTCCATATAAATTTTAGACTGTGATTTTGGAAAGAAGTATTTTGGATATGTCTAAAGGTTAGAATCGATTGAGATTGACCTTGGATACTATTGTTAAGGTTAAATCATTTATTGGGATTTTTTTTGGATTGTCATAAAAAGGACACCCTGGAGGTCGGGCGACAATCTGTCTTGTCCGGCAAGGTCGTGAGACATGAACCCACAACCGATGGGCAACGAGGGTGGATCACCTACCATTAGAATATGTGATTTCTTGGTTTGTATAATGTAGTTTTTTAATCTTCTGACAAATAAATTATAGATTCATTATTTTTGGAACCCTATAGGATTAAGATAAATATAATATTTTTTGAATTCTATTTTCTTTTGTAGTAAAGGATGAGTTTGAGGTAAGAATTAGTTGATGGATGAAACTATACATGTCTAGTATATTTTTTCCACTTATTCTATGAATAAATTAATTCCTAAACATTAGGTAAGGGATATTGAAACCCAAAATATGTTATACCAATACCTTATGTTTTGTTTAACCGATGATATTTTAAATCATAATACATTGATGGCTTTGAGGCCCTCAATTTTTACAGTTGTTTTTTATTGATTACCACAATCAATCCCTATAAATATTTATGTTTTCCTCCAATTATGTGTCTCTAATTTCCACCAATATTCTCTTAATCGAGATCATAATTTGGTGGTGAATTTTTCATTTCCCTTTCCCTCTTATTAAGACTAAATTTTATTAACCCAATTTCTGATGTGGGTTTTCCACAAAGGTATTTTTCTATTTTTATCCTTTTATTTTATAAGAACAATTTCAAATTGAGAGGACACAATTTATTGATGTAGGGGAGAATATAACACCCCATGATTTCATAGTATGTTATTTCTTCAATGTTACTCAATAACTTGTGCTACATGCAATACCGAGTTCGAGCGAACGACGACTTACCAAACTAGCTGTTCAAAAGCGGTTATGAATAGTATTATCTTTATTTTGAATTTTATATATTCCATATAAATTTTAGCATCCATATTATGTATTTCTTAGACAAAATATAATAACACATTCATTTTTTCAGATAAAGGAAATATTTTTCAGAAAATGAAATTTTATCGCCTTTTAATGGTGAACCCTTTAAAAATCAAATATTGGAAACTTTTATATATTCAATTTGACAAAATAGAATTCTTCTTCATAATTGGGACATAAAAATTAATTTTCGATAAATTTTTGGTGCTCTTCTGATAACTTTCATATTTGGGTTAATAGTGAAAAATACTAAATTTTAATTGAAAACAAATTTTTTAATAATAATAATTTATATTGTTCAGTTATATGTTTGAATGGTTTGGAAGTATAATTAGATTATATTTTTATCATTCAATACAATTTAGGTCATTATAAGTTATTTCACATTTAAATTTGACATAAACACATGTAAATCTTTTGATAGTTTTTACTTTTTTTTAAACCCTCTTTTTTGGTTTTGACAATGGGAATAAATTTTATAATAATAAATGAAACTTATATGTTTTGAATTTGGTAAAATAGACTCTATTTTTTAATTCATAATATCAAAATTATATTATGGTGAATTGTTTGTATTTTTCTGAATACTTTCATTTTTTGATGAATAGTGAAAACACTGCGTTATTATTTAAAACCGACTTTTTATTTAAATAATTATTTATTTTATTTAAATTTATGTTAAGTCAAAATAGACATATGATAAATATATTAGTTCATTTTAATTCTTTGGAGTCATTTTATATTAAAATTTGATGTATAAAATTTTATTGAACTTTTTAACGTTTTTTAACCACCTTCTAGGAGCATTTGAAAATTTGAATAAAACATAATTTTACCATTCTAGGAGTTAAATTTCAAAACTCCAAGAGAAACAGATGACATATTTAAGTAAAATATGTTTCAATAAGATGAAAATAATTTTTTGTTAATTATAACTTTTGACTTTAATTTACAATGATTAAAAGTAAATATGGTAATTAAGGGTAAAAATGACATTATAATTACACTAACACATTTCCTAATTCAATTGGATAAGTGTAATTCGACCAAAAAAAACCTTAGGAATAAAATATGATCCTCTTTGGTCCACATGGATTATATTAATACAATTATTATTCTTTTATTTAAAGAATAGTTAAAAGTGTTAAATTCAAAGTTTAATAACTAAACCATTTTTAATATAGGGTTACACACAATATAAATTCAACTAAAAATATTCATTAGAAAGATAAAATAATTTCATACATAATGGTATTTTATTTTTATTTTTTATACATTATATAATTTAATTTATTTATGACACAATGATGATGCAGTATTTTTGTTATTAATGAAATACTAAAAAAATTGATATTATAAATATCCAAATAAATTTAAATTGAGACTTATGATGAATTAAACTAATTTTTATGTTAGTATTACATGTTAGTGTTGAGTATTTAAGTTTTTTTATGTGATATGGTTTTTATGACTTTCACAAAAACAAAATACCAAATAGTGTCAAAATTGACATAAATTAATTTTTAAAATAAATACTATATTGTTGGTTGACATAGTATTTCTAAAACTCTATGGTTCTGGAAAAGGGATTATATAATATTATATATTTCATTAATGAACCACTTGAGTTTATCTTGGATGTTTTTATTATGTTTATTAACCATATTGTGTAAGAATAAAACAAGACACGGTAAAAGTTAAAATATTTAGCTAAGAGTTAAATCTAAAATATTAGGTTAAAATGGTAACATAAACTTGTATTAAACCTATATTTTGAGATATTTTCTATCCATAACCACCTAAGGATCTAAATAGATTCATTTTGAGCTATTATAAACCTAATATTATTGTATAATAAGTTAATATTTTAATCTTTTCCTCAATTGACCCTCACCCCTCTTATAAAAGGGAACTTCCCCTTCTCTCAAACTCACACCACCAAATCCATTTGTCTCGTCCAAAACCTTACCAATTATCCACAAAAATTCCCTCACATCAACCTAGAGTCCTTAATTTGATCATAAAACCAACATAAGTAGAAATTTTGATCAACTCAAAAGGAAACACCCGAAGAAGAGGTAATAATTTCACCACCCTATTCCAAGTTCTTTACTTCTTCCACTTATTTTTTATTTGTTGTTTCCATACCAAAATAATAACTCCAGGAACTAATACATATTTTGATGTTATTATAAATATGGTACAACCATATTTGGTTTTCTATCCATCCTATAAATGAAAAATTCACCATGCGTGCATACGTACGGTTTACCATCTCCACGTCGTGGTGTAGTTTGTTATTCAAACACATCATTATTTTAATGGGTGTAATAATGAGTATAAATGATTTAAATAATAAGTATAACATGTTAATTATTATTTATATATGATATAACATCCAATTACACACAATTTCACATTCAATATAATGATATTGTCGCTCGAGTGTACATACGGATTGCCGTCTCCACGAACGCGATGGGATTCATTCCCCATCGTAATCATTCAAAAATAATTTTCATTTTATGATTAAAAATAATGATTAAGAACTTAATATCATTCTATATATGAATAAAATACATCCCATTCATAACAAACATGGCTTACGTACCCAATTATATAAAGGAAAACAGATTAGTTAACACCCGAAATGACGATACTACTAAAATATTATTAACAATTCAATATTGGAAGATCATATATGATATCATATTTATGCATATAATTCTTTAATAATATAATAAAAATGATTTAACTACTATAAAAAAGGTTAACATACCCTCGACCAATGAAAATTAGAAGGTAAGGGTTAATTCTACAATCTCTTTACTTATCTGAGGTTGTTAATACGTAAGTATCTACTGAGACCTCTTTAGCATCCACATCTGTATATTCTTAAAAATATAATTCAAAACATTTTTACTATTTACTATACTATGGTTTAAATTCATTTATACCTTCATTTGACCATATATGTTCTGAAATGATTCTTTTCGTCATTTTCCAAAAAAGGTACTTTATGACTTTTTCAACAAAATTAAGGTAAGAATGTCTTTTTTTAACTTATACAGTGGGTGAATCTATTATCTGCTGTCATATCATTTTTGAATATTCCAATAAAAGCTTATAAAAATATTTTCAAAAAAATGTTTTATTTTATAATTATGTGACCTTTAAATGATTTCAAAATAGAAAGAGGTATTTATGTCAAATAGTTTTAATTTCATCTATGTCAACATCCTTTGATGGATTTTAAACTTATTTGAAGTTGATTTATTATGATATAATTATTCCATATTTTGTTGAATGTTGTGTGATATGTTTGACTGTGGATGTGTAATTTTTACACCATTTATGGTTTATGAATAAAGTATTGAAATTTTTTATACTAGTTTTAATATAAATGTTTATGTTATGTTTACACCATTTCATATGAGGAATGCATTGCACTTAGTAAGTGACGGGTGGATCCCTCTATAGCTCCTCGATGCATCAGTAGGATTCATGAGGCAAACTAATGTCTTGGAAAAGGCCTTGAAAAAAATCTTATTTGTATTCTTGCCACAAGGCCTTGATTATGTGGTTATGAAGTCTGGCATTATGCAATCCATCATTATGAAAGTGGCTATTGATATTGCATGTTATTATTCGACTAGTAGAATATCTATGTGAATAAGTAAATGGAATTATTTGACTTTATCTTTTCCATATTATGAATAAGTTTACATTTAAAAGGATTTGGTTTTAGTCTTGTACATTTCCTTAAATGTTTATGCTTATTTATGAAAGTTTCTGCTATATTGTTATCCTTACTGAGCATCTCAGCTCATCCATTTCATATGTTTTATTTTCCCAAGATTCTATGAAGTGTATTATTATTGATAAATAGGGTTATGCTTGGGGATTAATGACATTCTCGAAGGATCATTATGTTGTGTTGTATTTTCTAATGTGTAATGTAACATTCACGTATGTAATATGTTTTCCAAGACTACTAAACTAATAGGTCTTTCGGGGCTTGATTCGTTATAATCATGATAATGTATTAAAATAATGCACCGAATCTATGAAACTAGGGTCGAGGCATTATAGGAATCCTTAGAATAATGGTTCTATATGGGTTATTATTGACCGATAGATGAATTAAATCCATTTCTTCCCAATGTTGGAGTCTTTCAAGGTTGATCCGTTTAGAGATTTATATGTTTGAGAGATATTACTTTTTCATGGGGTTCTATGAAGCATAGTTTTATATCATGATATATATTTTATTTAATGGTTATGGTAAGTCTTGAAAAAGGTACTTGGTAATAAGGTTCTCTAAGTACATTATTTCAACCCATAGGCATGCTAGATATTAGAAAAAACTATTTAGGAGTTGGAGAACATGCGATGGGAATACATCCTAAAATTTTTTGGATCATGGGAGAGTCACTTGGAACTAGTTTAGTTTTTCAATGAAAACTATTATTTTACGACTATTCAGATGGAACCATAAAAGGTACTATATGGTTGGCCATGCATATCACCCTTATGTTTTATAGTGGAGGGTGAGTGAGAGTAGTTTGGATTGAGTCTCATGTAGGAGATCTTAGAAGAGGTTAATTTGATTTATAAATTCATAACTAGAACACATAATATATATAATTTGTATAATGATCGACATAATAGGCATCTTGAGTTTATAGTGGGTGATCAAGTGCTCCATTGGGTGTTTCTGAGATTGGGTCATTGTTGGATATATAATTAGGGAAATTTAGAAACTATGTTTATCAGATCGTTTAAGATTGTAGAGAGGATCAGACCGGTGGGATATCATTTGGATCTTCCACATAGGTATAGTTCTATTCATGATGTATTATATGTATCACATATTTACCATAATCAACCCAACCTTATCATGAGATATATTTCTATGATGTTGAGGTTGAGGTCGATGTATCATTTTAGGAGCATTCAATTCATGTTTTGGATCATAGTGAGGAATATTTTAGTTGAAATAACATGTCATTGGTCCCAGTGTTATGGAATCATATCCATGTTCTAGAGTAAACAATGGAGTGGAAAGAATAAATGTGTGCCTAGTGGCATAACCTTTTCACCTAGGAGGATTAATGATGTTTGGGAGTACAACTCAAGGATGAGTTTTTATAAGGTGTGAGATTCTAAGATCTTGATATTTTTGGTGGCATCTCATAAATATTTTAGGAACATTTCACCTTTTTAATCTCATCTTGGTTGGATCTTCTCTTTAGTTCTTTCAGGAGATTTTTTTCTATGGGGGG
This sequence comes from Viscum album, assembly GCA_963277665.1. Lineage (NCBI taxonomy): Eukaryota > Viridiplantae > Streptophyta > Magnoliopsida > Santalales > Viscaceae > Viscum > Viscum album. Next base: position 224,751,461 of record OY728131.1, on the reverse strand, counting down.
GGGGGTTGGAAGTTAATGATTACTGCACTATTTTCCAAAATGATTCCCTGAACCTAAGAAACCATACACCCTTAGATCGTGGGGTTTTCCAAGTTTTCCGATTGTTTAAAAACTAATGAACCTTTAGGGTAAACCATACAATACTTAGATATTATGGGTTCATGGTTAGGGTGAAAAGATTATGTTATCATGCATCCCATATATGAAACCTAGAACATAGACTTTTAAGCACCAAAAATTAAATAAAAAATTCACTAACCACCGTGTTTATATCCCTAATCACCCCAATTTAAATAAAAAGGTTTTCCTTTCTCTTGGAGTCTCCTAATAGAATTTCTAGGCTCCTCAAACATCTTATCTTATGAATCAATGATCTAGTGGAATAATTGACTCTCCTTCGATATGTGATATATTCCTTGATTTTGTTCATATATATCATATATTTATCTCCCTTTAGAGATGAATGATTTCAGCCATTTATGATGGTATATATCTAGGTTTTAATGGAATTTGATTTTTTGGATATTTACCCTTGGTTTTGATCTTATATGTCCTTTACTGTTGTCAATTAGTCTGTTCTACCTTAAATTAAGGGATAAGTATTGGAGGTCATTCATCAACGTTCCTAATGTAGGTGGCCTATATGATATTTCCCATAGTATTAATTCTTTATTCATGTATGAAATGGTTCCATTTCATTTTCTACTTGAATCATTTTTTATTAAGAAATGTGAATTGAAACCTACCCAAATTGTAAGACCCTTCACAGACCCCATTGGGTCCATTAGATATTTTGAGACCAGACATGATTAAAACCAATAGGATATGAAAATTATACTTGAAATGATAATCATGAAATATAATAGGTGAAATAGAAGGTTTACTGAATTAAACTAAAACCGTATTTCATGTTTTGATATTGTTATTCAATGGGTTGTTTGGATTATCCTTGAATGAATAATGGGTTATGAGATAATTTATGTGTAATGTGATAAGTGATGGAATTTTTCATGTTGGTAATTATGTGGAAAATTAAAGAAACATGGTTATGATTGATAGATGAAATGGTAAATTATGTTTAGGATTGTTAATAAATGGGTTATTAATGTGGAACAATGATGTATATATATATATATATATATATTTCTCTCTATGTGTGTAAAGGTGAAAAATTTGTAGACGGTGAATAACTAATTATCCAAGTGCTCACTGGGTGACATAATACAATTCTAGGCCTTTGATGAGTTAATTCAAATTTTTATGGGACTAGTTCTCCTGGTACATGATATTTTGGTTCCAGACTAATGCTCTAAGTACCCATGATATTGATGTTGGGGTGATGCTTCAAGTACCTGAGGCAATGATATATGACTAGCAATCTATGTTTCCATGATAATGGTACCCATAATGATGCTTCATTGTACTTAAATGAAGATTGAGTTAATTTGAATAAAAAAATCCCATGAAATAATGAATTTATAAATCCACATACTAGATGGTTCATACACCATCATGGGCCACTGAGGCATGATTGGTTGGGGTTTCATCATGAACATGTGGCTAATATTGTTAACTAAAGAATAATAAATTTGAAACCAATTTACTTTAATTTTTTTTTCCTTTTCTTCTATGTAAAACTACATTTATGGTTATAAAATGGATATTGATTTGTACTCTATTAGTGTTGGCCAAATGAGTTGTACCCACACCCCACTCAGTCCACTAACTGGTACCTGATAGGAATTTATGTTTTCTAGATAGGAGAAGGTTAATATCCATATCATAGATGTCTGAGTTGAGATACAAGATGGAGGATGGATGAGGTAAGTAGAAAATTTATTTTCCAACTCTTTGTAGTTTCTAGTTTGTCTTTATTTTGGATTTTTATTAGGCACATAACACAAATACGGAATGATATATTTATTATTTTTTGGTATTTTTTTTTCTATTTTGGGGTTATCATTTGATGTTTCATCCTTTTTGGTTATTTTTTATCAGTATATTTGTGATTATAAATTGATTTACTATGTTTCATTTCTTTGATAAATATTCTATAATCTCCCAATGATTCTTTTTAGACCCTCTCTTCTAGTTGGTATCCTATAGCGTATGGGGTGGAATTCTTGAGGTCATGTAATGAAATGGATTAGTGAACTATTATGTGACACCCATGTCAGAATGTTACAATTGATCTTTATACACCATTGAACAAAGGCTTTTGGTTCTATCTTTGGTGATGCGTCGACTGTAGGATCTAATCATTTGTATAGTTGTAGATTGGAAGTGGTTTAACATGATTTTACTCTAATAGATGTATGTGGTTTGAAATTAACCACGTTTATCACTCCATTATAAATGAGGTGGGTCTGATTTAATGGAAGGTTGTGAATTTTCAATGAAAATCTGGCATTTCCATTATAAGCATGTCCAGCTAGGGTTCAGCCATTTCGATAAAATCAAGGGCAATAATAACATACACATATGTATCAAATATTTTGTTCGGAATGTTTCTAGGAAAAATGGATGTGCTTTGATAGAAAATTCTGATGGTTTAAGTGCTATGACTTAGAATGGAATCTTGAATGATAATATTAATGATGGGAATATATAATGAACCATTCTATTCATACATAAATATTAGATGTTGATAAATTTATATTTAATATATTGTTGAAAAACTCTTTATGATTATATAAGTTTTGTGTGTTTGGATATTACTTTCCAATATTCTTATTTTATGAATTATTTTCAAAATCTCTAATAAATATCATCAATCATGATACTGTTCATCGGAATACCTCATTAAAAACTATCTTGATTATGTGGGAAAAGGAAACATATGAAATTTTGAGCTCAGATTCCAACTAAGGGTAAGAATAGGAGATATCAATTAGTAATCATATGAAATCATAAGATAATCATAAGGGTATAATATCATGAACATAAAATACAATGTTAATACTGTATGTGATAAATTTCATAAAACATGAGTTATGAGATATAACATTACCATTTTGAAGTACATTAATTATAAGTATGATAAACCACCACAAGTCAATCCTGATCAATATTTACTTTTCATAAATATCTGTGGAATTATCATAAGTATATAAACTTATTTTCTTTATAGTAGAGTATAATTGTAAATGATATCATAGTGGAATTGGTTCACTCCACAATCCATCCTAGTATTCTAGGTTCACTCCAAGACTATCATAGTGGACATAGTCCCTTACTAGACAGGTTTCACTCCCCATTCTAGTACTATTAATATCATGAGATATAAATCTTTACCCAATAAATTGGAGAAATGTATAATTACCTCACATCACACAATTAATATCGTAATTTTTTTATCACAATATCATAAATCATTCATCATATCATAACCCATAAAATAAATGTGTTTCATAGATATTTCATCATAACATAACTCCTGGAAATAATTGGGATTCATAAAATTCATGCCATCATAAATACAAACCGTCTATATAAATAATAAGTATGGTATCCATGGATCATAAACCTAGTACATCATAAGTAACATAAAATAAAAATATATTAGATGAAAGACTATTTTAAGAGATCACTTGGAATAATTCTTGAAGAAAATATCATTTCCATTATTAAATAATTTATTTATTCAAAATGAAATTAAATTATTAAGGAATGTTTTTTGAATAGTACCGAAAAAATTATAAATTAATCTTAAAATAATTAAGGAATCATGATGATGGATAAATATACTCATTCCATATAAGTTGAAAATAACATTCCTTCAATATCTTTTTACAAGAAAAGTCACAAAGAGCCTTGTATAAAAAATAACAAAAATGATTCTTTTTAAAACCTTTATTAAAAACCCAAATAATGGGAAAAGTAATTTTAAACTATTTTATAAGAATAATAAAAACCATCTTGATTTTATTTTATAAAACCTAGACATTTAATATAAAAATTACATAGTTTATTCTTAAACCTAAACAATCCCAAAAAATGATGAGATTGTGAAATAAACCCTTACCGCTTTGGTAACATTTGAATAATAATCCCCTGGAAAGTAAAAATATAAAATGGATACGTATATCCTATTATTTTCATGATAAGATTCATAAAATAAATTCATTGGTAGTTCATACACCATAAAAAATAAACAAGTTGTGTACAAGGCATGTGTCCCACAGAAATAAAAGTGAGATGAAAATCCATTACCTTAGGTCAAACTTCATTTAAAATTTCCATAAAGACATATGTTATATATATATATATATATATTTAGTAAAAATATATTAATGAATCATTTAAATGATTACTATATCATATTTATTAATTATATATATAAATTTAATGTCACCCATAATGATAGAGACGAAAAATGAGTTACACAATTCATGGAGGCGGTAGGTCATACATACAGATAAATATTATATTCAATTTTTAATGGATAGAATGAAATAAAGGTAAATATTAATTCAAATTCCCAGAATATATATTATATCATGAACATAATAGATATTCATCATATCCATCCTCCTTACGATCCATGTAAAAATTGAAATGAAAAATGATTCATATCACTATTTTGAGGTGGTAGTCAACAGATAACCACGAGCGATGTTATCAGTTTCCAAAAACCTGGAAGGAAAAAAGGTAGATATTATATTATAATTTAATAATTATAATTATGTTATAGATTTATTATATAATCATTTAATACATCAAAATACCCATCCATAAATTTTTTTATGAAAAATGAATTGTATCACTACGTGGAGATCGTAAGTCATACCTGTGAATTAGGGATAATGTCACTTCATGTTTGATTGGAAAGAGGGTTTATATTGATGTTTTAATAATCATAATAATATTTAATAATATTTAGTATAAATAAGATATTATTTTATGATAAATATCATTGATTTTGAGTAGTTAAAGAAGTTTAGAAAAAGAAATTTAATGCCAAGGGTGATTACATATTTTTTGAGATAAATCTCTTATATATCCTCTAAAGGGATTTATGGATGGTCTTTTGGGAATACCAACACATATATGAATAGTATAAAAAAATTTAGATGATAATTTTTTAGGTTATGGTCGAGCTTTAGGGATCAATGTGGTGTAAATTAATGACGGAGGAGGGGCCCATTTGTAATTGAGGTGAGGGGCACCTTTGTGTAATGGACCAGACCCTCCTGGTCCATTACATTGCCAAATTATGGTGTTCGGGGTGCCCAAGACCCCATCAGTGAGTTGTGAAGGTGGCAGTGTCAGTGGAAGGGTTTCCCCAATTGGTGTCACATCGATCAGTGAGTCACCTAGGGGTGAGACCTGTGTCATCGATCAGTGCCACGGGGGGTTGTCGGGGGTCGCTTTCCCCAATTTTACTGTAACGAATCCTTTAAGGATTAATACATCTTTAATGTAGTTTTAGTCCATTTTAAAGTCCATAAATTATTTTCTAAAACCCAAGAGTGGGGAGACCCTCGATGGACCTAAACTGTGTGTCGTTGTTATGCATTTCACTCTATTTAAATGAAATCCTTTATCTCACAAATGTTATGGACACCACTCCAATAAGAATTATTAAATAAAAATTTATTACTCCATGTGAAAGCATCCAAAAACATGGTAAAACCATAATCTGACTTTATAACAATTCATGTTTTCATATCCCGTAACTCCAGGATCTCTCCATTTATCGCACAATGTTTTTTTTATTCTTGGATGGTCTCCATTCCTTTCCTTGGTGCGTTTGGAGTCCCTCTTACCGAGGATAGCTAGTCGCCTATGTTGGATTATTTCCTACCCACTCTTGGACTCCTTGGAGTTATTCCCTTCAAGTCTCGCATCCCCTATTTTTCAAATGAGGAGGTAACGTCAATCCTTGATCAACTAGTTAGGGATTTCCTTCGTCTCTCTTTACTGTGTATCATGCAGGATGGGTATGATAATGTTCCTTTAGGTATGGATGGAACTAAACCATAACCAAGATAATAAATGGTTTTTAATAATCAAAGTGTTGAATTTGATGATGATGCTACTTTATTCTTGTATCTTCCTTTATAGGATGTGAATTGTATGGGCCTGTGTCTACTGAAAATCATGGTCGTTTGAGGTTCTTTATTTTGCTATAATGAACCTCTATTTTCCTAGATAATCCTGTTAATGAATGGTTATGATATGGAATCTAGTAAATCAAATAAATTTGGTTGATTAAATGAATTCACAATGAAAAATAATCCTTGTGTGATAACCCCGGTTAACCAAACAGAAAAATGGAACTTAATGAATGATTTGGTAATATCTAGAAAAAACATTCTTGCTCTATTCTGGTGATATGTGTAGTGGCTCTACTAGATGCCATGTGGTGTGACATGGATGGGGATAGGATCGCCTATTGTTCAGTTGTTGTTTGTGGACCTGAGGCTATGTGGGGCCATAGGATGGGGCTTGGTTTGGTCCCAGTACTTCGAGGGAGCTCACTGATTCCTTTCTGTTGTTGTGACTTTACAAGAGAACCGGGTTTTAATGCCTAAATTACTACTTACATGTTATTAAATCCTTGGATTGTGGCTATTCCTGTTAGTTTAATGGTAGTGAATAATTATATAAAAATATTCACTATAAAATGATAAGAAGAATGGGTTCAAGGGGCAATTATTTTTTTGGGATGAGTTGTGCTCGAGTTATGGTTGTTGTGTTTTGTATGAATGAATAGTAATGAGGGTGTTTGTGTAAGAGCTGGATTTTGGACACATAGGTTGGGATGAGCTCTTTTTTACCTATATGTATAAAATTATTTCTTATGTTTCTTAATATCACCCCACCAATGTTGTGAAAAATATGTCGAACACCCCCATTTTATGGAGGAGGGTGTTTTCCCCAACACTCTTATGAGTGGATGGTTATTAGCTTCATTTATGATCCCTCTAAAAAGTATCCCAAGACTCTTGTGGTAGGATGTGATGGCTTGAGTTCCATTATAGACCAATATTCTTTGGGAATGGTGGTTTTGGTGTTTGGCCCAGGTGTGTAGGGGTGGGTTTGTTTCCCAAGTACCTTCCGGATGAGGACTAGGTGTCTTCGGGTGTGGCGATAGTTGTTCTGGCCCAGGTTTCTATTGGTGTGGTTACGTAGGGTTGTGGTGGACCTAGTGTATGTGGGCGAGATGTATGGTTATGGTGGACTACATGGTTGCTGTTGGGGTGGCAGTGGTACTGCACTGAAAATGGTTGGGAGATCTAACATGTAAGATGTCTTCAATAACTAGTGGGAAAGTGGTCGAGGTACCCAAATGTCGATGTGCTATTACTATTACATTACCTGACTTTTGTTATTTGGGGAGTGTAACATTGTGAGGCTGGGTGGATAGTTTCTTTTCTAAGTCTTTTGGTTATCTCTATTTTCTCAAGGGGCATTAGACTATCTCCCCCCTTCTACATGAGAGCATTTGTATTTCCATTCCGAGTAAACATATATACTCACCCTGCGTATATAAAACCGATTTCTAGTTTCTAGGAGGACATCGAGGACCGTGCAGGATAGTATTAACTCAGAGTTTGGGATAGTTTCCATTTCTTTTTTATTTCTTTTTTTAATTTCCTTTTGGAATTTTCTTGTACTTGTATGGGTTTATCTTAGACCAAGTATATGAGAATGGATTTTTGCTTTGATTTTTCCATAGGTTTTGGAGTTGTTTGTGGTTTTACCATCGTATCTCTTCATCCTACTAAATAAAAAGGGTAATGCCTTTTATATTACGTGTGATTCTATACCCCTGGTTCCATTCCCCACTTTGGGGCCCATTGACGGCCAGACTCAGGGGTAATTATCTCACTTTATACTTTAGGAATGAAGGTTCTAACTGTTTGTTATCCCTTCCCTCATCTCGGTGAAGGAAATTTATGATAGAATGGTTTCAATGGTGATTGTTGAGAGATAGCATGGAGCTCAGGGTTTGGCATAGTAAGGATTGCATGGGATGGTAGGTAAATATTGTTAGGAAATCTTGGTGTGTGAAATAGTCCAGGGAAGACCAGCTAGGACACAGAATTTTAGGGCCCCCTGTGATATGATGTAAGGAATCTTGACCTACAAAATGACCAAGTGAGGCTACACTGATTGTAGGGTAGAAACCATTAGAAATTTATATCCATCATAATGAATTTTGGTCTAATGTGTTCTAAGAATTTTGAGAATTTAAATAAAAAACATGTTTAAGAAAAATATAAAAGAAATATTCTACCCAACTCAAGCTTAGGCATTCCTTGTCTACCATGCAGCTATGGAAATCAGACGATGACTATGAGTAGTGTGGGAGATTAATTCTCAAGAGGATAATATGACTGATTAGTGGAGGACTGATCAAGATGAGGAGGATGAACAGTGGAAGAAAATTCTTCATGCCTTTCAGCGGTAGACCCTCGGGAAGTACGGGGACATCATATCTGAAGATGCTTCCTTGTCTACCTGCACCTTGTTTCATTCAAGAGCTTCACACTCCTTTATTACACCTGGACTAGAACATTCCTTGGCCCTAGACATAGAGAGACTCTCCATTCCCGTGGTGCTGAGTACGCTAGTTGGGGGTCATACTGTCCTATTTTCTATTTGTTGAGGATGCATACTAATGTTGTGGCCGCATAAGTCTAGTGGGGATCTTCTTTTGCTGCAAATCCTGCCATATGATGTCATCATAGGAATCAACTGGCTATTTTCTGTGCACAATGTTATTCAATTATTCCAGATAAGAGTCATGTTCTCTGATGATGATGGCCATCATGTGGATTCTGTTGGAAAACATTATTTCTAGGAGGGGCACTGAAAAGTGGATCCCCTTCTTTCCTTGTTAGCTGAGATGTTAGTGGAGTCAGCAGATATAGAGAAGGTGGAAGTTGGAGGGATTGTCATTGAATTTATGGAAGTATTCCCTTGAGAGGTGGTGTCTTTACCCCCTCGACGTCATGTTGAGTCCATGATATACTTTCAACCTGGTGCCTATCTGATTTTGATTACACCCTATCAGATGGTTCCTTTTGAGTTGCGGGACTTATAGATTCAGATTGACGATCTTATGGAGAAGGGTTTTGTCCGAAAAAGCACATCACCATGGGGTGATCCATTATTGTTTTAAAAGAAGGAAGATGGTTGTCCCAGGATAGAAATAGAGTATCAAATGCTGAACCAGGTGACGATCAAGAACCATTACCCCCTCCAGAGGATAGAAAACCTTTTTGATCATTTTAAGGGGGCATGATGGTTCTACAAGATCGAGCTTTAGTCTGGATACCACCAACTGAGGATGAAGGAGGGTTAAATCTCAAAGAATACCTTTAGGTGAAGATATGGGCACTTTGAGTTTGTGGTCATGCAGTTCGGCCTTACGAATGCACCCGCCATGTTCATGGGACTCATGAAATCTGTATTCCAAGAATATACGGACTGGTTCGTAGTTGTGTTTATTGACTACATCCAAATATACTCAAGATCATAGGATTATCATGCCGAGAACTTGAGGATGGGTTTTGAGGTCCTCTGACAGCACCAGCTCTATGGGAAGTTATCCAAGTGCAAGTTCTAAACACGAGAAGTGCACTTTTTTGGACACGTGGTGTCTCTCAAAGAAGTAACATTTGATCCGTCAAAGGTTGAAAAGGTTTTTTTTTGGGAAACACCCGAGAATGTGAATAAGGTTTATAGTTTCTTGGTTCTAGCAGGTTACTACCAAAGATTCGTGCCCAACTTCTCCCAAGTTTTAGTAACTTTAACATCCCTGAAGAATAAGGACTAGGCTTTTGTATGGAGCGAGCAGTGCCAGGAAGCCATCCGTTACCAGAAAGGGAAGTTGGTTAGTGCCCCATTGTTGAGGATTCTAGAAGAAGGGGTGACATTTGAGGTGTTCGGTGATGATTTAGGACAAGGGTTGGGGTTTGAAATGATGCAAAAAAGAGGGTCATCTCTTATGGGTCTAGATAGTTATGCCCCCATGAACGTAACTATGCCACCCATGATCTGGAGCTTGCATCGATTGTGTTCACACAAAACTTGTCATAGAATTACCTCATCAGGGAGAGAATTGTGGTATTCACACATCACAATAGTTTGATGCGTATCTTTACCCAACGGGACCTGAACTAGCGACAATGATGGTGGATGGATTTTCTTCAGGACTACAACTTCGTTATCTCTTAAACTAAAGGTAATGGTAATATTGTGGTTGATTCCTTGAGAAGGAATTCATAGAGGGAAGATGTTCAAGAATTTGATGATGCCTTAAAGGAAATGGAGGAGTTGGATACCTTACACCTGGATGCAAGGTTGAAAGGTGGTAGAGGTTTTCTGTTTCAGATGACAGTGCAATCCTATCTATTGCAGTAGTTGGAGGAGTCTCAGTGGGGATACATAGAGAGTGAAGTGATGAGCGATCGGGTTGACTAAGGCAATGCTCTGGAAGGGTGGTCGGAGGATGGCCAGAATTAAATGAATTTCTAAGGGAAGTTGTTCATCCTAGTAGAAATGCTCAAAAGTGTTCTTGGTGTGTTCTAAAAATCACCCCTGGAAGTACACCCAAGAGTTTCCAAAATGTACTGAGGCTTTAGGTGTCAGTTTTGGTGGCCTGGGGTGAAACAGGCAGTGGTGAGGTTCATGGAAAAGTGGCTTGTGTGTCTATAGGTGAAGGCTAAGCACCCTATTCTAGGTGGTCTGTTCCAACCTTTAGATGTCCCTGAGTAGAATTCAGAAGAAATATCGATGGATTTCATCATGGGAATACCAAAGGTTCTAGGAGGCTATGATACTATCTGGGTAGTGGTTGACCGGGTGACAAAATCAGATCACTTCCTAGAAATCAATGAGTCGAGTGTAATGGGTACCTTAGCAAAGAGGTACATGGATGAGGGAGTGTATTTTCATGGAGTTCCATGGTCCATAATATCAGATCACAATACACGGTTTGGATCACAGATATGGAAAGGATTGCAACATGATTTTGGAACCCACCTATGCATGAACACTTCTTTCCACTCCTAGATGGATGTGCAGACATATCGAACCATCTAGATATTGGAGGCTATGTTAAGAGCATGTGTTTTGGAGTATGGGGGACCATGGGTATAACACATGCCTCTGTTGGAGTTTTCCTACAACAATATATATCACTCTACCATTGACATGGCTCTGTTTGATGCCCTGTATGAGAGGCCATGTCATTCGCCAGTGTGCTGGACTAAGGTTGGGGAGGCAGTTGTTCATGGCCCAGAGGTAGTGCAGAGGACAATAAATAACATTCATCTTGTCCTTGAGAGGATGAAGGTAGACCCAAACTGGAAGAATTCGTATGTCTATCGTTGGAGGAGGCCCTATAGTTTGATGTTAGAGACCATGTGTTCTTGAAGGATTCCACTTATCGTAGGAAACAATGGTTTGATAGGGGAAGTAATATTTCTCCCAGGTTCATTAGATCTTCAAGGTGTTCCAGCGGGTTGGAAAAATGGCTTATAAGCTGGTGCTACCACCGTCACTATAGAGGGTGCACGACGTCTTCTATGTGACTCAGCCCCATCAGAATCTACATGATGATTCACATGTCCTTGACTGGGTAAAGCTAGATATCGAGGATGGTACAACATTTATAGAGAGACTATTAAGGATTGAGGATCATATGGGGAAGGTACTTAATGGATGAAACATTCCCTTGGTTCATGTGTTATGGAGGTGTGGTGACCTTGAGGAGAGTACCTGGGAATGGGAAGCATAGATGCACACATAGTACCCAGAGAAGTTTTGAGTTGTGTTCTCTTTTGTTTTGTACTTATTTGTGATGTAGTTCTAGAACTTGTTAACTATGAGATGGGATGTTTCTCTTGTTCTCTGAATGCGTGTGAAGAGTCATGACTATGGGGAGGGGAGGTCTTAATCCCTAATAAAGATGCAATAATGGGGATGCGATTAAACCCATGAGGGAGAGTCATCGCCACCCAAAGTGATAGTATCCTGACATAGAAGATGGGACTTCTTAATCCATATGACTAGACAGTGTGACCTTGGTATGTTTGTGTGGTTACCTCAGGGATGGGAGCGATAGTGTATCCATAGTTTTTCAGGATATAGATGAGGGAGAGGTGTTCCTAGAGATCGAGGTTTGTTCCATCTTTTTGACAACTATAGGGTGGTTTGGCCACGAGAGGCATCTTTTGAGGTGGTTATTCGGACCCTTCTCTTTTCTTCAGATTTAGTTTCGATTCTCAAGGACTAGAATAGTTTTAGAGGTATATGATGTAATGGCCTGGACCCTCCTAGTCCATTAATTTTTCACATTCTGGTGTTTGGGGTGCCCTAAACCCCATCAGTGAGTTGTGAGGGAGGCGGTGTTGGTGGTAGGGTTTCACCGTGGTGTCACAGATCGTTGTCATGGGGGGTTTTCAGGGGTTGCTTTCTCCAATATTCCCGTAAAGACACCTTTAAGGTTTAATATTTCTTTAAATTAGTATGAGTCCATTCTAAAGAGCATAAATGATGTCCTAATCCCAAAGAGTGGTATGACCTTCGATGGACCCAAACTATGTGTCGTTGTTACATGGTTTCCTCTGTTTAAATGAAATACATTAACTCATAGCTATTATGGCCACCTCTCTAATGGTAATTTTTAAATAATAATTTATTCCATCAAGTGTAACCATCCAATAGCATGGTAAAACCATGATATGCCATTAAATTCATTGATGTTTTCATATCACGTAACTCCAGGATCTCTCCATTTATCGCATAGAGTTTCTTTCTTCTTCTTGGATGGTCTCGTTTCCTTTCCTTGGTGCGTATGGAGTCCCTCTTAATGAGGAAAGTTGTGAACCCATGTTGTACCCTTTCATACCGAATCTTGGAGTCCATGGAGTTCCTCCCCTAAAATTCATGCATCCCCAATTTTGGGTGTGAGGAGGAAACGTCGATCCTTGAGCTACTAGGTCGGGTCCTCCTTCATCTCCCTTTACTTTGTATCATGAAGGGTGGGTACGATATTGTTCTTTTGAGAATGGATGAAACCAAACCTTAAATAAGATAATAAATGGTTTTTAAATAATCAAGGGGTGTATTTTATAGTGATGATGCTGTATTGTTTTATCTTCCTTTATTTGTTGTGAATTGTATGGGATTGTGTCCACTAAAAATCATGGAAGTTGGTGGTCCTTCCTTGTGAACTAATGAACCTATGTTTTTCTAGATAATATTATGATTGAATGGTTGTAATATGGAAACTAGTTAATCATGTAAACATGGTTGATTAATTGGATGTCCAATGAAAAATAATCCTTGTGTGATCACCCTGGTTAACAAATCAGAAAGAAGGAACTTAATGAATTTTGTGGTAAAATCTGGAAAAAAACATCCTTACTCTTTTTTGGTGGTATGTGTGGTGGCTCTGCTTGATGTTGTGTGGGGAAATGTGGATGGGGATAGAATCCTATATTGTTTAGTTGTTGGTTGTTTACCTGTGGCCATGTGGGGCTATACGATGGGGCTTGGTTTGGTCCCAATACTTCGAGGGATCTCACTGATCCCTTTTTTTGTGACATTACAAGAGAACCAGATGTGAATGCTTAAATTACAGCGTGGATGTTTTTAATTCTTTGGATTATGGCTATGACTCTTAGTTTCCCGGTAGTGAATAATTATTTAAACAGAATCACTTGAACATGATAACCAGAATGGGTTCAATGGGGAATTGTTTTCCAAGGATGAGTTTTACTCTGGTTGGGGCTATTTTTTTTGTATGAATGAATAGTAAAAAGGGTGTTTGTGTATGAGATGGTTTTAGGACCCTTTGGTTAGGATGAGTTCATGTTTACCTATATGTATAAATATAGTTCTCATGTTTCTTTTTTGCACCTCACCCATGTTGAGAACTTCATGTCGAACGCCCCAATTTCATGGGGGAGGGTGTTTTTCCAAAGCTCCTCTGAGTGGCTGGTTATTAGGTCCTTTTCTTCTCCATCTCTTGAGTATCCCAATAATAATTTGGTAGGTTGTGATGGCTTGGGGTCCATTATAGCCCAAGATTCTTCAGGAAGGGTGGTTGTGGTGGTTGGATTAAGTGTGTGCAGGTGGGTTTGTTCCCAAGTGTCTTTAGGATGAGTCCAAGTTGTCTTCAAGTGTGGTGGTGGTTGTTCTAGAATAGGTGTCTACGAGCAAGGTTATGTATGGTCATAGTGACCTAGGTGTCTGCTGGAGAAAAGTATGGTTGTGGTGGCCCACAAGGTTGTTATTGGGGAAGCATTGGGAATGCAGTGAAAATGGAGGGGCAAGTCTAACACGTAGAGTGTCTTAAATAAATGGTGGGAAAGTGTTACAGGATACCCAAATGTCTATGTTCTATTACTATTACTTTACCTAACTTGATTTATTTGGGGAGTGTTCCTTGGTGAGGCTGGGAGGATAGCTTCCTTGCTACATGTTTTTGTTATCTCTATTTTTTCATGAGGAATTAGATTGTCTCCCCACATATTCACCAGAGCTTATGGTTTCCTAACCGAGTATACCTGTATACTCACCCAACATATATAAAACAAATTTTAGGTTTCTAGGAGGACATCAGGGATAGTGTAGGATTGTATTAGCTCATATGTTTGGATAGTTTCTGTTGCAGTTTCTTTTGGTACATTCCCTTTGGAGTTTCTTGTACTTATATGGGTTTGTCTTTGATCATACATATGGGAATGTGATTTGGATTTACATTTACCTTCCGTTTTGGAGTTTTTTTAGATTATACCACTGTATCTCCCAATCCTACTAAATAAAAAGGGTAATTACTTCCATATTACCTGTGATTCGATACCCTTGGTGTTAGTAGCCACTCCAGGGCCAATTGAATGTAGGACTCAGGGGTCATTATCTCTCCTTCGACTTGAGTAAGGAAGGGTCTGGAATTTTTCTATCCCTTCCTTCATCTCGGTGATGGTGTGTCCTGACACTTTGGAATTTTAAAAATGATTAAATTATAATGTGACTATTCTATAGAAAAGTACTTCCAAATGACCTATAAATTCATATAGTATAAAATTAAGACCGTATATTTATCCTTTTGTCCTTAATTATTTTTTTTTGTTTCTTAAATAATTTAAGAAGATATTTTTTCATAAAATATCATTATTGTCAATTTTAACACTATTAATTACTTTGAATTTAATAACATCAGAAAAGAATAGAAATTAGAACCTAATATTTTAATAAATACCTAAAAAGACATATTTTTCTATAAAATTCTTTTATAAAATAAATTATCTCAAATTATAATACATTTAATATTTTAAATTTCATTTAATTTATTTTTCCATTAATTGAATAATTCCTACTTCAACGTCATGTAAATATTTATGTTGTAAATTTTTCCCTAAAAATAAAAAATATATTTGTATGATAAAGAAAAATATTTGATATTTATAAATAATATTTATTAGAAAAAATATCTTCTGGATAACACCAACTTAAAATACTATTTTTATTAAATAAATAGTGTGATATGTTAGACTTTTAATGAAATAAAAAACTATAAAGATTGTAATATAATCTAAATAGTCTCAAAAGGTGATAAAACTGATCATTGGAAGATTATTTATTAAATTAACTAATAAAATAAATTTTATTAATGTTTTGGTGTTATTTAATAGTCCTTATCAATTTTTTAAACCTATGTTACCTGATTTACCCTTATTATACTAATAAAATTACAATAGTTACCATTCCTAATGATACAAAATAAAAGGAATCTATTTTAAAAATTTGTACACACTATAAAAAATAAATTAATATTTTTAATATTTATCTCAAAAAATTTGTATAATTTAATTTAATATTAATCCCACAAAATGTAATGAAAAGCAGTTTTCTGGGAAAAAGTGTTTTTAAGCCAAAAAATATACCTTTACCAAAATAAGGTACACTAATTATTAGAATATAATTATTTATATTATTATAACTAAATAGTAAATAAATTAATTTTAAATAAAATAAAATTCATAAAAAAAATTTAATATAATGAAAATGGATGTTTAATAAATATCATTACCTTTGCACAATTCATTGGAAAATGAATCTTTTAAAAATTCAAAAAAAAACATCCCAATATAATTATAACATAACGAATTTAAAAATAAAATTAATTTTTTTAAATAAATTTTCAAAAACATTAATAAGTTAATTATAATATTTATTAATAATAAAAAACAATTTTAGGGGAAAATGTATTTTTGAATATTAATTAACTTTACTAAAAATTAAATGACTATTTTTTAATAATTTAGTAATATATTTATATTGAGTAATAAATTTTTATATATTTCATAAATTCGTAAATAATATTCTTACTCTACCATTAACATCTTGGTTATAACTATCAAATTAAATAATAATATTTTTATAGTATATCACAATTTGTTTAAACTCAATGTTTCAAGTAATAGAATCAATTTAAGAAATAAAATTATATAAATATGATTATTTTATAAAATTGCTGGGTGTAAAATTATAACCCCTCTAATAAATTACAACCTTGTAATTTAAACTTATGGTCAGTAATCCAAGGATTTACATTTGAAAATTCCTTTGAAGAAACCCAGATCATAAATAGGGTAAATCAATATCTTGGTCTAAAATATAGAAAGAGAAGTAAAAATTTCATCTTGGATTACATATACTATGTCACACCTCGGTTTTTGTTTTCACCATTTTTTCGGTTAATTTTTGGATCCTGGTTCCTCTCTCGAGATCTGGGTGTAACTAGGTTTGGAATTTGAGTTGTTTATTTGTCTATTTAGATAATGAGGTTATTCCTCAATTTATTTAAGATTTCATTGTGAAAATTTGTTTTTTTTTCATTGTAGTAGCCTACACATTGTTGGTACACTGTTTGGTAAACTATGCGGCATAGCGTAGTTAACCATGCGATGAGTGTTGTAAATTGGACAGCTTATACCACATGGATTGTGCATGGTAAGTCATACCATGCGAGATGGTCACATGGTCAGTCCCTATTGGGAAGCATCTACTACACGGTTGCCGAAAATATTGGTAAACTATGTGGATAAACCATGTGAGTTTACCAGATCTTAAATTTGATGAAATTTTATCTTTAACCTCGAGATATTTCTAACAAAAAAACTACCCCTTTATCCTTATATTGGTTCATGCGACCCTAATGGGACCATCCTCTTGTTCTCTAGGGGTTTTTCCCTATCCTATGGTGAATATATATTGATTCATCACAGTTTTGGGCTACATCATCAAGCTAATCCTCATACACTGTCCTCCCTCTTCCACTTTGTCCCATTTTCTCTTGATATCTATTTCACCCATGGTCATGTGGACCTATATTTTTCGTTTCCCTTCATTTATGTTAGGGGTTTTGTGGGTTTAAGGTTCCTCTTCTTAAATCTTTGCTTTTGGAACCATCATTATGCTATTTTTGGAATGTGTTGTCATTGAACCATGAAATTGAGGTAGGTTTCCGGTTTCAAATACCTTTATAATTTAATATTCTTTGGTTTCATGATTTTCAAACCTCTCTTGAAGGATAAATAATGATATCTAACCTTTGAAACAATTTTTTTGGTGTTTTTAGTGGTGATTTCATCCTTGTTATGTGATGAATGGAATTGTTTTGTTAAATATTACACACCTAGTTTTTTCTATAATGGATGGTTATATTTTTCATGTGCATTGTTTTATTATGACTTTTTTGGAATTTTAAATTTATTTATGATGTTTGAAATGATGATTTTGCTTCATTAAATGGGTTTTCAAAGTGGTTTTTTATTTGAAGTATGGTTTCTTAAATAATGATTGTAGCCCATTTGGAACATGTATATAAGTAATTAAAATATCTGGAATAAAAACTCTCATTATACAATCCTATTTCCCTATTATATATATATATATATTTAATTGGTGGTATTTCCTCACTGTATAACTCTTGTGACCAATTTACATTCTATGGAATGGGAGATCCGTATAATGGAATCCTTTGTGACCTATGAGTTATGTGGAAAGAGGTTGGTCATTGGGGTGACTCAGGTGATGGATATTGTTTGAGTTAATATATGTCTGCATGTGATTTTATACTTGATTGGAATCAATTTAATCACCCTCTTCTTTATACATTTTTATATGGGAACCTAGGAATGTGAGCTGATTTTTTGAGAATGATTGTTTCACTAATTTGATTACGCCCTAGATATTAGCCCATAAGAGGTGATATATTTTGTTATTATTGCTCTGGGATTATGCCCCATGGTTTTTACTAGGTAGGGCATGGCTGGGTTTGTGGGTTTTTTGATTGTAATCATGATAGGAATGCTTTCTAAGATGATTTAACATGCAATTTTTTTATAGATTATTCACGAGATCCTTTGTTTCATCGAGGTATATTGGCCCTTAGTTTCTTGTACAAAAAGATTGCTTTATGTTGTTGGTTGGATACTATTGTATGATTATTTCCATTTCCATTTTTGTATGATTTTTATGATCCCTCTTTGGTAGTGTCGATTTATTCCCAAAATGTAAAATTGACTAAAATTGTTTCATAGAAAAAGGTTTTGGAAATGATTTTTACTCCTTATATCTTTTATAAATAAAATATACTCTTTCTATTTTGAAATTTTCGTGGTTCCTCCTTGGAGAAAATTTCAGTACAATTTGGTAGAAAGTGAAGTGGACCTTGTTTTTCTTTAAAATGGGTTATGTATGAACAAATATTACATTTATATATTATATTTCAAACTTTAAATTAATGATTCTTATTTTAATTTATGTGCATAGGGAATAAATTTTGCGAGCATGCCTAGTGAGTTTTAATACTTAGACCTGTAGTTTCTTCTTTTATTATCCATTGGTGTAGGATCATATTTTTATCTATTTTCATGGGTGATGGTTTGTTTTGGTATATGAGAGTGACATTTTCAGTCACACAGAGATTTTAGGGTCATCTGGTTTGGTTTAAGTTTTGGTTTTGCAGTTTGTTACATTTTATTTTTTATGTAACAGATGTTCAGTTGGATATTGATATGTTTATATATATTGGGAATATTTTTTATCTTTTCACTATTCATTTTATTTAATTTATATCATGTGAATTTTTTTCCTCCTATTTCTTTATAGATACCCGACACTAGTTACCAGCCTGTGAAGATTGAGAATTCCCTTCAGGCCTTTCCATGAATCAACTTGGGTGATCGGTTTAGGTTCGACCTATGTAATTTCATGAAAAAATGGTATCATATGAGTATAACTGAGAGGAATAAAGCTACTGGAGAACCCTTTATAATTTTTGTATGTCATGTTATATGGAGAAGGACATTCAGAACCTCGAGATGTAGGTATGAGAGAGTGTACCTTTAACACTTTCTTTACAATGCATTGGGTTTCCATGAGAATTCTGGTTTTTTGGGTTTTGTAAGTTGTTGTTGTTTTTTAGTGTTTGATATACAAAAATGGAGTTGGTATAATGGTATCGATAATAACACAGGGCCTGAAAATCCATGTGGAGTTGAGGAAATAGTCGCAGAGGACTCTCTGTGGTGGTAGCGTGTTTGGAATATGTCCACCAACCATATGGTCAAATCACCCATCGACACTATTTCCATATTTTGAGTTTTTTGGGGTCCTTATTGATTCTTTTTTTGATGGAAACTTTTGTTTTTTATTTATGAAAATGCGTTCTTTAGTGAAAATGGTTCATATTTTGGAATGCGTAAAATGAATTTTTAGAATTAACCTCAAGGAAGGATTTAGGAAAATGAATATTTGTAAAATAAACCTTTGGGCATAAAAAATGGCTCCTTGGGAGTGTATTTTTATAAAACAAATCTAGAGTGATTGAAATTTAATTCTTATAAATCAGAAATTTATTTTTAAAGGAGTTTTGAAAACATGTTTCGAATAAAATAGAATGGGATTTTAACCAAATTATTTGGATGGAATGGGTTTTTTTAGTTGGTAAAAAATATTTCAAATGACATGAAATGGATTTTTAAATGGAATCCAAGGAATTGAATTTTATAATGGATGAAATGGTTAGATGAATTGGATTTGAATGTTATTTTTGACTTTTTCTGGTGATATTTTCAAAAGGTACTATGCAATTTGAAATAGGAAGTGGATTGAAAGAATGAAGGTGTGGGTTGAGTGTTTTTCATAGAAAGTGGAAATTTTTTCTTTGATCTTTAGTATTTCATTGGGTGGTCACATGCATTTATGTGTATGTAAAATGGATAGATGGATGTGGGAAGATGAGTTTCAAGTATGAAATGTTCAATGGGTTCCCATGGTGGCATGAGAATGTTCATGTGATTTTGACTATAAGGAATACAAACAGTGAGTGTGCAACCCACAATATTTGTTTTCATCTGAGAGTGTTTTCTAGTATAAAATTTTAATGTTATTCTCATTGTAGTCATGTGGTTTGTTTCAATAGTGGTTGGAAAGTGTTTTTTATGTGGTGTTTTGAGTTTTAAAACTCTTGTTGATAAGAAGGTTTTGATTATGCTCTTAGTTTTCTTATTGTGTAGTGCTCAACCCCATAGAGATTCGATGGTTATTTGTTGTAAAGCTATGGGTGGTTCCTCATTAGTAGGATTTCTAGTCAATCATTATAAGGATTTTTTTCTTTTGTTATGGAAATGGAATCCAACTCTCTTTTGTGGTAAATAATATCCTCTCGAAGTGGATGAGTGGATACAGAAAATCAGAAAGAATTTTAGACTGATTGAGTTCCCTAAGTCATTAATTGTTATTTTTTCCAAATTTAAACGTGAAGGTCCGATGTGAATGTGGTGAAAGTTGGTCTCTTGGAATGAGCCTCTTGAGGATTTTAATTGGGAGTTCTTCAAGGATTTGTTCATCCCTCAGTATTTCTATGAGATGACAATAGCGATGAAGGGAATATAGATATTCTGTTTACAGTAAGGAGATGATTCTATGTTGGAGTTCTAATATCTACTTTTTATATCAACATCCATATGATCCAAGGTATAATGCAGAAGATTCCCCAATGGCTTGATATTTAGAGTGTAAGATTCATCCTGATCTACATTTGAAAGTGTTAGATTTCAACATAACATCTGTTACTGATGTGGTGAGGAAAGCTATTCGTGCTGAAGATGTGATTATGGGAGTTCTAGAGGTAGTTATCCCTCCTTATGTTCCTATAAGAGGTGAGGCGAATTCCATAAAGGAAGTGGGGGAAGAGTCTCGATACTAATGACGACGGTCATGGTATTAAAAGGCCTAGAAATTTTTTTCCACTTCGCCTGGGTATAAAATTATACTATTCCATAAGTGTGGAATGCCAGATCATAAGAATCCATCATTCCTAAGTTCCCCATGCCCCTTCCATATTTTTGGGTTCTTAGGCCACATGCAATGATTCTCTTTGGTTTTTTTCAATAAGCGAAATGGTGCTAGTTCATAGGAATAGAGTGCTATTAGGGCTCAGTTTAAAGTCTCCATCTATTGTAGTTAGACCTTATTTTTTGGAATTTGTACCCCATGGAGTCCACTTTTATTTTTAAATGTATGGGGGTGTTGTGTATCTCAGGATAACTCCTTTTTCAATTAAATTGTGTTTTTCTTTTAGAAATTATGGAACTTTTATTCAATGTGATGGTGTGTTCAGCATGTGTATTTTATAAGTCCCTGTTTGGGTGAAGGATCTTATTGAAGCCAGTGAGTTTAGTTCCTTAGATCCCAGCTACGATGTAACAGATGTTTCAAACATCAAGGCTCCATCCATAAGCCTCAGAGTGAATCCTTTCATGCAGTCAGGATACCACTAGGGGTGTAGGGAGCTATATCCCATCTCTTTCCTCAACCATTTAGATTAGGATGTTTTAAGCTACTAGTTGTTGTTCCCCCATTTATTAATATGTTTTTCCTATTATGGTGGGTATTGTGGGCATATTCTAGTTGGTTTCTAATTATGGGGAGCCCATTCTATCCTCTCGTGTTGAGAATGTGCTCCAATTTTGGAAGTGGTCTGATAGCTGGGGGGATTCTCTTTGATTATTTTAGTTATGATCTCTTCTCAGATCAGGTGAAAATTTAGTTTTGGGAATGTTATCAACAATATCTTTTGAGTAATGGTTGTAAAGTTGTAGGTTTAGTTTCCCATTTTTTCTCAGGAAGTGGTTTCTATTTGTTGTTTTGTTTCATGCATGAGTTGTGAATTCTGTTTCGTAGTGGTTGACAATTATTGATGGAGTGGTTGGATCATGAAAATGTAGAAATACACAGTGTTTGAATAATCAACTAGATGATGTTGTGGATTCCCAAGGCCGGAAATCATTATGGTGGGGAGAATTGTACCACCTAGATTTTAGTCACATTTTTTCTAGTTCATTATTGGATATTAGTTATTCTTTTAGTTTTTAGGTCTGATGGGGTTTAAAATTTGACGTGATTTCTTTTCAATTTTTTATCTCGAGGTTATTCCTTAGTTTATTAAAAATTCCTTTTTCATAATTTGAGTTTTTTGGCTTAGTTGTACCCTATGCACAGAAGGCACACAGTTTGGTAAACATGGGGCTCAACCCATGTAACCGTGAAAAATGTGTTGGAAATTGGACAGAAGCTAAAAAATGGTTTGTGAATGAAAATTCAAACCATGTAGGATGGCCATGAAATCGATACCTCGAGGAATTAATTACTTCATGGTTGGGGTACAATTTGGTCAACTGTGTAGTAAAACCATGCGAGTTTCCCAGATCTATTTTTTTTTAAATTCTAACTTCTCCCTCACATTATTTTCAAACAAAAACGCCCCATTTCTCCTGCCTCTATTTCTTAAGACCCTAAGGGTACTATAACCTTATTTCCCAAGGATCCTTCCCTCATCTATGGTGTAGATCTAGATATTCCGTAATGTTTTATGCTAGATCTTCAAGGTAATCCCGCTCCTCTCTACTCCATCTTCCTCTTTCTTTCATTTTGTCTTGAGATCTCTTTCCCCTATGTTCCAGTGGACCAAGTGATTTATTTTCCCTTATTTAATGTAAGGGGATTTGTTTTATAGTTTTACTTTTCATAAATCTTGCTTCTTGGAACCATTATGGTGTGATTTTTGGCATGAGTTGTTGTTGCACCTTGGAATTGAGGTCGGTTTCCATTTTCATATGCCATTATAATTTATGATTAATTGGTGTTTTTCTTTTAGAACGTAAATTTTATGATAAATAATTATCTGTGACCTTTGAGTCATTTTTTGGTGTGTGAAGTGGTGATTTCATCCTTATTACGTGACAAATGGAATCAGTTTGTTAAATATTTCTCACCCAGTGTTTTCTATAATGCTTGGTTGGGTTTTGCATTTGATTTGTGATATTTTAAACCTTTTTTTAGATTTTTGAATGAATTCATGATGTGTTAAATTATTATTTGACTTCATTAAAGGGTTTTCAAATTGGTATTTAGATTTAATAGATAGTTTCTTAAAGAATGTTTGAGGCGCGTTTGGCACTTTTGTGATTGTGGAGAAAATGGGTTTAAAGAAAACTATCCATATACAATCTTATTTCCCTGTTATATAAATATTTAACGGGTGTGATGTCCTCAATGTGGTATCCCTATAACCCATTTACTTTTTTTGGATTGAGAGATCCTCACTATGGACACCTTTATGACCAATGAGCTATATGGAAATAGTTTGGTTCTTAGGGTGGCTCAGGTGACACATGTTGTTCGAGTTAATATATGTGTGAATGTGATTTGATCATAGGGTGGAATCGGTCAACTCACCCTATTTATTATACATCTTTATATGAGAATCTACAACAATGAAATTTTTTTATGAGAATGATTTCTACCATAGTTAGATTACATAGTAGCCAGTATCCCACAATACGAGAATATATTTTTTCATTATTTTTATTGAATCTTTCCCCTGGGTCTCTAACACATAATTTGTGGCTGGGCATGATGGAATTAATGATATCATTGAGAGAGGGTTGATTTTCGGGATGAGTCAACATGTATAGTATTCTCTAGATCATTCATGAGCTCCTAGGTTTCACCCATGTCTATTGGAACTTAGTTTCTTGAAGTGGATGATTGTGTTACATTTTTGGTCGGATACACTTGTATTTTTATTTCCATTGACCTTGTTGTATGATTTTTATGATCCCACTTGAGTTGTGTGGATTTATTCCAAAAATGATAAAATGATTAAAAGTGTTTTGTGGAAGAAGTTTTTGAAAATTCTTTTCACTCTTTCTCTCATTTAATAATGAAATATACCCTTTCTATTTTTAAATGTCCATGGTTCCTCTTTTGAGAAAAGCATGTTTTTAATTGGTATAAAGGGAAATAAACCACAGTACTCCTTAGAATTGTTTATGTTCGTGAAAATAGGGCTTTTATAAATTTTTTTGAAACTTGAAATTTTTGTTTCTTTTATTTTAAAGGATCTACATTGGGAATAGATTGTACCTGCATGTTTTCTATGTTTTAATACTCAAACGTATAATTTATTTTCATTTTTATTCTTTGGAGTATCTTCATATTTTTATCGATCATTATTGGAGATGGTTGGTTTATGTAGTATAGTGTGCCCATTAGGGTCACATGGAGATGTTAGGGTTATATTGTTTGGTTTGAGCTTCAATTTTTTAGTTTTTTTATAGTATGTTTTGTGTAAAATATGTTCATCTAAATATTGATATGTGTATATATATTGGGATGCTTTTTTTTCTCTTCAATTTTAAATAAATTTAATATACGTTGGGAGAAATTGTTCCCTATTATTTCTCTACTGATGCTTGAAACTATTTTCCATCCCTTGGGGCTCGGGAACGCCCTTCGAGCCTTGCCACATATCAACTCGAGTGACCAGTTTGGGGTCGACACAGGTTGGTTCATGACATTTTGGGTTTCCAAAAAGAATAATTAGTTTGAAGTGATGATTTTGAATTGGATGAAAATTATTTTTTAGAGATCATTGATCACAAGAAATTTAATGATATTGAAAATGTTAAAAATAAAAAAAACATAATCCAAAGATATGTAAATGACCATAAATTCATTGGAATTTACGGTTATAAGACAATATTTTTTCTTAAGATCATTTTCCTAGAGTTGAGGCCTTCCTTTTCCATATAGGCTAGGAACATAAGGAAATATTCTTAAGTGAAATGTATAATTTCAACATCTAATGAATTTTCACCATAGTATAATGTTTTTCTCCAAATGATGAACAACATGAATATTTAATTCCCCAATAAGTAATATCAACATATAACAGATCACATTATACAAAAAGGATAACAAGCCAATCCTCTAGTATTTAGATATTAAAAAATTCCATAATTGTTAGAATAAATAATCCAATATGGGTAAATAAATTAATTTTTAATAAATCAATGATTCCCAATGTTTAGCATAATACAATAAATAAGTAGTTAAAAAGAAAACACAACAAAAATATGTTTGACTAAATTTAAGATCCAAAAATTTACAAAGATAGTCACTGGGATTCTGAAATCAACATAACATTAATCCTGAAAAGTGGATATCAATGTAACATACCAAATATGCTAACAACATGTTAATATATTCTTTATAAATATGGTAAAAACCTAAATTACTATAAAAACTTAATTAAAACATGTTTTCTTCTAAAAATTAACATTATTCATTTACCTAAAATTAAACCACAAACAATTGAATCTATTACCTAAATTCCAAATTCAATAAAAAATTTCAAATACCTAACCAATTTCTTGGTTACCAATACTATTCCTTTAGTTTGAATCATCTAATTTCCCACACTAAACATTATTATCTCCATAATGGAAACATATTAATGGTTGTTGTTGCTTCAGACAATTATTTTCCAAAAAACTCATATCACTGCTAAATCATTTTTTGAGTTTTTAGTACCATTCAATATAAAATTTCAATTTATAAAATAAAAACAAAGAAGAGATAACCCATAGATGTTTTATGATTCTTATAATCTAGAATATTAGTCAAAATTTACATTTACAATATAATTCTAAAATCCAAACTAATAATCCTTTCAATAATTCTGCTTCGTTATTAGTTAATTAACCATGTTTCTACATATTATTACTTAAAACTAGATTCCTTTTATATGTAATTCGTAGTCTCATCACCCTCAATGGAAAAGAATTACTAATACAACTATACAAATGTTTTTCCCAATATTTTCTCTCATTAGTTTGATTTTCAAAATTCTTATAATATCCACATTTAAAACATTAAACTCTTGATGATATATTATTAAAACCATTATTCACATACATTGTGTTAACCAAACCATTTAATTTTCCCTGAAAATTACTTTCTATATGTCTTTCTTTTCAACACCCAAACATATTATAGATTATTTTATGTATTATATTCCATTATTCTTCACACATTATTGAATTGATGAAAAGTGAACATTGTTTCCTCTATAATCATAATGAAACTCCCTTTTTCTATTTTTAGGATTTTTTGAAAACTCGCCGATGTTGAGATATTGTAATATTCCCAAATGATAAAGGGTTAAATGACTAAATGATATGACTCATGTCAACAAGGTGCACCTTCCTTTTCGGGAGCCTGTCTGATTAGAACTCCACAGTTAAGCGTGCTTAGCCTGGAGTAGTGATCAGGATGTGTGACCTCCTAGTAAGTTTCTCAGGGTGTGTGTGAGTGAGGACAAAGCACACTGGAAAGGACATGTGTTGGCCTGTGGGGACTGTCATTAGTCAGATGACCCGTTTGGGCAAGTGGGTGGACCCTTGGGTGGGCCCCACATGTCTGCGGGGGCAACTGGTGGTACCTGGTGGGCAAGGACTCGACGGCCATGTTAAGGCGGGGTGGCTGTGCAGTCACCGGGACCTAGTTTTCACATTTGGTATCAGAGCAAGAACCCAGCCTTAAGTGCGCGGTGCACTGTCTGGGTTGAGATATAGGGCCCACAACGAGGGCATTTTTCTCTAAAGGGGGGGTGAATGTAACATCCCCAAATGACAAAGGGTTAAATGAATAAATGATATGACTCATGTCCACAAGGTGCACCTTCCTTTTCTGGAGTCTGTATGATTAGAACTCCACAGTTAAGCGTGCTTGGCCTGGAGTAGTGATCAGGATGGGTGACCTCCTGGGAAGTTTCTCAGGGTGTGTGTGAGTGAGGACAAAGCACACTGGAAAGGACATGTGTTGGCCTGTGGAGACTTTCATTAGTCAGATGATCCGTTCAGGCATGTGGGTGGACCCTGGGGTGGGCCCCACGTGTCTGTGGGGGCAACTGGTGGTACCTGGTAGGCCAGGACCTGAGGACCATGTTAAGGCGGGGTGGTTGTGCTGTCACCGGGGCCCGGTTGTCACAGATATTGTACTATATTATGAGATTGAATACTAGGAATAATAACAATGTTTCTATTTCTAGTTACCATTTCATTTGGTTGATACAGACTAAAATCATTCCATTTTCCATCAAATATATGATTAACTTGAATCCTATAGGTTGCAGGAATTACCTAAATCTAAAATCATAGTGTCATAAACCATAATCACAGTAAAGAACCACTTAATCTTTTATGGTATGTATAAATCATGAAACATTCTCTTTATTCTGTGATGCCATATGTTTAACTGAGGCCATTAATTATTATCATCTATTCAAATAATTCACAATGGTTTATAAAGGAAATATGGATTAAAACAATGCATATCCCATGGGAGTGTTAAAATAGGCATGCAACAAGTATTGTTGTCATGTACTAGGTGACAATTGAGTATATCTCAGTGCACCATTTTCAGGTTTATTACCGCTAGGTAAAATAGTTCTAGATCCACATCCACTTGTAGTATCCATACACTAATATAATTGCTATGAAAATCACATAATCTATTCCTCACTAAAACATTAGGATGTTATCTTATACTTAGGATTATCCCTAGGGTTTTCAACAAATATTTCCTACCATATTATCTAAAGGTTTAGAAATCATTAGTATGATACAAATTGTAATGTCCCAGCCTATTCACATATAAACATTACATATTAAAAGATGAATATTCAATACATTTACAAAAAATACTCCCGAAGACCCTATAAGTGTAGTGCCTTTGGTTATTATATATCAATATTATTATTTTATGTATGTTCTTAAACATAAAATACAAATATCTTTCTTCATGGTACTATTCACGGGTATACCGTAATAAAATTTCTTAATAACATGGGGAAATGAAACATACAAAAGGATGAACTCAGATGCTTAGTAAGGTAAAGCATGAGAGATATTAATTGATAATAACATGAAAATATTAAGATAGTCCTAAGGGTATAAGATCAACACCATCAGTTAAAATGTTCATTCCAAATATTAAAAATTGAATAAAATTTTATTTATGATCAAAAACATTATCATTTTAAAATAAATGAATCATGATAATGATAAATGATCATAACTCTATCATGAACAATAAGTTCTTATCATAAATGTGTGGGGATGCACAAAAAGTATAGAAAATAATTTCCTTTGTATCCAAGGATGATTTCGGTTTCTATCATTGTATAAGGGGTTCACTCTATAAACCATTGTAGTTTTCAAGGTTCTCTCGCAAGTCTATCATAGTGGAAAAAGTCTCTTACTAATCAGGGTTCACTCTATATTCCTGTCCTTTTTGTCTCTTGAGATTTCAATTTTAACATAATTAATTGGAGGGTGACATAGGCTCCACCAATAAAATAATTAAAATCCAATATATGAGTTCCACAAGATAATAAAAATTAATTTTATTGGATCCCATTAATGAAATTGGATTCATATGCATTTCATGATAACAAAACTTACGGAAAAGAAATACTATTCATAAACATCAGGCCATCATAAATAAAAAACATCTAGAGAAAGAATAAGGAGATTAAACATGGATCATATCCCTAGTAACGAATAATTAACCTCAAAAAAAATTATATGTAAAATTCATTTGAGAAACTATAAGGAAATATATTGGAGGAAAATAACCTTTCAATATTGAAAGAATTTCAATATTTAAAATGTTCCAAAATTATAAATGATGAAATTTTCATTGAAAATAACTATGTAAAATTTTAAAGGAATCTTAAAATAAATAAGGAATCATTAAGGATGGAAAATATTCTCATGTCGTATAAGTTAGAAAAATATTCATTTCCTATTTTTTTGGAAATTTCCTAAAGAACCACATTTAAAAAATGGAAATAACATTCTTCTGAAACAATTTCTAAAAGAAAAAAAAATAAAATGATTTAAAAAAATTATTTGAAAATTTTAAAAGTATTTGAGCTTTTTTTTATAAAACATCGACATGGAATGGAAATATTCCTTAATGAGTAATTAAACCTAAACAATCCTGAATAATGATGAGTTGTGATGTAAACCCATATCTCTTAGGTAACATTTGAATAATAAGCCATATGAAAGAAATAAGTTAATATGGATATAAATATACCGTAATTTTTTTGATAATAATCCTAAAATAAATTATTGGGTATTATATACACCACAAAAGAGAAAAAGGTAGTGTATAAGGAATATATATCACAAAAATATAAGCAAGATTAAATGTTTTACCTTAGGACTGACAACAATTGAATGATCATTAACCTCATGTATAAAACATTTATATTTATTATGAATATATAACAATATAATTGGCATGATTATTATATATTATATATTAATAATATATATGTGTATTTAAATTAATAAAAAATGATATAGATATAAAATGAATTACACCACTAATGGAGATGGTAGGTCGTACGTACGCATGAACACTATATTCACATTTTGAGGGATGGAATGAAATAACGATAAATAATAATTTAACTTTAAACATAATTATTATATAATTTATATAATATATACTCATCATATAAACACTCCTTAAAATACATGTAAAAATAAAAATGAAAAATGAATCACATTGCTTCGTGGAGGTGGTAGTCCACGCATACTCATGAGCGACATTGTCATTTTCCAAAAGTGTGTATGAAAAGAAGATAAATATGATATAATGACTTAATAAGTATAATTATATTATAAATATAATATATAAATATTATCCCCATCATAATACCCATCCATAAAGTATGGTTATTAAAATATGAATTTTATCACTACAAGGGAATGATAAGCTATAAGTACACATAATCGATACATTCACTTCTTGCTGGATGGGAAAGAGGGATTATAGGAGTATTTTAATAATAATAATAAAATTGTTCCATATTCAAGATATGAAAATTATTATTTGATGATAAATAGCATATAGTTTTAGGAGGTAATGAATATTAGGAAAAGAAAGTGATCGGTAAGGGTGATTACCTCTTCATTGAGATGACTCTTTTAGATATCATCATAAGGGATCTGGGGATGGACTTTTGAGAATAAAAAACATCTATAATGTGGATAAGGATGTCAATAAGGAAATTAGGTTTGGTATATTCGATATATAATTATTCATGTGGCGTAAATAAGTGAGGGAGGAGTGGCCCTTTTATAATTGAGGTGAGGGGAACTTTTGAAATTTTACAAACGATTAAATTATAATATGAATATTCTGGTGAATTTTTTTAAAAATTACCTATAAATTCCATTTATATTAACTTTAAGACCATATTTTATACAATGTTTCCTTATTATATTTTTTATAGTTCTAAATAATTTAATAAAATTTTATTTTCATAAAATATCATTATTTTCAATTTTGAAACTATTTATAATTTGAATATAATAATACCAAGAACATATGATATATTAGAAAAAAATATTTTAGCAAACCATAAAATGAATTTTTATTCTAGAAAATTAGTTGATAACATAAATTATCTAAAAATATAATGCATTTATTATTTTTAATAACTTTTATTTTATTTTCCATTTATTGAATAATTACCGCGTCAATGTTTTGTAAGCATTTAGGGTAATTAATTTTTTCCTAAAAATTACGAGAAAATTAACATTATAAAGATAAATATTTTATATTTTAAAATACTATTAATATTAATGCATATCATCTATAAAACCTTATAGTAAAATATTAGTTTCATTAAAATCAATAGTGTGACATGTTTGACTTTTCTTGAAATTTAATACAATAAAGGTCATAATTTCATTGAAAATGATAAAAAGTTAATAAAATAGAAAATTGGATGCTTATGGAAGAAATGAACCCATAAAATAAAATATTTTCAGGTTTTGGGGTTATTTAATAGTCTTTATCATTTTATTTTTATCCAAAATTACTCGATTTACTCTTACCATGGCAATAAGACAAGTAATGCTACTATTACTAAAGAATAAAAATAAAAGTGAAAAATATATAAAATTTATAACCAACGATTAAAAATATTTAATAAACTTTATATTATTCAATTTACATTGTTTTATAAATTTAAATTAAATTTAATCTCACAAAATGCAATGAAAAATAGTTTTCTTGAAAAAATGTATTTTAAGCCAAAAAATTAATATATAAAAAAAGTATTTAAAAGGATGATTAAAAGGTAATAAATTAAAAAATATATAAATAATGAGTACTTAATTTACTTTGATATCAAATTTAAATCATAAGAATAATTATTGATATAATGAAAATGCTAGTTTTACAAAAATCAGTATTTTCAGTATTCATTAAAAAATTATTCTTTTCAGACATTTCTAAATAAAATAAAATAAAAAATATTTAATTTTGAAAGGGTGAATTAAAAATTTATATTAAAATTGTAAAATATTTTTACAATGAAATTCAGAAATTAATTTTAATATTCACTCAAAATAAAAACCATTTTGGGAAAAAATTATTTTTTGAAAAATAAAATGACTAACTACAAATAGAATGATTATTCACTAAGAATTTATCAATAATTTTAGATTAACTAGGAAATTTATATATATATAGTGATGTATTTCCAATTATTGAACCCTCAAATTAATTTATAGCTAATATCATTCACATTAAATAATAATATTTTATTAGTGTATCACGGTTTAGTTAAACTCGAAGTTGTGTATAACAAAAACTGTCAATGAAATAAAATTATATAAATTTTAATATATTCTAAAATATTGGAGTGTTATAGAATCATTATAATCTATTTTATTTATAAATTATTGAATAATAATATCTTAGGTTATGTGAGATTGGGTAAGCGCCATCTTGATGTTTTGTTGTTGGTATTGATCGTTGGAGGGTATTTTAGTGGAATATGTACCAAGTGATAAATGTAGTAATTACAGGTGTGGGAATACATAGACCATGTAGGCTGGGTGATATTTTTCTCATTCCCAAATCCATCTTGGGGATGAGATGTTCTAAGGTGGGGATGTTGTGACATCCCATGTTTTTGGACTAATTGAAATTCTAAATGAATTTGAAATTTTCATTTAGCAGAAAAGATCAATCTTTATTGAAGACAGATAATGAAAATATTATAATTCTAATAACTAAAAGCCTTTTTATTAGATGATGTGTTTGAACTCTAAAGTTTTTCATAAGTATATATGATCTTTAGATGCTTCAGGCTCTGAAAAAACACTTTCAGGCATAAATGGGAATGGCAACATAGTTTGTTTAAACCGTACGACCCCTAAGTAAAACTGTATGACCCTATAAGGGGTTTCACATGGTTTTTATACCATGAATGGTGTGGTCCCTAGATATATAGAATGTCTGAATAAAATTTTACAGGTTGGCACACGAGTTGGGAATAGTTTTTTTAGACCATGCACTTAAACTGTGTGGTTAGTGCCACATGACTAGTAACACCACACAATTTAGATAATGGTTATCCAAAACTATACACCTAAACTATTTTATCTATGCCTCTTATGAGATCATAGATTCATGGTGGGTGTAGGGTTCTCCAAAAAATGTGGCCTAACTGAGTTCTTCATTAAAATGGTAAAAAGTAAAGATATCCCCCTCCAACAATTAAAGGGGATTCATTGATTTTTCCTCCCTCATATTCCCTAGAGGCCTCCCACATGCACTCCCCTCATCCCCAAATTCCCATTGTGCGTTATCCTCTTCTTGAGCTCAGAATTGATCACCATTATTCAATTTGGAAGCATACTGCTAAGTTTAAGACACCTCCTTCTTCTTTTATTTTTCATTTACCTATCTATCTTTGGAATTATCGTCATGAAATTAAATTTTACCTATTTTAGGTGTTTGTTAGATATTCCATTTCATTAATTCTAGATAAAATCAAAGACTGATAATTGGACCATCATAAGCATAATATAGGTTTTATATACGTTTTTATAAAATTTTAGGTGTTTATCCTTTTTCGTCATTGTTCCACATTCCATACATTCCAAGCATTTCTCATTAAATTAATCATCCTTGAAATTGATTGTATAAAATTTGATTTAAACTAGTTATGACACCCTTATGTAAGGTAATATGTTATGAAAATAATCTGTAACCACTTTTGAGGTTGGTTTTTTTATTGGTTGAAATCACGCCACCCGTAGAGTGTGTTATGATCACTATTTATTAATTGGATCTATATATAAATTAGTTTGATTGAAAATGGTTGACTACATTATTTACAAACTTATCATTTATAAATGAAACATATAATGAAATGGAAGAAATGGTAATTTCATAATGAAAATGAAAATACATTGGATTAGGAGTGATTATGCAGTTGATTAGTAATGAGGCATGGACACTACTATGTACCTTGATCGCTTTTTACAAATCATTGTTTTCATTGTTTAGTAAACATATGGATATTTACATGAATTACTTTATTGTAATAGGGACATGAAATGGATGATGAAATTATTATGAATACTAAAATTGATATAGGGAAACAATCACTAACATGGTTCCTCAAATATTTTTTTATAAATTAAGTTGATAATGGATGACACGATATGACACCAATCTTTGGCATCACGATACAACATTGATGAGCCACCTATATATTTTATATTGTATTCTTAGAATCTTACCATTGATCTAATTTACTAGTACAACCTCAAACATGCTCTTTCGGATCTACCCAAGACTTTACTGATTTTTCTATGGATGAGCTCCATCGACAACAAATGGATACCTTCGGCCATGGGCCATGAGTCCTAGCCCATTTTGGTCTATATTACCTGGATTTTTCTATATTTGAGGTGTGTATACTCAAAGAGGATGACTTTTTCAATGTCCCTAGTTCCTGAACCTAATAGGCCTGAAATATGATTATCCAGTGTTAACTTCAAATGATTATTACTTGATATGCCAATGTAGGTCATAGTGGATTATTTTATCAATTATATAGTTATTCATTATTTATAGGCTGCTTGTTATTTCAGGTTCTTATATAAGGGATTGAATCACATATATTTACGACATAATTTGGATTATATATACGAATTGTTATATCATGTAATAATTTAATATTTTATAGAAACCACTATTTGTATCCTACTGAGTATATCTCACACCTTGTTCAGGCTTTCGATTGATACCCAGATAGACATTATGTCTACATGTAGGGACAAGGGGAATGGTCCTATACTGGATACATGATTTTTCATGTTTGGATATGGTATGAGAGAATAGAACTGATAAAATTATCACGATGCTAGTAGAGATCTGTTTTTGATTCCTAATCATTCTCATTGCATGCTTTTTATTCTTATTTATTAGTTTCCCATGAACCATCCCCTTTTTTGAATATTACCAGGACATGATCCTCTTTTTTGTATATGGCATTGATATTGTTTATTCGTGATTATTTATTATATCTTGAAGATTTATCATTCGAGTTCCTTATATTTATATGTACTTCCACTATTTATCTATCCATTTATCACTTTTGGTCTCTACTCTGATATGAGGGTATCATCTCCCCGACATATTACTACCGACCCTAACTACTTTTTGGCATCCTCTAGTGTATGGGGTGGCATGCTTGAGGATGAGAGGATAATCGACTTAGGGATCCATTATAAGTTTATCCTATTCTGTGGAGTTACACACACACAGAGATATATATATATGCTATAAGAACGATCCTAAAATGGAGAATTATTTTTTACCTTTATTACATTCCATGCATCAAAAAATTAAAACATCATTCATGCACATGTATGGTATATTGTCTCCATGAATAATATAATTGTTTTTATAACTCCATGTTTTATGGATAAATCTCATCATATATAATGAATATATTTCATATATATAACATGGTATAAATTATTGAGATAGTGGAACCATGATCAATGTACAAGGACTAGATTACCAAACTAAAACACTAATGAATAACGAAATAGTTAACACCTCAAAACATTTATTTTAATAAATAATTATTTAAAAATTGGAGTTGAAAAGATATAATTGTATCATATATTATATTATAAGTATTTATATTATTTTTAATCAATATTAAATTTAAATTTATTATATATGAGGTCAGTTCACAATGAAGAAAGTAGAACATGATGAAAGTGAATCTTGTCTAAATTTTATTTCTATAAAAATTATGCCACATTAACCACTTGTATCTATTGTGTGGTGTATATAATAACCATGAATTTATTTTATGATGTTTTCAAAAACAAAAAATTTATTTAAAAATATTTCTAATGTTCTATCTTTTTTGAGGTTTGATTTGGTGATTAACATAACAATAAGGGTTTTATATT
This sequence comes from Viscum album, assembly GCA_963277665.1. Taxonomy (NCBI): domain Eukaryota; kingdom Viridiplantae; phylum Streptophyta; class Magnoliopsida; order Santalales; family Viscaceae; genus Viscum; species Viscum album. The sequence goes on along the minus strand of OY728131.1, from coordinate 224,715,765 downwards.
ACAATCACATTATACTCTGATATTGTTTATGAGTAAGTTTTTAATTATGAAATTTTATGATATATCAATAAAAAAACTCATATGGTTTTATATTCTATTTTTCTCAATAGGTTACATTTTTTCCTTTATTTTGCCTCTCTTTAGGTACATAGGTGTTCGATAAAATTTGATTAAGGAAAATCAAATTTATTTCATTAATCGGTTGAAAGTCATTTTAATCCCATATCCCTGATTTATAAAAATTCATTCATGTTTTTTAATATTCTCTTATGACGATTAAAAATAAATTTTAACAATGATTTATCTTTTACAAAATAGATTAAAAGGAATTTTATTTTTATTTTTTAAATGTGGTACTTTTGAATCTTTAATGAAAATTAGAAATGAATCTTTATTTTATCATACAAAGAATGAATATAATTTACCACCATCATGAATAGTAAATTCATTGAAGGTTACTCAATAATTTTCCCTCTTTATTATCAAAATTATTATTTCAAAATATTTTAAATATTTTTATATTTTCATGAAATTATTAAGAAATGAAAAGTGTATTTTCCTCAAAAAATATTCCATTTGATATTTTAAAGTATTTTTTCATATTTGATAAAACCATGTGATGTAACTTTTTTATTAATGGGAAAAATATTCAATGACACTGTAATTATTCATTATTTGATGGGATATGATTATTATGTTTAAATAGTTATGAAAACCATTTATTTTACACCTTTTATTCCATGATGAAATATTGAAATGATTATTAAAATATTTTCCTTTCCTTGAGTTATGATATAAGATAAATAATTTATGATATCATGGATCACTTATGTCATATTTTAATTATGAGATGAGTGGTCATAGAATTATACAACCCTACAATTCATTAGGTAAAAATCGATATCCCCTAAAATAATAAGGATATGAATAACTAGTGAACCAATTTTAGTAAGGGAATTTTTTCAGTATGATTATCCTGGGAGTGAACCTTGACAAAGTATATTATGTAATAAATATTGAACTTAATTGAATATTATATTGTTTAAGGGGAATATTTATTCAACAAGTTATTTTCTATGCATATGTTTTTGAAAAAACTTATCTATTATGAAAATTTTATGCTTGAATGGATCATGATATTTGATTCCTCTATGAATCATGTTTAAGGAACTACCTAAATTTACACTACGATTCATGATCATGATCTATGATTTTATGGGTACATATTTTCAATTGCTAATCGCCTTTTCTCATAACCTTATTATTTTCATATGCTTTCATGTGACTATCAATTTATATCTCTCTTTTTAAACCTTACTGAGCATCCAACCTCAACCTATCTTGTGCTTCCTTTCAATAGGTTAGGATGATATTTCATAAATTTTATATATAAATTAAGAGTTCTAGTTATGATTATCTTAGTGGGAGATGATGTATATCTCTTATGATTATTTTTTTTAATTATACATGTTTTGAAATAAACTAAAAATATATGATTCTATCTTGTATTAAAATGGTATTTATTGACTATTCATCAAATAATTTTCTATATTTATCATTGTAAGGGTTGGATCACTATAATCTACATCCAAAAGAGCTAAGTGGGGATGTCCTCCCATCGGAATATATGTCACTCATATTCACCCTAGTTCTTTCAAATAGAATGAAAATTATCCTTATACCTCTATTTATAGAGGTTCTCCCCAACCTTTTTTAGGTACCAATATTTACACCACCTTACAAACTATTCTTTCAACGCACCACTCATTCAATGATTTTGATTGAGCACCACCACATGGACCAATCTATTCAGTGAATAGTAATGAATCTTGATACTGGGTGACTCTTCCAACATGTCATTCCTTCTTTTAGAAATACATTCCTCATTCTTCTACACACACATTGTTACATTCATATTATCTGCCATTCCAAGATTATTCATCTGAATTCCTTTATATTAATATGAAAAAACATTTGAAAACCCTAAGGATAATCCAATACAATATTTTTTTAATTCAATATAGATTTTATTTCCAGAATAAGTTGTTTTGACAACATCACCAATAACTATAAAACATCCATTCGACATTTCTGACATCATTCTATATCAGTTCCTGTAGAAAATGGACTCTATGGTTATAAATACAGTTGAAATATATATATAATTACCATAGTTTACCATGAAATTATCTTCAGCCTAGTTTGGTAAGTTGTTTTTCCATAATTAAAAGTTCCATATATTGAAACAACTAAACAAAATAATGTTTTTTCACATAAAATCCCAATGATCATCCAATTTTGAACCATTTTCATGGGTTAATACAGACAAAAAACAACACTAATTATCATTTCATGTAAAAATATACTTTAATAAAATCCTTAAAAATAATGGAATGAAGGATATAATCATGTTTGTCTTAAATAATTATGGGGTAAAGAATCAGAAAGAAAAATAAATTTTCAAAGAAATAAAATAGAATATGTCCTATCCAAGAAGAAAATGCCAACAACATATTATGTAAAGGAAAACAATGAATCTATTTCAAGATTATATGACCTTTAGGTTTTCATAAACACTATAATTTTGTATATTATGGAAAACAAGAGAGAAAAAGGAATTTTGTAAGCAATGAGATCTAGAAAGATCAATAAGAAAATGAAAAAAAAGTTCTAAATGAATCACAATTTATGAAATAAACAATTCTTCATCAATACATAAGAGAAGGCCGTAGAGGTGTGGTTTCATTTTCTAAAAAAGTTTAATTATAATACTTCAAATTACCATGAATCAAAAAAGTAAAACCACCCATTTCATCAACCAACCCACTGCAAAAAATCATACCATTTATAACAGATAAAAAAAATATCGTGTTTCCAACTAAATGGTTGTCACAATCACAACGAACTCCCTACAGACCATTAAAAAACTATGGTAGGAATATATAGGGTATGAATTGTGGGTTTATAAATAAAATTCTTATCACCAAAATTTTATATAGACATTACCCATTCTATAAAAAAATAAAATCTATTATGATTAAATTGATACAATGAAATTATTATAGAATTAGGACCAAAACTATAAAACAATTCATTATAGTGAACAATATTATTAAATATATATATCTTTAAGTTATAATTTATATTCATTTATCCATTTAAATAAAATATATAAACTCAATTTGAATTATCTATAATTATCTTTGAGGTCTAAGAGATTTCCATGGACATTCAATAAAAACAAGACCATCAACTATGAAAAATAAGTGTTATTAGTTCTACATGAAAGGGTTAATGCAAAGAAAAACCAATATTAAAGTGAATTAACTACTTATTTAATGGCCTAATTAGTAGTAATATAACCATTATAGGTACACCAAACCAATAAGACGAATATATTTTAATGTTACTCATTGAAAAGAGCATATCCCTATTAATTATGTTTAATTATTTTTTAAAAATGATCCTTTTGAATAGGATATAGATATTTCTATAATATTCAATACCTAATCCCTATGTACTGATAAAAAAATTTCATTAAGGATATATCTATGAGAATATTTTAATAGTACCTCCATAAATTTTTTGTAAAAATAAGACAAATTATAAACTGTATTGGAAAATGGACACCGTAGAGAAATTTAGGCATTTTATATATATTTATATTTAGAGGAATTAATATTTACCTTACCTATAATTTATATATATTTTTTAAAAATATAAAAATGTGTTTTAAAAATGTATTTAAAGACAATGAAGAGTGATAATCCGAACCCCTTATGAATTATATGAAGAGGGTGGCTAAAATTTCTTATTATGAGATGAGCCTATAACGTTTTACCCTTAATGATACCCCATGTTATATTCAAATAAAATTTTATCATTATATTTAATATTCTATGATATATAATCCCAACCTCATCCAACATGGAATAAAACCACTTAAAACTAGTCCTATGGTGACTATACATAAAATTTATATCCTATAATAAAACTACTAATTTTGTTTTAATATTTATTTAAGAACTATTTACAGAAAAATATACCATTAGTAAGATATTAATTGGTTTAAAAGAGAGAGAAATCTTAATAAATGAATTTTGCCTCAAAATAAAAGGAAACGATACATTCAAACATGAATTTTCCATTCAATTTTACCCACGAGGTTGTTGAAATAATTTTTATGAACATCACTATTGATGAATAAAATCCCCAAATAATCAAATACAATTTTTTATTTATAAAAATATATAATAATTAAATTATAATTGATCTTTTAACTGAAATATTAATTGAAATACTCATAATATATGTTTGAATATTTTTGTTCTACCATATCTTCTTTCCATAATTATCCAATACATATTTAAATTAATTCAATGAGTGTTTTTTTCCATTGATAATTATCAATATTGCATCCATGCGAAAAATGTGGTAGATCATAGGATAACTAAATATAGATATAAATATCCCCACCATAAATTAATTAATAAATAAATTAATATTATTATTTAAGAAATACAATGCTAATATGAAATGACATGATAATAGTGGATCCCCTTGTCAAAATAATCACATGGAGTTAAAGAACCCAAATTTATATCCCAAAAGAGGAAAAAAGATAAGGGAAAGAAAATACATGAATAACAAATCACGACACACATATTATAAAGAAAATTATCTGAAGACATTCAATGTAATAATATACTCAATATTTTTATAATAATTATCTATGTTAACTTATATTTTGATATTCCACCATCAAAGTTATTTGTCTAAATCCATTTTTATGTCCTCTGTAATCCCAAATTCTATGTAAAGGCATCTAACATTGTGAAAACCATGATTTTCTTTTATGATCAGGTAATGAATACCGAGAGAAACATGACTATTTTGGACATTGGATAATAATACATATGTAAAAATATATATACTAACCCACCAAAAATACCAAATAAGTCATTAGTGTTTAACTTTTAGAATGAGAACCAGTGTAGTGGAACGGATGTCTATGGGAAAGTGGCCACATATATAAAAATATTTTCACATAATCCACCACTTCAAACTTTATATTATCAAATATAACCTTATGTAATGAACTAAAAATCAATATGTACCAAGTTCATTTTATTTTCCACGAATTTGCATAGAAATAAAAATTTTATAATTTATTTTTAAGAGCCTCAAGATGTGACTTTAGGTAATGATTTATTGAATAAGATATATTAATTAAGAATAATTATGATGAATAATTACTACAAAACCCTAATGAAGTAATTGAATATATGTCTCCTCTATAAAATGTAGGGAAAACAACTTGAATGTAATTTTCCCTAAAAATTGATATATTTCAAAAAGGTTTCTTCTTTTAGATAAAAATTAATATTTTCATATAAAGATATATATTTAATACACGTATGAATGTAATCTATATTTTCCCCATTCATGATCTAAATATCCCTCAAACACTTGTAAGACCAATTCTCCTCCTTAATAAGTACACTAATCAAAAATATATATTTTATCAATAAAATTTTTCTAATCCTCTCAACTCAACTATTGTCACATGTTAATTTATTGATTCTAATTTACAACATAAATTAATATATGAAATTAATAGTTCATTTTATTGTCCTATTTGAGTAGGAAAAACACATGATGCTATAATATTACTTATAGGTTGACTAAATATGGACCTATTTTAGATTTATTATATTATTTAATAACATTTTATTTTTAAAAACCCTCCTAAAGACCCATTTTCTTGTCAAATAGTAGGTTTTAACTAGTGGGGAATCACCGTCAATGTTTGTAAATAGTTATGGGTGGTTCAATAAATTCTTTTAAAGGGGATATTAATATATATTAAATAAGACATTCAACCCTTGAGGAATATATAAACACTTATCTAATTTGACACATGCCCATTTATATTTCATTTTGTTATTATTATTGAACCACTAGAATTATTTAAGGTTGGGTTCATTTATTTTCTATAACATTTAAAAACATTATAATTTGACTGAGAATGTTTTTATGTTAAATTAAGATGGATGAAGTTGTTTTGAGATAAGTTAAGATGGATGGAGAGGTTTGATGTTACTAAGAAGCTTAACTCAGGAATTATACATAGATATAAATGATAGAAAATGTTTTTATTCTATTTATATATAATTGAACATGATTTTTTTTAATCTCCCAAAAGATTAAATTAATGACCATTCATGAGCAACTATGATGATCAACGAGTTATGCAAGTTTATACTGAATATTTTTCTACCTATGAATGAATACATATTAAGTTCCATAGGCTACTTATTAGTAAGCTAAAGAAAATATATTGGTCAGTTTGTGGATTCAATGGATATATAAGATTATTATAAAATCACATATGAATAAATTTAAGTCTATTTCCGATTAATTTATAGGTTTCAAAGCCCACATAATAGAAACATGGTATTGAATATGAATAAATCGAGCTCACATATGTGATTTGAAGAAATATGTATCATTAATCAATTATTTTGTAAATATTATTTCTTTAGAAATGATGGATTTATGAGTTAATTTAAACTATGATTTTTATAGATTTATATGAATAATAATAATAATAATATATATTATATTATAAATAATTAAATAAATTTAATAGTGTTTGGAAGGAGATGATTGGTTTCTATATTTTATAGAATAATACGATTTTATTTTAGGTGATTATTTTTTACTAATATAAAATAATGATTATAAATACCAAATATATTTGTAATTTATCATTTTTTAAAATAAAAAAAACATTTTGGTCATGATAAGGATTGAAATTGAATTAATGAGTTGATGTAGTGTGAGGAGATATATTAAGTAATAAAGAATAAATTTTATTTTCATCTAATATATATTTTTTTCATTGCATGATTAAAATAATTAGGATATTATTTTCATACCAAAAATTATGATTTATTTTAGAATATATATCTATATATGTTAAATCATCCAATATTTAATTGATGGTATTTTAATTTAGGATAAAAAACCAACTATAAATAAGGAGATTTTTTATAAACAGAATATAAAATAGACTAAGATATTAAGAAATACCTTCTAGATTCAAGATTATATATTCTAACCATGTATTCACTATATAAAATTAATCAAGAACCAATGTCTCATATTTCCCTAAACATAGAAAGGATTGAGATATCCACATTTAGGATGAACCATGTGAACATTTTGTGTTCTATGTGATCATGTTATATTCAATATATAGGTAGGGGAATGTTTTTATATTGAGAATATTTTAACCATTAAAATTTAAAAATGTTAATTTCAAGAGGATGAATTTATATGAGAGTGTACTAATGAATCAAGTCCCTTTATCAGTGTTTCCAATCATAACACCTATTTATCTTAATTTTTTATCAGATTTGTCTAGGTTATCTGTAAAAGATCATAATTATCTACACACCATATATTGAATCATAATTAATCCAACAGTATATGAATACATTATTTTTACAGAAACATATGTCATATATGTAAGAATATGATGATTTTCAATATATGATATCATATCTTGAAGACTGTTGATGCTACCACTATTGATTTTATACCTTTAGAGAAATATGGTTCCTTGAAACTTTTTGTTAAATGATATCTTTATTTTTATGGAAGGTAAAGACATGATATCCTGATGACCCTATGTAGGAAATATTTTAGAATGTATCTGAAGGGAGAATGAAAGTCCAAAAATCCAAACTGAAAATATGAAGGGTTAGAATTTTGTATGTGAATATAACTAATAATTAAGTCATTATTAACATCATTACAAGATTAAATTAATTTGTAATAAAAATATTTTAATTTATATTTAATTATAGCATAATGGTTTAAAATATATAAAGGATTCAATGTAACAAATTTGATTTCAAAATTCTATCACTTAAAGATCTGTATTTTAATCAACCCTCTCTTGATGAGATACACTATAGAATTATTGGATATGTGTTGAGAAGATATGTTGTTTTCAAAAAATAGATCGAAGTGGGGAAGGAAATTTAATTTAAATAAATAATGAATCTTGAAATAAGTATAAGGAAGAACAAATCCATAATAACATTGAATATAATTTAGAATGTGTTTAGGAATAGGGAAATATCATGCCCTCATCTCAAATAATTTCAAAATTGGAAGGCGAAAACTCAATGATAAACTCCCCTTAAAGTGTTTTAATTATTGTTTAATTATTAATTTTGAAATTTAATGTCCAAAGTAGAAGAATGACTTTACAATATATGATGATAAATAGTATTTTTCCCAAAATATGCAATAAAACAATGATACAAATTAATTAAGGGGGTGAAACGTTTCTCAAGAATCAATACAAGTAGTTTCTTGTGTAAATAAGAGGATAACTATAGTTTAAAAAGTTGTGACTTAGATATTTAAGTTATACATAAAAAGATAATAATGTTCAGCAATCATTTTCAAAAGAATAAAGAGTCTTCTTTATGTGATTAAAAATATGAAGAAGATTACCCCAAGAATATGTTGAATTTTGAACTTGAAGCTTGTCTAGATAAAAAATTCCAGATGAAGAAATAGATCAGATCGCTAAAGAATGTTGTTGAGATGTATGATTGTACCTAGAGGTAGTAGCCCACCACTAAGAGGGGGGGGTGAATTTTTGGATGATAATAATTCGAAATCTCATGTTATGATATTCACATAACTAGTTAATGTGAGTAGATATTGATTGTGATAATGTGACGATTAGATATTGAGGGAGAAGAAACACATATGAACATATGAAATTTTACAAGGTTCACTAAATATAATTTTATTGTGGTTAATCCATTGTTTATAGTAGTTATTATAAATTTTCACACATTCTAATTTTTATCAATGGAATAAGGAAATGAGAAAGTGTATTAGATTTAACTAAAAACCACATGATGATCAAGGAGCATCAAAAAATTGAACGCTCTCTGCTTCCCATGTGTCAATTTCCTCAAGCATTTGGTCTTAGTGTGCACTCCGTTTATTCTCCCTAATAGTCTATAAAAATCCTTATGAGATTATATAATTATCTATTAGTGTCTCTTTTCCTCATCACACGCACACAAATATCCTCTCTGGTAACTATATATTTATATATTTATCTTACATTATGGAATGAAACTCTTGGTTCTGGCATGACCCTAAAATCTAAATGACAGGGAAGTCTAAATACCATTGTTATAAGATTATATCATTATATATTTTAATATAATTATTATTTGATAGGTATATTTTGGTGAAGAATATTCATATTTTCTTGAACTAATATATCCTGAAACTCTTACAACCAACGTCATCACAACATGGATTATTCACTATGGTGAGATTCCCCTTAAATATCAAAAACTTATTTTTTTATCATCCATGTTATAGTGGAATGGATCCTTATTCTATATTGTGGTTTTATTCACTTCATTGAACCTAACTATTAGATGTTTGAAATTATTACATGTTTCTTATTGCACCAAAATCTTACATTTCTCAGGTGAGGATGACTCTATAACATAATAATCTCATGAAAATTAACACATTCATCTATCAACACTATCACAGTTCCCCTAATACAATGTTTATGTGATACCTTATTATATATGATAAATTAAATTATAAGGATGATTTACTCAAGTCCCACCTCCCTCACATAAGGTAGAGTAAATACTCATTCATGATTCTTTTAACAATGTTATAGCATGAGCATTTCATTAACTCCTTAGTAATTTCACCACCATAATCAATTTACTGCTTCATTCCTATGAATTTTCAATGAACATAAAAAATCATCCAACTCAATTTTTCACACATTTTCTAATGAATAATATGTTAAAAAATTCCAAACTCAATAAAAATTGTTTCAGGATACTATTCAAAACATGCTTCAAATGTCAAAGTCATCTAAAAATTCACAATTGTATAGAATGGTGATTCTACTAGAACTCCATTACTCATTTGAATATAAATTCCAATTTTAATATATCTCATTTTTGATCAATTCTGATCCCCCTATTTCTTTCCCTTTATTAGGTTTATTAATCTGAAATATCTCAAAGAGGACTTCCATCCCACTTTTTTTGAAAATATAAAGATAAACACATGATCTTTTATTCCAAATTTATCTACCAACTCCTCAAGGCCCCCTTCAATCTAAATTTTTCTAGACTTCTCTCCCCCTTCATGATAACTTTCAAATGAAACTATAATATATTCCCCATTTCATAAAAATCATATATTGAATTATCCCCCTTTTCAAGAAGTTTAAAAGAATAAAATATTGAAAATTACTATGAAAACTTATAGGGATTTTAGAAAATAATACACTATATAAGATACTATTAATTGGTGATAGGAATCCTTTTAATTAATCTTTGCTAATTCAACTATAAATTTTTTCATTTAATAGAGAACATTACAATAAAAGCTCGTCATATTTAACTTTCTCATTAATGAATTGGTATGTGATGTTAATATTCTTGAATCCTAAATGTTTCACCAAATAATTTGAAATGTTCATTATAATATAATTATCACACTAAATAACTAATGGGTGAATAAAATCAACCTTCATATATTATTTTACAACTTTATCTATATCATTTAAGTTATATATTTTTACATTGCAACATACTATGCCTATATTGATCAAAGAGTGATATAACTGTTTTCAGGGAGTTGAATGAAATATATCTTCCAACAATAAATATAACACCTCTAAAATCATAATTTTATATATCCAATATATCATAATCAATCTGCATTGGTATAACCATTATGTGGTCATGATTAATTTTGACATACCTTAGACAATATAGAATAGTTCCTTTGATGTATTTCCATATCTGATTTTTTTATATAAGAAGTGACTCCTTCGGTTTACTTTGAAATCTTTCATAAACTGTAATAATGAACAAAAAATTCTGTATTGAAAATGTAAAATATATTTGGTTGCTAACGATCCTTTATAATATCATTTTAGCCACATTCCCTCACTCTTCATCCAAGTATATCTTAGTCCCAAGTACTATAAGAGTGGAAACCTATCTTGAGTCCCCCTCAAGAAACATAAAACGTAACTCACAAGAATATATTTCTTGTGAGAGATAGATAAAGGACAATATATTAGTGAATTTAAAACCAATGAAAAATATCATCTCATTAATCATTAGCATAAAAATAATATTTCTCTTCTAGATAAATAATTCCTCACATGTTCATGCTTGATTTCTTAAAAAAAATTATAGAGTCAACACATACAATCATAATTACTATGTTTTCCTCATCTCCCATGACATACTAATTTGAATATATTTTTCATTTAATGAATTTAGTTCTTTTTTATAATTTTATAACATTTAATGTAACACCCTTAAAATTTCAGAGAACACTATGTTCGATATATTATATAATACAAAACACCAAACTTAAACATACCCCAAAATATTTTTATTTTAATAGGACCATGATAACCTAGACATTAAACTAGTGAGTTTCAAAAATTATTAACTAAAATATGATATATATATATATATATAGTAACTAATTTGAACAAATTTATTAATTATTTATTTGTTAATATTCATTTGTTCTTTAGTAATATAGTTATATTCTTATAAAATATGTCTTCCTCAAAAATGAGATTTATTTCTTTTTATGAGAATATTATAATTAATTCATTGAAATTTTGAAAAATTTAATTTACAATATAAATTTTATTTCTGGATTTATCATGTTAAAATTATCTTTTTATGATTTTTTAGAATTTTATGAAAAAATATATATTGTGTAATTTTCTGAAAAACAATTTTTTGTTGCATTTTTATAGTTCAATTTAAAATTAAATTATCAAACTCTTTTAATTTTAATTTTAAATAATTAATTCTATATTTGGAACCTAGAGGTTATAATTTAGTAAATATACCCATTTTGTTCTTTATGAATAGTAACCTTGTTATTTTTTGTTACCATGATAAAGGGTATATCAGGTAATTAAGCAGAAAAATAAAATTACAAGGACAATATAATGACCCTAATAGTTGTCCAAATTTTATTGATTTATTTATTTCCATCCATAATTATTATAGGTTTGAACATTTTTCATTTTCGTTAAATTTTAATGTGATTATGATATTTATACTATTTTATTTAGGGAAAAGTCATTGATGTAACACTCATGTTTTTAATAACTCTATAATTTTCAATTTGGGGTTATCGATAGGATATTTTTTACAATAAATATTTTCTTGAAATATAAAAGATTTATATTCATCATTGTAATTTATTTTAAATTTTTAGTGATGAAATAATTATTGTAAATTATTACACAATGTTGAAGCTGTAATTAGTCAAATATTAGAAGAATCAAATAAATTATATTAAAAATATTAAAATAATTGTAATTTTAGATAATTAATTAAATAATTGATTTTTTAGATGACCCTAACATTTTTGGGATATAATATGTTTTTATTTCAAATATAAGTGTTATAAATATATTGTAAAATGTAATGTAATGAATAGTTTTAAAAATTGACAGTAGGAATATTTTCTTTGAATGAATATTTTATTGTAAATATTATTTTATTAAATGATTAAAAAATAAAAAATCTTAAATCATACCAAATAAATAGTATATGGTTAATTACTCCTACCATAGTACATTTTTGGGTCATTGGAAAATTTATAGTATCATTATTGACCCTTATATATAGATTGTTTTAATATTATAGTAATTGTAAAAAGAGTTAACTAGAGGTTAAAACAAAAGTATAAGGGTAAAACCATGGCCCTAAATTTTCCAATTTTTTATTATTAGGATTGAAACATTATCAAATTATTATTTAATTTTAGTTGTTTAATGCACACTTTTTCATAAATATATCCTATATATTATTTAAATCAATGATAGTTTCAAAATATCACTCTGTTTTTTTGATATCATTTATGTGTCCACCGAGGATAAAAGTAAGATATAAATTATCCTAATTGTAAATTTTGAGTTTAATTTTTTTTATTTTTATATATTTATTATTATTTCTTATAAATTATATAATTACTATAAATGCTTGTAGAATGCTAATAAATTATTATTGAATTATTAGGAAAATAAATTAAATGAATTTAAAAATGATAATTTTCATATAATTTAAATGATATAAGTCTTGAAACTGCATATATGTATATATATATATATATATATCTATGACATATTAGAGAGTTTTATTGCGTCATATTTGAATTCCGCTTTTCTGTTGATGTATTTGAAGTCAATATTATTAATAGTGTAAAAATTGACATTAATGAGAATGTATCAAAATATTATTTTATTAAAGTATTTCAAAATGATTAAAAAAAATTATTCATCCCTATGAATTAAATATATCCTAAAAAAATATGTTCTATTTATGAGTTGTTTTTTCGTTTATAGTAACATTATTAACCCTTTATGAGTAAAATAGTGGTTACCATATTTAAGGTAGAGAATAACTGACCATGGGGCTAATCAAAACAATAATGGTTAAAATGAAACCAAAACTTTTCTAAATTTTGTTAGATGACTGGATTAATAACCTATCATGTGTTATATTATAATACCATACCATTTGGTGGTATTTTTCATGATAAATTAATTTATGATAATTTAAAAGTTTGATAAATTTAAAAAGTGTCTCTCACTTCAGTTATAAATGGGAACGTACTCCCTCACTTATTCCCAACAATTTGAAAAATAAATCTTCAAAAATCCCTATAATTTTATATTTTATATATACTAATAAAATTTCAATATGTTCTGTTCCTTCCAAAATACAAACCCTAGATCCATTAAAAAGAGATCTAAAGGAAGTCTACCAAAGAAGAGGTAATCATCTTTACCAACTCTTTCAAGATTATTTTTTCTTATACATCCTATTCATGTGTTTTAGAAATAAAAAAATAATAAACCAAGTATTATCAATATATATATAGACATTATTATAGTTATGGTACAAGAATATTCTTTCTCTTTTCTATCCTATGAAATGAGAAAACATCGCTTGTGCATAGGTACGACATAGCATCTCCACATAGCGATGTAATTCATTTTACATAATCAATTAAATTAGATGTTTATAAATTAAAAAATAACGAATATATATGATATATATGAAATATTAATGACTATATAAAGGGTAATTATTTTTACCATTATTTTATTCTATTTATCGAAAAATGAAAACAGTGTTCATGAGTGTGTATAACCTACCAACTCCATAAATAGTGTAATTCATTTTTATATCTCTATTCCTATGGATGTATATAAATACCAATATATTTAATATATATAATATTTTATCCTAGAGATAGTGGAACTATGATACAATTATAACTATCAGAACTACTGAATAAAAACATACATGAAAAACAGTCATGTTACCACACAAAATAGTGATTTAAATAATGAATTGATAATAAAGGTGTGATAGAATATTAAAATAAATCATACTACATATTATATATATAATATTATAGTTCTAGAATATATTTATAACAAATAAATATTTATTATATAGTATATTCAATAATATTCAAAGGAAATCAAATCTGAGTCAAGGGATTCTCACCTCACTTTTAATTCTGCGAGACAAATGCTATATTCACAACTTATTTATTTTTGTGTGGAATATATATTGCATCTCTTATATATTATGTCATGAATATATTTGTCTATATGGTATTAAGATTTTAATTTTATGTTATTTCATTCATTGGGAATATTTATTAAAATAACCCCATGTGGTAAGGTTTTATTAAAAAATTTCTTCATTATTTGTGGTCATTTGTATTTAAGTCTTAATTGGGGAATATTTCTCTTCCACGTCAATATTTTATAAATGTGTTTTAAAAGATGTTTAACCATTCTACTAAAAAAATTTAATTTCATTTTTACAATGTTTGTCTTTTTAGAAAATTTTTTAAAAAGAATCTTCCTCTCATTTTCTAGTCAATGCAATTTTATACTTTTCAGATAAAAATATGAATGAACTATTTATAGATTATATGGAATGAGTGGATTTTCTTACAAAAATGATTAGATAATTATTTGAATCTTCTATTATAAGGATAAAATTATTTTATTAGATAATGTTTTATGCTTTATATTTGAAAAATTTATTTATAAAAAATTAATTTCAAATTGAAAAAGATATTTTGCTCATAAATGTTTTTATGAACTCTTTATGGAATTTATATTCATCAATTTCAATAACCCTTATTTTACTTATTATTTACTAGGGATATTTTGTAATGATACCATCTTGTTTATTTATCCATATGGATTATTACCAGTTCAATTAGGGATGTTCTAGTTTGATACCATTCATATTAATCTAGATGGTTTATGATTATGTTTATTGATTTGGGTAATCGTTATCACATTGTATGCTAGTTTTTTTTCATAAAAATGTTTTTTTATTATGATTCACCCCTTTCATTTGAGGAATTTGTTAAACATAGTATTTAATGAGTGGGGCCTTCTATACCCATCTATGCATCGATAGGTATCATGAGACGAACTATATCGGGTTTTTGCGGAGGCTTTCCCAACATATGTAGATGTCTTGGACGTGGAATTAAAGGTATGTTTTATATGTATGAGTTATGAATTCCCCCTTATAAAGTAAATTATTTATGTTCCATGTTATTATTCAATTATTTTTAACATAGAAGGATAATTTTCAAGCTCATGTGATCATTCATATGGAAATTTTTTATCATAGTTAATTATTTATATATTATGTTCTAGTTCATGATTAAATGGAACATGTTTCATTTATTTACCTTTCCATATTTGTTATGTTTTTTTACTCATAACTTATTCTATACACATATCCTTACCTAGAATCTGATCTCACCCTTTTTATTATGTTGGACTCCTCATGTGTTAATCATGTTTTAATGATCACAAATCCTATTACTGTTAATTAATCTCAATCTTCGTTGCATATCTTTCTAATGCTCTTCAATATGAACAATAACTACACATCATGTTTTAATGATAAAAAATCATATGGATGTTAATTAATCCCTTTTTTGTTTACAAGTCTTATGCATGATAAAAAATATCACATATATTATCAAGCCTTTATATTTATGATTCAAGCTCTTTTAATCTCTAATTATTAAACATAATCCATATTCTACATATTACTATCTAAGTCTAAATATAGATATTTTTCTAAGTATGGAGAAACCGTGAAGGACTCACCATGACCCAGACACCGTGACCCAGAAATGGTGGACCAGACACCATGAAGGACTCACCGTGACCCAGACACCGTGACCCAGACACTGTGAAGGACTCATCGTGACCCAGACACCGTGACCCAGACACCGTGACCCAGACAATGTGACCCAGACACCGTGACACAGACACTGTGAACCAGACACCGTGAAGGAAAAACCGTGACCTCGACACCGTGAGCTAGACACCGTGACATGGACATACCATGAAGTTTATACCGTGAAGCTCATACCGTGAACCATATACCATGAAGAAGAAACCGTTTACATAATCATTGTGACACCATTTCTTAACTTTTTGTTAATATTATTTAAATAATGCTAACAGTCATATTTGATGTTTTTAATACAATTAATGTAATTTAATGATAGTTATTGGCATGTCAGGAAACCGTATCTCGTACCTATGAAAAGGGAATCATTCCTACTACCAGAATTTGAGGAATATAAGAAAGATTGAGATGCAGTACATGAAGGAGTGGTGGAGCGAGAAAAGTGTGACGATACAATAAGAAGAACTTACATACACCTGAGGGAACTATGATGAACAAGAATAACAATCCTAAACAAGAAGGAGATTGCAAGACATTCAGAGAACTCTCATGAATGCAATCCAATACTACTGAAGAACATACCACGAATCAAGAGATCATTATCACTCCTATAGAACACAAGCTTAACTACGACACTCTGTTTTTCAATAGAAAAACCAGAGAAGGAATCAGAAGCATTCCTACTGAATCCAACGAGTCCAGATCTACATTTATAATCACTAGAGCTTTCTAAACTCTTATATGTTCTCTCTAAGTGATTTATTTATTAACTTTTGTGTAGTGTGGTGTAATCTATATATCATATACACACACTGTCTCCTGCATTGAACTGGAGGATATCAAATCCTCACTCTAAAACACTTAACTCCTGTTCACCCACGTCAACTGTGGAAGAGGTCCTTGTGTGGCATGGTCTTTGTTTTGTTTCCCATGAAGAACAATGGTACAGGTCCCTGCGTGGCCTGGATAGTTTTGTAAACTGTTTTTAACCCTGATCCAGGGTGTGGATCAAATTTATATAAATTTGAGAGGACAATGTCTCAGCTTGAGACTGAACCACTTGTTATATCTGTTGTGCATATTTAGTTTAAGTTCAAAGTATACTATATATATCTTATTTATTCCGCTGCTATTACATTGAAATAAAAAACTATTTTAAATATTCTTTTATAGTTAAATTAGAAAGTGTTTACACTTCTTGTAAATCAGTAGGTTATTTTCAAAAGTTAGTTTGATCTTGTGGTTAAATTAACTGAGACCTAATCAATCATTGAGAAGCTAAGTGAACATTTACAATCTGTATAAATTCACTACATTTTAACTTGTTTTATAAATTAGGGGATTTTAAATAGAAAATATTTTAACAAAAAATTTAATTGGAACTCAATTCACCCCCCTCTTGAGTATCCACTCTGACCAACATTTGGTATCAAAGGTTGGTTTTTGTTTAAGGATTTTTGAAATACTCTATTTTCAACATTGATGTTAGTTGCATCTTTAAAGATCTTAAATTTATGTTAGTTCTAAATTTTATCTCTTTAAATTATCTTTCTAAAATCTAGAAATGGATAATAGACTAGAGGGTGCTGCTACTAATAGGCCACCTTTCTTCAATGGTACAAACTATGCTCAGTGGAATCTTAAAATGAAAATTCATTTAGAAAGCATAGGTTTTTATATCTGGACTGCTATATAGTCACAATATAAAATTCCAGAAACTGAAAGAATAACTTGGGATGAACCTACAAAGACTTCCTACAATAATAATTGTAATGCCATGAATTCCATGTACTATGCTTTAAGAGATGAAGAGTTTAATATAATTTCTACTTGAAAAAATGCTTTTGAAATTTGGGATACTTTGGGTGTTTCTCATGAAGGAACAACCAATGTTAACGAAATGAGATTAAATACCTATACTATTAAATATGACAATTTTAAAATGAAGACTGATGAACCTATTTCTGATATGTATCTCAGGTTTAATGAGATAGTCAATACAATGAATTCACTCAGAAAGGTTGTTCCAGCAAAGGAACAAATTATGAGAATCTTGAGATGTTTACCAGACCGATGGAGAGGCACATCTATTTCAATCAGAGATTTATGTGACATTACTGCTCTACCTGTCAAATAACTCATTGGTAAGCTTATGATGTATGAGGAAGAACTCAAGGTGTATAAAGTGGATGATGATGAACCTAAGAGAAAATCTGTGGCTTTTAAGACTACTGCTTCAAAGAGTAAGGACAAAGATAAAGCTCAAATACAAACTGATAGTTCAAAAAGTGAAAATTCAGACTCTAATAGTGATGCTGAAATGGCTTAGATAGCCAGAAGGTTTAAGAAATTTTGTAGGAAGAATAAATTTTTCAGAAAATAAAATTATAAAGGAATGTATGATAGTAAGGGACATTGGAGGAAGGATTGGAAAAAGCTAGATAAAAGTGATGAAGTTGTTTGCTATGAGTGAAAAAGGAAAGGACACATTAAAGAAGACTGCCCAAAGCTAAAATTCAAGAAGAAATATGATTACAAGGACAGTAAGTACAAAAAAGCTATGAAGGCTACCTAGAGTGCTTCTGAAGACAGCACAAGTGAATCTGAAATGTCTGATTCTAAAAAGAATCATGCCAACAAGTGTTTCATGACAAACACATCTGAGGTAACCTCATAAACTATTGCTTTAAATTCTTATTATTCTAGAGATGATGCAGAATTTGATTCAGATTCTGATAACATGACTAGTGAGGAATTATTTGAATACTGTAATATGCTGGAAGAGACATGCAAGGAACTTAAGGATAAATACAAATCATTAAAGAAACATCATGCTCTCACTACTACTGTTAAAATCGAACTTACTATTGAAAAAGAGAAAAATCATCAATTGTTAAAGGAGAACACGGAACTGAAAATGTCAAATGAGCAACTTAGAAAATACTTAGATAAGTTCACAAATGGAAAAGATACACTAACTCAAATGCTATGAAATAAAGTTGTTCCAAAATACATTACTGGAAAAGGCTACAAACCTAGACAGAGACAGATTACCAAGAATAGATTTATTCCTAAATCTGGAAAGAATACTACTAGTTCTAGTTCTAGACATTTATATGCTTCAACTAGTTATTCACATAGTTATAAATCAAATAGATTTTATCTTTCAAAATATTTTTATTTTGTAAATTATATAAGACCCATAAGACAAATTTGGGTACCAAAATCTTTGATTACTAACCTGTCTGGACCCAAGAAGATCTAGGTACCAAAAGCATTTCCTATCTAAATCTGTTTCATAGGAAACCTACTTGAAGAGTTCCCACAAGAAGACATGGTATTTGGACAGTGGATGTTCAAGAAACGTGTCTGGGGATTACTCATGTTTCAAAAATTTAATAAAGGTTGATCTAGGTCATGTCACCTTTGGTGATAATTCTAAAGGAATGATCATCGGCCTTGGCCAAATTGGTAACACTGATTTAGTTTTAATTTCCAAGGTTTTATATGTTGACGGACTTAAATATAATCTGTTAAGTATTTCTCAATTATGTGATGATGGTTTTAATGTCAAATTTGAAAATGATCCCTATAATGTGTTTAATTCCAAAAATGTTTTAGTATTTTCTGCTCTAAGAAATGAAAATTTTTATGCAGTTGATTAAAATTTATTAGCTAAGAAAAATGTTACCTGTTTAAATGCTTTTCATGAAGAGTCTTGGTTATGGAATAGAATATTAGGACACTGCAATATACACTCACTTAGAAAACTAACTAGGAAGAACTTAGTTAGAGACCTACCTAAACTTGAGTTTCCAAAGGACAAAGTTTGTAATCCCTTTCAAAAGGGAAAGCAACATAAAGTTTCTTTTAAATCAAAGAAAGAAGTTTTAACTTCTCAACCACTAGAGTTGGTTCACATGGACCTGTTTGGACCATCTAGAGTTTCTAGATTAAATGGAAATCACTATGTATATGTCCTAGTAGATGACTTTTCTAGATATACTTGGGTATACTTCTTAGCTCACAAAAGTGAATCTTGTTCTTACTTTGTTAAATACTCCAAGTCTATAGAAAAGCTTAGTGGACTTAAGATTATAACTCTAAGAAGTGATCATGGCCGTGAGTTTGAAAATAATTAATTTGAATCCTATTGCTCACACAATGGCTATAGTCATAACTTTTCTGCTCCTAGCGCACCTCAGAAAAATGGTGTAGTAGAAAGAAGAAATATAACCCTTCAAAAAATTACTAGAACAATTCTTAATGAATATGACCTGCCTATTTACTTTTGGGTTGAAGTTATGAATACAACTTGTTATATTATTAATAGAGTCTTAATTAGACCTGTTCTTATGAAGACCCCATATGAGTTGTGGAACAATAGAAAACCTAATGTTCATTTCTTTTGAGTCTAGGGATACAAAGTCATTATTCTCAATACAAAAGATAATATTGATAAGTTTGATTCTAAGAGTGATGAAGGAATCTTTTTAGGATATTCCTTAACCAGCAAAGCTTATAGAGTTTTCAATAAAAGAACCAAGTGTGTGGAAGAATCTGTTCACATCAAGTTTCATTAAACTAATACACATGAGCCTAAAACCTCTCTTGAAAATCTTGAAGAAGATTTATCTGTTCTGGACCATAATGATAAAATCAATGAACCTGCTATAAAGACAACTAGTTCTAGACATATTCCAGAATCTTCTCCTAATGAACCCGAACCTAGAGAATAATCTGAAGTTTCTAGACCGACCTTTACTAGATCAACTAGAATTCTAAATAATCATCCTTTAGATGCTGTTATAGTAAATCTTGATAGAGGGACACAGACTAGAGCTTCTCTTAGAAATCAGGTTGAACATCAAGCCTTCTTTTCATAGCTTGAAACTAAAAACATTGATGATGCTATTAATGTTGAATTTTGGGTAATTTCTATGCAAGAAGAACTCAATAAATTTGAAAGAAATAAAGTTTGGGATCTTGTTGAAAGACCTAAGGACACTTTCACAATAGGCACTAAATGGGTATTTAGAAATAAAGTAGATGAATCTGGAAACATAGTTAGAAATAAAGCTAGGCTAGTTTCACAAGGCTATAGTCAAGAAGAAGGTATTGACTATGATGAGACTTTTGATCCAGTAGCCAGATTAGAAGCTATTAGTATTTTACTTGCTTTTGCTGCACATCTAAATTTTAAACTATATCAAATGGATGTCAAGAGTGAATTCTTGAATGGATATATTGCTGAGGATGTTTTTGTTGAACAACCACCCGGATTTTGAAACCCTCATTTTCCAAATCATATTTTCAAATTATCAAAAGCTTTATATGGTTTAAATCAAGCTCCAAGAGCGTGGTATGATAGATTTTGTACTATTCTAATTTCTAAAAGTTTTAAAAAAAGGAATAGCTGATCCTACTCTGTTTATAAAATGAATTTATAAAGATGTTTTAGTTCTAAAAATTTATATTGATGATATTAGTTTTGGATCTTCAAAAACTACATTATGTACTGATTTTTCTAAAATGATGCAAAATGAATTTGAAATGAGTTTAATGGGAGAAGTCAAATTCTTTCTTGGATTTCAAATCTTTCAAAATGATGATGGAATTATTTTAACTCAATGTAAATATACTAGAGATATTTTAAAAAGTTTTGGATTGGATAGCACAAAAAGTAGTGAAACTCCCATGAGTACCACCTATAAGATGGATCTTGATGAAGATGGTAAATCTACTGATCAAACCACTTATAGAGGAATGATTGGAAGTCTACTCTACCTGAATGCTAGTAGTCCTGATATTATGTTTAGTGTGTGTATGTGTGCTCATTTTCATGAAAACCCTAAAGAGTCACATTTAAATGCTGTGAAGATAATTTTCAAATACCTCAAGCATACTCCAAATTTGGGACTGTTCAATCCCAAAAGACAATAATTTGAATTAGTTAGTTATTCTGATGCTGGTTTTTTGGATGTAAGTTAGATAAAAAAAAGCACCTATATAACATGTCACCTTTTAGGAAAGTCACTAGTATCATGGTGTAGTAAGAAACAAAATTCGGTTTCATTATCTACTGTAGAGGCTGAATACATAGCTACTGGCAGTTGTTGTGCAAAAATTTTGTGGATGAAACACACATTACTAGACTATGGGTATCAATTCAAACATGTCCCGATAAACTGTGACAACATAAGCGCTATTAATATTTCTAAGAATCTTATTTCTAATTCTAGGACAAAACATATTGATGTAATACATCACCTTTTGAGGGATCATTATCAAAAAAGTGATATCACTTTGGAATTCATTGGTACTGAATATCAACTTGCTGAAAAATTCACTAAACCATTAAGTTATATTAGACTACATCATACATGATCTTGCTATTATTAATCATAAATAGACATATTACTGATCTTAATGTTTAATACTTTACTGTATTTTAATTTACAATTTCATAGTCATTGTGTTACAGTTACTGTTTCATGCTCATGGTCTCACTGTTAAGACTTTATGCTCACTGTCTGTCTACTTACTATCTCACCATGACTACATAGAATGCTCAGTGTCTCACCGTGATGAATATCAACTGTCTCACCATGATGACTAGTTTTCATCACACCGTAATTCCAACTAACAGTATCACCATGAAATTTTTTTCTTATTTTAACCCGTATCGCGGTAATTTTTATTTCCACCGCTATTTTTTTCCCGCATTTTTGTTTTTATGATGTTTAACATTCCCAAATGATAAAACTCATGTGTTTCATTCGATTCCTTACCCGAACTCTCTCCCAAACCATCTCTTCCCTCTCGCCCGAACCTTCAGTGGATTCCAAGGATGAAGCGTCCATCTTCACCTACGTCTGAGAAGCGCAACTCTAAGAAATAGAAGAGGATACCGAGGATAGATCCTAAAGGACCACTAAAACCAAACCTGGTAATCCGTACAGTTGTACCTGAAAAAGAGGTTTTCAAAAAATGTTTGTTGTCTAGCAAGTCGTTAGTTTTGAATGTTTTAAAAGAACAAGGATGTCTTGAATGGTTCTCTCGATATAATAGACCGATTTACCCGAGGCTCGTATCTCAATTCTATCAGTATGTGAAGTTTTCTTTTGAGTTTGGAGATAGATTTTTGGTGACAAGCTGGATAAATGGTCAAAATTGTTCTTTATTTTTGAGGCTATGGGCTGAATGCCTAAGAATTCCACGTGAAGGAGTTTGAGAGGATTACTAGAGAGACCCTCCTCCAACAACCGACATCTTTGACCTGGAGAATTCTTTGGAAATCCTGACTGGAAATGGCACCAAGTGAAGGGCCATAGCTGCTGAATTAGATGGGGAGACAAGACTTCTGTTCAAGTTTGTTCAAAATTTGATTAGTTCGGGAAAAGGAGATTTTGCTGTGATGAAGTATCATGATGTGTTCCTGATTCACCTGTTGAATAATGGCCATAGGATCAATCTTTGTAAGTATGTAATTAACCATATCTATGAGCTGATCAAAATCACTCCAAATCCACCTCCTTTTTTTACTAAAGGATGATTTCAGCTATGTTAGTTTCCAAAGGGATGTTTGGAAAGAATGAAGAAAAGATGGAGGACTTTGATTTCTACATATCCATGCCTATCATCAAAAGGATGAAGATTAGCTGGAACTCTGGGAAGAAACAGTGGGATGAGGATAGTGATCAAATCTATAAAAAGTTTAATCACGTTTACTATCCAAGAAGGACTAAAAATCTATCTGATCCGGGTTTGGAACCAGATGAAGTGGGTGAGTATTTAGAAGAAGAAGAAGAGGAAGTAACAGCTGAAGTACCACCTAGAGAAGAGGTTGAAATACCACAAATGGAAACAGGTCCTGTTGAAAAAGAAAGGACTGTTGTCCCTGCTGGTATCCCTACTGAAATACCTCAAGGAGAGGAAGTTGCTATTAGTTTGAGAGAAGAGGAAGATCCTGCTTCTAGTGCGGATGTCAATCCAAAAGCTCATCACAGTGCTACAATAAAATTGGTTTTTCCTAATTCAGAACAGCAAGAAACCTTAGAGGCAGATCCTGTTGAAGAGGATCTTTCTGTTGATAAAGAAGCAAGTCTGGAAGCTTAACCTGTGGAACAATCTGTTCCTGAGATAATTCCCACTGCTGAAGAGAGGATAGAAATTTATTTTCAGCTGGGAAGGCAAGAGGTTGATGAAGATATTAGAGATGATCCTATGGATATTGATCATGCTGAGCCTCAAGAATCTGAAAGGGAAGAACAATTTGAGGGGGAGGAACCTCAAAACCTTGAGATTATAGAAGATGGATATGTTGAAGCTTCTCAACCTTCTGTCTCATAATCTGTGCACACCCAATATGTTTTCCCAAGATTTTATGATGTGAATGAGTCAGAGTAGGTGTCTACAACTGGAATGGATCTTTCTTATCTGTTTCAACTGAATTCTGTAGCTCATCCAGAACTAGAACCAGAGTCCCATCCTCAATCTGAATCAGAATCTGAGTCTGAAGATGACTCTAAAACTCAAACAGAATCTGAACCACTACCTTTACCTACACCCTCACCCAAGCTACACTCCTTTGTGACTAAAGACGATCTGAAAGTTTTTGGAGAAACTTTGTTTGCTGGAGTTGAGAAAATTGTCTCCACTCAACCTCGTCCAGTGACTCATTTAAGTCAAGAAGATGCAGCAATTCTATTGGAAAATATTGTATTGCATATTCATCCAAGGATGATCCGAGAAATTCAAGAAGTCAGAGTGGAAAATAAGCTGCTGAGTGCTGATATTTCAAATCTGAAACATATGGTAGCGAATTTGTCGAATGATTCGACTTTGAGATCAGAGCCTTCTCTTGTTTCTACCCCTACACCAGTTGCTACTTCTCCTTAGACATCTGATTCCATCCTTTCTAGGGATATTGTGTCTCAAGTTCATCCATATCTAAATCCTTTTGATGAAAATATTGGAAAAACACACACCAAGATGCTGGAATGCATGAGGGAGCTTGTAGA
Organism: Viscum album; assembly: GCA_963277665.1. Classification (NCBI taxonomy): domain Eukaryota; kingdom Viridiplantae; phylum Streptophyta; class Magnoliopsida; order Santalales; family Viscaceae; genus Viscum; species Viscum album. The sequence goes on along the minus strand of OY728131.1, from coordinate 224,690,366 downwards.
AAATCTGAACAAGCTTACAGATGAATACACTGGATGCCTTCAAAAAGTTTTGAAACAGCTCAAAGATCTAACCAAAGCTGTCAAGGCTTTTCCTTCTTCTGATCAGACCTCCACACCTTCTTTGGATGATTCTATGCTGAGATCCATAATCAAAGAAGAACTTCAGAATGCCTTTAGTGGCTTGGATCTATCTTTTTTGTCAGAATTGATTTAGAATAGTGATAGAGAATTGGACTTGGTTAGGATTCATTCTAAGATAGCCAATGATTCTCAACAAGAGATCACTAAGAAAATAGATTTGTATCTCTCCCGGATTTTCTCTAAAAGTGATATGACAGATCACTTTAGATATCTTGTGGAAAATTTGAGAATCCCTCCGGTGACTCAAGCTTTTAAATCTCAAGTTCAGAAGCATACAGAGTTCACCAGATTGTTGGACAGAATTATGGAGATTAAGGATGATTTTGAAAAGGCTATCCAATACGGTGGTAAAATCATTACTGATTTCATTGCACATCTTGCTAATGCTCTTCAATATCAATGATATCTACACATCATGTTTTGATGATAACAAATCTTATGGATGTTAATTACTCTATTTATTGTTTACAAGTCTTATGCATGATCACAAATCTCACATATATTATCAAGACTTTATATTTATGATTCAAGCTCTTTTACTCTCTAATGATTAAACTTATTCCATATTCTGCATATTACTATATAAGTCTAAATACAGATATTTGTCTAAGAAGGGAGACACCGTGAAGGACTCACCATGACTCAGACACTATGACCCAGACACTGTGGACCAAACACCATGAAGGACTCATCATGACCCAGACACTGTGACCCAGACACTGTGGACCAGACACCGTGAAGGACTCACCGTGACCCAGACAACATGACCCAGACACCGTGACCCAGACACCGTGACCCGGACACCGTGAACCAGACACTGTGAAGGACAGACCATGACCTCGACACCAGGAGATAGACACCATGACATGGACATACCGTGAAGTTCATACCATGAAGCTCATACTTTGAACTATATACCGTGAAGAAGAAACCGTTTACATAATCACTGTGACACCGATTCTTAACTTTTTGTCAATATTATTTAAATAATGCTAACGGTCATATTTGATGTTTTTAATACAATTAATGTTATTTAATGATAGTTGTTGGCATGTTAGGAAACCGTATCCCTTACCGATGAAAAGGGAATCATTCATACTGCAATAATTTGAGGAATATAAGAAAGATTAAGATGTATTATACGGAGGAGTGGTGAAGCGAGAAAAGTGTGACGATACAACAAGAATAACTTACATACACCCGAGAGTGTTGTACTGAACAAGAAGAACAATCCTGAACAAGAAGGAGATTTCAAGACTTTCAAAGAACTATCATGAATTCAATCGAATACTACTGAAGATCACATGAAAAATCAAGAGATCAGTCTCACTCCTGTAGAACACAAGCTTAACTACGACACTCTATTTTTCAACAGAAAAACCAGAGAAGGACTCAGAAGCATTCCTACTGAATCCAAAGAGTCCAGAGCTGCATTGATAATCACTAGAGCTTTCTCAACTCTTATCTTTTCTCTATAAGTGTTTTATTTATTAACTTTCGAGCAGTGTGGTGTACTCTCTATATCATATACACACACTGTCTCATGCACTAAACTGGAGGATATCAAATCCTCACTCCAAAACTCTTAACTCTTGTTTACCCACATCAACTGTGGAAGAGGTCCTTGTGTGGCCTGGTCTTTGTTTTGTTTCCCATGTAGAACAGTGGTAGAGGTCCCTCCGTGGCCTGGATAGTTTTGTAAACTGTTCTTAACCCTGTTCCAGGGTGTGGATCAAATTTATAAAAATTTTAGAGGACTAAGTCTCGTCTTTTGACTGAACCTCTTGTTTTATCTGTTGTGCATCTTTAGTTTAAGTTCAAAGTATACTACATATATCTTATTTATTATGCTGCTATTACTTTGATATAAAAAACTATTTTAAAGCTACTTTTATAGTTAAATTAGCAAGTGTTTACACTTATTGTAAATCAGTAGGTTAGTTTCAAAAGTTAGTTTCATCTTGTGGTTAAATTAACTGAGACCTAATCAATCTTTGAGAAGCTAAGTGAACATTTACAATCTGTATAAATTCACTATAGTTTAACTTTTTTTATAAATTGGGGGATTTAAAATAGACAATATTTTAACAGAAATTTTAATTGGAACTCAATTCACCCCCCCCCCTCTTGAGTATCCACTCCGACCAATATATTATATTCATTTTTACAAGGATTACAAGAATTTTGTTATGATTAATATTCAGGGACAATCTAGGATAATAATTGTGTTCTCAAATTAAATAATTGATTGTATACAATGTTTTCAAATTTATTTTTCATTCAATTATGTATCTTGTTTACCAAGACTAATAAACTATTAGAACATTCAAGACATGGTTCCTCATATCGATTTATAGTGTAATATAGTAACAAATACCCCTAGGCTAGTGTAGTTGGGTTCTTTACACTAAATACCATGCTCGAGAGACTTGTTTGTTCCTATATAGTGCCTTCTTCAGCCTGCAGAATCCAGAACTATCACCATAAAGGATAAATCCTTACTTTTTTCTATATAGAACTATTACTCAAGTTAAACATTACGAATTACCAATTTCATTTATATTTTTAAATCTATGGGGCTTTGTTGAGATAATATCACAAGAAATATTTAGACCATTTAACACCATTTACCAAGAGTAAAAATATTACCAAAATCAATACCATTAATTCATTAATAATATTTTCAATGAATAAAAGATTTATTTCCTTATACTAATTAATTATTATTGAGCTTATTCCAAAAACCTAACTTTTTTCAAACTAGATTTTCGTTTTTGGATAATGATACCAATTATCAAATTCCAGACTTCACAATTTGGTTCATCAATTCTTCCATAAATAAAACACAATTCTAATTTTTAATGGATCTATCAACTCAATTTAGTTCATCCTCTTAAACCAATCTAGTATAATTTGAGATTATAAAAATTATTTAGGTTTTCTCCCTTGATATTATCTACATGAATATTTTAAGGTTCACCTTCTTATCTATGACTTCTAAACATAGATCCTCCGTGCTCCAATAGGTTCCTTATTACTAGTTTTTTAGAATCTAACTGAGGGTTATTAAAGAAATATCAATCATCTTGAATCATCCCTTATTGTATCAATTAATCTCGTATATTTTTATCATCAATGGTAAATGTTTTTTGAGAAGAATTTTGATTTTCTCACAGAACAAAGTCTAATCTATTTGTAAATATCTTAAATTTATTTTTATATCACTATTAAGTTCTTCAATTAATTGTATGTGCAAGAAATATACCTTCTTCATCCTTATTATCTTACTTATGTATTTTTATCCTTTCATTATGATATAACTTGTGATAATGACCTCCTTTAAATTATTAAATCACAAATTCTTCCCAAAGTGAATCTCAAATTATGTATTGGATGAATTAAGTTGAAGTTGGAATATATATAGAAAATAGAAATATAAAATTTCATGTTTTCTATAAAAATATTTTAAAGTGTTATTATCTAATAGAATTGTTCTTTCTATTTCAAAAAACCATATATTATAGCTCTTATTAATTCAATTTTTTGGAGGTGTTTATAGAGATCTTTATTCAGGTATTCTCCAATTCCCTCAAACACATTCCATAAACTATTAATAATTGTATTAATATTCACTCTCAGATTTCAATACCTTGATAAAATACCATATTTTATTTATAGTTATCCTTTTTAAATTGTTTAAATAAATCAAATACTTGAAAATTAATCAGTATATAATAGAAATAAGGTATGTGATACAAGTACTCAAAAAATATATGATGTACATATAACTTTTAGTTGAATTCAAGATCATCATTGTAAAAATATATGAGTGTACATACTCTGGTGGTTTCTTTCATTAGATTTACAAGAACTTATAACTCATGTTGACCTTTTTTTCTATTTTTATGTGTTACACATATGTTTAGTATATCAAATTTCATCCTCATCAGATTTCTCACCACTCTATTCCTGAAAGGAATATTCATAATATCTTTTCTAAAATGGAAAATCATTCTATGAAAAATATTTTTCCTCATTTATTCTCTTTAAATGTAAATATTTATCATTATAATTATTGATCAATTTATTATTTATTCAATTCCCATTCATTGTAAATATGTTAACCTTAAAAATCGTTATAAAAAATTCATTTTTTCAATAGATAACCTCATCTCAAATTTCATGAAGTTGAGAAATACTAAGAAGATTATAACTCAAGAGACTAGTAAATATAAAATCATTGGAATTATTCTTACTAATCTTTGTGTATCCATATCATTAAACATTGGGTGATTAATTTTTATTGATTGTGACATAGACTTAGTCATGCCATTAGTTATCATTCAAGATATTTCTATCGTCAGTCATGTTAAAAAACACAATCAACGATCTACGTCTTATATTCCCTTTCCTCCTTATATAAAACCTCATCCACTATTTCATTTTATTGATTATTCACATTCATAAATGATTTAGAGCGATCCTTCTTCATGAGTTTTTCAAGTAAAATGGTATGCAATTTGTAGCAGTGTGTACAGATTGATCACACCTTCCACATGTATCCTAGAGGGAATGAAATGAATTTTTTAATTGAACCAAATCTTTTTATGTTGTCCAATATTCCTATTTAGAATTTGAGATTCAGACCCCCTAGATTAAAAACATACCTTTGATTCATAAATTTATTGATTATACTAGAACTTGTATGATTTGTGTTATATACTCCACAACAACAACAACATCCACCAATGAATAATCTCCTTATGTAGAAAATATATTCTTTAAAATTTCCTCACTTAATTCCCCTAGGATTTCATATATATATATATATATATATACATTTTTCAAAATATTCATTCTTATGAGAATTTTAATTTACCATGAAATTTCACATATGATAACAAAAATATATCATATCTTTCTAAACCACTTTTTATTTGGAATTTCTAGCACCATCATAACAAATGTAAGTGGGTGTGGCTTATTTTTTTGTTATGTAATCTCCTTTTTCCCTTTTTTACATGTTCCACCATTATAATTAGAGTCCCAAGTTTCTATTTGTTTTCTTATAACCGTAAAAATGTTTTCATAATTCCTGGTCACATAACAAACTTTAATCTATGTTTTGTTGATTTCCCCAAAATTATTCATAAAAGTTTCAATCTCTACAACTTTACATTTTCTAAAGGAATATTCAAATTAAATTATCTTATCCTCAAGAGCCTTCACCTCTTCATTCATGGCTATTATATTCATAGTTGAAATGTTAATCAATTTATGTAATTCTTTAATAATTTCATGTAAGTATATAATTTTTCTTTTGAACTTAATCTTCATCTCTATAAAGAATTTAGATCTTAACACATTATGGTATTTACTTAATGAATCATTCTCCATATTTAATACATTCTTTTCTCTTTTATGTATTCTAATTTTTTTCAATAACACCTAGAGATCTACACTATGTGGAAACATTTTTTGAATATCCTCTTTACTTATTTTTTCTTTAATTTTACTTTCTTCTTATTCCCAAATTTTGGAATCTTTGGGAAATTTTTACATAAACAAAATTGTAGTTTTCACTTTATCATATGAGCTCTATTAATATATTTCACTTATCTCATAACATGTTGTGGAATCATGTGGTGAGAAAATATTATTCTTCTTAATTGAATTGGATTTTCCTTTTACTTAGTTGAATCTTCCTCTAACGTGACCAATGGCCATATTTCTCTTCCTTGATGATATTTTTTATTGGTCATCATTCTACCCATTTTTTCGAGGACCCACTACTGAAAATCTACCAATATTTCCATAATAAAAGCATTTAAATGGCAGAATGCGTCTATATTTACCGATTCCTTATTGCCTACCTCTTGATAAAAAGAGAAAAATTCTTCAAACTTCATGTAATAGTCATCAATATTTCTTTCTTCTGTATGATACTTCCATGACATAAAATGATTCGATCCCTTAAAACCATGGAAAATATTATCCTTTTCTATTTTCCATTTATTTTTACATTTGAAAATCTTCTAGTATCATAAGAAATTAATGCATTGTTGACTATCTGGATAGTCAAAAATATATGTATTGATTGTAAAGGACTGAGATTTTTATATCAATTTTTTGGAAGGATTGTCACTAGCTTCCTCATAGTAATGGAATATTCAATAAAATGAATATAATATTGAATACAACTTAAAATTGTGTTCACTCAAATGAATAATTAATACACCACTTCATCTTCGACCATTCATATATCTTCATACTGAGACCCAAAGATTATAATTATGACTCATTTACTTTTTTATCTCCTTCAGGGATTCTATGGAGTTTTGTTGGGGTTATTTTTTTTTGTTCATCATGCCAATACTCGTTTCAACTATTTCTATATGAGTGATGATAGTATTGAATTCCATACTCTCCCACCAGCATCAATATTATTTATACCATGAAAAGTATATAATATTAGAACTCTAGGAAGATGAAACACTACTCCAAAGTAGAATTTTAATGCTAGTTTAAACTGTTGATAAACTATTTCACAATATTTTTGAAAAACCATCAGTAAATCGTGTCATGAGAATCAATTAATTAAAATTTTTCAAAACTGTTGTGGAACGATTTCATGACGGGTTTTTAAAAACGGACACCATTATTTGGTGACTATTATTTTAATTTTTAATATGTTTATTATTCATTTATTTTGTTTTTATATTTTTTATTTACAAAACCAATCAATTAAATAGTTATTACCATGCACATTTCATGGATGCATTTTTCATAAAAAGTCAACAATGATATGTGTTGGGTGATATTTGAAACCCTTACCTCTCGGTTAATCTGAAAATACTTTACCACTCCATAAAATACATCCTATAGCGAGTAAAAAAAGTTTTCTATACTTATATTTATATAAATATATATAGATAGTAGACAAAAAATAACATTAACGAATAATAATAATAAGTAAGAAAACTAATAAAATAATACATAACAAATAAAGTTGAAGTAAAAAAAACATATTTAATAATTAATAATTAAAAAAATATTAATAAATTGAAACAAATGATTAATATATAACATACTAAAGATAAAATAAAAAATAAAACTGTAATAAAAAATATAAAAATAAAAAACTAAAAATAAAAAATAAAAAATAAAAAATAAGGAAATAAATTATCATTAATAAATAATGATTAATAAATGATTAATTATTAATTATTAATATATAAATAATAATTATGTAATGAATTAATAATGACCAAATTATAAATTATTAAATAATAAATAATAAATAAATTAGTAAATAGTAGATAATAAACAATAAATAAAAAATAATGAATTAATAATGAATAAATATATAATGTAAATATAATCAATAGATAAGAAATAAATAATAAGTAATCAGTTAATAATAAATTAAAAATAAAATAATTGTAAAAGAAAAATAAATTAATAATAAAAGTAAATGAAATTGTTAAATAACAAAATAATAAAAAAATATAAAATAAACAGACAATAAGTAAATAATAAATAATAAAAAATATAAAAAAAATATAATTAAATACTAAATAGGAAAAAAATAATAAATAAAAAACTAAAAATAATATATAAATGAAAAATTAAAAATATATAATTCTTAAATTATAAATTGACAAACAATAATTAAATAATAATTAATTATAAATAATATGTAACATCATAAAATAAATATTAAATAATAAATATATATAGTTAGAATTTAATATAAATTTAATATTAAATAATCAGTCTATATAAAATAAATGTGTAGTAAACTAATAATAGAAAAAATAATGAAAATAAAAATTAAAAAATAAGAAATAAAGAATAAATAAGAAAAAATAATTGAACAAAAAATAAATAATAACTAATATATAAAAAATGGAATAGACAAATATATATATATAATGAAATTTACATAAAAATACACAAACACGCAATTATATTACATAAATATTTACATTAAGTTAAACATGTATATAATTGTATATTAATATAAACATATATATACACAACTAAAATATTTACACACACACCCCCATATAAGATATAAAAATATATTAATATATATATATATATGTATGATTATTTACAAATTGATATAAATATTGAAAAATAGTCATAAATACATATAAATATGAATGCATTGATACAATTGTATATAATTTTAAAAAAATATTGAAATATATATATATATATATTATTTATAAATTTATATAAATGTACAAAAATTCATAAAAAATATATAATAGAAAAATAAATCCCGAAAAGTGGGAAAACCTCAATAATAGAAACACACATCATAGAAATAACAATGTAAATCCATAAAATAAAATGATTGATGACCCAACTAGAATGTGAATACACACTTAAATGAAGATGAAATCTTATAAAATGTTTAAATTTTTTTTCGAACCAAAAATTTAGTTTTAGAGTCCTTTTTTCAAATTTTGACCTCAAAAAATTATAAAAAATTGTTCCCCTCAATTAATAAAACATAGAGATCATCGTAGGCATTGATTTGATATGTGGTAGAGCCCAAACAGACTGCCATATCAAAAGTTATAGTTGTTTTTTGTCCAAGTATGATTTTCAACTTATCTTAAATCTATAATAGTGTTTATTCTATTAATTATTAAAACATTATTATCAAAAGTTGTTGTAGCACATTTAATAATATTCAATTTGACTGGTTATGGAGCTAAAAAATACATCCTCATCAAAGGTTGAGATCTTTTTATGATGATGTCTATTTTATAACTTATCCAAAAAATTAATGTAAGTTTCAAATATTTATAAACTAATAAAAAGAAACAATTAACAATTAATAGATTATATTTAGTTTAAATAAAAAATATTGTTTAAAATTAATAAATAATAACTATATATAAATATCATAAGTAAAATATATAATATTTTACATATTTTCCATTAATTTTCCATTTGTTTTTTAAAAGATTGAAGGTAAACAGAAATTACAATTTTTTTCAAAAAAAATATTAGAAAATAAATAAAAAAAATTTTAGTGGTCATTTTAAAAACTTCAACAGAACATTTTTTCAAAAAAAATATTTTGGAGCGGTTTGGAAAACACAACCAAATAATATCCATGAAATTAGTTTTTCCCCATAGTGAAAACCATTCTTGGTGATATAAAAAATATACATGACAAGTGTTTAATGATATAGAACTATCCTATATATCAAGATATTGAATCATTTTCCATCGAATACATGAAATCCCTCATTATTGATGATATTCCTTAAATTTGCAGCTATCATGAATAAAATATATAATAAATTGAAATAAAAAATATATGTGCGTAAATCTAACCTAGAACCATTCCAGGAAATCTTTAATACCAATTATGAGGCCTGAGAGAGACTATAACACCACTAATATAGGGGGTGAATTAGTGGATATTTAAAATATCAACTATAAAACTACATGATTCTTATCACCAGTCTGTGGGAATATTTTTAAATAATGATAATGTGATGATGAAATATTGAATGATAAAGAGCACACATGGACATATGGGTTTTTAAAAGGTTCATTGTCTCTTATTATCAAGTGGATAATGATTTATGTCCAACAATTTGGATACCACTACCCACATTCCAATTTATTATCGATATAAAAAGGAAATGAGAAAGGGGGTTATATTGAACTCCCAATTAAAATATGAAAAATGAAATCATTTTCTTTAAATATATTCACCTACCATACATCAAGTTCCTCTATAATTTGGACTCGGTGTTTACCATTCTTATTCTATAACATAGCCTATAAAATCCATATTTCAATACTAGATATATCTCTTTAATTCACTCATTTATACAAAAAAAAGATCTCTAATAAGGTTACAATATATTTGTAGATATAATTTTAATTGTGTCTTAACACCCACAACAATAGAGTGATCCTCATATCTGAATGTTATAGAAGACTACATGCCTATGATTTTGAGTATCTCATAATACCATTGAATATATTTGTGATGTTACTAGTAAATTATAACATAGATAATTAAAATTATAAATAACTATAAATTCACTAATATTTTATATCTTTTCTCCTAGAAACATTGAGAACTCACCATGGTTTGGCTTACTATGAATATCTAGGACCCAAAAAACATGAAACCCTTTTCACCAATATAGTAGAAGCATTATTCTTCTTACTACATCGTGGTCTAGTTCATGTCACCACACCTTGTGGTGTGGACCATCTTGTTATTACACGGTCCTTCTGGTGTTATAATAACCCCTTTCTCTTGTTAGATTTACTCCTTAACAAAATTTACTCATGATCAATAATGAAAATCCTGCCTCAAATTTATCTTGATGAAACTCACACTGCTACAACATGATTTTGTCTTAAATATGATTAATTAATTTCTACTAAATATTAAATGAATCTTCTACTATATCACATAAGACATACTATATTTATTAGGACCTGGTCTTATAAATTACATTTTTGGATATTATACTGATAAATGTGACCAAATTTTTTCCAACCAAAACATACAATGTGAAATGGAAATATTGGATCCCTTAAATTACCAAGGAAATTTTATGTTTATATATTTATATTATTATTAAAGTCACTTACACAAACAACCCTCATGACTTGATTTGAATAATTTTCCCAGTATACTGAGCTTCTCATATTCTATATTAAGTGTTAAATATCTCCCAAAAACATTCATCATATATGAAACCATTCTAGACTAAAAAAAATTCTCAATATTCTTTATAACCTTATAGAAAAAAATCATAAGAAGTTTGATATTAAATTCTTAGTATGGATAAAAAACCAGTATCTATGCATAATATTAGTGACAGTAAGATTGTCATATATGTATGGGGACATAATTAATGTTCAAAATTATAGCATAAGATAATTAATACCAATCAATTTATAGAATAACATTCACAAAAATTTTCTTAATGGTTAAATAAGGGAAAGAGTCATAAGAATCATTTAATCATGAGCCATGTGATTTTAATCTGGATTAAAGGAAATTCAAAAAAACCCTTATAAATCATAATGAAAATGTGTTTATATTTTAGAAAAAATTTATATCACTTTACAATATGGAATAAAATTCAATGTTATAATTTGTGTGACAATCACATCAACACTTGGAATAACCAACACAATTTTAATTTGATTAATAATCAGTTTTACACTAGTAATAACCATCATGATTATTCTTGGAATAACAATAGTGTTAAATTACCATAATATCATAGGAGAAACAATCCCTTTACCTAATGAATTTGAGAGTGATATGAGGCTCACCCAACCTTAGATTACAAAATTTCCACCCATCTTTATAAAAAATTACCATTAAACATAACATGGATAAGGTACAAAGAGCTTTCATTTTATTAGAAAAACCATAAACCATTAAAATTTCCTTTCATAACGTGATTAGGCCAGGGTTTATAAATGGGTTCCATGAAAATCGATTTAGAAAATCATAAAACTTGTAGAGAAAGAAAACTGATGGTGTCATTATAACATATATATAGTTTTTTGTAACAATCATCCAACATTTTTTTATAAATTTAAATACCATTAATAGATCATTTAAAAACTTCTTGAGGAAAATAAACATTTTACTCCAAAAATAACTTTTAAACTCTTAAAATTAAAAAAATATTATGAAAACACTTTAATTTGGAAAAAAATATTAAACAATATAAATTAATAATCATTTAAAATAAAAGTATTTATGGAATGATAATTTTTCCTTGTCGAAGTTATTAAAAATAAATATTCCTCTCAATCATTTTGTAAAAACAGGCATAAGTAACCCTTTTTTGAAAATTTTTGTATGATTTCCATTTTTCAGAACATTTAAAAAGATTATTAAAGATCATTCAAAATTTATTTATAAAATTATTTATTTTTAGAAAATATTTTTAAAAAAATTTAGATAACATTAATATGGAAGATAAATATTCTTAATCTAAAAGATGATAAATGGTTGGAATCACTTAATTTTTTTATTGATGTGTCTTTAATTAATAAGGTTGGATGTGGAAAATAAGAATTTAAACCACATTAATAATTAGTGAATAATAAAATATTTTTTTTCATGGAATAATAGCATTTGATTTCTCCCGATGGGTCCTCGAACACAAACAATTTCAGAAGGAAAGGAGATTGTAACCTAAGGACACTTCTACTTTGTTAACCCTTCAATAGTAGTCCCCCTAAATGATTAATGTCCAATGAGAATTAATATATTATTAAAACAAGGATATTTAGGGTATAACTTGTCAATTGGGCATTATATTCACCATATAATTGAAATTGGTTTCATAATAATAATATATGACTCAATAATAGTGAATTGAGGTGAAATATCTAACCTTGAGTCTGAATAATTTTTTATATTCTTTATCTCCCTGAATAATAAAATTATATTAATTATTTAATTTCATTAGATAAGTTTTGTGGGTTTTTATTCCATTAATTTCATTTTATAACCATATTAATACAATTACTTAATCATTTATGTTCACACCAAATGTTTTGATTATATTCAGTTCATTAGTCCAAACTGAATTTAGTAAGTTGATTTATGTAAAAGAGATCATTATAATTTTTTAGTGAAAGGAATGAAAAGAAGGTAATGATTTATAATAATAAATTTAATATCAATTTAACAATATAATTATAGAAAAAAGATAAGAATTATTTAAACTCTAATGATTTATAATAATAAATTTAATATCATATTAATTCATTAAAGATACTTATATATATATATATATTATCCATTTGATGTGGTGATAAAAAAAGAATAACATTTCTTCAAGGTGGGGGGGGGGGGGGGTAGGGTAGCCCACAAGTACTCATCTATGACATTATAATTTTATAGTGAAATTGAAGAAAAGAAGGTAATGATATATTATATTTTAACAATGATAAAATTTTCTTTATTATAATATGTAATCTTTAATTCCATCATTAAAATCTATTTATAATAGACGATGATGGGAAATGAATTACATCGTTTTCCTAGGCGGAAGTTTTCTATTCATTGAAACGATGGTTTCATTTCCCATTTGATATAATAGGATTAAAATATAGGTTATTACATTAAAATAAAAAATATAAGTAAATTTACAATAATATTGTTATTATTTTATCATGGTTTAAGAATAAATTATGGATGTTGAAGAGGAAATAAAATTGAAACATTCGGTTAAAGTTATACCTCTTATTTGTAAATTCTACTTTGATTAACACCTTATTTCATGTAATTTTGGTTTTATTACTAAACTAGGGCCTCTAGAATGAGAATAAGGTTTATAAGAAGTTATTTTGTGTAGGTAGTATATTAAAAAAAAATTAAGTGTCAAGAAATCTTAAAAAAAGACTCCCTTTTATAAGTAAGGGGTAGGGAACTCTGGGAATTTCTAAAAATTTATTTATTTTTAATATAGGATTAAGAGGCATCAAATAAGTTTTATAATATAAAAATTATTCATGTGTTTACCTTGTTTTTACCAATATCTTTTGGTTTTAACCCCTCGTTAACCCCTTTTAAAATTACTATGACAACAAGTATTATTACTATTTTAGGGTCATGAAAGTTATAATAAATGAAAAAATAGCCCCTAAATAGACCATTTTTATATTATAAACCATTTAAAAATCATTTGTTTGAATTGTTGTTGAATTTTATATCATTTAATAAAATATTATTTAACTATAATTATTATTAATGTTAATTATTATAACTATTCATTATATTGAATTTAATTATATCAATTATATGCAAAAAAATATTTTGTTACATTAATTATCTCAAATTATAATAGTTTTAATATTTTTAATATTGTTTATTTGATTTCTATATTAATTGAATAAGTATTGGGCCAACATTGTGTAAAAATTTCATATATGTATTTATTAACTTAAAATAAAAATTAATTTTCCATGATGCATGCAAATAATTTATATTTAAAATTATTTTTTATAACTAATCATATCCATCAGTTATTCGGATGCTAAAAATATTATAGTTTTTAAAAACAAGAGAGTGACATTTTTGTATTTTTTGTACATAGAATATTCTAAAGGTTCTAATCCCATAAAAGTGGAAAAAATGACATATAACTAATTCTAGGAAGAATATGGATCAAATATACTCATCCAATAATATTAAGTATAATTTTATGGTCAATATTGAGTCCTTATCATTTTATTTTTACCCTTAATTAATCGATTTACGCATTACCTTAACAACAAAAATTACTTGGGTTATAATTAATATTGACCAAAAATAAATAAGGCCTATATAACAAATTTCAATCCACTGGTTACAAATATAAAATCCATTTTTCAATTTTTCAAACATAAATTTTTCATAAATTTATTTTAAATTAAAACGAAAAAAACAATGCTAATCATTTTTTTTATAAATTGCTTTTACGTATAGTTTTTATACTAAATTCATGTGTAAAATTAATTTAGAAAACCATAATTGGGTAATTTTTTATAATGTAAAAATAATATTTTATAAAAATAGTCTAATATATAATTTTAGTTTATTTTTTAAAAATTATACACAGTTTTCTATAAAAATTAATATTTTTCACTATTCATTTAAAAATCAATCCTTTCAGAAAAATCTCAAAATTTCACCACTGTATATTTTTGATATGATGATTTATAAAATGAAATTTATTTTATATAATATAATTTATAAAATTTCATGAAATTAAATATATTATTCTCTCACAAAAGGAAATCAAAATCAATTTTTAATGAAAACATAATATTGAGTAATAAAATGTTTTCTCTTACACTTGAGTGCTTATTTACAAAGAATTAATACATAAATTAGAATTGGTTATAATTTATATATATATATATATAATTATTGAATACATTTCATTCCATCGAATTTAATGGCAATGATACGAAAAGAATATTTAAATAATAATATTTCACCTTTTGATTATGTTTGTTATTGCGTATAATACCCACTATCGAACATAATGTAATTATTTTAAATTTATATTATATTAAATTATAACACCTTTTATAAATTTTTTCCTAATAATTTACAATTATGCTCATAATATAGTGTTTTTATGTTTCATAAAACCTTTCTTGAAATTCCAAATCGTAAAACTGGTTATTAAAATATCCACTTGAAATAAGTGAAATGGAAAGTACAGAGGCCCTATTAAATACACATAAAAATGTTTCCTTGAATGAAAAAAATTTATGGGAAGTGAAAACATTGATATGGAATGAAAAATAACACCTAAGGACTGATAAAGAGTGATATCGAACTTGGTCATGAGAAAGCTAACAATCAAAAAACTAAAAATTTGTGATAGTTTAAAAGACTATTATTTCTTGTTATGAAAAGTAAATGGATAATTGTTTTGTTTCAAAACCGTTTCCATAAAGCTGATAAATTATTTTAATAACTAGAATTATAATATAATAAAGTATAATTACTTTAAGAGGATATTTTCATCCTTTAATAAATTGTAAATACAATCTCATCTTCTTCTCCAAATGATCAGTGTTTAAGATCAAATTTTCATTCTTGAAGCACAAGAATCAACTTATAATTGATCATGTAATCCATAAAAATGAAAACAAGATATTATTTATATATTAATACAATAAAATAAAAATAATTTTTAAGAAAATATTTGATAATTCTCTATGTGAATAATTCATCGAATGAATAAGGACTAATTTATTTTCTAAGTTAATCAAATCATTTACATAAATAGCCAAAACCACCATAAAGGAGAAATAAAATAATATATTTGTCAAATATAAAATTTAATAATTTTTTAGAAAATTAAATCCCATAATATAAAATTTCATTATTCACAAAAGGTGCCCAAAATTATAGAGATCTTTTTCTTAAATAAAATTAGTCACTTAAACATGAAATAAATTTTCTATACCATGGTTTTCTATATAATAACAAATATTTTCAAAAATTGAAATTACCCATAATTAACTCAAAATAACATATCATTAAGCCATAAAGGTTAAAAAAACATTAAAATTATGTCTAAAAATTTTAAATTAAATTTTCCTCAAATAATCTTTATCACATGTTAAACTAAAGGGTTACATGTACCTTAATCATTTATAGCAACTCAATAAATATCTCACAAAAATTATCAATTTTTCACTAAACTATATTTCAAAGGTATCAATTTCATCTAACATATAAATGAAAATTTTTAAAAAATAACATAATATAGTAAATTCTTTAGGTGTTCCATGATTCTCATAATATCTAGAATATATTAAAATAAAGATGATAAACACATCCTACACTCACCTTCCTTCGTAACCCTTATCCTTTCATTAGTTTTTATTCATTAATATTTTATTACTATAAATAAATAATATAAAATATTTTTTTATGATCATTCAATATAATCCTAAAAAATTTCATACCGAGAGCATAAGAAATAAATTTTTACCGAAAATCCTGACATCAATAACTTATTTTATGTTTTTTATATTTTTTTTCTTCCAGTACGAAGCCCATATCTCTTAAAAAGACACAACTGAGTACTTGGTGGTATATAACATATATAATGAGATAAATAAATTGAGATTTTGAAAATAGATTAAAAAGACTCCCTGATCCATGTAATTTTTGGAAAAATGAAAAGTTATTTGATAGATCCAATAATTTATTACAGGTGATTGGGATGTTAAAAAATCAATAAAAATAATTTGAAAAAGAGTTTATGATGCTGGTGATGATTAAATAATATGGTAGTGATTATAAGGGTGTCTTAGATCCTTTCCCATTCATTTAGATGAATGATAATTAATGTGTATAAAAGAACATCATTAAAACATGAAATGAATTATTTCATGTTAAAAGGGAAATGGTAATTCTAATGATAATATCCTTACAAACTAGATAATACTTTAACCTTAAAATCATTTATTCCCAAATATTTTACACATGAAAATAAAGTCCTTAAATATACCATTAATCTCCTAAAAACCCATCAATTAAAACCAGTAAAGGGTTTTATAATAATTTGAACTTATAATAAACATTAAACTTGTAAACCCATGATTATATCTATAAATATTAAGATAACCTCACAGGAAAAGAATAATAATATCCAAAGTCCTCCAAACACTCCTATGGTAAAATTTATAAGGACACAAACTTATGAATTATATTTCTGTCATTGATACTGAAAAATATGACCCAACTATTTTTCCAACAAAAAATACAACATCAAAAGTGAATATTAGATCACATACACACCAAATGACCTTTTAGGATTAGAATGAATGAAATTTATTTTATTAGATAATGTATGTACATAAGTTCTGAATCAGCAGGTTCAAAAATTAGTGGAGACCTATTGAACCACACCTCACTATGATTTTACGATCATTTGGTAGGGATCTATTACAAGAATAAATAAAAATATGCTCATTAGGCACCCCTTTTTTTGAAAAAAAAATATGACCTAAAATTTCATTCCCTCCATTAGAAAAAAAAATTAAATACATTGATCATTGATAATTGATCCTTATAAAGCTCCTAAAAATGTATACTATATTTCATGGAGGCCAGACCTTACCCAATTGAAAGTTGGCCAAATCATTTGAATCAGATTCCTCCTCAATTATACCATTGTTTTTTCTCTTATGAATAATGTAAACCCATTGTCCATTTTTCTTCTATCCACACCAATGGAAGAGATTAGAACCAAATAGGAACTAAAAATGATGATGAAAAAGACCCTTCCATTGTATAGGATTCCACTTTCTCACCTAATCCCATCAATGTAGTAGATCTCCAAATTGAGCTTTTAGCCTGGCCATGATGGTAACCTAAAAACCAGATCACCTCTATTAGATCCACATGAACATTCCATGTTTTTATAAAATTTTGGATGACACAATAGAATAATAATGACATTACCCTTCTAGGTAAAATCCTCATGAGTTCAGCTACCATAAATTTTAGATGAATAATGATAAAATGAAGGGTGTAGTTTGTACCATCCCTAGACTTATTTCGAGCCTCCCATATCACCGAACACAGAGTATTTAAAATTATAATTCATGATTTCTACTTTGTTTTTTACATTCTAGGATTAGATATATTTATAATTAGGGAAAAATATTAAATAAAAACCATTCATCACTTCCTAAGAATATATTTCCCATTATTCCTAGCTTTTCATATTTCATGTAAAGTCATTGACATAACCCAAAAAATTCATTACACATAAAACCATTATAGGCTAAAAAAATTTATCATCATTCATTATAACCTAGGGTAAATGAAACAAAAAAATGGAGATAAAAAATTCATTTTATAGTAAAACATAAGACTTATGAATTGAAATACATCAGGTAGAGTAAGATGAGCATAAGGGAATGATGGCATAATCAATTTTCATTAGCATGACATACGATAATTTATAACAATCCATACCCACAACATCAATAACGAAACATGGAAAAAATATTTAACAAAGGAAAGAGTCAAATTGATAAATAAACAATCCACCATGTGATATCAATATTTATTAAAGGAAATATTTAAAAACCATAGAATGTATAAAGAAAAAATGTTGGTATCTTGGAGAATTTTCAAATTATTATTTCATCTGGATTAACCTGCTTGGTTATAAATAGAGTAACCATAAAATTCACACTTGGAATAACCATCATGATTATATCTTGAATAAGTATCATAGATACACTTTAAATAACAGTCACATTTATACTTTTATTGTCAATTAGGGTTAATTACCATAATCTCTTTGGAGAATCTTAATCGACTAACTATGCTTTTTTACCCAATAAATTGTAGAGATATAACGATATTTTTGATCTTTTTTTATAATAAAACCACCATTACTCATTAAAACATTATATGAATAATAACATGAAAAAGTTCATAGAGCTTTCTTATCATTATAAAAATCATAAAACAATAGTGTTTCCTATTATAAAATGAGCAACTAGTGGAAACGAAATGGGTCTCATGATGATATCTTTAAAAGATTCATAAACCATCTAGTGAAAGAATTAGGATGGTTTCTTTACAACATATCCCTAGTAGAGTGTAAATAAAATCACGGGTTTTTGATTTTGATGAATAGAAATACCCAAGAATAACTATTATATAAATTCTTGTGGAAAATAAATTTGATTTTTTGAAAATAACTTTTAAAACTAAAAATTCACAAAATATTGTGAAAATATGATTCTTTGAAAATAAGAATGGAAAATTATAAATGACTTATAAAATAAAACAATGGTTAAGGTGGAAGTAAAATCCAACCGTTTTGAATATTTTAAAAGTAAATTTTCCTTTTAAACATTTTGTAGAAGTAGTCATAAATGACCCATTTGAAAAAACATAAAGAAATATCATTATTTTCGAATTACTTTAAATGAAATTCAAATGTGGTAAAAAATATCATTAGTAAATAATTTTTATTTATAAAATAATATTTATGAAATTTTTTTATATAATATGGATATGAAATAGAATGATTATCAATATAAAATAAGATATAAGGTTGAATACACTTAAAGAAAAGTTTATAGATGTATCTTTAATAAAGAAGGGGAAATGGAAATTACATATTGAAAAATCATTCAAAATAAGAGGGGAAATAAAGATATGTGGTTAAATAATACAACATCACATTATTTAACCCAATGGATTCTGGAACATAAAAAATATCATGATGAAAGGGGGTCATAACAAAATGGATTTTCCACATTGGTTACTCTTCAATTTTAAGATCCATGAAATAATAATGCTAAATGGGACTCTATATATTATGAACATAAGGATATTAATGATATAAGATATTAATGGGAAATTATATACATAATATAAAATAAATTAGGTGCATAATAATAAAATATTTTCCAATGAAATTAAATAGATAAAAAATCCATTACCTTGATTCTGACTTGTTACATACATTATTTATCATCTTGAAAAATAAAATTATATTTAATATTTAATTTATTGAGAAATTTTATAATGTTTCATATTCCTTTTATTTAAATTATTAAAATGTTACAAAAATTACTTAATCATTTTGGTTTATGGTAGATGTTTTCATGATATTCATATCATAAGTTCAAAATTAGTCTTGCAGGTTGATTGTGATCAAAGTGATTATTATTCATTAATCACTAGAACAATAATCAAGAAATAATAATAATTTTTATATATCAATAATATTAAATCCAAGAATTAAATATGGTTATGATAAATGAACTATGTTACAATCTTCGTGGTGGTAGGCCATACATACACTTGAGTAACATTTCCACTGTTCAGTGATAATTATAGAAATAAGGTATATATTATTTTATATTTACATAATTATTATTATAAAATAAATTTAATATTAATTATTATAATATACTAAAAAATATCATCCATGTTTTTTGGTGATCAAAAATTAATCACATAGCTTCATAGAGGTGGTAGTCCACACGTATGCAGGAACAATATTGTCAATTTTCAATTAAAGGAAGGGTAAGAAGGTAAGTGATATATTTTCTTATCATAATAATTAATATGTAACTAATATAACTCATAAATATAAATTCCATAGTTATAATACATCTATGAGATATGTTATTTTAAATGAATTATAGCGGTTCGTGAAGCAGTAGTCTATCATACACAAGAACTAATGTTTTGATTCCCATTTGATTGAACTAGAGATCGATATAGGTTATTAAATTTCCATAGTAGAATCTCAGTATATTAAAGATAATTTATTATTATTTTATCATGTTATAAAAATATTTTAATGATGTGGAAGATGGAATAAAACTTAAACATGCGATTAAAACTATACCTCTTCTTTGAAAAGTCTCCTTTTATTAACCCATTTATCCTTATTTTGTTGGTGTTCTATTTAATAAGAGACCCATATAATTAGGTAATGTATTATAGGAACGTATTTGGGTAGGTATTTTCTTATCCAAATAGTTATTGAAGTCTTATGTATGGGGAATAATATATTCTCTTTTAAAATAAAGGGGATGGGAAGTCTTAGAATTTCTCGACATATTAAATTAATATAAAAATATATTCAATACCAAATGGAACTAAATCTATTTTTTTTTTGAAATTTGGATTAATTCGACTCTAAATAATCTAATAAAATGAATATTTGATATGTTTTTACAATGATTTAATCATTACATTATGATTTTATCCTCTCCTTAACCCCTTTGACACTTACGGTGACTATAATGATTTTTACTCATTAATGGTCATGATAGACACTATAAATGGGAAAACCGACCACAAATGGAAAATTAATGATATTATAAACCATATAATAATAAATAGGATGAATATAAATTTTTAAAAACATTAATTCATTTAATTAAATATTATTAATAATAAATTATCATTAAGGTCAATTTTTAGAACAATTCATTACATTGTCTTTGATAACATCAAAAAACATATGAAATTATAAAAAAATATTTTATAGTATCCCAATCACATTATATTAATAAATAATTTTTTTATCGCATTATGATAGTAAAATTATATTAATTTTAATCTTTTTAATATCCTTTATTTTATTTTTCTACAAATTGAATAATTACTGTGTCATCGTTGGGTAAGAATATATGTTAATTATTTATCCACTAAACATTAAAATAAAATTACCATTATAATAATAAATATTATATATTTCAAATTTATAATTATAATCAAACATATACTTTTTTCTCCACTTTAAAAATATTATAGTTATTAAAAACAAGAATGTGAATGTTTTTACTTCCATTTAAATAAAATATTATAAAAGCAATAATAACATTCAAATGAAAAAAAATAATATATAACCACATACTGGATTCATATTTATGACATTTAATCAAAAAATAATATCAATTCAAGTGTTATGGTATTTATTTTGTCCATATATTCTTATTATTAACTTTAGTTACCCGATTTATCCTTTACTATGGGAACAAAAAATACTAAGGATAATATTTGTATTTACGAAACATTATAGAGGCCCATTTGAAAAAAATTAACTATTGATTCCAAATATAGAATAAATATTTTAAACCAAAAACATATAAGTGAAATAATATAATTTTAAATTAAATAATAAAATTGAAATGAATAACATTATTTCAGAATAACGACCATTTTAGGTATAAAATTATATTTTAAAAAATAATTGTATAAAATTAATTTAAAAACCATAATTAAATTATTTTAAATAAAATAAATTGAATATTTAAAGTAATCTAATATATATTTTTACAATAAAAATTCTTTAAAATTAAACAAACTTTTTAATTAATATAAGTATTTTTTACCCTTTATTGAAAAATAAAAAATTTCAAAAAAATTCTTAAACATCACCATAAGATAATCGTGATATTATTATTTAAAAAATGATGTTTATTTTGTGAAATAAAATTTTAAAAATTCTTGAAATTAATTATATTATCCCTTTAAAACAAGAAATCAACAACAATTTTTAATGAAAACATAACTTTGAATAATAAAATTGTTTTTCTAAAAATTGTGTTCTTATTTCCAAATAATTAATCAATAAATTTTTCTTGATTATAATATTTATATATATGTCAAAATTTAGTTAATCCTATTTATACTTTGTAATTTAATGTATAGGTTATAAAAATCATATTTATATAATATTAGTGTTTCATGTCATACAAATTCTAAAAAATAATGTCACTATTTTAAAATCACAGAATATTTCAATATTCTCACCTAATATTAATTCCACCATGGTAAAATGTGATCATTATATTCACAAATTGGTACTTTCACGACTAGAAGAACATCACTCCTTTCAATAATGTGCATCTTTACTTAACTCAAAATATTTTGAACCACATCAATAATTACTTTTCCAATGAATACAACAACAAAAATTCCAAACTCATGGATAAATTTACAAATGAAAAAAATTCATAATGTGAATCCAATATGAATTCTATATTAACAAATCAATATTGGGTAAAATAGTTATTTAGAGTTAACCCCATTACTTGGTGTAATATAAATATCATTTTGACCATAACTCAATTGAAATAAATTAATAACCCCCTTTACCTTTTACATCACAATGGTACTTTAATATCCAATATACATAATGGTTCTTCAAATATAATAGAAAATGTTGTTGGGTTACTTAGTGAATAAGGATAAGGAATTAAAAAATAATGCTACATAAAGATAATGTTATGTAATAAGGATAAATTGTGAGAGATCAAGATGAAATATATTTTGCTAAGGAACTTGAAATTAATGAGGTTAAATCATAGGGTCTTGATCGAAAGAAAAATCAAATAAGGTTGATGTTGATTATAATAACCAGATCGAATTAAAATATAAATCATAAAAATTTTGTAATTTTATTATATTGGAGGTGAAGGAAAAATATACTTCTTTTAATAACAAAAAGTTATTAATCATATTTAAAATGATAGTTCAAGATCTATATTAATCTCTTAATATGTTTTGGCTCAGGAAAATCAATAATAAACCCCTCTTATTTTAAAAAGTTATGAGTAATTTTATAAGGAATATTTCTCTAAGATAGAGAAAATAAGCAGATCAAAATGAACAAAGACAACAATGAAATTATTTTGCGAAAAAATCATTTTATTGGAAAATATTAGGATTTAAAGGACATAATTTTATAAATTGAGAATATGGAAATAAATAGTTTCATATTTAGAGAAAATTTCATCTCCATAGAGTAGAAAAAGAAATAAATTATGTGAGGATATATTCTGGAAGTTGAGAAACAATACTTAATTAAATAAATATGTGAATGAATGTAATTAAAATTTCAATACTCAAAAAAATTCAATATCTTGAATAAGAGTGTGTAAGATATGAATTGGATAGTTATTATTATGGAGAATGAATGATAATTTAAGAAATATTTTACCACCCTGATAGAAATAATTCCTCTCTAATAGGAGAAAAATTGAGAAATAGTTTATTAATGTGGTTTCATTAAATGTAAGAAGGAAGTACGAGCCTTGGATCCTAAATAGTTTTATATATTTTCATATAATGGGAGATATAAATATCTTGAAGAATATTTCGTTTCATGAATGTGGATTAGAGAGTTTTGGAAATGTTAGTTCACTGAAAATAAAGGGAGTAAGAACGATTGAAATTGAAACTACAAAATTGAAGTATAAGGATATTATTTTGTTGAAGGACTCAAATCTAACCATTTTGTGTTGGAAAATAATCTAATAATTGAAATTAATTTATTATCTTGATAAATAATTACATTGTCAAATATCTGAAGGATGGATGATTTATCCTTAACAGATAAGGAACCAGTGGCTATCTATTTCAAATTATAAATACATGTGATTGATTTTATGTTACTAAAAAGGATGGGAGTTTGCTCTAGTATAGAAGGCTTGTTAATATCGACTAAATTATTGTGATAAATGTTTCTAATGAATAATCTATAATTAATTTACAAAATCATTAAAGATAAATATACATTGTTTGCGAGTCTTTCAAAATGTAAAAATTTTGCAAGGATGTTACAATAAAGAGTAGATATACAATCCATATAGATTCTTTAATTAATTAATTATAATTTATATGATCCAATGAGATACCATTGAACAAATTATTATCATTACTTCAATTAATTTATTTATGATTTGATCAAGATGAAAAATGAGATGTTTTTGAAACATATGTTTCTGGTTTGGAAAAAGATCATAAAATTTTGAATAGATGTTCAAAATGTGTTGTTGGTGTATATCTAGAAGCTAAGAAATGAGCGGACCAATGTAATCAGTGATAGGGGGAGTAGGTGAATCTGAGATATTTTTCTTCCTAAAATGTATTCTTTTTTATGAAAAAACCTTCAAATCTGATCGAAGAGTTATAACATTACAAAAATACAATCATCGAAGTAAAACTATTGTAAAATAATTATTTGCATGGTTTACTACTAAAAATAAGCATATAGTCCTTGAAATTGTTTGTATATAATCGAATAACACATGATATACTAAAAAAATTATTTTTATTTGGTTACAATATGAAGGGAAAATTCATACAGGTTTATTTGACTATTATCAAAACTACAGTGCATCTTGTTCCTGGCACAAAAGATGAAAAAATTATTTTTGAAAAAACATTGGAAACCAACACAGATAGGATTATAACTTTTATACTTTGTTTCATGTATAAACTACAATTTTTAACATCTTTTAAAACACTTATTATTCATATTATTTTATAGAAACAGATAATAACATCCATATTCTTTCATCTTCTTACATCTTCTAGAATTTTTTTGTCTGATATATATAAGATTAGATCATTCTGATGGGTTTTCTAGTGAGTTTTAGTGGAATATTAGATTTATTATATATAGAAAACTGAAAGATACTAATTATTTATTAGTTATCCATACGTAATTTTTTCACCCAATTTATCTATTCGATTATGTCCATCTATTGGATCCATTTAGTGGAACCTAATTAAAATTTATTTATTAGAGGAAAATTTATTCTTTTATTTAACAAAGACATTCCTTGGTTGAAAAAATCCTACCAAAATATTTCTTGATTATAATCTATTCGGTCTTCAATTTCAATCGATGTATTAGTAAGAACTCAATTCTATATTATTTCATCCCTTTTATGAACACATGAACTATACAAATCTATTTTTTTACTTGAAACCCAATATGAAGTGACATTTGATAGAGCAGAGGTGGGAGAACCAATTTAGTTACCCTTTTATTAAAAAAAAGAAATTCTATTCTCCCCCAACCAAATTCCCAGAATATACTAAAAAATATTGAATGTTCTTGAACAGATATGTGAGACCTCAACGACTTCATCCTTCATCAATTTTCCCTAAAACATAGTGATTATCACTTTTTTCTCCATGATATGGGGAACATTAAATGACTATATCTGCATCATCATATTTGATATATTTATGAAGCCTTTTTAAATAACATTAATTCACAAACTTCATCCAATATTTTAGTTAGAACACATAAAATTGTTCCTCCATCTATCTGGATTCCATCCGATGATATAAAAAAACATCATAGGATTGTTTTGATAATATTCTACCAAAAAAACTCTTTATATGATTCCTAACAACATATTACCTAGACCAATGACTTTTTACGTCCAATGTAAATTATCTATAAGGAATTTTTCACTTTACAAAACTTTATCAACTCCATTTTTGGATATCGATAAAACTAAATCTTACATTTTTTAGATTTCTAGTTTGATGGAAATTTCTACACAATATCTTTCCAAGGATGTTTATACCAAAATTTTTTGTGATTAACTTGTTGTAGTTTCAATTCCCTAACATTATGTATGTTTGTCCGATTGAAATTGTACTAAAATTTCATCAGATGAACTTTTGTAGGAAGTTTTTTCCTAATTGAACATCATTATACCATTTTCTATAGTACTTATGTAACATTTAACTATTCTAAAAATCACTAAATATAAAAAAATGGGTTTTTATATAATATTTTAACAATTACCACTTGATAACATCATGAAATTTGTTTATGACAGATATTTTACAAAACATTTTTATTTTGGACTTCATTACAAGATCTCACAAGTATGCATCACAAGAATCATAACCCTATAGGTTAAAAACTTCATAAATAAATTTTCTTCTACCAAAACTGTATCTATTTTTTTTATTCTGTGATCTTGACATAACGTTGAAAAGAAAAATTTGTACACTTAAAAAAGTTTCCCTCTCTTTATTATAAATTCTTGTATCTTGAGATTCATTAAACTAATGATATTAGAAATATTAAAAAGAGTATCTCCTAATTTATTAAGAAACATTACTTCATATGGAACATTGGAAACATTATAAAACATTTGGCATAGAAAAATTGACTGATGAAATTTTTATAAAAAATGTAGTGTGATATTTTTAAATGTCCAAACACTTTTTAATGTATAATCTCCTCTATGTAAAAATTCATTTCAAAACTATATATCAAATTAAATTTTCATCTAATAATGTTTTTCTAATCATCTTCATCAAATTCCAACACTATATAGTAACCATTATTGGAATTTTTAACAAATTTAGGAAGTCCTTTAATGATTAATAATTCAATTATTTCAAAAAACTTCTTACATCCAGAAACCTCAAAACCACCATCAACCAACATTGTCCCAATAATTTCACACAATTTTTAAACCAAAGAAATTAATCAATTAAACATTGTTCGTCACACAATAGATTAATTATATAATGATTCTATTCCTAAATGATCGATCATTATGTAGTAAAAAATAATCATTGAACAACAAAACCTTATTTTCTATAAGAAGTGACATAAGAATCATATTATTCCACTCATCCTCAGCACCCATGTACTTAAACCTCATAATTTAACAACTTTTACCTTAAATAAAAATGTTTCCTACAGCCACGTCAATAAAATGTAAGATGCTACACTCATGGAAAAATCATAGATTACCCATTTTAATAATTCCTTATAAATATATATCCTATCTTTAAAAGGTTAATCACATATTAATGGAAATATTTATAAAAAGTTTTCTCCCCCTTGACAAGAATATCTGAAGAAAAGATGAGATAGGGGAAAAATCACATACCATATTCCTAATGCAGGGGAGGTTATACACTGATGTTCAATATCATTTTATTAAATGTTTCATTCGAAAATGGTTTAGTGAATATATCATACACCTATTCAATTATAGGAATGTACTATATATTTAGTTAATTATTTTTTTCATTCTCTTCTATGAAGTGATATTTGATATCTATATTCTTGGAATGAAAATACTTCAATAGATTATCATAACCTTAGAGAACATGTGACATAATATCTACTAAAAAATGGTCCAACTACGTCTCCATCTATATAAGTTGTGTTGAATCTTGAGGGGTAGAAATATACTAATCTTCATCCATACTAATAGTTTTAGAATCTGATTCATTTTATTCCAACTTGCACTACATTCCCCCACAATTAAAATACTACCAGATGCAAATCTTCTATCTTCAAAAACTCTTTCCTAATCTATATCTATATTTAAAAAATCATTATTTAACGTGTTTTCATATTTTATACCGAAATAAGGTTTTTATTTGATATATATGAGATTTATTTTTCTTTCCAATAGTTGATATTATTTTGCATAAATTTGAAATATTAAACACAATGTAACAATATAAACAAAATTTACACATGAAGCTATCAAATATAAAAAACATCCAACAAACATATTAATTTTCCTAGGTTCAATTTACTAAAATTATCCATATTTTGAGAACTTGGTTCTCACTAAAATTTATGTGTAAACATGTTTTTAATCACATATTCCAAAATTTATAAGAATTTAATGAAAATAATTTTCTTCAGAGAAGAAAATATATTTCTTAACTATGACATCTAGAACCTAAGAATGTGTTTCATTTCTCTAAGACTAAAATTTTAAAATAATTTTTTCATATCATCATTAAACTTTACATAAGTTTTTTCGTCATTTCTTGAAAAGATATTGTCATCAACATAAATGGTCACAATGATGGAAACTACTTTATTTTATCTAATTTAGTTATTAAAATCAATTATTCCTTTATTTAAGTTAATCTTCTTTTAGAAGGTTTGTAATATGGAGTATTATAATCTCAAAGCATACTACAACCAATAAAAATTCTTCTTTAATTTCCACATATAACATTCATCATTCCCAATCATGAATCCACAAAGGATTTCAATATAAACTTCTTCATTGAGTTCTTTATTATAAAAATTTAAATTTAAAATGATGTGGGAAATGTTATAACTTCATTGTGTGGTGTAATAATGAAGATTATGATAGTTTATTTTATTTAAGTTGCAGAAAAAAATGTTATCAAAATCATTAGCTTCATTTTGTGAGTAGAATTTACAAACCAAATATTCATTTTTTTTCTTATCACTTCACCATATTCATTCACATTAGTTCAGAAAAAACACTATGTACCAATAACATGTTTCTTATTTTGATTGTTTAGGAGGTACCAAGAATAATTTATTTCAATCTAATATAATTCATCACTTATATCCTTGATCCACTATTGATTTTAAAAATATTAATTAGTATAATTTGGTTCAACATTGAAATATAAGGAAGCATGTGAATCTATCTATGATGTTCTTCAAATTTAAACAAGTTATTATTGGTCATCTATAATGTTTTATAATTACACAATATTTTTTAATCTAGGATGATATTTGTAATGTTTTTCATCATCACTAGAAATAGTTGTGTCAGAATTTTCATCTCGCAAAACTTTTTCACTTTCCTCAACTCCCATTTATTCATGTTCCTTATCAATCGTATCTATATATTTTAATGCAACTTTATTTACATTTTTAAAAAAATATTTACCTCTATAAATTAAAACAACTTTTCTACTTTATTAAAACATTTGTAACCTCTACCATTATGAGCATGGCAATGAAAAATTCCATCAATACCTCTCTGATTAAACTTCCAAATATATACACCCTTGACTTTTATAATGTAGGGACTTCTTAAAATACAATACCTGAAATGTGATTAATTTAATAAATAAAATAAATAAGTCACTTATATCCACTTATTGATTTCATACAGATCATCCTACAAACATTAAAATGAATCATCTCTCAAGGGTTTAGTTAAATGAATCTTAACTTTATTATATAATGAGTTTGTAGTTTAACCTTTCTGAAAAATGGAGAAACACCTACCCCTTATTATATTCAAGTATGTAATAACACAAATAAAATATATTATGGTAAAATTATTTATATTATTATAACACATGTTCCCCATACTTTTGTTCCAAAGTTAATATTCTTTTATCATTATAAGATAAAAATAACGTTATGCACAACCATGTTGAAAAATATTTTTCAATACAGCTTTTATAAAATATTTTACATTTTATAATATATTCAAGTGTCCTATCATGTGTAAAGAATAACCAATATCTAAAATTCAAGGTTCTTCTCCTTTTGTAGCTTTCAGAGCAGATCCAAGAATAAGATATTTTTTCCTTTCCTTTAACTTTCATCACATAAGGATTCTGAGATTTTTTGTAAAAACATTTTTGTGTTGATTAGATAAACATAAACAATTATTCAGGATTTCTTGACTAGCAACATATTTTACAAATGCTATTGAATTGATGGAATATATTTGGAATCCTCACATCAATATTCTTAGTGTGTTTATCTAGAGTGGTTTGACTAACCCTTAAACATTTCCACTAGATTCTTCTCAGTTCACTATTAAGATGGTGGTTAATCCAATAGATATATGATGTGTGACCAAATCTTTCACAATTTAAGTAGTAACCATATAAATCATACCCACCTCCGTAACAGGCATTATATTTAGAGCCGTATTTACGTTTCTCACCATATTTCTTACCTTCCACTTTATTGTTTCATTACACACCAATTCTTTAGTTGTATTATGATATTTTATTCTCTATATTAACAAAATCACATATTATAGAAATTTTTGGTTCATATTTTTTAACTATGTAAATTTAAGGTTTTTAACACACTTTATTTTATCAAAAAAACATTGATTTTATAAATATATTATTATTTTGAAAATATTTATCCTTATCATTAATAATTTTTCATAATCCTTTTCTTTTTAAATGTCAAAATTTTTAAAATATTCTATTTATTAGTTTTGAAAAGATGGAATACCCTTCTCAACATTAAAAATTACTCATTGAGTAACTTCTTAAACATCATCTTTTACCTTAAAAATTTCATCGAACTCAGAATTAATAATTGTTTGTTCATCAATATATTTCTTCAAAACATCAATATATTAATGAAAATAATTTAATCCTCAATAAAGGGTTTTTGATTGTCTACTATAGGGTTTTCTTTTATCTACTTCTTGATCTCTCTTTCGAGTCTTATAATACTTTGAATACATGATTTGAAATATCTTTTTTGATCAAAATCGAACTGAGTATATTCTTCTTCAATTCAAAATTACTATTTTCATCTTAGGGGAACTTTTCATCATGGATTTTTTCAATTGAATTATTCTCAGCAACTTTATCGATAATTTTTTCATTTATTTATTTAGTTTATTCATCTTCATCATATATAAACAAAATGTTTATCATTTTGGATTTAGAAATTTTTTTATCATTTCCATTATACTTTCTTGTTCCAATTTTATCACATTTAGAAAAAAAGAATATAAATTCATCAAAATTTTTTCTAACCTTAAATTTAGTGTCAGAGTCACTAACGTATTCATCTATAAGAACAATCATATACTTTAAATTCCTATAATAATTGATTGAAATTTCCCGATAAAGATTTGACTTACTCTTCATAACTTTCCCTCTTCTTATTTCATATAATTTTAGAGTGTTGTATCGATCATCCAAAGATAGAGTTTTCAAAACTCTATATTATAAGGATTTTTCTTCATCAAACTTATTTAGATGTTTTCATAAGATATTTTCAATAATGGTTGAATCTTCCAACTTCTCACCAAGACATCATCTGGTGCTTACAATATCATTCGACCTTGTAAAGAAGTTAGAAAAAGATTTATAATCATCCACTTTGAGATCATTATTCATTAGCCTATTGTTTTTGTTATTTCATAACATTAATATTTCCTTAACAGATTTTATTTAAATTCACCCAAATATTTTAGGACATAAAAATATACAAACTCTAAGAAACACACTATTAGAGAGTGAGGATAGAATAAAATTTATGGTTCTCCATTCATTTTGAAAAATTTTCATATCAGCAGTTTCGAAGGGATTATAATTTGAATGAGAATGGAAACCATATATCATAGATTTAGGATAACTATGATATAAGATTCAAAAACAGTCTTTCTTTCCAAATATTATTGTTCGTTCCATCAAAAAAAATAATATCTATCTTTTTATTGAAATGTGAATGTTCATAAAAAAATTCTATTTTCTTTAATATTCAGAAATGTTTTAATGAAGGGAACCTTAGATTAGATTTCAATTGAATATAACGATGAGATCATTGAGGGGGGGGGTGAATCAGTGATATTTTTATTTTTAAAATTTCATCATTCTTATGAATCAACCTTCGCTTCCTATTAAATAGTTATTACTTTTTAAAAAAACAAGTATACAAATACAACCAATAGTACAAAAGAACTTAAAATTCCCACTGATAAACAAGGTTTTATTGTCCTTTTAATGGTTGGAAAATAATATAATACCACAGAATATGCTACAAAAAAACCATTTTATGTGGTGATAAAAAATAATGGAATATCATTAAACTTTCCTTTCACTATAATAAAAACTTCATCGCATGTGATTAATAACAAAAATTTGTTACATTAATTTTCAGAAAAACATTATAAACCCTCGCCAAAAGTATCATCACATTCTCACTATGTTAATAATACATAAATCACTTTTTCACTTATTTAAAATTAGTTCTTATTCATATTCATATCTATAAATAGATAAGAAATTAATTCTTCTTTAATATTATTCTATTTTCCAAAAAATAATAATTTGGTTTCTCTATATGATTATATTTATTCAGTGGGCTCATTTTGTGAGGATTAGTGGATTATTATTCTTCTTAATCTGGTTTCCCAATGTGTTTGTTCGAAGAACCATGATTAATAAATATTTATTAGCTACAAACAATTTCTTCCCTTAAACCAAGATATTTCCTTCATTATATAAAACCTTATCCAAATACTTCCTATCGCATGTTCATCCAATTTTGAGTTCATTCAATGCGAATTTATGAAATAAATCCTATATGACATTATCTGTGTTGTGAATCCATGAAAAATAAACATGTAAATTGTAATAACATCCCTTTATATTGTTAAATTTGACTGAGAACAAGTAAGAGAACCAATTTAGTTTCCAACTCATTGCAAACTAAAAATTCATGTCTCCCACTCAATCAAATTTCTGGAATTTTTTCAAAACATATAGAATGTTATTGAACACATATGAGAAACTTTAGCAACATCACCCATAATTAAATTTTCTGACAAGTTGAGGAGTATCAAAATTCTCATTTTTTTTATATGGAACATTAAATTATTAGATACGCATCATCAAATATTATATCTTTATTAAGAAATTGAAAATAACATCACTTGAAAAACATTTCCTAGAGAATGTTTGTTAAGAACATTACAAAGAGTTTATCCTTTTGGTGAGAACCTATCTAATGATATGATAAAAAAATATTAGAATATTTTGTAAATATTTAACCAGTACCTTTCTTCATCTGATGCCTTGTATTATAAAACATTGACTAATGACATCATATGTTTGATGGACTTAGTCCGATGAGACTTTTTCTGATGAAAAAACATCATCAAATCTACTCTTTGATATTGATAACACTTTTTTAGATTTGATAATATCTACTTTATGAAAATATATACACAATTATTCACATATTAACATTATATAAAAATTTAATTTGATAAACTTATAGAAATATTATATTTATAACGATGTGTATGTTTGTCTGATGGACATTGTATGGATAGTTCATCTGATGAACTTTTGTATGAAGTCTTTGTATGGTTTTACTTCTTATGATGCTTTTCCTCATCACTTAAATAACATTACATTTTTCTAGAACACTATAAATATTTAACAAGTGGTTTTATGATTAACAACATCAAATTTACAACATCAGGAAATGTCCATTCTCATAGACATTGTACAAAACATTTGTCCACAAGGAATCATCTTAATATGTCTCAATTATGAATCATAAAATTCATATTTTCGTAGATTCCAAAAATTTTAAACAACATTCCACTTCCAAAACATTTCCTAGTTTGGTATGTCTAGTGATATATATATAAAATAGACAATAGAACTGGTTACACTTGAATAAGTTTCTCCCCATTTCTTCTAAACTCTTTTATCATGAGATTTATTATACTTACAACACTGTAAAAATTCATAACTGAAAGGAAATACTTGATTTTTATAAAAAAAAATACATATGATGGAACTTTGGAAATGTTATAAAACATGCATTCAAAAAAACATTGACTGATG
This sequence comes from Viscum album, assembly GCA_963277665.1. Lineage (NCBI taxonomy): Eukaryota > Viridiplantae > Streptophyta > Magnoliopsida > Santalales > Viscaceae > Viscum > Viscum album. The sequence continues at coordinate 224,656,009 of OY728131.1, read as the reverse complement.
GAGTTTTTAACAAATACATTGTCCAATTTTTTGAACACACAAACACTTTTGTATGTCCAATCTCATATTTATCAAAATTTGTTTCAAAATGTTATATCATATCAAATTTTCTTCCAATTATCTTTTTATAATCCATATCATTTGATTCCAACTCTATATTATCACCATGGTTAAAATATTTAATATATTTAGGTGATTCTTTAAGGGTAAAAAAATAAAATTATTCCAAAAAATTATTATATCAAGAATCCCTAAAACCCCCTTCATACTACATTTTCAAAAAAATAATATATATTATAAGAGAATATACAAGTAAAAAAATTTAATCACTACCCCTAAAAATGTAATCAAGCATGAATACACCACTTTTTACACACAATAAGAAAATGGAGATGTAGATATAAAGAATATAAGTCTCATTGAGATGAGAGGAACCATGCTAACTGAATAGAAGCTATTAAAATTTTATCACATATAAATTTATTCAATATCTATACACTTCTAAAATAGATATATGATTAGGTATGAATCAATTATATTCCCCCTAGAATACTGTATAATAAAAATAACTCCTTCATGAATTTTATGGTATTTTATAGTCTAGCCTTGATGAAGATTAAAAATTCAGATCATGGAATGTATGATGAGAGATTTGATGAATTATTTCATATAATTTATTTATCCAATATAAATGGATGTTTTAATACGTGACTACACGAGTTTGTAGACTACTATGATTTGAATATAGTTGAACAAAATGGAATATAGGGGATTTTTACGATGTAATTCTGGAAATTTATAACAAATATAATAGGTATAATTTTGAAATAGGGGTAAATATTAAGATTAAAATAAATAAGATAATGCTTATTTTTTCTTTATATCAGATTAGTCAAGATGAATGTGGTACTAGAAATGAAGAAAATATGTATAAAAGGATACAACAATTTATTAATGTTTTAAATTTCCATGGAATTCTTAAATTACATGTATTGATAATAGGAATAATAATAATTGTTTTAAAATAAAATATTTATTATGACAAAAGTTGAACCACACTCTATTAATAATTCTATAGACGTCAATGAGTGGATAAATTCAATTAATGAGGAGACATATTAGATAGAAACTAATACAACTTGGGATCTTTATTGAAGGCTAAAAGGGAAGAAAACCATTGTAACTAAATATATACTTTGAGTCATTCTTAATTAAAAGGTTATATTAAAATAAAAATAAAAAAATGGTGTGAAGATCAATTCTAATGTTAAAGGGTTTAACATTGAAGTATAATTTACAGCTATTTAAAGATTTTACACTATTTAGATATTCCTAGGTCTTACAACATAAAATTTTAATAAATTATATCAAATGGATATGAAATCTAAAATCATGAAAATAGATATCAAGGACGAATTTTCTGTTGGGAAACTAAATGAATCATCCAAAAAAATAATGGATTAATGGGTTTTATTTTGAAGACAATCTTTGTGGGTTTAAATATGCACTTATATCTTGGAATTCCATGCTTCCCACAGAGATTTTGGAATGTATTTATTTAAATAACTAATATGTTCATTAGTAATCACTATATGGAAAAATGAACAAATATAAATGGCAAGATAATTATTAATGAAATTTTAAAATAATAAAACCTCATGTAAATGAATGTATATTAACTAATTAAAAATTCTTATATTTAGTGGAAATATAATTATTATGATTTAATATATATCATTATATTATCAAATAAAATTTTAAATTATTAATAAATTAAAATAAATCAATATTAAATTAATTTCTTGATAATGTATAACATTTCAATATATTAACTATCATATTAACATCAGTAAGTTAGGAATTCATATGTGATGGAAATAAGAAAACAAACTATTTAAATTGATCAATTTTTTTTAAATTTTTTTATTTTTATATTTTCATTTAAAATATTATAAATAAATATATTTTTTTGAAATAAAACCTCATTTTTAATTAAAAATATGAATATTATTTTAATAGCATAATTTTTTATTTTTCTAGCATGATTTATTTTCCAGTTAATAGTGAAAAATACCATTTTTATAAATAAAATTACTTTATATTATTTTTATATATTTATAAATTTTAAATTCATGAAACCTTTTTCTATTACCAAATGTATGTTTTGTAGGATAATTTATAATTTTAATTATTTTGTATTGAATATTCAAAACCATATTTTACCTTTAATATATGAAGTTATACTTTCTAAAAAACTATTTTTAATACATTAAACATTAGTAATTTAAAAATTATTTTTTATCACTAATAAAAAATAATAATAATAAATGATTAGTCAAATTAAGAATCATTATGTCCTAATTATTTAATAAAGACCAATTTACTTTTAATCATAAAGGATAAACTACTTCGGTAAAACTAGTTACCCCAAAAACAATCAATAGGGGTAAACATGGTTTATCTAAGAGGGAAAACCCCAAACATGATTATTGGATGAATTGGAATTGGATTATGAGGTTTAAATTAAAATTATCCTTCAAGTATATATTTTTTACAACTTTTTAATCTAATTTCATAGAAATTGACTTCCCATTTTTAAAAGGATTGGTTATTTATAAAAATTACATCTAATTTAAATTATAAAAAGGTCACTGAACTCATAAAATTTCTTAACCCAAAATACCAATTTATTGGGCCCAAAATTTACTTAGAACTTTTTTAAAAATTCATATCCATATTCAATAGGTTTGTTCCATCTCAGAATAATCCACCTCAAAGGCTTATCCCCATTGGAAGGGAGATGATTCAATAAGTGAGGTATAAATTCCCAACTACTTCATTCTCATTTCAATTTTATTATTTGAACGTATTCATACTAAATGTCGATTATAGAAATTTAAATTGATAATGTAAGAATCATTATTATACATGAATTTAATTTTACTTTTGGAACAACCATTATCCACATTTTCCTTTTCAATTAATGAAAATGTAACGACTATTCGTGCATTATGAAGACTACCTCATCCACATTGCAACATGCATGTTCTTACTTCAATAACTTGCAATGATGGTTGTAATCATGAATTTAATATAAAATTATGATATTTATTAAATATTATAAATTATTATATGATAATCTATGCTAATTATGTTTCTTATTATATGTATAATAGAATCATCATCCATGCGTACACATGTACTACAACCACCATGGACCAATCGATTTCCATATATAGCATCATTGACTTATATAGATGGACACATTAATAAGTTTCATAGATAAATTGAAATTTAAGGTAACCATTAATATTCTAGAAAGATAAATTACATAACATATTATCAACTATAGAAATAAACAGACAAAGTAAATTCCACAGTTCAAAAGTATACTCAAATGAAAATATGGTTTTTTTATATTATTCAATAACATCATAGAGGCTTTCTTATAATTATAATTATTTAAAATTTAGATATTTAACAAAATTAAACACTGACTAAATTAATTATTCTTTTAGTATAATGATATTATAACAAAATATTATCATAATCATCTATTAATTGTGGTTTTCTTGTTTGGGTTAGTTTAAACACATACTTGAACAATAGTAAAAATTTATATTATATATGACTATGTGAATTTAATATATGGTAATATATGATACAAACAAGTAAATATTTATCTTTTTTGTTACGGGATAATGTTATGAAAAAGTAAATCATTGTTTAAAAAACACCCTTGGATCACTAAGAATTATTAAAACATGTTAATTACTAGTTCATCTTTAAAGATCATATCACAAATTACCATACAATACAATTATAAAATTTTAAAATTAATAAAAACAAGTTAATATTCCTTTTATGATATGATACTAATTAAATTTGGGATAATAATTAACAAGAACATTGTTATTATGAAACATGTTTAAAATTATCAAGATTCCTCACACATAATATTGAAAATATATAATAAATAACTCATATAAATTTAAGGAAGAATTATAAATGATATTTATAAAAGGTTATATAAATTAATAAGATTATGAATATGGGTTATTAATATGGTAATTATTGTAATATTGGAAGTTACAGTGTGATCAAATATGTAGGAATTAAGGGTAAGAGTTTCATGTATCAAATTTAATTTCATGAGAAATATTTCATATTATAGAACATGACGTATTTTAAATAATATCATTACCTCCTAATGAATGTATTTTTATAGATTAATATAATTCATGTGTTTTAATGATCTATATTTTTTATTTCTTTAAATTTATTTTGATTCAAAGGATACCAAGTTCAAAAGTTTCTTTATTATGTAAACACCCTTCTTTGAGTTAAAATGCTTCTTTCTGAACTTGTTTCTTCAAGGAAATTATTTTTCAAAAATAATTTACACCTTAATATAATTTCCCTTCCTATCAATAGGAAGATGATTTTTAAATACAATTCTTTTATTTTTTTCAATTTTTTTCCAAGAAAGTAGATAATCATTTAGAATAATTCATAGCCTCTTTAATGATGTTTTATACTCAATTTCTATGTTTTACATTCCAAATAATGTTATCCTTTATATTTTTATATATAATTATGTTTAATCACATTTAAATTTTATCTTTCCCCTAACAAATTTTCAAAATTAGGTTTTATTAACTCTTTCTATAATTTGGGTTTTCAACAATAGTATTTCAAAATATTGAAAACATTCTCCATCATTTCAAAATAAAATATTTTATATTCAACTCCACATTTATCTTGATAATATTTTAGGTATTTTAAAGATCTAATTTTTTAAAAAAAATTAATATTTCCCATAGTTTTTTCATACCCATTTTGAATCCTTTATGTATTATTCATGGCTAGTTTCTATGATTCTTTTATAAGTATATGTTTTAAAATGTTTTCACATAACATTATTTAAAATATTTTTTCATTTTATTTGTTATACTATATATTATTACTTCCAGAAGTAATTTTTATCAAATGTTTCACTTAAATTATTTATAAATTAATTTTTAATGTGATCTGTAACATTATAATTTATCTTAATATTTAAAACATTTTGTAGAAAACTCTTTAACAATTTAGATTTGATTTTCATCTTTATCATTAAAGATCCAATTTCCAAGGAATTTATTTTTCAAGATCCACCAAATAAATTCTATTATGATGCAATCCATTAGAGAGATTGGATTTTGGGCATCAAATATTTACACTCTTGAGGTTAATTTTTTGATACTATCTAGAAATGCAATCAAACATTATTTTCTTTACAAGATTTCTTTATGATGTGTTTAACATTGTTTTTTTAATTGGAACCATATATATAGATGACCGATGGGTGGTGTCCTATATATACCTCTAATTTAACTGTAATTATTATATACAATCATATCAAAAGAGTACCTAGGCGGATTTTCCCATGCCAAACGGTATAGATGAGGAATTATACCAAGCCGAAGGGTGAATATGTGGATTTATCACAAGTTAACATATTCTTGGGAAGATTTATCCCAAAAAAATGTTTAATTTTAAGATTTATTAGAATATATATGCATACATATGATGATTTATCCCAATCCAAATTGTTACATAGGGGGATTATCCCAAGACCAAGAAGGTAAATGGTTGATTATCCAAAGCCTACTAATTGATGAATGTATTGGTGGGTAGAATTAACATATGATTTACAAGCTTTTTTTATACCATAATATTATTTCATAATATTGTGTTTATAAATTTTATCCATGAATCATGTTTAATGTCTTATGATTCCACACTTTTTTTATATTTTATATGGTTTTTCACTTTAGATAACATATCCTTGTATCTTCGACTAATTGAGAATGATTATTTTTCGATTCTCTTTTGATAATAAGTTTCGACCATTGTCAAATTTTCTTATATATATATAATAAAAACCATAGTGACATGATGATAATTATTTCATTATTGAGTGTTTAATTTCACCACTTTATTATGTTTCCTTCCATAGATTATAAAGATGAGTATAACTAATGAGAATTCTATAAGGGAGTATAGTGAGGTTTGATTAGAGAGAAATTCTAACATCCTTTATGAATGTAGCTTGTTTTCAAACAAATAATACTTTGGTTTTCATTTTTGTGTGCCTATTTTTGAGATAAAATGATTATTCAAGTAAACTAATGAAATAATGACACATTTTTGGCATGTGTCTCTATAGGTGGTATCTGAGGAGGGTAGAGTTTTGTTTGAGTGTTAGTGTAGTAATTTTGGGGAATATGAAAATAAAAAATTAGTAAAAACCTTAAGGATAGATTTATGGGATATGTATATTTATATAATAAAATCTATAAGATTTCAAAAAGTTGAGATTATGTGATTCACCTATTAATTACAACCCTTCCTCTAAACTAGAAAGTAGAAGAAACTATGACATATATGCACCAAGGGGTAATCACCCCAAAAATAATATTTGAGAATGTACTCGATATTTACTATAGTGCTTGATGGGTGGGAACATGATTAAGGATATAGTTAGACACAAATAAGGGATAAGATTTGGTCAATCACATTCTCTTAACATGTAGTTATGAAGGATGTATATATTAATTCATTAGGATAGTGAATATGAGAGAACCCTATTGGGTAAGAAGGAACTGAGCCTTTCTTCTTGAAAAAATGATGTGGAATACTATTTCATTGAACCTAGAGTTATAGGAATTTTGTATCCATCAGTATTGCACCATAATTGAGTTTTATACTATCGAATATTCTATGTTTTTATTATATAACCAAAATGAGAATGTTAAGATTTATCCTAATCACTGCTGAAGAAAAATCACATTCAAAAGAATATATAAAACTCGAAAGAAAGGAACAGCAGTTTTATGTGGGTATACTTTTATCCCACACCCATGGGATAACACTATTATCTCATTAATATTAACAGAAATAAATGTCTTTTTAACATCACTATATCTTATATAACTAGCTTTATACTTTTATTAACATAGTTAGTAGGACTATTACCGATTAATATTCATCAAATCATTTAAAAATTAACTGGTACCATCTCTTTTTATAGAAGTTAATTATTAGTGAAATAGGTAACAATGACCTCCTATAGTTTTAGTATACTATCCATTGGATTTTTCATTTAGTTGATATTTCCACTAAATCAATTGGATCAACCGGTACAGTATTCACTTAACATAATGACCCAAATCATAAAAAATTCATTGGATGTTTGTGAATTTCCAATGGGAAAAACTATAACCAAGAAGATAATATCACCATTGACCTATCAATATCAATGATAAATTTTAGAGTATGAACTTATGATGAGAAAACTATCAATGGCTTGATATTTAGATTCTATATGTTTCCTATGCGCTAAAAAGGGGTTGACATCCCAATAATCACATAGTTGAAGTCTTTTTCTAGAAAGCCTTTATAGATTCTGCCAACACTTTGGGTAGACCATATCCTTATTCCAAATTTATAATAGTGTTTTCTATAATTATAACTCCAATTAGTCCTACTTTGGCACAATAATATCTCAAAATGTATTATACTAACACCTTTTTTAACATATGATCAAAATTTCTCATCACTATGATCTTTTGAATCACAAATAATTTTTCCTCTAGAATATTATCAATATATTTGAATTTCATTTTTCTGTTTTTTAATCTATCATGATATACCATTTCTTTGAATGATTGATATACATTTATTGTCATCGAATAATGTTTCCCATTTCAATGATTTTCATAGTTCTTTCTGTAAGTACATTAACCCGATCAACTACATCAGAACTTCTTAGAATACAACATGCTCTAATTTAGTTGTAGATAATATCACCATGATCATTTGGTGCCATATACAATTAATCATTATTTGAACCTTGGTAAATATAAATATTGACACTATTTTCTTGTTTATTGGAATCACAGAATAATACACATTAATAAATCCTTTTAATGTATTTTTTTTCCACAATGTACAATTCAATTTAATTTGATCCTTTCAGGTTTGAGTTGATCCACTTAAAGGATTCCCAGTTCACCTTACAAGGATTATACATGATGTAAATTTCAACTCCCATGATAAAGAAAATGTATGGCTACATACAAACCACCACAAACATTGATATTTCTATAGATGAAGCATACAGTAATGTTGGCACACATCAAACCACAAATTCTGTTAAAGTATCCACTTAATTTGATAAATTAAAATGTTCATCAATGTTAGTTTAAATGGATTTAAATTTAATTATTTTAAATATTTCAATGATATTAATGATATACTCGTTCTGGGGTACCCCTTGAGTACCTGATTTTCATTCCCCTTTAATCCTCAAGCAATATTTTCCAAGATCCCATATTTCAAATATTCAAGAAAATTTCCTCTTCATGTCCTCTATATGTCGACATTATTGTCAAACTAGAAACACCTCATCAAAATAGAGTAGGGTAATGGTGTAAGTATTATCATTATAAAAATTCAGATATAAAATAATATCATAATCATAACATGTGGAATATTGTTCATTCATGGAAGCATCAATCTTCTAATTACAATATAGAGGTACATATTTCAAGCCACATATACTTTTCATCAATTTTAAAAAATACCTCCTTATGATTTTCTTTATACCCCTTGGGATTCATTATATAAATATACTACTCTAAGACCAAATTCAGATAAGTATTCTCATTATCCAACTTCTCCATGTATAAACCATCAAATGTGACAATTCTCAACACTATATGAATTGTTGTATGATTTAATAGACTTGAAAATACTTATGATAAATCAATACATTATTTTGGTTGGAATCCATAAATCAATAAACATAACTTATAAATTTTATTTATTTATACCACTTCTATAAATTGGTAGAACCAGTCATTCGATAGTGATCTATTCTACATTAATAGCTCAATCAGCTCCAATGTTCTATTAAACATTATGTGAATTATCTCTTCCTCCACGGATGAGTCTTATTTCTTTTAGTTACTATGTGTTGATAACATTTATAGAAATTTGGGGTCCATAATATTCATTATAAGAAATAAGTTTGTGTCATGCCCATAACTAATGACTAGTAATCTGACTCTAAAACTTCCTAGAGAAGTTTTTTCAATTTTGAAAACATTTGTTTTTGGATGTTGATATAACAAACCTTCTCTTTATTACACAGTAATACATGATTTATTACATAATATTATAAATAATAAAACTCGAAAGATAAATAATTATAGGGTATATGGGAATTAGGTAGATTAAATAACAAATTAAAAGAGCGCATACATAACTATTTTTTAAAAATTCCATAACACGCTCATATTATTCCGTCATTCATAAAAATGAAGGGGTTAAAATGGGGTTATACATAAGAAAGGGGTGAGCTATAATTCCAATTAAGGGAATAAACATGGAATAACATGAATAAAGTATTACATTTTCAAAAATAGTAATATTAATGAGACATAAAAGGGATGAGAATCTTAAACTTTAACAATGTGTCCTGAAATAACATGATATCAAAAAGGAAAAATGGTAAAGGTGGAAAAAACATAAAACATGAAATCAAAAAAATAGTTCAAGGAAAACTATCCAGAAATGACGATGGTAAAAGTACCATGATGGAATAGGTTAACTCTTGAACCCCTTGTATGACGTATTGTGATAATAAAACATTACCCAATGCATGGGACTAATGTAACATTTTGGGCACACCCTCTACTTTCATTTCATTCACTAGCATAAGTGATCCATATAGATCATAAAACATGGAATAATTTATCATAACATTTTTCTACACAATAATTAAGTGCGGAATAAATAAAATTATGTTCCTAATCAATGATTTATAAGTGTATATATCTGAACACACTATATAGTAAGTAGGTATGGGTGTTCATTACATAATTGTTTGGAATGGAAAATAAATGGGAAATTTCGGCACCAAAACTACAGTACTAAAATATTTATAAAAATGGTTTAATGAGAGAGGAAGGGATATATAATTTTTTTGAATAAAATTTAAAATTATTAGTATATCAAAAATATTATCTGATCATTTGGAATTAGAAATACAAAACTAAGAATGAAGAATATTCATGAATAAAGATATGTAAAGAATCCCTTAGCTTGAGAGTGTGATTCCAAAAGCATGGGAGGATCATCTAGAGAGCTTGCAGGAACCCTGGGATGACTATATAAACGATAAGAAATCATAGTAACATGATCCATAGTTTTTGAGTGAATTGTAATATGAGATTTGGCGTGTTTAAATAGTTAAATAGAGGGGGGCTATTTATTATTTCTCAAACATAGGGTTTAGACTCAATATAAGAAAAAAACCAAAACCACTAATCTTACCATGGGTTTTTCCCATAGCTTCTATGAAAGAGAATTAGTTTACAATATTTTATAAGGTCATGGACTCAAATTAATAAAATATTTCCATTAGGGATGTGTAATTGAGTCATGTCATTAAATAAATTATTTCGAAACCTTAAAATATAATTTATGGTTTTCCCGATTTAAAAAAGATTTATTAAATTAGTCAAATAAACTTAAAAGATGATAATTATAAAGATAAAACATTGATTTTTTTTAGGAATACATTTTATATTATTAATTACATATGTCTGGGTCATCATGATTTCATAATACACATTTTATATTTATAACATATTTAATTCTTACCCGAAAATTTGATTATCTCAGAGAATTATGAATAATTAACCATTGGATAATTTTGAAATCCTGATTCCAAAAAATAAAATTTATTTTAGGATTATAATTTTCTAGAAATGTTAATTTTCAATTTTAAAAAAATAATAAATTTTTATTGAGAAATGATGGATTTTTTTTGACAATAACAGTTTTCAAAGCCGTATTAGAATTACGGTTGATTTCATAAAACATATTTTATAATTTGTGTTCAATATAAATTATTTAATAATAATATTTCATTCAAATAATTTTTTTTTGGAAAATACAATAATTCATTAGAATTATTTTCTTAATTGAAAGTGAATATTACCTAAAAACACAATTTGTGTTATATTATATTAAAATATAAATTTTATCAAACTGATTACGTAATCATTTATAAAGTAAAAAACTATTATTAAAAAATATTATCAAAATTTAAATGAAAATTGAATATAAATATTCATTAAATTAGGGTTAATTTGTTTATAGAGTTTATGAAATTATATTTACCCTTAATGAACCTATTTTTGTTCTACTATGGTAATTAATATTCACTATAGTTATTATTTATACTGTTCAAAAATAAAGTTGAACTTACGAATTAATATTAGTTATGATTATTAAAAATTTGGAATAAATTTTATCATAATAATTTAATTTGGGATTAATAATATAATTTAATATAAAACCCACAAGTAGGATGGAAAGCTGTTTTCAGAATAATATTTTTTTAAAGAAAATATATTTTTCATGAACTCTTTAACTAGTAATAGTAATAACATAAATTTAAATCATAAAGATAAATAAATAATATAAAATTTTCATTTATTTATTTTCTTATTAGGATTATTTTAATTAAATTAAATTGAGAAATATTATGTATTTTAAAATAGTTCTTAGAAAAAAATGTTTTTAATCCTAACAATAATTATACAATAAAATCAAGAATATGATTAATTTAAATGTAATTAATTTAACTAAATAAAACTAAGTAATAAATATTTACCTTTATGTAAAATTTAATGTATATTTAGTGTTTTATATTACCTAATATATCAAAATAAATGACAATATAACTATAAAAATGATATTTTCACTACTTACTGAAAAGTGTGCATTTTGGATAAATCCAAAAATTTCACCATAGTTACTTTTTGATTTGATGATATCTAAAATGGAGATCTTTTATCAAATAAATTTTCTAAATTTTATACAAAATAATTATAATATATTTTCATAAGAGTAAATAAGAATCATTTCTGAAGAAAACATATTTTGAATAACAAAAGAGGATTTACCAAAAATTTGATTATTTATTTAATAAGAATTCACCAATATATTTTGTTTATATATATATATATTTCATAATGTAGTAAATCATAATAATATTCGTAAATTATTATGGAATGGCTAAAATGGTCATATTTTAAAAAACATGGTTTTTAGGTTTAGTGTAGCGTATCACATATTCTATCGAACATAGTATTTTCTCTTAAAAACTCAGGGTATTAAATTTTTTCTACATTAATAAATTTCACCCTAAAATTTTAAAATTGAACTCGGTTTGTAATTATTTGACCCTTGAAAATATATTTATAGGTATCCAACATCATAAAAAAGGCTTAAGAATACATCCAATTGAAAATAAAAATAAAAGTATAAAGGTCATCACAGAACTAGGTTTCCAAATATGAGAACATCAGTGGGAAGTGAAATAATAAAAATGAAATAGAAAAAATAAAAAAAAGAAATAATTGAGTGTGATAGAGATCATGGTGAGGAGAAAGTCAATAACCACAAAAATATAAATATTTGATCGGTAAAATGACTATATGTTCACCATAAATTATCATAATATGACTACATTTTGGTTTTAAAATTATTTTCATAGACATAAGTAATTACTTTACCATCTAGACTATGGAAAATTTAAATATATTTTCTTGAAAAGAACTATTTCATTATTTCCTCAATCTCTACAATAGTCTCATAAATTTTTTAAAAAATGAGTACATTTGAACTAATAACCACATAAATGTGAAACAAATTAAAAATATGGGATACATTATAAGTGAAATTTATTTCCTAAACTTCTGAATTAATAGGCTTAAATCTATCATATACATGATCTAAATTATAACACAAGTAGTTAGATGATTTTTTACCTTAATAATGGTTCCAAATGAGCTTGTGAAAATTTAGCAATGCATATGCCCTGAGAGTGTCAAACCAAGTGTTCTGTAAGGCCTATGGTCGTACATTAGTTCTCAATAGATTCTAGCTCATTATGGTGTTTTTTTGTTTTACCCCCACGTACATATGTGTTAGATCAACAAGAACATGTGCTATCTAGAATACAATTCTCTCCCATAGAAAATGATTACTCCATTATTTACCAAAATTTATGGATGTATTAATTTTTAGAGTCTTATAATTAAGGATTTAAAATTATTTTTATAGTCCTAATCCAATAAGTAAATTAACATTCTTTTGATACCAACTATGAAAACCCTGCAATTTTTTACAGATTGATTCATGATTTTTACATAAGATTAAACATCATACAACTCGGAAGATTGATAAGTATAGTATACTTGGAATTTTGGTAAATGACCTAACTCAAAATAGGGAAGATATCAACATTATGGAAAACATCCTTAACATTCTCATACTATTCCAACGTACTTAAAACTGCATTGGATAACCCGGGGACATACATTTGAAAGGGGTGATTTAATAAATCCCAGAAAGGCAATAAACATGGAATAAAATGATTAAAGTATTATATGATATAAAAAAGAAATATTAGTAAGACATAAAAGGTGTGAGAATCATTAATATTAAAAATGATGCATGATAAAACATGATAGGATAAAAGCAACCTGGTAACTGACGCAATAACATAAAACATTAAATCATAAACAAATGTCATTCATAACTGCAAAGCAATATTGAAGGAAAAATTTCATTGATTGATTAGGTTCACATACATAACTATTTTATGATGTCTCATGTGGAAAAAACATTACCCAATGCATTGTGGTACTATATAATTATGGGCACACCTTTTACATTCATTTTATTAACAATCATAGGTGTTTCACATAGATCATAAATCATGGAATAATTTATGATGAGATTTGTTTAATGATTATTGAGTGTGAAATAAATACATGTATGTCCCCAAATAAAGTCATATGTGTGCATAAATGTGAAAACCCTTGAGGGGGAATGAGTATGAGTATTCACTACACAACTATTTCGAACAGAAAACAACGTTGAAATTTTGGTATCCTAATAATGGTACACAAATATTCATAAAAATAGTTTATTAAGAGATAATAGGGTATCTAATTGTTGGTAATAAAATGGATAATAAGTGGGAAGTGGAAAATAATATCCCAACATTAGTAATTTGAAATAAAAGACATATAATGAAGAATATTCTTGAATAAATAGGGGAAGGAAATGACCCCTTACCGTAGGAGTGTGATTCCAAAATCTTGGGAGGATCTTCTTGAGAGATTGTGAGAACATTGGGAGGACTATAGGGAGGTAAGGGAAGAGAACCAAAGATCTAAAAATCTTTTTTAATGAAGAGAAATGGGATATTGGTTGGGTTTATAAATGAAAAGGAAGGGGGTTCTTTATTATTTCTCAAACATAGGTTTTTGACTCTATATAATTAAATATCCAAAACCACAGTCCTACCCATGATTTTTTCCAATGATTTCTACCAAAGGGGAGTTTCTTAATTATTTTATTATTCAAAGTGACGAAATTATTAAAATATTACCCTTGGTGATGTGGATGTGAGTCATGTCCTTGAAGAAATGATTTCAAAACCCAAAAAAGTAATCTAGGGGTTTGAGGATTAATAAAGGCATTATAAAAATATTAAAATAAAATAATAAAAAAATTATGTTTACGTTAAAATATATTTTTTTTCATTGAAAACTTTTATTGTGATTATTACATCAATATTCTATCATTTTAATTTCATAATAGATAGTATATATTTATACTGAATTTAATTTTTACTTGAATATTTGACTATCTCAAAAAATTCAAAAAAAAAATCACAGTTGGATAATTTTTAAATTATGATTCCAAAAATAATATTTATTTCAAAAAAAATAATTATCTAAATATTTAAATTTTATCTTAAAAAATAATAATTTACCATTGTTGATAAATAATGAGTTTTTTTGACAATAAAATTTTTTGTACCCTTATAAAAATTACATTTGACTTCTTAAAAATTATATGATAATTTATATTTAATAAAAATAATCTAATAATAATATTTTATTAAAACACAACTTATTTCCTAAATAATTTAAATTATAAAACCGAATGTATTAATTGAAATTGAAAATTACATAAAAATACAATTTGTATTTTATCATATCCAAATATAATTTTTTTGAAATCGATTAATTAATCATTAATAATGTAATAAAAACAAGGAATAAATATAATAATAATTTAAATTAAAATGGAATTTATATATTCAAACTATTATAGATAATTTTTTAGGTCTTTGTAATTTCTTTTACCCTTAATTAAACAATATTCATTTTACCGTTGTAATTAATATTTATTACAATTACTATTTAAATTGTTCAAAAATTTAGTTAAACTTATTACCTAAAATTAATTAAGATGATTCAAAATATTTATTATGTTTTTATCAAAATATATTAAGAGATGTGGTATAATCTAATTATATATAAAACCCGCTACCATGAAGGAATGAAATATATATAGTTTATCACTATGGGTTTTTTTAATTAATTAAAATGGAGAAACATTTTTCATTTTTAAAACACTTTTCTTAAAAATGCTTTTTAATCACAAAAATAAGAATATACTAAAATATAGTATAAAAATGATTTAAAATTAATTAATTTAATTAAATAGAACTATATTTTACAAAGATTACCTTGTAATGAAATTAAAATAATATTAGAACATTTGAATTACTTAATTTATCAAAAGAAATGTCAATTTAACTTAAAAGGATATTATTAGTATCCACAGAATACAAATATTTTTTTATAATCCCAAAACTCCAGGCTAGTTATTTTTTGATATGTTGATATACAAATTTGATTTTATTTTGTCAAATATATTTCCAAAATGATTGAAAAAACAATTATAATATTATTTCATAAAAAGAAATAAAAACCCTATTTATAGATAATATATTTTTGAGAATGAAATTGAATTTTACATAAATATATTTGTTATTTACTAATTATTTATTAATATATTAATAAATACATATATATTTCATAAATTAGTTAATCCTAATAATATCCACAAAATTGATAGAAATTTTAGTAAGGGAATATATAAAAAATCATTGTTTGTTAGATTTTGGTGTGGCCGATCAAATATGCGATCAAACATAGTATTTTCACACAAAAAGATTTTATGTTGTAGTAGAAATTTTGGTCCTTCATCAAATGATTGTTTTTCATCATATAATTTCTTCAAACATTTGTTGTTTTTGAAAATTAACACATATAAACCATTGGGCTACCTTCAGTTTCATTCCTATCAGTGTCTGGTGTCACTGGTATTTCCGAATATCTGGTGTTTTCAACTAGACCAACTATTAATTCGGATATTGATATATTTTAAGAAACTTATGATTCATCCAAATTTTGATTCCATCTATAGGATCTTTTAAATCTAGATAACATATCATGTTCTTATGACCTTCCATTGATCATCAGTTCACTGTTGGTAACAAAATTCTCTATTTACATAGCCTATGAGGAAACTTACTTTGGGCTTTTCCCCAAGCGCAACTAACTCGTTTGCATCAACATGAGAATACGAACTAAAATAATAGATATTGATGTTTTATGATTATGTTAGCTTATCAGAATAAATTTTTTTAGTAAAAATCACCATGCTACAAAGGATGAAATTATATTGGCCATTTATACTGTCATCTTAATTTCATCTCCCCATATGGCCTTATGCATACCCGAGGGCAGTCACATGAATCTATACCTTTCTGTTAATGTCCTACTCCTCCTCTATTCCACTCCATTCTATTAAACAGTTATGGTAAAACTTTTCCCTAGTATAATCCCTTTATTTCATGTAATGTTACATAATAATATTCTATTGTATTCATTAATATTATCTGATCTTAGGCACTCTAATTTATAACCACTTTTTAATTCCACTCTGGATCTCTACTTTATAAAGGTATCAAACATTTAATATTTATTTTATATAAAATAAACCTATACATTGTTAGTGGAATCCAAATGAATGAGACAATAAAATGTGTTCTTCCATAACATTTAATTAAACCTTGTCCTGAGACATATTGGTAATCGAGCTCAAGTTTTTGGTATTTTTTACTTCCAACCATTTAGATTGAATGAGACCCTATTTTAGTTTCAGTGATCATAGCTCTCAAAACATCTGATGGTTATATAATATCATATTATAATTACATTCCCTACTTGAAAATTCATGTTCTCATCACTGAGGTTACCCTATCTGTAATACTAAACTTCTTTATTTTCAAATACTGAGATTCAAGTAATATCATTAAAATATAATCTTCTAGTCATATATAGAGTTAATTCCTTTACTCCTCATGATACAACCATTAATCCTTGAGTCAATTTAAAAACATCATTTTTTAAAGTAGTCCCAAAACCTTCATCACCTAGCTTCCCAACTAAGATGATATTTCTCCAAAGACCTGGAATTTTACTCACTCATTTTAACTAAATAATACTTCTATTATTTATCTGAAGATTTAATATCCATTTCATTATACTTCCCAAGATTCATCATTTTCTAGATGTACATATCCAAAGATTGGAAATTCATAGATTTCCATGCATCCTTGATAAATAAAGTGTGTAAGGATGCACCAAAGTGAACCACCCAATAATCATTGTAATTTTTAATAGTGAGAAATAGATCAATACCAACTTTCATTATGATGGATGTTGAACTTTTGGTAGATGATCCCCTGGTATTTCCCTTGTGATTTATAATGTATCCTCTAAATATTTCGTCAATTATCAAAATTCAAGAAGGTAAGTCATAGAACAATTTAATTTTTACGAATCTTCTATATAATCTAATATTAATATTTTTTATGATTCTTATGATGATTTAATCATCACCTATTTTTTATTAAAAACCCCCAATAGTTTATTGGACCTGTATTCACTTAAGATCATAATTGAGAATTAATTTCCAATCAAACACAAAAGAGATTAGTTTTTCAATAAGATTTTCTTATTGTAGTAACTATGACATACCATGATTCTAGTTGAGAAGAAATTAGTAGTATTACCCATACATATTTTATGAATCTCACATTCATGTACTCCATCGGACATTATATCATGTGGAAATAATTCATGTGATTTCCTATTTATCATCCATTTGATAACCTCATGTTAAATAAAAAATCATAATAATTTTTTTAATGGTTTTTGTTTGTTATGCATATCAATTAGGGTAGTAATAAGTGTAGTTTTTTTACATTCTCCTTGATTTTGAGGTAATAATTCCATTCCAACATCTTACTTGCAAAGCCTAAATATTTTCTATCAATGTTTTACAACATGAATTTCTCCTAAATTTTGGATTTCTCACAAATAGGTTGTTGAAAATCCTTCTAGATTAGGTATCTCATTATCTTCATCTTCTACAAACTAAATCATATTCTATTGAACTGGATGATACAATCCATGATTTCATTCGTTTCTATAAATTGCGATGACAATATGACCAAATGAAATTCAATATGAATGTTAAGAAAGTGATAATGTTACCTGTATTGTTGAGAGTGTCAAACTAGTTATCTCTTTGAGACCAACGTTTTGGGAATGAAGATCCATGCCTTCGTTTTTTAAATGATTATAAGAAATAAGATTTCATTAAACAATGAGTGCACTAAATTTTTATATAAATATATTATAAATATCAGTGGAATTTCATAATATTTGATCTTAAACCTTTGTCTTAGATAACCAAAAATAGTGAGTTAAGTGTAACCTAAATCATCACTTAAGAGTTCAATAAAACTCATAAGTATACAAAGAACATGAAAGAAAGGAACACTGGTTTTATGTGGTTCAAACATTCACCTTATATTCATGGTAGAACACTTTTAAATCTTTAGTTTTAGTAGAAGTAAAAATTTTACAAGCATTGAAGCTTAAAAATACATAATAATAATTTTTCGAAAACAATTACTAGTTATATTATCGATGAGTATCCATCAAATAATACAAATAATATCTATTCCTGACTCCTTTTATAATGATTCATTACTGATAAAACAAGTAACACTGAACTCTGATATTTATAGGCAGTTATCCATTGAATTTCCCATTTATTTTAGATTTTCACACACTAAAGTGGCTCAACTAGTACACTATTCATGAAACCCAAAGAGAAAAATATATCAATATTCGCTTGATTCTTTTGAACATTTTTTGGTCAGTCCTAAAATTTGAATGTTCTTGCTACCACTGATCTATCATGATCAAAGTAAAATTATAGAGTCTAAACATCCAATGAGGAAACATTTTGTGACATTAAATTCAGATGATCTAAACATCAAATGCTCGATACAAGTTCTTTACTTCCAAAAAAACATAATATAAATATATTACGATTGTTCAAATAGTATTTTAGGTTGGATTAAAGGATATAATATTAATTTATAAGAGTAAAATGTTTTGAGGCTAATTTTTTTCATATATTTGTCTTAAAATAATTCTCTCTTAATCTTAAGTATTCATTATTCCATATTAAATTATTTTCATTTTATAAATGGTTGGAGCTAAGAGGAAACAAATTAATAATGGGAATGATGGAAAATATTGTAATTTTCCTCATGAGAAACAAAATGGGATAGAATTTGGTGTTGAAGATTTTACAATTATGCTCTCCAAGGTATCTTGAGTTATTTTAACAACATGAGTGTTTTTAAATTGTAGAAGACACCGAATAATATAATCATGGTGTTACATTGATGATATCTTGGGAAAGATGATGAAGGATTAATTATTTAACTTCATACATGTCAATAATGTGTAAAGAATAATCCAAGGAAATATATTAGAGGTATATAAAATTGATTCATGTGTGGATGGATTTTCCATTAATCTCAGGTTTTTTATGTTTTGGGTGAATAATATGATCAATTCAATGGAGGTGAGTAATTTAAAGTGCCTCAAATGACTGGAGTTCTTGCATTATACAAAATTATTCCCTTACACAATAGTTAATACATATAATAAAAATAATTAACCTCCTAAACCAAAAAAATAAGTTGAATCCTATTTTATTCCTACTACTAAAACTAGGTCATGAGAAAGAATAGTGAAAGGTATACGTACCCTCCACTATATATTTGATTATGTCTAATTAGAATATAGTACTATACACCATAGTGAGCCTATGAATTTTTCTAAGAGCATCAAATCAACACCCAAATTATTTGATACTATCTTATATTGTTATTGTAACCAATTTTGTTGTTTATGGAATATGAATCATGAAATTCTTTTTATTAATCCTTTAGATGAATTAAATTTGATTTGAAAAATGTATTGGAACTATCTATATAAAATCAATAATAATCAACAAAATAGGGAAACCACATTTCATATTTTAATCAAACCAATGATCATATATCATTGAAAGGATGACTATGATCTCTCTTGGAATACTAATTCAATCATAAAACATTTGATATAAAATAAAATGAGACTTTTAAATAAAATTATTATAGAACACATAATTTAAGGATTGAACCATTTTGAGGTAAAATGTTATATTTCCTATGTATATTAAAAAACTATATAAATTATATCATTAGTCATAAATTTCACTAAGATAAATTTATTTAGTTTCATTCTTAATTGATAATTAAAATTTCATGGATGCAATTTTTTTATGGGATAGAATATAACACCCAAAGATTTTGGAATATATTTATTTAAATAAATACTTGGTTAAATATTTTTCTCCATATGAAATAATGAACTACAACAACCCATGAAAAAATTATTATTAAAAAAATACACGTATAAACAAAACCTCTAGTGAATAAACATATTTTGACCGATATATAATGCATACTTTTTTAGGATATATTATTTATATTATTTAATATATAAAAGTATTCTCTATTCTCAAAAAAAGTCTAATATATTAATAAATTTAAAAAATGACTTATTAAATATTATTTTGATAATATATAATATTTAAATTTATTTACATAAATATCAATAATATTAGGTTAGGAATCGTTATGAGACAATACTAAGAAAAAATAATGTGTAAAAAGGTAAATTTTAAATAAAAGATTTTTATTCATTAAAGAGATAAATTTATAAAATATAGAATTTTAGTTTTTACAAATTGATCACCATTTTCGAATTATACATATCAATATTATGTTTAAATGAATTTTGGGATTTTTCTAAAAGGATAGAATTTTTTGTGAATATTGAAAAATATAATTTTTTTAAATTAACATGAATATTATATTATTAGTATATAAGTACGAATTGGATGTTCATAATAGATTATTACAAGATTTTTTTCTTTTATAAGTGGTTTTATATTTTGAAAATATTTGTTTTTACTCTACTGACCAATATTTAAAATTTTTGAAAAAAGTTATATTTTCTAAAAAATTCAATTAATACATTAAACGTTTCAAATTTAAATAATATTTTTTATAACAAATAATATCATAAATGGATTTTAAATTTATATTCATTAGATAAAATTTATTTTAAATGATCCAATATATTTTTAGCCATAAAGGATAAATTAGTTTGATAAAAAGTAGTTACCTTAGTAAAAATCATAAGGGATAAAAAGGGTCTAACCAAGAGGGAAAAACCACAAAAAGTTTATAAAACGTGTGATAATGTGTCTTAGATTATTTTATTACTATTATCCCTTCCAATATCTATAATTTCCTATTTTTTTTAGCAAATTATTAAATTTTTTTGGGTATTTACAAAAGTTTAATCCGTTTTTACATATTTAGGGGTCTCTCTTATAATCACATACCCTAAAAACTACTTATTTTGGTCCTAAATAATTAAAAAATCTAATAAAATCCATATACACCTTAAATAAGTTTCAGTGTTCTAAAAATTCCACCAATCAATGGTTTCACACCCCTTTAAAATGAATAATCCAAAAAACGAGGTATATATTTCTAACCGCTCCTTTCTCATTTATAACTATTTATATCCATTTATTTTTCTTAAAATTAAATAAAATAATCATATAATGATAAAATAAGTATAATTTTTACAATTTTTTGTTATTATAGTGATGTTAAAAACATTGAACACCTTTCATTTTCTATTAAGGAAAATGAAATTGTCATACATGTGTTGTGAAAACTACTACCTCCATGATGCAACCTGTTTCATTTTCACTCACCAAATTAAAACAATGGTAAAAATATGTAATTTAAAAAATAAATATGATATTTATAACATATTTTGTTTTCGTAAATGATAAACCATATTTATCAGTTTCTAAGTTCTTTGGGAAATGAAAGGATCATCCCTGTGTACGTGTGAAATATCACCTCCATGGAATAATCGATGTCCATTTTTATTATCATCATAAAATCACATTGATAGTAATGGGAAATGGTTTAATTTATAAATATTATTTATAATAAATTGTTATTTTATTGAAAATAAAATTGGGAGACCTGTTAACAATATGATTAATTAATAACCATGGAAAATTTAACCTTCTAAAATAGTGTAGTAACAGGAAAAAATTATTTCTCCATATTATGTAATAAATATTTAAAGTTTATCATATAGTTTAATTTAATTAAAAATAATATATATCACACTAATAGTCACTAAATATTATTATTATTATTATTTTATAATCATATTACAACTAAATCCATTAGTAATTATCCATTAATTTTGTTATGTTCTTGTTTGGTTTAGTTTAACCACCTACTCAAAAAATGATTTAAAAATAACTTATAAATGACTAAAGAAATTTAGTTTTTTGTATTATATCATATAAATAAGTAAATAATGAGTTTTATGGTTCTAGAATAGCAATGTCAAAATTTGAATCCTTATTTAGGAAAATGCCCATCGATCCATATGAATCATCAAAATGTGCTCATCGCCAAAATCATGTTTAAGGATCACATCAAAGACTACAAAATTCTGAAATTATATAATTATAAATAATTATAAAACATCAATTATAGTAACTTTTATGATTTTATAATGATTAAATATGTGATAATAAAAAAATTGTCTCTAAAGAAACTAGTTCAAATTGATCAAGATTTCACAAACCCAATGTTGAAAATAGATAATAACTAAATAATATATATAGGGAATAAATGTAAATTTAGTTCGTAAAATTATTAAGATATGAATAAGGTTCTTAAATTATTTATTAATATTGTTATTATTTTAATACATGATGTTAGAGTATGATAAACTATGCAAGAATTCAAGGTATGGGTTTCATGTGAAAATTTTAATTTGTTGAGACATATTTCTTATTACGCACCATGTAATCTTTGATATGGAATTATTATTGACTAATATTTTTTTACTATTTTTATTTAAATTTTTAGGTTTATATATAAATATAATTTTCTTTATTTTAATGTCTTTTGATTCAACAGATACCATGGTCACAGGGTTCTTCGTTAACTCAACTGCCTTCATTGAGTTAAATAGTTTCTTCATGAACTTCTTTCATATAAGATTGATTTATTCAACAAAAATATTGTAAAATATGTTTATTTTTAATCCCGTGTATAGGAATATTAGTTTCAAATTAAAACCTTTCACATTTATGAATTTATTTCTCAAAAAGTCTTTCATTATTAAGAATAATTCTCATCATCTTTAATAATGGTTTCTACTCTATGTCCATGTTTCCCTTCCCAAAAATGTTATCATTTGTATTTGGAAATCCCAATATGTGTTAAGTCATGTGATATTAATCTTTCCCCATTATTTTTTATAAAATATGTTTTATTAATTCTTTTTCTGATTTGGGTTTTTAACAATTTTATTTCAAAGGTTTTAAAATAATTATAATCCTTTAAAAATCGATTGATTTACATTGCATTTGCAATTTATTTTAATTATTTTTTTAATTTCAAGGATATTTTAATGATGTTTACTTTTAAAATTTTTATAATTTAAAATGTTTTCACATCACCAATTTGGAACATCTATGCCTATTCCAAGGCTAGTTTTTATATATTCCATTTTAAAGTAAATATATTAAAAATGATTTCATTTTTTGGAAATATTTATGTCAATTTCATGGGTCCAAATTTTGAGATTAATATTAAAATTAAATGTTTTACTAATGTTTTCACTGAACCTTTTTTCAAATGTTTTTTTAATATGATATGTAAATTCAACTTTTATGATAATGGTAATTTTTATTAGAAAAAACTTTTTAATCGTTTCGCTTCCACTATCATATTTTTCATTAATGCCCTTATTTCCAAGGATGTTATTTTTCATAAACCCCACACTAAATATTCTTTTGAAATAATAATTTTTCATGATTTAATATTGACTATAAAAATTTACAATCTTGAGGTCACTTTTAGTGGTACTAGCTGGAAATGTTGTGAAACCTTTTTTTTCAATGGTTTCTCTATAATGTGTTTGATATATTTTTTTCAAGTGACACCATATGTAGGGTTGATTTTTTAGGGGGGCCTATATATAACTCTAATTAATTGGTAATTTTTATCTCTCATGAGATTAAAATGGAATATTTTCATATATATCCCAAAGACGAAAGGAACATAAGAGGATCTATCATAATCTAAAGGGTACATATGATGATTTATCCCATGCCAAATGGTACATGAGTTAATTTATCCTAAGCCAAAGTATACACGGGAGGACATATTGCAAGACTGAGGTTACATGCATGGATTAATGATAGTCCAAAAGGGTATGTGAGAGGATTTATTTCATCCCAAAAGATTACAAGGGATTGTTATCCCAATCCCAAGATAGAACATGACTGATTAGAGAAAGTACACAGTGTATTGAATGTTTTAGAAGGTATCCCTGAAATATGATTTATATTCTTATATTTATGACACACTCTAATGTCAGAATGTTATGAAAATAATTATGATTCTTGAATCCTGTTTAAAATCACCCGATGCCACACACTTTTAAAATCATATATGTTTAGTAATTTTTGAATACATTTACTTATATAAAAACTCATGTATAGTTACTTATTATTCCAAACTATTTTAATAAGATATTTATCTAATGTTAATGTTTCATCATGTTCTTATGATCTATACCTTGACTACATATTGATACGATTATACTTATTAATCATTTAGGATCACGAAATTATTAGTTTCTCTTCCCTTGGTTTTAAAGATTAGTATAACTTATGAGAAGACAATAATGGAATCTAGTGTGGTTTGATTATAGAGAAATTTTCACATTCATTTCTTATATATATAGTCCTTTTAGAGACTAAAAATTTCGTTATAATGTTTCCATGACTATTTGTGATGTGGAATTATTATTCAGTTAATATAATGAATTAGATTTTCATGATTAACTTGAGTCACTATATTCAAGATCGATAGTTTCCTAAAAAAAGATTAATTCCTCATTGGAATAGTTTGAAATAACCTATATTTCTAGTATATGAGTATATATAATCTCGTTGTTAGTTTTTATATTTATGTTTTTAATATTATAGTTGAAAATGAGTTTTTATGGGAGGAATTTTCAAAACAAATTATATATTTTGAGCTATACATTCTAAGATATTTTCAATATTTTTGAAACTACATATTGAATAGAAAGAAAATGTTCTTTTCTATTCTCAAGAAAAAATATTCCAAATAATTATTGATGTAGCTTTTCATGGAGAACTCTAAATATGTGTTCACACCGATTAATGATGGTCTGAATAAGAACCTGAATAGTATAACAAATATTTTAAAAAAAATGAAATTATAATATTAATTTGAAGCAAATTGTATCTCATAGTTTCAAGGCATAAAACTATCTATGTAGTGACTTTGTGTGAAATATTTCAGTGTTATCTAAAAAATTCATTTGTGAAGGCCTACAAGTGGATAATCAGATATATAAAATAGACATTTATTCATATCCTATTTTATAAAATTGAAGTGGATATATTTTTTACAAAAAATAATATTGATTTGGATAGAATACCATATGATATAAAATCAACATTAGGTGGGACATTCATTTTGGGAAATAACTATTCATATTATCACTACAAGAATAAATATTAACCATCTCTATATAATATAGAATATAAGTATGTGGTTATTGTAAAATAATATAGAAAAATGAGATGGATTATAGAGTAATTAGAAGACATGAATGTAAATGTTAAAAAATTGTTATGAATTGGATGAGATTTTCAACATGTATCAAATATAACAATGATACCAAAAAAATATTCTATGTACAAGCATATTGATATGTAATTTTATTTGATTTGGAGAGAGTTTCTAATAGATATATGAGGTAGGAATATATTATTAATCTAGATTAAATAGAAGACATTTTTACAAAGTTAATGAAAATGACAAATTTGAAGTATGAAGGCTAAAAAATAATATTTTTTAATTTTCTCTCACTTATGGTGTATTTTAAATTCACTATAATTATTTTAATTATATTATTAATGGGGGATAAATATTCGTAACACTTGTGATATTTTGAATATGAAATCCAAATATTGTATTTTATTAGAATAGGGAAACTTTGTTGGCATGATTAAGGGGGAGAGAATAAAATTCATAATACAAAAATTGTATATCATTATGTGTTATAATTATCCTAAAAAATTTAATAATTTAGTAGTTTGGATTCGGGATATTTCACTTTTTGAAAAGGATGTTAATTTATATCAGTAATTAGAGTTGAAAAAAATTCAAAATGGGGGGTGGTGATTGAGGAACCCATGTAATTTTCAAACGATGGTTTCATTTTATTGTAAGAAACATTCAAATTTTTTTAATGTTTTTTAGAGTGTTTTATGATATAAATTAAGGTTTCTACTGTTGTTTTGAGTTTATTTTGGAAGTATGGGGGAGTTTAATGTTCTTGAGAAATTGAATTCTTGATTTTTGAACAACTATATAAGATTAAATGGGGTGTTCATATATCTTTGTATTGTTATAGATTAAATTCCAAAGTTCATATATCAGTAAATTAAAGGAAATATGTAAGTAACATTAAGTATAAATAGAAAGTGAAATAGTTGACTGAAGATTATTCTTCCAGCAAAAGAATAACTCTATGAGTCTAAATGTTGTATATGAGTAATCTAAAACATAGTTGTAAGTAACTCAATAACATTATTGGATATTTAATATTATTTTTATCTAACTATAGAATAAATTTAATTTCAGAATTGATTAAGTTGGAGGTATTAAATCTCACATTATAGTTATCTCCCCTTGTATAAAATTAATTGGGTCTTTTTAATGTCATTTAAAGAGATAAATAACATTGATAAAAAGTTCTGTAATTATTACTTATTTGGGAATAAATTATTATTTAGTAAAATTCACAGATGATTTTTTAGGAATTTTATTGTCTAATATAAGTGGAATTTTGATTATATATCCTTGAATGAAATAAATTGAGTTTTAAATGTTTTTTTCTGTTTCTATATTTAATGGAAAGTTATTGTATTTTTTGGGTTATTATTTTTGACCAGTAAAATATGAATATCATTTGAATTTATGGATTTCTAAAACTAAAAATATGATATTATCTATATTTTCATTCCATACACCCACACTACTGGACAAGGTTCCATAAACATGTACTTTTCATTCTATCTTTGATACCAACTGTAATATGCCTGTTATAATAATCCTAAATTACACAATTAGAAATTATTTTTTCATCTATTAAATCCCAATCATATTTTTAGGTTTATAGATTTAGAGAATATGGAAAAAACAATAACATGAAAATCCCATGATTTTTTATCCATTTTTTCTTATTATATATAGAACTATTTAATCCAGAAATAGTATTAAAACTTTTTGATAATTTCTTTCACAAAATTTATTCTTATTACATTATCATCTGTAGTGATTTTCATTATAACCTGGTGTATATAATGAGAATAAAGGGGTAGCTCAAATTATCAGTAAGGGAAACATATAACTTATGCTATAGAAAACATAAGCATATTATACATAATATTTCTGGAATAAATAATTTTAATAATTTCCCAATAAACTAAAATATAAAAATAATTTATCCCTGGAAATAAAAGAAAACTTGGATATCAATAATACTAATCACATACTGATGGAATTGATAATTTCATACATTAAAAAATACTATTCCATGTCATTATTCCATGACACTATCCTGTTATGGTTAGAGGTGTACACCATAACCATGTTTGTTTTGTCTCAATGAGTCCTCAATGAATTTGGGTGGAATCCTCCATCCAAGTTGGGAATCGGTCATCATTATTCCATGTGGCACCCTCTAGTAGTATCAGGGAAAGTGTCCTATATGAATTAGAGTGTAACCCTCCATCTAGGCTAGGTGTGGGTCCTCAAACTTCCATGTGGAACTCTCCTATAGTATAACGGAATGGGTTCTTGATGACCTAGAGTGGAAACATCCCTCCGAGATGGGTATGGATCATTGATCACTAGTGTGGAACCATCATATCATACCTGTGAATGGGTCCTCTACCTAGATATTGTGGACCCTCGACTATGTGGATTAGTAAAGAATATCGGCATGACATCGACATACACTTCATGGAAGACTCCTGAGATGTAGGGCATCATTAATGAACTTTTGGAACTATGGGCTCGTCCTCTTTTTGGGTAGAGCTATGAGATGAATATTTCATTACTAACTTATCTAGGACTATTTTATTTAGAATATATTTATATATCATTATTATGTATCCTATCTGGGGATTTGGTTATTATGTTTCTAGGAGAGGCGAAGATGCACGAGGTAAACCATGTGATTTCGGTATTTATATTATCATTGATTGATGAGTCTACTCTTTTAATATATGTGGTAAAGGATCAATGGATACTTCACCTCCTCACCGTGCATAGTCCCTTGTGCTAGGAAGAGAATAATTTCACTATTTGTTGGGTTGATCTGTACTCTTTTACTATACCTTATGTTCTAACTTACTTTATCTTCCTTTTTTATCTCTTACTTCCCCCGCCCCTTCAATTTTCATGGTATCTTAATGGGTATGTATATACACACCCGTAAATGGGATTTTCCTACATTTGTTTTGTCTTAGGAAGACAAAAAACAAGTCAACCATGAATTTAGAGGAGCTCATGGATACTAGGTTCTTGGGCTGTGTATGGTGGCAATAACATGGTATTCAGGAGTTAGTCTCCCTTTTGGCTATTTAACTATCTAGTTTGTAAGGTTATAATACATTTCTTGTTTGGAATGCATTTTCCCCCTTTAATTTCCATTTCACACTATCACAGATTTTTACTATTTAGAGGATCACAAATAATTGGTTTACATTATAGTAGTCTTGTATATTTTATAATTTTCCTCTAAACATTTTCATTGAGATGATTATGTGTTTTCATACAGGTACATATGGAAAGGGCTCCCTGAGTTAGTTATTCCTTTAGTTCTTTTTGCCACCCCTCGAAAATAGGGGTGGGCATGTGGTAATTGTAGCTTGAGCGCCATATTAGGTCTGTTAATGAACTTATTGATTAAAAATTATTATTTATACCACCACATATAATGTTATTGATTTAATTTTGTTTTAGATTTTATTGGAGGTGTCCTACTATGTTGTAATGACACTATTCTTAGGATGCTAGATAGGTGCCCGAATAGAGTTCATATTTGTAGTAAAGGATAAGGAAAGGGTTATTTGATATATTAAAGAGTTGGGATCGAGAATGGATGGGGGAACCATACTTGTTGCCAGGACCCACTGGGGAATGTGAGTGTATCTTTATTTTGATTTTTTATTTGAAACTTGTCATGTATTTTCCATGAAATAAATATTGTTTTGGTTTGGATATTGTAATCTAGTTTTGGTAAACCCATGATATTGGTTTCCTCTTATTATTTTTTAGTTATTTAGGCTGTTACGGTGCTTTAATGAAGAGGTTATAGTCTTCCCATGTTATATATATTAGACCCTCATTACAAGTCTGATGGCTCTGGCATACAAGTGGGACCTCCTGAGGTTACGTAACAAACTTACTCGAGGCACTGGTATAGAGAACCTTGGTCGGGACGTTACAAAGTAGTATCAAAGGGGATTTATATTCCTTTCTTTTATCTCACTAATTAGGAATGGTAAAAATGATAATAATAGTAATTATACCTTGGAAATGATATTGTTTATTTGATAAGCCAACCCATGTACATGGGGAAACCAATGTACATAAGGAGAGAATCTTGTTATTGGTGTTTTTTGTTATTGTTGGATGTTATTTTACTTTGGGTAACAAACTTGTTTTGTGATGTGATTATTGTTGTTATGATTCTATGTGATTTGAATCGTGTCCCAGTATAGAACAAGAGTTGAGTGTCATGTACTAGTCTTGGATTTACATATTTATTTTGGTATGCATCATTTTAGGCACACAATGGAAAACATGTCTTTGGGTATGTTATTGTAATTAAAATATTTTTTTCTTCTGTAATTGACCTGAAAGTGGCTCATAATTTGAGTTAAATTTTTTAAAATGATTAAAAATATTGAAAATTGGTGTTTCATGAGAAGATGGGTAAAAGAGAATGTGTTTACCCATTTAAAACCATGACCTAGATGTAGGTTGGTTAATGGTAGTGATAGTGCCACAGTTTTGACAGTGTGGAAGGTAATAGAGATTACATTTTATGGGTTTATGTTATTTATTTTACTAAATATGTAAATGTGATGTTATACCTCCGGATATGTTTTTATGGAATTGTAGAGACATTCTTTCATGAAGACAATTGTTGAGGGGATGATGGAACGTTATGGCTGATGATGACCCTCCAGTATTAGAATCTTTTTCTCCAGTACTACTCGGAGAGGAAGTTGAAGATCTATTATTTGAGAACATTTCTCAATTTATGTAGTTTTTGAAATCGAATTAGAGCGAGTTTTCATTATTATGTCAGACCTCACACATGATTTTTAGTTGGGGCAGCCTTTTATATTTAAAAAATATGGTGTACCTGATAAAGTTGAGTTATATATTGATTCTATCCATAAGGTACTTGAACTCATGGATAATCCTGATGAGAAGAGAGGAAAATTATTTTTTTTACTTTTCATTTGGTAAAAAAGAGTTATTATGATATCTATACATAGGACAAACATCCGCAGTATATGGAGTGGAAGAAAATTCATGAGAATTTCTTGGAAATATTTTACCCCAAGACACTCAGGCAAGAGATTGCGGATGAATTTATATGGTTGGATCAGGGGAATAATTCCATTATGTACTATGATTGTCACTTGACATATCTTTAGTGTTTTACTGTAGAATTTCAAGAATATGAGACTATGATGGATAAATTGTTTTAGGATGATATTAAAAGTTATATTATTTATCGGGTAAATATATTTCGACTAAAAATGTTTTCTGAAGTGGTGAATAAGGATCTCATTTATGAGGGTAACCTGAAGGGGGGTTTCGGTGGGGGACATGTGGTTTCTACTCAATGATTGTGAGGTATGTATTCTTAGGTTTGGAAGCGTCGTTATGGGAATTTTTACTAGGGAAGTTGAAGGCAGACTGGGAAGGGGGAAGGATTAGTCACTCAGGTTCTTGCTCGTGTGATCTATCATTAGTGTTGTAGGCTATTTTAATTATATATATATTTCCCTGGACCACCACGAGAGTTCCAAGATAGTGGTGGTATGGAAAATCTACAACATTTAAGTAGGAACCCACAAAATATTGATGGTGATTTAGCAGGTAGAAATAACTAGAGTATGAGAAGGAGATCTTCCACACCATATTATTCTAGAAGCCAGACTTCTACTGGACATGGCGGTATAGGTAGTGAAAATGGTGCTTCTTTGGAAGGGCACCTGTATCATAAATATGGTTTACATCAGGGGACTCAGAATGCGATATAGGAAAGAAGAGAATGAAAGTTTCATGCAGTTCAATGTAACCTTTTGGATCGTGAGGTTGGACCATCGATAGTTAAAGGTACTATTATAGTATATTCTATTATTTATAGTTCATAATTTGATACTAGTTCCTCCAACTATTTTATATCTTCATAACTTATGACCAACTTGATCCTGGAAGTAGAGTTTTAGAGTTGGGTTGTAACGATTGACACAACATTGGGACTATGGTTAGGGGACATATTTTTAGGAAAGGGATGCTCTCTCGAGGTTGGGGAGTATCATTTCATCCATTATAGTTACATACTGGTATTTTAGGACTCATATTTATTTTTAATATGGAATGGTTGGTATCATAATGACCCCACATATATTTTTATTATATGAGAGTTACATTTTCAACTTATGAGTATGAAAATTATTCTCACCATGGATAGTGGGATATCCATGCATGACATGTAGGTCCAATACCTAATAAACAAGGGGAGATCTCCACCCTGGTTGATAATTGTTTTCTTAATTATGGGGTTAAAATCAGGATGGATTTCTGACCGTAATGGATAAGTTACTTGATGTGTTTCTTGAAGAATGTTTAGGGATACTACATAATATTGATATAAAATTTATGATTGAGATCATTCCAAGGGTTGATCAAGTTTCCATTCCACCTTACATAATGATACCAACAGAGATTGAGGAGATTAAAACATAACTGGAAGAGTTGATGGATAATGGATTTATCCATCTGATTACATTGCCTTGGGTTTCTACAATATTTATTTCTATGAATGAAGGCGTAAAATTAAATTTATGTGTTTATTTCCAAAATTTGAATCAAATGAATGTTAATAAATGGTATCCTCTTCGACGTATCGATGACCGATTGGACCAGTTTAGGGGAGCATGTGTCTTCTCTAATATTGACTTGTGATTATGGTATCATATATTGAGATTTAGACCATATGACATACCTTGGGATTCTTTCAGAAATATGAATGTCCTATATGAGTTCATCATGATGTTTTTCAAGCTGAAAAACACACCAAAAACATTTATTTTAAAGACCTGAAAATTTCAAGGAAACTTTTTTCTTAATTTCTTTGGAATTTTATGAGTATGCGGTTTCTGACGGTGCCTGATTCCGAGGTCCGGTGTGCCCGGAATCAATTTCTGATGTTTACCTCGGGTACGTTCAGTGAACGAACGAGCGGGTTTTTCTAACTTTTGAACCGGTGCTCGAAATTGAAATCTGAGGGCACTGATGAACTCACAGCGCCGATAATTACTTAAGAAGACCCTTTCTGGAGTTACGTTTGCTCGGGAGGAGTTGTTAATAAAAGAGTGATGAATAAAAATATAATTGTTTTACAATTTTAGTTTTATTTCTTGCTAAGTGGTTTAAGTGTTGTGTCACAACACTTTTTTCCCTCTCTTTTGAGGTTTAGCTCCAAGGTGTGGGAGTTGGAGTGGGACCCATTGGGTTGCTAACTTCCCTCGGGAGAATAAAGGAGAGGTCGGGCCCACACGAGCCCCACCCCTTCACTTTTTCCATAACTCCTCACCTCTCTCTTTAATTTTGTATACTCATCTTAAATTGAGTAACCTTCCACTTCCTCTCTCTCTCCCTCTTAACTCTTGCAAAAACATACCTTAATTAATTAATTGAACCTATTCCATTAATTAACTAAGTGTTTGAATTTTGAAAAATTGAAATTACTTGTGTTAATAAAATAATAGCATGAACCTATTATTTTACTTTGACACATTTTGTGATGGGAGAAAAGGGAAAGATCTCTTGTGTAAAAGGAGGAAGTTTCTCTTGGGTGGAAGAACATCATCCTCTCTGTGAAGAATGGTTCTTCTCCGACAAAGAACATTGACCCCTCAACATAGAACGACTCGGCGATCACGGTTCTTCATCCTCTTCTTCCTCCACAACAAGGGAGGAGACACCAATGTGGGGAACTCTCCAACAACAACTCACCTTATATTCTTCCTTCGCAACAAGAGATGAGATGACACTTCCTTGGGTGCACACCGACGGCGACGGAAGCTACGAATGCCAGCGACCATCATCATCTTCATCTCCTCCCTTGGGATGATGACGACGAGTCGACGTCCACCCTCTTGCAATATCGTCAACAAACGACGAACGACATGAGGTAGGGGGTTTTCATATTTTTATGTTTATGTGAATTATACCCTCGTCAATTATTAAAAGCATGTGTTTAAATTTTTTCCATTTGATAACACCTAACGCAGAGGGCGCGGGCCGAACAAACACGGCTCGACAACCCTCCGCAGATTGTTGTTGGTGCGCGAATCGACGAGCGATGACGGAACGGGCCACAAAGATAATTTAAGGTCTTTGTAGTAAAGTACGAGACCTGAGATAACCACTGGTGAAGACAGTGGGTGAAACGGACCACCAGAGCGCGTACGGTGGTCCGTGGAAAGCGGTGGCGGCGGCGCGTCGCCAGAGGAGACCGTCGCGGCTGAGCCGTAGCGGATCGGAACGTCTAAGCCATTCCGGGTTAAGGGGGAGGGGCGGCTTAATTGTTGTGCTGTTTTGGTCAGCCGGTGGGGACAGCATCCCCCCTCTGCTCTTCGCTGGCCATGCGGGCCCCGCCCGCGCCGGGCCCCCCGGCCGCGCCGGCCGGACCGCCTGTGCTGGGCCGCCCGTGCTGGGCCGGACCCTCATGCGGGGCCGTGCCCTAATGGGCTGGACCTGGACCCGGGTTGGGTCGACCCGGTTTGGGCCGACCAATGGGGTATCGGGTTGGGTCGGACTGGGCCCGAACCCCCTATTTTCGGACAGTTTCGTTCAAATGCCCTTAAATTGGGATACAGACCTCTGAATGACACATCGTCAGTTGTGATGGGATCCTTGGATCGAGATGGTCGTTTCGGTATATTACACTCAAGGTTTTGGAGAACTTTGTGTATGGACGGGTTGGTTCGAACCTGAAACCAACCGCCCCCACGGAGCAGAAACGCTTATAACTTGAACTCCAGACGTCCGATTGACGTGTCGTCGACTTTGATGGATTCCTCTTAATGACAAATAACTTTTGGCATAATTCACCTGAGTTCTGAACACAGTTGGAGTAAGGCCGGGTTGGATTATACCCGAAATCCAACCGGGTCCCTGGAACGGAAAAGCCGATAACATTCAGACCGGACGACCATTTGACGAACTGTCAGCGGCGTTGGTAATCACATTGAGTAACACTCCCTATGAGTATACCCTATGAGAGTTCGGGGTACAGTTGAGATGCGGCCGGGTTGGTTTGTACATGAAACCAACCAGGCCCCTGGGACGAAAAGGCTAATAACTCAAAGACCGGGCGTCCGATTGACGCACCGTCTGTTGCGTTGAGAACCCTATGATGAGCCGGGCCTTTGAGATACTTCTTCATGAAACTTTGTGATATTTGGAGTATCGACCTGTAGCTCGTGGAGCGGACCCTCTTAGAGACGAGAGTACGGAGTATGGAGACCGTGTAGCCGGCTGAGACCTGATGACTGCTTGACCGTCTCGACTTGGAGTGAGTCGACTAGCCCAGTGGTAGGAGCACTACTGTGTTTGGGTGCAGACCCATGGCGGATGGAGCACTCTTATGTTTGGGTGTAGACCGGCGGTACTCAACAGAAGGAGTACCTCTGCAGGCTATTAGGGGGGGTGCACTACTGTGTTTGTGTGGCAGACCCCGGTGGGAAGCACTACTGTGTTTGGGTGGCTGACTCGCGGTACTTGACAAGAGTAGTACCTCAGCGGTCTTAGGTTAGTGAGTAGTACGTCGGAAACGTGACAGGATCACTGTACTCGTCAGAGACGGAGCTCTTCAGCAGTTACGGTTTCGATAATGAAAATCATGGTTTGAGTTGAGTCTATGACCTATGTGTTTACCTCATGATTGAGATCGGTCACTTGATAACTTAGGTATATGTATGGGCATATACCTAGGTAGTATTTATCCGTTTATTTCATAACCTTTGTGTTTCCTCACGATTGAGATGGTTTACTTGATAACATAGGTATAAGTATGGTCTTACACCTAAGTAAGGTTTATCTGTTGAGATCCTTCTTTGTGGTTATCCTTGTTGGATTTAGTGAGACCTTGAGGGTCTTGGGGTCCCTACTGAGTATAGTATACTCACCCCTGCATGGGCTATGCCCGCACCGCATTGTATTGGTTGCAGACGACGGGCAGCGCTGATAGAGGCCGAGTGTTCGAGGAATTGACAGTACCTGGACGTGGACCTCACGACGAGTCAGTATCCGGAGGTGGACTTCAAAACGAGACAATACTAGGAGGATGTTGACGGGTGAGAGCGTTATGGAGTCTATCTGTACCTACCCTTCAGGTAGGATCCATGGTGGACGATCCAGGAGCTGTGCTATCTGTACCTACCCTTCAGGTAGGATCCGAGGTGGATGACCTAGGAGCTGCTTCTATTCTTCCAGCTACTTGTCTTTTCTGTTGTACTTTCCTTCAGTTATAGTTGTACGTTCAGTTGGGTTTGTATTCTGGCCCATTTACTTTTCAGCACTTTCTTTTGTACTTAGTGTATTACTTCCAGTTGTACTCCGTGGTGTTTTGTTTACTTTTATAAAGGCAATGCCTTCATAGTTATTAGGATTTATGCCTTTGGTGCTATTTTCCAGCCCCTGGCCTATGGAAGGCGGGCTTGGGATAGTCACGTAATGGGCCCCGAGGATGGGTCGTGACAAATTGGTATCAGAGTTGTCAGTTCTACCGCAGAACTTATAACTCTGATATTCCTTTTCTGTGAAGCAATAGTGTTAAGGGTACCGGGTCTGGTTTTCAGTTCATAGAGTCCAGTGTTGGTGTGGGCGGCCTACGTATCCATACACAAGGACCCTAACTTCTGATTTCTGACTCAGTGCACGAAAACACTAATTGCGTGTGTGTTTCCAAAGGGTTTCCCTTAAAACAGCTCAAACGAGGTCAGCTCACTAGGTATAAATCGTTTGACCATGTCAAGTAGGTTTCTTTCATGATGTCCTTCCACGGATGACCAGCTTGAGCCCCGAGGGATGTACGTACTAACAGCCCGCCGAGTGACTATGCTTCGGTACAGGGCCCACTTACAGTTGAGGCACGAGAAGATACACCAGAGATACTACCATACATTGGGCCACTGATGCCACCAGCCCCATCAGCAGGCGATGCACGCCGCTTGAGTGGGCTGCACGTGGTCCAGTGCCAGAGGCCACCCAGGTTCTAGGGAGAGATGGACCCACAGGCGGCTGAGGATTGGCTGGAGGCTGTGGTGAGAGTCTTTAGGATAGTGGGTACACCAGCGGACTTCATGGTGATCTTTGCTGTCAGCCTCCTTCAGGTAGTAGTAGGCAGATGGTGGAGCTGGATGCTCCAGTTTTGTGATGAGATGACCTTCACTTGGGGATACTTTGAGACCTTCTTCAGGGTGGAGTTCATGCCAGTGACTCTACACCCCGAGCGTGTTCAGGAGCTGTTGCCTTTGCCGCAGGATTTTTGATCAGTAGTCGAGTCATCTGTAGGCAGTAGATAGGTGATTCAGGGGTCCAAGAAGACCAAACCAGCAGATGGGCGATCTCGGGTTATAGGATCGGTAGTGCGGGCCACCCAAGGTGTAGTCAGGGCCAGGCATGCCAGAAACGGACAGTGTTTCTCCTGCGGCAGGAAGGGTCACATGGCACGTCACTGTCCAACTCCCCGCATAGTTGATCCACAGGCATTGGATGAGCCACCAAGACAGAATCAGCGGCGGGTGTTTGAGAAACAGTCGAGTAGTGGACAAGGCAGTAGAGTTCCGGAAGCAGGTGGATAGGAGCGGAACTAGTGGATAATTTTTTCCCCTCATACTTCTTGTTCCATGTTGCTGTTGTTTTTGTTCTTTGTACTTTGAGCTGTAGTAATAAAAGACACTTATCTTTGTGATGTTTGCTTTCCTGTATATTTTTTTGGTTGATACTGAGAGGTCCTGATTAAAACTGTTGACTTGACCTTCACTTTCGAGATTTCTACTGGAGGATACCTAGTGACCTCACACTGATGCCGATAGTGTGACTCGACCCTTGGAGGCGAGATTGATGGTTGGATCTCTTGGTAGTAACGTCGAGGCCTTACAATGTCATCCATGGCATGAACGCATCATTCATGTGAGGATTGACTGTATTAGGAAATGGGAGTGGTTCATCCAGGGGATGAGACTAAGTTTCTATTTTCAGCAAAGGAAAAATCTTAGCAGTTCTTACAGATCGTAGGAAAATAAGGTGAAGATCATCCAGGAGCGGATGAAGACAGCACAATGCAGTAAGAAACAGGAAACTGGCGCCAGTCTCAAAGACTCGGGCGTGTAAAATGTTTCAAGAAGAGGAAGCATTAAGGAGAGATGAGTCTGCGAAGAAGCAGATGTGGAGGCAGAGCTAGGAGAGCAGTATGAGGTGGTGTACATTTCAACATGTTACAACCACCCGCATTAGTTTTCCCCGCCAGGCTCAGGGAGCTGGAGGGCAGGGGAAGAGTGCGGCTGTATGCGGTCAAGGAGTGTGACCCAATGGCTCTAAAAATGATTCTAGGGATAGTTTGTGTCCACTACTAGCTGCCGTAGTAACAGACGTTGATAAGAATCATTCCTTCCCTCCACAAATCTTGTCCCAGACCATGATTTTCCGAAAATTCGTAGACTTGACCCTCACGTCTGAAGATACCTTTGGTAGGAGACTCTATAATCACATTTATGCTGATAGTGTGATCTGACCCTCAAGGTGAGAGTTTTGGTTGGAATATCTTGGTGGCAGCGTCGAGGCCTTACGACGTTGGTCTCGGTATAGATTGAATTCACAGATCATGCTAAGATTCACTGTATTAGGAAAAAAGGTTGTGGTTTATCTACAACGTTGGGTGGGTTTTCCTTGGTCAGTGAAAAGGAAACCCCAGGCAACATAGGATAAACTCATTCACAGAAAGGTTCTATTGACCACTCTTGTTTCAGTCAAACTTACCCTCATGGTAGTAAGAGTTTTGAGTTTCAGTTCTAATCAAGAAATGGTGGCCTCTAGAGTTCGAGGATGATGACCACGTCTTTATATGAGTCTCACCTCGACGAGGTTTACGGAGATGTGGCCAAGGCGACAAGGCATCTCTGAGGTTTAACGGACCTTTCTAGGTCCTCAGTAAGGTAGGCGAGGTGGTTTACC
The DNA here is from genome assembly GCA_963277665.1 of Viscum album. Lineage (NCBI taxonomy): Eukaryota > Viridiplantae > Streptophyta > Magnoliopsida > Santalales > Viscaceae > Viscum > Viscum album. Next base: position 224,616,885 of record OY728131.1, on the reverse strand, counting down.
ACTTAACCTTTCCACCTTAGTTGCACCGGGTGCATGATATCATCCACGTACCTCAGCAGGGGAGATACGTTCATGATCCTTCACACATCATCGACCTCAGAGAGTTCGACGTCGATGACAGGGAGACATGCACGGAGGTTCTATTGGAGACCGAGGAATGATAGGAGAAGGTCCTACATGGATGGTCGATTCCTCAGGTGCACTTTCACTGGTAGCTCGAGAACCTCTAGGTGAGCACATGGGAGCAGAAGGCTCAGATGCGTGCTCAGTACCACATTGTTTTCCATAGTGTGTGTTGAAGAATTACGGGGACGTAAAGTCCGGAGGTCGATGTAATGTAAAGACCCATAAATTTCAAGGAAAATTTTTTCTTAATTTCTTTGGAATTTTACGAGTATGCGGTTTCTAACGGCGCCAGATTGCGAGGTCCGGTGTGCCCGGAATCAATTTCCAAAGATTAGCTCGGGTACGTTCAGTGAACGAACAAGCGGGTTTTTCTAACTTTTGAACCGGTGCTCGAAATTGAAATCCAAGGGCACTGATGAACTCGCAGCACCAGTAATTACTTAAGAAGACCCTTTTTGGAGTTGCGTTTTCTCAGGAGGAGTTGTTAAAAAAAGAGTGAGGAATAAAAATATAATTGTTTTGCAATTTTATTTTTATTTCTTGCTAAGTGGTTTAAGTGTTGTGTCACAACAATTTTTTCCCTCTCTTATGTGGTTTAACTCCTAGGTGTGGGAGTTGGAGTGGGACCCATTGGGTTTCTAACTTCCCTTGGGAGAATAAAGGAGATGTGGGGCCCACACGAGCCCCACCCCTTCACATTTTCTAATAACTCCTCACCTCCCTATTTAATTTTGTAAACTAATATTAAATTGAGTAACCTTCCACTTACTCTATCTCTACCTCTTAACTCTCTCCAACACATACCTTAATTAATTAATTGAACCAATTCAATTAATTAACTGAGTGTTTGAATTTTGAAAAATTGAAATTACTTGTGTTAATAAAATAATAGCATGAACATATTATTTTACTTTGACACATTTTGTGTTGGGAGAAAAGGGAAAGAGCTCTTGTGTAAAAGAAGGAGGAAGTTCTTCAAGGGTGGAAGAAAATCATTCGCTCCATGAAGAACGGTTTTTCTCCAACGAAGAACATTGACCCCTTAACATAGAACGACTCGGCGATCACGGTTCTTCATCCTCTTCTTCCTCCACAGCAAGGGAGGAGACACTGACGTGGGGAACTCGCTAACAACGACTCACCTTAAATTCCTCCTTCACAAAAAGAGACGAGAGGACACTTCCTCGGGTGCACACTGACGGCGATGGAAGCAACGAACACCAACAACCATCGCCATCTTCATCTCCTCCCTTGGGACGACGACGATGAGCCGACGTCCACCCTCTTGCGATATTGTAAACAAACGACAAACGACACAAGGTAGGGGGCTTTTGTATTTTTGTGTTTATGTGAATTATACCATCGTGAATGATTAAAATCATGTGTTTAAATGTTTTCCATTTGATAACACCTAACGCAGAGGGCGCGGGCCGAACAAACATGACCCGACAACCCTCCGCAGATTGTTGTTGGTGCGCGAATCGACGGGCGATGATGGAACAGGCCGCAAATACAATTTGAGGTCTTTGTAGTAAATTAAGGGACCCGAGATGACCACTGGTGAAGACGGTGGGCGAAACGGACCACCGGAGCGCGTCCAGTTGTCCACGGAAAGTGTCGGCGGCGCGCCCCACCAGCGCGGCGGTGGCGGCGCACCGCCAGAGGAGACCGTCGCGGCTGAGCCGCAGTGGACCGGAATGGATAAGCTGTTCAAGGTTTAGGGGGAGGTGCGACATAATTACCACGTCGTTTCGGTCAACCGGGGGGGACAGCACCCCCCCCCCCCCCTCAGCTCTTCACTAGCCACGCGGGCCACGCCCGCGCAAGCCGGACCGGTCGCGCCGGGCCGGACCGCCCGTGCTGGGCCGGGCCACCGGCGCTGTGCCGGACCCCCACGTTGGGCCGGGCCACGCCGGCCGTGCCAGGTCACGCCCTAATGGGCCGGACCTAGACCCAGGTCGGGTCAACCCAGTTCGGGCTGACCCAGGGGGTATCAGGCCGGGTCGGACTGGGCCCGAACCCCCTATTTTCGGATAGTTCCGTTCAAACCCCATAACATGAGCTACGGACTTCCGAATGACGCACCGTCAGTTGTGATGAGATACTTGGATCGAGACTGTCATTTCAGTATATTACAATCAAGGTTTCAGAGAACTTTGTGTATGGTCGGGTTGGTTCGAACTCGAAACCAACTGGGCCCGCGGAGCGGAAACGCTTATAACCTGAGCTTCGGACATCTGACTGATGTACTGTGGAATTTTTTGGATTCCTCTTGATGAGACGGAACTTTTGGAATACTTCACCTGAGGTTTGGACACAGTTGGAGTAAGGCCAGGTTGGATTGTACCCGAAATCCAACCGATCCCCTGGAACGGAAAAGCCGATAACTTTCAGACCGGATGACCGTTTGACGAACCATCAGCGGCGTTGATAATCACATTGAGAAACAGTCCCTATGAGTATACCCTATGATAGTTCAAGGTACATTTGAGATGCGGCTGGGTTGGTTCGTACACGAAACCAACCGGGACCCTAGGACGAAAAGGCTAATAACTCACAGACCGGACGTCTTATTGACGCACCGTCTGTTGAGTTGAGACCCATATAACGAGGCGGTCCTTTGAGATACATATTCTTGGGACTTTGTGATTCTTTGTGTATGAACCTGTAGCTCATGGAGAGGACCCTCTTGGAGATGAGCGTACAGAGTACAGAGACCGTGTAGCCGGCTGAGACCTGACGACAGCTTAACTGACTCAACTTGGAGTGAGTTGACTAGCCCAGTGGATGGAGCACTACTGTGTTTGGGTGCAGACCCATGGAGGGTGGATCAATGTTGTGTTTTGGTGTAGACGTGGTACTCAACAGAAGGAGTACCTCTATAGGAAATTAGGGGGGGTGCACTATTGTGTTTGGGTGGAAGACCCCGGTGGGAAGCACTACTGTGTTTGGGTGGCTGACCTGTGGTACTCGACAGGAGGAGTACCTCAACAGTCATAGGTTAGTGATTAGTACCTCAGAGACGTGATAGGATCGCTGTACTCTTCAGACATGGAGCTCTTGGGTAGTTACGATTTTGATAATGAAAATCCTGGGTTCAGCGGAGTCAATGACCTTGGTTATTACCTCATGATTTAGGTGGGTCACATGATATCTTAGGTATATGTATGGGAATATACCTAGGTAGTGGTTATCTGTTTATTTCATAACCTTTGTGTTTCCTAATGATTGAGATGGGTTACTTGATAACTTAGGTATAAGTATGGGCTTATACCTAAGTAGGGGTTATCTGTTGAGATCCTTCTTTGTGGTTATCCTTGTTGGATTTAGTGAGACCTTGAGGGTCTCGGGGTCCCTACTGAGTATCGTATACTCACCCCTGCATGGGCTATGCCGGCACCTCGTTGTGTTGGTTGCAGACGATGGGCAGCGCTAATAGAGGCCTAGTGTTTGAGGACTGGACGGTACCCGGAGGTGGACCTCACGACGAGTCAGTATCCGGAGGTGGACTTCACGACGAGACTATACTCAGAGGAGGTTGATCGGCGAGAGAGTTTTGGAGGCTATATGTACCTACCCTTCAGGTAGGATCCATGGTGGACGATCCAGGAGCTGCACTATCCGTACCTACCCTTCAGGTAGGATCCGAGGTGGACGACCTAGGAGTTGCTTCTATTCTTCCAGCTGCTTGTCTTTTCTGTTGTACTTTCGTTCAGTGGTAGCTGTACATTCAGTTGGGTTTGTATTCTGGCCCATTTACTTTTCATCACTTTCTTTTGTACTTAGTGTATTACTTCATCTTGTACTCTGTGGTGTTTTGTTTACTTTTATAAAGGCAATGCCTTCCCAGTTATCGGGATTTATGCCTTTGGTGCTAGTCGCCAGCCCCAGGCCTATGGAAGGCGGGCTTGGGGTAGTCACGGCACGTTCCCTGAGGACGGGTTGTGACATTTATGACCTTGATGAATTGAATCGTCCACCCATACATAGATCAGATTTAGGTGGTAATTGTGGATGAAATCTTGTTGTACTTCAAGACTCCTGATTATTATTCCTAACCTATTGACATCATCCTGAGTATGATAATAGAGCATCATTTATACACAATAATATATAAGTGTTAAATTTAGATTGATGAGGTACATTTCATGGAACAGATCATCTTGGGAGAAGTTATATTAGTGGAGCCAGATAAGGTTAACATAACTTTTTCATAGGAGAAACCTACTAGTTGTTTTGATATATATTGCTTTCTAGGGTTCACGGGCTTCTATAAGAGGTTCATCCAGGTATTTTCCTACTTGGAATCACATATTTCAAGCTTTTCGAAGAAGTGGATAAGGATTTAGTGGACTAGAGGATGAGATAATTTGTTCAAATATTTGAAGAAAATTTTTAAAAATGTTCAAATTTTGATCATACCAGAGCCATGAGAGGAGTATAAAATGTTTTTTGATGCATATGGTATTTGGAATATGGAAATGTTGATGATTGCAGATCGAGTTATAGCGTAAGGGTCACGATATTTTAGGAAACATTATCCGAACTACCCTTTGCATAACCTCAATTTATATGTAGTTCTTATTCCTTGATATGTTCTTGATATTTTCTATTGGGTGATAATTTTAAAGTTTATGTGTATCACAAGAGCTTAATGTATATCTTTCCACATTGAGACATGGATCATTTTCACTAGTGATAGTTCAAGTATATGCAATTATTTTATTTTTGAGAAAGAATATATGAACAAGAAGGGAAATTATGTTGCTGAATGTTGGAAAACACATGCTCATGTATCATAGGATTCAAGAATTGAGTGGAACATGTTGACTTTGATAGATGAGATGAATGTTGTCATTTAATAGGGTTAGGAGCAGGTGAACATTGTATTAGTTTCAGTGTAGTATACACTTTTGATCCAGATCAGGGAGAAGCAGTATGAGGTTCCAAAATGTTGGTTCTTAAGGGAAATTCTTAATGCTTATGATTCACCTTTAGTTTGGATCGTAGACGTGGACGAGATAATCTATGTCAGGAATAAGGTGTATGTGCATACTTGTACGTGGGAGGAGCTGATGCATGAATTTTATTTCTATATCTGGGTAGCACATCTAGGTTTGACCCAAATATACCCTGAACAATATTGATAGTATTGGTGGAAAGGAATGAAAAAGGAGATTGTTTGGTTCATGACATGATACTACACATTGCAACAGGTGAAGAAGGAGAATCAATGACATGGTAATTTGTTACTTCTATTTTCCTTTTCAAAATGGATGTGGGATGATATTACCATGGAATTTATGGTGGGTCTCCCAAAGAAAAATTTGATGGATTGAACTATTTTGGTAGTTATTGCTGACCGAATAATGTAGAACATTTCATTCCTATATGGGAGACTTACTATGTGGATAAGTTTGGGTAATTTTATGTTCCATAGATAGTCTGTATAAACTGTGTTCTATATTGTATTATTCCATATCGTAACTCTAGTTTTACATCTCAATTAAATAAGGTCTTGGAAAAGGCTCTTCGTAAAAAGGTTTTTTGAGTATAAAATTCCACCAACATAAGTGGGAAGTCAGAAAGTACTACACATATTTTTGGGGACACTCTATGAGCATGAATTCTTTACTTTTTTGCATCTTTGGAGAATCAATTGGAGATTTTTGAGTTCACCTATAACATTTGTTACTAGGAATCTATAAAGATGACACCATATGAGGAATTTACGGTAGGCTATGCAAATAACCTCTATATTTGTTGGAGGTTGGCAAGTAAGAGTTGTTTGTACTAAGTCTTGTGATGGAGGCGTTAAAGCATGTTCAAATGATTCAGAATCATATAAATATGGTTCACAGTAGACAGAAATTGTCTGCTAATAGATACTAACAACCCATTGATATTATAGTGGTTGATCATGTATTCCTTTTGGTTTCACTTATATTGGGTCATCAGGGGATTCATAAGTAGGAAATGTTCGCACGCAGGTTTTATGGACTTTTGGAGGTTGCAGAGAGAATAAATTTGGTGTCATTTTGATTGGATATTCCATAGAGGTGAAATGTTAAGAAATGTGTTTTCCATGAATCACAACATCAACAGTATCAACCTAACCCTTCTCATCTGATCTATGTAGATGAAATTGATCAGGAGACTAATTCATCCATTAAAGAGATTATATTAAATGTGTTGGCTCATAGATAGAAAGTGTTACAAGGAACTACCTTGATCATACTTTGAATATTGTGGAAGCAAGGCCATGTTCAAGAGAAAACATGGGATAGGTAATTGAATATGTGATCTTGGTAGACCAATATTTTTACATTATAATCTTAGAGATTCATGGGAGTACAGCTTGAGGATGATCTATTAGAAGCTGGGGAAATTATAAGAACCCGACCTTTTACTGGAGATTTCTTGATCTCATTTTTGGGTATAACTTTTCCTTCTTCAAGATATACTATGTTTGAGGCATGTCTTGGGTTAATTTGGGAAAAATTTATATGTTTTTGGGGATTTTTTCGACAGTTCATGGTTTTCATAAATTATGCGTCTTTCCTAATAAAATGTGAAGCCCCAAGACAGAGAGATATTTCATGGTTAGTGCAAGGTTTTTCAAACCTCTTACCCACTTTCGAGTACCCCTTCACTCCATTGGAGAGGCATATTTTTAGGGTTCATGTTTTGAAAAACCATATATCCCTACACAAGAAACCATGAATGAAGGACTTAATTTTAGAAAATTAGTTTTAAAATTATAGAACCCCTCAACCTTCACCCTATTTCAACCCAACTCGACCATAAAAATTTTCTATTGTTGTTGGATGCTTTTGGATGGTTTATAAGGGCTTATAAACACCTTTCATAATGAATCAAAGACAATTTTGAATAATCTCTACATATCCTAGTAAGAATTCACATCCTGATTGGTTTTTCCCTCTCTTATTGTTCACAATTATTTCTAAGGGATGTTTTCCACCATTGGTAATTGATCTTGATCTAGGTTTTCATCAATCTAATATATTTTATCTCGGATCTATGTTTTGGTTCCATATCTCAGACGTCATTATAAAATTGAACATTCATATAAGATTTAGGGATTTCTATAGGCAAGAAACCATCAACGATATTGAGGAATATGGGCTAAATTTAAAATTCGATATTATTGATTATTATTATGACTATGGAATTGTAAAATATAAATTTACACATTTGGAAATCACTTTTTTTATTTGGTTAATTAATTGATAAAGTAATTAATGTAGTAATGTGACTATGAAATTTATGGGCTATCTGGAAAATGAAATTATTTAATTAATGAGATAGTGTAATTAGTAAATTAATGTGATTAGAAAATAGTTGATAATGATAATTGTGGGATGGTTTGATTATCCATAATGGGTTAATGATTTATATGTTTTAAATACTAAAAAATGGTTTAATGGTGAATTGTTCATATTATTCTCCATAATTAAAGTGTTGAACCTAGATAGTTTTGTTAATTGAAATGGTATTAATGACATGGAATGATAAAAAGGGGTTAACATTGATTAACCTTTATTTAATTGATTTATGTTATATATGTGAGATTGGTTCATATAAGAATTTAGGACACATATTCATGATCCAAATACCAATTTTTTATTGAATGATGATATAGTTTTATAAAAATGCTGATGCTCCATGTACCCATATTAAATGAACTGATAATCGGTGTCTGAGATAGAGACTGATGATCTGAATACTCATGGAGTGCTATACATGGTGTTCTAGGCCCAAAATAATGGCATTGGATTATGGTTCCAATTAACCATGTTATTAAATTTAAATTAAATGGATAATGAATTTCCATGATAGAATGAATTGTGATTCTGTGTGGTATATGGTTCAAACTCTAGCATGCGTTGATGCATGTATTGATTTATTAGGTGTTCTCATTAACTCATGGTTAAATGTAAAAAAATAAAGAATAGTTTATTATATGAATGGTTTACCTTATGTATTTCACTTTATTATTTATATAGGTGAATATAATTTTGTTGAATAGATAATTCTTTAGATTCAATTACTGGTGGCCTACTGAGATAATTCTTTAGATTCAGTTACTAGTGGCCTATTGAGTAAATTATCAACTAACCATTTTTGTGGTTACGACCCCCAGGTGTGACTTGTGAACATCTACGTCCACTTGTAGTTTCTAAATAGGAAATTATTTCTTTTAAATTCCTCATAATCCCAATTTTACCAAAACATCATGATGTAATACAATACATAGACTATTTTCTAGAGTTTTAATTTAATTTCTCTTATCCAAACCCAAAAATAAAACATGCTTCACTATCTTAGAATTAAATCATATATTATTCCAAATGATTATCAATACATTTGAAATTAGGAAATAACATAACATATCATCAGTTAAAGTAAACTAAAAAAATAATAATATACACAGTTATCTTAATATTTCAATCATACTAAGTATGAAACTTTAGAACAACACCCCATGATCTGATTCAATGATGATGTACATTATATACTCACTTTGGTTCCATTGGTAAAAGTCTTGATATAAAAATCATTAATTATAAAATATCAAATTATTATTTCATATTATACATCATAGGGATATTTTTTAGGTTTATATATTTAAATAATTGTGACCAAAAAAATCATGAAGGGCTCCTTTTTTACTATGTAGATAATTTTCTCCATTATATATGAAACTCATTAATCCATAATGAGTCTTCATAATATCCCTTAAATTATTTTCCATTTTTTATTCCTTTAGTCATATCAATTTAAAAAAAAATCATCATATATCATGGAATGGAAGCATATGAAAAGGGTGAGATCAATCTCCCAGTAAGGGAATAATATAACTCTAGTAGTAAAAAATTATGCATTGTATAGAAAATTATTCTAGAATAATTAATCTGAATAATTATATAGTCAACATAATATAAGGGAATACTATATCTTGTAAAATAAATGAAATCATGAATATTAATAATTCTAATATCATACTAATTGATTTCATAATTCCAAAAATTTATTACATTTTATCAATCCTAGTTCCATGACACTATCCTATTATGGGAAGAGGTATACAGTAAAACCCAACATGTTTTGTCACATGATACATGTCGATGCATCAAGGGCCTATATAATGTCATGCCACTACTATCACCTTTTTTGGTATAATTTATTTATAATAAGTGTCAACATGAACTTTTATTCCATTCCATATGGAAAATTTGGTTGGATAAAAACATTTCTACCAAGATAACAAAGAATAAATAATATCAATAAATGAAAAATAAATGTTATGTAAGAACCTGTTTTTTGCTATGAAAGATTTTGGAATATTCTTGATGATATTCCAGAGCAACGCCTTCAGACGGCGTGCGATTCCGAGCCATGGAGTGGCCGGAATTGAATTTTTAGTGCGTTCACACTGGAATCGCCAAATAAATGGGATAACTCCTAAACAGTGTTCTTGATCAGATATATGAGTGTACGAATGGGTCCAGAATGGGGTGTTTACCCTAGGAACAACATAAAACTTGTCGGCGCGGGATGTTTGGACCCCCCGCACGCTTATGGAACGTTAAACAGATTAAATAAACTAATTAATTCATTTAATGTTGAAATACAGGTATCTATTAAACGGTGGCTCCGATTAGAAAATTGAGGGCACCGTTGAGTTCAGAGTGTGCCGTTTACCCTATTAGGGGTATAATTTTTGCGGGCGCGGTCCGTTTGTGAAAAATGGCTCGAGGGGAATTTTCGTAATTTAGCGGCTTTAGACGTTATATTTTATAACTTTTGAATGGGGTATCTGATTAAAATTATGAGACCGCCGTTGTGCTCAAGAGGTGGTGTTTACCCTAGGGGAGGCTTGACCTCGACCCTGCTGAGGGTTCGGGTTCGGACCGACGGGCGGGTGGTTAAGCGTTTTCTATTTAAACGCTTAACTCAGCCCCTTCCTCCCCTCTTCTCCCCTGGTGCCAGCATCTCCCCACAGTGAAGGAGGAAGCTCCCCCCCATCTCCTCCTCCTCTCCAGCAAGGCGCGGCTCCAACGGATCGCGGCGAAGCTTCGGGTGAAGCCCATCGAGGTAGGATTTGTCGTTTTCATTTTTCTTTCACCGCACATACATCAAGCTCAAATATTTGTATCAAAAATCTGTCGGATTATTGAGAAAACCCCATGGTTTCGTATTAGAGTTTATTCCCATCCCAAATCATTTTTCGGATTCAAATTCTGAGCCCTGTGGCGTCTGCAATCATCCGCCGAAGTTGGCGGGTTTTCGGTTTCCAGCGGGTTCGAGCGGCGGCAGCGCTTGGGCAGACGGCGCGGCAGCGGGGCGCTTGGCGTCGAGGGCGTCAGCAGGGCAGTGAGGGGGAGCATCCAGCCGAGGCTAGGGGCGTGTGGCGCTGGCGGGTTTTTTGGGCGCCAGTGCGTGGCGGCGCTCACCGGAGCGCGACGGAGAATCGGGGTTGCGGCGCGCGACCCCGCGGAGGAGGCACGACCTGGGTCGTGTGGGTCGTCGCGCGGCAACCGACCTTAGCCGGTCGGTCAGGCGGTGCACCGGGTCCACCGCTGGCCCGCAAGGCCAGTCCGCAGGCTGGGCCTTGCGAGCCGGGCCGTCCAGCACGGACCAGCCGGTCCGACCCAAAGGGGCCCTGCCATCAGGGTTCGGATGCCCGTCTTTTCCGCTACGGGCGTCCGTTTTGAGTGTTGTCTACGGCGATGGAACCGTATCGACGAGGTGGAATTTCTGAGATGGTTTCGGGAATTTTTAATTCCTGAAACGTGGGGCCTCGGTGGCGGGACACATACGTCGAGGGGTTAGTCGTTTCTTCGGGGGATCTTGTTTTGGACGGCGCGGACGCGTCCGACGTCCGTTTTGAGCGCCGTCAGTGGCGTTGGGACCCTGGAATCGAGGTGGAGCTTTCCAGGGAGGTTTCTGGCGTTTAGGATGAAGTTGAGGTGTGGGCCCCACGGCACGTCTTTTGAGTTGCGTGTAGCTTTTAGCGACTTTTTCCTCAGACGTCCGTTCGGGGCGTGCGAGCAATCGATGTTGGGTGTTTTTCTGAGGGCATCACGTTGGCGCAGTCTGCCCACTGTAATTCCACACAATGGTGCAGGGCCCACGAGGGTCGTTTGGGTGCCGACGGTTATTTTCCATCTTAATCACTGGGTGACCGTTTTGGACAAGTGGATAGTCCATCTTGGGTTATTTTTCGAGAGGATCGCAATGGTACGATCTGTTCGTTGTGTTTCGGGACCAAGATGCGGGTCCCATGTGGCACCGCTCATGTGCGGTGTGCTGGAATGTACCTTTTTCTCTGGATATTCGTTTCACTCATGTGAGTAGTGCTTTTGACGTGTTTTCCCGAGGGGATCGCAATGGTGCGACGCGCCTAACTGTTTTCGGGGCCGAGGCTCGGGATCATGGGACGTCATTCGGGCGTGAGGCGGTGTTGGTGAATTTTCCATCGGATATCCGTTGGAGGCGAGTAAGTGGTCGATATTGCGTGTTTCTTCACGAGGATTACAATGGTGCGATCCGTTTGGCTGTGCGGAGCCTCTTGAGTGATCTTTTTAAATGTGAAAGCATGGAAGGTGCTCTAGTGGTGGTTCGCCCTACCTTGTTTGTAGCGGACCCTTGGCGTGTGATCGTGCACTCTTGGGAGAGTGATATAAATGATTCAAAAGTTGTGGTTGGTCGTGCCTAGGCCTTTGAGGTGGAGTTGTTACGTCACACCTTCGCGTTGTCGCTGGGTGTCGTGTGCACGATAGCCTTTGGGCTGGAACGACCTATACTCTGGGAGTATACGGGAGCGCTTAGAGGTACATGTGGTTGTTGTACCTGAGGATGTTTGTACGCTCAGTTGGGGTTGACTTGGGGCCACACGTCGTGTGGGCCCCATGTGCGTGTCGTGTTCTGCTTTACGTACCTTTGACCTCTCGCGACGTAGAGGGTCCCTCTGTGCTCGTTTGTTTGACCAGAAGGGTGGAGTTTCCCCTGGCCTAGTGCTCTTTTGTTTGACCTTCAAGGTTGAGTGGTTTTCCCCTGGTCGTCTTCACGATGGTTTGGCCGACAGTGATGGTTTGTTTATTCTATTTCTTCAGCTGTGAGGGCTTTCAGTACTGTGCCCTTTCACCGGTCTGCGGCACCGTTTGCGGGTATGGGTGTCCGTGCAGTATGGGTGTTTTCCCCACTCTCTGGGATGAGATGTCTCGGTCCGCTTCGACAGTGACTCAGTGGATTGGAGCGGGATCACCTTGTGAGGCCTGGGGAGTTTCTCCCATCACTCCATGTTTCCCTGGTAGAGTTCTTGTGGATTCGGTGTGACCAAAACATTACGTGGGCACCGATCCTCTACCCAGGAGGTTGTTACCAGCAGGGCTGAGGTTGTTTCCAGTAGGGCTGAGGTTGTTTCCAGCAGGGTTGAGGGTGTTACCAACAGGGATGAGGTTGTTTCCAGCAGGGCTGAGGTTGTTTCGAGTAGGTCTCGCCAGTGGGTTACCATCCAGCAGGGATGGCCAGTACAGCGGTGTTCACCGAGTAGTACCATCCAGGAGGGATGGCCAGAGCAATTCCAGGCTTACCTTCTACTAGGCTGGGCAGTGGTCCCCGATGCCGGGCATACCTCCAGCGGGGCTGGGCAGTGGTCCCCGATGCCGGGCTTACCTCCATCGGGCGCTGGGATGTGGTCCCTGATGCCGGGCTTACCTCCAGCTGGGATGGGCAGTGGTCCCCGATGCTGGGTTACCTCTAGCTGGGCTGGGCATTGGTCCCGTCGTCGACTTTAGCCGGGTCGCCCTCCAGTGGATTACCCTATTACGAGACTGGGCAGTGCGGCACCCGTCGACTTTCCGGGTCTCCCTGTAGTGGGTACCCGTCGACTTCCAGGGACCCTCTAGCAGGGCTGGGCAGGGGGTCTCCTTTCAACTTTGATCAGACCTCTCGACTACGGGGCAGTGACGAGTTGGGGTTGACGTTCCCCCGGAACTCTCATGTACGAGGGGTGCTTTCCCCCTCTAAGACTTGTCCTTATGACGTGACCTAAAACCATGTGGGCGAGTCAGTGCCGCCCAAAGCGGATAGTTTTGAGGTGTGGTGATTGAGCCCTTGGCTTGCAGTTCGGGGAAGATGTGCGGGATGCTGGGCATCGATGGTGTTTACTTCTGGGAATGTTGGCTACTCTTTTCTTAGGCTGAGTTATGGGACAAAGATCCCCTTACGACATTGTTCGGGCTTCTTGGTTGAGCATCAAGATAAGTATATACCTTTTTCTAGTACCCACTTCTTGGGTTTGGTCACTCTCCTTCCAGGAGGGGCGAAGACGCGCGGGGTATGCCACGTGCTTTCTGTGTCTAGATTCTCATGGTTGGATGAGTCTACTCTCCTGCTATAGGTAGCGAAGACTCTATGGAAAGTTCATCTTCTCACCATTTCCAGCACCTTGTTTCTGGACGAGTCTATATTATTTCATCTTGTTGGGTTGAGCTGGACTCTTTACTGTACTCCTTACTGCCCTCTCTGTTGTGCTCCTTTACTTTTCCAGGTTCTCTCTACTGGTCACCCTTCGGTACCTCTTTTGTTTCTCCCTCGAGCCTTTGGTGTATCCTACTGAGTATTTTTATACTCACCCCTACTTGGGCTTTGCCCAAACTTAGTGTGCCCTTGTAGATGACGGACAGTTTGGTCATGACCTCAGTGGAGCATAGGAGTTCGAGAGCTTGGACCGCGTGCGGTGGTCGTAGCCGGGTTCCAGGTGGCAGACTCGTCAGCTATTTCTTTTTGTTTACCTATTATCGGGTTGTGGAACCTTTTCTGGTTGGGTGCGTGTTTTGCCCCTTTTCCTTTTCATCACTTTACTTGTACTGTTTAGAGGTCAATTCACTTTTGTGGTATTTATATAGCAGTTTCTCCATTTCATTACTTGTCTTTTCTTTTACTCTACACTGTTGCATTAAGTGTGATGCATGTGTGTGTACAGGTGATTAGGCAAAGGCCTCCCCGAGTTGTTGTGCCTTCGGCACTGGTCGCCAGCACCTGGCCTATGGAGGTGGGATTGGGGTAGTTATGGCTTGAGACGGGTAGGTTCGGGTCATGACAAAGTGGTATCAGAGGTGGTTCGTTCCTTGGTACGTTGTGCAGACATCCCTAAAAGAGGAATTGGTTGGGATTTATGGAAACAATGTTAATGTTTCTCGAGAGCGGCTCTTAGGCCGGGGAGTCCAGTGATGGTGCGGCGGCCGACGTATCCATTCACCAGGACCTTGATAACCCACTTGTCGACTCGGCATGCTGAGACACTTATTGCAGGGAAAAAAATTTGTTTGTGCATCACATAGGATTGAGTCTTTGACTGTCCTTCTTGAGTCAGCTCCCCATCGTTGTTGTTGTTGGTATATACATTATGCTCATCTGATCGCGGTACAGCTTGATAATATTCAGGATGTCTCTGCGAAGACAGCCAGCCAGGATACTAGCTTTGGTTCGTGACAACGACCCTGTGAGCTACGAGGCCATAGTCCTGGACCCATCATGTGAGCCCCTTTCTCCGGGTGGGCTGGTGGTAGCACCCCCACCTGTTGAGCAGCAAACAGTTTCAGCAGAGCAGGCTGACCTTGAGCGTAGGTTGAGCGCGCTCCGTGAGTTCTAGTGGCAGAGACCGCTGATGTTGAGTGGTGAGCCAGACCCTCAGGTAGCAGAGGTTTGATTAGTGGCAGTGGTTAGCCTTTTCAGGCTTGTGCAGACGTCGACAGATCAGAGAGTGGCTTTGGCAGCTAGCCTTTTTCGTGGAGCAGCTCAGCATTGGTGGAGTCTGGTGACTCAATTTCTTGGCGAGTCGTCGCTTTTGTGGGATGACTCCCAGCTGTTGTTTCGTGAGGAGTTTTTCCCCTCCTGCTTGCGCTCTATTCAGATTCAGGAGATTCTTCAATTACAGCAGGGAGGGATGATGGTGCCTGAGTACGCGGCTAGTTTTGCAGACCGTGCATGATTTTACCTGGACATGGTCCATGATGACAACATCCGAGCACGGAAGTTTGAGCTGGGTCTCCGCCGAGAGATTCGTGATTTCATATTACCCCTGGGCATTTCCACATATGCTGGGGTGCTAGAATAGGAGCTGGTGACAGAGAGCTTCTTGTAACATTTCGGAGTTGGTGGTGGCAGCAGACACGTCGGAGCCGAGACGTCTGCCGCAGCTAGTGGGAGTCGGCAAGAAGGACCTCGACGCAGGTGTCTTTCTAACAACCAGACTCAGGGGAGTGGTCGTACACCACAGTGGCACCGGAGGGCACCAGTGCAGCCCAGTGAGAGTCGGAGCTATGCTTGTGACGGGCGAGGTCACTTGGCACGAGACTGCCCGGCCCGAGTTGCTGAGAGCTTTGGGCAGGTAGCAGGCGCACCACCACGGAAGAGGCAGCACCGTGATCGGAGTAGTGCCCAGAGAGGTGGTGCTAGAAGAGGAGCGGGAGGAGCTGGTAGTGGGGGACAGCTTTACGAGGTCTTTCCATCACCACTAGGCGGTCCACGTCAGGCTCTGTGAGTTGAAAGTTGGGACCATAGACAGCCATGAGCTTTGGATGTCTATTATCCTTCAGAGCATGAGGTGATAAGAGGTACGCTCTACAGCTCCTCTACCTTTTTGCAGTAGAATTTTTAGACTCTTTGTGTTGAATTCTTTCCTCCCTGCTCCTTGGTTGAGGTGTTACCAGGGTGACGCAGGGCATTGGTGTAACCCTGTTTCGGTAAGGTAAAAGGCGTAGGACCTTTTCTCTTTAGTCGATGGTTTTGAATCCTTCGCTCTCTGAGCGTGTAAGAGAGTCTTAGTTGTGAGGCATCAACTGTGAAATCTTGTGTGATCAGATATCCTTGGGTGTTCCACCATATGGATATTCTGAAGGAGGGAATCACCGGGCCTTGTTCCAGGTGCGGGCAGTGATTCCACTCTCGACATGCGACGTAGAGGTTCGGTTGGGGAGGTGAGATACCCCTGAGGGACTTCGGGCCATTTGAAACCGTGCAAAGGGATGGCGAGGTACCCTACCGCCTTTCCCCGAACCCCAAAGTCTGGAGTGGGTGCACGACATCGGCAAGGGCCGACCTCGCGTGAACGGATCAATCCTCTGGTCTGTGTGCAGTGATGCAGAGCTGTGCGTGGGTTCTTCTGGGTATGGGAAAGCCTGGTGTGGGCTTAGTACCCTATGTTGCTCCCTATTTTTGCTTCTCAGGGACGAAAATATTGAAGGAGGGAATGATGTAAGAACCTAGTGTTTGCTGCGAAAGACTTTGGAATATTCTTGATGATATTCCAAAGCAGTGCCTTCAGGCGACGTGCGATTCCGAGCCCCGGAAAGGCTAGAATTGAATTTTCAGTGCGTTCACACTGGAATCGCAATATAAATGTGATAACACCTAAACGAAGTTCCGGATCAGATATCTGAGTGTACGGATGGGTCCGGAATGGGGTGTTTACCCTAGGAAAGACATAAAACTTGTTGGCGCGGGTTGTTTGGACCCCTCGCTCGCTTCTCGAACGTTAAACAGATTAAATAAATTAATTATTTCATTTAAAGTTGAAACTTATGTATCTCCTAAACGGTGGCTCAGATTAGAAAACAAAGGGCACCATTGAGTTTGGAGCGTGCCTTTTACCCTAGGAGGGGTATAAGTTTCGCGGGCGCGGGCCGTTTGTGAAAAATGCCCCGAGGAGCGTTTTCGTAATTTAGAGGCATCAGACGTTAAATTTTATAAATTTTGAACGGGGTCTCGAATTAAAATTCCGAGACCTTCTTTGTGCTTGGTAGGTGGTGTTTACCCTAGGGGAGGCTTAACCTTGACCATGCTGAGGGTTCGGGTTCGGACCGACGGGCGGGTGGTTAAGCGTTTTCTATTTAAACGCTTAACTCATTCCCTTCCTCCCCTCTTCTCCCCTGGTGCCAAAAGCTCCCCAAAGAGAAGGTGGAAGCTCCCCTCTATCACCTCCTCCTCTCTGGCAAGGTGCGACTCCGACAGATCACGGCGAAGCTTCGACCGAAGCCCATCGAGGTTGGATTTGTCGTTTGCATTTTTCTTTCACCGCACCTACTTCAAGCTCAAATATTTGTATTGAAACTCTGTCGGATTATCGAGAAGATCCCAGTGTTGCGTATTAGAGTTTATTCCCTTTCCAACACATCTTTCAGATTCTAATTCCGAGCCTCGTGGTGTCTGCAATCATCCGCCGAAGTTGGCGGGTTTTTGGTTTCCGGCGGGTTCGAGCGGCGGCGCAGCTAGGGAGGACGGCGCGGCAGCGGGGTGCGTGGCGTCGATGGCGTCAGCAGAGCGGCGAGGGGGAGCGTCCAGGCAAGGCCAGGGGCGTGCGGCGCTGGCAGGTTTGCTGGGCGCCGGCGCGAGGCGGCGCTCACCGGAGCGCGACGGAGAACCGGGGTCGCGGCGCGCGACCCCGCGGAGGAGGCACGACCCGCGTCGTGCGGGTCGTCGCACAGTGACTGACCTCAGCCGGTCGGCCGAGTGGGGGACCGGGTCCACCACCGACCCTCCGGGCATAGCCGCGGGCTCCGCCATGCGAGCTGGCCAGCGCGGGCCGGCCCAGGCCAGGCGGACCGGCCAGTCCGGCCCAAGGGGCCCTGCCCTCATGGTTCGGACGCCCGTATTTTCCGCTACGGGCGTCCGTTTTGATTGTCGTCTGCGGCGGTGGAACCGTATCAATGAGGCAGAATTTTATAGATGGTTTTGGTAATTTTTAATTCCTGAAACGAGGGGCCTCGGTGGTGCGATACGTACATCGAGGGGTTAGTCGTTTCTTCAGGGGATCTTGTTTTGGACGACGTGGACGCATCCGACGTCCGTTTTGAGCGTCGTCAGTGGCGTTGGGACCATGGCATCGAGGCGGAGCTTTCCAAAGTGGTTTCAGGCGTTGAGGCTGAAGTTGAGGCGTGGGCCCCATGACTCGTCTTTTGAGCTGCTTGCAGCTTTTAGCGACTTTTTCCTCAGACGTCTGTTCGGGGCGTGCGAGTAGTCGATGTTGGGTGTTTTTCCGAGGGCATCGCGTTGGCATAGTATGCCCGATGTAATTCTGCACATTGGTGTGGGGCCCATGAGGGCCATTTGGGCGTCGACGTTGATTTTCCATCTTAATGACCGGGTGACCGTTTTGGACAAGTGGATAGTCCATCTTGTGTTCTTTTTCGAGAGGATCGCAACGGTACGATCCGTTCATTGTGTTTCGGGACCGGGATGCGGGTCCCATGTGGCACCGCTCGTGTGCGGTGCGCCGGAATGCATATTTTTCTCCGGGTATTCGTTGCACTCATGTGAGTAGTGCTTTTGACATTTTTTCCTGAGGGGATCGCAATGGTGCGATGCACCCGACTGTTTTCGGGGCCGAGGATCGGGATCACAGGACGTCGTTCGGGTGTGAGGCGGTATTGGTGACTTTTCCGTCGGATATTCGTTGGAAGCGAGTAAGTATTCGATCTCGCATGTTTTTCCGTGAGGATTACAATGGGGAAATCCGTTTGGATGTGCGGAGCCTCTTGTGTGATCTTTTTAAATGTCGAAGCATGGAAGGTGCTCTAGTGGTGGTTCACCCTACCTTGTTTGTAGCGTACCCTTGGCTTGTGATCGCGCACTCTTGGGAGAGTGATATAAATGATTCACAAGTTATGGTTGGCCGTGACCGGGCCTTTGAGGTGGAGTTGTTACGTCACACCTTCGCGTTGTCGCTGGGTGCCGTGTGCACGATAGCCTTTGGGCTGGAATGAGGTATACTCTGGGAGTATACGGGAGCGCTTGGAGGTACATGTGGTTGTTGTACCTGAGGATGTTTGTACGCTCAGTTGGGGTTGACTTGGGGCCACACGTCGTGTGGGCCCCATGTGCATGTCGTGTTCTTATTTACGTACCCTTGACCTCTCGCGACGTAGAGGGTCCCTCTGTGCTCGTTTGTTTGACCAGAAGGGTGGAGTTTCCCCTGGCCTGGTGCTCTTTTGTTTGACCAGCAAAGTTGAGTGGTTTTCCCCTGGTCCTCTTCTCCATGGTTTGGCCGATAGAGATGGTTTGTTTCTTAAATTTCTTCAGCTGTGAGGGGTTACAGTACTGTGCCCTTTCACCGGTCTGCGGCACCGTTTGCGGCTACGGGTGTCCGTGCAGTGTGGGTGTTTTCCCCACTCTCTGGGATGAGATGTCTCGGTCCGCATCGACAGTGACTCAGCGGATTGGAGCGGGATCACCTTGTGAGGCCTGGGGAGATTCTTCCATCACTCTGTGTTTCCCTGGTAGAGTTATTGTGGATTTGGTGTGACCAAAACTTTACGCGGGCACCGATCCTCTACCCAGGAGGTTGTTACCAGTATGGCTGAGGTTGTTTCCAGCAAGGCTGAGGTTGTTTCCAGCAGGACTGAGGTTGTTACCAGCAGATTTGAGGTTGTTTCCAGCAGGGTTGAGGTTTTTTCAAGTAGGGCTCACCAGTGGGTTACAATCTAGCAGGGATGGCCAGTACAGCGGTGTTCACCGAGCAGTACCATCCAGTAGGGATGGCAAGAGCAGTTCTGAGCTTACCTCCAGTTGGGCTGGGCAGTGGCCCAGATTTCGGGCTTACCTCCAGCGGGGCTGGGTAGTGGTCCTCGATGGCGGTCTTACCTCCAGCGGGGCTGGGCAGTGGTCTCCGATGCTGGGCTTACCTCCAGCGGGGCTGGGAAGTAGTCCCCGATGACAGGTTACCTCCAGATGGGCTGGGCAGTGGTCCCGTTGCCAAATTTAGTCGGGTCGCCCTCCACTGGATTACCCTGTTACGGGACAGGTCAGTGTGGCACCCGTCGACTTTCCGGGTGTCCCTGTAGTGGGTACCCGTTGACTTCCAGGGACCCTCCAGGGGGGCTGTGCAGGGGGTCGCCTGTCGACTTTGAGCAGACCTCTCGACTGCGGGGTAGTGACGAGTTGTGGTTGACGTTCCCCCAGAACTCTCAAGTACGAGGGGCGCTTTCCCCCACCAAGATGTGTCCTTATGATGTGACCTAAAACCGTGCAGGCGAGTCAGTTCCGCCCAAAGCGGATAGTTTCGAGGTGTGGTGATTGTTCCCTTGGCTTGCGGTTCGGGGCAGACGTGTGGGATTCTGGGCATCGATGGTGTTTACTTCTGGGACTATTGGCTACTCTTTTCTTGGGCTGAGCTACGGGATGGAAATCCCCTTAAGACGTTGTTCGGGATTCTTGGATGAGCATCAAGATAAGTATATACCTTGTTCTAGTACCCACACCTTGGGTTTGGTCACTCTCCTTCCAAGAGAGGCAAAGATGCGCGGGGTATGCCACGTGCTTTCCGTGTCTAGCTTCTCATGGTTGGACAAGTCTACTCTCCTGCTATAGGTAGCGAAGACTCAACAGGAAGTTTATCTTCTCACCATTTCCAGCTCCTTGTGTCTGGACGAGTCTATATTCTTTCCTCTTGTTAGGTTGAGCTGGAATCTTTATTGTACTCCTTACTACCCTCTCTTTTGTGCTCCTTTACTTTTCCTTGTTCGCTCTACTTCTCACCCTTCTGTACCTCCTTTGATTCTCCCTCGATCCTTCAGGGTATCCTACTGAGTATTTTTATACTCACCCCTGCTTGGGCTTTTCCCGCACATGGTGTGCCCTTTCAGATGATGGACAGGTTGGTCGTGACTTCAGTGAAGCATAGGAGTTCGAGAGCTTGGACCGCATGCGGTGGTCATAGCCAGGTTCTAGGTGGGAGACTCATCAGCTGTTTCTTTTTTTTTTACCTGTTGCCGGGTTGTGGCACCTTTTCTGGTTGGACGCGTGTTTTTCCCCTTTTTCCTTTTCAGCACTTTACTTGTACTTTTTAGAGGTCGATGCACTTTTGTGGTATTTATATATTAGTTGATCCTTTTATTTACTTTTCTTTTCTTTTACTCTGCACTGTTGCATTGAGTATGTTGCATGTGTGTGTACAGGTACTTAGGTAAAGGCCTCCCCGAGTTCTTGTGCCTTCGGCGCTGGTCGCTAGCCCCTGGCCTATGGAGGCGGGCTTGGGGTAGTTGCAGCTCAAGCCGGGTAGGGTCGGGTCGTGACATTTTAATATTCAATAATCATTAAGATATGTGTATACTTTTCTCCATATAAATATATGGGATAACATGATCATATCCCATCCAGATAAAGAATTTATATGGTAAAACAATATATATTCAATTTTTTGATAATCATTTGTATTGAAATTACAATATGAAAAATTCTAATTCTATTCACCAGGTCAGTACATGAGATACCATAATCATAACTATTCATGGGAAATAAGATGGATTGTAAAACAATACATATTAAAAATTCCAATAATCATATATTTGGAATAACAATATATGAAATTGGATTTCATTTCCCAATGTTAATAAAAGGGATTAAATAATTATAACTCGTTCAAACACAGAATATGAATTGTTAAAAATACCTAACAAACTTTACCATAATCATCTGTATTAGAATAACAACATATGGAATTCCAATAATTTTCTCCATGTAAATAAGATAACATGATCATAATGCATATAATGAAAGAAGGTGGATGGATGTAAAAGAACACAACCGCAACACAATTAAAGAGATATATAAGGATGTTGAAATAGATAAAAAACATTCTTGTAAAAAAATATCAAACAATACCACCCATGAAGGGGTTGAGAATTTGATTTTTGTTATATTGGATAGTTATAGCTTATCTCAACCCAGGTGTTATAAACAGTCACCAATTATGCTTGTTTTATAATTTTATATCAAAAAATATATTTTATAATAAATTTCATCATTCTTATATTAATTAAGATACAATAATATATAACTTTCCCTGATTTATAAATCCTTATCTCTTTCTATAATTTAGTTGTGTTGCATGAAAATGGAATCAATTTAAGCCTATTTCAGTGATTCTAGAAAATGAAGTTCATACATTAATAATTAGCTAAATAATTAATATAATATTTCTAGAACCATAAAAAAATAATGATTTTATTATTATATTTTAATAATATTGTTATTTATATTTTGATAGTCATCCATGATAGAGTTTTATAGCATCATTCATGTAGGTTTTTAAACCAATCCAAACATGAACACACTTTAACTTGATGGGTGAGTATGGTCTAGAGGTGTTTCTTTTTGACATATTATATTTATAACATTATCGATTTTTTAAAAAAATTATGATGTTTAACTTGTTTTTTTTTTAAATACTGAAAATCTTTATGGAAAACAAAAACTATTTCTTCATTAAGGTTGTAGTCTATGCACAAGCTTGATTGAAGTTACATTATTTTTCAATGTGGATGGGAATTAATAAATAAGAATTATAAAATTAATATAAAAACATATTAATATATTAATGATAATGAATTAATCATATTAATATGGTTATATTATTTTTTAAGAGTAATATAAAGAAGAAAATATAATAAAGAGATAATACTTTGGTTGGAGACTTGATCATTCCTTGGAATACTCTTTGGAAATGAAGTGATAATGAAATATTAGGGTGACCGAGTAATTTAGTAAGTGGTATTGGGTTATATTTGGAAAAAAATGTAACATGTTCATTATAAGGCCCCAGCCTAAAACCTTACTTAATCTTGAGTTATTACAAGATTACACATTGAGGATCTTTTTAGGTTTACAGTTTTAGAGAATTAGATCATGAAACTTGCATTACATTCCACTTTTAAACAAAGTGGTTACATAAAAGACGATATTCATTCTTCCCATTAACGGAAACATATTTAAAATAAAACACAGATTCTTTCTTGACACATCCTTGACACTATCATCACATCATGTACCTTTCCCTTGACCTGTGAATTTTTTTTTAAAAACATGGGATGAGCATAAAAAGCTCAGTAAGGGTTATAAAAATATGGAAAGGAAACATGAGTTCATATATACATAAGAATGAAATCATACTTTACCCATAAAACATAGGCACTTTAACATACCTCATCAAACCATGACTAAATCATAGAAATCATAAGACATAAAGGTAACTTGAGACATTCATAACATTCTTACGTAGGGAGTAACCCTCTTGGTTACATTTGGAATACCCATCACATTATATTCCCTAAATCTCTTCGGAGAAACCTTAACCTTTCACTCCTTCACGTTACCCAATGCATTGGAGAGCTATATCGGGCTCACCCGCCCTTATTTTATCACGGAACCACCCGTCTTCATAATAATGCCCAAGAACCTCAACATAATCGTATCACATAAAACATGCATAAAAGAAACATAACATTTCCACCTTTCAATCACAAGATATCAATACAACAAATTGATATAAAAACATTATGAAAACCATTTTCAATACCAAAACAAAAGAAAAGTAAAACATGGTATTTATTTTTCTTTTAAAAAAAATGTATGGCTTGTAGAGGAAGCCGAAACTCAAATAATGGTCACGGCAGCGGAGAAGTCGTTGTCGCCGCATACATACGACAAAAACATTCCCTTTTGTCATTTAGTAAAACTCTTCGTATAAAAAAGATTCCTTTTGGATAAACGTAAAATTCAAATGGGTTTATACACCGTATAAAAGAAGGTTGTGTATAAAACAAAATATTCCTAAATGAAAGGAGATTGAGACGAAGTCCCATACAAAGACGGTATCCTTGGTTTAAGGATAAATCAATTGCATAATTATGTGTGAAAAACAAATACACCAAATATAAGTGGATATTAAGTGTAAAATAATCAAAGGTCATTCACACGTATTCAAAGGATGACATATTCAATAACTACATGTTGAACCCAAAGAAATCGAAATTGGGTTTAGAAGTTCCCTTGACAGCCTAACAGCGTCACATCAAAAAAAGGGTATCTCATCACTTGGACATAAAATTTACATCAATAAGGATATATGAGAACATATCCCAACATAAAAAATATTTTAATTAAAAGACCCAACAAAAGAAGTCTTTTAAAAAGAGGAGGGTGAAAGGTTCCCTTACCGACATGGGTATCTTTCGAAACATACGCCCCGTGAAATAAGGGAAATACACAATTGATGTAAATACTCATAAATGAAAGAATATTACACAATGAGTAAAATAATGGTCAGTAAATACACCACTCAAAGTAAATTGTGGAAAATGTAGCATAAATCTCACAGGAATAAAAGTGAGATGAAAAATCCCTTACAAAAACTCAGCAGCCGAACGGCGCCACTTAAAACTTCCTAAAATGGATTGATGAGAGGAAATAGGGTCTCTCATCATATCAACATAAAGTTTACAGAAATAGGAATACAAAATAACATCCCCCAACATAACAAAGATGAGCTTAAAATAAGTGACATAAAAGAGAGTACTTAAAAAGAAAGAGAGAGGTTGGATCTCTTACGAAAATTCGGCAGCCTAACGGCGCCACTCAAAACTTCCAAAATGGATTGATGAGAGAGAATAGGGTCTCTCGTCATATGAACATAAAAATTACAGTATGATTAATATAAAAGAACATCCCAATCACAATAAATATGAGCTTAGAAGTAATGACATAAAAGAGTTTACTTAAAAAGAAAGAGAGGAGTAGGATCCCTTACCTCGGGTCTGACTTGACTCCATCGTTCTTTAACGTCCTGAATAATAAACTTGAGTTAATTCCCACTTTAATAAGAACCTTTTTCTAGTTAATTATTCCTTTTAGATCACTTATTTCTATGTTATAAACAATATGTAATCATTTAAGTTAATAATGTTTGTTTTGTCGATATTTGGTTCTTTAGTCGAAAGTGGACTTCTTACAATTACATGTTGTTCATGTGGTCAAATGTTCATTATATCCAGATTACATTCATGATTTGGATATCATATATATCATATATATCCAGAATATACATGTATTTATAATATTACATAATCATTTAGAGGTAAGAAATGAAATGCACCGTTCATGGAGACGGTAAGTCGTACGTACGCATGAACGCTACTTTCATTTATATTTCATATTTTTATGGATTGGAATAATAATTATATAGAGGTATATTATAATTCCAGTATAACATAATATATAATAACTTTAAAGCCATCCTTTATATGTCCCACATATGGCATTAACGAATCACATCACTTTGAGGGGGCGGTAGTCCGCACTTCCTTAAATAAGGATATCGCGTTTACCCATAATGGAAACCATAAAGGTATGCCCAAAATGAAAAATACAGAAGATTAAGGAAAACATAAAAATATTATATATCATATATAAATATATTGTCATCTTAATGGCTACCTTTGAAGGTGTTAAAATAATGTTGAACAATCATCGTTTCGGGAGGCCGAAATTCGCCATCCACGGAAACAGTATGTTCTTTAACCATTAGATGTAGGTGTGTGAAAGTGTAGCTAGAATCCTTCTTATTAAAACATCCTAGTATATTTATGATACTGTATTTGTTACAAAAGAAATGAATAAAAAGATTTTAGGGGGTTGGAGAAGCAAAATAAAACAAAAGGACTCAAGTGAAGACATTACCTTAAAATCGGGTAACTCCCTTTGGTTTGAGCTCAAAAGCTTACTTGGGAAGACTTCTGCCCAAAGTGAGGCTTCAAGCAGTAGGAGAGGGAAGTGGAGAGACAAAATGGGTATAGGTTGGCCGATCCAAAGGCTTTGGGAGTGTGTGTAAGGAGGTAAAGGTGGGGGCCTTTTATAGGAGGAGAGGAGGGGCACTCTTGGAAGGTAAAGAAAAGTCACTTTATTTTAAAATGGTATTCGGATTTAAGTGGTCCCATATTGATGTGTTTAGAGGATAAGGTGATAAGGGTTCGAAATCCACTCATACAATAAGTTTTTGACATGTGTAGGTCTTAGATATTACATTATCTTTCCATTTTATTTAAATCGTTAAATAATGAGGTCATCACTGCATCATCATGATGTCAATAATAATTTAATTTATTTAATGTCTAAAAATTATAAAAAAATAATATGATGTGGGAAATATTTTTAGATTTCTAATGAATATTTATAGTCAAAAATCTGATTTGTATAACCCCATGTAAAAATTGTTTTAGTAAAACATTTCATGTTTGACTCATTTTTACTTTAACTTTAAATAAAATGATATTAATGACATTTTCCAACCAAAGTGGCTTCATTGGGTCCCCAAGTTGACCCATGGGTTTTCTTGGTCGGCCATGACACATCCAATGAGGTTAGGACATGTGTCATGTTCATTTTATATTATTAAAACATTATTTTTACCTTAAACTACACTAATTACCTCTAATCGCGATTAAAAACTTAATAATTTACTATTCACCAAAAATTTATTTTTATCCCATTGAATCACATTTTACTTCTTAGTGACAACCATGTATGTCGGATTTTGGAAATTCAAAACACAAATATGGAAAAATTTTCATTTAAACGAAAAAATCAGTTTTTAGAAGTACCACTTAGTGGTTTCACTATTCATCAAAAATTGAAGTTTTTCAGAAAAATCCCAAAAATTCACCCTAAGCTATATTTGATATTCAGAATTCAAAAATGAAGTCTATTTTACAAAATTCAAATCATATAAGTCACATAAATTAATTTAATAATTAATTCCCGTTGTCAGAGCAAATAGCGTGTTTATATAAAACAATATGTATCAAAAGATTGACACTAGTTTAAGTCTGATTTCAAAGTGAAATTAATTCCATCGACCACTATTGGATTTAATGGTAAAAATATATTCTAATTTCACTTTAAAACCAATTCAAAAAATAATCTAATCAAATAAATAAATTAGATTAAAAAGAGGTTTTGAATTAAAATACAACATTTTACACTATTCATTAAAAAATGAACTTTATCAGAAAGATACCAAAAATTTACACAAAGTAAATTTTGATGTCCCAATTCTTAAGAAAAGTTTTATTTGGTCCAAAAGGATGTATAAGAGTGAACAAAACTATATTTAATGATGGTTCTCCATCAAAAGGTGATAAATGAACCTTTAGTGAAAACTAGGGCATATACGCATAAAATTGAATTCTTTCCGTATTTTATGCCTTTATATTTTATTGGATAAATGTAAAAACATTTAAAAACATATATAATCATATTTTAGTTATTTATATCCATTACCGCCAATAAAACGGCTACATGTTAACTACCATTTAAAATAATATTATTTTATTATTAGAGTGCAATGTAAGATTTCCAAGAAACTCGTTGTTGCGTGTTGGGTACGCCATCGAGAATAACGTCCCCTTTAAAGTCATATTAATATTTTATTCACAAATATGGATAAATATTAAAATGTAATATTCTTTATTTACCTGGGGTGTTACATCCTTCCCCCCTTTTAGGAATTGCGTTCTCGCAATTTTTAAAATTGAGCTTGGAAACATCCTTGAAAGTCCCACATCGGAACAAGAGTCGGTAAAACAATCACTTTAAAATAAAGGAAGATAAGTACAGAGGTCACCCGAGTTAACCCATAAGTAGAAAAACATGGACATGGAAGAAAAAGCAAAGGGTCATGTTCTTGAGGGAGAGTGATAGTAAACATGTCTAGGAGAAAGTTAACCATAAGAAAATCACAAACTTGTGATGGGTTAAACGGTATTCGATTCCCCAGTAGGAAAAGTTAATAGACAACATTTTTGTTTTAAGTTACTTTTTATTGATTAATTTATTCGTAAGGAAACATAATCACTTATCATGCTGACTTTCAACTTTTACTAGATTCCTTAATCAAACTCATATTTTGTTTCCAAAAGATGAGTATTTAGGGAGACTTGTTCGCATTAAGAGTACTATAATCAACTTCTAGAGAATCACCTAATCCTACAAAGAGAACTATATACATCCCATGTCTTTACTCTTTAACCAAAACCAAAACAAAAAAGGTTAGTACAAGGTCAGATAATCCAGAAAAGGATAACCCATTAAAAAGAAAATCTATGCTTAATCTCCAAAATTTGTCCAACAAAACCCAAAGTTCAACAAGGACCATCCGATAAACAATTTGTCCATAAAATTATTCAAAGTAAACCAATCTAAGATTGAAACCCAAATGTTTGAAGAATTTAGTCACATAGTCTTCCAAGTTAAATCGTAACATTTATCTCCAAACAACATCAGTTGCTCCTAAAGTCTCATATTGAAAAGTAATTAACCTAATCACATATCCTCCATGATAGGTTAATCATTTTCATAATTAACCCAAAATCAACTTACTCTTAATTCATAAAATCATATAACTAAAATGAATCAATCAAACTAACCAGGGACTTCACGTAGTCCAGTGGTAGGTGATAAATACCAGTCGCACTTTGGTTGTGGGTTCGAATCCCGCAGCTTTGTCCGACGCGACGGGTTGTCACACAGTCTGCGTGTTGTCCTTTTTCCAAAACTATATAATTCTTAAATCATTCCCCAAAAAGAGATAAAATCATCAAAAATGATCATAACATATTTTAACCTCAAGTTTATCTCATGCCTTTCATTTTCTAGCATATCATATAACAAGCCATAATTACCTCAAAAGTAAGGATCATATAAACTCTAATGGTTCCCTTTATAATTATTACCTGAACTTCCACATCGATTGGTCATCTCGTACATGATGCATTACAGAACATACCAAGGTTCAAGTGTTTTATCATGACTCATTGATATTTGGTTTATAACAACAACTAGTTTCCTCATTGAATCCTCCATTTTCTCTAGTATCTTAATCAGAGAACCACCACAGTATCCTTCAAACCTGTTGTCTCTTTGGTGCCTACTAGATCCATCCATTCACTAAAAACAGAAATGTCAGTGTGAGTATATCAACAAAACCATCATGTACTAATGAGGAAGGTAAACACTAAGATATACTTACTCATTCAATTTATCTAAAACTAGGACTCTTTCTGAAATCCTAACCATTATGGTAATGTCACTTATGCTTAAAGAATACCATAACCTCTAAAGTTATCTAAACCGACGTTTGACACCAACTATAATGCCCCAGCCTAAAACCTTACTTAATCTTGAGTTATTACAAGATTACATATTGAGGATCTTTTTAGGATTATAGTTTTAGAGAATTAGATCATGAAACTTGCATTACATTCCACATTTAAACAAAGTGGTTACATAAAAGACAATATTCATTCTTCCCGTCAATGGAAACATATTTAAAATAAAACACTGATTCTTTCTTGACACATCCTTGACACTATCATCACATCATGTACCTTTCCCTTGACCTGTGAAAAACATTTCAAAAACATGGGATGAGCATAAAAAGCTCAGTAAGGGTTATAAAAATATGGAAAGGAAAAATGAGTTCATATATACATAAGAATGAAATCATACTTTACCCATAAAACAGAGGCACTTTAACATACCTCATCAAACCATGAATATATCATAGAAATCATAAGACATAAAGGTAACTTGAGACATTCATAACATTCTTACGTAGGGAGTAACCCTCTTAGTTACGTTTGGAATAACCATCACAGTATATTCCCTAAATCTCTTCATAGAAACCTTAACATTTCACTCCTTCGCGTTACCCAATGCATTGGAGAGCTATATCGGGCTCACCCGCCCTTAGTTTATCACGGAACCACCCATCTTCATAATAATGCCCAAGAACCTCATCATAATCGTATCACATAAAACATGCATAAGGGAAACATAACATTTCCACCTTTCAATCACAAGATATCAATACAACACATTGATATAAAAACATTATAAAAACCATTTTCAATACCAAAACAAAAGAAAAGTAAAACATGGTATTTATTTTTCTTTAAAAAAAGGTATGGCTTGTAGAGGAAGCCGAAACTCAAATAATGGTCACAGCGGCGGAGAAGTCATTATCGCCACATACGTATGAAAAAAACTTTCCCTTTTGTCGTTTAGTAATACACTTCGTATAAAAAAGATTCCTTTTTGATAAACGTAAAAGTCAAATGGGTTTATACACCGTATAAAAGAAGGTTGTGTATAAAACAAAATATGCCTCAATGAAATGAGATTGAGACGAAGTCCCATACAAAGACAGTATCCTTAGTTTAAGGATAAATCAATTACATAATTATGTGTGACAAATGAATACACCAAATATAAGTGGATATTAAGTGTAAAATAATCAAAGGTCATTCACACATATTTAAAAGATGACATATTCAATAACTACATGTTGAACCCAAAGAAATCGAAATTGGGTTAAGAAGTTCCCTTGACAGCCTAATAGTGTCACATCAAAAAAAGGGTATCTCATCACTTGTACATAAAATTTACATCAATAAGGATATATGAGAACATATCCCAACATAACAATATGTGAATTAAAAGACCCAACAAAAGAAGTCTTTTAAAAAGAGGAGGGTGAAAGGTTCCCTTACCGACATGGGTATCTTTCGAAACATACTCCCCATGAAAGAAGAACAATACAAAATTGATGTAAATACTCATAAATGAAATAATATTACACAATGAGTAAAATAATGATCAGTAAATACACCAATCAAAGGAAATTGTGGCAAATTTAGCATTAATCTCACAGGAATTAAAGTGAGATGAAAAATCCCTTACGAAATCTCGTCAGCCTAACGACGCCACAAAAAACTTCCAAAAATGGATTGATGAGAGGAAATAGGGTATCTCATCATATAAATATAAATTTTACAGAAAGATGAATACAAAAGAACATCCCCCAACATAACAAAGAGGAGCTTAAAAGAAGTGACATAAAGGAGAGTACTTAAAAAGAAAGAGAGAGGTTGGATCTCTTATGAAAATTCGGCAGCCTAACGGTGCCACTCAAAACATCCAAAATGGATTGATGAGAGAGAATAGGGTCTCTCATCATATGAACATAAAAATTACAGTAAGATTAATATAAAAGAACATCCCAATCACAATAAAGATGAGCTTAGAAGGAATGACATAAAAGAGTGTACTTAAAATGAAAGAGAGGAGTAGGATCCCTTACCTCGGGTCCGACATGACTCAATCGTTCTTTAACGTCCTGAATAATAAACTTGAGTTAATTTCCACTTTATTAAGAACATTTTTATAGTTTATTATTCATTTTATATCACTTATTTCCATGTTATAAACATTATGTAATCATTTAAGTTAATAATGTTTGTTTTGTCGATATTTGGTTCTTTAGTCGAAAGTGGACTTCTTACAATTACATGTTGTTTGTGTGGTCAAATGTTCATTATATATTGAATTACATTCATGATTTGGATATCATATATATCATATATATCCAGAATATACATGTATTTATAATATTACATAATCATTTAGAGGTAAGAAATGAAATGCACCGTTCATGGAGACGGTAAGCCGTACGTACGCATGAACGCTACTTTCATTTCTATTTCATATTTTTATGGAATAGAATAATAATGATATAGAGGTATATTATAATTATAGTATAACATCATATATAATAACTTAAAATCCATCCTCTATACGTCCCACATATGGCATTAACGAATCACATCACTTTGAGGGGGCGGTAGTCCGCACTTCCTTAAATGAAGATATCGCATTTACCCATAATGGAAACCATAAAGGTATGCCCAAAATGAAAAATACAGAAGCTTAAGGAGAACATAAACATATTATATATCATATGTAAATATAGTGTCATTTTAATGGCCACCTTTGAAGGTGTTAAAAGAATGTTGAACAATCATCATTTCGGGAGGCCGAAATTCACCATCCACGGAAACAGTATGTTCTTTAACCATTAGATGTAGGTGTGTGAAATTGTAGCTCGAATCCTTTTTATAATAAATTCCTAGTATATTGATGATACTGGAGTTGGTACAAAAGAAATTAATAAAAAGATTTTAGGGGGTTGGAGAAGCAAAATAAAACAAAAGGACTCAAGTGAAGACATTACCTTAAAATCGGGTAACTCCCTTTGGTTTGAGCTCAAAGACTTCCTTGAGAAAACTTCTGCCCAAAGTGAGGCTTCAAGGAGTAAGAGAGTAAAGTTTAGAGATAAAATGGGTAGGGGTTGGCCGAGCCAAAAGATTTGGGAGTGTGTGTAAGGAGGTAAAGGTGGGGGCCTTTTATAAGAGGAGAGGAGGGACACTCTTGGAAGGTAAAGAAAAGTCACTTTATTTTAAAATGGTATTCAGATTTAAGTGGTCCCATATTGATTTGTTTATAGGATAAGGTGATAAGGGTTTGAAATCCACTCATCCAATAGGTTTTGGACATGTTTAGGTCTTAGATATTACATTATCTTTCCATTTTATTTAAATCGTTAAATAATGAGGTCATTGTTGCATCATCATGATATCATAAATAATTTAATTGATTTAATGTCTAAATATTATAAATCAAACACTATGATGTGGGAAATCGTTTTATCTTTCCAATGAATATTTATAGTAAAAAATCTGATTTGTATAACCCCATGTAAAAATTGTTTTTGTAAAACATTTCATGTTTGTCTCATTTTTTACTTTAACTTTAAATAAAAAGATATTAATGTCATTTTCCAACCAAAGTGGCTTCATGGGGTCCCCAAGTTGACCCATGGGTTGTCTTGGTCGTCCATGACACATCCATTGAGGTTAGTACATGTTTAAAGTTCATTTAATATTATTAAAACATTATTTTTACCATAAACTACACTAATTACCTCTAATCGCGATTAAAAACTTAATAAGTTACAATTCACCAAAAAATTATTTTTATCCCATTGAACCACATTTTACTTCTTAATGACAACCATGTATATTGGATTTTTTAAATTCAAAACACAAAGATGGAAAAATTTCATTTAAATGGAAAAATCAGTTTTTATAAGTACCACTTAGTGGTTTCACTATTCATCAAAAATTGAAGTTTTTCAGAAAAATCCCAAAAAATCACCCTAAGCTATATTTGTTATTCCAAATTCAAAAATGAACTCTATTTTACAAAATTAAAATCATATAAGACACATTAATTAATTTAATAATTAATTCCCATTGTCAGAGCAAATAGCGTGTTTTTATGAAACAATATGTATCAAAAGATTGACACTAGTTTAAGTCTGATTTCAAAGTGAAATTAATTCCAACGACCACTATTGGATTTAATGGTAAAAATATATTCTAATTTCACTTTAAAACCAATTAAAAATATAATCTAATCATATAAATAAATTATATTAAAAAGGGGTTTTGAATTAAAATACAACATTTTACATTATTCATTAAAAAATGAACTTTATCAGAAAGATACCAAAAATTTACACAAAGTAAATTTTGATGTCCCAATTCTTAAGAAGAGTTTTATTTGGTCCAAAAGGATGTAAAAGAGTGAACAAAACTATATTTAATGACGGTTCTCCATCAAGAGGCAATAAGTGAACCTTTAGTGAAAACTAGGGCATATACGCCTAAAATTGAATTCTTTCCGTATTTTATGCCCTTATCTTTTATTGGATAAATGTAAAAACATTTAAAAACATATATTATCATATTTTAGTTATTTCTATCCATTACTGCAAATACAGTGACTACATGTTAACTACCATTTAAAATAATATTATTTTATTATTAGAGTGCAACGTAAGATTCCCAAGAAACTCGTTGTTGCGTGTTGGGTACGCCATCGAGCATAGCATC
The DNA here is from genome assembly GCA_963277665.1 of Viscum album. Classification (NCBI taxonomy): domain Eukaryota; kingdom Viridiplantae; phylum Streptophyta; class Magnoliopsida; order Santalales; family Viscaceae; genus Viscum; species Viscum album. Next base: position 224,583,106 of record OY728131.1, on the reverse strand, counting down.
CCCTTTAAAGTCATATTAATATTTTATTCACAAATATGGATAAATATGAAAATGTAATATTCTTTATTTACCTGGGGTGTTACATTCATGGAATATTAAGATGGTGAAATGTAATAATGAAATGGTGGAAGTGGTATTCTTTTATAAGGGACGAAAAGGGGTCTTTAATAAACACTCATCATTTTTCAATTACGCCAATACACACATCCAGAGTAAATTGATAAAATGTAGAAATACACGTGATTTAGGACAATATAATTTTGAATATATACTCATCCATTAATTTTGAGACATGTTAATGGTGATTTAAGGCAATTATTTTTTACTTCTAATATTTTACACAAATAAACTTTTACTATGGTACCCATTCTTATCAAAGTAATTTTATATCATATAAAATATTAAAAAAATCACATTATAACTAATTTTTATGTTTTTAAAATAAATTTAATCTCTATTATATCCAATTAAATTTCTCATCAAGATAAAATAAAATTTTAATTTATAATAGATTAAATATAAAAGAGATGTTTGGGAGAAAAATGTGTTTTTACCATTAAGTAATATTAAAATATTTAATATCAACTTACCACTAACTAGTTGTGAATATTTATATATATGTGTGTCATAATAATAATAAAGACATACATTATTATTTATTTATATAATTTTTTATATAAATATTACTCATCATCATTAAAACAATTTAGAAGTAACCATTTTACAGTTAACATTGAAATTTTAATTAAAAAAGGTAATCTACTTTCCAATACTAAAAATAAAATTGTAATTATTAAATAATATTAAAATTATAATATCAAAAATTTGATAAAATTTAACAAACTAAATTTCTACAATTAGGAAAATTAATTTTAATTTTAGCACATATAACTCATAAAACCTCGTTTGTAAAGAAAGTTTATTTTTATGTATAATATATATATATAGAAAGAAACTGTCAATATTATTAATTATAATGATATTAAAATTATTAATATTTTTCAAATAAGAGTTTGGTGACATTAATTTTATTTCAAAACCAAATTTCACCATGAATAAATTAAATTAAAGAAACATATGAAATTAGTTTCTAAAAAATGTTACTTTATTTTCTAAAATAATTTTCATGAGTTTTAGAAATTTAAAATAATATTTTCAAATTATTTATTTTAATTTATAAATATATATTTTTTTTATCAAAATATATTTCAATAACTTTTAATCAATATGAAATTGATGGTATATAAAAATCAATATTTATCATTATTCACGCAAAACAAATTATTTCAGAAAAATCCCAAAAAATATTCCTATGATAATATTGTTATTATAAATCAAAAAAAGATGTTTAGTTTTTCTAAATTTATATTATAGAATTAATAAAGTAAATTTTTTAATTAAATAATAAAATTTAGTAAAAAATATTTTTTATTACAATAGGACATTTTAATATATTAACTATTCCTATTCATGTTTCACATATTTTACAGAAAAAATAGTGATAACAAATTTTTAACATAAAACAAAATGTATAAAATTTAATCATATATTTCATGAAATATAAATTCACATCTCGTTGAATTAATTTTATATAAAATAAAAAAATATTTTACTAGTCATTTAAGGTCAACTAATTGAATTTAATTTATATTATAATTTATTTTGATTTAATTTATAAATATATTTCATAAATCGATTACTAATATTCATTCCAACTAATTCAATGGATAGGTTTTAATAGTAATAATTAAATAAATTTATTTAATCTAAATATATTATGGTTTCATTTATATTCTTGTGGCATGTGGAGAAAGATATCAAACCCATTCATATGTTAAAAGGTAATCATTTATTACGATCTCGAGGTGATAAATTCCCCCAAAATAAATTGCATGTCCACATTTTTAATTATTACTCACTAATCATAGTAGGAGAGTGTATCCTTAATATATTCATCATTGATGGTATAACCTCTAATATAACATCTAGTATAGTATCCTAGGATAAATCATGTTACTTATGTTTCATCAAACAACATATTTGTAGTGAATCGTAATTTTCCAAATATTACATTCGAATATTTTATGCATTATTTTTTGTGCCAAATGCTTATAAAATATGATATTTTGGGGCTTTATCTGATAATAATTAAATTTTGAAATATATTAAATATATTAATTATCATAAATTCACTTTTTATAGAAAATTTTAATAAATTATTAATAGAGAATGAGATCAAAAATTTGATATTTTTATTGATAAAAATGTTATATTTATCCTAGGTATGTCATAAACTTTGCTAGTAGTGGAAATTTGTTAAAAATCCATCAAAGGTATAAATAATTAAATAAATTAAAGAATTTATTTTTTTTATTATGTTTATGTGGTGACCTATATTTCCATTACAAATGTGTTTTCATTAGGAGATTTCAGGGTTTCTAATGTGACCCGGGATACCTATAGAACAATTGGAGGAATGAAATCTAGTTTGATGACATCAGAATGGTTCAAGATCAAAGATCATTGGTCCCATAGAATTCAAGGATATATCCAATGATAATTTTGTATATTTTTTCTTCATTAGTGATTAATCCTTCTTGTGTTAGGATGTTGTTTTATTTTGATTTCTCTCCATTCAGATAAACCTAATCTGTTTTAGTCACAATCCCCTAATCTATTAGAGGCAGGTTTGGGGTGGCATGCTTAGATTACTATCAGTCCAAGTGGGGACTTGGTGCGCTATATCATGTGACATAACTATCGGGAAAGATATTATAGCATAAATATGACATCATTGCATCATGTATTCAATTTATAAAATTAGTGGAGAAACTATGTATTGGATTCCATCAAACATAGAAATTGAATAATCTAAATTTTCCTATGAACCTTATAGTTATTATATATTATATTGAATTTTGTTTATTATCTGTATGTTCATGAGGTGGATATTTAAAATTGGATTAGACCTTGAACATTACATGTTTAAAAAGAATGTTTTAGGATGGAGAAATTGTAATTGTGAGTTAATTTGATTTAAACCCCCTTCTCAGTGTCACCTTGTAGTGTAATTAGACATATATACTTCACCAAATAAACATATCTCATAAAAATACTTGATCTAATAATTGATTAGTTTAGATGAATTATTTAAAATAAATAATTAAATTATATTTGAAAATACCAATTCCCCTTTTGTCTATAAGTTTCATAATGGTGATCAACTTTAATCCAACCAAAAATGGATATTTTATTAGAGTAAATTATGAAGCATTCCAAAAAAACTCTATCCTTGCTGAAAAATATTATTTTTATAGAGAAAGTATTTTAATTGACTAATTTTATTCATAAAAATGCTAGGTATCATTTATTTTAGACAATAATTACCATTCATGAATCAATTTTATCCGTATAAAATATATAAATAAGATAGTTTTTGTTACATCATACCGCTACTCATTTCCTTGAGACGATGTATAATTTTTAGTTAGAATTATGAGATATCCACAAGATGCAAAAAGATGGAAATAAATGCAATGGGATTCAATAAAATTGGGTGTTATTTCCCATTTATAAAATAAAACAACCACTACAAAGAAACTCAGAACCAAACCAAAAAAGGATTCCTCATAACAATGTAATAAAACTCTATTTAAAAACAAAAAAAACGACACCAAACTACCCCATAACCAAAATCAGAGTACCAAAGAGGAAGAATAAATTAAGAAAAATCCAAGAATCCAAAGTCATAAATCCACAGCTCTCAACATGCTCCAACTCCTCAATATATAACCAAGTTTCATGACGCGCCACTAAAGATGTGTGACAGTTTTCATTTACCTATGTATCGGTAAAAAATATCTGAAAAGCACTAAAGTCATAAATTAGGGATGAGTAACAAAACTCAATAGGTTTTCCCCAAATTACTTCCCTACTCACACCACTAGAATAGAACATATTAGAATGTTTTTTATAAAATAAATTATATAAAAAAAATAAAAAATAGTTTATATTAGAATATAACACAATTACAATACCAAAAAAGATTTTCACAACCATGGAACATAATAAAGAAAATGAAACAACCATACTTTATCCATTTCAAAATCCAGTTTAGATTACCCATTCTATGATTCACACACATACACCCAAATATTTATGATTCACTGACCGTTCCATACACATGAGTGGTTTTTCATCCATCCACTAAGTCATCAAAAAGTGGAAAACATTTTATTCCCTAATGAAACACACCCATTATCCTCAGTCACATCCCTTTTTTACCCTAATGGTACATGCCCATTATTCGAGGTCATATCGAAATCATGAACTACCACCAAGCCATTTATTCCAAAACCATTCCTAAATAACAATTTCTATAAATTTTAATAATAAATAATTTTTATTGAAAACCATTCAACAAAAACTTTTCTCCTGAATTAAAGAAGTCCAAATTTTAAAATAAATATTTAAAAAATCATAATAAAAGAACATTGTACAAAAACCAATTTACACAATCCACAAACCATCACTAATGGGTTCTTCTATTATTATTTCCAAAAAAATCACAATCAAATTCCAAATAATAAATTAATTTGAAATTAATCCAAAAAATTCTAAGAAGATGAGTTATTAGTGAAACAAACTACCTCATAAATTATGGAAAACATGATTAACTAAACAAATTCATCAAAAAACTGGGTTTATTGTCCAAAATCTTACCTTAGATTACTTTATGTAACATAAACACTACAATGTATCATCATGATTGGCATCAAACATCATAGATCTGTCACCAATGTAATAGATCAAGGTTTTCGAGAGAGGGAGAGTGATAAGGAATGTATATTTAAAAAAATCTACCTCAAATGAAGTCTAACCAGTGTAATGAATCTTCAAAACACAAACAATTGCCTTCAGATTTCTTCTGGTTCAATGGAGAGAGAATCTACAACCATTGGGAGGATGAAAAACTGACATAGGGTCAAAATTTTGAAAAATAATAGGCTTAGAGGTGAAAATGAGGGAGAAGTTTTTTTGGGATCTCAAATTTAAACCAAGCATATTTATTTTCTCAATTAAGAAAATCATGTGCTAACCATGAACCAAATTATACCTCATAGAGCACCATTCATATTTGTCCTACATGGTTAAAAAACCATGTACCTTCCATGATAATGACCTCTTCCAAATTTACGTGGTAACTCCTTGGTGATCATACGGTTTTCTCAAATCGTGCACCATACCGTGCACTTTCCCAGAAGTATTTGTTTCCTTATGCCCTATTTTTGGTAGGAGTTTCATGGTTTCCGCTGACCATGCTCAAACCATGATAATTTATAAAAGACCCAAAAAATTCCAAAAGTTCTCCAAACACTCCCCAATATCACCCATAAACTTTACATATGTAAAAATAATAATGAAAGGGTTACATACAATATTTTCGGAGTGCTACATTCTCTCCAAAATTGGCATTTCCATCTCCAAAAAGTTGATAACCGACATTTCCATGAAATATTTTTGGCCATTTCTAAACCATTTATTTATCCCATTCCCATGTCTCTTCCTGAATTCAACAATTTTTTCAAAAACCCTCAGAAGACCGATGATTTTCCCCTGAATTAATTTCAATTACCTATCCAAAATATGCAATAGGCTATTCACTAACTACGCCTCCAGATTTAGGTCAATGTTATCCAAAAAATCACATGTTTTGGATTAGGCTGATACTTTTTTTTAAAGAGATACATGAAATAAATTATGTAATTAATTTAACCATGTGAAAAATACAACCGATCATCCACCTCACCAAACCATTCACATTTCTCAAAAGGGCATGTGTATCGAGGAGATCACTTTCCCTTCATCCCAAAACAACAATGCCCAAGCCATCGAGAGATTATCAAGAACACAGGAGTAGTCACCCAGATTGAAAATGACCATGAAAAATGATATTCATATGATATTTGACATTTATGGGTCATCCCCATACTTTTCCAAATTAACTGAATTTTCTTTGTTGTCTCTATGACAAGGCTCATCCCAAACATTGAAGTCTCACCTGTTTCCACCCAAAAAAAGTGTTGAATGATAAGGAACCCTATAAAATAATTCAATATTATCCATATGTATTGGGGGCTGATAACATTTGTTCTACGAGAAATCCACTAACGGTATTTAGACCTCCCACAAATCAAAAAAATTCATTACCCAAGACCGTAGAGTGTCTTTCATTTTTTTTATCATTCTTTCATATTGTCCATCCATCTATGGATGATATTCCATACTTATGGTCAACTGAGTCAAATAGGACTACTTCATAGACTTCCAAAAATGAGACATAAAACTCAGATCTTGGTCTGATACTATCAAAACATGAAGCCATTTCTCTTTACAAATTATTAGATGTATAATTTAACAAATCCTTCAATATATGATATTCATGAATAGGGATGAAATGACAGGAATTTGTGTTCCAATCCACTATCACCAAAATATTATTGTGTTTATAAACTATTCTAAGAAGTCATGCTTCAATATCCCTAGTTATCTTCTCCCATTTAAATATTTAAATAATTAAATATTACAACATAACTGTTGTTCACAGATTCTCTTCCTTAACATGTTGATTTGTTAAGAATATCACAAAAAACTTACCCGTCGTGCTTTTAATGCAAGACCACCAAAATAGTGCTTTAAATGGATTATAAATATTCTGTATTCCCAGATAGAAATCCCATCTCTAATGGTGGTATGTTTGAAGAAGTTGATCCTAACAAGCCATAGGAATGACCTTCCAATTTTGAAACCACAAAACGAAACTCCCATCCAACTTATATCCCTAAATGGTCTCCCCAACATTGTGTTATGACCTCATCACAACATATTATAAATAAAACATCAATTTCTATATAAATATGTCCATAAAATTATAAACAAATGAAATTGGGATGAAAACCACAAATTCACCTTAGTTATCACATTCCATGTGCATGTTGGGTATCACCAACATGAAATACCATTGATATAAAGCTTATTTTTTCCAAATAAGCAAATGAAATTCTACTTAAATCATCTAATACTAAATTTTTTTACCCTAGTTATACAATAAGTAATCATAAAACTTTTTTATATTCTCTACCCATCTTATTTTTCTCGGATTCAAATCCCCTTGTGAGATAATATGTTTTGAGATCTTATGATCCACAATAGTATAAATATCTCCCCAAATTCCTAATGACTTAAAGTATTCAAATCATTGAATATAAAAAAAATCCAAATCTTGTGTTGTGTAATTATTATAATAAAACCATATTTATCAAATTCCATAAGCCAGCACATCATATCCCTGCATGAAAACACATCCCAAACTAGATTGTGAAACAACACAATACACCATGTAACATTGCCCGGATTCCAACAATATCAATATTTTTGTGGATTTAAGGTAAATATTTACCTCTTGAAAAGAATTATTAAATTCTTCCTTGCATTGAAATGGTTTTTTTAAAACTATTATTGGTGAAATAGGTCATGAATATTCCTTAACAATGCATCAGTAATGACTTACTAGACCAAGGAAAATGCATACCATGAAGACATTATTTAGTGGTTGAAAAGATATAAAAACCTATATATTTTATGGATCCAAATAAACAAATATTTTGAATATTACATGGACAAGGAATCATATCTCAAGTCTCCAAGAGTCACACTTTGATAATTTGGCATACAGACGATGATATCGCACAATTCCCAACACTTTCACCAAGTGATGCTCATTCTCATCCATTTTCCTTGAGTACACCTATATTTCCTCCAAAAAACACCATAAAATACTACATATGTCTCCCAATTATCTGATTCATCAATTCCACAATGATTACTAGTGCATTCGTAAGACCAAAAAGAATAACAACATAGTCATAATGGGCATATCTACTCTAAAAGTTTCCTTTTGTATATTCTCCTTCAAAACCCAAAATTACTGATATCCTAATCGCATGACAATATTATAGAACCAATGATATTCCATAAATTTGAAGAAAAAATCATCAATTTATGTAAGTGAAGATATATTCATTATCATAACTTTATTAATTTTACGATAATTGACACATAGAAGAGGATTTCCATCCACCATATTGACAAACAAGCTGGGTGCTTCCCTTAGATACGTTCTAGGAAGAATGAACCCTTTTCTATCTAGCTCTTTGAACTAAACCTTCAATTCCCATAAATCAATTCATACTACATAATAATATACAAGTAAAAATTGATTGACCCTGGAACGGGATCAATAGTAAACTATGATTATCTTATGGGTGGAAACATGAAGATTTGTTTTGAGGAGAACATCTTGAAACTAATGAAAAACTGCTATAAAACATCCATTGTAAATTTTATGCATCGATTCCTAAGTATATACTATCAAATGATAATATATCATTCCAAATCATTGTTCTAACAAGCCTGTTTCACCTACCTTTCCATTTCGGTCTCCTTTAAAGAGATGTTCGATGGCATCATCAATCTAAAACTAACCCATTTGGTATTACCATCGATGTGAGTTTTGAACATTTTCAACGAATATATTCCAAGGATTATGTCATAGAAATATATCTCAATAAAAAAAATCCTATATAATCTCATTTCATCAAAAGTTATAGAACATGCTTTACACATAGAGGCCTAACGAATTCTTTGACCAAGAGGAGTTTTCAGTTTTAAAACAGAAGGCATCGTCTCAACATTTAAACACTTAAGGGTAATATAAAAAGATGTAGTAAATGAAAGAGACAGAACCATATCAAAAAAATATTTCATAAAGTTATAATTCAAATGAATTATACCTCTCACCTTTGATTTCCCAGATCAATAATCCACAACCACTTGCTCATCCCCATATAGTTGTTTACTCGGTGCACTCTGATCTTTATTTCCCCATTTAGATTTACAATTTTGACCAGTTTATGTATTTATAGAATCACTATGGAAAGATTTATTATTATAGTAGGATTTATTATGATTCCCTCATCCCATTTAAGAAAATGATGTCTATGACACATGAGAAGTTTCTTGAACACTCGAAATTGAAGCACTGCGATAATAGTGCTCCACATTCCCCATTTGGATGCAATATTTCTATTCTCTAGGTGGTTTTATACACTCGTACTTCATGAGTTCAAAATATCCACATTGGAAATATTCATCGTTTTTTATAGGACATAGAGGAAGATTCAATGACCCAACTGTCTGATTCAAGGTGATCCTTGTACCTTGGGAATATGTGTTACTATTATAAATTCTCTCCTAGTTTGAGTTTCCACCATATCCCATAGGTATAAACATACTTCCTTCACCAATAGCTCTTGAGATGTCATGTTCATCTACTTATTATCTATTAAAAATCATTATATAATCTCTTATATAGAGCTTATAAATCTTTGAGATTATTTCCTACATCAACCCTTATTCAAACACGCAAGCCTTAAAGGATTTACTAGAATAAAATTAGGTGATAAGTGGGAAAATTTAATTAATTAAATTTTATAATATTTAATAGAGAGGTTCTATTGATTAAAGCTGAAATTTTTATTGTTCTTTTAGTCATGAACATATGATGATATAATTGTTTGTAAAAAAAATTCTTAAAAATATTCTCATGCAATGGCATGGCCTAATTTATCTTGAATTAAAAAAAATCCCAAAAATGGAGTGCAGGATCCTCCAATATATAAGTCCACAACATTACTTTTAGGTATTCAAGTGTGCAAGGGAAATTATAGATTTGATCAATACTATTTATCCACATCCTTTCCTTCTCTAGTAATATATCACCTCGAATGTTTAGTTGATTATGCTTTTGGATCTAGACGGAATAATCCCTGTGACTTGGTTCATCCATCATGTTCCCTCTATCTATATTTTAAAAATCTAGGACAATACTTTGAACCAGTTGTTGGTTCCTCTATGGTTTAGGTGCAACCACATTTTCACTAGTTTCTTTTGGTTGGTTTCTTTTATGCCTACTAGGTTCCATTTTCTAAAAACATAAAAAACTCCATAAGTCCCAATCATTAGCAACTAAAGGCTCAATTATTTCATGTTCTACAAAATCCCAACTGTCACAAAAATGCTTTCCTAAAATTCACAATAACCTTTTTCATCCCATTTTTGGAAATTACACCATAATTTTGGAAATAAAAATATTTCTATAATACTACAACCATGAACTATTTAAAATATTATATGGTAAAACAATTTCAATATTTTTTAAAAAAAAATACACCAAATCATGGATTGTTACATAAAATAAAATGCGTACTCCTAGTGGGATTTCATTTCTAAAATGGTTGTATGGCTCCTCTCATTAGATTAACCCATGATAAGGAGATTACAAATATTATAAGTATCTAAAAAAATTTATGTGCCCCACTCCCTGCTAATATGAATTTTAGAATAAAAATATTAGGCATGTATTTTTATGCTCTACATTTCGAGTCCCAACAATCCAACTCTTTAACACCATTCCAACATATGGGAAACCATAATGAATTTCAATTCTATGACCGAAAACCAATACCACTTTAATGTTAGGGACCAAACAAGTCTATTCTATTTTCTAAAATGAAATAAGTACTAGATAAGATCGATACAAATTGTAAAATGTCACCCATCCTCATTGTCCTGAAATGATGCAATATTACTATTTGGCCTTATGAAACATCCCCAATTTTCCAATGTCTTTAAATAAATGACAAGGGACTCAATAAAATTGAGGGAAGATTTTCTCTTTCGAATATAAAACAATAATAAAAAAGTAAATCCTAAGCAAATAACTATATCATTCAATACAAATAAAATATATAACTCAATGTAAAAATAATATACAATGATACCAAACTACACCATAACAAATATTAGATTACCAAAGCGGAATACTAAATCAAAAAAACAAAAGACCCCAAAGACACAACTCCACATCTACAAATTTCTCAATTATCAAACTCTATAATCCATGATAATGTATAATGAATAACCACAAAATATGATTGATTCTTTACTATTACTTGTGTATCGATAAACAATATCAACAAAAGAACCAAATTTCCAATGGAGTGAGTAATGAATCTCTATAGGTTTTCCCCAAATGACTTCCCTACTCACACAACTAGGGCACAACTTGTTTGAATGTTTATATAAAATAAGTGAAAATAGATTATATTATAATCTAACACAATTAACATACAAAAATAGTTCTCACAAACCATGGGAATTTTTCATGTAATTAAAACACCCTAACGATAACCATTTCCCATTCTTATTTGGCATACACATTCCATGATTCAAACACAAGCAGCCACACATGAATGCTTCACTGACAGTTCCATACTCATTAGAGGTTTCTCATCCATCTAATAAGTTATAAAAAATGTCTAATATTATTTTTCCTAAATGAAACATACACTTTAACCATGGTCACATCCCTTTTTCCACCCTCGGAGGTGCATGCACCTTATTCATGGTCACTTCAAAAACATGAACTCACACTAACCCAAGTATAAAAAACTATAAAAAACAAATATTTAAATACATTTATATAGTACATATTTTTTATTGAAACCCCTTCCACAAATATTATACCCATAAGTTAAAAAAATACACCTTTTAAAATCAAAATTTTATAATTCATAAACAAATCACTTTACACACAAACAATTTCCACAATCAAAAAACCATCACAAAATAGTGTTTCTACCACAATTTCCAAAACAATTTCACAGAATATTTCATTCATTTAAATCAATATTATAATAATCCATCATTCTCTTAGAATAGGATTCAAGATTGAATCCACCTACCTTTTAGGTTATGGAGAAAATGAAGAATGTGATGGATTATTCCACAAAACATTATTGAATATCTAAAAAACCATCTTAGATATCTTTCCCAAACATTAACACATCATCATGATTGGAATAAAAATCATATATATATCTACAGAGGAGTATATCTTGGATTTAGAGGGAGAGATATAGATAAATAAGTAATGTATATCTAAAAAACTACCACAAATGAAAACTTATCAAGGGAACCAGACATTAACCCAATAAGAATTACCTTCAGATATCAAATAGTTCATATAGGAGAGACACCACAACCATTGGGAGGAAGAAAAAAAATTAGGATACAAAAATAATTAAAAATAGAGTATTACAAGTGAAAAAGTTTGAGATACAATTTTTTATGATGTCATTTTTAAACCATCCATGGTTAGTCACATGGTCTGGAAAACAGTGCAATAAATATGCATCATCCTCTACCTCAAGGAGAAAGATAAATGATTTTCCTACATGGTTAGAAAAACAATGTGACAAAAATGAAAAATACCTTTATCCTGCATCAAACTGTTACTCTTAGGTGGATGAAAAGTTTTTCCAAATAATGCACCTAAACATGCACCATCCCAGAATCATGTATCTCACTAATCACAGTTTCCTGTGGGAGTTTCATAGTTTCATGTAAACATGGTAAAACCGTTGAACAGTATAAAATCTCACAAAAAATTAAAAATGTACCCCAAAGACTGAAAAATATCACCCAAAGACATTAAATAATTTAAAATCATAAGTAAAGGTTTACATTCTAGAATTCAAAAGTGTTATAGTTTCACCATAGACCATTTACACAACTATTTAAGTGAAATGTTAATATATAATATGGATGTAATTAACTACATGATTTCCTTATAGAATAATAAATAGTTTAATCCTAGAATACCCGACCTCCTTATTTATGTGTTCATATTCCACTTGTGCAATCCCCTCATCAAAAATCTCTTTTCCAACTTGAACTGAGGTCTCCCTAAGACCTCAAGCGCACCTCCCAATGTATCAGTTCCAATTGAAAATTTAGAAGAGTCGATAACCAAAGTATAGAGATGATACATTTAGTTTTATAACACATGAATACATATGTATAAGTTAATAAAAACATAAAATTATACTAATTACAAGAAATTAGTGAAATCATAACCATCAATAATAATTAAAATATAACAAGATATAAAAATAAGGAAATTTGAACCTAGCTTACATGAAATATAAAATAGGTACTAACCAATGGGATGGTGAAGTATTGAATAAATAAATTATTTACATAAAATGGACAAAAACTAACACACCTAAAATCCCTCCTCAAGTAAGAATCCCAAAACCCCACTCATCTACTCCAGTGGGATCCCCTATATGACTAACAACATGAAATTGAAACACAAGGGTTTATACAAGAACTAGGATGTCGATGCAGTATATCTGAATAAATCATAAAAGTGTACTACTAAAATTTCCCTCACAAATATTACATCATATATTGTACAAGTATATATAGAAAAATAGACCAAATAATAACATATAACATTTGAACACACCTGTTAGGTCATCATGTACTAACTAGGCCGCCATGAGACCTGACCACTCATGATTAGGAAAATTACAAAAGGATAGTTTATCTTGTACGACTAATCCTAATCATACATTATAACTCAAGTAAAAGTTCCACTACCAAGTCATTATTGATACCATTCCACATAGGTCAAGGTTCTATAATTGAGTATCACTCTAATCACTTAGTGCGTGGTTTAAAAAATCCCCATATGAATTTCTTATCACCCAAATTGAAGTTTCATAAAACGTCTCAACCACTACCATATCTTAATTGTTATAATCTCAAACAATGTCTTTACTAACACCCAATTACTAAGAGTTGGGTCTCATACCTTATCTTGACAAATAACAAGTAACTTTGGGTGGGTTATCATAAACATTATCGAACAATTCCATATCACATGGGGAAATATCTCATGCCAAGTATTAACTAAAACCTTATAACTTAGGTAAATGTCTCATAAAAATATTATTTAAAACCATATCACTTAGAGTATAGTCCTATAATATGTCTTCAAAAAAGGCTTATCACTCACGGTATGGTACAAAAAAATATATTAACAAATTCCCTATCACCCATGGTAATTTCTCACAAAAATTCTTCAATAATATCCTATAATTCAGGAAAGGGTCCCATAACAAATAATCATGGTAGAAATATCCCATATCGAATCTCTCAGGTATCCACTGATCTATCAAACAACTCAAAACCTATACAACCTACCCTAACTGTCATCGTTCTATAAAACCAACAAAAAATAAATTACATCCACACAATATCAAATATTATTCCATTATTTAAACAATAATTTACAAGATAACTCAACCCCCGTTCCTTCCAAGATGAACAGTCTCACTATGACCCTCTCTGTTTAAGAACCACCCAATAGGGATTTCGAAAAAAATATATCAACTCTACTTCTATGACTAGGATATACCTTGTACTCATAAATACATTGGGAACCTCATTAGGTTGTTCATGTTTTATTTGAATACTACTCTTGAAATAATCATACACATTTGAGAAGGGTTTACTCAAATAGATATACCCCAAGGTTGGACACTCAAAATACTGACTAAAACAATTGAAAATATCATTTTTTTAACCTAACTAAACCTCACAGTGCTTTCATTTTTTTCTCTACTCACCATATACTCCAATCTCTCATTCAAGGAGCTCCCTTCTTCAATGATCCCATTACACCCCCTTATAGTCACCATGAATCACAAAACACCCTATATGATGGAGAAATATATCTTATAAAAATTATTGTCACATCCATCTAAATAAAAATATATTACCATGGATCACACAACCCATTCCCAATATTCTATTCCCCTCAATAAATGTTTTTCATTCTCTCATGGCCATTCCCATTTCCCTTCCCTCACTTTTCCTAAGCCTTAACATGGATCTGTGTGTTTCCCATTAGATAATGCCTTAGAATCAATTCAAGTTCCCCAATAAGAATAATTCTATTCTGAATGAAACCAAATTATTTTGAGAAGACCATTTAAGGGGTTTTTATATAAAAATAAAATACCATCTCCTTGGTGGTATAGTCCCCATGTAACTCTCGAACCTTCACACCAACCATAACATACACAAATAACTCCTAGATAGATTTACCCAAGCACGTCCTAGCTCTCCAATCCAAATTGGCCCACTTCCATTCTCTAAAACATGAAACCCTATTGCACAAAAATTTGAACTTTCATACACCACATAAAGATAATTAATAAAGGAACCCACTATCTTGGAAAAAGTTTCCATCTTTAAGTCTATTATCCCAAAAACATCAAATCATAGAAAAAGAATTATCATTCTCTGGATTTTCAAGCATTTTAATAATACTGAAACCCCAAAAAATGAAGCATGGAAGTTTCATTCCATTAATTTGTCTTTAGTACAACAAAAATCCCCATTAATTGATACCAAATTGATCATTAATTCTAATCCAATTTGAGGGAAAATCTAGGAAAATTATGTTATTGACATACATCCATTAAAAAAGTGATTAATTTACATAATACCCCATAATTTTACATATTTTATACATTGAACTATATATAATTGTACATTAATGATGAATCCACCGTTCTATGCGAGAATATTCTCTAAATTCCTAGTGGAATCGTCTCTAAATCCCTAGGTAGAAATAAAAAAAATTGTAGAGGAACTAAAAAGTGAAATAGAGGAATGAGAGGGAGAATTTTCCTATCTCTGATACATAGAATCATCCCATGATCATTAAAAAAACCATTGGGTAACCATTGGGGTTTAATGGGGAGAAACTAGGGGAAATGAATGACAATGATCTCGTCATATGCATATCTTTGACTAAAAAAATAGGGTGACCCAAAAATAATGTATCGAACCCCACATAAGAAATTTCACAAGTACCTTATCAGTTACCCAATGCACCTAGATTTGGTACCTTTTGGAATACTGGCATGCTGATAAAGATTCTCTGGACAGTATATAATGCATCAAGGGTATATTCTCTAATAGACTTTTCACTAGGTAAATGGTGAAATTCACTATGTAATCGGTGGATTCCTAGTTTCTACCTATATTATTAGGTCTACTGACCATTTTATAATCCAGAAATAATTCCCAAAAACCCTTTAACTCATTTAAAAATAATATCCTAATTTCTTCCTAATTGACAGAAACAAAATATAAATTATTATTCTAAAAGAAACACTAGTTTGGGATGAAAAATTCAAATTCGCTATAAATTCACAAACATGTAATAACTTTAGTTATTAAAAACTCTCCATTATAGGAATTTTTATCACTCAGAATTATTCATAATTATTCACTAACATTGTATATAACCATTATAGTCCAATACCAATACATGTTCATTATATTTCCTTTCCATATTCCAACTTCATAGATGCATGATCATGCCCCACTAGTAATTCCAAAAATATTCACAGTCCAACTCTAAACACATATCAATAATCATTTGAATGATGTATCCCATATAAAATCATCTTTATCAAACCCTATTATACTTGAAACCACTATTTTGATCCTTTTTGTACAAATTTGTTTCAAAAAAAACACCTGACCACCTAGATACCAACTACTTATTCATAGAGTGTTGCCTCCTTAGAATTATATCCTAAAATACATAATCCATAAATTGAATATACATAAAAAATTTCTTCATCATTTTATTAATTCTATTATGGTACCTTGTAAAATAGATAAAATATAAAATTAATATAATCTAGAAACAAGATATGATTAATAAATCTCAATCCCCAGTATTAATTAATTTAATGATATATAAAGTTTTGATTTAATTTCATGAAACATGACATTGACCACCATACACCTGATATATGTATCACACCCCAAATTATTAATTTTTTTATTCCCATCATTGTATTATTATTTATAATTTTATCCCATAGACACTATCTCATGAATAATTGTACCCCCCTAATAGGATATACTCCTACATGGACCATGTTTGATAAAACCCATTAATCGCTACCCATGAATATGAATTATAGATCCAATATCATCAAGAATCCTCAAATATCACTTTCTTCATTTTACCAACTCTTGGTCATTAACTATAAATGGTAACACATTTTTGTCCCAAAAAATGTCAAAACCCCATAAAACCCAATTCAAACTCATCCTATAAACCCTCAAACTCTATTTCACATCATTCCAAGAACACATGGTGCTAGAAAAATCTCTCCTATAAAAATCCTATAAATAACTTCCTATGTTAAAAAATATCTCCCAATAAGATATTCCCTAAATAGTTTCAATATATCCCAACATAGATTCACCTACCACCCAATAAAAAATATTCTATAATCCTAGGAGCATTTGGAACGATACTCATAAGAAATTATGAAATAAACCAAAATCATTATCTCTTCAAGAACCCACTACCAAGTGTTTTGAATATTTAAAATATTCCCACTATAGGATATTTTATCCATATAACTTCATATTTATGATGTTCCATAACTTCTTTCACTACCTTAAGAGAAACATCCAACTAGGAATTATATTCCAATGATATGTTACATATATAAAGTTCATATACATTGACCTATCCATTTATCCTTATAAAATAATCCATGTAATATCCTGATGTCATCAAAACATTACATATAAAACCCATTATAATTTCTAACATAATTTTCCAAGTATGTTAAATCTTCTCACTACACAACAAATTATGCCTTCAATCAGGTTACATTCACTATGTGGGAAAAAATGCTCTGACATCATGTAAAACTCAACACATTTTTTCAAATAAGAACCACAATCCAGTCTATACAAATTTTCCATTACATATCTATCATGAATTTTCAATAAAGCCTCCATTAAAACTCAATAAACAGAAAACTAGTGAAAGAAAACATATTTGATACCGCACTAATCGAGAATCGCTCCAACATCAAATCAGCTTTCTATTATTCTCTATGTCTAGGAGGGATAATATGATAATCCTAGTACCACATACAATAAAAAACTAGTTACCCCCTAGAAAGGGGAAAGAAGAAACTCCCTTATGGAATATGTCTGACTTCTTAACTAACAACACACTATACCACCACCTCTTTTGTCATTGAATGTTAATACACATGAGTAACACCTTATCATTCCCAAAATATTCCAAAACATCCTAACCACTAAAAGGTCCAGAGACAACCATCATATCACAGATTAAAATTACACTAGAAAAGGTATCTCATCTACTAAAAATAAAAAATGGAATCTCACACTCAGAACTACCCATTGTAAGTTCATCTTCTACCCAGAGCATGACTGCAATAATATCACTATAGGAACATAGGAAATCCCCACAATGTTTGAACATAATCATGTCTCCAAAATAGGTTATTTGGGAAAATGATAAATAGAATTTTATTTATGATTAAATTAATTGGAACCTCTTTCATAAATAATTTTTCTAGTACATTTATTTCTTGAGAACCATTTTTAAAAATATTTCACAGCCACAATAAGTCATTAAAATTCTCAGGATACATACATGTTTAAAAATAATACAAGACACAAGCCTCTTTACACCATGTGAAAAGTGTAAAATAAGTAATCAATAACCAAAAAATTGGATGAGACAAATAAAATAACTCAATTGTAATAAATCAAAAACAATATAAATAGTTCAAAACTATGGTCACTGAATACACTCATACAAGCCACCCAATTTTCCAGTGCTTCAAAAAAAATTGAGAGTTTATAAAAATTTTGGGGATAGTATAAAATTGGTATCAACACCCAAAATAACATATAAACTCATAAAAAAGTTTAAATCAGCATTAGCTCAGTCATTCACATATTAAGGACAACTATCATTAAAAAAGGCAATGACATGAAATCATAATAATTGGACCCATTCTCAACAAAAAACAATCGTAAATAGTTACCACCCATTGGTCCATTGTTATACCTAATAAATTGACAAAAAACTATAGTAGAATCTAACATAAAACTCTAATTCCAACATTTTTTATTTACATCCTAAACAATACCTAACTACTATAGGTAAAACCTTCATATAACCTACTACCAAAAATTAAATCATAAGGGTTTACACACCCACCAGGGTACCCATGTAGGCTGTGAACATAAAACTCAATATAGAACCACCAAAAAATACCTTATATAAACTATGATATATAAGTGTATGTATGTATATGAAGATAATACATGTAGTAAAATAAACATGAAATATCATATTCTAATTCCTTGATTGAAAACTAGGCCGCAAAGAAACATGTAGCCCATTTTCTTTGGACAATGTTTGAAAGAAAGGGTATCTTGTAGCATTGTTCATGAACAAAACTCTATCAAATAGGGTAAGGATAAAACAAATTTTTTAATGTTTTATTTAAAATTAATGATATATTTTTACCTCATTGTACTATATGCATTTTTTGGGAAAATATTGCATTTTATCATTCATTTAGAAATTTTAATGAAAACTACAGTTTTCACCCTATAATGTACACTGTGATATTTTGGAAAAAACTATTTTTTGTGTATTTTTTGGAATTATAATAATAAAAAAGTATTTTAAAATTAATGGTAAAAAGTTAATTTCTTCCACTCATTATATATCACATATTTGACGTTAAAAAATGTCACGTGATGAAAAATATGGGATGAACTCATCAACATCAACACCACATCACCATTTGGAAAATATCATCCAAATTAGTTATTAGATTATGTTGGAAAATATAATATAAAAATAATAAGAAATTATATAAAATAATACTTCTCTAAAGATAGTTATTCCATTCATATTGGATGTCACCAAGTCGGTGTGACATGAAATAAAATATTTAGATGATTTTTCTATTTCAAACTTATAACTACTTTTAATGTAGTAAACCCTATCCACTATAATTGTGTAATTTTATCATTTTTAGTGAATAATATTTCAATTATTAGATTTAGGGTATATAAAAAGTGGTTTCACTTAATTTGTATAATAAGTTTAGGCATGAGAGCTTTTGGATCATAAATCCCTTCAACAACCCTTAATATCTATCTTAGAGTTGTAAACTATTTTCCTTTAACAAACATATATGTTTTTCATTCATTACACTTATTTTATTATAGTTTGTTTATTATTTATGTTTATTCATTGGTCCATAAATATCTAGTAAAATCATTATTGCGTTATACCCTTTCTGTACCTTTGTATTTGGAATACGTTACTATGATGACTACTACACCCATTGAAGTGTAGTTTTTCTTATAATTGATCTAATTGTTACCACTTTAATTATTTGTTATTATAATTATTATTTAAATGTGAATAAATATATTCTATGAATTTTTTTTAATTTAAAATAATTCAAATTAAAAATACATTTCATGTGATGTTTAGTAATGTGTGAATTGTGATAATTCAGTCTTAATTGAGAAAAAAACTTAGGATCAATTTCTAGAGTCCAAATATTATCCTTTGTATCCATTAATTGATAATTCAATGTGTAGTTGTGACATAAGTATAAAATTTTCATAATGTTTGTTAGTAATCATAATCATATCAGGGTGCTATGATTTTTCATTTCAATGTTATCCTATGGTTTAATAACTTTTATCTTAGTTGTTGTGTCTATTTCCATAGTGTTTAGTTGATGATAACATAGGGGTTATATTTTAATGTATCTAAATTAAAATGATAATTATTAATGAGTTATTTAACTTGTAGAGTTATATATATTATTCCTTATAAAAAGTTTTCCTAAAAAATTTATTCTCATTGACTTTTATAAAACACATTTATAAAAGAAAAAATAAAATATTATGCCAACATACTTCTTAATATGTTAGAAACATTGAAAAAACATCCCATTATTTTTTGTAGATTATTTATGTTATTTTGGTTTAAAAATACCCTTAATATTTGGATTTATGAATATAATCCTTAGTGAATGACCTTTTTCTATAGACAATCTTTAACCTAATTAGTAAAAACATCATATACTTTGAGAGTGGCCATGAAAATGAATTTTTAATTAGAATTATTAGGTTAAGTTAATTAATTTAACTAATTGTGTTATTTATTTAAAAACATTCTTCATATCCTTGGGAGTATAATGAATAGGAAATTGTGAGGTCAGGTGCACAGTAATGGAAAACATGATAAATGTCTATAACTGATAATTTTTATCATAACATGATCATAAGGGTATCATAAAAAGATTATAAAAATATAAAATAAT
Organism: Viscum album; assembly: GCA_963277665.1. Lineage (NCBI taxonomy): Eukaryota > Viridiplantae > Streptophyta > Magnoliopsida > Santalales > Viscaceae > Viscum > Viscum album. The sequence goes on along the minus strand of OY728131.1, from coordinate 224,561,912 downwards.
ACAAAACTATTCATTTATCCTAATCATGATTCATGGTGTATATATTCATAGTTCATAAGACATTAATATTAATAGAATAAAAATTCACCATCCATTAGAATATAACATAAGCAGTTGATCATGTCTTAAAAGAGTTAAATAACATGTGACATAATTTTAATCATAGTAATAATATTTCATGGATAACATCCTATAAAATTATTTATTACTTTACATATAATCATTATTGAAACGTATGACCTGTTAATTCCAATATCCTTTTTGGATTAACATCTTCCAAGATAAATCTGTCTTCATTACACAAGGCAATGTTGGGATATAGAATTCTAGGACAACCAATCACAAAAACATAATCCATTTATATGTATTTAAAAAGATCATAAAACATTCTCCATGTCATTACACAATAAACTGTTAAAAATAATATAGTTTATAAATATCTCATAATAATAAAAATCATAAACCCATTCATCATGGAAGAATTGAACTATGAAAATAAATGATTTTCATATGAATTTCCACAACATCAAAGACCTTACAAAAAAATAATATGGATGTATATATCTTTATTTGTTCTGAATAATCATCATGGGATTTTGACTCTGATAGAAAACTCCATTAAAATAACATTTAAACAATTTCTCATAAGACTTGAAAATTATAATTTTCTTTTGACATATTTAGAACTAAAGGTTAACAAAATATTTAGAAAATTATTTTCATTAAAATAATACAAGGAAACATATAATGTAAATACCCGTAAAATTTAAGGAAATTTTTTTTTCTTAATTTTCATTAGGATTATACAAGAATGAAGTTTCTGACGACACCTGATTTTGAGGCCCGATCTTCCCGGAATCATGTTTCGATGTTTAGCTTGGGTACGTTCAGTGAACGAACGAGCAGGTTTTCCTAACTTTTGAACCGATGCTCGGAATCGAAATCCAAGGGCACCAATGAAACCACAGCACCAGTAATTGCTTAGGAACACCTTTTTTGGAGTTGCGTTTGCTCGAGTGTGGTTATTTAAAAAAAGGTTAACTAATTAATAAAATAAAATTTGTGCAACAATTTTTATTTAATGTTCTAAGTAGTTTAATCCTACTTATGGATGTTTAGGTGGGACCCACTATATCCTAACCCCTCTTGATAGGATATTAGTGAGGTGGTCCCTACACGAGCACCACCTTTTCAACTTCCTCCAACCCCCATTTTTTTAACACACTCGCACCCCCTTATTAAATGCCATGTCAAATCTTTTAATTAATGAATTGAATTATGTTATTCAATGTAATCAATTCTTGAATTCATTTTGAATTTCGAATTGAATGTTGGATTGTGTGTGTTAATTAAATAGGACAAAGACTTATTTCTTTTAGTTTTATTTCGTTGTGCGAGAAGGTTGGAGATGAATTTCTAAAGCCTTGGAATCTTCATCTTCCTCCTTGAAGAACGCGAAGAACGCACCGTCACCGACGAAGAACACCGGCCTCTGATGAAGGACGACGAATAACGCTGATTCCTCCGAGATCGACGATGCGATGTTGTGTACTGTGATGCTGACTGTCCTCTTCTCCATGACGTCGTGTACCGTGACGCCGTTTACCACGATGCTAAAGATTATCCTTCCTCGACACCATCTTCTACGACGTCCCTTTCCCGCGATAAACCTCGTTCGACGACTTCATCGAGGTAGGGGTTTGATTTAGTTCATGAATATTCTTTGTCATCCAAACATCTTTTTTTTCTTTAGCCACTTGATATCAGATTAACGGGAGGAGGTCGGACCATATGAACACGGCCGACCCTCCTCCCCCTTTGATGTTGGGTTCATCGTGGCACGATTAAGGGCAGCGCGGTGCAACGACACCGCGCAGAAACAAAGAAGAAGCGCGACGTCGTTGCGCCGCGCCGTTGTGGCCAAACAAAGTCGCGGCGCCGTCGCGCCGCATCGAAGAACCACGAAGAGGCCTCGTCTGGAGCGGGGTCGTGGCGGAGGGGCATGGCGACGTCGCGCTGTGCTAGTCAGACAAGGTCGCGGCTCAAACCCATGATGGTGCAAGGCGGGGCGGCCGAAACCACCGGCCGTCGGCACCTCAGAGGGGCGGGACCGCGAGGTCCCGCGGCGGCAGCACCGGCCGGCCGGACCGGGCCAGCCGTTTCGGAAGGAAGACCGTTGGTCATAACCCCCAGCTGGAAAAGTAGCGGCCCCACATGGGGTCACGGTTCAATCAAGTCGGGGCAGCTGCCCCCCCCCCCCCCCCTCCGCTCAGCTCGGCCAGCACCGAGCTGGCCACACCGGGTCGCGCCCGCGCCAGGCCCACCGGCCGCCTTGGGCCGAACCGGCCGCACTGGGTCGGGCCGCGCCCACCAGGCCGGGCAGAACCGACCGGGCCAGGCCGCGCCCTAATGGGCCGGACCTAGACCCAGTTCAGGTCACCCAGTTCGGGCCGACCCAGGGGGTCTCGGGCCGGGTCGGTCCAGGCCCAAAACCCCCTAAAACCGGACAGGTTTGTTCTTTTGCCCGTATCTTGGGCTACGGATCTCCGATCGACATACCGGCAATTGAGATGTGATCCTTGGATCAAGACGGTCGTTTCTATATATTACACTCAAGGTTTTAGAGAACTTTGTGTATGGCCGGGTTGGTTTGAGTACAAAACCATCCGGGCCCTCGGAGTGGAAACGCTTATAACTTGAGCTCCGGACGTCTGATTGACGTGTCGTCGACTTTGTTGGATTCCTCTTAGTGAGACGGAACTTTTTTCTTACTCCGGTTGAGTTTTTTATGTAGTTGGAGTGTGGTCGGATTGGTTATGACTTAAAAACCAACCGGGCCCCTGGAACCAAAAAGCCAATAACTCTCAGACCGGGAGTCTGATTGACGCGTCGTCTATCATGTTGAGTTCCTCTTGTCAAGACGAAACTTTTAGATACATCAACACCAGACAACATGTCAGTTGATGTATCGACCCCCTTGGCTCATGGAGCAGACCCTCCCGGAATCGAGCATGTTGTGTGCGGGAACCCTAGAGCTGGTTGCGACTGCGACGATGATGAAGACTACGACTACGACAATGATGAAAACTGCACTGAAATCCTTCGTGGGTTCGGCAGTGATGAAGACTGCACTAAAATCCTCCGTGGGTTCGGCAACTATGAAGACTGCACTAAAATCCAACGTGGGTTCGGCAGCAATGAAGACTGCACTGAAATCCTCCGTGGGTTCGACAGTGATGAAGACTGCACTGAAATCCTCCGTGGGTTCGGCAGCGATGAAGACCATACTAAAATCCTTCTTGGGTTCGATGGCGATGACTACTGTTCTTGTATCCTACGTGGGTCTAGCAGTGTTTGACTCTGGTCTTTCTATCCTATATGGTTCTGGCAGAGTAGCTGGTCTGTATCCTATGTGGGTCCGACTGCTTAGCTGGTTTAGTATCCTACGTGGGTCCCAGCTTAGATGAATCAGTGGCTATATCTGATCATATCTATCACCTTATGAAGAAGTAAACCTGTGTGATATGAGTCTTGAATTTCAAAAAATATCTCTGATATGATTGACTTGCTTTGCTATGTGGATTGGGTTGTGTTATCCTTTGTGGACTGCGTTGTACTATCCTATGTGGACGTGATCGAACATGGGCTCGGATGTTGGAGCCGAACTGGAATTGATGACTTAGGTATATGTATGGTCATTTACCTAAGTAGTGTTGGTTGTTACTTCGTGATTTTATCTTTCCTTTGTGGATTATCCTTTGTGGATTCTGGGAGACCTTTGGGGGTCTCAGGGTCCCTACTGAGTAGCGTATACTCACCCCATCACGGGATATGTCCGCACTACGTTGTGTTGGATGCAGACGACAGACAACGTTGATCGTGGTTGAGGTTTTTGGAGCAAGTCGATACCTAGAGGTGGACCACTGGGAGGGACATACACGAAGCGGACGACTGGACCCGAGGAGCTCAGGAGGCTATCTGTACCCACCCTTCAGTTGGGACATCCAGTGGACGGATCGACGTTGCTGCTTTAATTTCAGTTGATGTACTTCTTTCTAGTGGTACCTTACATTCAGTTTGGGTTGGTATTATAGCCCATTTACTTTCTTCACTTACCATTGTACCCAGTTTTACTTAGTGATTACATCTTCTTGCTTACTCTGTGGTGTTTGTTTACATTATAAAGGCAATGCCTTCCCCTTTTTGTCAGCTTTTACGCCTTGGTGCTAGTCGCCAGCCCCTGGCCTATGGGAGGCGGGCTTGGGGTAGTCACAGAACGGGTCCCGATGATGGGTCGTGACAAATTGGTATCAGAGGAGTTCGGTTCTCCCGCAGAACTCAGGACTCTGATCTTTCTTCTATGTGAAGTAATAGTTTTAAGGGTATTGAGTGTGGTTATCTATCCAGGGAGTCTAGTGTTGGTGCGGCGGCTGACGTATCTGTACACCAGGACCCTGACTTCTGATTTCCGACTCAATGCACAAAAACATTGATTGCATGTATGTTTCAAAAGTTTTATTTGTGATTACTTTGTGTTAGCTCACCAGGTATACTGTTTTGACTATGGTGCACCTGTTTCTTTTCAGGATGGCCCCACGACGGCATCCAGCTAGGGTTCCGAGCTTTGTGCGAGACGACAACCCACTGAGCGATGAGGCCTCAGTGGAGGGCCCTTTTTCAGTGGAGGCACCGGCGGTACCACTACCCGTCGAGCCACCAATGCCACCAGCCCCAGCCGTTGAGAGTGCACGTCGGCTTAGTGCACTGCATGAGTTTCAGCGTCAGAGACCGCCCAGGTTCCATGGGGTGACGGACCCTCAGGAAACCGGGGATTGGCTAGAGGATGTGGTTCGAGTGTTCAGGTTAGTGGGGACACCAGCTGACCTCATGGTGATCCTTGCGGTGATCCTCTTGCACGCGGCAATAGGCAGATGGTGGAGCTTGATGCTACAGGTGCACGACGAGGCATCACTCCTCTAGACAGACTTTGAGAGCCTCTTTGGCTCGGAGTTCGTCCCAGCCACCCTCTGTGTGGTGCGCATCCAGGAGCTTCTATAGCAGCGGCAGGGCAACATGATGGTCTCCCAGTACTCGGTGAGATTTACCGATCTCTTGCGCTATTCGACGGACATGGTACGGGACCCATTCTTCCGGGCCCGGACCTTCGAGCAGGGACTGAGGCATGAGATCAGGGCATCAGTGATCTCCCTCAGTATTCCGACACAGGTAGGAGTACTGGAGTCAGCTCTTCTCATAGAGAGCATTCTTCCTGAGCCTACACCAGCAGTGAGACCTACCACAGGGCGGCACGTAGCAGAGTCGTCTGTAGCTAGTTTTCGACGGATGTCATAGGGGTCGAGGCGGAATGGACCGTCAGGCAGACAACCTCAAGACACTGGCTCAGAGGTGCAGGGAACATGGCGTAGAGCCGGCCTTCCGAGGAGCAGGCAGTGCTATGCATGCGGCGGGCAGGGCCACATGGCTCGTGACTGCCCGACCCGCCGTGCAGAGGAGCATCAGACGGTTGAGGGGACACCAAGGAAGAGGTAGAGGGTCGACCGTGGCAGTCCGCTGAGAGTAGGCCGACTAGGCAGGGGAGTTAGCCGAGCAGCAGGTGGTGGGTGACGCTTTGAGGCTTCACCACCACCACCACCATGAGGTCCACGCCGACCACAGGGAACTGGCCGGTAGAGGCAAGCTCAGCTTCAGGCAGCGGAGGCCTATGACCACGGTGCGCCAGAGATGATTCGAGGTAGTATCTATGTCTACTCCACAATTATTGCAGTTCTTATAGACACAGGAGTGAGTCATTATTTTATTTCTGCCTCCCATGTTCGGAGCTCAGAGATTCCGACGGAGCCGTTGGCTCGATCCTTACGGCTAGAGACTCCTACGGGAGTAGACTCGATGATTACACACTGGTGCTGGTAGTGTGAGCTTACTCTAGGAGGTGAGAGCTTCAGCTGGGATCTTTTGGTAGCGGTGTCAAGGCTTTACGACGTCATCTTGGGCATGGATTGGTTATCCACAGTCCATGCTCAGATCGACTATATTAGGCGCAAGGTGCGGTGTGTTCGCACCGATGGGAGCAGGTTCACCTTCACCAGCGAGAAGGGAGCCTTTGCAGCGCAGGATGGACTCACGTAGAGGAGAGGACAGCCCATCCCTCATCAGTTGGCTTGCCTCATCCTTGGAGCAGTTGATGTGCGGAGTCCTAGTTTTCCTGTAGTGGTGGATCAGTATGCGGATGTTTCCCTGACGACGTTCCAGGACTACCTCCTCGCAGAGAGGTAGACTTTTATATTGACCTGTACCCTAGGAAAGCCCCTATATCCACTCCAGCATATCAGATGGACCACGCTGAGCTTCAAGAGCTACGGGTACAGTTGGAGGACTTGCAGGGCAAGGGATTCATCCGAACCAGTGTTTCACCCTGGGCTTCCCGGATATTGTTCGCCAAGAAGGCGGACGGGAGCTTGTGACAGTGTGTCAATTATCGTCGCCTGAACCAGGTGACCATGAGGAACAAGTATATTCTACCGAGTATTGAAGTCCTCTTCGATCATCTCAAGGGGGAATGGTGGTTCTCGAAGATAGACCTGAGGTCAGGCTATCATCAGCTCAGATTTCGAGACGAGGACGTGCAGAAGATGACCTTCAGATGTCGTTATGGCCACTATGAGTTCTTGGTTATGCCTTTCGGCATAACCAATGCTCCAGCAGTGTTCATGGGTCTCAAGAACAAGATCTTTCATCCATGCCTCGATCGATTTTTCATGGTCTTCATTGACGACATATTGATACACTCTACCACTGAGGAGGAGCATGCCTACCACTTGCGGGTCGTACTGGACACACTCCGAGAGAACCAGCTTTATGGAAAGCTCTCAAAGTGTCATTTCTGGATATGTGAGTTCCACTTCTTAGGACACGTCATCTCTGAGGTGGGAGTTGTGGTGGATCTTGTGAAGATCGAGGCAGTGCTAGCTTGGGATCCACCTAGAAGCATGACGGAGGTGCGGAGTTTTATGGGGCTAGCTGGGTACTACCGGAGGTTTGTGCCAGACTTCTCCAGAGTTGCGCCACCACTCTCATCTTTGATGAAGAAGGGGAAACCCTTCTTGTGTTTAGACAGATGTCAGCAGATCTTCCATTAGCTGAGAGAGAGATTGACCAGTGCACCTATGTTGAGGCTACCGGAGGAGGGAGTAGGGTACATAATCTACTGCGATGCATCAGGGACCAGACTCGGATGTGTCCTGATGCAGGAGCGGGCAGTAATCACCTATGGATCATATCAGTTGAGGCATCATGAGCAGAACTACGCTACCCATAACCTGGAGTTAGCAGAAGTGGTCTTCGCTCTGAAGATGTGGTGACACTATCTGATGGGCGAGTGCTTTACAGTCTACTTTGACCACAAGAGTCTCAGGTACATCTTCTTGTAGAAGGACCTGAATCTAAGATAGTGGCGATAGCTCGAGATCCTCCAGGACTATGACTTTTAGATAGTCTATACTCCAAGAAAGGGGAATGTAGTAGCCGATGCTCTCAGAAGGTGGACAGGCATTCAGATACTCGGGGAGGCGACGGTGCAGCTAGTTGCTTTGCAGATATCCTTCGTGGATAGAGATGGAGAATCCTTTCTTCAGTCACTCACAGTCACTCCTCTACTTCTTCAACGGGTCAATGAGGCACAACATGTGGACATTGACTGTGAGACATGGCATGCACAGATATCCTCAGGACAGGCACCTGATGGATTCTTTGTAGGAGGAGAGCACGACGTCCTTTTCAGAGGACGTACCATGGTACTAGCTGCTTTACAGGTGGAGATGATGAGGGAGTTTCACACTTCCTTATTAGCGGTACATCCAGGAGTGGCGAAGATGTACCAGGATCTCAGACGACAGCACTGGTGGTCGGGTATGAAGAAGGATGTAGCTGAGTTCGTTTCTTGATGCCTCACCTGTCAGTAGGTGAAGGCAGATCACCAGGTATTAGCAGGCTTGGTACAGCCCTTGGAGGTCCCGGAGTGGAAGTGGGATGGGATATCTTTGGATTTAGTGACTGCACATCCACATACTTCGAGAGGTCACGACTCCATTTGGGTGATTGTTGACTGACTAACCAAGTTGGCCCACTTCTTACCCATCAGAGAGCAGGGCTCAGTGGAGAGCTTGGGACTCCTCTACATTCAAGAGATTATACGGCTTCATGGTGTGACATCATCTATCATCTTCGATCGAGATGCTCCCTTTACTTGTCGTCTATGGAAGGGGTTGCAGGAGGCATTCGGGACACAGCTACATCTGAGCACCACCTTTCACCCTCAGATGGATGGTCAGACGGAGAGGACCATTCAGACTCTCGAGGACATGCTCCATGCATGTGTCCTCGACTTTGGTTGCAGCTGGGAGGATCACCTACCCTTGTTGGAGTTTTCATACAACAACAGCTACCACTCCACCATCGAGATGACACCATACAAGGCATTGTACGACCGACCATGCAGATCACCTCTGTGCTAGACAGACCCTAGGGAGTCAGCACTTATGGTACCAGATATGGTCCAAGCCATGGAAGAGAAGGTCCAGGTCATCCAGAAGCAGATGAGGACAGCTCAGAGCTGGCAGAAGTCTTATGCAGACAGGAGCCGGAGGCCACTGGAGTTTGAGGATGGCGACCACATTTTCATGCGGGTCTCAGCTCGACGTGGATTATGGAGATTTGTATGAGGCGGCAAGTTATCTCCACACTTCATCAGACTGTTCCAGGTTCTCAGTAGGATAGGCGAGGTGGCTTATCGCCTGCCTCTACAACCTCAGTTGCACCGGGTGCACGACGTCTTCCACATAGGTCATTTGAGGAGATAGGTGCATGACTCGACGCATATCATCGATCATGGGGAGTTGGACATTTACGATGGGGTGAATTTTGTGGAGGTCCTAGTGGAGATCGAGGATCGACAGGAGCGAGTCCTACGTGGGCGGTCGATTCCTCTAGTGTGAATCATATGGCGGCACGGGAACCTCCAGGAGAGCACTTGGGAGGGGAGGCTCAGATGCGTGCTCAGTGCCAACATTTGTTCCCCTAGTTTATGATGTATCTTTATGGGGATGTAAATCCCTGAGGTGGGAGTAATTTAAAGACCTGTAAAATTAAAGGGAAATTTTTTCTTAATTTTATTTGGGATTTTACAAGAAAGTAGTTTCTAACGGCACCTAAATCTGGGGCACGGTGTGCCCGGAATCATGTTTCGATGTTTAGCTCGGGTACGTTCAGTGAACGAATGAGTGGGTTTTCCTAAATTTTGAAACAAAGCTCTGAATCAAAATCTGAGGGCACCAATGAAACCGCAACACTGGTAATTACTTAGGAACACCTTTTCTGGAGTTGCGTTTTCCCGGGTGTGGTTAGTTAAAAAAAAGGGTTAACTAATGAATAAAATAAAAGTTGTGCAACAATTTTTATTTTATGTTCTATGTAGTTTAAACCTAATTATGGAGGTTTAGGTGGGACCCACTATATCCTAACCCCTCTTGATAGGATATTAGTGAGGTGGGCACTACACGAGCCCCACCTTTTCAACTTCCTCAAACCCCCTTTTTTTGTAACACACCTGCACCCCCTTACTAAATGCCAAGTCAACTATCTAAAATAATTAATTGAATTAAGTTATTCAATGTAATCAATTCTTGAATTCATTTTGAATTTCTAATTGAATGTTGTCTTGTGTCTGTTAATTAAATAAGAAAAAGTTTTATTTCTTTATGGGTTTTTTCATTGTGCGAGAAGGTTGGAGAGGAATTGCTCAAGCCTTGGAATCTTCATCTTCCTCCTTGAAGAATACGAAGAAACCACCATCACCGATGAAGAACACCAGCCTCCGATGAAGGACGATGAATAACGCTGATTCCGTGGAGATCGACGACGCGACGCCGTGTATCGCGACACCGACGGTCCTCTTCTCCATGACGCCGTGTACCGCGACACCGTGTACCGTGATGCTGAAGATCCTCCTTCCGCGACACCATCTTCCACGAAGTCCCTTTCCCATCACAAACCCGTTCGATGACTTCATCGAGGTAGGGTTTTGATTTAGTTCATGAATATTCTTTGTCGTCCAATGTCTTTTTTTTCTTTAGCCGATTGATATCAGATTAACGGGAGGAGGTCGGACCGCACGAACACGGCCGACCCTCCTCCCCCTTTGATGTTGTGTTTATTGCGGCACAATTAAAGGAAGCGCGGTACAATGGCACCTCACAGAAACAAAAAAAAGCATGGCGCCGTCGCACCACGCCGTTGAGGTCGAACAAAGTCGCGGCACCGTCGCGCCGTGCTGGAGAAACACGAAGAGGCCACAGCCGGAGCGGGGCTGCGGCGGAGGGGCGCGGCGTCGTTGCGCCACGGCGGTGCAAGGCGGGGTGGCCGGAACTTTCGGCCACTAGCACCTCAGATGGGCGGGACCGTGGGGTCCCGCGGCGGTAGCACTGCCTGACCGTTTTGGAAGGAAGACCGGGGGTCGTAACCCCCGACTGGCAAAGGATCGGCCCTACGTGGGGTCGCGGTTCAATCAAGGAGGGTCAGCCCCCCCCCCCTTTCCACTCGGCTCAGCCAGCGCCAAGCTGGCCACACCGGGCCGCACCCACGCCAGGCCAACCGGCTGCCCAGGTCAGACCGGCCGCACTGGGCCGGGTCGGTCCGGGCCCAAAACCCCCTAAAACTGGACATGTTCATTATTTTCCCCATATCTTGGGCTACAGACCTCCGATCGACACACCGTCAGTTGAGATGTGATCCTTGGATCGATACGGTCATTTTGGTATATTACACTCAAGGTTTTTGAGAACTTTATGTATGGCCTGGTTGGTTTGAGTATGAAACCAACCGGGCCCTCGGAGCGGAAATGCTTATAACTTGAGCTCCGGACGTCCGATTGACGTGCCGTCGACTTTTTTGGATTACTCTTAGTGAGACGGAACTTTTGGCTTACTCCGATCAAGGTTTGGACGTAGTTCAAGTGCGGACGGATTGTTTTTGACTTAAAAACCAACTAGGCCCCTAGAACAAAAAAGCCAATAACTCTCAGACCGGGCGTCCGATTGACGCGCCATCTGTCACGTTGAGTTCCTCTTATCGAGACAGAACTTTAAGATACATAAACTCTAGACTATGTGTCAGCTGATGTATCAGCCCCCTTGGATCGTGGAGTGGACCCTCCCGGAATCGAGCATGCTGTGTGCGGGAACCTTAGAGTTGGCTGCGACTATGACGACGATGAAGACTGCGACTGCGACGATGATGACGACTACACTTAAATCCTCTGTGGGTTCGGCAGAGATGAAGACTGCGCTGAAATACTCCGTGGGTTTGGCAGCGATGAAGACTGCCCTGAAATCCTCCTTGGGTTCGACAGCGATGAAGACTGCACTGAAATACTCCGTGGGTTCGGCAGCGATGAAGACTGCACTGAAATCCTCCATGGGTTCGGCAGCGATGAAGACCATACTGAAATCATCCATGGGTTAGACGGTGATGACTACTATTCTTGTATCCTACGTGGGTCTGGCAGTGTTTGACTCTGTTCTTTCTATCCTACGTGGGTCTGGCAGAGTAGCTGGTCTGTATCCTATGTGGGTCCGATAGCTTAGCTGGTTTAGTATCCTATGTGGGTCCCAACTTAGATGAATTAGTGGCTATATCCGATCATATCTATCACCTTGCGAAGAAGTATACCTATGTGGGCTGAGTCTCAAATTTCAATCAATATCTTCGATATGATTGACTTTCTTTCCTATGTAGATTAGGTTGTGTTATCCTCTATGGATTGGGTTGTACTATCATGTGTGGACGTGATCGAACTTGGGCTTGGATGTCAGAGATGAACTGGAATTGATGACTTAGGTATATTTATGGTCATATACCTATTTATTGTTGGTTGTTACTTCATGATTGTATCTTTCCTTTGTGGATTATCCTTTTTCGATTCTGGGAGATGTTTGGGGGTCTCGGGGTCCCTTCTGAGTAGCGTTTACTCACCCCTGCACGGGCTATGCCCGCACTACGTTGTGTTGGATGCAGACGACGGACAACGCTGATCATGGTTGAGTTTTGTGAAGTAGGTCGGTACCTGGAGGTGGACCACTGGGCGGGACTTACACGGAGCAGACGGCTGGACCCGAGGAGCTGAGGAGGCTATCTGTACCCACCCTTCATATGGGACTTCCAGTGGACAGCTCGACGTTGCTGCTTTACTTTCAGTTGTTGTACTTCATTCCAGTTGTACCTTACTTTCAGTTTGGGTTTGTATTCTGGCCCATTTACTTTCCGCACTTACTATTGCACCCAGTTTTACTTAGTGATTACTTCTCCTTGCTTACTATGTGGTGTTTGTTTACTTTATAAAGGCAATGCCATTCCCTTTTTTTCAGGATTTACGCCTTGGTGCTAGTCGTCGGCCCCTGGCCTATGGGAGGCGGGCGTGGGGTAGTCACGACACAGGTCCCGAGGATGGGTTGTGACATATAATATAATATTAAATAAAGAGACATTTCATTATGTATTGATAAATATGATTCTGTCATGTATGTTTTAAAAAAATTCAGACATCGGTAGAAAGTCAAAAATTACCTCATTCCGAAAAACCATGTAGATTACTTTTAGATCCTTTTGTAAAATATAAATAATAAATAATATTTACAAGAAACAATCATTTAAGAGTAGAAAATAAATACCTTTAAAATAATTAAGAATATATGGATGTGGAAAAAAATGATTCCAAGTCATTTGGATAAATAAGGTCAGTTTTCTTAAAAAACACATTCAATTTTCATTGAATACCTTATAAGGAACCAGCCTTAAAAATTACATAATGAAATTTTCTAATCAATTTATTCTCTCATACTTTTTATAATTTTCGATTTATACTATTCGTTAATTAGGTCAACAATCATACATAAAGAAAAGATATTATACAAAGTGGACACTTATAATAAGTTTCAATTTATTACCAAATATAAAACTTTTAAAAAAATGATATTTCTATTCCTGAAAAATCAGCATGAAATTAGAATTTTATTCTTACTTTCCATTAAAATTTCATAAACCGAATTAAAAACATTTTAAAATGAGGGATGAGAACAAAAATCGTAGTAAGGGAAATAAAAAAATACACAAAATGTTAGTCCATGAATTCTTATAAAAACATTCCTTTTTCAAAATTAATGATGGCGTAAAAATAACCATTTTATTGCCTATGGAATCAACATATATATCCAATTATTCTCATAAAACATTTCATAAACAATATTAAAGTAAAAAAATAAAACTCCTAATTTTTTCTCTGAAATCATTAAAAACTCATAATAATATTTCACAATGTTATACATTTTAATCTTATTAAATGAAATATATTTCCTTTACCATCATAAAACCTTATATTTAAATAAAAAATATAGAAATTTTATATAAATAGTATAGTTACCTTGAGTAATAATTTTCATATCATTATTACATATAAATGAAATAACCATAACAGTTATTCTTTGAGTAACCATCACATTTACACTTGAAATGACATCATGATTATACATGGAATTACCATCATAGTATATTCCCATAATATCTTATGAGAAACTTAATTGGTTAACTATATCGCATCACCTAGTGAATTAGAGATATCTAACATAATACCCTAATATTTCTTTATAACAGAACAATTTCTCCTCATAAATAATTTATATGAACAAAAAAGTAATATATAAAACCGTTCATCAGGAAAACAATCATTACACCCACAAACAACATTTTTTAGATATCAATATATCCTATTTCATTAAATTCTAATTTAAAAAAATTAAATTCTGAAAATTAAGGGAAATAGAGTTTTCATTGAAGAAAACATGGAATCTTATAATGGAATCCAAAAATCAATTCACCATTATGGTGGAAGGAACAATCATTATCATTGTATATGTTAAAATAAAACATTTCATTCATCTATTTCAATGGAATGTTAATAAATTAAGAAAAAAGATACATTTCAGAAAAATTGGGAAATAAATTAAAAATAAACATAATATACCCTTTACAAATCTTTTATATCTATATAAATACTTCCATAAAATAATTTAAAAAATATGTATAAGGATGAAAAGTGAGTTTTAAGGGAATCTTTAAATGATGGTTTCTAAAATAATGCACCTTAACTTGAGTCTGAATCATCATGTACGTTATTTATCAAACTGAATAATAAAAATAGGATAATTATTTACTTTATTATGAACAGTTATATGTTTATTATTTCTTTTATTTTATCTATTACCATTCTATATTTCAATATTTAATTAATTAAATTCACAATGGATTTTTTGACAGTATTCGTTACAAATGTCTAAAATGGATTCACTAAGTCAACTAAGGTTAAAGGCCCCATTAGTAAATAATTATCAAAACAAAAATCATGAAATGATTATCATTTTTATTCAAAAATAATTCTATTAACACTAATCATGAAATTTGGTGATGAAAAATGAACTAAATTGAAATCTTGGAGACAGTAGGCCCTATGTACGCATCAATAACATTTCAAATTTTGAATTATCATTTTGGAAGGAAGGTAAGTATAATTTTTTCTTTATAGAATTATCACAATATAATAAATATTTAATTGTTTTTAAATTATACTTATATATATATATATATTATCCATGTGATTTGGTGAAAAAAGGAAACAGATCAATTCTTTGAGGTGGTAGTCAACACTTTTTCATGAACACCGTTATTATTTTTTTATTTTATGTAATGCTAATAAATTAAATAATTTATTATGTTTTAATAATGATAAATATTTTATATATATCATATATATACATTAATTCCATTATTATTACCATCTATTGGATGTTTTTATGGAAAATGATTCAAATTGGTTTCCTAAGTGGTAGTCCACCATACACATAAATAACAGTTTAATTTCCCATTTTATTTAAGAGGAGATGGATATAGGTTGGGGAATTAACATAATAACGTTCTTGTATTGTGGTGTTATAATTTCTATTATTTTATTATGGTCTAATAGTATTTTAAGGAGGTGTAAGGAGAAATACATCTAAAACAGGTGCTTGAAAAATATATATATTATTTTGAAAGACTATTTTCTTTAATATCATAAGAAATATAAGATTTATATTATTCATAAAAAAATAATTATATAATAAGGGAAGTGATTTTGGGATGACATTGGACTATCCAATTGTTGTTTTAAGTTTAATTTAAACTAAAGAATAAATGTCCTTTTATAAGAGAGGGGAAGGAAACTTATAGAATTTCTCAAAATATTAAATTATGATAAATGATTTTTCAATTCCAAATAGATCCAAATTGATTTATTTATAATATAGGATGATTATGGATCAAAATAATTTCATAAAATAAAATTTATATAGGTTTTATTTATGTTATCCCCTTATCATTTGGTTTTAACCCTTTCCCATCCCTTTTGACAATTACCGCAATATTAAATTTTTCTAGGATTTAAGTGTTGATTATATTACTATAAAATAGAATAAGACCAAAATAAGATAAATTTTTTATTTCATTAATAATATACCATTAGTGTTTATAAATCTACATTTTTTAGTAATTTTATATCAATTAATTGAATATTATTTTCCTGAAATATCAACAACATTCATTTTAGAACGATTCATTTACATTCAATTTTATGACATCATGAAAAAAAGGAGTTAAAATATTTTATTATTATCTATGAAATGAATTGACCAAATTAAATATTTAAAATTATATTAATTTTTTTTATTTTTAGTATCATTTATTTTAATTTTTCTATAATTGAATAATTATTGCATCAATATTATGTAAGAGTTTAAGGTAATTATTTAATCAATAAAAATTAAAAAAATTAAAATGATGAAGATAATTCAATAATAATTCAAAATATTTTTTATAATCTTAAATATCTTATATTAATCTCCTCGTTAAAATTATTATCGTTAACAAAAAATAGGATTGTGAATTTTTTTACTTTTCATTTCATAAAATATTATGATGGTCACAATGTCATAAAAATGGCCTAAAATTCCATTTAAAAATTATTTGATGAGTATGGAAGAAATGAAAGAATTTAATGAAATCATTTAATGTGTTAGGATCATTTTTTATTTATTATCATTTTATTTTCAACTTTAATTTCCCTATTTATGCTTTATCATGGTATCAACAATTACTAAGGTTTCTATTCAAATTGCACAAAAATATATGGTACTGATTTAACAATTTTGTACCCAATGATTTGAAATATGGAATAAATTTTTCAAAAACAAAGCCTAGAAGTTTTAAAATTTAATTTTAAATTAAACCAATAAAATATAAAAGTAATGAGTAGTCATTAATATTTTATATTTAAATATAAATTATTTATATTAAAAATTCATGTATAAGATTCATTTCAAAGAAAATTATTAGATAATAATAGGAAAAAAGAAAAAAAATATTTTAAAACAAAACTAAAAAAATGTCTTTATAAAGACATTAAAATAGTAAATAGATTTTTAAAAAATTGTATTTTTGAATATTTATTGAAAAATAAAAATTTTCCAATAATATTAAAAAAGTAATCTTAAGATAATTTTGACATGACAAATTTAAAAATGATATTAATTTTTTTAAAAATTAAAATTATATATTTTGAAAATTCATATTTTAAATAAAACCATATAATTCATGAAAATCTATTTTGGTTTGAAAATAATATTTCTTTCATTTTCATTGAAAAATTAAATATTGTTATTATAATAAGTATAATTGTAAAATATATTAATAGGGAATATTTAGAAGACATAAAAATGATTTACTATAATATTATCTGGGTTGTTTAATTCTAGCCCTTTGGAAATTATGTCCTAAAAAATCTTTTCACTTATTAAAAAAGTTGGGATACCTATACCTCATAGAATTTTCAAACTAATATGTTTTTTATTCAATAATATGGGTTTTCCGTAAGTCCTTAACCAAGAAAATTAGCTTATTTTATAATACATTATTTCTAAGTCCATTAATTCGAACAATTTGTTCCATATAATAATTATTCTCCTCTAGAAAAACTACCGCTGAGCTCAAAACATGAGAAAAATATGAAAATTATATTATTAAAATTGAAAAATGAAAAAAATAATGGAAATTGTGTAAACATAGAGGAAATTACACTCTATTTTCAACTGAGCCATATTTTTTTCCAATACATCATACAACTCATAGAACCATGGAATTAACTTCCCTTTTTGACCAAAAGGCATAAAAAGTTTCAACAGATATACTTTATAAAAAACATATTCAACTACCTAGAAAGAAAGATCATTTTTATGGTTATCCACATAAATTTTCTAACAACCCTAAGCTTTCCTCATATGATATTGAATTACCTTCAGCTTCTCATCCATTTCATCAACTAATTCTGGTCCCATCAAATTCATTTCACCTATATAACCCCAAAAGATGCCTTCCAACCTATATTTTTGTACAATTCCAGAAAAGGATTCATATTTATACTATAATATAAACTATTATTAAATGAAAACTCAAATAAAGCATGATTTTGTTCTAAACAACCCTAAAAATCCATTGAACAAGTACGAAGAAAATCTTACAAGGTCGGAATCATTATTTCAGACTGTTCATTAGATTGGGGATGCATGGCTGTGATGAAATGTAATTTAGTGACCTATAACTTATGAAGGCCTTTCCCAAAATTAAAAGAAATCGTGAGATCATGGTATCATATAATATACAGAGTAACTCAATATGATATGATTATTTACAAAAGATACAATCATTCCACATGATCTATATATGGAGTATCTCAAATGTGAAGGAAATGTGCAGATTTAATTTTTCTATTAACAATAACCCAGGTCTCATTATTAGATTTAGACATCTTTCATGATCCCATTATAAAATACCTGGATAAATTTTACAATTTCTACTTTTTCATAGGAAAATTTTATTGAATACCCTTCAGAAATTGTTATTCTACATTAACCTTCATGAAATTAAAATATTTCATCTTAAAATCAAAAAATATTTCTTTTTATTCAATTCCACTATTAATACTCTTAGAGGTATCATTGAATTTAATTACATACTATATGAATACAACATAGAGACCTATGAGTTTGACTCAACAACACTCTTTCTAACTAAGAATCACACACCACAAATAATCAATTTACAAATCTCAAAACACAATAATTATAAATATTAAATTTAGGCAACTTACCCTTTTTAACCAATTCCACCTTTCCTAATAACTCACAATCTTCCTTTGATATTTCTTTATTATTTCTGATAGATATTATAATTCTTATGCATCAGAAAAAATATATGACATTACATTATCCAAAACTTATAAGAAAAAATTAATCATATCATTAACCAAAGGGTAATGTTCTAGACATAAAATAGTTAATGCAATATTAATTATATGAATGAAAGCATCAAGTACATTGTTTATATTTTCATGATGATAATGAATTGTGTAGTCATAATCCTTTTTTAATTTTCTACATCTACTATGTCTCATGTTTTACACTTTATGGGTGAATATATACTTTACCCTTTTGAGATCATTATATATTTCACACTTTTCTCCATATAAATAATGTATAAATTTTTGTAAAGAAAATAACACCATATGAAAATCCAGATCTTGTGTAGGATAACATAGCTATAGATTTTTCAATAGCTAAAAATAATATGCAATTATCTAATCATTCTATATAAGGCCACAACTACTCCCTTTTAAAAAAAGAATCAGTTTATATTAAAAGGTCACCATTTCTATAAGTAAATTACACTATTGGAGAATTAAAAATTCTTCTTTTAGTTCCTAAAAACAATCATAATAATTTTTCAAGTGAACTTATCTCATTTTCAAGTAAACTTTGTTAATGCGTAAGATAACCATGAAATTGTTTCAACAAACTGCTTGTAAATTCTAAATAACCCATGAAAACATAATATATTAGAAAACAATGTAGGCCTTGTCCATTTATCAACCACATTAGTTTTAGCAAGACCATTTATTTAGCACTTTAATTAACGATTCATGCAAGGAATGAAATACAATTTACTCGAAGATCGCATTTTATAAACTTTTTCTATAATTAGTTTTGTCCTAGTGTTTCTAGAATAATACTTATATGTTTATCATGTCAATCATAATTGTTTTTTAAAAATTCATAATAAAAAACTACAAAATAATACAAATAATCACAATAGACTCTATTCATTAGATTTATACCTAGAGGTGGAGAGTTTTGTAACCAAATTAGAATAATATCATACTGATAATGCCCATATGTAGTCCAAAATTCTATTTTTGGAATTCCATCCTCCTTCACCTTCGGTAGATAGTACCTAAAACATAGGTAAACCTTTGAAAAATTATGAGATCCCTGTAGATGATCAATCAAATCATATACATAGGGAAATAATTATTATAATTAATAGTTTTGTTATTCACAACTCTAAAATAAATAAATATCCTCATGGAGAAATATTTTCTTTTAAAAAAATTATATATGAAATACCCATAGTTAATTTCTAGAATGAATGTATCCATTATCAACCAATTCTTGGAATTGTTTTTATAATTATAAATGTGTTTCCTAATCTATTCTCTAAATGGATCCTGAAATTGGATTAACCATGGGATCTAAGTCAACAGTGAATTCAACTACTTAATAAGGTATAACACATGAAGAATAATTATAGAAAACATCCAAGTATTCATTTACAACAAGTATATAATTTATCTATACAATTCACATATTCATGAAAATAAGTGCAAGATAACCTTCGTTTCATTATATCAGCTGATTATCTTCCTCCTTATTTTTTATCAAATGTATGGGTTAATTATTATATAAAAACTTATTCATCTAAAAAAATTCATTAGATCTATAATCTATCTGAGGATAGTACACATAAATCCAATCAATACACATAATAACTCCAAATTGTACTATGTGAAAGGAAACAAGGTGCTCATGTAGTATATTTACACATATAATGATAGGAAAATTTTCTAATTTTTTCTCAATTACTAACCCATGGTGTTTTTACAATATGTTATGGTGAAGTTTCTTATTTACCAAAATATTTCTTAGATATAAAATAATATGTAGTCCTAAAGTCAAAATATTCATTTTAATAATTAAAATAATTATTAAATTCCTCTTATACCACTTCATATTATGTCCCATCATCTACTAAAGTTATTCCAATGGATTTCACCACACCTTTTTTTATTATCAATTGTCTATAACATATAATTCATTTTCATCTTTAAAAACTCATCAACATAATGACCTATCTTATTAAATTTAAAAAATATAATTCATATTTATCAAAAATGATGTTACAACTAATATGATTTTTCTATTGAAATTAATAGCCATATGCTCCATCATACCACATTGGAAGAATTTACCAGACATCATAAAAAATTAAACATTGTTCTTTTTAAAATAACTCTCAAAAAATAAAGACATATTTTTTAAAAACATCAATTTTTATCAATTCTTTAATCCCTTTTTTTGTTACCTAGACAACTTTATCTACTAGTTTTTAAGTTTGTATGATCATTGGAAAACTGGATTTCCAACTTCTGAGACCACATCACATGTTTCTCATAAAATTTTAATTCATAGAAATACAATTCCCTTTCATATATTGAATTCAATCCAGATTTAAAGTAATTAATCCTACTTTAAAAATAATTGACAAAATTTTGGTATACACCTCTTTAATAGTGTGAATTTTTCTTCATTTACAATCACTGAATCTTCCTCTATTTTACTCAATTATATGAACTTATTTTCCATCCTTAGTTGAATCACCTTTGGTAAATATTTCTCAATGAATTTATTTTTAAATTCATCTCTTTATAAGGTATCAATATCCTCTATTTTGTTTATATTATAATCCAATAACCACTTCTTGATAAATTCACCTAAAAAATGTTAAATAAAAAGACCTACCTTTTGATGATACGAACATCCCATGACATATAATATTTTTTATTGGGCATTAATCCACCCCTCATCTAACACTAGGTCAGAAGATCCACTAAATATATGAGGGTAATTCCTCAATAAATGTTTCAATATCAACATGTTCCTTTACATTGGATTTGGATACTCTCTCATGTATATACCAGCACTACTTATATATTTCTTCTATTAATCCATCACAAAAAAAACAACTTAGTTCTAATTCCAACTATATTGATCTACTAATTCTGAAGGATATCATATCCATGTTTTTGTTCAATTTTAGTTGCCCTATATTCTCTATGGAAAATAATTATAAACATACATAGTTTATATTAATAAAATATTAACCTTAAAATTTTATAACATGTTAACATAACCATAAAGTAAAATCATTTTAAAGGTATGTTATTGTAAGAAACCTATTTTTCTATTAGGTATGGGTCCTTTAAATTTCAGTTTAATTCCATGGGTTTTATTTATTATAAATTCCTAGTGAGACTATGGAGGAAAAGAGGGTGTTCTGGGAATATACGAAGCCCATAACCTCTAAATGGGGAAGGTACATTACGGTTGGATGGTTTGTAGAAATTTTGCAACCTAGTCTACACGGTTTATCCTAAATGTTAAGGGGTGTTTCAGTGAGTAGAGAAAGGCCACCCAGATTTCCCTATATATAAATCATAGGACTGAAACACATGTGAATGCTCTGAAATTTTTAGTGGAGGAAAATCACACCATAGACACTTGGTTTCACTAACTTTCCACCATGAACGTGTGAGGGGGGTTTTGATGGAGTTCATAACACATAGTTGGTTCATGGTTTGGACAACCATACGCCCAACTATGAAACCCCTATAAGTTGGGATTATTAAAAATTTCCCATAACTAATTTTTTGTTTAAAGCCCTTCCTTGTTTTATTATTACAGTAGAAAACCCCCACTCATTTCACCCATTTATTCATGTTCATGGTTCCACCAAATTCATGGATAAATCTTCTATCTAGACACTGATTAGACTTCTAATCATCTTATTGGGAACTATTCAGTATGTTGTATACTCATTAGGATAATATTTTCTTTCCTCTTCTCCTCGATAGACTTATTTTGGTGTAGGATATTATGCCCAATTTTATGGGCTTTAATATGTTTTTATGTTCACATCTGATCTGGGACAGACCAAAGTCTGATACAATATGATTAATCCTCAACAAGGATAAGGTAGGAAGACTAGTAATTATTTATCAATTTTTTGATTCTTTGTATTTATTTTATTATGCCACGTGTTTGATTTACCATGCATTTCTCTTGAAATAAATCTTCTTTAAATTGGATTCACTATTCAGGAACCTAATATCTTTATTAGATCTCATGTGACATTTTATGTCGTCAACTTCAACATTTTCCACCCCTTTGGGTGTGCCCTTGATATTCTTATTTGACGTTCATGGTTATATAACAAAAACACCTATCAGTGTGTTTGGTTTTAATTCTAATTGGGGATATTAGAATTGATAATTTGTAATCAGAATGGTATATAATGGCTAGAACATTTATTTTATTATGAACAATTAAATTGAAATTGAGTGGTATGACCACATCAAATGTTTAAATATAATAATATGTATGTCCTTGATAAAGAAGAATGATTATAAACATTGAACTCTTTATAGGATCTTACTATGGAATATTGGATGCTTAGGATTTATAATTTGGTCATGATGAACTTACTATGGTAATATGTGAGAATATAATCCCTTATACTATTTTTATATAAGGAAATGGAATACCTTGTAAAATTTTATATATGGGAATGACATCACTTACAGTGTTGTTACATACGGGTATGAAATCCCTTATAGAGTTATTACATATGGGTGTGTAAAACCTTATGATATATAATAAATAGGCTTGGATTCTTAAAGCATTCCTATCATGGTTTGTGAAAAAAAAATTACATTAGCTATGTATAATATAGTTGTTATACCTAGGTATTTTTTAAAAGATGAGTGTAAAGAAAATAGTTTTCCACTTTTTTGATAGTGGAAACAATGTCGTGTTTTTGATTTCTTTGGTTTTAAAGGAAAATAATTTATGAAATAAATTCAGAAAATGATTAAAATGAAATTGGAAACTCATGTGATTAGAAACTATGATATGAAGAAGGTGATCTGGTCAGGTTCGGTTTTGTAATTGAAATTATATCCTTTTTTATTTAATTCAATACTCTTATTGTATGTTGATTAAAGTGAGATTCTATGAACGTTTCCTCTCACTACCATGTTCAAATGGTGATGGTGAGAGAAAACCATACCAAGATGTTAGTTTGGACTACATTTTTTCTATTGAAAGATAGTGACAATGAATATCTTCAAATAAATTATACAATACCAGAACAGTTCTTTTTCATCCAAACCAATCAAGAACATCCAACACCCCTTTCACATGTACCGAAGATCATCGAGCACTTCACCACTAAGACATGGTCTATTCCATAATATATAAAAAACCTATTGGAGGACATAATTATAATTGACCAGATAAAAAATGAATAATAGAATCAAAAAAACAAATATGGTTATAATATATAATAAAAATTTATATATGAAATGGAAAAAAACATCAGAGAAATGGGAACGAGATTTCATTCAATTATGTCACACAACTCAAGAATTAAAAAATAGAATCCAAACCTTACCAAATCACTCAATTATTTACCCAAATAAGTTAATGTTAATTGATATCAATGGGGAATAATAAAAATTTACAAAACTACAAAAAAAAAGAAATAAAAGAACAGAAGAAAATTTATACAATAGAATCTCATCTCTAAAATATATCTCCTATTTATTGCACAATGTCTTAAAATCACCTCAAGGGACCTTCTTTTAAATTTTTCCAAATTTAATTCATTATATTATCTAAAAATTACATATTAATTGGACATATATAGAGAATATTATGGAATTATTAGTGAGTATGATTTTTTCTAGATGAGGATCCCAGAAATATTCATTCAATTCTATGCATTCAATGGCTAACTAAATTAGTTCATAACTACATGGAAATTATTTTTTTAATTGAGGTGTGTGTACTCTTTGAAATCAAGCTTTTATCACCTTAATTGGCTATGTTTGTCCCCAGTTATGCCTCATTTATAGAGGTGGTCTCAACTCTATCCACCCAAACAAATTTCTTTTTTTATTTATTTTTTCAGGTCTCTAATTGTTAAAATAATATATTTTTCCACATGAAAAGTTTCATGCCCATAATTGAAGCAATCCTAAAAAAACTAAAATTGGTTTAATATTGTAACATTTATGCCCAAAATACACTTGTGATTAGAATCTGTTAAAATTATAGAATTAATCAATTTTCAAATTATAGTCTAAAAGACATAGAAATCCAAAATTCACAAAAATACAGTCAAATTGATAAATTGATAGAGATTAAATAATTGGAAAAAAATAAAAGAAATAAAAAAATATTAGACCTATCAATTCTCCCAATCATGAACTATGCTTTTCATCACGCATAAAATCTCAACATGCAATTTAGTGGACACCAATGTCAGTAGTATTCAAATTCAAAAGTCTTAAAAAACAATTTTCAATGTAAAACAGAATTTTTAAATACACACATAAAATATCAATTTAAATTTTCATTTTTAAATGAAAAAATAAACTCATGTATTTCACTTTTTCATATTTTAAAATGATGTATATTCCCTTTTCATTCATTCAATCTGCTTAATTCATTATTACTAAACATACCAAATCATGATTTTCCTCACTTGAGTATTTTCTTTGATCTCTAATGATAAAATTCAAGTGGAGTTATTCTCATATCATGAAAACATTGTCCATCTCCGTATGCATATAAAGTAACTACTTTCTCTACGTTGTAGAGAAAAAAGTCACAGAAAATCCTGAGGGATTTCATTAAAGGTTTAAATGACTATGAGGCTTAATGTTGATAGAAATAAAAAATTAATACTCAAGTAGGAGGTTAATCTCTAATGTAAAGTTCATGGCATAAATATTAAAATCTCAGCGAAATTATCCAAATTAAATTATATCTCATATTTCCTACAAAACTCAATGTTGGGTCATGATAAAAAAACACAATGAATAATTTATACACCCAATGAAATATTGTTTATCAACTATTACAATTGTATTATGGAACCTTTTAATTTTTTTTAATTTTTATAAAAGTTTCTCTTAGAATAATCCTTACTTCCATATCCTAACCGCATATAATATATATCATAGGTCTAGTAGTGTTGATTTTTTTTCTGAAATCAAAACCAATTTTTTTCTTTTAACATTTTCACTTTTTTTTAATTCAAGAGGAGGAACAAATAAATAATAATGAATGAATCAACAACCTTAATTTGTTACCACAATAATCACTGCAAACTATTTACTTATAATTTAAATCATCACTTCTCTAAATATTCCCTTTTCCCCCACACTTGAAAATCAAAATATCATGAAAATACTGTGATTATGGTAAAAATGGATAAAAATTGTCTTGAAAAATGTTTTATCCATATAAAGTTTGTACATATTTTCTATAGTCCAAATAAAGATGAATTGAAAGGGATTATATTAAGGATATGTGGATTTTTAAAAGTTGCCTCAGTAATATTAATTTTTTTACAATCATATATTTGACAAGTTAAGGTACATGTTCTAGTAGGTGGCATGTCCCAAGATCAACGATGAAATATTATGAAGAATTAATAAGAAGTACTCTGTCTCGAGATCCTCTTAGGAATGTGACATAAGATTATGGAAAATCACTCAAGTAACGATTAATAATAACAAATAAACTCACATGAATTTCATATATTAAATTAATGAAAAAGGTTTGACAAATTTAATTTACATTAATCCACCAATTCCCTCAAATCATGATTCATCATTTCAATATCCATGCATCTTGTTAAGAATTAAATTATCTATTTTACTCATTCAGTCTCATTAACATTGAGATCTATATTATCGAATTAAAGGATTCAAATGAAACTAATTTCTCATGTTTAAGTCATGTAAGGAACAAATTCAACAATGAGCATGCAATTTCTAGTTGAAATATTAGAAAATTGTGTCAAAAAGAATATGGAGAGTTTAAAAGATAAAAAATATGACTCCTTTTATAAATGACTCTTATTGATATTTCAACCATGGATATCTGGGTATTCATTATACCATCATGTACCTACAAAATAAATTTATTCAATTCATCCCATGAATTGTGTCATTTAAGAACAAAAAGATAAGAGGCAGTGGGCTACATGTCGGACTAATCCTAAAAATGAAATTGAAAAAAAAATTCCTATAAATAATGTAAAGATAAATAATTTTATTATCCCAAAAGTGGTTATGTATGTTTTAATAACTCCAAAATGCAGTATTAGCTATTATCCATAATCAGATGGTGGGTGGATCTTCTTTGACTTGAAAAACCACATGTTGTTCATCCCAGTTGGCACTAGTATTTTTTTAGGAGAATTCCATGTAAAGAATACACCTGATCCACCAAATACGTAGTGAGGAATATTTCTCAGGGATGGGGTATGATGAAGTATGATACCACCACCTATTTGGTTTCTACTTGTGAAACATATTTTCCATGTTTATTTGTTTCTCAGGGAATGTGGTATAAAATGAATAGTCAAAGGGATTGTTAGAGTGTAATTATATTGGAATAAAATGAAAACATGAATTATCAATATCAAATTAATTCCCTTTAAAGTAGTAATATTTTGGATTTGTTTCCATAGGAATATCCACTTGGATATTTTCTTGTACTCCCTTTAGTATGTGTTCGATTTGTTTAGGGAGATATTAATATTCCTCAATAGGTGCATCTTTTCATCATCTTCCTCCATGTTATAATATGAGTTTGAGGAATCATAATATTTAGAAATATTAGGAGTGGTACTCAAATTAGTTAAAATAAATTAAAATAATTTTGATTTAACGAATATATCATCTCCCTAAGTTGGTTCATCCTGAATCTCATCTTCAGTGATAAATGCCTATTGGATATGGAAATTAGTTAATAAAGGCTAGTAGTCGGGAACCTAATACTTCCTTCAAATTCCACCATATGGGTTGTCTATTCCTCTTCAATTTATAGGGTTACATTCAATGGTACTAGATTTTGTACTTTTTATATATCAGGGAGATCATTTTGTACCTTATACTCATTAAAGAATTAATCCATATCTTATTGATCTCCCACACATTACTGAGTAGGCAATTTTTCCTCTTCAGGAATCCACTCTATCTCATCATTAACATGTTGGACCCATTTCATAAAATGGTTGGTCTAGTGATATTACTAAATATTGATCTCAACATCTTGGATTTACATTGAAAAATCAGGCAAAACAAGTGAAACTGTTTGCTTCATCTCATTAAGATCTTATTGTGGATCCATCGGTTTTTTCTAAGTTGTGTGGAAATATTTATTTACCCAATTTAATTATAATAAAAGATATGTTATTTCATCATTAAGTTATTTCTTTTGAGTTTTTTTAATTTCTTTTTTTTTTCAAGTGAGGGTAACCATTTCATGAATAACAAAAAAAATTGAATACTTCAAATAAAAACGTGTTTATTTTATTTCAAAAAATTTAGAATTTGTTTATGAGAAATAGTGTGTGAAATTATTGTGCCTCCCTAGAAACAAAGTCATGTTTTACCAAAGAAGTTTCCCATAGATTTTTGGAGAAATATTTTTGTCACTTTTTTAAAAGAGGGAAAATTTATTGTCTTTTGGAATTTTTTAGTATTGATTGAAACTAAATAAATGTAATCAATTAAGGTAACTATTTAAAAGAAATTGGAAACTCATTTGGTTGAAAATAATTATATGACAATGGTGATTAGTTTATCGTCAATTTTATAACTAGAATGCTATCCTTGATCTATTTAATTCAATCCTCTTCTGGTAAGTTGATTGAAGTGAGATTCAATGATTTTTTCATCTCACTCCTTTAGTAAAATTGAGATGGTAAGATAAAAAATTACCAAGGTTTTAGTATTGTCTACTCTCCTTCCCTGTTTAAGAAAGTGGTAATGAATATCATCAAATGACATAGGTAATACACAACTAGGTCTTGTTTGCCCTAAAAATTCAAGAACATTAGCAACCCCTTTCACATGTATTAATAACCATCATTTAATTTACCTCTAATACATGGCCTATTCCACTGTATATTAACAAAATACAAGTGGAGGGAGATAAATATCATTTAACAAATAAAAAAATAACAGAATAAAAGAAATGAATGTACATAAAAATAAAAACATTGTATGAAATTGAAAGAAATACCACAGAATAGAGAATTTGATTTCATTAAATTATTTGCAAGAACTCATGAATTATCAAATAGAAAACAAACCCTTCCAAAATTTCTAAAATGTTTACTCAGTCATGTTAAGGTTAATCGAGAGGAATGGTGAAGAAGAATATATTAGAAAGCTAAGAACAAGAACTTTATGAAAATAAAGAAAAATAATTTTCTAGAAGAATATCATCTATGAAATATGGATCACTTTTCATCCATAATGTCTTCGAAACACCCCAATTTTCCTTCTAATAATTATTTCCAAATTATATTTCATATAATTAATTGAAATTTAACATTAATCAGTCATGTAGAGAAGATGTTAGGTAATTATTAATGATTATGAAATTTTATAATTGAGGATTGTATAAATATTCCTCCAATGTTGAGAGTTCAATGACAAACTAAATTAGTGAATATATCAATTGAATTTCTGGATTAATCATGGTTGTAATTCCTATTTCAATTCCAAATAGAATCAAATCGATTATAGGTTTGTAGCCATAGGTATGCCTCGTTTATAATAGTGGGTCAACTCTATCCTCTCAAACAATATTTCACCATGTTTGATTATTTTGTTCCATAATATGTTCAAATCAGATCTTGGTATAGATGAAAAAGTTGTATCCCAAAAATCTAGATACCTTCGAAAAAAGGAATCACTAAAATTTGAATAATATTTTCAATTGTATTCTTAAAATAGCACTATGATTAAAATCTATTAAAATAATAAAATAATTAATTTTTCACATTTTAGAAAAAAAACAAACCAAAAATAAAAAATTCAGGAAATTAAACTCGAATTGATAAAATATTTATGATTAAATTAATGAAAAACGTTTAAAAATGATGGAAATATTATCCTTATAAATTATATTATGAATTATGATGAATGGGAATATGAACCCTTGTATATTATGATAATTGGGAATGGTGACACAACTGTTATGGTCTGGTTATGAAAACCCCACTTTTATGATTCAGGCATGGAGAATATGGATATATTATCTGAGCACGAAGTCTGTTATGCATGTGATATTTGGAATTTTATACCATGACACTCGTGATACTCATGCTACTACTTATGCATGCTAGAGTAAATCCTTGGGTCTGGTCTAGTAGTTTTATCCACATATATGGATGTTGATATCACTTCATATATATACAATACATATGTATACATATGGTTACATATTCATCAATTAGTCTATAAAGATTGAAGTAGACTATGCCATCCCAGTGTACTTCTGGAACAATAGTTAACCCTTTAAAAATTTTATTACTTCATAACATTATTTTAAACATAGTAAAATATTAAATTAACTAACTAGATATTTATATACACCATTGGTTGGGTTATTATGAGTTTATATCATACCTTATATAGGCCAAAGATGGTACATGAGTAGATTATATGGTTGTAGGTATTGATAGGGGAATGCACCCAGTTGTTGAAGCATGAGTTTTAATAGTATAAGTACGGGGAAGAAAAGGATTGAGCTATAGATCTTGATAATATTTGATTTTGACCTTTTTCTTTTTTTTGATACAATTCTATATTGCATTCCTACTAATATGTTTGATTTTTTCCTTTGGATAGATCCATGAAATTACATCATTTTGTATTTGATGATGGATACTAACAATATTGATTATTTTATAAATAGGATTTCCTTACCTTATGTTGTTTACATTTCATTTACCCTGATTTCTCTATTTATTTATTCATTTCATCACATGATTCTCTAATCATGTGGGTATAGTCTCCCCACTCTTCCATATTTTATAATCTCTTCCAGTAACTATCATCTGTAATATGGGGGTACTCACATAACTTTATGTGACCCATGAGACTGTGGAACCATTTAGTGGCATCCAGGATGGGATTTCACAAATTCGTATTAGAGGAATATATTTTCTCATGACTTATCATTTAGTAATATTATAGATAAAACTATGAATGTGTCAGAATTTGGAAATAATATATTCATGGGGGTAGCTATCAAACATACATGGAAATGAATAATTAATTGGTATTGGACATGTTGTTTTGGATTTTTCTTTTTTAAATTTTCCTTTATTTCACAGTTGGCTAATGTGATTGATGTTTTATGTTCCTTATGATTAAATATTTATACCCATGTCTTGGTATTGTAATGAAATATTGCATCATGCATTATTATATTTACTTCGGGATTTATATTTCATGCTTTATTCCATGACACATTTACGTTCTTCATGCATTTCCTGTAGCATTTTTTGTGCCTTTCATGATATGTCCACGAATTTTTCAAACATTTCATTTAGGTAATTGATATATGACTGGTTGTGATTAAATGTATTCAATAAATCAATTTATAAGGTGCATGATATCATATAAATTTTATGTGGTAATCCATATAGTTCATCCTTTTTAAGATAATTTTCATATAAATGGGAAAAATGAAATGAAATAGAATTATAAATGGAAATGGGCACTATTAAATAGGGATTGAAATTATAATTTAAAGGTTGTTTTCATCTATAAATTGAAATTGAATAAAATTATATTGAAGCCCTTATAGTGAAATGATGAACTTGACCCAAACCCAACCACATTAATGGCTAGTGGGTAATGTCTCTTATGTTCTATATGATCGATCCAGTCGCCCATAACTCACTCTACGAGTTCAAATAGTGGTGTGGTTCTTAAATAAAAAGAATTATACCAAACCTATTCATGTATCCATGATCATTAGAAGTATCAAATCCCATCATATGTGTGTTCTTGGAATTTTTATTGTTATTACACCATGATTTCATAGAGTTGTTTGTGAGGAGGGTGGTCATGACAATGCTCTGTAGGTTGTGGGACCATATACACTAGTTTCAAATCTAGTAATTACACATATAGAACTTCCTATTATCCTCGATGTGGGTAATGATTTCTTTCTATGAGATGATTTTTTGAGACTTGCAAAGTCTATACAAGGTGCCCCATGTCCTTTCCCTTCTATTGGAGTGTTAACACAGAAGATTTAGATATAGCATCCACTCCTTTTTGCATTGGATTTTAGAACCTATAAAACATAGTTATGGATTGAGATGGTCATATATATATTATATAACCTATAAAAACATTATTAGAGTAGTGTTTATTCTACTACTAATATTCCTTGGGGATCTTCCAAATATTGTGGGGGTATCTTGATCCAGGAATGTCAGTATATATATATTATTTGGAGGGATATACAATCTATATTATTTGACTATTTCTATTTGGATACAATGAGGAGACATTGTTCTAGGTATTTCATGAACCTATTGTAGTTTTCTATATCCGTTATAGACTACTCGTCACATTTTATATATCTTTATCTCTTTTTTCCTATCAAAATTGATAAGGATACAATGAAAGGGAGATTATTTTAGCATGTGATTAGTCATATCATTTGATGTCATTTGATCATTTTTCGGTTGTAACAATATCTAATATACTAAATCAGGCTCTCATCACCAGCAAAAACCTGAGAGAAGATGACGGTATGGTATGGGTTAATTCATAGCAAATTAATGGTAGTGGTTCAACTAACAGTCAGAATCGAAACATTGAGACTGTACATGGGAGTAGTGGTAGTGAATTAACATGCAATGATGATTATGTGGTTTTTCACTAATGAGGGAATATTGGGTGTAATAATCCCCAGTATTATAGAGACACTGTTGGGTGCTGAGGATGCGGCAGGTTGAGTCATCTTTAGTGTTTTTTCAAGACCATACCATTAGTTCCTTGTGGGAGAGGATCCTTATCATCTATGGTTTTAGGAGAGGAATCTAGATATCCTATCTATGTAGGTAGTGGGATTACTATAGGCCATATAGGAAGAGTAGGAGGACATGGATGAGGTATTAAATATTCAAATTCATAGTTCAAGTAGAGTTTTCCTACTTAGGGAAGTCAGGTTGCAGAACAAGGTTGTTGATCATGCCGTATTTATTCGATGTAGTATACCCCAGAGGAGTAAGTCGTTATGACATCATCTGTTCTATGTTCTATTATATTAGGATCTACTATAGTATTTACTTTATTAAATATTGGTTATTCACATTCTTTTATCTTTATAGATATAGTGGAAATCTTTTGGAAAGATATCGAGTCTATCTGGATGTGATGACACTTAAAAATACTTTGGGTATGAATTCAGATAGTATACGCCAATGTAAGGGACCCCTCTTTGAGGTAATTTTCCATCCTTTCTTATAGAAATTATTTTTCATTGAGATGTTGGAATTTAATTTCAATCTGGGGATGGACTTATTAGTCACCTACCATGACCATATGGAATTTTATTTCCAGTGGGTGTCCTTTAATATAATGATAAGGTGGTACTATTACATGAAATGGAAAAAATTAGAATATTTGGCTATTGCCTCGATCAAAAACCATGTCAATATGGGTCAAAACCATTTCAATATACAACATCCATAGTTTTGATGAGACGTATCCACTTTTCCACCATGGAAATAGCACCCATAGCCACAGTTGCCTCAATGGAAACACCATCTATAGCCATAGTATTAGAAACCATGGTAATATCCCACTGGGTTTTCCATCGTGGTAATAGTTATATATCCAATATTTAATCTATGGTTATTGTTTATATTTCCAAGGTGGTAAAATATGGATATATCCATTTTAATTGTGGCTATAGGTGTAAAATAAATTTCTCCCAGCAAAATTCGATCTCCAAACCTATTCTACACATTACGAGGCACCTTACAACTACCCATCATCCATCATATAGTATTAATATATATATATTTTTTATATCATTATTAACCATGTAAATATGAATAATACCCATGGAAATATTCATTCTTTTTAAATTCATGAGTGAAATACTTTTCCCTGTGACTACATGGGAAACCAATTGCCATAGTTTTTTGAAAACCCTGGCTATAACCTTCTTAAAAAAACATATATATGTGGGTTACATAAAACGTTGAAATAGTTGAATTATATACCCATGATTCTATTAAAATCATGGCTATATCCTATGAAAAAACCCTATAACAACAATTTCATGAAAATTGTGGCTATAGCCTTCAAAAACAACTATAACCACAGTGTTCATGGAATCGAGGATATGGCCTTTGAAAAAACAACTTTTAGCCATAGTTCAATGAAAACTATGGAAATAGTTACATGATACAGCCATGTTTTCAGGGTTCATGGATCTATTGTAATACCATGGGTATAAGGGTTTTCTATAGCCATAGTTCCACAAAAATTGTTGTTATATCCTTGAAATGAATACCTCCAGACATGTATTTTAAAAATGTGGCTATAGGTACATGGATATAGCCTAATTTTCTAGTAGTGGTTGAGTTGGAAGCCTAGTTAGGTATAGATATACCCTAACATCTTGGCCTTAGTGGAGTGAATTCACAGATTTCTAGAAATTATATGGATGATCATGGGTTACATCAAATTGAATTGACTCCTGTAATTAATCATTTCTGATATTTAATTCATAATGTATTTTCCAGACAACCTCCTAAGAGAGGTATAATTTACTATCATTCTAGTTCATGGTTATATACATGTATCCATTCCCTTAATAGGATGGATACTAATTAATGTGAGGATCTCAATAGGTAGCATGATTATTTAGAAGCTAAGGGTTTCATAAGGCCCAATACATCTCTTTAGGGTTCATCGATCAATTACTAAAAAATGATGGACGGAACCCTCATGATTTGTGCGGACTAATAAAATTTGAATAAGATAATTTTCGTGAACAAATATCCTTTACCTAGAATTATGATATCTTTAACCAGCTCTCAAGAGTTGTGGTATTCGTGATGATGGACATGGTATTAGGTTATCATTAGGTTTCTTTCAGGACTTCAGACATACCCCATAAGACTTTTTGAAGTTGGTAAGATTTAAATGAATTTATAGTTATATCATTTGATATTTTGAAAGAATATTTTGTTTTCATGGATTTTATGAATATGGGTTTCCTTCCCTAGGTGGAATACTTGAACATGGTTTTCTTGGGAGACATCTTTTTGTACTCTCATACCCAAAGAGACCATGAAAAACTTCTTGATATCATTTTTAACATGCCGAGATAACTTTAGTTATATTCTAAGATCATGAAGATCCACTACTTTATCGATAAAGAGCACTCCCTGGTTCATATTATCTCAGAGATAATAGTATCGGTTAACCCAAAGAATGTGATAGTTACAGTTTCTTGGTATCATCCAATTTATTTATTTGAAAAAGAAATGTATCTTTGGGATAAATGGTTATTATTGGTGCTTCATATTGGATGTATCACACTTAGCATCACCTTTTACAAGCTTGACTAAGAAGGGTGTGATGTTTATGTTGTCAATAGTCTATGATGCTACCATTTAGGAGCTAAATGGGAGGCTGAGTTCAATAATGATCTGGATTCTTCTAGATATGGTAAGAATATATGTAGAGCACCGCGTAGCATCATATATTTGTATTGGATTTTTAAATATTATTGATGATTTATTCCTCAAGTACAAGAGGTAGCAGTTGATGCCCCGTGATCAAAATTACCTGATGCATGTTATGGAGTTGGAAACTCTAGTTCACACCTTTTGTTTTTGGATAAAATACCAATTGGGAGTGAATTTTGTGCAATTTAAAAAGAAAAAAAATCATTTGGTATATTTCCACTGAGCACAAATAGAACCTAAGGAAATAAGGGGGTGGATACATAAAATCCCTTCACATTGAGATGGGCTACAAACTCAAAAATGGAAATTCTATTGTTGATGTTTTAAGAAAGAGGACTCTAACATAGATGGTATAGTAGGATAGTAGTGAGTCAAAGATTGTGGCCATGTTTTCATAGATGCACATCGAGGTTTAGGATCATCATGGAAAACATGTACTTGCATAGCTATTAGTAAAATATTCACTTATGGGAAGAGTGAATATGAGGTTGTTTACAGATCCTATAGTCTTGGTCCTAGGTGATAGTATTTCTGATGAGGACCCACCATCGGATAGTTCTATTTACAGAAAAAAAATTCTAAGAATACATGGGACTATTTGGGTTATTATATACATGATATATAATCAAATAAGATAATCACATGCTTTACAGTGGGTGGTTCACCCACCTATATCCATGATGTATCATGATATGTGCATTCAGTGTTGGTGGAATTGGATGAAATTTCATATAAGGGTTTTATCTCGAGGTTTTCCACCTGTTAACATGTGAAAAAGGAACACTAGAAGACTTCTTTATTATTATAGCTCTTTATGGTCCTAGAATTGACATAGGATAATGTTGTAGTGTATTTTTTT
Organism: Viscum album; assembly: GCA_963277665.1. Lineage (NCBI taxonomy): Eukaryota > Viridiplantae > Streptophyta > Magnoliopsida > Santalales > Viscaceae > Viscum > Viscum album. The sequence continues at coordinate 224,526,130 of OY728131.1, read as the reverse complement.
GTTGGATTACCAATGTCAACTAGAGGTAGTTATAGGGTTTCAGTAATCATGGATAGAATTACGAATGTAGTCCACTTCCTTCTTATATGGGATATTTTCTCAGTTGGTGATCAGTGAAGACTATACTTCAATGAAATTATATAAAATAATGGGATCCCTTATATGATTATTCTATATTTTTATGATCATTTAACATTATAGTTCTGGTAGGTGTGAGACAGAGGTTTGGGTACACATGTTCTTCTGAGAACATCTTTTCACCCTCAGACCGATAGGTAATCAAGAAAAGACTATAATTTTTTTAGTGGAAATTATATGATCATTTTTCTTTTATTTATACTGTTTTAGGGGAAATATATACATATTTTTGAGTTTTCCAACAATGAAAACTTTTTGGAAGTAATTCAGATGGGTCTTTATGAGGGATTATATTTTAGGTTGTGTCATTCACCCCTATGCTAGTTAGAGGTTGGAGAGGTTGTGCTAATAGGTACTCATCTCATGATGGAGACTTCAGAGTAGGTGAATTTGATCAGAAAATGCATGTCGAACACTCATTCTAGATATAAATATTATACCAATCATGGTCGACAACCTCTAGAGTATGAGGTCGGGGATTGTGTTTTCTTGCAGCTATCTCTTAGTTATGGGAACAAATGGATATGGAGTAATGAGTAGTTGTCAACTTTTTTAGGCCATTTTATATTTTTATTAGGGTAATTAATGTAGCCTAACATTTTAATTTACATAAGAGGTACCATTCCATGCATGATATCTTCCACATTTCACTGGTTCTTCCTTATCATGTCGAACCATCTCAAACTTTTGATCCCAAGGATATGGAATTGGATGTCATTGCTTATTTTGATTAGTATCCCATAAACATCATTAATTAGAGCATGAAGACTTATTGAGGATGATACAACTCTTTAGTATGGTTTTTATGGAAGTAAAACTATGTATATGATGATACTCGCAAGTGAGAGGCTGATATACATTCTTAGTAGCCGGATTTTTTCTCAGATAGTGTTTTCCACCCATTCTAAGGTCAAGTGAGGGATGAATTCATTTAATTGGGGAAGAATATATGAACTTGGTTTTTATATGAGGTATGTAACCTTAATATTTCATTTTAACCCTTTCGTTTTGACATAATATTAATTCATGGTGAGGCTAGGGGGGAGACAAGGATGTCTGCGGCTTTTTCAAAACTCGGAACCCTGGATGGTGGAATAGTCATCTGGGCCACATGGTTATTAGAAACTATTTCTCCCAGTTTACAAGGTGAATCCTATCCTTGTGGAAAATTTCCATGAGTATAGTTAGGATACATGATTTTCCCAAACATTGAATCCCATGGTGCACTCTAATGTGGAAGATCTACAATTTTAAGAAGGGGGAAAATACATAGTCATCATAATGTTTTTCTAACCATGATCAATGACCATGTGAATGTGGTTTTGTGGAAGTTCATGGTGCATGGTTTGGCCAATAGTGTGGTTAAATCTTGTGACCCATATATGTTGGGTAAAATTAAAATTTTCAACTGAAGTAACTATATGTTTAAAACCCTTCATTCATTACCTATTCTAGCACACATCCCTCCTTATTTTATCCCATTAGAATATCTTTAAGAATCCACATAGGATCATGGATAACTTTTCCATCCAGGATCAGATTCAACTTCTCATAATCTTGTTGTATAGCCATTAGTATGTTCTCCACCCCTTAGACTCATTTTGTTGTCTCTCTTCTCCTTGACATATTTATTTTGGTGTAGGACCTTATGACCTATTTTCAGGAAGTTCATCCACTTTTCTAATTTTTATGATATGAACAAAATCAATGTATGATAATGTATGAGTTATCCTTTATAGGCCTACGTTTCTTGTTCTATTAATTATCCATAAATGACATGGTACATTATATTATGAATCACATTCCACATATCATTTTCTTCATACATTTCGCTTATAATGAAGCTTCATTAAATATGACTCCTTGTTCTGATGACATTATTAGATCCCAAGAGACATTTGAGGTCATCCATTTCAATGTGTCTCACATATTGGGAGCACCCTTGATATGCTTATTCAAATTTATTGGTTATACAAAAAACCAATCAGATTGTATTTTACTTTTAATTAGTTATTTCATAACTGATTATGGATAATCATACTAGTATAGCATGGCTAGCTCACTTATTTGATAAATAATAATTAAATGGAACGTGAGTGGTATTACCATGTCAAATTTTTAAATAAAAAATATATTACGATGTTAAATAAGAATGACAATGAACTATAAATTTTCCATAAGATCTTACTAATATATTTGGATACTTATGATTTATAATTATATCATGATGATTGTACTAATGTTATATATGATTATTACATCCCTTTTATTATTTTTATATATATGGTTATTGTGTCCCTTATATAACTATTATATAAGATCATGATTTTCCCTACAAGATTATGAAATAAGGGAATTATGTCTGTTATACTATTGAGATATATAGGCCTGAAGACCATTATGAATTATGATAAATGGGAAATAAGAACCTTATTAATTATTTTGAATGGTTATGGAGACCATTTTAAATTATAAGGAATGAGAGTAGAGACCCCAATCTATTATGATAAATGGGAATGGAGACAATACTATTATGATCCAATCATGGAGAAACCATTATTATGATTCAAGCATGAAGAATATGCATATATGATATGGGAATCACATCCCATATAACTGTTATATTGGGCATAGCGTCCCTTGACACTTGTGAGACTCATGCTACTACTTATAGAGGTCAAATTTATGCCTCAGACAGAGTCTAGAAGTAGTATCCACATATATTGTTGTAGAATTCACTACATATTGATACTATATATAAAAATACATTTGGTTACGTGTTTAGTGATTATCAAAAATGTTTTGATGCTGGTAGTGTCATCCTGGTGTCCTTTAGGAACCATATCCAACCATATACATCCTTTATTACCTCTTGACATTATCAGATTCATAATTCTACATTATATGAACTGACTTTTTATTTTTAGATACCATTGGTGTTGGACTAATCATTTTACCTCTTACCCTATCAATATAGAAACCCAGTCTTAACATACATGGATATTACATAATTTTAGATGTATATTCAGAACATTACAAAAATTCATGCTTGAGGACCATAATAGTTTTTTTTTGTATTTGAAAACATGAAACAAACTCTTTTAAATCTGTGAATAATAAACTATATTTCCCATAAATATCATCATCTTATGTACTTATAATTAAACCTATTCTTCATAACTAGGGGTAAAGGAAACATAAAAAAGGGTGACCTTAGTTTCTTGGTAAGGGTAATCAAGGGAGATATTTAAGCATAACATGTGAATAAGAGTTTTTGATCATGATGATAACATATGAAGATCATACCATACATATATAATATCATAATCAACATTAATGGAATAAATATTGATAGTTCACATGACACGAATCATATGTGAATCAAGATTATAAGCCATGAGAGCATGACATAGGAATAAGACATGAAATTGTGAAAGATACATACACATGTAATATCAATACATATAAGTCAAGGATAATTTTTAAAACATATCATGGATATTCATGGGGAAAAAACCTACTAGTAGGTACACACCTCTATCAATACTGATAGTCCTTTCATTATAAGGGATCGAGTCTCCCCTTCTGCCCATAGTGGATTGGGTTTCCCCTTCTTCCCATAATAGATATAGTTTCACATTCCTCCGATAGTGGATCAATATTATCGATTTGTTTCCCTTAACTATATCATTATATATAAATATTTACTCAATTCATAGGAGGTAGATATAGGAACCATACATCCCATAATGAAATTATGCATACGTGTATGACAATATCATAAACAATCATCATATGATGACCCATAAAAAGAGATGGGTTTCATAAACATAATATCATAAACCATGAAATTAAATGTGTATTAGAAACACTTCCTCATATCATCAAATATGGAAAATATACATATTTCAAAATTATATCATCATTGGAAAACACGTGAAATGAAGTGGTTTTCATAAGTGTTTTATCATTTTATAACCTGTGTAAGAGTAACATTTTTGATAAACATCTTCTAATATTAGTCATAAACCATTCAATGAAAGTATAATAATGGAGTCCTTGGATTATAACCATAGTAAATCATTTAATATATCAATTTATATCATCATATATGGAGAAGGATTTTGAAAGATAACATGGGGAATAATTTTTATTTGAAACTCATATTTTAAAACATATAACATTTTTAAAATCATTTTTATTGAATCCTCATTTAATATATATATATATATATATATATTTCATGAAAAAATCATTTAAAACATTTATTGAGGAAAATATCCTCTATTATTTGAAAAACTCTGTATAAAAATTAATATTTTGCAAACATTTTCCTTCGAAAATGACCACGAAAACATCTAAACAATTAATTGTAAACAATTTCAAACCATTTTAAAATATTATTTTTTTTGAATTTTTTTTTCTTTTTAAAACCACACTAATAAAAACAATTTAAATAATATTAGGAAAACTATTTCTTTCAAAAATAATATTGTAAACATTCAAATAATGATTCAAGAGAATGACGATTGGTAAATAATTAAATGTCTAGCATTCATTTTTAAATGTAAAATGTTTAGAAAAGTTCCTTAATCATAAAAATAAAAGGATATTCCTTTTTATTATCACTTTATATTAACAGTTTATCAAAACTTCGATCTTAATGTTATATTTTGGGTAATATTCGCTTTGTTTTTCCTATAATTTATGACTTATTATTATTTATACTATTGATTAGATCGAAATTTACTTATTTCTAGATTATAAAACTGTATACATATATCATATATTTTAATTATATAAATATTTTTTATAATATATAATAGACAGGAATATGAAATGGAACACACCATTCAAGGATATGACATGTCGTACGTACACATGAATATTGTTTCCATTTTCTTACCGTATTCAAAGAATGATAGTAAATAAAAATGTGAATACATATATATATATTATAGTGTAATTATTATATAATACATATCCAATAAATATACTAAACCCATACTTAATAAATTAAATTTAAAGTTTGTATGAATCACATCACTTTGATGAGGTGGTAGTGCACACATCTAAAAACGCAGTTATTATATTTACAAAATGGAATTCAAGAAGATAGTTATTAATTAATAATTAAATAAGAATTTAGATATCATAAATATCATATAAAATATAAATTCAAACATTATTCTCACCTTTGATAATTTGTAATCAATGAAATAATGATATTGTTTTGTGAGGTGGTAGTTCATCCTACACATGAATGATGTTTGTGTATCCCATTTGATAGAAGTGAGCGTGAGTGTAGTTAGAAACATTAAAATAAAAAACATATTAGTATATTAAAGATAATATAGTTATTATATAATCATGGAATAAAATTAATTATGTGGGTGGAGAATGAAAATAAAAAAAGGACCATCTGTAAGGATGTTACCTCTTCTTTGGGTAACTCCTTCTAGTTTGTACCAAATGGATTTACTGGTTGGATTTGTGCCAAAATTGAGGCCTCTAAGGTAATTTTAATGAATTTTGGATTATATTTATGAATCTATTTTAGGATAAATATTTTCTTGAGAGTTGTATTAATGTGGGGGGTGTGGGTGCCTTTTTATAGTGAAGGAGTGAAATTCTTATTAATATGAAAAGGAAAACACTATTGAGAGGTATCCATTACATAATTTGCCTCTAATAATGCTGAATATAATATTAAAGGTAGTATATTTTCATATATGCATAGACAATGGATTTTGGACATTTTTTAGGTTATTTGGATCCTTAAGTAAATGTATAACCACTAAGTAAATTTGTTTTGAGCTTAATCATTGTTATTAATTATTACTATTTTGACTAATATTTTTGTTAAAGAATAAATTCTTCCATTAGTAAACATAGTTATTATTATTCAAAATATGTAATAAATTTACCATAGTCTTATCACACAAGTTACATTGATATATTTTAAATTAATCTGACAGATGTGATGGGAAAGATGGGTTTTAACGTAAAAAGTTCAAAAACCAGAAAACGTTTTATATCGAATTTCAATGTGAAATTAGTTAATATTACCTATATTAGTGAAATATATGTGTAATTTATCTGTATATATCCTTTAAACCCATTTAAATTTTAATTTTTCTATATAAATGTATTATATTAATAAATAGATTTCAATTAAAATTCAGTATTTTTTAGTATTCATCGAAATATGAAACATCTAGGGAAAATAAAAAAATCACCCAATGTAAATTTTTATATTACTATTGAAAAATTGATGTTGTTTTAAATAAAAATTATAAAGGTTTCAAAAATTATATTTAAAAGAGGTTCTTTATTAAAAGGCGGTAAAATTATATTTTAAAAAAATACATCTTTTAGTTCACATAATTGGATTTACTCTTATATTATGTTTACAAAATCTATTGGATATGTGTCAAAAATATTGATTAAAAATATAATATAGTACTTTTTTGAAAACAAACATAAAAATTATTTTTTTAATTTATTGAATGAAATTTGGATTTCTACATAGAAAATTGTTTTTTCATAGAAAACAAATTTCATTTTTTCAAATAGTTCTTACATTCATTTCTATGAAATTGTTAACCAATGGAATAATTTTGTATACATGTTTAAATAATATATTCACACATTAGTTAATATTATTTATAAAATAAATTCCATCATCTAGGTGGTAACTATAATAATTTTTCAATAACATTATTACTAGTATATTGTAGTTCGGTTGAACTCGGTCGTGTATTTCACGCAATCTACTGAGGGAACATGAAATTCTAAGTAAAATAAGAGAAAATTAGTGTTTCATGTACCAAAATTAAATCTATGTGCCACATGTAAAAAAAGATAAACCTGGGTTTTTGTATAATATAATCCAAAAAGAAATATATATTTAGTGTTTCATAAACAAAATATAATAAGATTAAATTAATTTGAAAAAAATTAAAAAAATACCAGGACATTACCCTATAATACCTTTAAAATTAATTTATAACGTGAAATTCATCATGGATATAAATGTTTTAGTACTTGTATGTTGTTATCATAGAAACCAAAATTTTAAAAATTAATACTATATATTTATTTAAAATAGTAATGTTAAAAACAAAACAGTTACCCAAAGTAACTCATAACAAGGTATCCACATAAGAGAACATAGGTGGAAAGTCAAAACATAGAAATGGAAGATAAATATAACTATAAATTTATAAAGGAGAGTGATAGAGAATATGGATAGGACAAAGTTAATAAGAAAAAATCTTGAACCCCAATAGGCTTAAAAGGGGTATTGATATCCTCAGAAATTATTATAACAAGAAAAAATATTTTTTCAATACCAATTATCCAAATGTTTTATAATTTCACGATATGATATACATACATGATTTCAAGACAAAATCACCTAATTTTTTCCTTGGTTAATTTATACTTTATATCTTTCTCTGTGTAATGACAGTGAAATTATCATTCTTGAAGAACTAACATATAATCGGGTATAACTATAATTCATTCCATTATTTGTTAGAATCGCAACAAAAATGGTTAGTAAATGTTTTCCAATATGAATAAGTCCTCGTATTATGAGATAATACTTTAATCATTAAAACATCATCTGAAGTTTAACATAAATAATTCCACAAATATTTGACCTTATAACCCTTCTGAAATATGAAATCCAAAAACAATAGAAATAATTTCACTAAATGAACATAAAATTGATCACATGTATATCATAAATTATATCTTGGTTGTTACATCCCAATAAAGTACATACATTTATAGTATATTCTCATAAAACATGGTAATAAACTAGATTACCATTAATCTTTCTTGAAAACATTTACTTTTACATATTCCAGTAATTATTAGATATATTCCTTAAATCATAGAAGTTGTCAACTTTCTCCATGATAACTTAGTCAAATTTGTGAATAATTCAATAATATGTTTCGTGGTAATCAATAATATCGAACTTATATTATCCATATAGACCATATATTTATCCAAAAATCATTATCTCAAAATCGAGAACATATTATTGGTTATTTCTCCCTTCATCTTGTATTTTCTATGAATAAGAAATTTCTATTAAATAAATTTTATACTCCATTAGAACTAGTTAACATATTATTATAAATCCTTTCAATAAACCTAAACTAAAAAATCCTTGCATAATCCACCATTCATAATTCATGAATCCAAATACATAAATACTTCAATTATTTTACATCATCCTGAAGACATAATAATGATACCTCATCCAATTACATAATACAAATTTCCATTACCATTTCACTTGTAGTCTCATCATCATTAGAAATATAACCATTACTCATACAAGCTTGCCGATTCTCTTCGCGATAATTCCATATAGGGCATCGATTTTTATAATGAACATTCATTCCACATAGATTGAATTTAACCAATGATGATGTATTTTGGATGAAAATATTTTGATCCATTTTAATAATCGATCTCTTCATTTTTCCATTATAGTAACTTTCTTTGTCTCTTTATTTCCATAGTCAATAGATCTTCCCATTCCTCTATGAAATTAATTTGTGCAGTTCATTGCATATTGTTGACATAATGGAAACTTATTATTCAATCATCGATGGACTCTATTACCTGATCACTAAGAAAACTCTTTCCTTATCTCATTTGGAAAGTCCCATTATTAGATAAAGAACACATTATTAATCATGTTTTCTAAAAACTAATTAGGAATGATCAAAACATATTTCACTCTTGTGATAATCCCATTTGAATGATCATCGGTAAATTGTCTGTGACACTCAATGTGAACCTAGTTCCTTATGGTTCCTTCCATTGACTAAAACCAGATATAAAATTGTGAGTAGAACTTTTCATAGTGGGAAGAAACAAAAATAATGAAAAATAACTAATATGATTTCTAAATTTTGGAACCTTATTTTAATTCTATGAAAGCTTAGTAGTATCTATTGAGACAGCCCTAGATATATTCTTATAAATATACCTAGGTGGATCACTATTGTTTTCCATACCTAATCACCAAAGGTTGACTAAACCGTTATTTTTATACCTACTATAGAAGACCAATATTAAAATACATGGATATTACATCATTTTAGATGAACAATAATAACATTAAAAAATACATTCCTAATGACTATAATAGTTTACCGTACTTGGAAACATGGAAAAAAATAATCTAACTTGGTGAAAGATCATCAATGTTTCCCAAATAGATCTTACCCTTTTGAACTTCTACTTAAAACCTTTCTTCATATCCTGGGGGAAAAGTAACATAAAAACGTGTAAGCTCAAAATTATAGTAAGGGTAAATAAGGGAGATATATAAGCATAACATGAGAATAAGGGTATAAGAAGTTGATCATAAAATTATAAAATCATACCTTTTATATCAAAGATCATATTCAATTGTCATGGAAAATAGAATAGAAGTTTACAATATAATTTTCATAAGGGGGTCAAGAGAATAATCAATGAAATTGTAACATAGGAAAAAGACCTAGAATTATGGCACGAACACAAAATTTTAATAACATTCCCTAAATGTCAAGGCTCATTTCCAAAACATATCAAGGAACTTAATGGGGGTTACACCTACTAGGTGGGACACACCACCATCCCCTCTAACAATAATTTCATTATAAGGGTCTTGGTCTCCCCTTCTTCCTATAGTGAATCAGGTTCGCCTTATTCATATAGTGGATCTAGTATCCCCTTCTTCCCATAGTGAATCAATCCCATCTATTTTATTCCCAGCATTATCTCACATGATATAAATCTTTACCAAATATATTAGAGTTGCATATATGTCCACCATACTCATAAAGAAATCTGACTTGAATGTTCCACTAGATCAAAATAAATCATTATATCATGACCTATAAAAATATAATGGTTTCATAAACATCATATAAAAATCCAAAAAATGAAATGGGTATCATAAACATTTCATCATATCATAACTAATGAAAATGATTCCAGTTTCATAATCAGTGGAAGAGAAATGGGTTTCATAAACTGCATTTCATATTAATCATAAACAAATCAACTAAATAATTAAATTGTGGTCCTTAGCTCATTAAACCATTAAATCATAATCCATATAAAAAGATATCATCTTATATAGAGAAATATTTTTAAATATCACTTGGATGATATATTTTCTTTGAAAATATCCTTTAAAAAATATAACATTTTCAAAATCATTTTCTTTCAAACCAATTTAAGAAACATATAGTAATCAATTAAAATCATTTAAATCATTTATTGATGAAAATATATTTTCGCTTTAGGTAAAATGTTTTTAAAACATAAACATGTTGAAAATGTATTCCTTTGTAAATAACCTTGAGAACATATAAAAGAAGCTTTGAAAACCATTTTAAACACTAATTAAAATATAAAACATTTCTAAAAACCTTTTCCCTGGAAATCTACAAAAAAATAATTCATATTATATTTGGAAATTATTTTCATTTAAAAATACCCTTTCTAAAATTCAATGTAATATTTACAAAACTTATTGTAGGTAAATCCATACATCCTGAACATTCTTTTTACACCATAAAAAGTCTATAAAAGTTCCTCGAATGGAAAATGAAAAAGATATTCATTTTAATTTTTTTTTGAAAAAGCGAAACCATGTATAAAAATTTATTTTAAAAAATATAGGATAATTTTAGAAAATTTATGAAGAACTATTTAGAAAACATGGTTTTTGAATATCATATATTTCCATTTGAAAAGTGAAATAAAGATGTATTTTATGATTTTTTTAATTATCTTAACTTAGAATGGAGTTGAAAAATTAAAGCAATAAATTTAGATATCAGGAATAATCATAGGATAATAAAATTCATGAATGTTCTTTAGATATGGATCATATGATTTCATCAATGGAACCATAATCATAAACAATATCAATAAATGATGAGATTGAAGTAATAAACTATTTCCAATTTGGTAACATTGAATCATATTATACCATAAATAAAAAACATAATATGAAGAAAAAAAATAATTTAAAGATGTATTTTTATTAAATAACATTTCAAAGGGTAGTATATACACCCCATATAAAAATATAGCTACATAACATGGCATGTGTCTCAATGAATACAAATTTTGACAAAAATTACTTCACAGATTTGGAAACTTTTGAACCTTAATACCAAGAAAGAAATATAATTAAATGGATATGTAAATAAATATTAATATAATTATAATTATCATAGAATATATTCCTGGGAATTATATGAACTATACCAATGAAATGAGTAGTGAATAATGGAAAAGTCTCATAGAAATAAATGTGAGATTAGAAAATCTTTACCTCAAGTCATGAATTTATTCATAAAAATTCAAAACACCCATATAATAAATTTAATTTAATTATAAATCAACAAAATAACCATTTTATTATTTTTAAAATCATATATTTTTTGATTACAAATTTATATTACACATTTATTAAAAATTAAATGTTAATGTTATGATTTAGGTAATATCTGGTTTGATTTTCATTTATGATTTCACTTTTTATTAATGATACTCTTAAATAGATTGTGATTTTACCATTTAAATAATTTAAAATATGATCTAAATATCTTATATATTCAATATATTAATATTTATATTAATCTAAAAAATATTGGAATATGGAATGGAATACACCGTTCATGGAGCAGGTAGGCTATACGTACGCATGAATGTTGTTTTCATTTTCCTTTACAATTGTAAAAATGAAATTAAATGTTATATATATATATATAATATTCCATTATAATAATTATTTTATACTTTTCATATTAATTTTCTAATCGCATCATTAATACATTCAATGAAATGTTTTAACAATTCACATCTTTTTCATGAGGCGGTAGTCCACACTTCCACAAACGAAGTTATCGTATTTACAAAAAATGGTAAGAATACATTTATGTTTTTATAATAATTAAATAAGAAAAATAAATAATAAATATCATATATAGAAGATAAAAAATATAATTTACATTATTTTTTACAACCTTGAGATGTGGTAATGGAAGAACTAACAACATCGGTTCACAAAGCTGCAATTTGATGTATATGTGAACAACAATTATGTATCCCAATTAATGATTGTGTATGTGATTATATGTAAAACCCTTAAAATAACATCATATAAGTATACTTATTATACTGTTTCTATTATATCATAACAGAATTAGAATAATTTTTGGTGGTGGATAATTATAATTTGACAAAAGTTCTTGTGGATGGATGTTACCTCTTCTTTGGCTAACTCTTTCTGTTTTGTACCAATGGGATTCCTTGGATGAATTAATTTTCAAATTTAGGCATCTATGATATATAGAGGAATGTATGTATGTTATATTTTTGAGTTTTGGATGAAAACATTTGAATGAGAGGTGCAAGTAAGTGAGTGGGTGAGTTTCTTTTTTTGTGGTGGAGGAGAAGAATTCTTATAACTATAAATAGGTAAGAACTATTGAGAGGTCTCACTTATATAATGTTTCTCCAAGAATGGTTCATTTTCTCCAAAAGGAATTATATGGTATAAATATTTCCATTCAATGGATTTTGGATATTATTCTAGTTTATAGGCCACTTAAGTCAAAGTTTAACAACTATGAAAACTTCTTTATCCCTCAATCGTTGTAATTAATTTTAATTAATTTATGTAATATTTTTGGTCAAAACATAATTTGATCATATTATAAATTAGAAATTATTATTATTAAAAATATTTAATCCAATTTTCCAAATTCCATTCATCGAATAGGTGAAATTAATTTAAAAATAATCATAGAGACGTGACGTGAAAGCATACTTTTAAATTAAGCTGTTCAAAATTTTGAAATGCTTTTATAACCATTTTTAATGATAAATAGGTTAAATTGTAATAAATTTTATTAAATAATTTATAATTCATCTAAATATCATATAAAACCATTTAAAATTTAATTTATCTATATAAATATATTATATGAAAATGTATTTTTTAATCAGAAATAATTATTTTTCACTATTAATGAAAATATGAAAATTCTATAAAAATACCCAAAATAAGAACAAGGTAAATTTTTATTTCACACTAAAAACATTAAGTTATTATTTTCAAATATAAATTATAAATGTGTAAAAAAATATAAATAAAATATTTTCTTTGTTAAATGATCGTAAAATAACCATTTAGAAAAAATACTTCTTTTTATTCGTATAATTGGATTTATTCTTATCTTATCACTATCAAATATATTGGATGAGTATAAAAAAAATGATTGAATATATAATATATATATATTTTCTTGAAAAATAACTTCCAACATGTTTTGTTTAATTTATTGAGATAAAATTGTGTTTGTACATAGAAAAATAGTTTTCCATGAAAATTAATTTCATTATTTTGAAACAATTTTTACTTTAATTTAAAACTAATTGATAACCAAAGCGATCATTTCATATTAATATATAAATAATATTTTATAACATTATTTAATCTTATTCATAACTAACATTCCAACTTTTAGGTGGTAACTATAATAATATTTTAATATTAATATTAATATTATATTATAGTTCGGTAAAACGTGGCCTTGAGTATTACAAAAACAATCAAAGGTATTAAAAATTGTGTGTAGCACAAAAAAACATAGTGTTTGGCCATCAAAAATTTTATCCAAGTGTTTTGGGTAGTGCAAAATATTCTTGGTGTTTTATACGATAAAATCTAGAAAATGAAATATTCAGTGTTCCATGAGATGAAAAATATAAAATTATAAAATTATTTAGAAGAAATTCAAAAACTATCTGGCTGTTACAATTCATACCGTTGATGGTACCTGAAATGATTTTTGGGATGCCTGTATGGACATTGGAAATCATTTGGTCATTGATACTTGAGTGATTATTACATGTGTTCGGGGAAGAACATGTTTGAGTTATGGCTTGTGATGATATTGTAGACAGTATTTGTGGTTTTTTCTTAAATACGTGTATTTTATTGCATGATTACTACCATATCTACATATTTCATTGTGATAAACCCATGAAATTACAACATTTGGAATATGACAATGGATATTCTCATTGATGAATATTTATTTGATATACATGCCTTACCTTTTTATGTTTTGTTATCTTTTACAATGATTTGGATATTTATTTATTAATTTCACTACTATGTTACACTGATCATGAGGGTATAGCCTCCCTATTGTACCACCTTTGACCCTCGTGTCTAGTCCAAAACCTTTTTAATATGAGGAGAAACAATTGAGGCCATGTGCCCCTCCGGATCGGGGCACCAATTAGTGGCATCTAGTTTGAGACGTCAGAACTATTAATTTTATCCTAAAATCAAAAGATTACTAAACCTTTCCTCATATAAAAACTATGAGGACCTGAAATTAAAAATTACATAACATTGAGTTTAAAGTCATGAAATGGTTCTATTACAATTCAGGATATTTTCAAGTATATATTTTTATATATTTATTTCACAAATCCAATGAAAAATACCATATTTTATAAAGTGGACACTTCTAATGAGTATCCATTTTTTCCTTTATATAAAATACTTAAAATAAAATATTATTTCATTTCATACTGAATCTTCATATATATAAATTTAAATTCTTCATTTCAATTACCAATCATTAAGCATAGTGAAAAACGTTTTAAAACATCAGATGACAACAAAATTGAAGTAAGTTATATAAAAATAAATAAACAATCCATTTTTCCGGGAATAATTATAGAAATATATTTTTTTTAAATAAACATTGGGATCAAAATAATCATTTTCATACACTAAAAATCAACATCTCAACCCAAATCATTTCATTTAAAATTTCATAATATATATTAACAGAAAATAAAAAATCATCACGGTTTCTCTAAAATCATGAAAAACTTATAGTAACATTTTAACAATGTTGTACATTTAAACCTAATGAATTAGGATATTCATTCATTATATTTGTAAATCATAATATTTTTATACATAAATATAAGAGTAATAGATAAATCATTTGGGTATATTAATGCATAATTTACATGTCATTATTGTTTCACATGGAATAACCATCATTGTTATACTTGGAGCAACCACCATAGAAACACATGAAATAATCATCATGGTTATACTTGTAATAAAAAAAACTGTATATTCCCTTAATATATTTATAAAAACCTAATCTATTTAATCCATCCCTTTCCCAATGCATTGGACACCTATAATGAGATCACAAGAGCTTGAATTATAATGGAATAACTTGTCTTCAAAAATAATTCTCAAGAAGCGTAACTCTATAAATAAAATCATGTGTTATAAAATCATTCTGTACACCTATAAGAAATCATTTTCATATATTTATATATAATTTTTTTTTTAAAATAAAATTTTCAAAACTAAAATTTATATAATAAAGTGAAAGGGTGTTTTTATTTGAATAAATAATGGAAGCATATAAAGAAAGAAAAATGAAATAAAATAATAGTTATTGTAGCGGGAAAGGTCACAATCACAATTTACATTTGAATAGAACATTCCCTTTTTTCTTTTTTAAATGTTTTTTAAAACATTCCTTAAATAAATTATTTTAAATAAAATTGAAATAATATAAACATAAACATAAAGTGTCTATTATATATTACTCATATCCACATAAATGGACCAATAAAATAATTTTAAATTTATAGAAGTGAAATAAAAACTAAGATTTAAGGGAAAAATTAAAATTGGATTATTAAAAACACTCTTACCATTAGTATGACTCGTCATACACATTTTTTAGATTTCGAGATAATAATCATAGGTTAAATATTATTTACGTAATAAACATTTCAAGATTATTTTTCATTTTTTATCTCATTACACACCATATTTAAATATTTAATTTATTAAATTCACAAAGGTTTTTTTATGATATATGTTTCATAAGTCCAAAATGGATTTCATATGTTGACTATAGTCAAAGAAGTAATTATTAAGAAATATCTAGATTAATAATCATGGAATAAATTTTATTTTATACATGAATTTTACTTTTAAAAATAATCATGAATGATACTTTGTAAAATTAATTACAATACTATAGAAACCTAGTTATTTCCTTATATGACCCTGAATTATTCCTAAATAAATATTTCCAGAGTTAGGTGCTGAGAAAACATATGATTCGGAGGCCCGGTGTGCCTAGAATTAATTTCATTAAAATTTTAAGTATATTTTATATTTAACAAACACAAATTATTAATGAAAATTTGATAAAAATTAAATGAAAGATCCTATTAGAAAACTAAGACCATTATGGAGTGTAAAATGCATTGATTACCCTATATGTGACCTAAATGGGTCGGCATGGGGAATTCAAAATTCTCACCCATTGGTAGTAAATTCAGTGAATTAATTAATTATTTCATTTTTCTAATGATAAATGTTCTATATGATTTCTTATATGGTGGATTCACTATGGTTATCCACACAAAATCTAGGATAATTCTATATCACCTCCTTCCTCCTTCATTTTCTAATCATCTCAAATGATGATGAGACACTAGATCAGTTCACATCAGGATTCATATAATGCAATGAATCCTCCCAATTATTTGTGGAACCCATTTTCTATGAATAGAAATCAAATATCAAGGTAGGAATATGCAATTTGGTGATTTTAACACTTTTTATTTAATTGATTAAGAGGATAGACCCCTTCTATCGATCTACACTAATCACATTTTATTCATACACCTGAGTACTGACTTAAATTATTTTATTTTATTTTTAAGCTTGATGTTGTTCCATGTTAATTGGAAATTATTGCTTGGCCATTGATGTTTAAGCATTTTTACACTTTTATCCATTGGTTGATTCACATTCTTCACCAGTTTGACCCTACAATCCCAAATTGACATTTTTATGCGATACTGAGCCTACTTGAATCCTGGAAATCTCGAAGTAATCACAAATAGGGAACTGATTGGTGAATTTTGTATAGATCCAAAATGTCTGTGATTTGTGGTTGATCATTTAACAAAACACCAAATGAATCTTCTATGAAAACATGTACGATATGTATGAGTTAAACGATGCACCACCTAACACTAAATAAGATCAATTTTTCGGTGAATACTGATCAGAAATGATCGATCTGGTCTACAACCTAATATTTCAGGTGTCATAAAGGTGGGATCTATTGTAAAACAGGGAGAAAATTCCATATTTGACATATATATCACAGATCCATATTTAGGAAAAATATCCTGACTACTTGCCATGTACAATGACGAACCGACTACCTGTATCCATTTAGCACTTATGGATATGTTTTTGTAAATGTTAAGGATGAAATTAAATGTATCCTTCCTACACATTTTTACCCCTTTTTACAGATGGCTAATCCATATAGAGAATCAAATAGGCAGAATCCCATGTGGAAGTACATGGAAATTGGGTCGAATACACGAACACGGGGTCTAGTACACGGACACACCCTAAAGGACACAACCCAGTCCCAGGTATCTAGGTTACTCCATGTAGTCCACCTTCAATGTGTGTTCTCTTAATTTATTTGTAGCTATGTAATGTCTAGGGACACAACTAGGCAGTGGAGTAGGATGAAACACCAGATGGGTAACCTCAAATGCAATGTAACCGTTTAAATTTTATTAGGAAACATCAAGGTTTTGACTCTCTTGCATTTTGACCTTGATTTGTTCCCACAAGTAGACTATACATAGTGTTTTTCTACATAGAATGTGATGGTGGCCTCCTTTGTGGATTTTTCAGACATAATGTGAAATGTTTTAGGGAAAATACATATTGATGTGATAATGACTACTGAGTTCTACCCTCCAATAGAGATAGGAAATGGGGTCCTCCAATTTTAGAGTGGAACCTCCCATCAGTATGGGAGTGGATCCTTTATATCTATATTTCGACTAGAACCCCATGATATACTACGGTGTGAGGGCTCAATGACTATAGTGGAACTCCCAATTGGTACTAGGTTTTCATTCCTCCACTTTCGAGTGAAACCCTCTGATATACTAGGGTGTGAGTGCTCAATGACTATAGTGGAACCCCCATGTGGTTCCAGGGTTTCAGTCCTCCATTTTTGAGTGTAACCCCCTATTGGATAGGGTGTGGGTCCTCAATGAATAGATTGGAAAACCCTCTGACACTAGGGTGTGGGTTCTTAACACGGAGTGGAACCCTAGATCATCTTGGGTAAATGTCCTCTTCTTACGAAGTGGACACCCCCTATCTGCCTAGGGTTCGGGTCCTTATGACACTCTAGTGATCCCCCTCTAGGTATTCCATGTTATTTATATGTAAATATTCTCATGTTTGGATTAGATTACTCTCCTAATATATATGGTGAAGACTCGATGAATACTGCATCTACTCACTATGTTTATCCCTTTTTGTTTGGATGAGGTTACTTTCACTCTTGGTCTGGGTTGAGCCATTCTCTTTTACTGTATATTTAAACTATTATATTTCTATTCCCATCATATCTCTCAACTATCCCTCTTAAATTTTCAGGTTGTCTTATTGGGTATGTATATCTCACCAATTTATGGGATTTACCCATATATGTTGTGTCTCGTGTAAATGAAAAATATATCGGCATTGACTTCATATGAGTTTAGGGATACTTGGTACTCAGGACAAAATATGATGAATGCATCTTGAGATTCAAGAGATGGGAACTTTTTATAGTGAAATTTTTATGTTTTTTTATGTTGGGAATTATTTCTTTTTGGGCATGTGTTTCTCCATTTTAATTTGTAGTTTACACCACCATAAGATTGTATTGTCTAGATATTTTTTATTCATGGTTTTTTCCTTATCATTTAGTTTCTCTTACTTTTACTTTATTAGTAATGTTTCATCGATATGGATGTGTGTGTCTACACAGGTACTTTAGAAAAGGCCACCCCATGTTATTTATGCTTTCGGCCTAGGTTGCTAGCCCCTGGCCGATGGAGGCAAGCTTGGGGTAGTTTCATTCAAGCCTCGGATTGGATTGGTTCATGCCAGATTAGAACCCAAGTTGGTTGATCCTTGGGACACTGTTCAAACTAGTACCCTTAAAATAATTTTGTTGGGTTTCGGGAAACAATTTAAATGTGTCTTGATTGTGTCTCTCATTTCAGAGAATCCAGTGATGGTGCGGGTGAACTACATATCCATTTTCTAAGACCATGACAACCTAGTTGTCGACCTGAAATACCAAGAAATTTGTTGCATCGATCAATGGTTGATATATCATTTAGGATTGAGTATTTAACTATCCTTATTGAATCATCACCAAATTTTTGTTATATATATATATATTATCTTCTAATCATGGTATGTCTTGATGAATCGATTGATTCCTCTAGAATAATATCCAACCAAAATTAATATTATAAAAATATTTAGTATATTTTATATTTCTCGCATGCATCGTCATAAATAAAATGAGATAAATATTAAAATAAATATTATATCACAAAAATAAGACTACTTTTCAGTCTAGAAAGTTATATTTACCCTAGGAGAGACCTAAAATTGATTTTCGTAGGGAATTTATACTCCTCTCTCGTTGATAGTTAGTTTAGTGAAACAAAATAACAAAAAAACAAAAAATTATTTCATTTTAATGCAATGTAATTTAGTATAATACTATTATTAGGTTAGATTCTCCACAATTAACCAAATAAAACATTGGATAATTCAAGAGATACTCCTCAATCTTTCATTGTAAATTGAACTCAGGCGATGGTGAAGTACTGAATCGGATAGGATCAAGACACATCGAACACGATGACTAATCTTGATCACTAGTGGAAACATTTTTCTATGAATAATGATACAATATTCTAGTAGGACTCATAAATTTTCTGATTAAGACCATTTTGATTACATTGTTTGAGTATATCAAACCCTTCAAGCGATCTTTTTTAATTGAAACTTTTTCATACACCAGGGTACTAATTTAAATTAATTTATTCCAAGATTTTATAACCCCAAATTTCTGTTCATTATTTTTGGCAAAGAAGGCATGGGAAAAAAATTATTAATACATTATTTATATTCTTTTAACATTTTATATTTGTGTTCTACAACGGTTTGTCCCCAAGAACCTGGTTCGACATTGTTGGGTGGTACCGATCCTAATTGCATCCCCAAAATCACAATGATATGACAAATGATGAAACGATCCATGATGTAAGGATAGATCAAGGATGTTCAGATATTGTGGTTGATCGCTTCAACCAAAAACGGTAGAATATTAATTTATTGAATCTATGGTGTGTATGAGATGACCAACGCACCCCCAAACATGAATGTAGATCGATTTCTATTGAGCGGTTGCTAGAAACGATAGATCTGGTCCAGACCTGTAAGTATCAAGTGGAATCAAGGTGGGATCAATGAAAAAAATAGAGAAAAATCTCTATATCAAGCATGGAGATTGTGAATCTTAGTTTTATGAAGACAAAATCCTTTCTATATTCTATGTATAAGGATGAACACATGGTGTGTATCCCTTCAGTACCAACGTATTGAGTTTTGGAAATGATAAGGAATACCCAACATGAATCCCTCCTACATGCCTTGTACCCCTTACCAAGATGGGAACCCAGTGTGTATAATTACAAAAGCATGATCTTGTGTGGAAGTAAATGGACAAAAGGTTTAGTACATAGACACATGGTCCTGTAAACTGATACAACCAAAAGGAAACAGCCCAGTCCCAGGTACCTTGGACACACCGTATAGTCCACCTGCACAACGCGTACTATTACATGGTGAAGAACCGTGTTCTTGCCAGGTACAAGGCTAGGATGTGGATTGAGACAATACTTCATGCGCATTCCTTCACACAATTTGTACCCCTTCAACTAAATTTTGCAAACAAGATGGTTTTGTATATCCTTTGTTTGGACTCATATTTTGGCCTTTGAGTAGCCTATCCTGATATTTTTTCCTAAAATAAGTTGATGGTTCCCTCAGTTTGGTATTTTCAGTTATAATGTGAAATTTTTTGGGCATGACGATTATTGAGGTGAATCTCAATGACAACAATGATCTGGAAAATCACCACTGACTACATTTTTGTATCCTATAAAAGAACCGGTAATTCTGTTCCTCGAACATTATAGTGGATTCCACCATCAGTATAGGCATGGGTTCTCAACAACCCCCTTCCTAATGGAACCCCCTAACATACTAGGGTGCAGGTCCTTAATGGATTGAGTGGACCCCCCATATTGTACTGACCTGTGAGTCCATGACATCCGGTTGAAACTCCAATTAGATAGTTTTTTTGTCCTAATTTATTATAGTGGAACCACCTAGCATACCAATTCATGAGTCCTTGATATATAGAGGGTAACCCCCATCATCTTATTTGTGGTTCCTTTACCTACCGAGTGGAAGACCCTATCAGCATGGGGCACAATCCCTCGTGAAACTAGAGTGTAAACAAGCTTAGCATGGGTGTAGGTCTTCTATAAATACATACAGAGTGAAACCCCTCTGACATAATTGGTGTGGGTCCTCTAGTTTGAGTTTGTGTGCCCTCAAATATGTGACAAAGGTTCAAGGAAAGCATTGACTTGGTCGATTACTTGTGGGAAGACACGTGAGATGCTAGGAATTGTTTTTGGACTTTTGGACATGTTGGCTACACATATTTCTGGAATTGGTTGTGATATGGATATCCCATTACTATTTTATTTGGGATTCACTTTACTAAGAATATATATATATATATAATTCTATATCAACACAATGGATTTAGTTACTCCCTTTCCATTATATGAAGATACATGTAGTGTATGTCTCATGATTTTTGTTTTTAGATTCTCATGGGTGGATGAGTTTGTTCTTCTATTATAGGTGGAAAAGTCTCAATGGGTTGTTCATATACTCACCGTAATGAGCCCCTTGTGATTTGATGAGGTTACATTAACTATTGGTTTCAATTGAGATCTTCTCTTTGACAATATTTGGAATATACTGTATTTCTATTCCTTTTGTATATATAGCTGCTCCCCATTCATCTTTCAGTGAGTTCTATTGGGTATGTACATACTCACCCATTCAAGGTAATTTCCTGCATGTGTCATATCTTATGAATATGATGAACATGTCACCAGTGTCCCTAGAGTAACATATTCATAACTTGTTCTATGACCGCATAATATGGTCGTGACTTGGGATTTAAGAGGTGGGCTCCCTATTTAGATTACTTTTCTAATTATTCATGTGGATAAATATTTTTGGATGAGAGTGTGTGTTTCCCATTTACATTTCAGTTTAAACAATGATAAATTTTTACTATGTTTATCGTTTTCATGCATGGTTGTTCCCCTATATTTTGTCTTCTTTTACATTTACTCCCAATGCACTTTTGCATCGAGATCATTGTGGGTGTGCATATGGGTACTTAAAAAAAGGCCACACCATGTTAGTTATTCTTTCAGTGTTAGTCACTAGCCATTCGATTATGGAGGAGTTCTTGGGGTACTTGTTGATCCTACCCCAACATGGGTCAGGTCGTGATAGTTACTATCACAAAGACGATAAGTCATAGATACGTATGCATAAACTGTCCAATTTTCTATGATTATTATAGAAAAAAGGTATGTATCAATTAATCACTTTGTAATAATAAAAATACTAGAAATGTCATATTATATCTTTAACTATACTTATATATATCATCCATGTTATGGGGTGACGACAAAGGAATCACATATCCCCATAAAAGTTGTAGTCGACGAGTACACCTGAATGAAGTTATGATATTTCAATGAGTGAAAATATAAGAATATAAATGATATATTATATTTTAATAATGATAAATATTTAATGAATATCATATATATACATTAAATCCATCATTATAACCAATTGTAAGAGATGATGATTGAAAAAGGATTAAATTGCATAGCTAGGTGGTATTCCTACGTACACATGAACGTTGTTCTTATTTACAATTTAAAGGATGTATATATTTATAGATTTTGGGACATTAAAAGAATGTTATATTAGTATATTAAAAATCATAGTGTTATTATTAGAATTTTTATTATTTATATTTAAAATATGTGTAAGAAAAAATAAATCAAAAACATGTGGTAAAAAAGTTTACCTATTCTTTGGATACTCTCCTTTAATTAACACATTAATACATATAAGGATGAAATCATGCCTAAAAAATACCTATAGATTTATTTGGGTTATTATAGTAAGCATTGTTGGAATATATTTTAAAAACATATATTTTTCAATGTGAATTTAAGAGAAGAATATATTCCCTTTTATAATATAGGGGAGGGGTACTCATGAAATTTTTCAAAATATTAATTTAATCAAAATAAATTTCACTTTAAAAAATAAAAATTTATTTATTTCTAATATTGGATGACTATTGATCGAAATAATCACATCCATGAAAAATTATATTGGTTTTTACTATGTTGTAACCATTATCTTTTAGATTTAACCATTTATCAACTATTTTGACAATTACCTCAATGTTAAAATTTGTTAAACTCTAATGTTCATTAATGGTATTATGAAATAAAAAATATACCTTAAATGGACCATGGATCATCTAATTATCAATATTTTTATAATTTTTAGATAATAATATTTTTATGAATTTTATATCATGTAATAACATATTATTTTTAGAAAATATCAATAATGTTAATTTTAGAACCATTCAATTAATTCGACTTTTATGACATCATGAAAACTAAAGAATTATAATATAATAAATTATTTTATCCCTATAATAACATATTTTACTAAATGTTTATTTTATCATATTAATTCATTCAAATTAAATTAATTCATAATTTTTTTAGTATAATTTTTTATATTTTAACAATAATTAAATAATTATTGAATTTGCTTTGTGTATGTATTTAGGGTAATTATTTCTTCAGTAAGAATTAAAAATAAATTGGTTTGATGAATATAAATAATTTATTTTTCAAAATAATATTTACAACAAAACATATCCTCTATTTATCAACATGTTGAAACATTATAAATATTAAAAATAAGATTGTGACATTTTTTACTATTCTTTTATGAAAATATTATAAATGTCATTATCTCATCCAAAAGAATAATAATGAGTCTGTATGAAATATAATAATAAAATCAAATAAAATCAACTGTTATGGTCATTTTATAGTCTTTATATGTATATTTTTAACTTTAATTACCTGATCCAACCATTACCATGATAAAATTAATTACTATGGTTTCTATAAATGATGAAAAAAGTGTCTTATTGACCCATTATATACCGATAGAGTCTAAATATAGAATTATTTTTTTAAAACTAAAAAATATAAGTGGTATAATTGAACTAAAAATTAAACTACAAAAACACAATGGAAAATGGGATTTCATAAAAATGATATTGATGAATATAAAATGTATTTAAACAAAATTAATGTATAAAATTAATTTCAAAATCATTAATTACATATTTTTAATAAAAAAGATCAAATGAAATTAAAAGTATAATCTAAAATATAATTTTACATTATAAATACTTTAAAATAAAATATTTTTTTCAATAAAAATAAGTACTTTCCCATGTTAATGAAAATTAATCTTCTCATAAAATTCCCAAAAATTAATTATATGAAAGTTTTCACATGTTGAATGAAAAAATGAAATTAATTTTTTAAATTGAAAAATATATAATTATGAGATAAATATTTTAAATAAACTGTATAATTAATGAAAATCCATTTTGGTTAGGAATAAATCTTTTTTCTATTTTATTGAAAAATTAATTAATATAATTATAATTAATATAACAATAAAATACATGACTACTGAATGCTTATGAGACATCAAAATTATTTATTATTACATTAACATGGTTGTTAGATAAATAATGATAGAAAAATTATAAGAAAACATTATAACATCCAAATTAATAAGATGAGATGAAAATAGATGGGTTTTTTTAGAAAATTGTAATCATGGAATCACCCCAAAGGAAATTAAAAAATAAATAATCCTATTGAAAGTGGTAGAAAAATTAACCCTCACATATTTGGTAACACATGAGTCATAGTCCCCATTAAATAATAACTTAAAATTAATCATTATATATCATGAAAATATGGATATTTTTTATATAACAATTTAAAATATGTGTATTTAAACCTCATAAAAGAATACAAGTTTATAACATACCACCAAAAGAAGATGATTAGTTATAATACATCCCTATCTATTTCGTTACTTCTGAATCTAAACTGCATAGAAGAAATAATCTCAATTTAATCATTAAATTCTATGAACTAATAAGGATTCAGGATATTACATGTATAATCTATAGTATATACACCACAAAAATTCAAATAGATTCATACCATCAAACATGCCTCAATGAAATGGTATTGTGATGCAGATCCCTTACCCAATATACAACTTTCTTATTATGTGTTCTAATAACGTGTATAATAAATTTAAATTTATTATAATTATATAAAATAATATATACATACTTATAATATCATATATAAAATAATTATAACAATTCGACACCCATTTATGAATAATTTTTTATTAAAATCATGGTTTTCGGGTGTTTACTATTTTGTTTTCCATGTATATTTTGACTTGGTTGTTCTGAAATTTGCATCTTGGTCATGGTTTCATCAGATTCAGAATTATAATATTGAGATAAATGTCATACATATAAAATATATACATATTTATTACAATACATAAAATATATATATGGAAAAATTATTTTAACTATTTAGGGAGACTGTAGTTTGTACATACACAAGAATAATGATTTTATTTTCTAATGAAAAAAATGAATGATAGCCAAATAATATTTTATCATTATATAATATTAATTAAATAATAAATATCATATGTATTTATAAATTCAATAATTATAAAAAATCATGTGAGTTTTTGATCGTAAAACAATCGTAATGCTTCTGGGAGATGACAGTCTACACTAATCCACAAATGATACTTTAATTTTCCATTTAATAAGAAATGGATATAAAAAAATTTATTATAAAAACATAATAACATTTTAGTATTTTTTAGTAATTGATATTAATATATTTGAATCGTTAGGATATAATAGAAGAAGGTATAAGAATAAGTAAAGTGAAAACACTCTACTAAGATGATTGCCTCATCTTGGACGAACCTGAGTTGGATTACCCGAAGGGACCCCGTGGATTTTATTTTAAGAAGAAATTACCCAATATAATTTCTATAATAATTTTAAGAACACTTTTATTCTGGGGTGGGTAAAGATATGTTGGTCAATAATTTTGACAAAGAGAGGATTAGTGGTATCTATATAT
Organism: Viscum album; assembly: GCA_963277665.1. Taxonomy (NCBI): domain Eukaryota; kingdom Viridiplantae; phylum Streptophyta; class Magnoliopsida; order Santalales; family Viscaceae; genus Viscum; species Viscum album. Next base: position 224,499,580 of record OY728131.1, on the reverse strand, counting down.
AAGATAAGAGAGGGGAACCATTATAATAACATAATGTATTAAATTTATTCAAATAAATTTTCAGGATAAAATAAATAAAAAATTATATATATTGAATATATGATAAATATAAATATAAATCATATTTTTGAAAAATATTTTGTTTCGTTTAGCTTATTTTTAACCATTTTATATAAGTTTTAACACTCTATCTATTTCAAGGATTATCATGATATCAAAGATTATAACTCTTTAGTGGTCCAGAATTTTAATATAAATGGATATGTAATTGATAGGTGGATAACAGGTGAAATAAATAGTCATATATCTTTATCATGGATTATGAAATTATTCTTTTTAATTTTAATTCAATTGAGAAAATAATATTTAACATAAGATACCATTAGATTCATTAAATAGACTATAGCCATAGTTGAAATTATAAAAATAAATTCAATAATGTAATTATTATATAAACTTTTAAAATACAAATAATTAATTATATGTAGATATAAAATTCATGGAAGACAACAAAAATACAAGAAAAATTTTCTCTTTAGTTTTTTATAATTATTTACTTGATTTATTTACACCATTAACAAGAACTGTCTTGGCATTACATAAGCATTTAATGAAATTATTTAGGCACTAAAAACTAAAATTAAATATGATTAAAAAATATTGATATTAAAATAGATAATTTATAACCATTTATAACATGATTTTATTACTTTAAAAAATTTATAGCTAATAAAATCTAGAAAATAGAATTTTAGAATTTTTCATTACATAAAATATTATAAAAGAATTAATCAAAGACTTATAGAACCAAAATGAATTGTTTTTTAATATTATTTAGGGTCCATCAAATCAAACTCATCAAATGAAATATAGTCAAGTTTATGGATGATTTGAAAGCCTTATCTTTTAATTTTAACTTGTTCTACTCATTTTACTCATACCATGGTGACTACATTGTTTAGAACATTATTATTCATTATGTACCAAAATAGTGTTGAACTATTTAAAATTTTGGGGAATTATGTTTTCTTGTTTAGAATACATTTCTGTAAATTAAATCCAAAATATTTTCATAAATAACTTTTAAATTTAACCTGAAAAACCTAATGAAAAATATTTTTCCATAAAAATTCATTGTAAAGTAAAAAAATGTTTTTATTCAAAACTTAAGAACAATATCAATTCTAATAAAATTTATTTCATAAAATTTAATAATATGTATCCCATTAAATATTGTAAACAATTAAAAAAATTTTATTTTTTAAATAATTGATTGGAAAATACTGTTTTCAATAAAATCGTTAATTTTTTCACTCTTCATTGTAAAATAATTATTTTCAAAAAACATAAAAATTTTAACATAAGTAAATTTTCATACGATGATTTCGAAAATTATATAATTTTTTAAAAATATTATTTATAATTGTTGTAAAATATAATTATAATATTTTATCATGAAAATCAATAAAAACAATTATAAGAAAAAAAATATTCATAATGAATAAAATATGTTCACTAAAAATTGGGTTCTTATTTAGTAATAATTAATCAAAAAAATTCCCTTGAGTATAGACATTATATATATTACATATATGTTGTTGCTCCTATTCATAACTATTAATTCAACGGTTAATTTATTACTATCAGAATTAAAAAATAATATTCTTATAGTATATCATAATTTGAAAATATCCCGGTGTTCTGTGTTGTGAATGTTTTCAAGTTAAAAATTATTTTAAAATAAAATTGTATGTTTTATATTTTTCACAATTAATTAAATTCCTTCCTAAAAATATTATCTTGTTCATAAGTGTTTGAATTTTAGAAAAATACCTTTTTTGAAAACCCACAACATACAACGGGATAAGAAAATATCTACTAAAATGGGAATGTGGGAAAGATACTGTTTACCTGAAATGACAAATAACTTGGTTCCTAGATAAGTATAACATCAAATACAAGTTAGAATTTGGACATTAAGGAAAAAACCTATTTTTATTAATATGAAGTGATAGAAAACATGATCATTAGAATGTTAATAACCACAAAAATATGATTCCATAAGGGATAAAGAAGACCACCTATTAAAAAATAATGGTCAAATGAATATTTTTTGGATGACAATTTCCAATATTTGAGAGATTATTTCACTATCATGATAAATAACACACATAAATTTACTTACTAGACATATTTCCATTTCATTTGAAAAATATCATCTGTTGGGTATGCTTCCATTAATTTCCTCTTTTAGATGATCTCCTACTATAATAAATTAATATTGAAGATCTGTTTTTCTATCCAAAATCAGTAAAATTAATTTTTTACTTAACATAAGATTTATAAAAGAATGACCATTCATTCCTTCCATCTCTTTATAGTTACCAAAAACCAAAATTTTTAACCCAAGTTATCAAATCTAGATAATTGTTTATATGATTAATGAATACAATAATATCTAAAACCTCAATAATAATAAATAATTTTCCTCATAAACTGTTCAATAAATAGTTAACCATAAGACACCTAAAAAATAGATATAAACTAATTGAAAGACAAAAAAATAAAGGATTTGGTCACATATTTTCCATTGTTAGTATAAAAATTTATCCTTAGATGGTAATATGTAACTCATAATATCAAATACCAAACACTTGAAAACTATGATCATATATTTGGTTATGACCTACAAAAAATTTTCAGAAATAAAATAATAATCATAAAACCTCAATGAAAAAATAAATTCTTCATAAAAAATATCTATAGAAACTATCCAATGTATTCCAAAAATCCAAAAAAATAATCATCTTCAATATATATTAATTTTCCATCAAATCACTTTTCAATTTCAAAGTCACAAATACTATTCAATATACTCTAACAACATCAATCATATATTTACCCCAATTAAGAATTATTAACTCAATATTAGGCATATAATATGGGTTATTTATCCCTAAATCATGTATTTTAAACAAATAACCTCCTACCACAAAATAATATTTCTATACTATCAGTATTATTCAATATTTACTCTCAAATCCATAATTAAAAACTACAATAGAAAAACCCCTAGACGTTTCAAGATTCTTGTAACCATTATATATATTTTAAGACAATTCTACAATATATATCTTGAATCCCAATTCACAAACCAATGAATCATTCTAATTATGTGATTGGTGTAATATTGTATCTTTCTTGGTATAAGAGTAATTTCTTAGATTAGGTCACTGAATAAAATAATTCCCATGTTCCCCACACATATGATATTGAAATATATATGGTACCTTATAATGACCATTTTTACTACCCATTGAACTCTTAGTTTTACTTGGAAATTACTTTTTCTATGCCCTTATTTTCTATACATAAATCATATTCTCACTATTTGGAGACATTTACCTTCATACTTCTTACCACTTACTTGTCATGTAGAAATATTATATTTCTTTCTACCATGGGATTTATCAATTAAACTCCAATGAAATGATACTTTTTTCTTAGTTGGTGTATTAGGAGGCTCACCCTTGTCGAGGTGGTTAACAACACAATGAGATATATGAATATTCATAATCAAAATGGTTTTCATTCTATCTCTAGTTTCATTTCATTTCCACTGACTATATTTATTCATTTTTATGTCACATTTATTGTTAATGTGATTCCCCTTGGTTCTAGCCACTGACTAAAACCAAAAATCATAGTGTGAGAAATAATAATCATAGTGATGAATCCTATAATTTTGAAAACAATTCTTATTATTTATAAATAATGAAACATTATTTTAATTTTAAGACTCCTTAGGTTTCACGTTGGTTGTACATTGTCATTATCTAATCAAATCCATAAAAATGAATAATAAAGAAAATGTGAATTTTTTCTAGCATATCACCATGTAGTGTCTAGTTGGATGTATATATTTATTTCCACTCATCACAACCCTATGATGATCAAGAAAATACCCAAACCACCCAATTTATTTTTGTTTCCCTAGATGTATTTCATCCATAACGACATCCCATTTCTAGTATTAATTCATGGATCTATATTATATTAAAACCACACAATATATAATTTACTAAAAACATTTGGATGTTATCAAATAATTATAATTTTCCCAAGGTTTTAACAAAATATATTTAATATTAATCTATAAAACTTTTAAACCCTACTCTAACACCAACTGAGGTGATACAAAAAATACAAACATAATTATTACAATTTATTAGATTAATATTCACTATATATTATTATGATCCACCCCAAAAACATAGAGGTAGAATGTATTTTAATACTTTGATAAATAAATACCGAGTTCATGAAAATCATCATCATCTCTCCAATAATATCTTTATATATTGAAAAATTCTTTGGAATAACATACTCAAATACTTTATTCATATCCAAGAGAATAAAAAACTGAAGAAAGGTTAATTTATTGTAATCAGTAAGGATAAACACATGAGATATTATTCAATGATCATTTGTAAGAATAATCATAGAAAATATGCTTTATAACATGATAATACCAATTGAAAAACATTCCCATAAATTCATATATAATAATCACAATACAATTTGTAAATCATTACAGTTTATAAGACATGAATCAAAAGAGCATTAAAATTCAAGAGAGATGAGAAAAAATCAGAATTATATGATTATGTCCTAAAAGAGTAGCCTAAATCAAGAGGTAATTACTATTATATAAATAATATATTAGGTTTTAATTCAAACACGATCTTTGTATTGTGGATATTAACTCAATATGTAAAATCCTACCTAGAAAATTCCAACACTCTCTTAGAAGTAACAACCACCCATTTAACATTGTCATAACTACCCAATGCATTTTGGGGACATATATTCATAGGACCAATGATAAAATAATAATAATCCATTCATATGCATTCCAAAAATTCATAACACATTTTTTAAATCATTAAAACATAACCCAATGAAAACAAATTAGATTTGTAGACACCATATCAGTATATTCATAATAGAATTCATCATGGATTAATTTACCTGTGGAAAGAAAACAAGTTTCATGTCAATCACAAAATAACCATACACCATCCATTAATATAATATAGATGGTATCATAAAAACATATATTCGGTGGAGGATAAGTGACATAATATCTTGTTGACATAGTGATGTATGATTCCATGAAAATAAAAACTAAACCATTTCATTGAAAACATATAATTATTTTATTTAAAATATTTATATAAAAATTCGTATTATATTAGGAAATATTATTTTCAATGAAAATAACCCTCTAAAATATTAATGTAAGCTCAAAATTTAATAAAGTCCATGATGGTATAAAAATTTTCTCATTCAATCTGTTTTAAGAAAAATTATTTTCACACATTGGTAAAATCCTAAAAAGAAAATCATTCAGAATACTACAAAAAGATTCATTTAAAAAATTTCTATAAAAAAAAGCATAGTTATAAATTTCATGAAAACCCCATTAGAGAATATATAAAAATATTGATTTAAATTCCACCAAGGGAAATATGATATGATTTTTTAGGAATTAATATCCAAAAAATTTGATAGGGGATGAGTTATATACATTGGATGCTACAATTTCCCCATTTTTCTATTTCACTAAAATATATACTACTATGATTTTTGGAGGTGTTTATACTATTCTACTAAACATTCAGGATATAAAAGAAAACGTAAAAATATAAAAAGAAAAAACATTCTTTATTCTTTTATAAATGATTATTGTACATGTCACTACATCCTTGATGGGATACACATTGGTGGTAGTTATGGAAAAAGATCTCCCTTTTTACCATAGAGGTTATTGGTTGTCTTCGAAAACTCTTGTCAGAGTGCATTGGTTTGAGGAATTCCCTTATTACTTGTAGCTATATCAATAAACAATGCATTGAGGGTTTAATGGAGCATTCCTTTCCTGTATCATAATAACAGGGTCCTCGTACCAGTAATCGCAGGTTGGGTTCTATTACATCCCATATGAAAATCATATCCTCATCCCCTTTATGAAGTTTTTTAGGGGGATCCTTCCCACACATTTTTCAAGTGGGGTGTTAAAATTTATTGGAACTATTAGATCTCTCGATCAAACCACCATAATTTTTTTCCACCTTCTGCTTCTTATCCCCATGATACCCTTGAGATTTGATAATTTCTATTTAAACTTTAAGGTAAAATCAAACAATTTCCTCATATATATCAAGGTAATGGATCCCTAGAGATTTCTATAGGCTAGGTTTTATCACACCAAAGAATCAATTAACCATACATTTGGGGGTTAAATCCAAATCTGGTGGCTTATCATGAATGAATTTTAATGTTTTTCTCATACTCTCCGATGGATTCATCCTCTTTCTTCTTAATTTAAATGATGAACATTTCCATCTTCAGTCGGAGGGTATGACGAAAATATTTATCAGAAAACATATTCTGAAAATACCTCCATACCATCAACTCAATCTCTTCCTCAGGATTCATATTTTTCTTTAAATGTACACCATTGGTCATATTCACCCTTTATAGGATATGCATCAATAAGAACCTTCCCTTATTCGGAGAATTTAAGTATGGAGAAGATCTTCTTAGTGGTGTTGATCCATTGTTCGACGAATGAGGGGTCATGTGATCCATTGAATGTAAGAGGCATTTGTCTAATGAAGGTCTTGATTGAAACATGTTATTTCATTGGGGGTGGGGTTAAATGCCTATGAATCCATGTTTCTATTCAAAACATGAGTTAACTTAGAGAGTATCATGGTAATGTATTTAATACCTTCTCCAATCGGATTGGCCATCTCATTAGGGAGTCATTACATTGCTATTTTCATTAATTGTAATCTTGATTCCTCATATCACTAGAAATTAGCTAAAATAAAAGGAAAATTTTGTGTATGTATTTGAATCTATTAAAAACATCAAGGTAAATCCAATGTCACTAAAATTATAGCTTATGAATTACATTTATATCCCTAACTAATGAATTTATAGGCTTTAATTTATGTTATCCAAGATCTATTTACTAACATATATTTTTGTGGGATTATTTTGTTCCCTTAATAATTGTTCACACTAATCCATTGAATTTATCAAAGCATATACCCTAGGAGTTTCAAACTAGGAGTGAAACAGGGCCTGTTGTCATTCAGTAGTTATCGTTTGAGTCTAGATCAAGATGGTGTTTTCAGGTTTTACCCATAGATACATCTGTACTAGAGTCGCATCAACTTCTTATTAAAAATAAATGGGTGAATTTTATTGATAAACTACTTAATATATACTCACCAAGAATTAGGGATTTTTTCATTATATATAGTCTTATCTCTAATGATTTCACAAGATTTTTCTAATCGTAATCCCCAAAAGAACTAAACATTCCTCTATAACCAACTATAACAACATTGTACTTTTAATTACATTAATACATTATTCAATGAAATATAATTACAATTCATACATCCCTAAATATTGATAAGCCTAGTGTCTTAGGAAATTATTAACATTACATAACAACATAATAAATAAAATACAATATCATTACTAAAAAACTTCATTACACGACCACAATATTTCTTCGTACTGAACATTGCATTGGATAACTTGAGGATATATATAAGAAAGGGGTGAGATGAAAAACCCAGTATGGGAATATACATGGAATTACATGAGGAATGCAACACATTCTAGACAATTGGAATATCAATACAGAACAAAATAAACATGAACATAAATGCATGATATATTATGATAATCATAAAATGGAAATGTGGAAATAAAAAAACATTGCATCATAGGTCATGAATAAACTATCAAGACATCATAGTGGAAAATTTAATATAAAGGAATCATGTAAACCCATATCCCAACATGGTGTCTCATGATACTAAACAACACCCAATTCATTAGAGCGTAATATAATTCTAGGTGCACCTGTCACTTTCATTTCATTCTCATATTTAAGTGTGCCAAAGAGATCAAAAAACATGGATTCATTAATCATCATAATCTATTACATGATCAAGGGGTGCGAAATATGTAAATATAATTCAGTAATAATAAGGTTTATGTTAATAAAAGTCTACACCCTTGATATATAAATGGGTATGGTATTCACTACATGATGACTTTGGAATCAAAAATCACACTGCAATTTAAGCAGCATAATGATGTGGCATAAAAATTCATAAAAAATTTGACAAGAGAGAAAGAGGTATATCAACATATATAAATGAAATATAATGTAATAGAGTAGTTTAAATACATGTACCAACAAAATTAATTTTGGAATAGAAGGCATAACATAATAAAGAAAGTTGTAGGAAGAGGAGAAATTGAATAGTTCTTATGAAATTTCTGTATGGTAACTACTGTACATGGGTGGGATTAATGAGATATTAAGGGTTATATAATCCTTAAAAAATAATAAGGGAAGTATGGGGAGGTTTTAAAATATACCCTATCATTTTTAAATGAAAATAAAAGTGTGTAACAATATTAGGAACTTGGATAAAAATGAGAATAGAAGGAAAACTTACTTGAGTCTGTGAATTAAAATTCTTAAGAGGAGCTTTATGACTACTTGTGGTGCCTTGGGAGGATTATAGATATTAGAGGATATATTAATGAAGTGATCCAAGTATTTATATTTAATAGAAGTTGTATGGTGGGTGGATTTATATAGTAAATGAGAGGGAAATTTGTAAATATTTGATAAACATAGGTTTTGGAATCTACATAATTAAATATTCAAAACCACAAACATTACCATGGTCTTAGAAAAAGGGAAGTGGAAAAAATTATTTTATTATGAAATGGAAAAAATATATATTATAATATAAGCCTTGCTTATGTGGAGGTGAGTCAAATTATTGAGGAAAATAACATAACATCATAAAGTATTTTATACTTTTTGTAGGATTCACTAAGTCATTATAAAATAAGTAAAATAAATGTAAAATCAAAATTTTTTAATGGTAAAACATATATTCTTCCCCGATATCCCTTTTATCATGTTTATTACATCACTATTAGTCCATAATTATATTATAAAACACACTATATATTTATATGGTATTTTAATGTTACCTAAAAAATTGAATGTCTCAGAAAAATAAGTAAAAATTGACCGTTGGATAATTAGGATTTCCTGATTCCCAAAATAATAATCATTTTATCAAAATAATTTTCTATCTATATGAATTTTCACATTTAAAATGAAAACTGATATTTATTTAAAATTGACTCATTTTGACAAAAACAGTTTTCAAACATTAATAAATATTACCTTTGACTTCATAAAAAATATATGATCACTTATATATAATAAAAGTAAATTATGGTCATATTTTTTAAAATATTATATATTTCCAAAATCCAATAATTCACCAAAATCGATATCTTAATTGAACTAGAAAATTAAACAAAGATTCTATCTTTGCATTAAAAAACAATAATAGAATGAATGTATATTGATTATTATATACAATAATAATGTAAATATTCATAAGTAAAGGGTATTCATACATATTCCTTCATTACACCAGTACACACACTAAGAGTAAGGTGTGTTATGGTGGTTGTTTCATGGGTCCATTCAGTTAACATGGTTTTGGGTGTGATCTCGATGAGCTAGAACTTCTGCCGTAAACAGTTTCTCTCATTCTTATGTTGTTGGATCTAGGCTTGGGATTAGTCTAGGTAGAATCCCCATAATTATATCTCCTTTGGAAGCTCTGATAAATTGGACTTATTGGGAATGATCCCACTAGTTGAGGCCATCACCTCATTTGTCTGAGTCGAAAGGATTTTTCAAAACTCTATATTTATACTATTCATGTGATAATTGTTCAATGAAAATATTATCTACAGTAATGATAGTTAATATTATTTTAAATAAAATGGATAAAATAATACAATTTGAGTAAATGTGTTTTCTATATCATTTTTTCAAAATAATACATTTTATTAAATCAAAAGGGATATTTCACTGATAATTGTTCGGGTCATTACAGACACACATATCAACAATTTGCTAATGGATTGATGATGACATTGGATTTTGGTGATAGTCTGTGGATATAGTATCTAGAGAGGTAATGATATCTAGTGGTAGGCGTATCAGAGGAATGTATCGGGACGTGGGGATATTATAGATAGATGTGAATGATTTTTTTAGAAAAATAAATCCACAATCTGAATTCAAGTAGGCTGTGTAATTTTTGAGTGTCATTATTATATTTAATAATAATAACATGTTGTCTTTATTATTATTTTTTACAATAATAATATTTTTTATTTTTTATTATTTTAAATAATAATGATTATGGAAATGAAGATAGAGGTGGGTGGTGGTCCATCATGCAAGGGAAGAGTTATCGGATTCTTATACATGCCACCAAGAATAGTAATGTGGGTTAATTTATCACCACTTATCACTCTACATATTTTATGACAATAATAATTGAAATAATATTACTAATAAAATAGAGGGAGTTTAGGGGCATGGGAGAGGGAACACTTCATCCATGAAAATAGAAACATGAAATGAGGGTGGATTCCCTTCCAACATTATTCATAATAATAATATTAATAATGATGATGATTACGATGAAATTAATTCTATTATTAATCCTTATTTCATCCCTAACTTATTTATATGGTGTAAAATTGATGATCTGTTAGCGGCATCATCACATTGACAATGAGGACGATGATTCAATACCAATGTTTGGATCATTTTTCTGACTCATGGCTTGGGCCCATGGGGTGAATAATGTGTGTGTTATGAAAAATTAATCTTTTTCCATCAGGTGTATGATTTGGTTAGGTGAATAGGCAATATTGAGTTTTTTTCGTTGCATATTATAGTGATGTTTTTTTCAATTTGTGGACATTTGTGATGATATGTTAGTGGATTGATGTTATCTCCCAAAAAAATAGTGATGAGACTTGTGATCTTATTATGATTTTATTCAAACATAGATTTTGGGCTTTAGTGGTTTATTTTGAGTGTTTTTTTATGTAAAATTTGATTGTGGCCTTTATAGTGGATTTTGAGTTTCAATGCATGATTTTATCCATTTGAAGCTTCATCAGGTGACATTTTACAATTTTTGAGATCACGTGTGATCATAAAATTATTATTTGGGTCAGTAATCCCATATCACGCCAATCCTCGAGTTCACATTAGGAATTATAAAGATTATTTTATGTTCAGTACTCCCCTATCACACTTGAGATCGGGTTCCCCATATCCTTTGTCACATGTTTTATTGGGGGTAGTTCCCTCCTACCACACCGTGGCTCAAGATACCCTTATCATTTTCACATGTGTTACAACGATCCGTACTCTTCAGTCACACCAGAGTGTGGGTTACCCATATACTTCACATAGGTATGGCCAATACTCACATTTCTACTATAACTTGTAGGTTCTAATCCTACAGAGTGGTACTCCCCCATCATTGTGCTCCAGGTACATGCATTTCCTCCACAAATGTTGTGGCTCCCTTGGTTGTGGAGCATAGTTGCATGGTGTGGACCCCTCCACTCTTTTCTTATTATTGTTATGTGAGATGCATGGTCTGGATTCAAGGCCCCATTGACTATAGTTCATAACAATGTTGATGTCAAGTCCCCACACTGTGGGTTATTTTTCCATTTTTTATGATGATGGGAATCAATGATAGACCATTGGAGTATGGTATCCCTTAAGTTGTAGAGCATCAGTGTGGACTGGGACTTCCCTATGAATTTTATAGATAGAAACATGTGATTTAGTACATTGATGATGTCCCATTAGAGTTATAGGTATAGTCATCATATTTGGATCATTTGGGAGACAAAGATCTTCTTCTTCTATTGTTTGGGTTTCTTATAAGAGCTTATATATATATATATATATATATATAAGATGTTGGGTTTCCATTGTCTCCGACATTGGGTTGATATTAATACATCTAAAATGTATTATATTTCCCCCTACTTAGTTTTCAATACATTATTCTGGGTATGTATATACTGACCCATGCATGGGTGTTTCCTGCACGGGTTATGTATTATGTATACGAAAGACATGTCAGAGGTGGAATTGGAGGAGATTAGGGATACATGGGTGCATATACCATGTACATTAGTCGACGCTTTTTTTAAGGAGTCGGTATATATCAAATTTCTTTAATTTTTTTTTAGTTTTGGATATCTTTTTGGGTTGGGCATTAATTTTGCTAATTAACATTCAAATTTAAATTTCACACACTTTTGTATTCCCAAGAGGTTATAACATACATGAGTTTTTACTCTATATTTTACTATCATTTATTATTATTCCTATATATTTATTCATATATATGTTTTGGTACATGAATAAAGATACTTTAGGCAATGTCCACCCTTTTTAGTTATGACTTATCAATGCTTTTCACCAGTTTATAGCCAACGGAGGTGGGTTTGGGGTTGTTTTGTTCTAGTCCTCTACCATCTAGGTGGGTCCCGGTGGGTCAGGTCATTACAAAACCATTAGTGATTAATGATTCTCATATTAAATTCATTGCTCGTGAAATCTATTCCATTGGTCAATGTGTTTTTGTAGCACATATCTAACTCTCATGAGACATGGGATCATGAACCATTGGTGAGGGAACATGGGCCTCACATATTTCTAGAGTATTCTTTATTCATATGGATTCTTATGGAGAGAAATTAATATAGTGGGGATAATTTTTATACAATGGTTAATTTACATGCTCTTTTAATATTTATTGCTTTTTACATTACTTTTAGGGTATGTCTGAGGATGTTTATAGGAAACACGGAATGTCTACTTGAAATAAGAGCCTATTAATATTGTTAATTGTATTTTAATTATGTGAATTATCCATCAAGAGAAGACATGAATCCCATTCAAAAAATGGATAAATTTCAAGAGGTGAATATAGTATTCACATCATGTATTTGATTTTTAGATTTTTAAATAAATGTGATGCATTTTTCATCATAGATGAAATTCCATTTATTCACACTATGAATTATGAATTAACACATGAAATGATGATAGTATAAAAAATTAATTTGTTTTATGCACCCAACTCATTCTCATTCACCTTCCCCCCATACTCTTTGAACCCTAGGGATACTCTATGAAATTTTGATAGAATTCATCACTTTTGGGGTTCCCAAATTTGTGCTTTGATCCCCCAGATCGTTTATTTCTCATATTTTTTCTTATGTGTGACTATTACCTCTTCAGTTTCTTTATGATTTCATGGTTTATTATAATTTCTGGGATCTTTTATCATATTCTATTGTTCTTATTTTTATCTATCACTATCAATTATAGATTCATCTGTGTGATTTTCTTCTAGAGGTCGGTTCTGGTGTTTCTTGTGTTATGGTACATGATATTCTTGATTTATCTTTAGATCTTACAATATTTAAAACAACTTTTCTTATGTTAATTTTGAATTATGTTGTGATAATTTATATTAATTCCTCTTCTCATTACTCTTTCTCTATCTTCTATTATTTTGGGTGTGGAACTTGTCATGGTTGGGGTGCGACTCACATTAGAGGTATGTGATTTCATATGTAGACTATATTCTATATACCATTGATGCTCTTTGTTTTATAAATGATTTTTAAAATCATATTTCATTATTATTTTTGTTAAAAATATTTTTTTAGAAATGATTGTTCATCCACTTAATTTCGTAGAAGAGAGATGTTTTTCAATGCTTTAAGAAATGATTTATAAAATGGAGTTTCAAAGAATGTTCTTTAAGAATGATGGGTTTTTTGAACTAATTTTGAAACATGAAATACCATTTAATGTTATTTTATATGTACCACACAATGGATACTTGTGTACATAGGTGGATGGTGTAGTATTGGGGCTCTTATGATGGTATTATAAGGACGTCACATTCTTGTGTGGTCTATATTACTATATTGTTCGTGCATTTGATATTGTAAAATATTGAAATTGTAGGGGTATAACTTTCTCTAGAATTATTTTATTCCATATACATTGATGCAAGGGTTCTGGGCACATGATTATGCACTAATCATTGATTGAGAATTTTAGTACAAGATACAACACTAGACTAACCATACGTTATCCTATTCTTGGTTACCATTATTCATTATATTTTTATTTTTGGATTTGATATGATATGATAAATTCTTTGAAAAATATTTTTTCATTAGTGAATATATGATTTTAAAATATTTTACCTCACATAGTTTTTTATTTGTGGAAAAATGGGATATTATTTACAATTCATTTTATATAAAACTATTTTCTTCTTCCCATGCCTTGTTTTCATTTAATATTATAATATCAGTATTTTTTTATAGATACATTATGTATTACAATAGGGTGGAATCCTTGTGAGTCTGTTAATATTACACCCTACACAATCCCGTGTGGGTGTTTAAAGAATATTTTCTCTTTTCATGTAGTAAAGAGAAGGGAACTTTAATGAGGATGTTGGTTTTCTGTCAAATAGGTTTTGTGGAGAGTGTTATGTGATGGTGGTTTGTGATCCAAACTTATAAAATGGTGTATCTATTTCTTAATTATATTTTTCTTCTATGGTTTTTGTTGGAATTATTCTCTGTGTTTTGATCTAGCAATTTTTGGGTTGTACAACTAATGTTGGATCTATTTGGTATATAGAATATTTCTTTTTGGTGAAATTTCTATATAGAATCTAAGTATATTTTTTTAGGTTGGGTTAAATATTAAATATGGTTTTTTGATACTATTATGTTAGTAATCAGTATGTGGGTACTGGGAATTATATCCAGGTCTTTTTGTTTCCTGATTTTAATGATAGTTGGATGGGTAACTATGATGGTTCATGAAATATCATGTTAATATTATTGACTAAATTATGAATGATTTATTTTTCTAATTACATATGTTAAGAGTTTGAATTCCATTTTATTTAAATGGTTTATTTATTCTTTAAAAAGTAAATGATTTTTATTTGATAGTTTTATAAAACCCATTTTATTTTTGAGGATTCCTTAGGATGTTATAAGTTAATTATTTTAAAGTGGAATTCATATGTAATGATGATAACATGTTGGGTACAATATTTCCCTAAAATGTGTTGGTTATATATTCATATCTCAAGGGATATCTATTCACGAGTACATGTTGTTATTGATAATCATGGGTACTAATGGTTTGCCTCGTGAATATATTGTTTCCCAATTCTAATTTTTGTGACATATTTAATGGATTTCATAGTCTTAATATTATTAATATTTATATTTTATTTTCTCATGGATCCAGTTTATTTAATCATGTATCCACACTCATTTTATTCATGTATTATGTTATTGAAAGATTTATTTCGTGATTTATAATATCTATTTTGTGGGTTATGTTTTTATTATATATCTTTTTTTACCCATATGATCATCATATGATAACTTATGGTATTATACTATTATCTCTTATGTTTACACATAATATAAATCGAATATGATTCATATATTATGTTTCAATTTCCCTTGGTTATGAAGGTTATTATAACTTATGATATGTTTATAAGTTACTCTATTACGGCTTAATTCTAAAGGAATGTTCATAAGTGTTTTAGGAAAAGTAGATAGGTATCTAGTACTCCAAGCAAATAAATTTTAAGTTCATGGGACTTTATGATGGTTAATGAGTTTTAATATCCATATAATGAAATTTATCTAATTTAATAACATTATTAGCATTGGGAAACATTATTATATATCAATAAGGATAATTTGAATCTTGGTTTCTATGGGAAGAATGTAAAACATAGAGAATTTCTAAATAACTACTAGGAATTTTTATTGTGATAGTGATTGAGTCTGTTTGATAAGAGGTTATGAAAATAGAACCGTCTCAGGTTACAAAAAACAATAAATTTGGTCGGATTCATTTAGAACATGGGAAATAAAAATTTCTTATAGAATATTATGGTGATTTATTTATCCAACATGATTAACCTACTACCAACCATAACTATATTATGAGACATAATTATATGAACATTTTATAGGCTCTAAAATTATATATGTGAACCATATACACTAACCATGTATAGAACACTAGGGATTCACATAAAGGTGTAATGAATAGTGGGAGAATGTTTTTTTTTGAAATAAAACTTACATGTTTTATGCAATGTTAGAATATATATATATCTTTCTTTTTTGAAGAAGGTTAACAAAAAGTCACAGAATTTTCCATAAAGATTCAAATTCCATAGTTGTTATGATAATTTTTGTTTGGATTTTACTTGCTAGTAAAACTCATTTTAATTACAAGATATATCATATTAATGAAATGTAAAATTTCATTAATGGTATTTTTTTAGGATATTTATCTAATACAACCTAATGGTTTTGAATTATAAAATTATTTTCTATGGTTTATAAGTTATAATGGAACATTTATAGATTTGAGAAATATTTTTATTGATGGAATATTAGGTTTTTATGTTATATCTTGAAAATTTTAATTTATCATGAATATGATTTATTTTTGTGCATGGAGGTGAGTTAGTAGGAGTGTTTTTACATTTCTAGTATTGTATGTTATTGAAAAACAACCATCGAAATTGATATCCCATCATTATATTCTATTATGTAATAGTTTGAAAATGGTTCCCGATAAAATAAATGGGTGTAGTATCCTAAATAATAAGTATAGAGATCTATAAATATGAATAATAGAGGATTAATATACCAATTCAGAATGCTTATATTGGAAATTTCTCTAATGGGGTTTCTAGGAGAACTCCAAGATATGGTTATTATTATTATTTCATAGAACGAGTCTTAAAAAACAAATTTTTCTTCTAGGGAGTTATATACCAGAAATATGGATATGATTTATTATGATTCCACCATGGGATCTATTCTATATTCATTATAATGGTCTCTAATTATTTTATAATAACATTTAAATATAAAAAAATCATTGTGAAATTCACCAGATTACTCCAACAAACATCCTTAAGTACACTATAATAAATGAAGACTTCATCTTTGTCTTTAACAGTTACTTAAATCTCATTGTAGTGGTTACAATTTTGATAGTTTCCAAATCTATAAGCACAGTTTGATATCTCAATATTTTCTAATTTTTTAATAATTGCGGGGTTATCTAAATTAAGAGTTTGAAATAATCTAATATGGAGGTATTGGTAGGATATGAAGAAAACACCACATCACCAGATGATATAAAGAAATATATCTGGATATTGAAGTTCATTAATGGTCATGGGTTTTATTAATATGAATAATAGATAAATTAATCAAAACTATGAAAAAAATGAGCTATTTATTAGGGAAAGGAATACCTATCATGACAAAGGACCTTCAAAATCCTTCAAAAGTACCATCACATTTAAAATATCATTTAGAGGTGTGATGTGGATATCATTGGGTGGATACAAAGGACACTTATTTTGGACCATCAGGGAATCCATTAATGCTTATGAATCATGACTGGCATTGAATGTTTTATGTATTAGATAAATTAGAATATAGATTTAATGGTTATTGTTAATATAAATATTTCTTAGTTTTATAATAAAATAAATTTGTTTTTATCATTCAATAATTTTTACTATATATTTTACATATATTATGTAATGAAAAAATCCCCTCAAGGAATTAATTTAATTTATGCCCAAATAATGATCATAATAAAACAATATATGTTCTGATGATATGTAAATATTAACATGAGTATAATTTTGTATATGATACATAGTAGAATCATGAGACAAAAGTTGAGATGTATTATATATATTGAACCAAAAAACTATATTTCATACAATTTGATATGCCCATTGACAATTAAATGGGTGTATAATTGATTTAAATTCACATTAACTAAGGTTGAAATGATACATAACATGTTTTCCATGATACAATTTATGAAAAACTTGAGGCTCAGAAGATCATGGTATAATTGTGAATGATAATTATATTGTCATTAGTTTCTTTAATTAAAGACATGAATTTTATTTGTATATAGAAATTATGAAATATCGGTTAATGATTGAATTAGAAAGAGGATATTCCGGGCCATGCTTAGTTGTGTGGCATGCGATGCGTTGAACATCATGGAAAAATTGCATGAGATATGTTTATTTACAATGGTCAATATTTTTTGGACAATCACAAATTCTTGAGTTGAAAAATTATTCAATTACATGCTCGATGTCTAGTGGTCACTTAATATTTTTAAAAAATGGATTATACAAGCATGAAATTTTTTTTCTGAGATACATTATCTAAAAAGTTTAATCATATAGAAACTTTATTGTCTTTTATCATAATCACATTTGACCCTATTATAAATTTAGTAGTAATTTTGTTTTATGGGATACTCTTTAAATACAATAATGGATTGGGGAATTCATAATTTATATCATGGATAAAAATTACCATAGGGACAGGCATTCAGTATTTAGATGAGGATTAGTTATTGTATAGTGATTTTTTCTAAATATTGAGAGGGTAAATATAATAATCATATTTAAAGAAGATTAGATATATTAAAAAATAGATTTACATGTTTTATAAATGTTGTGAGGATGTGGTGATAGTGGTCAATTATTAAAAATACTAACTAAGGTATAAACTATGATGTGGTGGGGGATACATTTCCATGGGTTGTTCTAAATAATGGGTTTTGATTATACAACATGTTTTTTGTTTAAAATGGTATATGATATCATTTTACCAGTATTACTAGGATTATTTTAATGCTAATTTACCATTTTTAGATATCATTTTATGATGTTTATATAGATTATTGATTATTTAATTATTTTAACAATCACAAAATCAATGAGGTTGTTGTCATATGAGATACAGTGGTGGAAAGACAGTTGTCAATACTTTTTTATTATATAAAATGTTAAATTCTAATATGATACTTATTCATTGAAATATGCATATAAATTAGACATAATATACTATATTCAAATATATTATAATTTATTCTCTCTAACATTAATATCTATCTATTTATCTTATCATCATTTTCAATTGAGGAGCAGGTTCTTAAACAACTTTGAGGTGAAGGATTCCTTGAATGAATTTGGACACTCTAGTATCCTAAGGATACCTTTAAAGGTAAAAACATATTAGTTATTACTGGTGGAATTTTAAAGAACTCAATTTTGTAAAAGAATAAAATATTTACAATAATGTCTTCTATTTATTATTTTTTTCATTTTGTCAATTTATCCAAATCAAAGTTTTTCATTCTTTTTATAGAAAACAACATTATGGAGAAGTTGTTACTTTACAATTTTGTATCTGGAAATCACCAAAAAAACCATCAAAAACACACAATAAAAGAGTGAATCCTGGAACACTTCCAATGAATACATAGAATACCCAACTACTTAAAATTTTATGCACACCAAAACTTTATCAGAAAATTAAAAGAAAAACACTATATATAGTATGCTTCAAGTTCCTATGAAACATGATATAAATATACATTATATATAAGGATTTAAAGGATTTAGCATAAAAATATTATTACATTGAATGATAGTAATTGATCCATAATTCGGTTAATGATTCATCACAACCATTTATAAAATAAAAAAGATAAATTTTTATCATCTTAAGGTGTTTTACAAGAATATTAGGGAGAATATGGTGTGCTTATTCTAATTGGAAAATCAATATACCTACCCCTTAATTCCATAGATTAAATAATCTTGAGTGATTACTTGATATTTATGAATTTCATTAGACATCTATTAAAAATATGCTTTACATATAAGGAAGCACCAACCAACTAGAGGCGAGTAAGGAATAAAAAATAGTACCACTGAAACACAGAAACCATCAATAAAAATCCAACAAAAATTAATAAACCCTAAAATCCTTTAACTGGGAATAAAATATGATCATTGTGTTTCTAGTAGGAAATGGAGGTTGATACATTACCATGATAGTCTTGAAGAATTCCACCAGAAACATGAAGCCACCATGGGATTATAATATGTGACCATCAGTATAGAGAATCACTTCCTAAATATTTACCTAAAAAACAATCAAAAATAGATAAATAAATTGGGGAGTTGAAAAAATTTAATTCTCACCCAAAAAGGGAATACGGGGGATTATGTTAGAGTTTATGAATATGAGGTAAGAAGAGCAAACAGATTTTACAACCATATGGACCAAAATCTAGGTGAATATTTAACTACTAAAAGTAGGACATGAACCAAAGAAATCAATTAATGGGATCAGATGAAGATCAAAAGGACATACCATAAAATCCATAGTAGTTGGAAGAGAGTCTCATAAATAGAGAAGATAGAACAATGTAAATTCTGGCCTCATCACTTGGAAAAATCCTAGAAACACCCTAAAAATGTATAAAATGATCACACAGTTAGTGAGAGATGATAACAGAAAAGGTTAGTTAGTTAATTTCCCCTCTTAAAAACCATTCATTATTTATTAAAACTATATATTATTTTCTAATATGAAATTTAATTTCAATTAATGTTTAAATAGGATATTTATAAACCACTTGGATATTAGTGGGTTAAAGGGGAAAATTTGGAATTTACTCATAAGAGTTTTTTGATTTAGGCATGATATGAATTTATATTATTGAATGAAATTCCAAAACTATAATTAAATTTTTATAAGGGTGATGTGTTAAAATTTGATTTTATGGAGATGTAAGGATGAACCAATCTAGACAGAAGGAGATGTGGTTATAATAGGCCATACCTAGAGAATCAAGGCACTAAAAATGTAATTAGATAACATCAATTGATGAATGAATCACCCTCATGATAGTGGGTTTTCGGGTAGCTATAATTAAATCTATATAGAATCAGTAGAACATAAGATTGAAATTTTTAAACTGGATATGTAATCCCCTTGTGTTGGAATTATTTCCATATGTGGGGATGTTCCATTGTAACTAAAACCCATAATTTAAATGTAATGAGACTATTAAGGGTTTTTATAATCTTTGATCAACCGTGAGGTTTTTTTATATTTTCAATAAACTTTATATTTCATTTTCACTATTTTGGTAGACATGGTGATTAATAAAAATTATAAGATGATTTATTCCAATTTTCTTATATATATCTTTAACTTGTAGAGTATCCCATTTATTTTTATTTAATATTATTATTTATTTAAATTTATAATTAATCATTCTTTATCGAAAAAACATTTGTGATTCCTCCTTATATCACCTATATATTATTATTATTTACTCGATATTTTAAATATTCTCTTAAATAATTTTCCCAATTTTTTCAAATTCATTTTTTATATTAAAATTATATTAAGAAACCATATGTAGTATTTCCTTGATTAAAATATTATCTTATTCAACTAATTTATATATAGTTTTTTCTTAATTTATGTAGAAATATTATTCCTAAACTCCACATGATCATTTTTCTCATTTTTTATTTTAGTTATTTTTTTCAAATAGTGCCACTTTTTTTCATTTTAAATCTCTCATTATACTAGATCATTACTCAAAATTCATTGAGAAATTTATATATATCCAAAGGGATTCCCTTTTATCCCTATAATATTCATTCACGCTTTAATGTCTCATTATCCTTTATCTAAATAAAAAATAAATTACACATTTGATCATAACCTTTTAACATGGTTTACCTAATGTAGGATGCACTTAATGAATATTAAGGGAATAAATATTCTATAATAAACAGCAAAATAAAACATTTTTATAGTTATCTATTTTGATATGTCTTCGAATTTCAATATATATGATATTTATATGGACGCAACCTGATGATTACATTCCTTAGTAAATGTAGTTGGAGTTATATTTAGAAAATAAATTCCTATTTTTTTTAATGATTAGATTATTTTTTATCTATATAAATTGAGTATTATTTATTTGATATTGGTAAAATTATAGTAATGAACTATATTATATGTTTTGTATAATAATTTATATATATTGAAGATCAGAAAACAAGAGATTCCATTGTGGTGTTTCTAGGTTTTTTTAGAATGTTTTTTGAGGGAAAAAATATATATGTAGGAAAAATATAGTTATGGGAGATGGATATTGAGGATATTTTCCTTCCTATGATACTTAAAAACTATGAATTGAGAATAATACTCCCCATGAATCTTTTTCATGATGTATCGTTAGAGTTTTAAAAGAGAAATCTAATAAAAGGGAACTTGTGTTGGATAAATATGTGAATTTTATATTGTAATTAATGTTTCATTATATATATTCTTAAACCTATTTATGTAAATTTATGATACTCCAAATATTGTCTCAAGCATACCTAGTCAATTTATCCTATTCATAGACTTGTATTGAATAATTTGAAATGTGGATCACCTTCAAAGAATAGAGGAATATATTCATCCACCATTCTATCTGAATAAAAAAATGAGAAAAACATTTATATAAGAAAGAAAATTTTTCATTATTGTAGTGGTATATTTGGATATTACAAGGAGAAATGAATAAAATTAAATATTCAAAGGGGGTAACAAATTCAATCTAAAAAAATGAGATATTTTTGTTTCAATTGTAATTTGATGGAAACTTTTATATGCTATTTGATAAATATATATAATAAAATAATAAAGCAAGATAATGTATTTTTATATATGAGAACATTAGTATATATTCTATAATTTTTTTGTTGGAATTAAAATATTGAGATAAGAATTAATGGGATACCATTTTTAGATCTAGTATATGAGATATGATAATTTCAATAATTTGAATTAAATAACCATTTTGAATCATGAAATATCATGTGTTTTTAAATGAAATATTATTCCATTGAAAATATAAGAGACAACCAGATAATGGAGGTTTTTATTTTAATGAAATGTAAATAATCACAAAACATTATCATTATAAATATTAACATGTGTTTTTTTATTATGTGTAACAAATCTCTAAAAATCAATTTCAAGGTGATGTTCTAAGAAGAAAAGTGACATGTGTGGCCCAGTTTGGATATCTTTAATATTTATAGTACGTAAATATATAATGGAACAAAAGATTTTAAATTTTATAAATAATTGGATTCAGAGCATTATGCTTCATAAAATATATTCCCCTTATTACATATATGGTGAAGAGTATGGTAGGGAAAACCTTTTTTACTATGGATATAGTATATGGATGATTAATTTAGTGCAATTTTAATTAATATTTAATTATTTTTTATATTTCCTTTTGTATGGGTATATTTAGTAAAAAAAATTCTATTTCCATGAATAAGAAAAATAAATGAAAGGGCTTCACAATGACATATAAAATATATAATCCAAATTAGACTCATGACCTTTGTCTTATATTTAGATTATTTATATTTAAATATTAATATAGATAATATAATTTTTATATAAATTCATACTAAAAATAAGAATTTAAATTATATTGTGATTACATAATATATATTAGAAGATGGTTTTATTTAAATCAAAATCATAGGATAATAAAATTTTAATTTTAATTATTCAATAGATATTGATTTTTTATACTATATATTACATATTAAGAGAGATATTTATTTGAATGTTTTTATGTAGTTATAATGTAAAAATTTGTTAGTTTAATTAAAATAAAATCAACCGTTGTCACATTTTTTTTATATTTGAATTGATGTATTAATCTATGCATCACTTTTCTTAATGGTTTTGATACAAGAATATTCAATATAATAAAATTCATAACTTTTTTAGGTACACAATTTTATTATAAATATGTAAAATTACACATCTATTAGAATTAAGGATACCTATAAACATACAAAAAATTTATATCCCTTTTCAGATGTGAGTTGAACATAAAATAATCATATATTTAATATATTATGATATTTGTGTTCAAATCATTTTTCTCAATATCCTTCTATTTTTTCATTTCATTTTGTATTTATTATATGAATTGAATATTCATATATATAGTTTCATAGAACTTTAACATTTAAAAAGACCCCTAAATTATAGAGTAACTCTATGATTATGATTCTGAAATAAAAAAATTATGAAAAATGAGGAGGAAAATTGTGCTAATGTTGATCAAAAGGACGAGTTAAAATAAGCTATTAAATGTGTAAAATCCTATTTAATAAAATTAATTTACTATTTATTACCCTCATGTGTTGGGGTAATCCTAGAAATCCAACCATTATATGTTTCTATAGAAACATTCGAGAAAAACTTGATAATCATATAAATAATTTATAATTAAATTTAATTAACTTGTATAATTCATGAAAAATCAAATATGCACTTCTAAATAATTTATAAAATTTATCATAATTTCAAGTTAAACTAAGTTAATTTTTTTATATGATGTATAATGTTATAAAAATTATAATTAAGTAAAATATATAAAGTGTAAATTCAAATCATGGAAATATATTTTGTTACCATATGGTAGGAGATAGAAAAATACTTTATGGAATAATTTATTACTTTCTCTAAATCTATAAATTTATCTTAAAACATCTTATATTTCAATCAAAATTGTGGGGTGTAATTTTTTTGGGTCATGGTATTTGTTTAAATAACTGTTAAAAAAAATTCTCAATCATATACCTGAGATTTGATTGATAATTCAAATATATCCCAGTGTATTATGTTGATTTAATTGGTTAATATTTGATATAACATCTAGTGGTTCATTCATGAATATTTTTTTGAGAGAGTCTATGAGATGTTAAATGAAAAGAATATAAATAGTTTTTAAAAAAGTTATTGATAGTATAATATATAATTGGATATAACATAGTGGGTTTATATAGATTTTTGATTGTATATTTAGAGATCCATATTATGAAATATTATAATATGATAATGATAATGAATTATTCTGTTACTCCATTAGAAATTTTAGTGATGTTTACTTTAATGTGAAAATTTATATTATGAATTGAGGGTATATTAGTATAATAAATGTAATAAAAAATCATTGACCAAGAAGAAGTTAAATGGGATCTTAATATATAAATGGGTAGAATTTAAGGAAACTAGTTTATTGTAGGATACACTTGAAATATTTAGGAAATATGGTAAAGTATCATTATAAAATCTAGTTTCATTGATTATAAATATAGCTTTTTAAATGTGATGTATTTAAAATCAATTGAATTAATGAAGTTATAGGAGAATATCATATAATACAAAGGCTAACGAGAAGGCTAAATTAGAGGTGATTACCCAGATAAGGTGTTGGTGGATTTGGAAGGAATATAATGAAAATTAATGTTTATGGGATCATGACTATAAAATATTGAAAAATTTAAATAATAAATATAATAACTTTTTGGATTAATTTAAAGAATATTATCTACCAAAATTCAAGATAAAGTAACCATTCTAATTAAATATTATCCATGGAAAAATTAAAGAGAAATTTATTATATTTCTAAATATATTTATGAAAATATATATTTACATTCACATTATAGAATATGTATCAAACAATCAAACACACATGCATATTAAAAATAATACAGTATAAAAATAAGTACATACTTGATGATAGGGGTAATATATCGCCTATAAGATAGTTCTTTAAAAAAAATTATGGATATTTCCAAAAAAATAATATTATTTGTGGAGTTTTTAAAAATATTGATATATTGGATTTTAAAAATTGGAACAATGTTCTATGATCTAGTTGTGCGTTTGAATATCAACTCTCACTTGTCATTAAAATTCTATGTTTTGAGAGAGATAATCATCAAAGGGATTTATATTCTATTATTAAATCAAAAAAATTAGACATCGTCATTATTTTCATGATTATGTTTGGTTAAATTTATATAAGTTATATTTTCTTATGGTATTTAAAATGTTTTATTTCATATTATTAAAAATACACCTCGTACATAGAAATATATTCTTATAAGTATGAGTAGAGTTAATTTTCATTAAAAATTATATTTATCACTAAGTGTTGGAAATGATAATGTGATTTTAAACATTTATCTAATAGTAAAAAATTTTAAAGAAGTAGGAGAATAATTTAATAAGAAAAATAAAAAAATCCATAATTATATTCTATTAAATATAGATTTCAATATGATGTTATGAGGGAAAAATTTTCTTCTAAAAAAAATGTCTGAGGAAAATTAAATTCGAGTCAATATTAGAATAAAAAAGAATAAGTAAATGACTAAAGATATTCAACATGTTCTCTTATAGTATATGATCATGTAAGACCTATCATTTTAGTTAATTCATGATCTGAATTTTGATATTTGTGTACTTATTAATGTTTTTGGGATAATTTGTTGGACATAGAGAAGTCATTCCCAAGGGAAAGAGATTCATTCATCACAAAATGTGAAAACACATTTTTGTAGATACATCACAAATGGAGTCATTAATTAATAGAAATTTTTTAGTTTTATCAATATTTATATATATTATCTGTCATAATTTAAGGATTATCTAGAATAATTAAATGAAGTAATTATTAATGTATTAAAGTATGTTGTTTATTATTTTAATAGTAATTATATTTTTATAATTACATTAGGATTATTTTCTAAGTATGAATCAATCTCTTTATAAAATAGATAGATGGGATATTCTTTTTTAGACTTATAATGGTGGAATAGAATTGATTCCTTTATATACAATTAATTATAAATAAAATAATGGAATATTTTTTACATAGTAGATTAAAAATACCCACATAATTTTTTTTTGTGATGATGTTTGAAAGTAAAGTAGATTTCATGGAACTTGATTTATTTTATGAATGATGAATTTGAAATATGTTTTTATTTGAGTCTGAAAAAATTAATTATAATCAATAGATATTTAATTTCCAATTTATTTCAATATTATTTACTTAAATATGATGGGTTTTCTTTGAATGTATTTCATAGTATATTCTAGAGGATGGGTTTAGATTTATATATAGGAATATTAGAGATGTTTAAATTACATAAATATTAATTATTTTTTATATAATTTAATAATTCAGGTTACCTTCATTATTTTATTTTATTTTATTATGGGAAAATTAGTTTACAATATCAACTTTGCTATTTTTTGTGGAAAAATTATGAAGTTGATTGAATATAAAATGTAAAACCTTATCATTGAGATGTATTCATGGATTGGTACAATACTTTATTAATGGAAAAGAGAGTAGAATAAATATAACTACGAGTGTTTTATAAAATTTTCATTCCCCTTATTATCCTGTAAATGAAGTGAATTTTCAATAAAATACATTTCTCATGGGTTTTTTGTGAAATTGAATTAGATAAACATAAGATAACATAAAATAATTAGACCATTCAAGGGATAACTTCATGTGTTATGCCTAGTGAACATAGTTTAATCATGTATATTTATATGTCATATTAGGAAAATAAATTTATATGTTATACAATAAGTAAATATATTTTTTTCTATACCCAATGCATATACATTTATTGAGTTATTTCTATGATAATCCCCTACAAACTTTGATAAATAATATTTTCCAACCACATATACCCAAATCTATAAAATAATTTTATATTGTTTTAGTAATAAATAAATTTATTCATTGATGTCATGGAATAAAATGATATCACTCAATCTAAGGGTAATGGAAATTGTACTAAATTTAATTTTTTTTGTAAATATATATTTTTTTAATATTGAAATGTAATTGAACATGGAAATTCAACGTATACCTTCTTGATGTTAGTTGGTACTACTTCTAAAATTTATAATAATTTAAGACCACACCATTTTATATCAAACCATAAATTTTTAGATGTTTTTTGGATATTAATGATTAAAAATATGAGTCAATATTCTCAGCGAGACCATTTCCAAATTATAGATATTGAATATTTGAATGTGGATACATATATTAAATTTTTGGTTTTATTAATATATAATAGTTCATTTTATATATAAAATATTAATATGGTGAAATGACTAGATGAAATATATATGGAATATATTATTTCAAGGAAAGATCAATAAAGATAAAACAACATTGTGAAAATTACCATGAAATATTTTATTCCAAAATCAACATACATATATATTTGAGTGAATGTTTCTATAAATTAAAAGAATAATAGAATTATACATTTGAGGTAGGATGTTTTGAGTAAACTCCATTAGTGTAGAGAGTTTATAATTAATACCTTTAATTTTTTTTAATAGAAATCAAATTCTTTTCTTTAGTGAGATATATTGATTTATATTTAGTTGTAACATTAGTATTTTAGGACAAAAATATTGTTGAATAGATTTAATAGATTAGAAAAAATTTCTAAATATTAATTTGAAATGTATTTTTTAAGTACCATGATCTTCATTTCAGGTATGGATCTTAATTTCAGGTTGTTTTGATGAAGAAAAGGAAGAAATGGGAAATTTTCTAAGTACATGCCCTAAAATGTTGAGTACACGCCATGTACTCGGTTGCCACAGGTAGCCATGCACTGTCTGTGTAAAGACGGAGTACATGGCCATGTGGGTGTCCTAGAAGACAGCCTAAAGTGGAAGTCGGTTGATAGTAGTACACAATGTCTACATTAAATTAACACATAATGTACTTTTATTTTTATTTTATTAGTCATAGGGGGTCACATTTCATCTCCAGAAAATGTTTCTTATTCCCTACTATATCAGGTACTTGATTGCTTAGTAGAGATGGAGAGCATTTGACAAAGATGAGTCTTGCAATGCTGTTGGAGTTTACTCTTTTCTGTACATTGGTTTGGGAATTGTATTTCTAGAATTATTACTATTTTTTGTTGCTTTACTAAAAATATGTGACATGCATCATTTATATATGTTCTCTAGTTTTTTATTTACTATCAGTCTTCCGTTGTTTAATTTTATTTATAGTATTACTACTTCCTATACTGGTTACTTTTGTTGTTTGGTATTACTACTTCCACTAATGTTTACTATTTTTTTCCATTGTGATACTCTTACAATGATGGCATAGTTTTCCCACTATCACACCCAAGGCCCCCACTGATAGTTGGTAGCCTCTGCATTTGAGGAAATGCACTTGAGGCCATGTGACCAATTGGGTATGAGGAACCTTTGGGCGGCACCTAGAACATAGACATTACAAAGTGGTATAAAAGGGAAGTTTCTTTTCTTCTTTATCATACTATTTGGTTCCTATATAAATGGATAGGAAGGAATGTTTATTTTTTAACAATCTATACCCAATAGTATCTAACCCTTGTACAAGGAAAATCCAATTTACCTCAAATGTTGTAATTTTTCTGGTTTGGCAGTTGTTAAAGTTGATTTGATTTATCCACTGGGTGAGTTACCTGTATTATTCAATTATCATTGATATTTTTGAGGTTCTATTTTTTTTGAACCTGATGAAATGAGGGTATGCCATCTCATTCATCATATAGTCACTTGATAGATATCACATGTCATGCATTCATTTCAGGATATTTAGGGTGCATTACTTATTGCATGTTGTGGTGATAATTTTTTTGAAGATATGAATTTCATAGTGATAGATTCAATGATAGAATACCTGCTATTTTTGATAGGGTATTGATATATGTAATGTTTCATTTGGATGGACACCAAAATTTGGTCACTAAGGTGTTATGGGCCCTCTTGGATAGGAATTTGGTAGATCATGTTTTAACATTAATTAATTTTTGTGAAGTTGTAATGTTGAATAGGATGCCAAAATTTGATTCTCCAGTTTATGGTCTCCCAAGGGTCAGTGTTTTTCTTTCCTTGGAAAAAAGTTTATGTTTTCATGGGTTCTAGAGGTGTTTCAGATGCTTACTATCTAGAAACCCAGACAACACAGTGTGTGGTGTTATAAACACATACCATGCGTTCTTCTATTATGGAAGAAACAAATTTTCTTAAGTACATGTCGTGTACCCTATGTACATGTCATGTAGTCTTTAACCGTGTGACTAATTTTGTGAGAAGAGAAACAAGTTGATAAATGTTTGGTAGAACATACTGTGTACTGAAAAGTACCCACCATGTTGAATAAACCATGTATCCACTTGTGTGACTAACAACAAGGGAGGATGAATTTCAGATGTTATATGTTGTGTCCATTTTGAACATGTCGTGGGAAAGTAGATTGTGTTTCCGGCCGTGTGACTATGGACTTGGGTGGTTAGAACCTAGGTACTGAACATCATGTCTATGGTGAACAAACTGTGTATTGTTACCCAGGAGAGAACCGTGTAGTTTGAACTACGTAGGAGAACTTATGAAGGAGGGAAAATTTAAGTACACACCATTTCTATGCATGAAAATATCATGTGTAGGGGTGTTAGATGACCAAGTCTGGAAAAGGTTCATTCCCTTGTTGAAACCAAAGGGAGCATGCCGGGTGGAGGGTATACACTCTGTGAAACCCTATTTTGAAACAAAAACTGGAATATTTTCTTCTCATCTTCCATTCCTACACTTATAAGTTGTTTTCCATGATAATCTTGATCTAAGGTGTGTGCTTGACCTTACAGAGTCATGCCACTGAGATGTTCTCTGGTTGTACGCCAGGTGTAGTTTGATGACCAAACACCGAAAAGGATAGATCAGGGGCTACCATCTGATCCTCCCGCCATGACCATCTTGGAACAAGCTGTTATACCAAACGTAGGTGTGGATGCACAGTTCTATGAAGGCTTTTTGAGGATGTTACATACCTTCAAGGGAGCACCACATCATGTCCCATCTATAGAAGAACTAATCTATGTGTTCCACAGTAGCATCCTTCCAATTTTTCAGGGGATGTAGGACAACATGATGCAATGTCATGGTTGGATGCCATGCTTTATATCATTTATAATCTAGATACACCTACAAAGAGGTCTATTAAGCTTGCTACATACTTTCTATGTGATTATTTCAAGAGATTGTGGGATGTTATCTCAAAGGTCGAACGCCATCGGGACATGGTTTGGGAAGCATTTCGGAGGATCTTCCATGACTACCTCTACCATTAGACTTGGTAGGTCGATCAAGCCTCAGAGTTCATGCATATGGAGTAGGGAAATTTTTTGGTGATGGAGTACTCTTCATGTTTTACAGATCTACAATTCTTTTCAGATGTTCTGGGACTTGACAAGTTATATTTGGCTAGGCGGTTCAAGGATGGAATCAGGTATGGCATACAATCACATGTGAATGTCCTCCAGACGACTTCGTTGAATGATATAGTGAACTAGGCGTTGAATACTGACCATAATCTGAGGGACTTGGGATCTATGAGTTGGGGCTGTTCAGAATCCAAGGCTGGTTCTCCTTTGACAGATAGCAGGAAGCGACACAGGGAGTCATCCTGTGATGTTTCTTAGTGTAGTCATGTGTTATGCTACTTGTGTAGGAAGAGTGGGAATATGGGACCACATTACCAGAAGGAACCTGTTGAGTTCTGGTCTTCCAGAAATATTGGTCATATTCATTATTTTTCCGGGTGTTTTCACTAGAATCATGTGATATGGGTCTATTATGACTCCACATTCAGGAGTAGGAACACCAGTTTATCCTTAGATAGGGAACTGGAGTTCATCAGTCCATTCAGGCGGAGGAGGTGGTCGTAGCTATGGTAGGAAGTCGGAAGGCGTTCAACAACAGTAGGGTCGATCATCTTAGGGTGGTCATGTAGGGTCGCATGGTCGTGGTACATGTCATAATTTTGTAGTGGAGAAACCCAGCAGGACCCGGATCTCGAACCCTCTATGGTTAGAGGTACAATTCTAATTTCCTCAGTTTTAGATTCTACTCCTTTTGATAGATGGGTTTCCATAGATTTATATCATTTTCCCTTGTGGAGAGACTTGGGCTCTGTATCTTTACTCATGAGGATGTTATGATGTTAGACACACCATTGTGGATTAGGATGGATAATGTATATCAGTGCACAGAGTTCCCTTTTGAGGGCAGTGGGTGTCAATTCTTATGTGACATCTATGCCTTATCGATGATAGGCTATGATTTCATTCTCGGAATGGAAAGGTTAGTATCCTTTCAGGCCTTTATTGACTGTTATCGTAGAAGTATGAGTTTTACATCACTAGAGGGAAGGTATTTTCTAAAAAAGGTAGACTGGGATGTTTAGGCGATCATAGCTGGATCCAAGAATCATGGGTTTGGAGAAGTTACAGCCAAGATTGCTAATCTGTATCTGGATGACCAGGGGACTTCACATATGGACATTTCTTCCCTGGTAGATCGTTTTAGGGATGTCATTCCAAATGACTTTTTTGGTTTACCTCTGAAGAGAGAGGTATATTTCTCTATTATTCCTGTGCCAGGAGTAGCGCCAGTGTCTATTCCACATTTTCGGATGTCTACACTAGAGTGAAAAGAGCCCAAGAAGCAGTTAGAGGAGTTTCAAGAAAAGGGTTTAATCTGAACCAGTACTTTTCCTTGGTTTTCTCCTATATTGTTTTCGAAGAAGGTGGATAGTACCATCAGACATTGTGTGGATTATCGAAAGTTGAATCAGTTGATGGTCAAGAACCGATATCCCTTGATGAGGATTGATGATCTTTTTTATCAACATAGAGAATCCCAAGTGTTCTTGAAGAGTGACTTGAGATCCAGTTATCATCAGTTACATGTTAGACCATTAGATATACCTCTTGCAGCCTTTCAGAGTAGTTATGTTCTCTAAGAGTATGTGGTTATGCCATTAGGTCTCACAAACGTGCCTATAGTTTTAATTACACTAATGAAACAAGTGTACCATCCTTACTTGGATTCATTTGTGGTAGTCGTCATGGATGATATCTTGGTGTAATCTCACACTTGAAATGACCATGCCACCCATCTTGAGATCATTTCAAGTAAACTGAAAGGGAATGAGTTATATGTTAAGACCTAATAATATCACTTTTTGATGGACTAGATTCACTTCATGGGTCATGTTATCTCGGAGACAAGAGTATCAGTAGGCCCAGAGAAAGTGAGAGGAGTAGTTTCCTGGGAGAATCCAAAAAATGAATTTGAGGTATGGAGTTTTCTGGTGTTGTAAGGTTACTACATGAACTTTATTCAGGACTTTTCAGGCTTATCAGTGCCACTGATGGGACAGAATATGAAGGGAGAAAAGTAATTCTAGATAAAATCATGTCTTTCATCCTTTTAGGTGCTGAAGGTAAGGTTGACTTTAGCAATGATACAAATTTTTTCAGAGCTAGGAAAGTGTTACACTATTTACTATGATGCGTCATGTATCAGGCTGGGTGCAGTGCTTATGTAGGGGGGTGGAGTCATTGTGTACGGGTATCAGAAATTGAGGCCACATGAGAGGAACTACCTGATGCACAATCTCGTGTTAGCTGAAGTTATGGATACTTTGTGCAATTAGAGACATTATCTTTTGGGAGATCATTTTGTGGTGTTCACTACCCAAAAAAGCCTCATGTATATATTTACTCATTGTGATATGAATTTGAGATAGTGAAGGTGGGTTTAGTACCATTAGTATTTTTACATTGAGCTTTTTTACACACTTGGGAAAGGCAATGTAGTGGAAGATGCAATGATTAGGATTACTTAGAGACAGGATGTTTAGGAGGCCAGTAGTGAGTGGAATCTTATGATCCTATTCTCTAAGATGCATTTGGTGGTGCATGATAGATAGGGGAAACATCTTATTTCTTCTTTAGATTTTACATGTACTCTACTGGACTGAGTGTGAATAAGGAAACTATGAGACTCTGAAGGGCTAGTCCTATGAGAGAGTGTGTCAGGAGAGAACCATACTCATGGGTGGACCATAGGCAAGGGTGAGATCTTGTGTTTTCAGGAATTTGTATGGGTGTCAATAGACATACTTGAGGATTTAATGTGATATTTTCATTCTTGTTTTGGGAAGTTCATCTTCGTGTCACCAAGATGTATCGACATCTACACCATTATTATTGGTGGCCAGGTATGATGAGAGATGTGGCTGGTTTTTCTTGGAGATGTTCCAACTATCATCATGTGAATGCGGAGCATTAGTAACAAGTGGTGCATTTACAATAGTTACCCATTCATGAGTGGAAGTGTAAGGATGTCACAATAGATTTTGTGATAGGTTTACCAGGGTTTCCTCGTGGGAATGACACTGTTTGGTCTATTGCTGACAGACTCACGATGGTTACACAATTCTAACCAATTAAAGAAACCTTTAGTGTATATGATCTTGGAAGTTTGTACATGCTAGAGATTGTACATTTTCATGGGGTTCCTCACTCTATCATCTTAGATAGGGATGCATGTTTTACTTCTTGTGTCTGGAAGAGACTATAAAGGGCTTTGGGTATACAAGTACATCATTGTACAACTTACCATCCCCAGAAAGATGGAAAGTCTTAGCGTACGATTCATGTTTTTGATGACATGCTTCAAGCATGAATCCTAGATTTGGGGGGGGGGGCTAATCAGAGATACACATAACCATAGTGGATTTTTCCTACAATAATAGTATTTAAGAGATGATTCAGATTGAAACTTATCAGGCATTGTACGGTTGGAAATATCGATCATCCCTATATTGGATGAAGGCTAGAGATGTAGCTATGTTGGGACCTCGTATTGTCCAGGAGATTACTGAGCAGGTGGAGTTGATTTAGAAGAGGATGGATACTATGCAGTCTTGGCATAAATATTCTGCTGATCGAAAGAGATGACCTCTACAGTTTGAGGATAGTGATCATGTCTTCTTACGTGTCACACCGAGGTTTGGACATTAGAGGACTAGGAGACTAGGGAATTTTTTGCTGAGATACATCGAGTCGTTAGAGGTTTTAGAGAGAGTTAGTCTAATTGCCTATCAGTTTCATATGCCTTAGAGGTACTAGGATACACATGATTTCTTTCATGTTTTTCTTCTACAACGTTACTTTTTTTGACTAGTCTCATGTTTTTCAACATTAGGAGGTTGATTTGGAGGAGGATGCAACCATCAAGGAGCACCGTATTCAGATTGTGGATCGTAGAATAAATGTTTTCAATGGCCGGTCTATTCCACTATTACGAGTGCTATGGCCGCATATGCGAGTACATGATGAGACTTGGGAGAGTGAGGCCAATGTTCGATCACATTGTCCAAAGTTGTTTGAATTTTCTTATTCTCCACCCTTAGATGTGAGATTCGATGATTAATTGATTTAAGTGGGGATTTTTGTAAGAACTCGGATTTTCATTTCAAGTATGCATCATTATTTCCCGTTTTTTTTGTGGAAAAAAAAGATTAAATGGAAAATTTTATAAGTACACGTAGTGTACATTTGAGTAAATTCTGTGTACACTGTTTTGGCAGGTAGCAGTGTACTGGCTATGTAATTACCAAGTAAATGTCCATGTGGGCGACCTAGAAGACCACCTAAAGTAGGACCCGGTAAAAGTTAGTACACGGTGTGTACATTAATTTAACACGACATGTACGTTTCTTTTTATTTGATGAGTCATATCGGGGTTACGTATCATCTCCAGAAAACATTTCATCTACCCTTATACATCATGTATTTGATTGCTGGTTGGAGCTAGAGAGCATGGGACCAAGCTGAGGCTTGTGATGCAATTAGAGTTTAATGTTTTCTGTAATTTGGTTTCTTTATTTTATTTCCATCATTGTGACTCGTTTGGATTCTTACCTAAACACATGTGACATGCATCATTTATATATATGCTCTAGTTGTTAATTTAATATCATTCTTCCACTATTCACTTTTGTTTTATGGTATTAATACTTCCATTACTGTTTAATTTTATTTTATGTTATTACTTCTTCTGGTACTATTTACTATTTGTTTCCATTATTTTACTCTACCAATAAGGGCATAGTTTCCCCACAATCAATCCCAAGGCTCGCACTGCTAGTCAGCATACTCTGGTTTTCAAGGAGTTGCGCTTAAGGCCATGAGACCAACCGAGAACGAGGAACCTTTGGGATGAACCCGAAAATAGGACGTTACACATTTAGTTTTATTATTCATTTTTATATTTTTTTCACAAACATTGAGAATATATTTAAGTAGTACATAATAACAAGATAACTGAGTGACCCTATTTGGTTCCAGAATAATCAATAATAATATTATTATTTATATTTAAATATGCATTTATATCTCTAAATTTTATAATTAATTAATTATATAGATGAAATAATGATAAGTTTCTACAATTATAATAGAGATATTAGGTGAAGGATTTTTTTGATATAACTAAATTTGTGGTTACATATTCATTAACATTATTTTATATTGAGTGGTTCGTGATATTAATGTTACACCCATTATTGTTTGATTCATTAAATGATTTCATTTTATTACAAATTTAATTTAAATTAGTTTAATTGAAATATAATAACTCATCTAGAGTGTTAGTTTTTTATGTATTATATATTGTGTGTTATATTGGAATTGGAGAATGATGTTAAAGTGGAAGAGTTAAATTGGGGGAGAAATATAATATAATTTTAAAACATTGTTCATTTATACTAAAATTAGTTTTTTTATCTATAGTGATGGTTAATTAAGGTAAGTGTTGATTACTTAACGAAGATGAAGTTGGTGAAGAAGATAATTAAGTTGAATTATTTAAAATATCTGGGTTTTTATGTCTACAACATGGTTTAGGGGGATTCCTAGATTATGTTAATGATATTGATAGAATATTAGTAAGATATTAATATTTAGGAAAATGAAAACATGAAATGTTTAAATTAAAATAATTACACGTGATTTGTGATATGATGTTTATGTTTCCATAGTTTAACCTCAAAATGGTTCAAATACTTGGTTTCATGGTATAGGTTTAGAAGATAATTAAATATCAACATGATTTTATTTGTGAAGTTATGTTTGGATCTCAAACATTTTCAATTTTTCTGGGAAGGCTATAGTGGATATTAAGTGATCAGTTAAAAAACTAGTGATTATTTTTAATCATATTATTTCTAAAAGAAAACTTTCATGGTTTTTTCATATAAAGATAAATTATGTTAAAATAGATAAATATTATGGGATAATTTTATAAAAATCAATATTTTTTTCTTGATACATATCCATAGACTAGTGTATATCCAAAATAAATATCTAGGATACTTCTCAGTATCCTTAGAATTCAATTAATTGACTAATTCAGTGGATGTTAAATATAAATATCTCATTAATTTTATTAATGGATTAGAAACATTATACCGGTGTATAAACATGTTACGGATTGAGTTACGATGATATAGTGGATTTTAATTTATTTTTGTGTGTGCATTTGGTCAATTTGGGATGTCTATTAAATTTGGTAACACATAAATTTTGTATATCACATAAAGATAATGATAGAAAAACTAAAATAATGGGATATTAATAATGTGGGGATAAAATAGAGATTTAATAATGAATTTATATGGAAATATGGAAAACAAAACTATAAATGGGATGGTAAATGGTTTGGATTGTAATGAGAACTACATATGAAGTAATGTGGCATGATATAATAAGAGAATAAAGGAAATTATATTCTTCTTTTGAATTATATTGTTTCATGGTTATGTGGAAATAAATTATTATTCTAATGATTGATTATTTGGTTCATTGTAAAACAAATGTAGTAAATTAAGGGAAACTATGGTATGTATAGTGGTGTTTTTTGTTTATAGGTTTATGACAAAGAATATATAGAGTACTAGTTGAATGCGGATCCTATAGGTTTGTCCTAATAGGGATATGTTGATGTTGTATAGTATTTATAAATATTAAATGGATGAAATAAGATGTTATTTTTGTTATTTATTTATGATATTTATATTCTTCAAAAATCAATATATACTTTGTGGATGAGTTTATAACCTAATATGTATGAAAAATTAATCTAATAATTCATATATAAATTGAAGATATTTTTTAAAATATTTTTTATTATAATTTTTTATTGATCTAACAATAGTGATTTATAATTTCATAATATTTATATAATGTTTATATATGGTATTCATAAAAAATTATAATTTTTTTAGTTCTATCGTTGTATAGTTTTTATTGTTTTCATTGTAGTTGAATGGAATTCCCTTTTGGGAAAAATGTGTTTTTTATTCATAACTAGTATTGTTAGATGTATTGATAGTGATATGAGGCGATTGAGATGCCAACTATGGGGGTTATAATTATATAATGTGATTGTGATCTTCGATGACCTATGGAAAATGTTTTATTATATCTTTGTTTTCTTAGATATTGTTGATAAATTATAAATATTAATAAATGTTATTTAACAAGGCTTTTTTATACCTATTCAATTGACACTAGATATTTTATTAGAGGTTACTATTGAGTATACTTGTATATTCAACCTATTATTATATATTTTTTAGATTTATAGGTTTTTGTTTTAGGTGGTTTCAATTGAATTTAGTTTGGATAATAGTTGATTTGACTAGGTGTATGATGAGTCATTAATTAGAGTTATCTTTATTCTTATATTGATTGTTTTGAGTTTTATATGGGTACATTAAATATGTATGTATTAATTTTTGTTTCTCAGGTTGATTTTTTTATAGTGGGGATAGTGGTTTTTTTAATAAAATAAGGGAAACACATCCCTTATTTATGATTTATGCCCCTAATTCCAGTGACCACGACCTGGAATTTTAAAGGAAGGATTTATAGGTAAATGTTATGATATTTTTTCAATAATATTTTCCTATGTTTTTCAATACCTTCCATAATGGTATCAAAGTGAGTTTCTTTTATGGAATTTGATTATCCACTACTGATATTTATATGGTTGGATATGGGTTCCATATTACTTAAACCAAATATGTAATGTAGATGAAGGAAACATGATTAGGACATAGGGAGAACATATGATTATATATAAGATATCTAATTCTTCAGGAATTATTTAATGAAGAATTGTTTTCAAATAATATGGTAGTTTAATAGTTGTGGGTTCATGAATCATATTGAAATAATTCTTGATCCTTTCAATTATATTGAGACATAAGATTTTTTATGAGTTAACATGAGGTAATCTCACTAAATAAATTCATATTTTTATTGGGATTAGATATTGATGTTATTATAGTTATGATTTTTGATTATTAAAATAAGAAGGTAGATTAATAAAATGGTTCAATGAAAATAGGTGGTTATAATTAATAGGGTTAATCTTACAAGAAATTAATAATGGAGAGTTACAATATGGTGTTTTTAGTGGTATATCTCTCCAATGTACAATGTGTTTATATTTGCAAAAAATAAAAAGTGATTAATTGAGGATGACAGGTATCCATATCTACTTATCTTTGTAGTGAAATTGAAATATATTTATATGGTAGTAATCTAATTACTTTAAGGAACATAATAGTAGTGTATATTATTCCTTATGGAAGACTATTTTTCAATAATCGGGTTCACATATTGTGCATATTAATTCAAGGATGAGTTATTTACTATTACTCTTACTTGAGTATTAGTTGAAGATATATTTGTTTCACATGGGTAGCTCAACTATTTGAGATTATGGAGTGTTCTTCAAGATTAATTTATATTATATTCTTGATTTTCGAGCTGATTTGGTGTATATTCCATTTCTAAAATGGACTATGATTATGTTTTTCATGTCCTGTAGCATGTTAATCTATTTACATTAAGGACTTATACCATGGTGTTGAGGAAGGCATGATTTTTTTGAATAAATATATTTTCATACCAGTTCATAATAGATCTTAATGTGAGATCCACCTTGAAGGATGATAATTTTGATATTATAGCCTATGGTTTATCGATGTTGAGCCTCTTATTTACAATTTTCATGAGTTTTTTGTTTGAATACCTCATGTGTTAGGGGAGGTGTCATATATTACACCATAAAATTAAGAGTAAATCAATAATCTTTGTTTCATTCATATCATTGTGGGTTTTAGGGTCCATGTCATAGTGTGTTGGGTGGGTGGATTGTCTATCAACTACAGGACCCATCCTAATAGTTCTAGTAGTAGAAACTCTAGTAAAAAATGATCATTTGATATAATGTATTGATAATTTAGGCATTTTATTGTATATTAATCATCATTATGGATAAGGTAAATATATGAGGATATTTATATGTGGTAGTTATTATAGTATAATGGAGGAGTTGGTCATCTGTAACTTCATACAATTGATGTTTCTATGGATGGAGAACTCTAACCAGTAAGAGATATGATATATGTTTTTTGACACATTATTCTACTTTATCTGATAATTATGGAACATATTTATTTTATATTCTTAAATATTTAGTGGAATAGAACGTACCATAGATAGTATTTTTCAACCTCTAATATAATTTACTCCAGTGGGAGGTAAGATAAATATAGTTGGGTGGTTTTTAGGTGGAAGATAATAATTATTAATAACTATCTATAGTTGGAACTAATATTTCTATATGTATTAGTATGAAATATCATACATTTCTTATATTCACTTGAGTTGATGAATTTTATTATTGAATATATCTAAAGGAGGGTTATCTATTATAGTGTATGAAAATATTATGTTATCATTATCAGAGAAAAAAAATCAAATGAATGAGTTACCTTGAATTTAACCTTAATTTATTTTATCTCAACTTATGAGTTAATTCAGTACATAAATAAAATAAAATTCAATGATATTTTAATGGTGGTAATTAATTTCGATAATATTTTCCTTGAGTATGTTACCCATTTACCATAAAGGTAAAATATTTTATTTAATATGGAAATATATTCAGAAATATATGTGATACTGATAGATACATATTAATTGATAGCTTTTTAGTGTTAAGAGTTGTGTATTTAGATTGGATTTTAATTTTATAGAGACTAAATTCCCATTAGAGTATCTACATTTGGGGAATTTATTTTGTTTTATAAGTAATATGGTGAAACATTTGTGGGTTTACATTGATTATCTATTTCAAATACATGTGATATTGAAGAATATGTATAATGTCCCAAGTATTGAGGTGATATTTGATAAACTTATGAAATATATTTGGTTCTAAAATATTTAGTTTTGTTTATAATTCCATTTTATGATTCATATAGAGGTGAATATTCATAAAACATCATTTCAATATCAATATGGGTATCTTTATTATATATTTATTCCATGTATATCTAACAATTTTACAAATCTATTTATATGACTGATGCAATGATAATTCATGAATTATATTAATTTCTTTATTGGGGTGATTATGGATGATATATTGGATCATTAAATTACTATGGATGAGTATAATGATTTTTTATATATATTTTAGGAGATATTCTAGAAATGTAAGGCCCCTTGTAAGAACCCAGTTCTTATTCTTGAGTTACGAGTTTCTTCTTTTCCTTTTTTCCTTAAGTGTTTTCAAGAAAATAGGGAAAATGGGGAAAACCCCATAATTGGTGGGTACACGTCATGTACATTTTCACACACCGTGTACTTTGTCCATGTGGGTTGAGTATACAAGGTATATAGGCCTGTCAGCGATGTAGGTTGTAAAAACTGACTAAACACTGTGTACTTAGTATATACACGTTGTGTAATCAGTCGGTAGGTGATAAGGAATGATGTGGGAGTAGCCGCTAGTAGAACAACATTACACCCCATGTACTTAGGAATATATGCCGTGTAACCATGTCGACTGATGAACAGTGAGGTGGTGGAAAGTGGCCGCCAGAGGAACAGTTAAAAAAATGGAAAGTACATGTCGTGAACTTGAGAGTACATGTCGTGTAGTTATGTTTTTTCTCTTAAAACAGGCAGTAGCCTCCTCTTTCGACAGAGGATTCTTTGAACGCCCAAGTGCCGCGGGTGAGAAGGCAGGATCTTGGAAGAGCTCCTGACCAAACATCAAGACTCTGATCCCTTCGCCGACGATCTCGTTTGAACTGCGCGGGTGAGTTCTTCTCTCTTCTTGAACCTCTCATTCCAATTCTTTCCCAAGGGTATGTTATTTGAGTTTGAACAGATGAATGTTTATCCCAGATCTAATTCATTCTCAGTTGATTCGTGAGTCGTATTTCACGTATATCAATCAGAGGAGATCGAGTTAGGTGGTCTGGTGTTTATTTCCAACTGTCGAGTTGATTTTGTGTACCATTGTGCTATGCACCCATGTTTGGGGTGTTTTATGGCTGAGGCCTTAGCTGTTAAGATATCTACTTGCATAGATAATCTAAATGAACATTTATAAAATTCTATTTGGGATTGTTTCCTTGATCCAGGGCCACCAAATGGGTGTGTTTACCTTGTATAGCCATTTGGATTGGATACCCATGGGTATGCCATTATTATAAGCATGTTTTGAGTTTTCTTGATAGGAAACATATATATAATTGCTGGTTTATGCGTTGGGATCATCCTAGTCACCTGTTTTTTCTATGGGAATCCTGAGGGCAGTGTTTTGTTTATCCTGAGGGTAGTGTTTTTCTTCTCCTGAGGAAAAGTTTCTGTTTAGCCTGAGGGCAACGTTTCTTATGCCTGTGGGAAGTAAATCTGTGCCTGAGCTTAATATTCGTAATGCCTGAGGGCAATATTAGTTTAGCCTGAGGAAAATCACTTAAGGGTTTC
This sequence comes from Viscum album, assembly GCA_963277665.1. NCBI lineage: Eukaryota > Viridiplantae > Streptophyta > Magnoliopsida > Santalales > Viscaceae > Viscum > Viscum album. The sequence continues at coordinate 224,456,984 of OY728131.1, read as the reverse complement.
GATTCTGATTACCTGAGGGTATGGATTTTCATGTCTGAGGACACTGATTACTTTGAATATTCACCGTGTCATTTCATGTGTTATACCTGCCAAGCTAATGCATAGGCTTGGTATTGCTATTACATTCTATTTGTTAGATATCCTGTTGTAGTTTTTCTGCGGAACTATATAGGAGATTTTCGGTTGAGGCTGAGTCTCGAAAACATATAATTCAATTATATTTAATTTTTAAATAATAATTTAATGGTAATGGAAACGGTAGGAGTGGCTTCTTTGAGTACTTCCTATCTTACTGCCTTTTACTATTGCACATTGTTGTTGCACATTTTCACTGATAGTTGGGCATAGGCCTTTGGTGGTTGCCTACTGGTATTTATTTCTCACACCCTGTTTGGGTCATGTCATGGGCCCAAACAGATTATATTAATGTAGGTGTGGATAGGGGAAAGAGTCCCTATACAGGTACTTGATTGTTGCAGAGGAGTGGGAGAGCATGGGACTTTGCTTAGGCTTGCGATGCTACTGAGTTCCTACTACACTGTTTTGTTTTACTTTTCTGTACTTGCACCTTATATTATATCTGATTGCAGTGTATCCTGTTTTGGCTTCTTTCTTAGATTTAGGGACCTATTACATCATTTATATATATATATATATGTCTGCTGTCATTTTTACATCTGTATTATTGTCCATTTCAGTTGGGAATTGTTTTCTGCTTCCTCTTTGGTATGTTTATATCTATTTTCACTAAGATATACTTTGAAAAACTGATGGAATAGTTTCCCCACTATTAGATCTAGGCCCTCGCTGCCAGTCGGCAGACTCTAGCATTTGGGGAAATGTGCTTGAGGTCATGTGACCAACCGGGTTCGGGGAACCAGTTGTGTGCCACTCGGATCCAAGACATTAAAATGTGGTATCATAGGAAGGTTTTCTTTTCTATGAGTTATTTTATTATTTGGTGATTGATGGAAAGAGATAGATAGTTAAGGTATTTGGCAATAAACTGTTCTCGGGAGTAGCTACCCCATGTATAGGTAATGTACAGATTTCCTCGAATTAAATTGTGATGTTATGTTTATGATTATTACAGTTGATTTGATTTCACCATTGGGTGACACACTTGTGGTGTGCTGTTTTTATTTTTATACTGGGTTCTATTCAGTTTCAACCCGATGAGATGAGGTTATGCCATCTAATGCATCATTTTGGCACATGTTAGAATCACATGCCATTCATAGTTCTCATGCCATGCAGGTGCATTAGAAATTTCATGTTGTTGTGATACGTGTTTTTCTAGACAAAGAATGATGTTGTGAATGTTGCCTTGATAAAAATACCTAATAATTGATAAGGTATTATTGTATGAGGTTTTTTTTGAATGAACGCCAAAAATTGGTTCTTGAGGACTATGACCCTCATTGACCGGAATTTGGTGGATCATTGACTTTTTTACTTTGTTTATAATATGTATAAGATTCCATGATTTGATTCGTGGGGAGTATGGGCCCTCAAAGGTCATAATTTGGAACTTAGGTGTTGGTTTTTGTGTTTTTTTCTGGGCTTCGGAGTAGTTTCTAAGGCTTACTGTCTGGAAAAACCAATAATACATTCCATTTTTTTTACTACATTCCATGTACTCTTCTGTTCGGAAAGAAATGAAAAACTTTTATGTACACGCTGTGTATCGTAAGTACACGTCATGTAGTTGCTAACCATGTCATAGGTCATGTAGGCAAAAACGCAGGATGGGAAAACTCTAGAGGGAACACGCTGCGTACCGGTTGTACACAGCGTGTCGTGTTGACCATGTATCCGCCCGTGTAACTAAAAAACGGACAGATAAATATTTTCTTAAACACGCCGTGTCAATTCCACACAAGACATGTAGTTTAATCTGGGAATCTGGCTGTGTAACTAACAACACGGGTCGGTGTTACCCTTTCTAGTACACACCTTGTCCATCTGGAACACACCATGCAATGTGAGTCGTGTATCACGCAGTGTCACGAACAACATGGTAGGTGAAGCTCATTTAGTACATTTCGTGTACCTGTCGGACCTGCCGTGTAGTCTTGAACGGTGAGAGACCATGTGGAATTGGCCATGTGGTTGGGGAGACAGAGTGGTGTACACACCATGTGCTGGTGTAACACGTCATTTACCTAGGGTTGAGACACGCCCAGTCCAACATCAGAAGATGACCATGTAAGGGATTAAGGGTGCACACTGTGTAGACTTTATACACGTCATGTGGTCTCGTTCAAAAGGGAGTCATGTGGCTTATCCATGTAGAAGGACTCGGGCAGGGTAAGAAAATTCAAGTACACACCGTGTATTTAGAAAACACGTCGTGTGTTTGGGGTGTTACACGACCATTTCTGGAAGAAGTACACGCCCATGTGAAAGACATAAGAGAACATGTTGTGTAGTTATTATACACGTCATGTAGTCTTGTTTTGTAATTCTTGAATTTTTTGTTTTTCTTCCACCCTTTTTATGTTTCCAGTTCTTGGTCCATGATGATCTTAAATCTAAGGCATCTGTTTGACCTTATAGAGTCACACCGCTGAGACGACCACCAGTTGTTCACCAACAGAGCGACAATGATTTTACTCCAGAGATGGTGGTCCATGGGCTACCAATGGATCCTCTAATAGTGCCAGATGTGGAGCCAGCCATTATACCGGATGCAGGAATGGATGCACAGTTCCGTGAAGAATTCATGCGGTTCATGCAGTCCATCAAGGGAGTACCACCTGCTGCCAAATCTATGGTAGAGATGACATGTATATTCCAGCAGCATCATTCAACTATGTTTTTAGGGGATGGAGGATCACATGATGTGGAGTCTTGGACGAGTTCTATGAAGACTATCTTCGAGCATCCTGAGACGCCTCCAGGGAGGAAGGTCAAGCTCGCTACTTATATGCTGCGTGATTCCGCCAAGAGATGGTGGGATGTTACCACCCAGACTGAGCATCTCTGAGGCATGGCGTGGGAAGATTTTTAGGAAGTCTTCTATGAATTTTTCATTCCAGAGATGATGAGGGAAGATTGAGCTCAAGAGTTCATGAATATATAGCAGGGATCCATGTCAGTGATGGACTATTCAACCCTCTTCACTGAGCTACATCATTTTCACCTTTTCTGCTGGGTGATGAGAAATTGAGGGCTAGATGCTTTGAGGATGGTCTTTGATACGACATCCAAGCACTGGTCAATGTTTTCAGGTTTCCTAAAGTGCCTGCTATTGTGAACCAGACACTGATTACTGAGAGGAACCTGTGAGAATCGAGTGGTGAGAACCAGGGTGGTTCGGCACCAGTCTCTGGTACTATTTTTACCAGTAAGAGGAAGAGGTAGATGGATTTCTCTCACGGTGGTAGTACTAGCCAGAATAATTCTTCATGTGGCCAGATAATATGATACCAGTGTCTTAAAGTGGGGAAAAAGAGACCTCAGTGTCCACGTGACCTAGTGGAGTGCTGAGTTTGTGTCAAGTTGGGCCATCTCCAGCATTTTTTCAGGGTGTTTCCACGAGTGAATAGTGAGAGGGGTTCTATTCAGACTCCGCATGCGGGAGCAAGGCCATCAGCTTCTTACCAGTCAGGGAATTGGAATACATCTGGGCATTTAGGCCATGGTAGTGGCCGTGGCAATTTTAGCCAGACACTAGGATCACAGAGATAGTAGGTCGGGTCATCTCAAGGTAGGGAGACATTGTCGCAGGGCTGCGGCACTAGGCAGGCATATGCAGTGCAACAGACCCAAGAGGAGCAGGATCCCAAACCTTCGACTGTCAGAGGTACTATTCTAGTTGCTTCTGTTTTATCTTCTATTCTTTTTTATATGGGTTCTACACATATCTTTATATATGTGCCCATTTTGGTGGGCCTTGGGCTCAATGTTTCTTTTTCTTCTGATATTTTGATTCTAGACACTCCGTTGGGAATTATAATAGCATGTGTGCGGCAGTGCAAGGAGTCCCCCCTAGAGGTGGGTGGGTGTCACATTCTATGGGACCTCTCTGTCTTAGAGATTATGAGCTATAATGTCATTCTTGGGATGGACAGGTTGGTACCCTTTTGAGCCTTTGTATATTGCTATCGTCGCAGGGTGAGTTTCACGTCTCTTGAGGGTGGAGAGTTTCTATAAACTTGTGAATGGGATGTCCATGAGAGCCAAGCTGGACCTGAGCATCGTGGGTGAGGTGGAGTGAAATCCCAAATTGCAAGTTTATATCAGGATGACCAGGGATCTTGTCAAATAGATTTCCCTTCAGTGGTTGATCATTTTAGGGATTTCTTCCCAGACGACTTTTTAGGTCTACCTCTGGAGCTAGAGGTGGATTTCCCTATTGATCTTGTGCCAGGAGGAGCACTGGTGTCCTTTACCCCTTATATTATGGCTACACCAGAGTTACATGAGCTCAAGAAAAGGTTGGAGGAGTTACAAGAAAAGGGTTTCATCTGACCCAGAACTTCTCCATCAGGTCTGCATGTCTTGTTTGCGAAGAAAGTAGATTGTACCCTCTAACTTTGTGTGGGTTATCTGAAACTGAACCAGTTGATGGTTAAGAACCAATATCCCCTACCAAGGATTGATGATATTTTTATCAACTTCTAGGAGCATGAGTGTTCTCAAAGACTGACTTGAGATTCGAATATCATTAGTTGCATGTTAGACCATCGGATATACCGCTTACAACTTTTCGGAGTAGATATGGTCTACATGAGTACTTGGCTATGCCGTTTGGACTCACAAATGTGCCAATAGTTTTCATGGCACTGATGAATCGTGTGATCCAACTATATCTGGATTCTTTTTTGGTAGTCTTCGTGGATGATTTCTTGGTGTACTCTCACACACAACACGACCATGCCACCCATCCTGAGATCGTAGTGAGTAAACTGAGAGGGCATTGGTTATATTCTAAGCTCTCAAAGTGCCACTTTTGGATGGACCAGTTTCACTTCCTGCATCATATTATCTTAGAGGTAGTAGTTGAAGTAGACTCGGAGAAAGTGAGAGCAGTAGTTTCCTGGGAGTAGCCTAAGAACGTGTTTGAAATAAAGAGTTTTTCGGGGCTATCTGGTTACTACAGTGACTTTATACAGGACTTCTCCTGCTTAGCAGCACTGTAGATTTGTTTGACTAAGAAGGGTATGAAGTTCGTTTGGTCATAAACTTGTGAGACAACCTTTCAAGAGCTGAAGGGAAGGATGATATCAACCCCAGTCCTAATACTTCCAGAGCAAGAGAAGAGCTATAAAATTTACTGTGATGCATCAGCTATTGGGATAGGAGCAGTGTTGATGCAGGGCGATCGAGTAGTTGCATACGGGTCTCGGTAGTTGAGGCCACATGAGAGGAATTACCTGACACATGATCTCGAGTTTGCTATAGTTGTTCATGTGTTACGCTGTTGGAGGCATTATCTCTTGGGATAACATTTTTGGGTGTTTACAAACCAAAAAAGTCTTAAATACATCTTTACCCAAAGTGACTTGAATTTGAGCTAGTGAAGGTGGGTTGAATACCTTCAGTCCTTCGACCTTGAGATTTCCTATACACCTGGTTAAGGTAATGCAGTAGCTGATGCACTAAGTAGGAGGACACCGATACAGGCAGTGCTGGAGGCCAGTTCTCAGTGGCTGCTTATGGATTTGTTCTCTAAGAGGCATTTTTAGGTGCACGATAGTTAGGGGAAAACTTATCTTACATCCTTATCTGTGACTTCTAAACTCCTGTATAGAGTGAGGATGAGACAACTATCAGTTTCTTAAGGCCTAGTTCTACAGGATTTGGTGGCAAGTGAGGACCCTCCTCCTAAATAGACGATAGGTGATGATGAGGTACTGTGTATCCATGGACAAGTGTGGGTTCCAGGGGATATACACGAGGAGTTAACGTAGGAATTTCATGCTTCAGCTTGGGTAGTACATCCTAGAGTTACCAAAATGTTGTGTGACTTGAGACGTCATTATTGGTGGCTGGGTATGAAAAGAGAGGTAGCTGGTTTTGTTGTGAGATGTTCCACCTATCAGTATGTGAAGGCGGAGCATTAGAGGCAAGATGAGTTGTTATAGCAGTTATCCTTCCCAGAGTGGAAATGGGATGATGTCACGATGGACTTCGTGACCATGTTGTCGAGGTCACCTCGAGGCAATGATTCCCTGTGGGTTTTTGTTGATAGTCCTACGAAGGTAGCTCATCTTTTTCCGATCAAGGATACTGTCGGTGTTGACAAGCTCGAAAAGTTGTATATTCGTGAGTTAGTACATATTCATGGGGTCCCTCATTCAATCATTTTAGATAGTGATTCCTGTTTTATGTCTCGTTTCTAGAAGAGTTTTTATAGGGCACTGGTTTCACAGGTGCTTTTGAGTACAGCTTTCCACCCTCAGACTGATGGCCAGTTAGAGCGTATGATACAAGTGCTAGAGGACATGTTGCGTGCATGCGTCCTTAACTTTGGGGGCTCTTGGGAGAAGCACATACCTTTGGTATCATTTTACTACAATAATAGTTTTCAGATATCTTTTGAGATGGAACCTCATGAGGCTTTATATGGTATACCATGCCGATCACCCTTGTGCAGGTTAGAGGCAGGTGAGGCAGCTTTACTGGGACCATGTCTGGTATTGGAGACTTCAGAGCAGGTCCAGTTGATTAGGAAGTATATGGATACTGCACAGTCTCATCAGAAATCTTATGTTGATCACCACAAACGACCATTGGAGTTTGAGGTCGGGAATCAGGTTTTCTTGCGTGTTTCACCGAGGTTGGGACACAGGCAGATCAGGAGACAGGGTAAACATTCACTGAAGTATTTAGGGCTATTTGAGATTCTGGAGAGTGTCGGGCCGGTTGCCTATCGGTTGTATTTACCACAGTGGTACAGGGCCTTGCATGACGTCTTCCACGTATCCAAGATGTGTCGTTATCACTCAGACCTATCTCACATTTTTCAGCCCGAGGAGGTTGAACTACAAGTAGATGCATCCTTTGAGAAGCATGTGATTGATATTGTTGATAGGAGCATGAAGGTTCTCCATGGTCGTTCAGTTTATCTCGTACGGGTGCTATGGTAGCATGGACGAGTACAAGATAAAACCTGGGAGCGAGAGAAAAATGTACATGCTCAGTGGCCAGAGTTGTTCTCAGTCATATCTTCACCACCCCTGGAAGGGCAATTTTTGGACCAATTTCTTTAAGGGGGGAAGTTTGTAAGAACCTGATTCTTATTTTAAGGTATGGATTTTTTCTTTTCCTCTTTCCTTAACTGTTTTTGAGAAAATATGGAAAATGATGAAAAACCCACAAATTAGTGGGTACATACCATGTACTTTTCCACACGATGTGTACTTTTTCCGTGTGGGATGAGTATATAGGGTGTGTAGGCCTGTCAGTGATGTAGGTTGTAAAAACTGACTACATGATGTGTACTTAGTATATATATGCCATGTAATCAGTTAGCAGGTGAACAGTAAGGTGGTGGAAGTAGCCGCCAGTAGAACGACATTACACGCTATGTACTTAGGAATACATGTCGTGTAACCAAGTCTACTGATGAACTGTGAGGTGGTGGAAAGTGGCCACCAGATAAAAAATTAAAAAAATGGAAAGTACACATCATGTACTTGAGAGTACGTGTCGTGTAGTTATGTTCTTTCACTTAAAATATGCAGTAGCTTCCCCTTTCGACAGAGGATGCTTAAAATGCCTGAGAGCTGCGAGAGAGAAGGTTGGATCTTGGAAGAGTTCCTGACTGAACACCGGGACTCCTATTCATTCACCGATGATTTCATTTGTACCGTGTGGGTGATTTCTTCTCTCCTATTGAACCCCACCTCCCAATTATTTCATGAGGGGATGTTATATGAGTTTGACTGGATGACCGTTTATCCTATATCTACATCATTCTCCATTGATTCAGGAGGTGTCGTTCACGTATATCGATCAGAGGAGATCGAGGTAGGTGGTCTGGTGTTTATTTCCAGCTGTTGAGTTGATTTTTTGTACCATTTTGCTACGTGCCCATTTTTGGGATGTTTTATGTATGTGGACTTAGTTGTTAAGATATCTACTTGCATAGATAATCTAAATGAACATGTATAAAATGTTGTCTGGGATCATTGCCTTCATCTAGGGCCACCCTGAGGGTGTGTTTTCCTTGTTTAGCCATATGGCCCAGATACCCTTGGGTATTCCATGATTATAAGCATGTTCTGTGTTTTCTTGAGAGGAAAAATATATATAATTGGTTGTTTGTTAGTTGGGCTCGTCCCGGTTACTTTTTTTTCCTATGGGAAGCCTGAGGGCAATGTTTTGTTTAGCCTGATGGCAGAGTTTTGTTTCTCCTGAGCGAAAGTTTCTGTTTAGCCTGAGGGCCACGTTTCTTATGCCTGTGGGCAGTACTACCGTGCCTGAGGGTAAAATTCATAATGCCTGAGTGAAATATTCATTTATCCTGAGGTAAATCACCAGAGGGTTTCGATTCTAATTACTTGAGGGTACAGATTTTCATGTCTGAGGACACTGATTACATTGAATATTCACTGTGTGATTTCTTGTGTTATACCTACCATGCTAAAGCACAGGTTTTTTTATTGCTATTACCTTAAATTTGTTAGATATCCTGTTGTAGTTTTTCTGCGGCACTATATAAGAGATTGTCGGCTAAGGATGAGTCTCGAAAACTTATAATTCAATTATATTGAATTGTTAAATAATAATTATATGGTAATGGAAATGGTAGGATTAGCTGCTTTGAGTACTTCCTATCTTACTGCATTTTATTATTGTACACAGCTGTTGCACATTTTCACTGAAAGATGGGCACATGCCTTTGGTAGTTGCCTACTGGGATTTATTTCTCCCACCCTATTTGGGTCTTGTCTTGGGCCCAAACATATTATATTGTTGCAGGTGTTGATAAGGGAAAGAGTCCCTACACAGGTACTTTATTGTTTTAGAGGAGTGGGAGAGCGTGGGACCGATCTTAGGCTTGTGATGTTGCTAAGTTCCTTCTACACTGTATTCTTTTTCTTTTTTGTACTTGCACCTTTTATTGCATCTGATTGCGGTGTATCCTTTTTTTTGCTAATTTCATTGATGTAGGGACATATTACATCTTCATATATATATTTATTCTCTCATCTTTTACTTCTGTACTGTTGTCCATTTCAGTTGAGAGTTGTTTACTGCTTCCTCTTTTGAATATTTATATCTATTTCTATTGCACTACACTTTGACAAATGAGGTCATAGTTTCCTCACTATTAGACCTAGGCCCTTGCTGCTAGTCAGCAGCCTCTGGCATTTGGGGAAATGCACTTGTGGTCATGTGACCAATGAGGTTCGGGGCACCCGTTGTGTGGAACCTGGATCTGGGACGTTACAAAGTGGTATCATAAGAAGGTTTTCTTTTCTCTAAGTTATTTTATTATTTGGTGATGATATAAAGAGATAGATTGTTAAGGGATTCAACAATAAACTTTGCCCAAGAGTAGCTACCCCATGTACAGGTAAATGCTATATTTCCTCGAATTAAATTGTGATTCTTTTTTTTATGATTATTACAGATGAATTGATTTCACCATTGGTTGATGCACTTGTGGTGTACTGTTTATATTTTGATATTGGGTTCTATTTAGTTGCAACTAGATGAGATGAGGGTATGTCATCTCATGCATTATTTAAGAACATGTTATAATCACATTCCATGCATAATTCCCATGCCATGTACGTGCATTAGAAATTTCATGTGGTTGTTATATGTGTTGTTCTAGACAAATCATGTCATTGTGATAGTTGTCTTAATAAAAATACCTGCTATTTGATAAGGTATTTTTGTATGAGGTTTTGTTTGAATGATCTCCAAACATTGGTTATTGAGGAGTATGGTCCCTCATTGACCAGAATTTGGTGGATCATTGACTTTTTTACTTTGTTTATAACATGTATATGATGCCAAGATTTGATTTGCAAGGAGTATGGGCCCTCATGGATCGGAATTTGGCACTTAGGTGTTGTTTTTAGTGTTTTTTTATATGATCCGGAGTAGTTTCTAAGGCTTACTGTCTAGAAAAACCTAGAATACATGCTGTGTAGTTTTGACTACATGCAATGTACTCTTCTATTCGGGAAGAAATAAAAACAATTTAAGTACACGCCGTGTAATGTAAGTACATTGAGTGTAGTTGCTAACCTGGTCATAGGCCGTGTAGGCAGAAACACGGGATGGGAAAACTCTAGAGGGAACACGTCGTGTACCGGTCATACACACCGTGTCGTGTTGACCCTGTGTCCACCCCTGTAACTAACAACACTGACATAAAAATATTTTCTTAAACACGTTGTGTTAATGTCGCACACTCTGTGTAGTTTAATCTGGGAATCTGGTCGTGTAACTAACAACACTGGTCGTTGTTATCCTTTCTAGTACACGTCGTGTCCATCTGGAACATTCCGTGTAGTGTGAGACATGTATCCAGTCATGTCACAAACAACACAGGTAGGAGAAGATCGTTTATTACATGTTATGTACCTGTGGGACACACCCTATAGTATTAATTGGTGAGAGACCATGTGGACTTAGTCGTGTGGCTGGGGAGACGGAGTGGTGTACACACCATGTGTGGGTGTAACACATCGTGTACCTAGGGTTCAGACACGCCCAGGCCAGCATCATAACACGACCATGTAAGGGATTAAGGGTACACGCTATGTAGACTTTATACATTCCATGTGGTCTCGTTCAAAAGGGTGTCGTGTGGCTTAGCCATGTAGAAGGACTCCTGTAGGGGAAGAAAATTCAAGTACACGTCGTGTGTATAGACAACACATTGTGTGTTTGTGGTGTTACATGACCAGTTGTTGCAGAATTACAAGCCCATGTGAAAGAATTAAGGGAACACGCCATGTAGTTATTACACATGTTGTGTAGTCTTGTTTTGTAAAACTTGAATGTTTTTTCCCTACTCCCTTTTTACATTTCTTATTCTTGGTCCTTGATGATCTTAAATCTATGGTTTGTTTTTGACCTTGTAGATCTATGCCACCAAGACGTCCACCGGTTGTTAACCAAGAGAGAGGCAACTATTTTACTCCAGAGATGGTGGGCCATGGGCTACCAATGGATCTTCCAATACTACCCGATGCGGGGCGAGAATTTATACCGGATGCAGGCACGGATGCACAGTTCTATGAAGGCTTCAGGCGGTTCATGCAGACCTTCCTGGGAGCACCGACTGCTACCACGTCTATGGTAAAGCTGACATGTATATTCCAGCAGCAGCATTCGACTGTGTTTTCAAGAGATAGTGGACCACAGGCTGCAGAGTCTTGGAAGGGTTCTATGTAGACTATCTTCGAGCATCTTGAGACACCTCCCGGTAGGAGGGTCAAGCTTAGTGCATATATGTTGCGTGGTTTTGCCAAAAGATGGTGGGATGTTACCACCCAGACTGAGCATCACCGAGACATGGAATGGGAAGATTTATAGGCAGTCTTCTATGATTTTTTCTTTCCAGAGACGCGGAGGGAAGATCGAGCTCAAGAGTTTATGAATCTATAGTAGGCCGCCATGTCAGTGATGGACTATTCTTCCCAATTCACCGAGCTACAGAGTTTTGAACCTTTTATAGTGGGTGACGAGACATTGGGGGCTAGACGCTTTAAGGATGGTCTTCGATACTATATCCGAGCACTAGTGAATGTTTTTAGGTTGCTTACAGTGCATGCTATTGTGAACCAGGAACTGATTACTGAGTGGAACCTGTGAGAATATAGTGGTGTGAACCAGGGTGGTTCGACACCAGTCTATGGTACTATTTCTACTGGTAAGAGGAAGAGTTAGATGGATTTCTCTCATGTTGGTAGTACTAGCCATAAGAATTCTTTTGGTGGATCGGTAATATGATACCAGTGTTGAAAAGAGGTGCACAAGAGAACTTAGTGTCCACGTGACCCAGTGGAGTGTCGATCATAGGGAATAGTGGGACATATCTAGTGTTTTTGCAGGGTGTTTCTACCAGTGACTAGTGAGAGGGGTTCTGTAAAGACTCCGCTTGCGGGAGAAGAGCCAACAGCTTTTAACCAGTCAAGGAATTGGAATACGTCTGGGTGTTTAGGCCGAGGTAGTGGTCATGGCTGTGGTAGCCGGACACCAGGATCACAAAGACATCAGAGCGGGTCATCTCAGGGTAGCTAGGCTTTGTCGTTGGGCCATGGCACTGGGCAGGCATATGCTGTGAAACAGACCAATGAAGAACAGGATCTTGGACCTTCCACTATCAGAGGTATTATTCACGTTACTTCTGTTTTATCTTCTGTACTTTTTGATACGGGTGCTACACATTGCTTTATATCTATGCCTGTTGTGGAGAGCCTTGGCCTCTGTGTTTCTTCTTCTTCTGATATTATGATGCTAGATAGTCTGTTGGGAATTAGAACATAAGGTGTGAGTCAGTGCAAGGATTTCCCCCTAGATGTTGGTGGTTTTCAGTTTCTATGAGACCTTTATGTATTACAGATGACTATCTATGATTTCATTCTTTGGATGGACTAGTTGTTACCCTTTCGAGCCTTTGTAGATTTCTATTATCGCAGAGTGACTTTCATGTCACCAGAGGGTGGAGAGTTCTTATACAAGGGAGAATAGGATGTCCAGGTGAGACGAGATGGACCCGAGCATTATGGGTGAGGTGGAGTGATAGCCCAAATTGTGAGTCTATATCTGGATGACTTGGGAACATGTCAGAAGGATTTCTCTTTAGTGTATGATTCTTTCATGGATGTCTTCCTAGATGACTTTTCAGGTCTACCTCCAGAGTGATATGTGGGTTTCTTTAATGAGCTTGGGACCGGAGCAACACTGGTGTCCATTCATCCTTATAGGATGGCTACACCATAGTTACAGGAGATCAAGAAATAGTTGGAGGAGTTGAAAGTAAAGGGTTTCATCCGACCTGGTACTTCTCCTTGGGGTTCACCTATCTTCATTGTGAAAAAGGCAGACGGTACCCTCAGACTCTGTGTAGATTATCGTAAACTGAACAAGTTGATGGTTAAGAACCAACATCCCCTACCGAAGATTGAAGATCTTTTTAACCATCTTCTAGGAGCACGAATGTTAACGATGATTGACTTGAGATCCGGATATCATTAGTTGTTCGTTAGACCATCATACATACTGTTTATAGATTTTCTGAGCAGATATGGTCTATATAAGTACTTGGTTATGCCATTCGTACTCACAAACGCCCCAGCAGTTTTCATTCCTCTGATGAATCGTGTGTTCCACCCATATCTAGATACTTTTATGGTAGTCTTCAGGGATGATATCTCGGTGTACTCTTACACTCGATATGGTCATGCCACCCATCTTGAGATCATACTGAGTATACTGAGAGAGCATTAGTTATATGCTAAGATCTCAATGTTACACTTTTGGATGGACCAGATTCACTTCCTAGGTCATATTATCTCAGAGGTAGTAGTTGTAGTAGACCCAGAGAAAGGGAGAGAAGTAGTTTCCTAGGAGTATCCTAACAATGTCTTTAAAATACGTAGTTTCTTGGGGATGGCTAGTTACTATAGGCACTTTATACAGGACTTCTCCAGCTTAGCAACACCATTTACAGGTTCGAATAAGAAGGGTATGAATTTCATTTGGTCAGAAGCTTACAAGACAGCCTTTCAAGAGACAAAGGGAAGGTTGACATCAGCACTAGTCCTAATACATTTAGAGCATGGGAAGAGCTATACAGTTTACGATGATGCATCAAGTATTGGGCTGGGAGAAGTGTTGATGTCGGGTGATCGAGTAGTTGTATACGAGTCTTGGCAGTTGAGGCCACATGAGAGGAATTACGTGATGCTTGATCTCGAGTTAGCTGTAGTTGTTCATGCATCACGTTGTTGGAGAAATTATATCTTGGGAGAACATTTTTTGGTGTCCACAGAACAAAAAAGTCTTAAATACATCATTACCCGGTGTGACTTAAATTTGAGACAACGAATGTGGGTTGAATACCTTCAGTCCTTCGACTTTGAGATTGCCTATACACCTGGTAAAGGTAATGCAGTAGCTGATTCATTGAGTAGGAGGACTCAAATACAAGCAGTGCAGGAGGTCAGTGGTGAGTTGCAGCTTATGGATTTGTTCTCTGAGATGCATTAGGAGGTGCATGATTTTCATGGAAAAACTTATCTTACATCCTTAGTTATGACTTATACCCTCCTGGATAGAGTGAGGATGAGATAACTATCCTTTTATAAAGGCCTAGTTCTACGAGAGTCAGAGGCAAGTGAGGAACCTTCTCTTGGATGGACGATTGGTGATGATGAGGTACTATGTATCCATGGAAGAGTGTGGGTTCGAGGGGATATACGCGAGGAGTTGATGCGAGAATTTTATGCTTCAGCTTGGGCAGTACATCATGGAGTTACCAAAATGTATCGTGACTTGAGACGTCAGTATTGGTGGCCATGTATGAAAAGAGAGGTATTTGGTTTTGTCGCGAGATGTTCCACCTGTCAGCAGGTGAAGGCGGAGCATTAGAGGCCAGCCAGCCTGTTACCGCAGTTACCCATTCTGGAGTGGAAATGGGATGATGTCGCAATGGACTTCGTGACCGGGTTGTTGAGGTCACCTCAAGGCAATGATGTCGTGTAGGTTATTGTGGACAGACTTACAAAGGTAGCTCACTTTTTTCCGATCAAGGAGACCTTCAGTGTTGATGAGCTCAGAAATTTGTATATCTGAGAGGTATTACGTATTCATGGGGTCCCTCGTTCTATCATTTCAGATAGGGATGCTCATTTTATATCTCGTTTCTAGAATATTTTTTAGAGGGAACTAGGTACATAAGTGCTTCTGAGCACAAGTTTACACCCTTAGACCAATGGCCAGTTAGAGCATACGATACAGGTGCTAGAGGACATGTTGCGTGCATGCGTCCTGGACTTTGGGGGCTCTTGGGGGAATCACATACCCTTGGTCGATTTTCCCAACAATAATAGTTTTTAGGAAACTATTGAGATGGCACCTTATGAGGCTTTATATGGTAGATGATTCCAATCACCCTTGTGATGGTTTGAGGTAGGTGAGGCAACATTACTGGGACCATGTCTGGTGCAGGAGACCACAGAGAAGGTCCAGTTGATTCAAAAGCAGATGGCTACTACACAGTCTCGTTCTAAATCTTATGTTGATCGCCACAGATGACCATTGGAGTTCGTGGTTGGGGATCATGTTTTCTTGCCTGTTTCACCATGGTTGGGACATAGGTGGATCAGGAGACAGGGTAAACATTCACCGAGGTATGTAGGGCCATTAGAGATTCTGTAGATAGTCGGGCCAGTTGCCTATCGGTTACAGTTACTAGAGTGGTATCAGGCTATGCACGATGTCTAACACGTATCTTATCCATTCTGCTATCACTCAGACTCGTCTCACGTTTTTCAGCCTGAGGATTTTGACCTACATGAAGATGAATCCTTTGAGGAGTATCTGATTAGTATTGTTGATAGGAGCACAAAGGTTCTCCAAGGCTGGTCATTTCCTCTCATACGGGTGCTATGGCAGAATGTCCGAGTGTAGGACGAAACCTGGGAGCAGGAGACCGACGTACGTGCTTAGTTTCCAGAGTTGTTCTCATTAGTATCATCACCATCCTTGGAAGGGAAATTCAGGGACCAATTGCTTTAAGGTGGGAAGTTTGTATGAACCCGGTTCTTATTCTTAAAGTACGGGTTTCTTCATTTATTTTTCCTTAAGTGTTTTCAAGAAAATAAAGGAAATGGTGGAAACACCTAAAATTGGTGGCTACATGCCATGTACTTTTCAACAAGCTATGTACTTTGGCCGTGTGGAATGAGTATACAGGGCTTGTAGGCCTGTCGGCAATGTAGGGTTTAAAAACTAACTACACGCCATGTACTTAGTATATACACGCCATGTAATTAGTCGAAATGTGAAAAACAAGGTAGTGGGAGTAGCCTCCAGTGGAACGATAGTACACGCCATGTACATGGGAATTCACGCGGTGTAACCAAGTCGACTGATGAACAGTGAGGCAGTGGAAAGCGGCCGCCAGAGGAACAATTAAAAAAATGGAAAGTACACTCCATTTACTTGAGATTACACGCCGTGTAGTAATGTGTTTTAGCTAAAAATAGGCAGTAGCCTTCTCTTTCGACAGAGGAAGCTTAGAACGCATGATAGACGCTGGAGAGAAGGCCAGGTCTTAGAAGAGATCCCGACCAAAAACCAAGACTCTGATTCCTTCACCGACCATCTCGTTTGAACCGCTCAGGTGAGTTCTCTTCTATTCTTGAACCTCTCCTTCCAATTATTTCCCAAGGGGAAGTTAATTGAGTTTGAATGGATGAACATTTATCCCAGATCTATGTCATTCTTAGTTGATTTGGGAGGCGTCGTTCACGTATATCGATCAGAGGAGATCGAGGTAGGTGGTCTGTTTTTTATTTCCAACTGTAGAGTTGATTCTGTGTACCTTTTTGCTACACACCCATGTTTGGGGTGTCGTATGGCTGAGGCCTTAGCTATTAAGATATCTAATTGCATAGATAATCTAAATGAACATGTATAAAATGATGTAGGGGATTTCCACCTTGATCTAGGGCCACCCCGAGGGTATGTTTCCCTTGTTTAGCCATTTGGCTAGGATACCCATGGGTATGCCATGATTATAAGCTTACTTTGAGTTTTCTTGTCAGGAGACATACATATAATTTCTTGTTTGTGCATTGGGCTCGGACCAGTTGCTTGATTTTCCTATGGGAAGCTTGAGGGCAGTCTTTTGTTTAGCCTGAGGGAAGTGTTTTGTTTCTCCTGAGGGCATGTTTCTGTTTAGCCTGAGAGAAAATTTTCTTATTCTTGTGGACTGTACTTTCGTGCCTGAGGGCAATATTCGTAATACCTAAGGGAAATATTCGTTTATCCTGAGGGAATCACCTGAGGGTTTTGATTCTAATTACCTAAATGTATGGATTTTCATGTTTAAAGACACTGGTTACTTTGAATATTCACTGTGGTGATTTCTTGTGTTATACCTGCCAAGGTAAAGTGCAGTATTGGTATTTCTATTACCTTCTATTTGTTAGATAGCATGTTGTAGTTTTGATGCGACACTATATAGGAGATTGTTGGCTGAGGCTGAGTCTCGGAAACTTGTAATTCAATTATATTGAATTATAAAATAATAATTAAATGGTAATGGAACTGGTAGGATTAGATGCTTTTAGTACATCCCATCTAACTGAATTTTATTATTATACACTGTTGTTGCACATTTTCACTGACAGTTGGGCACGGTCCTTGGATGGGATCCTACAAAGATTTATTTCTCACAACCTGTTAGGGTCATGTATTAGGCCAAAACAGATTATATTTCTGCAGGTGTTGATAAGGGCAAGAGTACCTATACAGGTACTTGATTTTTTCAGAGGAGTGGGAGAGAATGAGACCAAGCTTAGGCTTGCGATGTTGCTGAGTTCTTTTTGCACGTTTTTGTTTTTCTTTGCTGTACTTACACATTGTATTGCATATGATTGCAGTGTATCCTATTTTGGATTCTTTCTTAGATTTATGGATATATTTCATCATCATATATATATGTCTATTATCATATTTTACTTCTGTACTCTTGTCCATTTCATTTGGGAATTGTTTAATACTTCCACTTTTGTTTGTTTATATCTATTTCTGTTGCGCTACACTTTGAAAAATGAGGGAATAGTTTCCCCACATTCAGACTTAGGCCCTCACTGCTAGTCGGTAGGCTCTAGAATTTGGGGAAATGTGCTTGAGGAAATGTGACCAACTAGGTTCGGGGCACCCGTTGTGTGGCACCCGGATCTGGGACGTTACACCCCTTTAAAGAAAAAAGAGAAATAATTGAGTACAAATAGGATGAATAGTAGTGGGAAGTGGTTGTAGGTTATTGGATGTTTTGGTGAATTATATTTAATTATTTTGGGGTATTTGGAAGCTTTATTTTGGTGTTTTATAGAAATTAGGATGTGTATATGGGTAGGTTCATGGTTTGGAGGAAGGTGCATTATGTCGGGGAAACCATGCATGAGGTATTGTAAGAGCAAGAGTATAATACAAGGTAAAATATATGGTTATGATGACTATACAAATTAACCATTCATGTTGATAAATTTAATCTAGTAAGTGGTGCAAGGTCTATAATCAAAGTTATTAGGGATGGTTAGTCTTGCTATTGAATCATACAAAAATTTGTTAGGGACCCTAATTTGGCATGATTTTTATTGTTTTTCATATATTATTTCATGTACATAGAACCCTAAATCCTATGGAGATTTTGGTTGATCCAATTTTCCATATCTCTAATTCCATTGACCAGGGATGGTTTGGTTATCATTTTGAATGTATGTTATTCATTGTACATCATATATTCCATCAATTATTCAATCATCATTTTTGAGTTTGGGAATTCTTAAATGCATTGTGAAAAAATTTTAATTATTGAGGATTTTGTTATTAGTTTTTTAGAGCCTAATAAGTATAAGGATCATGAGGATGGTAGCATGATTCTTCTCTATCATCGTGATTGTGGTAGGCAGATAGTTTTAAAATGTTTTTTTAAGTAAATACATTGATATTGTATTTATAATTTTAATTAAATTATTTTATAGATTTAATGTAATTTTATAATGATTATAAAATAACATTGTAAAGGGAGTTTGGGTGTGTTTAATATTTTTAATATAGGGAAATGGTAATATCAAAGGTGCATGTATGGTTTTAAAAATATATTCTAGATATTAAAAAATGGTAGTAAAATTGTATTTAATTGAACATTGATGTTGAAATATATGATTTTTTATGTAGTTGTTGGTTTTCACATGTATATGAACATGTTCTGATACGGTTATTTATTTTCGACATTTAGTTACAATATTTTTATGTACGTATTAATTTTTTTTTGAGTTATATGGGTTTTCATGTAGTTATTGATTCATGTATTTATTTTTAAGGTTTTTTATATCTATTTTTTTGTATTAAATTCTTTATGTGGATATTTTATTGGATGGTAATAGGAGGGTTTGTTGTTAGTTCTGGACTATTTTTAGAAACATCACATGAGGATGAATCCCTTATCGAGATTTGGTAGTGTTTGTGTTGGGATTGAACATTGTTGATGTGGCCTTACCTTTTTTTGGAAGGGTCGGTTTTGAAAACAGAAAATTAATTTGAGGACCTTTCCATGTAAGTCATGGATGGTTTGGAAACAATACCCGATTGTGGATTCTTTTCTATGTTAGTGATGTTTTGATAGAAAATTATAATTTAGTGTGGGGTCTCTATAGTTATTTTTGAAATACCACATTGGTAAGGGTGTTTTTGATGAGAAAAAGATAATTTTTATATTATTCTAGAGTTATTTGTGGTTTTTGTTATGTTATTTTTGTGTGTGGGTGGCTTATTCTATAATTGGTGGAGTTATTATGTGTTTTTTATAATTATCGGTGTTGATATTGTATTATTAAAGTTGAAAATTCCATGTTTTGGTCTTATAAGTAGTCATAGGGTTGGAAAATTGTTTATAAAATAAATTTAGTTCTACATTTATTTTCAACTAGTGATGGTAAAAGGTTTTTCATGTAGATATCCTTATAGGAATTGAACTCACCCACTATATGGGAGTTTTGGTGCATATACACATGATGTTGATTGAGTTGTATATAGTTTTCTTATTTCATTTTTGGATTTGATAGTGTCAATGACCATATATTAGATTATTATGAAGGTTTTTTTATTAATTGTGGATCAGACCATTGTACAATGATGGATTTTTATGGAAGAGTTTTTTATATTATTTTGAGAAGTTTTTAAACATTTACATTTATTGTATTCTTTAAAAAATAAAAATATATATGTATGAAATGATTTTAATATTTAGATATATAAATAATTATATAGGGCATGTGTTTTATATTATATATTAGTTACCAAGACTTTGAAAATAGTGGGATGGTGATAAGGGTGTAATACATTTCATTTCGATGATGGGTAATGTTCAGATAACCAGTCCATGTTGGGTTGTTTTTGGTTTAACAGTTTATGGTTCATTAAGGGTATTTTAGCTATAGTGATATACTTTTTTGGGAATTATTAGAAATCTTATAAAAATTCATGACAAATATGATTATAGGAATATCTATGTTTCTTTGAAGTCATGTAATTTTAGATGTTTCTCGACTCGGTATGAGTTTGTGTATTTTAGTTTGCACTGTATGCAATCTTTTCCACACTGGGATAAGATTTTCATTATTTATCATACTTAATATAATATCATTATATTTATTTTATGTCATATGTTGGAATATGTATTTATATTCATGTTTTTTTTGAAATAAAATTCTTGGAAACTAAATAATGAAATGGTTATTCCCTTGATAAAACTTTATGAAGAAAATTATTTGATTTTGGATATTTATTATTTATATCTTATGATAGTGATTAGAAAATATTTTTTAGTATCTTAACATGGATCCAAATTTTTATTTCGAATTTTATCATTGGATATGGCTATTTACTATTTATTTGGATAATAGTTTAAATTTGTGCATGTTCTTTACTAAAAATATTCTGTATTAGTGGTATTATGATTATGTTGTACCAATTATGATTCAATAAATTTTGATATTCATCATACAATTTTAAATTCAACAAGTATCATTATAGTTGAGGTCAGAAAGTTCATTTGATAGTGATTTAATTGGTTTGATGTCAGATGTCAACATAATTGGATGAATATTCTTGATTTCATATATTTTTTAGGGGAACCTGTCATGTTTCATTTTTAGTGGGTTAAATAATCCATTATATTTAAAAAAACAAAATGAGTATTTTAGTAAAATGGTTGTTTTTGATGAAGTGTTTCCATATTTCACTTTTTCCCCTATGATCAAATGATTTATGATAAACTCTTATCACAAAAGGAAATTGTTTCTAATTTTAAAATAATATTTGAATTAAATTTCACTTTTGGGTGGGGAAAGGGTATTTGGATTATACGTTATTATATTAAGTTATTTTTCTAATGATAAAAATGATTTTTTAAAAAATATTTTGTATTTTAAGGTGGGTTTAATGGGATTTTAGTGACATATTTCATGTTAGGATATGATTATTATTTTTTATGTTTTTTGTATGCTTGGCTATTATTGATGGAAAATAATTTTTTCTGTTTAGGATTTTTTTGTATAGATTTATATAATGGTGATGTAAAAATATTTTTGTATAATAAAATAGTCAATCATCTAAAATAGAATTTGGAAGGAGAAGAAATTTTTGTAATGTAATCAATATATTACAATGTCTTTAAATAATTTTTTTGTTTAATATATATTTTGAATTATATATCAATTTTCAATACACTCGGTAAAACCCATATGGGTATCTAATTTGGATTTGAATAGGTTTTAAAGTTTTTTTCAGTGTGTTAATGTAATAAATATATTTAAATTGGAACTTTATTGTTTTCTACTGTGCAATTTTGTTGAATATGACAAGGTGTATTTATTTTGTGGTTCGAATGTTTACTAGATGAACTAAATTTCATGCTTGTAAATTTAAAATGAATAGAAATTGGTTTTTATGAACTTGTTAAAGGTAATATATAAATTTGGGGATGAATTAAAAAAAATTGAAAATGGATATAGAAATATTTTTTTGTACTAGGTTGTTTTGTAGAAATTATCAATTTGTAATAAATGATTTCATTATTTACCATTGTTTTTAATTAACATAAGATTTTTTTTCATTTTTTTAGGTTTCATTAATTATAATAGTGATATCTATTTATATTAGGTAGTTTAAATAGTTTTAGAGTGGGTATTAGCATTATATTGGATATTTATTAAGGGTGGATTAGATTTTTGGGGAGTGATATTTTCCCTTATATATATTTATTTTTATTATATAAAATCCAAAATTGAAGGATTTTACATGGATATGGATTAGCCTAAAGAGTGTAGATACTCCTTGGGAGATGAAGGGGTTAGTTTGGAAGTATTATCTAATGTAACAGAGGATTTAATTTAAATTTATTATGAAGAATTATGGACTTATTTTGTACGAAGTTGAATTTCATTGATATCTGTTTCATTGATAAATGCCTTTCACATTGGTTTAATGCTAAAAATATATATGTTTTATATTACCATATGGTATTTTTGAGGTTATTTTTAGCTCATCCATGTCTAGGGTAGTTATAATAAATTTGTTAATTATTTTGAATTAACTTTTGTATGATTAATGTCTTTATTAGATGGATCTAATGAAATTTCATTACTAATTTTTGAATTTCCCTTGGTTATCAAATGGATAAGTTTGTGGTTGATTCATTTCCTTAGATGTTGGTTGGAGATGGTGATATAGTTGATTGGAATTTTTGAAATGGTTTGAGTTATATTAAAAGGAGAATATGTGGTTGCAATATTTTTATTTGTTTAATATATGTGGATACCTATACGGTGGCATTAGTTTTTTTATGTTTAATAGTTGGTCCATTACTTTGGATTGAGTGACATTGAATTTTTTTATTCTATTAGTATATTAGTGAAGGATCCTGGATAATGGATAGATAGGGTATACATGATTTATGTAATTTTTAAATGATTAAGTGTTGTATATATGGTATAATTAATCTCAAAACACATTTCACACATTTAATATATGTGGTGTGGAAGGGATAATTTTTAATGATTTATGAGGTGAACCTAATGGATTTTTATGTAGGTAATACTAGATTATTTTTAAACTTGGGGTTTGATATTCATAGGTAGTGAAAGATAAATTCATGTATTTAGGGACTCAAGATTTAATTGAAGTATGAACGATATTTTTAGGAGGGTTTTTAGTATAATTGGAATGGTTTGGGGTTTCTATAATAATTGAACCTTTCTTTTTAAGATGATTTTTTGGTTTTTGGGTATTTTAAAAATAGGGAATATAGTCCACTAAAATTTTTATAATAGTTGATTTCATATTTATTGTGAACAACGATGAAATATGTGATGGTTCATAATTCCATCAATTTGATGGAATTTTTTATTTAAATTTTTTATTTAGGTTAGAAGGAAGGTTGTTTTAGAAAAGGTTTGGGAATTTCTTTGTGATGTTTTAGAGGTGGAGGATTGATAGGAAAAAACCTTTAATGAGTTCTCATGATTTTTTGTATGATGGTTTTCGGCAGGCATCATGTCACATCACCACATGATGTATTTTGTTGTGGAGGGGTGCTTTATAAGTTTAAATTTCATGATTTATGTGATATTAAAAAAACATTTATAGTTGTTCAATGATCCCCTATATGAGAATATGATTTTTTGAGTTAGTTTAGTGAAATACCAAAAACTTTTTTAATCTCTAAATATTTAAACCTTCTAGAATAACACTTTATAGATTTTAGATAGGGATAAAACCACAAAAAAGTATTAAATAATGAAACCATATCCATTGAACAATTAAATTGGGAAATTTCATGGAGCTTTTTGTCGGGGTTTTAGGTTCTTCCATGTGATGGGATGATGTTTCAAGAACCATTTGGTCATGCCACAACATGTCCATTGGGGTGGGTCTTATCCCCATGTCATATCTTAGTTATTAAAAAATATCCCATGCTATATTTTATATAGGGATATTTTGGTAAACATAGAGTTTAAATTTAGAACCCCTATAGGGTTCTCATATATCCCGCTACCCGGAATAAGTGATGGATAATGTCTCAGATATCCCAATATTCCCCTTTTATTCCAAATTATATTGTTCATATGAGATGGTTACAATTCTTGGATTTGAGGTAAGATCTATATATTTAATCCATATTTTTCTTTCTCCCCATACTCTATTTTCAGTTAAATCTGCTAGGAAATATAGGAATTATTCCATTTGAGTAAAGTGGATCATCCCTCTTCATTGGGATATTATCGGTGGATTTCCAAGGTGTTCCTGCAAATATTTGTTATTACCACTATTAATCTATTATATTTAATAATAGGTGCATGATGTGATTGAAAATAACCATGTTTTTTGTGGAATTTGTGATGTTATTATTCCCATTGATCATGGTATCAATGGAGGGTCTTATGAGATTCAATTATTATTTGAATTGCTAAATATGGTAAGTGGCCAATTCAATTCATGATTCTTCTTTATTTGATGATTTTATGGTCACATTCCATCATCATTCTTATCATTTTCATTATTGTTGAACATATTATGATTTTACCTGATTAATTGAGATGATCTCATGACATCCTAATAGTCATCAAAAACCGTATTACTTGTGAAATGATTCATTGTTGATGCCCTAGTGAAATTGGTTTTGATGGGGCCCATTATAGATCATTTGGGAGTGTGATTTTTATTTAAAAAATGAAAAGGTGTTTTATTATTGAATGTGATTTTCTTAAAATGATGTTATTGATATGTAATTTTAAAGGAGAAATGATAGTTTAGTTATTTAGTTTTGAAATGGTATTTGGTGAATAATGAGGGGTTTGTAAAGAAAATATTCATGGGGATTTTTTACTAGGAACTAATGTGGTAAATTATAGAATCAAATTCTATTTATAAATGATCTATAATTAATATTTTAACATGTCTTTAAAGTAAATATGGAAGGTATTTTTCTAAGATCTTGTCTAGTCTGTTTGACCCAATGAGGGCTAGACCCTATTCTAAAAAGATGTTATGTTTGTGATCCATATTTTTCATGGTTTATTAGAATTTTATCATCATTTTGTGATTATACATGATAATATTGGACTATTGTGAGAGGCTTTCCATATGTGATAGGTTAGTTAGATTGAGTTGTGATGTTTTCAGGGTTCCCTTGTGGAATAGGCTCTTTGGAGCCCTTGGTCGCCCCTGGGAGGGGTGTGTGATAAGATGATGAATCAAGTGATTGTTGAGATGTTCACTATGATCTCATGTTAATGTATTTATATTATTAAAGAGTCATATTGTATTTTCAATTCCTTAAATGAGGGACTTGAGGCCAATCTCAATGTTTTATGTTGGATTTTTTCTTAATAAACATGATTTTTGGAATATGTTGTTTTCATGTGATATGGTACTTTGGTATAGTGATCCTAAAAATTGATTCAATAATTGGATATGAGAAAAGTGGTTTCTCCTTTTTTTTTGTACGAATTATGATGAGTTTCCCCCAACTTTGACAAGATGTATTTCAATATTGTGGGACAATACGACTGGGAACATATCCTGAATGCCATTGAATGTTCATTTCCATTCCCATTATAGAATTTATATACTAATAGTAGGTGTTGATTTGGAGAAACATCATGTTTAACTATTTATAGAAGGATCCCAGTGATTTTTTGGATGATCATGTATAGTTAGATTTCTCATGGAATGTTAGGTTTATTCTATTGTTTTTATCCTTTAGTAGAGCACTAAGTAGGGATTAGCTTCATTTTAATTTCATTTTATTAGATTTAAATTCTATGTATTATGATTATTAATGAACATATTTGATTAAATATTATGTGGCCTCACTCAAAGTGAGAGGGTGTTGGAATTTGATGTGCCACCAAAACTCAGCTATAGAGATGAATCATTGGTATGTGATTTTTTTTGAGGTGTGGTATGATAGGTCACCATGAACGAGAGGTTGTAGGTATATTTTATGGAATATGATATGTTGTGATACATCACTCCAAGTGATATTGTAGAGGTATAAGATGATATGTGAGATCCAGACACGGTAGAATACCATACTCAGAGTGGGAGGGTGTTTGTCAATAATTATTTGTAGGTTGTAACCAAGATTTATGGAATACTGGACATCATTTTGTTACAAGATGAATTATACATCAACTACTCAATATATTTTTGGGGTTAGGGATCATGGTTTCCTAATTAAAACATTATTTTTTAGAATAATTTCTTTCTTGTTAATTTTTTATAATTTTTTTGGGTGGGAATTTCATTTGAGATTGATTTGTTCTCCATCACATTTTTAATTCAGAGAAACATGATCAAAAAACAATTTAGTGCATAATGGTGAGAAGTGGAATCATAGTGTTTAATTGGACTCATCCATATGACTGTATATGACATGGGGTTAAATATATGTTGGTAGATCCTTATATTTTATTTTAGTATGATGTGACTCTTGGTTCTAGATAGTAGGTTCAAGTCTAGCTACCGATAGAGGTCAATAATTTGGATTGAATGATCATATGAGTTAGCTTAGATGATAGTTTTGTTTACTTTAAGGTTGTTCTACTACATCTCTATATTCCTGTGCATTAAAAGATTCATTTATATTTTTTATTTTAGTGATATATATTTAATACATGTTATCTACTATATTTTGACATATAATTTATGAATTCTAATTTTATTGGTCCATATCAAGGATTATAGCCAAGGGGGTGTAAATTAGTGTACTAAATATTTTGGTATTCTAATACTTAGTTATGATATTGTTTTTATCTATGAGGTACCCATCATAAATTCCATTACAAACACTCTTGTTTTATGATATCAATAAAGAACATAGGTGATGTTATATGGTTTACCCTAACTAGGATATTCTAAGAGCATGAATCCTACACTGTATTAATGCACCTAAAACACTAAAGCATTATGTTTATATATTATTACAAAATGAATTTGTTCAAATAACACTTAAGACTAAGTTTCCAAAAAATAAATAAAAGATTAGTACGTTCATACTTCAAACCACAAACAAATTTCTCTTATTCAAATGAAAAGCTTAATTTCTGAGCCTACGATATTCATATTCTTCAAAAAATTTATAAATGAAATAAGAATTTAGAAGTGAGTCACTAAATTAAATTATTTAACAAATGTATAGTGATATATAACTCATAGAATGTCCTATTTTCACCTCAACCATCAAATGAAGATTCCAAAAAAATCAATTTATTTTTTATGAAGAAAACTATTGATAACTATGTTCTTGGAGACCGCTCTCTTATAATTTTACCCAACAATGAATATACTCTATTATTCTATAAGAAAATATAATTTTATCTTTTCCAATAAAAATCATGGAAATATCCAATTTCTTCCACTTTAACATGATACCTTGTACCTATTTCCATAATTTCACCACCATTGAATTCAAATATTATAGTTTTTAGTTTCCCAAATAACCAAAAAACCCTTAAATGAAACATCACCGTGACTCTTTCGAGGAATCTACTGAAATCCAAACCCAAAGTTTGGATTTATCCATTTTGATCTGAAAGACTAGTTTCAATTATATTTTCCACAACTGCCATTAATATTTTAGTCAAATGAAAACTCTACATTATGGAGGTCCAGAAAACTCTATGACCATTGAATATAATATACTTATCTTTTTAGAGTGGTACTTATCATGCATCATGTATGTAATCTCTTTTTAATGATTATGGTGTGGTACAAGTTACATTTTGTAAGTAACAAGAATTTTATAAATTGAATAAAATACACTCTAGAAGATTCATTGGTCCATTTTATCATTATATAAACTCTATATTTCAATTTATATAAAAAATATCTCTTTTATTTTCCAAAAAACCCTTCCCAATATTACAATTTGATTTATGATGTTGACAAATAATGATCCGATCAATTTTGGTGAGATCATTTCACCTTCATGAAAGAACATACAACACTCATACTCTTTTGTTACGTGACTATAGAATCACATTACTAGAACATATAAAAAAAATCGCATTGTGGTGTGACCCAGGTTGCTATAATATGAAAATTATAGCTTTCTACTTCAATAATTTCTAAAATAAAAAATTAATTAAATGTAAAAATTCTCCATGACATCAAATAAATTTATAGATGATTTTTGATAGGTTATATTACCTAAATTTAAACCAAAATAATCTGTTTTGAAATAAATTACGATACTCACCCTTTATTTCAATGTAACCACTGAATCACAACACATTAATTTATGCTTTCAATACAATTTGTGTCTGAAAAAGTATTCTAGGGTGTGAAAAATTCCTAAAATCTTATTCAATAATTCTAATATTCAAGAATTTCTTGAAGGTAAAAATAATCTATTAATTAAACTAATAATTTTGATGTTTTTCCATATTAATTATTCAAAAAATAAAACCGTAAAACTAATTAAAGGTGTTTTTACAAACAATCACAGATATTATGTATTCAAAAAAGTTAAAAATCACAAGAAAGATAATTAAAATATTCTACATTCATCTTTAAATAATTTACTCTTCAATTCAATCACATCACCCCCTATGTATTCAATCGAGAACTCACCGCTTCATTCATTTCTCAACACATGCATTGGTTCTATTCATCAGAATAGATCACGGTTACAACTCCCATATATCTTTAAAACCAAAGATAAAACTTTTCTAATAGTTAAAAATATAATATTTTTAATCCAATAATTGAAAATAACAGAGTATCCATACCTTTCTCCCTATAACAATAATCTTTACGGAATGGGGGTTAGTTCTCCAAAAAAAAATATTGTGTGGTATTAGACTAGATTCTAGGTGCTATTTGTAGACCTTAAATGTTTTTGTTTGAACATTACTTTTTGATAATATCTAAAAAAGTTAATTGTGTCAACACATACTCAGGAAGAGTCAATAAATTCATACTTTAGTCTTGAATTTTTAGGATCAAAATCCCAAGAAAATTGTTAATCCATGGGAAATTTTCACATATATCGATCAAAATAATAATATTGGGTGAATTAAAAAATGGATTAATCTTTTATTTTTTACATTCGTATAATTTATATTTGATATTTAATCATGAAGAAATAATTTTTACTCCATGATATAATAATAATTTTTAAATAGATCTTGAATTTAAAAACTGCATGGAATTTCCAAAATTTCCATTACAATTTCACTTTAAACTTTTATCCTATAATTTTATATTTTTAATTTTTTTGAAAATTTTTAAAAGGAATCTATACATGTTAGAATAAAAATTTAATATTATATCCTTGATTTAGGTCACATATCATCATAATGATAAGTGGACAAGATGTCCAAGTTTGACATAATTCATCAATATGGACATCACCTTAATGATAAGGATATAATATTATGGACAACACTCTCATTGGGATGAAATTATAAAATAGTATTTAATTGTAAAATGTTTTTCTTTTAAAATGATGACATAGTAAGTTGGGATCTTGGGAGGGTTAACCATGCATTTAAAATTTATGGATTCAGTTGGATTCTAATTTTCTACATTCCTTTTTTGTAATAATTTTAACCCAAACATCCCCTCAACTCTATAAAATGTGTTGTTCATAATTTATTTGTGGGATTTACTGGTGGAGAGTTATGTTATGGTTATACTATTTAAATTACATTTTTTATATGATTAAATTTCATCATTATATAATAATATTACTCAAATATTTAATAAAGATATCTTATTTGATCCAATATTTCTGTATTTTTATCTCCCCCCTAAATTCAATATCTTATACATAAAATAAAGACTAACTAACTCATGAAATCCTCAAGGGGATGAATCCAGTGTTGAACCTAAGTCTTTTGAAATTACTTGTTAATGTTTTATAAATTCTTTATGTTGTGCCTATGGTGAATAGTGGTGTGTCCCCATTTTAATTGTCATTAACATAAAATATTTTTTTGAAAAATTTTACCTATATGGAGGTGGTAGATTTTATGTGTACTTTCAATGTTTTCCATACATAACATATTCTAAAAATGGGTTCAAAATTATGTTCACAAGTACAACGGAGTGTGCTTATTATGTATATTCAAGTTTGTAAATGTTTTAATAAAGGAACACTTGTGATGATTCTATCCTGAATATTTTCTAGATAACAACATTTTTTCTATTTTAATTATATGATCGTATTTATTTTATAGATTTTCATTCCACAATATTTACTAAAATATTATATTCAAACTTATTACATAATATAGAAAATACCAAAAAATATAATAAGTGAATTTGGAAGAGTTAGTGATTTATTGTAAATTATCCTCAAGTTAGATAGACCAAGTAAGTCGCTATATGCTACATGGGATAATGAAACATTCAATTAACATATATTAATGTCAATTTGTTTTTATCAAGGAAGTGGGAAATGAAATATTTATATTAGAAACTTATGAAAAAAGAAATTTCTTTGATAATTTTACTATTTGAAATATTTATTCCACAAATTCCAATCTATTCAAAAACCTATATCATGATAATTGAAATAAAATAATGGTGGGAATTTTATAGGACTTTTAGACGAGTCATGCTATTTTCATTGATGAATGAATCGTTTTTATTAATTTTATAGTTTTTGTGTTCTATTCTAGAATGGATTACACTTTTGGAATAGTTAAATTAACTAGATTTACAAGAATAGAAATGACTATGTGTTTGGGGATTTTTTATGCCAATATTTATATATTTTAGCATGAATTATAATGTTGAAAATATCACCATGATTATTAATTTATGAGTAATTTTCAAATATAAAGATTAAAATAGTAATATATATTAAATTGAAAAAAAATGAATAAGATACGTATTTTTATGATTTTTGATTCATCTTTGTAATTAATTTCAATAAGAATATTTTTTTAATGATTGAAATATTTTATAAAAATTTTAGATGAATGTGGAAACATTATTTAATTTATAGTTTTTCATTTGTAATTTCATATTAGATTTTTTATATTATAATTTTCCATGCGATTAATGATTACATTAAACTTATTTACAGGACATTACACATGTATATATACTTATTTTATTTCAATAAATAAATATATATAATTAATTTTCAAGGAGAAACGGTGCTTAGAGTCAAAGATGGATTGTATTTGTCAGTCTGGATATTACATCAATGAATAAGGAAATTTATTTTATCCATTCTTAGACTGGGATGAAATATTTATACAATAAATAACATTTTGAAAAGAATATATTATTCAATTGGATCCTTAACTAGATTGTTTATTTATGTGGTCAAAACTAAAGAAAATAATTAGCTATTTAGTTTGAATGTGTTATTTTTAATATCCTATTTGATAATCCTTTTAACCCTAACATCCACTCAAATATGTAAATTAGTTTTATTCATATATACAGTGGTGGTGGATGATTATATGTAGAGTTTTCCAAGTGTTATAATAATAATAGATTATATTTTATTCGTTATGTGATAAGATGATGCGAAATTTAAATTTTGTTCTCTTATTTCTTAAATTATTTCTCTATTCATCTCTTACACTACACTATGATATATTATACTCACAATAATGTGTAGGTATCTAATGGAATATCCTAATTCATGAACCTAGTATCAAAACCATGTCTTTGGGAATTTATATTTAATGTTTCTCTTTCTTGTATAGGTTGTTTCAAGGGTTATTAGTAGAGTGTTCCCACTACAATTGTATTTAATGTAAATTCATTAACTACTAAATTTTTAATACACAGAAGTGGAAAATGTACTTTATTCATGAAACGTATTGAGTATACTATATACTTACAACCATGGTATAAGAGGATGTTTGCACAATAATTGGAGTGTGTTATTTAATTTTATTCAAACCTATCCATTTGAAAATGATGGGTCACTCGTGATGATTCTCTCAAGAGTATTTCATTTCTCTCCAATTTCTTTTATTCTATATGAATTTGAATATTATTTTTTATATTAAAATTTTTCATTCCAAAATTTAAAAAAAACCCATATTCTTACTAATTTTATAAATTATATAATACCAAAAATATATAACAAGTGGTTTTAGAATAATTATTCATTGTATGTAAATGGAAATCATGTGTGAGGACCTAGGTCACCACTCTGCTACTCAAGAGAAAATAAATAATTTCATTCACCACTCCCTATGGGAGGTCTGTGTTATAGTCCAACATCATAAATTGTTGTTCTATATTCTACTTTATGATATGATAATTGATTTCAATGTAATTAGTCCTTGAATGATGAATGATTTATTTTTTTAAAATTTAGAGCATTTTAGTTGTCTGGCATGATAAGAATTAGATACTACACATTATTAACAATGACCTCAATAATTTTCTTATCCATATAAATTGGGATTATGTCTATGTGGTCATGATATGATCATCTTTAGTGGTTTTTAA
Organism: Viscum album; assembly: GCA_963277665.1. Taxonomy (NCBI): domain Eukaryota; kingdom Viridiplantae; phylum Streptophyta; class Magnoliopsida; order Santalales; family Viscaceae; genus Viscum; species Viscum album. The sequence goes on along the minus strand of OY728131.1, from coordinate 224,424,776 downwards.
TGATTTAAAATTTTACTTTTTTACCTTACATGAAATTTTATATTTACAAAAATAGAACAAACCAACTAATGGTGAATTTTGATCATTTATTGTTTCTTCACAACTATCATATGTGAATGTAATTAAAACGAGATATGATGTTATATAATAAAAAAATTCCAAAATTCATTTTTTTGTTGATATGTCGATGAATTTTATTTAAACGAAAAAGATGGATCTCCTTCAGAAAATATTGATATCGACCGACCCGTCATGTAACAAAAAAAATGTATATTTATGTGGTTGTTGAGTATAATAAAATATCAATGATTTTTCGATAATTACTCCATCAATATCTCTTATATACTCTTCTATAGAAAATTTACTTTGGGAAACTTAGAGTGTTTTCATTAGTCTTGAATGATCTATTTGAAACAATATTAGCACCTCTATGGCATATATAGTTTGTAAGTATATGGTCCTATTTTGATAGAGTGTAATTCCTAGAAAAAAAAAAGAAAATTCACTAATGATGGACACCTCAAATTCACACCTCATTAATTCTTTATGATACTTATATTTGGTGTTATCTGATCCTCTATAAATAATATCATCCACATAGATATAGAGAAATTTATAATGTTACTGGTCCATTTAGATATAAGGGTTATGATCAACCCCTCCACATTAAAAACCAATATTCATTAGATATGGGTCTAATAGAGATTACTATACTATTGGTACTTAAATTAGGTCATATAATTCCATATTCAACCAACAAACCATTATATTATCTACATCGGTGAGAAACCAGTCCAATATCTTAACATATACATCCTCTTCTGGGAATCAATCAATTAATGCAGATTTAATTTCCATTTAATAGAACTTAAATCCCCTATTCATTTATATAGTATAAAAATAACCTAATTGTATTAGGTCTTGTTACTAGTTTAATCATATTATATATATCTGTAACTTTAATTTGAGAGTAACTATTACAGAACAATCCCAACTTTTCCCATATTTTTCCCATGTTTATTGACATTATTTTATAAAACGCATTTTATTTCAATCATGTTTTAGTTTTCTAGAATTTGAATAATTACCCACGTTTTTTACATTTTAATTCCTTTTATATCCTCATGCATATCCAAACCTAATTTTCATCCATATAATACTATATAAATTATATTGGTTTCAATGAGAATAAAAGTGATTTTTCCTTCATTTTCTCCATTACCTTTTTTGAACTATGTTTTCCTGTAACGAACAATATTATTTTGAGTGATTTTTTTCTATAAAGACCATCTAATAGCTATTATTGTACCAATTTTCATTAACTATCATCAAAGATATAATATAATGTTTGTAGAGACCTGAAAACATCCCCTAATACAAATACTTCTTCATCACTATCAAATTCAAAAAAATTATTATTTCTAGGTAAAATATGATAAATAAAATTTCAAATTTACTTAACGACAGTTGAAATATTCTTATTTTTTTCATTATTGAAATATTAAATATCAAAAAAAATCAATCATTTTTAAAAAAACATTTAACCCGATATATTTTTAGCATAACTGAGGCATATACCATTATCATTAGGAGATTTAAAAGTCCAAATTTTTTATATATTATGTGATAAATATGATTTATTCATACATGGATTCATATATAACAAATAAATTTGAAATATAAAATGTGAATTCTTGTATAGATATTTATTATCTTGTTCTTATATGGAAGGATATATTCGAATGTGATCTAGAGATAAAAAATAAAAAGTGATTATTTTATCAAGATGTGTTGTGACATGACCCCAGCAAATTGAAGCAGAAACTAAGTTGGGAAGAGATGAAGAAAATGGAAAAATATGTTTTAAAATCCTGAGTACCATTATCCTCATGATTAGAGTGGAGGAAGAGATTATTCACCAAATGTATCTCTGATTTGGGCTATAAAAAGTAGAATTTACACCTTAAATAAATCTACTTAGAACATATTCATGTTATGAATATAGTTCATATCATGGGTTTATCAAAAAAATGAATAAACCATACTAATCCATGCCTTGGAAACTATTTATCAAATGATGTATCGGTGGAAGAAAAATATTAAAACTAGAATAACATGAATCACATGGTGTACACTATATTTATGAGGTGAACCCTCCATCAACAAAAGAAATTCATGTCCTAATGTAGAAGATATCTAGTGAGGGATATAAATTTAGATGAGACTAAACAGTGTGGGGGTGGGGTGGGGTTACATCATAATAGAGAAAAACAGATAAGAAGTACACGACCTATGATGTTTTACTACCATTATTTTACTCTATCATATGGTAACCATGTCATCACCCCCTTATGATTATCATTATAGTTTTTTTGAGTTGGGTGATGTGATTATATAGGGAGTGTTGTTTGGGAATTATTATATATTTCTATTAATATTTCATTTTCTTACTCTTAATTGAAATTATGCATCTCTTTATGTTTTTCATTTCACAACCTTGTGTTAAGATGTTAGAATTATCATTAAAATACATCTACTGATCAACATAGGTTTTCTATGTCCTTTTCCAAATCCTTAGTAGTTATGTTGGAATAAGTTTCATTATATCCTAATTTCATAATCAATCAATGTAGTTCACCATATTAATGGAAATATTATTTAATTATATGATTGTTACCCAAATGAGGAATCCTTCTAGACTGAGTTCCACAATCAAATATAAATAAAAAATAAATCTTTGTATCCCTATCATTCGAAACATAAAATCACTAAACCTAGAATGCTTCTTAAGTTGATTTCAAAACAATATATGTTTCCTTATTCAAATCCAAAAACAAATTCAATCAATCAGTCTCTACTTAAATTTAAAAATTTCAAAAAATACTTGTGTATTCGACACACACAAATTCTAGTGATTACACGTTAAACTGTTTGGGATTTTTAGTTTAGTAAATAATTAAATATATGTATATCTATAGGAAATTACTAATCCCTTATAAGATTTCGTTATGAATTATGAAATTACCTTTGGATACATGAATGTACTTAAGCATGGGATTATTTCCCCACCAAATTTTATAGGGGTTCTTGTCAAAATTCAAGAAAAGTAAGGCCATGTTGGAGATATAGATCATTATAAGGATTGGTTATTTCCAATACATCTTCAATATTTTCATTTCAATTAACATTTTCTATGTTTTGTTATTCACAAACCGATTTTTTCAACTAAAAAAAATCCATTTTTTAGGATTCCTCCCTATTTATATTAGATCATAAACTACTTGATTATACCATATTTGGGATGGTCCATTTAAAACAGGATCCTTTAAAAAGTCCATTTGTAATGGGAACCTGTCGCCAATGGTCTGTTGTTGAATAAAGAGTTGCCAAAACCTTTTTTGTGAGGATACATATCAAAAACATTCCCTTGTATGGTTTTCCCATCACAAAAAGCATTGATGGTTATATGTATATATTTATTTATTACCAGCCAATAATACCATCACAATATAATTTTAAAAACAATAAGAAATGGGATTAGTGTCGCATCATAAATAAATAATTACAAATACAAACAAAATAAAAAAACTAAAAAATTCAAAAAATGTAATCAAAATAAAAAATATTAAAAAAATATCATAGTGATGAAAAAATTAAAAATATAATAATATTAAAGACATAGTATATAAAATTTTAAAATTATGAGTTCGCAAAAATATTTACAAAAAAAGATCATTGAAATGTTTAACATTATAAAAAAAATCTAAAAAATACATAAATCAATGGGGAGTGGGATGGTGATATCGAGGAGGTGGTGGAAGGAACTATAACCCTATTATCCGAATCATACAATGCATGTAATCCATCATTGTTTACTGGTCCTATGCATACACACCACATATATCCTCCTACTTCTACTCATACAATTGAAGAAACACTTCCTATTATCTACACAAGATCTTTATAACCCCATCATTATCTCTAAACCTCTCCTTATACTATGATGATGATTAAGAAAAATATCCATACGCTCCCCTTGATCTTGATGATTCCATTGAAATAGTATTATAAAATCTCCATTGCATCAAGAGAGACATGGCCCCAAAAACTCATCCTTTCTTGAAGGAATATTGTGTCACATACATCCATGTTGGGTCATCATATCCCACTACACTGATGGATAGACTCTCAGCCTAGACCTAACTCCCATAATGTGTGAAAAACATTGTGGTCTCATATGAAACCCTCAAATGAAAATTGAAATAAAAATAATAAAAATATAATTTTATTTTTGTTTTATTTTTAAAAAATACTAACCAAAATTTGATTCTGTCGACCCCTAGTAATATCTTCAATGAAAGTGTTCATGTACATTTTCATATATAGATTAAACTCTACAATATCAGGAAGCTCAACTTCTTATATGAAAATTAAAATAAATTTTTTACATTTAATTTTATTTAAATTATTTAATAAAATTACTAACCTGATTTCGTCAATGAATACTAAAAGTACGACAACCAGCTCTATGGGTTACCTCATGTCTGCCCTGCTTTTGATGACTTCCTGATGATCTCCACTAAAAACTATCTTCTAATCAGTATGAGAAAAATCCATACCATGCCTGAGATGGGATGTTATCAAGTAGATGGATACAATAATAATGATAAAAAACTATAAACCCATCTTTTATCATGGATCTCTTCCTCAGATTATGAAATAAATGTCAACATCAGTCTTGTATAGAGACCTGTCAAGAATTTTAGATAGAGGACCACATGCTATAATTGATGGTATACCATAAAAGACATAGATAACTAATAATAACAACACAATAAAAAATATTCAAAATTTATACTATATTTACATACCATCCAATGGTCAAACATGCTCTATCGATCATTAATAGGAATATGATCCCAGAACACCCATTCTTCAGAAATATAGTTCTTTAGAATACCTTTCCTCTTCCCAATAGCTATAAGTAAAAAAATGTAGGTAATAGAAAAAAATGAAATAATTAGTACAAAAATAAATTAATAAAAATCGATAATGAATATTAAATAAATTACACAACTAAAAATATATCTTCATGCGTGGGTCAAAATAATGATATAGACGTCATTCATGAATAGTATCAGGAATCATCAATATCACAAGACCACAAACCTTCAAATTTTACACACCACCTACCACCAAAGAGACTAATGACATATAATAAGGGTAATAACTAGGTTTTACAGCCATATAGAGGTCACATAAGTTTCTATCATAGATTATGTTATCCATTTGAAACATAAAAATAAATGTGTTACCAAATAATAAAAGATGAGTAATATATTTATTTATTTATTTTTCCTATAACCAACAAGTATTTATTAATTATTCATCTTCATCCTAATAATTTTATATAATAGTGTCCATATCTTCATCATCCTCTTCATTGTCATCAATTTATAGAGGTGTTTTAGATGCATCAACACTGGTGAATTGAAATTAAATTTGATACATAATCAACATCATCATTAGCAATGACCAGTACCTATGGGGAGTCAAAATTAATATTTATGTATCTTATTTGAAATGATGTATTTGGATCCATATCTTCAAAATTTTCAATTCCTTTCTTTTCAATAGATCCAAATTAACTTTTTAAAAACTGATTTTCATTGTATTAATTTTTTATAATCCTATACAAATCAATTACCAATCTTGAGGAAGCATAATAATTATCATAATATATTTGTTTTACATGATGAGACAATATGAATGATTCATCTAATAAAATAAGTCTCTAACATTTTATGTGATGATTCCATGGTGAGGATGAACACACAATCCTTTACCAATATCATACTAATGGAATTTAATCATTGTTACATAATCCTAACTTAGACAACACTGTTCAATTATTTCATCCAGCATTCCATAAAAGATATCTTCACTTTATCCATGATGAAATCCTCTCAATAAAACACAACTATTCCATATTTTTTTTATCCACCATATGCTTGTGTATGAAATAGAAATCTACTAAACCCATATGAATTATAATATTTAACCGTTATTGATGGTGGGTTACTCAATACACACAATATATTATCAGATTTATCATCATGCATTGAAACCATAAAAATTTTAAAAATCTAAAAATATAAACAATAATAAATTTATTTCATATGTTAAACATTAAATAATCTACTTTTCTAGTCTTTGAAACTAGGAGGAAAAATTTTGTGGCGATGTTATTGAAGAGTAGCTGATGTAATTTATGGAAATTATTTCTTGATATGATCAACATATTATGTAAAAATAAATTAATATTAATTCATTTATTAAAAATAATTAATGATTATAAGGTAGTACAATACACTGTAAAAAGTGTTCAATTTCTTCACATTTGAGTAAAATATATGTTTGAGCCCTGTTATGTTCACCATATAAAAGCTATAAATAATGAACTACATAATCCATGTTCATCATCATAACTTCCTTAAATATAGCTCATTTTGTTATTTTTTAAATGATATTCTGTTTCAAAATAATGGGACTAAATAAAATGAAATTCCCTCCAATAAATAAGCTCATGTAATTGGCCCGTTGTTGACCCCCTTGTTTAAATTGTCACCAAATGATGATTAATATGACTATTAATGAGTTTCTTATTTTTGGTTAGCATTTTATATTATGTTATAGATCGGAAAATTTTTCCTACGTATAACTCATCGCCAATAGTGACTCACCACTAATACGAGCCACCCCCAAGAAGACACACCACCAAAGAGATGTCTCACCATCTGTAATAACTCACTATTGAGAAGGAATCTTGAAAAAGTATGAGACACCTCTAGTGAGGTCTCATCATCACCTTGAGACACCGTCAGATTAGTCATAGTGGAGGAACAAAAAATTGAAAAAGTGTTGGGATGACACACTACCATCCTGAAAAACTCCCAACAATGATTCACTATTCCATGGACACACTATTCCAATGTATCACTCACAGACTCAGATTCACCACCAGAATCTGAGTCATTCCACTATTATACCCCACTAGTGTCACTAACTAACCATCAATGTTTCAATTTATTTTGATTAAATATTTCTAATGGAAATTTAATTGAATTTAATTCCATTTATTATTTTAATGATTGTTCAATAATTTATCTACAACAAGCATTGATGTATATGTAAGATATACAGTGTAAGGATATAGAGGATCTAGATTTTTCTATTTACTGATGATGTTGATTCTATTGATAAAATGATTAATTATAACATCATTGTTATAGAAATCAATAATGTGGAAATGAATTTAGAGAGTTTTACACTTTAGGTGAGAAAGACATTATTGAATGAACCATAAGAGATCACATGTTGCATCCATATTACACTCAATTGAGGAAGTCAAAGAAAAAATAACATTTAATTCCTTATTTTATTCAAGAATATAGATTCTACGATACTCTATTCTAAAACGCCTTTTGGTCTCCAAGTCGAGCATTAATTTGAATCACTTTCAAGGAGTCACAAGCTGCAGAACATATCAGTAAGAGAAACAAAGAATTTATACATTCATACATGCTCTTTTTGTTTTATTTATCATTACAATATAAGTAGTGTGTTTTAATCCATTTTCTATGCACGCTTTCTCAAGGTTTAATATATAATATTCATAATATCTTCTCATGATATTCTATAAATGTTTGTGAAATTATAAATATGATAGAGTTATTGTTTTACCAATTGAATTTTATACTCCAACAAAAACTGTGGAGGATGCCTTGTGTGGTCTGGATAGTTGTAAGAGAATTGTAAAACCTGATCCAGGTTGTAGATCAAATCATTATTTTATATAAAATTCATATAATTAGGTGATTTCCAAGTTGGGAGGTTAAAGTATCATCTTGATACTCTTCCTATTGTATTCAAATATCCACTGTGTGTTTTGTTTGTTTTTTTGATGTGTTTATTTTTGGATTAAACTTTTTTTAAACAATAAAACAAACCCACAAAATTGATTTTTAGTTTTAATTAGTGTTTATAAAATAACTTTGTTTAGTAAATTAATTTCAAAGTTTAAATATATATTTTATATTTTTTTAACCTTGTCCTAATCAATTATTGTGAATTATTTTAAATGGTTATCCCTTATTTCAAACTATTGTTTCAACTAATTTGTTTTTTAAATAAATCAGTGGCCTTTTTAAATACATTTTAAAATTATATTTTTATTTGTTAATCAATTCACCCCACTCTTGAGATAATCACTCCAACCAACATATGGTATGAAATGATTCTACTTATATATCAAGGTTTTTCATAAAAAATCGAATTTTATTTTAGATGTTCTTTAAAGATCAGAAAATTTGTGTTAGTTATAAATTTTAATTGTTTTAATAGATAATAGAAAAGAAAGTGATTATAATAATATACCTTGTTTATCAGTGTTAATAATTATTCTCAGTAGGATATCGGGATGGAATGCATATAGATAGTATGGGATTTGAAATCTGGTATGAAATTAAGGATGAGTATGAGTTACCTACGACTCAAAGAAAATATTAGTCTCATTATAAAAATATTACCTATAATAATAATTTTAAATCCATGAATTCCTTATATTATTCTTTAGGATATTATGAATTCAATATAATTTCTACATGTAAAACATATCTTGAAATTTGGAATACACTAGCTATTTCTCTGGAATGAAAAAATAATGTTAAAGGAAATGATATTAAACATATAAAATATTAGGTATGGTACTTTTTAAATATTTCATGATGAAACAATCTATGACATGTATCTCATGTTTATGGAAATTGTGAAAACTATGAGTACTCTTGGAAATATAGTGTCTGAAAAATCCCAAATCATGAAATTTCTAAATGCCTTCCAGAATGACCGAGAATCCCACATTTAAATTATAGAATCATGTGTCATCATCAAACTAATAGTCAAGGAGATGATTGGTTAGATGATCATGCATAAAGAAGAACTGAATTTCAATTGATAGGAAGATGATAAGCCTAAAATAAATTTAGTACCCTTCAGGTCTACTACATCCATATAATGATAAAAGGAAAATAAAAAGTTAAAGGAGAAATTTCTAGTTACCATGAGTCACCTCTGAACAATGATAAGAAGATGAACCACCTAGAAAGAAAATTCAAGAACTTTTTATAATTTTCTTTCTAGAAATCCTAACTATAAAAATGTATGATGGTTAAGGAAACTAAAAGAGAGACTAAAAGAAGTCTGGTAAAAAAATTTAAAATACCTACATTGAATGAAAAAATAAAACACAAAAGAATAATATCCAAAGTCAAAAATATACGATGAAATGGATATAAAGTGTAAGAAATCATTGAATTACACATGGATTTCTTATGAGAATAGATCCAATGATTCTAATTCATCACATGTGGAAAAGAATTATTGAACCAAAATGTTCTTTATGACTAATTTCTCTGAGTTATTTGCTATTTATAATTTTTTTAGTGCTTAATAATGATAATAATGTGAATGAAAAAAAATAATGATGATATGACTATAGAAGTGATGTTTGAATATTTTATTATGATACAAGACACATTTAATGAACATAAAGAAAAATATAATGTTCTTAAGAGACATCATTATTTAACAAACAATGTAAAAACTAATTTACCTATTGAGAAATAAAATATTTTCAATTTATTAAATGAAAATACCAAATATTAAACATTATTATGAACAAATGAAGAAGCATTTATAAATGTTTAAAAATTTTAGTAAACTCATACTAATATTTTTTGGAAAAAAGTTATTCCAAAATATGTTATTGGTGTAAGATACCAAACTGGACAAAGAAGAGCAGTAAAGAGCACATTTGTTCCAAATTCCAAATCTGAAAATTTTATTACAAGTTTCCAATATAAAAGGAACAAAAAATGTTTCCATTTAAAATATATTATAGTCTATTTAGAAAATATCTATATATTAAATATGGGTAGTAAAATCCCTAATTACAAGTACTTCTAGATCCAGAAAAATCTAGGAACCAAAATCATTTCTTTTATAATTACTATTTTGTAAATAACTTTTCTTAATAACCTAATGTAAATTTCTATGGTACCAAGAACCATGTTGTTCATGTCATATTATAGGATACTATAATATATTCAATTATAAAATAATTTTTTATGATGATAATTTTACCTTTGGTGATAATGATAAATGGAAAATCATTTGCCTAGGGAAGATTTGTAACAAAAAATCTATTTTAATTTCTCAAGTACTATTTTTGATGGCTTGAAGTATAAGCTATAAGGTGTCTCAAAATTATGTGACGATGGTTTATTGTTAAATTTGAGAATAATACATGTAATTTTTTTGATTTGAAATATTCTTTAGTTTTTACTCCATTGAGAAATGAAAATGTTTATGTTGTTAATCTAGTTTTTAATTCTCAAAATGATTACTGATTTAGTGATTTTCAGAAAATAACATGTATTTTGAATTAGGTACTTGTAATTTTTAATATTCAATCACATAGGAATCTTAGTTGGAATTTTTCGTCAAGGATATAGATGAACGAGTTGCCAAATCAGAATGTGTGTAACCCCTGTCAAAAAGGAAAAACACAAGAATTCCATTAAATTAAAGAAAGACATTATTATTTATCAACCTCATAAGTTGGTTTTTATTAACATATCTTAACAATATTGAGTTTCTATTCTAAATGTAATATAAAATTTATATGTAATTATAGATGTATTTTATAGGTATACCACTGTGTTCATCCAATATCACAAAAGATAAGCTTGTTCTTACGTTACCTAGTATGATAGATCATAAAAACACTTAAGTGGACTTATCATTAAGAACCTAATATGTGACCATGGCCATGATCTTGATTAGCCGGACATTGAATTTTTTATCTCAACAAATGTATATTGTCATAAATTTTCCACTCTAAGGATCCCTTAGTAGAACAAAGTTTTTGAGAGAAGGAATAGAACAATTCAAGATATATCTTAATCTATGATAAATGAACACAAATTACAATTATATTATTGGGTAGAGGATGTAAACACATCTTATTTAATAATAAATATAGTTATAATAAGACACATCTAGAAGAAGACCCCTTTTCATCTTTGGAATAACTAGAACCAAAATGTTAATTTCATTCAAGTTTTTGGTTGAAAATTATATATTAATAAGACTAATGATAATCTATAAAAAAATCCTCCATAAGAGATAAAGGAATTTTCCTAGGTTATTCGAACTCTAGTATAGCCTATAGAGTATTTATTAATGTACCGTGATTGTAGAAGAGTATTTTTACATAAAATTTGATGAGACAGATCCATAAGAGCCTAAGTCCTCTTCAGAAAACCTTGATGGTGATCTATCAACTCTGAACCTAAATTCCAAACCTACCAATGAAACTGTGGAATATTCATAAAAATCATCCAGTTCTAATTAATTCATAGTACATATAGAACCTAAACCAATATAAAAACTGGAGGTGAATAGACTAACATTCTATTGAGTAGTTAAAACCCTTATGTATTATCCTTTATATAATATAGTTGGAGACCTTGATAGATGTACATAAACTAGAGATTCCTCTAGAAACTAGGTTTATCATTAAGAATTCTTATCTCATGTAGAAAACAAACAATAATTTAATTAATGATTAATTCTGGGTAAAGGAAACACATAAAAAGTTAAATCAATTTTAATGAAATGATGTATATGAACCAGTGGATAGATCCAAATATACCTTGCCTATATACACTAAATGGGTGTTTAAAAACAAGGTAGATGAACTCGGAAATATAGTAAATAATAATTCTTGACTATCTACAAAAGGATAAAATCAAGATGAAGGAATAGAATATAAAGATACATTTTCACCTATAACAAGATATCAATCCATTCAAATACTATTATCCTAAATCTCTCCCTTGATTTCTAAATTTATCAAATTGATATCAAGAAAACCTTTAGAAATGGGTATATAGTTGAATATTTTTTTTTCAACAACCCCCTAGTTTTTAAAATCATAATTTTCCAATTATATTTTTCATATTAACAAAATCATTAACTTGTATGAAATAAGATCCAAGATTTTGGTATGACTTGCTCGTCACTTTTAATATATCTATTCGGTTTTCAAAAGATACTGTAGATCCTACTATTTTTATAAAATTAATATCTAAAGATGTTTTACGTATTTGAATTTATATTTATGATATTATTTTTGGATGGTTAAAAAATGCATTATGTGTTGATTTTTCCTAAAACAAGAGAAATAAATTTGAAATGAGTTTTATGGGTGAACTGAAATTATTTGATGGTTTTTTGATTTTTCAAAATAATTAAGGTATCATTATATATCAAAGTAAATATAAAAAAGATGTTATTGTTATTTTTTTGTAATTCATAGAACGAATTTTATTGATACTCCATTGAGTATCACCTATTAATCGGTTCTTGATTATTTTGGGATACTAGTGGACCATAATAGATATAGAGGTGTGATTGGAAGTATTATCTACATTACATCTAGCTGACCTGATATTATGTTTAGTGAATGTATGTGTTCTCATTTTTAAGATAATATAATAGAGTCAAATATATTAGATGCAATGATAATTCTCAAATACCTATAATATACAACCAATTTTGGATTGTTTTACCCAAGAGGATAAGAATTTAATTTAGTAAGTTTTTTAGATCCTAATTTTGGTGGATGTGTGATAGATATAAATAGAACATCTAGAATATGTACCTTTTTAGGAAAGTAACTAATATATTGGTGTAGTAAGATGAATTTTTTTTAAATGTCTACTACTGAAGGTGAATACATAACTACAGGTAGCTGACATGAAACAAATTTGTGGATGAAACACACATTACTAGACTACAGATATTAATTCCAAAATTCCTATATATGATGTGGCAACACAAGTTCTATAAATATTTAAAATAATCAAGTATCACATTTAAAAAATATTACCTTGATCTAAGACGTCAATTTTTGAGTGATAATTTTCAAAAAATAGATATCACTTATGAATACATTAGTAGAAAACATCAACATGATGAAATATTCACTAATCAATTGAATTATGTGTGAATAAATTACATCAATCATGTACTAGGTATGATCAATTTTGTTTATGTCCATTTTATTGGGTCTCACTATTGGGTATGTCTCAATATTGGGTATGACTCACCATTACGTATGCCTCACCATTGGGTATGCCTCACCATTGGCCTTCTCACCATTTGAATTATCACCATTTGAATTCTCACCATAAGATTTCTTAGCATGGTAATTATCACGGTTGGTTTGTCTCAATGCTGTGATTTTATTTCATTTTTCATAATTTATTATCTTTTTTGAATTCATATTTTTGTTTCACCGATTATTAATTTCTGTAACATTTATTTTAAATATATTACATGATTTTGAATTTATTACATCTGCCAATTTTGATTTAATGAATCCCTAAAAACCCAAATGATAAATTTGGAACATATTTTAGTCTCAATGCACCTTTATCCTAATACATATATCTCTTGATCCCTATAAGATCCCTCTCTTCTAGATCTTTCAACTGTCCTTTCACCTTTTCTTGAGCTTGTTGAGCCGATATGGGTGGATAGAGTGAAGAATTATTTTTATTATTCTCCAAAAAATTCACAATCTGCAAATACCTATAATGGGGAAGAGACTCATTTAGTACCTTTAAAACTAGTTGACCTCAAGCTTTAGATGAGGGTTGTTGAATCCAAAAATAAACTATGTCATAATGGCTGCTTTCAAAAAGATCATTTGCGATGAATGTCATACAGAACCAAGGTTGGATGGATTGGTTCTCCTCATATAAGAGTCCTTTACACCCTAATATTGTTTATGAGTTCTACCAGTATGTGGAGTTTGGTTTTTAAGAAGAAGAAATTATCTAGGTAATAATCTAGGATAAAGGTCACATAATGTACTTTTTATAAAAGTATTAGGTTGAGTGTTTAAAATATCACATGAGGGTTTTTTTCTTATTATCTTGGAACTATTCCAATTGTTGATGATGATTTTATCTATAAAGAATCCCATGCTATGTTGAATGAAGGTGGAATAGTTATAAGGCCCGCTACTTTGGTGTTTGATGGAGAGTTCATATTGGTTTTTAAATTAATCTATCACATGCAATTTCCAAGGAAGTATGATTTTTATACCATAAGGTATCAAGGTTTTTATTTTCATTGTATTATAAAAATATGATAAAAGATATACTTTTTAAGTTATCCCAGGCATCATATATCATAAATAATCAATCCAACCTCCAAATTAAATACATTGTTTTATCCATAAATGATTTCTACTATGTTGAAAGTTAAAAGTCTTGTTAATTAAAATGAAGAGTGATCTGTAGACTATGATGGTTTTTTTATCATCTAGATAATTTGTAGAAGAATTACGATCAGATAAAACTCATGGAAAAAGTAGTAGGTAGCTAATAGTGATAAACTATATTATGAGATTTACACTATGGACCCATCATTAAGTCCATGATACCTTTTTGATCATCTTCTAGAACCTAATTAGATTATTGGGTACTCAGATTATAAGAAATAAGTTTTTTATGGTGGATAATAGGAAGAGGCATATATATTAGATGAGGTAACTGACCCAGAACTGTCTCCTAGTTCACCTACAATCACATGTGGAGGTCCTTGTCCTTATAGGAGTCAACCAAAAAAAGATATGTTTTTAATAAGTGATTGTGAAGAGATAAAAGACACTGCAGAAAAGTATTTTAGAATACGTTCTACATTAGATGACAAAAATGGTGATGATGATGATAGAGAAGATGAATATGATAATTAAAGTGAAAATTCTAAATGAAGTGGTAATAATATAGTGGTAAATGGATATAAAAATTGTAACACGCCCATTTTTAAGTAAGTAATCATTTCTTTATATTGTTTTGAATGTAAAGTATAGGGGTGATTCTTTCAAGAGTTTGGAGAACTTTTAAAGAGTTATTTGGTATTTTTTATAGGTGAAAAGTTTGGGAAAACAATGCAATAGATATTGGAATCCATGCATAATGATATATGGGAAAAACTGATTGTACTTGGGTATTGCACAGTTTATCCAAAAGATGTGAAAGCCTATGAGAAAACGTGTTTTATTGGACAATGGGAATCAGATTGACTGGTGAATGGTTTGGAAACCGTGTGATAGTACTATACATGGTTCAACCATTAAGTTAGTATCATGCGCATGAGTTGTTCATGTTTTTTCAAATCATGTGACTAACCATGCTTAGGTTAAAAGTGAGAACCTAAAATTGTGCATCTTACACATTTTTACCATCATCTCCCTTTTTTCTCCAATGCGGTCCTAAATCAATATTATGTCCTCTTAATGATCATGGAAGATTCACTCATTGATTCTAAGGAACTCCAAAAGCTTATCTTAGTGATTTGATGTTGGATTATTTTGGTAAGCCTTCATTTTTTGTTGTTCTTGTGATTTTTCATAGATCCTATTCTCTGTCTCTCTCTCTCTTTATTAGATATATGTTCAATTTTTTAGGATCTAAGATAAGTTATGCCAAATATATTGACATTTGGTCTTTCTAATGATAGGGGAGGAGATCGAAGTTGAGTTTGTGGAGTTTTTGGCCTGGTTTTGTTGGCATTCTTAGTGTTATTCTTCATTTTCTTCATAAAATCCTAGGTTTGTGGATTCACTCTAGACTTCTCTATTTTGAAAATGAATTCTTGATTTAAAATTTATTATTTTATGATAAATTTACTGTGAATTTATTATGTGTTGATTATTGGTCAGCATCATGATTGATGGTTTTTGGAAACATGGAAATTGGGTGTTATTGATGGAAGTTCTTGGGTTCTTTGCTTTAAGATGATGACTTTAAAATGTGGATTTTTTTGGAATTTTTTAAAATGGATTAATCAAAAGGTTTTTGATAGAAGGGATGGTTTTATTTAAATGAGCTAGAAAGGTGGTTTTGAAATTTTTTTGGAAAGGCTTTCAATACACAGTTTGTTTTATTGAAATGGTTTTGGAATGATTTGGCCTAATGGGTTGGTGTGTTTAAATATTTCATTAAGAGGATTGGTCGAAATATGAATTTGTGATAGGTGCCAAATGTGTAATGGAAATTGGGATTTAATTACCTTCTTGATGACTAGGTATGTCAATGATAAACCACTAATGAGTATGGAACTGACATAAAAAATCTTGTATGTGAAGATGTGTGGATATGTTGATATGTAGACTGAAATAGGACATGCCAAAATAGAAACATGGAATGGTTTTGTGGAACATTCTTGGTTTGTTTCATGGAAAATGGGTTTAGGGTCAACGAGTATTTTTTTATATACAGTTTTGGTTGTGTTATATAATGTTACAAGTTGTTTTATATAAAATAATTATATAATTTTTTTTCCTAAAATGTCATAACATAGTCAATACTAGTTTCATGAGTTGGGAATTAATTGGGGATAATCTACTGAGTTTCATTACTCACCCCTTATTTTGTAATTTGGTGCTTTTGTTGATTTTTTTATTGTTACATTAGAAAAGGTTATGAATCACACATCCTTAGAAGAACTTCTTGATACATGGGATATTTCATAGAGTTCGATCATAGAGCATATTTGGATCTTGGGGTTTTCATTAGAGTCTTTGTGTTTTGTAGTCTCTTATCATGTACTTTGATATTGTAGTCTTCCACTATAGTACATGGTTTTGTTTTATTTTTATTTAAATATTATATCGAGTTGCCTTTTATTTATATCATGCATCATATAGTGGTATTTTTGGTTATGACATGTTTAGTTGGATGATCTATTTTAAAATGAAAAATCATCCCCCATGTGTATTTAGTCCCTCTGACAAATTTTTTCAACCTTTACTGTATTGGGGATATCACTTACGTCCATGTAATGTTCCTCTGCATTCTCAATCCAATGATTAGGGGAGGGATGTTACAAGTGATATCAACTTGTTCTATCCTTTTCTGATCAAGTGGTCTATGTTATTGTTTGTCATTGACTTGGTATTGGTTTTCATTTTTGGCATTGAATTCATTATAGTCTATAATTGTGTTGGGATCATAGAAAAGATTAATATTTTTAGAACAAGAAATATATAGCATAAAAATAAATAGATAAAAAATTTATGTTAAACACAATGTTACCCAGGAGTTAGGTACATTAGTGTTTTCGAGACACATATAGTATTTGGAATCTCATTGTCATGGGTTCAGCCATTGAGATAAGCATGAAATATATTTTAGAAATGAATTTCCATTGGGAGGGAATAATTCACTATGGGTAATGATTTATGATATTTTTTTAAAACAATTTATCTTTAAAAATAGTCAAAATGTTTTTCAAATGAATGATTTCAGAAAATAACATGGTTTTCATATTTTGATAACAGATTCATTTTCAAAATCAAGTTGAAAATATTGAAAATTGGTTGAACGTGGAAAAGGATGAGTTTGGTTAAAATTGTTGTTATATTATTATGTGATAGTGTTTTAAATTTCAACACATAAGTGAATAGAGAGTGAGAATAATAGTGTTTTTCATGTTTTTTTAAAATGGATCCTCATAGGCATCGTAGAAACCACTTAAAGAGGCTGTCGAGAATGTGGTTGCACCTCAGCCATAGGTGAACCAAAAACGTGTTTAGAGTGTTTTAAAATAACTTCAGGATAAAAATATAGGGAACTTGAGGAATGATAAAAGATAAGTAGATCATTTCATCCAATTCCAAAAATATAATCCACACATTTTTTTGGATGATTATGAAACGGAAATGGCAGAGGTGAGGTTGAACTAGATGAATAGTATCTTTTATTTCATTAGCACACCATATGTGATGAAATTAAAATTGGAAATATTTATAATGGAGGAACATTAACACTAATGGTGGGATCTAGCTATGATTTATAATGTTGTTCAAGGGATTAGTTGGTAGTATTTTTAAGAATTTCTCAACGCCCAATTCTTTCCTCACACATTCAAAATTTAAATAATGATGGAATTATTCAGCCTAAAGTATAAAAATATATCTATCACAAATTGTATAGATATATACATGAATTTAGTATTATACACACCTAATGTTTCTTATAGTGTTTCCTTAAAGGAACATATCTTGAATACAAGATGAGGAACGATAATCAGTCAAAGATTTATGTGCTCTATATTACAGATTATAAAAATATGGTTAATACAGAAACATAGAATGAATGAGAAATATCAGGATCTATGAGAGGGGTACTTATGTTGAAATTGATGGGAAATAGTGGGAACTCTAATACTAGGATAAAGTTGAATAGGTGACTTATTTCCAAGGTGGGAGTGTGGCTTAGAATAAAACGATTGGATCAGTTAATATTCCATTGAGACCCATGAAAAAAGATAAATGTTTTCAATGTGGTTCATTTATCCACATGAAGTTAGAGTGTATGGAATGACTTATAGCATTCCATAATTACAAAAAAAATGGGGCATATTAAGTTCTATTGTTGTATTGGTATGAGTTCAGGTACTCATCAAACTTCTCTAGTATTGCAGGCATTGTATGCTCTGACACTGTGAGGGCTGGAGAATAAATCTCATCTGTAGAATAAAGGTAGCCCTGGTGATTCTAGGAATACCATGACTTCCCAGGCAGTGCTATGTCAACAAGGAAATAAGGATCAATGTGAAGTGATGGAACAAATATTTGGATCACTCTATCTGGCTTTGGATGATCAAGATTGTATATCAAATCGTGAGAGGAATAATTATCTTGAATTCTACCCTTATGCAAGACTTTTTTTGACATGGGTTCATCTCATTTGTTTATTTCTTCTTATGTTGTTGAGTCGGTCAGTTTAAATGCTGAAATGATTTATACTATGAGAAAAGTTTAAAATCCTCTAGGTCAAAGAGACTTTCTAGGTCCTATTTGTAGAGTACATTCTGTAATTATTGATGGATACTAGCTCAAATAGCAGTTCTCTATGATGGAGGTGGATGTCTATGATATAATCTTATGTATGGATTGGTTGAAAAAAATCTAGGATCACATCAAATGTTATACAAGAAGGGTAAATTTTACAACTAAATATGGAACTGGGCATCTCTTTCGAGGATATCGAAGTGTAATGGGAGGTGCAATTGGTTTTTTGGAAGTAGAAGTTAATATAATATCATACTAGTTGGAAGCTTTTAACATGGAATCATTATCTTCATTCATCATTTCACTAGAAATAAGGGTACTAATATGTTATTAATGAAATATCATTTTAATCATTGTCTTCATGCATCAATACATTTTCATTAAATCAAGATAGTTTTCTTCTCAAAATTCTTTTAATGATTTTAAAATCATTAATATTTTCTGTAATCCAATTCATATCCTCTATAAGAGAATTAATTTTAACAAAGAGGTCATTAGTTTTATCATTTGGACACATTCTCAAATAAAAAAATATATTAAAAAACCATGAATAATTATTTTTATATTTTTAAATACCTTTTATAGATATTAGGAATCTTTTCATACAGATCATTAGATGTTTTTCATGCCATGGACTTTTAAAAATTTGGTTACCGATGGATCCCCCTAGACTGGTGATTAAATTATCATATTCATCCAATTTTACATGATATTTTACCGATAATAATACACTCTTCATGCTACCATAAATACCATTCATAACCTCTATGTATGTATATATGTTTGTATATATATATATATTCCAAAAACATGAAATAATCCTACAATCATTTTTCCCATGGTGTAAATTATTTCATTCCAATATAAGTATTCCCTTCTGGTGAATAATTATATTTATTCTACCATTAGGGAAAAGAGTACCAAAAAACTAACCATTTTTATTCTTAATCAATTAATATAACAAGATGTGGGGGAGTTCCAATCAATGTATTAAAAATTTAAAATATGTTTCTCCATAATAATAATATTGTTCCCTTAGAATGAAGAAAATTTTTTTATCTACATTGAAAAATATCTTAATTGATGAAATACGTAATGAACACATTAAAGTTTATATGGTTCACACAAATTATGATAATAAAAGGAGTGTATAACTAGTGGTTTGCAAGTGAAACTAAAACACTAAATCATAATTGCTATATTTTCTTACACAATGGTGTAGCCTCACCGACCTTCGAGAAACATAATCCACACAATGTAGAGACCCATAGCTTGACGTACGAAGACATTACATTACTTTTGCGGAATACTTAATACATAACAAAAAACAGACACCAAAGGACTGTAATAGTTTAGTGCCTTTGGAAAATTTAACTTACCATTCCAGCCATGTCTATATCGTGAGATTTAAATCTTTACCCAATGCATTGGAGGGAGATATAGGTCACACCCATCTCATAATGAAATCATTCTAACTTGTACCACAAAATAAACATAAATCATTCATCATAACCCAATTAATAAAATGGGTTTTATAAACATCATCCCATAAAAATGTAATCCATATAAAACAAATGGATATCATTTCATCATAAAAATAACTAAACCATGTAAATAATAAATTCATTATACTTGAAACATAATCGTACTAAATAATTTCATCTTAGATGGAAAATAGTTTTGACAAAACCCTTGAAATGAATTCTTGAGGAAAATATCCTTTCTTTTTCAAAATAATTTTCTTTTCACATAATTCCATTAAATTTTAAAAGAAAATAATTTTTTTTGAAAATAATAATGAAATATTGTAGAGGAAGCTTCATGAAAAGGAGGTATTATGAAACTGTAAAATTCTATTCATGCCGTATAAGTTAAAAAAACATTCTTTTTGTACTTTTTCCGAAAAAGTCAAAAAGTACCTCATATGTTAAACAAAAGAAAGATTCCTTCCATAACATGTAGTAAAAGTAAAAAATGGGTAAAAAGGACTTTAAACATACAAGAAACAATTTTTTGAAAACAGGGTCATGAATGATAAATATAACCCAGTAAATACTTACGAATAAACAATCTCGGATAAAATGAGATTGGAAAAGTTATCCCTTACCTTATGTCCAATTTCTTTCGTATGTGTCTGAAACTACTGTATAGTGGGTTTAAAAATATTATTAACTTGTAACAGAACCATAATAATATTTATTATATCATATATTATTCAGTTACAATTTTATATTATCTGTTCATTTGTCAATTCTATATAAAAGGAGTGTTTTGGGTAAAATCGTTTCATTTATCATCCGTGTTTTGACTTGTAATTATTCATATGATTACTTAGATCATGATTACTTAATTATATAATGTAAAACATTATTTATATATAATATATATTCATAATCTACATATATATATAATAGATCGGTAAATGGAAAGAAATTCACCGTTCATGGAGACAGTAGGCCGCACGTACGCATGAACGATGTTTTCGTTTCTTTCTTGAATTGAATGGAACTTATTAGATGAAATACATATATATATAAATAAGTCCAGTATCATTATTATGTCATATACTTCATGATTACTCATTATATATACTTTATAATTATTCTTGAAATGTTAACATGGAAAATGAATCTCATCGCGTCGTGGTGACGGTAATCTGTACGTACGCATGAGTGATGATATCGTTCCCATATTTATTGAATGGAATTAGAGTGGATGTTATAATATCTTAGAATCAGTATGATTTTATAATAATCATATATAGTTATTCTTTACACCATTATACCCATCCATGTAAGGTGGTGGTGGAAAACAGATTACACCACAGCGTGGAGACAATATTCCGTAGGTACGCACGTGCGGTGATTTCGTTTTCTGTAAGATGGATAGAAGGTGAAATAGGGTTTTTTCATATTTATAATAACATATCAGTATATAAGTAATACTTATGATATTAATTTATAATGAAACAACTAAATAAGATTAAGTAGAAGAAGAAAGAAACTTCAAAGAGTCAGTAGAAGAGATTACCTCTTCCTTGACGCACCTCCTTTAAACTTCTTCTTAGGGCACTAGAGTTAGACTTTTGAGAAGACCAGAACCACTATGATATAAATAGAGAGGTTGAAAAGTGTAATTTTCAGGTTTTTTCCAAACTTCAAGGCTCAAAAGGGTGTGAAGAGAATAGGGAAGGGGTGCCCTTTTGTAAGGGAGGAGAGGGGAACCTTTGGAATTAAAAGAAATATTAATTTATAATAAATTCAAAACCCACATAAAAACTTCGAAAATGACTCAAATACAAATATTTGATTATACAAGGTCGTAATCTCATTATCCAATAAAATTTAGACATGTTTAGAATTTCTTTTAGACATTATCAACTTGATTTATCCTTATTTAATCTATTTAATTTTATTTGTGGTAAAAAGATTCTAAATTTAAAATTGTTATAAATAAATACATATGTGTAGTGAATTGTCCATAATTGGATAATTTATGAAATTTTAGACCATATAAATTTTAATTTATAATTATTAGATATTTTTCTGATTTTTAAACAATTTTATATTATGTTATCTTTATAAAATAACAACAGTGTCAATTTTGATAGTATTCATTTCTTTGAATTTAAATAAAATCCTCAGAGAAGATATATTCAAAATAAAAGCTTGAATAGATTCATAACATGTCATAATTATCTATTAAATTAGTTGATAACATTAAATAGTTCATATAATATTTATTTTCATATCTTTAAAACCATTTATTTGATATTTCAATCAATAAAATAATTTCAACATCCCTATTGTGTCACCTTTAATTATAATTATTTAATACCTAATAAATATAAATAAATTCACATGATGTAGATAATTTTGTTATATTTATGGAGACTATTTATGTTCTAAGTTTCATGATGTTTATCAGAAAATTAAAATTACAATACTTATAAGATTTAAGAGAGTGACATGTTGTCACTTTCTTTGGTTTTAGTAATAATTAAATTATTTTCATGGTCAAAAGTCCATAAAAATAATATATTATGACCCTTAGGTGATATGGGTCTACTTTAAGTCATTCAATAGAATTTTGGCAGGTGTTAGCGTAATTTTATAATCTTATGTCTACCCTTAATTATCCGATTTACCTTTAACTGCAGTAAATAAAAATTATCGTAGTTACTATTCATAATATCAAAAAAATAAAAGTAACCTATTAACATAATTTTGACCCACTTAATTCAAATATGGAATCCATTTTTCAAAATTCAAAACATAGAAGTTGTAGTAATTAACTTAAAATTAATCATGTTGTTAAGAAAACAGGTTTTAAAAGTTAAAACATTGCCAAAGATTGAAATGTTTTTACATATGAATTCAATGTAAAATTAATGGTAATGAAATAAATTATATTAAATGGTAAAAATATATTATATTTATACTTTAAAACCATTCAATATTATAATTTAAGCATATAAATTATTTCAATTAAAAAAGTTGTTTTTAATTAAAATATAACGTGTTTTTACTATTCACTAAAATACGAAAGTTATCAGAATAATATGAAAAATTTATCCAAAGTAAATTTATTTATCCTGATTCAAATAAGAATTTTATTTTATCAAATTGAACTTATAAACCTGTCAAAAACTAGAATTAAAGTGGGTGCTCCATCAAAAGGCAGTAAAACTACATTTTTTGAAAAATACTTATTTTACCCTAAAATTTTATTTTGACCACATAACATGTTTTAGAAAATGTGTATGATGAATAATAATGTTATAAAATTCAAAATATAGTTAATAATCTTTATAACCACATTCCTATAATAATTTTATAACAATATATCGTTGTTTAGTGAAACCCGGTATTGCGTACTACACACGCTATCGAGGAAGGTCACGATTGCATATAACGCAAGCCAAGAATAGTATTTGCATGTAATATAATCTAATACGGTGTTTCGTATAACACAATATAATTTTGGTGTAATTTACAACACAAGACATCAATTAAAAGAATATTATTCATAAAATCTCGGGGTGTTACATTCTTCCCCCCTTAAAATGAATTTCGCACTTGAATTTCATCGGGGTTATAAATGGTTTACTACTTGAAAGTTTCTTTAATAGAAACCCACATCGTAAAAAAACTACCAATAATTAACTTTAAAAACTAAATTATGAAACGTAATGGTTACCCAAATTAACTAATCACTGGGTTTCCACATAGGAGAACATAGGTGAAAATATGGATATGGAAGAGAAATCTAACCATCAAGTTCTGATGGAGAGTGGTAGAGAACATGGATATAAAAAATCCAACTATCCCAAAGCCAAAAATTTGTGATGATCTAAGGTACCATCTGATTCATCCGATATAAGAGCACTAGGACAACATTTTTGGTTTTCAATATCACTTCACTAAAGTTGAAAATTTTGAATTAGAAGAAATACTTACTTGATTTCAGTGTAATGTCATTGTTGGTAATCCTATGAACAATTTACACTTCATCTCTTATTTAAAGAAATGAAGTTGAATTTTTCATTCTCGAAGTGGTAACAGATCATGCGATATAAGGATAGGTCATTCCATCTGCCTCTATCACAAGTTATTAAATATACATAAGTCCATATATATTGAGATTAATTGTATATAATTCCTAAAATGGACATATACTTCATTTATAAAACCTCTTAATAAAATAAAACTAGTTCCAACTAACCGGGGACTTCCTGTAGGCCAGTGGTAGGAGATAAAGGCATGTCGCACTTCTGTTGTGGGTTCGATTCCCACAGCCTTGTCCGACGTGACGGGTTGTCACCCATCCTGCAGGTTGTCCTTTTTCTAAAACTACATTATTATGACATTCCATCAATAATATCAAAAAAAGTTCTATACTTAAACAATACTAACTTGTGTCCAACATAATCCATTCCAATCTTTAGTCTAATCCAAAATACTTTTGTCCAAGATCATAGTATAAAGAAAACAATTACTAGAAATGTCATCTAATGAGCATGTGAATACCATCATTTATCCCCCATATATCATATGATATATCTTGTTGGTCACATTACAAACATTGAATAACTTAATCATGTATTCTCTTGAAATACCCATTGAACCTTAGTGAAAACATTAATGATGTCAAATGTTAACTCTTTCCACATACCAAAATCAAAAAAATTCAATATACTCAAACCATGATATCACTTTGTCCTTATATCAGTCATGAGCACATGAATACTATCAAACATAGTATTTTCTCCCTATCCATTCATTATGTTCATATACTCTTCTTTAGAAAATTATTTCAATATAATTATTGAAAACCAGAATAAACCAATACATGGTTATTCCAAAATTCCACAATATTATAAATTAGATTCCATGATACTATTTTGAAATCCCATTATATAAACACTTAATCATTAAAAAACATCATTTCCATACTCAACATCACAAATAGTGATTGCATGCGACTTCCCTTTGTCCTTTTCCTTAAGAGGTTGTTGATGTTGATCATCATTAACCCTTGGATTAGGGCATTGATTAGCATAATTCCCCATTTCCTTTCACTT
The DNA here is from genome assembly GCA_963277665.1 of Viscum album. NCBI lineage: Eukaryota > Viridiplantae > Streptophyta > Magnoliopsida > Santalales > Viscaceae > Viscum > Viscum album. The sequence continues at coordinate 224,399,199 of OY728131.1, read as the reverse complement.
GAAGAATTGATGTGTTGGTGGTGCGTTCTCTGTAGTCTTTTATTTATTTACATCATTAGAAACCCTTTTTCCATTACTTCGACAGTCATCTGATCGATGACCTTCTTTTCCACGCTTAAAAAAAATTAGTCCCTTTAAGACAATCTCCACCATGCTTATTTCCACACTTTGAGCATAAAGAAACATTCATCTTATTTTCACCATTATTCTAAGATTTCTCCTTGAAGTCCATCTTTTGTTTCTTATCAAAACCATGAGATGGGTATGTAACACCAACTTCCATTTCTACCTTGATAGAACAACATACAATTTCTTCATAGCTACTGAAGTCTCTTATAGCTAATTCCCTTTGAAGACTTGGTTTTAAACCACTGAAGTATCGATCAAATTTACTTTCAGGTTGGATGATAAATCCATATTCATACCTTGAAATCCTTGTAAATTTAGCTGTGTATATACCAACAGATTCATCATCCTTTTTCTTAAGCTCAAGGAAATCCTTTTCCATCTTTGTTCTAAGAATAGGAGGGAAGTACATATTGAAAAATAAGTTCTTGAACTCATCCCATTCCATGGATTCAAATTCACCGTGGGGCCTTGTATTCTTAATTAGAGTCCACGACTGGTCTGCTTCACCTTCTAAATGGTAAATAACTGGAATGAATTTTTCATGTTCTGAACATTGAAGTATCGAAAATATCGTTTCAATGGTACTAATCCATTGTTCAGAAACAAGTGTATTAGAAGACCCACTGAAAAAAGGTGGGCGTTGCTTCATGAATGACTCAATAGAATATTGTTCCCTACTCTTATCATTTGGAAGTCCAGAATGATTCATAGCTTGTGTAAGTATAGCAATAATCATTGCATTTCCCATTACATTGATCAACACAGTTCATTCGGGTTCCAACCATCATCTAATACCCAAAAAGAATAGTGTGAGAGGAAAAAATGATGCTAGGAAAACAACATAATAAATGGGGAGTACCTTAAATATCTAACATATTAGGTTTAATTCTATGATCGTTACCATAATTCTGGGACTTTAGCCTATAGTTATACTTAACCTTAGGGACATCCCTCGACATACCTTAGAAATATCTCTAGGGATCTCACTAAAGTTTTTGCATCCTAGTTTCCAAAGGTTGACTAAACCTTTCCTCTGATACCAACTGTAGCAGACCCAAATCATGATGTACATGGACATTACATTATTTTTCAGAATACTTAATACATAACAAAAACCAATGCTCAAGGACTGTAATAGTTTAGTGTCTTTGGAAACTCAGAACACAATCTCTTAATCTTGGTGAAAGATCTTCAACATCTCCCATAAAGATCTTCCCCTTTTGTTTTCTTACCTAAAACCTTTATTTATATCCTGGGGAAAAGAAAACATATAAAGGGTGAGCTCAAATGCTCAGTAAGGGTAATCATGGAGAAATTAAAACAAAACATATACATTTGAACATAAAAACATGAACATAATGTTTAAACATCAAGATCTTGAGCAATGACGTAAAACATGGAAGTACGTAAGGCATAGATCATAATGGAACATCAATAATGATAAAATAGCATGGGAATAAAACTTTTAATTGTGGAAAAACTTTAATCACATGATATGATTTCCATAGTAGCCAAGGCATTGCTGCCAAGACCATCTTAGTGGACTAAGTCCCTTACTCAATCAAGTTCACTCCTCGTTCCATTCCTATATCCCCGAACCAGATTAACATACCATTCCAGCCATGTCTATCTCATGAGATATAAATCTTTACCCAATGCATTGGAGGGAGATATAGGTCCCACCCATCTCATAATTAAATCATTCTTACTTGTTCCACAAAATAAACATAAATCATTCATCATAACCCAAAGAATAAAATGGGTTTCATAAACATCATCCCATCAAAACGTAATCCATATAAAACAAATCGATATCATTTTATCATAAGAAGAATTAAACCATGTAACTAATAGATACATTATACTTGAAACATAATCATACTAAATAATTTCATCTTAATGGAAAACAGTTTTGACAAAACACATGCAATGAATTCTTGAGGAAAACATCCTTTCTTTTTCAAAATCATTTTCTTTTCACAAAATGCCATTCAATTTCAAAATAAAAGGATTTTTTTGAAAATAATCATGAAATATTGTAGAGTAATCTTCATTAAAATTTATCATTATGAAACTGTAAAAATTTGTTCATATCGTATAATTAAAAAAACATTCTCCTTGTACTTTTACCGGAAAAGACAAAAAGCACCTCGTATGGTCAAAAAAAGAAAGACAACTTACATACTGTGTAATAAAATTAAAAAATGGGTAAAAAGGACTTTAAACCTACAATAAAAAATATTTATAAAACAAGGACATTAATGATAAATATAACCCCAGTAAATACTTACGAATAAATAATCTCGGATAAAAACGAGATTGGAAAAGTTATCCCTTACCATATGTCCAATTTCTTCTATATGTGTCCGAGACTCCTGTATAGTGGGTTTAAACATATTATTAACTTGTAAAAGAACCATAATAATATTCATTATATCATATATGATTCACTTACAATTTTATATTATCTGTTCATTTGTCAATTCCATGTTAAAGGAGGGTTTTGGGTAAAATCGTTTCATTTATCGTCCGTGTTTTGACTTGTAATTATTCATATGATTACTTAGATCATGATTACTTAATTATATAATATAAAACATGATTTATATATAATATATATTCATAATATGCAGATATATAATAGATCGATAAATGGAAAGAAATACACCGTTCATGGAGAAGGTAGGCTATACGTAAGCATGAACGTTGTTTTCGTCTCCTTATTGAATTGAATGGAATTAATTACATAACATATATATATAAATAAATCCAGTAGCATTATTATTTCATATATTTTTTCATTACTTAGTATATATACTTTATAATCATTCTTGAATTGTTAACATGGAAAAAGAATCTCATCGCGTCGTGGAGACGGTAATCCGTACGTACGCACAAGCGATGATATCATTCCCATATTTATTGAATGTAATTAGAGTGGATAAAATAATATCCTAGAATCAGTATGATGTTATAATAATCCTATATAGTTATTCTTTACACCATTATACCCATCCATGTAAGGTGGTGGTGGAAAACATATTACACCACAGCGTGGAGACGATATTTCGTACGTACGCACGCGCGGTGATTTCATTTTCTGTAGGATGGATAGTAGGTAAAAAGGGTTGTTTCATATTTATAATAACATATCAGTATATAATTAATAGTGATGTTATTACTTTATAATGAAACAACTAAAGAAGTGGAAGTAGAATAAGAATGAAACTTGAAAGAGTCAGTAGAAGAGATTACATCTTCCTCGACGCACGTCCTTTAAACTTCTTCTTAGGGTACTAGAGTTGGTATTTTGAGAAGACCAGAACCTATATGATATAACTAGTGATGTTGAGAAAAGGAATTGGCAGGGGTTGGCCAAGCTTCACGGCTCAAAAGGGTGTGAAGAGAAGAGGGAAGGGGTGCCCTTTTTATAAGGGAGGAGAGGGGCACCTTTGGAATTTTAAGAAATATTAATTTATAATAAATTCAAACCCCACATAAAAACTTACAAAATGACTCAAATCCGAATATTAGATGAGATAGGGTTTTAATCTCATCAACCAATTAAATTTTAACATGTTTGGAATTTATTTCAGACATTATCAACTTGATTTATCCTTATTTAATCTATTTAATTATATTTGTGGTAATAAGCTTCTAAACCCTCAATTATTATAAATAATTAATTATGTGTTGTTAATTGTCCATAATTGGACAATTTATAAAATTTTATACCATGTAAATTTTAAATTTATAATTTTTAGATATTTTTCTGATTTTTAAACAATTTTATATTAAGTTATTTTTATAAAATAACAACAGTGTCAATTTTGACAATATTCATTTATTTGAATTTAAATAAAATACTCACAGAAGATATGTTCAAACTAAAAGCATTAATAGATTCATAACATTTCATATGTATCTAGAAAATTAGTTTATCACATTAAATAGTTCATATAATATTTATTTTAATATCTTTAAAACCATTTATTTGATATTTCAATCCATAAAATAATTTCAACATCACTATTGTTTCACTTTTAATGATAATTATTTAATCCCTAAAAATTATAAATAAATTCACATGATGTAGATAATTTTATTGTCTATCTGTACACTAATCATTTTTTAAGTTTCATGAAGTTTATCACTATATTAAATTTATTATACTTATAAGATTTAAGAGCATGACATGTTGTCACTTTCTTTGGTTTTAATAATAATCAAATTATTTTCATGGTCAAAAGTCCATAAAATTAATCTATTCTAACCATTAGGTAATATGGGTATACCTTTAGTCATCCAGTAGAATTTTGGCAGGTGTTAGGGTAATTTTATAATCTTATGTTTACCCTTAATTATCTGATATACATTTAACTATAGTAAGTAAAAATTATCGTAGTTACTATTCATAATATCAAAAAAAAATAAAAGTAACATATTAAAATAATTTGGACCCACTGAATTAAAATATGGAATATATTTTTCAAAATTCAAAACACAGATGTTGTAGTAATTAATTTAAAATTAATCCCGTTGTTAAGAAAATGGGTTTTAAAAGTTAAAACATTACCAAAGATTGAAATGTTTTACCTATGAATTCATTGTAAAATTAATGGTATTGACATACATTATTTTAAATGTTTAAAATATGTTATATTTATACTTTAAAACCATCAAATATTATAATTTAACCATATAAATTATTGCGATGAAAAAAGTTGTTTTTAATTAAAATATAGCATGTTTTTACTATTCATTAAAATATGAAAGTTATCAGAATAATATGAAAATTTTATCGAAAGTAAATTTTTATATCCTCATTCCAAAGAAGAATTTTATTTTATCAAATTGAACTTATAAACCTATCAAAAACTAGATTTAAAGTGGGTGCGCCATCAAAAGTCGGTAAAACTGCATTTTTTTAAAAATACTTATTTTACCTGAAAATTTTATTTTTTTCACATACCATGTTTTAGAAAATGTGTATGATGAATAATAATGTTATATAAAATTAAAATATAGTTAATAATATTCATAAAGGCTTGTCCATAATAATTTTATAACAATATATCGTTGTTTAGTGAAACCCGGTATTGCGTACTACACAAACTATCGATGAAGGTCGTGATTGCGTGTAACGCAAGCCAAGAATAGTGTTTGCATATAATATAAGATAATACGGCGTTGTGTATAGACCAATCTAATTTTGTTGTAACGTACAACACAAGACATCAATTAAAAGAATATTTTTCATAAAATCTCGAGGTGTTGCATTTCAACATCTCCCATAATGATCTTCCCTTTTATTTTACCTAAAACATTTCTTTATATCCTGGGGAAAAGAAAACATATAAAGGGTGATCTCAAATGCTCAGTAATGGTAATAATTGATAAAATAAAACAAACCATATACATTTGAACTTCAGAACAAGAACATAAAGTTCAAACATCAAAATCTTGAGTTGTGAAATAAATATTGGCAGTACATAAGGCATAGATCATAAAGGAACATTAATCATGATAAAAAATCATGTTAATAAAAAATTTAATTTTGGAAAACCATTAAGCACTTGATATGATTTCCATATTAGCCAAGTAATTATTGCCAAGACCATCTTAGTGGACAAAGTCCCTTACTGAATCGAGTTCACTCCTCATTCCAGTCCTGTATCAGTGAACCGAATTAACATGCCATTCTAGCCATGTCTATCAAATGAGATATAAGTCTTTACCCAATGCATTGGAGGGACATATACGTCCCATCCATCTCATAATGAAATCATTCTTATGTGTGCCACAACATAAACATAAATCATTCATTATAACCCAAAGAATAAAATGGGTTTCATAAACATCATCCCATCATAACATAATCCATATAAAATAAATGGATATCATTTCATCATAAGAAAATTCAAACCATTTAAATCGTAGAGACATTATACTTGAAACATACATATATTAAATATTGTCATCTTATAAGGAAAATGGTTTTGATAAAACACTTGAAATAAATTCTTGAGGAAAATATCCTTTCTTATTCAAAATCATTTTATTTTCACAAAATACCATGCAATTTTAAAAGAAGAGGATTTTGTTGAAAATAGTAATGAAATCCTGTAGTATAAGCTTCATGAAAATAAGGTGTTATGAAACCGTAAAAATCCGTTCATGCATCATAAGTTAAAAACACATTCTCCTCGTACTTTTGTCAGAAAATTCAAAAAGTACCTCATATGGTAAACCAAAGAAAGATTCCTTACATTCCATGTAGTATAAGTCAAAAATGGGTGAAAAGGAATTTAAACATACATGAAAACATTTTTAGAAAATAGGGACATGGATGATAAATGTAACCCCGGTGAATACTTAAGAATAAACAATCTCAAATAAAAATGAGATTGGAAAAGTTATCCCTTACCTTAGGTTCGATATGCTTCATACGTATCTGAACCTCCTGTATAATGATTTAAAAAATTTCATTTACTTATTATAGAATCATATTCATTGGTATGATATCATATATGGTTCACTTATGACTTTATATTACCCGTTCTTATGTAAAATCCATGTTAAAGCAGGGTTTTGGGTAAAATTGTCTAATTTATCGTACGTGTTTGGACTTGTTGTTCTTGATATTATTATTACTTGTATCATGATTTTCATACTTCCAGAATGTAAATCATGATTTATATATCATATATATTCAGTATATATATATAATAGATAGATTAATGAAATGAAATACACCGTTCATGGAGACGGTAGGCCGTACGTACGCATGAACGTTGTTTTCCTTTCCTTATTGACTTGAATGGAAGTAAGTATATGACATATATATATATACATAAATCTATTATCTTAATTATTTCATATATTTCATTATTATTAATTATATATACTTTATAATTATTCTTGAATGGTTAACATGGAGAATGAATCTTATCGTGACGTGGAGACGGTAATCCATACGTACGCACGAGCGATGATATCGTTCCCATAATTATTTATTGGAATTGGAGTGGATGATATAATATCTCAGAGTCATTATGATGTTATAATAACCATATATGGTTATTTTTTACACCATTATACCCATCCAAGTAAGGTGGTGGTGGAAAAATAGATTACACCACGGCGTGGAGACGGTATTCTGTGCGTACGCACGCGCGGTGATTCCGTTTTCCATAGGATGGATAGAAGGTGAAATGGGGTTTTTTTATATTTATGATAACATATCAGTATATTAGTGATACTTATGTTATTACTTCATAATGAAACAACTAAATTAGAATAATTTGAAGAAAAAAGAAACTTGAATGAATCGGTAGAAGAGATTACCTCTTCTTTGACGCACACCTTTTAAGCTTCCACATAAGGCACTAGAGTAAGTCTTTTGAGGTAACCAGAACCTCTATAATGTTTATAGGGATGTGGAGAAGGGAAATGGGCAGGCGTTGGCCGATATTGAAGGCTCAAAATTGTTTAAAGAGAAGAGGGAGGAGGTGCCCTTTTTATAAGGGAGGAGATGGGCACCTTAGGAAAAACATAAAATATTATTTCATAATAAAGTAATATTTGGTTTATAATAGCTCAAAATTGATTTATTTCGAAGCTAAAGTGGGGATGGGTCTAAATACTCTCAACCAATAGGTTTTAGACAAGTTTATGTAACTATTGTGACCTTACCATTTAGATTTAACTTTAAGTTAAATAATTCAACTCTTACTGTGTCTTCTTGTTTTCATACACTATATGGTTAATAAACTTACTATAACAAGACAAACGAACCCCAAGTGGTTCATTATTAATATATAACCTTATATAAGTAATTTTAAAGCACCTTAGATTTTTAGGAATAGAATAACAATTAATAATATAATATTTGTTTCAAAAACTATTTTATGTCAATTTTGACACTATTTGGTAATTGATTTTTTTGAAAATCATAAAAGCATGATTAGTTCGAAAATAGTTAATTGAATCAATAATAACATGTCATATTAACCTAAAAATTATTTTAATTTATAAAAAGTCTCAAATTACATTTATTTGGGTATTTATAACATCAATTATGTTGATATTTCATTAATAAGTTAATTTCTGCATCATCATTGTGTCATAAATAAATTAAATTATTTAATGTCTAAAAATTATAAATAAAATAACATTATGTAGGAAATAATTTTATATTTTTAATGAATATTTATAGTCTAATTTAACTTATGTGTATCCCTATATTAAAAATGTTTTAGTTATTAAACTTTGATTTTAACTATTTTAACTCTTCTTTAAATAAAATAATAATAAATGTCCTAATCTAATCCAAGTGGACCTAAAGGATAATATTTTATTTCTAAGGTTGTTTTTGGTCGAATTAAACTTGTCCCATAGAATTATGACATGTGTTAGGGTAATAATAATATAATTTTTACTTTTAATTACCCTATTTACTTTTAACCGTGGTAAATAAAAGTAAAAAGTTACTATTCACCAAAAATTATTTTTATCTTATTGAACCAAATTTTACACTTTGATATTAACTGTCTCTCATATTTTTGAAATTTCACTCACAAAAGCGGTAAACTTAGGTTTTATGTAAATTTTCAAAATCTCCTAGGAGGTGGGTAATAGACGGTGAAAAGTTCAAGAAAATTTTTATATATTTAAAATTATTATAAAATGATTCCAATGAATTACATTGAACTTATATGTAGGTATTATGTATCATTTTTTACCTTAAATAATTATTTAAATAAAAAGTTGGTTTTTAAATAGTAATAGAGTGTTTTCACTATTCATCAAAAATTGAAATTTTTCAGAAAAATACCAAAAATTCACCCTAGGCTAATTTCGATATTCCAAATCCAAAAATGATGTCCATTTTGAAAGATAAAATTTATAAACTTTCAAAAAGTGTGTATTACTATTCATAACGGATAGTTCATAATAATATTATAATAATGTCTCGTTTAGTGAAACTCTGTATTGTATACTACACACGCTATCGAGGAAGGTCTTGATTGTGTGTAAGGCCAGCCATGTCAGGGCTACGTGTAGGGAAAGCTCCATTTTGTGTTGCGTATAACATAATCAAAACTTATTTCATTTATACATGAAACAAAATCTATACTTAAGGTTGCGTAGAATAATTTCCACAAAACGAACTAGAAATTGTGAGTAACACGAGCCAAGAATAGTGTCGCATATACTGCAAGCTAATACAGTGTTGCATATATTACAAGCTAATCTTGGTGTAGTGTATAATATAATACATCAAAGAAATTAAAAATAATATATCTCATAAAATCTTGGGGTGTTACATTCTGCCCCCCTTAAAATGAATTTCGCCCTCAAAATTCATCAGCATTATAAATTATTTACTACTTGAAAGTTTCATTCGTAAAAACCCACATCGTAAAAGGAATATTAAAACTTAATTTTAAAAAGTAAAGTAAGAAATGTAACGGTTACCCAGATTAACTCATCATTGGGTTTCCACATAGGAGAACATAGGTGGAAATATGGATATGGAAGAAAAATCTAACCATCAAGTTCTGATGGAGAGTGGTAAAGGACATGGCTATGAAAAATCCAACAATCACAAAGCCATAAATTTTTTATGATCTAAGATACCATCTGATTCATCGGATATGAGGACACTAGGAAAAAAATTTTGTTTTTCAAGAATATTTCCCTAAAGTCAAAGAATTTTTGAATTAAAAGAAATACTTACTTGATTTTCGTACAATCTTACTGTTGTTTGTGCCTTGAACAATAACTACATCATCTCTTAAAGAAATGAAGTTGAGTTTGTCTTCTGTGAAGTGTTAGCAGATCATGCCATAGAATGATGGGTCATTCCATCAGTCTTAAACAAAAGGTTATCAAAAGTTATCAAATATACCTAAGTCCATCTATAGTGAGGTTAATCGTATATGATATCCAAAAATGGAATTATACTTCATCTATCATACCTCTTAATAAAATAATACTAGTTTCTACTAACCAGAGACTTCCTGTAGGCCAATGGTAGTTGATAAAGGCATGTCGCACTTCAGTTGTGGGTTCGATTCCCACAGCCTTTTCTGACGCGACGGGTTGTCACCCGTCCTGTAGGTTGTCCTTTTTATAAAACTACATTATTATAACATTCCATCAACAATATCGAAAAAATTTCTAGTCTAAAACAATACTAACTTATGTCCAACATAATCCATTCCAATCATTAGGCTTATCAGAAATACTTATGTCCAAACTCATAGTATAAAGAAAACAATTACTAGAAATGTCATCAGCTGAGCATATGAATACCATCATTTATCCCCCATATATCATACGATATATCTTGTTGGTCAAGTTTCAAACATGTTAATACCTTAATCATGTATTCTATTTAAAAAATTAATACCCATTGAACCTTAGTGAAAACATAAATGCTATCAAAATTTAACACTTTCCACATACCAAAATCCCAGAATTTCTGTATACTCAAACCATGATATAACTTTGTCCTTATATCACTCATGAGATCATTTCATTTTTTTTATTTATCCCGTCATTATGTGTATATCATCTTATTTTATAAAATATTTTAATCACTTTTCATGGTTACCAGTACCATATAATTATTGAAAACCAATACATAGATATTCCAAAAATCCACGATACCATAAATGAGATTCCATGATACTATTTTTGAAATCCCATTACATAAATACTTAATCATTACACAACATCATTGTCATACTCCACATCACAAATAGTGATCTCATGTGACTCCCCTTATCCTTTGTCTTAAGAGGTTGCTCACGTTGATCATCATTAACACTTGGATTAGGGCATTTATTAGCATAATGCCCCATTTCCTTTCACTTGAAGAAGTGAAGTGTTGGCAGTGTGTTATCTATATTTTTTTCTTTATTCACATCATTAGAAACCCTTTTTCCCTTACTTCAACACTCAACTACTCGATGACCTTCTTTTCCACACTTAAAACGTTTTCTAGTCCCTTTAAGAAAATCTCCGCCATGCTTCTTTCCACACATTGAGCATAAAGAAACATTCACCTTATTTTCACCATTCTTCTAAGATTTTTCCTTGACCTCCATATTTCTTTTCCTGTAAAAACCATGAGATAGATATATAACACCAACTTCCAGTTCTACCTTGATATCCCAACACACAATTTCTTCATATCTACTGAAGTCTATTATCATTAATGCCCTTCAAAGACTTGGTTTTAAGCCACTGAAGAATCGATCAACTTTAATTTCTGGATGGATGATAAATCCAGATGCATAACTTGAAAGCCTTGTAAAATTCTCTTCATATATACCAACAGATTCATCATCCTTTTACTTAAGCTCAAGGAACTCCTTCTCCATCATTGTTCGAAGAATACGAGGGAAGTAATTATTGGAAAAAAAGTTCTTGAACTCATTCCATTCCATGGATTCAAATTCATATTGGGGCCTTGTATTCTTAATTAGAGTCCACCACTGGTCTGCTTCACCATATAAACGGTAAATAGCTAAAATGAACTTTTCATTTTCTGAACAATGAAGAATGGAAAATATCTTTTCAATGGTACTGATCCATTGTTCAGCAACAAGTGGATCAGAAGACCCATTGAAAGAAGGTGGGCGTTGCCTCATGAAGGACTCAATAGAATATTGTTCCCTTCTCTGCTCATTTAGAAGTCCATAATGATTCATATATTGTGTATGTAAAGAAATAATATTTTTCACTCCATCTCCCATAACGTTGGTTTGTTCAGGAGGAAAATCATTGCATCATCCATTACATTGATCAACATGGTTCCTTTGGGTTTCATCCATCATCTAAAACCCAAAAAAAAGTGTGAGAGGAAAACCCATGATTGGAAAACAACATAATAAAGTGGGAGTACCATAAATATCTAACATCTTAGGTTTAATTCTAATATCGTTACCATAATTCTAGCACTATAACCTATACTTATACTTAACCTTAGGGACATCCCCAGACATACCATAGAAATCTCTCTAGGGATCTCACTAAAGTTTTTGCATCCTAGTTTCCAAAGGTTAACTAAACCTTTCCTCTGATACCAACTGTAGAGACCCACAGATTGAAGTACATAGAAATTACATTACTTTTGTGGAATACTTAATAATATAACAAAAAACAGACACCAAAGGACAGTAATAGTTTAGTGTCTTCGGAAACAGGGAACATAATCTTCTAATCTTGGTGAAAGATCTTCAACATCTCTCATAAAGATCTTCCCTTTTTTTACCTAAAATATTTCTTTATATCCTGGGGAAAAAACATATAAAGGGTGAGCTCAAATGCTCAGTATGGGTAAGCATGGAGAAAATAAAACAAACCATATACATTTGAACTTCAAAACATGAACATAAAGTTTAAACATGAAAATCATGAGTTATGAAATAAATCTTGGTAGTACATAAGTCATAGATCATAAAGGAACATCAATCATGATAAAATAGCAATGGAATAAAACATTTAATTGTGTAAAACCATTAATCACTTGATATGATTTCTATAGTAGCCATGGCATTGATTCCAAGACCATCTTAGTGGATAATCTCCCTTACTGAATCGAGTTCACTCCTCGTTCCAGTCCGATATCACTAAACCAGATTAACATGCCATTCCATCCATGTCTATCTCATGAGATATAAATATTTACCCAATGCATTGGAGGGAGATATAGGTCCCACCCATATCGTAATGAAATCATTCTTATGTGTGACACAACATAAACATAAATAATTCATCACAACCCAAAGAATAAAATGGGTTTCATAAACATCATCCCATCATAACATAATACATATAAAACAAATGGATATCATTTCATCATAAGAGAAGTCAAACCTTGTAAATAATAGATACATTATACTTGTAATATTCACATATTAAATAATGTCATCTTAGATGGAAAATGGTTTTGATAAAATACTTGAAATAAATTCTTGAGGAAAATATCCTTTATTATTCAAAATCATTTTATTTTCACAAAATGCCTTGAAATATTAAAAGAGGAGGATTTTTTGAAAATATTAATGAAATCTTGTAGAGTAAGCTTCATTTAAATAAGGTGTTATGAAATCATAAAAATCCATTCATGCCGTATAAGTTAAAAAACATTCTCCTCGTACTTTTGTCAGAAAAGTCAAAAGGTACCTCGTATGGTAACCAAATGAAATATTCCTTACATGCCATGTAGTAAAAGTAACAAATGGGTGAAAAGGACTTCAAAAATACATGAATCCATTTTTATAAAATAGGTACATGGATGATAAATGTAACCCCAGTAAATACTTACGAATAAACAATCTCAGATAAAAATGAGATTGGAAAAGTTATCCCTTACCGTAGGTCTGATATGCTTCATACGTATCGAACCTCCTGTATAATGATTTAAATAATGTCATTTACTTATTACAGAATCATATTCATTGTTATTATATCATATATTGTTCACTTATGACTTTATATTACCCGTTCTTTTGTAAATTCCATGTTAAAGCAGCGTTTGGGGTAAAATCGATTAATTTATATTACGTGTTTGGACTTGTTATTATTGATATTATTATTACTTATATCATGATTTAATTACATAAAAAATGTAAATAAAGATTTATATATCATATATATTCAGTATATATATATATATATAATATAGATGAAAGAAATGAAATACACCGTTCAAGGAGACGGTAGGTCGTACGTACGCATGAACGTTGTTTTCCTTTCCTTATTGACTTGAATGGAAGTAAGTAGATGACATATATATATATACATAAATACATTAGCTTCATTATTTCATATATTTCATTTTTATTCATTATATATACCTTATAATCATTCTTGAATTGTTAACATGGAGAATGAATCTCATCGCTTTGTGGAGACGGTAATCCGTACGTACGCACAAGCGATGATATCATTCCCATAATTATTGAATGGAATTGGAGTGGATGATATAATATATCAGAATTATTATGTTGTTATAATAACCATATATAGTAATTCTTTACACCATTATACCCATCCAAGTAAGGTGGTGGTGGAAAAACAGATTACACCACGGTGTGGAGACGGTATTATGTACGTACGCACGCATGGTGATTTCATTTTCCGTAGGGTGGATAGAAGGTGAAATGGGGTTGTTTCATATTTATAATAACATATAATTATATTTTTGATACTTATGTTATTACTTTATAATGAAACAACTAAAGAATAATATTTTCAAGTAGAAGGAAACTTGAAAGAATCGGTAGAAGAGATTACCTCTTCTTCGACACACCCCTTTTAAGATTCCACTTAAGGCAGTAGAGTTGGTCTTTTGAGGAGACCAAAACCTCTATAATTTTTATAGGGAAGTTGATAAGGTAAATGGGCAGGGGTTGGCCGATCTTGAAGTCTCAAAATTTTGTAAAGAGAAGAGGGAGGAGGTTCCCTTTTTATAAGGAAGGAGAGGGGCACCTTTGGAAAAACATAAAATATTATTTTATAATAAAGTCATATTTGGTATATAATAGCTCAAAATTGATTTATTTCGAAGCTAAAGTGGAGATGGGTCGGAATCCTCTCAACCAATAGGTTTTAGACAAGTTTAGGTTACTATTGTAACCTTATCATTTAGATTTAACTCTAAGTTAAATAATTTAACTTTTACCATGTCTTCTTGTTTTCTTACACAATATGGTTAATAAACTTATTATAACAAGAAAAAAGAACCCCCCAAGTTTCTCATTATTAATATATAACCTTATATAAGTCCTTTAACTGAACCTTATATTTTTAGGAATATAATAACAAATAATAACATAATATTTGTTTTAAAAACTATTTTATATCAATTTTGACACTATTTGGTAATTGAT
Source organism: Viscum album (assembly GCA_963277665.1). Taxonomy (NCBI): domain Eukaryota; kingdom Viridiplantae; phylum Streptophyta; class Magnoliopsida; order Santalales; family Viscaceae; genus Viscum; species Viscum album. Next base: position 224,384,161 of record OY728131.1, on the reverse strand, counting down.
TTTAGTGAAAATCCTAAAAACATGATTAGTTCAAAGAAAGTTAATTTAATCAATACTAATATGTCATATTAACTTAAACAATTAGTTTAATTTATAAAAAGTCTCAAATTACATTTATTTGGGTATTTATAACATCAATTATGTTAATATTTCATTAATAAGTTAATTACTACATCATCATTGTGTCATTAATAAATTAAATTTTTTAATTTCTAAAAATTATAAATAAAATTTTATTAATTAGGAAATATTTTTATCTTTTTAATGAATATTTATAGTCGAATTGATCTTATGAATAACCCTATATTAAAAATGTCTTAGTTATTAAATATTGATTTTAACTATTTTAACTCTTCTTTAAATAAAATAATAATAAATGTCATAATCTTATCCAAGGGGACATAAATGATAATATTTTATTTCTAAGGTTGTTTTAGGTCAAATTAAACATATCTAATAGAATTAGGACATGTGTTACAGTAATAATAATATCATTTTTACCCTTAATTACCCTATTTACTTTTAATCGTGGTAAATACAAGTAAAAAGTTATTATTCACCAAAAATTATTTTTATTTTATTGAATCACATTTTACTACTTCATATTAACCGTGCCTATCAGATATTCGAAATTCCACTCACAGAAGCGGTAAAATTATGTTTTATATAAATTTTCAAATTCTCCTTGGAGGTGGGTAAAAGACGGTGAAAAGTTCAATAAAATTTTTATATATCTAAAATTATTATAAAATGACTCCAATTAGTTAAATTGAACATATATAGGTATTATGTATCAATTTTTACCTTAAATAAAGTTAAATAAATTAAATAATTATTTAAATAAAAAGTATGTTTTTAAATAGTAACCTAGTGTTTTCACTATTCATCAAAAATTGAAGGTTTTTAGAAAAATACCAAAAATTCACCCAAAGCTAATTTTGATATTCGGAATCCAAAAATGAAGTCCATTTTGAAAGATAAAATTTATAAAATTTAAAAAATGAGTATTACTATTCATAATGGCTAGTTCATATTAATATTATAATAATATCTCGTTTAGTGAAACTCGGTATTGTGTACTACACATGCTATCGAGGAAGGTATTGATTGCTTGTAATTCAAGCCAAGTCAAGGCTGCGTGTAGTGAAATCTCCATTTGGTGTTGCATATAACTTAATCAAAACTTATTTCATTTATACATTAAACAAAATCTTTACTTAATGTTGCGTAGAATAATTTCCACAAAACGAACAAGAAATTGTGAGTAACACGAGACAAGAATAATGTGGCATATACTACATGCTAATACGGTGTTGCGTATAGTACATGCTAATATTGGTGTAGTGTATAATTGAAGACGTCAAAAAATTAAAAATAATATATCTCATAAAATCTCAGAGTGTTACACACAACCATGACAAGATCACTAATTTACTACATTAAAAAGTGAAACACAGTTCTCCTAATAAACATTATCCTCTCATTTATCCTCCTTTCATTGTATTCTTATAAAAAATGTATTGATAAGAAATAAACAGTTAGTGGTGTGTAACTACTTTCATAGATTTTATAAACATCTTTTGAATCAGACACTTAGAATTTCCCTATTTATTGTTTTAAACATTCCAAAACCAATGCCTAAAAAATATATTTTTTATCCAGTTTATTTATAAAAAATATTTTATTGGAGTTATATTTATCTTCTCTATCCCTTGTTCTTCAGATCTAGAATTCTTCATGAAAAAATGTGTTTAATTTTTTATGTTCAAAACACAACCATACATCAATTTTTTACAACATTAACTTGATCCCTAGGATCTTGATCCATCATATCACATCCTTTGATTTCATTCCATGATTTATATTCTTTTATGGTGACCTTATTTATTTTTATTATATATAAAATAGCGTATAATACGTGATTTGAGAATCCAAAAATCTATGAGCAATTGAAATCTACCATGGAACCTTTATTGTTCCATTAAAAAGTGATATAAACTCTAGGAATGGATAGTTAGAAACAATATTTATTTTCAATAAAAAAATATTTACCCTTAATGATGTAACAATCATGTTACAATTTGATTGAACATTGAACAAGTCTTTTTGTGAGGCTAGTTCTCTAAAAAACAAAAAAAAAACCAATAATGAACCTCCATTACAGTATGAACACATAATTATAGAGAATGAACATTCATATATACGAACCTTGTAGAATTATAAATGATGTTTTGGAACAAAACTCACTGACCATCCACTTCCAAAGACTACGAATTCTAAGAGAGCAGGAAACATAAAATAATAGATGACTTAAAGGAGGATTTTAGCTGATTTATTATATGTATTTGTGAAAAAACAAAAATGATAAACATCTTAACTGAAAAAACATATAATATATTATATTTGATTTGGAATATGTTATAATGGATGAATATTTTAAAAGAAACTTAGTGAGTCATTTGATTGATTAGTTGTTACTTGTGTTTGTTTATTCATCAAAAGGAAATTATTTTTGGGATATTTATTTTTTATGAAAAAACAATTTTTAAAAAAACTGCAGTGACGTGTGGTGTAAGTAAATTGGATTCATATTTTTTTGTTTTAAGGAAAAATTTTAGGGAAGGGGTTTTGAAATAATATTTTGAAATGGGTCTTGAAAATAGAAATAGTTTTGAATGCAATGATTGGATTCCCATAGGATTTTAAAAATATAACTTTTGGTTATAACCCTTGGATTCCATGAGATTTTTTAATGAATTCAAAAGATTTTTTATATATTTATTTGAGATTGTTTTGAGTGAGAAACATTTTCCTTTATAGATCGATTCCTCTTAGAATTGAGTGGTTCATTGGAATGTCATCGGTGTTTGAATTATATATTTAGTCGGTATATTGTGGTTTATTCAGATGATTTTTGGGTGTCATTATAGATGAATTTTTTACTGAGTTAAAGTGTGTGTTTACCGATTTAGGGTTAGTGATTTTATGGATTAAATAACATGTGATGTGAATCATTAAGAAAATCCTACAACGGGGGTCTTTATTAGGTGAAATTGTACTTTATATGTTTTTTATGGTGTAGATAACTATAAACAAATAGATATAAAAGTTGTCATATTTTTGTGGTTAAAATGGTTTTTTGTGATATATATCAATTTTTTGGTGAGGTTGAAGATTGGGGTGCATGAGAAGTTAGAATTAGAGCTCGAGAGTATATATAATTAAAAGAATATAATTCAATGCTAGTGATGTGATAAAGGCCATAGGTAAAGGTATGTGAATCTTGGGTTATGGGTAGCTTGGAATTCGGGGTTTAATTAAGAGGTGTTTAGATTCTTATAGTAGAAATGAGATTAGTAATTGGAAATTGAAAATGAATGGGAAAAAATTAAATGAAGACCACTGACATTCAATATTAATTATTTACAAACAAAAGTGATTTATCATGGATGAGAAGAGTCAGGGGGTTGTGTTTGTAACAGACTACCGATTTTATTATTAGTGAACTAAAATATAGTCCATACATTAGTCAGTATCTTAGATGAGGGAAGTTGAATTTTTAATCTAGATTGATGGAAAGCTTTTAGACTCATGTTTGGGATATATTTTATGATGTTTTAGAGGTTTAATTTCTCTGTTAAGGTACCCTAAGTTAGTTCATGGGTGTCGGTGGATAAAACGATAATGAATGAAAATGTCACACCACAACATGAGGTGTTTCCATATAGTAGGGTGATACATTAGATTATGATTCTAGAGTTTTAGGAGATCAAACAAAATCATGAGGAACATATCCATGATACCCTTATATGGGATTTTGTTTTGAGGATATTTCATGATGTATTAAGATGGATGGGTTGTGAATCCCTAAAAATTGTATGAAATTTGATTATGCAGTTAAGAGAGGGTTTATGAAAAAATTATTTGTATTTTTCAATGAATCCATAGCCGCAACCTAATCAACGGGGGACTAACACTGTATTACATGATTATATTTTTGTGTTCTACCTTAGGGAGGGATGATACACCACATTCTTTTTATTTTGACCATAATATATCCACAAGAGTGGTGACTTTCACTATGAATGACATGAATCTTGAAAAAATAACCTCTATACTCTTTTTTTTAATGTTTCAAATTTTTAAATTTTGGGGGATTAAATCTAGAACCCCCTTGGGATCTAATTCTTTTAGTTTTTTAGATGATGAGAGATTCCCCTCAGTGGATGTCCCTATCATCTACTTTTCCTCCACAAAATCTAGTTTGTTTATGAGGGTTTATTCTTGTCGATTTGAACTACAATATCTCCCTACCTCCATGAATATCCTCAGTTTCATACTTAAGGTCCTCCTCTATTTCTCCAGAAATAGGGTTTAAGAGATATTATTACACTTCAGCATGGTTCAATAACCATTCATCTTCGGTATTTGGCATGATATTTATAGAGGAGGATCCAAAAAAAGTTATTTATGAAATGATTCATCATTTAACATTAGCATTTTGTCTGTATCAAGTGTACACCACACCCCATTTTTTTGTGAATTTGGCTTCACTATGAGGCCCAATGGTCATGTTATCAGTGGAGGTTGGTATACTATGGTTTTATTATTTATATAGATGATTGAGTCTAGTGACCTTTAAATTATAGAGTGTGATCTTAATTGCATAAATTTTTTTACCAAGATCCATTCTTATTATAATCATTTAGATGACTTTATGAGATGTTTTCAGGTCACCCAATATATTGAAATGGGATAATGACTACGTAATTTTAGAGACTCGGTTTTTTCCTAAAAATATTTTTTAAATATTTATAAATATTATTCTAGAGCTAGGAGTTGCGACAGCGTGCAATTTGGAGGCCCAATGTGCCCACAATTAATTTTATAAAAATATTAAATATGTTTTATAATATTCATTCACATTTAATTAAAGAAAATTGTATAAATCTTAAATGGTTGATCATATCATAAATCCAAGTCCATGGTTGTGTCCGAAATTCAGTGTTTAACCTAGTCGTGACGTAAAATATTTTGGCATAGGAAATTTTGACCCCTCACTCAACGGTGGTATGTTAAATTGACGTATTAAATTATTAATTTATTAATTTAATAGCTCAAAACTAAATAACACATGGAAGGTGAATTAGATGACAAATATGAGGCCATAATTATGTTCTGATCAGGGGTCTTACCCTAGGAAGGTTATATCCTTTGTTGGCGTCTGGAGATAGTTTTATGTCCCATTGTGGATGTGAAAATAAATAATTAAATAATTATTTATTTAATTATTTTATTTATATATTGACCTAATTGAAGGTTATAAATTTTCATTTTATATAATTCTCTCAAAATTTTGTTTTTTCAATGATGAAAAACATCTCCCCACATATCCTTCCAATTGACAGATGATGATTGAAGAACGATGATAGACCCCACGGTCTAGGCAGATCAAAGCACAGTAGATCTGCCTCCATCATCGACGAACACGTTCTACGTCAACAAAGAGAGATCCAATCCAATTATGACTCATTCTTGGTGTCCTTACACCCTGAATTAAATGTTGATCATGTTGTCAATTTTTTGTTCAACATGTGACCCTTGACATAAAACTCTGTATGAGCCCAAGTACTAATTTACTAATGTTTTTCAATTGTTCCAACACCACTACCCCATTATCGATCACCGAACAAGATTTCTTGTCTGGTGATGAATAAAAATCATTTATTATAGTGCATCTACCCCGTTCTTCTTCATGATTTTCCCTATCACATCCCCGTGGATCATGGTTCGACAATTTTTGGGAACTCGAGTTCTATTAGGAGCCTAGATTTGGGGAGGATTCGCAAAATGTTGATGGAATCACAAGCGAAGAATAGATCTTGGATCATTGTGATGAAAGGAATGACAATCTAAAAATTCTCATCAAATCATTGAGAATCGGAGGTGCAGTGGCTCACTGATGTTTTAGAAGCTTCTTACGATCTGACGAAGAGTGGGGCAGCGTAGGGAAGCAGACCAGCACGGTCGAGGTAGTAGGAGGAGACTCCGGTGAGTGGTAGGCAGTGGCTTATGGGAGAGAGAAGCACTGCAACAACTGGGAAAAGTGGTTCGATGTAGTTGAGAAGGGTGGGGTGGCCTGAGTGAGAGTGGAATGATGAGTCTGAGGTGATCAAGTGGTCGGGGGCGGTCCAGTGACAGCACCATGGGACGATGGTCAGCGGTCCGTAGAGCAACAATGGCAGAGGCAGACAGCTCGGGCAAGGAGGCCATAGGGAGTCAGCTGGGTGAATAGGGAAGAATCACCGTGTGGATACCAGGTGGGCAGGGGAAACCCTTGGAGAATAAAAAAAACAAAAAATATAAAATTTTATTATTATTATTATTATTATTATTAATTATTTTAACTCCAGTAACTCACCCGTGCGGCGTATGTTTGATGAGTGGTCAGTATCGGTGTAACACCATTTACAATGAGGTCATTTTAAGACTAATTCATATAATTTACTCCAACTTGTGGCTTGTTCTTACAAAATTCTTGATAAAATAATAGATTTAGTAGTTTTGTTAAATCATTGGTCTGTCATAACTCTCGTGTGCGACGTTTGATGGATGTGACATCAGCTGGAGTACATCCTTGATATTGGTACAAACATTCTGATTCCAATATTGAATGTATTTTTTTTATTCTGAGGATTGGTTCCCCAAAATGATAAAAAAATTATAATGATATACTATTATTATTATAACATTTAACTCCCCATAACTCATGCGCGCAACGTCTGATTGACTTGTCGTCAGCGAAAACATAACCCTGTCATTAAGACATTCGATTCAAGACTAATGTTTGAAAATGAATTATGGATCAAGACTTGTGTGCATGAAACAACTAATATTATTACTGCTATTATTATTATTTTGAAAATCTTACATTATTCATAACTCTTCCATACGACATCGGATTGGCGATCTATCCTTAGTGTTGTGATACTGACATTGAGCAGGGATTTTAAAGTCAAATTTATGTTGTTTAAACCAATGATGAGGTGTGGGCCCCACTTAATTTGGTTCACACATGGTGTAGTGAAATGAAACATTTTCACTAGGTATTTGTTTTGGGTGAATGGATAGTCCACATATTGTCTCTTTCTGTGAAGATCGCAATGGTGCAATCCATATAATTAATTTTAGGACCACAGTGTGGGCTTAATGGGATACCATATGAGGAAAATGTGGATACTTACATCATTTCAATCGTGTCTCCTTTAGGGAGGAAATGAGTAGTCGATCATATGTGTTTCTCTATAAGGTTCACAATGGAGTGATCCATATGGATGTGCGGAGCCTTATTCATGGTCTCATTATATGTGGGACATGAAAGGAATATCATTAGAAGAACCTTATCATGTGTTTGAAGAGAACTCATATAATAGTTCAACATCTACTATTTTGATAGTGGAGAAACTGTATGAAATAATGAGATACAAAATGTTCTGGGTGAGACACATTTCTAGGGTGACACCAGATGACTACAAAAGAGTTCCTCATGTTTACTGAGAGGTTCCATCCTGTAAAAATGGATAGGGGAGTTCCTCATTGACTTTTGATTAGATCCCTCCTACCATGCAGGGAATGGGTCCTCGATGACTCTAGATTGGAACCTTCTAGGTGGGCTAGGCATGGGTCCTTGATGACCCTTGAGTGGAACCCTCCAATTAGGATGGGCATGGGTCCTCAATCCTTTTTTTGAGTGGAATGTTCCAACAGGGCTGGGTATGGGACTTCAATGACAGTAGAGTCGAACCATCCAGTCAGCTGGGAATGGGTCCTCATCATTGAGAATACCTCTTTACTATGGATCAGTGATTAGAAATACTTTGACTTACCTGTTGACCCACAAGAAATTTGGTTGCTTTTCCCACCTAGACATGTTCTCAATAAGTGTTCGAAAACCACGTGGATGAGTCAATTCCACCAAAAGAGGATAGTATCATGGTGTGGTGACTTGATCCCCTATAACTTGTAACTCCTGGGTAGATGTTGAGGTGTTATTCATTGGATATGGTTTTACATGGAACTATTGGATACTCACTTTCATAGGTTGAGATATGAGATGGATATCCCCTTACTCTCTCATCAAGTCTTCTTTGACTAAGAATGTATATATATACATATATCCTATTTCGGTACCCATTCCTCGGGTTCTCGCTACTCTCCTTCCAGGATAGGTGAAGACTTGCAGGGTATGCCACCTATTTTCTTGTCTCGCTTCTCGGGGTTGTACAAGTCTACTCTCCTACTATAGGTAGTGAAGACTAGAAAAGATGTTCATCTTCTCACTGTTTCATGAACCTTTCGCCTAGATGAGCTTTCATCACTCTCTTGTTGGATTGAACTTCACCTCTTTTACTATACCTTGTCTTATCTACTGCATTCCTTTTTAGAATATCTCTTAGAGCTCCCCCATTTCTTATTTTGGGGTGTCCAACTGAGTATTTTTTTAATCACCCCTATATACGATTTTCCACCATGTGTCATTTATTATGAATATGATGGATAGGTTGATTGTGACATCAAAGGAGCATAATGATACATGTTCTTTGATTGTGTATGGTGGTTGTGACATGGGATCCAAGAGTGGGGATCTATCAGATTTTTCATTTTTCTAATTACTCCCAGGTTTTGGAACTTTTCTAGTTGGGAAATATTTTTTGCCTTTTTTGAATTCTTTTTACTCTTCCATACTTATATTGTTTACTGGTTTATGCAGGTTTGGTTTATTTTTAGTAGTGTTGCATCATTTATTACATTAACTATTCATTTTCTTCATTGAGTTGGAAGTGTGTGTGTGTGTGTGTACACGTTTTTAGGAAAAGGCCTCCTCGAGTTTTTTGAGCCTTCAGCTCTAGTCGCTAGCCCCTGACCTATGGAGATGGTCATGGGGTAGTTGTGACTCTAGATCGACATGGTTCATGTCGTGAAAATCTGAAAATAGAGGTGGTTCTACCCTTTGCTTGTTGATTGGATGTTTCCCCAAAAAATAATTTCTTGGGTTTAGGGAAACATTTTCGAAGTGTCTCTTGTGTTGATTTTAGGATAGGTGGTCCTGTGATGGTATGGGCGGAAGATGTATCCATTTACCAGGACCCTGATTACCCCCTTGTCGACTCAAAACCCCGACACTTGTTGTAGGGAAGAATGGTACATGCATCATATAGGGTTGATTCATTGAATGTCCTTCTTGATTCAGCTCCCCATAATTTTTTGATATATATATATATAAATATATATGCAGGTATTTATGTATGTATGTATGTTTTCTCATATGATTTTTGTACTCCTCGATAACATTCTTAATATCTCTGCGATGAACTCTATCCCAGATATTTTCTCCAGTTCATGATGATGATCATGTGAGCGATGAGGTCTCATTTCATAATCCATCATGTGACCCCTTCCTCTAGGTGTTCAGGTATCAACACCCCCATCCGTTGAGAAGAATAAATCACTAGTGGATTCAGTTGAGGACCTGAAAAGATTTATCACACTTCATGAGGTCCACAGACATAGACTGTTGAGGTTTTGCGGTGATCCGCACCCTCAGGAAGAAGTGGTTTGGTTAGATTAAGTGGTTTTCCTCTTCAGACATGAACCGACATCGGAAGATCATATAGTGACTTTGAAATCCAGCCCTATCCATGGAGTATATGGGCATCAGTGGATCTTGGTTACTCAGATACTCGATGAGTCGACACTCTCATGGGATGACTTCCAACTGTTGTTTATTGAGGTATACTACCCCTTCTTTCACTCCAATCAAATATAAGAACATTGCAGTTTCAGTAGGGTGGGATGGTAGTGGTAGTGTACATGAATAGGTTCACATACCTTACATCCTACACTCTATACATGATCTAGTATAGATACTTATGAGCATAGAAGATTGAGTAGGGACTCCATTAGGAGATTTTTTCTATCAAAGTACCCTTTTTCATCCCCACCTATGTCGGGGTGCTGGAGCAGGAACATGTGGCAGAGAGAATCCTATCATACCATACAGCTGGTTGTGGTAATGAGCACAATAGAGATGATATGTCTATAATATCTAATAGATGTCAGTCGATAAGATCTCAATGTAGAGGGACTACCCATAATTTGTCTCAAGAACATTGTCATATGGGGATGAGGTAGTTTAGAGCATAAGGATAGCCTAGGGAGTGATGGGGTTATTCTTGTAATGGGAGAGGTCACATAGAATGTGACTTCCCAACCAGACATACTGGGAACACCAGGTAGGAAACTAGAGGAACACAACGGAAGAGAAAGTGTCGTGATCAGGGTGGTGTCCATAGAGGTGGTGCTGGTAGAGGTGCACGAGAACCTAGGGGTGGGGGATGACATTGTGAGGTATTTCCACCACCATTAGGCAGCACACGTTAGGATCAATAAGCTAGTAGATAGGTATATAGACAACCAAATGATTTGGATGTAAACAATCCTGTATAGTGTGAGATGATAAGATGTATTCCATGAATCCATTATACTTTTTGTAGTATAAATTATAATGAACTGTGAGAGGTACTCTTTTCTCCCAGCTCTTTGATGGATGTTTTTTCGGGGTGATGTGAGGCATCAATGTAACTCTCTCTCATTGTTGTTTTATATAGATAAAAATTCACAAGGATGGAGGTTACCTACCCCACTGATACATGTTTTTGATGTGAGAAATCCTTGACGGTGAGTAAGTGCCGTCCTAAGTGGATAGTATTGAGGTGTGGTGGAAGAGTCCCTATAAAATGTTAGTTCAGGGAGATGTCTTGCGATTGTGTGTCTGAGTAGGTCCTGTAATTCCCAGTGGAGTTTTCTTCCTCACCAATTTTTTTTTGTAGGTCCACTAGCTAATGTGGTAGAGGGCATGTTTTTGGGGCTACACTTCATCCAATACGGACAAAGACAGACGAGGTATGCCACGTGCTTTCCATGTTTAGCCTATTGCGGTTGGATGAGTTTACACACATGACCAATTCATTTGTACCTTTCATGCTCAACATAAAATCTTGACACTTCAATTATCATTTAAAGGCCTAGGTGATGGATACCCCATGAATGTAATTACTTGAATCACTATCTGGTTCCTATAGTAGTAGTCTTCGCAATAAGAATGTCGAGAAACTACCTTCTGGAATTGTGTTTTGTCATTTAATTAGACCAACATTGTCTCACATATCATTTCACTTATGGACACATGAACCTGAGACTACAAATTTGATTGGAAATTCATGCCAGTCTATGAATTTGAAATATTATATACTTTAAAAGCATGCAACATTATAGCAGATTCCCTATGTGGGAAGTCCCAGGCTAGCCTAGTGAGGTGTGGTTTAGAGTAGTTAACTTCCCTACTACTGACCCTAGTGAAGCATGAGGGTTTAGTTTTATTCAATTTATTGTGTAAACTCCTTCTCTTATTGAGCATGTAAGAGGTTCTCGGTTGTGATGCATCGACTATGAAACCCTTCATGACCTGATATCATTGGGTGTTTCACCATGTGGATATTCTAAAGGATGGAATCATGAGACCATCTTCCAGGGACTAACAGTGATTTCATTCATGATATGGGATGTGGATTTTCTTCATGGGAGGCAAACTATCCTCTGAGTTTCTTTGGGTCTTTCTAGACCGTACAATGAGATAGAGAAGATGCCTACCACCGTCCCTACCCCTAATAGCTATAGTGGATGCACGCAATCTTCCACGTGTCACGGTTGAGAAGACACGTGAATTTTTTGTTTCAAATCATCTATATGAGAACACCTTATAAGGAAAGACCATACATTTGGTTCACATGTTGTGGCAGTACAGAAACGTGAAGGTTTTCCTTGGAGAGGGAGATCTAAGTTTGAGATCAATATCCCAATTTGTTAGATTAATTTTTCTTTTTGAGGATGAAAATATTGAGGGAGGAGATTACATAGAGGCTAATTTTTCGACTAATAGGAATTTTAAATATTTCTAAATATTATTCTAAAGCTAGGAGTTGAGAGGATATCGATTTTAAGACCTGGTGTTCCTAGAATTATTTTTATAAACATTTTAAACATTTTTTATATTACGCGCTCATAGTTAATGAAATAAAACTAGATAACTCTTAAACTATTTATCGGAATAGATATATGAGGCCATGGTTGGGTCCAGAATGTGTTGTTTACCCTAAGCGCGATATAAAAAGAGTCGGTGTGGGGACTTTTGGACCCCTCTTCCATTGGTGGGATAATAAATAGATGAATTAAATTATTAATTTATTAATTTAATAGATCAAACATAAATAACTCATGTATGGGTACTTGAATGAGGAATCTGAAGCCAATGTTAAGTTCAGAACCTGGGTTTTACCATATGAAGGGTATAACCTTTGTCGGCATTGGGAGATCAACTTATGTGCCTTTGTGGTTGAGTAATTGAATAATTAAATGAATATTTATTTAATTATTTGATTTATATGCTGACCTAATTGACGGTTATAAATTATCATTTTATATAATTATACCATAATTCTATTATTTAAATAATGTAAATACTCTCATCTTCTCTGATTCACATTGATGAAATAAGAATGAAGAATGATGACGAACCCCTAGATCTAGACAGATCAAACCACATCAGATCCTTCTCCCTCATCAACGAACACATTCAACATGAACAAGAAGTGATCAAATCCATGTATGAATCATTATTGGTGGTATTACACCCTGAATTAAAAGTTTACCATGTTGTTAATTTTTTATTCAACATGCACCCCAAGACTTCCAACTCTTCATGAGCCCATGTACCAATTTACGATTGATTATGAATTATTTCCACACTGATACCATGTTATCGATCCCCATCCACAAATGCTTGGCCGATGATGAATAAAAAACATTGTTTATGGTTCCTTTACCCCTTACTTCTTCCCATTTCCACACTGATACCCGAGCTCGATCGAGTGCCAGGATTCGAGGTCGATTCGCGGAATCATGAAAAAATCACGAGTAGAGCATAGATATGGGATCGTTAAGATAAAAGGATGGAGTATCTAATGGTTTGTAGGTGCGGTGGATCGCTAAAGGTGCAGTGAATTTGTGCGGTCCGATGATGGGCATTGTGGCAAGAACGCTGCCTGGCACGGTCGAGGCAGCAGGGGGGGGGGGGGGGGGACTCCGGCGAGTAGCAGGAGGTAGCTTCTAGGTGATCACGACAATGTATCATCCGTGACTGGTGGTCCAACAGTGCTAGTCAGGGTGACGAAGCCCGAGAAGATGCGGAACGGCAAGTCCATGGTGAGCAGGGTGGCGGGGGCGGTCTGGCGGGAGCAATAGGGGGGTGATGGTCGTCGGTCCATTTTGCAGTGGTGGAGGAAACATGCGGCCAGGGCGAGGAGGACGGAGGGCGGAAGCTAGGTGCGTAGGTGGAGACACCGCGTGGTAACTAGGGTGAAACCCTAGGAGAAGAAAAAAAAATTATTATTATTATTATTTTGAACTCAAGTAACTCCCTCATGTGGAATTCGTTTGACACGCTGTACATCGAGGTTTAACCCCATTTTCAATGCAGAAATTTTAAGACTGCACCACATGTCAGGAATTCAAATTTATTTAGATAATTCCAACTGACTATGCTACATAGTCAGGAATTCTCTTTTGACAACTTCAACCACATTGAGATTCTCACATTTCTTCTTTCAATTCTGAACACTATTTCATTTCCCACAATTTTACTTCTATTATTCCATCTATTTTCTCAATTTTGGGTACTTATCCTCACATATTAGTCATATATATCCTATCATTATGACCTTCATGAACATATATACAAAAAACATCTTCTAAACATCCAAAACATTTTTGGTTGAATAGATTTTTTGCGGATTTGGTCATAAGATGGTTTCTTTGATAACCCACACTCATTTTCTCACCATAAATCCATATTAGATCAAGAATAATCACTATAAAAGACATATAATTACACTAATAGTATAATTTATGTCTATATGTCCCATAATACAAGAAAAAACCTATAAAATTGGATCTTTTATTATTATTTTCAAAATATCATTGCTTTCTAATAATTGAACCTTATAAATCCTTGGGGTCAATGATATACATAGCATGTTCTCCACTTACTTCGATGTGGAACAAATAATATTAGTTTTATTATGAGTAAAACCATATAATTTCTTCTAACTCATGACCAATTAACAATAGTAGATCTAATTTAAAACTGATAAAATGCAGATTTACCTTGTTTCCTTGGATGATTATTTTTACTATCCTTTGAAGATTCATATTTATCCTAAACTTTCATGTTTAGTTATAAGTACCCGACCTTAAACAACATATAATCTTTAATTACATTAATAATTCACATTGAGGATCTCTTCAGGTTTAGAGTTTTAGAGAATTAGGCCAAAACTATTACATTACATATCAAATATTACAAAGTAGACACTTCTACTATGTATCCATTTTTTACAAAAAATAAATACTCTTAAAAAAAGATTCATGTCTACTTCCATGTTATAGATACCATGACTTTTCCATGATTCCATCACTAACCCTATTCATCTTTATGTCCTGTGAAAAACATATCGAAAAAAACTCTGGATGAGCATAAAACCACTACTGGAAATGGGGTCTATCCCCACGCACCTATTCCCACGGTTCTTTAAACCGTGGGGATAGTATGTTTTTTTGCTGTTTATACCCACGGTTTTATTAAAACCGTGGGTATTAATTTTTTTTTTCGAGCCCTTGTATCGGGCTCCTCCTCAATCTCTCCTCAAATCCGCGACGCATCGAGCTCTACCCTACCTCCCCAAGCCGCGACGCCGCTCCCCGACCACTGACTCCCGACCCTCCCCTCTCCTCTCCGACTCCCCTCCCCGGCCTCCGACTCCCCTCCCCGGCCTCCAACCCCGGGCTCCGACTCCCGGCTCCGCCTCCCGGCTCCCGACTCGCGGCTCCCGACTCGCGGCTCCCGACTCGCGGCTCCCGACTCGCAGCTCCCGATTCGCGGCTCCCGGCTCCCGACTCCCGGCTCCCGACTCCCGGCTCGGCCTCCCGGCTCACGACCTGGACCTCCCGGCCTTCTCAGTAGTGATTTTTTTTATGCTGGAGTCCCAGATTTCCTGGTAATTTCTTAGTCTTGGTTGATTTCCCATAATTTCATCATATTACCTCTTGATAATCAATTAGTGTTGTAGTCAAAGGTAGCAGTTGATGCATTCATAGGTTAATGGAGTGATTTGATTCTAAATTTTTTTAAGCAATTTCATTTTTTTATGATGGAATACTAAAAGATGAATGATATAAATATCCTGATTATCAAACCCAGTGAGAATATTTCCCCAAATTAATTTAGCATTGATAATCCTAAGATGCACTATTTTGGCCTTAAAATAGTATATATGAAGGTATGTACATACACATGTTGAGCAGTTCCGGGTGGTTGTTTATAAATCTATCAAGTTTCAGGTGTTGGCTTGGTTCCTCTTTGAGGCAATTCCTCAAATTTATTAATGCATTAATTAGTTTCTTACTACACTTTTTCTTTGTTTTTAGTTAATGCAGTGAATACATTAGATTAAATTCCCCTTAATCTTGAATTTAGTATGTTTCATGATTTAAGAGTTAAAGGTAATAAATGATTGTTTCATAAGAAATATCATGTTTATATATTAAAACCCCTCCAACGGAGGTGCGCTGTCTTCAAGTTAAAAAACAATTATTAGACTTTTAGGATTTATTGTCTTGTTGTACTGATATTTCTTTATGAATTGATGTTATGTTTGAATTATGTCATATATGACCCCTAATGGAATTAAAAAAACTAAGTTTTCCTTTTTAAATGATTAAATAACCAAGGAACCGTTTAAGTTCTTTGACCGGTTTTTATATTGGAATTACCCATGTAGAATTGTTTCCCATAATTTTCATTTTAGTATATTGACATGTTTGAGCCACCATTCGGTGAGTCTTAGATTTAAATTTCTAAGGGTATGATTTTCTATATTAAATGGCTTGAATTATCTTTTGAATTTCAGAATGGAAATTACCCTGTATGCACAACATTTAACCCGCCTAATGTAAGTGCTTCAATGTAATAATTAAATGTGAAATAGAAATTGTAAAGTATACTAAGTACATGAATTAGCCGTATTAGATGTAATTGAAAAATATGTTGCGTATTCATAGAACCCCTTACCATGTTAATGGAAGGTACCTGAGTGAACCTTGATTATTGAAAATGCCTTAAATGGATTAAATGAGTGGTTTCAAGCTACATGGCCTTGTCACACTAATGAAAGGCTAGGGTTGAACAAAATTGACTTATTGATTAATTATTACTTGATTAAAGGGTTTCATGCTACTTGGCCTTGTCACACTAATCAAAGGAAAGGCTTGAACCAAATGGAATATTATATGAATTCAATATCAAAGTAGGTGTGGCCTGACTCAAGCTCACCTTGGATACTTGAGAGAAAGCCTTGAGCACTCAAGGACCCTATTCCGAATTCAAGGATACAACTTTCTTAGGTTTAGACCTACATAGAACCTGATCCTTGTCTAACTTTAGATGCCTGGTATGACACCATATAATCCCTCATGTATTACAACAAGATTCCTTAGATACACTCCTTGGTTCCAGAATTGACAAGTAGGTGCCATGGTTAAATCCTAGCCCAATCTTTTCTTAGACCCATTTTACCTTGGATGAACTTCTTAGACTAGATAGTCCTCTTATTGTGGAATTAGTTGGACTGTTATCCTTGGATTACACTCTTACCCCATGTGAGGCTATAGTTATTACTAAGTTGTTGACACTTGAGGTCTATGTTTCCTTGGTTATAACCTTGGAACTTCATTATTAAATATCATTACATGTTTTCTTCTCACATCTTAGAACCTCAATATCTTTCTCATATAAATTATATTTAAACTGGATAAAATTGATTAATGAAATGGTTACACATTCTGACACCAGTCAAAGGCTAAAGAAGGTATAACTGCTATGTGTCCCATAGGAACCTGTACGGGTGATGTTTATTTATCTCTCTATTATTATTCTATATACCAGTGAACTATATATTTTATACTGCACTATCTAGATTGGGCTGGACATCAGTGGTTCCATCCTATTATTATTTATATCTCACACCCTACTCAGGCCGCTATTACCACTGTGTATATGTGATAAGAGGGTATAGTCCCCACTATCACCTCTCGAGACCCTCACTACAAGTCAAAAACCTCTAACGTATGGGGAGACTCACCAGCCCCCCTGCCCTACACAACCTCTCCCCCTCCCTCTACTGCACCAGTCCCTCCCCCTCCCCCTTCCCTTGCACCAGCCCCTCCCTTAACCCCCTGCTGCAACATCCCCTCCCCCTGCACCAGCCCCTCCCCCTCCCCCCTCTTGCACCAGCCCCTCCCCCTACCATGCACCATCCCATCCCCCCCACCAGCCCCTACCCCTCCACTACACCAGCCAGCCCCTCCCCCTCCCCCCTTCCCTTACATCAGCCCCTCCCCCCCCCCCACACTGCACCCCCACCAGCCCCTTACCCCATGCTTCCCCAGCCCCACCACCAGCCCCTCCCCCTCCCACTTTCCCTGCTGCACTGGCCCCTCCCCCTTTCCCTGCTGCACCAACCAACCCTCTCCCTCCCCCCTGCACTACTTTCCATGTGGAGTGTCTTTTTTAACTTTTTTCTTTAGTTTACATCTCAAGGAAGACCTTTTTCTCTTTTTCCCTACTTATTCAACCATGAACTCCTCTTGTCATTAAATACTTGTCATTAAATATGTTTTTATAGCTACTAATATGCTTTGATTGATTTAATAATAAAATTGATTGTAATGATTTTTTTAAATATGATTTACATTGTTGATTGAATGATAATTTTTTTTCTTGTTATAGAATGGATAGAAGCTGGATGTATCGTACCGATCGGATTTCAACCGAGTTTCAAAATAATTTGGAGAATTTTTTAGATTTTGCATTTAGCAATGCGTCAGATGGAGGTTGTATACAGTGTCCCTGCTATAATTGTGTTGGAAGACCATGGTTAAGACGAGAAGAAGTTAGTTACCATTTAACGAAATTTGGATTTCAAGCAAACTATAATGTTTGGTTTCACCATGGAGAGACGAGTCAATCTTCGACTGTTCATAAACGAAATGAACGAAGTGACATGGAGAATTTGATATTTGATCGGTTTCCATATGTGCATCATTCCGAGAGAGATAGCATGCCGGTGCAAGAAGACAATGATATCAGTACACATGAGGAAAATGCTGAAAATGATGATGTTGACATAGTGAAAAATTTATTGGATGATGCCAGAACTCCAGTATATCAAGAATGTACTAGAATGACCAAGTTGGAATTTTTAATGCGGATATATCATGGGAAAACTATGTATGGGATTTCTAATACTGCCATTGATTATATTCTTACATTTTTGAAGGACTTGCTTCCTGATGGTGCAGATATTCCCTCAAATCATTACATGGCATGGAAGTTAATTAAGCAGCTTGGATTTGCTACTAATAAAGTCCATGCTTGTCCGAAAGATTGCAGTTTATTTTTGGAGGAAACAGCTGACTGTAATGACTCTAAAGACTGTGGTACATCTCGATGGAAGAAAAATGCAGATGGAACACCGTCTCGTGTGCCACAGAAAGTCATGTGGCACTTTCCATTGATTCCCAGACTTCAAAATCTATTCATGTCTCCAGAAATCTCAGCCAATATGCGATGGCACGATGTTGAGAGAATTAAAGGAAATGATGAGCTGGTCCATCCAGCAGATGGATTAGCATGGCGGACATTTGACGCACAACATCCTGATTTTGCAGCTGAGGTGCGTAATGTCAGATTGGGCCTATCATGTGATGGTTTTAATCCGTTTGGTCAGATTCTTACTGCTCATAGCACGTGGACGGTTTTTATTCATGTTTATAATCTTCCTCCGTGGATGTGTATGAAAAAACCTTTCACTTTCTTGAGTATACTGATATCTGGACCTTCGGATCCTGGTAATGACATAGATGTATACTTGCAGCCTTTAATAAAAGAGTTGAAACAACTTTGGGATTTAGGTGTGCAGACATTTGATGCTTCTTCAAAGAATACGTTTCAGAAGCGTGCTGCCCTTCTATGGACCATAAATGATTTCCCTGCCTATGCAATGATGTCTGGGTGGAGCACGAAGGGAAAACTTTCATGTCCCGTTTGTATGAAGAATACACGATCGAGAAGGCTTAAATATCGTCGTAGTTTCAGTTTCATGGGGCATCACCGATTCTTGCCAATGGATCATCAATACAGGAAGAATCGTCGGAGGTTTGATAATAATGTTGACACTGAAGAACCACCTCAACGTATGTCAGGAAGTGATGTGCTTGATGAATTGAAAGATTTCAGCTTTTCATTAGGAAAAGGTCATTTGACATCTCGAAAGAGGAAGAATGCTGATACTGAAGTCATTTACAATTGGAAAAAGAGAAGTATTTTTTTGTGTTGCCATATTGGTCTACTAATTTGTTACATCATTGTTTAGACGTAATGCATATTGAGAAAAATATATGTGAAATGTTGCTTGCAATTCTTTTGAATATTAAGGGGAAGACCAAAGATGACTTCCGATCTCATCGGGATTTATTGGATTGGGGTATTCGACCAGAACTACATCCTGTTTGTATCGGTGAAAACAAATGGAAAGTTCCCTGTGCTTCTTATGTGATGACACAGGCAGAGAAAGATCAATTTCTGGCAGTATTGGAGAATATTAAGGTTCCAGACGGTTATTCCAGCAACATATCTAAACGAGTCAACAGAAGACATTTGAAATTGAAATCCCTAAAAACTCATG
The DNA here is from genome assembly GCA_963277665.1 of Viscum album. Taxonomy (NCBI): domain Eukaryota; kingdom Viridiplantae; phylum Streptophyta; class Magnoliopsida; order Santalales; family Viscaceae; genus Viscum; species Viscum album. The sequence goes on along the minus strand of OY728131.1, from coordinate 224,364,245 downwards.
ATTACCACATCCTTCTTCATGAATTGATTCCAATAGCAATTCGACATTTGCTATCCAATAATGTAAGGGTGGCAGTGATTCGGTTGTGTCATTTTTTTAGAGACCTTTGTGCTAAAAGGTTATCCAAATCATTGTTGATAAAAATGCAGCAAGAGGCACCATTAATTCTGTGTGAGTTGGAAAAAAATTTTCCTCCATCCTTTTTCACTTTCATGCTGCATTTAACAGTTCATCTTCCAACTGAGACACTTCTTGGGGGACCAGGTGCTTTTCGGTGGATGTATCCCACTGAAAGAAATATGTGCACAATGAAATCATATGTCCGAAATAAGAATTATCCTGAAGGTTCCATTGTGAGGAGTTATCTGGCCCAAGAATGTATGGATTTTTGTTCAATGTATTTGTCTGATGTGAGCACAAGACATAATCGACCAATGAGAAATGAAGATGAGCAGTATGAGGAAATTCAACCCTCGTTTCCATCTCTTCCCCAAACAGGTGGAATTGTCGGGTCATATACATTGGTTACATTGAGCTCTGAAGAGCGGAATATGGCACATCGTACAGTCTTGTTTAATTGTGGTTTGTTCGATGCCTATATCAAGTAAGTAATTTGAATATATATATGTTATCTCATATGATATCATATCACATATACCTTATACTTTTGTTGTCATTTTATGTAGAGAACATAAACAAATTATAAGTAGAGTTCATCGGTCTTTGCCGTTGAGAAGGAGAGAGGCTATGCATATCCAAGAGTTCCCAGCTTGGTTGAAATCAAAGGTATGACCATTACATTAAATACCTTAAAATATAGATATATATTTAATTATATTACTCATGTATTCCAGGTATTGAGTTTACCTGCTGACTTCATTTCTCAAGAATTAAGAGCGTTGGCTTTTGGTCCCAATTCTTTGGTTCGTGACTACAAATCATTAATAATCAATGGATACAAATTTGTTACAACTGATAAAGCGGTGAAAATGAGAACACAACATGATGGTGTTATGTTAATTGCTAGAACGGATTGTTATGCCAGTGCATCTGATAGTCGACCTCGATATGAAGATGTGTATTATTATGGACTGGTTGAGAAAATATTGTTATTGGATTACTACTCTCGAGGTCGAGTCACTATGATGCAATGTAAATGGTTTGATTCAATGACACGCCATGGTACATTTATTGATGATTGCGGATTTAGAGTTATTGACATGAGTCGATTCCTGCATACCGATGAACCATACATTTTGGCATCAATGGCAAAACAAGTGTTTTATGTGAAAGATCATCTGAACCCTGATTACGGTGTCATTAATGAAGTAATCCCAAGACATATTTTTCATGATGCTGGGGATGAAATTGTCACCATTGACGCCCCCATCGGTGATAGCCAAAATATTGCATTTGATGACACAAATTGTCCCATTGTGAGGGATGATGTTGAACCTGAGGTAGTGGAGGGTAATATATAAAAGCAACCATATATATTCAGAGTTCATTCAGTTTACCTTGAAGTGAGTTTCTCAGGTTGGTACTAATTTAATTACTTTAATTTACTTTTAGTTTGAAATGATATGTCTGTTTTAGTAATGTTTGGTTTCGTTTCATTTAATTCTATTTCTTTCAATTCAGAAAAGTGGTTTTAAAAATTGTATAACTTGGTTGTAAATTATCATTACTGAAAGATGTTATGACATTTTTTAAGTAGTATCTATGATTTGTAAAAATTGTTGCTAAAAAATATTTATTTCATTCTTATGCAGATTATGAAGAAAACTACAGAAGCTCGCCGGAAGAGATTATTTGATGCTGATCCTGTTAGACGTGAGCGCGAGTTGTCTTCAGTGAGTATATTAATTTAAATATTTATCTTCTGCATTACAAATAATATCAAGTTCATATTTTTGATCCAATTATTTAGGGACATGTAACTCCAGAGAATCCTCTTCCCAGTATGGGACCGAGTAGGGATCCTCCTAGACCGAGGCGGAGCTCCCGTCTTACCACTCCCCACACTGACCCATTAGTGGACATCCCATCTACCACACATGTCCGCCCTCCGCTTGAGACCCCTGGGATGTTCCCATACATGCCGCCATCATCATCCCGTTTACCCTCTTTTTCCCATTCCATGTCCACGCCGACTCGACCGATGTTCTCACCTGCACAGTTTTCATATCCATTCATGTATCCCCAGACCTACTATGCATATTCTGACATGTCTACGCCACATCCTTTTCCTACCATCCATCCTACACATATTGAGTCTGTTCCTTCAGTTTCCACTCCTGTTCATGAAGATCAGCCGGAGCATGCTGTGGAACAGATACTTCCTTCGGAGGATGCTGATCCACCACAGTCTACGGATGCCTCACAGCCTATTCAGGAGCCTGCATCAGGTTTTTTTATTATAAATGTTTCAAATTATAGCATTTCACTTTTTTTCTATTGTATTGTCACCTAACTCTTCTCTTGTCACCTCTTATCTTATTTAGTGGGATCTTCTAGTAGGCGACGTGGGCGCACTCGAATGAGGGATGCTTGGAATCGTGAAACTCAGATTATGGTGGATTACAATTCTCAAAATCAAATGGTAGGTAAAAATGCTAAGGAGTGTAGAAGTTTCATGGCTACTTTAGCCAAATATCATGATATCGTTCTGGTGGAACCGGTCTCATGGAGACATATCAGTGCCGACATCAAGGATAGGGCATGGGCGCAGATATGGGTACGAAAATTTTATAAATTTATATTGATATTAGTAATGTATTTATATGACTTAACATGTTTATTGCAGAGTCGATTTAACTTTCCTAACGGTGAAGCTGCCAAAGCTGCTAGGTTGAGTGATCATGGAGAGTATTGGCGGTCATACAAGTATGAGTTACATATTGGTTGGAGGAGCAGAGTGGGTACTGAGTTAGAGGGTGTACCCACAAACCCTGACTGTCCAAAAAGTCAATATCAAAAAATGACCGCACATTGGAATACTGAACAGTATAAGGTACTACCCATCTTTACTGTTTTTTATATAAAATTTAATTTTTATTACTTGTATTGTTTTTTTGTTTCTTAGGAAGTGTCAGCGAAAAAAAAAACATAGATGAAATGACATATCTACACACATTAGGGCGCACTACAATGCCCGATAAAGAGAAGCGGCTGGTACGTTCATCTGAATTAAAATAATGTCTTTATTTATAACATGTCATCATAACTTATTCATGCTTTCCCTTGGTTAGTCCATGTATTTACCTCAATGTTTGTGGGTCTTTGTTGCAACTCACTTCAATCCAATATTTTGCATTTATCATATATGGTTGTAATTCAAATTTGTGCACTTCTTATATGCAGCAAGCTGAATTGGGCATTGAAGGTCCTGTACCTCGTGCCAAATTATTCTGCTTCAGTAGGAAAAAAAAAGATGGAACTGCAGTTAATTCACAAACACAAGATAAAATTGTAAGTTTGTTTATTTATATTTCAAACATTTATACGAAATTCATAATTTAATATGTTTATAATTTCAACAGTCTGCCTTGGAGGCCATGGATGAGAAGGAAGCTGACAACTTAGGGCCAAATGATCATTTCAGTCAGGTGTTAGGTGTGGAGCATCCAGGAAGAGTCCGTTGTAGACCAGGCAAAAACATTGTCCCCTCTAGGTATTGGTCATCATCAGGCTCCTATAAGGCCTCTGAGTTGGAAAGTGCGCGTGCTGAATTAGCTGCGACAAAGAAAATAGTATTAGAGGAGCGTGAAAAAAGTAAGCTGATGAATGAACATTTCATGAAAGCTCTGTCAGTTTTGAGTCAGTCACTACCATCAGAGGTTGCTGCCACTTTTCATTCATGTATGACATCAATGCGCTCTTTAAATAATGCCTCGGGTGATTCCCATGAGGGTCCTAGTGGCGATAACGGTGGTGGCGATAGAGCTGACGAGGATGTTGCTGATGATGTTGTTGGTGATGAGATTGCTGATGATGATGCTGACGGTGCGGTTGGTGATGATGTTGCTGTCGATGTTGCTGATGATGATGATGATGCTGGACATGAGGATGACAGTGATGGCGATGGGGGGGATATTAATCCCCTCCATTTTTGACTTAGCAGAGAGACGTGTGTTGGAGTTTAATGTTTTTTTTTGAATTGGTGGACTGCTTGTATGTGAATTTCTTTATGCAATGAAATGCATTTTGGATTATGTTTTCATCAGGGGTGTTATTTGTCAGTTATTTAGGTAATTTTCACATGCCATTCTGTTTACTCCTTGTTTTTTCATGAACTTTCTGCAGGGGGAGGTGGGGGGGGTGGGCAGGGGGGCTGGGCAGTGGGAGGGCTGGGCAGGGGGGGAGGGGAGGGGGAGGGGGAGGGGGGAGGGGCAGTGGGGGGGCTGGGCAGTGGGGGGCTGGGCAGTGGGGGGGAGGGGCAAGTGGGGGGGAGGGCTGGGCAGGGGGGGAGGGGGTGGCTGGGCAGGGGGGGAGGGGCAGTGGGGGGCTGGGCAGTGGGGGGCTGGGCAGGGGGGGAGGGGGAGGGGGAGGGGGTGGCTGGGCAGGGGGGGAGGGGGGGGGGGTGCTGGGCAGTGGGGAGGGGAGGGGGGTGGCTGGGCAAGGGGGGGAGGGGGGGGGGGGGCTGGGCAGGGGGGGGAGGGGGGGCTGGGCAGTGGGGTGGGGGGTGGCTGGGCAGTGGGGGGGTGGGGGGGGGGGGGGGCTGGGCAGTGGGGGGGGGGGGGGGGGCTGGGCAGTGGGGGGGGGAGGGTGGGCAGTGGGGGGGGGCTGGGCAGTGGGGAGGGCAGTAGGGAGGGGGGGGGGGAGGGGCTGGGCAGTGGGAATCCTGCACTAATAAGTGCGAGATCTCTACAACAGGTATGTTTTCCTAAAATTGTGGAATAAACCTCCCTACCATGCATCATTTTTCATTTGCATTTACACACTATATGAATGCAGGTTATTGGTCGTAAAATCATGGAGTTGACCCCCTTTTCATCCAACATATGAATGCAGGTGATATGTTTTAACTATTGACTCCACTGTATATTGATTTTTGTGGGTCATGTCTAAGAGTTTCTAGACATACTTTGATTGTTCTCATCCCAGCATAGCGATGAACCAAAATATTGGTGAATGTGCATGGGCTGATGGAATGAATGCCTTCAATTTACAAGCATGGAGAAGAAACTGACTGGTATTTCTTATCATCATATTCAGGCTTTTTATTCTGCATTTTAATCTGCACTTTAGTATTTTATTGTCATGTAGTAATAACAAAATTTCTATATGACATTTCATTGCTTATGAGTCTTATATATTCATTAATAATAATTCATGGTTTTATTTGTTGCATGTACAGACTGTAGCAAATTAAAGTATGATTACCAATCAGTGGTTTGCCATTCGATCTTTATCAAGGTGAGCTGACAAATCTATGTGCCAATCTAACAGGTCATTTGAGCTTATTCATGCATGACTCATCTATGTGAATTCTTCTTTGAGTTAAGAGTCTAGCTGAAACACACTTTAGATATTGGAATCATTGAACACACATGCATTCTGAATGTCCAATTTTTTTTCCTGCTCGTTGGTTATTGGTTTTAATCTAGCTTCTTTCATTTGGTTGGCATTTCTGATCACTTTTGTGCTGAATATGTTTTCCATCTGTTGCTGGCAGGGGGACAAGCAGGACGACACCCTGCGGCGGTTACTCCTCCTTAGAGAAACATTGAATGGTTAGCTCTATAATTTTTCGTATTTCCTCATTCCTAAACTATATCTCCTCTCAGCGCTGCCTCTCATCCATCTTTCCACAAAACGTGCATAGCAGGTGGTACAAAAGCTCAATTCAACTGAAAACATTGGTTTGGAATTGTCTGGAATATTTTATTCCTCTAGGTATTCCTACACATTTCTAGATCTCCAAACCTCACCGAATTAGGTATATCAGGGGTCATCCAATCCTCTATTCATCACAGATTAGCATTCATTGCTTTAAATCTTCTGAGAAAACATCCTCTCATGCCATCCATATCATCCTATTTGAAACTAACTGGAAGATGTTGCCCCGCGGATGTCGCTGGACCGGGCCAACACGCTGCGGTCACGCCGCGGTCACGCCGTGGGCACGCCGCGGTCACGCCGCGGTCACGCCGCGGTCACGCCGCGGTCACGCCGCGGTCACGCCGCGGTCACGCCGCGGTCACGCCGCGGTCACGCCGCGGTCACGCCGCGGTCACGCCGTGATTTGGCCCTGCTCCAGGACGACACCCTGCGGCGGTTACTCCTCCTTAGAGAAACATTGAATGGTTAGCTCTATAATTTTTCGTATTTCCTCATTCCTAAACTATATCTCCTCTCAGCGCTGCCTCTCATCCATCTTTCCACAAAACGTGCATAGCAGGTGGTACAAAAGCTCAATTCAACTGAAAACATTGGTTTGGAATTGTCTGGCATATTTTATTCCTCTAGGTATTCCTACACATTTCTAGATCTCCAAACCTCACCGAATTAGGTATATCAGGGGTCATCCAATCCTCTATTCATCACAGATTAGCATTCATTTCTTTAAATCTTCTGAGAAAACATCCTTTCATGTTGTCCGAACCAGATCATCCTCATCCTCTGCACATGTCATCTGAACCGGATCAGCCTGTTGTGATAGAAATTCAATGTCTGCTTTTGACTGAATTTCACACCAAACCAAGAGATTATAAATGAGTCAAACAATCAGACAAATGGTTTAGGTTCTTTTTCCTCTGCTCACTACACCTATGACTCTAAAACTCTGGATGCCACTGGCACTGCTATAAAAACCAGAAAACTCTCCACTAATCTAAACGTCATTCATACCACTGGTTGTCCTATAAAAAATAGGAATCCTCATATTAGTCTAAAGTCTCTTTAGGCTAAGGCACAAAGAAAACACACTAACATTGATAAACAAGGTACCTTGACACTGGAACCTATAAAACATACAAAAGGAAGCACAACCTCTGTACAAGACCCCACGCTAATGCAGGCACATTTTGAACCCATCGGGCAGAGGCCCCTTCCATTAGATCTGGACGCTATCAAGATGCAGAATATAGATGATTCAAAGGACCCAGGTACACCTACTCTTCATTCTATTAATTTAACTTTTGTTGGTGCTAAATCTGTAGATAATATGAACTATTATGAACAGCCTGTATCCCTGTTATCTAACCAAAATACCATTTCGTTGATGCTATATAACATGAACATTACAAACTCAATTAAGAATGCTTCAAGAAATGAACCAATAAAGAAGAACTCTGGCAGGGGGACAAGCAGGGGGCAGGGTGGGGGGGGGGGCTGGCAGGGGGCAGGGGGGGCTGGCAGGGGGACAAGCAGGGGGCAGGGGGGGGGGGGGGGGGCTGGCAGGGGGACAAGCAGGGGGCATGGAGGGGCTGGCAGGGGGACAAGCATGGGGCATGGGGGGGGGGGGCTGGCAGGGGGGCAAGCAGGGGGCCAGGGGGTGGGGGCAAGCAGGGGGCAGGGGGGGCTGGCAGGGGCAGGGGGGGGGGCTGGCAGGGGGACAAGCAGGGGGTGGCCGGGGGGGGGGGGGGGGCTGGCAGGGAGACATGCAGGGGGTGGCAGGGGGGGACTAGCAGGGGGCAGGGGGGGACCAGCAGGGGGCAGGGGGGACTAGCAGGGGGTGGCAAGGGGGGACAAGTAGGGGGGAGGGGTGTCCAGGCAGGGGGGAGGGGTGTCCAGGCAGGGGGGACTGGTAGGGGGCAGGGGGGGGGGGGGGTGGCGGGGGGACAAGCAGGGGGCAGGGGGGGGGGGCTGGCAGGGGGGGCTGGCATGGGGACAGGGGGGGGGGGGTGCTGGCCGGGGGACAGGGGGGGGGGGCTGGCAGGGGGGGCTAGCAGGGGGCAGGGGGGGCTAGCAGGGGGCAGGGGGGGGGTGTCCAGGCAGGGGGGACTGGTAGGGGGCAGGGGGGGGGGGGGCTGGCGGGGGGGGGGGGGGGGCTGGCGGGGGGCAGGGGGGGGGGGGCTGGCAGGGGGCAGGGGGGGGGGCTAGCAGGGGGCAGGGGGGGGGGAGGTAGTTGTTCATACTCAATTTTCAAAAACAAGTCATCTTCATTTGTGGATAACACAACCCGATCAATGAGGGTGGAATTAAGGTCCACTTCTAGAAGAACTCTAGCAAAATGCACATTATTCTAGCAAAATACCCATAATGTGCCTCCTCAGTTGCTCTATCCATTTTGATGGGAATGCCAATTGTAGATGTAATGTCAAATAATATCCTGGGGGGCTGGGTGTAGGTGGTACTGGGGGAGCAGGGGGGGTGTCAAGGGTGGGGAGTGGGTTTGGGTTTGGGGGGGGGGGTCTGTCCATGGGGTGTCTAGGGGGTCCAGTGAGGGGGGGAGGCGTTTGTCCTGGGGTGTCTAGGGTCTGGGGGGGCCTGTCCTGGGGGGTCTGGGTTTGGGGGGGGGTCTGTCCTGGGGTGTCCACTTTTAGCATGAATTGATACCATTGCTGCATGCAACTTCCAGCTCTAAACCAGATCTGTTTTCAGATCTAAAATATATGCTTTGTGAGCACACTTACCCCATGGATTGTGTCTCCACTTCTTTAGGTTTGTTCTCTTCTTCACAACCCAAAACACAACCTGTTTTTCCTTGGACAGCTTTACCACCAAGGATTTTTCTTTTCACTATAGGTTGATTTTTCTTTCTCCAAATCACCTTGCTGCTTGGACTGTCCCTGCAAGCATTTTCAGTACATACCTTGCCTTGGGGCACCCCTTTCACATGAATCCTTCTAGTTTTAGGATCATGTGAGTTTTTCTCATGCTTCCATTAATGTTGATTTCTTCCATTAATCCCTACTGAATGCTTGTAGCCTGCAACTGTCGCGGATGAGGATTTTGTTGGATTGGTGTTGCCCGATCCGGTTGGGCCGAATGCTTGTGGCCCGCAACTGTAGCAATGCTGACCGACAGGGGGGGTGTCCAGCAGGGGGGGTTGTCCAGCAGAGGGAGGGGGTGTCCAGCAGGGGGGTGTCCAGCAGGGGGAAGGGGTGCTAAACATGGTCTGTAAATCTGATGTAGTTCAGTCTGTTCCTGTCTTATCTCATGCTGCTAAACATGTCAGAATTGGTGAATTGGTACCTGTTAAACCTGAATCTGGCAGTGCTGAAGATGTTGTGGTTATCAGATCAGATAAACTTGGTTATCAGATCAGGGGGCAGGGGGACTAGAAGGGGACTGACAGGGGGCCTAGCAGGGGACTGACAGGGGGCCTAGCAGGGGGGGGGGGGCTGGCAGGGGGACAAGCAGGGGGCAGGGCGGGCAGGGTGGGGGGGCTGGCTGGCAGGGGGGGACAAGCAGGGGGCAGGGTGGGGGGGGGCTGGCAGGGGGCAGGGGGGGCTGGGTGGGGGGACAAGCAGGGGGCGGGGGGGGGGGGGGGGGGGGCTGGCAGGGGGACAAGCAGGGGGGGCTGGCAGGGGGACAAGCAGGGGGGGCTAGCAGGGGGACAAGCATGGGGAAGGGGGGGGGGGGCTGGCAGGGGCAGGGGGGGGGGCTGGCAGGGGGACAAGCAGGGGGACAAGCAGGGGGGGCTGGCAGGGGGACAAGCAGGGGGAAGGGGGGGGGGGGCTGGCAGGTGCAGGGGGGGGGGGATGGCAGGGGGACAAGCAGGGGGAAGGGGGGGGGCTGGCAGGGGGACAAGCAGAGGGAAGGGGGGGGGGGGGCTGGCAGGGGGACAAGCAGGGGGGAGGGGGGGGGGCTGGCAGGGGCAGGGGGGGCGGGGGCTGGCAGGGGGACAAGCAGGGGGGGCTGGCAGGGGGACAAGCAGTGGGCAGGGGGGGGGCTGGCGGGGGGACAAGCAAGGGGCATGGGGGGGCTGGCAGGGGGACAAGCAGGTGGCAGGGGGGGGCTGGCGGGGGGACAAGCAGTGGGCAGGGGGGGAGCTGGCGGGGGGGGGGGGGGGGGGGCTAGCAGGGGGGGATGGCACAAATTTTTGCTAGATGTTTTCATTTCCATGGCTTTTATTGATGTTTTAATGCGTTTTAATTTATGCTGTGCAGCTTGCAAGTTTCTTTTATTATGAAATTCCTGTCTCCAAATCACTATTCTTGTTGAACATCTTTAATGCAATATCCATTATTCCCATTGTGCTGGTAGTATCTGTATTGCTTCATTTTTTCCCTCCGGTTTCAAGCTATAGCCATGTAATGTTTTCAATGCCTATAATTAGACTTATTTTTAACTTGCACATTGTTCCATGTAGGATGATCAGAAATTTGTTAAGCGGAAAACAGAACTTGGCGGAACTTTCTCAATTGCAAGCTGCATACTTTTTGTTCTTATATTTTGTTCTTATATTTTGTCTTCAGGTAGAATTGCAGAGCCTGCTGCCAGGCCTGCGTTGATGCGGGGGACATTGCAAATACCCACAGTTCATTTGAACCGTGGAAATATTCTGGTGCTGGAAACATGTGTACCCACGGTTATAAAACCGTGGGAATACATATATACCCACGGTTCAAGTGAACCGTGGGTATATTCTGGAGCTGCAAAAAACTGTACCCACGGTTATAGAACCGTGGGAATACATATATACCCACGGTTCAAGTGAACGGTGGGTATATTCTGGAGCTGCAAAAAACTGTACCCACGGTTATAAAACCGTGGGTATACATATATACCGGAGCTGCAAAAAAAACTATACCCACGGTTATAAAACCGTGGGTATACATATATACCTACGGTTCAATGAACCGTGGGTAATATAAAAATTTATGGGTCTATACCCATGGTTTTTTAAAAACCGTGGGTATAGGGCTATTGCGACGGCATTCCAGCCCGCGGTTGGCGAAACCGTGGGTATACCCTATACCCACGGTTTCAAGGGCTATACCCACAGTTTCAAACCGTGGGTATAGGTGCAATTTCCAGTAGTGAACGCTCAGTAAGGATTGTAAAATAAAGAAAGAAAACATTAGTCCAATATTATATACCAAGCATTAACTCTATTACATACCTCATGAGAAGGATGCGCCCGTAAAGGGCTCCCGACCTAGGTTTTTCCTCTCGCCGTCACCGCTCCTTCGCTACGGAAGATACGACGTTTCTCCTCGCGTTCGGTGGGTTTGTGGAGGCTCTCCGAAGTCATGGAGTCTGGCGGGTTTGTGGTCTTCTCTTTTGCTGTGGATGTTTGCTTTGGGCTTTAGTGGTGGCTGGTTCAGATCTACCGGTGTAAGACCGGTTTGCATCGACGACATACTCTTCAGAGCGCTCCTGGTGTTGTTCTCGGCTTCTTGCTGTTGTCCGGTGGTGAGCTTTTTTTAGTGTTGGGGGGTCGCTCTCATTTGTCGACGGTTTTTGGGGTTCCTTCTCTTCTCCAGTGAGTTCATTGGGGTTTTATTGTGTCTGATGTGGTCGTTTGTTCTGGTGGCGGCGGAATATTCCGAGTCAGGGTGATGCTGTGGTGCCTTTTCTTGCGCGGTTTGATTTGGTTTTTGGTGAAATATCTTTTGTTCTCTTTATTTTTGATGTTCCGGATGGTTTTTCAATGGAGGTTTTGTTGTTTTGTCCTGGAGGTTTTGCGATTGATTCCTTTCTATGAGACGGGGGTGAAGGTTTTAGGCTTTTGCTCTGTTCTCATGGTGATTTGGGTGATGATGTTGGTGATCTGGTGTCGGGATGCTTCTCCGACGGTGATAATATTGATATCGGTGAAGTTCGCCAATGAAGAAGACGACGGTCACCGGTGAAGACGACGACGGGAGCCAGTGAACCTCACCGGTGTTCCAGTGAAAGTGGGTTGGTCAGTCTCCTCGGGGGCGTATCTCGAGGCTGATGATGCTGTGGCAGGCGATCCCGGGTTTCGAGGCCGGCACGTGGGTTCACGGCTTGAGATATTGCGCAGTTTCCTTCTGTTTGGGTGATCATTGAATTTTGAAACGTTTGGTTGTATCTATGGGTCCCAGCAACCCTTATAAACCAGCTATCTGATAATGCTAAAAAATGATTTATATACATAAGATTTATGAATAACACATAGGAATCATTAATCATAAAGGTATCTTGTGGCATCCATGTCATACTTACAATTTAGCTATCACAACTACATAGGGAGTTACGTTGGAATACCCATAATAGTATATTCCATAAATCTATTAGGAGAAACATTAATTTTTACCTACGTCACGTTACCCAATGCATTTGAGATCTATCTCTGGATCACCCACCCTAGGTTTATCATGGAACAACCCGTATATGTAAACAATTCCCAAAAACCATAACATAATCATAACACATAAAACAAACATAAAGAAAAGATAACATTTCCACATTTCAATCACAATATATCATTTAATGATATTGAAATAATTAAACCATTTTCAAAACCATTTTCAATATCAAAATTACATAAAAATAGTATATTGTACTTATTTTCCTTTTAAAAACACTACAACTTGTAGAGGAATCCAAATATCAAATAATGATCGTAGCGGCAGAAAGGTCTTTGTCACCACGTAATTTGAAAAGAAACATTTATTTTTCATTTATTAAAATTCTTCTTATAAAAATATTCCATTTGAATGAAATGAAAAGTAAATGTTTATAAACTATATAAAAAAGTGTTGTGTATAAATAAAAATATTCCCCAATGAAAGGAGATTGAGACGGAGTCCCTTACCACAAGTCCGACTTGACTCGTTCATTCTTTAATCTCCTGAATAATAAAATAAAGTTAATTTATAATTTCTTCATAACCTTTTTCAAGTTTGTTATTCCTTTTATATCACTAATTACCATATTATAAACATTACATAATCATTTGAGTTAATAACAGTTGTTTTGTCGATATTTGGTACTTGAGCCAAAAATGAGCTTATTATAATTACAAGTTTTCCATGTGGTCAAACATCCATTATCTTCAGAATGAGATTAATGATTTAGGTATCATATATATCATATATATCCTATATATATATATATGCATTTATAATAGTACATTACATTTGTTGGTAAGAAATGAAATGCACCGTTCATGGAGATCGTAAGTCGTATGTATGCATGAATGCTATTTTCATTTCTATTTCATATTTAATGGAATGAAAAATTAATGATACATAGGTATATTATAATTACACTATAATATCATATATAATTTTATTAACTTCATCTTTTATACATTACATTTATTTCATGAAAGAGTCATATCAATTTGAGGGGGTCGTAGTCCGCACTTCCTCAAATGAAATTACCGTGTTTACCCATTATAGAAACCATAAAGGTTTTCTGTAAATGAAAAATACAGAAGTATAGAGATAATATAAATATAATATATATAACATATAAATATATTGACATCTTAATGGCAACAGGAATAGGCGGTAGGAGATAATTGAACAATAATCATTTTGTGAGGCAGTAGAGCGTCTTCCACAGAAACTGTATGTTAATATCTATTAGATAGAGGTGTGTGGATGTGTAGTTAGAATACACCTCAAAAAAACAACCTAGTATATTTAATATACTTATTTTGTTATAAATTAATGTAATAAAGAGATTTTATGGGGTTAGAGAATAAAAATAAAAGAAGATAACTTGAGGGAAGACGTTACATTTAAATCAGGTAACTCCCTTTGGTTTGATCCCAAAGGATTTCTTGAAGTGCCTTATGCATATGGTAATGATTTTAGGAGGAAGGGAGGGATATTTAAGAATTATTTGAGCAGATTTTGGACCACCCACGGGGTCTTGAGAGGCGTGAGTAAGGGTTATAGTTGTTGGCTTTTTATTGTGGGGGAGGGGCTCTTTAGGAAAGTTTGAATGTAATATTTTATTATAAAATATTTATCAGTTTCAAAAGGTCCAAAACTCATTAATGTTGAATATAGGATGAATATTTTTCAAAATAAAATCATCCAATAATAATTGTATTGGTTTTGAATATTTTTTTTAAATTTTATAATCTCATTTATTTAAATCATTCATTAATAAGGTAATTACCATATCATCATTATGTCATAAATAATTTTATTTATTTTATGTCTAAAAATTATAAATAAAATACCATGATGTAGGAAATCAAATTACCTTTAAAATTAATATTTATATTTTAAGAGATAACTTTTATAACCCCATTTATAAAATGATTTATTAAAAGATATATGTTTATGTCATTTTTGTCTTTACTTTAAATTAATAAATATAAAGTGTCATTATCAATCCCAAGTGGCTCTATGGGATCCCAAAAATGAAAAAAGGATGACCTTAGTTGGAAATATCTCATATAATAGGGTTATGAAATGTGCACGAGTAATTTAACATTATTATAATAATAATTTTCACCGTTACTTACCAGATTTACCCTTAACCACGGTAAATAAAATATTTACTGAAGTAAATATTCATAATGTTTAAAAATATAAGATACCTATTTGCAAAATTTGTATATATTGAATCCAAATATTTAATCCATTTTTACAAATTCAAAACACAGAAGTGGTAGAAATTAATTTAAATTTAATTCCCGTTGTCAAAACCAAAAGTGTGTTTTTAAGAAATAATAACTATCAAAAGTTTGACACTTGTTTATGTCAATTTCAATGTGAAATTACTTCCAATGATTATAATTGGATATATTTGTAAAAATATAATCTAATTAAAAATTAAAACCAATTAAAAAAAATAATCTAACCATGTAAAAAAGTAGATGAAAAGGTAGATTTGAATTAAAATGTGGAATTTTTCACTATTCATTAGAAAATAAACATTATCAGAAAAATACCAATAATTTACCCAAAGTAAAATTTTATGTCCCGATTATAAATAATAATTTTATTATTTTCAAATACGACATATAAAAGTGGCAAAAATTATATTTAAAAATGGTTCACCCTCAAAAGGAGGTAAAACGACCATTAAAATAATAATAGATTATTTATGCATAAAATCAGACTCTCTATTATTTTATTCCACTAAAATTTATTGGATAAATGAAAAAAAAATTTAAAAAAATTAATCATATTTTAGTTAGTTCTATTCATTCTCTTCATTACAACGGCTAGGCATTAACTACCATTTAAAATAATAATATTATATTAATATTTTTCAGTAGAACTCAACGTTGTGTGCAACTTAAGTTTTAAAAGAACCACATTATTGTGTATTAGGTACACCATCGAACATAGAAACCCCTTAAAAGTAATATTAATATTTAATCCACAAATATTAATAAATATGTAAATTTTATATTCATTATTTACCTGGGATGTTACATCTATCCCCCCATTTGGAAATTGTGTCCTCACAATTTTATTCACTTATCAAATAAATGGGGGTATTTATACCTCATTGCATTTTAAGATTCCCATTTTGAATCTTCAACTATAGAGTTTCCCCAAAAATCCATTACCTGATGGATTACCTTATTTTGCAACACTTTCTCTCTTCGGTCAAGAATCTGGACTGGTTGTTTCTCATAAGAGAGATTCTCTTCCAACTGATCTACCTCTGGAATCAAAACAAGAGATGGATCAGCCATATACGTTATCCACATTGAAACTTGAAAAACATTATGTACCTGGGATAAACATGGTGGTAAAGAAACATTGTACACAACTGATCCAGCTTTCTCCAGTATTTTATAGTGTCAAATGAACCTCGAACTCAACATTCCCTTCTTGCAAAAAAGCTTCACACTTTTTCATAGAGAAACTTTGAGAAAGACATGATCACCTACCATAAATGAAAGATCCTTCCTCCGGTTATCTGTATAACTTTTTTACCTTTTTGAGGTATTCTCATGTTCTTCTAAATCAACTAATCCTTTTCTGCCATCTCTTCTACCAGTTCTGGTCCCATAAACTTCCTTTCACCTTCTTCATCCCAAAAAGATGGAGTTCAATACCGCTTCCCATATAATGCCTCAAATGGAGACATATGTATACTAGAATGAGAACTGTTATTATATGAAAAATTCAACCAATGAAATATTTTTCCCAACTTCCCTGGTAATCCATTGACAAAGCACGTAGTATATTTTACAATGTCTGAATTTTTTTTTCTGACTGCCCATCTAATTGAGGATGAAAAGCTGTACTAAAATTTAATTTAGTACCCAACAACTTCAGATGGCCTTTACAAAAGATATAAGTAAAACCTGGCATTACTATTAGATACAATGGATAGGGGAAATCAATGCGTCCTTACTATCTATTTAACATGAAATTGAGAAAGTAGATATAGAGATAGAGTATCTCGTATAAGAAGGAAATGAGCAGATTTAGTCAATCGATAAACAACCAAGATTTCATTGTTACCTCAAGATGTATTCAGTAATACCACAATGAAGTCCTTTGATATATTTTCCCATTTCCACTCTGGCACTGGTAAAATTTGAATTATCCCTTTTGGTAACATATGGTCTGCTTTAACTTATTGGCATGTCAAACACTTCACAGTAAAGTCTGCAATATCTCTTTTCATTCCATCCCACAAGTAATACTCCCGAAGATCTTTGTTCATCTTAGTAATGTCTGGATGAACTGAAAACGGAGATGTATGAGCTTCACATAACAACTCATTATTCAACTGTGAGTCATTAGGCACACATAATCTCTTCACAAATCTCAAAATATAATCATTAACATTGTTAAATTCAGGTAACATACCCTTCTGAACAAACTCTACCTTTTTCTACAACTCACTGTATTTCTTATGTGCATGACTAATTCTATCTGATAGTGATGATTTCACTTACACTTGAAACAAAACAGAGGAATTTTTTTCACCAAAAACATCTATTCCAAAGTTCATCAACTCAGTAATCAAAGGATCGTGTTCCGAATGTACCATAGTTAATGTAGAATCACTCTTTCGACTCAAAGAATCAACCACTTTATTTTTCTTTCCCAGATGGTAATGGATTCTACAATCATAATCCATGATTAATTCCATCCATCTCCTCTGTCACATGCTCAATTATTTCAGAGTAAATATATACTTCAAACTCTTATGGTCAGTATATATTTCACATTTTACTCCATAAAGATGATGCATCCATTTTTTAAAGAAAAAACAACAACATCTAATTCCAAATCATGTGTTGGGTAATTTAACTCATGAGGTTTCAATTAACTTGAAGCATAATAAATTACATGATCATTGTGCATTAGGACACAACCCCGTCCTTAACGAAGAATCAATGTAGATAACAAACTCACCATCTCTGGAAGGTAATTCCAAAATTGGAGCATTCAACAATCCTCTTTTCAATTCCTAAAAACAATCATCTCATTATTTTGTCCAAATAAACATAACACCTTTTCTAGTTATCTTAGTCAGTGGGATAGATAACCGTGAAATTTTTTCAAAAACCATCCAGTAATAACCTACAAAACCATGAAATCTATGGATCTCAGTTATATTTGTGGGTCTTGGCCATTGCTCAAAAACTTTTGTTTTAGTAAGATCAACTATTATGAAATTTTTCGAAACAATGTGACCAAGGAATGAAATTTTTTATAACCAAAAATCACACTTTATGAATTTCCCATACTATATCTTAACATTTCAGGTTTATATGAAAACCCTTAAATGAATTTCTTATTCCTATTTACTTTTAAAATAAACCAAAATATCATCAATAAACATAACCAAAAACATATCTAAGAACTCAAGGAAAATTTTATTTATAAGAAACAGGAATACAGTAGGTGCATTGGTTATCCATAAAGGATTAACAACAAATTCATAATGGCCATATCTAGTATGAGACGCGGTCTTAGGAATGTCTGCTTCCTTTACATTCAACTGATGGTACCCTGACCTAAAATCAATCTTCTAAAAATGCAAAGCCCCCTAGAGTTGATCAAAAAAATCAACGATATGTGGAAAATGATACTTGTTCTTAATAGTGATGCTATTAAATTCACTATAATCAATGAAAAGTCTCATTGAACTGTCTTTCTTTTTAATAATCAAGACAGGAGCACCCCATGGTTATGTGATCGGTCGAATTAAACCTTTATGTAATAACTCTTGAAATTTATTCTTTAACTCTAAAAGTACAATTTGAGCCATTCCATTAGGGGGTTTTGAAATTGGATTAGAATTAGGAACTAATTCAATAGTAAATTCAACTTTTCGATTAGGTATTATACCAGGGAACTCATCAATAAAAACATCAAGGTACTCATTTACCACTGGCACATCATTAATCTGAATAGTTCCTTTTTTTCCAAAAATATATCTATAGTAGTATTCATTTCCATCTATTACTAGTTACTCAGTTTCCTGATATATTATCTAAATTTGGGGTTCATTCTTGTACACAAAATGAAATTAATTCTGGAAAGAAACCTCTTTAGCTCTAGAGTCAATCTTAGTATGATAAATGGAAGGCCAATTCAAAACGAAAATAACGTCAAACTATACTAGAGTCAAAACAATAAGGTTTGTAGGTAGATTCGTTTTGCACACTAGGACAGAAAGGTTCTTATAATTGTTTTCTCAACATTTCCTCTGGGTGTTTTAACTATAAGATCTGGATTCATATCTTAATACGGAATTCAATATTTAATAGAAAAATTATTAGAAAAGAAAGAATGTGTAGACCCTGAATCAGTAAACACATTAGCATAATATGAATAAAAATATAGTGTACCTGATACTACTTCATTCGATGGCCCCACATCTGCTGAAGTAGTTGCAAAGGATTTCTCTGCCCCTTTATACTTGAAGTATGACTGTTTTCCCTCATTTTAGTTCTTTGTTGGACACTCATTTGCATAATGACTCATTTCATTGTACTTAAAACATTTTACCAACTGTAATTCAAATTTTGTCTTACCATTACCCTAATCATTTTTAGTGAAAATTATGATCCTTATGTACCATTTTACCACATCGATAGAACTTACTAAAATTCAAAAGACATTTCCCAACATGTTCTTTACCTTAATTTTCACAAACTATAAACAAAATTTTCTTACCATGAGACTTGTCTGAAGAGTTATTTCATTTCCTCTTCCACCTTAACCTCTTATTTTTTTATTTTTCAAAGAACACTTAATCATCAACAAACTCAATTTCCAACTTCTCTACACATCTAATTTTTTTTCATAACTTCTGATCTCATGAGAAGCTAATTCACTTCGATACATTGTATTGAATCCAAAGTAAAAAAGCTTTGATTTTACTATCAAGATCTCGTATGAAATTTGTAGCATACCTTGCTAGTCGAGTAAATTTTCTATATAAGAATCCACTGATTAATCAGATTTCTTCAGTTCGAAGAATTTTTTTTCCATTTTAAGATGAACCACCTTAGGAAAATATTTCTCAAGAAGTATACCTTTGAATTCATCCCAAATAAGAGCATCAATATTCTCCTTATCCCTGATATTTTTCACCACCGACCACCACTGATCAGCGTCACCTTTAAAATAGTAAACACCAAGACCAACTGTTTGATGTTATGAACACCCATTGATATAAAAAAAAATTCAAGTACTTTAATCAACCCTTTATCTAGAATAGGGTAAAATGATCCTCTGAATGATGAGAGAGGTTGCCTCATGAAATGATTAACTTCTGACATGTTCCTCTATGGTTGATCGGGTTGATCTCGTGCATGGATACCACCAACATTTATAGCCTAACTCAACTATGACATCACTGCAACAAACTATTTAGTTACGATTCCAACCATTTCAGGTTTCTGATTTGGAAGGTTTTCTTCCTCTTGATGTCGTCCCATCATAGCTGCCCCATTTCCTCTATGGAAAACCATTATGAACACATAAATATATTACACAAAGAAACATTGTAATCTATAAATGCTATATTATTTCAATATTAATATAAATTAATTTATGGATAATAATTTAACAATACCAAAACATATAAAGTTGTCTAAACCTCCCATTGATAACAACTATAAGGACATGACTATACACAATACATAATCTTGAATTTTGTTAATAGGTCACATTGAGGATCTTTCCAGGTTTAGAGTTTTAGTGATTTAGGCCATAACTATTACATTACTTCTCAAATATTACAAAGTAGAAACTTCTACTCAGTATCTATTTTTTCATCAAAATGACTATTGAAAAAAGATTCATGTCTAGTTCCATGTTTTAGATAGCATGACATTTCCACGATTACATCCTTGACTCTATTCATCTTTAATTAATGTGAAAAACATTTTAAAAAAACATGGGATGAGCATAAAAAGCTCAGTAAAGATTATAAAATACTGAAAGAAAAAATTAATCCATCTATAAATACCATGAATAAGAACTTTTACATACATCATGACATCATGAGATTTATTAATAACACATAGGAATCATAAATCATAAATGTTACTTGTGGCATCCATATCATACTTACATTGTAGTTATCATAGCTACAAAGAATGTTATGTGGGAATACCCATCACAGTATATGCCCTACATCTCTTAGGAGAAACATTAATGTTTACCTCTGTCATGTTACCCAATGCATTGGAGAGCTATCTCAGGATCACCTTCCCTAGTTTTATCATGGAACCACCCATATACGTAAAATATTCTAAATAACCATAACATATTCTTAACACATAAAACAAACACTAAGGAAAGATAACATTTCCACATTTCAATCACAATAAATAATTTCAAGATATTGAAATAATTGGTCCATTATCAAAACCATTTTCAATACCAAAATACTTAATAATATTTCATGCTATTTATTTTCCTTTTAAAACACTACAGCTTGTAGAGGAAGCCAAATATCAAATAATGCTCGCATCGGTTAAAAGGTCGTTGTCACCGCATATTTTAAAAAGAAACATTCCTATTTGTAATTTAGTAAGATGCTTCATATAGAAAGATTCCCTTTTTATGAAATTAAAATTCAAATGGGATTATACACCGTATAAAATATAGTTGTGTATAAATCAAAATATTCCTCAATGAAAAGAGATTGAGACGAAGTCCCTTACCTCATGTCCGACCTGACTCGTTCATTATTTAATCTCTTAAATAATAATATAAAGTTTATTTTAACATTAATCATAAAGTTTTCATGTTTATTATTTTTTTATATCACTTATTACCATGTTATAAACATTACATAATCATTTGAGTTAATAATGGTCGTTTTGTCGATATTTGGTACTTGAGAAAACAATGATCTTCTTATAATTACAAGTTGTCCCTGTGGTCCAAATTAAATCATATAAAGAATGATATTAATGATTTATATATCATATATATCATATATATCTAGTATATATATATATATATATTTATAAATGTACATAACATTTAGAGATAAGAAATGAAATGCACTATTCTTGGAGACGGTAAGCCGTATGTACGCATGAACACAACTTTCATTTGTATTTTATATTTAATGGAATGAAAACACAATGACACATAGGTATATTATAATTATAGTATAATATAATATAAAATTTCATTAACTTCATCCTTTATACATTCCATGTATGGCATGAACAGGTAATATCACTTTGAGGGGATGGTTTTCCGCATTTCCTAAAATGAAATTATCGTGTTTTCCCATTATTTGAAACCATAACCGTATGATATAAAGGAAAAATATATAAGTATAGAGATAAAATAAATATAATATATGTCACATATAAAAATTGTTACATCTTAATGTCCACCAAAATATGTGGTAGGAGATAATTGAACTATCAACGTTTTGTGAGGCTGTATTTCATCCTCCACAGAAACAGTATGTTCGTATCCATTAGATGGAGGTGTGTGGATGTGTAGTTTGAATACTAATCATTAAAACAACATAGTATATTGATGATACATGTTTTGTTATAAAATAATTGAATAATGAGATTTTAGGCTGTTGGAGAAGTAAAATAATAGAAGAGAACCTAAGGGAAGACGTTACCTTTAAATCATGTAACTCTATATGGTTTGAACCAAAAGGATTTCTTCAAGTGACTTCTACCTAATTATAGGTTTCTAATTGGAATAGAGGTATCTTGAGAGATTATTTGGGCAGAGGTTGTATGATCCAAGGTGGATTGAGAGGTGTGAGTAAGGGTTATATGTGATGACTTTTTAAAAGGGGGAGGAGGGGATCTTTAGGAAAGTTTGAAAGTGTTATTTTATTATAAAATGATTCACAGTTTCAAGAAGTCCAAAACTCATTAATGTTGAATATAAGATGAATATTGTTCGAAATTAAATCATCCAATAATAATTGGATAGGTTTTGGATATTTTTTTATATGTTATAATCTCATTTATTTAAATCATTCATTAATATGGTAATCACTACATCATCATTGTGGCATAAATAATTCTCTTTATCTGATGTATAAAAATTTTAAATATAATACCATGATGTAGAAAATAATTTTATTCTTTTAAATAAATATTTATAGTTTATGATATATCTTATATTACCCCATCTTAAAATTTATTTACTAAAAGATAAATGTTTATGTCAATTTTGTCTTTACATTAAAATAATTTATATAAAGTGTCATAATTACTACTAAGTGGATCAATGTGGACCCAAAATCGACCCAAGGATGCCCTAAGTCTACAATATCTCATTAAATAGGGTTAGGAAAACTATAAAGGTAATTTAATATTATTATAATATTATTTTACAGCCTTATTTACCAGATTTACCAATTAACCATAGTAAATAAAACTTTTACTAAATTAAATATTCATAACATCTAAAAATAAATGTTACTTATTTACACAATTTGGATCTGATTATTCCAAATAATTACTCCATTTTTCCAAATTCTAAACACATAAGTGTTAGAAATTAATTTAAAATTAATTTCTGTTAACAAAAAACATGTTTTTAAGAAATAATAACTATTAAAATATTGAAACGTGTTTATATCCAATTTTAAAATGAAATTACTTCCAATGAAGAACATTGGATTAATTGGTAAAAATTTAATCTAATTTCACTTTAAAACCAATTAAAAAAAATATATCCTTATAAATAAAGTGGATAAAAATGAAGTTTTGAATTAAAATATAGTATTTTTCACCATTCATTACAAAATTAAGTTTATCAGAAAAATAAAAAAAATTACCCAAAGTAAATTTTAATGTCCTGATTCTAAAGAAGAATTTTATTTTTTCAAAAAAACATATAAAAGTGATTTTTTTTTTAAAAAGGGTTCACCATCAAAAGGTGTTAAAACAAAATTTTAAAGAATATTAGAGTATTTATGCTTAAATTAATATTCTTTCTTATTTTAATCCTCTAAAATTTATTGGATTAATGTAAAATAATTTTAAAACCATGTATAATAATTTTTTAGTCAGTTCTGTTCATTCTTTCCATTACAACGACTAGGAATTGACTACTATTTAAAATAATAATATTATATTAATATTTTTCAGTATAACTCAACGTTATGTGAAACATAAGTTTTAAAATAACTCCATTGTTATGTATCAGATATGACATCAAACATAGCATCTACTTTAAAGTAAAATTAATATTTAATTCACAAATATTAATAAATGTGAAAATTTTAAATTCTTTATTTACCTGAGATGTTACTTGAAGCCTTCACTAAACTTATTAACTCTCATAGAACTAATATAAAATTTGGATTATGTATGAAAAACACCCCTTCATTATTATCAATTTTTTCCTGAAGATCAGTCAATATCATTTCTTATTTAACCATCTTTATTTTTCCCCTCCAAGTCATCAATTCAATCAACTTATTTAATAACATACCCTTTAATCTCATTAGTTTTCTTCTTATTCCATTATATAATTTTGGTTTATATTTTTTGAGTGTTTTTATTCAAAAGTTATTCTTATAAATTCTATTTTAGAGAAAATTCACGTTTTTCCTCTATTCCTTTTCTCACTACATTAGGATTCAAAACCTTTATCAAAATGGGAAAATTTGATAACCTAAACATAAATGTTATTTCTAGATTTCAATGAGTTTTTATAATCGCAATTTCTGATCAAATTCATCTTATTACTAGTGAAACTTTTCTTATTCTTCATATAATTATATTTTTTAGATAGCTTATATTTCACATATAATTCAAAATTTGTGGTCTTATGCATTATAATATCATAATAAATGTATACAATTAAATCATAATTCATGAACATTGGTTATTATTTTTAATTTCTCTTACACTTCCCATTTATAAATTTCTTTCAAATAATCAAAAAAGTATTATTGATGTGATGATCATCATCATCCTCAAAAGAAAAAATTATTTGGAATCACTTCTATTAATGAATTTTCCTTTTTTTCATGGATGTTCAGTCCATATAATCTTTTACCATATATTTGAAAGTTGTCTCCTTTCACATTTTATGTAATATGATAATATTATGATATCTATATATCAAAAAATATTCCCTATACTATGAAGATGTAAACTTGGTACCAAATCTATGTTTGAAATTTCTTATAAAATTATTCAAAATGATTGAATCTCAAAGCATCTAACTAAATAATTTACAGTATCTCACAATCACCCAGAGTCTAGTTAAATATTTATTAATTTTATCATCATAACCCATCTTTATTTCTAAAAAAATTCTCCTCCAGACATGTAATTTAGATTCCCAAACAATAATATCTCTTTTTTAACCACTTCTCAACCAATCTCAAATTTTAATAGTTGTTTGAAGTCCCATGAAATTTGATATCTATTTCAGAAAGAGAGAACAACATATAATGTTTATACTTATGAAAATTCTCCATAATTATCTTGGTTGATTGGTGGAAATCCCATTTTTAGTTTCTAAAGTTTCCAAGATATGTAACAATTGGTAGGTTAGCATCATTTTCTTCTTATTGTGATAGTTTCTTCCATCGAAAGTCGGTAGACCCATAATATTCTAATAATTTATATTCTTTATCCCTGATAAATCTGTATTATTTTTAGAGGCGAACTTTATATGATGGAATATATAGTCCCCAGTTCATGTTAAATCAATAATATGGGGAGTCATGAAATAGGGATCTCTGTTTTTTAATTGTTAATCAATTAAACGCATCCACTGTGATTAGATGAGTTCACGATAAACACTTATATAATTTACCAACCCTTAAACACCTGAATAAAAATGAATGAAAAAGAAATTTAAATGCCAATTTTATAGGGTTATACCTTATAGTAACAACCCATTACATGATTGGTTAGAACCCCTAATAACGGATCATCCACTATAGACAAAAGGTGTTACACAAAATAACACCGAATATCATAAATATAGAGGGATAATGTATTCCTTCTTTTTTTGACTGGTTATACACCCCATAAAATATTCCTTCTTCACATGACTATCTAAAAACCCCAATCAAAACACCATCTCCATCTGATAATTTATATACCCCAATCAAATATCCTACTTTGACACATAATTCTAAAAATATCTTCTATACACAAGGTTTATACTGAAACCCTTGATATGATCATGCTTTATGAGATCCTTGAATCCAGATTTCCAGTTTACACATTCACGTATATATTCCTAGGGATCCTTAAGAATATGGATTCCCAACTTTCTCAATTTCATATGATATATTAATTATATTGTGTCTCCTAATTCTCCATGAATACTTAGGTATTAAAGTTTATGTTCAACCTGGATGTCTCTTAATTTTGATCACATTCATCCTCCTTTAAGACAGTGATGCATCATGTCTCTTATAATTTTATTATATTAATCAAAACTTGTATTCACCACCTTTTCATGTTATATACTCACCTAATAAAAAAATGAAAATTATTCACAATATCTTAATTATGGAGACTCTATAAATCACTCTATTATGTGATATTCATCTTTTAATATTGATGATGTTATCCATCTTAAATCTACCTCAAAAATTAAAAACAAAATAATCCACAAAATTTCTATATTATGGGGAAAAATAAAAAAACCTCCAATAATCATTCCATTTATGATTGATTCAGGCCCTTGATATCTCATTACTTTAAAATAGGCATAAAATTATGTAATATATTTTCAGCTCACACCACGAATCAAGTATAATTTATATACAATTGACTTTATACATTTAAAACATAGTTATTTTCCTTATTTAAATTACCAAAATATTTTTGTGTTTCATTTTTTGATTCTCCATTAAATAACCAATATTTGTATTTTCCTTCAAAATTTGAATTCTGTAAAGTCTTAGATTTACGCAAGTCATTGAAGACATATAACATCATATTATTACATTCAATATTACATATAATTGAAATGAATGATAATTTTATATTCCCTTAATTTATTATGACTTCAAATTCATATGAATTATCTAATATCTGATGAGAGTAAAAGTCATACATGACACCCTAGAGTCTGATGCTCAAGAAAAAATTCTTGTGATACTTTATCAAAGATTTAATGTTTATTTCTTATGGTTTGGTAAAGTCTTACATTGAAGTACTACTATGTGTTTCAATGTAAAAAAATACAACTCCAATTCATAAGGATTATTCATTTTAAAAATTCATATGAGATCCTCCTTATAATAAGAATTTATTAAATCCTAACATTTTATTAAACAATAGAATTCAAGACATTACTCATTTTCATTTATGATAAACTGTACAAATTTATAAATCTCTCTCTATAATTTTAAAAAAATCCACAAAAATTATCTAAGGTATCTTTAATCCTATTCTAGAACTATAAAAGTTAAATACACCATGTATGGATTCTTAAATTAATCAACAATTCCATATTCCATTGATCCATCTTCAAACATATTAAATAATACATTGTGATTACTATACAAAAAATCAACTATTATTCCCAATTTTTATATATAGTTATCTCAACAAAATTATCACATGTCATATCACCTATAATATCACCATATAAAATAATCACATTTAAGGTATTCCTTGAATCCATCAAACCATGTCCTCCTTAGAGGATTAAAATCAACTCTTATTATTGACATATAAAATGTTAGTTACTAAATAATTATCATGAATCCAACATCTTCTCAGTAGTTAATTTTTAAAGTTGTTGTATTGATTTATAGAAAATAAAACCTTAATAAATATGGTCACATTAGGGAAAAAAGTGAGGCATAAGATGTTCACAATTGGACATTGTGGTGGGACCACTTTGTGTATAGGGTTTTATTTTTTTTCAATAGTTGTCAATGAAGAATAAAATTAAGGAGATCAAGAAGTACTCCTATGAAATGGAGGAATGTAAATTTATATGATTGTTGTACTGATCATTTTTTGAAAGAATTTGTGTCAATGGTGACACATTGTTTACAACAATGGAGAATGGTGAGGTATAATCCATCCAAGGTTGATTGAAGAAGAACAAGGATTTTATGAAGACCATGCAATTCTCCATGATTGCATGAGAACCATGCTAGCGCCTACTTTAATAATTGAATCATATGTATTGCATGAAGTAGAGAATGTAGGATGAAGAAGAAGAATAGTTGAAGATGGAAAAATCATAGAAAAGAAGCATGATGGTTATGGCCGAAGCATATATTAAAGGTGGTGTTGTTTCCCAATGTTTTTGGGAAAAGGAGGTGCATGTAAAGAGTAAGTGGTGTGAAAAATATCGGGAGGCGTGCAAGAAAAATTAAGGTCTGTGTAAAAAACAGTGGGTTTGGGCGAAAAACAGTGGTTTACGCAAAAAATAGCATGGTTCACTAAATAGAAGAGCAAGGTTTTTCATGCAAGAGGTGTCTTGGAGTCAGAACGTTGAAAAATGGCAAAGGCATGAGTTGTGAGAAAAATCCAAAGCAGTGCACAGAAAAATATTGTGCACGAAATAGCTGGGTAATTTTTTCACGCAATCCTTGTATGGGATCCAAAACATTGAAAATCATCAATGGCAAGAGGTGTATGAAAAATCTGAGATGTTCGTACCATGTGCACGAAAAAACAAACGTCTGCGCGGAAAATTGGTTGTGCACAAAATGTGGGTTTGAAGTTTTACACGTATGAGAAGATTCATGTTTAGAATGATGAAAAATGGAGATGTCAGGAGATGCATGAAAAACCAAGGCTGTGGGCGAGAATAATAGGAATGAGTGCGTAATTCAAAGAACTGAGAGCCAATTTTACACACAGGAAGGGGTTTTACACGTAGGATAAAAAATGCATATAAATATGAGGTTAACCCCTCTCATTCGAAGCATCTCGACACTTATTCAAATCCTGAGTTCTGGAGAGAGGAAAAATTGATGTATAGAGTGTTTCATGAAGAGAAGAATGGTTGAACAAAAAAGAAGGAGTTGCGCGAAAAAAGGATGTTTTGCGTGAAAAAGAAGAGTTTCACGAAAATCCTTTTTCGTTCCAAAAGGTATTTTTACATGAAAATTTTGAATTTTATGCCCAAGACACTGGGAAGGGTGCGTAAAAAATTTGGGGGTCCAGTAGGCCTTTGACAGGTTCTTAGTTCCCTCAAAGCGGCTTCGCGTAGAAGGAAGTACAATGTACCATTCAGTTTTACGAAGAGATGTTGTACCAGACACACATGACTGGTGTTTAACACCCTCGTTATGATTTTCATAGAGAAGAAGAATGATTCGTGAAAATAAACTTGGACTTTCATAGAAAGAGTGAAATATAATGATACACTCAGGTGTCGATATTGGGAATTAATGGAAGAGAAGAAGGAGATTTAGTGCATTCAGTTATTGCACTGAAGTAGAATATTGAATAAAAAAGAGCATCAACTCAGGACTCTGATGTAAGCATTGTCTCATGCTGAACAGGAGAAAAAGACTTCTATATTTATATATTCAAGAGACCTTCACGTCTATAAACTGAGTGGTACTTAACCAAAGGCAGTGTGCCAGGGGGAGGCAACAGGTGTGACCAGAGAGACGTAGTGAGCTATCCCTGAACTTTTGTAAAGGCAGTGAGCCTGGGATAGTGAGATTGTGCCCAAACCATTGTAATCCACAACTAGTGAAGAATAGTTGAATTAGGTATGACTGAAAACCTGTCGGCGTATACTCCTTGGACATAGCCCTTAGTGGTTAAGTAAGTAAAAGTTCTGTGTCAACTCATTTCATGGGAATGTTTAATTGCTGATCATATCCATCATATGGTTTTACAAGTTCCTACCAACGTGGGGAAAAGGTCCATCACATTTATAGAAAAATTTGACACACTAATTCACCCCTCCCCTCTCAGGGTGTCCCGTGGTCCTACACATTGGTTATTTAATAATATTGTTGACGTGTAGTATAGTTTTTTATATTCCTTAGAGGAGAGCATCATGATTATCCACAATACTTGTGCTGTGATTTAGTCCCAGTGTCCTTGAATGATTAGTGTAGCTTCTTTTATATAATTTTATCACATGGAATGTTGATCATTAAAATAGATTAAATTATGGGATAAAATGTGAGTGAAAAATCCTTGTGTTACTGGGAGGCTTATAGTTATTTCCCATCATATTTAATTCATCATATGGATTCTGGTCAAATAGTGATACTAGTGATGTAGGGTATGGAGGACGGAATTTTTTGCCCAATCACAAGATGGTGAATCAATAATTATAATAGGTGATGTCTATGAGGACATTAAGGTTCTATGTTTAGCTCCAAGATATCTATGAATATTGAAATGATAATGGTTTGGTGATATTTTCTATGATAGTTTATGTTGAGATTAGAGTAGATTTTTCAAAAGTAGATAACTTATTGAGGATTATTTTTTATATAGGGGCTTTTTATAGTATCTAGTTATTAGGTTATATCATTATTACTAACCCAATTTATTTTGTTATTGTGAGACCTCAACCTGAATGAGAATGTTCTGGTATGTGAGTTTCTATGTGATGTTTTATGAGACACCACATTTAGTGATAAGGTAGTGGAATGTGAAATGTTATATGATGTGTTATCAGAAATCACCCTAAGAGAGAGTGTAGTGGTTTACAATGTGCTATGGGATGTGGTATAAGACAACACCCATAGTTTGAGTGTGAAGGTATCATACATGTAATACAATACTGTGTAAGTCCCTAGTCGAGTGAGCGGTTGATGGAATGAAACTAAATGAATGATGAAAACTTATATGAGAACCCACTATATATGCTATGGAAGTTTTCAATACACAGTTATAGGTTATTTTCCTAAGAGATATGGGATGAGACTTTATGGTGCTTTAAGATAACTCCTTCTTCTATAATTCAACTAATATGGGGTGGTTATGTGTTGCATTGGTCTTGTTATCAAATGAGGAAATCACAAAATTTCCCTTACAGTAATATTGTGTTGTATTTTCATGTATTTTTTGACCAATTAGCATGATTAAAAACCATCTTAATATTTCTTACACATCCACTTGATTATAGTAGAACACACTATTTTGAGGTGAAACAAGGAATACTACTAGGCTATTAGACTCTTCATTTATCAAATTATAAGACATGGGTTTTTATGTATGTTTTTATATCCTCATGTTTTATTTATGAAAATGTATTTTTTAGTTAAGGTAACATGGTTTGGGTCAATCAATTTATATAATCCCTTTATTTGGTGGGGTTGAACTTGTGAATTGGGTTGGAGGTCCCTATTATATTACTTTTTAGTTATTAATCATTAACTGTATCATCCTATCCACTACCAGGATCACTTATATTGACGATATTTTTTATGTATATCTAGTTATAAAACTTCATTATATTTTAATACATTATATAGACATGTTATTGATTTATATTCTAGATTATGGGGGGAGTCTCGGCTCCCTATTTATTATCTTCATGACTTATTTTTTCACACAAAATGTAGTGTATACCATGTTTTTTAAATATTTTTTCATAATACTTGTATTGTCAATATATTTTCATAGTTTATCATTAAAAATGGTAGGACCTAACCTATAGTTTTAAGTCTCCTTTGTATGAAGAGGTCATCTTGAGTTCATGTGTTTACCCCGTTCGGGCACTATTTGTGCAATCTTAACTGGGGTGTTATAGATACAAAGGTCTAAGAATATAATTGTATGTAGGTTTAAGTGATAAAATATTATTTATGGTGTTATGGGTGAGAATTGTGAAAATTTTATGTCATGTAGTGTGATATAGTATTGTATTCTGAAAAAAACAATTATTTCTAGGGAAAAGATCACATAAATCTACACATTAAAAGATCCATGGTGTAGGTGTGGTCCATAATCATTTAAAATTTTTATTTTAATGAAATATTAATGAATATTTATGGGATTTTAATAATAAATTTTATATATATGTGATATCATGGTAATGATATTTATTATTGATTCATCGTGAATGGTCACATTGTTGGTTCCCTGAGGGTAAGGTGAATGTGTGGGGTGAACTTCACCTTGGAATGACCTTTTTTGTTTTAGACTTTAGTGATTTTTTTGAATGAATAATAACAAATTTTTGGGAAAATATATTTTTTATTACCATGGAATAATATGGATTATCTATTTATCATTATTCATAGTCCTAAATATAGAAATAGTTGCAGACCATAATATTCTATTTTAATGTGGTTTGGGGACCTCCATGGTGGATAGTTAATAGATGATTATCTATTTTAAAATTGTTATATTTTCATATGAAAAATCATTTAATATTCTCAAGGGTGAACTAAATTATTTTTGGGGATATTTTTATCGAAAACAATTTAGTTACACCATAATATTTTAATAATAGAATAATATGTTTGATAGTGTTTTCGACACGGAACATTGAACTTAAATGTCCAATGAAATGTATGACCATTATAACCATGCCATTAAATTGGAAGATATTATTAGTATAAAATAATTTATTAAATATAGTATCTATTTCATACTCAATATAAATCTAATGAAAAATCATTTGTAAAGTATCACTAATTTTTTTGGAAGTTGTTTTATTAATGACAAATATGTTTTCTTTAAAAATGATTTTTATTTATTTTTTTGATGAAATATTATAATTAATATATATAAATTATAAATAATGTATTTGGTAAAGTGATATTAATTTTATTGAAGTCATTTAAAAATTAAATTTGTGTTATATTTTCTTATTTTTTTGGAAAATATTGATTTTTAGAGAATAGTGAAAAATGATTTTTTAAATCTCATGTTTATTTTATAATAAATTTAGTAATTTAATGATCTCATTATGATTTTAAATATATTTAAAATGACATATGTATTATTTATTTATATTTTATCAAAATAATGAAATTTTAATCCTCATTATATAGGTTTTTAGTAGGTGGTTATATTTGGGTTTATTAACACATTTTTAGAAAAATTGTTTTAAAGTGAATAATTTTTTTGTGTAAATTTTATATTACCCAATGAATAATTATTTAAATTAAATGAATATATTTATATATATGAATTTACATTTAAATAATTATTATTACTTTTCATAGAGTTAATATAAAATCATAATATGCTTGAAAAATTCATTTAATGAAAAAGCGCATTTTCATCGCTTTTGTGAGTTTATTTTTAAATTAAAATATAAAAATTATATAAATTGAATTTATTATAAGGGATTTAATATTTGAAATCAGAATATAAAATATTATATGAAAATCATAACATAATATTTTATCATAATGAACACGAAAAATAGAAAAAAGCATTTAATGTTGTTTAGGTGAGAATTGGTTTACCATGGGGTTAAACTAATACGAAAGGGACTAAAATGACCTAAAATATTTTCTATATATTTTTATACAATAATTTTAAGAACATATATCATTTAATTATCAATAAAATTATATTTTTAACCCTTTGATCAATAATGGGACATTGCATTATTGAGAAATGTTAAAAAATTATAAGTGTCAACTCAACCAACTTATAAAAGGCCACCCAATATCCTCTCATATTAAAAACCTAAAATAAATTTGTTTCTTCCCAAATAATAATAAATACCTTCCTTTAATTCTGTAACCATGACATATATTCCCTCATTATATCATAAATCAATCATAACAAGACTTTTGGATCTAACCCAAGGAGGTTTTCCAAAGAAGAGGTATCAAGCTTATCTGGGCAGTTTTATGTTTTTATTCTTCCACCTACTTAAAATTTTATTTAATTACTAATATATAATTTTTTTTATTAAATATAATTATACTTTTATGATAATGGAATAACCAAAATCCATCTTCTCTTCTTTTAAATTGGAAAAGAACCACCATTCATGTCTATGATGGACTATTACCTCAGGAAATGATGTAATTAATTTTTCATCATCACCTTTCATGATGTGTAATAATAAGAGATTTTAGGTATATATATGATATTTTATACATAATTGTAGTCTTTAAAATATTATTTCACATATACCTTCTTAATTTCCATTTTGTGGGGGGTACGATAACATCACTCTTGTGTACGATTGACGATCACCTTACGGAGTGATTTGATTTATTTTTCACTAATACATTTTAGGGAATGTTTTAAGTATAAATTTAATAATTATATGTCAATTTTATGACATAATATTTATATTAATTAAATATTTATCATTATAAAAATATTATATATCATTTAATTTTTACATTTCTTTTCCATGAGAAATGATATTGGGATTCATGCGTTCGTGTGGACGACCGCCTCCATGATGTGATGTGATTGGTTTTTCATCACCATATCAAATGTATTATTTATATATGTTTATTTAATGATATAATATTATATTTATGATATAATGGTCATTTTGAAAATATTTATCAATACATACCTACTTTCTATAATTATTATTGAAAAATGGGAATGTTGCCCATGCGTACGTACAACCTACTATCTCCATGATTGTAACATAGTTCAATTATCATTTGAATCAAAAAGTATTTTTTTAAATTATAATTGATTTATAAATATGAAAAACATTTATGGATTATAATTCTATATTTTATGGAATAATGACCCCTTTGGCCATGTGAAACAAATGAAATCCATTTTAAGATATGAACTAAAGATCCTTAAAACACTTGAGGTGGGTTTAACTTATTAAAATTTGAAATTTATAATTAAAATTAATAAAATTAATAAAATTAATAATTTACATATATGGAATTAAAATTCAAAAAGTCTATAAATAAAGAAAATAAATTATCTAATATTATTATACTGGAGTTGAAGGATATACGCGAATAGTCTTAACTCGAGGTAATGGTTTTGTCTCAAACACACATTATTTGAGATACAATTTCATTTATGATGCTAATTTAATTTATTTTTTTAAAATAAATTTTTGTTATATAATATCATTATTTCTATTTCAAGTGATTTATATTAAATACAATCTTATGTCATAAGAGTTTATTTTTTCACTTTTACTTTCATCAGACATACTCCATATTCACGAATAATTTATTTTTATCGTGGTGTATATAATTACCTTTGATATATTATAACATGATTTTTTTTTTATTTATTGTATTTTTTGTTTCATATGATGTTATTTCAGTTGTTGGTGTTATGATTAAAAATTTACCAAAGTGGTAACGGTTTCTCAACACACTTTTACCTCTAGAGACAAATGAAATATTCACCCCTTATTTCTTTTGTGTGGTGTATATGATGAAACTTGTGTATTTTATATATTAAATCCTATTTAATTAATTGTATTATATGTTTTAATATTAATTATTTCATCCATGGTTATTTTACTTTGATGTTACCATGTTCTTAAGGGTTTCTTAATTTAATTTCCTTTCGTTGGGTATAAATATTCTTCATTTACTAACCTATTAAATGACTATGTGTGAATTGATCTTAATTTTTTTATTCTCTATTTTATTTTTTTATTTTATTTATATTTTTTAGAAATAAACTATACATTTATTTTGTATCAAATAAATGATATGATTTGTATCAAGGTTATTCCTCTAATCATATACTTCTTTAGGATATACCTTTATGATATGAACCAATAATATTTTATAAGGTATATAGAATACACCATTGTATTGTTATATCAGGAATCTATATATTTAAATGGTATTTAATTTTTTATTTGATGTTATTCTTTCATGGGGCATACAATTGAAGAGTTACCAAAGTGGAAACGACCTTATGTTATAATCTCTTTTATTTTGGGATTATTTATGTTAGAGGTTCCTTTAGAGGAAATGATATGCTATTATTTTCATGAACCATATATATTTAATATCCACTGGATATGAATGTGGTTATCATTATTGAATTCAATTTGTTCCTTTATTTATTAAATAAATATCATGAAATTAATTTATAAGTGATCATGATCGTGTATTTTCTTTTAGATGAGATATCATTCTCTTCCAAATAAATGTTTCATAAAATGACTTCAAAAATATTATTTTCATAATATAAATTATTTATTTTATCTATTTTAAATGATCCTTGAACCTATAATAATTTTTTTATATATATTTCTTATCATTTTAAAAAATGGGTCACTTTTGACACACATTATTTTTTTTTGAAAAGAATATTTATTTTTTACCTTTATAAGATGAAAGAATTTTTTTCTTGTCATGTCCATTGTTTTTAACATTAGATTATATGTTTCCATGGTAATTTTCAAGTAATTTTATTTTCAAAGACTTTTCATGATTTTCATTTACTGATATTTATTTTCAAAGTTCAAAGATTATTTTTATCATGAATGTTTTAATGTTATATTAATGATATTTTCATTCAAAAAAATAGACATCCATTTTTATTACTTAAGATCCACTCATGATATTTTTTATTGATACCATTATCATTCTTTCTCTTGATGAATTATGATTGTTTCAAAGATTTTTTCATGTAACCAATTTAGATTCCATGGGTTTACCATGTGATGGAAGGAATGAATATGGTTTTATGATTTTGATGATGAAATGTGAGATTCCATGTTTTATGATTATGTTATAGTTCTTTTGCATCATTTATGATGATGGTTTATTCCATTTTGAACTAATGATGAATGGGTATGTTATTAACCATGAATCGGTCATTCCATGATAACGAAGAATGGGTGGGTCCATGATTTCCATCCAATTCATTGTTTATAGAATTTAACTATATGGTTATTCCATTTGAAATAGTGGTTATAATAGTGATACTGAAATTATGTCCAATGATACAATCATGATTTATCTATGCTTTCTGTGGGTCTTAATTATTCCATTGATCATGATTCAAATCACCTTGATCATGATTATTTATTCTAAGAATATTTAAATTGATACATATTTATTCATTGTTTCATGATTGATGGTCCATGTATTGATGGGTATAAATATTATTATTTAATTATCATGAACATTGTTTATGTAATCATACCATTAGTATCTTCCAATACTCACTAATGAAATGAAATTGTCAACTCATATGTGTAATGTTACATAGAATATTATCTCACACTTATTATATGACCTCTTCCCCATGATAATAAAAATGATGATTAAATTATTTGTTTCTAGAAAAGTTTCTATTAGGATGAATTGTTTGGGATATTTGGAATAAATAATATGAAACATGAAAATATGGTTATAGTAGGAATAATAATCCCATAAATTCATGTGAATTAATTTATTAAGAGTTTTTTATAATTATATAAAACTATAAACAAAAAATATATATGGTTATGTATGTTTAAGGATATTACCTTTTGTTGTTATATGTTTTGGATGGAAAAATTGGTACTTGTTTATCTGTATCATGCCACAAATTTAATTTTGGTGTTTTTCAACACATGATCTAGGAGTACGGTTTTGAGGATTTTATTGTTGGGTTTAATAGAAATTAATAGATAAATTTAGATATTAGTATATATTCATGATATTGTTTCATAAGGGTTATTGATACCATGATAGGTTTATGAGTTTGAGGTTGATCATAAGTTTAGCATTATTAGGAACCATTAAGGTTTATATGGTCTTTAATGATTAATGGTATTTTAATGGATGCTCATCATATTTCTTAGAACATTGTAAGGATATAATTTTTTATAAATGGACAACCAGAAGGCTGTGTAACAACCCATCACATTATGTAGTGTCATAGGGATTGAAAAAAACCCATGGGCGAGAAGGGTGAAGATCCTAAAACTTGACTATGTGTTGTACTAATTAGTACGACATCCTTATTTTTACATTAAAAATTTGAAAGATAATGATAATTTTTATTTTAAGAACATTTTTTATCATATACATGACCAAGATATAGGAAATAGATTTTGTGATTCATGTAATTTCAGAATAGGATCACTATAATTATGGGAAACATAATATCATGATCTAAAAATTTTGTTTTTTGGTTAATTTCTAAATATAAGATAAATATCTTTTTATCAATTTTGTTGTTATATAGAACTTTGGAAGATGATTTTAGTGCATGAGAATGAAAAATTAATCATAAATTATCATCTTTTGGAGAAAAATATAATATTAATGTTGAAATTGGTCAAATGATGAAATTATGCTAATCATGTATGCATATTTATTTATGATAGTAGTCTAGATGGTAATGGAATCATCCAATACAGGATAAATATATTAATAGAATGATGATTTCTTGTTAAGATAGTTTCTGATGAAATCGTTGGTTTTTTCACACCAATTAGATTTAATGAATTTGTGGATGTTGTCTTTGTCAATATCATTCATCTTTCTGTGATAAATTCTATCTGTCACTCTATATTTTTTTAGAGTTACACTTTTCTTATATGTCCATATATTCATATCAAACCAATGTTATCCTATTTTAAAACTAATTTTTGGGTTAATGTGGATAACAATCATATTTTATTTTCCTTATTTTCATAAGGAAGTTCTATAACCCTTTTTATAATGTGGGATTTAATGAAATGTATTCTCAAATATAAAACATTTTTTTCAATATAATATTCAAATTGAGTCGACCCAATTTATTAACCATGGGGGAAGGGGTATCACCCTATGATTTTAAAAGAATAACATTATGTTCTATATCATATTAAATAGGTTAAACATAACTTAAATAACATGTAAAATATACGACCATGATAACCTAACTAATAAATTTGTTTTTATTAATAGTATTAACTACTTCATGAAGAATATACATAATTTTAATACTCAACATAAATTTATTGAAAACTTATTATTAAATAATGAGTCTCGTATTGAATTTTTTTTATTCATTAAAGGTAAGATTTTATAAAAATATATTTTCATTATTTATGTGATAAAGCATTATAATTAATCATGTAATATCCCATAACCATTTCACTCATAAGTAACCAATCCATAATTTTATAATTGTGTCAACATTTCCACTATGTATACCAGATGATTCCGACTACATGGGAGGGTCCATGGTGGTATTTTGGGGGAGACTATGCCCTTATAATCTAAGTAGCACAATGGTGATAATAAATGAATTAATAGCATAATAAAAATAAATACGATAACCTTCCTCTTTATTAGAAACATAAACATATATTATTACATAAAAACATCACTTTATAAAACATAGAATATCAAGTGGTCTAGTATTTTTGGGGATTATGAACATTACATAACAATTTAAAAAATTAAATACACATCTTTATTGAAAACTTGTTTTACATGACAACAAAATTTCTTTGTACTTAACATCGCATGGGATAACCTCAGGGAATGCATAAGAAAAGGGTGAGCTATAATTACCGATAAGGGAGTAAACAAGTAATAACATAAATAATATAGTAAAAGTAAGTAAATATTCATATCAATGGAGCATAAGATAAACATTAACTTAAAGGTATGATATATCATGATTATCATAACATGGAAATGTAAAAACAACATTTAACATGATATTAGCATGAGCCAATGATCATTGCACATTGATAAAGCGTAAACCCTCATTTCACTTGAATTATCATGAGTAAAACCTCATTTCACTTCACATATCATTATACTAATCTTTACCCAATTCATTGGAGTGATATCAGGGTGCACCCTTCTTAATCGTTTCCCTTCATGCCTAAGTGTGCCACATGGATCATATATCATTGATTCACTAAACATCATCATTTATTACATAACAATGGAATGTGGAATTCATACATTAATGTCTATAATCATTCCTTAAATTTGTATAATTTCGAATACCCTTGATCGAGTAATGGGCATGGTATTCACTACACGGTTACTTTAGTTTGGAAAATTGTGGTGCAATTTCATGAGCGTAACGACATGACATAAAAATTAATACAAATGGTTGATTATAGAGAAATCGGTGTCTCAACATATTTAAATGAAATTTATGGTAAGGGGGTTATATAGATACATGTACCAGCATATTCAATGTAATTTATATTCATAATAAAAAAATAATTTCTTGAATGTAAATGGGAAAAGAGAAATTCCTTACAGAATTTTGGCATGGTAACAAGTGTACATGGGAGGCATTAATGAGAGATAAAGAGGTCTATCATTATTCAAAAAAAAAGTAAGTTATTATGTTGGAGGTTATAAATCCTACCCCAACATTTTTAATTTAATACAAAAGGGTATAACAATATGAATAAATTTAGACAAAAATGAGAAAGGAATAATTCTCTTACTTGGATGTGTGATCCCAATGGATTGGGAGAGTCTTGAGAGAGGCTTATTGGGATCCTAGGGAACCTTGGGAGGAATATAGAGAGAGGAGGTAAGGGTTTGGTTGACCTCAAAAGGTTTTGAGGGAAGATGAACTGGGATCTTGGGTGGGATTATATAGGAAAAGTGAGGAAATTCTTTATTTTTTAGGTTTTGGCCACCGCACATTAAGCATATCAAAACCACAAACCAAAACATGGGTTTTTCCCATGGTATTTTCAAAAGGGGATTAGAAAACATTATTTCACATGTCCAATGGACTAACATCTTAAAATATTAGGATTTTATATGTGGAGGTGAGTTACACTCTCAGGGAAAACATTTTTAAAGGTTAAAATATTTTATAAGCCTTGGAGGGTCCATAAAATCTTTGAAAAATAAATAAAACAAACATAAAATCTCATACGTTTAATGGTAAAACATATATTGGACGAAACTATCATTTAGAGTATTTTATTTCATCACTATTAGGTCATTATGATGTCATAAAAAACATTATATATTTAAATAGTATTTAATTTTCACCCAAACATTCTTCTGTCTGAGAAAATTATGAAAAATTCACTGTTGTATAATTTCAAAGTCCTGATTCCAAAAATAATATCTATTTTATCTAAATAATTTTCTAAATATTTGAATCTTTACTTTTAAAAGAAAAACTGATATTTATCTAAAATTCACGTGTTTTGACAAAAAACAGCTTTCAAACCATAATAAAAATTACAACTATGTTCCTAAAAATTACATTTTCATTTATATTTAAAATTTTATTTTTTAATAATAATTCATTAAAATATTATTCAATTAAAAAATCCCTTAATTCATCAAAATATATTTTTTAATTGAATATTAACTAAAAATACTATTTTTTTTCTTCAAATAAAACATTTACATGGTAACAATAATAAAATGGATATATATTCTTTATTATATTTAAAAATAATGCACATAATCATAGTTCTATTGTCTTGTTACATAACCACTTATATCACCCACATAAGACTGAATGGTAGGGTGTGCGATGATGATAGACTCTTGGGGTTTCTCAGATAACTTTTCTCGGGTGGCAATCTCTATCTACTCCCACATCTCCCATAGGCAGTTCCATTCAAGCATATCCTGTTGAAGCTCAGATTGGGCTTGGTCAAGAGCGCAACCTAATGTCACCACCTCCCTTTTGACCTCTGACAAATGGGATTCGTATAGAGCAATTATACTGGGTGAGGCCATTGCTTCCTTTTTCTGAGTAAATTGGATTTGTTAATGCCCAATATTTTTAATAATCATGTGATCACTATTCAATGACTATATTTGTAATGGTAACAATTATTAACAATATTTTGAAATTAAAAAACATAAAATCTTGGAAGTGCATATTTTATATAACCATTTTACATAATAAGGAATTTAATTAGATCAAGGGGAATTCTAATTAATTAAAGTTTGAGTCGTTACAATCTTCCCCCCTTATGAAATTTCTGCCTCGAAATTTTCTTTTCCCATACTAAAACAGACGAGGGTAACTATGCTTCATCACTTCCTCTAATTCCCATGTGTCTTCTTCAAATTTTTGGTTTCTCCACAACACCATGATGGGGGGAATTGTCTTATTTTGTTGAACTTTTTCCCAACAATCTCAGATGTTCACCGACTTCTCTTCATAAGAGAGGTCATTCTACAATGGTACCACATCTAGTTTGAGTACATGAGATGGGTCAGGTATGTACTTCCTCAAGAGTGATACATAGAACACATCATGTGCTTGAGGTAGGTTCGGTGGGAGTGCTAGTCAATAGGCCACTTCTCCAATGCGATCAAGGATCACATAAAGTCCAATGTACCTTTGAGTAAGCACTCCCTTCTTCCCAAATCTCAAAAATCACTTCCACAATGATATACGAAGGAATACCATGTCTCCGACATCAAAATATATATCTCATCAACGATTATCAGTATATATCTTTTTTTTGACATTGATTAGCTTTAATGTGCTGCGAGATAGTCTTAACCTTCTCTACCATTTTTTGACCATTTCTGGACCTAGGAGTTTTCACACCCCAACATCATCCCAACATGCCGGTGTTCTGCACGTATTCCCATAATGGGAATCATAAAGATCCATTTGGATTCTAGAGTGGAAACTGTCATTCTAAGAGAACTCAACTAGATGAAGGTGTTGATCCCATCCTCCTTTTATGTGCATTGAACATGCTCTCAACATGTCCTCATCTCTTTGGATAGTTCACTCACATTGTCCATCAGTTTGATGATGATAAGTGGTACTGAAATTCAAATCAGTATTCGGAGCATGTTTATGACTCTTCTAAAATGTAGATGTGAATCTTAGATCTCGATCATATACAATCGATAGTGGAACTCCATGATGTATTACCACTTATCTGATATATATATATATATCTGTTTCAATTGATCTAATGGGAAATCCTCTTAAATTTAAATGAATTGTTTAGTCTTTGTAAGACGGTCTACAACAACTCGATAGATTTGTTTCATTTTGATGTATTTAGAAGTCCGGTGATAATTTCCATGGTGATGCTCTATCATTTCCATGATGGTATGGGTAATGGTTTCATCATCCCCCTTGAATTCTGCTTCTCATCCTTCACGTTCTGACACACCAAAAACTTTTATGTATACTTAGTGATCTTCTTATTCATGTTATCCCATGAATAATGATCTCAGAAAGCTCAATACATCTTGGTGTTTCCTTCATTAATGGAGAAATTTTATTTTTGTTCATCATCCAAAAGTTCTTTTCTAACTCTAGATTTTATGGAAAACATAGTCTTTACCCAAATCTCAAAATTCCTTCTTTATTAACATTGAACTCTAAGGATGCCCATTTTATGATAATTTCCACTTTCTTCTGAATTCCCACATCATCCTTTTGAGCATTCGTAAACCTTTATAAAAGAGATGGTTGAAAAATAATTTGTGAAAGGATTGACTATGGTCCCTTCTTTATGATTCCCATGTCCATCATCATCAGATCTATGAAGATTGGATCCTTTTCAATTCTCACCAATGAAAAAATCACTATGTCCTTTCTATATAGAGAGTCCACCACCTTATTTGTGTTCCCATGGTAATAATGGAATGAGCAGTCATAGTCATTTATTTTATCTAACCATCTTCTTTGGCGCATATTCATCTCCTTATGTGTTAATATATAATTGAGGATTTTGTGATCTGTGTATATTTCACACTTCTTCCCAAAGTGGTAATGTCAAAAAAAAAATTAAAATGAAGATTACTACAGCCAACTCCAGATCATGTGATGGATAGTTTTTCTCATGAAAATTCCCTTTACTTGAATAATAGGAAAGGACTTTGTAATTTTTCATCAACACACATCCCATTACCTTTTTCAAAGCATCACTAAATACCATAAATGATCCCCTCTGGTGGGTAGTGTGAGCACTGGTATAGTGATAAGCCTCCTTTTCAACTCCATGAATATCTCTTTTCATTCTTCACTCTAAGAAAACCTAACTCCCTTATGAGTTATCTTGGTATGAGTGGTTGAAAATCATGATAAATTTCTCACAAATCAGTGACAATATTTAGCTAACCCCAGGAAGCTATAGATATTCATTGTCGATGCTGGCCTTGGCCATCCCTCAATTGCAGTTGTCTTGGAGGGATCCAATGATATCCCAATCTTTTTGATGATATGACCCAAGAATGAGACCTACTTTAAATGGAACTCACACTTTTTTTACTTTTCATAGAGGATCTCCTTTCGCAAGGTCTTTAGTACATTGCTTTGAGGCTCCTCATGCTCCGCCTTGGTTTTTGAGTATATTAGAATATAATTTATAAAGACACCTAAAAATTTGTCACAGTAATCTCTAAATACTATATTCATCAAATCCATGAATATTTTTGGAGCATGAGTGAGTCTGAAAGGCATTAATAAGAATTCATAGTTCATGTTTATTTTAAAAAAAAACAGTCAATGGGATATCCTTTTTATTTGATCTTACTTGATAATATCCCGACTACAGGTCCACCATGGAGAAGTATTGTGCTCCACGTAGCTGATAGAATAAGTCATTAATTCATGGAATAAGATACTTTTTCTTTATCGTGATTTTTTTGAGATCAAGATAATCAATGCAAAGGCACATTGACCCATCGTTCCTCTTGACGAAGAGGACTAGTGAATCCCATGGTGAAGCACTCGGGTGTATAAACCCTATTTCTAGATTCTCCTGTATTTTTTTCATTAGCTCCACAATAACCATTCTATATAAATTCATGTATATTAGAAATTCCCCAGGTACAAGATCAATTGAGAATTAAACATATCTTATAGAAGGATAACCGGACAATTCCTCAGGAAACATTTCAGTGAATTCCCTCACAATAGACATGTCTTAAAGGATGGTTGTTTCCTTAGACTCATTCATATGAACTAGAGGCACATTCTCATAAGGAAGTAATATCCATGGTTGAGATGATGGTTCTAAATAAGAGTCAACCTCCTCCTTACAGTTGTACTGAATTGGGGGTTGATTCTCCATATAGAGAGTGATTTCCCTCCCACTCCAATTTATGTGGGATCTATATATAGAAATCCAATCCATACCAAGAATTTCATAAAATTCAACCAGAGAAAGTTTGAAGAGGTTTTCTAGGAATTTCAATCCACAAAATATGAATTGGGGAGGATTTATATTCATGGTATGTAATGATTTACCCATTTACCATGCTCACCAACATCTTTACTTCTATAAATTGTGGTGATGTTGGTATTGTTCTCCTAAACATTTGGGATATAAATGAATGCATAGAACTAGAATCAAAATGTACATTTTCTATTATTGAATGAATAACTCACGTACCTTTCAACACTTCATTTTCAGGTTTCATTTTGGCGGTGGTGATGGAAAAGGCTCACCCTTACTGCCTTGGAGGTTGTTGATTACCTCCGAAAACCCATGTCTTAGGGAACTGGTTCGCAATGTGCCCAGATTCTTTATAGTTGATGAAACAAACAACATGTTGAGCGTCGAATAGAGAAT
This sequence comes from Viscum album, assembly GCA_963277665.1. Taxonomy (NCBI): domain Eukaryota; kingdom Viridiplantae; phylum Streptophyta; class Magnoliopsida; order Santalales; family Viscaceae; genus Viscum; species Viscum album. Next base: position 224,319,606 of record OY728131.1, on the reverse strand, counting down.
TTATTTCCTCTATCGCACCCGCGTGTTTTTCTTGTCGGCAGTTAATGGGAAGGTTCCCATCACTTCCACACCCAAAGAATTTCCTCGCCCCTTTAGGCAATTTCCAGGGTGCTTCTTTCCACAACTTTAGCACGTGGGGTGATGGATTTTAATAGAAACATTGGATTTCTCCTTCGGACCACCAGAATTGAAGTCCACCTTACAATTTTTATCCCCATGTTACCCCTAATATTCACTGATCTCCATTTGGACTATGAGTGAATATCATACAATTTCATAATATCTCTAGAAGTCATGGATCGCTAGGGATTTCTGTAGTATAGGTCTTAACCTAGCAATGATGCAGTCAACATTGCTTTCGGGGGTAACTACAAAGCCAAAGGCATATCATGCAAGCCGTGTGATGTTTTCCTCATACGATCTGATAGATTCTTCACATTTTTTATTTTAGGTAAAGGAAGTCCTTTTCCATCTTATGTTAGAGGGTGCAAGGGAAATATTTGTCAAAAATCATTTTATGGAAATCCATCCATTACAACACCTCGATCTATTTCTGAGGATTCATATTTTTTATCAATTTCCACCATTGGTCAGCTTCACCCACCATATGATAAGTACCAAGAAGAATCTTCTCTTATTTGGAACATTGATGGATGAATAAGATCTTATTAATGGAGTTTATCCATTATTGTAAAATTGAGGGATCAGATTATACATAAAAAGTAGGAGGCCTTTTTCTCATGATTCTCTCGATAGCGACTTGTTCTTTCATTGGGGGGGGGGGGGGGTTAAATGTTCCTATTGACCCATGTTTTTATTAAGAATTTGAGTTAACTGAGAGAGTATCATGAAACATTTCATGATTCCTATTCCCTCCGGATTGGGTATCTCATTAGAACAATTGTCACATTGATCTTCTCATCATTTTTTAGCGCAAGTCCTCATATTACTTGTCATTGGATAGAATAAAAGAAAATTTAGGGGTAACACATAATGGAAAATCCAAAGAGAAAAATAGATGACTTATAACTTAATTTTATTTCCTTAACAAATGAATTTATAGGATTAAATATATGTTATCCATGATCTAATTCCCAATATATATTCTTAGGGGTATTTTTGTTATTCCATAAATAATGGTTCATACTAAGCATATGAATTTACCAAAGATTATCCCTGAAGATTTCTATAACCAAGATTACAACAAGGCTCATTGTCGTGCATCAGTTCCAGTTCGAGTCTAGCTCAATGTAGTGTTTTCGGGTTTTACCTCTACATACATTTGTGTTAGAGATGCATCTACCTGCTTGTATCCAGACATGGATGTATTTTCTTGATAAACCACTTACTCAATACAAACAAATATTGAGGGATGTTTTTATTATACACAGTCTTATCCCTAAGACTATCACTATGGTTTTCTAATCCTATTCCCAAAAACAACTAAACCTATCCTTTAATACCAACTATAGCAAACCTACTCTTTATTACATACATAAACATATTTTATTACATAAAACCATCACTTGATAAAACATATATGTTCAAGAGGTCTAATGTCTTTAGAGATTAGGAACATTACATAACAACATAAAATATTAAATACATATCTTTATTAAAAACTAGATTTACATGACCACAAAATTTCTTCATACATAGCATTGCATGGGATAACATGAGGACATGCATAAGAAAAGGGTGAGCTATAAATACCGTTAAGGGAGTAGAAAAGGAATAAAATTTAGAATAAATTACAACTTAGGAAATTGGAAAATGAACGGATCATAAAAGAAACATGAACATAAAAGAATGATATATCATGATTATCATAACATGGAAATGGGGCAACAACATTTAGCATGATATTAGTATGAGCCAAGGCTCATTGCACATGGAGCATGATAAAACCATCATTGCACTTGAATTATCATGAGTAAAACTTCATTGCACTTGAAATATCATGATGTATTACTTAAATCTAAAAATGTTTTAAACTTCATCCATGATATCATAAATCCCATTGTCAAAAAATCATTATTCAGTTATAAGGAAATCACAACAATCTATTTTACATTAACTAAATCAATGATATCTTTGTAACAAAACTAGTAACTCAACATTTATATCATATTAATGGTTATCTTCTAAATAACACTTTTCAATTCAATCAATTCTCTAATCTATCAACATCATTCACCATACCCTTTCATATCCTTAGTGAAAAAAATTACACTAAAGAGTAATTATTTTTTTTATGATTCACATAATTGAATATTTTAATTTCAATACATAAATAATGTTGGAATCCCACCTAATATATACCATTATCCTGGATTCATCATCTTATTTATAAAAAACTATTTCCTTTTACATTTAATATTTAGTATCTTCATTAAAAGTAATATATCCATTACTCATTCAACCCTGCTGATTTTATTCCCAAGATATCCCCTTAGGGAATTTTTTTCATAATTTCAATACATTCCACATTTAAATAATTGAAAAGTTAATGATATACTTGGAATCCAATATTCATATCCATTATGTTAATTAATCATTTAATTTTTCCATTTTAGTTTCATAATTTTTTTCCTTCTATTCTAAATTCAAAATAAATCATTCCTCGAAGACATATGGACTTTTGGTATTATTTCCAAATTATAGAAATATATTAAACTAAATATTCTTTGATCCGTGGTTACCATCACTTGAAATCACATTGAACTCTTTCCTTATCTTATTAGGTGATTCTGGTTGTTGGTTAAGGTACCCATTGTTAATCATGTTATATAAAATCAAAGTACACATAATCAAAACACGCGTTACACAAATCATTGTAAAATTTGGATTCTTTTAAATAAATCTTCCATTATATTCACTAGTAATCTATTTCCTTCAAGTTCCCTCCATTGTCTAAATTGAGAAATCTATTGTGATAAACACTAATCATAACAGAAAATCAAATAATATAAATAATCATTTAGGAGGTTGAAATCAAGACAAATTTTTTATAATCAATGAAACCTTAGGATATTCCTAGTTCATTCATATTCATCATATATTTAAACCTTAATGGTAGTTCATAAATATTTTTTTAATTTCCAAATAATACACCCATGTTTGTAGGATGAGGTTTCAACAAGGCCCAATGTCGTTCAGTAGTTACCAATCAATTCTATCCCAATAGGGAATTTTCAGGGTTGTTATACCTCATTTCATCTATAGTATATCAACATCTACTTTTGGTAACCAAGAAGACATGTAATTTCATGGAAACCATGACCTCTATACATTACAAAAATTCATGACATTTTAATAAACTTTCATTTATCCTTAGACTAATACATAGAGTTATACATAGATATATAATTTGAAATATAAATTGGGATATTGATAATGTTTTATCATCCATGTTTCCAAAGGGTAAATAAATCTTTCCTTTGACACCACCTATAGTGACCCATGGTTCTTATTCGTGGATATTACATCTCATTTGATGAACATTCATTAAACTGAAAAAACACAGTCCCGTGGTCCATAATAGTTTAGGGTAATTAGAAACATGGAACACTATATTCTTATCAAGTGAAATATATTAAATTTTTCCCAGAAATTGTTTCTGATTTTGTAATATTCAAGTACATATCCCATTTAAAACCTTTATATATAACCATGGAAAATGAAACATAAGAATGGTTGAACTCAGGTCTTCAGTAAGGGAAACATAAGAGATATAAATATATGATCATATAAAAGCCAAATATACTAATAAGAATATGTGATAAAGAATATTACTTATGATGTTCATACCAAACAATTCATAGAGGATAAAAACAATTCAAGATATAACAACTGATAGTTCATAAGAAATGAATAAAAAGGGATTCAAAGAACATGATCAATGAGAGCATGACATTGGAATAAAACATATATATTATTAGAAAACATCATCTTATAATAACATGAACATATTTTAATGCGAAATGGTTCACTAATTATGATAAGGTAAATAAATTAGGCCCTTACATAAAGTTATGGACAAGAAACTTGGCCCACACCTATCATTATAGAATTGAAAGATAGGTCTGTACATAACTTTGTGATTGTGTAATGAGGTTCATGAATAAAATTTTGAACATGTATTCTGGTTCACTCCTAAAATTATTGAAATGAAATAAATGTATATGAATAACATCATAGTTGCAATTGTTCACTCCCAAGACCATCATAGTGGAAAATTCTCTTATTAAATCTGGTTCACTACCCATTAATGTCCTATATATAAAATGAGATATAAATATTTACCTAATGAATTAAAGTAAAATATAGGTTCCAACCTTCTTTGGTTATAATATAAATTCCATCCATGGTTATAATTTAATCATAATCACATAATAAAAATCACACATCTCAGTGGCTTAAGATCATCAAACGTTTATCACATCTGATCCCTTTAAATGAAATTTTATTCATAAAAATTTCATTACAACATAACCTAAGGAAAATAATACGGTCTCATAATAATTTCATCAAATCATAAACTATATAAATAGAATCAGTTTTATAATCATTTTATCATTGTATAATGAATGGATGAGAAATGGGTTTCATAAAAATTTTTTCTTCATAAACATAAACCATTAATAGAATTAATATGAATGTTATCCTTGAATAATTTCCCCAATAATGAATATGTAAACTCAAATAATGTTATATTATATGGAAAATAATATTGAAAGACTATTTTGGATTTCCATGATGATATTAGCTTCCCATTAATGGTAAAATTTTAAAACATAAAAAATTATTAATATCCATTTCTTTTAAAATATCCTTGAAAACATGTAAATGATGATTGTTAAAATCATTTAATACTTTTCATGAAAAAATTATCCTTTTTAATTGAAAAAAAACGTTATAAAAAATAATGAATTTTGATGTTTTTTTCTTCAAAAATAAGACATAAAATATATAATGGAATTTTTGAAGAAATGATGGGTCATGATGTTGTAAAATACCATTCACATCATACACATTAAAATGATGATTCCTTTGAATTTTTTGATAATATCCAAATTGGTATTGTTTGGAAAATGTGATGAAGTTTACACCATTTTTTTTGTAAAAACTAAATCATACATAAACCGTTAGTTAAAAATAATAGTAGAGGAATATGAAAATCCCAATAAATTTACAAAACATTGTTTTGAAAGAAATCATCTTTATAATATAATAGAGAAATAAAGCCATATTTTTACAAAAAATATTATAAATATATTATCTACAAAATAGTGGAAACTATGGTTCAATTAGTTGATTAAATATTCAATAAATAGAGTAGACTAAATTTCAAGGTAATACTTTATAGGTAGATCATGATATTTCAACCTTGGATACATAATCACAAATAATAACAACAAATGATGATATTTCAATATAAAATTATTATAACCTTCATAACATTGAATCATAAGACCCTGAATGTATAACATAAAGTGAAACATCAAATATAATTAAGAATAATACATTTATGGTATTAAATGTAAAATGATATGTGTATACTATTCATGAAATAATATATTTGAATAACATAACATACATCTAAAAGAATGAAAATTTAGACAATAATACCTTGACAATTTGGTAACTTTTGAACTGTAAACCCCATGAAAGAGGGATACTCAAATGGATATATAAAATACAATAATTTTATTTATATTAATAGTAAAATAAATTAATGGGATTCATATGCACCAAATATGATAAACAAGTGGTGAATAGGGAATTTATCTCCATGACAATAAAAGTCAAATGAAAATCCCTTACCTTATGTCTTGTCTTCCATTGTAATAATTCAAAAATAAAGTATAATAAATAAATGTTTTAATTAAGTATATTAAAGAACCATATTCATATATTTAATACAATATATGATATGATTATTCCCTTCTATTTCCATCTTATTTAAAATTCCATGTTAATGTTTTATTTCATGTAATAATCTCTTTTTTTTCTTATATATGTTTTGATTTGTTATATTTTTGGTCCCCTTTCCATGATCAGGGATCCATAATCATCAGAATCATTAAAAGGATATAAATATCATATATATTATGTATATATACATTTATAATAATCCATATATTTTAGTAATTGAAAATGAAATAAACCATTCATGGAGATGGTAGGCCATACGCACGCATGTAAATTTTTCATTTCATTTTTTTGTTGGATTCATTCAATGAAATATAAATGATATGTATTATCATTGAATAATAACTTTTATATCACATATATAACATATTTTTATTAATAACATTTACAAAACATTCCATGTAATGTGTGAATGAATCACATTATTTCATAAGGATGTAGTCCATTGTATACATGAGTGACACTTTCATATTCCTAATAAATGGAGATTTTGATGGTATGTGTGATATAGTAATTAAAAATAAAAATAAAGTCATAAATATAATAATTATAATTTATAAACTATGAATCCATCAATATTCCCAACCATTAATGGTGGTAGTGGAAAATATAATGACATCAGTTTGCAAGGCTGTATTCTGACGTACTAACAAATGATGATTTCATAACCAATTTGATAGAAGTGGTGAAGGGGTTAGGTCATGACGATAACACAAAAAATCAATCTATTTTATTCATAATAAGATTAATATATAATCATGTTATAATAATAATTGAATGGGGGGGGGGGAGGGGTAGAAAAAATAGACAAAAAACTCTCGTTGATGAATGTTTCCACTTATATTGGGATTCTCATTCTGTTTTAAGTAAAGAAATCCTTGGTATTATTTATTCCCAATATAATTATTATAGGATGATGGTAGGGATTTTGAAATACATTTTGGTAATAAATGACTAATCCAAAGATATTTTAAGGTGTGAACAATGCAGGAGAGAGGGTAACCTTTTATAAGTGTGTGAGAGGACAGAAATAGTATTTTTGGAAAGATATATGTGCTTAAACTTATTTTCATATGTAAAAGGGTATAAATTAGATCATTATAGAACCTTATATATTTTTTCTTATAAATATCTCCATAAAAGGGTTTTTATAAATTTGTATATTTTATTTTCATCTTTATTTATTTATTTTAACAACAAAGTAAACTAATTTTTATCTTAACCATGTAAATTAATTTTTACATCATTAACTTTTATTGTGGTAAAAAATTATTATTACCATATTATAAATTTTAAATTCTTATGAATACTATTATGGGACCCATTTTCCCTAATTCCATTCACATAAGTGGAAAATTTTAATAAATTATTTATCATGGAGGTGTGATGAGAAAGCGGGGGATTTAAAGTGAAAATGGTCAAATTATTATAATTATATATATATATAATTTTAATATGAAATTTTAATAATGAACTTAATTGGAATAATAGATTTATAATTGAAATAATTTTACTTTAATTCCAATTATAGTTTATCTTTAGAGATTTTCTAAATGAAAATGATTATATTTATTAAAATTTATAATTTTTCACCATTCATTAAAAAATATAACTTTTATAAAATATCCAAAAAAACAAACCATAAGATAAATTTGATATTAAAATTTTAAAAATGTTATTTATTTTATATAATTAATTTTATAAAATTGGCCTAATTATTTTTTAAAATAAGTGTGCCATTAAATGGGACAAAACTATTTTATAAAATACAGTTTTAAGAGTACATTTGAATTTATTCACATATCATTTGTAGAAAACACAATCGATGAATGTTAAATAGTTTGTTAAATATATGTAGACTACAATTTTCAATAAAATAATTTACAAAATGTTTTTTCTTATTTTTTTGAATTGAAACAATTCTTTGTCCATGAAAATTGTTTCACTTAAAAATATATACTTTTATTTTCAAGTTGTTTTTTTTCATTTCAAATTAATATTTATTAAAATAATTCATTATATAAACACATGAAAAAAATATTTTCATTATTTAGAATTTTTTCATTCCCTCCATTATAACAGAATGGTGATTATTATCTCATAGTAATAAAATGACTTGTTTCATTTAAACTCAGTGTTCCTTGTAACACATGATAAAATCATTGGTGTGTGAAATTAATGTTAAACATAGTTTTTTGTGTAACTAGTGGTCCCTATAAATTTTTCATGCAAGAAGAAGAGAACCCTTTAATTTGAAAAAAAGTGAGAAATAATACCCATAATAATATTGATGAATAATGGTTTAAATAGGTTGAAGACATGAATGACGAATTAATTCTTCCAAGTAAAAATCAATTCATAGAACACCCCTCTACATGGAGTTTCACTATTTTTGAAAATTCCCCCCTTGAACTAAAATATTCATGGAAGTAGGTTCTACCCTCAATGCACATGAATAAAGAAAAGTTATTTGTAGGGCTAGGTTGTTATTTACACCCCCAAAAACAATACCACCTCTACAGATGTCCATTTTATGCTGAATAAGTCATCTGAAAGATGGTAGCCCTTTCTAGGCTTCAACAAAGGAAAGCCTTGTTGACCACTTTGACTGGACAACATACTAGTCAGTTTCACCACTCCTCCAAAAAAAGGTTTGAGGGGAGATAAGAGGTCGGTGAATGAATGACATGGAGAAGGTTCAAGAGAAATATGTATAAAAAATGAAGCACTTTGTAGACATTCTCCCATGAACCATGTGTTGGTGGCCCACCAAGGACACCATCATGCTGACTATATACTGATGACCCTCTACAGAAGATGCTATGCAGGTGACCCTCCACATAATATTCCATGGGAATCCATTGTTTTTTGCGATATGAGGTGTTAATTTATGACCTTGAAAATGAATAAATTTATTCACAGATGCACCTTTTATGGAAAACCCTTCGTGGAAACTCTATTACGACCAACTTCTTCATGGGAATACCCATTGTGGGAAACCCTTCCTAGAAAACCTTTGCAACAATATCCTAAACAAAAAACTCCATTCAAGGACAACGATTCATCAAAAATTCATCACAGACAACACCTTTGTGGAAACACCCATCACATATAGCCCCTTTGTGGATGCTCCATTACAGATAGGACATTGCGGTCCACATTGCAGAAAGACCCCTTCATAAATATTCAATCATGGATAATCCTCCAAGGGAGATTCATTACGTCAAGCTTTTACATGGAATGAACTATGTGGAAAACCATTTGCACTCACTGATCGATACCGTTGGGGATGTTCCCCACCAACTGTTCAAAATCAGTGACAGGGTGTGTAATCAGTCCTTCGAGATAGTCCATTCACTACCATCATTTCCCCCCATGAAAAATGGATAGTCTGCAAAACAAATTTGGGGAGGGTCATAGAAATTTTAGGTTTTGTCCTTAAACGTACGTAACATCCACCCCATTAATACCATTAGTTAAAACATTCCTCATGCTCCCCATGAAAGTGCATCACTGAACTCATACTTCATGGTAAACCAGAAAGTGTCACTGTTGAATTTTTCCCACACCAGCCATTTATATGAATCATCCTCATAATTTTCCAATCCAAAACATGTTGAATAATATGGAACTCATCCATTCAACCTAAAATTAAACTATTTTGATATCTTCCTAGTAGAATGACGTTAAACTGTGAAACCATCATCCTAGTGAGATGAAATTAAACTATAGAATACCCTATATTAAAAACATAAGTTTCCTCCAATGGAAAACACAACATTACTTATGTAATAATATTAAGACTCATTATCTAATAATCATTAGATGACCTGTATCACTTATTGTGGAAACCCTCATAGAGTAAGCACCCAACCATTTATGGGTGAGGGAAAAATTATTCTCTTCATCTCCTTAGAATAGGACATATCAATATAGATCATAATATGAGAATATCCTTACTATAAAAAGAAAAGAATATATATCCACATTTATCTCCCTCTCCCCCTCTATTTGTGATTTAGTTTCTCATCTACTAGTGGATGGAGTGAAATCGTGTGATTTACAGATCTACTACTTCCTATTGTTTTTAACAACGAAAATGAAACACTTGGGATTAGGGGTTATTGACAATTATGTAATTGAAATAATCCCAAAGTCATTGTCTGCTTCCATGCGTTACCACAATCATGTGATGCCCCAAAAATATAAAGTATGAACCTTGCATTCGATAGCATGCATAACACACGACACCAAGCATGAAAGGGAATATAATATCTAGATACTTTATAATATGTTTAATATTTAAAATATATTCAATATATTTCAATTCATGCATCACTGATCAATCTTTCATTACCTGCAAGGGTGACCTTCCTTAATAGCTTACGTTACACCAAGACCGACCTTCCTCGATAGCCTACATTACATGCAAGACCAAGTTTCACTAAATAATGATGTATTATTAAAATATTATAATTTAATATAAAATGATATAAACTATCAATTAATTTAATTTTTTTCAATAGTAATAACTAAATTATAAATATTTTCCTTTACACTAATAATAAATTTATTCAGTAATAATCATTTAATGAGACATGAATATGAGAACCAATTGGATATAAAATGAAATATTATTATCTTTTAGATTCGAAAGTATTTTTACCTTAGTAAACATAAATAATAACAATTATTGAATTATTTTAATGAAACATATATATTATATATTTAATCAAATATATTTAATATTTATCCATTATTATTTATATTCATATGATATGAAAAATCCATATTTCACACATAGAAACCAATATTTTTATAAAGCCAATTTTAACACCTTTATATAGAGAATATATTCAAAATATTAATTTTGACACTATTATAAATTTAATTTGATAAAATAAACTTCATTGTTGAATTATTAATTTCCAAAAAAATTATGGTAAAGTTTCATTATTATAATTAGAAACATCATTTTTTATAAATAATGAAGAATAATGCATTTTTGTTAAAAACTACATTTTTTCTTAATTAATTCTTAATGTTAAATTATATTTTAAATTTTCTATATAGTTAAATTATATCAATAAATAATATATTAATAAAATTTGGTTTATTATAATCAATTTAACATTGAAATTGAATTAAAAAACTCACAATCATTTGAACAATTTTCTACTAAACCAGTTAAACTGTCTGTTCGCAAGATTAGCATTAATCTAAATTTTCCTGCTTATATTATTTGAATTTAGAAAAACATACATACACCATTATAATCAGGATGAATTTTTTTTTTCTAAAAATATCACCTTAGTTTTTTTACCACAATTATTAGTGAAAGTGATTAAAATTAATTATAGCGATTAAGGTGTAATTAGGCTTAAAAATGGACAAAACCATATATTTAAGAGCCCAAATATCCAAGAAAATTGTAAAAATCCAATTTTATGTACATAATTCTGCAATTTATCTTCCTATAATTAGTTTGGATGGTTTTTTATGATTTTTTTTGTTACGAACATCGGTAAAAATAAATGGTTTTCCAAAATTCTATGTGATTCATTTTGCTTCACTATAAAAGGCCACCATCTCTCCACCTTAATCACAACAATCAATCCACATTGTCTCATCCCAAATCCTCCCACATATTCTCCCAATATCCATCCCCTCAACCTATAATACTACCTTTTTTCAGTAATCCACCTATGAAGGTATATCGGCACAAACCAAAAGGTGTTAACCGATTAAGAGGTAACGTCTTATCTTATGATTTTTAGATTCACATCCATTATCCAAACCCTCATATATTATTATTACTTACTTGTATAAGCAATGAATTATAAAAAATATACTATTATATTTTTATTAAAAGGGTTCTACCTATAATTATAAATAATTCTATCAAATGGGAAACAAATATATTGTTTCTGTGTTAGGTGAACTACTAGCTCACGAAATAATGATTGTTCATTTTCCATTACTAACATACATGGAAGGAAATATGATGGAAAATCTATTTATATATTTATTGTATATGTTATTTATTATTTATTTACTTTTCTATAATTTTTATCCAAAACATACTTTATGTTTTCCCTCATGTGTAAATATGATAATTTTGTCTGAAGAAGTGTGGACTACCGCCCCCTCAACGTGATATGACTCATTCATGCCATAAATGGATCATATAAAAGATTGTATTAATAAAACCATGTAACTTATATAAAATTTATATGATAATATAATTATAATATACATATTTATCAATCATCCTTCATTATTTTATTAAGAAAAATAAATGAAAGTGGCATTCATGCTTTTGTAAGACCTACCATCTCTATGAATGGTGCACTTTATTTTAATATAAAAATATTATAGACTATAATAAATACATATATACTGGATATAAATGATATTAAAATAATTTTTTACATTCTGGAGCTAACAAAACCATGATATATTTAATAATTATGACAAATAACTAGTTAAAACATACTCAACAAACTAGGCAATTAACACCTGAAATAGTTAAAGTAATGAAATGTTATTAACAAATAGGTAATAAGATATTATAAGAGGATAATAAAATATATAAAAAAATATTAATATTGTTATTTTACAGGTTATTAACATGTTTAAACCCACTATACAGCAGCAAAAAGGTTACAAAACACAAAGAAGATTAAGGTGAGGGACTCTTGTCTCACTTTTCATTCCGTGAGGCATAATTTATTATTGTGCACCTAATCTATTATATATGGTGTAAATACATACACATGACATGTCATATCATGATTAATTTTATATTCATGGTATTTATATGTTTCAATTGGTTCTTATTACTTTACTGTCTTTTGATAAACATGTAAGGGATATTCATCTCACCTTTTACATCCCTAAGATAAATGTAATTTTCATCACTTACATATTTTATGTAGTGTATCTACTGCCCATTTTTTATATTATATCATTAATCCTTTTATATTAATGGTATATTAAACTTTTATTTTATATCATTTCTTTATACGGTTTATAATATAAATTGTTTCAATGTGGTATTGGATAATTTTGGATGCTTGATGATTCTTTTTCTCAATACTAATACTAATGATATTGCAATGAGATTTAAATTAAAGGAAATTATTTAAACATTGTTCAATAAACACATTAATTCTTATCTGATTTTTCATGTCGATGTTCAAGAATTAGTACCATTTTTTCACTCTATAGTACACAACGTGTCTTAAAAACGTTGTAATGAATACCAGACTTAATTTTTATCTTTAGTCGGAGAACCTATTATTTTATAAAGACCCTATTTTATAAAAATGTTTTAGCAAATTATTAAATTTTATTTGGTAATGATATTTTAACATTTTTTTCTTTTACCAATGTTTTGAAATGAATCTTATTGTCTCCTTCCGAACATGACATTTTTCTTCGCTTTTTACCATATAAAATGATTGTTCTTTTTACCGTGTTTGGAAAGTACATATTTACCCTCCATCATTCCATTGAATATTCCTTACATTTAAACTGATTACTTTTTAATGATTTTTTCTGATTAAATATATTGAAATTAATGTTTTTCTGAATCATTTTTCAAAATAATATAATTTTTTCCTCAACATTGTTTAAAAAATACCATTTTGTAATATTTCTATTCATCAATGAAAACAACCTTTTATTTTACTCTATATGTGGTATGTTGTATTAATACAATTTTAAATCTGCCAATGGATTGTTTATGGGTTATTTGGACGAGGATAGTATTAAAATTCACTTAATTGATTTCTTTTTCCCTAGTAATTTTCCATCTCCTTTCATTATTGATTGTTAAATTTCCCCCTAATTTTACATTTCATTTATCATGGATATTAATATTGCCTAAAATATATTCAATTTTAAAAACAGATTATAATTTGACAATTTTTTTGATTATTTGGGTAAATATTGATAAATAAATATTACTTACTCCATACTGATATTTGATGATAAGGCACATTGCTAAATCACTTAATCGATATACGAGGAATGTTTTTGGCTGGTATAACATGGTTGGGGCCTGATTATAGATATTCCCTTGATGCATTTTCAGTCTTATGGGATAATTTTGTTTGATTGCTACATTAGATGGGGTTTTAAGCTACATTATGTAAAATTTAATGTGAATGGTATTGACGGTAAAGGTACCATATACATAGGAAACATGGTGTCTAAAAATTAAGAATTTGCCTCATTTAGATTTAGTTATTATTTTGTCAATGAGATTTTGTGTCGACATATATATGGATACAGTTTACCATAGTTTTAGTTATTATTCAACCATGAGATTTTTTTTCAAAATATCTATTGATACATTTATTTCTATGTTTATTGATTTAGATGGCATGTGTTTCAGTTTTCTCCCTTTCCATGTTGATATTTCCTTATCTATTTAATTGAATTGATTGTGTAATTAGTTATCCATCGTTCCATGCTAATTTATTTCTATTGATTTTTTATTACTTCCGCTTTACATACCTAACGAAGCATTTGATCTCACCCATATTATGTTTCTTTCCCTAAGTACCCAAGGAGCGCACTATGAAAGATATGCATCAATTTACTAAATGGATTAGAGTTACCCTAAATGTTATTTAATTAGAATTAATTAAAAAATTATGTTATAATCAGTCTATTATTTAATCATGTATGTATATGATTTATCAAGACTACTAGACTGATCGGTCTATGAGGTCTTAATTCCTTGCAATTATTCAAATGTAATTAGTAGTAGACACTAACTCAAGGAAATTTTGGGTTGGGTCTCTATAGTTGGTATCAAATGATTTTTTTGACAACTTTGGGAACTAGATTTAGGAAAACATAGGTTATAGAACATAACCTTAAGGTATAGTTTGAGGATATGTGTAGAAGGACAACATAATTTTTTTAGTAAAGTATATATTATGTGGGTCTTGTTTGAAATACATCCCTTTATAGATACTACAAGTGGACGTCATTTTACCAAAAATGTACCCAGGAGTAAAAAATCAGAAAATGTATTATAGGAATGACTCAGGGTTACATAGTACACAACAACCATCCTTATTGAGCACCTGATTTGACACTCTCAGGGGATTTTCTTATGATAATCCAATTTTCATTATATAAAATTATCAAGAATTTGAATAGATAATGAAAATGAGTACTATAGGTAAAAGATAAGAAGATTTTTATTTAAAAATATTGTTCCATGATTTAGATATCTTATAGATTACTATATAAATTTCTCACTATGAGTATTATTGATAAAACTATTATTTATGGTTTTAGGTAAATTATGGAACCTAAAGGATTCAAGTTTAAATTTAACATGAAGGACAAGGTAGTGAAAATGAGTTTCCAAATGATGTGTTTATAGGACTCAAGGATATCATATAAATGCCAAATCAGTTTTCCCAAGATATGATTAATAATATATCCCTTTACCAACTACAAAACACACCAAAGAATAGAAGCATAAAGGTTTATAATAGCTCGATTGGTGGAGACCATAACCAAAATATGGCTTGATTTATGACATGTGAAGTGTATGGAAGTAGGAACCTAGAAAATTGTCTCAATGGAACAAGGAAATGTATTATATGTGGGAAATAATGACATAAAGAAAAGGATTTATGAATAAAAATGATGAGTAAAATTATTTAAAATAAATATCATCATAGGAAATCCTTTAAAGTTTATTGTTGTATGTTTGGGGAACATGACCATTACCAATGTCAACTCCCTCTTCTAGAAGATGAAATCTAGGTAATAAAAGGATCTATGTGAAAATAAGTAGCTGAAGTACATATATATTGAGGATGAATTTAAATCCCTAGTTAAGAGTTTATTTAGTGATTAAATTTCATGTATTTCTATCCTATTTATTTTGGAAATTATATTCAATTATTTTTAGAAGAGGACATCTTGTTTGCTGGGTTACAACCATTCTAATATGAAAATATTGCAGGTCTTGTGCCCTGACTGAATAATAATAAGGGTTTCATGTAAACCACATACCAAAAAAATTTGCTAGCTGAATTTTCGTATTTTAGTAAAACTATTTTAAGAATAAATATCAATGATGATCTAGAAGTGTCATGTTTTAGGATTAGAGATTAATATATTTAAAATATTTCTTTTCAACGAGTATTAATGAAAAATATTTGTACTTTTCAATATTTTATGGGTATTAATATCCTTTAGAAATGTATATCTGTGCTTTAATAATCAAATTTCATTTTTGGAGGATTATAAGTTGGATGAAGCACAACCAAAATTTTGGATTTTTCATTTGAAATTTAAACCTCTGAAGAAATAATTAGTCATTGTATTTGTGGTTAGTTATAAAATTACCCAACATTAGGGAAATGACATCCAAATTTTTTTCCCCTAATACTTAAATTTTTTGAACCAATTTTTTTATAAACCAATACATATTTCTATATTTTAGGCCATCAATTATATATTTATCATTCAATTGTTTTTGATTGATGACCTCATTCACTCCATAAAAATATTTATTCATTTCTTCTAAGTACGCATCTCTACCATCCATTGATGTTCTCTTAGTTAGAGACCTAGTTACATGGTAGTCCATGTGACCATTGTACTAATCATTCATTCTTATCAAGATATTTTTTATGAACTCTTCACACAATGTGGTATTTTAAAAAATTATATCACCAAGGTAGAGTTTAAATTGTATGGGCACAATTTAAATAAGCTGGGGAGAATGTGACGCCCACAAAATCTAAAGTAAGAACCTTGTATTTGATAGAGTGCATGACACGTGACACTAAGCAAGCAAGGGAATATAATATCTGTATAATTTATAATATATTTAATATTTAAAATATATTCAATTTATTTTAATGCCTATACATGCAAGACTGAGTTTCACTAAATAATAATGTATTATGAAAATAGTATTATTTAATATAATATGATATAAAATATTTGTTAAATTAGTTTTTCTGAATAGTAATAACTAACTTATAGAAAATACGGTTTTCACCAATATAAAATTAAATCATTGGTTAAAATTTAATAAGAAAATAAAATAAAAACAAATTTGATATAAAAGGAAATATTATTATTTTTATGCTTCTAAAAGAGTTTTACTCTAATAAACATAAAAAATTACAATTAGTGAATGATTTTAATGAAAATTATATGTTATATATTCAATCAATTTTTTATATATTTATCTTATAGGTTTATATGCACAAGATATGAACAAACCCCATTTCACACATAAACACCTATATTTTTTAAAAGTCAATTTTACCTCATTTTAAAAGAGAACATATATTAAGTAGTAATTTTGATGCTCATAAAAATCTGATTTGATAAATTAAAATTCATTATTTAATTAATAATATCAATATTATCCTAGGGTAAAATTTTGGAATTATTCTAAGAAACATCATTTTTTGATGAATAGTGAATCCAACTACATTTTAGTTAAAAAACCATTTCATATATAATATTTTAAATGTAAAAATATATTTAAAATTTTCTATAAAGATAAATTTGATAAATATTAAATCTAATAATATGATTTAGCTTATAAGAATCAATCTCACATTGAAATTGAATATAAAAACTTAATAATATTTTGGTCATTTTACTATTAAAATGAGTTAACTAGTTTTCCTATAAGATTAGAATTAATATTAATTTTTTAGATTTAGGGATTTGAATTTAAAATAATGTACATCCACCATTTTAATAAGAATTATATTTGTAGTTTAATAATATAAACTTACTTTTGACCAAAATGTTTAGTGAAAGTGATTAAAATTAATTTCAGTGATTAAGGTGTAATTAGGATTAAAAAGGACTGATCTTTATATTTAGGGGCCCAACTGCACTAGAAACACTCCCAAAATCAATTTTCTATAAGTAATTAATCTATTTAAATTCCATTTTAGTGTTTTTTATAACTTTTTTAGGTATTCACATTTATAAACCCAACTTGTTTTCAAAGAATTGAAGTGATTAATTTTCCTTCCCAAGAAAAGGCCTCCACCTCACCTCTTACTCACACCTATCAATAAAAATTTTCTCATCAGAAATCTACACAATTAGTTTCAAATAACCACTTCCCCCATCCTTGTATAAACCCTTTGGGAAAGAAGGCCACATGAGGAAGCCTTTGGACACAAACCAGTAGGTGTTACCTGATTAAGAGGTAACAATTTCTCTCAAGATTTTTAGATTCATTCCCATTCTCCAACCCCTAATTTTTTATTAAATACATTTAAAACAACTCTAGTGTCATTAATATAAAATTATGTTGTCATTATAGGGTTTTATATAAACATTCAAACAATTCCATCTAATGGTTAATGAACATACTGGTTCTGTGTACAGAGAACTACAACCACACGAAATGATGATTGTTCAATTTTCCATTATGAAAATTCATGGTTTGACATTATGTTTATATATATTATATATATTATATATATTATATTAATAATTTATTTACCCCTCTGTAATTTTTATTTACCAAATCAATTTATTCTTTCTATCATGTGTAAATATGATAATTTCATTTGAGGAAGTGTGGACTACTGCCCCTCAAAATAATATGACTCACTCATGACATACATGAAACTAATAAAGAATGTTTTTAATAAAAATATGAATAATATATAAAATATACATGATAATTTAATTAAAATATAAATATGTATCATTTTTCTTTCTTATTTTTAATGTTATAGTGAAACGAAAGTAGCATTTATGCGTACATACGACTTACTATCTTCCTGAATGTGGAAATTCATTTATAATTTCATAATATTATAGACTATTATAAATAAATATATACAAGATATATATGATATTAAAAACTTTTTTTATGTTCTTGATATTATGAAACCATGATATGTTGAATAAGAATGAAATATAATAAGTTAAAACATACTCGAAAAACTATGCAATTCACACCCAATATAGTTAAATTAATGAAAGGTTATTAAAAATAGGTAATAAGATATTATAAGAGGATCATATATGATTTGATAAATATTAACACAGTTATTTAATAAGTTATTATCATGTTTAAACCCACAAGACAAGAGCATAAAAACTACACACAAAAATAAGTATAAGGTGTGGTACTCTGATCTCACTTTTCATTCAATGAGGCATACATTATTATTGTGATCCTAATTTAATATATATAGTGTACATACTAACAAAATTACATGTAATATATTTTATTATTTTATATTAATAGTATTTATATATTTCAATTTATTATTATTACATTTGGGTCTTCTGATTCTTTTGTATGTCATTCTGATATCACTTTTGACACATAGGAGATGAATGTCATGTTCACCATTTACCTATTTTCTATGGTGTATATACTACCTATTTTGTTATATTATATCATTAATAATCTTATATTCATGGAATATTAAATATTAAATTAATATAATTCCTTCACAAGGTTAATAATTTAATATGTTTCAATGTGTGATGGGGCACATTTGGATTTTTAAATATTATTTTCCTCAAGAATAATACAAATGATCGTTTAATGGAATTTCCATTTGAGGAAATTAAATAACCATTTATCAATAAAACATTTAATTATTAGATGTTATTGATGACCTTTTTCATGTTTTATTATTATTTTTCTCTCTTTGGTAATTAATTTGTTTTAATTTTTTATAAAGAAAATCCGATATCATTTCTCTCTTTAGTCTGATAACTGGTTCTCTTCTAAAGACCATATTTTATTGAAATGTTTTCAAAAATATTTTAAAATGATTTAGTAAAGATATTTTTATATTTTTTCTTTTACCCATTTTTAAAGGAATATTTTTATCTTTTTATGTACAAGGCATTTTCTTACTTTTTTCATACAAATTGAATGTTAATTTTACCTTGTATGGAATGTACAAATATATCCACCTTCATTATTTTGAAGAATCAATTTCATTTTTAAAAGGATTATTTTTATGGATAATATTTTTTAAAATTTATTTTCAATGAAATGGTTTTAAAATATTTTTTACAAACAAAGGGATGTTTTCCTCAAGAATGTTTTAAAATATATTTTTGTAATATTTATATTCATCAATGAAAAAACCCTTTATTTTACTCCAGATAGGGTATTTTTTATTAATATTAAACTTAATTATCCTATGGATGGTTTATTATTTATTTGGGGAAGGATAGGATTGACATTCAATTCCTTGATTTCATTCTCCCCTTGAAATATTCAATCACCTATGATCATTGCACATTGAATTTCCCCTATTTATCCATTTCATTTATCATGGAAATTTGTATTGTCTAAACTTTATAACATTTTACATATAGTGAATACATTGAAAATTATTTTATTATTTGGGTAAATATTGATAAATTCGTAACTCTTACACCATACAGATATTTGATAAGGCACATTGTTAAATCGATTATTCGATATATGAATAATATTTTGGACTAGTACAACATGGGTGGGACCCAATTATAGATATCCATTAGATGCATTGGTAGTCTCATGGGATGATTCATTTGGATAGCTACCTCAAATGGGTTTTTACCCTGTATGTAGTAAACTATATACTGAACAGTCTAAATGGTAAATATACCATGTCTGTAGGAAACACCACATCCAATAATTAACCATATCCCTCATCTATATTTAGTTATTATTCATCCATGAGTATTTTCATTGAAATATCTTTGGATACATTTCATTCTTAGTTTATTGATTTATATGGATGAAGTTTCAGTTTTATACCTTTCCATATTGATGTTAACTTATCTATTTATTTGGATGGAACATGTTATCAGTTATTTTCCATACTATGTCAATTTATTCCAATTGATTAATTATTCCCTCCTCTTTACATACCATATATATAATTTGAGCTCACCATTATTAGGTTTCATTCCCCAAGTATCCAAGAACCATACTATGAAATATATGAATGGATTTACTAATTTTTTTTGATTTAAACTCAATGTTATTTATTAATAAAGAATAAAAAAATTATTTTGTAGTTGGTGTGATATTTTAACCTTTATATATCTAGTTTACCAAGACTATTATAATGATTGGCCCTTTGGGGGTTAATTCATTCACGCCAATATAATTATTACAAAACATCGGAACCATGATATTTGTGGCCGAGTCACTATAAAACATATCCACCCAATGTGCCTTTTATTCAGTATTAGCCCCAACCATATACAAATCAATGATCTGTATCTATAGATATAGTCCCTGAATTCATTCCAAATGTGTCGCTTAAATGTTTAAGCCCTAACCATATCCACTAGATGTGCCTCTTAATTGGTATAACCACCAACCATAACCAAATCTGTGGTACTTATTTATAGATTTTGGCCCCAAAATCAATCCAAATGGGCAACTTCCATGTGTAATCCCCAACCACATCCACAAAATGGTCCTCTTATTTAGTATACACCCAAGCTATACCTAAAAAACGGGGCTTATCCATAGATGTGGTCCTGAAAATCAATCATAATGGGATTATTCAATGCATAATCCCCAACCACACATAGTCAATGGGCCTCATATTCTGTATAATCCAAAACTATACCCAACTCCACAAGCCTTCTCTGTAGATGTAATCCCTATCTTCTATCAATATGGGACCCTTCCATGCATAATCCCAAAACCCATGAATTTAAATTAAATGTTCCATATTCCTAATGATGAAACACATGATGTTCCACTTCCATGCATAAGCCTTGACCATGCCCAACTTAAATCTGCAGCTCCCATGCGTAAGTCCAATCACTAACTAAACTATGTGAGCATTGATTCATGAAAAAAAGGATATGTGGGAAGCCTTCCTGAGGTCCAAACTCAACATCCACATTGATCATAATTTTCATCGAACAATATCCCTGATAATATCATTCCTCTACTTAGATAACCTATTTTCTTTAGGTCCAAAATGGGCCTCCTCTATAGGTGTAATCCCAAAACAACCCAAAGTACGTTTGATTTGAATCCTGACTAACATGGATACATAAGAAGCCTCCTTGATGTACTAAATAGAAATCAAAATCCACTATAATGATATATAAGACACATCCCAAAAAGGTTCATAAACACCGTGGAGGCCACATCACTTCTGGGACCCTCATAACACCTCATTATATGTCCCACACCATCTGGACCAGGTACCTTTTTCCAGGATGTCCATGCCGCATGACGTTATGATGATTGATCTGGTCCTTGCAACAACACCTTAAAAGGTGATGTTCCCTAATAAGTGGCTCCCAATTACATTTTTTCTCATTCACCTGATGAATATATGTTTGAATAATGTATTACGGGTTCAATCACGGTATTAAAAAAACTTCCAAAAGATAAATCTACAGAGCCTCACCAAGTGTCTTAAAACTATATTTACCCCAATTAATGGACCATCTATCCTTTATCCATCCCTAAAAGTATAAATTTTTTGGAGAACAATAAATATATATAGATACCTCCATTTATGGATATTCTTGGAAACATATAGATGATTCTGATCCCATACATAGTCATATAGAATTGTTACCTTTGGGTAATCCATGAATTCATAATTGGGAATGAAAAAAGGATTCATGGACAATATCAAATCATTAATAGAGTCCTACAATAGGTAATAGTTTCCCCCAAAATGGTGTGATGATCCCGAAATCCCATCCTTTCGACCAATGAAATTTCATAAGTTTCATTCGACATGTTACAAAAGGAATAACTACCTTTGGAATATAGGTCCACAAATTGTAGATATGAGAGTCATTGGAAATTTTATGGCTTTATGATCCAATCCCATTAGAGACAATTTGGAAAATCTACCCAACGTTAGTGAATTCACACCATTTAACAAATTGCAATCAACAGTTTGGATGAAAACATTTTTTTTGTAAACAAAATTTTGAACCCAACAATAATGACATAACTACAACGCTTCCTTCATAAGATAAAATCAATATACTAATTAACCTTAATCAAATAATTTTATTCCTAACCCAAATGAATTTTTGGGGGAAAAAATAACACAATCCTAAATAATTTTTTCATGTAACACATGATAAACTAAATGTTAAAGAATATCGAAAATATTAAATTATTTTGGAAAAATATATTTCAAAAACTCTCTGGGTGTTACACACACATAAATTTTCTGAGAATATGACCAATACACATGCATATCATTTCCAGGTACACTACAAAAATCATAACACCTAGTTTCCCCTTTGTTTATATATAGAACTCATATGGACAACAATTTTGTGGGAATATGATAATGAAAATGTTGTATGTATTCCCTTCCCCATTTCTATTATGAATCCCTCTCATGAAGGATACATGCACCCTAGTCATCATGATGATCATATATTATAGTCCCATGCATTCTATTCATCCATATAGAGTTGTGATATGGAAATCCTTCACCTAGGTCTATTAAATGAGGGTGAAAATTTTCATCGGACCATGTACTAGGGAGGGTCATTTCCTAGGCCACCTAAACCAGGGAGAGACTTTTCCCAAGACTCTAGATTTTGGATAATCTTCATCAATTCCACCTACATGGGTATCAATTATCCATAATCACACGTCTTAGATGATAACTATCTCTAGACCGCACATAACACCCAACCCTACCATAGTGGCCCATACATCATTGGATCCACCTCGAAATGACTAATTGAGTTATGTGAGAGACTATGTTATCAAACCTTTTGTCCAATATCACTATTTCCATCACTAAACACCATGAAAATATCGATAGTTAGATAATAAAATTGTTTGGGTTAGTCAAAAAAATTAACACATGTTTTCTATCACCACAACCTTGAATCCAGATACACATCCTGGTTTCCAAAAAGTCATAAAGTTGAAATACACTTGGTACCACCTAAAAATATATTCACATAGACCAATTTCAATATTAACCTATATATGGAGTTGTTCCAAAGTGTACGACATAAGTTAACTATATATGATCCTCTAATAAGGTGTAAGACACATCCATATCTTTTCCATTATAGTAACAATAATGTTGGTTGGATCAAAATGGATGCTCCCATATAATACCCACGATGTCTATTATTGTTACTACATTTATAGAACATTCATCCTTCAATGGCCTCCCACTAGGTGTAATCCATAACCATTCATGAATTTTTCCCCTCATCTAGTAATTGATAAAAATGAGGTTGGAAAATATATAAGGGTCTCATAATTGGTGAAATCCATAATGATATATTCTGCTTCTTTGTTACAGATAGGGAAGATGACATATTAAGGTCTTATCATGTATAATCCCCAATCAGTTCCATATTTTCACACAATTTAATTTATAATATTCCTTATTAGGCCTCCAAATTGGGGAAATCCCAAACATCCATACATTTACTTTTTCATAAAGTTACCTACAAGAAGGGGTAAGACAACCAAATATGGTTCTATGAATAGTAATAAGCCCATAACATACCATATTCTATATAGTTACCTACGGACTAGATGATCCAAAAGGGGTTCTCCAATTTGAGTCCCCCTAATATCATTTGTAGGAACCATTCATCTAGTATCCCTAGCCTAATAGAAGTAAAAATGATTGAAAACATACTGACCACATTATGTTAATCTATAAATACAATTCCAATCATATAAACTTAATAAGATCAACCCAAATGAAAAGGTCCTTAATACCTATTAACTAGGATGTATATAGTTCCCATATGAAGTTCAATCCTAATATATCATAGGTCCTAGACATAAAAAAATAAAATGAAATTCACATGGACATTATAGTGAAACCTTAAAATACATTACATTCATCCAAGTCATATGAAACTAAAAGTTTTGACATGTACAGTTAATAATAATTTGTCTATGTGGGGTTTTAATCCATTCATAAGGATCTATAGGAAGAAGGTTTCATGGGCCCCATCCTAACACCATGAAACCAACCACCTCCTTGGATAATTATAAACACTATAGTTTCTAATGTTATGACTCTCAATATACAACTATGAACAAATAATATAATCATTTAGGACTACTTATACACATATGTGTTCAAATAAATTCACAATTTTAATAAATATGTTTCATGGTGGTAACCATTGCCATACCAGAATTTTTGAAGGATTCACAAACATAACTTAAATAGATATGAGTATCCAATAGTAGGAATAGTTTCCCCATAAATGGGGATATGAGATAAACCTCTTATCCTCATAACCAAATCAAAATCCAAATCATCACTAGTAAATATATAAAACAACCTACCTTTTTAAAGCATGTGTGTGACTGACTCCATACTTCTATGGGAAAATAAAGTAGTTATAAATACAGTTTATTTGTTTTTTCATTGTGTTTCATGGGATTTGATGTGGTTATTGATATTTTTGTTCAGTTTTATAGGTTTTTATGTGTTATTGATTTATGATATGAGTTCATTGGGATTTTATGTGGTTATTCTTTAGTTCATTGATTTGTATATATTTTGATATTGTTGTTTACATATTTCCATAATAGTTTTGGTGTTATTTTTTTGGTTATATTAGAATATATTTTTGTTGTACATATATATTATTTGTAACCTCCACAAGAGAGTGGGGTGATTGAAAGGAAATGAATATTTTATTTTTTGAATAATATTTGAGTAATAATTTCATTTCCATGTTATATTTCTCTTTATTTATAAACTCAACAATATTCTTGGGGCCTTTATAGTTTAGAAAATTCCTATTTTGAAACTCCACTTGTATGTGACGGCCATTGAATGTTATTATATGTTATTTTGGAAACTCTTATTGAGTTTTAGGGACCTAAGGTCATATTTAAAATTTAAATTTAGAATTAAAGTATCCATAGTGGAAATAATGGGGTTTAAATTAGTCCATTATTAATTTGGGTTTTGGTTGAGGGATTTGGTTGTGTAGTTGGATACTTTTGCAAAAGGTGGATTTTTTTTTGTTATTACAATTTTTGGTATATATTTTGTTTTTAATAATATTAAATGAATTATTATGAATTTATAAACTATAGTTTTGATTT
Organism: Viscum album; assembly: GCA_963277665.1. Classification (NCBI taxonomy): domain Eukaryota; kingdom Viridiplantae; phylum Streptophyta; class Magnoliopsida; order Santalales; family Viscaceae; genus Viscum; species Viscum album. Next base: position 224,293,577 of record OY728131.1, on the reverse strand, counting down.
ATTTAGTTTTTAAACCTTATTTAAATCTTATAAATTTTTTACATTTACGGGGAGTATGGGTAGTTTTGGGGATATCCTACTAGGTCAAGTATTCCTGCCTTGTATATTTATCTTTATGATTAAGTATATGAAATGACATAACATATATGTTTCTTTTTCTTTATTCATTGGATTATAAAACTGGAAAAATGTATCTAGTGTAGAGATGTGGGGGGGATTTTATTAGTTATGGCTTGGTCACTTGTATTGAGTTCCATTTTTGTTATATAATTTTATTTACATTATTTTGCGATGATTTTATAGATTTAAATTGATGGTATTTCTATTTATATAATATTATATGGGTATGTAGGTATTAACAAATTAAAAAATTATATACTGTTCCTCATGGTATTTGGAGTGTATTATAGTTCTATTACCAATACTATTATGTCTCGATGATACTATGAAGGGATGAGAAACATTATGACTCATTAGGGGGATGAGTTTCCATAACAAGAATATGATTGGATGTTAGAGGAAATATCAATTATATAGAATGATTTATAAATTTATGTTTTGGGAATGATATGCTCATTAATTTAGATATATTATTTTATAGTGAGGAGAAGTTTTGGATATATCTCTTAGTAAGGTGGTTGTTTCATGAGAAGTGTCAACAAATGTATTTGAGAGATGAGGACATCAAGGTTTAAATAGATATTATTAGTGGTTTTTATTGGATTTTCATGGAGTTTATCACAATTGTTTTCATTAAATAAGAAGGATTAATCCTCCATGTATACATCACTATATAAGTTTTCATTTGAACACTTAAAGTATATGGTAACTAGAACTGTTGTTTTTTTATTTTATAAGGAAGGATTGATGTTTGATGTTTACTATAGTGATTCAAAATATGTTTATGGAGTTTAATATAATTAGAAAATGTTATTTTTTCTTAAAAGATGAACAATTTTTACACTTATAGATACAGTTAGTGGACCCATGATCGTGAGTTAGGCGTTTTCATTTTCTCCATCGAAACTATAATAAAATTTATTTTTGGAGAATTATTTATCATATTCTCCAAATAAAAAATATTTCATTGTATATATTATATATATGAGGGATTGAATAAATATTTATAGATATGGTGGAGTTCATTTAGTAATATGATTTTCATATCTCATATTGTAATGGAAATGTGAATGGTATAGTGATATTATTAAGAAAGACTACATTTGGAAATATTTCTTGAGAATTATGTAATTGATAGATAATTAGGGAATAAATTTTTTATATGTGTGAGTTATTTAGTATATATTTAATATAAAATATTATAGTTCCTTATCTTCTGATATAGTTTATAAAGGTGTCTAAAATGGGATACCTAAGAGTATAAGTGTGTATAGATCATACAGTTAATAGATACAATCTTGATGGTCAGATAAAGAATGAGGAATATAAATTATGAGAAGTATAGAATTAATAATATTATATAGAATTTAATTTGAATTATATCCCACAAAAAACATTTAATTGTACATCCACGTGTTTTAAATATGGGGAACACATTGAAAAATAGGTTTTGGTAATCTAGAATGAATAATTCAATGGGGGAATTTGAATTTATATGTTTTAGGAGTGATGGGTGAACATTATGTTTTGTAAATGTTATTACAAACCTTGATAAATGTGAAAAATACATATGAGTAAGTCTATATATAAAATTTAGGGGGTAAACCTATGGATTAATGGGTATGATTATATCTTGGATATGGTTAATAAATTGATAGTGTAATCATATTCCATTATATTTTGGGATTTGTTCCTAGTATATGTTTTCATAATAATTTTTTACAAAGGTAAATATATCTTTTCTATTTTCAAAGGATGATTGTTTCATTCTATTAATGTTGTTTTATATCATGAATACTATTGTATCCACAAAATTACCTTGATACTAAATCATTACTTATCACAACATTACACACATAGATGGATGTTAATATAATATAAACCATTTTTTATTATTCTTTTGTATAAAAACTTTATTTTAAATTTTAATGGGAAATATATAGATGACTAACAAATCCGAAAAAATTGAAATGGAAAAAGGGTGGACCCAAATGCTAGCCCAAGACTGAGGCACTACTATAATATAAATACCTTGTTCATGAATTTATCAAAAATAAAATCATTCACCTTCAAATTTATATATTAAGGTATATTATATGATTCTTCAAGAAAATTACACTTAAACCCTATAAGATTCTCCACATTTCTCTAGCATCATTGTCTTGATACAAAGACTTTTCAAAAAACACACCACCACAAAAGGAGAAAAATTGATCTTCCATTATTATTTTAAAAACACTATAAACTTTTGGAATAATCTATCCATATATCAAAGTCATCAAATACATATCGAAATAATATGGTATAGCCACTAATCTACCATCACAAAACTAATCCCATTAGATAACTATAATCTATTCTAGACTTGTGTACTATCATTGTAACACCTCATGTTTTTATAAACTTTTTTAAAAAACAATTATTTTTATTGTTGACATAAATTTCACTAAGATAATTATTTATATTACATGGAATAGACATGGTTTTCATTACAGGTAATTGTGACATGGATTGCACTGCATGAAACTGTGAGTTGGCTTTCTCTTCACACAACACTAACATGATGTACACTACACACCACATATAGTATATACAAAAAATCATTTTATTATTTTCATTATTAAAAATAGATAGTTTTAAACCAAACCACTACTCTTAGTAATATTAAAACTAATAAATAAAATCCAAATATTATTTATATTGGTTTTATATAAATAAAACATATTGATAATTAAAATATAATTTTTGATATATTCTTTATATGTTTAAACATATTATTTTTGAATGTGATATGCATTTCATGTCCTTATGCGATAAAAATTAATTTAAATATTATAAACTCTTAAAAAATGAATATATAAACTAAATTACAATTTTGAATTTGTAATGTTGAAATTACCTTAGGATTAATTTTTGGTATTTTTCTGAAAAACGTCATTTTTGGATGAATAAGGGAAAATACTGAATTTTAATTCAACAATAATTTTTCATAAAATTTATTTATATAGATAAATAATATTTTAATTTATTTTTAAAATAAAATTAGGCAAATTTTAAATATATTATTCCAATTTAGGTTATTTTAATCTTTTTATATTGAAAATAGATATAAAAGCATAATGAACTTTTGATTATTCTCACTTTAAAACCCTGCTAACTCGCATTGCCTGTGAGATTAGAATTAAATAAAATTATGAACATTATATGAATTTAATTTAAAAAAATTTAACATAAATTATTATAATAAAAATAATATTTATATTATAATAATATCATCTTAATTTTGGGGAATGATATTAGTGAAAGTGAACAATTAATTGCAACTATTATGGTAGAATTAAGATTAACAAGTTACTAAACAATAAAATTAAAGGCCAAAATGACCTATAAACCTGTCCAAAACCCATTTCATGGCTATATTTCGTCCAAAAATAATATTTTCTTTATTTGGGTTTGTTTTTATGAATTTTTATATTTAAAAACATGGGTACGTCTAACATGTTTCAAAAAATGCCAAGTGTCTTTCCCCTCCCATATTAAAGGAACTAACTCCCCCTTCTTCAGAACTCTCAAACCACTCACGTTCATAAAATATATAAACAGTAAAATTTCTAAAATCCATAAATTACTCTTTGAATCCTCCCTTTTGGATTAAACGAATCAATGGAATCCCTTTAATGGAAACCAAATGGAGTTACCCAAAGAAGAGGTAACATCCTTCCTCAAGATCCTTTATTTTTAATATCATTATACAGAAAATAAATTCATCATGTTCCAAGAAAAATAATAGACTTAGTAAAAAAAAAATACATATATCTTGTTATGTTAAGGGTTTTACCCAAACTTAACACACTTTAATCTAATAGGCATTGAACCTACGGTTCTTATGTATGGTGAACTACCGCCCCACAAAATGAGGTTGTTCGTTTTAGCATTACCAATTCTTATGGTTTGTACTTATGGTGTAAAATATTTTTATATTATATATATGATATATAATATTTATTTATACTTATATATTTATTATATATAGAAAATCTTCATTATGTCCATTATTTGTAAATACGATAACTTCATTTGTGTATGTGTGGGAAAATGCCTCCTTAATGCGATGTGATTCATTCTAAATTTTCATGGAATAAATTAAGGATGTGTTTAGTAAAATTATATGATATATATCACATAATAATTATACATTAATGACATTATATTCATATATAGATATATTTCATTTAATTTGTTTCTATAAATATTCCAAGAAAATGGATACATTGTTCATCCGTATGTACAGCCTTCCATCTCCATGAACGATATATTATATTTCATATATCTATATTTTATGGATTAATATAAATTTATATATCATGAATATATTTTATATATAATTCATGTTTTATATTATTGAAATATTTAAATGAGGATTTATGTAAGAGGTTGAAGAATGACCACTAAAAACAAGTACAATAAACAAAGTGGTTATTACCTGAAATGATATTTTAATATAAACATGTAGTAGATGGTCATAAGAAAATAATATATATAATATTATAAATACTAAAAAGTTTCTCTGATAGATGTATGCTAAACTTATACTTATTATACATGAGGTTTGTATGAGTACCAAAAATGTCATGATAGAAGGTGATGGAATTTCATCTCACTTTTTATTTATGTGAGAAACATGCCATATTCATAACTTTATAATTATATCGGTATATATACTACCCATGAAATAATTATATGATAATTATTATTAAATTATATGTATTTACATACACATCCATTTATCTTTTTTTCATGGGATTAACATACCAAATATTACCAAATAGGTAAGATAGTTTTGTCTCAATTTTCATTCTTTGAGACACAATTTTTATGCACCTACATTGTTTTTCATGGTTTATATACATCCATTTGAATTGTCATATCATCACTATCATTATTATCATGATATTATAAGTTTTATGTAATCTCAGTTTCTTATTTAGAGAGTATTATTCCAAGTTACCTTTTGGTAAGAGTTTATTGAAACAATCTAATCATTTATCAGGATTGTTTATGATTATGATCCCATTGATGAAAACTTACAATAAATATATCATAGACACTAATGAGTTTTGTTATAATCTATTTATTTCATATGTATGCATGATCTAGTACCATTTTTCAATTCGTAGTTACCAAAAATATTTGAAAGAATGTTTTTAAGAAAAATAGGATTGTATTTATCTCATCGCTCACAAATCTATTTTATGTTAAAAAGCATGTTTTCAAAAATGTTTTCAAATATTTTTAATATGATCATTGAAGTTACATTTCGTTTAAATTTTATTTTAATTTTATTATACTCTTCGAATATTCTTTTATATTTTTTCAAATCTATTTTCATTGAAAAAGGTTTTCAAAAAGGTTTTATTGTTTATAAATAATTTTTCATTGCAAAAAGAATATTTTCCTCAAGACATGTTTTCAAAATATCATTCAAAATTTTTCCCATATAATTTGTAATATTTTCATATTAATTATCCCTTTTGGGTAAATGATTCAATATTCCTATTCGTATTCATTCTTTGAAAGTTTCATGATTTGATGGCATAATATTTATGAAACCCACTTCTCTTTCACATGTAATATTTTTTTGAAACCCAATTCATTTAAATAGTTATTCTTTTGATTGGATGATTTTAAGACATGTAAACTGTTTTCATTGGCTCTTATTTGATTAAATTTATATGATACCCATTTAATTTCATGGGATAAGATATGATTGTTTATAACCTTGTGGAAAATGTATGTTTTATTTCATTATGAGATTAGGAGTGGACCTTGATCATACAGGGTATGATCTTCTATTTTCTTGATCCTATTCTCAAACCTGTATGATCATTCTTATTTTTATATACATCCCTTGTTTCCCTTATGAAGCATTTATGATCACCCATTTTTTTCCTCTCTCCCTGGTTATGAAGACATGTCTTATTTTTTATTTTCCAAAGAAGGGTTTTAGTCAAGAAGAACCAAGTGGGAGATAATGTACCTCACTTATGCACCATTGTTTACATTTCCATGTTTTCAAAGGCAATGGAATACAACGGTCTTAGAGAATTTGTTAGTGTAATTTTTTAAGTATTATGAAAAAGTATTTTAATTTTGATATATGAAAAGAGAGGGTCTCTATTTTTGGTATCATAGAATTTTTTTCTTATCCATTGGAAATTGAATGATGAAACCTTACATAATACCCTAAGGACATGTATAAGGATATGTATAAGGATAAGAAAAATTATAGAAAAAGTTCCTTGAATTTTATGTAAAGTAAACAATGAGTGGTTTACTATAAATATATCACTGCCTAGATTCTACAAGTTTATGTGGATCTGGAATAGATATATCTAGAGGTAGATACTCCTACAATGTGTCTTAGGCGTGAATCAGTGTTACATGGTACACAACAATGAGCATTATTGTACACGTGGGTTGATAGCAACATGGGATATCCCTTGGAAATTAGAAAACATTTCAAAAAAATATTTAAGGATTTAAATATTTTTTGCTATGAATAACCATGTATAAACATAAGGATTCATAGAATAATGATGGATTTATAATTTAGACATCCTATAAGTGACTTTTCCTGATTATGTGGTTCCTCATTATGATAACAATTTATTACTCTATGATTTCGGTTTTAGTCCAAGTTTGAAACCCAAAGGATCCACATTAATGGTGATTGCATCATGATATGCAATTATTTTACTCCTGATTAACCAAATGATATGCGAGAATGAATGTAAATTATCGTTTCTATGCTCAAAAGTTAAATCAATATATATATCATGTTGGGATTCCAAATGAGAAAAGGATAGAATTTTTTTTGTTCAAACCTTCATGTTGAAACAATGACCTTATTTTAATTGGTCTTCTAATCCAATTATTTCTGAAAAATAGATCCATAAAACTGAAAAGATATTTTTTGTTCTCCAGTGTTCGGATCATGTGAAATTCATTCTGGTTGTTTATCGGTTAGATGGATAAGAAGACACATAGTGTACTGTAATTAAGAATATCATGCAGCAAGATGAAATTCAATCCATTGATTGGGATGAGTTCAATTTTTTTTAATGAATACATTCCTCATATTATTTGAAAAAATATGGAGAAAGATTTCCTTGAATTTAAGAAACTAGATGAAAAATCAATTGATACCTATGAGGAAAATTTCACAATACTTCTATGGTATGATTCATGAATTATCATCCATCTTTAAAGTAACATTGAATGGATCTTTAGTGTATTAAAGCAAGGTAAAAAAAGAACTTTTCGAAAAGATACTTTATTACCTATGAAGAGATAGTTAACTATGAAATCATGGGTGAAATGGAGTTTGGATTCTTATATAAATCCAATGGTTTTGACAATAAAATGATGATGGATATTTAAGGAAATCCAAAAAACCATGAAGCGATAAAGATGTGATTTTCTTTATTCTCTAAGTGTGGAATTAATAATGGAGGATATTTCATTAAGGGGACTAATTAATTTTTTATGTTTTGATTAGAAGTACATCAAGAATTTGATTTCCTAAGGTATATGAAGAAGTTAGCTAATGGTGAGAATTGGGAAAAGGTGGCACAAAATGAACCTCCAATTCATTAAGTTTAAGGATAATAATAATTATGCTAACCAATGAATAAACCTAATGGATTGGGGTGATGATTAACTTCAAAATCTTATCAAGCTGAGGGACATAAAGACATATCCTGAAACCACTATTTATGATGAGGGGTGAAATCATAGCATTTTGAGTCATAAAATTAACATCCAATATGTAACTTCAAATGTATTATTTTATTATAGATATACCCACAATTTTATATCTAAATAATTTCTTGAGGGAGTTATGATTTATCCAAATTGATTATATATGGAATTAGAAGGGAGTAACCTAATGCTATGATGATTTCATCCCATGTTTATAATCCTCTAAAGTTGATGTTTGTTGAAATGTTTTTACAAAACATATTTTCATTCTTCCTTTAGTTGAAGTTGATGGAATCATTGACATAGATTGGGTTTCTGTACATATAAACCACATCAATTATAGAGGAATGGAAGTTATGTTTTATAATTAAAATCCTCATATTATTTTCCATCAACGCGATGATATGTATGAAATTCCTAGGGATATTACATCCAGTGTATAGGTCATAATTCCCATTAAAAATGGATGATTATCTCAAATGGTTGGGGAGAAAATCATCACTGATGATATTCCTACTATTTGGGAATTTATGGATGTATTTATGATAGAGTTTTATTCCCTTCTACTAAATAATTATGTTGAATTCTCAGTAGAACTCACTCCTACTTCCACAATAATCTCAATGAATCTCTATATAATTTCCTGAATTTAGTTTCATTAATTAAAGAAGCAAATCCAATAAAAAATGATATGTGATTAATCTGTCCAAATGTGTCATCTTGGGGTTCACCTTTTGTTTTTTGAAAAAGGAAATACAGATCAATATTTATCCTCAATGATTATTGGGATTTGAGGAAGATGAAAATAAATAACAAGTTTTTTCATTCCCATATTTATTACTTGTTTGATCAACTATACAGAGATCAATAATTTTTCATGATTGAACTTTATTATGGACATCATCAATTGAGGGTCAAGAATGTGGATATACCTAGGGAAACATTCAGTAGTAGGTATGGACAACATGATTATATAGTGAAGCCTTTTGTCCTTGATAATGATCCTAAAATCTTCATAGAATTTTTCAATAGCGGATTTAGAGATCACATTGACCCGTATATGGTAGACATCATATATGATATTCTAATTACTCAAAGATAATGGATGACCATGAAGAGCACTTGGGAATTTTACTGAAGACCATAAAAAAGGATAAACTATAATTTTTTTTACAAATTATGAATTTATGATGAAAAGGAATTTTTTTGTATTACATAATATCCAGAGATGGTATAAAATCAGATTCCTCAAAGATAGAGGCTACTCAATGCTGGACTAGATCAACCAGGCTGACTGAGATCCATATTTTTCTTGTTTTAGCTAGATATTTTTCACAGTTTGTGGAGAATTTATCAAAACTATCCAATCCTATTGCCAAGTTAACTAGAAAAAATCTCATGTTCCTATGTATAGATGAATGTGTGTAAAATTTCAAGGAACTATAGTGATGGTTGGTCAGTTCCCCTGTGCTTACATTATCCTACAGTGGAGAAGGGTTTTTAATCATTAGTGATACATAAATTAAGTGATTAGGATTTTCTCTTATGAAAAATAACATGTTTATCACTTTTTCGTCATGGAAGTTGAATAGTCATGAGAAATATTTACCAACTCATGATTTGAAGTTAGGTGTTATAATTATTGAATTAACTATATGGAGGCATTACCTGTATGTCAAATGGTTTGATATATATACCAATAATAAAATTAAAAAAAATTTATTCTCCATGAATGAGTTTGACATGATCCAATAAATATGGTTTCATATGATAAATGAATATGACTGATTGGTACATTACCACTATGGTAAAGAAATCATGGTCACTAACGATTGGAGTAAAAAGGATCACGCCAAATTATCCATGATGTGGATCACAAAAGATTCAATATTTATGGATTTAAAATGGTTGGATCTAGGAATTCAGAAGAAAGGGAAGTTATATTATCTTTCAAAATTGAATGGTCAACCCTCTATCAAAGTGAAAATTAAATAGGTGTTTAAGCAAGTTTTAGATCTCTAAAAAAGGTTAAAATGTTCCTATGTTTATCCTTGATCATGATGAAATGATAAGGTTTTGGAAAGGTGAATGTGTTCCTTCCATACCAAATATGAAGAAGGATCTAATTGAGGAAGATATTATTTCTTCATTCTATGTTGTTCCTAGAAGTATGAAGATGTATAAGGATGTGAAACAATACTTCATGTGGGATGTCATGGAGAGTAATATCAAGGAATTTGTATCTTGGTGCTTGGTATTCTAGAATGTATATACTGAAAAAAATGTCTATGTTGTTGTTGAATTCATTACCCCTAAAAATTGAAATAGGATAACATCACTACAGATTTTTTCATTGGACTCACCAATACCTCTAAATTTATAATGTTATATGGGTGGTGGTATATCTCCTTACAATTTTATAACACTTTATTTATATTAATGAAGAATTTTCTAGGATATATATTAAGGATGTTGTAAGGCTATATGGATTACAATGTCCCATTGTATCTAATCGGGATTTGATGTTTGCCTCAAAATTTTGGTGAAGTCTTAAGTAAGAACAAGATATGAAATTGAGTTTTATCACTTCTTTTCATCCAAATATAGAAGGTTAGTCTGAGCGAAAAATTTAAAAACCTGTAGGATATGTGGATATATTTGTATCGGGATTAAAATGGTGGTCGGGATCAACACATTTCTCTCATTAAGTTTCATTAAAAAAATAGCTTTCAATCAAATATTTAGATGGATCATTATGAATTCCTCTATGCGAATAAATTTAGAGCTTCAATATTACGGTACGAATATGAATAAATAAAGCTATCGACACTTGATATCACTAAAGAAATTAAAGAAAATAATAGATACATTAAATATCAAATCAATGAAGTTCAAATTTTGAGTAAATGTGATGTTTATAATCAAAAACATGATCTAAGATTTGAGAATGGATATAATGTTTTCATATGAATTAATCCTTGGAAGAATTTTATGATATTTTTTAATAAATGTAAACTAAGTCATATGTTTATCAGTACCTTTGAAACACTTGATCGTATTGGGATGGTTGGTTATCTCATATAACATTATTCAAATATCTCTCATGTCCAAGATGTGTTCCTTGTATCTGTCACAAGGATGTACTTATCTGACCCTTAAAATGTAGTAAACTTAGAGGTCATACTACTAGATAGTTATATTTCTTATGACGAACAACTAGTTAAAATTATGGAATGTACAGAAGAACTTATACGAAACAAGACCACTTTCATGGTCAATGATTTGTGGATAAATCACCAATTACAAGATGATATGTGGGAACCTGAGTATAGGGTGAAGAAAAAAATTCATAATTTTATTAATTATTTAATGATGAGTTTTAGGGATAAATTCTTTTAAAAGGGGATATAATATAACTCCTCGAGTTTTTATGAAAAATTATTTCGAATAAAAAAATTATAATTGATATCTTAAATTTTATTAAGTCAAACATTACATCCATGTGGAATGTAATAGAATTTTTATAGAAACAACAATCATATGGCCTGAACTACATGAAACGATTAATTTTATTGTTCTACATGCAATACCAAATTTCCATAGGTTACACACAACACCGAGTGTCTACAAACCATTGTATTATTGTTATAACTATTTAAATTATATTGTTATAAAATTACTGTTAAACATATTAATATGAAAAATAATAACAAATTTCCAAATATTTTTATAATGGTTTTATATAAATAAGTCATCTTTAAAATCTAAAACAAAATTTTTGGTAATGTTCTTATATGTTTTAAAATTATTTTTTATCAAGTGAGCTACGTTTCATGTCCTTCTATGGAAATAATGTAAAATTTACATAAGATTATTTTATAAAATTAATTTGACAAAAAAATATTTTTTAATTTAAAATGTTAAAATCATATTCATATGATTTTCATTGATTTTTTTTGAAGCATCATTTTTGGAGGAATAGTGAAAAATACTTTATTTAATTCAAAACTTCATTTTTCATATTAATTATTTATATAGATACATTATATTTAATGTTTATTTTAAATTCCAATTATATCAATTATATATCTATTAATCCAATTTAGGTTATCATAATATATTTATAAATAATTATATATTAAATCTTAATGAACTTTTGAACATTCTCACATTAAGAGCCCGCTATCTCAACAACTTTGAAAGATTAACATTCAACATATTTTTTCTAATTCAATGAATTCAATTTTAAAAAATAGACATAAACCTTATTATTCAATATAATATTTATTCTATAATAATACTAATGTGATTTTGACCCAAAATATTAGTGATGAGGATTAAAAATAATTACATCGATTATGGTAAAATTAAGCGTAACAAGGGACTAAAACATAAACCTATTTTCAAAAGTGACATAAAAACTTGTAAAAAACAATTTTATTTCCATATAATTTCAATAAATCTTCCATTATTTAGTTTTTTTTTGTTTTTGATGTACTTTTTAGGTAAAAATGTGGGTATGTCTAACTTGATTTTCAAAATGAAAAATGTTTAGTTTCCCTCCAAAATAAAAGGCCACCATATCTCCCTGTTATTCAAAAATCTCAAACTATGTTGGTTTAGCAATGTTATTCCCAAGATACATCCCAAAATTCATACCTTACTTCTTGAAGCCTCTATTTTGTTATAAAAACATCCAAGGAATGTGTCACGACCCATCCACAGGACCCGTGTCGTGACTACCGCAAACCCACCTTCCATAGGCCAGGGGTTGACGACTAACACCAAAGGTGTAAATCCCTAACCTGGGAAGACATTGCCTTTATAAAAAGTAGACACACACCATCAGAGTACACAATTGGAATCAAAACACTAAGTAAAACTGAATACAAAGGACGTGTTTAAAGTAAATGGGGTCAGAAATACAAGCCCAATAGTAAAGTACAAGGAAAAGACAAAACAGGTACAACTAAAAGACAAATAGCTGGAAGGTTTCTAGCAGCTCTTGGATTGTCCACCACGAATCCTACATGAAGGGTAGTTACATATAACCTCCTCAGCACTCCACGTTCATCCGTCTCCTCCGGGTACCGACTAGTCGTGAAGTCCACCTCCGGGTACCATCCAATCCTCATACACTCCGCCTCGGTCATCGTTGTCCGTCATCAGAATCCAGCACAACGAGGTGCAAGCATAGATCGTGCAGGCGTGAGTATAACGATACTTAGTAGGGGCACCGAGACTCTCAAGGTCTCATAAAATCCAACAAGGATAAGCCAAAATGTATGGATCAATGTATAACCATTACTTATGTATATTCCCATACATATACCTATGTTATCTAATAACTCATCTCAATCATGAAGAAAAAACGAAGGTCATTGACTTAGCACAAACCAGGATTTTCATTATCGAAACCATGACTGTTGGAGAAATACTCCTATTTCGAGAATAGTGGGCCTGCCTTGACACAAAGGCACTTCTCACTTACTTTGGGCTGCTGAGGTACTCCCCCTATTGAGTACTATGTGTCTGCCGCCAAATACCAGGCACTCCTCTACTGTGGTTCTGCTGCCAAATACCAGGCGCTCCCCCTAATATCCTACAGAGGTTCTCATCCTATCGATTACCATGGTTTTGCTTCCAAATACCAGGTGCTCCTCTTCCATGGGTCTTCCTCCATGTACCAGGCGCTCCCCACTGGGCTAGTCAAATCACTCTGAGTCAAATAGGTCAAGCAGTCGTCTGGTCTGTCAGCTACTAGGTCTTCGCACTCCGTCTGCTCATCACTAGTAGGATCCACTCCACGAGCTATTGGGAAATACTCTAATGATCATGAGATGCCACGAAAAGTATCTCAAAGGTCCGACACGTCATAGGGGTCTCAATTCAACAGGTGGCGCGTCAATCGGACGCCCGGTCTTTGAGTTATTAGCCTTTTAGTCCCGGGGGCTCAGTTGGTTTTGTGTACGAACCAAACTGAACCTATCTCAACTATACCCCAAACTCCATTGAGGTATTCTCAAATGGACCGTCTCTCTTTGAGATTACCAGCACCACTGATGGTTCGTCAAATGAACATCTGATGCCAAAGATATGGACAAAGTAAGCAAAGGGTCGGTAGTGGGCCCGGGCCCGGTCCGACCCAGTCAGACCGACTCAGCCCAACCCAATCTGAGCCGACCCATTCTGAGTAAACTCGGACAGACCCAATGGGTATGACCCAGCCCGTTAGGCGGGTCAGCCTGCTATGTTAGGCTCGGTCTGCTGGGCCCTACTGAGCGGACTACGAGGGCGGTTCAGCTCGGATGCCGCCATGCAGGCGGCGCTGTCCGAAGGCCGGGGCCGGTTCGAAAAACGCTACGAGGGGCGCAACGCAGGAGTTCGGCCGCCAGGATGCCAGCAGGAGGCTGCGCAGGGCTCTGGAAGGCGGGAGAGACACCGGGCAGGCGGCGGGTTCACCGGGCAAGGCACCAGGGCACCGGGCTCTGCACCGGGCTGCGCGCTTGGGCGCAGGCAGCGCGCCAGGGCTCCGAGTAGACCGTAGCAGGGGGCTGCAGAGGCGCTGGGCAGGGCATCGGGGTGCCTAGTAGGCCACCGGTAGGATTGGACAGGCTTCCAGCAGGGTGAGGGGGCACCGGGCGGGCTGCCGGCACGAGTCGGACAGGTCGCCGGCAGGGCGTGGGGGCACCGGGAAGCCGCCGGGCAGGACACCGGCATGGGTCGGGCAGGCCTCCAGGTGCCCGGGCAGCGCGCTGGGTGGCAGTAAATGCGGGCAGCGCATGAGGTGCATAGGCAGGCGGCACGGGCAACACGTCGGCGCAGTGCGACAGGGCGCGAGTAGCACGCCGAGTCGCCGCGGGGGCAGTGTGGTTCACGGAGGCCACGGGTAGTGCAGCCTTTGTTCGCCATCATCATCATCGTCACCTCTTTACCATGCCATCATCATCGAACAAGAACAAACAAGGGGAGGATCAGACTATGTTCATGTATCCAAAACCCTCCTTGTTACGGTGATAGAAATTGGAGATTCTCATACCATAACTTTGATTAACAAAGAATGACGTTTATACACATATATAAAAATAAATCAAATTCCCCCTACCTCGTTTGTTGTTCCGTGATTGTTTACGGATTCAGGGTTGGGCAGACGTCATCATTGGCGACGTTCTTCACGGGCGGTGTCTTCTCCTTTGACGTGGATGAAGTTTGTTGGAGATGTCATGGTCGTTCTTCAAGGACAGCTCTTCCCTTTTCTTGCCTCAGTTTAAAAAAGAAGAACATGGTGTTGTCATTCTTCGGTGGCGGAAGAGACATTCATCATGTTCTTCGTGGGAAGAATGATGTTCTCCCAAAGGTTCTCCAAAGCTCCACCAAGAAAAAGTTCCCACCAAAAATAATAGATGAAGTTCTCTATTAATTCTTTTGCACAACAACAAAAAGGGTTATTTTTAATTTAACGAGACAACTCAAATAATTAATGGGGAGGATGGTTCAAATTCCAAATAAGGGGAGGTGAGGAGTTCTAATTAATTAATGTAGAGAGGTGTCCAATTAATTAATGGGGAGGTGGAGAGTTACAAAATAATGAATAGAGGGTTTCATTCCACTTAAATGGGAGGTCCCCAAGAGTTACAAACCCCGGGTGGTCCCCACTAAGACATCCCCCAAAGGGAGGTCATGTGCGTGTGGGCCCCACCACCATAACATCCCATGGGAGGTTTGGGTGTGGTATCCCCCACCACTAACCACCACTTGGTGGTTTTAACCACCTTAATAAAAATAATGTTAATACGTTATTTTTTATTCATTTAAAAAAAAACCTCCAAAAACTATCTTCTAATCTCATCAGAACGCAACTTCAGTGAAGGTATCACTAAAAAATCACCGATGCTGTTAGTTCAATGGTTCCCTTGGATTTCAATTTCGAGCACCATTTCAAAAGATATAAAATCCCGTACGTACGTTTTCTGAACGTATCCAAACAAAACATCATAAATTGATTCTGGGCACACCGGGCCTCAGAATCAAGCGCCGTCAGAAACTACGGACTCATAAAACTCCCATGTATTTATGAAAAATAAGTTTCATTGAAATTCAGGGTCTTTAAATTCTCCCCACATTAGGTCTTTACTTCCTCGTAAGCTACAACTTGAACTAAGGGAACAAATGAGGGTACTGAGCATGCATATGAGCCTCCCGCTCCCATGTGATCTCCTGGATGTTCTCGTGCTACTAGTGAGTGTGCACTAGAGGTATTGACCGTCCACACAGGACATGATCCTATCGATCCTCGATCTACATAGGGACCTCTGTGAAAGTCGACCTGTCATCGATTTCCAGCTCTCCATGGTCGATGATGTTGGATGGGTTATGCACATATCTCCTCAACTGATATACGTGGAAGACGTCATGCACCCGGTGCTGCTGAGGTGGAAGAGCTAAGCGGTAAGCCACCTCGCCTACTCAACTGAGGTCCTGGAAAGGTCCGATGAATCATAGAGATAACTTTACACCTCGTAAAAATCTCCACAGACCTCATCAAGGTGAGACCTATAGGAAGATGTGGTTGCCATCCTTGAACTCCATTGGTCTCCTTCTCCTGTCAGCATACGACTTCTATCTGCTCTGTTCAGTCTTTCTCCGCTCTTGGATGATCTGTACCTTCTCCGTGGTAGAATGTACCATCTCTTGTCCCACTAGTGTTGACTCCTTTGGGTCTATCCAGCACAGTGGTGATATGCAAGGCTGACCATACAAGGCCTCAAAAGGTGCCATACACATGGTGGAGTGATAGTTGTTGCTGTAGAAAAACTCCACCAAAGGCAAGTGGTCCTCCCAGCTATGAACGAAGTCGATGACACAAGCACGAAGCATGTCCTCGAGGTTCTGGATGGTCCACTCGGTCTAACCATTAGTCTGAGGATAGAAGGCGTGATCAGACGTAGCTGCGTCCCGAAATCCTCCTACAACCCCTTCCATAGCCAGGAAGTAAACCGTGTGTCATAGTCAGAGATGATAGAAGAAGGTACTACAAGAAAACACACAATATCTTGCACATAGAGGCGGCCCATGCTCTCTACTGAACCCTGCTCTCTGATCGGAAGGAATTGGGGAGACATGATGAGTTGTTCAACGATCACCCCTATCGAATCATGACTCCAGGATGTACATGGAAGACCCGTCACAAATTACATGGATATCTCATCCCACTTCCACTCGGGGACCTCTAAAGGCTACACCAAGTTTGCTGGTACCTGGTGCTCCGCCTTCACTTGCTGACAAGCGAGGCATCATGAGACAAAATTAGCTATCGCCTTCTTCATACCTAGCCACCAGTGCTGTCGTCGAAGGTCCTGGTACATCGTCGCCACTCATGGGTATACCGCTAGAGGGGATGTGTGGAACTCCATTAACACCTCCAACTAAAGTGAAACTGGTACCAATGTATGTACTTTGAAGAGGATGATGTTCTCCCCACTATCTGAAAATACATCAGGTGCCTACCCTGTGGATATCTGAGCACGTCGCGTCTCATAGTCAGTGTCTCTAAACTACACCTCCCTGAGTCACTGATGAAGTGGATAAGTGACTATAAAAGACTGAAGATAGGCTGCTCGATACCTATCCACAAAGGATATCTGTAAGAAGCTAGCTACTCTGTCGCATCTCCTAGAAGCTGAATGCCTGATCTCTTGCTAAGAGAATTTGCAACAACGTTACCTTTCCCAGGAGTATAGACTCTCTCGAAGTCATAGTCCGGGAGGAACACAAGCCAACGCGAGTGTCTCAGTTTCAGGTCCTTCAGAGAGAAGATATACCTGAGACTCTTGTGATCAGAGTAAATGGTAAAACGTTTGCCCATCAGATAGTGTCACCACATATTCAAGGTGAAGACCACTGCTGCTAACTCTAGGTCATGGGTAGCATAGTTCTTCTCATGTTTTCTCAGCTGCCGAAAACCATATGTGATCACAGCTCACTCTTGCATTAGGACACACTCGAGTCTGGCCCTTGATGTGTCGCAGTACACTACATACCCTATGTATTCCTCTAGAATGCTCAATATGGGGGCACTAGTCAGCCTCTTCCACAAATCTTGAAAGCTCTGCTGGCATCTCTCCGACAACAGGAAGGGTTTCCCCTTCTTCGTCAAGGCTGGTAGTGGTGCTGTAACTCTGGATAAGTCTGGAACGAATCTCCAGTAGTATCCATCCAAACCCAAAAAACGTCGAACCTCCATCACACTCCTGAGTGGCTCCCATGAAAGTACCACCTCAAGCTCCAATCTTCCTCCTTGGTGAATAGAATCAAGGCTGCCTAGGGAGAAACACTGTTCTGGATGAATCCCTTCCACTTCAAGTCCTATAGTTGTACCCTCAGCTCGTGAAGCTCATGAGGTGACATACGATATGCCGGAAAAGATATCGGTGCCGTCCCAGGGTACAGGTCAATGTAGAAGTCCACCTATCTGTGAGGAGGTAGTCCTAGGACATCGTCATGGAAAAAATCTGCGTACTGCTCCACCACAACAGGATACGTCAGATTCTCCACATAAACTACTCCAAGGGTAAGGCAAGCCAACTAGTGAGTGATCAGCTGCACCCTCCTCCGAGTAAGTCTGTCCTGCGCTGCAAAGCTTCCCTTCTCGCTGATGAAGGTGAACCTGGTCCCATCCATGAGGACACATCGCAATTTCCATCAAATACAGTCAATCTAAGCATGGACTCTAGATAACCAGTCCATACCCAAGATGATGTCGTAAGGCCTCCACACCGCTATGAGGAGATCCCAACCGAAGCTCACACCTCCTAGAGTAAAGTCACACTGCTGGTACCAGTGAGTAATCCTCGATTCTACTCTCGTAGGAGTCTCTAGCCATAAGGATCGAGCCAACAGCTCCGTCGGAATCTCCGAGCTCCGAACGAGGGTAGGATAAATGAAAGAATGATTGGCACCTGTGTCTATAAGAACTATAGATAAGGTGTAATAGACACATATTGTACCTCGAATCATCTCTGGAAGGCCATGGTCGTATGCTTCAGTTGCCTGAAGATGATCTCTCCCCTGTCCACCTGCTCCTTGAAGTCGGGGTGGACCTCCATGTGGTGGTGGCAGTAGCACCTCTTAATGTCAACCTACACTAGCTGCTGGACCAGCTCCTCTTCCACGTCCTCCTACGCCTTTCGGACTGCCTCGATGGAACCTTTGCCTCTACCTGGGAGGTCCCTCAACTATCTTCTGATCATCAGAATGGCGGGTCAGACAGTCATGAGCCATGTGACCAAGCCCGCCGCATGAGTAACACTAACCACTCCGGGCATGACTGGCTCTGTCTCTACTCCGAGTAACCCGAACAACAGATCCTGAGTCGTGGCGTCATCCACATATAGGTCTGGTCCACTTGGACCTCTGCGACATCTGTCTTCTTCCAGCTACAGAAGACTCCACTGCTTGTCGTCTAGAGGTGGTCTTGCTGCTAGAGACTGCTTAGCAAGGACACTCTCCACTAGGAGGGATCTCTCTGGCACCCCCACCTATGTCAGGAAGCAGATTGAGATCATCAGAGCTCTGATATCTCTCCTGATCCCCTGCTCGAAGGTCTGGGCCCAGAGGAATGAGTCTCGTACCATATCAGTGGAGGAGCGCGAGTGGTCGGTGAACCTCGCTGAGTACTGCGCTGCTGTAATACTGCCCTACTGCAGATGAAGCAGCTCATGTATCCGCAATGCTCAAAGGTTGGCTGGTACAATCCCCGCTCGGAACAGGCTCTCGAATTCGGCACATAGAAGTGTTTCAATGTCATGGAGCTAGAGCATCAGGCTCCACCATCTGCCTACTACTTCTTGAAGGAGACTCACAGCAAGAATCAACATGAAGTCTATTGGTGTCCCTACTAGGCTGAAGAATCTCACCATAGCCTCTATCCAATCCTCATCCACCTGTGGGTCTGTCTCTCCTCAGAACCTGGGTGCCCTCTAGTGCTGGAACTCGTGCAGCGCTCTCAAGCAGCGTGCATCGTTTGCTACTGGGGTTGGTGGAATCAGTGGCATAATGGGTGGTGGTAACACTGGTGCCTCAACTGGAAAGGGGCCTAGTACTGAGGCCTCAATTTTTTTGGTGGGCTTGCAGTGCGTACAACTCTCGGGGATCTAACTGGTCATCCGAGGGGAGGCATCCTGAAAGAAACAGATGCGACATGGTCAAATAATTATACCGGGTGACCTGGCCTGGTTGAGCTAACATAAAGTACAAATTTTGAAAAGACACACGCAATCATTGTCTTCATACACTAAGACGGAAAGCAGTAGTCAGCATCCTGGTGTACGGATACATCGGCTGCCGCACCAACACTAGACTCCCTGAACTGAAAACCACAATCGGTACCCTTAACACTATTGATTCATAGAAAATAATGATCAGAGTCCTATGTTCTATGGTATAACTGACTCCTCGGATACTAATTTTTCACGAACCGTCCTCGGGACTCGTGCCATGACTACCCCAAGCCAGCCTTCCATAGGCCAGTGGCTGGCGACTAGCACCAAAGGCATAAATCCCTAAGCTAGGAAGAAATTGCCTTTATAAAAAGTAGACACACACAATCAGAGTACACAACTGGAATCAAAACACTAAGTAAAATAGAATAAAAAGGTAGTACTGTAAGTAATGGGTGCCGGAAATACAAGCCTAGTAGTAAAGTACAAGGAATAGAAAAAACAGGTACAACTAAAAGACAAATAGATGGATGGTGTCTAGGAGCTCCTGAATCGTCCACCACGGAACCTACCTGAATGGTAGTTATAGATAGCCTCCTCAGTACTCCACGACCATCTGTATCCTCTGGGTACCTACTTGTCGTGAGGTCCACCTCTGGGTCCCGTCCAGTACTCATACACTCTGCCTCGGTCAGCAATGTCTGTCGTCTGCATCCAACACAACAAGGTACTAGCATAGCCCATGTAGGGGTGAGTATAATGATACTCAGTAGGGACCCCATGACCATCATTGTCTCACAACATCCAATAAGGATGATCCACAAATTATGAATCAATGGATAACCATTACATAGGTATTTTCCCATACATGTACCTAAGTTATCTAGTAACCCATCTCAATCATGAGGAAAACACAAAGGTCATTAACTCATCTCAAACCAGGATTTTCATTATCGAAACCACAAATGCTTGAGAAATCATCCTCTATCGAGAATAGTGGTAATATCGTGACAAAAAGTCTCTTCTCACTATCCTTGGACTGCTGAGGTACTCCTCCTGTTGAGTACCGCAGGTCTGCTGCAAAATACCAGGCAGTCCTCCGCTGTGGGTTTGCCGCCAAATACCAGGCACTCCCCCTAATAGCTTGCAGAGGTACGCTTCCTGTCGAGTACCGTGGGTCTACCACAAAATACCAGGCACTCCTTATCCATGGGTCTGCCTCCAAGTACCAGGCACTCCCACTGGGCTAGTCGAATCACTCCGAGTCAAATCGGTCAAGCAGTCGTCAGGTCTGTCAGCTACTAGGTCTCCGCACTCTGTCTGCTCGTCACTAGTACGATCCACTCCATGAGCTACTAGGAAATACTCCAAATTCCGAGAAGTTCCTTGAATAAGTATCTTAAAGGTCCTTCATTTCATAGGGGTCTCAATGCAACAGGCGACACGTCAATCAGACGCTTGGTCTGTGAGTTATTAGCCTTTTAGTCCTAGGGGCCCGGTTGGTTTGTTGTAAGAACCAACCTGAACATATATCAATTATACCCCAAAATAAAGTGGGGTATCCTCAAAGGGATCGTCTCTATTCGAGATTACCAGTTCCGCTGACGGTTCGTCAAACGAATGTCCAATGCCAAAGATATGGCCAAAGTAAGAAAAGGGTCGGTAGTGGGCCTAGGTCCGGTCCGACCCAGTCGGACAGACTCGGCCCAACCCAATATGAGCCAAACCAGTTTGGGTCAATTCAAATAGGCCTGATGATTCTAACCCAGCCTGTTGGTCCAGTCAGACCGCTAAGTTAGGCGCGGTCCACAGGGCCCGGCCCAACGGACTACAAGGGCGGTTCGGCCCGAATGCCACCATCTAGGAGGCTCGACCAGAAGGTCGGGGCTAGTTCGGCTAACGCCTCGAGGGGCGCAGCTAGGGAGGTCAATTGCAGAGTGTCCAGCAGTAGGCCGCGCGATGCACGGGAAGGCCGGCGGGACACGGGGCATGCCGTAGGTGCACCGGGCAGGGCACTGGGGCACCAGGCTGCGCGCCGGGTAGCGCGCTTGGGCACGAGCATTGCATCGGGGCACTAGGAAGACCACCGAAGGGGGCCTCGGGGGCATTGGGCAGGGCACCAGGGTGCTGGGTAGGCCACCGGTAGGGGTCAGGCAGGCAGACAGCAGGGTGTGGGGGTGCCGAGAAGGCCGCTGGCATGGGCTGGGCAGGCCGTCTGTAGGGCACGAGGGCACCGGGCATGCGGCCGGTAGGGGCCGGGCAGGTCTGCAGAGGCGCAGGAAGTGCACTAGGGCACCGGCGGAGCTGAGAAAGATGGGGGGCTCGCAGGCCGGCGGTGCAGGCAGTACTCCGAGCAGCGCGCTAGGACGCGGGTAGTGCACTGGGGCGCCGTGGGGGCAGCGCAGTACACAGAGGCCAAAGGGATCGTGACGCACTCCTGTCATAGGGTGTGGAAAAACTGTTATTTCCTATGTTAAAACATAGTAATGTGGTTGACCTAGGATGTATCTCGAAGAGGAGTGCACACAAAACGGTTTTTCACTTTAAAAAGGGGGTAAAAATGTTGTGCTTTTGTAAAGAAATTTGAAATTAAAATGATTGAAAAACTATGATGTTAAAAGGGTGATTAGGTCAGGGTCGGTTTCCTAATTCTAAAGCTATCTTTGTTCAATTTAATTCAAACCTTTTCTTCTTAGTTGATTAAAGTGAGTTTCCACAATCGTTTCCTCTAACTTAGTGAAATTATTATTGTGAAAGAAAACCTTACCAATATCTTGGTTTGGTCAACTCTCCTTCCATGTTTAAAATAGTTTTATTGAATATCCTTAATTGAAATGGGAAATACCCAACCAGGTTTTTTTATCCCAAACAATCATGAACATTCACTACACCTTTTACACGTACTGACGATCATCGAGTACTTCACCACTAATTCCTAGTTTATTCCATCGTATATAAACCAGAAATTAGTGGAGGGAGATTATGATTATTTTACCAAGGAAAAAATCAATAAAGGAATTAATATTCAAGAATGATCATAGTTGATAATAAAATCATCTATAAGAAATTGAAAACAACTTTGAAGAAGAAAGAAATTTAATCAATTGCGTCCAAGAACACAAGCATTACAATGTAGAAAACCAACCTTCCCCAATCACTCCAAATGTTTACCCCACCGTGGTAAGGGTAATCTAGATGAATGGGGAAGAAAAAGGAATTACAAAACTATGAAAAAGAAAATAAATAAAATAGAATGCTTAGAATTTCTCCTTCTTAGTGTCCCGGAAGGAATGGGGTGGAGAATGGGATGGTTTGAGAGAGTGGAGGTCTCCCCATTTTATAGCCAGAATTTGTCCCCCGGATGATGACACATTTTATACACATTAAATGACATCATCAAGCATTTATCCCTTCTTTAATATTGTTCATAATTATCCTGGCCGTGTCCCCTCAATAGATCAGAGGATTTTGACATGTATTCTGAGAGTTATGGCCATTCTACTCTAAGAATTTATTATGTCTAGTCAGACTCGCCAAATCGCAAACATCCAGATTAGGGTGATTTAATGTCCCCTTAAATGGCCAATTAATGTGGTCCTTCCTTCATTAAATATTCTACAAAACTCCTTTCGCGTATTCCCACCAAATATCACAACATTTGGAACCACCACGAATGAGTTATGAAGCCCACACCAAAACTAGGGAGAACTGAAAACAATTTTCTTTCTCCCACTTGTGAGATTATTTTGAGCTTGTATATGGCCGATTCAGCTTTTAGTATAAAAATAGTAAATTAAGCCCTGGATTTATAGAATCTGGAAAAAGAAAGAATTTTAAAATTTCGATCTTTGTAGATAATGTTATGATCAAAATACAGAAATAATTTTAAACTGTTAAAAATCCAAATTGGCAAATTTTTACTATTCATCTCAAAATAACACCAATATCATAAAAATTAAACAATTAATCTTAGAGGAACAATCTTTTGGGTTTAAAAAAATGATATTCAATATAAATTAATTGAAAATATTTGATCTATCAGAGTGCGAATTTTGTTCACCGTCTTCATCGTTGTCGCCTATTTACCATGCCGTCATCATCGAACAAGAACAAACAAGGGGAGGGTTGGACCGTGTTCATGCGGCCCGAACCATCCTTGTTACGGTGATAGAAATTGGGGATTCTCATACCATAACTTTGATTTAAGAAGAACGAGGTTTATAATCATATATAAAACTAACTCAAATTCCCCCTACCTCATTCGTCGTTCGGTGATTGTTGACGGATTCACGGTAGGGCGGACGTTGTTGTTGGCGATGTTCTTTGTGGGTAGTGTCTTCTCTATTGACACGGAGGAATTTCGTTGGAGATGTCATGGGTGTTCTTCAAGGACAACAGTTCCCTTTTCTTGCCCTAGTTGAATAAGGAAGAAGATGGCATCATCATTCTTCGGTGGTGGAAGAGACATTATTTATGTTCTTCGTGGGAAGAAGGAAGTTCTCCAAAAGGTTCTCCAAAGATCCACCAAGAGAAAGTGCCCACCAAAAATAATAGAGGAAGTTCTCTATTATTTCTTTGGAACAACAACACAAAGGGTTGTTTTTAATTAAACGAGTCAACTCAAATAATTAATGGGTAAGATGGTTCAAATTCAAAATAATGGGAGGTGAGGAGTTCTAATTAATTAATGGAGAGAGGTGTCCAATTAATTAATGGGGAGTTGGAGAGTTACAAAATAATGAAGAGAGGGATTCATCCCACTAAAATGGGAGGTCCCAAGGTGTTACAACCCCCAGGTGGTCCCCACCAATACATCCTCTCAAGGGAGGTTATGTGCGGGTGGGCCCCACCATATCCTCCCATGGGAGGTTAGGGTGTGGTGGCCCCCACCACTAACCACCACTTGGTGGTTTTAACCACCTTAATAAAAATAAAGTTAATACATTATTTTGTTCATTTTAAATAAAAACCTCCAAAAACTATTTTCCAAACTTGTCCAAACACAACTACAGTGAAGGTCTCATTAAGCAATCACCGATGCTGCGAGTTCAACAGTGCCCTCAGATTTCAATTTCGAGCACTGGTTGAAAAGATATAAAATCCCTTACGTACTTTTACTGAACGTAGCTGAACAAAACTTCAGAAATTGATTCTTGGCACACTGGGCTTCAAAATCAAACGCTATTAGAAAATGCAAACTCGTAAAATTTCCTTTTATTTAAGAAAAAAATTTCACAGAAATTCTGGGTCTTTACAGAATCCATTTGGTTCAAACTAAAAGGAGTTTCCCAAAGAAGAGGTAATGTCCTCAAGATCCTTTCTATTATTTTCTTTGTATAACACATCAATTAATCTTATCCCATGAAAAATTAATGGTCTCGATATCCTCAATATACTAATATTATTTATGTAATGGGTTCTACCTTCCCTGACACACGTCCATTAAATGGGTAATGATCTTACCATTCTTGTGTACAACAAAACACTGCATCATGAAACGATGTTGTTCATTTTACCATTACCACCTCGTATGGTCGGTAAATATGATGTAAAATTATTTTCTATACTATATATATATATGATATATATGATGTATATGATGTATTTATACCTCTATATTTATTTTATAAGGCTACCCTTCATGATTATCATTTTTTGATTATGATAATTTAGTTTCTCTAAGTGTGGACTGCCGTCTCCACAATGCAATGTGATTCGTTCACATTTTACTTGGAATGTATAAAATATAGGTTTAGTAAAATTATATGATATATATGACATAAAAATTATAATCTAATTAAATTATATACATATATACATGTATTTCATTTACTTACATTCTTTCAAAACACCACGTAAATTGAAACAATGATCATGCGTACTTAGGGACTACCATCTCGATGAACGGTGTATTGCATTTCATATATCTAAATTTTGTGGATTATTAAAAAATAATATATATTGAATTTATATAATATATAATTCATTTTTTAAATTATTTAAATAATTAAATCATGATTAATGTAAGGGGATCAAGAATGGCATGTCAAAACATGCACTATAAACAAAAGTGTTATTAACTAAAACACTTCTTTAACATAAATGGGTAATATAAGGTTGTATATATAGTATTATATATGTGAATAATTTAATATGATATGTGTACAATAAAATTGTAAATATTAAACTCGAGGATTGTATGAGTATGATGAATGTTAAGACACAAGGTAAGGTAATTTCTTCTAACTTTTTTATTTCCATGAGAAACATGCCCTATTAATAGGAATTTTATTTTTTGAGGTGTATATACTACCCTTGAATGAATTAAATAATAATTATTATTAAATTGATGTGTATTTAAATATAAATTCTATGATATTTATTTCATGGGGTTTACATTTTAGAAATTACCAAACCAGTAAGATGGTTTTGTCTCAATTTACCTTTATTGAGACAATTGTTTTGTTTTACACCCACATTAGTTTTCAAGTTTTATATAATTAAATTTGACATATTATATCATTAATATATTTAATTTAATTAAATTTTATGTTTCATGTAATCTCATTTTCATTCATGGAGAGTATTACCCAATGATACCATGTGGTAAGAGTTCATTGGAACAATCTCATCATTTATCAGGATTGTTTATGACTTTGATCCCATTGATGAAATATTAGGATACATGTCTTAGGAAATCTAATGATTATTATTATCCTATGTTAATTCATGATATATCCATGCATGAGTAACATTTTCAACTATTTTGTCTTTAATATAATTATAAAAATATTTTATTTTGAAAAATACTACTACATTTCTTTCTTTAGTTGGAAATTGGTATTTTTCAATAAAAATGTTTTAAAAAATGTTTTTAAAAAATATTTAAAATTATATTTGAAGTTAATTTTAATAATAATGGGGTTTTTTATGATTTTCATTACTCGATAAAAAATTTTAAAATCTATTTTCAATGAAAAATGTTCTCAAAAATGTTATAAGTTTTTAAATGATTTATTAATACATAGAGGATATTTTCCCCAACCAATTTTTTTAAAATTTATTTAAAATTTATATTCTGTATAAAATGAATTCTATTGGTTCTACTCATTCATTATGGGTAAATTATTCAATGTTTCCATTCATATTATTTATTTTAATTATTTATTTTTTGATGTTAGGAAGTTTATGAATCTCCATTCAATTTCATGGGTTAAATTCTTTTGAAAATGGATTTTCTTCAGGGGTTGTACATTTGATGAAATTTTTAAGAAACTTGTATCTTTTTCCCATATGTTATGATATGATTAAATTTTTATGATACCCATTTAATTTCATAGGTTATGGTATTGTTTTTAATGATCATGTGGAACCTGTATATATGAATTCATTATGAGATAGGTGGGAACTATATCTCCATCCAATGTGTTGGGTAATTATTTATATATCATATGATAGACTATTATTGTATTGGGAGGGATAGTTGACTAATAATATGGTTATTGGAGTGAACCATGACTAACAATACGGAATGGGGGTGAGCTCATACTACTAAGATGGAAATCGGTGTGATCCATTACTATGAAGATTGTATAGGGTGTGGACGCTTACTACAAGGATTACCATTGAAGTGATGCCTTGACTACTATGGAAATAATTTTATATTCTTAAATGTATTACGAAATTCCATGTATTATACCTTTTTTATTCATTAATGGATTATGTTCTTTATTTCATTATGATTCATGTCTTATGAACTACCAATTTCTATGCCATGTTTATTGTTTACGATCATTGATAAACTGGGTGTGATCATCTATTTTCCTGATTATGTTCTCATTCTCTTATTATCATGATTATGTTTAAATATATTTATGGGTCACCCATGCTGAGCATCTATGCTTGCCATTTTTTTATCCTTTTTCCTAGATTACGAATATATGCATTACGTTTGATGTGTCTAAGAGGGGTACTATTCAAGAAGAACCCAGTGGGAGAGAGTGTATCTAACTAAAGGATTAGTATTTAGGATTCCTGATTTCCAGAGGCACTAGACTAATATGATTTTGGGGAATTTGTTTGTGTAAATAATTAAATATTTTAGAAAATTACTGTAATATTATTGTTTGAAACGTGAGGTTCTATATAATCATTTTTATGTGTGCCACTACCCACCATTTATCTCTACAAAATTACATAGGACCACTGAATAGATTTTATCATCAAGATTGAATTACAAAAAATAATAATGAAATTTATAGTTTTATAGAATAAAACCATCAAACACTAATCTCACACCACTATTACACAATATCATCTCCTATAGGTACAGTCACCACACTGAATGTTCCACCTCAACCTAAGAATGTAACCTCAATAAACCATGGTAAAATTATAGCATCCACCACCATCTAATATAAAAAATGGTAAATCTATATAGATTTATATACTCCATGAAGAACCAACTACCAATGAAGAATCCCGAAACCACCTAAAAGTGAAATATAGACACCATGAAAGCACTATTAATCACACCATTCAACATTGTTTCCTATAATAAAAATATAAAAATCAATGCTTCCTCAAATTTTGAAACACCGTAAAAAAGGATTTGAGTAATCCACTTTTGGGAAGGAAAAAAACATATTGAGTAATTAATTTTTTATTGGGGAATGTAAGATCGTACAATCGTACTCTATGATACAATAACAAAAAAATAGCTAGATGAACCCTCAATATTGGATATCATATGTTCATGATAAAAATATTCTACATATATCTTATTGTAATAGTGAAATTGAAATAAGTCCATAGACTAATTACGTGGTAATGAAAAAACATCCCAATAGAGAGAATATGGGAATGTGATGAGAAATATGAAAAAGGGATGTTGATTTATGTATATCTATGAGAACATATAATTTAATAACTACACCAAAGGGACGTTAAAAATATTGAAACATGAATACCAATCAATGAGGATAAAATATAACAGATAAATATTAATAATTTCAAGAGAATTGAAAGAGAGGACATATTTTTAAAGATGATATTTTCTGTTTCTGAAAGGGAGAACTAGAGAAAACCTAAGCAGCAATGATAAGGGTCCTTCTGAGGAACATGGGGATCCACATTGATTTTTATACTGATTCAATAAATAATGAATTGTAGTAAATTTTTAATGTGATGATTTTAGTTTTTTTATATCACGGGAAGAGTGTTGAATTATTATTGATTTTGCAAAAAATAAAATATATTATTGATTTATTACAATAAATATATTTCAATATTTTTATAAGAAAAAATGTAAATTTTTTTATGTATGGTTAATAAAGGTGAAAGAGTGATTATTGGGAAAAATTCATTATAGGATCAAATGGATTGGGTGAAAAATATTTGAGAGAAAATGAAGACAATAGAGGTTCCCCAAAAATTAATATGAAAATCGAATTATGTGACTAATGGGAATTGTGGTTAATTTCCATTTTCATAAAATTATAATCATAATGTGAAAAATATATATTTATCCAAGGATTAATAAATAAAAATTAGTGTTACACACCAATAGATATGACTAATTCAGTTGGTGAAGTAGAATATTGGTAAGCTCTTTCACCAAGATTGGAGTGTCTTGACAATTTTTTGATTGTTTCAAATATTCAAATATATCTTCTTAAAAAATAACATCTATTTAATTAGGTGGAGTATCATATTAAGAATGATATGATATTTTTCTGATTAGATAATTAATATTCATGATTCTTAGGAGAATGTGTTGCACAAAAAAATTCATTCACATAGATTGCATTCTTTAGAGTCATGAACGGTTAAGGGAAGGAGAATACAAGGATGAACTACTAATGAATTTTTGATACTCAAAGTTATTTCAATAAATTTTCCCATATTTTGTAAAAAATAGTTTTTAATATTATTTATACTATTGTGGTTATCTAATATTCCAAAATATTCTATATTTGTTGTAATTTTTGGAAGAAATGCATTTATGAGTTTCCCAATTTTATGTTTTTGATGCTTATGTGTTTTATTATTTATAGGTTTCAACATTTTGATGGAATAAATTGTCTGATAGTTATTTTAGGTGGATGTTTTTATTTCTCTCTATATAGACTGCTTTATGTTTTCTCTTGGAAATGGAAATGTCAGTGGAAATGGAAGAGTTAATGTTTTATAAAAATCCATCATGTCCTGAAAACTATATTGTACTATATTAAATTTTTTGTTATTTTTTAGTTATTTGTGAATTTAGTTAAGTGATAAAAATTTTATAGTGATAAGGTTCATGTTAATACTAACCCTCCATATTTAATGCCCACTCTATGGTTTATATGGATACTCTATTACCATGGGAAAAAATTAAGTTTGTTAGTCATGATTTGAAGAGAATTCAGTGATGATAAAATAATTTAGGTAGTATAAATAATGAATCAATTATTTAAAAACAAATCTTGGTGAGGTTTAATGTCAATTTAGGGTTTTGTGTGGCTGACATAAATATGGTGAACATCTCATGGTTTCATAGTGTTCTTTTAGAGGATTCCAAAAACCTGAGATTTTTTTATTTTCCTTGTAATATTTTGATATATACATGTTTCTAATAAATTGGGAAGATAACTATATATTTTAGTAGATGAGATATAATAATGTTTCATTGTTTTTATATTAATTTTTTTACAAATAAAATACTTCTATGTTGAAGTATACATTCCATAGATAGTGGAAACAAAAATTAAAAATATGGTTAAACACCCAAAACTCAATATCATGTATTGATAATTATCTATGACATAGATATATACTACTGATTGAATTTTTCCATATTTTTGGGTATTCATGGAATATTTTGGCTGATTATTTCATATAAATGAAAATATTAAATTTTGGTGAAATGGGATGTATGTATTTGGAAATTGTTGTTTTGTGTTGATCATAGAAACGATGATGATTAAATGAGGTAGGGTGATTTAAAATCATGTTTTATGTGTGTTTAGTGATTATTTATAGTTTTGATTATGTGTTGATAATTAATTTTATGATATCCCATGAAATAATGATAGATCATTTAAATTTATATGATATGTATAGAAAAAGGGATTAAATTGCCATTAAAATTTAAATATCAATGGAAAGTTAAAAATTTTGGTACGATATTCAACTAATATGAATATTATGGGATGATAGTGGATGATGTGATGGGATGGAAGAGGAAATTGAATTAATTTTATAAATTTATATTATGTTTTGGTAAGTAGTTGAAAAATATTATGAAATTTTTTATTGGGATTGTGTGTCAGAACTAAACATTTTTACGTGAATTTTGTGAAAATATTGGAGGTAAGGATGTGTATGTGGTTAATAGTAAATTATATGTTAGTCGTGGATTATATAGTGAGTATATATTATTATTTGTAGGTATTTTAGGGATATATAGATATCAAAGAAATCCACAGGTTAAGAATATGGAGTATATGAAAAATGTTTTGGATGATCTATTATGATTTTTGTTGTTTTGTGATAAGGGTTTATAAGTAGAGGTTTTGGATGAGATTTTATATATGTTTTTAAATATATTAGGATTATGTTATTATGTTATATAAATTAATATAAAAATGTTTTTAGGATAATTAGGTGGTGTTATTAGTGATATTCATTCCATTTTATTAATTTGACATAAGGATGTGGTATTTATTGTGTTTATATAGAGGAATAATGTGGTGTTCTAATTAAAATTAAAATTTTTGCTATTATTTTTTACCTCCATATTGTTTTTTTAGAAATGTATGGTCCTATATATAGTGATAAATTGTTGATGCGGTTATAAAAATTATAATTAGAGGTCTGGATACTGGTAAGTATTCATTGATGTGATAACTATGTGTATGTGGTAGTGTTGAAAAATATTTTGTGGTAGTATTCTTGTGATTAAGGATCTCTTATACTATTTTTTCTTTTTTTAATTGTTATTAAAGGATTAATATTTATTTCTATAATTAACTAAGGCTTTAGTTTTCTTATTCACTTGAGAAAATGTATTTGGAAGGATGAACCAAATGAGTATACCCATATATTCACAGTATTATTCTATCTTATTTTCTAATATTCATGACAATTTTTATGTTTGTTCTATTAAACCATAGTTAGAATATATTATGATCTATATAGGACTAGGAGGAGTCATGAGGTTGAATTTTCATTATGTTGAAACAGATTTTATTGGGTTATGTGTGTCGAAATTATTCTTGATAATACTCTTGGGAGTTTTTTTGATATTATATTTTTTTATAGGGTTTTGTGGGTTTATTGTTTAAATAAAGGGAAATACATTTCATATTGACTGGATTTAATGATTTTCCTAATCATAACCCCATGTTCAATTATAGTTGGACATTATAGGGTCACCATCTACCATATTATCATGTCAATAGGATTATCAGCAGGGTTATATTTTAGGGAATACTTGTATGAGTGATTGATACTATAATACTCAGAATATTATAATTAAGTTATTAATAAATAAAATATTATATAATAAATTTATAAAAAAAATATATAATATAATTATATATTAAATTAGACATATTTGGAAATCCTAGGTATATGTGTTGGATTAGTTGTTAATGATTTCAATGTTGTATAAATTTATGTACAAGATATATTTCAGCCTATGGGATGTGTTTTCTTTTTCCTATTTTTCTTTATCTTCATATTTTTTAATGATCTACTTTATTCTCCCATTTACACTTGATTCCTAGAAAAATCATTATGCATTCACTACCTTCACAAACTTTCACTCGGAAGAGTACTCTAATCTTTACTAAATATCTCTCTTATTATACTAATGGGTGGAGAAATATAAAATCAACATGCCATTATCTTAAAATATTGGTCCATATATAGAACTTTTTTAGTGTTATATCATTTTCTCCTAATTTCATTCTTATTTTATGCTCCCAAGTGACACATACATATCTATGATACTAATACATGACCATTTTCTCTGATATATAGATTGAGAAGTATATCCCATCGAACATTTTCCATCATGGGTGATTATATTACTATGTATGGATTATTATTATCATATTACTCATTTATTTTTTAATACATCTATACTAAATGATCCATTTAATCACACAATCATTATCTATATTGTTTTACAAATATATTATAGTATTTATTACAATTTAAATATATATTGTGTTAAATTCAATGTTCACGCACAACCCAAAAAAATGAGCAATGATACATTCTAATTATCTATAATATTATATTAAAAGATAAATAGTAATAATTTATTATAATTTCATATGAAACCACATTATAAAAGTACAAGAGGAATAAATCCTCAAATAATTAATAATATCTTGAACATACTATAATTGTTTTCATGGTTTTCCTGGATATCGTACCCCAATTATAAATATGAAATGAATAGAAATCATTATAAATATAATATACATGTTCTAAGAGATGTAAATAATTATGATGAATGATTTTACTTATATTTGTATAATTATATATAGAAAGGAATTATGAAAATCATGTATATGTTTGTTGTATATAATATTTTTGGAAATATCGTTGTAGGATTTATGGTTATTGGGTAAGGATGTGTCTAGTAGATATATTTATGATTTTTAATTTTTATTAAAGAAATTATATAATTGATAAATGATAAATAACGAACGAAAAATATAATATTTAATTTAAATATTTAATTTTAAAAATACTTTTTTGTGTGTTACATATTATTTTATTATTTTGAAGGATTTATTTTCTGAATTTAGAAAATTAATAGGGATATTATATTAACTATTTATTTATAAAATATAATTTTTATAATATAACAAATTAAATTTAAGGTGATGTGAATATAAATATTAAATACTAAAAATCATATTTTTAAGGTCCAATTATTTAATTTTTTTGTATTGTTATCTTCATAAATTATAATGATTAAATTTAAAGGATGTATATATTATAATTTTTCAATTCATAAATGATAAAATTAACACTCATTTAATAAGTAATTCATATGAAATAGGCTTAAGAACACTTAATGTGTGAAAAGATATTTTTTGAGAAAAATATATCATGTTTTCATTTAAAAGAGACATTTATCATAGATTGAAATTAAATTTGATGAAATGCTTCAAAATATTTTATCTTCATCTTCAAATTACATATGAAGGTCATTTTCTTAGGCATATAAAGAGATTGCTGAAAATTTATTTAAAATGGTTGTGGTAAAACAAAGTAAAAATGTGTTTAACTAAATTAGAAATAAAAAAAAATCAAAAAAAGTTTTTTATAATTGTTTTTCTGAGATAATTCATGACCTATCATCAACCCATAGTTATAATTTGGCCAGTTTCTGGTAAAGTAATATTCCATTCTTGTTAAAGATTATCTATTCCATATTTTTCTACCCTTTATCTCTTACAAAAGGACGTCTCCTCTACCAATTATAAATATTTTAATGAAATAAAAACATTATTAATTCCAAAACAATATTATGCTTCTGAATATATTTTTTATAATATATGTAGCCTCTATTTCCATGGAGGAAGCATAAACCCTTAATTCCAAAGGAACCCACATCAAAAATGAGAAAATTAATTAATGTAGCAACATAATTATTCATAATCATTTTCAATTACATTCTCATCTACCTAATATATAAATCTAATTATGCACTATAATGACATTATATTAAAAACATTATTCTTTTCATAAAATAATATTACTAATAAATAACTCCATAATGTCACTCATTCATGAGACTAACATGTTCTTGTTTTTTATGTTATAACCAGATATATGAACTATTATAAAAAAATATCATCATTATCATCATGAATAATAATAATGATATTTATACCAACTATATATGATATCAATGATTAAGTTATTTAATGAATATTATTCTATATGGAATATAAAAAAATGATTTACCATTGCAATGGAATCTATTGTTATCTGTAAATTAACTAACATAAGCAAGTCATTAACACCATTCCCAAAAAAAAAGTCATATCTTCCATAAAATGAATATAGAACTGAATAAATCATTGATTAATAATGATAAAAATATATTGAAAAATTTTGGAATGATGAACCTAGAATCATGGAATGTGGACTGACATTTTAATTGTGAAAGTCATATGAAAAAGTCAAAATTAAAAAAATCTGATGATGAAAATAATCATTAATAAATTAATATATGTCTAATGATTTATTATAATTCAATACAATAATATTATATATATATATATATGCTTCTGGAATATGGTACTAAGATTCTTATTTTTATTATATAGGAATTTAAATCTACTTCATCGATTTTGGAATAAATGGAAATGGTTTTCTTGTCTCAATTTTACCTCATTGAGATATATTCTATAATTAACCACCTTCATTATTTACGTGAGGTATATAATTCCCAATGAATGTATTATACCATATTTTTAATTTATGTAATGGGATCTAAAAATCCATATCTTGTACTTTATTTGAATGATTTTTATTCTAAAGTAACCAAAGTTGTAAGTGTTTCTTTCCAGTATCACATTAAATTATTGATTATATATTTATACACTCTTATTTTGGGATAATGTTATTTATTAAAATCTTAAACCCCATATATTTTGTTATCATTTTTTATTTTTATGTTTTAATTTCCATATTATAATTTCACCCCTATTTGGTTCACAATCTAACTACAATGATATTTGTATGTAGAGAGGGCCTTTTCTCTATAGGATCGTAAGATTAGCTTAGAAGGATATAAAAACAAGAGGCGGGGGAATGAATTTTAGTTTAAAAAATGTTGTTTAAAATATATAAACTAAACAAAACACAATACCACCTAATGCACATTTATTGGGCTCTGAATCAGTTTTATTATCAGAC
Organism: Viscum album; assembly: GCA_963277665.1. Taxonomy (NCBI): domain Eukaryota; kingdom Viridiplantae; phylum Streptophyta; class Magnoliopsida; order Santalales; family Viscaceae; genus Viscum; species Viscum album. The sequence continues at coordinate 224,257,548 of OY728131.1, read as the reverse complement.
TCACAAAATAAGAATAAAAATATGTCTGGTTATATCTCAATAAAAGATAAAAATCCAAACTGATATGATTTATAAAAAATTAGTATTTTTATCATATTCAACGTAACACTGACAAAACCAATTGTATATAAATATTAATACAATGAAAAAATTTCTATAATATGAATAGTTTAATAGAATCTTGTCAAAACAACCAATAGCTATAAAGAGTAAGAACTACTTATAAGAAATATTAAAAATATTTAGATATTGTAACCTTAAGTGTAAGGAATTCAGTATCCTTAACTAATATAATACATTTTTTTATACATACTATAAGAACTTAGATATTCTTTTCAGATATGTTTTACTTTTCTTGTTGTTTTTGTGAAAAAGAGGAGTTTCTGGAAATTTCAGGAGTACACGCCATGTTCCCGGTTACCGTAGGTGACCGTGTACTAGCCTTGTAATGGCTAAGTACATGGCAGTGTGTGGTTACCTGATGACCGCCTAAATCAGAGTCTGTAAAAGGAAACTACAAAATGTGTACTTTTAATGAACACTCCATGTACATTATTTTTTTATTAAATGGACCGGGGTCGCGTCTGGTAGACAAAACACACTTCTTCTCCACTTAATTAATCAAGGAGAACCCGTACGAACTGGGATATTCTCTGAGCTCCTGACTCACCGTCTATTCTCCAAATTGACCATCATTGATTTCATTGGAATCGCATCAGTGATTTATCCATTCTTCTTGAACACCATATTTTGATTTCTCATCTCTCGCAAGATATCCTCTGTTGAACGTTTTTAATTTTTTGTAGATCTACAGTGTTCTAGGGTGATTCAAAGACTGAGGTTCACATATATATATCTCCTGACACTGATGTATGTGGTTTTTACCTTTTCATAAATAGTCTTTGAATTTTATGTGCAAAATTTCCCAATACCCAAGAACGGGGTATTGCGTCTTTACGGATTAAGCCTTTTTATTGCCTATTATGCCTTGTTTGTTTGGATAGATGTTAATTTTTTATGAATAGGGTTGTCTTTTCCATTCTATGGAGGGTTTTTCCATGTTTTCTTGTTTTGAACTTTTGGTCTAGCTTTCCTGTTAGGCTAATTTGTTTCCCATGCCTAGTATTATTAGGATGGAGTGATTATTATCTGACATGCCATGATATGCTGTAGATTTTTTAGCCAAGTAGTTCTTGAGGTTCACTTTGGCTACCACATTTTTTTTGTGCACGACTAACTTACACAGGACTATGAGAACATTTTTTTGTTGACCATAGGGAGAATTGATGTTGAGGGATTCTCCAAGGTGTCTGTTTAATATTACGTTGTGAGATCGTTGGGGGAAGGGACTTTGTGCTCCCTTGGAGTGTCTGTAGTTTCCTATATATAGTTCAATATGGGAATTGTACGTTGAGTTATTCCTCATAGTGCCTCTTAGTTACCTATATGAGACCACATGGGGAATTGATGGTGAGTGATTCCTTAGAGTGTCTTTCCTAAAGCTAATCCAGAGGGGTTAGACTGTGTGTACATCCCAGAGGGTTGCTTGTGTTTTTATAGTTTAACCAGAGGGGTTAGTTTGTGAGAACATCCCAGAGGGTTAACTTATTTTCATTAGATACTCACATGATATATGAAAATGAATTCAATTCAATTTTTAGGATTGTTACTATGTGTACTTCCTTTTTTATTGATTCATTTCTTTATGGCCTGCTATATATATTCACAGGCAGTTAAGAATAGTTCATTGGGTGGTTTCCTACTTGCATTCATCTCACACCCTATCTGGGACATGCTTTTGTGCCCAAACAGATTATATTGTAGCAGTTCTAGATAATGGAAAACGCCCTTCTACTTCAGGTTGTTGATTGTGGTGGAGTTGAGGAGCATAGAAAAAGCGGAGGCTTGCAATGCTGTAGAGCAGTTTATCTATTCTATTTTGTAATTTGTTTTACTATTGTATTCTAGCATTGTGATTATTTTTGGATGCTTTCCTAGACCTATGTATCATGCATCATTTATATATGTGTTCTCCAGTTGTTTCTTTCATTATTCTCTGGTTGTTTACTTATTGCATGCTTTTACTACTTCCACTATTGTATATCTGTTATTTACACTGTGTTAATATTCCAATTAGGGCATAGTTTCCCCAATATCACACAAAGGCCCTCACTTCTAGTTGGTAGCCTCTGGTGTTCGAGTAAATGCGCTTGAGGCCATGTAACCAACCGAGTACGGGGTGCCTCAATGCATCAGTATGTCTAATGAGATAAACTAGTGTCTTGGAACAAGTCCTTGACAAGATCTTATTTGTAGTCATGGCATAAGGCATTGACTATGTGGTTATGAAGTCTGGCATTATGTAATCCATCAATATAAATGTTGATATTGATATTGCATGTGATTATTAGACTAGTAGAATATCCATGTAAATAAGTAAATGACAATATTTTATTGTATCTTCTCCATATTATGCTGAATTTTAAGTTTAAAAGTCTTTATTTAGTCTTATACATTGCCTTAAGTGTTTATGCTTATTTATGAATGTTTCTACTATATTGTTATCCTTATTAAGAATCGGAGCTCACCCCTTTCTATGTTTTAATTTTCCTAGGATTCCAAGAAATGTATTATGATTGATAACTTGGGTTAATCTCAATGATTAATTTCATTCTTAAAGGATCATTTATGTTGTGTTTTATTTTCTAATGTGTAATGTAACATTCATATATGTAATCTATTTTCCAAGACTGCTAAATTGATCGGTCATTCGGGACATGATTCCATGTAATCATGCCAATTTATTAAAATAATGCACCGACTCAGGGTAACAGGGGTTGGGGCATTACACCACCCTTATATTGGAACTGGGGGAATCAATTCATGTTTCATAATAATAAAAATGGTATAGATTTGAATTTTTTTGATCTAATGGTAAATATTGATCTGATGAATGATTTAAAATAATTTATTAACTCCTAATTTTTTATTTACTTTTATAAGAGTGAGGATCATTCCGTTTGGGAAAAATTTAATTTTCTTATTTTTTATAAAAATAAAATTATAAAACCATTTTTTTCAAACTAATGTAATGAAATTGAAAAAAAACTAAAAGTATATTAGAGTACCTTTCGTAGTGGAAAGGTTAATCTGTATGAGTGACCAATTCATCTTAGTTGTTTTAAAATAATCCCTTGGGTTCATGGTTTTGAGTGGAGGCTATATAGTTACAAAAATCTTTTTTTCACCTTCCATTACACCAACATTTTAAAAAATTGTTAGTTGGGAATACTATATTATTTTCACTAATCATTCAAAAACTATGAAAAACCCACCAAATCAATATAAATAATTGAATAATCTGATGAATAAACTCTAAATAAGACCCGAACAGAAGGATATTAAATCAAGGGGATAGAAGTTCCTAAAATAAGGTAGATGAATGTTAAAACCTTGACACCAAATACACCATATGTCACCTGAATTACAAACAAGATGATTTCATATACAATTTATGAGGCCCCAAATCTCTTCAAATTCCAAACACTACCATTTATCTTGTGAATGAGAACCATGTATCCATAGCTCATGGACTAAAGGTATATTATTCCCACAAATTACATTTATCTTGGAATCCGAAAATACTGATTAGATGATTTAACATTGATAAATACTTCTAATAATATAGTGCATACCACCTCAATACATGATAAGGACTAGAAAGATACTTCATATGTTATGATATATGAAACAAGTTTGGGATAAAATTCAATTTTAGTTTATGTTCAAAATGGTTATGCACATTTCCCACCATCTCAATAATCAATATATGGCCCCCAAATATTGACACAATATTCCCTTGTGTCCTAATACACCAATGATCCAAACAATACACTCTCTCAACAACTCATATTTACACACTAGATTCTCCAACCATCATCGATGAAGATCAAAATATGATTTGTTCTGACTCTATTCTTTCACAATTCTCTATCAAGTATACTGAATATTTATCATCATATCGTGGGTGAAACTCAAAATAGTAATTGAATATTGTAAAACATCGAACAAAAAATTGGAAATTTACATAGATTTTGAATAATGTCCCAAAGAGGACAAATTCTATTAACAGAATGGTAACTAATCTTTTAGGAAATCTCAATCAAACACAGATGGTAATTGGAAGAACAACTAAATTGAAGAACACAATAACAAAGATTGAAATCATTAATCTATATAGTCCATTCTATATGTAAATACTTCTATGGATGATATGTTGTTCTCAAATATACCTATAGTTCCTTTACCAACCAGTGGCCTATTGAAACACCCTGATATTTTGAAAAATAAAAAATTATTTGATTTTATATTTGATACACAACAATTAGCTCAAATAACCCAAAAAATATATAACCTATATGACATATACATTGATTTTGTAGGTTCTAATATAATTAAGTAATTTATGTTATATATATATTTCTTACTCGATATTATTTTTAATTAAATTCTTGTTCAATAATCATTCAAATTTTATTAATGTAATTTTATTCTTCAAAAATAAAAATTCAAACATGATTTAATTTATTTTCATGATTTTTTTTATAAATAATATCTTGAAATTTATGAAAATGAAATTTGTAAATAAATTTATTTTTTAAATTTCCTTATCGAAATTTTAAATTTGTGAAATATTCAAATTTTTCAAACAAATTGATTTTTTCAGTCAATAGTGGGAAATTATGATACTTTGGAAAAATATAATTTCATTAAATAGATAAAGTAAAATCCCCATTTTATCTAATATGATTTAAAAATAAAGACGTTTTAATTATTTATATTTTATCCACTTATTTACATTTCAATCATCTTTAAATGGTTAGACACACCATGTAGCGGATGTACATGTCGTGTAGCGGATGTAGACACCATGTAGCAGATGTACACGCCGGGTAGGGAAATCTTGGTTGGATATTACATGTATTGGATGTACACACCGTGTTGTGAAGGCCATGTGTTCACCCATGTGACCAATGAAACAGATGGATAAAACTTAAGTTATACATTCCATGTTAAGATTGAACACGCTGTGTTGTGTAACCCATGTATCTGACCATGTTGCGAACAAAACTGGTTAGTGAAATCCTTCTAGTACACGCCGTGTCCATTAGGAACACGCCGTGTAGTGTGAGCCGTGTAACCGGCTGTGTGAAAAACAACACGGGTCATTGAAGTTCATATATTAAACGTCGTGTTTGGAACTAACCGTATAGTTTTGTATTAGGGAAACCGTGTGGCCTAGCCATGAAGAAGTTCTTGGGAAGGGAAAGAGGATTGAAGTACATTCTGTGTGTTAGGACAAAACTCCGTGTGTTTGGGGTGTTACACAACCTGGGTTGGAAAAAGTACACACCCATGTGGATGCATAAGGGAACACGCTGTGTAGGAATTTTAAACATTGTGTATCCATATTTTGAAAAAATTGAATGCTTTCTTTCTCTTGTTCCTTTCTAACACATCTATGTTTTATTCCCTGTTAGTCTTGTTCTATGGAATTTACTTGACCTTACAGATTCATGATACTAAGACGTCCTCCGTCGGTACTCCAGTTACAGGTAAGTGATCAGACAATGGATATGGATGATCAGGGACTACCGGGAGATCCCTCAATTGTGCTAGTCTTGGCACCAACCGTCATTATGGACATAGGTGATAACACACTGTTCTGAGTGTACTATATGAGGTTTATGAAGACCTCCCAAAGAGTACCGTATCCTTCCCCTTCTATGGTAGAATTGATACGGGTTTCCCAGAAGAAACATCCTCCCACCTTCATAGGGGAAGGAGGACATCAGGCTGTAGAGTCATGGTAAGATTCCATGCTTTCTATCTTCGAGCATTTGGATATGCCTCCATGGAGAGGGTAAGTCTCGCTAAGTATACAAATTAGGACTCCACCAAGAGATGGTGGGGTGTGATATCACAGGCGGGATGCTAGCAGGTTATGGCTTGGGTTAAGTTTTAGCGTTCATTTTTTGACTACTTCTACCTAGAGACTTTTAGGTCCAAATGAACCCTAGAGTTTATGAGTATAGAGCAGGGTACTATTTCTGTTATAGAGTATTCTTCTCGCTTCATTGAGCTGTTGTCCTTCACACATATTACCGTAGGTGATGTGTTTTATGTGGTAAGGATTTTAGGATGGTCTGAGGCATGACATTCGATCTTAGGTGACCATATTCAAGCTGACTTCCATAACATCTATAGTCAACCAGGTGCTGATCACAGAGAGCAATATAGAGGATTCTAGAGTTGTGAGCTAGGGAAGCATGACATCCGGAGTTGGAATCCCTCCCACTGACTGTAGGATGTGCCGCAAGGACTATATGGGAAGTGATCTGAGGAGGCGGTACACTTCTTCTGGTAGTAAATTGGTGTGCTACCAGTGTGGGAAGTGTGGGATTATGAGGTCACATTACCCGAGAGACCCAGTGGAGTGCCTATCCTGCTTCCAGATGGGCCATATACAGTGCTTCTATTAGATCTTCTCACCATTTTTTAGTGACATGGGTTCTTCTATGACTCCTCTTTCTGGAGTAGCACCACCAGTTTCTCACCAGTCTGGGAACTAGAGTGCTTCCGGCCTTTCATGCTAAGGTAGATGTTGTGGCCATGGAAGCCAGTCGCTAGGCTTTCTGCAATAATAGGTTTGACCACCTCAGAGTGGTTAGGAAGGGTCACATAGTCACAGAGCAGGTTAGACTTTTGCAGCGGAGCAGACCCCACAGGATGATGATCCTCATCCCTCTATAGTTCAAGGTACTATCCAAGTTGCCTCAATTTTATCTTCTGATCTTTTTAAAACCGAGTGTTACCATAGTTTTATATCTATTTTTATTGTGGAGAGCCTTGGGCTCTGTATCTTTTCTTCTGTTTATATCTTTCCTCTAGCCACACCATTGGGGACAAGAACGACTAGTATACGTCAGTGCATGGAGTTCCCTCTCAAGGTTTGTGGGTGTCACTTTCTATGGGATCTTTATGTCCTACAGATGACATGATATGATTTAATTCTCAGAATGTACTAGTTAGTTCCCTTTCCAAGCAGTTGTCGATTACTATCATCGTTGGGTGAGTTTCGCATCACTAGAGTTAAGATCATTTCTTTATAAGGGCGAGTGGGATGTCTTTGTGAGTAGAGAAGGACCCGATCGCCAGGGGTTGAAAGATGTTACCGCCCAGATTTCTATTCTATATCTCGTTGAATAGGGGACTTCACAAATAGACTGTCCTCTAGCTATGAATCGTTTCAGGGATGTTTCTCTAGAGGACTTTTCAGGTTTTCTTCCGGAGCAAGTGGTGGAGTTTTCTATTGATATTGTGCTTGGAGTGGCAATGTTTCCCATTCATCCTAAGATGATGGCTACACCAGAGTTGTAGGATCTCAAGAAGAATTTGGAGGAGTTTCAGGGAAATGATTTCATCTTACCCAGTACTTCTCTTTAGGGTTCCCCTATCCTGTTTGCGAAGAAGGAGGACTATAACCTTATACATTGTGTGGATTATTGGAATTTGAACTAGTTGATGGTCTTGAATTGATATACCTTTCCAAGGATTGATGATATATTTGATCAGCTTCGAGGATCCCAAGTGTTCTTGAAGGTTGAAATCAGTTCCTGGTATCATCAGTTGCGTGTTAGACCATCATATATACCTCTTATAGCCTTCTGGAGAAGGTATGGTCTATACAAGTTTGAGGTTATTCTGTTTGGTCTCAATAATGGGCCTCTAGTCGTCATGGCACTGATAAACTGAATATTCCATACATACTTTTAATTTTATCATAGTATTCTTTTTGGATGATATCTTTGTGTAATCTCACACTCTACACGACCATGCTACCCATCTTGAGGTCGTTTTGAGTACACTGAGAGAGAATTAGTTATTTGCTAAGATCTCAAAATTTTACTTTTGGATGGACTAAATATATTTCTTGGGTCATGTTATCTCTGAGAAAGAAGTTTTAGTAGACCCAGAGAAAGTGATAGTAGTAGTTTCCTGGGAGCGGCTGAAGAATGTCTTTGAAGTGCGGGTTTTCTAAGGCTGGCTAGTTACTACAAAAATTTCATACTGGACTTCTCACACTTAGCAGTTCCACTGAAGAGCCTAACTAAGAAGGGTGCGAAGTACTTGTGGTTAGATTCTTGTGAGTCATCCTTTAAGCAGCTAAAAGAGATGTTGACTTTAGCACCGATACTAGTATTTCCATATTCAGTAAAGATCTATACTGTAAATTGTGATGCATTATGTATCAGGCCGGGAGCAGTACTTATATAGGGAGAAGGGGTCATTGTGTATAGGTCTTGGTAGTTGAGGCCACATGAGAGGAATTACCCGATGCATGTTCTCAAACTGGCTACAGTTGTTAATGCTTTACACTATTGGTGGAATTATCTTCTGGGAGAGCATTTTATTGGTTTCACCGAACACAAAAGGCTCAACTATATCTTTACTTAGCATGACCTAAATTAGAGATGGTGAAGGTGGGTTGAGTACCTTCAGTCTTTTGACTTTGATCTTGCCTACATTCCTGGGAAGGGAAATGTAGTGAAAGATGTGTTGATCAGGAGGATTCAGGTACAGGTAGTTCAACATGTCAATAGTGAGTGGAAGCTTGTGGATCTATTCTCTGAGATGCATTTGGAGGTGCATGATAGACAGAGATGGAAATTTCTATCTTCTGTAGCTGTTACCTCTACTCTTCTTGACTGAGTGAGAATGAGGAACTTATCAGATCAGAAGGCTCTATATTATGGGAGAGTATTTCAGGAGAGGACCCTATTCCTAGATGGATAGTAGGAGAGGATGAGATCATGGGTTTTCATGGACACATGTGGGTGCCAGTAGTATGCGAGGAGATGATATGAGACATTCATTCCTTAGTTTGGGTAGTTCATCCTAGTGTCACCAAGATGTATCATGATCTACACCATCAGTATTGGTGTCCGGGTATGAAGGGATATGTTCCTAGTTTTTTCATGAATTGTTCAACTTGTTAGCAGGTGAAGGCGGAGTGTCAACGACTATCTTGGATTTTTCAGCATTTACCCATTCCCGAGTGGAATTGGAATGTTGTCGCAAGGGATTTCATGACAGGTTTTCCGAGGTCTCCTCAAGGGAATGATGCATTATTGGTTGTCATTGATAGAATCAGGAAGGTAGATCACTTCTTGGTGATCAAGGAGACCTTTAGAGTCGATGAGCTATGAAGGTTGTACATCCAAGAGATTGTACGTTCGAATGGAGTTCCACATTCCATTGTTTCAGACAATGACACTTGTTTTACTTTTTTCATCTGGACGGTACTTCCAAAGGCTTTGGGTACACGGGTACTTATGAGTACAACTTACCACCGCCAGACAGATGGCATGTCCGATCGTAGGATTCAGGTTCTTGAGGACATGCTTCGAGCATGCATAGTAGATCTTATATGTTCTAGGGAGAAACACATACCTATTGTGTAGTTTTCCAACAATAATAGTTTTCAAGGAACTATTGAGATGGAACCTTTTAAGGCTTTTAAGGTAGGCCATGCCGATCACCCTAATGTTGGATGGAGGTAGGAGAGGCAGCTATGCTGGGACATCGTCTTGTCCAGGAGACCACAGAGCTAATAGAGTTGATTCAAAAGAGGATGGCTACTGCAGAGTGATGATAGAAGGGTTATGATGATCGACAGAGACGACATCTGGAGTTCGAGGTCAGAGATCAAGTTTTCCTGCATGTCACACCGTGGTTGGGACACACGAGGATTAATAAATAGGGTAAGATTTTGTCGAGGTACGTCAGGCCATTTGAGATTTTGGAGAAAGATGGACCAGTTTCCTATAACCTGTAGTTACCTTAGAGGTACCGGTCTATGCATGATGTCTTCCAAGTTTCTCAGCTCTGATGTTACTTCTTAGAACCGTCTCATTTTTTCCAACCAGAGGAGGTTAATCTCGAGGTGGACACCTCATATGAGGACCATCCTATCCAGATTGTTGATCGAAGTGAGAAGGTTCTACATGGACGGTCTGTTCCTTTGGTATGAGTTCTATAGAAGCACGTGCGAGTAGAGGGTGAGACCTTGGAAAGGGAGGCTAATATACGATCACTGTGGTCGGAGCTGTTTGAGGTTTCTTCTTCTACATTGCCTTGTTATGGAAATTCGGGAAAAATTTATTTATGGGGGGGGGGGAAGTTTGTAAGATCCTGGATCTTCTTATTAGGTATGTTTGAAAATTATTTTTTTATAAAAAGAGGAGTTCCTAGAAATTTCAGGAGTACACGCTGTGTACTTTAAGAACACATTGTGTACTCGATTACCGTGGGTGACCGTGTACTGGCTATGTAACAGCCTAGTACATGGCGATGTGTGGTGACCTAGATACCACCTAAAGTGGGGGACCGAAAAGGGAAGTACACGTCGTGTACTTTTAAAGAACATACCGTGTACTTTCTTTTTTTATTAAAAGTTTCAGGGTTATGTTTCACGGACATAACGTACTTCATCTTGACCTATTTCGTTCGAGAGCATCCGTAGGGCCATAGTTCTTCTTAGAGCCCCCAACTAGCCATCTGTTCACTAGATCGGCCGCTTTCAAATAAGTTAGAATCACATCAGTGAGTTTTCATTTCTTCTTGAACATCATCTCTTGATTTCTTGTCTCTTTTGAGTTATCCTTGGTTTAACATTTTTACCGTTTTTATAGATCTATGGAATTCTATTGAAATTCAAGGCCTGAGGATCATGTATATCAATCTCACGATGACGAGCTAAGTGGTTTGTGCATTTCCCTAGATAGTCTTTAAATTTTAAGTGCAAAAGTGCCCAATACCCAATAACGGGGTAATGCGTGTTTATGGTTTTTATCCCAGTTATTGCCTATTATGCATTGTTTGTTTGGATAGAGATTAATTGTTTATGAATAGGGTTAATGTTGCCATGCTATCGAGGTTTTTCCCAAGTTTTCTTATTTTGAGCGTTTGGTCTAGAATTCCTATTAGGATGATTTGTTTCCCATGCATAGTATTGTTTGGATAGAGTGATTATTATCTGACATGCTATTACATGTTGTAAATTGTTTATCTAAGTAGTTCTTGAGGTTTACTTTGTCTTCCACAAATCATATGGCAACCCTAATTTTATTACAAACTTAAACATGATTTATTACATAAAACTTCACTTGATACAACTAAGAAGATTGAGTTTTTAGTGTATTTGGGGCTTAGGATCATTACATAAAAACTTAAAACATGAAATACAACATCTTTATTGAAAACTTCCTTTACATGACCACTATATTCCCTCGTACTTAGCATTGAATGGGATAACCTGAGGACATGCATAAGAAAAGGGTGAGCTAAAAAGCCCAGTAAGGGAGTACACATGGAATAACATGAGGAGTACAATACATGTTAGAAAATAGGCATATCAATAGAGCATAAGAGAAACATGAACATAAAGGCATGATAAAGCATGATAATCATAACATGGAAATGTGGCAACAACACTTAACATGGAATTAGCATGAGCCAAGGCTCATTTCACATAGAGCATGAGTAAATCCTCATTGCACATAAAGAACACGTAAACCCTAGTAGAACTTGAATTAGCATGATTAAACACTCATTGCACATGATGTATCATGATACTATACTTTACCCAGTGCATTGAAGCGCTATAAGGGCACACCCATCTTAAACATTTCATTTCATGCATAAGTATGCCACATGGATCATAAAACATGGATTCATAAAACATTATAATTTATTCCACTATAAAGGAATGTGGAATTCATACATGAAACTTTATAATCATTATGTAAATGTGCATAAAGGTGAATACCCTCAATGGAGAAATGGGCATGCTATTCACTACACAATGGCATTGCCTTAGCAAATCGGTGCGATTTCGGCAGCGTAATGGCGTGATATAAGAATTCATAAAAAAGGTTGATGAGAGAGAAATGGGTTACTCATCATATTTAAATGTTATGGACAGTAATGATTTCAAATAGATACAAGTTGCAACAATTTTAATGGAATTTAGATTTATGATACAAAAGTATTGCTTGAATGTAAATGAGGAGAGAGAAGTTTCTTTCAGAATTTTGGCATAGTAACGGGTGTACATGGGAGGAATTTAATGAGAGAGTAAGGGGTCTTCCATCATTCAAACATAAAGAGGGAAGTATGAGGGAGGTGTGAAACCATACCCCAACATTCATAATTTAAATTAAAAGTGAAAAACAACTTAAAGAGAATTGGACAAAAATGAGAAATGAAGAAAAAACCCTAACTTGGAAGTGCGCTTCCAAAGGCTAGAGAGAGGCTTGAGAGAGTATTCTTGGGAGCTTGGGAAACCTTGGGAGGATTATAGAGAGAGTAGGGCATAGGTTGGAAGAACTCCAAAGGCTTTGAGTGAGGAGGAAGTGGGAGCTTGGGTGGGTTTACATAGGAAATGTGAGGGAATTCTTTATTATTTAGATTTGGGACCCCTTACATTAATTTAATCCAAACCACAAACCAGCCCATGATTTTTCCCATGGTTTTTGGAAAAGGGATGAGGGAAAAAATATTTCATAAGGCTAATGTCCGAACTTCTTAAAACAATGGGGTTGCTTATGTGGAGGTGAGTCACACTCCCATGGAAAACAATTTAAAAAGACAAGGTGATTAATAAGTCTTGAAGGGTCCATTAATGCTTGAAAAGTAAGTCAAACAAACCCAAAATAACATTATTTCAATGGTAAAACATATATTGGCCAATCATAAAGCTTATAGTATTTTATTACATCACTATTGGGTCATTATGTTGTCATAAACCACATTATATATTTAAACAGTAATTAATTTTTAACCAAATATTTGAGTATCTCAGAAAATTATGAAAAATTCACTGTTGGATAACTTCGACATCCTGATTCCAAAAATACAATTTATTTTAACTAAATAATCTTTAAAATATGTTAATTTTTACTTTTAAAATAAAAACCAACATTTATTGAAAATTCACAGGTTTTGACAAAAATGGATTTGAAACATTAATAAAAACTATAATTGCATTCATAAAATTATATGATCATTTATAAATAATAAAATTACTTTAATAATAGTAATAATAATATTTTATTAAAATATTATTTAATTCAAAAATCCCTTAATTTAATAAAATAGATTTTTTAATTAAATAAAAACTAAAACCACCATTTGTACTTTAAAAACTATTTACAATGTATCAATAATGACAAGAAAGTATATACATTATTATATAAAAAAATAATGTACATGAACATAGTACTAGCGATTTGTTACATAACCCTTTAAAACAGCCGCATAAGACCTAAGGGTATGGTGTGCGATGGTGACAAACTCTTTGGGGGGGCGGCTTGGATAACATCGCTCATGTGGTAATCTCTATCAACATCCACTTTTCCCATAGACGGTCTCATTTGAGCTTGACATGATGATGCTCAGCTTGAGCTTGGTCAAGAGCGAAGCCCAAAGATGCCACCTCTTTTCCAAGCTCTAAAAAATGGGCTTCTTATGGAGAAATTCTACTGGATGAGGCCATCGATTCTTTTGGCTGAGTAAATTGGATTTGTAAAAGACCTATATTTATACTAATCATGTGATCACTATTCAACAACTATAAAAATAAAGGTCACAATTCTTAACATAAAACCAAAGAAGTTGACATCTTATAAAAACATTTTTCATAAAGATACATTTAACTAGATCAATAGGGATTTTCCATTAATGAAACATTGGGTCGTTACAATATTCCTCCCTTAAGAAATTTCACCCTTGAAATTTTCCTTTTCCCACACTAAAATAGATGTGGGTAACTCAGCTTCATCATTTCCTCTGATTCCCAAGTCGCTTCATCAAACTTGTGGTTTCGCCACAACACCTTGATGAAGGGCATTGTCTTATTTCATAGAACTTTTTCTCTACAATCTAAGATCTTCACTGGTTGCTCCTCGTAAGAAATATCATCCTCCAACTGTACCAAATTAGAAGAAAGTACATGTGAAGGGTCTAGTATGTACTTATTTAAGAGGGATACATGAACGACATCATGTACCTTGGCCATGGTAGGTGTAAGTTATAGTTTATAAGTCACCACCCCGACACAATCAAGAATCTCGAAGGGGACAATGTACATTGGATTTAACTTCCCTTTCTTTCCAAACCTCATGACCTTATTCAATGGTGATATGCATAGAAAACCCATGTCTCCAACTTTAAACTCAAGGTCTTGTCAACGGTTATTTGCATAACTCTTTTGTCAACTCTGGGCTGCCTTGATATATTGCTGAATGGTTTTCACATTCTCCACCATTTCCTCGACCATTTTTGGTCCAAGCAGCTTACGTTCAACGACCTCATCCCAACATGCCGGTGTTCTGCACCTTTTCCCATACAAGGTTTCATATGGTGCCATTTGGATGCTCGAGTTGAAACTTTTATTATAAGAGAACTCAACCAGAGGAAGATGTTGACCCCACCCTCCTTTAATGTCCATTGAGAATGCTCTCAACATTTCCTCAAGTGTTTCGATAGTCCGCTCGGATTGGCCATCAGTTTGAGTATGATAGGCCGTACTGAAGTTCAGTTCAGTATTCAGAGCATGTTGAAGACTCTTCCAAAAATTAGAGGTGAATCTTGGTTCTCGGTTAGACACAATAGATAGTGGTACTCCATGCATCCTTACCACTTCCCTGATATATATCTGTGCCAGTTGATCGAATGAGAAAGACTCCAAAATTTCAATCAAGTGTGCAGTATTTGTAAGATGATCCTCAACAACCCAGATTTCATTGTTTCCCTTGGATGTCCTTAGAAGTCCGGTGACAAAGTCCATGATGATGTTCTCCCATTTCCATTTCGGTATGGGCAATGGTTGCATCATCCCCTTAGACTTCTGCCTTTCTGCCTTCACTTGCTGACACAACATGCATTTTTATGTATATTCAGCAATCTCTTTCTTCATATTATCCCACCAAATGTATTCTCGGAGATCTCGATACATCTTTTTGCTCCCAGGGTGAATAGGGAAATTTGAAATATGTGCATCATCCAGAAGTTCATTCTTCTGCTCCGGACATGATGGAACACATAGTCTTTTACCAAACCACACAATTCCTTCTTTATTAACATTAAACACCGAGGATTTCCATTTTTCGATAGCTTCCACTTTTTCCTGAATTCCCACATCATCATTTTGAGCATCCATTAACCTTTCCAAAAGAGGCAGTTGAGCAATCATTTGTGAATGGATTGATGATGTTCCCTTCTTTTAGATTCCCATGTCCATCTTCATCAAGTATAAGAAGATTGGATCCTTCTCAATTCTCATCATTGATAGAATCGCTGAGTCCTTTCTACTTAGGGAATCTGCCACCTTGTTTGCTTTCCTAGGGTGGTAATGGATTGAACAGTCATAATCCTTGATGAGATCTATCCATCCTCTCTGGCGCATGTTAAGATCTTTTTGTGTGAATATATATTTAAGACTCTTGTGGTCAGTATATATCTCACATTTCTCTCTATAGTGAGAATGATGCCAGATTTTGAAGGAAAAGATCATAGCCACCAACTCCAGATCATGCGTTGGATAGTTTTTCTCATGTATTTTTAACTGCCTTGAGGCATAGGATATCACTTTATCATTTTGCATCAGCACACAACCTAACCCTTCTTTGAAGCATCACTGAATTCCACAAAAATTTCCCCACTTGTGGGTAAAGTGAGCACGGGCACAGTGATAAGCCTCCTTTTCAACTCCGTGAAGATTTCTTTGCATTCATCATGCCAAGAAAACTTTACTCCCTTTAGAGTTATCTTGGTATGTGGGTTGGACAATCGTGAGAAATTTATCAGAAATCGTCGATAATATCCTGCTAACCCCAAGAAGCTACGGATATCCGTTACCGATGATGGCCTTGATCATCCCTCAATTGCATTTTTTTGGAGGGGTCCACAGATATGCTATTGCTTGTGATGATATGGCCCAAGAATGAGACCTCCTTCAACTAGAACTCACAATTTCTTTACTTTTCATAGAGCTTCTCCTTGCACAAAGTCTCTAGTACAGTTCTTAAATGCTCCTCATGATCCTCCTTGGTTTTGGAGATTATTAGAATGTCATCTATAATGACTACCAAAAATTTGTTGAGGTAATCTCTAAAGACTCTATTCATCAAGTCCATGAAGATTACTAGAGCATTGGTGAGTCCGAAAGGCATTACTATGAATTCATAGTGCCCGTATCTTTTACGAAAAGTAGTCTTGGGGACATCTTCCTTCTTCACCCTTACTTGATAATATCCCAACCGCAAATCTACCTTGGAGAAGTATTGTGCTCCACACAACTGATTGAACAAGTCATAGATTCGTGGTAGAGGATACTTATTCTTTATCAGGATTTTGTTAAGTTCATGATAATCGATGCAAATCCACATTGACCCATCCTTCTTCTTGACAAAGAGGACTGGTGCACCCCATGGTGATGCACTTGGGCATATAAACCCCTTATCCAGATTCTCCTGTAGTTGTTTCTTTAGCTCTACAATCTCAACGACAACCATTCTATATGGAGTGTTGGATATTGGTAGCACCCCAGGTATAAGTTCAATTGAGAATTCAACATCTCTTCTAGGAGGAAGACCATGCAATTCCTCGGGAAACACTTCAGCAAATTCCCTCACAATCGGCATTTCTTCAAGGATGGTTTCTTCCTTGGAATCAATCATCTGAGCCAGATACACATGCTCATAGGGAAGTAATATCAATGCTTGAGATGATGGATCTAAAGGAGATTTATCTTCCTACTTACACTTGTAAAGAATCGGGGATCGATTCTTTATATGTAGTGTGATTTCCCTCTCCCGACAATTTATGTTGGCTCTATATAAGGAAATCCAATACATGCCAATAATTGCATCAAATTCCACCAGAGGGAGTATGACGCAGTTCTCCGGGAAATTCAATCCAAATATTATTATAGGGGAGGACTTATACTCATGGGATGCAATGATTTCCCCATTTTTCGTACTCACCGACATCTTCACTCCCATGATTTGTGGTGGTGTTGAGATTTTTCTACTAAACTTTGAAGATATAAAAGAATGCGTAGAACCTGAATCAAAAAGTACGTTGGATATTCTTGAATGAATAACTAGCAAACCTGTCACCACTTCGTTGTCGGGGTTCACTTCAGCAGAAGTGATGGAAAAAGATCTTCCTTGCTGCCTTGGAGGTTATTGGTTGCCTCTAGCAACCCTTGGATTAGGGTATCTATTTGCAAGATGCCCCGGTTCATTGCATTTGTAGAAATGAAAAATGAGTTGAGGTTCGAACAGAGAGTTCCTCTCCTCTTTCGTAACCGCGAGTCTTTATTTCCAACAGTTAATAGCTAGGTGCCCTTCTCTTCCATACCTAAATCATTTCCTTGTCCCCTTGAAGAAATTTCCAGGGTGATTCTTTGTGCACTTTTGGAAAGTGGGGTGATGGATCTTCTTAGCACCGTTGTATTTATCCATCTGACTTCCAACATTGAAGTCCACCTTACGCATCTTTTCCCCATGATACCCTTGTGATTCCCCGATCTCCATTTCGACCTTGAGGGAACATCAGAAAATTTACTCATAGCTATCGAAGTCACGGATCGCTAAGGCTTTTCGCAGGCTAGGCTTCAACCCACCAATGAAGCGGCCAACCTTGCATTCGGGGGTAACGACAAAGCCGGAATCATATCATGCAAGCCTTGTGAAGTTTCCCTCGTACGCTCCAACTGATTCTTCTTATTTTTTATTGAGGGAAAGGAAGTCCCTTTCCATCTTATGTCGGAGGGTGCGTGGAAAATATTTATCGAAAACAATCTTCCAGAAATCATTCAATTTCAACTCCTCGATCTCATCCTCAGGCTACATATTTTTGATCAACGTCCACCATTGATCAGCTTCACCCTCCATACGATAAGTAGCTAAGAGAACCTTCTCTTGTTCAGAACATTGAAGGATGTAGAATATCTTTTCAATGAAGTTGATCCATTGTTCAACGATCGTGGGATCAGATGATCCACTAAAAGTAGGAGGCCTTTGTCTCATAAAGCTCTCGTTAGCGACTTGTTCTTTATTAGGGGGGTTTGGACGTTTTTCTTGACCCATGTTTCTATTCAAAGATTGTGTTTTCTGAGAGAGAAGCGTGACAAAGATCAAGATTCCCTCTCCCATTAGATTGGGCATCTCATTAGTACAGTCATCACACTGATCTTCACATCGGTTGTTAGTGTGAGTCCTCCTATTACCGGTCATTGGCTGGCGTAAAAGGAATGTTTGGGGTAACACATAAAGGGTAATACAAAGACAATAATTGATGACTCATAAGTTAAATTTTATTTCCTTAACTTATGAATCTATAGGCTTCAGTCTAGGCTTTTCATGATCTACTTTCTAACATACATTCTTAGGGGAATTTTTTTTAATTCCCTTAGTAAGGGTTCATACTAAGATTGTGAATTTATGAAAACATAACCCTCGGGATTTTCATAACCAAGAATGCAGTAAGGCCCATTTTCATGCACCAGTTCCCGTTTGAGTCTAGCTCAAAGTGGTGTTTTCGGGTTTTACCCCTAGGATACATCTTTGCCAGAGACGCCTCTACCTTCTCATATCCAGACAGGGATGTATTTGTTTGATAAACCACTTACTCAGTACTTACCAAAACTTAGGGATGTTTTTATTATACTTAGTCTTGTCTCTAAGGCTTTAATCGGATTTTCTAATCTTAATTCCAAAAATAACTAAACCTATCCTTTGATACCAACTATGACAACCATGATTTTATTACAAACTTAAACATGATTTATTACATAAAACTTCACTTGATACAAAAAAGAAGATCGAGAGGTTTAGTGTCTTTGGGGCATAGGATCATTACATAAAATCATAAAACATTAAATACAACATCTTTATTAAAAACTTCCTTTACATGACCACTACATTCCCTCGTACTTAGCATTGCATGGGATAACCTGAGGACATGTTTAAGAAAAGGGTGAGCTATAAAGCCCAGTAAGGGAGTACACATGGAAAAACATGTGGAGTAAAATATATGTTAGAAAATAGGAATATCAATAGATTATAAGAGAAACATGAACATAAAGGCATGATAAAGCATGATAATCATAACATGGAAATGTGACAACAACACTTAACATGGAATTAGCATGAGCCAAGGCTCATTACACATAGAGCATGAGTAAATCCTCATTGCACATAAAGCATGAGTAAACCCTCATTGCATATGAATTATCATGAGTCAACACTCATTGCACATGACATATCATGATACTATACTTTACCCAATGCATTGGAGCGCTATAAGGTCCACCCTTCTTACACATTTCATTTCATGCATAAGTGTGCCACATGGATCATAAGACATGGATTCATAAAACATAATAATTTATTCCACGATAAAGGAATGTGGAATTCATAAATGAAACTTTATAATCAATAAGTAAATGTGCATAAAGGTGAATACACTTTATGGAGAAATGGACATGGTATTCACTACACAATGGCATTGGCTTAGAAAATCGGTGTGATTTCGGCAGCGTAACAACATGACATAAAAATTCATAAGAAAGGATGATGAGAGAGAAAGGGGTTCCTCATCATATTTACATGTAATGGACAGTAAAGAGGTCATATATATATATAGGTCCCAATAGTTTTAATGGAATTTATATTCATGATACAAAACTATTGCTTGAATGTAAATTAGGAGAGAGAAGTTCCTTTCAGAATTTCGTCATAGTAATGGGTGTACATGGGAGGAATTTAATGAGAGAGAAAGGGGTCTACCATCATTCAAACATAAAGAGAGAAGTATGAGGGATGTATGAAACCATAACCCAACATTCATAATTGAAATTAAAATGGCAAAACAACTTAAATAAAATTGGACAAAAATGAGAAAGGAAGAAAAAACCCTTACTTGGAAGTGTGCTTCCAAAGGCTAGACAGAGGCTTGAGAGAGGATTCTTGGGAGCTTGGGGAAACTTGGGAGGATTCTAGAGAGATTAGGGCAGAGTTTGGACGATCTTAAAAGGCTTTGAGTGAGGAGGAAGTGGGAGCATGGGTGGGTTTATATAGGAAATGTGAGGGAATTCTTTATTTTTTAGGTTTGGGACCCCTTACATTAAATTAATCCAAACCACAAACCAGACCTTGGTTTTTGCCCATGGTTTTTGGAAAAGGGAATAAGAAAAAAATATTTTATAATTCTATAGTCCGAACTTCTTCAAACAATGCGGTTTCTTATGTGGAGGTGAGTCACATTCCCATGGAAAACAATTTAAAAAGACAAGGTGTTTAATAAGTCTTCAAGGGTCCATTAATTCTTCGAAAAGTAAGTCAAACAAACCCAAAGTCAAATTATTTTAATGGTAAAACATATATTGGCCGAACATAAAGCTTATAGTATTTTATTACATCACTATTTGGTCATTATGATGTCATAAAACACATTATATATTTAAACGGTATTTAATTTTTAACCAAAAATTTGACTGTCTCAGAAAATTATGAAAAATTCACCGTTGGATAATTTCGACATCCTGATTCCAAAAATAGCATTTATTTTAACTAAATAATTTTCTAAATATGGTAATTTTCAATTTTAATATAAAAACTGACATTTATCAAAAATTCTGGGGTTTTGAAAAAAATGGCTTTCAAACCTTAATAAAAATTATAATTGCATTCATACAATTATATGATCATTTATATATAATAAAATTAATTTAATAATAATAATAATAATATTTTATTAAATTATTATTTAATTCAAAAATCTCTTAATTTAATAAAATATATTTCTTTATTAAATAATTACTAAAAACACCATTTGTACTTTAAAAACTATTTACAATGTATCAATAATGACATGAAAGTATATACATTATTATATACAAAAATAATGTACATGAACATAGTAATAGAGATTTTTTACATAACCCCTTAAAACAGCCGCATAAGACCTAAGGGTAAGGTGTGTGATGGTGATAGAATCTTGGGGGGGGGGGGGGCTCAGATAACATTGCTCGTGTGGTAATCTCTATCAACTTCCACTTTCCCCGTAGATGGTCTCATTCGAGCTTGAAATGATGAAGCTCAGCTTGGTCTTGGTCAAAAGCGAAGCCCAAATACACCACCTCATTTCTAAGCTCCGACAAATGGGCTTCGTATAGAGAAATTATATTTGATGAGGCCATCGCTTCTTTTGTCTGAGTAAATTGGATTTGTAAAAGCCATATATTATACTAATCATGTGATCACTGTTCAACGGCTATAAAAGTAAAGGTCACAATTCTTAACATAAAACCAAAGAAGTTGACATCTTATAAAAACATTTTGCATAAAGAGACATTTAAGTAGATTAGGAGGGATTTTCCATTAATGAAACTTTTGGACGTTACATATTGTTTGTGTATGATTGACTTACACAGGGCTGTGAGAACCTATTGTAGTAGACCATATGGATAATGGAAGTTGAGGGATTCTCCAGAGTGTCTGTTTACAGTTACGTTGTGAGACCAAAGGGGTGATGGACATTGTGCTCCCTCAAAGTACCTATAGTATCCTTGATATGGGCCAAAGTGGGAATTGGATGATGAGTGATTCCTCAGAGTGCCTATTAGTTACAGATACCAGACCACATGGGGGAATTTATGAAGAGTGCTTACTCAGAGTTTCTTTCCAAAATCTAATGAGATGGGTTATACTTTTGGCCCCTAAAATATTATATTGGTGCAGATCTAGATAAGGGAAAGTGCCCTTCTACTTCAGGTACTTGATTGCGGTGGATTTGGGGAGCATGGGGCCAAGCTGAGGCTTGTAATGCTATGGAGAAGTTTATCTATTTTATTTTTTACTTTGGTTTAGTATTTCATTCCATCATTGTGATTTCCTTGTATGATTTCCTAGATATATGCATCATTCATAATTTATATATGTGTGCTCCAGTTTTTTATTTCTTCAGTCTCCCGCTGTTTACTTATTGCATGCTTTTGCTGCTTCTGTTATTGTATATATGTTATTTTAGCTATTTTACTCTACCAATTAGGGTGTAGTTTCACCACTATCACACCCATGTCCCTCGCTGTTAGTCTGAAGCCTCTAGAATTCGGGGAAATGCACTTGAGTCCATGTGACCAACTGGGTACGAGACACCTCTGGGCGGCTTCCGGAACGGGGCATTATGCATACAATAATGTATGCATTTCCATACACGAGAATCCCTTGTTACAATGATCAAAACATCTATTTATTCCAATCCCAAGAAGCCCTCGATATGATGATCAATGTTTATCTTCCTTGGCTCATAATCCATAAATACGATGGATCTGATCCCTAGACTTATTATCCCTGGAATATATTGACTTTAAAAATGATCAGAAATGATTATAAATGAAAATTTTATTAAGGAAATAACATAGAAAAGGATTCCATACAAATAAAAAGTCCTTATATAATTAAAATGACTTCGAATGACCAGTTCACACTTAGAAGTCTTTAGAAGACATGTGTTTTGAATGAAATCTATACCTCAAATTTGTAAAAATAACTCAGTATTTATAAGAGACACTCCAATGATCATATTTATGAGTTTATTGTAATGACATCATATAGATAGATATTGAAAGATTATTTTTAACTAAATGCTCAATTTCAATTTCGGTTGACAACATTAAATTTATTTTTACATTCCTTACCGTAGAAATAATCCTTCTTTATTACAATTATAAACGGTATATAGTCTAATGGACATCCTTTTCAATTTTCATTTTGATAATCCCTGTAAGAGTCAGTCTGATTATTAATAATGAAATTTGTCTAATAGTCATGACTTTTGTCTGTGTGAATGAAATAAGAAAAATTCTATTTTATAGTTGAATTAATGTAATTCCAATTTATCATACACATTCTCAATCTAATGATCATAATGAATATAGATATTTTTATATTCATAATATATTATAAATTTTTCTATGTATGGTACAATATATTTTTTTATAAAAACATACTAAAATAGATGGGACATAAAAAGTTAGTAAACATGTTTTAAAAATGGTTTGTGATTTATAAAACTAAAGGAATTGAAATTATGAAGTATTACATCTAACTCAATAATCTCCCCCTTTCATTAATGCAGAAAAGAAAAATCATAAATAAAAAAATAACATAACAAACATGAAACCTTTTTTCATTTAATATATTCATCTTAATATTTAATCATAGAAACATTATATCCCTATGTTTTTAGCTATCATGAATAATATTTTAAAAATGATTGAAAGTGTTAGATTTGTTCTTCCATAAAGAAAACACAACTATTAGGAATATTTCTCCCCCAAAGGATAATATATGTCCTTTTAAAAGACATATCCCTATTTATAACCAATATCCCATTTTTATAAAACATTCATGATATTAATATATCATTCTCCCCCTTTGTAAAATATTACCCCCCTTTGTGATTATCAAGAAGTACGGTAATGGATATGATTTTTTTGAAATGTTAAAATAATATAGCAAATGAAACAATACTGAACTAACTAATAATCCATGTAAACATGGAAGAACATATAAAAAATTTAAATTGGAAAACATTCGATAAAATCATAACTGGATGAGAATATAATTTATCAATAATAAAAACATTCAAATGTTTTAAAAAAACATTAGATAGATAAAAATAAAAGATAATCATTATTATTTAATCATTGTCTATATAAAGGCCGTTTACTTCATGAACTCTTGACAATTTCTCTATATATTTTCAATTCATTCTTCATGATTTTGGTTTTGAGTCATTAAACATTTCAATTATTCATTACACTCTTTATCTTGATCCATTTGTATGATCAAAACATCTTCACATGGTCATAGTTTTCTCATATCTAACTCTATTTTATGAATATATTATTTTAGAAGATTTAAATCCCCAATCCATTCATCCATGGAATATATAAATTCATCAACAATCACTACTCAATCTTTCATGTTTTATGATAACTTGTTAAATTATTCATCTGATTCTAACATAAGTGTATTTACATAATAAAATTACTCATTATGCATATGAATATCAAAATCAACATGGTAGAATACTTAATCCTCTGATTAAATGATATTTTTGGAGTATAATAATTTAATTGAAAAGTTATCAATTTAAATTCAATATTTATCACTAATTATATTAAAACATTTATTGACATAGATTTATCACTATGAATATTCTGAATAAACTGAAATCTTACTTCACAATTTAGAAAATATGGAATTGTTCCTTACAATATCCTCAATACATAGAAAATATAATCAAAAAACTTTTCATTTATCGTTTCCTATATGTCCTATTGACTGGGATCGACCATGGGAGGTTTTTTTCTACTGGTTCAATTATAAAAATAATTTAATTTGTTATCATATTTATTAGTGACTTTTTTATCATATGAAAATTCACGTATTTCAACATCATTACCAGATTCAACATTTTCAGATACTTTGGTCTCATAATGTTGTTTATTTTTCCTTAAAAATATGGTCACTTAGAATATTTTTTTAATGATGAATCTTCATCACAAGTACATCAATATTTATCATCCTTTCTGGTCTTGGAAGGTAAATTTGATGAAGAAGAGGATAAATCTAATGATTCCTTATCAGATTGAGTTTCTTCATCATATTCTTCTTCATTATATTTATGTTCCTCATATTTTTCAAAACTTTTAACTTCTTCTTATATATCTTTTTGTTATAATTCTTCATCTTCTTTTACTTCTACAAATTTTCGATAAACTTCATCATTATGTGGGATACCTTCCTAAAATTCTAATACTTTGAAAATAGATAATACTCATATTTTTTCTTCTTAAAAGTTAGAAGAATGATTGAAGGCTTTTGTGAAGGAAAATATGATTCTTTTTTTAAAAGAACTCTAACTATGTCTGAAAATATCTTAAAATAAAACTTATACCTCATAATATACATTTTGAAATAAAATTTATCTTTACCATATTTCATAACAAATTTAATAGAATAATATAACTCAAAAAGTACATCATGAATGTACAAATGAAAATCTTTATGAGGATTTTCGACACATACTGATTCCCAAAATTGAATCAAAATGATATTTATAAGATTTGATTATATTTTTCAAACCTTGGACATTCAAAAAACCTTCCCCTAAAAATTAAACACTTAGAATAATATTCCATTGATTCCATAAATATTGAAACTGAAACTAGTGATTGGAGGAAAAGAAAGATAATCGGACCATGGCATTCTAAGGGTACAATAGTTCCGGGTGAAAAACACTAAATAACTAATGTGTGACACAAAGTGTCCCACCTGTAACACCCCAATATTTCAATTTACATAATCTCATTAAAATTAATTCAATATCTTTCACTACACGCAACACCGAGTTCGAGCGCACCACAACTTACAAAACAAACTATTCCAAAAGCAGTTATGAATAGTATTAACTGTATTTTGAATCTTATATAATCTATATAATTTTAACATCCATATTATGTGTTTCTTATAAATAGTGTAAGAACAAATCCATTTTTTCAGATAATGTAAGTATTTTTCAAAAAATGCAATTTTACCTTTTTTTAACGGCGAACCCTTTTTAAAACAAATATTTTACACTTTTATATATTCATTTTAATGAAATTAAATTCTTTTTTATAAGCAGGACATAAAAATTTAGTTTGGATAAATTTTTGTTATTTTTTGATAACTTTCATATTTTGATGAATAGTGACAAATATTAATTTTAATTAAAAACTACCTTTTTAATCGAAATAATTGATAGTGATAAATTCTGCATTTGAATGGGTTGGAAGTATAATTATATTATAGTTTTATCATTTAATACAATGTATGTCATTATAAGTAATTTAACATTTAAATTTCACATAAACACTTGTCATTACTCCATCCATCATATTAATGACAAAGTCACCATACGGGCGTACGTACGAATTACTGTCTCCATGTTGTGCTGTAGTTTGTTATTCATAAACTACATTATTTTAATGGGTATAATAATGAGTATAACTAATGTAAATAATAAATATAATATGTTAATGACTATGTATATATTATATACCATCCAATTACATACGATTTCACCGTCAATATAATGATATTGTCACTCGTGTGTACGTACGGATTATCGTCTCTACGACGCGATGAGATTCATTTCCACATTCACCATTCAACAATGATTATAAAAATATATATAATTAAAAATTATGTAATATATGACATAATAATTCTACTGGATATATATATATATCTGTGTACTTACATATATCTTATTCAATTAGTTCTATTCAATACGATATAAAAACGAAAACAATGTTCATGCGTACGTACGACCTACTGTCTCCATAAACGGTGTTCTATATTATATATATATATGTATATTATACATATTTATAATCTAAATATATATGATATATAAATATTTATATACATTCTGTAATTATATGAATCATGATCTAAGTGATACAATCAAGAGTAACAAGTTAAAACGCGTACGAAAAAGAAAGCAATTATTACCAAAAATGTTAATTAAACTTGGAAATATTTATTAAATGGGTAGTATAAAGTCATAAATGAATCTTGTATGATATAATAAATATGAATATGGTTCTGGAATAATTTAATAAAATACTATGGTCATTATATAGGGGATTAAACGTACCCTCAGCCAAAGGAAATTGCAAGGTAAGGGTTAATTCTAAAATCACTTCACTATTCGAGGTTGTTTTTACGTTAGTATCTACTAGGACCTATTTATCATCCACATCCATGTTTTGTTAAAATATTTTCAAAAGGAATATTTTGAGTTTTTATGGAATACACTCTTAAACTATATCATCATTTTAAATGGTTTAGATATTTATTTTTCTAAATCATTCTAATTAATGTCCATGTTTTCAAAATGGGTTTTAAGGATTTATATGTATGAATATGAATGTTATTAAAAAGTTAAATCCTTTCAAAAGTTTCAAAGTGGTATGGGACAATTTGACTCAAAAATGTATTTAAATGTCATCCTTTCCAAACATTGTTACTTTTTAATGTTTTCATGAAAAATGGATATTTCTCTCAGAGAGTTTTGCAAATAATTTTAATCTACGTTAGCATCCATTGATAGATTTTAAACTTGTCTGATGTTGAATTATTATTATAAAATCATCCATATTGTATTGATTATTTTCTGATATATTTGACTGTGGATGTGTTATTATTATACCAATCATTGTTTATGGATAATATATTGACATTTCTTATGCTAGTTTTAATATGAATGTTTATGTTATGTTTAAACCTTTTCATATGAGGAATGAATTAGACTTATTAAGTGACAGGTGGAGCCTGCTTTAGCTTCTCGATGCATCTATATGTCTCATGAGAAAAACTAGTGTCATCACTTAAGGACTTGACAAATTATTATTTGTAGTCTTGGCACAAGGCATTGACTATGTGGTTGTGATGTCTAGCATTATACATTCTATCATTATGAAAGTGGCTATTGATATTGCATGTGATTATTTGAATAAAAGAATATCCATGTGAATTATTAAATGACATTATTTTATTTTATCATGGCCATATTATGCTGATGTTTAATTTTAAAAGGCTTTTGTTTTAGTCTTATACATTTCCTTAAATGTTTATGCTTATTTATGAAAGTTTCCGCTATATTGTTATCCTTTCTGAGCATCTAATCTCACCCAATGGCCCCTCACTTACCCGGCTCCCTGCTCTCACCCTTCTCTAGGGTTTCAGGAGTCTTTTGGAGACGATTCTCCTTCCCTCCTCCTTCTGCCTCTTCGGTCTTTCTCTTTTCCGGTATTCTCGACAGCGGCTCTTTAGTGTTTCTCCCTCCTTTGGCTCGCTGGAAAATCATCTCTCGACACTTTTCTCTAGAGTTCTAGGCCCCTATCTTCTCTCTTATCCCCTATTTAGGTATTCCCCTATTTGTTGTTCTTTTTTGAAGGGTTTCATGTTTTAAGGTGTTGAGGTTTATGCTTGTTGTCCGGTGATTTGTTCTCTTTGGCGTTTTGGGTGTTGGCTGTCTTAGTGGTCATCGGTGGCGCGATTGATGTTTGCGGCAAGGGATCCTCGGGCGGCTCACGGTTTTTGCACGGATTTATTTCTCCCTGTGCAGGCGAGGGTCGATTCATGGCAGTGTTGGAGGGTTTCGGTGGGTGTTTTGGACTTCGCCGACATTTTTTGGTTTTGTGATGAGGTGACTGGCGCCTCAGGGTGTGCTTCCTGCGGATGTTCATTCCCCGTTCTGATGTCCGTTGTCTCGGTTGCTTGGTGTCTTTGACCTTATGACAACGATGAGATGTTGGGTCTCAGTGGTGAAGATGTTATTTCTGATGGGTCTTGCTGACGACGACTGTTGGAATGATGTTTTAGTGTGATGACAGAGTGATGTACCTGATGAATGTGTGTGTGTGATAGAGGTGGCGCGTGGATCAGTAATGGTGATGATGCGGTTTGGTTTTGAAATTTGAATTTGGTTTTTGAATCTTTTTTATTTCTGGCGCGTTGTTTGTATGGTGGGTGGTTGTTTGGTTACCGCTTACCCTCAAAGTGGCTCTTGGGAAAAAAATGTATTTGGACCATCTAATCTCACCCCTTTCGATGTTTTAATTTACCCAAGATCCCATAAAGTGTATTATGATTGATAAGAAGGGGTAAGCTAGGGAATTAATGGTGTTATCAAAGGATCATTTATGTTTTCTTTTATTTTATAATATGTAATGTAAAGTTCATGTATGTAATCTATTTTTCAAGACCTATAAACTGATCAGTATTTCGGGACTTGATTACTTGTAATCATTCCAATGTATTAAAATAATGCACCAACTTTGGGTAGCTGGGGTCGGTGCATTACATTTGGTATCAGAGGAAGTTTAGAAAAAAACCTTGGAAATATATTTAGATAAACTCTGATTAGAGAACATTATTTTAAGATAAAATTTGAGGATTAGTAAAGAATAACTTCTTAGAATTTTGGTTCTGTAGAGATTTTTTGAGTTTTCCAAGCAATACATCCCTGTCTGGATATGATCAGGTAGAGGCGGCTCTGTCACAGATGTACCTAGGGTTAAAACTCAAAAACATGGCTCTGAGCAGTCTTAAATGGGAACTGGTACATGACAATGGGCCTTACAGCACTCTTGGTTACGACACTCTCATGGTCTATGCTTAGGATAATTCACATTTTCATTACAAGACATTATTAATGATTTATGTGTAAATAATTTTTCAATGAATTTTTTTTATGATTATAGATTTTATGCATAATATTTTCAATTTATGTTAGGTATTTTACAATTTTGGAATTATGCATTGTGATTCATAAAACAAACCTAGTGTATGCCATTTTTTATAAATGGAACCTAGTAGATGGAATAAAAACTCCAGCAATACGCATTTTCCAAATAGTAATAAGGATCACAAATTTCATGGTATTATGACAACATTTACAAAAGAAAATAGTCTCCCACATATTATCATCATATGAAGAAATAGTATCATGTCTTAACATGATAAGTATAGAATTATATGAGTCCTATGGCTTTGAAGTGAAGCCATAGAAGAAAAGGATGGTTGAAAAAAAGATAGATAGAGGGAATAAGGGAAAGAAGGATTTACCATATGTGATAATTGTGGAATGAATCACCATGGTATGTTCTTGGAGGGAATGAGAGTTTGTTATTTGTGTTGATAAAAAGGATACAAAGTACATGATTGCAAGGGTAATAAAATGGTTTCAAATGTACAATACTTTATCTGTAAGGAGTTGGGGCACTACGCGAATCAATGTCCAAATCATCAGAGTATACCCCCAACGATGCTATTGGATAATAATCAAGTTATGGTACTACTGAAGATGAAGAGGAATGATTTAGTGTTATTATGTTATTATTGAATTATTGTGTCAGTTGAGTATTGTATTAATTATGTACATGTTATAATAATTATAGAGTATTTAAGGATTGTACTATAGTACTATTTCATTAAGGACTTGAGATTGTGTGGAACCAAGAAAAGTGACTCAATGGAAAGTTAATTTTTTTGGAAAATACATGGTTAAAGGAAAGACAAAACATTAATATGGTCCTGATACTTAGTTATTGATTTTGGAATTAGATATGATTTATTTATTATATTGTATATTATTTACATCCTTGGAACTGGTTAATGGTTTGTTTATTCCGTCACTGTTGGAGTTTACAACATTTTTGAATAGAAGGAGTATATCAATTATTCTATAAGGAATATGGGTGAATGAATGTAATCAATAAGGTTTTATTGTAATTTAGGGTGTTACTATGTTTTAAATGAATACATGATGAAGGTATTAACATGCTATTAAGTGGAAAAAAATATCTTCATTCTGTTTACCTTGCTTTTAAATTTTGGGCTGTGAATCTGGACTAGAGTATTTTGGACAATTATAATGGTTGGAATCAATGAAGTTTTACATTGGATACTATTGTTAAGGTTAATCATTTATTGAGATTAATTTTGAATTTGCATAAAAGGACATTCTGGAGGTCGGGCGACAACCCGTCACGTCCGGCAAGGCCGTGAGATTCAACCCGCAACCAAAAGGCGACAAGGGTGCATCATCTACCATTGGCCTACTTGATGTCCTGGTTTTTATAATGTAGTTTTTTAAATAGCCTGACAAATGAATTATAAATTAATTATTATTGCAACCCTCTATGATTAGGATAAATTGAATATTTTTGTAATCTATTATCTTTTAGAGTAAAAGATGAGTATGTGGTAGGAATTATTTGAAGTATGAAACTATACATGTCAAGTATATATATATATATTTCAATTATTCTATAAAGAAATTAATTCTTAAACTTTTGAGAAGAGATCATAAAACAAAAAATGTGTTATCCTAATACCTTATGGATTGTTGAACTTATTGTATTTTAAATCATCATCGATTGATGGTTTTGAGGCCCTCAATTATACACTTGTTTGTGACTGATTACCTCAATAACTACCTATTAATATTTACGTTTTACCTCCAATTATGTGTATCTAATTTCCACCAATGTTCTCCTAAAAAAGATCATAATTTTTTGGTGACGTTTTCATTTCCCTTTCCCTCTTATTAAGACTAAATTTTATTAAATAAATTTCTGATGTGGACTTTCCACAAAGGTATTTTTCTATTTTTAACCATTTATTTTCAAAGAACAATTTCAAATTATGAGGATGAAATTTATTTAAGGAGGGGATAATGTAACACCTCAATGTTTCATAGTACATTTTCTCATTAAAAGTAATTTAATAGATTGTGTTTCACGCAACACGGAGTTTGACGCACCACAACTTACTAAAAAAACTGTTGAAAAAGCAGTTATGAATAGTATTAACTACATTTTGAAATCTTATATACTATATATAATTCTAACATCCATATTATGTGTTTCTTAGATATAATATAATAACAAATTCATTTTTTTCAGGTAAAGTAAGTATTTTAAAAAAATTGCAATTTTACTACCTTTTAATGGCGAACCATTTTTAAAATAAATATTTGACACTTTTATATATTGAATTTAAGAAAATTAAATTCTTATTTATAATAGTTATATAAAAATTTAGTTTGGATAAATTTTTTGTACTTTTCTCATAACATTCATATTTTGATGAATAGTGAAAAATACTAAATTTTAATTAAAAACTACTTTTTTAATCGAAATTATTTATAATGATAAATTATGAATTTGAATGGTTTTGAAGTATAATTTGATTATATTTTTATAATTTAATACAATTTAGGTTATTATAAGTAATTTCACATTTAAATTTGACATAAACACATGTCAATCTTTTGATAGTTTTTAGTTTTTAAAAACGCGCTTTTTCGTTTTTTCAACAGGAATTATTTTGAATCAATAAATGAAAAATCTATGTTTTGAATTTTTTAAAATAGAATTCATTTTTGAATTTGGAATATCCAAATTTTCTTAGGGTAAATTTGTGGTATTTTTATGAAAACTTTCAATTTTTGATGAATAGTGAAAAACAATGGGTTATTATTTAAAACTGATTTTTTATTTGAATAATTAGTTATTTTATTTTAATTTATATTATGCCAATATATATATATAATACCTATATAATTTCAATTAAATTCATTGTCACCATTTAATAATAAGTTTAGAAATATAAATATTTTTCAAACTTTTTACCGTCTTTTACCCACCTTCAAGGAGCATTTGCAAATTTGCATAAAACATAATTTTACTACTTTTGTGAGTAGAATTTAAAAAATCCGAGAGACACAGTGACATCAGTAAGTAAAATATGGTTCAATAAGATGAAAATAATTTTTTTGTGAATAGTAACTTTTGACTTTTATTTACCACGATTAAAAGTAAATAGGCTAATTAAGGGAAAAATGATATTATAATTACACTAACACATGTCCTAATTCTATTGAATAAGTATTATTCTACCAAAATTAACATTAGGAATAAAATATGACCCCTTTTAATCCACTTGGATAAGATAAGGACATTTATTATTATTTTATTTAAAGAAGAGTTGAAAGAGTAAAATTCAATGTTTAATAACAAAATCATTTTTAATATAGGGTTATACATAATCTAAATTAGAATATAAATATTCATTAGAATGCTAAATTTTTTTCCTACATAATGGGTTTTTATTTATAATTTTTATACATTAAATACTTAAATTTATTTATGACACAATGATGGTGCAATAATTACCTTATTAATGAAAGATTAAAGTAATTGATATTATAAATATCCAAATAGATGTAATTTAAGACTTTTGATGAATTAAAATAATTTTCTAAGTTAATATGACATGTTGTAGTTGGTTAAATAAATTTTATTCGAAGTGATAATGTTTTTATGGCTTTAAAAAAAATAAAATACTAAATAGTGTCAAAATTGAAATAATTTAGTTTTTAAACCAAATACTATATCATTAATTGATATAATATTCGTAAAAATCTAAGGATCCGCCAAAGGACATAGATAAGGTTATATATATTAATACTGAACCACATGTTGTTCTCTTGGCTTATTATAGTAATATTATTACCCATATAATATAAAAATACAAAGAGACATGGTAAATGTCAAACTATTTAACGAAGAGTTAAATCTAAAAGATAAGGTTAATATGATGACCTAAACCAGTATAAAAACTATTGGTTGAGATGTTTTCGACCCATACCAACCTTAACCTATAAATAATTCATTTTTGACCAACTAGAAATTGAAAATGATTTTATTATAACATAATATTTCAATCTTTTCCTAAAGTAACCCTCACCTCTCTTATAAAAGGGCACTTCTCCTTCTCTTAATTTCACACCTCGAAAGAGTTTTGGCTCATCCAAACCCTGAAAAAATATCTCGCCTTTATCATAGAGGCCTTTCTTTGGTCATAAAGTCATCCTAAGGATCCATTTGGATCAAATCAATAGAAAAAACTTAAAGAAGAGGTAAATATTTCACCACCTCTTTCAGGTTCTTTTCATCTTCCACTTCCTCTTTCATTGTTATTTTATTTATAAAATAATAACTCCAGTATCTTATATATAATTATATGTTATTATAAAAATGGTAAAACCATTTTCATTACACTTTCCATCCTATAAATGACAAAGTCACCATATGTTCATACGTACAGATTACTGTCTCCATGCCGTGGTGTAGTTTGTTATTCAAACAGTTCATTATTGGGATGGGTATAATAATGAGTATAACTGATGTAAATAATACATATAACATGTTAATGATTATTTATATATGATATAACATCCAATTACATATGATTTCACCATCAATATAATGATATTATCGCTCATTCGTATGTACAGATTACCATCTCCACAACGCGATGAGATTCATTTCCACGTTGAACATTCTACGATGATTATAAAAATATATATCATTAATAAGTATGTAATATATGACATAATAATTCTACTTGAGATATATATATATATATATATTTATGTACTTACATATATCTTATCCACTTAGTTTCGTTCAATACGATATGAAAACGGTAACAACGTTTATGCGTACGTACGACCTACCATCTCCATAAACGGTGTTTTCCCTTTCATATATATATATATATATATTATACATATTTATATTCTAAATATATATGATATATAAATCATGTTTCAAATTATGGAAGTATTTAAATCATGATCTATGTGATACAATCAAGAGAAACAAGTTAAAACACGTACGATAAAAAAGTGATTATTACCCAAAATGTTAATTTAACATGGAAATAAATATTAAATGGGTAGTATAAAGTTAGAAATGAATCATGTATGATATAATAAATATAAATATGGGTTTTTTATAATTTAATAACATACTATAGTCATTAAATAAGAGGTTAAATGTACCCATGAACAAAGGAATGTGCAAGGTAAGTGTTAATTCTATAATCACTTCATTATCTGAGGTTGTATTTATGTGAGTATCTATTGGGACCTTTTTATCATACACATCCATGTTTCATAAAAATATTTTCAAAATGAATATTTTATGGGTTTCTGTAAGGGACACTTTAACTATATCATCATTTTAAATGGTTTAAATATTTATTCTTCTAAATCATTCTCATTAATGTCCATGTTTTCAAAATGGTTTTTAAGGATTTATTTATATAGAAATAAATGTTTCTAAAATGTTAATTCATTTAAAAAGCTTCAAAGTGGTATGATACACTATGATTCAAAAATGTCTTTAAATGGCTTCTATTCTAAATTGTTTTACTTTTAATAGTTTTAATGAAAAAAATGGATATTTCTGTCAAAGTTTTTTACAAATCATTTTCATCAATGTAAACATCCATTGATGGATTTTAAACTTGTTTGAAGTTCATTTATTAAAATAAAAATTATCCATAATGTATTGAAGGTTTTGTGATATATTTGACTATAGATGTGTTATTTTTATAAAATTCATGGTTTATGGATAATGTATTGACATTTCGTATGCTAGTTTTAATACGAATGTTTAAGTTATGTTTAAACCTTTTCATATGAGGAATGAATTGGTCTTAGTAAGTGATGGGTGGAGCCCACTATTTCTCATCAATGCATCAGTATGTCTAATGAGAAAAACTAGTGTCTTGGAACAAGTCCTTGACAAAATATTATTTGTAGTCTTGGCACAAGGCGTTGAATATGTGGTTATGAAGTCTGGCATTATGCATTCCATCATTATAAAGGTGGATATTTATAATACATGTGATTATTTTAATAGTAGAATATCCATGTGAATAAGTGAATGAAATTATTTTATTGTATCTTTTCCATATTTTAATTAATTTTAAGTTTAAAAGTCTTTTTTTTAGTCTTATACAGTACCTTAAATGTTTATGCTTATTTATGAATGTTTCTGCTATATTGTTATCCTTACTTACCATCTGAGCTCACCCCTTTCTATGGTTTAATTTACCCATGATTCCAAGAAGTGCATTATGATTGATAAGTAGGTTTAAGCTCAATGATTAATGAAATTTTTAAAGGAAAATTTATGTTGTGTTTTATTTTCAAATGTTTAATGTGACATTCATATATGTAATCTATTTTCCAAGACTGCTAAAATGATCAGTCCTTCGGGACTTGATTCCTTGTAATCATGCCTATTTATTAAAATAATGCACAGACTCAGGGTAACTGGGGTCAGGGCATTACACCACCCTTATATTAGATTTGGGGGAATCATTTCATGTTTCATAATAATAAAAATGGTTTATATTTGATTTGTTTGATCTGACGGTAAATATTGATAGGATGAATGATTTAAAATAGCTTATTAAATCCAAATGTTTCAGTTACTTTTATAAGAGTGAGGATCATTCCATTTGGGAAAATTTTAATTTTTTTATAAAAATAAAATTCTAAAACCATGTATTTCAAACTAATGTAATGAAATTGAAAAAAAGGATATTGGAGTAACTTTCATAGTGGAAAGATTAATTCGTATGAGTGACCAATTCATCTTGGTTGTTTTAAAATAGTCCATTGGGTTCATGGTTTTGAGTGGAGGTTGTATAGTTTCGAAAATATTTTTTCCACCTTCAATTACACCAACATTTTAAAAAATTGTTTCTTGGGAATAATATATTATTTTCACTAATCATTCAAAAACTATGAAAAACCCACAAAATCTATATAAATAATTGAATCATTACATGAATAAACTCTAGATAAGACCCGAACATAAGGAGATTAAATCAAGGGGATAGATGTTCCTAGAAGAACGTAGATGGATGTTAAAACCTCGCCACCAAATATAATTTATGTCACCTGAATTACAAACAAGATGATTTCATATCCAATTTATGAGGCCACAAATCTCTTCCGATTCCAAACACTACCATTTGTCTTGTGAATAAAAACCATGTATCCATAGCTCATGGACTAAAGGTATATTATTCCCACAAATTACATTTATCTTGGAAACAGAAATACTGATTAGATGATTAAACATTGATAAATCCTTCTAATAATATAGTTCATACCACCTCAATACATGATAAGTACTAGAAAGATACTTCATATGCTATGATATATGAATCAAGTTTTGGATAAAATTCAAATGTAGTTTATGTTCAAAAAGGTGATCCACATTTCCCACCATCTCAGAAATCAATATATGACCCCCAAATATTGACACAATATTTCCTTGTGTCCTAATACATTAGTGATCCAATCAATACAATCTCTCAAGAACTCATAGTCGCACACTAGATTCTCCAACCATCATTAATGAAGATCGAAATATGATTTTTTCTGACTCTATTCTGTCACAATTCTCTATCAAGTATACTGACTCTTTATCATCATATCGTGGAAGAAACTCAACATAGTAATTGAATATTGAAAAACATTGAACAAAAAATTGGAAATTTACATAGATTTTTAATAATGACCCAAAGAGGAAGAATTCTATTAACTGAATGGTAACTAATCTTTTAGGAAATCTCAATCAAACAGAGATGGTAATTGGATGCACAACTAAATTGATGAATGTAAGAACAAAGATTGAAATGTTTAATCTATATAGTCCATTCTACATGTAAATACTTCTATGGATGATATGTTGTTCTAAAATGTACCTATAGATCTATTACCAACCAGTGGCCTATTGCAACACCCTGATATTTTGAAGAATAAAAATATGGTTGATTTCATATTTGATACACAATAATGAGCTCAAATGACCCAAAAAATATATAACCCATATGACATATATATTGATTTTGTAGGTTCTGATATAATTAAGTAATTAATGATATATATATATATATATATGTATATATATTTCTTACTCAATATTAATTGTATTTAAATTCTTGTTAAATAATCATTCAAATTTTATAAATGTAATTTTATTCTTCAAAACTAAAAATTCAAACAGGATTTAATTTATTTTCATGATTTTTTTAAATAAAATTTTTAAATGTTTGAAAATGAAATTTGTAAATAAATTTTATTTTTTAAATTTTATTATTGAAATATTATATTGGTGAAATATTCAATTTTTTTAAACAAATTGATTTTTTTCAGTCAATAGTGAATAATTATGATATTTTGGAAAAATATAATTTCATTAAATAGATAAAGTAAAAGTCCCATTTTATTTAATATGATTTAAAAATAAATAATTTTTAATTATTTATATTTTATCCACTTATTTACATTTCAATCATCTTTAAATGGTTGGACACACCGTGTAGAGGATGTACACACTGTGTAGCAGATGTACACATCGGGTAACGGATGTACATGCCAGGTAGAGAAATCTTGGTTGGACACGACGTGTAGCAGATGTACATGCCGTGTTGTCAAGGCCATGTGTTCACCCATGTGACCAATGACACAGATGGATAAAACTTAAGTTATACATTCCATGTAAAGATTGAACATGCTGTGTTGTGTAACCCATGTATCCGACCATGTAGAAAACAAAATGGGTCAGTGAAATCCTTCTAGTACACATCGTGTCCATCAGGAACACTCCGTGTAGAGTGATCCGTGTAACCGACTGTGTGAAAAAAAACACGGGTTATTTAAGTTCATCTAGTACACATCGTGTCTGGAACTAACACACCATATAGTTTTCTTTTACGGAAACCATGTGGCCTAGACATGATGAAGTTCTTTGGAAGGGAAAGAGGATTCAAGTGCATGCCGTGTGTTAGGAAAAAACTCCGTGTGTTTGGGGTGTTTCACAACCTGGGTTGGCAAAAGTACATGCCCATGTGGATGCATAAGGGAACATGCTCTGTAGGAATTTTGAACATTGTGTATCCATATTTTGAAAAAATTGAATGATTTCTTTGTCTTGTTCCTTTCTAACACTTCTATGTTTCATTCCCTGTTAGTCTTGTTCTAAGGTGTGCAGTTGACCTTACAGATTCATGATAATGAGACGTCCTCTGTTTGTACTCCAGTTATAGTGCAATGACTAGACACTGGATATGGATGATCAGGGACTACCTGGAGATCCCTCAATTGTGCTAGTCTTGAAACCATCCATCATTCTGGACATTGGTGATAACACACTGTTTTGAGAGGGCTTTGGGAGGTTTATGAAGACCTCACGAAGAGTACCTCATCCTGCCCCTTCCATGGTAGAGGTGATGTGGGTGTCCCAGTAGAAACATCATCCCACTATCATAGGGGAAGGAGGACATCTGGCTATAGAGTCATGGTAAGAATCCCTGCTTTCTATCTTTGAGCATTTGGAGATGCCTCCATAGAGGAGGGTGAGTCTCTCTAAGTATAAAAATCAGGATTCCACCAAGAGAGGGTGGGGTGTGATGTCACAGGTGGTATAATAGCAGGTTATAGCTTGGGTTATGTTTCAGCGTTCATTTTTTGACTACTTCTACCCAGAGTCCTTTAGGGCCAAATGAACCCTAGAGTCTATGAGTATAAAGAAAGTTACTCTTTCTGTTATAGAGTTTTCTTCTCGCTTCATAGAGCTGCAGTGCTTCACACATATTAACCTAGGTGATGTGTTTTATGTGGTAAGGATTTGAGGATGGTCTGAGGCATGAAATTCGATCTCAGGTGACCATATTCAGGCTGACTTCCTTAACATCTATATTCAACCAGTTGCTAATCACAAAGCACAATATGGGGGATTCTAGAGTTTTGAGCTAGGGAAGCACGACATCTGGAGTTGGTATCCCTCCCACTGACAATAGGATGTGACGAAAGGAGTATACGCGCAGAGATCCGAGGAGGTGAGACACTTCTTCTGGTAGTAAAGTGGTGTGCTACCAGTGTGGGAAGAGAGGAAATATTAGGTTACATTTCCCGAGAGACCCAGTGGAGTGCCGACCATGCTTCTAGATGGGCCATATTCGGTGCTTCTATTAGATCTTCTCACCATTAGTTGGTGACATGGGTTCTTCTATGAATCCTCGTTCTGGAGCAGCACCACCAACTTCTCACTAGTCTGGGAACTGGACTGCTTCCAAACATTCATGCTAAAGTAGATGTTTTGGCCATGGTAGCCAGTCACCAGGCATTCTGCAATAATAGGGTTGATTAGCTCAGAGTGGTCAGGCAGGGTCACATGGTCAGAGTGCAGGTTAGACTTTTGCAGTCGAGCAGACCCAGTAGGATCATGATCCTGATCCCTCTATATTTCGAGGTATGATCCAAGTTGCCTCAGTTTTATCTTCTGATATTTTCGAAACTGGGTGTTCCCATAGTTTTATATCTATTTCTGTTGGGGAGAGACTTGGGCTCTGTATCTTTTCATCTGTTGATATATTTCCACTAGCCACACCATTGGGGACAAGAACGACTAGTATACATCAGTGTAAGGAGTGGCCTCTCGAGGTTTGTGGGTGCCACATTCTATGGGATGTTTATGTCCTAGAGATGTCATGCCATGATTTCATTCTTATAATGGACTAGTTAGTTCCCTTCTAGGTAGTTTTCGATTACAATCGTCATTAGGTGAGGTTCACACCAATAGAGGGAAGATCGTTTCTTCATAAGGGCGAGTGGGATGTCTATGTGACTAGAGTAGGACCTGATCATCAAGGGGTGGGAGAGGTTACCGCCCAGATTTCTAGTCAATATCATGTTGAACAGGGGACTTCACAAATGGACTTTCCACTAGTGGTGAATTGTTTCAGGGATGTTTTTCTAGAGGACTTTTCAGGTTTTCTCCTAGATCAAGTGGTGGAAATTTCTATTGAGGTTGTGCTAGGAGTGGCACTATTTCTCATTCCTCCTAAGAGGATGGCTGCACCAGAGTTTTAGGAGCTCAAGAAGCATTTGGAGGAGTTGTAGGCAAAGGGTTTTATCTTACCCAGTACTTCTCCTTAGGGTTTGCCTATCCTATTTGCGAAGAAGGAGGACTATAACCTTAGACATTGTGTGGATTATCAGATGTTGAACCAGTTGATGGTCATGAAATGATATCCATTTACAAGGATTGATGATCACTTTGATCATATTTGAGGATCCCAGGTGTTATTGAAGGTTGAAATCAGTTCCAGATATCATCAGTTGCATGTTAGAGCATCATATATACCTCTTACAACCTTCCGGAGAAGGTATGGTCTATAAATGTATGTGGTTATTCTATTCAGTCTCAAGAATGTGCCTCTAGTATTCATGGAACTGATGAACTGATTTTTCCGTCCATACTTGGATTCTATCTTAGTAGTCTTCTTGGATGATATCTTGGTGTAATCTCACACTCTACACGACCATGCAACCCATCTTGAGGATGTTTTGAGTACACTGAGAGAGAATTAGTTATTTTATATGATCTCAAAATTTTACTTTTTGATGGACCAAATCCATGTCTTGGGTCATGTTATCTCTGAGAAAGAAGTATTAGTAGACCCTGAGAAAGTGAGAGTTGTAGTTTCTTGGGAGAAGCTGAAGAATGTCTTTGAAGTGCGGGTTTTCTAAGGCTGGTTGGTTACTACAAAAATTTCATACTGGACTTCTCACACTTAGTAGCTCCACTGATGGTCCTAACTAAGAAGGGTGCGAAAAACTTGTGGTTAGATTCTTGTGAGTCAGCCTTTCAGGAGCTAAAGGGGAGGTTGACTTTAGCACCGATACTAGTATTTCCATATCCAATAAAGAGCTATACCGTAAACTGTGATATATCAGGTATCAGGTTGGGAGAAATACTTATATAGGGAGAAGGGGTTGTTGTGTAGAGGTCTTGGAAGTTGAGTCCACATGAGTGGAATTAAATGACACATGATCTCAAGTTGGCTGCAGTTGTTAATGCTTTACACCGTTGGATTTATTATCTTCTGGGAGAGCATTTTGTGATTTTCACCGAACACAAAAGTCTCAAATATATCTTTACTCAGAGTGACCTGAATCAGAGACAGTGAAGGTGGGTTGAGTACCTTCAGTATTTTGACTTTGATCTTGCCTACATGCCTGGGATGGGAAATTCAGAGGAAGACGCGTTGAACAGGAGGACTCAGGTGTAGGCAGTTCAACAGGCCAACAGTGAGTGGAATCTTATGGCTCTATTCTCTAAGATACATTTGGAGGTGCATGACAGACAAGGGTGGATGTTTCTATCTCTGTAGCTGTTTCCTCTACTCTTCTTGACCGAGTGAGAATGAGGCACCTATCAGATTAGAAGGCCCCATATTATGGGAGGGTTTTTCAGGAGAGGACCCTATTCCTAGATGCACAGTAGGAGAGGATGAGATCATGGGTTTTCATGGATGTATGTGTGTGCTAGTAGACATAAGCAAGGAGATGATAAAAGACATTCATTCCTCAGTTTGGGTAGTTCATCCTAGTGTCACCATGATGGATCATGATCTACACCATCAGTATTGGTGGCCAGGTATGAAGGGATATGTTCCTAGTTTTGTCATGAATTGTTCAACTTGTTAGCAGGTGAAGGCGGAGCGTCATCGACTAGCTTGGATTTTGCAACAGTTACCCATTCCCAAGTGGAAGTGGAATGTTGTCTTAGTGGATTCCATGATAGGTTTTCCGAGGTCGCCTCAAGGGAATGATGCATTATTGGTTGTCATTGATAGACTCACGAAGGTCAATCACTTCTTGGTGATCAAGGAGACCTTTAGAGTCGATGAGCTGTGAAGGTTGTACATCTGAGATATTGTACGTTCGAATGGAGTTCCACATTCCATTGTTTCAGACAGTGAAACAAGTTTTACTTTTTTCATCTGGAAGGTACTTCCAAAGGCTTTGGGTACACAGGTACTTCTGAGTACAGCTTACCACCGCCAAACAGATGGCGTGTCCGAGCATACGATTCATGAGATTGAGGACAAGATTTGAGCATGCATAGTAGATGTTACATGTTCTAGGTAAAAACACATACATCTTGTGTGGCTTTCCTACAATAATAGTTTTCAAGGAACTATTCAGATGGAACCTTTTGAAGCTTTGTACGGTAGGCCATTCCGATCAACCTAATGTTTGATAAAGGTAGGAGAGGCAGCTACGCTGGGACCTCGTCTTGTCCAAGAGACCACAGAGAAGACATAGTTCATTCAGAAGAGGATGGATACTATAGAGTGACGACAGAAGGGTTATGATGATCGACAGAGAAGACATCTGGAGTTTGAGGTCGGAGATCAGGTTTTCCTGCATGTCATACTGTGGTTGGGACACATGAGGATTAAGAAATAGCGTAAGATTTTGTCGATGTACGTCGGGCCATTTGAGATTTTGGAGAAAAATGGACAGATTTTTTATAAGTTGTAGTTATCTTAAAAGTACCAGGCTATGCATGATGTCTTCCAAGTTTCTCAGCTCTGAAGTTACTTCTTAGAACTGTCTCATCTTTTCCAACCCGAGGAGGTTGATCTCAATGTGGAAACCTCGTTCGAGGAGCAGCCTATCTAGATTGTTGATCTAAGTGAGAACGTCCTCTATGGACGGTCTATTCATTTGGTATGAGTTCTATGGTAGCACGGGCGAGTACAGGGTGAGACCTTAGAGAGGGAGGAAATTATACGATCTCTATGGTCGGAGCTGTTCGAGGTTTCTTCTTCTACATTGGCTTGCTAGGGAAATTCGAGGAAAACTTTTTTAATGGGGGGGGGGGAAGTTTGTAAGATCCCGGATATTTTTATTAGGTATGTTTGACCATTATTATTTTTTATAATAAGAGGAGTTCCTATAAATTTCAGGAGTACACACTATGTTCTTTAAGAACATGTTGTGTACCCGATTACCGTGGGTGACCATGTACTGGCTATGTAACAACCTAGTACATGGTGATGTTTGGTGAAATAGAGACCACCTAAAATGGAGGCCAGAAATGGAATGTACAGGTCATGTACTTTTAAATAACACACCTTGTACTTTCTTTTTTTATTAAAGGTTTCAAGGTCATGTTTGGCGGACAAAACGTATTTCTTATTGACCTATTTCGTCCGGGAGCATCCGTAGGTCCGTAGTTGTTCTCTGAGCCCCCAACTGGCCATCTGTTCAATGGATCGGCCGCTGTCAAATATGATGGAATCACATCAGTGAGTTCTCATTTCTTCTTGAACATCATCTCTTGATTTATCGTCTCTTTCGAGTTATCCTTGGTTTATCTTTTTTACTGTTTTTTAGATATATTTAATTATAGGGAAATTCAAGGCCTGAGGATCATGTATATCAATCTCACGATGATGAGTGGGGTGGTTTGTACATTTCCCTAGATAGTCTTCAAATTTTAAGTGCAAAAGTGCCCAATACCCAATAACGGGGTAATGTGTGTTTATGGTTTTTAGCCCAGTTATTTCCTGTTATGCATTGTTTGTTTGGATAGAGATTAATTGTTTATTAATAGGGTTAACATAGCCATGCTATCGAGGTTTTTCCTATGTTTTCTTATTTTGAACGTTTGGTCTAGCTTTCCTGTTAGGATGCTTTGTTTCCCATGCCTAGTATA
This sequence comes from Viscum album, assembly GCA_963277665.1. Taxonomy (NCBI): domain Eukaryota; kingdom Viridiplantae; phylum Streptophyta; class Magnoliopsida; order Santalales; family Viscaceae; genus Viscum; species Viscum album. The sequence goes on along the minus strand of OY728131.1, from coordinate 224,213,408 downwards.
GTTTGGATAGTGTGATTATTATCTGACATGCTATGATATGTTGTAAATTGTTTATCCAAGTAGTACTTAATGTTTAGTTTGGCTTCCAAATATCTTTTGTGTGTGATTGACTTACAAAGGGCTATGAGAACCTAGTTTAGTAAACCATATAGAAAATGTACGTTGAGGGATTCTCCAATGTGTCTGTTTATAGTTACGTTGTGAGACCATAGGGGTGATGGACATTGTGATCCCTCAGAGTGTCTATAGTATCCTCGATATGGGCCAAAGTGGGAATTGGATGTTGAGGGATTCCTCAGAGTGCCTATTAGTTACAGATATGAGACCACAAGGGAAATTGACGGAGAGTGGTTCCTTAGAGATTCTTTCCTTAAGCTAACTAGAGTGGTTATACTTTTGGCCCCAAATAGATTATATTGGTGCAGCTCTAGATAAGGGAAAGTGCCCTTCAACTTCAGGTACTTGATTGCGGTGGATTTTTCGAGCATGGGGCTAAGATGAGGCTTGCAATGCTATGGAGAAGTTTATCTGCATAATTTTTTTTACTTTGGTTTAGTATTTCATTCCATCATTGTGATTTGTTTGTATGATTTCCTAGATATATGTATCATTCATAATTTATATATGTGTGCTCCAGTCATTTATTTCTTCAGTCTCCCGCTGTTTACTTATTGTACGCTTTTAATGCTTCTGATATTGTATATCTGTTATTTCCACTATGTTACTCTACCAATTAGAACATAGTTTCACCACTATCACACCCATGGCCCTTGCTGCTAGTCGGAATCCTCTAGCATTCAGGGAAATTCACTTGAGGCCATGTGACCAACCAGGTACGAGGTGCCTCTGGGCAGCTTCCGAAATAGGGGCATTATGCATACAATAATGTATGCTTTTCCATACATGAGAATACCTTGTTTTGATGATCAAAACATCTATTTATTCCAATCCTAAGAAGCCCTCGATATGATGATCAATGTCGATCTTCCTTGGCTCATAATCCCTCAATACGATGGATATGATCCCTTGACATATTATCCCTGGAATACCTCGACTGTAAAAATGATCAGAAATGATTACAAATGAAAATTTTCTTAAGGAAATAACATAGAAAAGGATTCCATACAAATACAATGTTCTCAAATAATTAAAATGACTTAAATTTAACCCATTCACACCTAGAAGTCTTTAGAAGACATGAGTCTTGAATGAAGTCAATACATCCAATTTGTAAAAATAACTTAGTATTTATAAGAGACACTCCAATGATTAGATTTATGAGTTTATTTCAACGACATTATATAGATAGATATTTAATGATTATTTTTAACTAAATGCTCAATTTCAATTTTGGTTGACAAAATTACATTTAGTTTGACATTCCTTACAATAGAAATAATCCTTATTTATTACCATTATAAACAGAATATAGTCTGATGGACATCATTTTCAATTGTTATTTTGATAATCCATGTAAGAGTCAGTCTGATTATTAATAATGCAATTTGTCTGATAGTCATGACTTTTGTCTATGTGAATGAAATTAGAAAAATTCTATTTTATAGTAGAATTAATGTAATTCCAATTTATCAGACACACTCTCAATCTAAGGATCATAATGAATATGGATATTTTTATATTCATAATATGTTAGAAATTTTTCTACGCATGGTATAATTTTTTTTAATAAAAACATACTAAAATACATGGGACATAAAAAGTTAGTAAACATGTTTTAAAAATGGTTTGTGATTTATAAAACTAAAGGAATTTATATTATGAAGTATTACATCTAACTCAATAATCTCCCCCTTTCTTTAATGCAGAAAAGAAAAATTATAAATAAAAAAATAACATAACAAACATAAAACCTATTTCCATTTAATATCTTCATATTCATATTTAATCATTGAAACATTATATCTCTATGTTTTTAGCTATCATGAACACTATTTTGAAAATGATTGAAAGTGTTAAATTTGTTCCTCCATAAAGAAAACATAGCTATTAGGAATATTTCTCCCCCTAAGGATAATATATGTCCTTCTAAAAGACATATCCCCATTTAAAACCAATTTACCCTTTTTATAAAATATTCATGACGTTAATATTTTATTCTAACCCTTTGTAAAATATTCCCCTCCTTTGTGATTATCAAGAAGTATGGTAAAGAATATGATTTTTTTGAAATGTTAAAACAAAATAGAAAAAGAAACAATACTGAACTAACTAATAATCCATGTAAATATGAAAGAACATATAAAAAATTTAAATTTGAAAAGATTCGATAAAATCATAATTTGATGAGAATATAATTTATTAATAATAAAAACATTAAAATGTTTTAAAAAACATTATAGAGATAAAAATAAAAGATATTCATTCTTATTTCATCATTGTCTATATAAATGCATTTTACTTCATGAACTCTTGATAATTTCTCTATAGATTTTCTATTCATTCTTCATGATTTTGGTTTTGAGTCATTAAACATTTCAATTCTTCATTAAAATCTTTATCTTGATCCATTCGTATGATCAAAACAACTTCACATGGTCATAGTTTTCTCATATCTAACTCTATTTTATTAATATATTATTTTAGAAGATTTAAATCCCCAATACATTCATCCATGGAATCTATAAATTCATCAACAATCACTACTCAATATTCCATGTTTTATGATAACTTGTTAAATTATTCATCTGATTCTAATATAAGTGTATTTACATAATAAAATTTCTCATTATTCATATTAATATCAAAATCAACATGGTAGAATACTTAATCCTCTGATTAAATGATATTTTGGGAGTATGATAATTTTAATGAAAAGTTTTCAATTTATATTCAATATGAATCACTAATTCTATTAAAACATTTATTGACATAGATTTCTCACTATGAATATTCTGAATAAACTGAAATCATGCTTCACAATTTAGAAAATATGGAATTGCTCCTTACAATATCCTCAATACATAGAAAATATAATCATAATTTTTTTCAGATATCGTTTCCTATATGTACTATTGACTAGGATCAACCATGGGAGGTATTGTTTTTTTGGTTCCATTATAAACATCCTTTACTTTGTTATCAAATTTATTAGTGATTTTTTTATCATCAGACAACTCACGTATTTCAACATCATTACCAGATTCAAATTTTTCAGATACTTTGGTCTCATAATGTTGTTTATTTTTCCCGTAAAAATATAGTCACTTAGAATCTTTTTTTAATGATGAATATTCATCATGAGTACATCAATATTTATCATCCTTTCTGGTCATGGAAGATAAATTTGATGAGGAAGAGGATAAATCTAATGATTATTTATCAGATTGAGTTTCTTAATCATATTCTTCTTCATTATATTTCTGTTCCTCATATTTTTCATTACTTTTGACTTCTTCTTATATGTCATTTAATTATAATTATTCATCTTATTTTACTTCTACAAATTTTCCATAAACTTCATCATTATGTTCTTCCTCTAGCTGTCCGACTATTATCAAGCTTACCTTTCTAGTTATCCTAGGTTTATATTATTTTTAAGGAATATTTTGGAATGGTACTTCGACTTGAACCTTTCATTTTCCCTTATCTTCTATAGAAGGTATTTTAATAGGGATGAATGTGGTTTATTTAAACACTATAATACATTTCAATAAAACATCATCATCATAGGATGATCTAAAAACTAGATTCCATGAAGCTATTTAAAATCTTTTCATCATATTTTCACAAATTGAAGCTTCTTGAAATATCATTTTCTATATATTTAAATATTTATTCATCTTATAATTTTTTTATCCAAAATATTCAATTCCATAGATATCTTGGGGTCAATTTAGAACATTGGATCCCAAGTCTTATTATGTTTCTTATGTTTTATTATTTCTATGAAAACATCTTCAGTACTTTTATTTTCTTTTATTCTCTTTTCTAGAGGACATGTCTCTGCCTTTCGTTTCATCATCTTTACCTACTCAACATTCCATTATTCCTAAGCATCACAGATATCGCCATCAAACTTTTCCATAAGATTCTTAGATTTAGCATCATGTGTAATTTCATCCTAGACATCATATCCTCATATATAAAAGAAATATTTATCTTATTGAATATGATATGTTTTTCAAGATTTAAATATCCATAAATTTTATAACTTTATACTAATGATGGCTGAGAACATTATCATCATCAAAAAGATTTTGTTTTTTTTAAATTATCTACTATGATAATGATAAACAATACTAGATCAATCAACCTCATGTTGAAAAGATAGTGAAGGTAATAAAATTAGATGGCTTCAACATCTATCAGTCCCATTTCCCTTGAATCGTATACCCTTTCCTCCACAATTTTAAGACTATTATATCTTGTGTTATGTGGGATACCTTCCTAAAATTCTAATAATTTGAAAATAGATAATGGTAATATTTTTTTCTTATTAAAAGTTAGAAGATTTATTGGAGGATTTTGTGAAGGCAAATATGAATATATTTTTAAAATAACTCTAAATATGTCCAAAAATCTATAAAAATAAATCTTATAATTCATCATATACATTTTGAAATAAAACTTATCTTTACCGTATTTCATAACAAATTTAATAGAATAATATACCTCAAAAACTACATCAGGAATGTACAAATGAAAATCCTTATTAGGATTTTTGACACATACCAATTCCCAAAATTGAATCAAAATGATATTTATAATATTTGAATATATTTTTCAAACCTTGGACATTCAAAAAACCTTCCCCTAAAAATCATCCACTTAGAATAATATTCCATTGATTCCTTCAATATTGAAACTAAAACCAGTGATTGGAGGAAAAAAAAGATAATCGGACCAGGTCATTCTAAGGGTACAATAGTTCCAGGTGAAAAACACTGAATAAATAACGTGTGACATAGAGTGGCCCACCTGTAACACCCCAACATTTTAATGTACATTATCTCATTAAAATTAATTCAATAGCTTGCACTACATGCAACACTGAGTTCGAGCGCACCACAACTTACTAAACTAACAATTCCAAAATAAGTGATAAATAGTATTAACTACATTTTGAATCTTATATACTCTATATAATTTTATCATCCATATTATGTGTTTCTTAGACATAGTTTAAGAACATATCCATTTTTTTGGATAAAGTAATTATTTTTCAAAAAATGCAATTTTACCTCCTTTTAATGGAGAACCCTTTTTAAAACAAATATTTTACACTTTTATATATTCATTTTAATGAAATTAAATTCTTTTTTATAAGTGGGACATAAAAATTTCGTATGGATAAATTTTTGGTTTTTTCAAAAACTTTCATATTTTGATGAATAGATAAAAATACTAAATTTTAATTAAAAACTACTTTTTTAATAGAAATAATTTATTGTGATAAATTATGCATTTGAATGGGTTAGAAGTATAATTATATTATATTTTTATCAGTCAATACAATGTATGTCATTATAATTAATTTCACATTTAAATTTGACATAAACATTGGACATTACTCTATCCATCATATAAATGACAAAGTCACCATACATGCATACATATGAATTATCATCTCCATGTTGTGGTGTCGTTTGTTATTCAAACAATACATTGTTTAGATGGGTATAATAATGAGTATAACTAATGTAAATAATAAATATAATATGTTAATGACTATGTATATATTATATACCGTCCAATTACATACGATATCACTGTCAATATAATGATATTGTCACTCGTCTGTACATACGGATTATCATCTCTACGACGCGATGAGATTCATTTCCACGTTCACCATTCAAGGATTATTATAAAAATATATATAATTAAAAATTATGTAATATATGTCATAATAATTCTACCAGATATATATATATACTTACATATATCTTATTCAATTAGTTCTATTAAATACGATATGAAAACAAGAACAACGTTTATGCGTACGTACGACCTGCCGTCTCCATAAACGGTGTTTTTCATTATATATATATATATATGTCTATTATACATATTTATAATCTAAATATATATGATATAAAAATCTTTTTATACATTTTGGAATTATTTGAATCATGATCTAAGTGATACAATCAAGATTGACAAGTTATAATGCGTACGAAAAATAAAGCGATTGTTATCCAAAATGTTAATTTAACATGGAAATCATTATTAAATGGGTAGTATAAAGTCATAAATTAATCATGAATGATATAATAAATATGAATATGGTTCTGGAATAATTTAATAAAATAATATGGTCATTATATAAGGGTTTAAACGTACCCTTAGCCAAAGGAAATTTCAAGGTAAGGGTTAATTCTAAAATCTCTTCATTATTCGAGGTTTTTTTTACGTTAGTATCTACTAGGTCCTCTTTATCATCCACATCTGTGTTTCATAAAAATATTTTCAAAAGGAATATTTTGAGTTTTTATGGAATGCACTCTTAAAATATATTATCCTTTTAAATTGTTTAGATATTTATTTTTCTAAATCATTCTCATTAATGTCGATGTTTTCAAAATGGGTTATAAGGATTTATATATATGAATATGAATTTTATTAAAATGATAATTCGTTTCAAAAGTTTCAATGTGGAATGGGACAATTTGACTCAAAAATGCCTTTAAATGTCATCCTTTCCAAACTTTGTTACTTTTTAATCTTTTCATGAAAAAGTGATATTTCTCTAAGAGAGTTTTACAAATCATTTTCATCTATGTCAGCATCCATTGATAGATTTTAAACTTGTTTGATGTTGATTTATTGTTATAAAATCATCCACATTGTATTGAAGATTTTTTGATATATTTGACTGTGGATGTGTTATTATTATACCAATCATGGTTTATGAATAATTTATTTACATTTCTCATGCTAGTTTTAATGCAAATATTGATGTTATGTTTAAATGTTTTCATATGAGGAATGAATTGGACTTAGTAAGTGACAGGTGGAGCCTGCTTTATCCCCTCGATGCATCAATATGTCTCATGAGAAAAACTAGTGTCTTAGCATAAGGCCTTGAAAAATTATTATTTGTAGTCTTGGCTCAAGGCATTGACTATGTGGTTATAACGTCTAGCATTATAAATTCTATCTGTATTAAAGTGGCTATTTATATTGAATGCGATTATTTGAATAGAAGAATATCCATGTGAATAAGTAAATGAAATTATTATATTGTATCATGGCCATATTATGCTGATGTTTAATTTTAAAAGGCTTTTGGTTTAGTCTTATAGATTTCCTTAAATGTTTATGCTTATTTATGAAAGTTTCTACTATATTGTTAAACTTTCTGAGCATCTAATCTCTCCCAATGGCCCCTCACTCGCCTGACCCTCTACTCTCTTCCTTCTCTAGGGTTTCAGGAGTCTTTCAACGACGATGCCCCTTCCCTCATCCTTATGCCTCTTCGGCCTTTATCTTTTCCGGTATTCTAGACAACAGCTCTTTAGGGTTTCTCCCTACTTTGGCTCGCTGACAAATTAGCTCTCGCCTCTATTCTCCAGGGTTCCAGGCCCCTGTCTCCCCTCTTCTTCCCCGTTTCGGTATTCCCCTATTTGTTGTCCTTTTTTGAAGGGTTTTGTGTTTTAAGGTGTTGAGGTTTATGCTCGTTGTCCAGTGCATTGTTCTCTTTGTCATTTTGGGTGTGGGCTATCTTAGTGTTCATCGGTGGCATGGTTGATGTTTGCGGCAAGGGCTCCTTGGGCGGCTCACTATTTTTTCACAGATTGATTTCTCCCTATGCAGTTGAGGGTCGATTCATGGCGGTGTTGGAGGGTTTCAGTGGTCATTTTGGACATCACCGACATTTGTTCGTTTGGTGATGAGGCGACTGGCGCCTGAGGGTGTGCTGCCTGTGGAGGTTCCTTCCCCATTCTGATGTCCGTTGTCTCGGTGGCTCAGTGTCTTCGACCTTATTACGACAACGAGATGTTGAGTCTCGGCGGAAACGATGTTATTTCCGGTGGGTATTTCTAGTGACGAGTGTTGGAATGTTGTTTTGGAATGATGAAAGAGTGATGTACCTGATGGATGTGAGCATGTGACAGAGGGGGCATGTGGATCGGTAATGGTGATGATACAGTTTGGTTTTGAATTTTGAATTCTATTTTTGAATCTTTTTTATTTCTGGAACGTTGTTTATATGGTGGGATGTTGTTCGGTTACCGCTTACCCTCAAAGAGGCTCTTGGGAAAGAAATGTATTTGGACCATCTAATATCACCCCTTTCTATGTTTTAATTTACCCAAGATCCCTTGAAGTGTATTATGGTTGATAAGAAGGGGTAAGCTGGGGAATTAATGGCTTTATCAAAGGGTCATTTATGTTTTGTTTTATTTTCTAATATGTAATGTAAAGTTCATGTATGTAATCTATTTTTCAAGACTACTAAACTGATCTATCTTTCGGGACTTTATTACTTCTAATCATGCCAATGTATTAAAATAATGCACCGACTTTGGGTAACTAGGGTCGGGGCATTACATTTGGTATCAGAGGAAGTTTAGCAAACAACATTGGAAATATATTTAGATAAAATCTAATTGGAGAACATTACTGTAAGATAAAATTTGAGTATTAGTATAGAATAACTTCCTAGAATTTTGGTTCTGTAGATATTTAGTGAGTTTTCCAAGCAATACAACCCTGTCTGGATACGAGCAGGTAGAGGCGGCTCTGTCAAAGATGTACCTAGGGTTAAAACTCAAAAACATGGCTTTGAGCAGACTCGAATAGAAACTGGTGCACGACAACGAACCTTGCTGCACTCTTGGTTACGACACTCTCCGGGGATATGATTAGGATAATAAACATTTTCATTACAATCCATTATTAATGATTTAGGAGTAAATACTTTTTCAAAGAAATTTTTTTATAATTATATATTTTATGCATAATATTTTCAATTTATGTTAGGTATTTTACAAGCCTGGAATTATGCATGGCGATTCATAAAACAAACATAGAGTATGCCATTGTTTATAAATGGCACCCAGTAGATGGAATAAATACTCTAGCAATACACATTGTCCAAATAGTAAGAAGGATCATATATTTCATGGTATTATAGAAACATTTAGAAAAGAAAATAGTCTCCCACATATTATCATCATATGAAGAAATAGTATCATGTGTTAACATGATAAGTATATAATTTTCTGAGTCCTATGGCTTTGAAGGGAGGACAGAGAAGAAAATTATGGTACAAAGAAAGATGGATAAAGGGAATAAGGGAAAGAAGGATTTACCATATGTGATAGTTGTGGAATGAAACCCCTTGGTATGTTCTTGGAGGGAATGGGAACTTGTTATTTGTGTGGATGAAAAGGACACCAAGTACTTCATTGCACGGGTAGGAAAAAGTTTTCAAATTTACAGTGCTTTATCTGTATGGAGTTGGGGAACTATGCGAATCAATGTCCAAATCATCAGAGTATAACCCCAATGATGCTATTGGATAATAATCAAGTTATTATAATATCGAAGATGAAGAGGAATGTTTAAGAGTTATTATGTTGTTATTGATGAATTGTGTCAGTTGAGTATTGTATTAATGATGTACATGTTATAATAATTATAGAGTATTTAAGTATTTTACTATAGTACTATTTCATTAAGGACTCGAGATTGTGTAGAACTAAGAAAAGTGACTCAATGGAAAGTTAAAATTTTTGGAAAATTCATGGTTAAAATAAAGAAAAAACTTTAATATGGTCATGATACTGAGGTATTGATTTTGGAATAAGAGATTATTGACTTTTTATATTGTATATTATTAACATCCTTGGAACTGGTTAATGGTTTGTTTATTCCGTCACTATTTGAGTTTAAAACATATTTGAATAGAAGGAGTATATCCAGTATTCTATAAGGAATATGGGTGAATTAATGAATCAATAAGGTTTTATGGAAATTTAGGCTATTACTGTGTTTTAAAAGAATACTTGACAAAGGTATTAACATTTTATTAAGTGGAAAAAAATATCTTCATTGTGTTTACCTTCCATTTAAATTTTGGACTGTGAATTTGGATTGAGGTATTTTGGATAATTATAAAGGTTGGAATCAATGAATTTTGACATTGGATACTATTGTTAAGGTTAAATCATTTCTTGAGATTAATTTTGAATTGTCATAAAAGGACATTCCGGAGGTCGGGCGACAACCCATCATGTCCGGCAAGGCCGTGAGATTGGACCTGCAACCAAAAGGTGACAAGGGTGCATCATCTACCATTGGCCTACTTGATGTCCTAGTTTATATAATGTAGTTTTTATAAATTTTATGACAAATGAATTATAAATTAATTATAATTATAACCCTCTATGATTAGGATAAATAAAATATTTTTGAGACAATTATCTTTTAGAGTGAAAGAAGAGTCTGTGGTAGGAATTAGTTGAAGTATGAAACTCTACATGTCAAGTATATATATATATATTTCACTTATTTTATGAATAAATTAATTCTTAAACGTTTGGGAAGAGATCATAAAACATAAAACGTGTTATCCTAATACGTTATGTTTTATTGAACTTATTATATTTTAAATCATCATCGATCTATGGTTTTGAGGACCTCAATTGTACACTTGTTTGTGATTGATTACCTCAATAACTACCTATAAATATTTATGTTTTCCCAAAAATTATGTGTCTATAATTTCCACCTATGTTCTCTTAAACGAGATCATAATATGTTGGTGACACTTTCATTTCCCTTTCCCTCTTATTAAGACTAAATTTTATTAAATCAATTTCTGATGTGGCTTTTCCACAAAGGTATTTTTTTTTAACCATTTATTTTCAAAGAACAATTTCAAATTGCGAGGATGAAATTTATTGAAGGAGGGGAGAATGTAACATCCCAAGATTTCATAGTACATTATCTCATTAAAAGTAATTTAATAGATTGTGTTACACGCAACACTGAGTTTGAGCGCACCACAACATAGTAAAAAAACTGTTGAAAAAGATTTTATGAATAGTATTAACTAAATTTTGAATTCTGATATACTATATATAATTTTAACATCCTTATTATGTGTTTCTTTGACATAATATAAGAACAAACTCATTTTTTTCGGATAAAGTAATTATTTTTCAAAAAATGCAATTTTACCGCCTTTTAATGGTGAACAATTTTTAAAACAAATATTTGACACTTTTATATATTCAATTTAATGAAATTAAATTCTTATTTATAAGCAGGAAATTAAAATTTAGTTTGGATAAATTTTTGGCACTTTTCTCATAACATTCATATTTTGATGAATAATCAAAAATACTAAATTTAAATTAAAAATAACTTTTTTAATCGACATAATTTATAATGATAAATTATGAATTTGAATGGTTTTTATGTATAATTATATTATATTTTTATCAATTAATACAATTTAGGTCATTATAAGTAATTTCACATTTAAATTTGACATAAATAGATGTCAATATTTTGATAGTTTTTACTTTTTAAAAATGAACTTTTTGGTTTTTACAAAAGGAATTATTTTAAATTAATAAATGAAAAATAAATTTTTTGAATTTGGTAAAATAGACTTCATTTTTGAATTTGGAATATCAAAATTTTCTTAGGGTAAATTTGAGGTATTTTTCTGAAAACATTCAATTTTTGATGAATAGTGAAAAACACTACGTTATTATTTAAAACTGATTTTTTATTTAAATAATTAGTTATTTTATTTTAATTTATGTTATCCCAAATATATATATATATATAATACCTATATAAGTTCAATGAAATTCATTGGCGCAATTTTATAATATGTTTAGAAATATAAAATTTTTTCAAACTTTTTACCTTAATTTACCCACCTTCAAGGAGCATTTGCAAATGTGCATAAAACATATTTTTACCGCTTCTGTGAGTTGAATTTAAAAAACCCAAGAGACAAGGTTGATATCACTAAGTAAAATATTGTTCAATAAGATGAAAGTAATTTTTTTTTTGAATAGTAACTTTTGACTTTTATTTACCACGATTAAAAGTAAATAGGCTAATTAAGGGAAAAATGATATTATAATTACCATAACACATGTCCTACTTCTATTGTATAAGTATTATTCTACCAACAACAACATTAGGAATAAAATATAACCCCCTTTGTTCCACTGGGATAAGATTAGAACATTTATTATTATTTTATTTAAAGAAGAGTTAAAAGAGTAAAATTTAATGTTTAACAACTAAATCATTTTTAATATAGGGTTATACATAATCTAAATTAGACTATAAATATTAATTATAATGATAATTTTTTTCCTACATAATTTTAATTTTATTTATAATATTTATACATTAAATAATTTAATTTATTTATGATACAATGATGGTGCAATAATTACCTTTTAATGAAAGATTAAAATAATTGATATTATAAATATCCAAATAAATGTAATTTGAGACTTTTGATTAATTACACTAATTTTATAAGTTAATATGACATGTTAGGGTTGGTTAAATAAATTTTATTCCAAGTGATAATGTTTTTATGGGTTTCAAAAAAATCAAATACTAAATAGTATCAAAATTGAAATAATTTAGTTTTTAAACCAAATACTATATCATTAATTTGTATAATATTCTTAAAAATCTAAGGATCCTCCAAAGAACATAGATAAGGTTACATATATTAATACTGAACCACATGTTGTTCTCTTGGCTTTTTATAGTAAGATTATTACCCATATAATATAAAAATACAAAGAGACATGGTAAATGTCAAACTGTTTAATGAAGAGTTAAATCTAAAAGATAAGGTTAATATGATGACCTAAACCAGTATAAAACCTATTGGTTGAGTTGTTTTAAATCCATTACCACCGTATCCTATAAATAATTCATTTTGGAGCCATTAGAAATTGAAAATGATTTTATTATAAAATAACATTTCAAGCTTTTCCTAAAGTAACCCTCAGCTCTCTTATAAAAGGGAACTTCTCCTTCTCTTAATTTCACACCTCGAAAGCCTTTTGGCTCAGTGAACCCCTGACCAAATATCCTCCCTTTATCATAGAGGACTTTATTTTGTCATAAAGTCATCCTAAAGAGCCATTTGGATCAAATTAATAGGAAAAACTTGAAGAAGAGGTAAATATTTCACCACCTCTTTCAGGTTCATTTCGTCTTCCACTTCCTCTTTCATTGTTGTTTTCTTTCTAAAATAATAACTCCAGTATATTATATATAATTATATGTTATTATAAAAATGGTACAACCATTTTCATTTCTCTTTCCATCTTATAAATTATAATGTCACTATACGTGCATACATACAGATTACCGTCTCCACATCGTGGTGTAGTTTGTTATTCAAACACTTCATTGTTGGGATGTGTATAATAATGAGTATAAATGATGTAAATAATAAATATAACATGTTAATTATTCTATATATATGATATAACATCCAATTACATATGATTTTACCATCAATATAATGATATTGTTGCTCATTCATATGTACGGATTACCGTCTCGACGACACTATGAGATTAATTTCCACGTTGAACATTCAACGATGATTATAAAAATATATATCATTAATAAGTATGTAATATATGACATAATAATGATACTTGAGAGAGAGATATATATATATATATTTATGTACTTACATATATGTTATCCACCTAGTATCGTTTAATACGATATAAAAACAATAACAACGTTTATGCGTACGTACGACCTACCATCTCCATAAATGGTGTTTTCCATTTCATATATATATATATCTATTATACATATTTATATTCTAAATATATATAATATATAAATAATTTTTAAAATTCTAGAAGTATTTAAATCATGATCTATGTGATTCAATCAAGTGTAACAAGTTAAAACACGTACGATAAAGAAAGCTATTATTTTCCAAAATGTTAATTTAACATGGAAATCAATATTAAATGGGTAGTATAAAGTCATAAATTAATCATGTATGATATAATAAATATAAATAGGGTTCTATTATAATTTAATAACATACTATGGTCATTATATAGGAGGTTAAACGTTCCCATGAACAAAGGAAAGTGCAAGGTAAGTGTTAATTCAATAATCTCTTCATTATCTGAGGTTGTTTTTACGTGAGTATCTACTGGGACCTTTTTATCATACACATCCATGTTTCATAAAAATATATTCAAAATGAATATTTTAAGGTTTTTTTAAGGGACTCTTTAACTATATCACCATTTTAAATGGTTTAAATATTTATTCTTCTAAATCATTCTCATTAATGTCAATGTTTTCAAAATGGTTTTAAGGATTTATTTATATGTAAATAAATGTTTTTAAAATGTTAATTCCTTTCAAAATCTTCAAAGTGGTATGAGACACTATGATTAAAAAATTTCTTTAAATGTCTTCCTTCCTAAATTGTGTTACTTTTAAATGTTTTCATGAAAAATGTATATTTCTATTAAAGAGTTTTACAAATCATTTTCATCAATGAAATCATCCATTGATGGATTTTAAACTTGTTTGTAGTTAATTTATTATGATACAAATCATCCATAATGTGTTGAATGTTTTGTGATATGTTTGACTGCGGATGTGTTATTTTTATAAAATTCATGGTTTATGGATAATGTATTGACATTTCATATGCTAGTTTTAATATGAATATTTAAGTTATGTTTAAACCTTTTCATATGAGGAATGAATTGGTCTTAGTATGTGATGGGTGGAGCCCACTATAGATCGTCAATGCATTGGTATGTCTAATGAGACAAACTCGTGTCTTGGAACAAGTCTTTGAGAAAATCTTATTTTTAGTCTTGGCACAAGGTGTTGAATATGTGGTTATGAAGTCTAGAATTTTGTATTCCATCATTATAAAGGTGGATATTGATATTTCATGTGATTATTCGACTACTAGAATATCCATGTAAATAACTAAATGGAATTATTTTATTGTATCTTTTCCATATTATGCTGATTTTTATGTTTAAAAGTCTTTTTTTAGTCTTATACATTGCCTTAAATGTTTAGGCTTATTTATGAATGTTTCTGCTATATTATGAACCTTACTAAACACATGAGCTCACCCCTTTCTATGTTTTAATTTTCCCAGGATTCCAAGAAGTGTATTATGATTGATAAGTAGGGTTATGCTCAATGATTAATGGAATTCTCAAAGGATAATTTATGTTGTGTTTTATTTTCTAATGTGTAAGGTAACATTCATATATGTAATCTATTTTCCAAGACTGCTAAAATGATCGGTCTTTCGGGACTTGATTCCTTGTAATCATGCCAATTTATTAAAATAATTCACCGACTCACGGTAACTGCGGTCGGGGCATTAAACCACCCTTATAATGGAACTGGGGGACTCAATTCATGTTTCATAATAATAAAAATGGTATATATTTGATATTTTTTGATCTGATGGTAAATATTGATATGATGAATGATTTAAAATAATTTATTAATTCTTGATGTTTTAGTTACTTTTATAAGAGTGAGGATCATTCCATTTTGGAAAAATTTCATTTTCTTATTTTTTTTATAAAAATAAAATTATAAAACCATGTATTTGAAACTAATGTAATGAAATTGATAAAAAACTAAAAGGATATTAGAGTACCATTCATAGTGGACTGATTAATCTGTATGAGTGTCCAATTCTTCTTGGTTGTTTTAAAATAATCTATTGGGTTCATGGTTTTGAGTGGAGGTTGTATAGTTTCGAAAATCTTTTTTCCACCGTCCATTACACCATCATTTTAAAAAATTGTTATTTGGGAATACTATATTATTTTCACAAATCATTCAAAAACTACGAAAAACCAAAAAATCTATATAAATAATTGAATCATCTCATGAATAAACTCTAGATAAGACCCGAACATAAGGAGATTAAATAAAGGGGCTAGAAGTTATTAAAAGAAGGTAGATGGATGTTATAACCTTGCAAACAAATACACTTTATGTCACCTGAATTACAAACAATATGATTTGATATCCAATTTATGAGGCCACAAATCTATTCCAATTCTAAACACTACCATTTATCATGTGAATAAAAACCATGTATCCATAGCTCATGGACTAAAGTTATATTATTCCCACAAATTACATTTATCATGGAATCATAAATACTGATTATATGATTAAAAATTGATAAATCCTTCTAATAATATAGTGCATACCACCTCAATACATGATAATGACTCAAAATATACTTCATATGCTACGATATATGAAACAAGTTTTGGATAAAATTCAAATGTAGTTTATGTTCAAAATAGTGATCCACATTTCCCACCATCTCAACAATCAATATATGACCCACAAATATTGACATAATATTCCCTTGTGTCCTAATACATCATTGATCCAATCAATACACTCTCTCAAGAACTTGTAGTCGCACACTAGATTCTCTAACCATCATCGATGAAGAATGAAATATGATTTGTTCTGACTCTATTCTGTCACAATTCTCTGTCAAGTATACTGAATCTTTATCATCATATCATGGAAGAAACTCAACATAGTAATTGAATATTGTAATACATCGATTTTTTTTGGAAATTTACATCAATTTTGAATAATGTCTCAAAGAGGACGAATTATATTGACTGAATGGTAACTAATCTTTCAGGAAATCTCAATCAAACATAGATGGCAATTGAAAGCACAACTAAATTAAAGAACGCAAGAAAAGTGATTGAAATCATTAATCTATATAGTCCATTCTATATGTAAACACTTCTATGGATGACATGTTGTTCTCAAATGTACCTATAGTTCCATTACCAATCAGTGGCCTATTGCAACACCCTGATATTTTGAAAAATAAAAATATGTTTGATTTCATATTTGATACACAACAATGAGCTCAAATGAACCAAAACATATTTAACCCATATGACATATATATTGATTTTGTAGGTTCTAATATAATTAAGTAATTAATGATATATATATATATATATATATATTTCTTACTCAATATTAATTTTATTTAAATTCCTGTTAAATAATCATTCAAATTTTATTAATGTAATTTTATTCTTCAAAAATAAAAATTCAAACCGGATTTAATTTATATTCATGATTTTTTTATAAATTACATTTTGAAATTTATGAAAATTTAATTTGTTAATAAATTTTATTTTTTAAATTTCCTTATCATAATTGTATATTGGTGAAATATTCAAATTTTTCAAACAAATTGAATTTTTCAGTCAATAGGGAAAAATTATGATATTTTGGAAAAATATAATTTCATTAAATAGATAGAGTAAAAGTCCCATTTTATTTAACATGATTTAAAAATATATATGTTTTAATTATTTATATTTTATCCAATTATTTAAAATTCAATCATCTTTATATTGGATTTTATTATAAGTCTATTTTTTGGTTTCAAAATTAGTTTTTTTGAAACATTTTTATAGTGCATTGTGTATCTCCTATTTAATTAATTAAAAACCCAAATGGGAATTATTTTACAATAATTAAATTTTTTATATATAAATAAAAATTAATTGAAATTCTATAATAAATATTTTTATTATTCGTTGATATAATAAAAAATCATTTTGTCCTCATAAGATAGACCTCTTGAAAACCGATTTTTTCTTTGTGTCTATGGGTTTTTATTTTAGTTAAATATTTCCAATTATTTTAATTTGAAATTTTAAAATGGATTAGATATTTATAATTCAAATAAAATATATTATATAATAAATTTTAAATCATTTTTTAAAATAATTAATAGAGACAAAAAAAATTAATTCTCGCGGTTAAGGTGAAAATGAATTAACCGATGGATAAACTAAAAAACTATGTGAAAAACATGCCAAAACATTTTCTAAAAAAACATATGGCCATATATTTACCTTAAATTTTATAAAACACTTTAATGGAACACTTTAGATCCTTTTGGAAATTGAAAATCATGGATACTTCATTTTCTTTTTATGAATTATGATTTGGCCACTAACCTCACTTATAGAAGGCCACAACATGCCCACACCACTCCACAACTAAAAATATATTTTTGTCATCCATTAACTACCCAAATATATTATGTAAATCACTTTTCATGTCCTAGGGTCATTATATTATTCATGTATCTATCATATGTATTCTTTTGGGGGTTAGCTAAAGAAGATTACTGCTGAAGAGTTATTGTTATTAAAAGAGGGACACAATATTATTTCCTCTACCACCAACAGAAACTCATATTGAATTATAATTATATAATAAAAAAATTAAATATAATACACATATATATTATTATGTTAATGTAAAAACCTGAATCAATACCCACTTCCATCAAATTTGATATGAAATCATCATTCCTGTGTATGGCGGACTACATTGTCGTGAACTGATGTCATCCATTTTCCCTCATCCCCTCACATGGTTTTTCTAAAAATGTATTAAAATATTATATATGATATTTTTAACATATTTATAAAAATATATTAACTATATCATATATACCTTATTACAATTCATTCATTTTTTGATATAATAACATCGACCGTGTTTTTGACGGACTACCACCTCGCCATGTGATCCGATTCATCATTCATTAATGATTAAAATTGAAAGTTAAAAAGTATAATTATAATTAACATCTGATATAATTAGGAAATAATAATGATATTCATGAAAAAAAATCACTCTAAAATGATATTATATCAATTTATTTCTTACATCAAAAATTATAACGTCGTTAGTGGATGCATTGACTACTACCTCCATGTAGTGATTTGATTTTTTAGTAACTAAATCACATAGAATATATATAAAAGTATATTTAAATAAATGATATTATATATGTGAGATTATGATCAGTTTATAAAGAAAAGACAATGTATACCTTCTTAATAAAATGTTCATTTAAAATGGAAATGTTACTCATGCGTATGTATGACCTAACATCTTCATGATCATAACATAGTTTATTTCTCATAACCATATTTCATTATTGGTTTAAAAATATAAACTTTTATCTATAAATATGAATTTTATGTCTTTATATTTAATATATATATTTGGAAATAATGAAATCTTTTTTCATGGCCAACACACAGAAGCCATTTTGAAATAATGAACTGAACGCCCTCGAAGCACCTCTTGTTGACATAAATGATTATGTATTTTAATAATTATTCAATAATAAATAAAATAGTTTATGTGTGTATAAGTTATTAAACATGAAAATAATTTTTATGAATTATAAAAATTGATATAATCATACTATATTGAAATTAAAGGACACGAATGGATAGTCCAGACTCGAGGTAAGGGTTTTCTGGCCTCACTTTTTATTTCTATGAGACATATTACATAATCATCAATTGTATTAATTTAATGGTTTATATACATCCAATTTTATATATAGTAACATTATTACATCAGAATTAATTTTATTTTATCTTTATATTTTTCTATTTAAATCAAGAGGGAAATGATGTTAAATTTACGAAGTGCTGAAGAATTTCTCAACTCAATTTCTTTTCAATGGGTTATAATATTTATTATGGACACAATTTGTTCATGATAGTATTTGTAATGATTTTTTGTTATATTAATTTTTTATTTAATATTATATTATGAAGTTAATATTTGATACACATAATAAATTTATATATTAATTCTCAAATACAATTGTATGATTATTGTAAGGGTTACTGATCTCAAATTATCTTTCATTGAGACATACATTTCTAATATGGAACAATATTCATTTATAATGGGTATATACTACAAATTAAAATTTTAGATCAACAAACTATAAATTTTAATGATATTTAATGTTTTAATTTATGTTATTATTTCATGTAGATTATAAATGACGTGTTACAAAAGTGGAAAACACATTATGTTATAATCTCATTTTTTCATGATTTCTTATTATCATGGTTATTTTTTAGGATATAATATGACAATATTTTGTAGAAAAATGTTCCATTAACTTATCATTGGTTATGAATTTCTTTCTTGTGATTAATTTCCATTCCCCCCCTTATGGATTAATGAAATATAAAGTAATTCATTTATGAGTGATACAAATGTTTTATTTTTTTATATAGGGCATAATTACCTTAATTATCTTTGTCATATAAAATGTATCCAAATGATTTATTTTCTAAATATAATTTATTTACTCAATAAATATTACATAAAATCTTACCTTCTTTTAAATGGCTTTAAAAATGACATTTTCTATCATTTTACAAAAGGTTCAATGTTGACTCCCTTTTTTAAAATGATTTGAAAATAATGTTCATTTTATAAATTTGTAAAATTAATAGATTATCCCACTACATGTTTCGTTATATTCAATGATTTTTCCATTATATTATTCCATGGTTTTTGAAAAAAAATATTATTTTACTTTTTTTAATTCTTTATAAAAGGATTTTCAAAATGAAAATTTTATTATCTTAGTAAAAATTTACAGAAAATTTAAGGTAATTTTCATTCCTCAAATTAAAAAAATAATATTGTTACATATTCATAAAATGGAGGTATTTTTTAATAATAACATCCTCATTATTTTTCTATATTGATTATTATTTTTTCTAAGATATTTTTATTGAGATTGTTTCTTATCTAAGGTAGTATCATGCTTCAACAAGACTATATTAGAACCTATTACTTTTCCATAGGTTAGTAAGGATTCAAATAGATTATTATAGAACCCATTTATTTTCCACGGGTTAATCATTTTTCAATGAGGCCATTATAGAACTATTTTATTTTAAAGAGGTTAATCATTTTTTGAAACGAATAATGTGTTTTAATGAGTTTTATGTTTAAATGAATGATCTATGTGCTTTATTTATGTTGGGGTTCATTGACATAGAATATATGGTGTGTTCACCCAGATAGTGTTGGTTATTCCAATTTTATGATATATGATGGATGTTCCCATATATAAAATGGGTCATGATTATTGTTTCCGATTACTCTATAATTTGAGAAACTTTATTCCAAGTTGTTATATTTTATAATCTAGGTATTTATGGGGGTAAAAATTCTTCCCCTATGCTCATTCACTTTGATTATGTCCTCATTAAGAAATACTCTTCTTATTCTAACATAGAATAATAAATTTCTAATGCATATGTTTAACCTTACTAGGAATTTGATCACACCCATTTGGTGTTTATTTTACATGTGTCACCAAGGATTATGTTGAATAATATATGTCTTGAAGTATTTCATGTTGATGATGATGATGAATTTATGTCAAATAAGAAAAGTTGGGTTAAGTGGGATAAATTTTCATTTAATGACATTATTATTATTTATATATGAGTTTTTATTTATTATCTAAAACTATAATACTAAAATGTCATTGATAATGTATATGATCCAAATATTCCATCAGATGTTGTATTTTTAGGATTAAAAAAATAAGGTCACATTCATCCAAATAAAATCTAGAAATTTATTTTTTATGATTTCATCACTGATTCCTAGTGTGAAGGTTTAGGTCTATTATACCATTCCAAAAGAAATATTTAAAATGGGTATCTTTGTTAGAGACTAAAATTTAAGAAGCTCTTGAAAATGGATATCCTCTTTAAGATATAGTGTGCATAACTCATCAATAATGGTTGTATCTAAAATTGGTATAATTGGAGCTGATTTAGTCAGGAAATTGGTCATGACCCATATAACACTCATCTATCATGGGGATAACTAAAACCCCAATCCCAATGTACATAGAGATATCAACCCACTTCCAATTCTGTATTGGAAGTATTTTAATAAAAATACAGGTCACATGTCCTCAACGTTGACATGTTGGATGATTTAAAAATTATAAAATATTTAGTAATATATCATTTCATATATATACCCAAAAATAATCAGTTTATGTCATAGAACATCTTTATGGTTCTAGGGTACCCTGGACATTGGGGATTATAGAAATACCCATCAAATTATTTCTAATGGGAAAAGGAACAATATACCTATTTGGAAAACATGGGTTTTCCTAAAAAGAAAATGGCCACTCAACCATGATCTCCCCGCCATAAAGGGAGTATTTAATGTTATAGAATTCATCATTAAGAAACAACTCCAGAAATACCATTTCAATAAAATATGATTTTTGGGACATAATTTCCAAAACAATCCCAGTCTAATCCTCCTACAACCCTAAGTGAAACTGTTAAAAGTGATACATAAAATACCACTCTTATGGTGAATCATTCATGTCCTAGGTCATAATTTTCCTTATCATAGAATATGTAATGACATTCCATTTACCATTGGTAGATAACATTTTGAGAACATAAGGTTGTAGTTATCCCATCCAAAATCTCTTCTGATGGATCATATAATTTCGAGAGAATATATAACTCATTATTATATTTTTGGAATAAAAAGTAAACCCTTAACCCAAAAGGTAGTTCCAAATGCTATTATCTTTATGAATCAAAAAATCATGTTTGAGATCATGGGTAAGATAATTATTCTTATATAGCATAAGATGCCCAGAACCATAGGATACAACTTTACCAGCCTACATAATAAAAAAGGCCAAACCCAAACCACATGTGTCAAAAATGAATACATAGACCTACTCACCTTATGAAAGAGAAAAAACTAGCACAAAAATTAATATATTTATCAACTCATCAAAAAATCCCTCTCTAGTTGAATCCCTAAAAAACAACACCCCTTTCAAAGAAAGATCTATCATTAGATATGCCAACTTTGGTCAGTCTCAACCAAAACTATTGTAATAACCCCCCCCACAACCATGATGCTATGGATCTCAAAAAAATATGTGGTTTCATCAATTTCAAAAGAACATTGACCTTATCATGATAAATTTATTTACCATTTTCGAAGACCATGCTTCCTAATATAGTAACTTCCTGAATCCAAAATGAAATTTTCTAATAATTATATAATGTTTATGATCCATAATGATTTATATTACTTCCCTAATATGACACACATGTTCCTCCTCAATTATTAAATAAACTAATATTTTTCTATAAAAACCACCCCAAATGAAACAAGTTTCTCATGGATTTTCTGGTAAGAACATTATATAAAATCTATAATATAATTTTTCATAAAAAATTTAATAATAGGATATTCATAATGAACATATATACTCATGATGGAGATCATATAAATGGAAGAATCTTTAATTCTCTACTGGTCATAGCAATATCAAAAAGATAATTTCAATAACTACTTCACCCATTTCAACATATATAAAATAAACAATTTTTTTAAATTTTTATTTATTTATTTAATGTAAATTAATTGAGATTCTATTAATCCGAACATATGTGAAGTGTTCTATAATATTTCTTATTCAATAGAATATGTGTCACCCAATGTGACAGATGAAGTCATATGAAACCTTTCTCTTAAAGATCATCCTTCTATGTTATAATTATCTTAACTCCTCTACTATAACAAAATAAGATGTAACATACATAGTATGAGTTCTATGTACTATGTCTACACAAAAATATATGTTTCATATTAGTGGATACCCGTTGAAATAAAATTATAAAACACTATGAAACATTATAAAACTAGAGGGAGATCAAAAATCACATACTCTTCCTTAGAGAAAATATAAAACACCAATATTACCCTACCAAGAATTGAAAAAGCGTGTCTTTATCTGCTGGACCTTGTGTCCCATTATACCTGAAAAACAAAAAACACCTCATCAGAAGACATGCAGGACACCCAATATAGATAACAGCCAATCCTAGCCTTATGGGAACTATTCCAACCCTTCATGATAAAGATTCCAAAAATTTTATTATTGACAACAAGAACATTCAAAACATGCTCGATATTTAATATAGGGAAAAGACAATAAGCATATAAAATTCCATACCCTTCCATCGATATGAGGCTCATTCTAATATAAATCACATAATAACAAATTTTTATAGTAATTTTTAGTGATTTAATAACACATTCCCTTATAAATAACTTAGATGTTCCAATATCATATTATGGAGTCAGTAAATATTAATCTATAGTGATGGTTCTTATCAATGTCATTGGACATGCATCTGCTTTCTTAGGAGACTCTTCCATAGTTTGAAAAATCAATAATCTCGATGGTTATGGATAAAACCAAATAAATATTTAAATATTTTAAATTTAAGAAATTAATTTTAGGTGTTTGTAATCATGTTCCACGATGTGGAGTGGAAATGATGAGATAGAACTTATGTAGATGATTGGGGCATCCGTATGTACTATAGATGTTTGGTGCCTCAGTGAAAATATTCTTTAAATGAACAACCTTTCAACATTTAAAGTTACTCATAGGTAATATTACATGAACATAAAGAGGTTTGGATGATTTTTCCTATATATAATCACAATTAAATACTCTTGGATTTATATTTCTTTTTATGGAACACATGGAACTACCACAAGTAGAAATGGAAACTTCCATCAACCCTGACAAACAAGCTAGGTCATTCTCAGTCATAAAAAATCCATCCATCAAGTTAAAATATGATGTCACATATAATAATAATAAATGGGATTATATTTTAACATTAAGACATATCTCAAACCTCCTGTAAATGTTTTCCCATTCCTGACCACTTCAAGATCAAATTGAACAAACATAGTAAATGGTCTTCATACAGTGTCATGTTTCTCACACCATGATAAAGGTTCTATAACTCCTTATATTTCACCATGACCATCGAATATAGATAATAAAAATCATTGATATGGACTATAATGTCATTCCACATAAAACCTTCACGATCCTTTCACTTCACTATAAAAGTACACCATCTCTTACATGGTCCTTCGAGTTTATATGTATCATAATTCACTATTATATATTCAAAAATCTTCACATACTCATATTATTGAAAAATATTAATCATAAAATACATTTCCAATCAAGGATTATTACATACTTGAAATTATTACATATTCTTATAAATAAAATATGAGAACTATCTCCATCTTCATATCTTTAATGTATCTGAATCGAGGCATGCACGAGGAAGACTAACTTTCCCAAAATATAGATAACATGAACCACTATATCAACTCGGTTATGGTAAAGTAGAGGTATTTAAAATTATAGTTCACCATAAACATCTATATATGGTCAATTCAAACATCTTCTCATAGGAATGAAACTTCACAAAATAAATATGAAACAAAAAAAACATATTAATTGTAATAGATTTTAAACTCAGTTAATAGATATATGAACACAAATTATATCAAATAGAGTGAAAATATAAGCGATTTCAGGACAATCATATCATAAGAAGGTAAAATATATTAATGAAATAAAAAAACATCAAATGAACCTTTTAAAAACTTTGATGGGGACTTAAGGAAAATTACTCCAACAGATTGTTACGTACTGAATCAAAACATCCTACTATGTCTGGATAATCGAATATTATTTCTTACATGACATCCCAGATAGTATATCAACAAAATTTAAAGAAGGTTAACCTTTTTAATAATATTTTTTCATGAAACAACATGAATAACTTGGTATACTAATTCCCAAGTTAGTATTAACTCATCCTAAAGCATGCTCATGTTCCCACCTATTGGAAACTAGATTCTAGAATTATATCTAGATCAGGTGGGAACTGTATATAAATAAGAATAAAACATCTATGAATAATAAAGGAATAAGAAATAAAATTGTTTGTATACCAACAATCTTCACGGAGAACACCCTAAAATCAAAATGAAAAAATAATAACCAAAAAAATAGAATCATCTAAAGGAACCACACATATATATGTAAAATAATCAAGAATATCATGTAATTGTTAAATCACATATCCAATAGTAATCTCCATCACACTTAGTATGACGAATCAGGTTCACCCAACTCTTCCAAATAGATCATTAAATTTATATCATCCTAGTATACGATAATCTATATATTCTCGAATGTAATTGTAGGGATTGAAAAAAAAGACAAGAAATACACCACCAAATATTCCATAGGTATTTCTACAATAATAAACCATTTATACATTCTATGTAAATATAAAAATTCAGGAATATAATTTTATGATTTTAAAAAAATGAGCTTTGAACTCAAAAAAGTATAATACATATAGTACAATAGGCTAAAAAGATATTTTTATATTAAATATTAATATAAAATAGCTTAGTTGAATTAACCATTTTATAATAATTGCATTTTATAATCATGTCCACAAAACAATACACTATAATTATAATCCCTTAGGTGTGTTAGATTTTGGAAATTGGATTTTAACACTTACTAGTCATAATTTCGGCTCAAAATATGTTTACACACCAAAAAGAACAACCTAGTAGAGGAAAAATTACAATAAATAAATTAACACATTATTCTAGGGACCGTTATTTAAAAACATGTCAAACGTGAAATTTTTATGGTTTTTATTTTCAATCCATTACTAAGGATTCATAGTCCCACAATTCTCTTCATAATCATCATTATCTAAACTGGTAAAATTGTGCTCCAAACATATAATCAATCAATAATTGGAAAATCAATAATTTCATATTATTTTAACAGTTTTTGTTTAAAACCAAATCATATATTCCAATAATATTCATTCCCTTTCAATTCATAATTCAAATAAAAATCACATGTTCTAAAAATATTAATTACCTTTTAATTAAAAATTCATTTTAATGGAATTTTCTCAATAATTAACATTAGATAATTTCATATAATCAAAATTCAATTAATTCCATAATTTTTTTCAATACCCACCAAATAATATCATATACATTGAAACTGTTTTTTTTCATAATTCCATGAAATTTTTAAATCAATAAAAAATATTATAAAATAATATTAATGCCCTGAAAATAGCTACCCAGAGACTATGATTTATTATATAACATTGTCATGATCACAAAAGATCGAGTCACGAAAGACTGCTTAGTTTAGTAGACTTATAAATACTAGACACATTCATAAGTTTTACATTACATTGTAAAATTAAAGCTACAACATAATTGTCTCGATAGTCCACAAAAATATCCCTTAGACTATCCCTGTAGGTCAGTCACAATATACTTCTTTGCATCCTGGGAAAATAAAACATAGAAAAGGGTGAGCTCAGATGCTCAGTAAGGATAACAATACATTGGAATATTTCATAAATAAGCATAAACATTTTAAGGAAATGTATAAAACTAAAATATAATACTTTTAAACATAAAATTCAACATAATATAGAAAATATAAATCAAATAATTCCATTAACTTATTCAAATGGATATTATACTTGTCGAATAATGAAATTCAACATCAATAGCCACTTTCATAATGATGGAATGCATAGTATAAGAATTCATAACCACATAGTCAAGGAATTATGCCAAAAATACAAATAATATTTTTTCAAGGCCTTTGCGAAGACACTAGTTTATCTAATGAGACCTACCAATGCATTGAGAATCTATATAGGGCTCCACACATCACTTACTAAGTACAATGCATTCCTCATATTAAAAGGTTTAAACATAGCATAACCATTCATATTAAAACTAGCATACAAAATTTCAATACTTTATCCATAAAAAATTAATGGTGTAAAAATAACACATCCACAGAAAAACATATCACAAAACCTTAAATAAAACATGGAAGATTTGTATCATAATAAATCAACAAAAAATAATATTAAAATCCATCAAAGGATGTTGACATAGATGCAATCAAATATTTTTGGGAGAAATATACATTTCTGTTTTGAAATCATTTAGAAGTCATATAATTATAAAAGAAAACATTTATTTTGAAAATATTATTATAAGAATGTAAGGGATGCTTAAACGATATTATAACGGCAGAAAATAGCCACACCCGCCGTATAAGTTAAAAAAACATACTCACCTTAATTTTGTCAAAAAGGTCACAAAGTACCTTGTTTGCAAAATGACAGAAAGATTCCATTCAAAAATATATAATGTAAAATAAAGGTATAAATTTATTTAACCCATTCTCTATTAAATATTAAATTTTTTAGAAATACATTTTAATGAAACACCAAAGTGGATGATAAAGAGTTCTTAGTAGATACTTACGTAAAAACAACCTCAGATAATAAAGAGATTGTGAAATTAACCATTACCTTGTACATTTCATTAGGTGAGGGTTGGTTAACCTCCTATATAATGGTTAAATCATTGTTATTAAATTATAATAGGACCATATATATTAATATGATATCATATATGATCTTTTAATATTGATTTGTTAATGATATTTCAGTAGTATCATCGTTTCAGGTGTTAACTGATTTGTTTTCCATTATATGCATGGTTATGTAAGCCATGTTTTTATGGATAAGATGTATTTGATACATATAAGGAATTATATTCTGTTCATAATAATTATTTGTAATCATAAAATGAAAATTATTCTTGAATGGATACGATGGGGAATGAATCTCATCACGTTCGTGGAGACGGTAATCCGTGCGTACGCACGAGCGACAATATCATTCTTTTGATATTATAATAGTATATAATTGGATGTTATATCATATATAAAGAATAATTAACATGTTATAATTAACATTTAAATCAATTATAGATCATTATTATACCCATCCAAATAGTAAAGTGTCGAATGACAAACTACACCACGACGTGGAGACGGAAAGTCGTACGTACGAATTTATGATGACCCTATCATTTATAGGATGGATAGAATAACATATATAGTTTTACCATTTTTATAATAAAATCACAGTATATAGATGATACTGGAGTTATTATTTTAATATGGAAACAACAAAGAAAGAGTAAGTGGAAGAATAAAATAACTTGGAAGAGGTGATGAAATATTTACCTCTTCTTCGGGTTCATCATTTTGATTTGATCAAAAGGGCTCTTTATGTTGATTTTATGACTAATTTAAGACCACTATCACAAAGGGAGGATTGTTGGGAAGATATTTGGGAAGGTTTTGGCTGAGAAAAATGGCTTTGGAGGTGTGAATTTGAGATAAGGGGAAGTGCCATTTTATAAGAGGGGTGAGGGGCACCTTATGAAAAGATTGAAATAATATTTTGTAATAAACTCATATTTTATTTATAAGGCACCAAAATTATTTATTTATACGATAAGATATTTATGGGTAGAAATCCTCTCAACCAATGGGTTTTAGATAGGTTTAGTTTACCATATTAACCATGTCATTTAGATTTAACTCTTAGTTAAATAGTTTGACATATAACATGTCTCGTTGTATTTTTATATTATATGGTAAATAATCTTAATATAAACTTCCAAGAAAACCTAAAGTGGTTAATTAATGAAATATATAATATTATTTAAGACCTTTTCCTGAAAATTATATTTTTTAGGAATAGAATATCAATTAATAATATAATATTTGTTTTAAAAACTATTTTATGTCAATTTTGACACTATATGGTATTTTGTTTTTGTTAAATTCATAAAATCTTTATTACTTCAAAAGAAATTAATTTAATAAACCCTAAAATGTCATATTAACTTATAAAATTAGTGTAATTCATTAAAAGTCACCAATTATATTTATTTGGATATTTATAATATCAATTATTTTAATCATTCATTAATAAGGTAATTACTCCATCATCATTGTGTCATAAATAAATTAAATTATTTAATGTATAAAAATTAAAAATAAAATACAATTATGTAGGAAAACATTTTATCTTTCTAATGAATATTTATAGTCGAATTTATCTTATGTATAACCCCATATTAAAAATGGTTTAGTTATTAAACATAGAATTTAACACTTTTGACTATTCCTTAAATAAATTAATAATAGATGTCCTAATCTAATAAAAATGGACCTAAAGGATCATATTTTATTGCTAAGTTTATTATTGGTCGAAATAAACTTATCCAATCGAATTAGAACATGTTTTAGGTTAATAGTAATATCATTTTTACCTTTAATTACCCTATTTACTTTTAACCATGGTAAATAAAAGTCAAAAGTAAATATTCACCAAAAATTATTTTCATCACATTGAACCACATATTACTTACTGAGGTTAACTGTGTCTCTCAGAGTTTTGAAATTACACTCACAGAAGTGGTAAAATTATGTTTTATGCAAATTTTAAAAAGCTCCAAGGAGGTGGGTAAAAGACGGTAAAAAGTTCAATAAAATTTTATATATCTAATTTTATTATAAAAATAACACAAATGAATTACATTGAAATAATATTGGAATTATGTATCTATTTTGGAATTATATAAATTTAAATAAAATAAAAAATTATATAAATAAAAATTCGGTTTTAACCAATAACATACTGTTTTTCATTATTTAAAAATAATTGTAAGTTTTCAGAAAAATTCCAAAAATTCACTCTAAGCTAATTTAGATATTATGAATCCAAAAATGAAGTAAATTTTGAAATATAAATTTTATAAAATTTAAAAATGTTGGTATTACTATTCATAACTACTAATTTTATTGGTCGTGGTGTGTTAGAATCTCAAAGTTGCATACGTTGAAACCGATTGCATTATTCAAATGGATACGTACTGTGGAAGCATGGGATGTTACAATACTTGTTATTAAAGCATTTAAACATTAATTTCAAAAAAATCATGAAATTATAGATTTAGTTGTATGGTACATCCTCCTATCACAAACTATCATTAATTATGGATACAAAACAACACGTTGAACAAGAAGGCCATCAGGATTGGATATGAATCAAATCTAGAGAACTAACATAGAATAAAGATCCAACATAATGGAAAATATATACATAAATAACATGTCGATCTAAAATTACCTAATAAATTGAGAATATTATATCAAAGTAAATAAATATACTATATATTTAATCTCCATCAAGATATCCCTAAATTTCATTGGTTCTTTGATCTAGATAGGGAAGGGTATGGATAAGTCAAAATCGCCTCTTGAGAGCCTTCAATGTTCATGGGATAAATATTGGGAATATTAGGGTTGATTAAAGGTTGAAGTGGGGTCCTAATGTTTTTAATAAAAAATTATGGTGGAATTTAAAACATAATGAATTGTTTCTTGGTCAGGTCACATGGTTAGTTTTTATTGTCCACCCATACAAGGAACTCTTACTTGGATTATGATTAAGAGTATGATTTCTCCACATGGTCAATCTAATACTAGACCATCTATGTAGAACGAACTATCAGTAGGGTAAAATATTTTGAGGGGTTTTCGTATGGTTTGAAAAAACCATCTTCCCCATTCTAGTAAAAAGACATATGTGCACTTCATTCATTGCCAAACATCATGGGTTTCACTAAAAATTACCAATCCATCTCCCTCCCCACAATATCCAATGTTTGTCAAACCTCACTAGAATAAACCAAAGTCAAGCATCAAACATAAGGAGATAAAAAGAGGATATAATTACATTATATAATTCTTTATAATTTTATAATGAAATACCCTGATAAAAAATAATAAAACATTATCATAATATCCTTCAATATTTTAGCATATAAAGAATAAATTTGGAGAAAACATGATTTTTAGAAACTACCATAAAAATACTCATCATAATACACAAAGAGATAAAATATCTGTGGTATTATATGAATATATCAAAATTTTATCATAATAAACAACCAATTATTTTAAATTAGTTGGAAGGAACAAAAAAATTATATAAAAAATTATCATATTCAAGTGGATAGGAATTAATCATAGAACTGAAATATATTTATATGAAACAAACCAAAATAGAATTGAAATAAACTTTAATTTTAAAAATATAATAATACAATAGACATCATAATAAATTCTTGGAGTTGAATAACACATGGATAAAATATAATATCTCAATATGGAACATTACAAATTAGTGAAATTGTTTTGAGTTATAAATTAACACTGATGAATTTGGTAATATTATAATTAAAATGATTATAAAAAGGGATTCAGAAAAGATATATAAATACAAGGAAAATAACCATTACATAAAATAATAATACTCAATGGGTTAAAAAATACACCATATAAAAAAATTATTTGAAAAAAAAGTATTTATGCCTTAAGGAATACACATTTAGGAAGAATGAACTTACCTTTACTATGGACATTCATGAAAGTTATGTAACCTATAATATATTGATAATAAAAGTTATAATCACCTATTTTGATCCATATTAATATATATTATAATATTTACTCTTTTATTGAAATCATTCATTATAGGTTCAATAGCTTGTAAATGTATATATTCATTATCAACAATTAGTAGTTTATATGTCACTGATTGATATTTCTAATAAATATATAGAGACATACTATCATAAATACCAATTAATTATTAAAATAAAACCAATGGTAAATTTTATTATGGTTTTATAATTTTTTACAATACTCTAATTTAATTTTATGATTGTTTTATTTATGATTTGGGAAGATTGAATCAATGATGGAATTGTTTGAGTAAATTTTATTGAGGAATTGTTTTTATATTAATATTATAATAAATATACATATAATATATATAATGAATTAATTATGTCATGGATTTCATCAAATTTCACAGAATACATTATTGCAGATATCATATTGGGATATTATAAAATATAATATATTTTACTTTGTGGAGGTTCGGGTTTATATATACACAAATATGATATTGACATTTTTCAATGGAAGGGAGAAAGGTCCAAAATGGTTTATCCTTTCATTATCACAACAATTTTATAAATAAAATACTATATAATTAAATAGTATAAATTAAAAAATTTATTATTAATGAAAAATTAGAATCTTCATTCATGGAGAAGGGTATATGAATATAAGTTAGGAAATGCTTTAATTTTTCCAAGGAGTACGGGTGAATGTATAGTAATGATTGTTCTATAAGAATAAATATTTATAAGTATATTAATAATACTATTTTCATAAATTTTTAAGGGTTAATATGGTTTTCTATTATAATTATTAAGAAGGAAAAAATATTCATGGGTGATATTTCTTAAATTGACAATTTAAACATCCTCTTTATTTACTTCATTGAAATGGGGGAATTTTCCAAAACTCATTAAACCAAATTCAAACATACATGGAATATGTTATTTGGGAAAGAATAATCGATATTTTTTCATGTGAAAAAATAATTTTTACAGTTGGTTTGATGAGGTGTTAGAGGGTCCACTTTATAAGTAAAGGGAATGATAATGATTTAAATAAAAACGTTTATTATAAAGAGAAAACATATTTCCCATTGAAAGAAGGATAAATTATAGAAACTAATTTCGTAGATATATTTTATGGCTAATACGCACCTCTAAAACTCATTTAAATTCTTCTTGAAACATTTCTGAACAATTTTACGCCTTTTGAAACTGTTTTTTAACATAATTCACTCATACCATGTTAAAAACAATTAATTAGGTTAATTAATACTTGTAAATGAAAATGAATAGAAACATATTACCATATTTTGATTATATAATTTAAAAAATGGACCATGTTTCACATATTAAAATTTATATGGGTGATAAAAATTACTACAAAAGTGGTCCACAAAATGTTTATAAATATTTTTTTGAAAACAAATTATTTTTCTTACTGAAAATATTGTTTGGGATAAATTATTAGTTATCATTATTGTCCTAACATTAAGAGGTAAATGGTTATAATAATTATATTTTGATTTTTTTTTCAAATTAATCCAAAATCATAATATTCATACTGAATATTTAATTAAATTAAAATGCCCAAAAAATATTTGAAATATATTATATAGGTTTTAATGTGTCATTCATCATTTTCTAAGTTAAACATAATATTTTAAATGTATAATTTTTCTATTAAGTGTATATTTTTTAGGAAATTTATTTGATATTTTTTACCACTCTTATATCCAAATATTGATAAAAAATATCTTCTATATATAAAAATCATATATTTTACTATTAATATATATATTAGTATTTTCAAAACCAAACTAGAAAAAATATAATAAAATATTATTATCATACAACTAAAAATAATTTTTATTTTCTAATAATTATATTATAAAATTCATATATTTAACATTCATATTGGGACATGAAATGTATTGAAAAATTGGTTTTATAGGAAAAGATATCCTTGTAATTATTAGATAATCATACTCTTTTTAATATCATTTATGAATGAAATTATTTTTAACAAATTAAAACCTAAAAAATATATTTTATTACCATTTAACTATAATATATTTAGTTTCCTTTAGTGAATGAAACATATTTCAATAGAA
Organism: Viscum album; assembly: GCA_963277665.1. Taxonomy (NCBI): domain Eukaryota; kingdom Viridiplantae; phylum Streptophyta; class Magnoliopsida; order Santalales; family Viscaceae; genus Viscum; species Viscum album. Next base: position 224,179,110 of record OY728131.1, on the reverse strand, counting down.
TAAAATTTTATAAACAAAAAATGTAATCATAAATAAATCATATTTTTAATTGAGATATTTTAATTGAATATCCTTATTTTGTTAATATTTATATGAAATTTATTTTTCCCTATAAATATATTTTAATACATGGTAATTTTTTTTATTCCTATAACAACACTGACCTTATTTCCCCAGACTCAGTGCATACATAATTTCATTTCAATAAGATACATGAAATCACATCATGAAGGATTTAATAGTTAATTGGTCTTTCTAAACTAGATATATACATTATTCTTCTATTATATCAGAATATAAAAATTACTACATATTATTTTGATACAATTATTATTCCATCAAGCATATCCATGCATATCACTCATAGTACACTTTATGGATTCTAATAAAAGTAAATGAAATAATGGGGGGATAAAATTTTCAGTAATGGATAATTATAGTAGATGATATAAAAAATCAATAACCATATTCAACATGGAATGGAAAATAACTAATCAAACAATACATTTAAATAATATTACTATCATGATTATATAAGGTATAATTAATATGGAAATATAAATAATTGAAAATAAAATCCCTTTAATCAACAAAGATAGAATTAAAAACATCAATATATAATATAATTACGAAAAATCATGGACTAAAATTAATGTGTTAATAATCATGGAAAATCTAAATTTATTGGTCATCTTGATATTATGCATCATGTTACCAATATTGTCAATTCCCTTCACAAGATAATTTAATGTCGATGGGTAAGTATAAAACATAAACCATTTCAACTAAGTAAATACAACATAATCATATAATGATATTATGTTCTATCTATAACTATGTAACACCAATATCCTCATGGCCAAATAATTTATCATATATTTAATATTAAATTTAATTCTTGAACACTATGTCTTCTCAACTAATTTCTATATCGATTAAGGAATACATATTGATCATCTATTCCCAAATAAATCATACAACATTCATTGTAAAATAACATATATTTAAATGATATACTATTTAAGTAGTAAGTATATACATTATGAATAATGTAGAATGTTATAGTAAATATAATGTCCAATGATATCAATAATTTTAATACATTAAGGGAATGTTAAGGTTAAAACAATTAATCATGAATGTAAATGTCAATACTCTTCTTGGTTAAACTAATCCTAAACCCTATGCAAGAAACATCCTTAAATGAATAATTAAAACCCGTGAATATAAAGTGATACATTACATATGATATAATAGGGGATGTTAATACATCTTATAAAATATGATACATGTATAAGAGGACATATAAATGAAAAAAATGAAATTTAAGATGATATACCCTTGCAATGAAAATAATTTTGAAGTGTAAATTAATAATTGAATCGATTATGTGTATCTAATGATACTCTGCATAAAAATAGTTAAATAAAATAAAGTATAGATAAAATTCAGTAAAAGTATAATTTAGGAAAACAAATGATAATTAAGTAGTAAGATAACTTAGAAAATAGAATTGGACTGATGAAATTGATTACCTCTTGGTAATTTTCATGTCAAATGACCTTAGAAGATATAATTTTATTTAAAAATTAAATAATATTATGTGTTTAGGATTCATTATTTTATATTTAAAATTGGATGCATAACACAATATAAAATAAATTATTTTCACAACATTAAATAGTGCCTTAATGAAGTTAAATTGTGATAATGTCCCTTTCCCCTCACATCCTTTTGGTTGAACATGATTTAACCTATTGTGCATTGGATTCTAGAATATTATTAATTTATATACAACTATGTTAATATTTATAATTACACATTTGATCCTTAATAAAATTTCACCTATTTTTGTTAAAAATATTTCTTTATTTCTGATATTTATTGTGTAAATTGCGGTGCTTTCCCAAATGTGTTTTTTCATGAATATTATAGTTCTTGTGTATAGTTTATAAGTAAATAATATCCATAATGATAATAATTTTATAAATATAATTTTTAATAATTATATATATTTGGAGAATTCTTGAATGTTTTATTATAAAATTAATTACATAGATTCATTGAGATAGGCAGCCATACATATCCAAGATAGGCAATATCATTCCATTAAAAACTGAAATGGTATGTAATTGTGTTATATATTAATTTTCCGAAATAAATATAATCTTATATATATCAAATATATTCAACAACTGTATCATTACTACTTTCCATATAAGGATTATGTGAAAAATGTATCACATTACTTCACAGGGCATTTGTCTACTGAAAGCACGGGCGACATTATGTTATTTTCAATGGAATGGAAATTTAAAATAAGTTTTTTATATAATAATTAAATGTTTATAATAATATCATAAATATTATATATATATATCATATAAATACTTATATATAATAATAATATTTTCTATTTTAAAATAAATACAGTAGTTTGTAGGGCGGTAGTGCACCGTACACATTCACAAGGATTTGGTTTCTCATTTGATGGAGGATATGATTGATAAATATTGACAAATAATCATACTAAAATATTAGTATATCATAGTGTTTTTTATATTTTAGTTTCTTATAAAAATTTTGTGGTGGTAATATAATATTAAAAATTAAAGGTATTTGTTGGGATAATAAAAAAAATCAGTGAAGTCTCACTAGGATATCCTCTTAAAGACACTATTATAGGTGTTTTGGATTAAAAATCCTCCATAATGAGAAAAATGATTTTGGGATATATTTTTATGGTTTTTTTCAAGACATATTTCTTAATATGTGTGAATGTCTAATGAGGGGGAGTGGCTGTTTATATGTGAGAGAGAGGACACACATTAAAATTCTTAAATGATAATGTGATACATACTTTATTATGATACAAAAAGAAACAAAATGGATCCTTCATGAAGGTAATTGTTTTTAATTTCAAAATATGGCCATCTATTGTGTTTTGAACAAGTTTTTATGTCATTTTATCAAAATAACATTTTAGTTTAACCCCATAATAAATCATTTTTTACCTTAGGTGCTGTAATTATATTTTTCTACTTTTACTATAAATAATTGAAAAAATATTTTGTTCACTATATTAGATAATATAAATTAGGAAGATTCCAAATATAGAATCTATTTTTCCATATTTAATTAATATATGTAATGGAATATAATTTAACATTATACACACTGAAAGGATGAAAAAATGTGTTTTGAAAGTGAAAATTATCATAATTATATATTGTTTTATTATCAAAATTCATCATTAAAAAGAATAAAATGACCTTTATTAGTAAAATTTAAATATTTCTGTAATAAATTTACTTTATATAAAATATAAAATATAATTTAGCAATGTAAAATAATTAAACTAAATAATTATTTTTGTTAAAGTTTTTTAACTATTCATCAAAAACTTTTTTTTTTAGAAAATTCTAAAATAAATTACCTAAAAATAATTTTGACTTTTTGGGTTAAAAAATAGTTTTTATTGTGTTGAATAATTTTTTTAAAATTTTTATAATTTAATATTATATTATGTGTGATATTCTTGATTAAACCTTATTATAGAAATATATCATTTTTTAGAAAACATTTCTTTTTCTTTTAAATTAATCAAATATTATATATATTACATAAATAACCTTAATTTTTAACATTTAGTTAGTAATATTATTATATTATAATTTAATAACTAGGTTATAACTATATATAACATTTAGTTTAATTTAGACTATAGGTTGGGTATTTTGTAAGCTATTGAAGAGTTCAAATTTATTTAAAAATAAAATTATTATAATTTCTTAGTGTGTTGAATTATAATATATGCTTGGTATTAGGCATCATATATTCTACAGAACACAGTTTTATTATTTTTAAAATCATGTGGTTTTACATTCTCCCCATCTTCAAAGAAATTCTTCCCATCAATTTGCACTTTCACTTGTAAATTGAGGGTTTAAAATAAAAAAATTCTATTATTGAAAAATGATATTGTAAAAGGGTTACTAAATATTCATCCTTATATATTGAATATATAATATGAATGTTCATATGAAATAAAAAATAACTATTTTTTCAATTGGGATCACGTAGTAGGTATCCGAGGATATGTACCTCAAAGAAAATTGTATATACTAAATAATTATGAATGGTTAAAGAGGTAATTGGTCATAAGACTGAGAATGGTCAACAGATAGTCAACAAAAAAACCATAAATCATTGATAATTAAAAATATCATAGATTCATTGGATATGAAGATAATAGGATATAATATTTATTTAAATATCACTTTCCTAATGTTTAAGAATTCATGTAGTATCTATGAATATAAGGATATATAAATCCTTTATATCTATCAATTCCATAATCATAACTTCATTATTTGGTTATTATTTGATCAATTTTCAATCCATCTATTACTTTATGATATGAAAATTCAAAAATTATTTTTTATCCCTAATGCACTAAAATGAAAATTTAATTGGTTTTAGGGTTTATAAAATGGTTACATGTTTTTTATAATGTTTCTATATATTTTCAAGACCACTATAATTGGAACATGTTATAAAATAAAATACAATATTCTCGAGCCTTAATAGTAACACCACTACATAATTATTAGTATCTATTAATCAATGAATTTAAGTAAAAAAATGAAGTATTAAATAAGAAATCCTTTCTTCATGTGGTAGGTGAAAAATTATTATAGTCCTTGAGTTGTGGGTTCAAGCCTTGTCGCCTTTTTCAGATGAAATATATTGTAATCTAGTATGATGGTTATCCTTTTTATAAAATAATATTTATATAAATAATATAGTATTCTAAAAGCGTAATTTCCCATAATTACTACAACATAAGAGACAAGATAAAACATAAATTCTACCAATACGTATATTTTTTAGTCTAAATAAAATGTTAGGGAATTGTTATTCGAATAATATTTTCATATAGTAAATCAATCGGTTTTATTCCCATAAATGTTTCCTAATAATATCCTCAATCATGTTATATTCCTACATGGTCAAAATTCAAAAGGGTTTATTAATACATTTAACTTTTGATCGTCCCTAAACTCATAATCCCATTATGGAATCAATTACACTTATGATATAAAGACATATATTTTTATAAAATTCAACACAATCCTTATACATTTCCTAATTCATATTACAAAATACTATTTGTTAAAATAATTTTAAAATTTAATTCATAAATCCTATATATGTGTATAATTCAATAATTTTATTTTAACATTATTCATTTCATTGTCTAGGGGTTATCCTTTAGAAGAGGGATTAAATCGTATAAATCCTAGGTCCCTTACATATATGAAAAAGAACTGTAAATAGATATATATGATGAAATTTATTTCCATATAACACAATATTTATTTTACCTCAAAAATTAATATCTCTATATTATTATTTTACAGAATACAGCATTTTACAATTCCTTTAATGCACTTTAATTAGTGTCTCTTTCCTCATTTTTTACATGAAGCAAATCAGACCTTTATTCCACAGCGGTCTCCACCACATGAGCTCTTAAACAACTCTATCCTGGTATTTATAGGTGATACAAAGAGTTGGTTAATGTATAATATTTCACCAAAATTAAGGATGCAATTTTATTAATAATCGCATTATCTTTTTCTCTTTTCACCATCCTATATTTTTTTCCCATAGTCACCATATTTTCCTCCATGTTCAATGTAAGTATGATAACTTTGGATCATAACAATTTAGTAAGACCAACAACGATACTGTAAAAAATAATAATAATAGTTAGAAACCCATATAATCATTTATATGATTTCAAAATCACCACACTTCCATTTAAATCTATTACATATTTGGATTGACCTTTTTATTACACTCCCATCATGAATTCAAATCCCACATAAATGTTTATAAAGAAAATGTGAATTATCTAAAGCATATACCCCAGGAGTGCCGATCAAGGGGAGTAGTAAGGGCTGTATACATGTACTAGGAAACTCTTGAGTATATCCGAATGTGGATTATTTATCGTTATTACCCATAGGTATAGCTTCTCTTGAACCAAATCAACTTGTAGTATCCGTGATGGGATTTATTTATAGGTTAAACCATATCATGTCTATATTAATAAAATATTAGGGTGATATTCAATATATATCCACAAAATATATCATAGGATTATATTCATAAATAAATTTTTTTTACAACAATGTAGTTTTCAATGTTTCTACTAAACTTCATCTTTTACTAATTGTAACAAATCTGACCACATTCTTCCAAAACTGGTGCCAAATGTTTTACATTTTCCAATGATCCATGGAATCACATCACAAAGGATAGAATTGTTTAGTACTCTTGAAAAACTAGACATATACCTTATTATAATTATATATTTTATTCAAAAAATTATAATATAATTTTTTCTATTTAGGAAAATCATTTTTACTTATAGAATATCCTCACATATAATTCAAAGTACACTTCCTGGATTCCTACGATGGAAAAATATAAGGGTGAACTCAAATGATTAGTAATGGTCATGTACAGTAGGGTATATCATGAATAAATAATTATAATCAATATGGAAAGGTAACTAACTAAAAATTCATTACCTTTAGATAATTTTACAATAATTATTAGATAGGTAAAAATCATTATATAAATAAAAATAACTATAAACTCAGACCATATAACAATGGTTAGCCAACTAATTTATCTCATGCGACTATTGATTCATTGAGGGATATCTATAACCAGTCCCAACCCATATCTAAATGTACAAATAATTCATCACGTATTGAAAAATATATTTAACTATTGAAAATATTCCTTATAATGAAATCTCTATATCATGAATGGAATAAAATAAATACTAATTTCTCCAACCAATCATATAACATTTAATGTAAAATACAATATCTATAAATAATTTTTTTATTATTTTAAAAGTATATCGATGACAATTAAATATGTATATTTAAGGAAAATGTGATTTCATAATTGAACATGAATGTGAATATTTTATGGGAAAGTATATGATTATTAAAACTAATTAAGAAATATAATTTCATACTTTCCCTAATCAAACTGATTGTAAACCCATTGAAAGAAAAATATTAAATTAAAACATTAAATTCAATTAATATAAATATATAATGGATATAAAATACGAATGGGTAAGTAGATACTCTTTAAAAAATAATATAGGTGTACATCCTGAAATATGTTCCGAAATTTAAAAATTTATACAAGAAACCACTACAATGATCATGATGTTAATGTGAGAATTAACCTATAAATCAATTAACTGTATCTAATTAAGTAAACATCATACCAGTTTCAATAAAAAATATTATAATATAAATTCATTGAACACATTTTCTTGTAATACCAAATATAACTATGAAATAACATACCCAATGCAATGAAATTGACTTAAGAAATTCAATAAAATTTTTGTAAATTTCATGTAAAATAATAATGGATGAGATAATATGAATTAAAAAAGAAAATGAAATGAATTATCATGTGGTCATGATATTAATTATAAAAGGGGGGTTTTATACAATATATAAAATAAACATGGTTCATAACAATAAAATAATCCTTAGTGATGGAAAATACTGATAATGTCACTTACCTTACTCTTACTTTTAGTTGAACATTCTATAAAATCCTATATAATTTGTTTTAGTCATGTTATAAATTTTTTTTATAAAAATATTAATGTTAATATTTAGAAAAATAATCCCGATATAATTTTTTTTCATCAGTTTGTTAGTTATATTTCCTTATTTTTATATTTTTAGAAGTAAATTGCCATGTTTTTTAAAGCGTGATGTCTAAAAAAGAGCTATTTATTGGGTATTGGATATGTTTACATAAAATAAATAAATATATTAATGTTATTTATGTAATATTTATGCATCAATTAAATTTTTATAATTGTCACACCCTGACCAATGCATTATTTTAACTTAACTATTTTGGGTCTCGTTTTTGAATTTGTTTTTTGAACCGGTTTTAAATTAAAAGAAAATCTCGTTTTTATACGAACGCGCGAGCATATGCGCGCCCTGCACAGCCCCAAATTTTTGTTAAGGGATTGTTTGTTATTGAATGTGTTGTTTTTGAGACACGCAACGATGCGCGCGCCCCCGCGCGTGAGACCATGCGCGGTGTCCGCTCTCAGGTGATAATTTTATTATTATTATTTTGGTTAATATTTTAATTAGGGATTTGTTATTCTTTCAGATTTTATTTATTTATTTTATTTCATTTTATTCACTCTATCTATTTATTTTTATTTCATTTTATTTATTTATTTCAATTCATTTTATTCATTTTATTTATTCATTTATATTTCTATTTCATTTTACTTATTTATTTTTTTTATTCCTTTTTCCTTTTCTTTTTTTTTTCTCTCCTTTTCTTTCCTCCCTCACTCTCTCGCTCGGCCTCTTCCCTTTCCCCCCCGTCGCGCAGGAACCCTACGCGGAGCTCCCCCTTTGCTCCCGCGCGGCCTCCCTCCCGTCCGGCCTGCTCGCCGCATCTCCGGCCGCCGCCTTGGCCGCGCCACCTCCCTCTCCCGCTCGCGCCGCCCTTTGGTCCTACTCTGGCTAGCACCCCTGCCGGCGGTTTGGTTTTCTCCGGCTAACCACCCTCGCTCCGATCTCCCTTTCTCCAGTCAGATTTTTCTAGTGCGGATCACCTTCGGTGCCCCCATATCGCTTGGTTGAACTCCCGCAACCCTTACCGCATGTGCGTTCCTCCTCTTTTGGTTGATTTCTTCCGTTGGTAGATTTGTGCTTAGGGTTTTAGGTTATGTTTTGTCCGGTTTTGATGCAATTGACATGTTACCTTGCTTTTAGGGTTTAATTTTGTCGATTGAGGTGTGGTTGGTGTGCAATGGATTTTGCGCTCCAAATTGGTGAAGTTGTCCTAAATCGAGGTAGGCAGTTTCTCATAAAATTAGTTTGATAAGTTGATTCCTGAATTTAATTGATTAAGTATGTTTATTTTGCATGCTGAAAATCTTTTTTTTTTGGATTTTTAATGTATATTGGCTTGGTTAGCAGCATACTTTTCTGATATAAGTTTGTTTTATTTGAAGAACCTATGTCAAGCTTCTTATCACTATTTTATAAAATGTATTGTTGGTTTATGAAAGTGTGGAAAGATTGCAGTTAGTGTTTTAGTATGGTTTCAAAATGTGTGCTTGGTTGTTGAAGTTGGCTTTGGGTGCGTTCTTGAAAAAAAGTCTCATATTGTTATTTATAATCATTTCATAAAATGTTTTAATGATTTGTTAAGTTGTAAAGGAGGTGCAGATTGTGTTTTGGAGTTCTTTTGGTGTGTGCATTGTCTCAAAATGGTACCCATGTGTGTAAATGATGATTCTTGGGGTTCATCGTATCTTGTTTTATCTGGTGCGTTAATGTGGTGTGTTTTTCTGAAATGTTTTATATATTGTTTATGTGTTTATTTGTTTTATTAAATTTTATGTGTAGTGCATTGCGCTTTTCTTCGTTGGTTTTGGGCCGCGCGTGTCGAGACATCCTACATGTACATGCATAGGGTAAGACATATATATATATGTGCCCTCTTTGTACATATTCCCTCATGGCGCGGGGAATATGTGCAATGCAGCTAGTGGCGCGTATATATATATGTATAAGTGCATGTGCGTGTGTGCGCCAAGGATCAGTTTGAATGTTCGTCTTCAAGCAGCGACATGTTGAGGTAGGTCCCCTATGCCTAAGCTTTTAATTTGAAATTCATAACTGCTTGACTGTTTTAAAAATATGTTTCACACTATGTTATATAGATATACATGCTATGGAATCTGATTGCGGTTGCTAGAAACTATTATTCCTTGTATTGGTAAATTGAAATGTATTTCAAAGCCGTTGGTCTTAAGTGACTTTTTTTGGAAAATTGATTTCTTAAGTGGTTTTGAATTGGTAATGTGTATTTCCAAAGGTGTTTGGCCTTTTGGCCGGTTGATTGTAAAAAGTGTTCTCTTTATGTAATTAAGCCTGTTTGACATCTTAAGAATTTTTTATGAAAGGCCCGTTTTCACTTTAAGATTTGGTTTGCGAAAATAGAAAACCCCTTTTTAGTCATTCCCCTAAATTTGAAATTAAAATGTGATGCAAGTGTTGATGGGTGGTTTGTGGTGTGTGCCTAGTTTAAAGGCTTGTGCGTGTTTGTGTGGTGTAAAGAGGGGGAATGCACTTAAGTAGGGTGTGCGGTGGTGAAAGGTTGAATGAGTTTCAGATAAAGAAAGTGTAATGTATTTGTTTGATTGCTTGATAAAGAAAACTCACCACCATTTGAAATAGAGCACAATGGGAAACCCGGGTATCTAGGTGGGTGACCAGGACTAGTACGCTAGATGAAACGGCAGGGGTTCATCCCGGTTTGTCTAGCAGGATTGACGCAACAACACTAACTAAACATATGAATTTCTGAGGGTCGTGGCCTTCTAAGCCACGTTTTCTGAGGGTCGTGGCCTTCTAAGCCACGTTTTCTAAGGGTCGTGGTCTTCTAAGCCACGTTTCACTGAGGTAAGAGGTCTTTAGGTTCCCACTTGTTCTAGCTGCCTATAGGGATTACCCATGGTGCTCATTTTTGTCCTACTGCTAATGATGTAACCTTCTTTTCAGTTGTTTCATACTTGATGTCTTGTTTGTGAAAACCATATTTTAACCCAAACTGGTTTCTTTTCATTTTGAAATGTTAATGCATGCTTGAAACCTATTTTGAAAATGTAGTGGGAGTAAAAGGCTTTCCCTGAAAATGCAAACTTGTTACTTGAATTTGAAAAGAAGGAAAATACTATTTTAGTATATCTTATTTTCCAAACTGGCATTGGTTGGATTTCTTATTAAAGGCAGAGGCATAGGATGTGGTTGTTTTTGGCTTCCTACTGAGCATCTCGGTGCTCACGCCTACATTAATTTTCAGTTGCAGGTTTTAGTCTTGGATCACTTTTGGGAGCGAGCGGGGTTGTCGTACCGTGGTGATCCACAGGGTCACCTGAGGTATGTCACGTTCTTGGCTTATTTCTTTTTTTCGCTGCCACGTTGTTCAGTTTATTTTCTTTTATTTATATGCGTGTTCAGTTTATGTTTGTTTATCTTGTTATGGGCTAAACCGTTCCCAACTGGTTTGTTTTGATGCCCGGCACTAGTTGCCAGCCCGTGGGGATCGGGAACGCCCTTTGGGCCATGTCGCGGACCGGGTCGGGTGCCGGGTCGGATGACGACCCGGCCTGGTTCGTGACAAAATGGTATCAGAGGTGCCCTTGTTATTTGGGGTGTCAAATAGCTTGGTGATTAGGTATGTCGGGACTCGAGAGGTAGGTGTGGGAAGGACGTCATGAACCCTCGCCCGTCCCGAGACTCGAGTTGCCAGGGGTAGTCCGAGATTTGAATTTTCTTCTTTGGATTGGTTGGTGTGGATGAGGGATGACAAGGGAAGTGATCCGGTGTTATGCGACGAGCCTGCATGGAGTAGCGACCCATGTACGGCCCGAGTGCACAGTTCAAGATGCTTCCTGTGGTTGATGCTCGTTTGGAGCATGGCCTGCTAAGCCATGTTACTGGGTTGGTGCAACCACTAGTCCCTTATTTTTGGATGTTTTGATGTGAGTTATGTTTGACCTTCATTTTGGTTGGTGTGAGTAGATCTTAAAAAAGAAAATGGATTTTTGTGAAGGTGGTTTGAATTGGGAGTGTGGTGTTAGAGTGGAAAAGTGGTTTTGAAATGGAAATTGTTTTCTTTTAACAAATGTGTGGTTTCAAAAGGGAAAATGAGAGGTGTTTTGGAAGTTGTTTTGGAATCTCAGTAACACTTTTTGGAATGTGAATTGGAAATGTTTTTGGAAATTGGAAATGTATTGCCTTGATGATAAGTTACTTTTTTTCAAATTGGTTGGGAATTTGTGATGTGTGCTTAATGGTATGTTTTGGAAATGATATGTTTCTTGAATTGACCCTTGGTATTCCTATGAGTGATCACATACATTGAGGTGCGCATGTGGTAAGTGGGGAAATTTGGTGAAGTGATTGGATGGGTGTTTGAGCTAGCACGGGGATATGTATGTGTGAGACTTCATGGGATATCAATGGTGGATATTTAAGTGGTTTTGGTTTATGAAAAATGGTTTTCAAAAAAAGGTTTTTCAAACGTTTAGAAAAGTGAGCGAGGAATTGTTTAGCGTTCTCTTTTCACGTTAAGTATTCTTTTTCGTGGGTTCTTGGTTTTGACATATTGAATTGTGGTTGAAATAGTGATTTGAGTTTGAGCTTTCGTTTGTGATTGTGGTGTGGAATTTTGATTTATGATAACTTTTGATTCGGATTCGTGCCTCTTGTTTTGATTATACTGCCCAGAAAAGTCCCAGAAGTTTCTAGTGAGTCTCTTCTAGTTGTTGGTTCTACCTAGACTCTTAGCAGGGTGGTGGAATTGAATTCTTTCCGGTTTTTGTTCATATTCCGTGGTGATCATGATCTATCAAAGGTAGCGGACTGGCTTGGTGAAACCGTTGGTGTTTTCAGGTTATTGGAAACTCCCAAAGCTAAGAGAGTTCGTGATGGTTCAGGTCTGTTTGAAGGTGCAACTTGGGATTGGTGGAGGAAATAATCCCAGCATCGTTGCATGATGGTGCATCTTGGAAGGTGTTTAAGGCGACGCTCGTCAGATGGTTTATACCCAAGGAAGTGAAGGCAAGGAAAGTGGCAGAACTCGTGAGTGTCCAGCAAGGCCAACGAATAGTGAAGGCCTACGTTGGGTATCTCAAGAAGTTGGTTCCCTTTTCCCCAAAGATAACGTTGCAGAATCAGTTAATGTTTCTCTTGTGTGGGGTCTTCGTCTATTGTTCAAGGACCGGTTCCCTTTGGTGTTTGGGATGGTTCCCAATTTTGTGAGAGCGAGCCGGAGGAACCCATCTCAGACAAGTTTCATTATCAACTCCATCTTCTATTAGTCGGGCCACTCTCTTGTTCGCTTCTTGTGTGGCCGGTTTGGGTACTTTAGGTCTCCTTATCGTCATTCATTTAAGACTTGTCGACAGTGTGGCTGTTTGGGAAACCTAGAGAGGTTCTGCTAGCGGCTTCGTCAGGATGAGTCTCGACAGGAGAATGTCAGCTCCTGACTGCGGGGCAGCAGATGCTTCAAGACATCAGAGCTCCAACCACAGGTCTCGGAGCGAAGCTTTTCACGCAGTCAGGAATCGTTGGGTGTGGGGAACCTTGGTTTAATTTTTGTCTCCAATGCTGAAATGGGGACGGTGTGAATTTCCTTGTTGTAGCTCTCCCGTCTTTGAAGGTTCTATCCTGCTGTAAGTGGCGTAGAGGCCTCGTTGCCTCGTTGTGGTCTTTGTTCCTTGAATACCCCACTTTCGCAGTAAGGAGGCGTGGTGGTATCATTTTTCTTGTAATTTTAGTGGTTGCGCCTCCTCAAATATGAGCTTTGGAGTTGTCTCCTTATGGCTGTGAGTCTCAAGATGATTATCTCTCTCATGTGGCTAGCTCCTTCGGTGACCCGTTCTTGTTTTAGGATGTTCTCGTTTTGGAGAAACTTGCGTCTTGGGAAATAATGAATAGGGGTTGGTCCGCTACGCAGTTTGGGGTCTTTCGGCGATGACCCCATGTGGTGGGGGGTCTAGTTTATGGGGAGAGTTCATGGGTCGGTTGTGCTGGGTTTCTCGTACTGGTTTGTGATCACTGGTTAAATCTGGTCAGTCCTTAAATGGTGGGAAGACCCACCATGAATCTTGTCGTGCCTTTTTTTTCAAGGTTTAGTCTGTGTGGATGTTCCCTCTTGGATCAAGTTAGCAGTTCGAGAGTAAATTCATGCTAAGAGTCTCAATGTCGGTTGTGCTAGTCGGGTTCTTGTGGTGGGGAGAACCCTCCTCTTTTCCTGATGGTTCTTTTCTTTTCAGTTCCCCTCAGAGATGGTCGGGTGTGACTAATGGAGTGAAAAGTCATACCAAGTTCGTGATTTTGTTGGCCTCGTTCAGTTTCGAACTCAACTTTGTTTCCTCGTTTGGCTTGGTGACTTTCTGGGGGCAGAAAGTTTTTGTGGTGGGGAGAATTGTCACACCCTGACCAATGCATTATTTTAACTTAACTATTTTGGGTCTCGTTTTTGAATTTGTGTTTTGAACCGGTTTTAAATTAAAAGAAAATCTCGTTTTTATACGAACGCGCGAGCATATGCGCGCCCTGCACAGCCACTAATTTTTGTTAAGGGATTGTTTGTTATTGAATGTGTTGTTTTTGAGACACGCAACGATGCGCGCGCCCCCGTGCGTGAGACCGTGCGCGGTGTCCGCTCTCAGGTGATAATTTTATTATTATTATTTTGGTTAATATTTTAATTAGGGATTTGTTATTCTATCAGATTTTATTTATTTATTTTATTTCATTTTATTCACTCTATCTATTTATTTTTATTTCATTTTATTTATTTATTTCATTTCATTTTATTCATTTTATTTATTCATATATATTTCTATTTCATTTTACTTATTTATTTTTTTTTATTCCTTTTTCCTTTTCTTTCCTCCCTCACTCTCTCGCTCGGCCTCTTCCCTTTCCCCCCCGTCGCGCAGGAACCCTACGCGGAGCTCCCCCTTTGCTCCCGCGCGGCCTCCCTCCCGTCCGGCCTGCTCGCCGCATCTCCGGCCGCCGCCATGGCCGCGCCACCTCCCTCTCCCGCTCGCGCCGCCCTTTGGTCCTGCTCCGGCTAGCACCCCTGCCGGCGGTTTGGTTTTCTCCGGCTAACCACCCTCGCTCCGATCTCCCTTTCTCCAGTCGGATTTTTCTAGTGCGGATCACCTTCGGCGCCCCCATCTCGCTTGGTTGAACTCCCACAACCCTTACCGCATGTGCGTTCCTCCTCTTTTGGTTGATTTCTTCCATTGGTAGATTTGTTCTTAGGGTTTTAGGTTATGTTTTGTCCGGTTTTGATGCAATTGACATGTTACCTTGCTTTTAGGGTTTAATTTTGTCGATTGAGGTGTGGTTGGTGTGCAATGGATTTTGTGCTCCAAATTGGTGAAGTTGGCCTAAATCGAGGTAGGCAGTTTCTCATAAAATTAGTTTGATAAATTGATTCCTGAATTTAATTGATTAAGTATGTTTATTTTGCATGCTGAAAATCTTTTTTTTTTGAGTTTTAATGTATATTGGCTTGGTTAGCAGCATACTTTTCTGATATAAGTTTGTTTTATTTGAAGAACCTATGTCAAGCTTCTTATCACTATTTTATAAAATGTATTGTTGGTTTATGAAAGTGTGGAAAGATTGCAGTTAGTGTTTTATTATGGTTTCAAAATGTGTGCTTGGTTGTTGAAGTTGGCTTTGGGTGCGTTCTTGAAAAAAAGTCTCATATTGTTATTTATAATCATTTCATAAAATGTTTTAATGATTTGTTAAGTTGTAAAGGAGGTGCAGATTGTGTTTTTGAGTTCTTTTGGTGTGTGCATTGTCTCAAAATGGTACCCATGTGTGTAAATGATGATTCTTGGGGTTCATCGTATCTTGTTTTATCTGGTGCGTTAATGTGGTGTGTTTTTCTGAAATGTTTTATATATTGTTTATGTGTTTATTTGTTTTACTAAATTTTATGTGTAGTGCGTTGCGCTTTTCTTCGTTGGTTTTGGGTCGCGCGTGTCGAGACATTCTACATGTACATGCATAGGGTAAGACATATATATATATGTTCCCTCTTTGTACATATTCCCTCATGGCGCGGGGAATATGTGCAATGCAGCTAGTGGCGCGTATATATATATGTATAAGTGCATGTGCGTGTGTGCGCCAAGGATCAGTTTGAATGTTCGTCTTCAAGCAGCGACATGTTGAGGTCGGTCCCCTATGCCTAAGCTTTTAATTTGAAATTCATAACTGCTTGACTGTTTTAAAAATATGTTTCACACTATGTTATATAGATATACATGCTATGGAATCTGATTGCGGTTGCTAGAAACTATTATTACTTGTATTGGTAAATTGAAATGTATTTCAAAGCCGTTGGTCTTAAGTGACTTTTTTTGGAAAATTGATTTCTTAAGTGGTTTTGAATTGGTAATGTGTATTTCCAAAGGTGTTTGGCCTTTTGGCCGGTTGATTATAAAAAGTGTTCTCTTTATGTAATTAAGCCTGTTTGATATCTTAAGAATGTTTTATGAAAGGCCCGTTTGCACTTTAAGATTTGGTTTGCGAAAATAGAAAACCCCTTTTTAGTCATTCCCCTAAATTTGAAATTAAAATGTGATGCAAGTGTTGATGGGTGGTTTGTGGTGTGTGCCTAGTTTAAAGGCTTGTGCGTGTTTGTGTGGTGTAAAGAGGGGGAATGCACTTAAGTAGGCTGTGCGGTGGTGAAAGGTTGAATGAGTTTCAGATAAAGAAAGTGTAATGTATTTGTTTGATTGCCTGATAAAGAAAACTCACCACCATTTGAAATAGAGCACAATGGGAAACCCGGGTATCTAGGTGGGTGACCAGGACTAGTACGCTAGATGACACGGCAGGGGTTCATCCCGGTTTGTCTAGCAGGATTGACGCAACAACACTAACTAAACATATGAATTTCTGAGGGTCGTGGCCTTCTAAGCCACGTTTTCTGAGGGTCGTGGCCTTCTAAGCCACGTTTTCTGAGGGTCGTGGTCTTCTAAGCCACGTTTCACTGAGGTACGAGGTCTTTAGGTTCCCACTTGTTCTAGCTGCCTATAGGGATTACCCATGGTGCTCATTTTTGTCATACTGCTAATGATGTAACCTTCTTTTCAGTTTTTTCATACTTGATGTCTTGTTTGTGAAAACCATATTTTAACCCAAACTAGTTTCTTTTCATTTTGAAATGTTAATGCATGCTTGAAACCTATTTTGAAAATGTAGTGGGAGTAAAAGGCTTTCCCTGAAAATGCAAACTTGTTACTTCAATTTGAAAAGAAGGAAAATACTATTTTAGTATATCTTATTTTCCAAACTGGCATTGGTTGGATTTCTTATTAAAGGCAGAGGCATAAGATGTGGTTGTTTTTGGCTTCCTACTGAGCATCTCGGTGCTCACGCCTACATTAATTTTCAGTTGCAGGTTTTAGTCTTGGATCACTTTTGGGAGCGAGCGGGGTTGTCGTACCGTGGTGATCCACAGGGTCACCTGAGGTATGTCACGTTCTTGGCTTATTTCTTTTTTTCACTGCCACGTTGTTCAGTTTATTTTCTTTTATTTATATGCTTGTTCAGTTTATGTTTGTTTATCTTGTTATGGGCTAAACCGTTCCCAACTGGTTTGTTTTGATGCCCGACACTAGTTTCCAGCCCGTGGGGATCGGGAACGCCCTTCGGGCCATGTCGCGGACCGGGTCGGGTGCCGGGTCGGATGACGACCCGGCCTGGTTCGTGACAATAATCATTCTTGATTGTTGCACATGGAAAATGAATCAGGTCGCTTCGTCGAGATGGTTGGTTATACATACGCATGAGTGACGATATCATTCCATCAAAGAGTAAAAAGGTATGAAAGTGAGTGATATTTAAATTTATAAGTATCAATATAATTTAATATATGTAACATATAATAATTAAATTTATCCTTATTTATTTTCATGAAATGAGTTATTGAAAAATGAATCACATAATTTACGAGGCGATAGTCCTCTACATAGATGAGCAGAGCTATCAAATTTTCAAAGTCATGGAAAGAAATAAAGGATATGTCATGTTATAATTAAATATGTATAATATTATAGATAATTATTTTATACATATACCTTCAAGTGATCATTATATACAATAATGAGTTGTGTTTAGGGAAAATGAGTTATTTTTCTCACAGGGTTATAGTCCACAACACTCAAGATTGACTATTTATTTTCCTATATGATGGAGGAGGACAATGATAAATATTATTACACAAAAATAATATGATAACATAAAATTTTATATAAGTATGTTATTTTATTGAAATTTTTCATACATAATTCAATTCCCAATAATAGTAAAGAAAATAATGAAATTTGTTAAGATAAATATCTTCTCTTAGTAAAACCTATAGGGGATCTGTTATTGAAGACCCTGTGGTAATAATTTTCAGAATAAAAAAAGATCTGGAAATTTTAGATAGATTTTGGGGAGATATTTTGGATGCTTTTTATATTAATTGGTTTAGAGCTGTGATGAAGTGAAGGGTGTGGGATTTCTTTTAAAAGTGTGGTAGATGATAAACATAAATGTTTTTAAAAGATAAAGTGACTCCCACATTTTCATATGGAATATCAACCAAAATTTGTAATTATATATTTATATAGATTATAATTTTGAAATATTTCAATAAATTGAGTTCTATATATGTTGGAAGGTATTTTTGACACATACCTTTTTAGTTTAACCCCACATAAATCAGTTGTTACCTTAATTGCATAACTAATTTTTTTATTTACAATTCATAATGGTAAAAAATTATGTTATCATTCATTGATAATATGAGTAATCCTTGATCCAAATATGGAATTAATTTTTTGAAATTAAATTCATATAAGTGTAAGAATCCAATTTAACATTATACTAGATGATGCAACAAAATATTGTTTCCAAAAATAAAATTCTCAAAAGTATATAGGATTTTAATATCATAGTTCAATATGAAAAAAATAAAACTATAAAAATTAGTTATATTATAAATTATATTCAATAAATTTACATTAATATAAATTTTAAATAAAGTTTATATATGAAATTATTTTTATATAAATACACTTTTCAACAAAATTAGTATTTTTCACTATTTTTCCTTCCATAAAAAGTTTTTATAAGGAATATTTTCAATTTTTCAGTATTACCATTTTTAATACCATTGAAATGGTTTTAATTGAATGTTTTTAATTTTTATAACATCAATAACATTTTTCATACCCCATTACAATTATTCATTATTTACCTTTCCTCCCACCATTCCATTGGCTTTTAAAAAAAATTATATTCCCACTATTCTTGGAATTTCTATATTTTTAACATGTTTCTAAAAATGACCTTTTATTCTTTTTTTCACACCATATTATTATTGATTTTGAAAAATTATATTTCATAAATTTAAAACCCCTTTTTGATAATTACGAATCATTTGGGATATTATCAAATGACACCATCAAAAGTTTTTACAAAGATATATTATAACTATATTTATAGGAAATTTTCATGAATGTAATTTCATTTCCACAAGTTAATTATGATATGAAAAAATCCTAAATACACTAATGTTTTTATCACATAATTTATAGGGATAAAATTGTTTTATGTGTGGTTAATTTTTATCCATCCAATGTATGACTTAATATATAGCATGTGCTTGAAGAGAAACCCATGCATATAACCAAATATAAAGAGGTAACACTAAACGTTATACATAGACCAGTAGCATACACATATGGTTTGATAAAGCCCAAGAACATACATGGGTGGGTAACCCAATTCAAATATGTAATTAATGTCATGGAGGAAAACCATAATAAATAATTTCTAAACATATGTTCATTAAAAATAGTTATGAAATCCTGTTATGATGATATCATACTCTCACAGATCAATATTCTTTTTTAGTACACACTTATATGATAAATGTATTTTATATTATCAGGGAAACATTTCAAGACTCATGATATGTTATCTTTTTAATTTTCATATAATAATTATATTCTGCTATGTATATTCTCATTTAGGCATCACTTATGACATTTGAATGTTATCTCTCATCTCTTAACTTTTTAATAATCTTAGCACAATGCTCATATGTTTCCAATTTCCTAGTTTATTGAGGATGATATTATGTATGATAAATAAAAATGGGTACATTATGATAATAATTTTTGTTGTAAATATTGAATATTTTTATTAAATAATTTGTATATCTATCTGAACTAAGATGTCTTAGTATTTTTTTCATTTTTATTCTATTATTTTGTGATTTATTTAATATTCATATTAAATTATGTTGTATTTATATACATTCTACCCAGGTCACCTAAACATAGAATTAAAATTAAACTAGTCAATTTTTCTTATATAAGTTCTAAACAAAGTGCTAACGACAAACAAATAATATTTTTTTGTCCAATTTCTGGAAAATATATTTGAATCTAATTTGACATAATTTGGTATCATCTTACCATGGAGGGATTATTTAACAAAATAAAAACGTCACAAATCCTTGATGTCGCACCTTGATCATATGTTTTTTTTGAAATATCATCATGGTTTTTACACTTGAAAATAAATTTTCCAATTTATGGATTATCCAAAAGATATATAAAATAATAATAATAATAACAATAAACATAAAAATAATAAAAAAATGTCAAAAAATAAAATTAAATGTCCTAAAAATGTTTGAATTACTCATCTATCAAAATTATAAAATAAAATAAAACCAAACTTCTAAATCAGGAATTTTGAATTGAATATAAGAAATATATTTATCTGTGGAATGCATGACCACAAAACTCCATATTAAATAATTGAAATCTCCATGATCTATTTTGATATAACGTACTAGATGATATTGGATATTTACATTACCTATAACATCATGCCTAAAATCTATACCAACATGAGGTGTGTACATATAAGTAGTAGGAATAAATTTTCGTTCAAACCTACTAACACACTAGGAATTCATTAGATTTTATGTTTACAATATATATAATTTTCAATTATTTTAAATGAATTATAAAATTTAATTATAGAATGAAATTTGATATAATAGGTTTTAACATGTCACTTAAGAAATATTTTCCCATTTTTACTAGTTTCCATCTAATCCAGATATCATCCATGGGATGCTGTATCCCAAGAAAAGGATTATATCAATCATATTTAAAATAAATTATATTTAATAATTATAAATTCACACACAAGGCCTATAAAAACCTATTAAAAAGATAAATATATATCACATCACATCCAAAACTATAGAACCCATTGATAAAACAATTCATAAAACATTTGAAAACCAATTATTTATAAAAAATACATACAATATAGATTTACATTCCATATATTATACCATAAACACAGTCCTAGTTATTATAACACATTCACAATGAAAAAACACATATATACACTTTTAATTCAAGATTCATTTTATACATAAATACATAATTCAAAAAACATATATTTCATCTTATTCCCTCACATTAATACATTTAAATTAACATCATAATAACTTTATTAATAGAAATAAATTATATAAATGGAGAGATGTGGGATAGGACTTTTTGGATCTAATTCCTATGAAGATATAGGGTTTGGGGATGTCTTCCACAGCGGATGTCCTCTTTCGAGGTCGATTTGACAGTCATCAGTATAGAAAGTCCAAATCATGGTGTGAGGCATCTGTTGACCTGATAATGGGGTGTGACATGATCAGCATGAGAAAATAAATGAACACTGATGTGGTTGCTTCATGAAAACATGATATTGTTCCTTGTAGTGTGATATTGATCAAAGTAGTCGGCCTGAAGAGATATGGGATCAATGGACCTCGTCTTTGAAAAATACCTAGTGATTCTAGGCCAGAGTCGATTTTGGGGGATGTGGTAGGCACTGGGCATGATGTTGTTGTTCTGTTGGAGTCTCGATCCCAGGTGCTACAGGGTGTTCTTAAAGAAGGAAACCTTGAAAAACACTTCCTTTTCACTCTAAAGGAACCAATGATTCATCAATTCAAAGAAAAGGGATCCTTGCACACATTAGATCTGATCACAATGTTGTTTCAGAGAAGCTCAAAATGGTTGAGTTCTCTATCATAGGGATTTTATTTCATTTTAAGTGCTCATAGCCAATAAAAATTGACGATCTTAAGGAGTGTATTTCATTCATTTGGGGGTTTTCATACTATAAATGAATCTCTCTTGGAAGGGGATACTTCAATATGCTCTTTCCCATGGAAGATCTGAATATTTGTGTATATGGGTTCGGTTCCATTGCACTCAGACCAGAAATTATTCACCTTAAAAAATGTGATAAAAACATTAACCCACTTGAGGTTGGTAACACCAATAACCAAATTTGGGTAAGGGTTTATAGGTTAAATTGGATAATCTTACACCCTAAATTGTTTTATGATATTGCATTGTCTTTTGGAATCCTGATTAAAATTGACAAGGAAACATAAGTTTCCTAATTTGGTCATTTCACTAGGATCTTGGTAGAGGTTGAACTAGGTTTGATTCTAGTATAAAAAGTAATGCTTGTAATAGATGATGATATTATTGAGTTAAAGATATTTTATAAAGTATTATAAAAATTCTATATGGACTTTAATGTGATTGTTCATGATGCCTCCACCTGTAGACACTCAAATGTTTACAGCTTCTATTTTACGCATGGAGATGAGATGAGAAAATGTATTAAAATAAAAAAATCCAACCATTAGGAATGATATTGTTCTTACTCAGTTGAATGTTTGGGAAAACAATGATTCTTATAAAAATGATGATGTAATTGATAGTGAAGTTGATAAGAATGAAGCATAAATAATTTTTTCTATGTATGTAACCATGACACCAGCTAATGAGAGGGGTGGCCTGCTTAGTGAATCACCTAATGCTCAGTACTTCACCTCTCGAATCATGAAGAATCCATGGGATGATATATTCTATGATGAGATGACTGTCCGTGATTCATATACTTTTAGCAAGGGAAAATATGGAAAATTACAACACTGTGAAGATAACGTAGTGGGTGAACAAGTGATTTTGGAAGTAATTCAAATTTTAGTTGATCATCAGTTCTCTTATTAAAAGATGGAGGCATCCGGTAACTAAATGGGAATTCAAATTTTAGATTCTGGCTCTCCAGTCCTTTCAAATGCTTGTTATACCTCTTCAAAACCTGTGTTGGATAATAATGTGTTTCAGGTTTTCTCCTACTAGAAGATAAAGACACAATTTATGAACCTAATAGTGATAGAATAATCTACTGTGGGTAGTCCTATGTATCTAGCTATTAACAATGCTGATGGTTACATTTAGATGCAGGGAAATTAGTCAAAGCACATGGATACTCTATCTTTGGTTGAAACAATTGATATTTTGGTGAAGTTGACTCTAAGGACAAGATAAGACTCACCCAAATTGAAGAAGAATATGATTGATAGATCCTATTATGAAAGAATAGGGTCTAAGATGTTACATAGTAGGCATTAATCACTCTATCCAAGCTGGGGGAGGTCAACTGTAGAAGGAATGATCATTGATGAACTCTCTATCATATAATTTCAATATCCAAATTCCAGCTAACAGAACAATTGATGAAAAATATCAGCAGATAGTTTTTCATTGGGATTTTTGGATTGTATTCGTGTTCTCTATTGGACATTTAGCCTTTTATTTCTTTCAATAAAAGATGTATCACCTCCATATTCATTAAAAAAATTAATAGATACCATCATTCATTTTAGAATTATATTATTTGAAATATAATTTATTTCATTTAAAAATAACATTATATGAAATTATTTTTACCGTAAAATTTTTAAAGCTCATAATATATTCCAATAGTTCATTTAAAAATATTTATCTCATTTAGGAAGGTAATTCAACATGACAATAAACATTTTAATGCTAGTAAACCTAATCTAAATAAAAAAATATCAATCAATTATTGCACATTAATTCACGAGAATTCATATCTTCATGATATAAATTTATATAGCAGCGTTCAACACCTTAACAAATCAAAATATTCTAAAAAACCAATTCCCATAGAATAGATTTTTTTTATAGAATTTATTATTTTTAGAAATTAATGATATTTTACATTAACTTCCTCATCATTTCATTTTTTACCAGTTATAATTCCTCTTCATCGGTCCTATAATATATGTGTAAAATATGTAAATAATTGATCAACCCACTAAAAACATTTTAAAATATTTATACTAATTTATCAAAATAATTGAAATATTTTATAACAAAAAAAATATTTAAATGATTATTTTTTTGTTCTATATGTTATAATACATGAAAAACCAATCATAAACATCCTAGAAAATATTCTTACATAAATTTCATCTCTTCAATATTTAGTGAAATTTGAAACAAAAACTCTAAATGAAATGTAATATAGAATAAAATTATATAATATATGTTAATTTGGTGTGTATAAATATTAAAAATTAATGATGAAATTTTTATGGAATAATTATGTAAAAAATTATTTTTTATCCTCAGATTGCAATAAAATAAGAATCTTTTGAAAGAAAAGGAGATGGTTAATTTTCTTTTTATAAATGACGATTTAGTCACACTTCACACAAATATTTTAAAATTAATTTTTAAAAAATTTAGAAAATTTAATTAATAAAATTAAATTAATTTTTAAATAATAATATTAAAATACCTTTATCTGATATTTTTTATTTTTCTAAAATTTTTCACATTTTGAATAATTCTAAAAATTCTTATTATTTTTTGTGAAATTAGTTTTCTTTTACAAAAATAAAATTGATGAATTAACATTGAATTGGATTCAATAAAAATGAAGTTAAATAAGATTTAAATTTTATTATTTTTGTTCATTGGAATCAATTTAATATTTCATTTTTAAATTTAATACCTCTTTACATATGATAATTTTATATGAAACATGATTTTTTTTCCGGGTGTGTGGGTATAGTTTTATATAGAATTTTTTGACTTCTTTGAAGAAAATTTGAAAAAATGGGTTATATATTTTTAAAACATTTAATATATTTTTTCTAATAATATAACAATATGATTTGATTATTATGATGAGTAAAAAAAGTAAATATTAGTAACAAAATTTTAGTTAACATAGACTTTTCTAGGTTTAAAATAATAATATAATGGATCTATATGACTTACCAACTCCAAAAATATCCTTTGGCTTATAATATTTAGACCATTTCACCACTAAGGGTCAATAATGTCTCATTTTTATTCATTTTCCATGATAAAAATGTTGTGATAATTGAATCATTTTAAATTTTAAATGTGTTTTATCTACCACACAAATAAAAACTCCACCCGTCTCTTCCCCTATTAACACTTCCAAATATATTTGTTTAAACCAATCCCTATAAAACTCACTCTTTAAATAACGTACCAAAATATTATATCCCGAGTTTTAATCATAAATTCAATGTTGGAACGATTTTGGGGAAACCCTAAAGGGTTTTTTAATGAAATGTTTTTTGTAATGACCCAAACTGTTAGCAATGATATTTCCCTTCCTGTAATTATTTCATAAAACACATTAAATGAATATATAACAAAATAAAAAAATTATTATCTTAAATGAATAAAAAGTAAATTATATTTAGAAAAATTTAAGATCCCATATCAATGGATGAGTAACCTGACCGTTGGAGTAGTAATATGTGTAGTAGGAATAAAATTGTCCCTTAGAATAATAAACATACTCATGAACATATAAATTAAATTTATTTATTTTATAAATGAATATATGATATATTTATATCATGGTAAATGTAAATTAATGTTTATAAATGACAAATTATGTGTTTGTATTTTTGAAAAATATAAATGTTTATTCAGTATTTTATAATTAATATAATGATTTCAAAGAAATTTTATTCTCATTAAATATATCCATAAATAAATATAAAGTCTTATTATAATCATAAATTAACTTTATGTCACCGTATTTATATTTTAAAAGGGCCAAACATCCATTATATTATTAACATTTTAGTTTTTCAAATAATTGATGACTTTCATAAAAAATTACGTTGATCATATATAGAATACAAATATCACAAAATGGATTCCATATTTGAATTCAACATATCGAAAAATGGTTGGGGTTAATTTGTGTTATTTTTCTAAAATAGTTGAATTTTTTGTGTAATGTGAAATATGGTAATTTATAGTATTTTCATATTTATGACTGTTTTATATATTACTGTTGTATGAAATATGTAATAACCTATTATATCAAAATATATCGAATTATTTAATGTATTTATACAAATTAATCAATGCTATTGTTATTCATGGTTCAAAATAATAAGATAATTAACAAAATAATAAAAAAAACAACCATATCCTCCCCAATAAATACCACCCATAACACCACTTTTCCTCAATCATTATAAGACATTTATATAATCTAAATTATTCTAATTCCTTTCAAAATCCACTTCCCCAAATCCATGACCTTCTACTATCCACAATATAGACAACCCAAGTTTCATTAGGAGGTTCTTAAGGAGAAGATATTCAAGAGACAAAATCTACATTCATTCTCTTATAATTTATTATTATTTTCTTATTCCCCCATTAAATAAGCTATGTAAATAGTAATGACGAATCAAGTATCATATATATACTATAATTTTATTATTTTATTTTAATATTCATCATCAAATATATTTTTATCTTCTTTTATTATATTAAATTAAAAAATCATCTATGATGTGTCAATTCACAACTTTTGTGAACAATGAGTGTTTTTTTGCATTACCTCCTTCAAGGTTTGTTATAAAAACATAGTTATGTTAAATTCATATTGTAATATTCTTAATATTATTTTTTTCTAATGTTCTGTAACTAATTAATATACCTTATATTTAACTAAAAAAATGTTTTCATGATGGGTGAAGAAAACTCCAAATTAAACTAAATATTTATCATGAAAGTTTTATCAAATGATTAATGCACATAAAATAAAAACTGATATATGAGACATTTTAAAATAATATGAGCACATTAATGAAAAATAATATCACTTCTATAAAATTATTCTCATTTTACAAGAACTTCAATAATTATATACAAGTAAACCGACCATGATACCAAGAAAACGAACACTCTTAAAATGATGAAATTTAATAATAAAGCCCATAAAAATTGACATAAATGAACCTAATAAAATTATAATAATAAAAATAAATGTATAAAATGTTCTTAGTTAATTAATTAATGAATCTTATTTGATTATCTAGGATATTATGTGTGGGTGCAGAATGATCTCGGGTATAAGGTAAGGGGATTCTTGAACCCAAGTCATATTCTTTGGGAGATTTATATTTCATTCCAAATTTCAGTGTTTTGATTATTTTAATATTCATAAAAACAAATTTCATTGTCCATAACATTTAATTTTGATGATATACCTATTTCCAAAATGATTTTATGAAAAATACAATACATTTCAAAAAGACATCTTCTTTCCAAAACAAATATTGATTCTACTTGTGTTATTTCTTATTCACTTAATAATGATGATTATTATACCAAATATTCTATTCTATCATTTACATTTAAGAATTACATGTTTATTAATTAAATTATGATTTATAAAATACTTATAAAACCCATTTCTTTATAATGTTCACTTCTATTCAATGATTGATATACATTCTATACGGCATGCATGATTATATAAATTATTTGATGTGATGTATGGGCCTAGAATTATATATCCCTCCAATGGATTTAGTAATGTGATATATCTGATTAGATGATAAGTATTATGTTTGAATGTGATGCTATCTTTTTTCAAAAAGTTTATGTTATGAATATGGACATCTCTTATTTGTAAACCTGATGCTGTTATTTCTCAAAACTATATATGGTATTTGACTACAAAGGAAATATTTTATTTTTATGAATTTAAAAATTTAATTCCTTTATTCAATTTTTCCCTTAGAATTTTGATAATGATATCACTCTTATGTTATGATAGTGATTTTTATGATCACTCATGTTATATTTCTTTGTTACACTTATTTATCCTCTTATATAGATTTTAGATCACACCTTTCTTTGATGTATGTCCTTAGGTTACTATATGTACTAAGAAGAATGTAATATTTAAAAGGATAAAGGGGAATATTTTAAAAATATGATTATGTTTTATTTTGAACAAATTATGTATGGAGCTGATTTTACTACGACACTAAACTTTTGTGTCACGGTTTTGTAACTCTATTATGTTTTGAGATGTTAAAATGATGTAATATATATATAATAAAGAGGATCGTCACTACCATTGTTATTGGATCATAGTTTAGTTAATTTGGGAATTAGGATCATTGATTGTTAGTCATAACCATTAAGAATATTACTACGTATATATAAACATCCGTGTAATTTTTTTTAAAAATATTCTAAACATAGGGACACAAAAAGATATAAATTTATAGTCAATTACATAAAAGAATAATTTTTTTATTCATGATTTGTTGAATTACATTTTTTATACCTTTTCAATATAAGAAAATGGTGGGAACCCGGAGAAACCTGGCTAACAACTTATGTGATAGACAATGGAGGGATTTCATAATTTATATATAAATTCCATGAGATATGGAGTTCAAAACATAATATTTATTATTATCCATCTTCATTAGGATATGAATAATAATATCAACTAGGTGGAACATTATCCTTTATCTAATAAGTATATTCATTCCCTTGATACCTTTATATGGAAACAAACATTGATAGCTATTGGATCTTACAATACACTTTTGATGTAGAAGTGGGTTAACTGATGTGAAATATGACTTCTGTTATTCATTTTTCATTTAACGACAATGTTACTATTTCCATTTATTATTTATATATAGAGTCTGGTCAAAAGTAGTAGTTTATAAAGAAAAAAAATGAAGAATGAAATTGATGATATATGGGGACGTTTTTTTGAAAATATTTATAAACAAGTATTTCCATTTAAATATTCAAACAAATAGAGAGAGGGAATTTAAAGGGATGATGAAAAAGACGGTGAATATATCATGGTTTATAAAAAAATCATTACCAGGATTTCAATATATGCATCAGGATTTTTATAAAAAATGATAGAAATATATATAGGTAGATTCTATAGTAGTTTAAAACCATAACATTGAATGGTTCTACCCATTTGAGAATTTGGGAGTTCTGAATGAGTGGTTAAATGTGCTCTGAAAGTGGATTGGAGTTTTTTTAATGGTCCAATGGTTAGGGAGAAAAGAACATAATAAAAGATATTTAATGTAGTGGGTAAAAGGATAAAGAAGGAAAGTCAATCTGACCACCCAGATGTCAAAATATTGAACGAAGCATCATCAAAACTACTTTAAAAAACATAGAAATTATTTAAGTGTGAGAGAGATGGACACCAAGACCATTATTGATAAAGGAACATTAAAAATATTTCCAATTTGATGGAGAAAATAATAGTTAAACTCAAGGATCATTTCCAAGACAATATATAGGAAGGTAACTATGAAATCCAATGAACTAAACCATGATTCTTTGATGGTAGTAAACATCAGCATCAATGAAATCCAAACGAGTAAGTGAAGTTTCTTTCATCACAACTGTTGAAGTGGGTGAATAAAACTAAGTCATAAATGTTACACATCACATTCACTCAATAATAGAATATTATTATTTTATTCCAGTTCTACATATTCATTTATATAATGAATAATTTCTATAAATAGTGAAACAAAGCATCAATGCATTTTGTAGAGATATTTGTAAAAAAACCTAGTGGTGCAATCATTGAAACCCACGTGTTGGACTCTTATCCAATTGATATATATGGGAATACTATTCATGTGAATATCATAGTACTTCTCTTGGTTGGATTTGATGATATAATGGTCATTGTATGATAACATAAAGTATTTCACACGTCAACTTTTTAGAGAAGGAAAATTCTTTTCATATTTTTAACAATTATTTAATCCTATAAAAATTTAAGGACGATCATGAATCTCCTTTAAAAAATCCCTTAACTATTCTGTTTTTATACCCTATGATGAATAATATATATTCCAAATGGTTGTATCAAATAAATTCATCAAAAAAGGGGATGCTCTTATTATAGGGAAATACAATGATGTATTTCATGATGAGTTCACTGGACATCCCTCATATCACTAGTAAGAGTTATCAATGAATCTCATACCAATTTCCTCACTAATCTAAAGATTCCCCTACAGTATGGCCTTAATGGAAATAGAAGGAAAAATAAGTAGGTATAAGAGAATTTGAAAAAAAATTCATAATCCGTAGTACATCACCATGGGGTGAACCAGTACTATTTTCATAGAAAGAGGTTGGATTAATGTGTTTTTATTGATTATATGGAGATCAATAGGATCACCATAAAGAAAAAATATACTCTTAAGGATTGTTGATTTTATTTTGATAAACTCTTTGGAGCCTAGTAATTAAAACAATTTAGTTCATCGGTCTGGATGTCATCAACTAATGGTGTTGAGGGAATATATTTAGAATAATTCATTCCATACAGGGTAATGGTACTATTTGTTACTAGTGATTACACGTGAACATACTAAATCCCAATAAATTTTCATGGATTTGATTAATAGAATATTTAAAAAATACCATTAAAAATTTGTCACAGTTTTAATCGTTGATGATCTCATATACTTTAATAGTATATAGAAACATGAAGAAAATATATGGATTATTCTTTCAATATTGTTGATGGAGAAATTTTTCACCATGTATTGTATGTGTGACTTTTAGATAAGGATGTTCACATTATTGTTGGAAATGATCACACGTGAGAGAATTTTTCTGGACCCTTCAAAAAAAAGGCAATTAATAAATAGACTAGGTAAATTAGGGTCATGGAAATCCATATTTTTCGTTGATTAGCATGGTACTACGAACATTTTTTTGAGAAATTTCTCACAATTTTGTTATCTCGATACTTATATTAAGAAGGAATGGTGTAATGTATGATTTGAAAGAAGAATCTGATTAAATCTTAGAGGTGCATAAGAAGTGGCTAATCATTTTACCAGTTCTCAAATTATTAATAAGTGGAAAATATTTTAGAATATAAAACTACGATTCAATGAATGGATTTTTTTACTCTTAAGGAATGGTAATTTGATAGCCTATTCTTCATGGAAGTTTAATATCCATGAGAAGAACTACCCAATACATGATCTAGAGTGTGAATCAATGAATGTTTCTTTGAAAATAAGTAGGCACTCCCTCTATGATGAGAAGTGTGAGATATTGTAAAATAAAATGTATGTAAAAATTAATTTGTCCTCATTCTAAAATGAAATAGTTTAATTCAATAAAAATGTATAATGAAATAATTGGTATTTATAGAAATTAAGGAATCTATACGAATATAATGCTATCATAATATATGAAAATTTATATAACATTCCGGCATCATTAAATTGAAAATGTAATATATTTATATCATGGAATATGTAAATTAAGGTTGTGAATGTGATAAATTAAGTGTTAGTAATTTTTGAAGCTAAATTTTTAGTTTTATTTTTATAATCAATTTATTGATTTAAAAGAATATTTATTTAAAAAAAATATATTAATAAACACATATTTTATTGTCTTGTGATTCTACTATAATTTAATGAGACTATAATTAATTTTTCAAGATGTTATAAAATTAGTTTTTGTTTTAGAAAATGTATTTTCCTTTCAAATTATGATTCCAATTAAAATTAAGTTTCTAATATTTAGAATATTATTTCAATAATAATTAGTTCATTTTTTAATTATATATGTCAAAGAAATGGTTGTGGAGATTTTTTGGGATTTCTCTAAAATTGTTGAATTTTTTTTGAATAGTGAAATTTGGTAATTTGTTTTATTTAACGAATACATGAATTTTTGTGTCACTAAAGATGTATTGATGATGTTTTCCCATTATTTTGAAATATTTTTAATTATTTTAATATATTTACTGATAATTCTAAAACTATTCATAGTCTTGGACAAAACAATAAACTAATGAATAAAATAATAAAAATATAATCATCTCCTCCATTATAAATACCACATCTTCCCCTAACAACTCCAAGAATTGTAACATGTCTAATTTCTTCCAACATATCTTCTATATCCTATTCCATACGTCCAAGACCTACTGGTCTCACTAAAACTCTTATACCATGTTCCTTAAAGAGTTCCTAAAATATAATAATTTAATAGGTAAAATCGTCTTTCATTTTTATTTATTTTACTTTTAATTCATTTTCATTCCTTACAATCTCTTCACCTCAAATCATTGAAGTGGAATGAAAGAATCCATAATCATATATATAATATAAATTTGTCAAACTATCCATCATCGTATGAAATAAAAAATGTTTATATGATTTCATTTAAAATTTGATATCATATTAAGACATTTTTTTCCAGTTCTAGTGTTTTCCTTCCATTTGATAGGAAAATCTATAGTGAACAAAGAATGGAAGAATTCAAAAGAACATAGCATAAATTATGGAAATAAAATAAATATTATTAATAAATAGTTGGAAAGTTGTTATAGTATGGTCATACAAGGTAGTATAAACCAGATCACAGTTCAATAATAAATTAATAACAATCTTTAAACCATAATAAATGAGGTTTTAAAATATTTGAAGTAAGACAAACGTGATGAAAGGGAATTTCCTCTTAAAATCCTCTTTTAAATTTTTATTTTTACAAAGTTACAAGAGAATGTTTTTTTTGATGAATGTGTTCACAGTTTATGATTTATTTATTCCTTGGAATTTTTTATCATGAATGGTGGGACCTATATCTCACTCATATTCATTAGAAATTTTTATATAGGAAGTTGAACATAATGGTTATTCTATGTGTAACTACAATGGTAACAGAACAATGTCGTAGTGACAGTTACATCATAAGGTATCCATGTGGGTTAAATTGTAAGGTAGTTATGAGGGTTAAAATCATATTATATCCCTAAGGGTTTCAATATTATGTATGTAATTCCCCATATAACATAAATATTTATTTATGTTATCTATGTTATATTGAAATATCATTTTTTCTCAAGGTATGTATATGATACATTATGGTTAAGAAGTATGTCTAATTTAAAATGTACTCATATATTTAGAAGTATTCATAGACTAATGGGGTTTTTTTAATTTTTTTATGTCCATTGCAGGTATTTTTTTTCTTATCAAATTTTTTAAACTCGTTTTTACAATTTTTTAAGGATGATTAAGAGAAAACAACCCATATAGAATGTTGTAAATATTTTTATTCAGAATTATTTTTTTAAAAACATTTTTATTAAAAAATAAATGGACACCAATTTTGTAGCATCAATTTTTTTGTTTTTGGGTTTTTATGTATGATTTATGACATAATTATGTAAAACTATAAGCCTAAAAGATCTTTGGGAATATAATAAGTGTATTTTAGATGAATTAACTAGATTTTTCATGGTTTAAGACATGGTCCTTATAATTATTATTATAGAAAAGTTTAGATGACTTAATGGGTTAAGATTATGTTAAAAGAATAAAACAAATTATTTATTCCACATGGTTTTGTTCAAAAGATATAGCATATAAATATTATGATGTTTCTTCATCTACAAAAATTTCTGTTTATAATGGTTTTCCATAGAAGAAATATGGAAGCTGATGTAAAAATTCACTAAGGGGATGATATTTTTCGGAATCTGAAACCTGAAATGGTGAGAATTAGATCAGAACAATTTGTGATAGTGATGGATTAGTTTACACATTCTATAAATATAGTTGATATATAGGAAAAAAATCAACCAATGGTACCAATGGTAGATGATTATAGTGGATCATTTTATCAGTAAACACCTAGTTTTATTCAGTGGATAATTGGACCATGTTTGGGAGGAAGGGTGGATTGAATCCCTTGAAATATTATTTGAGTTAATGGGGTATTCACATAATCAAATATTCAGTCCTGCTATTTACCTTTTTAAATGTGAATTCAAATAGTAGTTCTCAATGGTCAAGAATATCAGGGATAGTGAGGAGACCAATCCCACAGAATGTGATGAATTTAATATTTTTTTCCTTGAATAATATATCCTAAGGCGGTTTGACTATGGATAGAAAAAAAATTCCTTGAATTAAATCAAAAGGAAAAAGATTCAGTGGGTGTGTATGGAGAAAACATAACCTTATTTTCTAGGAGTTCATGAAATCATATTCTAGATCATGATAGTAAAATTAGTCATTTTCTTTGGACTAGAGCCGTGATACTGAAGGTTTTTGGCCTCCAATTATTTCGAAAGTTATGAAAACGTTTTTGATGTGATGAGAGGGTATAAATAAAGTTTTCTGAAGATCATGTGTACTTTTACAAAACTCATAATAGGAGGTCTATATGGAATGAAATGGTTAATATAAAATCAATGTAATTTAATGTTAAGAGTATTCATTTTCAGTAATGTTAGAAGTGTGGTAAAAAAGAATCATGGGGAATTCATTAACTAATATGGGAAGTGTTTCAAATGTGGTATGTTTGGACCTATATCTTGAGATTGTAATGAAAAAAATATTAGTGATGGTATGATTAAATATAATAAATAAACTCTAATGTTTTTCAATAGTGGGGAGATGGTTCATTATGAAAATACCTTCCCAAATAAAGATCATAATGAGGGGAAGAATCCATATACTTTGAATAATGGTTGACTAAAATCCTTTGTGGCTACTTCATAAGATTTAGGTCCATATACTGAAGTGGTATCAGGAACATTGTTTTTAATAATATTTATCTAATTTATTGCTTGATAAATGGTCTACAAATTCCTTTATTTCTGAATAATTTTATGGTAAATTGAATTTTTTACCCCCATGATATGCAATCAGAACTTATTGTATAAACACTAGGGAAAAATGTTTCGGGTAATAGAATTCTTAGAATATCTTATTGTTTTTATGGATGTAAATTACTAAAAACCATGTTGTTTTAAACCTATTATAGTTTGATGTAACATTGTGTATGGATTAGATATTATTTTATGATGCTATGATTGAATTTATAGCCAAAGAATATGTTTTAAAAGATACTATTTTTTTATAAAATAATCATCCTATATAGTAGATAACATATGTGGAAGCTAAGAGACTTCTAAAATAGGGAAATAAACGTAATACTTTAGATATTGTTGAAAACAATAGAAACATTCAGATTATTGATGTCCTTGTTGTAAACAAATACCAATATTTTTTATTGACGAGTTTCGTTGTGCAATAAAATATTAGGATGTCTAAATTACAATTGAATTAGTTCCCGATGTTTATAACATTTATAACCCCACTTATTGAATTGCTAAATTAGAACTTCATAAATTGAAAAATAATTTTTAGGATTTTCTTAATAGAGGTTTCATACTTCATATCAATTGACTATGTGGTGAAATTATTTTTTTTGTTAAAAAGAATGATGGTTCCATGAGTATTTTCATAGATTATAGTGCTTTGAAAAACATTACTATTAGCAATAAGTATTTAATGCCTCATATCGCTGACTTTTTTGATCAGTCCCTACGAGCTCATTATTTTACCAAAATTTATACAAGATCAAAGTAGAATCTACTTAATAAGATGGAGGATGACATTCCAAAAACATAATTTCGTACTAAGTATGTGAATTATGAGTTTTTTGTTGTTCCATTCCATTTGAAAAATTCCCCTTCTATATTTATGGATCATTTGAATAGAATTTCCCATGATTACATGGATATGTTTTTATTGTTTTTATTGAATATATTTTTCTTTATTCTATAGGTTATGAGGATATTAAAATAAAATTGAGGTTTGTTTTCCATACACATAATGAAATAACTTGGATAGAATATAGTGATGTTTGTTTTATGGAATATAAAATAATATTTTTGAATGCTTTAGTAATCCCTTCCTTATAAGAATAGTGATTTTTCTTATATATTAATGCTTCATTGAATGGACTTAGTTGTGTTCTGATTTAGAATAATCATGAAATTTCTTATTCCTCTGGAAAACTGAATCCTCATGAGTTTTATCATCCCATACAAGATATGAAATTATCATCCATGTATTTGAATTTTAAAATATGGTAGAAGAAATAATATATAATTAAATTTGACATATATACTAACTATAAATGTTTTAGGTATATATTTACTCTGATGGAACTGAACAAGAGGCAGAGAAGTTGGAAGGAACTGATAAAGGATTATTATTACATGATCAATTACCCTCCTATAAAATGATCAGAAAGTGGTGAGTGCCTTGAGTAGAAAACATAATGCTACATTAACCAATTTATACTTGGAACATGACCCCTAGGTTTATGGTTTGATGAATTTTGGCTTGTAATCTTTTGGTGTAGGAAATTCCTCTATTTTTTTTCAAGTGTTAGTGCAGTCATATCTCTTTGAAAGAATTACAAAAGTGCATAAGCGAGACCACGAGTTATAGAAAAAGGGTATAATTTGTTAATGAATGTTTATTTCTAGAATTTAATAATGATAATTATTATTTCTTCATATTTTGAACGATATTATATATGCCTTATGATTTCCAACTGAGGAAATAATTATTATGCAACACTTATAATTATCTGTTTTTAGTACACCATTTCAGTACTAAGTTGTACATAGACAATTAGGAGAATTACTCGTGGGATGGAATGAAACAATATATTTTCAATTTTAAAATTAAATGTTTGAATTTCTAAAAGTTTAAATAATAATGAAAACTACCAAAATATATGCTTCATACTTCAATAGTGCCCAAGTGGAAATGGGAGAATATATCCACGGACTTCATCATGGGACTACCAATGACATCTCAGGCTAATAATGTAATTTGGGTTATTATTGTTCAGATAAATAAATCTTCAAATTTACATCCTATTCAAGAAAACATTCCCATAGATTATCTTTTTCGATTGTACCTTCATGTGATTTTACAGTTATATGGAGTTCCTCCCTACATTGTATATGATAGTGATCCCAGATTCACTTAAAACTTTTGAAAGTTCTTCATAACTCATTCGGGAACTGAATTAAATTTCATCACTTCATTTCATTGTCAATACGTTAGATATTCATTTTCATCTATTAATATAATAGAGGATATTCTTCAATATTTCTCAATGGTCTAAAAGGGAAGTTGGTATCGATATATTTCATTACTAGAGTTTTCTTATAATAATATTTTTCATTCCAATAAATAGATGATACCTTTTGAAGCATAATATAGAAATATTTTTTGAATTCCATCATATTGGGATGATGTCGAATAAAGGATATTGATGGGACTCGAAATAGTAGATAATATGGATGAGAATGTAATGATGATTTCGCAAGACATGTGGAAAGATCAGAGCACGAAGAAATGTAACACGAATAAAATGAGGAAAGACCTTTCCTTCAAGGTAAGAGATAATTTTTCCTTAAAATATCTCCTGGGAAAACTATAATTCATTCTAGTATGAAATGAAAGCTACGTCCATAGTTTATTAGACCTTTTGAAATCATAGAGATAGTTGGATCAGTTACCTACCATGAAGATATGCTAATGAGTTCAACCCATGTACACATTTTATTTTCATGTATCAATGTTGAGAAATTATGTTCCATATTTATCTCACTTTTTGATACCATCATCAGTAACCTATAATAGAACCTCTACTATGATGATAAATCTATTCAAATTCTTGATTGTAGAGAGAGTGTATTTAGAAATAAGGTAATTCCCCATGATAAGGTTTTATGCGGAAACCAGACAGTTGTGGAATAATCATGAGAATCTGAAACTAATATGAGGGAAAGATATCACCAATTGTTTAATAATTTAATTAACATTTTTAGGATTTAATTTATAGAAATTTGTGAATGGGACAACCTATGTACTTAAAAAATAATTTGTTTTCATTTGGAAATTAAATATAAAAATTCATTACAAATGTATAATGAAATAAGTGGTATTTATAAAAAATGAAAGAATCTATACAAATAGAATTGTAACCCCACAACTGAATTTACAAATAAAATTCCTGTTTATTAAAAATAAATATATGATATATTTAGTTCATTAAATAAGTAAATAAATGTTTTGAAAGTGATAAATTAAATGTTGTTATTTTTGGGAAACATAATTCATTTCTTCGAATTTAAAAAATAATTTAATGATTTAAAAAATATTTTTTCAATAATCTATATTTATAAATTAATATTTTATTTTCTTATGACTATAAGATAATTTAATGAGACTGTAATTAAGTTTTCAAAGTGATATAAATTCATTTATTGTTTTGAAGTGAGTATTTTTCAAATAAATTAAGACTTTAAATAAAAAAATAAATTTCTCATATTTATAAAATTAACTTAAAAAAATGGAATTTATTTTTTAAATTGTAAACATTGAAATTTTTTTTGATGAGTATTTGGTATTTTTCTAAAATAGTCGAACTTTTTGTGAATAGGGAAATGTGGTAATTTAGAGTATTTAACAAGTACACGAATAATAGAGTTATTGAAGATGTAGGGGTAATGTAAGCCCATAGTCTTGAAATATCTAAATTTATTTTAAAATATGTATTGATAATTCTCAATATTTTCATATTTTTGTTCCAAATAATAAAATAATTAATAAAATAATCAAAAAATAATCATCTCCTCTATTATAAATATCACCACTCACCACCTCTTATCCTCACACCTCAAAGCCTTTTATCCCGTCTACATTCCACTTAATTCCATTCACAAGAATCTTCCTCAATATAAAGACCTATTGTTCTCACCAAAACTCCAAACCCAAGTGTCTTATGGTGGTTCTTAAAGAAAATAATTTAAGAGGTAAATCCTCATTAAATTATTTATTTTCTTTTTAATTTCAATTATATTATTATTCTATCATCACCTACCCTTATCCATGTTGCATTAAAACAATTATATCTTATATATAATAAAATTGTATCATGTTAATGTAAAAAAATCATCATCTAACTTCTTCTCACCTCCCTTTTATTCTAAAAATGAAAACATCATCTGTGATGTGTAGATTTACCACAATCACGATTGATACACTTTTATTTTCCCATAACACCTTCAAGGATGGTCATAAAACAATTATTATGGATAAATGATATTTTATTACACATATAATAAGTTATATAATTTTTAGGAGTGAATATTTAAAAACAAATTTTAATAAAATTCTATATGTTATTCATGATTGTAAAAAATAGGTAAAATAATTTAAATCATTTTCATGACTATGTTTTATAATGAAACATCCACATATCAGAAAAAATGGATATATGTTATCATTTAAAATTACGGAAACATATTAATACCATATATTTCCACTTTTTTTGTTTTTCTTTCATTCTAACAAAAAATAAAAAATGGAACAAGCATGGAAACCATGAAAATAATGCATTTAAAATGTCAGAAATAACAAAAATTAATTAATAAATAAGACTAATTATGATATAATATTGTCTTATAAAGTAGTATAATCATTATTTAATTTAATCAATAAAATAATAACAGTTATAAAACATTTTATAATAGGTCTAAACGTGTTTTACGTAAAAAGAACCCAATGAAATAGAATTTTCATTAAAAATATGATTTTAAATTTCTTATTTTATAAAACTAAAACGGAATGTTTTTATGATTCATGTATTCTTGTTTTATTATGTCCTTTTTTCTTGGGAATTTGTTATTGTTATGGGTGGTTTGTATATCTTCCAACAATGCATTGGTTATATTAGTTTAGGAAGTAGACTGTAATGGTTATTATAAGTGTAACTTCAATGTATAGACTATATGGTAACATCATGGGTTACATCATAAGATATAAATTACAGTTTAATTGTAAGGTATCCATGAGGGTTTTAAATGATATTCTAGATATGCGGGTTAAATTAATTGTAAATAATTTACCATGTTCCATAGATTTTTAAATATTTGTTTTTATATTTTATGTCAATATCATGTCTTCAAAATATATATTATTCATTATGGGTGATAAATATTCCCTTTTCAAAATGTTTTAATATTTTTATAATAATTCATTTTATAAATATTTCATTCATTATTTTTATGTATCTTACTAATCTTTTTTTTCTCATAAAATTTCTTAAAATGTTTTCATAGGTTTTTATTGATGGAAAAAAGAAAATAAGAAAAGATGAATATTGGGATGATTTTTTTGATAAGGATTCGACTTATATTAAAATAATCATTAGGAAAAAAGATATCATTTTAGTAGTATCCATATTGTATGCTTTTGGGTTTTCATGTATTAGATATATCATAATTCATTAAACATATAAGAAGAAATGATCTTTGGGAATGTAATAAGTGTATTCTAGTTGAATTAACTAGATAAAGTTATGATTATGAACTGGTACATATATATATATTCTAATAATAAGAGTCTAAAGTATATATTCACACAAAAGGATATCAACATGCATCAAAGGAGATGGTTATAGCTAATTATGATCTATGATTTTTTGATTAAATACCATATAAGAAATCTAAACAAGGTAGTTGATGGACTTGGAAAAGAATAAACTACTACTCTATCCATGTTGTGTATTGATAAAGACCCAATATTCATTGATATATAATGGATGGTTTTAGGATCATAACATGAAGGAATTTATCCTACCTTTCAAAAATAATTTCCCAAACATCATTCCAATATAAAAGTAAGGAGGTAAAAAGGGAATATCTAATGCAACAAAATAAATTGAGAGTAGTAAAAGAAGGGAAGATATTAGAGAATCATATAGATTTTTATGGTGGGATTAAATTTTCCACAAATATGTTTGTGTATTTATCACTTGAGATAAAGAAGGAGGTGTTGGATAATTCACATAACCCATCATTCTCTTTACTTATTATAAGTACCAAGATTTATCATGATCTTCGAGAACACTTCCTCTAGAATAATATGATGAAATATTGTGATAGAGTATATCTTAAGGTGTTTTTATGTCTAAAAGATAAGGAATAACAAAAATTACTAAAGGGATGATGAAAACGTTTCATATAAGTGTTTAGAAATGGGAGAATGTCACTGTGGACTTTGTCACTATTCTCTTTGAAAATCCAATATAATCAATGGGATATGGGTATTTTTGGATCAAATAACCATGAAAGCATTATTTATTTCCATTCAAGAAGGTTTCACTATTGAAGCACATTTCAAGACATATGTGAATGAAGTGGTGATAATACATGAGGTTTCATAATCGATTGTCACTGATCATGTTCCACATTTCACATCTATATTTTGGATATATCTTCTATAATCATTGAGTACTAAAATAAATTTCACCATGGCCTATCACCCAAAAATTAATGTCCAATATTAAATAAATATGCATAGACACTAGGATATTCTAAGATAATATTAAATGTAATTAACGGTATAATAGGATTTGAATAGACAATTGGTTGATTTATCATAAAAAACTTCTTCTGTAGAATTCAGATGGCTCTAGATGAAGCTCTATATTGGAAGTGATGTAGATCTCCATATTTTTTGGATGAATTTGTAAAAAAATCTACATGGGCCAAATATTGTGGAATAAATGACTAAAAAGGTTTAATATATACAAAAACGATAAATGATTCTTATATTCATCATAAGATCTATCCTGAAAACCTTTGAAGAGATTTGTAGTTTCATGTTTGAAATAATTATTTCGTTAGAATATCACCATTCAAGAGATTCCCGAGGTTTATAATAAAATGGAAGCATAACCTAATGTACATTGGACCCTTAATGATCCTTAATCTCAGAGGAGAAATTTTCTATCATCTTGAACTTCCACAAACCATGTATCATTTACAAGAGGGATTCCATGTATCCCTCATGTGGATGTACATACCAGATCAATCACATGTACTAATGTCATTGGTTGTACATCTGAAATATGATTTTTCATTGAGGGGAATCCAATAATTATTTTGTCCTAGAAAGATAAGGTTCTGTGAAATAATCACACCCACCTGGCCAAGTTACCATGGAGGAACCATAAGCCCGAAGAGGTGGAATGAAAACTGAAGGAAGAGCTGATGGATAAGTACAATCACCTATCTTCTCCTTAGTATATAAAATGAAATTTTGATAATGAAATTTTAGAAGGGGGAATCATGTGATGACCCAAACAATTTTCAATGAAATTTTCCTTCTAATACATAAGTTATAAATCACATTGATCAAATAAAGAACCCAGTAAAACAATATTATCATAAATGAGGAAAACACATAAGTGATATTTATAGAAATTATGGACACTATAATGATGAACTAGTAACCTAGCTATTAGAATAGTAATATGACAATTAGGAATAGTAATCTGGTAAATAGAATAATAACCACTCTTATGAAAATATGAATTAAATTTGAGTACATATTGAATGAAAATATTATATATTTATTTTTTAATATGTAAAAAATATTTTTAATCCTTTAAATTAATAGTTGGAATTTTAATAAAATATAATTTTTATTCAAAATATTATAATTAATATAATGATTTAAATTTAAATTTACTTTTCGAAAATAGATTCAAAAATTAATATGTTTTATTATAGTTATAATATAATTTTATAAGACCATAATTAATTTTTCAAAGTGTCAAAAAATTGATTATTATATTAAAATATTAATTATTCTAATATGTGATGATTTTAGTTAAACATTAAATTTCTCATATTTTGAAATATTATTTTCATAAAATGGTTCCCATTTTTAAAATTTATGTTTCAAAAAATGGTTTGGGTGAATTTATTGGATTTTTTCTATCATAGTTTAATTTTTTGTGATTACTAAAATATGGTAATTTACATTATTTAACATCGTATGATTTTTTTAGACATGGATGTTGTATGTTTGATGTAATAATACATTGGTTAAAACCATATTTATCAATTTATGTATTTATCTATATGAATTAAAACTATTTGAAGTCTTGGGTGACAATAATAAAGTAGTAATTAAATAATAATAAAAACACCCCTATCCAGCACTATAAATACCATCCCTCAACACCTCTTATAATGATACATTCTACGACTTATAGATTGAATAAATTCTGACCAATTCTCTTCCTAAGCCAATTCCCAATGTTTGCGATATTATGGTTTCAAAAGAATGACAAAATTCATGTTCTGTAAGGTGTTTCTCAATGCGATGTGATTTAAGAGTTAAAATCTCCAATCTTTCTCTTTTAAAATCTATTATTTTATTATCCTCCCATTATATACAATATACAAAGAGTTATGATGTTCAAATTATTATATATATATGGAAAAATTATTTTTTTAATGTAATATCCAACATTAAATATATTCTCATTTCCTTTTATTATTAAAAATCAACACATTGTTCGTGATATGTTGATTCATCACCTTCGTGGATGACGAGTTTTAATTTTCCAACACCACATTCTAGGCTAATCGTTAAACCATTATCTTGGTTAAATAGAATTATTATATGAATATTATTTCTTATTAAGGTTTTGCAACTAATTTATAAACATAATAATTGTAACACCTTGAGATTTTTTGAGTTATTTTTTTGTAATTCATTTATCCTTTGCGATATATTTTATTTCACATAATAAAGAAACTAATTAATTTTACATTAGATAATATATTTGGCATGCATTATATGAAGGCCTAGTTAATCATGAACTAAACAAAAAAATAATTCTAACTTTCTCCACACTGGAAACTGAGGTTTGCTTCCACTACATGTAATAATGACTTCCCTCAATAGCTTGAGTAACACGCGTGGCCGAGTTTTAGATAACAATAATATATTATTACACCATTATTATTTAATATAATAATATAAAACTAAGAAGTATATTTATTATTTATTAATAGTATTATCTATTTTATTAAAATATATGTTTTACAAAAATATAATATGAATCCATAGGTTATCAATTAATTAGAAATGAATATCAAAACCAATTGAATATAGTTGGAAATAATAATATTTTTGGTGTCAAAAAGTTTTTTTCACTAGTAAATTAAATTAATTACAATTATTGAGTAATATTACTGTAATATATATGTTATATAGTCAACCAAATATCTTTGGTACTCATCCAATATATAGGATATACATAAGATAAGAACAAACTGAATTTTATGAAAAATTTTAAATTGTTTTTATAGTAGTTTTAACGCATTTTAATGTTGAAAACCGTTTGAATCTAATTTTGAAAAATTTTATGGAACAAATATGTCAAAAGAAAACATTATATTTGGAATAAAAATATATAAATTATATTAGGATATTTTTTTGAATTTTTTATTAAGATTTCAATTTTTCAATGAAAAGTCAAAAATACTGGATTTTAATTCAAATCCGATTTTTCATCTAATTTATTTATAAGGTCAATTTATATTTAATTTTTTTAAGAGATTAATATTATAAATATTTTTTTAAAAATATATTTTAGGGCATTGGAAAAATTTTCACATTAAAAATGGTTATAAAATGTTTGCAAACTTTTATTTATTTTTTACTTTAAAAACATCCAATGTCGTCCCATCAGGGGGATTAATATTATATTAATTTATTCCACTCTTGAGATTTGAATTTTTAAAAATTGAATTCATCTTTGGAATCATAATAACTTATATTTTATAATCATTCCTAATT
The DNA here is from genome assembly GCA_963277665.1 of Viscum album. NCBI lineage: Eukaryota > Viridiplantae > Streptophyta > Magnoliopsida > Santalales > Viscaceae > Viscum > Viscum album. The sequence goes on along the minus strand of OY728131.1, from coordinate 224,134,626 downwards.
ATTTTTTACCAAAATTAGTAGTGAAACTAATTAAAATTAATTAAAAATATTAAGTTAAAATAAAGATTAACTATGGAATAAACATTAAATTTAAAACCCAAATGACCATGAAACTTTTAAAATATCAATTTTATAAAAATTATTCATCTATTAACCTTCCATTATTTTTTTCTTTTTTTGTATGATTTTTTTGGTAACAAGTTTTTTTACACAGAACATGTTTTAAAAAATTTCATGTGTGTCCTTTCACTTCCCTATAAAAGGAGACCAACTCTCCCTCTGCTTCACACCTCTGAGACCACATAGGATTAGACATGGTATATCTAGTGAATTCCCAAAATCCCTCCCTTCCTCTTTTAATCCTCCCATTTTTCATAAAACCTTCCCTGGATGCCTTTGAGAAAAACCAAAATGAGTTACCTGATTAATTGGCAACGCATTATCTCAAGCTCCTTTATTTTATTTCCCTTCTCCACCACATTCACAATCATTACCAAATGATTTTATTAAAAATATATCATAAATAAAATATTTTGTTTTGTTATATTGGTTAGACCAAAACATACACACACCTCGGTCTAATTGGTTAAAAACATATTGTTTATGTGTACGGTGAATTTCCACCTCACAAAATTATCCCTGTTAAATTTTATTTACCACATATCATGGTAGAAATTATGATGGAATATATGTTTATATATATATATTAAATATTATAAATATTATATATTTAATAATTTTTTCATATTAAAACACATATCTTCTTACATTCCATTTGGTGTAAATAATATAATTTCTTTTGAGGAAGTGTGGACTACGTCCCCTTCAAAGCGAAGTAACTTGTTCACACACTACATTGTATGTGTTGAGGATGTGTTTAGCGAACATATATTATATATATAACATTATAATTATAATATCACATTATAATATATATATATATATATACATCATTTTCTTCTTTTCATTCAATAAGATAATAAAAAGGTAAACAACATTGATGCGTACACACTACTTACAGTATACATGAATGGTGTATTCCATTTCATAGTAATATATTATATTGATTAATATAATAAAAATATACTAGATATAAAATGTTATTTACATCATGTTTTAAATTATAGAATCATGATATATGTATTATGACCAATTATATACGAAATTAAGACACATGCGAAGAATAATGAAAATATTATATGAAGTAAAACCTTAAAATAAGATGGTTAACAAGAGGGTAATATAAGGTAAAAATAAAAAAATATAATGTATTAGATATATTATTATGTTTGTTTATAAAATATATAATAAATTTTATAATTATTATATAGGTGGGTTGGATGAGCATTACGAGAGTCAAGACACGAGGTAAGGGGATTTCATCTCACTTTATATGTTCGTAAGATACATTCTATGTTCTGCACTCATTCCTTTTGGGTGGCGTATGTACTTACCATTATTGTGTAATATGTATATTATACATTAATTTATGGGTATTAACATATACATTATAGGGTCTTTATTTTAGGGATATTATGCATCAAAGGTTACAAAATCAGTGAAATAGTTTTGTCTCAAATTTCTTTCTTTCAGACTCATGTTTTGTTATGCACTAAAATTCTCAATCAAAGTGTATATACAAATATTTTACATGTTATATATTTAATTTAATTATTATCATGATATTTTCATTGAGACAGTCTCATCACCTCTCAATATTCTTTACATTTATGCTTCCTTTGTTGAAATATTGTGATTCGTCAGTCAACAAAATTCCAGAATTTTATTATTCTCTAATTTTTAATGATTTATTCATATATTGATACAATTTATTCCACTCTTTGTTATATAAGATATTTAAATTTTTTATGAAATCCATACATTACCCTCTCTTCTTTTGGAAATATACGTTTCATAAAAATAATGTTCTCTAAAAATGGATTCCATGAATATTCTACCATTATAATATGATATTTTTAACGTTTCTATTTTTTAACAATCTATTCGAAGTAATGTTCTTTTCCCTTTTGGAACATCTCATTTTTCTAACCTTTTTACCGTGAAAAATGATTATTCATTTTATCTCCTATAACATGTATGTATTTAACCATCATCATTTCATTGAAGGTTCTATTGTAATATTAAAAGTATGATTTTTAAGAAAATGTTTTGTAGTGTCATTTTCAGGGTAAATAATTTTCAAATTTCATTGAAACTAATTTTATAATATTTCAAGGAAAATTGTTTTCTAACAATATGATGGCATTATTTAAAACTTTTCAAAGTATTTTAAAACAAATTGTTTTAAAAACAATTTCATGCATTAATCTAATTTCATGTATAAAGGATTTGAAAAAATTTACTTAATTTTATTATATGGTTAGAAAATATAAATAAAATTGTTTTTAAAATGTTTCGAATCATATTTCATATTATTTCATGGTTCAAAAATGATTTCAATCATTATTTAAAGGTTTACAATGTATTTTATTTACAAATATTACTTTAAAATGGTTTAATTTATTTAAAATCATTTTTAAAATAATAAATGATATTTCCTCAAGAAATGTTTTTGAAATATATTAAAAAATTATTTTCCATATAAGATAAAATCTTTTTATGTTACTCATTTCCATCTTGGAAGTAATCTAAATGTTCTATTCAAATTCATTATATGAATGGGATATGATTAATGTCAAGGTCATTATAATACCCATTTCTCTTTCATGGGTTATATGTTTAAGAAATCCTTTACTCCTTTATGGGTTATTATTTTGATTAAATGATTATAAAACATATATTTTTCACTAGTTATGTTATGATTACATGATTATAAAACTAATTTAATTTCCTGGGATACGATTTGATTATTTATGATATTTTGGAAAATGTATTTAGGATTTTAATATGAGACAGGTGGGATCTATATTCCCCTTTAATGGATTCAGTAATGATTGATATCTCAATACATAGAATAAGATGGTTTTTGAAATGATACTTAAGTACTATGATGGAAATGAGAGTGAACCATGACTACCAAGATGGTATGATGAGTGAAATCATGCTACTAATATGTCCATGAGAGTGATCCATGACTACCAAGACGATATGGTTTGTGATCCCACACTATCATGATGTCCTTGTCAGTGATTTGTTCTCTACTATATAAATCATATGATATTCTTATGTGTCTTCAACAATATCATTTTTTATTCCTATATTGTGGTCTCATGACTTATGTTCTTAATTCTATTATGATCAATGTCTTATGAATTTCTAATTTTTTTTATGATATTAATTATATAGGGTATGATCATTAAGTTTGATGCTCATGTACCATAAACATTGTTCATTTTACGCTAATATATTTACTTTATTTACCCTTACTGAGCATCCGAGATCACCCCTTCTTATACTTCCTTTCCCTAGGATATCAAGAAGTGTTTTAGGAAGAAGTAAGAAAGTTAGATATATATATTATATATGTTTAAGATAATTCACCATGATATATTATTTTCTTTCCATTTTCCAAAGACACTAAACTATTATAGTCCTTGTGAATGTATTATTGTATTGTACTGAATATTCATCTAAAATGGTGTAATATCCACGTATTTTAAGTTGCGTTTTCTATTGATGGTATCCATGGAATGGTTTAATAGTCCTTTTGAAACCATGATGATAATATTTTGTGTGATCCATAGGTATATTTCTAGGTATATATACGGTTTTATCTCTAAGGATAACTATAAGTACGAGTCAAAAAATAGGAAAATGTTCCTGAATTTTGCTAAAGGATATATTGAGTGGTTTTCTAGAAAAACATCCTTCATTGGATACTACAAGTGGATGTGTCTATGGAATATATATACCAAGGGGTAAGAGATCTGACAAGATGTGTAGTGACACAAACATTTATCAATGGAATTCATCCCTTCTAATATTATTGTAACATAGTATAAATCATACAAAATGACTTAGATACCAAAATAAAGATATTATAATAGAACAATTAATGAAATAAATAGTATTTTTAGATGTTAAGGAACCAATAATGATAATATAGTAACTTGACATTTGGAATAGTAATATGAACCATAAAAATATTAAGCCTACCAAATGAATAGTAACCACACCAATGATATTATAAGATAAATTTGAGCATCTTATAAGTGAAAATACGATATAACTATATCATAGTATAACAAAGTAAATATTTGAAAATATTTTAATTAAGTGTTGGTAATTTTATATGTCATAAATAATAAATTACAATTTTATGATTAATTTAATAATTTAGAGGAAATTTTTTATTAAATAAATTCATTGATAAATTTATATTTTGATGTCATATGGTTTTACGAATGTTTTATGATACCTTAGGTAATTTTTTAAATTCATCGAATATAAGATATAGTTTTTAAAATCTATATTTTCCATGTAAATGATTTTTTAATTAAAAATTAAATAAATCATATATATAAAATTATTTTCATCAAATGGATTTATTTTTTGAATTCTACATGTCAAAAAATTGTTAGCATATGTTTTTTGATTTTTCTATTATACATGATTTTTTGGTTAATATTAAAATACAATAATTTTGGATAAATGCTAAATACATGATTTTTTTTCATTGCTGATGTATGGCTGATGTGTGAACATTAATATCATAAAATCATTCATTAGTTTTATATATTTAGAAATAATTCTCAAACTATTCAAGGTCCTGGTCCAAAATAAAACATTAAGGATTATAATATTAAGAAAACACCACTTTGTCAATCTATAAATACCTCCCCTATAAGGAACCAACATTAAAAAATTTCATAATCTTGAATTAAATGGATAATTCACATTGAGGATTTTTCCAGATTTAGAGTTTTTAGAGAATTAGGCCACAACTATTACATTACATCTCATAAATTATAAAGTATACACTTCTACTTAGTCTCCATTTTTTCATAAAATTAAAACTCTTGAAAAAAAGTGTCATTTCTAGTTCCATGTTTTAGACACCATGACTTTTCCTTGACACCATCCTTAACCCTATTCATTTTTATGTCCAGTGAAAAACATTTCAAAACATGGGATGAGCATAAAAATCTTAGCAAGGGTTATAAAACCAAGAAGGAAAAAATTAGTTCATCAATACATACATAACATAAGATCATTAACATACCACATGAAATAATTGGATTTATGAATAACTCATAGTAATCAAAAATCACAAAGGTATCTTGTGGCATCCGTAACATACTTACGTTGTAGCTTTCACAGCTACGTAGGAAGATATATTTAGAATACCCATCATAGTACATTACCTAAATCTCTTAGGAGAAATATTCACATATATCGTGGTCAAGTTACCCAATGATTTAGAGAGATATATCCGGCTCACCCACCCTAGGTTTATCATGAAACCACCCATATATGTAAACAATGACAAAGAACCATAACATATTCACAACACATAAAGCAAACTTAAAGGAAAGATAACATTTACACATCTCAATCACTATATATCATTTAAATATATTAAAATAAAAAATACCATTATCAAAACCATTTTCAATAAAATAAATACGTAAAAGAGTATATGGTATTGATTTTCCACGAAAAAAAATTACGAATTATTAAGGAAGCCATAGATCTAATAATACTCACAACAGCGGAAAAGGACGTTGTCACCTCTTACATTAAAAGAAACATTATTTTTTTGTAGTTTAGTAAAATTCATTGTAGAAAAAATAATTCCTTTTAATTAAATTTAAAGGTTTTTATACACCATATAAAATACTTTAATGTATAAAACAAAATATGCCTCAATGAAAAGAGATTGATATGAAGTGCCTTACCTTGTTTCTGACTTCACTCGATCGTTTTATAATCCTCTAAATAATAAACTAAAGTTAATTTACATGTGTTTAAGAACATTTTTCTTGTTTATTATTTCTTTTATATTAATTATTACATTTATTTAACAATTATATAATTATTTGAGTTCACATCAGACATTTTTTCGATGTTTGGAACTTGAGTTAAAAATGAACTTCTTATAATTACAAGTTGATCATTTGGTCAAAGGCCCACTATATCCAAAATTATATTTATGATTAAGATATCTTATATATCATATATTACCAGTATATATATGTATTTATAGTTGTACATAACATTTAGAGGTAAGAAATGAGATGCAACGTTCATGGAGACGGTGAGCCGTACGTACGGATGAACAGTACTTTCATTTCTATTTCATATTTAGTGGAATAAAAACATAATGATAAATAAGTATACTATAATTCCAGTATAAAATCATATATAATTTCATTAACTATATCCTTTATACATTCCACGTATGGCATGAACGAGCTATATCACATTGAGGGGGCGGTAGTCCGCACTTCCTCAAATGAGATTATCGTATTTACACACTATTAAAACCATAAAGGTATTTGATAAATGAAAAATAAAGAAGCATATAGAAAATATTAACATAATATATATCACATATAAATAATTTTCCATCATAATTTCCACCATAAGAGGTAGTAGGAGAAGATTGAGCAATCATCGTTTCGTGAGGCAATAGTACGCCGTCCATAGAAACAGTATGTTCATTGCCCATTTAACGGAGGTGTGTGTAAGTTTAGTTCTAATACTTCTCAGAAAAACAAACTAGTATATTTAGTATACTGGTGTTGTTATAAAAAATTAATAAAAAGTGTTTCAGATTTTGAGAAGTAAAATGAAATAAAATAACTTAAGAGAAGACATTACCTTTAAATCGGGTAACTCCCTTTGGATTGAACCAAAAAGGATTTCTTGATGTGTGTTATACCTAATTTAAGGATTCTAGGTTAAATAGAGGGATCTTGAGAGCTTATTTGGACAGAAGTTTGATAAGCCAATGGGAATTATAGGTCTAAGTAATGGGTTAGAGGTGAGGGATTTTTATAAGGGGGAGGAGGGGCTCTTTAAGAATGTTTGAAAATATTATTTTATTATATAATGATTTTCAATTTCTAAAGGTCCAAAACATATTAAAGTAAAATATAATATGAAACATCTTCGAAATAATATCATAAAATCATTATAGGATAGGTTTTGGATATTTTTTTTGACTTTTTATAATCTTATTTATTTAAATCATTCAATAATGAGGTAAAAAATGCTTCATTATTGTGTCCAAAATAATTTTATTTTTTGATATCAAAAAATTAAAAAAAATACAATGATGTTGAAAATAGTTTTATCTTAAATTGAATATAGGTATTTAAATATATAATTTATATAGACCCACATTATTTTTTTAGAAAAACAATACTTGTTTATGATATTTTTATTTTTACTTTAAATAAAATGTTATTAATATCATTAAATTACCCAAGTGTCATTAAAAGGCCAAAGGTATCCCCCATGTATTTTATTGGCCAGATATTAATCATCCAAAAATGTTAGGATAATTTTTATGGTAATTTTATTATATTATAATATTTTTTTACCTTAAATTACCATATTTACCTTTAACCGGGGTAAATAAAAGTCAAAATTTACTATTCACTAAAAATTATTTTCATCTAATTGAACCTAATTTTACTTACTAATAACAACCATGTATGTCATATTTTTTAAATTAAATTAACATAAGTGGTAAAATTTTAGTTAAATGAAAAATTCAGTTTTTCGACTACCACTTAGTGTTTTCACTATTCCTCAACAATTGTTGTTTTTTAGAAAAATACATAAAATTCTACTGTTTACGTCCAATTTAAAAGTGAAATTACATACAAGGTAAAAAATTTGTATTAAATGGTAAAAATATAATTTAATTACACTTTAAAAAAAATTGAAAATATATTCTATCCATCTATATAAATTAGATTAAAAGGCAGTTTTGAATTAAAATACAATATTTTCACTATTCATTAAAAAATGAATTTTATCAGAAAAATATCCAAAATTTACACAAATTAAAATTTGATATTCTGAATCTGAAGAATATTTTTTTTCAAATGGAACATATAAAATTGATAAAAACTAGATTTAAAATGGTTCTCCATCAAAAGGTGACAAATCTTCCTTTTAAATAATATTAGAGTATTTATGTTTAAAATTAGATTCATTCACATTCTAATCCTCTTAATTTTATTAGATAAATGTAAAAACATTTGAAAAACATATATAATCGTATTGTAGTTATTTCTATTCATTTTCGTCAATACAACGACTATGCGTTAACTACCATTTAAAATAATATTATATTATAATATTTCAGTATGACTCACCATTGTGTGTAAAATTAGACTTCATATGAACCCATTTTTCTTATCAGGCACGCCATCAAACATAGAATCCCCTTTAAAACAACGTTAATATTTTATTCACAACTATTAATTAATATGAAAATGCAATATTCTTTATTTACATGGGATGTAACAACCCCACACACCCTCTTCTCCTCACACCTCTCTAGCTTTGAGACTTGACCAAATTCTTCACAAAACTATTCCCTATCCCCTCCCCCACATCAAGTATCTCTTGATTATATAAAAATACCAAGCCTATGTGCCTTAGGAGGATGTCAAGAAGATTATTCAAGAGTTAAATCATCTCTCTTTTTTACTTTAATTTCTTTTCAATTTAAATTTATTTTCTTATTCTATACCAACCTCCATTCAAAAAATTGGAATGAAAACATAGGTACCATAAATATAATATAATTATATATTTTTAATGTAATAATGAACATAAAAATCCTCCCTCCTTCTCTCTATTATCTTAAAAATAAATCATCGCTTGTAATGTGTTAATTTACCGACATCATGGGTGATGCACATAAATTTTCTATAAAAACATTCATGAATATTTATAATTAAATTAAATGGTTTAAAAAATATTTTATGTTGTATTTTATAACCTTATTTATGTTTGGGAAATATTATATAATCATTATATTTAATGATAAAACAAATCGAGTTCGTTCTATTCAAAAAATCTGAAAAAGTTAACACAAAATGATCATCATTAACTTTTATCTAATGAATCATCCTCATGGTATATAGCCAAACACATTATAAGATAATTTAATATTTTTTAGGATAATTAATAATATATAATAATTATAATTTATATTCATCTTCATTTTTAACAAACTTCCATTCATGAATACAAATGCATCAATCATGAATACTATGAAAACGAACACTCCTGAAAGACAAAATTAAACTCTACAACACATCCCGAAGACCATAATAGAACATAATAAAAACATAATAAATTATATTCATGTATTAAATGTTCTAGATTTTTTATTTATTTAATCTAATTGGATTACACAAGACATTATTCTAACAAAGGTGTTCAGACACAATGTAAATATAATTCTCAAACCCAACTCTATTACATTGAGGTTTCCCTCATTCAAAAAATTTCAAGTATGGATATTCCATAAATATAAATTCTTAATAATTATCAAATATTTTATAGGATAATAATTTTTTTAATTGAGATTATAAAAAGTCAACGTTTTCCAAAATAAATCTTCTTTCAAAAAAAAAACACATTTCTTGAGATTGTATATTCTTCACCAAAAGATGAAGATTATTAAATTACGAATGTTATTCCCTCTTCCATTTGGGATCCTAATGTTTTTTAATGTATGATTTAAGAAATAAAACCCATTATTTTCCATGTGTTATTTTATTTCAAGGATTTATTTATTCTCTATGTGGCATTCATGCTAATTTAAATGTTATGTTGTAACTAGTGAACCCACAATTATATAGTGCAAAGTAAATGATAAGGTGTGACGGGTGATCCCAAAAGTATATAGTCTCTCAATGAATTGGTTAATGTGATTTATTTCATGATTAATTTGAAATATGTGGGAACATAATTCTATCTTGGTTAATAACTATGTGTGGTAGTTGATCACTAAGACATGATGTTTCATTTTTATGCACTTCCTCATTCCATTACTTTATCTAATGTTTCCTCTAATTATGATGATGTTATAATTATTCTCACTACATTTCATATCGTATCGTGATCTTATCTATCATCTTATGGTCTTTTTATCTAACCACTTTTAGATATATATCCTCAGGTTACTACATGTACTAAAGAGAACTCAAGGGACAATAAGAAGCTATAGAAGATAGAATTTATTAAATTTTTATGTTTTTAATGTTATGTATGGCCCTAGGTTTCCCCATACAATAAACCATTATATCCTTGTTTTATAATTTTTTGAATTCTTTTAACATTAAATTTATTTAATGGTAATTTATGAAAAGTTAGGGTTACCATAGTTGGAATCATAGGAAAATTTAGTTAACATGGAAATTAGGAATAAATAACCTTAGTGATACCCATATTATGAGACTACGTATGTGTAAGAACACAAGAATATTTTTTTTTCAAATATGAATCCCATATTATATTCAATTAAATGTTTTTAAGAAGGGATATATTATTGATTACTTGTTGAATAGTGTTTTCTTCTAACCCTTTCTATTTAAGAAAATCGTGGGAACCCAGGGAAACCAGGACAAAAACCTATGTGGGGGACAATGCAGCGATTGCTCAAACTTTATAACCAATTCTTTTAGATGAGGGCTTCAAAATGTTATGGTTATACTTTCCAAGATATCTCAGGTTTTTAACAATGACCAAAACAATTTGTAACATCATCCTTCACCAAAGAGGCCGCAACTGGATATCAAGTGATTTATGCATCAATGACCACCAAATTTAGTGGATTTTCCAATTCAATATTGGTGGAACAGTGGGACAACTCGATGGAGAAGATATTTTATATGGTTCACTATTCTGAGATGGAGAATACGATTCTAGTTATTTATCATCTAGATGGAGAGGTCAACTAGTGGTGGCCATTGATTAAGAACACTAAGACAAGGGAAGAAATTAAAGACATTGAGTGTGAAGATGTTAATATAATGTTTATAAATATGTATTTCCCTATGAATCTTTATAAAATAATGGGGAGAAAATTCATATAAATAAATAAAAATGAAGTTTAATTTTCACTACATATGAAGAAAATTTCACAGGGCATGTACAATATGATTTGTCTTTGGTTATAAACAATGGTATAAAAATGGATAGATTCATTTGTTGTTGAAAAGAAAACCTTAAAAAGGCTCTTTCAATTCAAATCTTTGGGAGTTTTGAAGACGTTCTTTGATGTGATCTCATTGTGAGAATGGGGTTTGGGGAATGGTCCCACTACTATGGCGATAACAAATTATAAATGGAGTTTATGATGGGGAATATAATGATAAATGTGGAAATAAATCTCACCCACCCACATGCTAAAATGCATGAAGAAGCACCATAGGAACTGCCTCAAAGGGATCACTAAATTTTTCATGTGGAGGGTAGAACCCCAGCGATCTTAGGAATGTTGAAAAGAAATGAGGAAGCCTGAAAATGTGGTGGAGGAAAGGAGAGCACCACCCATGGTTCAATGGCACAACTATTGGGATCAAGGGAACTAGGCAAGCCATTATACTATACCTCGAGTCCCTGAAGGTAATCATCATCTGCATCCAAAAAAATACAAAGGTGTGAGGAAAATTTTATTCCACTACTACCCATGGAGTAGAGTAATAAAACGATGTTGTACACGAAATAATTACTATTAACTCAATTATTTTAAATGTATTATTTTTTTCTGGTTCAACAAATTCCTTTATATATTATAAGTTCCCTTGAAATATTTAATTAGAGCCCCGAATCCTTGATGTAGAGATATCTGTAAAATCAAAACATGGTTAAATCATTACATCACATGTGTTGGACTCTTATCATGTTGGCGTATGTGGAATGATTCTTCTAATGAATATATTTATACTTCCCTTGGTCAAATTTGGAGCAATACTGGGGATGGATTATATCTCTTAAAATAGAGAACATATAAACTAATGGGAAAAGGAAATATCCATTCATATTCCAAACCATCACAAGTTCCACTAAAAATTTATGGAAGATCAACAATATCATTTTGATAATCCTGAAATGGTGTGGATTTTGATTCCCTATGAAGAAGCATACCCCGCTAAAATGGTTTAGAGAAAGTAATTTATCTACCTAGGGGAGATTTCAACCATGAGGGAATACATTAATTTATTTCAGGAAGAGTTACTCAGACTACCTTTGGATCTTGAGGTAGAGTTCTCAATAAAACTCATACACAGATATACTCCTATCTCAATGTGTCCATGTGGGATGGCTCCTATAAAACAAGAGGAGTTAAATAATTAGCTACAAGAGAAATTTGAAAAAAGGATCATATTCTCTTGTGAAGCACCTTGTGGATCCCCTTTCTGGAAAACATTAGCTAAATGAGAGGAATAACGATATTTAGAAGATTTCTTCTTTACAAGGTATGGAAACTATGTTTTTCAAGTGATTCCCTTCGGAAATATTAATTCCCATGCGATATTCATGGATTTGATGATTCAATACATTATAAATTACCTTGAAAAATTTGGGGTAGTATTAATTGATGAAATTCTCATCAACTCCAAGATCATGGAGGAAAATGAAGAACATTTAAGGCTAGTGTTTGAGATATTTAGGAAGAGGAATTCATATAACATGTTTTGAAAGTGTGAATTTTGGATTTAGAAAGTGACATTCCTGGGACATGTGATCACAAGTGAAGAAATTTCTATGGAACCATAAAGAACAATGGGGATTAAGGAATGGCCGAGGCCCTCTAGTGTTACTGAAATATACAGTTTTCTTATCTAAGTAGGGGTTTTTCCAACATTTTCTGAGAAATTTGTCACATTTTTCAGGACCACTAAATATGTAAACAATGAAAGGGGAAATGTATGTTTCGAATGATGAATGTTAGGAAAGAATTAAGGATCTAAAGAAAAGTCTTGTCACTACACCTGTAATCACATTACCAAAAAGTGGAAATTTATTTGTGATAAACAGTGATGGTTCTAGGATAGGCTTGGGTTGTGTACACATGAAAAATGATAATGTGATATTCTACACCTCATAGAAGTTGAAAATCCCAAAGTATAACTACCCAACACAAGACCTGGAGATAACCGCTATGATTTTTTCCTTAAACATATTGCAACACTACCTATTTGGCGAGAATGGTAACATATATACTAATCAAAAGATCCTAAATTATATATTAAAAAAAGACCTCAACATGCATTAAAGTAGATGGTTAGAGTAAATCAAATTGTATTATTTCACTATACACAATCATCCAGAAAGGAAAACAAGGTATATGATGCTCTACAAAGAAATTAACATGCTACTATATCCATGTTTTGGATCAATAGGGACACTATATTCTTGGATATGCAATGAATGGATTCGGAAATCATAACTCCTGGTAATAATTCCTACCTTTCCAGAATGGTTACCCCACCATCTATTCAGGAGATGATCAAGGAGGAACCATGATACGATTTTGAGATGCAATGAAAAGTGAATGTATTAATGGAGGGGAAGATAAAAGTGTTACATATCAATTATGATGGTGTGATTTGGCTTATAATGAGGCTTTTTTGCCTTTGGGACCTGAGATAAAGAACTAAATATTAGAAAATTCACAAAGATCAACTTTTTCTATCCATCTAGGGAGTACCAAGATGTACTGTGATCTCCAAGAACACATCTGGTGGGATAACATAAATAAGGATACCGTGGATAATATCTCAAGGTTAAATATATTTCATCAAGTTAAAGAATACTGAAAAAAGTCCAAAGGGATGATGCAACCATTTTTAATAACTATATGGAAAATGGAGAATGTTACTATGGACATTTCCGTAGGTGTCCTATATACATCCAAAGGAAATAATGTGATATGGGTTGTGGTGGACTGACTCACCATGAATACCCACTTTATCACTTTTTACGATGATATTTCGCTTGAAAACATGCACAGAAATATGTATAGGAAGTGGGGATACTACATGTGGTTCCATATCTAATTGTCTCTATACTTTATCCAGGGATCGCTTCTAAATTCATGTTTAGACTTCAACAGGCCTTGAGTACTGAATTGAATTTCAATAGGGATGATCACCCCCAAACTGATGGCCAACCAAAAAAGACTATTCAAATGCTCTATGATATTATAAGAGATTAGTCTTTAGAATTCAAAGCTATATGGGATTAGCATATCCCATTGGTTGAGTTATCATACAATAATAACTTCAACATGAGTGTTCATATGGCTCCAACTGAAGATCTTTATAGAAAGCGATGTATAACTCCAACCTATTTGTATGATGTTAGAAAACTAAATCAACATGGACCCAATCTTGTAAAATAGATGATAGAAGAGTTCCAATACATACATCATCATATCATAGTTGATAAGAGTCAGCAAAAGATATATGATGATTATCGATGATGGGACTTGGAGTTTGATGATAGAGACAATGTTTTCCATTGAATATCACCACGTAATAGAGTCTTGTGGTTGATAAATAATAAGAAGATAAGCCTATGGTAAATTATCCTCGTTAAGGTCCATAATCGTATAAGATTCTTGGAATAGCAGTTCTCACATCACAAAATCTGGCTCAAGTTCAGGATGTGTTTCATGTATCACTCAGCATTTAATAAATACCAGATCCCTCACATGCAGTGAAAACATAGGATGTACAATTGTAAGATGATCTCTCTTATGAGGATAAGCCAATAAAGACTTTTGATATGAGATACAATGCTCTAAGAAACAAGGCTACCAACCTTGTCAAAGTATTTATAGGGAACAATAAGCAAGAATAAGAAACTTCAGAACAAGAGGAGGCTATGAATGAGATATACCCTCACATTCTAATTTTAATCAAAATTTCAAGGGTGAAATTTCAAAGGGTGGGAGAATGTAAGGAACTAAAATATTATCAATGTAATTTCTCCATTATTGTAGAAATTTCAGATAGTATAAATTAGATAAAATCACTTAGATACAAAATTAAAAATTTATAAATGATAAATCAAAGAAATAAGATGTATTTCTAGAAGCTAAGGAGAATATATCGATGAAATAGCAATGTAACGCCCCGACCCCAGTTACCTAGAGTCGGTGCATTAATGCGTAACATTGACATGATCACAAAAGATCAATTCTCGAAAGACTGATTAGTTTAGTAGCCTTGGAAACACTAGATACATTCAAAAATGTTACATTACATTATGAAGTAAAAACTACAATAACATAGTCTCCATTTTCCACACTCATATCCCCTTCAGACTATCCCTGCAGGTCACTCCTAAAATACTTCTTCACATCCTGGAAAAATTAAAACATTAAAAGGGGTGAGCTCAGATGATCAGTAAGGATAACAATATAGCAGAAGCTTTCATAAATAAACATAAACATTTAAGGCAATGTATAACTAAACAAAAGCCTTTTAAACATGAAATTCAACATAATATTGAAAAAGTAAAATGAAATAATGCCATTTACTTATTTACATGGATATTCTATTGGTCGAATAATCACATGCCATATCAATAACCACCTTCATAATGATGTAATGAATAATGCCAGACTATCATAACAACATAGCCAAGGCCTCATGCCAAGACTACAAATAATATTCTGTCAAGGCCTCATGCCAAGACAGTAGTTTGTCTCATGAGACCTGCCGATTCATCGAGGAGCTATAGCGGGCTCCACCCGTCACTTAATATATCCAATGCATTCCTCATATGAACAGGTTTAAACATATCATAAACCATAACATAATCGTATCACAAAAAACATGCATAAAGGAAACATAGTATTTCCACATTTCAATCACAAGATATAAATACCACACATTGATATAATAAAAACATTATCAAAAACATTTTCAATACCAAAATAAAAGAAAATTAAAACTTTGTAATTATTTTTCATTGAAAAAAAAGTTATGGCTTGTAGAGGAAGCCGAATCTAAAATAATGGTCATGGCGGTAGAGAAGTCATTATCGCCGCATACGTACGACAAAAAAACATTCCTTTTGTTGTTTAGTAAAACTCTACATATAAAAATATTCCTTTGGAATAAATGTAAAAGTCAAAGGGGTTTATACACCGTATAAAATAAAGTTGTGTATAAAACAAAATATGCCTCAATGAAATGAGATTGAGAAAAGTCCTTTACAAAGATCATTTTTTAAAATAAAATTGATCTATTATGTGTATTCACAATAAGTACACATAAATACAGTACCAATACAAGATAGGACAGAATAATATCATTACATAATTTGAAAGTAGGAGATTAACCCAAAGAATGGAAATTGGGTTAATAAGTTCCCTTACCTCGTGTCCGACTTGACTCGATCGTTCTTTAACCTTCTGAATAATAAACTAGAGTTAATTTTTTACTTTCTTAAGAACCTTTTCATGTTCATTATTCCTTTTATATCACTTATTACCATGTTATGAACATTATGTCATTATTTAAGTTAATAACGGTCGTTTTGTCGATCTTTTGTACTTGAGTCAAAAATAAACTTTTATAATTACAAGAAGTTCATGTGGTGAAATATCCATTATATCCAGAATAATATTCATTATGTAGATATCATATATATCATATATATCCAGTATATACATGCATTAATAATATTACATAACGTTTAGAGTTAAGAAATGAAATGCACTGTTCATGGAGATAGTAAGTCGTACGTACGCATGAACGCTACTTTCATTTCTATTTTTATTTAATAGAATGAAGTTATAATTATATAAAGGTATAATATAATTCCAGTATAATATAATGTATAATAACATTTACTCCATCCTTTATACATCGCACATATGAAATTAACGATTCAAATAACTTTAAGGGGGCGGTAGTCCGCACTTCCTAAAATGAAATTATCGCGTTTACCCACAATGGAATTCATAAAGGTATTCCATAAATGAAAAATACAAAAGCTTAAGTAAAACATAAACATATTATATATCATATATAAATATAGTGGCATCTTAATGGCCACCTTTGAAGGTGTTATATGAGTGTTGAACAATCATCGTTTTGTGAGGCAGAAATTCGGCATCCACAGAAACAGTATGTTCTTTAACCATTAGATGTATGTGTGTGTAATTGTAGCTCGAATACTTCTTATAAAAACATCCTAATATATTTAGGATACTGGTGTTGTTACAAAAGAAATGAATAAAAAGAGTTTAGGGGTTTGGAGAAGAAAAATAAAACATAAGAACACAGGAGAAAACACTACCTTTAAAACAGGTAACTCTTTTTGATTTGAGCTCAAAGGCTTCCTTGGGAAGAATTATGCCCAATGTGAGGCTTCTTGGAGTAAGAGAGGGAATTTGAGAGAGTATTTGGGAAGAGGTTCACCGAGATAAACGTCTTGGAAGGTGTAAATAAGGTGGTAGTGGTGGGGGCCTTTTATAAGTAGAGAGGAGGGGCACTCTTGGAAAGTAATGAAATGTTACTTTATTATATAATGAGTTTCGGATTTTAAAGGTCCCAAAATTATATATTTAGAGTATAAGGTGATAAGGGTTCGAAATATACTCATCCAATAGGTTTTTGGCAAGTATAATTCTTATATTTTACATTATCTTTTTATTTTATTTAAATCGTTAATTAATGAGGTAATCACTACATCATCATGGTGTCATAAATAATTTAATTTATTTAATGTCTAAAAATTATAAAAAATATATCATGATTTAGGAAATATTTTTATCATTCTAATGAATTTTTATAGTCTAACATATGACTTGTATAACCCAATTTAAAAATTGTTTTAGTAAAACAACTCATGTTTGTGACATTTTTCTTTTAACATTAAATAAAAAGTTTTTAATGTCATTTTCCTACCAAAGTGGCTCCATGGGGTCCCCAAGTTGACCCATGGATTTTATTTGTCATCCATGACTCATCCAATAGGGTTAGTACATGTGTCAAGGTCATTTCATATTATTATAACATTATCTTTACCTTAAATTACACTAATTACTTTTAATCGCGATTAATTAAACATAAAAGTTACTATTCACCAAAAAATTATTTTAATCCCATGGAACCACATTTTACTTCCTAATTACAACCATGTATGTCAGATTTTTGAAAATAAATTCACATAATTAGCAATGTATCATTTTAAAGAAAAATCAATTGTTTAACTACAACTTAGTGGTTTCACTATTCATTAAAAATTGAAGTTTTTCAGAACAATGCTAAAATTTCACCCTAAGCTATAATTGATATTCCTAATTCAAAAATGATGTCTATTTTAAAAAATTACAATCATATAAGTTGAATTAATTATTTTTATAATTAATTCTCGCTGTCACAACAAATAGCGTGTTTTTAAGAAATAATATATATCAAAAGATTGACAATTGTTTATGTCCAATTTAAAAGTGAAATTAATTCTAATGACCACCATTGGATAAAATGGTAAAAATATATTCTAATTATACTTTAAAACCACTCAGTGATATAATTTATCACTATAAATTATTTTTATTAAAAAAGTTGTTTTTAAGTATTTTTCAATATTCATAAAAAATTGGAAGTTCTCAGAAAAATACAAAAAATTCAACATAGGCTAATTTCGATATTTCGAATCCAAAAATGAAGTCAATTTTGAAATATAATATATATATAATTTCAAAAGGTGGGTATTACTATTCATAATGGCCATTTGATTGGTCGCGATGTGTTAGAATCTCGAACATGCGTACAATTCACGCTACTGCATTATTGAAAGAGAAGTGTATCATGGAAGCTCGAGGTGTTACATTCTCCCCTCCTTCAATAAATTGTATCCTCGCAATTTGAAAATTTTCTTTGAAAATAAAATGATTAAAATAGAAAATACCTTTGTGGAAAACCCACATCGGATATAAGGTTAATAAAAATATAACATTAAAATA
The DNA here is from genome assembly GCA_963277665.1 of Viscum album. NCBI lineage: Eukaryota > Viridiplantae > Streptophyta > Magnoliopsida > Santalales > Viscaceae > Viscum > Viscum album. Next base: position 224,115,701 of record OY728131.1, on the reverse strand, counting down.
AAGAAAGATAAGTACAAAGGTCATCCGAGAAAGCCCATACTAGGATTATATGAAAATATGGATATGAAAGAAAAAAAAACCATCAAGGTCTATTGGAGAGTTGTATAAAACAGGATTAGGAGAAAGTTAACCACAAGAAAATCACAAACTTGTGATTGGTTAAACGGTCATTGAATCCCCAGTTGGAAAAGTTAACAGGCAACGTTTTTTGTTTTATGTTACCATTTATAAAAGATACAATCTAAAGTTCAACTTAATCCATTCTAACATTTATAGTTATCCCAAATACATCTGTCCAGACTTTCCCTAAAAGGTCTCTAAATTCCAAAATCAATTTTAACATCAGATTCCCTAAATAATGTAAAGTTTCTAGTATTGTCACATACTAAAAATATGATTACCATCATCATATTAAAACCGTAATGAAAACAACAAGTACTGTAGTACAATCCTTATATATATCACATTATTCTTATAACCATAATATAATCCTTGAGTCCAAAAGCACCAAAACATTAATTATTCCACTTCAATAGTAGTAACAACATAAGATTGTCCTTGATCCCTTGGCCTTTTCTGAGGTAAGTTACCCTTAAGCTTAGGACATTCATTTTCATAATGCACCATTTCCCTACAATTGTAGCACTCAACATTGATAGCCTCTTTCTTTCCCTTGTAATCACGAGCCTGGTGACCTTTTTCTCCACATTTATTACAAACTCCCATTCATTTTTGGCAAGAACCAGGGTGATTCTTCCCACAATTATCACATAATGGAAAATCCTTCTTTCCCTTTTTCCTTTTATCTGTCTCTTGTTCCACCGTTCTCTTCTTCTCTTGCTTTACTTTATTGTCATAAGATTTAGAGAATTCCTTTTCTGTCTTGATAGAACACGAGACTATATCTTCGTACGACGAGAAATATTGTTAGACTAAGGATCGACAGAGAAAAGGTTTTAACCCATCAAAGAAACGATCAATCATACTTCTTGGGTTACATATATAATCTGCTGCATGCCTTTCTAACCTTGTAAAGTTAGCCTCATACTTTGCGACATTCTCATCCTCCTTTTGTCTCAGACTTAGAAATTCTCTTTCCATATCTACTCGATGGTCATGTGGAAAGTATTTTTCTAGTAAAAGCACTTTGAACTCCCTCCATTCCATATTAGATAGTTCTTAATCTTCTTTCGTGTTTTGAATCACTGACCACCATTGATCGACATCTCCAGTGAGCCAATAAACATCCATGACATCCTTCTCCCTTTCGCTACTCCCCAAGGCATGGAATATTTTCTCTAAGGAGTTTATCCATTGCTCAGCTACTAATGGATTTGTACCCCCATTAAATGTTTGTGGTTGTTGCCTCATGAAACGATCTAACATTGATCCTCCACATTACGGATCAGGGTGCTTAATATGAGTAAGGTTATTATTCATAACCTGATTGAGTTGTCCCAGTATGGTAATAAGTTGATCAACACCAGTTGTATCTCCAGCTCCCCAATAATTATCTTGAGCAGGAGGGAAATCCTTACGTGGAGTGCATACATTGATACGGTTTCTATTCCTTCTACCAGGCACCATTTCTAAACAATGGCATAAACTAGATTATTTTATGAATCAAAATACATAATTCCATACTTGTAAAACACTTAACATAAATTGAACTATTTATGGATATAATCCATAATCATAAAAAAATTTTCTTTGAGGAAGTATATACTCATAACCCTTCATAGTGGTTTGTAAATAAAATGAGAATTATCCTAAGCATATCCCCCGGGAGTGTCGTAACCAAGAGTACAACAAGGCCCATTGTCATGCACCAGTTCCCGCTCGAGTCTAGCTCATAGCGGTGTTTTCGGGTTTTACCCCTAGCTACATATGTGCCAGAGCTGCCTCTACCTGCTCGTATCTAGACAGGGATGTATTTCTCGGAAAACTCATAAAATCTCTATAATACTAAAATTCTAGAATGTTCCTCTATACTAATCCTCAAATTTTATCTCAGGTCTATGTGCTTTAATCAGTGCTTATCTAAATCTAGCTTCCAAAGTTAGTACTAAACTGCCTCTCACACCAACTGTAACGCCCCGACCCCAGTTACCCAGAGTCGGTGCATTAATGCGTAACATTTGCATGATCACAAACGATAATGTCTCGATCATTCCTAAAATACTTCTTCACATCCTAAAAAAATTAAAACATTGAAAGGGGTGAGCTCGGATGCTCAGTAAGGATAACAATATAGCGTAAGCTTTCATAAATAAACCTAAAAATTTAAGGCAATGTATAACTAAACAAAAGCCTTTTAAACATGAACATCAACATAATATGGAAAAAGTAAAATGAAATAATGACATTTACTTATTCACATGGATATTATACTGGTCAAATAATCTCATGCAATATCAATAACCACTTTCATAATGATGGAATGCATAATGCCAGACTATCATAACCATGTAGCTAAGGCCTTGTGCCAAGACTAAAAATAATATTTTGTCAGGGCCTCGTTCCAAGACAATAGTTTGTCTCATGAGACCTGCAGATGCATCGAGGAGCTATAGCGGGCTCCACCCGTCACTTAATAAGTCCAATGCATTCCTCATATGAATAGGTTTAAACATATCATAAACCATAACATAATCGTATCACATAAAACATTCATAAAGGAAACATAGTATTTCCACATTTTAATCACCAGATATCAATACAATACATTGATATAATATAAACATTATCAATACCATTTTCAATACCAAAATAAAATAAAATTAAAACTTTGTAATTATTTTTCATTTAAAAAAAGTTATGACTTGTAGAGGAAGCCGAAACTCAAATAATGGTCACGGAGGCAGAGAAGTCGTTTTCGCCGCATATGTACAACAAAAAAACATTCCTTTTTTTCATTTAGTAAAATGCTTCATATAAAAATATTCTTTTGTAATAAACATAAAATTAAAAGGGGTTTATACACCGTATAAAAGAAAGTTGTGTATAAAACAAAATATGCCTCATTGAAAGGAGATTGAGACAAAGTCCTTTACAAATATCATTTTTTTAAATAAAATAGATTTATTATGTGTATTCACTATAATTACACATAAATACAGTAAAAATACAAGATAGGAAATAATAATATCATGACATAATTTGAAAGTAGGAGATTAACCCAATGAATTGAAATTGGGTTAAGAAGTTCCCTTAACTCGTGTCTGACTTGACTCGATTCTTATTTATCCTCCTGAATAATAAAATAGAGTTTATTTATACTTTCTTAAGAACCTTTTAATTTTAATTATTCCTTTTATATAACTTATTACCATGTTATGAACATTATGTAATTATTTATGTTAATAACCGTCGTTTTGTCGATCTTTGGTACTTGAGTCAAAAATAAACTTCTTATAATTACAAGTTGTTCATGTGGTAAAATATCCATTATATCCAGAATAATATTTATTATTAGATATCATATATATCATATATATCCATTATATAAATTTATTTATAATATTACATAACATTTAGAGGTAAGAAATGAAATGCACCATTCATGGAGACGGTAAGCCGTATGTACGCATGAAGCTACTTTCATTTCTATTTCGTATTTAATAGAATGAAGTTATAATTAAAAAAGGTATAATATAATTCCAGTATAATATAATTTATAATAACATTTACTCCATCCTTTATACATCCCACATATGGCATTAACGATTCAAATCACTTTGAGGGAGCAGTAGTCCACACTTCCTAAAATGAAATTATCGCGTTTATCCATAATGGAAATCATAAAGGTATGCCATAAATGAAAAATACAGAAGCTTAAGTAAAACATAGACATATTATATATCATATATATATATATAGTGACATCTTAATGGCCACCTTTGAAGGTGTGATATGAGTGTTTAACAATCATCATTTCGTGAGGCAGAAATTCACCATCCACAGAAACAGTATGTTCTTTAACCATTAGATGTAGTTGTGTGTAAGTGTAGATCGAATACTTATTATAACAACATCCTAATATATTGAGGATACTGGATCTGTTACAAGAGAAATGAATAAAAAGAGTTTATGGGGTTGGGGAAGCAAAATAAAACATATGAACACAAGAGAAAACACTACCTTTAAAACAAGTAACTCTTTTTGATTTGAGCTCAAAGGCTTCCTTGGGAAGAATTATGACCAAAGTGAGGCTTCTTGGAGTAATAGATGGAATTTTAGAGAGTATTTGGGCATAGGTTGGCAGAGCTAAATGGATTGGATGGAGTAAATAAGGTGGTAGTGGTGGGGGCCTTTTATAAGAGGAGAGGAGGGGAACTCTTGGAAAGTAATGAAATGTTACATTATTATATAATGAGTTTCGGATTTTGAAGGTACCATACTTATATATTTAGAGTATAAGGTGATAAGCGTTCGAAATATACACATCCAATAGTTTTTTGACAAGTATAAGTCTTAGATTTTACATTATCTTTTTATTTTATTTAAATCGTTAATTAACGAGGTAATCGCTGCATCATCATGGTGTCATCAATAATTTAATTTATTCAATGTCTAAAAATTATAAAAAAAGTATCATGATTTAGTAAATCTTCTTAGATTTCTAATGAATATTTATAGTCGAAAATATGACTTGTATAACCCCAATTAAATTTTTTTTTAGTAAAACAACTCATGTTTGTGTCATTTTTTATTTTAACATTAAATAAAAAGTTTTTAATGTCATTTTCCTAACAAAGTGGCTCCATGGGGTTCCCAAGTTGACCCAATGATTCTCTTGGTCGGACATGACTCATCCAATAGGGGTAGGACATGTTTCAAGATCATTTCATATTATTATAGCATTATCTTTACCTTAAATAACACTAATTCGCTTTAATCGCGATTAATGAAACTTAAAAGTTAATATTCACCAAAAAATTGTTTTAATCTCATTGAACCACATTTTACTTCCTAATATAAACCTTTTATGTCGGAGTTTTGAAAATCAAATCACAGAAGTGTCAATGTTTCATTTAAACGAAAAATCAATTTTTTAACTACCATATAGTGGGGTCACTATTCATCAAAAATTGAAGTTTTTCAGGACAATGATAAAATTTCACCCTAAGCTATAATTGACATTTCGAATTCAAAAATGATGTCTATTTCACAAAATTATAAACATATAAGTTTCATTAATTAATTTTATAATTAATTCTAGCTGTCACAACAAATAGCGTGTTTTAAGAAATAATATATATCAAAAGATTGACAATTGTTTATGTCCAATTTCAAAGTGAAATTAATTATAATGTCCACCATTGGATAAAATGGTAAAAATATGTTCTAATTATACTTTAAAACCACTCAATAGTATAATTTATCAATATAAATTATTTTGATTAAAAAAGTTGTTTTTAATTATTTTTCACTATTCATAAAAAATTGGAGTTCTCAGAAAAATACCAAAAATTCAACATAGGCTAATTTTGATATTCCGAATCCAAAAATGAAGTCCATTTTGAAATATAAAATATATATAATTTCAAAAGGTTGGTATTACTATTCCTAATGGACAATTTGATTGGTCGCGGTGTGTTAGAATCTCGAACTTGCGTATAATGCAAACTACTGCATTATTGAAAGAGAAGCGTATCGTGGAAGCTCAGGGTGTTACAAGTAACTTGAACTTATGAATAATAATATGAACCATATGAATAGAAACCTTCCAATTGAATAGTAACCACACACATGAAAAAATAAATAAAATTTGGCATCTTATAAGTGAAAATACAATATAACTACATCAAAATATAGAAAAGTAAATATTTTAAAAACTATTAATTATGTGTTGGTTGTTTTATAAATCATACTTTTTTAATTTCAATTTTACGATTAATTTAATATTTTAGAAGAAATATTATTTTCATAAAATATATTCATAAATTAATATTTTTATGCCTTATGATTTTATTATAATTTTATGGGACCTTAAGTAAATTTTCAAAGGGTTACAATATTTGTTAAAATTCTATGATCTGTGTTTTCCATGTAAATGATTAATTTAACTAAAAATAAATTTAATCATATTTTAAAAATTATTTTCATAAAATATAGTTTATTTTTGAATTCTAAACATCAATAAAATGTTTGGGTGAATTTTTTGGACTCTTCTAAAATACATGAATTTCTTTGCAATAGTAATATATGTTACTTTTGTATTAATGCTAAATACTTTAATTTTTAGTCATTTTTAACATAAGGATGTTGTATGAACATTAATTTCAAATCATAATTCATTATTTAAATATATTTAAAGATAATTATCAACCTATTCATAGTCTTGAGTCAAAATAATAAATTAATGAATATAATATTGCGAAAAAACCCCTCTCATACAATATAAATAGCACCCCTCATAGCCACTTGACCTCACACATATCAAGCACTTAGAGCATCCCAAATTCTTCCCAATTTTATTTCCTAGAACCTCCATAACATCCTGGAGTTCTTGGCCTCATATAAATACCATGCCTTGGTGCCTCGAGGAGGATCAGAAGAGGATAATTGAAAAGTTAAATCCTCTCTATTTTTCTATTTATTTCATTTCAATTTATATTTAATCTATTATTCTCTCCTCACCTCCCTTCATTAAAATGTAATTATAACTCCATGAACTTAAAAATACAGTAATTATATCATGTTAATGTAATATACAAACATTAAACACCGCCGTCTCTCTCTTTTATCTTAAAAATGAAATCGTCACCCATGATGTTTCAATTTACCAACATCATGGGTGAAGCAAATTAATTTTACGTAAAAAAATCATGGTATTAATAATACTTTTAAAATATTTAGAAATATTTTAAAGTGTATTTTATAACCCTTTTTTCAGGGAAAACAAATACCCATAATACTAAATGATAAAACAAAATGTGTTTGTTGTGTTCGAAAAAACCGCAAAAAATAACCTAAAACGATTAACATAAACTTTTACCTAATGAACCGTCCTCATGGTATAAAACCAAATCATTTTTAAAATTATTTATGATTATTTATGATCATTAATATCCATTAAAATAACAATTATTTATGTTCATCATCAATTTAAATGAATATACATTCATGTATACAAATGAACCGATCATGAAGACTATGAAAACGAACACTCCTAGATGACATCATTAAACACTATAACTCCTTAAAATTAAAGTTAAAGAAAATAATAAAACCATAATTAATTGGATTATTTTATTAAAATTTCTTTAATTATTAATTAATGTGTCTAATTTGATTATACATGACATTAACTTGAAGAATGCGTTTGGACAAAAGGTAAGGTGAATTCTCAAACCCAACCCTCTTTTATTGGGTTTTCCCTCTTTAAGCCCATTTTAAGTATGTATTTTCCCAAAATATCATTTATTCATCATTATATTACCTTTTATATGATACTAATTTTTTCTAATTCATATTTTTAAATGCATAACATTTTCCAAAAAAACTAATCTTTCGAAAAAAACACACATCTCGAGATTTGATTATTATTCACTCAAAGTTTATGACTATTATATCAAGTTTGTTAATACTTATTTTATTTGGGAACATAAATATTATAAGTTTATTTATTATTAAATGAAACCAATTCCTTAACATCAGTTATTTTATATCCATGATTCATATACATTTTATGTGCATGCATGATAATGTAAATTTTATGAAGTGACAGGTGCACCTGGAATCGTGTTCCCAAAAGTAAATAATAAGGTGTGAAAGGTGTTACTTGAATTATATAGTGATCCAATTCATTGGTTAATATGATTTATATCATGAGTAATGTGAAATATATGAGAAAATGATGCCATCCATGTTCATAGCTATATGCGTTTTTTGAGCACAAGGACATGATGTCTCATTTTAATGCCTTGCCACATTCCATCCCATTATATAATGCTTCATCTAATGATGACGATGTTATGAATATGCTCACCCCATGTCATATTGTTTCATGATAATATCTATCCCTTTACTAGGCTTCTTAGATCACTCCTTTTTGATATATATCTTCAGGTTATTACATGTACAAAGGATAACACAGTGGCCAAATAAGAAGCTTGAAAAGAAGGAATTAAATTAATATTTATGTTTTATGATATAAAAGTTATTTATAGACATTGTATTCACCAACTGATAATAGTTTGGATCCTCATTATGTAATGCTTCTATTTTTTTAAAATTATAGTTATTTAATAGTAATGTAAAAAAAATTAGGGTCACAATTAATGTTCTAGGCCAGACAGGGGGTAATCTAGTACACAACGACATTCCTTTTTGCACTCCTGGTTTGAAACACCCAAGGGATATTATGTTGGAATCCAGAAACTCTTAATGAACAATAATGAATGATTTAAATATATGTTTTCTATTAATAACATAAGATGAACATATTTTTCCATTTATTAAGGATGGTGTCATGATTTATATCGCCTTAGTTAATTATTTTCATGACTATGTGGTTTTATTCAATGGTAAGTAATGTAAATACTATGCTAATGGGTTTATTCAATTGAGGGAACTTGATTAATTTTGAATTTGATGGATTTTTTTTTGAAGAAAAGTCATGTGGTATGATCACTAGAGTGTAATATGTTGTGATCATTCCTAGCCAGTTTTAATGGAAGATGATTAATAATGTGTACCTTAACCAACTCTCAGACTAACCAATGAAGAGAAAGAATGAGTTTTTTGAGAATTTTGGTAATGGAGACCATGGAGGAATAATTTTTTTTTCAAGAATATGTAAATAATCACCTAAAAATGATATAGAGGAATATGATTTTTTTTTGACTAGGTTAATGAAGAAGACGATCTAAGTAGCTGTAGGGGGAAATGAAGAGTTCAGTTAACAAAATGGATGAGAATATTGGCATCCCAAAGGAATCATCACAGGAAAATTATCTTATGTTTTTAGTTAATAGTTAGTATGAATCTCAATGTACCATGAGGAATTCTCTTGAAGAGGATCAATAAGGTGGTATGAGTAATGGATACAATGTTGATGATGAAGAGAATACATAATAAAGGTAAATGGAGGGATGTATTGTGTAATTGGATGATGTAACCTTAAAAATGTAATAAGGATGAAGTGGGTTAATAAATAATTTTATGAATTTGGATTCAAGAACTGTGTTATATGAACAGTGAATTATATAATTATTGGTTAGTTTACATTTTTTTAAACTGATTTACAAGAACACATTGAAAGGATCTGATATATTAGAAAAGTGATATAATATAAAGGGTATGTCCATGGAAATAACCTGATTAATAGAATGATAACCCTTAATATGTTCCTTTTGTTATGAATATTTTTTTAGATAATGATATGTGGGATATGAATAAGTAAATTGGATTGTACATATTATGTTGAACTAATTGAGGAATTTTTGGCAAGTAGTTTATGCAATCATTTTTGAAGGTTAATACATCTAACATTTATGTAATATATCTAGTAATATATTGAAAAAGTAATCATGCATGTTTTCCAGTATTTTATATTGTAATTTAGGTTGTTACAATGTTCCAAGAGAATTTACCATAACAGTATTCACATGTTAGGAATGTGATAACTAAGATCTCATTTGTTATATATGAGGATAAATGTTAAGATGATTACAAGGATCTCTTTATAAAGATTTTGATTATCATCTTTGAGAAGGATTATAAGGTTAAACATTCAATAAAATATTATGTTTATCCTCTTAGGAAGTACTTATAGAATGTTTTTTTATTGATTTCCTATGATAAAATGATATATAGTGATTATCCTTATTTCATGGATGTCCATCATAGATTGGAAATTATATTAGTTTTGTTTTCGAAAAAGATATCATGTATTTATGGTGACAATAAATCAATTCATGTATGGTCATGGGTATTAAACCCATGACCGAAGGATGATAAGGATTTCATGCCTAACACTGTCCTAAAAAATGTCTTGTATAATGTCTAATAAATTTTTATGAATAAGTATTTATGATGAAACAGTAGTGTTACTTTTATGAATAGATATTAATTTACTAACCATATTGATTTTTTATTAATATTCATTGATAAATATTTAGGATTTTCATTAATTTTTTGGTCTATAAGATCTTCTAAACGTTTATTTTAGTACTTCTGGTATCTAATATAATTATTATAGGAATATACCATTTATGTATATTTCCATATATTTTTTGTGTATAAAATAATTACTCAATGTTGGGATCATGATCGAATGAAAATGTTTTGTACTAATTCCTTAATTTTTTCGAACTGATGGTCTTTTAAATCATCACAGATTTATGAAAATGGGGCTCTCAACTTTTATTTTATCAATCAATTATTTATTATTTATGACCACAATCACACCCTAAAAAAATTTACTCTTTTACTCAATGTCCCATATTTACTCCAAACCTATATTCTTTTATGTGGACACCTAGTTATATGTTACATTGGTTAACCAATATGGTTCCATCATTTCCTTTTTGAGGGATGTTTTAGTGTCCATTTTAATGATGTAGGTTTCTTTGAATAACATATTTAATTATTAAACCATTGATATCCTAGATTAATTTCATGGGGATAATTAATTTAATCGGGGTAGAATGTTACACTGAGATATTTTTTGAACTATTTTTTAATTTAATTTATCATTAGTGATATTTTTCACACAACATAACATTAAGGAATAATTTTTTAAATCACCATGTTTGTCTTGTGTTATACACCAAACCAAGTAAATTGGTCAATACTCACAAAATTAATTTTGGCTTTCTCTATAGAGAACACCAAGGATAGATTGCATTATGTTCAATAATTAGTTTTCTCGATGGCTTGTGTCACATGAATGGCCGAGTTTTACCCGAAATAATAAATTTTTAAAATGTTATTATTTAATATAATAAGATATAAACTAGACGTAAAAATAGAGTATATAAATAGTATTAAATAATTTATGAAAATATATGGTTTTGACAAATATAATATAAATTCATAGGCCTTTAATTAATTAGAAATGAATATGGAAACTAATTGAATATGAAAGAAAACATTAATAATTATATGGTCACCAAGAAGTTTTTTAATAAAAAATTAAATTAATTAAAATTAGTTTTTAATATTAATTTAATAAATATATTATATATTCAACCACATATTTTTATTACTAATCCAATTGATTGGATTGAAATAAGATAAAAATAAACCAAAATTTATGTAGAAAACCCTTTATTTTTTACAAAGGTAGTTTTAACAAATTTTAATTAAGAACCCATATTAAATAAATATTTTGGAACTTTTATAGATTTAATATGTCATGATAGGAATTATCATTTGAATAAAAAAAGTAGGTTATTATATATTTTATTTGGTATTTTTCTATAAGGCGTCATTTTATGTAATGACTAGTTAAAAATATTAGATTTCAATTCAAAAGCTATATTTCATCTAATTTATTTATAAGATTAAAAAATATTCTAAATTTGTTTCAAATTTTAATTATATAATAGTTTTATCATTTAATCCAATTTATTCTATTGGACAAAATTTCATATTGAAATTGGATATAATAACATAGAAACCTTTTCACTATTTTTTTAAATTAAAAACCCATAATGTAATCTAATCTCTAGGATTAGTTTTAAATTAATTTTTTTGACTCCAGTGATTGGTATATGGTAAAATGGAATCCATTTTTGGATTCATATTAATTTATAATTTCTAATATGGTTAACTTAGTATTTACTGAAATAATTACCGAAAGTAATTAAATTAAATACATCGATGAACGTGAATATAATCTTAACTAAGGACTAAATCATAAATTTAGGAACCAAAACGATCTATAAACTTTTCCAGAACTCATTGGATATACCTTATTAGGCCATTAATCTTCCATTATTGGCGTTTTTTTGGTTTTTTATGAGTATTTTTTGGCAAAGACATGGGTACAGCTAACTTGTTTTCCAAAATGGAAAGTATGTCCTTTCCCTTCCATATAAAAATCCACAACCTCTGCCTCTTCATGAAACCATTCAAAAGAATTCCATTTGAACATGATCTACCCCATACAATTCCCTACTTATGTCCCTTACTCCTTGAATCCTATATTGTTTCATCAGGTATTCCAAGGAATCATTTTTGCACAATCCAAAAGGAGTTACCCGATTAAGAGGTAAGACCTTATCTCAAGCTCCATATTTTTATATTCCTTCTACACCACATAAGATCACTTTATTACATGATTGAATAACAAAAAACTTATCAAAAATATAATGGTATGTTTTTATGATAATGTTTGAGCCTACTCATACATAAAACTCCATATAATGTATACTGAACATATTGGTTTTGTGTACAGTGAACTTTCGCCTCCCAAAACAATGAATTTTCAATTTTCCACACTGCCTATCATGGTGTAATTTATAATGGAAACTATATATATATATTATAAATAATATTTATCATGTATTTAATCTTATTTATTCATTTTAAAATACATTTTTTTAGTTTCCATTTGATTTAAATACGATAATAAAGTATGAGAAAGTGTGGACTACCACCCCCTCAAAGAAATGTTATTCATTGACACGCTACATTGAACGTATGAAGACTAGGTTAAAAGGAGTTATACGATATATAAAAAACTATAATTCTATTATAATTATATTATATACATATTGATCACATCGCGATTCACGGTTTCATTTTCACTCTTACACCACAATGCTAAAATTGTTTTATATTTAAAATTATAAAAATAAAAACAAATTTGATTCCATTTTTGAATAATTTATTTTGATTTTTTCACTGTTGAAATGTTAAATGTTACTTTTTTTGATGATTCCATTGCAGGAGGAGGTGATTTGGAGGCCCCAAAGATGATCCAGAAGGAAAATGGGTCAAAACTGCATGAGTCCCATTAACACTTGTCCACTATTGGGTATATTATGGTAACTCCATGTTTCTAAATGGGCTGGGATTTTGTGGTCTGGTCTATAATCCAAATATCTATAACTCATATTAAGACAACCAATCCCCATTCAGCAATTATGGGGCCCAACCGATATGATATATCGAGGCCACCGAATCTGCACGAAGTCAAAAGTTGTATGCTGTGTGATACCCCTATCTAGAGTTATACGTGTCCAAAAGGAGGATATATTTTGATAGAGAAATCCAAGACATGGGGAAACAACGTTCTAGTTTTTCTGAAATTTATTGAAGACTGTATAGAGGATGAAAACAATGAGACAAGTGGTTTTACACAATCTCTGTTCCCAAAACCACATCCCATTTTTACTATAAAAGAGCACCATGGGTACCTCATTTTTGTAGTTCAAACTAGGAACCAAAATCTGCAATTTTGGAGTCCTAGAGAAGTCTCTTAATTATCCTTGAAATTCTAGAGGCCTCTATCCTCATAAGGGGATCAATTATGAAGAAGGAGTTCCACCCGAGCCTCCCCCTCCTCTCATTGGCGAGCTAAACAATGGACGATCATTTTGGTGGAGCTACACAAACTTGGGAGGGAGTTTCGGTACAAGTTCTTCTACTGAGTTCATACAATTCGTGTGTTTAATATTTCACTTATTTTTTTATCTTTAAATTCTTCCCCCTGATTACATTTCATTTGATATAATAAAGTGGAACACTTTTAATTCCATCATTGATTGGTTTGAGATTTTAAAGTGGGAATCTTGGGTTGTTCCGATTGGAAAAAAAATAATCCTATTTATTTCACACATACATAAGATTTAGGTATTTTTTTGTTATAACTTTTATTTAATTTTTGATAACCAAATAATGGGAACATGATTTTTGTGTCAAGGGGTGGTTCTTTAAGCGTCATTTGAAGAGGCAAGAGGGGAGTCAAGATCTTGACAATATTCAAACAAAGAAATAAAAAAATCCATGTTAAATTTTAAGAAAAATGAACAATCCAAGATTTGTAGTGAACATGAAATGATATTATTCCTCCATGATTATTAATATACCACCTTTATTTAACAACAATTTAACTCTTTAATTAAGTAATTTACTTAAATCTATTTTCAAAACCACCCCCCTCTTTTAGTAATTCTAAATTAAAATATATACTCAAAACCTATCAACTATCCTTGAGAAATGACCTAGGGTCTTACCTAGACTATAAATCAATCTTAAAATCGTATTCAATTGGACGTGTCATGACAGTGCGGTCAAATTTTGGTTCCATTTCCAGGGAGCGCTTTGGTTTTTGTGCGTGTTTTTGATAAATTTCTTTGTAAATTTTGTGAATGTTTGTTTGTTTTATATTCTACCATTGAATTTATTTTCATGTTCTGATTTATTTATTATGTAGATTTTGTGCATGACATATTCTACTTTGTGATACTTACAACCTTTCAGACCTGAACCGGAGAGGATCTTACTTCGTCGAACCCAAGATACACAAGAAAAACCTTTTATGGAGGATGCCCAAAACATCAACACTCATCTTGATCCTTCTTCTTCTTCTTTGGAAACCCACATTAAAACTGAAATTAACGTGAATAACATGGCTGATAACAATAGAACACTAAAATATTTAACCTAACCTGATGTTGATATCCAACCCACTTATATTCATTTATAAGGATAGGCAGCCAATTTTGAACTAAAATATGGTTGAATTAATTTATTACAAAGATTCCATGGTCTTCCTGGAGAGTATCCACCCAAGCATTTAAAAAAAATTCACACTGTGTGTTCTACATTAAAACCTGTAAATGTGGATGAAGAACAAGTAATGTAATGGGAATTACCATTTTCATTAAAAAATACATCAAAAGATTGGTTATATTATGTTAATTCATCAATAAGAGGCTTGGTGGACATGAAACACATTTTTCTGGAAAAATATTTCCTATCCCCTCGAACTGCAAAAATAAGGAAAGAAATTTGTGGGATAAGAAAATCTCAAGGGGAAACATTACATGAATATTGGGAATTATTTAAAATGTTATGTTCATGTTTCCCACACCACCAAATAAGTGAACAACTTTAATTCAATATTTTTGTGAAGGTTTAATCCATATTGATTAGAATATGATCAATGCTACTGCAGGTGGTGCGCTAGTTGATAAGACCCCAATTGCTACAAGAACCCAGATTTAGAACATGTCGCAAAACACACAACAATTTGGTTCAGGGTCCAATGTACTGATTTGAGGTGTCCATGAGGTAAAAATTACTGAATTGAGAAGAAGGTTGACACATTGTTCGAAGAGGTGAGTACCCTTCTTCGACATCTTTCTCCTTCCCAAGGGAAATCCCAACATCCTCCTCCCATCCATTATGGTATATGTTCCTTTGACGCTCACTTATCTAACCTATTTCCTAAATTGAGGGAAAAATCTAAGTGTTGTGGGGAAATATTTCTAGGCCGCCCCAATAACCAACCCTTTAGGAATAAACCTTACTATCCATCTAACCCTCGGTGTAAGGAGAACCAAGACTATAGGAAAGGGTATATTAAAACTGACCTGCACATCAATGGAACCAACTAGGGCATAATAGTCATCCACCACAGCCACCCATAAATCCTAAACCACCCCATAGGCCTTTTTAAAAAAACCCTCCAAAATCCGAGCCTAGCCTATAATATATGATGAAAAAAATGGTGCCAACAATTTCTAATTCCAAAAAACCACTCAGGAAGCTATACAAGATCTCAAACACCAATTTGGCCACCTGGAAAACTTAGTGGGTGAAATTCAAAGTCACGGATCTGGTAATCTTCCCTCTCAACCAGCAGTTGACCCTAGCGATAAAGTAAATGTCAATGTCATCACCCTAAGGAGTGGAAAACATACAGAAAGTAAAATTAATCATCCATGAAAATCATCCCCTCCATAGGAATCATCCATCCCAACCATTAAAAATGTTCCAATTTTTTATGAACCTTGTCCCGAGATAATATCTTCAAAAGGAAAGAGTGTGTATATTGATGATTCACCTATCCAAACCATTCATCTTCCATTTCCACAAAGGGTCACCTAACCAGGGAAAAAAGGAAACAAAACCCGATGAGTAAATATTGGAAATTTTCAAGAAAGAGCAGGTCAACATCCCATTGATTGGTGATGTGAAGCTAATTGCATGGTACTCCATGTTTATAAAGGAGTTATGTACACACCAAAGGCAACTATGAGGTGATGGGAACATGAGAATGGGGAGGAATGTTTCAGAATTTATAGGGCCATCACATCCCACCAAGTGCAATGATCCTGAAACATTTTAAATTATATGAACCATAGGGGAGTATTCTTTTTCTAATGCTATTCTTGATTTAGGTGCATCTATAAATGTGATTCCTCACTCAATTTACTCTACATTTCAAGTATGGTAAATGAATCCTACAAGAATTATTGTTCAAATAGATAACCAGAGTACCGAACACCCCTCTGCTGTGTTAGAGGATGTTCATATGAGGGTCCAAATTTTAATTTTTCTTATTGAATTTTATGTTTTTAAAATTGAGGATGATAGGATAAATGGACATTCCCTGATTATATTTGGGAGACCATTCCTCAAAACTACCAAAACAGTAATTAATGTACACAATGGTACATTATCTATTAAATTTTGTGGTGACATAGTCTATTTCAATATCCTTGATGCCATGAAGCACCGCTCAGAAGAACATTCTTCTCTCTATGGTAAATCAATTAATGTACTCCCTACCCCCGAAAAAACAACTTTTCTTTCCCCTGATCTCCTTTCTGAGTTTTCATTATTGATTGAAATTATAGGAAATAGGTAATGCAATTATTGTTGAAGTAGATTAGAAAAATGTCATGCATGTTTATTAATAAATGATTTTTGAACACTGGGGGTCCAATGACCATTGATGATACTACTAAGCTTGTAAAATCTCATTCCTCTATTAAGGATGATACCATTGAGTAGTTAGATGAGATCAGTGACCTCTCACTTTCACACACACTACCATAAATCCAAAATCTACTTGAATTGGAACAGAAAAAATGGCATCAAGATTTAAAATACTCATATCTTGAGAATAGAAACAAGTTGCCCGTCATCATTTCTAGTTCACTCCCTCCTGAGAATGAATTGCGACTGCTTTAACTATTGTGGGAGTATAAAAAATCGTTGGGATGGACACTTGTTGACATTCCTGATATTAGCCCATCAATTTGTAAAAATCATATTTAATTAAATGATGAGTCTAATCAATTGAGTTAGCTACAAGGTCAAATGAATCCAAACATCCTATAAGTTTTGAAAAATGTGGTAACAAAATAATTGGATGCTGGAATCATGGATGATTTCAATATTTATAGCTCTTTATTTGAAGAATTTTTTTATAGTCTTGGTCCAGTCCTACGTCACTATACTGAAAAGAATCTTGTATTAAATTATGATAGATTCCACTTCATGGTGTGACAAGGTATAGTTTTGGGACATGTCATTTATAGGGATGGTATCTGAGTAGATAAATAAAAAGTGGATGTCATTTATTCCATACAATTCCCAAAAAATGTACGGGATGTGTGATTTTTCTAAGGCCATGATGGATTTTACAATTGTTTCATTCATGACATTAGTAAAATTGCATTCCACCTCACCCAATTAATCAATAATGAAAAATAATTTGTTTTTAATCTATAATGTGAGGATTCTTTTAATAAGTTATAATAGAGTCTCACGTCACCCCCAGTAATCCAACCTCCTTGGTGGGATTTACCGTTTGAGCTCTTGTGTGATGCCTCTAACTATTCCATTGGGATAGTCTTGTCATAAAGGGTCAACCAAGCTCCACATGTCATATCCTATGCCTCACGTACATTAGACCCTACCCAAGGAAACCACATCACAACGGAAAAATAATTTCATTCTATTGTGTTTTCCTTGAATAAATTCAGGTAGTATCTATTAGGGTCCAATTTCATTATGTTCACAAACCATGAAACCCTCCGGTATCTCATTAGGAAACTGGAAGCCAAGACACATCACATTCCCTGGATGCTCCTCCTTCAAGAATTTAACCTATAAATTAGAGATAAAAAAGGAGCAGAGAATGTGGTGGATGACCATATTATTAGGATCCTCCCATCCCCAGAAATATAATCATCCCCCTATATTACCATTAATTACATGTTTTATGATGAGAAATTGTACCGAGTGCAAGATGTTATTCCTTGGTATGCTGAAATTGTAAATTATTTGGTAGCATCTTGCATTCCTACTGATTTCAATAAAACCAAGCCATTATTCCAAAACACGAGTCTCGTTGGTACATTTGGGATGACCACAACCTCTGGCACACATGAAGTGATCAAGTCCTTAGGCGATGGGTTCCCGATAGCGAGTTATAGTCTGTCCTTAGATTCTATCACACTATTTCTTGTGGCGGAAACATTGGTCACCAATAGACTGCATGCAAGGTCCTTGATTCTGGTTGCTTTTGGGAAACAATTTTTCATGATGCCCATGATTTTTTCCAATCTTGTCCTCACTGTCAAAGAATAAGGTATGTACCTGGGTTATACTATTTGACATGTTCAAACCTGAAACGACATGAATAATAAGAGACTCCCCAGAACTGTGTTCTTAGCTACATAGTCGGGTTCCTAGGATTACACTACAGATCATGTTCAGCAAATACATGGTGTGTTCATCTAAGAAATTCTCCATCCTGTGTCTTTTCCCACACGGCCTATGACATGCTTATAGACTACACATCGTGTACATAAAGTACACGTATTGTACTTATGAAAAATAGTTTCTTCCCAAACAGAAGAACACATGGCATGTAGTCAACCTGCAGAACGTGTATTTAGGGTTTTTCTAGACAGTAAGCCTCAGAAACTACTCTAGAACCCAGAAAAACACTGAAAAAACCTTGAAGGTTCCAAATTCCAATCCGTGAGGGCCCACACACCCTGAGAATCAAATATTGGAATCTTATATATGTTACAAACAAGGTAAAAAATTCAATGATCTACCAATTTTCGGCCGATGAGGGCCCATAACACCTCATGAACAAAAATTTGGCGTTAATTCAAACAAAACCTTACTCAACCAATGCTATAACTAGAAGAAGGTATTTTATCAAGGAACCTATCACAAAAACATGAATATTCTACACACCATCTATCACAACAACATGCAATTGCTAATGCATTCTAGATGACATAGAAAGAATGCATGACATGTGATTTCTAGATGGTGCCTATATGATGCATGAGATGGCATACCCTCATCTCATCGGGTAGCGACTGAAATAGAAACTCAATAACATCAAAGATAAGAACACAAAACATGTTAATCTCCCAATGGTGAAATCAAATCAACTATAAAATTTCAAAAATAAAAAAATTGAAATAAATGAGGTAGATTGGATTTTCCCCGTACATAGGTTAGCTACTCCCGTGCATAGCTTATTTCCATGTACCCTTCCCTTCCTATACCTGGCCAAAGGCTCCAAATAGTATGTTAAGAGAAAATAATCCTTTAATACCACTTTGTAACTTTCTGGTTCTAGAAGCCACCCCGAGGCTCCCTATACGTGGTTGGTCACAAGGCCTCAAGCACATTTCCCCGAACACCAGAGGCTACCGACAAGAAGCAAGGGCCTTGTGTGTGTAAGTGGGGATACTATGTCCTCATTGACAGAGTTACACATCATAAGTGAAACGAAAATACAATAGTGGAAAAAGTAAACATCCAATATCCTTAAACAGTGGAAGATTGAGATAATAAACAACTAGAGAACATATATAAAATGATTCATGGTATATATGTATACGAAAATAGTCAAACAAGTCACAATGATGGAGTACAACTTTGCTAAACCAAGT
This sequence comes from Viscum album, assembly GCA_963277665.1. NCBI lineage: Eukaryota > Viridiplantae > Streptophyta > Magnoliopsida > Santalales > Viscaceae > Viscum > Viscum album. Next base: position 224,095,806 of record OY728131.1, on the reverse strand, counting down.
GAAAAAGAAACAGATAATAATCTCCTCAACATCACAAGCCAATTCTTGGTCCCATGCTCTCTAGATCTATAGCAATCAAGTACCTGAAGTAGAATGGAGTTTCCCTTGTCTATACCTGCAAAAATATAATCTGTTTTGGCCCAAAATCATATACCAAATAGGGTATGAGACGAATCCCAGTAGGCAACCACCACAAGATCTGTGACTAACTATCCTTGAATATATGGTAGGTAAATGTTGAGAAAGTAGTAAACAAGGAAGTACTCAACAGTAACAATCCATAGTTTTAAATATCATGCAACAACTAATCAAAGTAGACGATCACAACAGGTAACCCTTTGGGATGTACTCAAATCCTATCCCCTCTGGTCTTACCTAACAAATACAAGAAACCCTTTGGGAATCACACACAGTCTTACCTCTTTAGTTCTGAAAAAGTATAAACTCTCTAAAAAAGCACTCACCGTAAATTCCCCCCATAGTCTCGTATCGGTACTAAATGCGCTCTAGGGAAGAACTCAACGTCTCATTCCCCCTTTGTCCCATGTATAGAAACTACAGACTCTCTGAGGAAGCACTCAACATCAATTCCCCTTGTGGTATCACACCTTAAAATATAAAAGACGCCCTAGAGAAGCCTTTATGTCAATTTTACCTATGGTCTACTATACTAGGTTTTCATGGCCCTATGTAATGTAAACAAGTTTAGCACCGCATAACGACCAAAGTATACCTCAAGAAAAACTTGGATATCATTCTACAACAAATCATAATATTATAATAATAGTCACAAAATCCAACATTACTAGGCATGGAAAAGTATACTGCATCCTAACAGGCAGTCTAGACCCAAAGGTCAAAACAGAAAAAACATGCATGGAAAACACATCCAAATCACAAAAAATCACCCTATTCTCAATTAATAGCCTCTACTCATGCATACAAGAAATGCATGAAAACAATTGGGCTAAATTGGTAAATGCGCAATACCATGTTCATGGGTAGTGGGGAAACTTTCACTAAAACTCAAACTCTTTCAATATAAAGGAAAAAACCACCTACCTCGGAATTGGGAGATCAATATACTTGAACGTCGAGGCTTGAATTTCCTTATAACGTCATAGATATATTAAAACATATAAAAATTTCAACCCATGATAACTCACGAAAGATTATAAGTCAAGGGATATTTCTTTAGGAGAAGAGAGAACTCAACGATGTGATTCCAATGGAACTAACGGAGTTCGATTCAGGGGACGGACGCTCGCTCGGGGGCTCATCAAATATCTACGGTCGTACGGTGCTCTCGGTCGAACGGAACCTAGAAGAATAAAGTTATGGAGATTAGACACGACCCCAGTGCTTTAAATGAAAAAACAGAAAGTACTTAGCGTGTACTTTTGAAGTACATTGTGTGTACATTTGAAGTACACTACGTGTACAAGCCTTTTCCGTACTATACATTATGCGGCCTCCATGTCACCCCACATAAAAATGTGTGTGGCCACGACATGGCATCACATGGCCTTCTGTGTCAATATAGTATAAGTCGTGTTCTCTTAAAGTACACGACGTGTACTTCAAAAATTTCTTGAAACTCCACTTTTCTCAAAAATTCCAAAAAAAGTAAAACATACCTAAAAAGAAAATCTGGGTTCTTACACTATGAGGTTTAATAATAATGATATTAATGTATATAATATAATGAATAATTAACTCCCTAAAAACAAATTGTTTTAATTGTTTTTCAAATGATATATTTATATTATGTATGTATCTAGTCTATAAATGTAGTTAAACCATTCAATACATCTAGATATGGTTCCTTGTAAATTATACCATTTTTTTTAAACTAAGACACTTTCTCTTGGTAACTATATTAGGGTTCATTACTTTTTTTAGTCATTAAATCATATGAATTATATAAATATAATATAATATAAAACATTTAAATAACAATGAGTCCAAAATGCCACCTACCTCATTCTAAGAAATCCATTTTCACTATTAATGGATCATCAAGTAATTCTAAAATACAAAATCCAAAATTCCATAAAAGTATTTTTCCTATACAGAAAACTATATTGAACACTACTATAAATTGAATCTATAATGATGGGCTTATACAAATGGTTTGGAAAATCTATTGGTATATATGTCATAGAAAAATCATGTAACCATGTTTTTTTTCAAAAACCATTAATATGAGTAATTTATTGAAACCATATACCTATAAATTTTCAAAAACCATGGGCATAGGTTCTTTATATACCAAGGGTTTTAGAAAAATAATAAGTATAGTTACATTGATAAAACTTTATACCCTTTATTTTTTTCAAAACCATTAGCACATGTATGCCCCTATACAAACGGTCATGAAAAAACATTGGTAATCATTCTTTACATAAAAAATATAATAGTGGGTATTAAAAAACAATTTTTATAGATCCCAAAAATCATAGTACATATACCAGCGGTTCTGAAACTCATTAATATTAATTCCATGATTTTTGATGGAGTTTTTTCAAATATTATCAATTAAATAAATATATAAATTATATATATATATATCAAATTATATTAACAATGATAATTGTTTCATAGTGGTTAGACCATTTATTTATGAGTGGGAGGTCAAGGGTTCATGCATAAAAATCCTTTTTAAATTTAGATTACATATACCAAAGGTTTCCCTAAAACCATTTGGATATGTCTATATAAATAGAAAATCAACCCACAGCTATCCGAACCATTGGTATAACTATAACAATATTTCAGGGACCCATACCAACGGTTATAAACTATTGGTATATTCTACATTCACAATAATGGAAGAATTTTATAATCCATGAAAACATATCATACGAATGGATATGATTCAAAACACTTTCCATGATGAATCTAACTCCTCAACTAAATTGTTATTTCATTATGAAATGTAGACTAAATAAAAAATTGGTGTTATTGAGGTATGGTGATTGTATATAGTGGAATCAAATCCAAAAAATTACCAATTATAATTGAAGAAAACTATAATTTATTCAAACTAATCCTCAACTACATAGTTCCTATTCACTGAACACTTAGTCTCATTCCTTCAGCCAACTGTTTTCTTGTTATGAAGAACATAATTCTTTTATATTTTTTGAGTACTTGTTACCAAATGAACGTGTAACTTATCAACCTTTCCAAAAAAAAATTATTATTAGAACCCACCATTCATCTCACCTTATCAATTTAACCTATTTCTAGAAAATGATATCAAAATAGACCAAAATAATCAATGTTAAATAAATAATAATAATCAAAATATAAGATAAGACTAAATCTATTTCACTTAGATTGACGTCAACATCAAGATCATCTATCCCATCATCAATGTATAAAAAATATCAGTGAAATAATTCAACTCCTCTAGTTGATTTGATTTCATTCCCTAATTTATAATCCATTATAATTTCTTATAAATATTATTTACTTAATGATAATGTGATAATAAGAAAAATATAACCATTAATGTTCACAGACACATCAATACATTTTAATTTACATTTCATCCTATATTTAGTATTTAACTCACCTTATTTCTGGATTTCAACATATATATCAATATTATTTAAATTTAATTCTTGATGATGTTGATTTTATAATTATTTTTTTTATTTTATCCCATTTATTTTAATCTATGGGATTTATACTCAATATGATGATGTTTGATCTACATTTTAAAAGGTATCCTCCTATGTAAACAGTTTTTTTTGGGATTTCAAATTTTCTACTTAAATTCATGAATCATTATATATTAAATTGTTCTAGTAATTAAAATAAAAATATATATATATTTCATCTAAATATTTAATGCATAATTATTTGATTGTGTCACTGTATTTTCATAATAAATATTTCAAAACCACTTAATGAAATAATTTTTGGAATGATTTAAATATAATTTTAATATTGGAAAAATGTAGTTTATAAATTGAAAATAGAATATTTAATTATAGTTTTTTCTCTTAATTTTAGTATAGAGATTATTTTGTTGTGATACTTGGTTTTAATAACATATATCCTTTTGAAACCTTTTATACTATTCCAAAATAATTGATGAATGTATCTGAAAAAATTATTATTTCAATTATTATGGATCAAACAAATACAATCTCCCATATCAAAATATCAAATGTCAATCATGATGTTACATTCCATTCATAGTATCATAATCAATGAAATACCTAGAATGAATTTAATAAATAAATATCATATGTTCTCCACTACCTATAGTGGATGGTACTTAATTTGAGTCATGTTGTAACCATGGTATGTTGTTCAGTCATTTTGATGATGCATGTTTGACCTTGATGTTTCTTTACTGATCTTAGGGGATGCTTCATATATGGTTAAATTTTTAGAGATTATTTATTAATCATTATTAGAGAAAAATATTTATTTCCAATCCAACATTCATAATATAGTCTAAAGGGAATGCAGGTGAATAGAATTTCATTATCAGTAGATGTAAGGGTAATCAAAATTGTAAAGGGTATAGGTGTTATTGTTAAAATCCTTAAGGTGTCAATGATATATTGTACTGATAATATTCCTTCATTAGATGTGTATATTTTTAGGTAGAAATATTGAATTTTAAATTGTAAGGTGGCTTCATTTAATCATCTTAATGTTCTAAAATTGAAAATTTATATATCATATTGTCCTTATAATTTATTGATTCTTGGGGGATTATAATGTCATTTAGAATAGTATAATTTGAGCTCAATAAGAACATCATGCATCATAAATATATTTGAAAACATATTCTGATGAAAATGATTTCCTTTATTGAAATATCAACTCCAGAATTTTGATAATGATACTATTGGTTTTGAATCAACTCTTTAGAATCAAAACCATTTATTTTTTTCTATATTGGGACAATGAATAAGATCCAATTAAAATGGATTTTTATATGCTAAAGTTGAATACAATATTGTTTCTATTTTGAAAGTTGTATCTAGATAATAAAATCATTGATTTTGAAAATTTATTAAATAACCTTAATTATTAAGGAAGATATCGATTTCATTATTAACAAGGTCACCAATAATATTTTAATAAAACATTTTTTGGAAGTATACTATAATTTTGTGTTTTTAAGGATAATTCAATGATTTTTTTAAGTTCATCACTACCCTTTAGGAGACATTTTAATAAAATAAAAATATTATTTTTTTGTAATAAGGAATTTTTTCCAATTGAATATAGTTTCCTTATAAATGAGTTGTTTTGGTTGTTAAACTGTGTTATGAGTGTCAGAAATGGCTCAGGTTAGATTGTGTATTAGATTAGTTGTGTGGGTTTCTTTGAGAATGTGAAGGAATAAATATTTAGTGTCTCATTTAATATTTATCGGTGTCTATTATAGTTGGTGGGTATGATTACTGTTCTAGATAATTTGGTATGTGATCCTATATTTAATTTGATACAGGTTCTTATAATATAAGTTGAGTGATTATGGTTTCTTATTATAGAATCATGATAGGATATGAAACTTATATATAGTTAAAGGTTCTATAATAAGTATTGATGAATATTTTATACTTAAAAATTTATATTTTTTCATTATATTTCATTTACTAAAATTTTATTGACACGTTAGGTAATTATATTAAATTTTTAATGAAAATTATTGTATAAAATTACATTATGAATATTATTGGTTATTTTTATATTTCATGAGAGTGTTATAGAGATAGGAATATATCTATTAAAAATCATTTGATTTGGAGGAATCTCTAAGGGTTTGAGTCATATTTAATATTCCATTCATTTTGGGGATGTTTTTGATGTTTTATGCATTAAAAAGGGATGATAAAATGTAACAATATAGTAGTTAATGCTAATATAAAATTTGGAATATCTATTATATAAAATAATAATAGAGTTATTCACTCATAGGATGTTGATATTTGGATTGAAAATACCAATATTTATTTTTTTAAAATGAGTAAACCAAACTACTTTCACATGAACATCATGAAATTTAAAATTTGACATTAGTTACCCTAATTAGTTGATGAATATTAAATTCAAAAGGATATTAGTTTTCACAAATATATATAAACCATAAAATATTATTCATATTTTTATTATAACCTACTATATTAATTTTATTCATATCATTATATATAGTATTGAAAGGATCATATATAATGATTGTTATGGGATGTTGATATCAAAGTATAAATTGTTTCTAGTATTTATGATATGTTAAATAATGTTACCTAACATTGATGGAATGGATTCAATTTTGTTTCAAATACTTGTATATATTCATTTATTACATGATAATTATAGTATTATTATAGATATATTCAATGAAAAAATAATGAAATTATTTATATATTGTGAGTAAATATGATTGATATTAAGGGTTGGTAGTGACACTCAATATCATTTATTGAATAATGATTCTCTATATAAAGGCTAATCTCCCTTTAATTTTTATTAGTAAATGAATATACTCTAGTTAGATCTATCTTTTTCTCTATTGGTAATTTTTCCTCACGAGGAGGGTGATGATAGAGGGGCCCTCATATACTATACATTAATTCTAAAATTGGGTTTACTAAAATTAGAGGAATGATAAAAAGTACTATTTATTAGAGATCAAAATCAAGTGAACTCCATCAAGAAATAAAATATTTGACTATATGTATCCATTTTTATTTTATAATCATCATTTAAATGTATATTCTATGACAAAATAAGGATATTTAAATTTGTTTCCTTGACATTTGTGGGTTTGTGATGATATAAAAACTAATCAGTGGTATCAGACTTTTCTACATCATTAAGGGCATATTGTACTTTTATTTATAAATGATTTAATTTTTCAATGTGTAAAATATGATTTTCAATAGAAAATCATAATTATTAATGTTGATAAAAATGGTAAAATGGTAGTTTCACTCATTATTTGAAATTCCAGAAAATTGATTATACTCTAAATTAATAATTATAATATGATATCTCTATTTATTATAAATTTGGTAATATTTAGAAAAATAGTGATATTTTAAAGATTTAAACATGGTTTAATTACAAAAAATTATTATCACATAAAATCATAAATTTATTATAAGGGAAATATAAATTTCATTTTATGAAAAAAACTTTTTATAAATCAAAATTTCATATTGTTCTATATACATGATATTTCCTAATGTTGGATAATAACATGAGTAATAAATTGATCTATTCATTATTTATATACCATGGGAACAATACATTATAATTATTCATCAATTTCCTACCATTCATTCATATCTCCTTCATTTTTAAATTAAAAACTGAATTTTTTTATTAAGAATAGTAATTGTTTATTTTAATGATCCCAAATCATGTTTATTAGGATTATAAATTTTCCTTCAAAATGGTAATCATTTTTTTAATATTATTAGGTCTATAATTTATGGTAAGATATAATGCATAAAGCACATAATGTATAGACTGACCACATTATGTATAATGTTAATTAATGAACTATTAAATCAACTACATGACTACCATTATATCACATGAACTATTTTTTTGATTGTATAAATGAATTATGTAACCAAAAAACATTTCATGGTATCATATCAACCATATGATTTGAAAAATTGACATTGTGATAGAGGACCAACCATTACTAAGATAGTCAAAAAAAATTGTTATTATAGATACTAAATGAAAAACATTGATTATCCACACAATGAATTTATCAACAACAAGAAGCAACTAAAATCATCATGGATACAAGTAACTATAAATAAATAACATTATTAATATAGTCAAGATACCCTTATAGAATGGTTTGTATTTTTTACGTACTAATGTAACTATTTTTATAAACTCATCATCTAGGTGATTTAATTCAATCAAAAGTGTATTTTTTAGAGTATAATAATTTTATGATCAATTATATTGAAATAGGTAAGGGACGTGATAAAATTTATAAGCTTGAAGATACCATATGAATTATTCTTCACTAAAAATCAGTATTAAAAAATAGTTATTCCTAAGTAAAAAACTAGTGACACCCTAATATTTTAATAAGTTGATTTTCCAAATAATTTTAATTTCATCAATAGGTGTGTTATGTAAAAATATATATTTTAACAATAAGTACCAAGTGGTAATACATTACATAAAATAGAGATATGTTATGATTATTTTATTTCATTCACATTCAAAATATTTTTAGGTATATATATTTAGAGAACTAGCCCATAAGTCATATAGAAAAAGAACATAAAAAACTACTTTGAAAGTTAGGAAAAGTATCCATTTTAACAAAATATAGAAAAGTTAAGATATAACTTGATAACTTTTATGAAAAATATTCACGACATTAAAAATGAAATCTCCAAATCCTTACACATTCTTATTTCATGTGAAGAACATTAAAAAATGTGATATGAATAAAAAGCAATGTATGGGATAATAAAAGACGGAAACTATTAATCAATGTATAAACATCAAAAACCATGAAAAATATAACATAAAGTAATTATTTCCACCTTAATATGTATTAAACAAATTCCATTGAATGTATTATCATTTCCTACCTATTCTTTTTATAATAACAAGATACCATAATTCACCTAGCAAGCATGTAAAATACCGAAAGTCACATTGGGAAATAATTATAATATTCAATCATATAAAATAAATTATTATACATTCCAAATCAATACATTTCACACTAAAAAATAGAATAGAAATACATCCAACCACCATACCCAATGTATTAATGGTTATAATATAACCACCATTCCTAGGTTTATTAGGGACATACAAGTACTTGGTTTATCATGTAAACACCCATAAAAATGCCAAGTAAAATTATATAATAATAACACATAAAATCATTCAATTTTTATAATTTAAATCTTAAAAGATTATTTTAAATCATAAGGAAACTTTTCATTTAAATGAAATTATCTATCCATTTTAAAACACTATTTTTATAAAAAAAATACGCAGAAACAGATAGTATAGGTCTCATTAAAAACATGAAGGCTTATAAAGGAATAAAAATAATAAAATAGATATTCAGAAAATTTATAATAATTTTATATCCTTAAAATAAATGTGTAAAATATTATCATAAATATTTACAAGGAGAAATGTTTATGAAAATAGATACTTTAAGCATTCAAGAAATCTCATACCACATTGAAGATTAATATCATAAGGCACATGTAAAATATAAAATTTTAAAAAACTGCATTTAACATTAGAATATATATAATATGTTTAATGAATGTAAAATTCTATTATATACAATTTATAAAATTATAATGGTTCATATCATAAAGAAATGTCCCAATGAAAGGAGATTATGATGAAATCCCTTACATTGAGTCTAATTCATCATGTATGTTATTTATCATCCTGGATAATAAAATCATTTCAACTATTTAAATTATTGATAAAAATTTTAAATTTGACAATTCATATTAAATAAACTAATATCATGTTATAATAATAACTTAATTACATATGATCAAATTGATGGTTTTCATGATAATCGGTACACAATTCTAAAATAATTTTTCTCTGAAGTATATTTTCAAAATATTATTAGTCCATAATCTCTATAATAATATTAATTCCATAATAATAACCTTTATAAATCAATTATTCTATTAAATAAAACCTTTTATGTATGATTATGAAAAATTATCAATGTTATAATCATGGGGATGAAAGGTCGTACGTATGCATGAGTTTCGTTTCCATTTTCGAATCATCATTATGGAAAGAAGGAAATTATTATATTATCTTTACATTATGAACAAATATCTTAAAAATCATATTAAGAATTTATATATATGTATATATATCATGCATGGGATGTGTTGATGAAAAAAAATCAGGTTACTTCATTGAGGTGATTGTTCACACGTACGCATGAACGACATTATCAAGTTTTCGTTCATGTAATGATAAGAAAATAAGTTATATTTTATTAATTAATAATGATAAATATGTAATTAATAAGGTACATAAACATTAATTCCATCAATACATCCATCCTTGAAATACTTTTATGGGTAATGAATTATATCAGTTCGTGAGGAGGTAGTTCATCGTACATATGAATGTTAAATCTTTTTCAATTTGAAGGAAGTGGAAATATATTTTCATGATGATTTTAAAAAAATAAAATATTATTATATTTTTGATACTATATTTATTATTTCATCATGGTTGAATAATATTTTATGGAATTTGATGAAGAAAAAAAATAGTAATACTTAAATTAAAATTATACCTCTTCTTCGGATTATCTCCTTTGATTAGCACATTTACACCTCTATTAAGGTATTATACCTAAATTAAAGCCTATAGAATGTGGGTAGGGATTATATTAAGTGATATTGGACTATATATTTCAATATAAATATATTTTTATGTATATTCGAATGATAAGAGCGGCTTCCCTTTTATAGGAGAGAATAGGGGTACACTATGAATTATTCAAAATATAAAAATAATAAAAATTAATTTTGTATTCCAAATTTCGAAAAAGTGATTTAATTTGAAAATAGTATTAGCATGGTTACAAATATAATAATCCAATAAAAAATTACATGTTTTTATTTTTTAATCCTTATCTTTATGTTTTAACACTTATTTAACCTCTTTAATTCATTCCTTGATATCATGTAATTTACTCTTTGATGGTTAATATAAGCACAATAAAATGATAAAATAACATTAAAGGATTAATTTAGTAGATTTTAAGAATTATCCCTATATTTTGGTAGAAATTTATATTTTCATAAATTATTATAATTTAATTAAATATTATTTATTTTAAAGAATCATTAATCTCAATTTTGACACTATTTATTTCATGAAATTTTAAAAATATAATATAGACAAAATTAATTAAAAAAATACTTATAAATACCAATAACATGTGAAATCCATATATATAACACTTTCATGAAATTTATCATCATAAATTATATTTACTGTAATATTTTTAATATCATTTATTAGACATTTTTTTAGTTAAATAGTAATTATATCATCATTGTCCCCCCATTTAAGGTAAATATTTTATCGTTAAAAATGTCAAATAAATTACCATGATGTAAGTAAAAATATCTAATTTCAAAATAGGAAACAATTATAGAATACCCCTTATATAAACCTACATTTAAAAAATTTCTATTCTTAAAAACAAAAATTAGATGTAATTGAATTTCCATTAAATATATTATCATGAAGGTTTTTGTGTAATCCAAAAAGACATAAATGGCACATAACAAGTAATTTGATTATTAGGTACGTAAAATACTAATTCAATAATATTATTAAATGTGTTAGCGTAATTTTTTAATATATATAACATTAGTTTTACTCTTATATGGCTGACTAACCCTTATCTGTGGTAATAAAAAAATCACTACATTATTATTTGCATTTTCCAAATATTAAAGTGAACTATTTGTTAAATTTGGATATTATTATTTAATATATTGAATAAATTTATCAAAATTAGAAACAAATATTTTTTATAAATTAAATTAAATATAATCCCACCAGTGGAATGATAAAAATGGGGTTTAAAGTAAAAATGGTCAAAAGATCCCAAAGTTGTTATATCAAATTTCAGTGACAAAATTTTTCCAATGAACACAGTTGGATTTAATTTTTAAGTATTGACCTAAATATACATTAAAACCAGTATAAAATATAATCTAACAACAAAAATAAATCAGGAAAAAAACGTTTTTCAATTAAAATAGAGTAATTTTTCACTATTTATAAAAAATTGAATCTTATCCAAAAAATAAAAAATGTCAACCAAAGTAAATTATGATACCTCGGTAAAAAAGAACATTTTTTTTCAAATATAATTAATAAAAGTGTCAAAAAATGAATTTAAAATAGATGCAGAATCATAATATGTTAAATATACCTTTTTAGATAAATTCATTTTTATCCGTAAAAATTAATTTGTTCTTATATCATGTCTATAAAATAAATAAAATGAATGTAAAATGTTATATTTAATATTATATAGTTATATTTATATATTTATTTCATTAATATAATCAATCAATATTAATGTTATATTTTATTGGTATAAAAATAGTAGGGGACATTTAAATAGTTTTTCAGAGTAGAACATTCCATTATTTTTAAAAAATGTTACCATTTTTATTTATAATTTTTTTTAACCAAAGATTAAATTATATATACATGTTTAAACTATATTTTCATTATTCAGTTAATCGAATTCATAAACAATATTCTAACTGCTAGGTTATAATGATAACATTTAAATTATAGTATATTGTTTTTCATTTTTGCTAGATGTGAAATATCATTATGATATCAAACATAGTATTAATTTTTTTAATCTTGGGATTTTATATTCTCCCCAATTCAAAAATGAAATCCTCAAAAATTTTCCTCTGAATCGAAAACTGAGGATTTCATTTTCAAAATACCTTTATTTAAATCCCATATCAGATTAGGGGTCAATAAAACCACTACGTTAAAATAAATAATGTGAAGTTGGTAGGTCAACTAAGATAACATATACTAGGTTTCAATCTTGGAAAACATCAACCAATAATAGTGAATAAACTATCTCGTTTCTAATGGAGAGTGATATAGAAGATGATCTTGAAAATGTTAACAATCAAAAAAACCATAAATCAATGATTGGTAAATAGGTAATTGATTTCCTAGTAATAAATGTTAAGATATAAAGTTTTTTATGAGATTTTTTATATATTTGGGGAATTAATTTACATCTTAAAATAATAGAATAATAGAATATATTTAAATAACTTGTTTAATTTAATCCTCTCATATAATAACTTCAATGGTTATCTTATACAACATTTTTATCCCATACATTAACTAACTGAACTTATTTATTGATAAATTAACTTATAACTTTCCATTTTTTTCACCTACAAATTATTTAATAATGAAATTCCAAAAGAACAAATAATGGAGTAACATGATCATTATGTGCATCTGGTTTCATTGTCATTTTTTCACATATTTACAATTTCTATGAATTGTATCATTTGTTTAGAGATTCTTCAACATCACATTCTTCTTTTATCCAGTTAAACATTTTAAAACCTGGCTTGTATGGGTGTCAATATCAAAATATTTTTGGAATATTAATATTGTTTTACATATACTTTCTAAACAAATGATAAACCTTGATTTCTATATAACATGAAGACCAGATTTTTTTGAAACATTCAAGGTCCATTAAATATATAATAGGTATGTGTTGAAAGACTGTAAGTGTGAACCATGTACAAATAAGATGTGCATGGGTATCCTTCTTCGGTAACTTTTTCAAAATCATAATATTCTTCATAATCCTATGATATGGTAAAATATTTAAAAATTCTATGATGTTATTTATCTTTTTAAAAAATTAAAAATATTGAGAAAGTATTTTTTAATTAAAAACTACCCATGAACCATGGTGGTACTGAGGAATAGTGGAAGTGATTGATAGTTCAAAAAACTCTTTGAAAGATATTTTTATGTTATAAAACTATCATAATTTTCAAGATATGACTTTACAGTAATTACTATAAAAAACACATATATAAGAGATTAGAATTTTGCTTGAGATCCTCTCACATCCATTTGTAACTGATATTCCTCTATGTAAAAAAATTATAGAACAAGGATTTAACAAAAATAATATACATATAAACTTAACATATAAATAACAAAAATTCATAATCCCTAATGTTTTCTAAACCACTCTTTAATACCAACTATAAGGACAAGAGATTAAAATATTACATAATATTTATTTAAGTCTATAATTTTACTTTCTTTCACATTAAGAATCATTTATGGTTTAGTTATTTTGATAATTAGTCCATAAATAATACATAAAAACCATAATAATACAAAGTGTACAATTCCAAATCGTAACCAATTTTCTCATAATCAATAACATTTAAAATAAAAAATGATCACCTTTACTTAAAATCTCCATGAAATTGTAAATGGAATCTATAAATCCTTAATAGCCCTTATGTCATGTAAACAATATTCAAAACGTTACATGATCATAAAAACCACATTAAGTTGATATAAAAATAAGGAAACCATAAGTCCATTTATAATTATCAAAACCCATGAAAACAATATCATAAAGTATTAATATTCACCTGTAATAAGTAGTAAATAAATTACATTGAAAATAATCTCATTTCACACCACTTTTTTGATAACATTATTTCGATAAAACCCATAGCAAGAAATGAAAATACCTAAAAGTACCTTGGGACATATTTATACTTATCACAATTTTTAATGAAAAACCATGTAGTCAACTTCCATATATTTTACTCTTACAAATGGAATATCGATATGGAGTACTTCCATACCTAATGTATTGGTTTTTATATATTATCCACCCATCCTTTGTTTATAATGAAACCACCCATCCATGCTTTATCACATTACCACACATAAAATTTCCAAGTACCATTATATAATATTAACTCATAAAATCATCAATTTCCAGTATGTGATGATTAAAAGTTTACATTCACTCACAATAAAACATTTAATGTTATAAAAATAATCTCAAAACCTTCCAAACCCATTTCTAAATAAAAAAACACCCAAAAAAGGAAAATAAGGTATCCATTAAAAAAACATGAAGGATTATATGAGATGAAAAATATAAAAATTTGAAAACAATAATTTATTATACATTTATATAAATATGAATAAATCTGTAAAATAATATCATTAATACTGACATGGAGAAAATGTTATGAAAATTCAATCATTAAACATTCAAAGCCTCCCATACCACATTAGCCATTTAAATCACAATAAAAAGGATAGAATGACATTTACAAAAACTTCAAATCATATTATAATACATATAATAATGATTTGGAATGTTAATGGTTCTATACACATACCTTATTAATGAATAATGGTTCATATCATCAAGAAATGTCTCAAAGAAAGGAGATTGAGTGGAAATCCCTAAACATGAGTTTGATTCATCACATATGTTCTTTATCTTCCAGAATAATGAGATTTTGTTAATTATTTACTCTTTTTGTAACTTTATTCATTTTTATTATTCTTTTTATAACAAATAATATCATGTAATAATAATTAGATAATTATATAGGTTCACTTTTAAGGTTTTGATGATAATCAGTACACGGGTCCAAAATGACTTTTGTATGATGTCTCTAGAAAAAATTGTGTTACACCATCATCAAAATAATAATATTATTTAAATAATAATTAATTTTATACATCAATTATGATTTACTATAAAACCATTTATGTATGGTTTTGAAAACTTAATAGTGTTATAATCAAATAGATAGTATGTCGTACGTATGCCGGAGTGACATTTCCATTTTACAATGATAAATATGGAATGAAGTTAATTAGTATTTTATAACTATATAATTATAATAATATCTTATATATCATATTAATAATTTTAATAAACATGTATATATCATCAATACGATGTAGTGATGAAAAAGGAATCACATTGCTTTGTAGAGGTGATAGTTGAAACTTAAGCATATGAAAAATTATCTTATTTATGTTCATGGAAATGTAAGAATGTAAATGATATATTATTATTTGATAATTATAAATATTTCATGAATACAATATATAAAAATAAATTCCATCGTTTTGAAGAATCTTTAGAATCGGTGATGGAAAACGAATTATATCGGTTCATGAGGAGGTAGTTCTTCGTACAGACATATGATAATTGTTTTCCCAATTGATCGAAGTGGATATGGATTAAATGATAATTTTAATATAATAATATATTATTATATTTAGGATACAAGATTTATTATTTCGTCATGCTGTTAGAATATTTTAAGGATGAGGAAGAATACACGCAAAGGAAATACTTAATTGAAGTGATACCACTTCTTAGAATGATCTCTTTCAATTAACACAATAAAAACTTTAATGAGGGTGTTATTCTTAAAAAATGTCATATATATTTTCACGATAAAATATATGTTGTTATTTTTTAAGATAATAGTTGAAAAAATGGTTTTTAAATTGATCTGAGATGAGCATAATGGGTTCCCCTTTATAAGAGATGAGAGGGGCAGTCATGGAATTCTTCAAAATATTTAATTAATATAAATTATTTTTCATTCAAAAAGAGCCAATAGTGATTTATATTGAATATAGGATGAGTATGACTTGAATTAAATTCACCAAATAAAAAATTAAAAAAAATTATTACTTTTTTTAGTCCTAATATTTTGGTTTTGACCCTTATTTATCCTCATCAATTTTTATTGTGATATCATGTAATTTACACATTGGGGGTTAATATATGTACAATAAAATGAGAAAATAAAATTAAATGAGTAATTTATAACATTTTAATACATATCATAATCATTTGGATTAAAGGTAAATTTTTAAAAATGTTATTTCCAATAATAAAATGTTATTTAGATAAAAATATAAATAATATCAATTTTGAAACTCTTCATTAACGTAATTTTTGAATATATCATAATAACAATATAAATTAGAATAAATAATTATAAAATATCATTGACATGTCAAAGTAAAAAAATTCATGTATTACATTAATCATCTCATATTATATTCATCTTATTATTTTTATTATCAATTATTATATATTACCTTTAATTAAAAAAATGTGTTAATATAATTGTTTGACCATTTAAGGAAACTTATATATTATCCAAAAATTTAAAATAACACAAATTTATGTTGGTAAATAATATAGTCTTAAAAATACTAACAATAGTAAAACATATCGAACATATTAGTCAACATTAAAAATACTTCTCTTTTTAAAAAAAGTATAACAAAATTTTCCTTCATTTAAAAATAATATTAAAAAGTTATAGACTCATCCAAAAGGACATAAAAGTCCACCTAACCTATACATTAATGAATCATTATGACCATTACTCATGAAATAAAATTAGTACAACAGTAGTGGTAACTTTTTTATATTTATAATAATATTTTTACCCTTAATGACACTATATACCCATAATTATGGAAATAAATAAAAATTAATGTTGTTACTATTGATATTATCCAAAAATAAAAGGGAACAATTTAATAAATTTGAATCTTCTTATAAAAAACGTTTAATATATTTTTAAAACATTATATACACAAAAATTTCATTAACTAATAAAAAATATTCTTGTTGAAAGAACGATAAAATAGGAATTTAATGTAAAAATATTCAAATGTTCACAAACTTTTTATATCCTATTTCAATATCAAATTTATTCCAGTGAACATAATATTATTTTATGATATAATATTTATTTATATATACATACAAACTAGTATAATATATAATCTATCAATATAAATAAATCAAAATAAGAAGTAGTCTTCACTAAAAATACAATACTTTTTTCACAATTCATAAAAAAATGAATCTTATAAAAAATCTACAAAAAATGAAACTGTAATGGCCTAGGAACTCATGGTCCATTACTTTACCAAATTTCTTGTGACTAGGGAGACCTAGGGACTCTAAGTGACTCATTAAATAGTTTTCCAAAATTTAGGTCGAATGACTGGTGGCACCTATGGGCGTTAGTGGCACTGATGGGTCGTCCATAGTACCAATCAGCATCAATTCTAGGGCGAAAGTTCCAGGGGTTGGTGTCATGGAAAAGGTCCCAGGGAGATGGTGCTAGGGATATGGTGTTAGTGTGACCATGTCAGGGTGACAGTGCTAGGGTGACGATGACAGGGCGACGGTGCCAGGGTGACGGTCCTAGTGCAATGGTGCTCGGGGAAACAGTGCCCGGGGCGATGGTGTTAGGGAAACGACGCCAGGGTGATGGTTCCAGGGTGATGGTGCCAAGGCGACTGTTCTATGGTCATGGTGATTCACCTAATGTTGAGTCATTCAGAGTTTTTATATGACCTTCTAGTTTTCCCATATAATGTATCTTTTGATATAAAAGTGTTTTATTACCAATTTCAAATCTAGTAAAATATGTTTTAATAACCCAATAGTTAAGCGACCCTTGAGTTATCAAAACATGTGGCCTTTTTTCCTCAGTGCCACACCTTTATCGTGCTTTATAGTTTCACCCCACTAACAGGATTTTCTCTATTTTATAGAAATCTATTAACACACAACCATTAACTCCCCCATATCAGAGGATAATTATTAAATCTCAATTAATCCCCACATGTGAAACCACCCAACTACGTGGTCATGACACGATCTGGCTTTTATGCACATTTAAATCTTGTTTATGACTTTAGGATCTATCCTTTTCTTATGTCGAGATCCTCTCTTTCTTTTTTCTATTCATTCTCAGTTAGTGCACCTGGAGGCTTCCTTTTGAGATGAATAGTGTTCCCATGATGTATCCCTTATCACTCATCCTTGGAGTATTATAAGTTCTTCCTCTTCAAGTCTGGCATCCCCAATTCATGGCACAAGGAGAAAATTTCGATCATTGATCATCCAGGTAAAGGGTTTTCCTTTGACTCACCTTGGGGTGCTTTTTGTATGGTGGGTGTGATAATGACTCCCCTCAATATGTAGATGAAACCAAACCTTAAAAAATAAAATAAATATACTTTTAATGAATTAAGGGGTGAAAATGATGACGATGTTACTGTATTATTTTATCTTCAATTTTATGTTAGGAATTTTATGGGCTTATTCCCATCGAAAATGATGGTTGTTGGTGGTCCTTTATTGCGCAATAATGAACCTCTGTTTTCTTGTTAATCCTCTGACTAGATTGCTGAAACATAGAAATTGGTTAATCCTATATACTCGGTTGATTAATTGGATTCCCAATTTATATATTTTTTTTTTCTGTGATCACCCTATTATCTAAATAGAAGGAAGGAACTTAATTAATAGTGTAGTTAAATCAGAAAACATCCATGCTCTATTATGATGATATGTGTGGTGTCTCTGTTTGATGCCTTGTTGGGTGACATTGAGGAGGATGGAATATTCTTATTGAGAAATGTTTGGGGCTTGGTTTGGTTTTAGTATATAGAGGGATCTAACGAATCCCATTTCTTGTTGTGAAATTACAAGAGAACCGGGTGTAAATTCTTAAATTGATGTTAGGACATTTTCTTCTTTGGTTCAATATTATTTTCAATTTTGGTTATACCTATTAGTCACCTGGTAGTGGAGAATTATTTTCAATGGAATCATTTGAACATGATAACAAAAATGGGATTAAGGGGGAAACTGTTTTCCAGGAGAGGGTTGTGTTTTGGTAGGGGTTGTGGTGCATTTGTGCATGTAGGGATATCAGCGAGAGTGGTTGTGTATGGGATGATTGTCTATCTCATAAACCTTAGGTTGGGATGAGTTCTTGATTAACTATATGTATGATATTTTAGTTCTTGTGTTTCTCATACGCACCCCTCCCATGTTGATAACTTCATTCCAAACACCCCCATTTAATGGGGGAGGGTGTTTTCCCCACCATTCTTATGAGTGACTGGTTTCTAGATCCTTTCTACTCCCTCTACCAGGTATCCCAGGATTATTTGAGAATGTTGTGAGGGCCTATATTTCATTATGGCCCTAGACTCATTGGGAATGAGGTTTTTTGGTTGTTGTCCTAGGTGTGTGTGGGTAGGTAGTTTCCAAAGGGTCATCAGGATGAGGCCTAGGTGTCTTCAGGCATGGATGTGGTTATTTTGTCCCATGTGTTTGTGGGTGTGGTTATGTGTGGTTGTTGTGGCCCTGGTGTTTTTGGGTGTGTTTATGTGTGGTAGGGGACTAGGTGTTTTTAGTCGGGGGGGGGGGGGGGGTTCGGTGGTGGTGACCCACAATTTTATTTTTGGGGAAGTAGTGGGACTGTCGTGGATCCTGTGGGAGAGGTCTGACTTGTTGGTGGTCAAAAATAATGAGTGGGAATGTGGTGCGGGGTACCCAAATATGGATGTACTTTACTATTACTCTACATGACTAGTGTTATTTGGGGAGTGTGCATTGGTGAGGATGGATGGATAATTTCAATGCTTGGAGATTTGGTTACCTCTACTTTCTTTTGGGGCATTAGAGTGCCTCCTCACATGTGCACGAGAGACATTTGTTTTCCCTTATGAGTATACCTCTATACTCATCCAATGTATATAGAACGGCCTTAAAGTTTCCAGGAGGACATTGAGGACCGTTCTGAACCATACTATCTTGGGCATTGGGAGTTGTTGTTGTTGATTTTCCCTTCCTTTGGTACTTTCCTTTAGTGTTACTTGTATTTTGTATCACATTATTTTGGACATGCATGTGGGAATGGATTGTTGGGATTTACTTTTACTTTCATATTTTAGAGATGTTTGAAATTACCGTCTTATCTACCGATCTTATTCTAAGAAAAGTGAAATTTCATTCTTTTAATTTGAGATTATATACCCCTGGTTCTAGTCACCATTCTGAGGCTTATGTAAGGTGGGACATGGTGGTCATTATTTCTCCTTCAACATGAAGAAGGAAGGGTCTGGCAGTTTTTCTCTCTACTCCAATCTTGGTGAAGGCGGGTCATGACAGAATTGTATCAGAGGTGATGGTTGAGAGATATGGTGGAGTTTGGGGTTACGCACAGTGATGATTTCATGGGATGCTAGGGGAACAATGTTAGGAAATCATGCTACGCGAAATAGGCCAAGGAGACTGTCTAGGACACAAGATTTTATGGCCGCGTGTGATTCGTTGCAAGGACTTTGAACCTACCAAACAACCAAGTGATGATACAATGGATCCTAGGAAAGGTACATGCATCATAATGGCTTTTGTTCTTGTGTGTTCTAGGTGTTGCAGGAACCTAAAAATATATAAATGTTTTAAGAAATATTTAACTGAAGTCCTCTACACTACTCATGATTAGGAATTTCTTATTTACCATGATGATATGGAACTTGGATGATGTCCATGAGTAGTGGAGGAAGTAGATCCCTAGAATGTAGACCTTTTTGATCAACGGAGGGCTGATCAAGAGGAAGATGATGAAATTTCAGAAAAGACTCTATGTTCCTTCCAGCGGCCGACCCTTGGGAAGTACGATGGCAGTGTTTCTAACATTGAGACAAAGGGATATCTTGAGGAACTAACGATTACCATTACCTTGATCCATGCTCTGAGAGAGTACTGGGATCCATTCGTAGTTAGTTAGATTAGGGGAGTAGAGAATCAGTGGTGGATTATCTATCTTGGAGATAGGATACAGACTGAGGTTTTGTGGACTGACGTCAAGAAGGAGTTTTGAAGATAATTCCTTTATTATTTTACGAAAGCCATAAAGATAAATGAATTACTCTACCTTCTCGTAGGGGAGTATTTCAGTGAGGTATTTGTGGATCAATTTAAAAGATATACTTCATTTTTCTCAGGACCTCTTTCCATAAGAGGAGTCTTGGGTGAGATCTTTATAGGAGGTTCTATGAACTTCCCTATATTATGTAGTTACATTCTTCAATCTACCGAAATACGTGGATGCTCAAAATAAGGATGAAGTGGTGGATAGGATGCATGCGTTGGGTGGTGTTCCGTGAGAGGTGATCTAGTTTAGATCGTCGAAGGGAAAATCCATTAGTAGTGGGCCTCCAGCATTAGGGCCATCCAGGTTTTTGCTAGAGGGGATCATGTCCCTACAGTTTCTGTTTCGATATCCCAGTCCACGCCCTTTCTCTAAAATCCTAGGACTGAGGCGATTTACTTGTGCTAGTCATAGGAATCTCCAGAATTAATTCCCGGACTAAGTCCAGTAAAGTGGAGGTGGTCAGGTTCAGTTCCCACCTCAGCAGCAACGGTTTCCAGCGAGAGCATTTCAGTACCAGCAACAGCAGCAGTAGTTGCAGTGAGCTCTTGCTCCACTGAGGTCGAACAGTGTTGGAGGGGGCTGAACTCAGGGCACTCCTCAGGTACCTCAACCAGGGAATGGTTGGGTAGGTGGTCGATAGCCGATAGACAGAGGACCTAGGATTGGGTAGTTTCATGCCATAGGGGTTGCAGTTCCAGGAAGGCTGAAGGTCATTCAAGGTGCGAGCAGTTTGTTTAGCACTCTTTCTTGTTACTTATTTGATTCAAGATATTTGCACTCCTTTTTTTCATATGTTCTATCCCATGCCTTTTTCATATATTTATAGAGACTCTACATTCCCCTATTGATGAGTACACCAGTTAGAGGTCAGAACAGCCTGCTTGATGTTTTTTGAGGATGCAAACTGATGTTGGGACCACATCAGTCCAGTGGGGACCTCGTTTTGCTGAAAATAATGTCGTATGATGAAATACTAGGCATCTATCGACTGTTCTACATCCACATTTTTATCAACTACTTCTATAGAAGGTTCATGTTCTCAAATATGAGCGGACATCATGTAGCTTTCATTGGAAATCATGGTTTCTTTGAGGGCAGTCGGTGAGTGGATCCCCTCTTTTCCTTGTTAGCTGAGCTGTCAGTGGAGTTGGCACAGACAGACATGGTGGATGTTCTGGAGAGTATTAGTGAGTTCATGGGTGTATTCCCCGAAGATTTTGGGACCTACCCCTCGAATTGATATTGAGTTCAGGATTGACTTACAACCCTGTGCCCATCTGCTTTTGATGGATCCCTTTCGAATGGAACTATCTGAGTTGGGGGAGTTACAGAATTAGGTTGATGACCTAATAAAGAAGGGTTTTACCCAACTGAGTGTGGCAACATGGGGTGATCAATTTTTGTTCATGAAGAAGGAAGACTGTAGTCTAAATATATGCATAGACTACCGAAGGCTGAATCATGTAACAATCAAGAAATGTTATCCCCTCCCATGGATCGATGAACCTTTTGACCAGTTGAAGGAAGTAGGTGGGTTCTCTAAGATAGACCTATGGCCAGGATATCACCATTTCAGGGTGAAAAAAGGGTTACATCTCGATGACTTATTTCAGGTATAGATATGGGCACTTTGACTTCATGGTCATGTCATTTGGCATTACAAACGCACCAGCCGTGTCCATGGGGCTCATGAACTCTATTTTATATGAATATCTGGACCAGTTTGTGGTCATGTTCATCGACGAGATCATGATCTACTCAAGATTAGATGAGGATCACGCCAAGAACCTCAGTATTTTCATGGAGGTCCTCTGACACAACCAGCTCTGTGGGGATTTGTCCAAGTGCATGTTGTTAGAGTTGGTGTCCTGATAACCAAAGGATAATACATTGATTACATGAATGTACACTTATTATATATTGTTGATTTTTATTCATGACTATAATATAATAATGTACTTGAATATTTGTTGCATTAACATGGTCATGGTAGATCCCAACTATGTTGAGAACCATGAAATGCTATAACAATATTCTTAAATAATGTTTTATGGTTGGATGACATACTATGATAGGGGACTTAGTATAAATACGGTCATATACAATTACTCGTAAGAATACGATACTCCCTATTAGGGAGTTGGCACTTAGTAATCTTCAAGATGGGAAATTATGAGAATAGACCCGCCAGTAGAAATTCTGCATGTCTTGGTGTCATCAGACATTTCTATCTACAAGTGTGGGTAATGGTTGATAGACTGGAAGAATATCATTAACTCATGTCATGAATTGAGCACTTATATTTACGGACGACAACTGTCACAAAGACAGTTGCCAGGATGTAAGGTACGTTTGGTGCGTCATGAATGACATGTTTTTAATGGGTAATTCGAGGAAGGATTTGTCCCTTCCATATTTATAGAAGTTGATATCTCGGTCCTTTTGACTGAAAAAGAAATGTTGCCAAAATTCCATGGCCATGGTGTCACGATGAGTTTATCTCTGGAAGTCAATGAATGACGGATCAGGCATATAGGTTTATGACACTACCACAAAACCTGCTTGATGATATATTGAGATAATATGATTAAATTACATGGTAAGAATTCGTATGAGGTGACACGTCAATGCGACAACAACTTCTTTCTCTTGGGTGCCTTGACCTGTTGGTTGACAATAATCTTGGACTTTATGCATTCCCGCTTAATGGCAATAAGAAAGAGGCCATGAGGGTCACACACTTTGTCTATCCAAGTATCTCTCATAGAATAAATATTATTCCCATATGTGGTTTAATAATTATTCAAGGAAGACTAAATCATTTTAATTATAGAGGAAATATAAAATGAAAACAAGATATACACACCATGTACATTGGATATACACACCGTGTAGTTTTCATTTTGGAAAGGAAATGAAAATCAAGTACACGCCGTGTATTAATGTTCACACACTGTGTAGTTTTTTCAGTCGGGATTTTGAAGAAATAATATTGTTTTATTAAATGATATTTATTATAATCTGTTTGGGTGCATGTCAAGGAATTAATGATTCGACCTGGGGTTTTCAATAAGAGTTAATTAAATAAATAAAACACGTAACACATTTATTTATTATCATAACTCTATAACCTCAGCATAGGCGCATATCAAGGAATTAATTATTCGACATGTAGTTTTCCGTAAGAGTTAATGAAATAAATAAAACATGAAACGCAGTTATTTATTGTCATAACTGTATAACCACAAACTGGATTATAAATATATTCACAACCCCAACAATTTTCCCAAATCGTTTTGCACAACAATTCTGGAGAATTCTCTCAAGCTCGAATGAACTCCTTCCTCCAAGAACACTCTCAAGACCTATAGAGATCCACCTCTATCAGAAAAAGGATATCTAAGGTGGACAACGCAAGAAAAGGCTTCTCTATAATATCACTCGAATAATCCTTTGGAAATGACCAGATATATACGGTACATGTGTGGATCACCGCTAGAGAAAGTCTACATGTGGCTTCTGTGACGCAATGACGAATCACATCAGAACGTGATCAGAAATATCAACGAAGAAGGAATGCCTAAAAAGGTACTTCTTGTCAATTAACTAAATTATTTATAATCAACATGTGGTGATCCTCCTTTTTGGTTTTGAGACTATTCTTTATCTTTGTCTATTTCTTTGATTCGATCCGTGGAGTCTGGCATTTATCATCATATTGATCCCGGATTGATCATTTCGAATGACAAAAATTCTAGTGGGAACATCCACCCATGAGCTTCCGCTATGCCTAAGTCCTTCAATTGGTATCAGAGAAGTCACAATGTCGATTATAGTTAGTTAATTTTTTTTGATAATTTATGAATTTATATTTTATTCAATTCTAGATAAATTATTCTAAAAAACTGAATGAATGAGATCTGTTCAACCTCCTTCGTTTCTCGATTCCCATCACAGAAATGACCTTTTAATTTTAATTTTTAATAAATTAATAATCAAGGAACTAATCCGGAGGATCCTCTCATTCTGTTTGTACAACACAAGAATACACGGCGTGTAGTGAAAACTACACGATGTGTAGTAAGGTTCAACAAACCGGTACTGGTCCGCCAAACCACGACGTGTGAATTCAGTATACCAATGTTTTTAACACACCATGTTCACCAGAACTGAAAAACATATTGGAAACGGAATACACAGAGTGTATGTTGAATCAACACGCCATATAGTCCGATCCAGCCCAAGTGAAACCGTGAACAAGGAGAAGTCGTGTACCGCGTACACATGATTTGTGGGCCAGTAACTGTATAACAAGGAATTAGACACTATTTTCTATTTATCTACATGTCGTGCACTCCAAAATTTCCAAATTATAGAAAATGAACCAAGGACCCCCAATGTGTAGTATGGATAAAGCATGAAAACAAATACATGCCATGTAATATAGCCTACACAGAGTGCACTTTCTAGAAATGGAGATTCAATAGGTTTCCTCTAAAGTACAAAGGCCCATACAAGGAATATGGATGAGAATAATCTCATGGATATTCAGAAATGAATTTAAGATAATGAATTGATTAATTATAAGATCATAATTAATTGAACTCAAGTAAGAATTTTCTTTAATAAAAGAATGATTAAGAGATTTTGAATACTAAATATGTGTAAATTTTGTCGCATGCTACAGATGATCATGATCTAGAATAAAGACACTTTGTGTGTGTATGGTTTCGTTTAAATTTATTTAATTTAAAATTTTTTGTCCGGCGATCCTTCTTCCAATAAAATGTAGGGCCTACATGCCCATTGTTTCTTTAATGTAAACCCCATGTAATGGAGGATCTCCCAAGCTAGAGGAGAGAGTTAAAAATCCTAACCAGAGGTGAAACCAACCTAAGAATATACAAAGGTTGACAGGTGGGAGCTGCGAAACACGAACCATCAGGTTCAAGGTGTTCTTCCATAGGTTAGGGTTAACTTATCATAACTCATAGGCTACCCAATAGATTCTCATGATCATTCTATCTTATTTTATTTCATTCGGATTTCATTATTTATTTATTATGTATGTGTTGTTGTGATATCTTAGTTAATGAAATAAATAATCATGCAAAGATTGAATAAAATAAAAACTAGACTATACGTAAACATTATCAGAACATGGTTAATCACTTAAGACAACATCACTTAATATTATGAAGCATGTGGTAATTTGAAACTAAGCATAAAGGATTAAAATAACTCAAATAAAATATTATGTCAGACCAAGCCTTCCATTACTTGATTAAGGGAATGAATCAATAAGACTATGTGTTTGACCAACCCTTTTTGGGACAATTACTTTCATAAAGGAAGCTCTTATGAAAGTTTCGGGTTGACTTAATCATTTTACATCAAGAGGAGTAGCCCTTTCTAGACTTGTTTTAAAATGGTGGCATGTGTTGAGGAATTCCAATTCAGGATTTGTTGAGTAGAGAGTCCACTCAACAGATCAAGAAAATGTAAGCTCAAAGTTGGAAAATACATGCCTACCAAAATACCTTTAAATATCTTGACCAACCCTTGTTGTGGTTATGCGAAGAGGAATATGGATCATTGCCACTAGAATTCCAAAGAAACTAGGCATTCCAAGTTCAATGGTGGGGGCCTATGTTACATGATAAAATAGTTGGAGAATTAATAAAATCATTTATTATTTTTCTTAAAATTTAATAAAAAAGTACTGATAAATATGCTCTTTTAATTTGTAGAATCAATATGAAAAACCCATCAACCACATTTTCACTACAATCAATTTTGGATAAAGACAATATCGTCACCAACAGTAACATTCAGGATTGGTTTAGGATCCATCAGGTTATCCTATTCCATGAATGAATGTTTTTCGTGATGGAGTCCTCACATCCTAATTCCACATCCCAAAGGGCGAGTGATGAATATTTTATGATCTATGATCAACATTTCAACGATGTGCTCGACATTCAATGTTTGATGTTATCAGAAATGTCTAGTGAGATCATGAAGTCTTAGGAAGACATGGATGCCTATAGCATGCTCGATCACCTCCACGGACTATACCAGGAGTGAGAAAGAAAGGAAAGGTTTGAGATCTCCAAGGCTATATTCTAGAGAAGGCTTGGAGAGGGTTCCCCATCAGGGCCTCATGTAGTTAAGCTCATTGGCTACATTAAGAGCTTGAAGGATGTATGGTTTAAACTCCCTAATGAATAGGGTACCGATCTCATTCTTGCATCACTCCCCTAGAAAATCTCAAACTTTGTTGTAAATTTCATCATGAACAACATTGAGAATTCTCTATCTGATCTAATTATCCTCATTCACCATGTGGACAATGATATGAAGTATGAAAATCCGGTTCTCCTTATGGGGAATAAAAGGAAAGGGAATGTGAAGAGATTTAAGCCCAAAGCTTCTTCAAGGCCTTCCATGAAAAGGAAGATCAAAGGGGAGGCAAGAGAACATGAGGATGTTTGTTTTTCATGTGGCAAGAAGGGCCATTGGAAGAATAACTGCACCCAACCTAGGAACTCGGGGAAGCTTCATGTGAATTTGTTATCGAATGAAATATATCTATTTCTACCAATTTGTTATTAGATAATACTTTTGGTGCTCACATATATGTCCAAATACAGGAACTAAGTAGATTCATGAAAGATTGACTGAGGTGAGGTGGATCTGCAAGAAGCCAACAGAGCCAGACTCGCTGTAGTAGCTGTCAGAGACTACCAAATCACATTGTATTCTATGATGGTCTTGATATTAAAAATATTTTATTATGTACCCTCTGTATCCAAAAACATTATTTCAGTATGCATATTAGATACTTATGGATTCATCTTCATGTTTAGAAACAAATGTTACAACTTTTATAAATATAGCATATGTTTTGGTAGGGCACATTTATATAATGGCCTTTATGTGTTATACTACACAAACCATGTAATGGAAATCGATGAAAAATTTAATTAACATGACTCATACCACACCCAACTTTTTCATCACCATCTAGGTCATACCAATGTGAAACATTTGACAAAATTACATGAAGATGAGTATTTATATTATTTTGAACTAAATACACTTGGTGTATGTCAAGTGTGTCTACAAGGCAAAATGACCAAAGCCCCATTTAGTGGGATAGATAAAAGGTCTAAAGTGTTCTAGAATTAGTTCACCCAGATGTATGTGGATCATTTTCAGTTAAATCAAGGGGTGGGTTCTTCTATATCATAAAATTTACATATGATTTTAGTAAATATGGATATATTTACTTAATGAGGTATATGTCAGATTCTTTCGATCGGTTCAAAAAATACAAGAATGATGTTGGGAACCAGATTGGTAAGAAGATTAAGAAACTATTCTTAAAAAGATGAGGAGAATATCTTAATCAGGATTTCATGGATTTCATACGGGAGTTTGGGATTCAATCTCAACTCACTCCTCCTTACACACCTCAGTGGAATTATGTAAGTGAATAGAGGAATCAAACCTTATTGGACATGGGGAGATCAATGATGAGTCATGCGAATCTTCCATTATCCTTTTGGGTATATGCATTACCCACAACAACACACATACTAAACCAAGTACAAACAAAATCGATAAATGGTATTCCATATGAGTTATGGAGTGGATGCCAATCCATGTTATCAAATTTACCTCTATGGGGTATAGAATCATTTGTTAAGGCCTCTTTAGGTAACAAACTTGCACCCCAAGGCACAGAGTGTACCTATATAGGATATCCCAAGGAAACAAGGAGATATTACCTATACAACCCTTTATATAAAAAGGTTACAGTGGGAAGACATACCATATTTCTTTGAAAGGGAGCACATATCCAATAAAGTATGTGGGGGCGAGATAGAGTTTGATGTAGTCGAGGCACAAGATACACATGAGTTGGTGCAAGAACAGATTTCACAATGCC
This sequence comes from Viscum album, assembly GCA_963277665.1. Lineage (NCBI taxonomy): Eukaryota > Viridiplantae > Streptophyta > Magnoliopsida > Santalales > Viscaceae > Viscum > Viscum album. Next base: position 224,066,466 of record OY728131.1, on the reverse strand, counting down.
CCATGGAAGAATAATCTATTCCAGAGACACAAGAACTATATAGGAGCATGAGAGAGGTGAGAGAACCATAACAATATTGTTTTCCTGTCACCGAGGATGGGGACTCATTATTTGTTTCCAATGATGATCCTCTTACCTATAAGGAACCAGTTGATGGCATAGACGTTGCCAAGTGGCAAGAAGCCATGAATTCTGAAATGGATTCCATGTACCAAAACCATGTCTGGATTTTGGTAGATCCTCCCATTGATGTAATGCCTGTTGTTAATAAATGGGTATTCAAGAAGAAGCTAGAAATGAAGGGACAAGTCAGAACCTATAAGGTATGAATGGTTGCAAAAGGTTTTAGACGACGTCATGGAATTTACTATGATGAATCCTTTTCACCGATTGTGATGCTGAAATCCATCAGAATCCTATTGGACATTTCTTCTTACCAGGACTATGAAATTGGGAAAATGGATATCAAAATAGAATTCCTTAAGAGGAACCATAAGGAAGATATCTACATGACATAACCTGAAGGGTTTGTGAATCCAAAGGATGCCGACAAGGTATGCAAGTTGTAGAAATCCATTTACAGATTAAAGCAAGCATCAAGGTCATGGAAAAATCATTTTGATGAAGCTGTAACAGAATTTGGATTTGTTAAGAATGAATGTGATCTTTGTATCTACAAATGGTTTAGTGGAAGTGCAATCATTTTCATAATAGTATATGTTGATTACATATTGGAAACGAAGTACCTATCTTATAGTCAGTTACTACATTGCTGGATAAATTATTCTCTTTTAAAGACTTGGGAGAGGTAGCATATATTATTGGGATCAAGATCCATCATGATATATCTATGAGAATGATGGGCCTAAGTCAAAGTTCATACATTAACACGATACTGAAGAGATTCCGTATGGAAAATTTCAATAGGGGATTGTTTCCAGTGTCACATGGCATTCATCTTTCCAAGAAAATGTGTCCTTAGACACATGAATAAAGAAACAAAATTGAAAGGATCCCTTACACATCAGTGATTGGGCCAGTCATGTATGTTATGCTATGTACAAGGCTTGATGTTGCTTATGCATTAAGTGCGGTATCCAGATATCAAGCTGATCCAAGAGACCGCCATTATATGGTAGTCAAGACTATCCTTATGTATCTGAGGCGTACTAAGGATATGTTCCAGGTTTATGGAGGATAGGAGGAACTAGTCATCAGAGGACATGTTGATGCTAGTTTCCAGACTGATCAAGATTACATGATGTTGCAGACTGGATACATCTTCAGTTTCAATTTAGGTGAAGTGAGATGGAAGAGCTCAAAGCATGGTGTGGTCGCAAATTATACAGCAGAATCCGAGTATATCGTAGCTTCTGAGGCAGGTAAAGAACCAATATGGATGTGAAGCTTAGTCCAAGAGATGGATGTATTACACATCATTAATGATCATATCACACTCTATTGTGATAATACTACAGTAGTGGAACATCCAAAATAGACAAGGTCACATCAGCAGACAATGCACATACTTCATAAGTATCATCTTGTGAGGTATTTTTCTCTGATAGGTGAAGTTGTTTTGAGCAGTATTTCCATGGAAGACTATGTGGTGGACCCCTTGACTAAAGCCTTGACTCAGCAGAAACATGATCACCATGTGAGATTTATGGGACTAAATGTTTTAGGCAGTTGTCTCTAGTCCATGTGGGAGTTTGTTAGAGTTGGTGTACTGAGAACGAACAGTTTATACTTTGATTACATGAATGTACACTTATTATATATTTTTCATTGTTCTGAATGACTATAATATAATAATGTCCTAGAATATTCATTGCATTACTATGGTGATGGAAGATCCACCCTACGATGATATCCTTAAAATGCTATAACAACATTCTTAAATAAAGTTATATAGTTGGATTACATACTATGACAGGACACATAGTATACAAAATGTCATGTGTGAGTACTCCTAAGAAGACGAAACTCTCTCTCATAGAGTTCTCACTTGGTAATCTACAAGATGAGAGATTATGAGAACAGACCTGTCAGTAGTAATTATGTATGTAATGGTGTCATCAGACATTTCTATCTATAAGTGTGTGTAATGGTTGATAGACCGGAATATTATCATTAACTCATGACATGACTCGCACACTAATATTTCCATACGAAAACTATCATGAAGACAGTTGGCGAGAAGTAGGGTACATTGGTTGTATCACGAATGACATGTTGTTAATGGATAAGTCGGGGAAGGATTTTTCCATTACATATTTATGGAGGTGGATATCTCGGTCCCTTTTATTGAAATAGAAATGTCACCCAAATACCATGACTATGGTGTAACGACGTGTTTATTTCTAGAAGTCGAAGATTGACGGATCAAGCATATTGTTTTATGATACTGCCATGAAACCTACTTTATAGGATATTGAGATAAAGGGATTAAATTACATGGTAAGAGTTTGTATGAGGTGACACGTCAATGCCGCATCAACTTCTTTCTCTTGGGTGCCTTATTCCATTGCTAGAATTTAATCTTTGACTTTATGAAATCCCACCTAATGCCAATGAGAAAGAGGGCTAGAGGTTCACCCACTATGTGTATCCTAGTATTTCAAGTAGAATAAAGATGATTCCAGTATGTGGTCTAATAATTAACCATGGAATCCTAAATCATTTTAATGATCAAGTAAGAATAAAATTAAAACAAGATATAAAGTCATGTAGATTGAATGTACATGCCATGTTGTTTTCATTTTGGAAGGGAAATAAAAAAAAGAACACGACATGTATTAAAGATTACACGCCATGTAGTTTTTTCAGCCAAGATTTTGGTGAAATAATATTGTTTTATTAAATGATATTTATTATAATCAGTGTGGGCGCATGTCAAGGAATTAATGATTCTATAAGGGATTTTCAATAAGAGTTAATGAAATAAATAAAACACGCAACACATTTATTTAATTCGACAACTCTATAACCTCATCATAGGCGCATGTCAAAAAAATAATGATTCAAAATGGGGTTTTCAATAAGAGATATTGAAATAAATAAAACATGTAGCACATTTATTTATTTTCATATATCTATAACTTCAAAAACGAATATAAATATCTTCACAACCCCACCACTTTTCCCTAATTGTTGTGCACAACAATTCTGGAGAATTCTCTCAAGGACGAAAGAACACATTCTTCCAAGAATTCTATCAAGACCGAGAGAGATCCTCCTCCATCAGATCAAGGTGATATATAGTGGACAACGCAAGAAAAGGTGTATCTATGCTAGAACCCATAGACTCCATTGGCGACATATCGAGATTCGTGGTGCACGTGTGGATCACCACTTGAGTAACTCCACACTTTGCTTCTACGACGCAATGACAAATCACATCAGAACATGATTAGAAATATCAATGATGAAAGAATTCCATAACAGGTAATTCTTGTCTATTTATTAAATTAATTATAATCATCATGTGATGATCCTAATTTGTGGTTCTTGGAATATTCTCTTCTTTGTATATTTCTGTGATTCGATCCGTGGAGTCTAGTGTTTATCGTCATACTGAACCCAGATTGATCGTTGCTAACGACAAAAAGCTAAGTGGGAACATCCACCCACAAGATTCCACTGCACCCAGGACCTTCACATGTTCTGGAAATGAGAGGTATTCTTCCTTGGAAATGTGGTGTCCCAAATGGGAATAGCAGTGGACCCATCGAATGTAAAAGATTTTTTTTGGGTTGCACCAAAGAACATGACATATGTTTGTAGTTTCATAGATCTGGTAGGTTACTACCGTAGGTTCTTTATTGAATTCTCTCGAGTTTCATGTTCTGGTCTTGGCTTTAGGTGTGTACTGATGCAAAAGTGGGTAGTAATCTCTTATGGGTCTTGGAAGTTATGTCCTCCTGAACGTAAGTATTCCACTGATGAACTAGAGTTTATAGTTTTGGTTTTCTCACTGTAGTTGTAGTAGAATTACCTCGTCATGGAACTCTTCGTGGTCTTCACAGATCACAAGAGCTTGAGGTATGTCTTCTCCCAGTGAGACCTGAATTTGTAGTAGTAAAGGTGGATTGATTTTATTCAAGACTTTGACATAGATAACTCCTAAACCCTAGGAAAGGGGAATGTGGTGGACGATTCCTTGTACATGAATTCACAAAAGGATGTGGTTCAAGGGTCAACAGATGCTTGGAGAGAAATAGAGGGGTTGGCTACCTTGCACCTCGATGTAATGGTTGAAGATTGTGGGGTTGTCTATTTCAGATGAAAGTGACTTCTTCCTTGGTGTGGCATGTTGAGGAGTCTGAGTGGGGAGAGAACGAGGATGATTTGATGCATGATCATGTTATCTAGGGTGATGCTGTAGAAAAATTATTGGAAGATGGTTAGAATAAAAAACTGTTTCGTGGAAGGCTATTTGTCCTGGTGGAAATTCACGATAGTGTTTTCATTATGTTCCATAACTCACCCTTGGATATGAACCCAAGAGTTTACAATTCATACCGGGGCCTGGGGGTTCAGCTTTGGTCACCTAGGGTGAAGCGGTATGTGGAGGAATTTGTGGAAGATTTCCTCATGTGTCATTATGTGAAGGCTGAGAACCATGTTCTGGGAATTCTATTGCAACCCTTAGATGTTTTTGTGTTGAAGTGGGATGACGTCTCGATGAATTTCATCGTTATACTACCAAGAGTTGAGGAAGGATGTGAGACCATATGGGTAGTAGTGTATCACTTGATGAAATCAGATCACTTATTATCGATTAATGAGTTGAGCATAGTGGATTCCTTGGCACTGAAGTACTTGGGTGTTGTTTTGTGGAGGCACAAAGTTCCCAAAACCATTATTTTTTATTGGGATCCACACTTTACTTCAGGAGTCTGGAAGGGATTACAATGTTCTTTTGACACCCAATTAATCTTCAGCACTGCTTTCCACCCTTAAACAGAGGGGAAGACAGTGAGGACAATCTAGGCATTGGAGGACATGTTGTGGGCATGTATCTTTGAATTTGAAGGATTGTGGGTATGACACATGAATTTGGTAGAGTTATCCTACAACAATAGCTACCACTATAACATTTTCATAGAACTTTTTAAGCCTTTAATGAGAGATCATGTTGTTCACCCATGTGTTGGACAAAGGTTGATGAGGTAGATCTTTGTGGCCCAGAAGTAGTGCAAGGAACGACGAAGAAGGTTCATCCTGTGCATGTAAAAATGAAGGCAGCTCAGGACTGACAGAAGTCATATATATATCATAGGAGGAGACCCTTAGAGTTTGAGGGTGGGGACCATATGTTCTTAATGGTATCACCTTAGTGTGGGAATCAGAGGTTTGATAAGGGGAGTAAACTTTTTCCATGTTTCATCAGACCATTCGAGGTGTTGCAATGAGTCGGCGAAGTGGCATATCAGTTGGCCCTACCTCAGCTACTATAGAGGGTCCACAATGCCTTCCTTGTATCTCATCTCTGTCAGTATCAACATGATGACTCCCACATCCTAAACTAGGGAGAGTTAGATATTGAGGATGGTGGGATGTTCGTGGAGTGAATGATGAGGATCAAGGACCGTCATGAGAATGTACGTCATGGGTGGACCATTCCATTGGTTTTTGTGTTGTGTAAGCATGGTGGCCTCGAGGAGAGTACATGGAAATGGGAGGCATAGATGCATTCCCAATACCTAAAGAATTTTGTTTTTTGATTGTTTTGTGTCTGTTTTGTACTTGGATGTGATGTAATTCTTGACCTTGTTAACTATAAAATGGAATTTTTTCCTTAATCTATGAATGTGTTTGAAATTCCTCACTATGGGAATTGGAGGACTTGATCCCTAATCAGGTTGCATTAAAGTGGATGCGATTAAACTCATTTGTACATGTCGATGCCGACCAAAGAAGATATTATCTTGACATGAAGGAAGGGACTCCCTAATCCATATGTCTGGATGGGGTGACCCTTATGTAATTGTTTGGTTACTTGGGGGAGAAGAGTAGTAGTTTATCTGTAGTTGTTTGGGAAATAGAGGAGGGACAAGTGTTCCTATATATCATTTTTTTCTAGGGATTCAAATAAATCTAGGGTGGGTTTTCCATGAGAGGTACCTTATAGGGTTGTTGTTTAGACCCGTATATTTTCTTCAGGATTCTCCTGAATTATAGAGGATGAGAATAGTTTGAGAGGTATCTGATGTAATGTCACAGGGCCTCTGGGTCTATTAATTTTCAAAATTTCTTATGACTAAGGAATCCTATTGACCATCAGGGACTCATTAAAGAATTTTCCAAAATTTGGGTTGAACGAACATTGGCACCGATCAACATCGGTGGCACCGATGGATGTCGATGGCACTGATGGGCGTCGGTGACACCAATGGGTGTCGGTGGCATCGATGGGCCTCACTGGAATCGAGGGCCATCAGTGGCACCGATGGGCATCAGTGGAAAGAATCGGCCTCAGTGGCACCGATGGGTGTCGGTGGCACCGATGGGTTATTCGTAGCACCAATCTGCTTTAATTCCAGGGTGACAGTGCCAGGGTGACAGTGTTAGGGCGATGTTTCCAGGGCGATGCTGCCAGGGTGACACTGCCGGTGCGACGGTACCAAATGGACAGTGCTAGCGCGACGATGCTAGGGAGACAGTGATAGGGTGATGGTGATTCACTTAACGCCTATTAATTCCCAGTTTTTCTGGGAACTTCAATTTTTACCTAGTAATGTAACTTTTGATGTAAAAGTGTATTATTACCCCTTTCTAATCCATTAAAATCAAGTAAAAGATGTTTTAAAACCAAAAATATTCAGGAGATCCTTGAGTTACCAAAACATGTGGCCTTTTTCTTCAGCATGACATTGTTTCTGTGTTTTATAGTTTCTCCCCTGTTATGCACTTTTCTATGTTTAAAGGATATATATTAACTCAGAAACATTATCTCCACCATATTGATGGAGAATTATTATATATCAATTAATCCCGTGGTGTGAAACCACCCAACCACATGGTCGATCAACGATCCGACTTTTACGTACTTTGAAATCATCTCCTTGATTTTAGGATCTTGCCTTTTCTTAAGTCGTGATCCTCTATTCCTTATTCCTTTCGGTCTCTCTTAGTGCACCTGGATACTTTCTTTTGAGATAAAAAGTGAACCAGTGATAGAACCTTCACGCTCATCCTTGGAGTCCTCATAGTTATTCCTCTACATTTCATACATCCTCATTTCTTGGTTTGAGGATAAAGCCATGATCTTTGATCATCTAGGTAGGGTTTATTCCTTCGTCACTCTTTACTGTACATCATGCGGGTTGGGTATGATAATGTATTCACTCAGGACGTAGAAGAAACCAAACCTTAATGAAGAAAATAAACGGAATTTTAAAGAATGAAGGGGTGTGAATGATTATGATGTTGCTGTATTCTTTTATCTTTTTTTATGTTATAAATTGTATGAGCTTATGACCACTGAAAATCGTGGCCATTGGTGGTCCTTTATTGTGAACTAATGAACCTATATTTTCTAGGTAATCCTGTGATTGAATGTTCATGACATGGAAATTAGTTAATCACATTAAATTGTTTGATTAAATGGATGTAAAATTAATAATATTACTTGTGTGATCACTATGGCTAACTAAATAGAAGGAATGGACTTAATTATGGTGTGGATAACTCCGAAAACATCCTTTCTCTGATAAAATTATTGTGTGGTGGCTCTGTTTGATTCCTTTTTGGGTGATTTATAGGGGGATGGAATGTTATGGTTGAGAAATTTTTGGGGCCTGTATTGGTTCCAGTACTTTGAGGGATATCCCAAATACCTTTATTTGCTGTTACATTACAAGAGAATAGGGTGTGAATGCCTAAATTGTTGTTTAGCCGTTTTCTTCATCAGTACAATATTGTTTTGGATTGTGGTTGTTCCTGTTAGATTCCATATAGTGGAGAATAATTTTCAAGGGAATCACTTGAAAATGATAATAAGAATGGTTTTGATAGGGAAACTATTTTCCAGTAATGGGTTGTTTTTTGGTTGTGTTTGTGGGGAATTTTTGCATGTAGGTATATCAGCGAGAGAGGTTGTTTAGGGGCTGGTTTTATGTCTAGGAACCCTTAAGATGGGATGAGTTCTTGATTACCCATATGTATGATATTTTAGTTCTTTTGATTCTCATATGCACCCCACCCAAGTTGAGCACTTCATGTCGAACACCCCCATTTCACGGGGGAGGGAGTTTTTTTCCAACATTCTTATGAATGGTTGGTTACTAGATCCTTTTTTCTCCCTCTCCCAGGTAGCCCAAAATTCATTGGGAAGGCTATGGTGGCATAAGGGTTATAATGGACCAAGAATCTTCGGGTAGGGGGTGTTGTGGTGGTTGGCCCAGGTGTGTTCAGGTAGGTTGTTTCCAAACAATCTTTGGGATGAGGCCCCGTTGTCTTTGGGCGTGATGGTTTTTGTTGTGGCCTAGGTGTATGTCAAAGGGGTTACATGTGTTTTTTGTGGCCTAGGTGTTTCCAGGATTGTTTATGTGTGGTAGTGGCTTAGGTGTCTGGGGGGGGATGTGTGGTGGTGGCCCACAAGGATTTTTTTGTGGCAGTAGTGGGATTGAAGTGGAACCTGTGGGAGAGGTCTGACACATAGGATGTCCTAAATAACGAGTGGGAAAGTGGTATGGGTACCCAAATATTGATGTTTTGTTACAATTACTCTACCTCACTTGCATAATTTGGGGAGTGTGCTTTGGTGAGGCTGGGGGGTTAGTTTCCTTGCTAAATGTTTTGGTTACCTCTACTTTCTCACGAGGCAATAGAGTGCCTATTAAATTGTGCATGAGAGGTTTTTGTTTCCCCTACTGAGTATACCATTATACTCACATTATGTATATTAAAATGTATTCATGTTTCCAAGAGGACTTTAAGGACTGTGTTGGACCAAACTAGCTTGGGGTTCAGGAGTTCTTGTTTCCGCTTTTCTTTTCCATTGGTTGTTTCCTTTGGAGTTCATTTTACTTTGTTTCACATTATTTCGGACATCTATGTGGGATTGGATTGTTAGGGATTACTTTTACATTCGGCTTTTGAAGTTGTTTTGGACATACCATCTTATCTCCTAATCATGTTCTACAAAAAGTCTATTGCCATTCAATTCATGTGAGATTCAATAACCTTTGTTCTAGTCACCACTATAAGGCCTATTGAAGGCGAGGCTCAGTGGTCTTTTTTCTATCCTTCAACTTGGTGAATGAAGGGTCTGGATGTTTGTTGTCCCTTCTCTCATCTTGGTAATGGTGGGTCATAAAAGCAACCAAATTAAATTTTGGTACTACTCTATCAAAGAATAATTTTATTTATTTATATATAATTTTTTGTAGTGTTAATAAGAATATTTAGAAGAGGGGCCCGATCAAAATGAAAAAAATATGGATTTTATGATAAATATTTTTTTTCCGTAAAAATGTTATTTATTATATCATGTTTAGAAAAAATTAGATGAATGTTAAATATTATATTATATTTAATAAACATATTTCAACATGAATGATATTATTGTTTATTCGTTTAAAACACTCTTCTAGAATTTAAATTGTTTTCTCAGGGAAAAAAATCCCTTTCACTTTAGAAAGGGGTGTATTTTCATTTATAATTAACTATTAATTGAAGTAATAATTATATATAGGTGTATAAACCATATTATCATAATCTATTTAATCCTATTCATACACATTTCTAACAGCTAGTTCATAACTATGACATTTAAATATTCATATTTAGATCTTTCATTAAGCTTGATGTGGAGTATCATATACGCTATGTAACATAGTATTTTTTAAAGCTAAGACATTACATTAATGAACTGAGAAGTAATATTTATATTAATATTACCACTATAACCAAAATCTTAAACATTGTGGTATAAATACGAAGTAATAAAAATTTTAAAATTAATAATAATTTTTTAATATAATATATTTATAATGAGAACATATTTTTTTGTAATGTCTATATATTCTTAGAAAATATTTTTTATAAAAAATATTGATTTTATTAAATTTATTTAAAAAATTATTAAGTTAATTTTTGAAGATATTAAACTATTTCATTGAATAAAATAAATTAATTTAAAAATAATCACGTTATTATTATATTAGGTAGAATTTTTGATAATATAATGAAAATATTAATTTTCCATTATAAATTAAAATATAGTAATTTTATTTACAATTTATTTTTTTATAAATAGTTCCAAAAAGTACATAATTTTTAAAAATGTTAAAAATGTAAAATTAGTTAAATAATATTATGATTAAAAAATTTCATTCATTTTAAGAAAATTAATAATGTTATTTTATATTAAAATTTTCAATAATTATAAAAATATTATCTCAAGAACATTGTTTTTAGTCACATCTGGGGGATTATTTCAAAATTAAATTTATCCACTTATGTGAAAAATATTAGGTAAAAGGATTGCATATTATTAATCATAGAAATTACGATTATATGATATGGTCAAAAAATCGTTGTCCAAATTTAATAGTAAAAACACTAGAAATAATTATATCGATTAAGTTTAAAATTGGTTTACATGATGTTAAACTAAAACGGTAATCTTTAAAATGACCTAAAAACATATTCATTTACAATTTACTTTCTATATGTTGAACTTATATAGTATAATTTTATTTAATAATGGATATTTTAGTATTTTTTCATGATTAAAACATGGGAACACTTTTTTCTTTTAAAAAATTACAAGTACGTCCCCACCTCCACTTTTAAAAATGAACCCACTCTGAATTCCTCTTCACACGTAAAAACATTAGGATTGGTAAATACTTACAAAATTATATTTCTAACATATCTAATAAAAACATATTTCATTATATTTATTATTAAACCCCCTTTACAAGGCTCTATGTATAAACCTAATGTAGTTATCCAAAGATTAGGTAATATTCATAAACAAGGGATTTTGTTTAATTTACTCTTACACCTCTATAAAATCTCTTTCAACTAAGATAATCTAATAACATTAGAATATTAAATATATTTATATGTTATTATATTATTGAAATAAATTATCCATGTCTCATCTTCCATCAAATTGGGAATGATTCCTCTGATCATGTGTATAGGGGAATAGCGCATTACAAATTGTTGTAATTCATTTTCTATCACTACATCTCATGGATAAGAATAATGAATAATATAATAATTATATAAGAAATATATTCCCTTATTATAATTCTAAAATTATAATATCACATATACATTCTTACCTTCTATTCGGTTGGAGAATTATAATGGTACTCATGCGTACATATGGACTACCACCTCCACAAAGCGATGTGATACGTTTTAAATTTTATTTTCATATAGATTATAATAAATGTAGATTTAGTGGATATATATATGATATATATGAAATAATAAAAATAATTTATGTTTTTATATTGTTTTCCCAACTTTACATCCTTATATTTATGGAATGGTAACATTGTTCATGTGTATGTACGACCACTAATCTACATGAATGTTGTAATTCATTTTCTATCTCTACCATTTATAGATTAATCTAAATAAATATGCAATCAATATATATGGGAATTATATTTGTTTTAAATTCTATATAGGATGTATCCATGAAAAAAGTTAAATTACATAAATTATCAAACCAAAAAATATAAGAAAAATGAAGTATTTATTACCCGAAACTTGATTTTAACATGGAATTATTAATAAACAGGTAATAAATGATCATAAGTAAAAAATATATGGTATCATAAGTATTATTATTTTTCTGTAATTTTTTTATAATAAGACAATATTTATAATTTAGGGGTTCTAAATGTTTATAAAGGATATTAACATTTGAGAAGATTTATTTCAAGTCTCTCTTTTATTTATGGGATTAATATACTATATTTACCACATGTTTCTTTTATGTAATGTAAAAATCTACCATTTTATATGTTATATCATATATATCCTTCCTTTAATGAAATATTATGTCCCATTTCGATATTATTCATTGATGGGGATTTTAATTCAATTTTTCTTAAGTGGTAAAGTTTTATGATACAATATAATTTTTTATTAGAATTGTCTATTATTTTTCTTCAATGTTTAAAATATTTTGAAATACCTCTAAATAAAATCATGGAGATTATCCTATTTTTTTATTTAAATAATGTTCATTATTTCCATTCATTTTCTGCCAATTATGAACTCAACAAATGTTCCTTATGGTTTCTCAAAATCATCATCCATTTTTAACGAAATACTTTGTTGTTACATAAGTTTTAATATGGATATAATCAAATGATGTAACCCAAAAGTTTCTCTTTTTAATAAATTATTTTGATAAATATATGTTAATTGAGACCGTTTATTTTAATGGTTTATGATATAAATAATTTTTTTGATCTTATTGAACATTTATATATGGTTTTAATAAGTGGTTATGGTTATATTATAACTATGGATGGTGGTCATATTATAACTAAAAAAATGGATACATTATAACTAATAATGGTTGTCACATTTTACCCATGGATGTAAGAGATTTTATAATAAATGATGGTGGTTAATTAAGAAATAAATATGGGAGGTACTAGGTAATGATGGATATCCCACTATATAAATAGGACTAGATTGGGGATGAACCCAGTTCATTAAAGGACTATGTCAACTATGACAATCTTGAGGGTGAACCCTGACTAATAAAATACCTTGGAGAGTGAACCCATTATTCTATAACTATTTTTCCAATGATCCTTTACTACCAATGAAATTATTTTATACACCTTCGTGTATTACACATATTTATGTATTATGTTAATGTTATTATCTCATGGATCATGTTCTTTGATTCTATTATTATTCATGTATTATGAAGTATGAAGACTTATTCCACAACTCATGTTTGTGATATGTATTATACATGGTGTGGTTTTCAAATATTATTCAATTGTTATTATATCCTCATATTCATGTTATGCTGACATATCCATTATTTACCCTTAATAATAATCCACGATCATAGAATCTTATGCTACCTTTTCCCAGGTTATGGTGATATGTATTATGTATGATATGTCTAAGAAGTGTTCAAGTTATGAAAAAATTAGTGGGAGATATTGTAATTAACTTCTGAACATGTAGATATGAATCAATGTGTCCAAATTCACTAGTCCTATATCAATTTATAATGCATCATTATGTTGTTTAACTAAAACGAATCTATAGATATATTATATTTATTAATGTGATACTTGGATCTTTACAAAACTCAAACATCTATATGTGGAATTTAATGGTACATGTTATAGTAGTTCAAAAGTTTTATTCCAAGGATAATTATCATTGGTAATATTGAAAAGAAACATCTAAAATTTAAATAAATCCTCACATGTGTATTTGGACTACCTGGTAGTTATTTTATGATATGTGAAACTATATTGAACAAAAAAAACTTAATTTCTAGAAGATATTTTTTGACCAAGAATATCATGACTTGTCACCCTTGACCCATGTTGTGAATACCCCATGATCACCTCCCAATAGACATGGGCTGGTGACTATCACTAAAGGATTTATTCTAAAAGTGGTAGGAATTTTCCCAAGAACCTGTACACACACACACAAAAAAAGACATCCTCATCCCACAATACTGAAAAGTAATCTTCCATGCCACTATGATAACCACTAAGTGTAACAGTACAAAACTAAATTTAAATGGGCTAGAATACAATCCCAAAAAAAGAAAGTACGAGATTCTGAAGGCCATATCTTGTAAACACTACCTGAAGGGTTGGTGAAGGGGGTTCCTCCTAAATCAATAGAATTATGCATCGTCTCTCAGATATCTATCGGAATCGCTTGGTCCTCGACCACCAATGTCTATGTCGAATCGTCTATCATCTCCACAGGGCACGACATGTACGGGAGAAGCCGGTGTAGGGGTGAGTATTACAATACTTAGTATGGACCCCAAAACACAAAGGTAATACCACAAAGGAAATAATTAACAAATTAGACTACCAAATTGGTACAAAAAGTGTATCCCCTAAGAAGAACTATCAAGAGGGATTCACTAGAGTCAACTCAAATGGGTATAAATATAAAGTATGAAAAATAAGACTATCAGTCCTAAACACTGAACACCTTGAACCGTCAAGACACTAATCCCTGATGAGTAAATTTGTCTTCATGGGGCACCTAGACATTATTTTCACTTAGGCCTTACTGAGGCAACTAGACCCGCTTCTCACATAGGCATACTAGGGAACCTAGACACAATCATCACAGTCTTCTTGTCACAACTAGTTGTATGAGTCCTTATCATAGCCCACTTGATTCTGATATAATTTACTCCTCAAGCCATTGGTCTTGTCACAAATTCCATGGAAGTATACTTATATTAAATCAAATTTACCACCTCTTAGTGATGGTCCCAAAGCCTCAAACTTCTCATCGATTGGACATGCGATTTGGATGTTATGAGCCTTTTGGTATGAAGGGGTCGGTAGGGTCTAGGTCTGGTCCAACCCTATCAGACCAACCTAACCCCACGGGTTGAACAGACCTTCTATGGTGACCCATCGAACTATGCCACCCCTAACCAACCCAACCCACTAATGCGGGCCATTATTCTCCACCCAAGACACAATGGGTACAGTGTCCCACCTGCCGTCATTTTTGTGGGTCACCAATGTCTTCTACATGGACTGTGGCCTCTAGCTGTGTCTGTCGAACCACCACCGCATGCCACCTCCAACCATTGTCGGTGAAAGTGTGTGATTCTTTGGGCCACCAGAATCACTCTAGTAGTCCATTTTTGGATCATCATGTCTCGCTGTGATCCTTGGGTTGTTTCCTCCACTTCTGTGTTCCTTAAGCCACCTATCTTTTGATCGGGGGGACCAAACACATTCAGAACCTCCAAGAAAGAATCTGAAGTGATCATGAGCATTCGTCGGTGAATAATGAGTTGATGGAGATAAATCACTATGAAAACCCAAGGAAATAAACATTGAATATATTCATTTGTCCACCATTTATAACATTACAAAATAATTTAGATATGTTCAAATAATTTCCACGATATAATCCCCTCTTAAATCCCTAATATGTTGAAATCCTTTTCCTTCAAGGGTGATCGATCCGTGTGTCAAATTATTAGTGTATTGAACTGCATTCATCATAATGAAAGGATGAACAGGGGAAGGGAAACCATGCATAAATAAAATCCATTTACCTATAGTCATGGATCATTCATTGAAGAAGAATAGAGTCGTACGCCACCATTTGTTGATCCTTGATCCGTAATCTTCCACTATTGTCTTTTATCCTTTGTTCAATAATTAACAATAGTGATCCTTTATAGTTGAAGTGTGAGTGAAGTTTATTCTTCATTGATGTCATCATTTTCTAATGCTATATTCCTAGAGAATCTATGATTATCTCTGATTTCCACTGCCATGTTAATCCATTAAATAGAGATAACATGTTTCATCATTTCTGTTACCCTGCGTTGTAGTGTCTATACCCTATTTCATTTATGAAATGCAATTTATACCCCATTGATTCATTATTGTGAATGATTTTTAATAAATTAATATTTTACTATTTATTTAACTTTTATTTGAAAAAACCCCACAATTGACACGTGATGGTAGAAGTTAGCTCCTTTCAAAGAAAAACCCACTACTCTAAATACAACGATTCCCTAAAATTTCCAATATGAGAACATGTTCAACGGTATCAAAAGCTGATCATTCGTGCTATTTTAAATAACAAAAAAATGTTTAAACATTTATTCTAGGATCACCGGACCTCAGAATCATTTTTCGTCTAAGAACCTAGTCTCGAAATAATCCCATAATGTTTTAAAAAAATTATACACGGAATTTCCAAGACATTACATTCTCACCACCATAGTGCTTTTCATCCTAGAAATCCAAAACAAGTGCTAAAAACAAATGGGGATAAAGATCATGAATCTGAGCCTCCCACACCCATGTGTTCTCATAGAGATTACCATGCTGCCATTGGACGCGAACTAGTGGAATCAAAGGCATATGAATGACCCTCTCCAGTCAATCTTAAATCTCCACCGGGATATCCGAAAACCTCACCCCATCGTCAATGTCCAGCTCACCACAATCAATGACATGCAATGGGTCATGAATGTACCTACACAACTATGGCATGTGAAAGATATTATGTTCATCATTAAACTATGGGGATGATCTTGGAGGTAACCTCACCAACTCTGCTTAGAATATTGAAAGGGATAATGAATCTTGGTGAAAACATATCACCCATGCCAAACTTCCACAATCCCCTCATCGCGAGACTTAAAAGAACACATGGTCTCCCTCCTAAAAATCCAAGAGCCTCCATATCCTATTAGCATAAGAGTTACTCCTACTCTGAGAAGTGCTCTTATACTCCTGGATGGTCTGCACATTCTTGATTGTCCCTTATACTAACTATAAACCCATGAGTGTTGAATTCCCTAGGTTTTTCCAACATAACAGTGACATACATGGTTTCCTATATAGTTCCTTGATCAGTGTCATCAAATGGTGAAGTTGTATCTATTGTTGTACACAAACTCCACCAGTGGTAGATAACCCTCCCAACTATATCCAAAGCAGAGGATTCCAGAACAAATCATGTCCTCCAAAACTTGGATAGTCTTATCTATTTGGCCATCCATATCTAAATGAAATGTCATGCTAAAATGTAGCTGAGTCTTGAATGCCTCTTACACTCCCTTCCACAACTGAGACGTGAAGTGAGCATCATGGTCTGAAATGATCATCAAAGAAACCTCATGAATCCGAACTATCTCATGAATGTAGAGGCATCCAAAACCCTATAAGGAACCCAGCTCCTGGATGGGTAGGAAATGGGATGACATGGTGAGTTGTTCAATGATAACCTAGATGGTATCATTTCCCTGGTACATGAAAAGTAAAATATCAGGAACTCTATCAATATACCATCCCATTTCCACTCTGGTACATCGAGTGGCTAATCCATTCAAGTTGAAATAGGATGATCTATCATTACTTGCTGACATCTAAGGCATCAAGAAACAAACTCCACCACTACCTTCTTTAACAACAACCAATAGTAATGATGTCAGAGATCCTAGTACATCATTCCCACTCCTAGATGCACTACCAATATGGGGGGGGGGGGGTGGAACTCCCTCAGAACCTCCTCTAGAAAAGAAACTTGTATAGTGGTGCACCTCTGAAAATGATGTTGTGCTCCCCACCTATAAAATATCCATCTGGGGCCTGCCATATGAAGAAATGAGCACGTTTAGCCTCGCAGTCAACATCCCTAAGTCGTGCCTCCCTAACTCGCTGTAGGGGTAGGGGTGTGACAACCATCGAATGAAGGTAAGATGCTCCACCACCATCTATGAATTATAACTGCATCACGGCTAACTGATCTAATGCCTCACTCAGCAACTATAACCTGATTCTCTTACTGAGCATGTCTGTCACCACATTCCCCTTCTAAGGATTATAGGAATTCTCGGAGTCATAGTCCTAGAGTAACACTAGCCACCACCATTATCTCATATTAAAGTCATTATAGAAGAATATATACATGACATTTTTGTGGTTGCAGTAGATAGTAAACTGCTTACCCATCAAGTAATTCCACCACACCATGAAAGAGAAGACCACTACTGCTATCTCATGATCATGGGTTGCATAGTTCTACTCATTATGCCTCGTCTGTCACGAACCATAAGCAATCAACACTTTACCATTCACCAGGACACAATCTTGTCAAATCCCTAATGCATTTCATAACACTACAAAACCCATGTCCTCCTCTGGTAGTCTCAAGATATGGGTGCTCATTAGTCTCCACCTCAACTCTTGAAAACTCTTCTAGAACATCTCCATCAACAAAAATGGTTGTCCCTTCCATTTAAAAGATGATAAGGGTGATACTACCTTATAAAAGGCAGGCATGAACCTCCTGTAGTATCCATCCAAACCCAAGAAACTCTACACCTTAGTAATGCTCTTGGGTGGCTCTCAAGAAAGCAGCACATCTATCATTGAAGGGCCCACTACTGCTCCATCCTCCGAAATGACATGTCCCTTAAAGTGGACCATCCCAATCCCGAATTCATACTTTAGGATATTCTAATAAATATGGTTCTCTGGGAGCATATCTAGGACCATACTCAATTTTTGTGTGTGTTCCTCCTTGAATGAAGAGTACACTAGTATGTCATCAATGAAGACCACGAAGAACCGATAAAGGTAACGCTGGAAGATCCAACTCATGAGTCCCATTAACACTGTTATTTCATTATTTACACTGAATGAAATTACTAATAACTCATAGTGTCTATACTGACATATAATGTTTTTCTTTGGTACATCCTCTATGCATACATGAAGCTAGTGATAGCCGGTCATGAGTTCTATCTTTGAGAACCAACTCTCTCCCATTAGTTGGTCAAAGTGGTCATCGATTCTCGATAGTGGGTATTTTTTCTTCAAAGTAACTAGAATTAGCTTCTAATTGTCCAAAAATTGTCTTGAGCTCCTGTCAGCTTTCATGGAAAATAGAACTAGGGGTTCCCAAGGTTAAACACTTAGAATAACGATTCCCTTTCTCTGCAGGTCCTTGAGTAGTACACTCAACTCCTGAAGCTCTGTTACAGCCATACGATATGTTGGCGTGGATATAGGTACCTTCATGGGGTGTAGTTGAATGAAGAAGTCAACCTCCCTATGACTAAGAAATCCTGGAACATTCTTAGGAATGAAATCCTCGTACTCTCCCACCACAAAAATAAATTGAGGACGCATCTCATCCACCATACCAAGGGTATGGCTAGAAAATTGTTGAGTGATTGGATGCACTCTCCACAATGTATGGTTGTCCTAAGCTACATGAATTCCCCTTTCACCTGTAAAGAAGAAACTAGTCCTAAATCTAAAGACACATCACACTCTCTACCTAAAACAGTAAATCTAATCATGGAATATGGATAATGAGTCCATACAAAAAATGACATTGTAAGGCCGCAACACCACTAATAGGATATCCCTGCCGAATCACATGCCTCTAAGAGTAAGCTTTCACTACAAGGACCAATGTGTTATTTCCTAATCCCCTTCCATAGAAGTCTCTAATAGTAATGATTAAGCTAATGTCTCTACCAGAATATCAGAGCCATGAACAAGGTCTATGGAAAAAAATAGTGATTGGAACCTATGTCTATAAGAAATGTATATAAAGTGTAGAAGACACAAATATTACCATTAATCATCTTTGTAGCATTGGGATCATAAGACTTTATCACTTGAAGCTAGGCCCACCCCTGTCCACTTACCCTAGAGCCCATGGTGGACCATCTGGGGGTAGTGGTGGTAGTTCCTCGAACATACTCCCACTAATTGTCACTTTTCCTTCTCCAATTCCACATCTACCTCCCTAATGACCAACATGATTGACCCTTGACCTCTACCACGGTGTTCCCTCGAATGTCTATTGAGCATCAGAACAATGATTCAGGAAGTAACAATATAAGTGTGCCTACCCACCACAAGCATAGAACACCTTGGAACTCTGATAACTCCCTCTACCATGGGATCCATGAACACCTGACCCTGTGTCTTGGGGTCATCTCCTAAAAGGATTGACCCACTTGTGTCCCTGCATCTGTGAGCTACTAACCACCGTTACAGACAATGCCGCTTGATTTCTACAGGTAGCTCCGGTTACTGGAACCCTCTCAACCATGAAGATATACATGGGAAGAGCTCCCTCATACACCCCAGCCATGGTAAAGATGATAAGTGATACCATGGATTCTATGATCTCCTGTCACAATCCCTAATCAAAAGCCTGATCCTAGAAGAACAGGTCTTGTACCATGTTTGTAGAGTAGGAAAAATGCTCGGTGAGTCTCACTGAATACTGTACTATTTCCATGATACCCTCATAACGATGCAGTATCTCAAGGATGCGTACTGAGCATAGTTTCTTGTGAAATAATTCCTCCTTAAAGAGGAACTAAAAACAAGTCCATGTGAGGGTCTCCTCATCATGTGTCTATATAGTCAAGCTCCACCATCTCCCTACAGAACCCTGATGAATGCTCATGGCTAATATCACCATCTGGTCGGGCATATCCTTACAAGATGGAACATGCAGCTGACTAAGTCCAGCCAATCCTCAACTATCTGGGGGTCAGTCTCACCCATGAACATTGGAGGACTTAGAATTTGGATCATATGTAATGCACCGAGCCTGTGTACGTCCTCTATTTGTATTGCTGGTAGGAATTAATGATTGATGGGTGGTGTTAGTACTGGCACACAATCCTGTGGGGCCATCTCTAGTACTGGTCTATACACTGAGGTATCATCACTATGATTACCTTCCTCGCAGTAATACACTAAAATATTGGCTATCTGTTTGTGTGGAGGCATCCGAAAATAGATCAGGACGAACCACATTTAATAGATTATACATGGTGAGTTGACTATTCCTCAAGAATAACATGAGAACAATATCAAATCCTATATGATACATGCAATCAATGTTTTCACATACCGATTGGAAAAGAAGAATTTGAGGTCCTGTTGTATGGATATACCGGCTGCCAAATCAACACTGGAATCCTGATGTCTGAACGTCAAACACCAAACATTCGACATAGTTTACCCCAAACAAAGACACTGAACCTTGTTACTTAAGGATGAACTGACTGTCTCTAGTACCACTCTATCATAAACTATCCCCCATGATATGTGCCATGACTACTCCAAGCCCCCCTCCCAAAGGCCCGGGGTAGGAAACTAGAACCAAAGGCTTTATCTTGCCTGCAAGAAGCATATTCCAGAGTACCTTTACGCACGTACACACAGACATCCCCATCTCGTAATGTTGAAAAGTAAACATGCATTACACCAAGAGAACCACTACAAATAATAGTGAAAAACTGAATTTAAACGGTCCAGGATTCAAACCCAACAAAAGAAAAGTAAAATATCTTGACGTCCATCTATGGTAAACCACACCTGAAGGGTGGTTAAAGGTGGTGTCGCCTAATTCTGTATAATTACATATAATTTATCAGATTTAACTGTGCACCGCCTAGTCCTAGACCACCAATTTTTTTTTTCAAAAGTGTTTTCCATCTATACAAGACACAACACGTGCGAGCAGAGCCCACACATGGGAGAGTATGATAATATTCAATATGTACCCCAAACAAAAATGTAATACCAAAAGGGAAATTATGAACAATGTAGAGTACCAAAGAGGTGCACGATGTGTATCCCTTAAGAAGTACCATCAAGAGCGAGTCACTAGAGTCATATCACACAGTTATAAATGTAATGTATGAAATGTAAGATTATTAGTCGTAAACACTGAAGACATTGTACTGTTGAGACACTCATCTTCAGTCATCGATTACTTCAACCTGGGCACATACAGCCACTCGTCACCTAGTCCTACTGAGACACCTATACATGTTCATCACTTTGGCTAAATGGGTCACCTAAACCCGCTCTTCACAATCTCTTCATTTCCAGATACTGGATTCATGCTCATAGCATGCATGATTCTGGGAGAATAAAAACCTCAAGACATCCATTGTATCTGAAAATCTAGTAAACCCCAATTATAATATATCATGGGGACCACCTCATTGAGAGGGTCCTAGCACAGAAAACAGATCTTAAATCAGACGTGTGTTTTGGAAGTTATGATTATTTTAGTTAAAAAGGGATGGTTGGGTCTGAGTCCAGTCCGCTCGGTCAGACAGACCTGGTCGGGGGTCCACCGACCAAAACTGAGTCCCCTAACCCGACAACAGTCCGACCTGGACCATTGGTTCTAAACCGACCTGGTAGGTAAACCCATCCCTCCTGACAAACCTGGGCCACTGGAGTAGGCCGGTCTTTTCCTCCCAGGACACTACACGTGCAGCATCACTCATACGACAATTGTTGTGGCTCTCCACCATGGTCTGGCTGGAATCTTGCCTCCATCATCGTCTTTCGAATTGCCTTTTGGAATCCTCTCCTCACCGTCCACAACTGATGTCATGGGAATCCTTTCTCACTATGTTGTGCTGCCTCCGACACACAGTTGCCTCCATACCAGGGGGTTCTTCAACAGGCCACCATACTCTCTTTGGTGGCCCGTTTTATCATTCACAAGTCCTATTGTGATCTTTTGGTCGTTTCCTCCACATTTGTGTGCTCCAAGACATCTTTCCATAGATCTATGGGTCCAACCACATTCATAACCTCCAAAGAAAAAGTCTAAGGAAACCATAGGGGTCTGTCTATGAATAAAATGATGATGGAGAGCGATCACCATGAACACCCAAGGCAACGAAAGTCGACCTTGTTCATTTGGATTTCGATTATTGCATTCAAAAATAAAGTTTAAATTATCAAATAATTTCCACAATATAATACTATATTAAATCCCCACATGTTGAAATTCCATTCCCACAAGGCCGATCAATCCACAGGTCAACTTGTTAGTGAATTCACCAGTGTTATTCGTTTAGAAAGGATGAATGGAGAAATGGTTACCAAACCAAAATAAAATATCATTAACTAGATTATTTTATCAATATTCGATTAAGAACGGAGTCCTACGTCGCATTTTGTAGATCCTTGATCTACAATCAGATACTATCATTGGAGTTCCATTGATCCATCATTTTCGATGTTGATCCCATGAATAGGAAGGCCGAAAAGAAGTTCATTCTTCATTGTCCTCATCGTTCACCAACACTAACTTTCCAGAGCCTCCAAGATCATCCTTTGATTCCTACATCCACATTAAACCATTAAATGGAGATAACACGTTTCAACGTTTTAATAAAGTTGCGTCATAGAATCTTTTAATTGTTTAATTTATTAAAAAAAATTGCCTGTCGATGTTAGGTCCTTTCTAACCAAAACCCACTACTCAAAACACAAAATTTACCTCATATTTCAAATCTGAACCATCATTTACTAGTTACAAAAAACGAGTATGCATTCTTTTTTAAATAACTATTTTTTTGAACATTTACTTATGGCTCATTGGGCCTCGTAATAATGTTCTGTCTTAGTGCTTATTCTTGAAATAATCCCATAAATTTGTAAAAACAATTAACTGAAATTTCTAGGAAATTACAAAGAAGATGATATAATTTGATAAAACATTTTCTCATAATCTTAAGAGACATTTATTCTTGTAATAGAACATTTCTGACCAACTAAATTAAATTTTATATTGAGCTGCATTGAACTTAAAACAAATTTCTTCACTCTCTCCACTCTATATTGAATTTTTATTTTTAATTGATTCTCTTTTATAACTTCTAGAACATATATTTTAATATAAAAAAGATTATGATGATTAAATTATTTCTTTTTTCTTCAATAATTTTTACCCATTAATGACTATAGAATAGTTTCGTTGTATCTTGGACTACCCTATGTATAGTTATTTCTATAAAACATTGTCCTAGGTGTTGATATTTTTAATTACATTTAACAAATGTTCTTTCCAAGGGATTACATTGATATAGAGAGTACTAAACTCTAGCTTATAGATAACTTATTTTAATGATTTTGTATTTTTTTCTTTTAATTACTAATTTTTTTCATGGAATATTTGAGAGGTGTATTTTGTGTGAAAAAAAATTATTTCTCATTTATTAGTGATATATATTCTTTTTTGTTCTATAAAACATGTTTTTAAAATCATTAATTTATTTATTTTATTTTACAACTATATATCAGGCCATTAAAATAATTATAAATTATAAATATTAAATTTGAATGGAATTTGTAAATTGGTCCAATTTTCAAATTAAGGTGATTTAAAATTTTATGTTTTCAAATAGAAATGATTTTATTTATATTTTAAATTTACCACCCCTACCCCTCTTGTGTGTTCTACTTGTACCAACTATCAGTATTGGATATTAAAACAATTCATTTAGCTAGACTATTTATACTCTTTTAAAATTAATTTTAGCTTTTATCATGTCCTATGAAACATATTTCTAATTTCAGTATAGTTAATACACTATTAATGTAGGTTATAGACTAGAAGGGCATAGTTCCATTTGAGATTCATTATATAATTGGACAAACTATTCTCAATGAAAGATAAAAATTAACATATATCTTGAAATCATTGGATTTTATATTTTGAATTTTATAGAAGATAAAAATTAAAAAACCAAAAATTACTTGAAAAGAATATGGAGATAGAACTATGTGTAGTTAGGATTTTAATACCCATGAAATGAATGATTTATTCTACACATATTACGAATATAAATTTTTATTACCTGTTACACCTTTTTCAAATTTTCAAATTATGTGATTGATTATTTTTCCCCATAGAGAAATTCTATGATCAATGATATATGTTTGAATATTTACCATATGAATTATGACTCTATTATGTTCAAGAAAAATGAACATGGTTAGGAATTTTAATATAGTTTCTATTTGATTATTAAAAATTAGTTGTATTTTAGATTATCTATTGGTGAAATATATTAATTAATATTACTACTTTGATCTCTAAAAAATAGAAAATGGATTGATAATTTCTCAATGAATGAATAATATTATATAAATATGATTCATGTCATGGAACTGGTTGGAATAAAGAAGTTGTATGAAGAATAAATAAAATAATTGAATGGAGATATCGAAAAAGGAAATAAAATTGTTTCATTTAGGACATATGATTTTATATCAAAATAAATAACCAAGTTAGATTGAAGAAGTGTTAGTTAGAATCTGAGAGTGACAAGGATATGGCACATCTATAAAGGAGATTAAAAATTTTCTTTATAAAAATAAAATTCATCAGAATTCATAAAATAAATGAATCTAAGAAAAGGACAAAAATTGGAATAATAACTAATAATGGATGAATTCACTATTGACAGTACCTACATTGAATGTGAATGGAATGGGAATATCAAAGATTATTTTCAAATGATGATATATTGAAATCAGTATAATAATATAGTTAAAAAAGGTATGTAAATAAGGTACTGATAATTATTGAAAGGACAACTAGACTGAATCAGAAATTGATATAGCATGTAAAAAAGAACATCCATGAATTATGGATGAGACATATCATGTAAAAAAATTTAATTATATAATTTATTTTAATGTTGTTTTAGATGAATATATTTTCAATGTCATGTAATTTTAATACTACCATGTTCTTCAGTATGTGATGAAATCACTAAAATTGTAGTACAAAACAATGAGAAATGTGCATTCTCTAAATGAAAATATTCAATGCGATGTTACTATTAATATGGAGATGATTAAAAACTAATATAAAGAAATTATGGCTTCAAAATTGGGATATCAAAGGTATAGAAAATATATTGAGAAATTTAAATATATGATTATTATAATGAAAACGATGTATAGAAATTAAAAAAAAACTAATATGGTAATTTGAAATAATTTTGGACATCAAAATATTAGATATAATAAATAATATTTTCAGAAATAATAGAATAGGAAATTAATTTTTTGAATATGACTTAATGACATGTTATGTAAAAAATAATCATTCTTTTTTTACCGAGGAATAATTTTCATAATAATATATTAATAATATTTTTAAAAATCCAATGAAGAATATGTGGATTCTAAAATCCTTGTTTTCTAAATTTTATGGACCCATGATATTTTGGGTACCAACATCAGTACTAGATTGGTTTGAAGGTAAAATGATTGATGAACTCCAGTTGAAGTATAAAGTATCTAGAGAGTGGATGTTACAATGATATACCTACGTACAACTAATGTTTCAATAAATTGTATATTATGGATGTGGGACTTTTCTTTTTTGGTGAAAATTAAAAATGTATAATATTCTATTGTTGAAAAATATATAATGTTTAAAATGATCTTACTTATATTTTTTTTATACAATTATGTACTAAAAATAAACATTATTTCTATATTTTAATTGTGTGATAATAGTGATCATGTTAAAAAAGAATATAATGCTTGTATTAATTTGTATTCTAATCATTATTTCGTGTTTATTTCATTATTAAATGATAATTTATATGCTTTAAATATAGATTTGAAATTTTCCCCAAATGTTTCCTTTTGTTTACCCCAAACTGAGAATATTGACTATAGAATATAGGAATAGGAAACAATATAATACACCCACTTCAGAATTTATCATGAAATGGATTAGTTAAGAATATAACACAACTAAAATTTCCAGACCATAATATATAGAATCCCTCTAAAAAGGGAATGCAACCCAAAAGCATTTTATCTCAAAAAAAGATGACCTTTCTTTTTTTGAAAAATGTACATTTTAGGTAGATAATTTTATTTGAAATATCATAGATATTGTGATAAGAGTTCATGTTCATGGAATTGTACTTCAATATTTCAAAAACAATTCAACATAATGTGGTTGTAATAACAGTTTATCTACATTGATAACACCTTAATTAAATAGAGATTTTGAAAATAGAAATTTAAGTCTCAATGAAGTTTCCCAAACTATGTTCATTGAATATGACTGACCTATTTTTATGTAGATGTTGTTTGGAATATATTTTTTTATGTCATGAATAAGTTCTTATAATACCTATATTAAATTGGACCCCATTTAATTATTAAATTATAGATACCTATTAGTAAATTATGTTAACATTTTGTTATTTAAAGAGATTATTTTTAATATAAAATATAAAATTCTAAATATTTCAAAAATGAATTTTGAAATAATTTTTCAAGGTTATTAAAAACCATAAATAAATACCGAGTCTTTAATTAAAAAAATATAAAGTTGTGGAACAATCTATTTATATAACTATTCGTGAGACATATCCATTTTACGTAAACCTTTATTTGATGACCATGGGGATGATATGTTAAATATAAATATAAATAAAATTTTTTATACCACTGGATATGCTATCTATATACCTAATAAACCTCACAAATAAGACAGAATAATCCTTCATATCCTTAATGTTAACATGAAAGAAAAAAAGAACCTCATATAATGGAACTAGTATCACCCATAAGTACACATTATTTTAAAATGTCACAGGATATTGGGATAATTTTACTCAAACTCCTAACTCTTGTAAACATAGGTTTGTGCCTCATTCTTACATTCCTCAACTATATCATGAAGGCATTACTAAAGAAATTCGTGATTAACAACATGTAAAATATAATAAAGTTAAATTTTAAAGAAATGTAAGCATTAGAATTTCTTTGATGAACCATATATTACATACCTATTCAAAAAACAATAGACTTAGAGAAGAAGTTATTTTAATATGATCTGGTAGTTATAACAATTCTATAATTATTTCATAGAGATATAGTAAAAAAGAAGGAACTTTTTATGATGAGATCTTTTCACTAGAATCTACACTAAAATCGGTTATGGTACGACAATAATATTCAACACATTAATTTCAAAATATATCTAATTAATTTTGAGAGTGAATTTTTAAATTATTATATTTTTTGGATAATTTTTTTAAACACTCCATTAATTTTAAAACATCGATTTTTTAATTCATATTTTTTTAACATTTACAAAATGATTAAAGTTCCAAATAGGTTCCATGCGCATGGTATGATTGGGTCGTCAACATTTTATTTTAAATGAATTTTTAAAATGAATATATTATCGTATAATATTTATTATATGAAAATAAAATATGTTCTGACTTCTCAAATCAATTTTGACGTAACTATTTATGGTTAAATGAAAAGTTATTATTGTATTGAATTCTATAAGAAAAGAAATAAATAATAACAAAATATTTTCACAGGTCATTTGGATTTTTTTTATATTTTTTACAATAATAATGTAATTTTTTTAAATGAATATAAACAATCAAATGTTCATTTAAAACATTTTTATATCAATAATTGATGTCGTACTACAATGAGTACTACATGTAAACTCCACTTCAATGAAATGGGGAAACTAAGTGACTAAATAGTGAATGTTGGTATCGTTCTTTGTTTACTATAATTAACTATTAATTTGTCTACAATTGTTTTTAGAGTTTATATTTGTGCATGTTTACATTAAAAACATAGTGAATCACTGATTAATGTTATTAAATTTATTTTATAATACCTCAAGAAGAGATCTAATTATTTATCTTTTCATATTAGGGAATGATTTTTTAATTAGTGAGTTATTCATGGATTTATATAGAAGGATATATGTTTTATAGAAAGAGATCCTCTAGAAGACGTCACTTTTTGGGAATCTCCCCAATTTCACTGGGATGTAACAGACAATATTTGTAATTATTTTATACCAGAGAAGCTAGGGAAATAGTTGTAGAATTTTTTTTCCATGAATTCTAAAGATTAAACACACATTACTATAATATTGATATTAATTATAAAATTTCCATATAAATTATAATAACACATGTTCACTAAAATGATTTATGAATCACAAATCTTGATCTAGGGGCAAATAAATTTATACAATAAATTAGTTTCTTAGTTTTAATATTCAAAAAGCGATATCACACCTCTGTTCATTGGAAGAAAAAAATTATCTTGATTATATTTTCAATGCACCCTTAAACCATGAGATACTGTTTTATTTTAGGGTAGAATTTGACTAGATTATTTATTGCTAATATTTATTTATTATTAAAAATATAATCTACTATATTTTTATTAAAAAGGACACATTTGAACATATCCCATAAACTATCAAGGAGACAACTCATATGGTAGGTCAAGCTACTGTGGATATCCATTCCACTATAGTGGTTATTTTTGAGTTGGTTTATCCGGTCATATCCATACTCTCTAACCATAGGAATGTTCATGAGGTAGAGTATGCTACATTGACTAACTAAATAAATTTTTCCCAGAGTTTGTTTATTTTTATATTAAGCTAATCTATATTATTTTCCACATGTTAAAGTAAGGTACACATACTGATATAAATATACTACAATTCACATTATTATAATGTAATCTTTAATTTTTAGACCTCCTTGATCCCATTCTATCTCTCAAAAACAAAACCCCCTCTTTCTCTTGAAACTTTTGAGCCTCTCAAACACCACTATCAAGAATAAGTGCACATAATGACCATTGTTTTATAATATTTTTGATTCTTGGACTCCACTAATGAAAATAAATGTGAGCTCATGTTCTATATTCATGTCCCACATTCCACATCCTAGGAATCAGTTTAAGATCATAGTAAAAAATTACTGTTGGTTTTTTGACTTTTAGAAAGCCACTAGATTATTGTGAAATCAAGAACCAAGGGTTGAAAAATTATTCATGAATAATTGAAGTATATTCTAGTGGAGGTTAGAAAAATATTTATTTCTAAATTATATGATTGAATCTACTGTGAATAAGAACTATAATTACACCCTATTGAATGAATAATATATATATATATATATATATTTCAATGAAGTAATGGGAAAATTTTATGATGGTTCCCAATTATTATTATTTATAAGACTATTAATGTTACGATAATGTGGGTAATGAATAAATTTAATATTTAGGTTTCTCATGATTATTTTACTGTGAATGAAAACCCTTGGGGATGATTTTTACGGACATAGATTATGAGGGAAGGTTGTTGGTCATGTTTATTTGAAAACTAATTTGTTCTATTAAAGGGTACGTTAGCATCTTAACAAAATAAGAATTTCAATTCATGTATTTGATGGAATATTTAGTGAAGATTAGTTTTCCAAGGTTATTAGATAGTCATAAGGATGTGATTTTATTCAATATTTTAAATTCAACTTCACTCTTTATCCAAAATTCATATCTATTTTTTCTTGATCATAAGGGATTATACCTCTAGGGAGGGACATGTAAAATTATTTATGTGGTAAATGGTTAAAATATATATATAAATATTATTGATATTTTTACTAGAATCCTTGTAGAAAATCATGTGTTTCTAATAGTGTTTTTTAAATGCTTCCATTTGTAAATCCATTAAGGCCTAAATATAAGGGTAATTAAAGCATGGAAAATAGTGAGACTATAGAGTAATATTATAAGGGTAGAGTGGTTATAGAAATGGTTATGGTCAGAGATTTTTCAAATGAATTATATGGGGGATGTTAATACTATAAGGGTTCAATAAGTGGGATTGGTTTATTTGAATGGAGATACTATGATACATTATAGTGAAGAAAGGAGTCCCTCATTTGTGGATCGTGGTGGACAAAATCCAGGACCTCCATGAATAATTGAATTTTATAAACCTTAATTTATGAGGATATGTATGATTCAAAATGTTTTATATGGACCTCCTAATTCATTTTCCATAAAATTGTTATAAAGAAGATGTTTTTTCACTATTGAATAAATGGAAGAATTCTGAACTCTATAGAACTGGGGATTTCTAATTCCAATAATGATGATGGAGATGTTGAAAAGGAAACATAATTTTAATTTTTCATTCCCTTTGTAGAATATAAGGAATGTAGTTAAGGGATATTTTCTAATATGTTGGGAATAATTAATATTTTTTTCAATTACTCTACCTAGTATGGGGGTTAAGACCCCCCAAATAACCTATTGATATAGTCTCTAGTGAATTGTTTGAGGATCAAAATGATAGAGGCACTCCACATGAGCATTGTGGGCATTATATTATGGTTTTCCTTCACTTTCTAATTATTCTTAGTGTTATTGTATTAACCTTAGTTGGTATTGTAATGGCCAGGACCACTTTGGTCCTTTTACATATGGAAATCTAGTGTTTGAGGTGTTCTAGGAGGTCATGGTGACTTATCCCCAACACATTTCCAAATTTCCAATTTTGTGAATAGTTCCACTGATGAGCCCTGCATGATCAATTCCACTGGTGAGACCGGTGTGAACATTCCCAATAGTGAGACCGATGTGAATAGTGTATCCAACAGTAAACTTCCTAAAGCTGCCTTTTTTCCTTTTCCAAATTTCATGTTCATGAACAATGTTTCCAGCTTCCGACTGTTTCACCCCTTTGACATTTCATTTGATGTAAAATGCATTTAAATCCTTCTTTTAAGGAACCTAAGGCCGATTCAAAGGCCATAACCCCTATATTAATTTTTTTGAAGGCTTGGGATGCTTTTTCTTGGTCAAACCGTGCAGTGAAATGTGATCCTCTTTTAATGAAAAATCTATCATATCTTAAACCTACTCTATTAAATCATCTAAAGGGACAAGATATATTTATTCTATATTCTACCTTATTTTTCCTTTAGGAGAGATGCTCGAACCTTCCCTTATTTTCATAGGGGATATGTGATAGAATCTTAATCCTAGGACCATTTCCCCTTAATGTTTCTTCTTGCTGCATGCCCACCCCTTGTTTTGGTTTAAGTAGAAAGTGTCGATCATTCATTGATATAAGGTATGATCTACCAATGTTATTGGGTTTTCTTCGAACTTTATCCACTTTTTTCTCCTTTCCATTCTATGGAATGTGATATCAATGCATCTAATGGATTTTTCTTGGCTATTGGATGGTGCAGTCGTACCGTGACATCCCTGGGTGTGTGTAGTTGTCACAAGGGAGGATATCATAGTCCGTTGTGTGAATCTCCCTTGTATAAAGAATGTCAAAAACCATTTGAGGTTGTGTATTTGTTTGTTATTTATTCATCTACATGTAAATGTATAGTTATCTTGTTTCATCCCGCTAGATCACAATGTAATTGACATATTAAACATTTAAACGAGGTAAATAAATTGATATCAGTCGTATATTGTTGCCTCTTGTTTTGCTAGATACTGTGATATATATGCTTGGTTGTTTAGATATTCATTCTTTAGGGAAATTGGTAAATAATGTAATGATGAATATTCATTGATAATTGTTTGGCTAAAGATAGAGAGGTATGTAAATAAACGTGGTTGTTGTTGTTGTTGTTTTAATTTGATGTTAATAAAATTTATGCAGTAATAATGTTTAATAAATATATGATAGCTTACTATTTTGGTTTCCTATAGTTGGAACCTGAAAATAATAAATCAATTAATTACATATGGAATAAATGAATGGTTGTTTGATAAAAGATAATGCCTCGTAGGTTTCTGAGTTACCCTCTTTTTTGCTTAAGGGATAATATCCAAGTTGATATGATGTTTTTTTCTACTGCATCTATTGTGATGTGATCCTGGAAGGTAGTTGTGATATGTGGGGGTAGGGAGGCCTTTTGGTAGTGGGAGTAGTTGATTCCTAGAGTGGTGAGATTCATCTGTTTATCCATGTGGTGTTGAGAGGACACCATAGATGATGGATCGTGTTGGATGTGAATGTTTGGATTCTTGTTGTTTCTTGTTGTGTTTTTATCTTCCATACGTTCCCCACTTCTAAAGGAAGAAGGTTTTGTTACCCACATTCCAAAAGGGTCAAAGACACGCAGGGTATGCCACAAGATTTCTGTGTTTAGCTTCTAGAGGGTGGATGGGTCTATGCTCTTTCTATAGGCGGAAACGACTGTACATGTTGTTTGTCTACTCACCGTGTTGAGCCCGCTTGTGTTTAGTTGCTTAGAGTGTTTTTCTAAAATTACTGGGAATATGGTAATGTAATAATGTAGTTAATAAATTATTTAATAAGTGATGTTAATCCACGGGGTTTGATCTTTTTGGGAAACAATGATGAGGTTTCAATTTAATGAATCATTGGAATTTCAGTGTGATTCTAATGAATTATAAAATTGAAATTGATAATAGTTAATTAATGTTTTAGGAAATAATTAATGTAAAGTGAAAATAATAGAAAGGTTATGAAGTAATGTAATTATTCTCTTTAAATGATCGTGTGTTTATAGGATACCCAGTCTTAGAAGTGTATGTCTAGAGTCTGAGAGACGTTAGCTGTACTTGAGTCTATTACTAGGTTGTTTCCAAAGTTTGGTTTTGATATATAGTATATTCTGCAATTTTTTCATTTCAATATTCTAATCCACCCCATCTATTAAGTAAAATGACACCTCGGGGATTCAGAGACCTGGGGGAGTTTTCCCCAACATTCCAGTGGGAGGATGGATGACTGAATACCCCCTTTGTCCCCTCTCTATTCTCTTCATAGTTACTTGTACTGGTAAGCACATCAGTTAGTTTTCCCCATATCTATGTGTAGAGGGATGTAATGTCTTGTGGTTATTTAGACAGATATTATATTTATATAGTTTCCTATGGACTACTATAGGTGTAACGTGTACAGGATGGGATGGCTTGAGGATCCTTACTCTATGTGTGGGTTGTAATGGATTGAGGTATAATGCTCGATGTATGATACACATTATGGGAGATGTGTTAGCTCCAATAAACTACCTAGTTACTTTTTATATGTGGACATAATGGTTTTATTGCACGAGGTTCATGTTGTGGTGCTTCACCCAAGTGTCTGCGAGCAAGCATTTTTGGAGAGAGATGGCTTAGGACGTGCGACATTGGGGAAAATTAGAAATCCAACTGGGAAGTAGTAGTGGGGTACCCTTGATATTTTTATTATATTATAATCTCTGGTATGTGATACTTGGTGTGAGTAGCCATGTTGAGCATTGGAACTTAATATAATTGTTTAGGTGACAAGTTATTTTCACTTGTCGTTCACTGTGTTTTAGCTTTATTTCCTTGCTTTTCGATGAGAGGCTCTGGGGAGGATCCTACTGAGTATACTATTATACTCACCATATGTATATATAAAATATTTCTCATGTTTACTAGGGAAGGGTGGACATCAGGATGGTTTCTACTAGCATGAGGTTGTATGAGCTGTTCGGGATTCGGGTTGATGATTTTTTTTACTTTCCTTTGGTACTTTTTTAGTTTTTTCCCCTCAGTTGTAGTAGTTTTTCATGAAATTGCCTATGTGTACTAGGGAATTATTTTATATTTTTTACTGAGTTGGAATTGGTTGGTGTCTATCTTATCTCTCTATTTCGCATGTGTTGTATTAGAGGGTAATGCCTCCCATTTTTGTGTTTACTATACCCTCTGTTCATATTGCCTACCTGGAGACTACATGAGGCCCGACTCGGGGGGTCATTATCTCTCTTCTCACACTGATGGACCAGGAGGGGTACACCCTATGGGGCAGGGGTCATGAAAGAGTGATTTTAATGGTCTGGTTGAAGGATTAGATGGATTTTGGTGTCAGGAACAAGTGAGATTGCATGAGTTGGTAGGGAATCAGTGTCAGTCATTTTTAGAAAGAGATGTAAACACTGGAGACCAGTTGAGAGATAGGTGTTTAGGGCCCCCTATAACCTGAAGCAAGTAAATTTATGTTTACAATGGATACTAAATGAGTTGATAATAGTTTTTGGGTAGGTAGATAGGAAAATATCAGGAATCATTCTTCTTTGTGCCTATGTTTGAATGGGTGGACCTTGGGATATGTAAACCAAAAATGAATAAATGAAAATAATTAATTAATTAATGATAAGTCATCCATATTTCAGGTTTTAGAGATCAATCTATTAGTAATTTTTCCAGTATGGATCCAGGTCGACACCCTCATTAGTTTCACGCAGAAGATGTCCAACAGGTTGTGCCAGCAGATCAGCACAGGGTAGAGGTCAACGACGAAAAAACATAGAGGAGGAAAATATGAGAGTTTCAGCGCCAGAGTCCGCAAAAATATGACAGTTCCATTTCAGATGCAGTTATAAAATACTGGTTGGATGAGATTGAGATAGGATTCAGTTCGGTCATTGCTCGGTAAGAGCACTGGGTGTCCTTGGTTGTGATGATACATCATAGAGCAGTAAAGCAGTGGTGGTTCATGTTACTCATGGATTGCTAGGTGTCGACGATCTCATGGTAAGAGTTTTGAGATAATTTTAGAGTCGAGATTCTTTCATTGACCACGAAGGCATCCAGTTTGTAGGAGCTTCCTACCCATCGACTGGGGAGCTTGAGTGTGAAAGAGTTTGGAATCCATTTCAGGAACCTTTTACGATATGTTTAGAACCTATTTCCAGATGAGTAGGCAAGGTCGAGACATTTTTGGGAGTCTATGTGTCTAGAGATCCCACACTAGGTCCCCCAATTTATGCTGAAAACATATCTTGAGGGACTGGAGATGGTAGAGGTCATCAAGACAACATATGACAAAAAGAAATTATCATTAGAGGGGAGGCTTCTTGATTCCTCATGAGCAGAGATGTGGTTTAGGGTTCCCGATTTTCAGGGTAGAAGAGTTTCTGCTCGTCCGGGGGTAGGTCTCATCCCTCGGTATCTTGTTTCTCTGGGGGAAGTGGATCTCAAGACTATGTCAAAGGATCATGTGATTGTTTTTCTTATGGTGGTCAAGGTCATCATCAGTGAGAGTGCCGGACCATTTAGAGCAGTCATTGTGCTCCAGGTGTTTATCTCTAGGTTCCTCCATTGAGGCAGTTCTAGCCGAGGTAGCAACAGTAGGATACTCTAGCTTTGCGTCAAGAAATAGAAAATGGGGCAGGAAGAGGACAAGCCCGAATGATCCCCGTCTTCAGAGAGAAGAGCGCGGACGTGGTGGTGGTCTTTACCAGGGTCCAAGAGACTGTGGAAGAGGTCGTAGTCATCTTCATAATTTAGCATAGCTAGCGACAGGAGATCTAGACGTTGTTCTAGATACCCTTTGCTTGTTTTTTACTTGGATTTATTCCTTGTTTGATTTAGGAGTGACACACTCATTCATATCACATGCCCTTGTTCATGCTTTTGGACTTGATGTAGAGAGGCTTCCGGTTTCCTTGGCGCTGACTATGCTAGTTAGAGGTCGATAAAACATGTTTGATGTATGTAGAGATAGTGATCTAGTGCTGGGAATCACTACACTTGGGTATAATACCTATATTTACGGATACAACCATATGATTTCATCCTTAGAATGTACTGGTTGTATTCGTTACATGATATCGTGGATTTCTTCTGGAGGCAGGTGGTGTTATTCAATGCAGATGGAGAGCCATGAGTGTTTCTTGGTGAGCGAGACACTCGAATGGTTTAGAGGCGTGTTCCGTCCTTATCATCCTCGATGGATGAGCTGATGCTGAGATTGTCAGAGGTTCAGTAGTTGGCGTTTCCTAGGTCGTAGAAGAGTACCCTGATGTTTTTCGAGATGAGGTTGTAGCATTACCCCCTCAATGAGAGATCGAGTTTGGGATCAAGCTACAACAAGGATCATTTTCTATCTCTATGTCTCCATATATGATGTCCACTTCTATGTTACAAGAGATACATATAAATCATTATAGTCTGTTACTGTGTTGTTTTGATGGGTGGAGTGTGTAAAAGTGGGCCGCACCAGTTGTGTTCATGAAGAAGGATGATGATAGTTTTTGGCTGTGTATCGATTATCGTCACTTAAAAAAAGTGATAGTAAAGAATCGTTATCCTATTCTACAGATTGATGATTTATTCAATCGACTAAAGGGTGAATGTTGGTTCTCAAAGATCAACTTTCAGTCCGGATATTATTAGATGCCCACGAAGGATGAGGATGTCACGAAGGCTACTTTCTTTTTTCTTCATGAGCATTAAGAGTTTTTTGTAATGTCGTTCGGTGTGATGAATTCTCTAGCAGTGTTCATGGGATTTATGAAAACTATGTTCCATGAGTTCATTGAATTTTTCGTTGAGGGTTTTATTGATGACATCCTTATGTAATCCACATATGAAAAAGAGTATACAGAGCATCTACATGCTGTTTTGGGAGTTCTTCGTCAACATTAGCTGTTTGGGATGTTTTCAAAGTGTGTGTTTTTGGCTCAAGAAGTCTGTTTCTTGGGTCACCCTGTGTCACAGCAGGGAGTAGCTATGGATCCATAGAATATAGAAGTAGTTGTGTCTTGGGAAACCCCCATGATAGTGGCAATGTTGCAAGTTTTCCTCAGTATTCTAGGTTACTAGAGGAGGTTTGTAGAAGATTTCTCTCGGGTTGTGACTCTTTTAATGACATTTACCAAGAAGGATTAGGAGTTCATGTGTACTGATCAGTATCATGAATCTTTCGAGTATCTGAAAGAGAAGTTAGTATGTGCCCCATTTCGTTGTCTTCCAGCAGAGGGAGTTCAGTTTGATGTTTTCTATGATGCTTCCCATCTGGGGATAGGTTGTGTTCTGATGTAGAAAAAATTAGTTGTTTCTTTTGGGTCTCGACAGTTGTGTCCCCATGAATGTAACTATTCCACCAATGATCTTGAGTTGGTTGATGTGGTGTTTTCTCATAAGTTTTGGAGACATTACCTCATTGGCGAGTGCTTTTTTGTTTTCACTGATCATAAAAGCCTCAAGTATGTTTTATCCTAGGGTGACATAAACTCAAGAAAATATTGGTGGATGGATTTCTTATAGGAATACGACTTTGAAATATTG
This sequence comes from Viscum album, assembly GCA_963277665.1. Lineage (NCBI taxonomy): Eukaryota > Viridiplantae > Streptophyta > Magnoliopsida > Santalales > Viscaceae > Viscum > Viscum album. Next base: position 224,029,003 of record OY728131.1, on the reverse strand, counting down.
TATACACCTAGAAAGAGGAATTTTTTAGCTGATGCGCTGATCCGGAAGTCACGTAGTGATGTAGTGCTTGAATCTAGTGATTCTTGGAGAGTAATAGAAGAATTGTCAGAATTACTTTTTAATATGCGAGAATTTGGGGTCAGAGGCTATCTTTTTCAGATGACGGAGCACTCATATCTTGTCTAGTAGGTGGAAGATTCCCAATTGAAGGATCTAGAGGTGGATGTCTGGTGAGGCCGAGTTGTTTGTGGTGAGCCCCTTGATGGTTGGTCTAAGGATGAACAACACCGAGTTTTGTATCACTGAAGGATATTTTTTCCTTTGGCGACATGTGAGGTAGTTCTCAGAGAGATTAGTAGTTCACCTTTAGTGGTGAATCCTGACATGGAAAAGATGTACCAAGCCTTGATGAGTCAGTTTTGGTTTCCAGGGTTGAAGCATTTAGTTGTAGAGATTGTTTCTTGCTGTTTGGTCTACCATAAGGTCAAGGATGAGCATCGTGTCCTTGATAGTTTTCTCTAGCATTTAAATATTCCTCAGTGGAAGTGGGAGGGAATATCAATGGACTTTGTTACTAGTTTAACTCGAGCTCCAGGAGGACACGATTTTATTTGGGTGGCAGCGGACCATTTAAAAAATTCATCCCACTTTATAGAAATCAAGGTGTTGAGATCAGTGGATATTTTGTTATGGAAATATCTATAGGAGGTTGTGAGACTCCACGGGGTCCCGAGGATGATCATTTATGATCAAGATCCTCGTTTTAACTCTAGGATGTGGGAAGGTCTATTGCATGATTTTGATTCTCAGCTATTCCTTAGATCTTCTTTTCATCTGAAGATGGATGACTATCTAGAGTAGACTATCTAAACTCTTGAACAGATGTTACGCTCTTGTGTCCCAGATTTTGGTGGTTCATGGCTGAGGCACATACCCTTAGCAGAGTTCTCTTACTAAAATAGTTTTCACTCAACCATCAATATGGTGTTGTTTGAAGCCTTGTATGGATAAACTTTCCGTTCTCCGTTGTGATGGGCTGGGGTCATAGATTCACCAATTCTCGGAATGAAATGAGTGAACAATGCAACATGTATGGTTTAGGTGATTCATTGGAGGATAGATATTGCGTAGGATCATCAGAAATCATATGCGGATCAAAGGAGGGGACCTTTGGAGTTTTATGTTAGGGATCACATGTTTCTTAAGATGACTTCCCAACATGGGAAATAATGTTTTAGTCATGGGAGTGTGCATTCTCCCTGGTTTTTTTGTCCTTTCAAGGTGATGGCTCAGGTTGGAGTCGTGGTGTATCGAGTAGCACTTCTCCCATAGATAAGCCACATACACAATGTTTTTCATGCGTCACAGCTTCATCATTATCTTCATGATGACTCTCACATCATCGATTGGGGAGAGATCAATGTTGATGATGATACAACGTTCGAGGAGTATCCTGTGGAGATCGAAGACAACAAAGAGAAGGTGTTGTGTGTGATTTCTTGCCTCTTGGTTTGTGTCTTGTTGTGACATAGTGTAATGGAGGAGAGTACATGGGAACGTGAGTCACAGATACGTTCCTAGTACCCTGAGTTTTTTTTATGTTTTACTATTTCCATGTAAAAAAATGTTCTCTTTGTGATTTTAGACCTTTTGTGTTTATGAGATGGCTTTCTTTGGATGATTCTTATGTAGTTCTCTCTTTTGAGAGGTATCTCGATGGGTGGTTGTTTGCAACCCGTTTTTGTTTCCCTTTATGTGGGTTTTGAATTCTCGAGGACAAGAATGTTTTGAGAGGTATCTGATGCAATGGAAAAGACCTCCCTGGTCTATTCTTCTACGAGAAACAATTATTTTATTTCTTCTGGGAGTTCAAGGTGACTTATCCCCAACACTTTTCCAAATTTCCAATAATGTGAATAGTACCACCGGTGAGCCTGGTGTGAATAGTTCCACCAGTGAGCCCAGTGTGAACAGTTCTATCCATGAGACCGGTGTTAATAGGTCCACTGGTGAGACCAATGTGAATTGTGTTTCCAAAAAATAGACTTCCAAAAGTAGCCTTCCAACAATAACCTTTTTTACTTTTCCAAATTTCTAGTTCATGAACACTGTTTCCATCTTCTTACAGTTTCACCCCATTGACATTTCGTTTGATGTTAAATGCATTTAATGACTCTATTTAAGGACTCTAAGGAAGATTCTAAGGTCATAACACCTATATTATGTTTTCTGAAGGCTCGAGAAGATTTTACATGGTCAAACCACGTGGTTTAATGTGATCCTATTTTAATGGATAATCCAGCTTATCATAAACCTACTGTGTTAAATCTTCTAAAGGGATGATATATATTCTTTCCTTATTCACTTTTCTTGCTCCCTGGAATGAGACACTCGAAACATTCCATATTTCCTTAGTGGATTTGTGATAGAACATTAATCCTAGATCATTTCCCATTGATGTTTCTGCCTGATGGATGCACACCCCCTGTTTTGGTGTAAGAAGAAAGTGTTGATCCTTCATTGATATAAGGAATGATATAACTATTTTATTTTGTTTTCATCAATAATTCTCCTCTTGTTTCTCATTTCCATGATATGGAATGTGATCTTTAGGCTTCTAATAGAGTTTTCATGGATATCAGATGGTGCAGTTGTGCCAAAGCACCCCCAGGTGGGTGCAGTTGTCACGGGGGAGGAGATTTTAATCAATTGTGTGGATCATCCTTGTATAAAGAATGTCCAGAACCATTTTATGTAGAGGATTCATTAACATATATTCATCTATTTGAAAATATAGAGTTATCATGTTTTAACCCACTGTATAACAATGTAATTGACATATTAAATATTTGATGTAGATAAATAAATTGATATCCATTGTATTTCATTGCCTCTTGTTTTCCTAAATAGTGTGATATATATGCCTTCTTTTTTTATCCTTTCGTTCCTATTTGAAATTGATAAAAAATTTATTTCAAAAAATTAATTAATAATTGTTTGGATAGAGATAAATAGGCATGTAAATAAATATAGTTGTTGTTGTTGTAACTTTATGTTAATCAAATTGATGTAGTAAGCATCTTTAATAAATTTGTGAAGGATTAATGTTTAGGTTTCCCATATTTGGAACCTACAAATAATAAATCAGTTATTTATAGATGGATTAAATGACTGGTTTTTTGACAAAAGGTAATGCCTTGTAGGGTTCTGAGTTACCCTCTTTCATGCTTAAGGGCTGAAATTGAAATTGTAATGATGTTTGATTTCTTGCTTCTTGTGTTGTGATGTGAACCTGGAAGGTAGTTGTGATATGTTGGGGCAGGGAGGTCTATAGGTTGTGGCAGAAAATGACTTCTAGAGTGGAAAGATGCATCCGTTTATGCATGTGGGTGTCGGGGAGGACACTAGAGATAATGGAACAGGTTGGATGTGAATGTTTGGATGCTTGCTGTTTCTTGTTGGGTTTTTATATTCCCTACATTCCCCACTGCTCAAGGAAATTGGTTTTCATACCCTCCTTCCGAAATGGGAAAAGATGTGCGTGGTATGCCACATGCTTTCCATTTATAGATTCATGAGGTTGGATAGTTCTATACTCTTTCTATAGGGAGCGTAGACTCGATGGGTAGTTCATCTACTCACCATATTGAGCCCCCTTGTGTTTACTAGCTTAGAACTTTTTTTTTCTATAATTCTTTGTAATTTGGGATATTAATAATGTTGTTAATAAATGATTTAATAAATGATGTTAACCCATGGGGTTAGAGCTTGCTGGGATGCAATGCTCAGGTTTCAATTTAAAGGAACAGTGGACCTTGGGTGTGATGCTAATGAATTATAATGTGGAAATTGATAATAGTTAATTAATGTTTAAAAAATTAATGAACATGAAGTAAAACTGATAAAATTGGAATGAAGGAATGTAATTTATAGAGTTAATATTTTCATTATTATTAATATATTTATAAATTATTTAATTCCTCCGAATTATTCAATTTGAGTATATTTTCATCATTTATGTGTTGTTTGTGTATTTTGGACTTAAATGTTAAAATGGTGTAATTCGTTAAAATTGAAAGTTTTTGGGGGCATTTGTTTTTCAGAAAAAACATTTATTTTATTGATCCAGTTGACTTGAATCATTTTTTAGAATTTATATGCTCATGGGATTCAATTTTGGCTTCTAGACCAAGACCCAATTCAAAACCCAATGGTACCAAAATATCAATCAAACGGAGAAATCAGTCTAGCTGATATAATGGACCCCACTACATTAAATACGAATTATCTAATTCAACAAAACATAAAATGAGATGATTCTAGCTTGTTTCGATAGAGAACATTAAATTTACTATGCACATTAAATATCAGGAAATAATAAACTTATAAAGTCATCTTTTGGCCGTGTCCAAGTGGAGTGGGTGAAATAGTGTCTGGCAGCCAGAAGATGTTAAAATCACTATCAAGACATATCATCCTTCCCACCTATCCTAAGGATTTAATATATTGAGTATTGATAGAAAAATAATTTTCCCACATATTATAAGAAGGGATCTTAGATTGGTTTAGATGTTTGGTGGCCATAACATAGGAAAACATCTAGAGGATGGAAATTTCTATTCTTGGTTTTCATTCTTTTGTAATTCTTAGCTTTATAATGACCTTTTCTTGACACATCCACTTAGTTACACATACCATGGTGGGGTATATCATCTGATTTTTTGTGGAGGGGTAGGTTTAACCTTTTGTAATTCTTGAGTTTTTTCACTTAACGATTTAAAATAATCATTTATCTTCTGCGAATCAGTTTCAATTTCCTATAATAGTTTTTATTATCATGTATGTTTATATATTATATTAGTTCTTGTGGTTTATTTTTATTTGGTAAAGGATCAATATCTCCATCCACTAGGTTCTGGTGTATTTATTATATAATAGACCATGATTTAGTGGTGAAGTACACGGTGATCACTAGTACGTGTGGGAGTAGTGAATGTTGTTGATTGCTTGGGATGGACAAGACCTAATTGGGAATTGCCTAAGATAATTGGGTGTATTCACTAAAACTCAATTACACATTTAAAGGATAGTATAACAATATTAGGTTTATTAAGTTTTATTCTAACATTATTATTTGACCAAGGGAGTGAGGAGAAATGATTGTGAATTCTAACTCTTAACGACTTAGCAGAAGAGAATTGGGTAAAGTGAACTATGATAGAATTAAAATTAGAAAACCAAACCTAACCTAATCACCATTTCATATCACTTATTTAAATCACATCAGTTTTCAATTTGTTTTAAAACTGTCACTTAATTTCATTACTATATTTAGTTTCTTTCTTGTGTTTTCCAAATCAATCAATTTCAAAAACAACATCACTTATTTCACTTATTTTAAGTGAAAAAACTATTTTTGAGCACTCCTATCTGGAGAAAACCTAGGTTACCCACTATAATATATTTTAAATTAGGTTATATTTGTTTGTTACACACCCCATTATAGGAACTTGTCAAAACATGGAACCGTTTCTGGGGAGGTAGTGCCAACATTTCTTTTCTTTTCGTTCCTTTATCTTTTCATTTTTTCACATCAAAATTACATGACTAGAACCTCAAAAACTGAACCTTTACCCCTAGATTATAAAATTTAAATAACCTTATTGGATAGACTTAGAAAAATTAATTTTGAATCTGATTTTGAAGATATTTCCCATGTAGACTCATGTGAAACTTCAAGTGTTCACTCTGAGCCTATCATCATGGTTGAAAATCAAAACCCAACTCTTAGAGACCACTATGCCCCAAATTTACTTAATCAGAGAAATCAAATTTTCATTACAGTATTAAAAAATTAATTTCAAATGATACATAACATGATTCCTTTATTCCAAAGTTTCATGGTTTTGTAGGTTAAGATCCAAACAAATAGATTAAAGAGTTCACACATGTTTGCACAACTTTCAAACCCTATAGAGTTGCTAAAGAGTACGTAAAGTGGAAGGAATTTCTATTTTCATTGGATGGGGATGAAAAAGAATGGTTGTATGGCCTATAAAAAATGTACATAAATGAATGCAATGACATGGTAATATGTTTTATGCAAATATTTCTACCCGCCTCTAGAAGCACAACCATTCGGAAGGAAATCTACACCATACGACAATAATCTAGGGAATCCCCTTATGAGTACTAGGCGAGATTTAAGAAGCAATGTGCCAGTTTCCTGCATCAATCCATTGAGGAACATCACATTATTATCTTCTTCTATCCATGACTACTGGACAATGACAGAAACCTTCTTGATGCATCATCTAGAGATGAATTGATTGATAAGTTACTAAAAGAAACCAAGGGCTTGATTGAGAATATTTTCTAGAACTAAAAGTAGTTTGGAACGAGAGGTATTGGAACAATAGGTATTCATGAGGTATGCACTTCTCATCCATCAACCTTACTAGAAACTAGGATTGAAGAGTTAACTACTTTTGTTAGGCAGATGGGCTTGAAATAAGTTAGTGACAAACAAGAGCCAGCTAAGGTATGTGGTTTATGCTCTCCACCTAATATTTTCAATGAACAATGTTCTAATATACCGGGATTGGGAACATATGCAGTAGCCTTTTATCTAAGGGAGTTCTAACATAATAAATGATGGAGAGAACATAAGCATGTCTAATATTGGTTTGGAAATTAGCAGAATCCAGGTAGACCCCCGTACCAAAATTAGTTTCAAAACCATCCACCATTCGAAAATAAATTCCCAAAACCACCACCATTTCTGAAAAAGCCACCATATTACCCGCCTTCTTACCCAAAACCAACAACTTTTGAAAGACCCTATGGGAATGCATCCACCCTTTTACAACCTCCAATTCAAAACCAATGGAAAAAATCTGAGGTTGAGGGGTTGAAGGCAACCATTAATGATTTTCCCAACAAGTTGGAATGTCTCACGAACTTTCTGATAAAACATCAAGTTAAAATCTTTCCCAAACAATCCCAAACCCAAAATATAATGTTAGTATTATAACTAAGAGAAGTGGAAAACAAATCCCACAACCAGCCACCATTGAGCCTAAAACAAGACCACCAAGGCTAATGGAGAATGAAGTTGACAGTTCAAAAAATTCATTGAAAATACCTCCTGAAGATGAGAAGAATGATGGGGAGGATTAAGGTAGGCCAAGGATGAATAAACAAGAGAAACCATATCAAAAGGAAAAAAGGGAGATGAAAGATATAACCCCACCATTTCCATCATGGATGATTGAATCAAAGAGGTTGAAAGAAGAAACACTTCAAAATTAAATTATGAACACCTTCTAGAAAGTATAAATCAACATACCTATACTTGATGAAATCAAAAAAATTCCAATGTATTCTTAAATTTTGAAGGATATTTGCAGCAAGAAGAGGTGAATTCAAGGGTATTAGAGGACCAATTTGGGAAGAAGTGTATGTGCCCTTATCACAACACAATTACCAACAAAATGCCAAGATCCAGGGATGTTTTCTACTCCATGCAACAATGGTTCATTAAATTTTATAATTCTTTATGTGATTTAAGTGCATCACATAATGTATTTCCTCACTTGGTATATACTTCTTTGATAATTTGAGACTTGAAGCCCTCGAGAGTGGTGGCACAGCTTGAAAACATATCTATAGTTTTCTTAGCAGGAGTTCTGGAGGATATCCTGGTAAAAGTCAAAGATATTTTATTCCCTGATGACATTTATGTGCTGAAAATTGAAGATTATAGGATCCCATAAAACTCACACATCATTTTGGGGAGACCTTTCTTAAAGACTGCGAAAACCATCCTCAATGTCCATGAAGGGACACATAACATGTAGTTTGGAGACAACACTGTCCACTTCAATATTTTTGAATCCATGAGGCACCCATGAGATGGTCATTCAGTCTTCATACTCTCCCAAGAATAAGGTATAGAACCAATTGAAGAATCAGTTCTGTTTCATGAATTCTTATCATTAGAAGAGATTTTTTCCACTAAAAGAATCATCAGACAAATGGATTCTCAATCTCCTGGAGATTCTTATTTGTTGTTTAAAGAAGAGTTAAAATATTATTTCTTTGGTAATGTGTTAAATGATGAAGAATATGATATGAATTATTGGGTGTAGGATGTCAAAACATTGGATACGGGGATCCTCAATTTAGTTTCATCCCATGTGCTTCATCTAGATCTAGAATTAAAACAACTCCCCACTGATTTAAAATATGTTTACCTTATAGAGGGAGAGAAATTACCAGTAATAATGGATTATAATCTATCTAAAAGTCATGAAAAACAATTGATTTATTTTTTGAGGGAGAATTCCTATGAAATATGGTGTATCTTAGGTGATATCCCCGGAAAAAAACCAAAAAATTTACTCACATAGAATTTTTTTAAGGGAGATTCTAAACCTGCTAGACAACCACAAAGGAGGCTGATCCCCACCCTGATGGAGGTTGTGAAAGAAGATATTGAGAAGCTGGTAGAAGCTGGGATCATCTATCCCATATCAAATTCACTATAGGTTATCCCCATCCATGTAGTCCCAAAGAATACCGGCCTTACCATTTGTGAGGAATGACAATAATGAACTAATCTCGGGGAGAATTCCGAATAGCTGGAGAGTGTGCCTAGATTTTAGAAAGTTGAATCAGGTCACTCGAAAAAATCATTTACCTAACCCTTTCATTGACCATATTCTAGATAGATTGGTAGGTAGAACTCATTGTTGCTTTTTGGATGGATTTTCAGGTTGTTTTCTGATACCCATCGCTCCCGAGGATCAAGAGAGGACTACCTTTACTTATCCATTCAGTTATTTTTCATAAAAAAGGATTCGATTTGGTTGGTTTAATGGTCCATTTAAATTTCATTAGTGTATGGTAAGTATATTTTCTGATCACATTGAAGATTTCATGGAGGATTTCATGGATTATTTTATAGTTTTTGTAAATTATTTTGAATATTTTTTGAAAAATCTAGAATTTTTCGTTGAAAACATGATTTGAAAAAAACCATGTTTTGAATTTGGAAAAGTGTCATTTTATTGTTGAGAGAGGAATTGTCCTTGGTAATATAATTTCATAAAAAGTCATTTAAGTTGATAAATAAAAAATTGAAGTGATAAATTCTATTCCTTTCCCAACATGTGTCAAACATGTTAGATCATTTTTTGGACATGCAGGATTCTATATGATATTTATCAATGATTTCAGTAAGATTTCTCCCCCTCTCTCTATATTACATTTGAAAGATGTTGAATTCAATTTCAATGGTTCATGTAGGGAATCATTTGATGAGTTTAAAAGAAGATTTATTACATCACGAGTAATGTAGCCACACAATTGGGAAGAACCATTCCAGCTACATTGTGATGCTTCTATCAGAGAGACATTCTTCTGGGCCTCTGAATGGATTCTCCCTCATGATGCTCTCTACTAGGGTTCCCTCGGTGGTGCCTCGATGGGGGGAGGCCAACATGCCATCTTCTCCTTCATCTCCCCCTTTCCTCCCTACCTCCTTTCGGTTTCCTCGCTCGGTGATTTCTTCCTAGTGGTGTTGCTCCTATGTTGTTGTTTTAGGAATGAATTTTCAAGGCGGTGCCTTCGTTGTCCTGAGATGGTAGCTCAATGGTGTAAGTGCTTCCCTATTTTGACCCTCCCTGATTATCGCTACTCTGGCTTCCGTTCCTTCGCTGCTCTCATAGTTGGTTCGCAGTGGCTGTTTCATGGAGGCTTTTGGATGAGTGGATCAGTCGATGTTTCTCTTGGAGGCGTGTCATATACTGACTTCATCTTGGGTTGTGGTGATGTTTGTTGTTTACTCTATTCTATACATTGCGGTTTTGTCTCAAGATTCTTGATTTCTATTGGGTTTCTGGAGTGGTCATGGCTCATTGTTGTGGTCCCAACCCTTCCAATATTCCCTGGTTTCAGCAGTCCACATCTTCTCTCCTAGTTGGTCAGGAGGGTGATTAGAAAGAAGCTTTGGGATGTGATTCTTGGGTGGTTGTTGGAGTTCATGGAATCTCATCCTCATCGACATTAGTCCTTTGTTCTAGCTTTCGACACCGGTTGCGAACGTGTGATGAAGATGACGTGTTGTTCATTTTGATGATGTCCCTATTGAAGATCAGTCATGTTGAAGACGTTTTGTGTTTTGTGATCGATGTTTCGGTGTTTCTCAAAATTTCTAGTGTGGTGACCTTTGGCGTTGATGATTCCCGGAGGTTCTTTTCATTGTTCTGACCCAAAAATACCTGCTTTTCTTTTCTCTAGATCCAAGATTCCTCTTTTATCTCCATGGTGGAGTTGCGCGGAGGTCGTCAAGGTCTTTGGGATGTGTTTCTGAGCGGGCGGCTTCGGGAGATTGATGGTGATGACAATTCATTCGTCAGTGGTGAGGTTGGGTTCGGTTCCGGCAAAGGTGGCCATCCTCGTTTGCGATGGTTGATAAAGGGTGAAGACGTTCGTGATGATGATGGACTCCAGTGGCATTTCTCATCGGTGATTCTACATGAATGAAAATTATGTGTTTGGAAGATAAGATGGGTTCAACTTTTGTCAGGGTGCGTATCGTGAGGCGGTGTACATCTTTAGATGACAACAACTGAGTCGGATGGTCTTGATGTCTTTCGTATTTCAAAATTTGAAATAGTTGTTTTGTTTGGCGGCATTGTGGAGTCCTGGATGACATTGATGGTGGATGATGGTGTTTCCCTAGACCTAAGGTTGGCACATGATGTAACTTATACATAAATTTTGAAATTTTTTTTGGTTGATTTTGTCTTTGTTTCTGAATTTTGAAGTTGGTGGGTTGTAAGGGTCTTAAATCTCTTTAATTCTTAAGCTGGTTGGAACTTTGTAAAGTTTCAAACTTAGCCTTTAAAAGTGTTATTATAAAATAAAAAAACATGCATTTGAGGATTGTGATGCTTCAATCCAAGAAGTTGGAGCAGTCATTTCTCAGTGAATTAATGGAAGGACAAAAGTCATTGAATGTGCCTCAAAAACCTTATATGCGGCCCAATTAAACTACACAAAAACCAAAAAAGTGTTTTTAGCAGTTGTTTTGGCTTTAGAAAGATTTAGATCATATCTGCTTGGAACTAAAGTCATTGTGTTTTCTGATCATTCTGCTCTTAGGTACTTGAGGAAGAAGGCTGAAGTAAAACCAAGGCTTTTGATGTGGATTATATTACTACAGGAGTCCAACATAGAAATCAAAGATAATAAGGGATCAGAGAACCATGTGGCAAACCACTTAAGTAGACTACCCAACACTACGGAAGTTGAAATTCCAAACACTAAACTACTAAATGATCGCCTTCTAGGAGATTAGTTTTACTTGATTGAAATAAAAGAACCTTGGTATGATGAAATGGTTATTTATCTCATAAAATCTCAGGTAGAATCTCATTCTAATTCTCACCATATTCACAAATTGAAAGCTGAGTCTAGATATTACAACTCGGATGATCTATTTCTTTGGAAGACTTGCAATGACCAAATGATCAAAATATTTTCGTATAAAAATTAAATTGAATCAGTCATTATGTTTTTTCACACATTATCTTGTGGAGGCCACATTGGAACTCAAAGGACAACAAGGATGGTTTTAGAATATAGAGTTTATTGGATAACACATTTCAAAGATTCTCGTGAATTTTGAAAATGGTGTGAAAAAGGTCATTTTACAGGAAATATTTCAATGTGAAAAGAAATTCCTTAGAAGATACATAATATTTGTGATATATTTGATGTTTGGGGGATAGATTTATTGGGCCCTTTCCAAATTTCATTTGGAAATTATTCTAATCTACTTACTAGTGATTATGTTTCCAAATTGGTGGATGAAAAATCAACCAAAATTGAAGATGATAAAGTTGTTTTTGATTTTGTCAAGGCTAATATATTTTATAGGCGTGGAGTTCCCAGAACCCCCATTAGTGAAAATGGGACTCACTTTTGCAATAGGATAATGGAGGCATTGTTGAAAAAGTATGTGGTAAATAACAAAACATCAACTCCCTATCATCCATAGACTAATGAGAAAGTTGAAGTGTCCAATAGGGAAATCAAAGGAATTTTTAATAAGACTATTAATCCAAATAAGAAGGATTAGTGACAATGTTTAGAAGAAACATTATGGGTTTACAGGACAACCTACAAAAACCAAAATTGGAATGCGTACATAAAGGGTAATTTATGGGAAAATATGCCACCTACCTATGGAATTAGAACACAAGGCATACTCGGTTGTGAGGAAGATGAATCTGGATCATGAAAGTGCTGGGAAAGAGAGAAGATTGTAGTTACAGGAGTAGGAAGAATTTTTAAGGGAAGCATTTTAAAATTCCAGGATGTACAAAGAGAGAACAAGAGTGGCTCATGACAAACTGATCAAATCAAAAGACTCCCATATTGGAGACATGGTATTATTATTCAATTCAAGACTCAAGATGATGCCTAGTAGACATTATTCTATAAGGGAAGGTCAATTTATAATTACTCATTTATATCATATTAGTGATGTGAAGATTGTGATGGATGGAGAGAAGGATCCATTCACTATCAATGGGCATAGACTGAAGAAATTCCTTGGGACCATGTCATCAGAGCCAATGGAGGAGATCACTCTCCTCCAACCTGTTTATCTATAAACTCCATCAGGTCGTACCTATCCTTTATATTTTCTTGATTTTTTTGGTTCAATTTCAAATACTCTTACATGTTAAATCCATTTGAATGGATTGCGAACACTACAAAATTTAGGTGTGGAAGAGGGAACCATTGTAGTTTAGGATTAGTATTTGTTAAAAGTGTGTGTGTTTCAAATTTTGTGTTTATATTTTTAAATTTTTCTATCTTTTTGAAACTTTTGAGCTGAAATGATTATATTTGTAATTTTTGAAACCCATTTCCATGGGAGAAATAATTTATTCTCTGAAACTGAGCTTAAATGAATGCTGAAAATGACTTTGTTTCACGTTCAATTCTTGATGAATTTCATGAAATGTACTCTGATTTTTGAATCCAATTCTACATATCACTATATTTATATTGGAAATCAAATTCATGTGAGGCTTCTGAACTTATTTTTTTTCATATTCTTTATATTTACCTCACTTTTTGAGAGAAGCAAACAATGCCTGGTTTAAATAAAATTATATTTAATCTTATCAAAAAATTAGGGTATGTGGTACATGTGTTTTAAATGATTGAGGCATTTCTTTGTCTTTAAAAGCCCACTTTTCAATAAAATCCTCTTTATTATGGTCCACCTTGAACATTAAATCCTTATATCCCTTAGAATCCATGAACATATATAGGGATATCCACATTACAAGCCAATTTTCTCTATCCAACCTACTCTTGAAGTAAAATAGCATGATCTAGTTGAACTTAGGTGTGGGTCAAGTTGTCTTGAATTGTGATACCTTATTTGGGGATACAGTGGGTGAAAATAAAATTTTAGAGAGATGTTATTATAGTTGACAAAAAAATCATTCTACTAGAAACTGTGTCTTTTCTGGATCATTCATGACAATGGAAGTTGTGCCTTTCTAGAGCTTTTAATAGAGAAAGAAAGATGTTACTTTTCTGAAGCTTTTAAGAAATATTATTTTTTAGAAGATTTAAATGTTTACTACTGGAATCATGAACTATGTGAACATTCCTTGATATTTCTTGATGAAAGACCTTATTTTCTACTAAGGGTAGTGAAGAGGAGACCAAACATGTGATAAAATTAGAGTAATGCAATTTTGCATAAAAAATATCCAAGGTTTATCCATTCAGCCTCAGAATTTTGAAAAATAAATCCCACCAACCTATATCCATAGAACAAACTTGGAAATTCCTCATAATAAAAATGTCTTTGACTCACATAGGGTGGATATGTAGGAATTTATCAAACCTAATGTGACCCTTTTATGATTTTAGATGAGAAAGGAATTGCTAAAAATTGAAATTTGTGTGATGAGATATAATGAAGGTTAGGTAAGTGTTTTGTGTGCATGGGAGGAGAAATGAAGAGGTAATATATTGAATGATATTAAATGAATAACATTGAATAATTTTTTTAGGAGGCACGATATTTTTTGTTTATTGTTTTCAAATAGTTAGATCTCATGGATATGTGTCTTGAATTTGTTTTAATTTTATTTTGATTTTGACTTGTCCAGGATTCCAAGTGATAAGTGTGGGGGAATTGATAGAGTTAATATTTTAGTTATTATTAATTTATTTTAAATTATTTAATCCCTAAGAATTATTCATTTTTATTATATTATCATCGTTTATGTGTTGTTGGTGTATTTTTGTCTTAAATCTGAATATGAGGTAATTCTGTAAAATTGACATTTTTTGGGACCTTCTGTTTTTCCAGAATATATTTTATATTATGGATCCAATTATAATGAATTTTTTTAGGATTAATTTTATCTTTTGATTCAATAAATTCTTCTGGACCAAGACTCAATTCAAACCCCTTTGGAAAAGAAAAATCAATCCATTGGAAGAATCAGTCTAGCTGGCAGAATGGACCCCACTGCATTAAATCTACAGTATCTCATTCCAATGACCTTAAAATAAGGTGATTCCAGATGGTTTCTACCTAGAACTTTCAAGGTACAATGATAATTAAATTTCAGAAAATAATAAGTGTATAAACTAATATTTTGGTCACGACTAAGTGGAGCGGGTAGAACATTGTTTGGTGGCCAGAAGAAGTTAAACTCACTAATGAAGCCATATCTTCCTTTACACATATCTAAAGGATGTTATATTTTGAGTATCAATAGAATAATAAATCTTCCACATTTTATAAGAAGGTATATTGGATTTTTTCGAATGTACGGTGGGTATAAAAGAGGCATACTTCAGGAAGATATATTTCGGAGGATCAAAATTTCAGCTCTTTCTTTTCATTCTTTTATTCTTCGTAGCTTTGTAATGACTTTTTCTTCCCACTTCAACTCGGTTACCCCTAAAAATGTGTTTTATATCTTTTTAGTGACTTTTGTGGGGTTTATTTACCCTTTTTTAAATCTTTATTTCTTTCACTTAATGTTTTAAAATCCTCTTTTCACTTCTGAGAATCAGTTTCAATTTCATAGAACAGTTTTTATTATCATATACAATTGTATCAAATTTTAGATTCTGTTGTTTATTTTTATTTAGACAAATATCATACCTCCCTCCACTAGGTCATGGTTTATATATTATGGAATAGACCATGTCATAGTGGTGAAGTACACGGTTATCACCAATATGTGTGGGAGGAGTAGTGAACGTTCTTGATTGCTTGTGATGAACAAGAATATACTGTGAATTGGCTAAGATAATTTGGGGTATCCTCTACAAATCTATTACACATTGGACAGAGAGTGGACCAATATAAGGTTTTAATAAGGTTTATTCTCACATAATTATTTTACCAAGGGAGTGAGGAGAAACGATTGTGAACACTCACTCTTAATGACATAAAAGAAGAGATTTGGGTAAAGTAAATTCTGATAGAATTACAAATGGAAAACCGAACCTAACCTAACCACCATTTCAAATCATTGATTTAAATCACATAATTTTTCATTTTTTTTAAAATTTAACTTAATTGATTTAATTTATTTAGTTTCTTTCTTGTATTTTCAAAATCAAACAATTTTAAAAACAACATCACTTGTTTCACTTATTTTAAGTGACAAACACTATTGTTGGCACTTCTCTCTTGAGAGAACCTAGGGATCCCACTATAATACATTTGACAATAGGATATTTTTTTTCCACACCCCATGATAGGAACATGTCAAAACTTGGTGAAGATTCTCGGGAGGTAGCGCCGACATTTATTTTTCTTTCTTTCCATTCTCTTTTCTTCTTTTCTCATCAAAATTGCATGACTAGAACCTAAAAAACTGATCCTCTACCCATATAATCAGAAATTGAAATAACATTATTTAATAAACATAGATTCATTAATTTTCAATCGGAATTTGAATAAATTCTCCTTGAAGACTCAAGTGAAACTTCAAGTGTTCACTCTAAGCATGTCATCGTGGATGAAAATAAAAACCCAACTCTTATAGACCTTTGTGCACCACAATTCCTTAATCAAAACTATCATCTTTCCATGAAAGTGTTAAAAAATGATTTTTAAATGAAACCTAACTTAATTTGTTTTCTTCCAAAGATTCATGTTTTGGTAGGTTAGGATCCAAATAAACACATCAAAGAGTACACACATGTTTTCTCAACGTTCAGACCTCGTGGAGTTGGTGAGGAGTAGGTAGAGTGGAAGGAATTTTCATTTTCATTGGATGGGGATAAAGAGGAATGGTTTTACTACCCACAACCAGGAGATGTATAGGATTGGAATTACCTGGTAAGATTTTTTATTCCGATATTCTTCCCCATGTCTATATGCACAACCATTCAGAAGGAAATCCACACTATATGACAATACACAAGAGAAACCTTTTATGGGTACTAGGAGAGATTTAAGAAGCTATATACCAGCTGCACAAATCAAGAAATTGATGAAAATAACATTCTCGTCTTCTTATATCAAGGACTACTAGAAAATGATAGAAACCTTCTTGATGCATCATATAGAAGTGCATTGAGTGACAAGACACCAGAAGAAGCCAAGGGCTTGATTGATAAGATTTCCCAGAACTCGCAGTAGTTTGGAAGAAGAGGTATTGGAACAAAATTTATTCATGAGGTAAGCCATTCTAATCCATCAGACATACTATAAAATAGTATGGCAGAGCTATCATCTTTTGTGAGAAAATTGTCCTTGAAACAAGTTAGTGTCCAACAAGCACCAGCTAAGGTATGTGGTTTATGCTCATCACCTGATCATTCACTGACCAATGTTATGAAATATAGGGAATCTAAACATGTGTGGTAGACTTTTATCCAAGTAAGATCCAATACAATCAATGATGGAGAGATCCTAACCAAGTCCAATATTGGTTTGGAAAATCATCATAATCAAGGTATACCCCCATACCAAACTCAGTTTTAAAACCAACCACCATTCCAAAATCAATTCCAAAACCCACCACTATTTCAACCAAATATGTTTTATATCCAGCCTTTTTATAAAGAATGAATTAATTTCCAATGACCCTGTGAGTATCCATCCACCAGTTCACAACCTCCAATTCAAAACTAATAGAAAAAATCTGAGTTTGATGGTTTGAAGGATACCATTAAATATTTTTCCAACAATTTTGAATGTCTTGTGGACTTTCTAACAATATAATATAGGTAAAATTCCTTCCAAAATAATCTCAAACCCCAAATAGAATGTTAGTATTATAACTAAAATAAGTAGAAAAGAAATCCCACCACCATCCACCATTGATCCTAAACCAATACCACCTTGTCTAAGGGAGAATAAAGTTGAGAATTTAGAAAATTCATTGAAAATACCACGGGATGAAGAGAAGAAAGATGGGGAGGAGAAGTATAATCGAAGGAAGAATAATCAAGAAACACCATTTCAATGTGAAAATGTGAGATGAAAGATATACCTCCATCATTTCCATCAATGATTATTGAATCAAAGGGGTTGAAAGAAGAAACTCTATAAAAAGAAATTATGGACACCTTCTAGAAAGTGGAAATAAACATACCTTTGTTTGAAGCACTAAACCAAATTCCAATGTATGAAAAAATTTTGATGGACCTTTGCACCATGAACTGGATACTTCAAGGGAATGAGAGGACCAATTTTGGAAGAAGTGTCTCATCCCTTATTACACTGCAATTACAAACCAAATGTCAAGATCCATGGACATTTTCTATTCCATGCACCATTGGTTCTTTAAATTTCTCTAATGATTTATGAGATTTAGTTTTATTAATTAATGTATTTACTCACTAAGTATATACTACTTTGAATATGGGATACTTGGATCCCACAAGAGTGGTGGTCTAGTTTGCAAATAGTTGAATAGTTTTTCCAGCAGGAGTTCTGGAGGATATCCTGGTAAAAGTCAAATATCATTTATTCCATTATGAATTTTATGTTTTGAAAATGGAAGATGATAGGATCCCATCAAACTCACCCATCATATTGGGGAGAAATTTCTTGAATATGGCCAAAACCATCATCAATGTCCATGATGGGACAGTTACCATTTCATTTTGAGACATCAATATCCACATAAATATTTTTGAATCCATAAGGATCCCATCAGATGATCATTCATTCTTCGCACTCTCCCATGAATATGATACAAAACCAATTTAAGAATTAGGTATGTTTAATGAATTATTAACATAATAAGATAAGTTTTACATTAAAAATATCACTGAACATATGGATGATAAAACTATTGGAGATTTTTATGTCCTGTAGGAAGAAGAGGTAAAATGTGATTTATTTGATAATTTGTTAAATGTTGATGAAGATGATGTGATTTGTTGGGTGTAGGATGTCAAACCATTGGAAGTGGTGGACTTTAAATTAGTTTCATCCCTTTAAAATCATCCTGATCTAGATTTAAAACCACTCCATAATAATTTAAAAATGTTTACCTTATTAAGGCAGAGAAATTAATACTAATAATTGATAATAAACTATCTAAAACTCAAGAAAAATAATTTATTGGGTTTTTGAGAGAGAGTTTCCAAGAAGTAGGGTGGTTCTTTGGTGATATTCTAAGAATAACCCCAATACTTTTCTCACATAGAATTTTTATTGAGGGAGATTCCAAACCTGTTAGATGACCCCCAAGGAGGTTAAACCCCACCCTGATAGAGGTAGTGGAAAAAGAGATTGAGAAGCTGTTAGAAGTTGGTATCATCTATCCCATATAATATTTACAATGGGTTAACACCATACATGTATTCCCAATGAAAACTAGCTTAACCATTGAGAGCAATAAAAAGAATGAATTAATCCCTATGAGAATTCATAATAGTAGGACAGTGTGCATAGATTTTATGAATTTGAATCAGGTCACTAGAAAATTTCATTTCCCTATCTCTTTCATTGATCAGATTCTAGAGAGATTGGTAAGGAGAACTCATTATTTCTTTTTGGATGGATTTTCAGGTTATTGTTAGGTACCCATCCCTCTCGAGGATCAAGAGAAGTATACTTTTACTTGTCCTTTCAGTACATTTGCATACAAAAGGGTGCCATTTGGATTTTGTAATGCTCTAGGTACATTTCAAAGGTGTATGGTAAGTATGTTTTTTTGATCACATTGAAGATATCATGGTGGTTTTCTTGGATGATTTCACAGTTTATGGATATTCTCTTGACCATTGTTTGAAAATTATAGATTTTTTTTTGAAAAAATGCATTGAAAAGAACCTTGTTTTGAATTTTGAAAAGTGTCATTTTATGTTTGAGAGAGGAATTTTCCTTGGGCATGTAATTTCCTTGAATGGAATTGAAGTTTATAAATAAAATAATGATGTGATATATTCCTTGACATACCCAACATGTGTCAAACATGTTAGATCATTTTTAGGACATGCAGGATTCTAATGAAGATTTATCAATGATTTCAGTAAGATCTCCCTCCCTCAATATAGATTACTTTTGAAATTTGTTGATTTCAATTTCAATGGTTCTTGGAGGGAATCCTTTGATGAGTTGAAAAGGATATTTACTACACCACTAGTAATTCATCCACACAATTAAGAAGAACCATTCATGCTACTTTTTGATGCTTTAAACCGAGAAGTTGGATTAGTCCGTTCATAGAGAATTGAGGACTTGCCACAAGTCATTGAATATGCCTAAGAAACCTTAGATGTGGCCCAATTCAACTACACATCAACATAAAAACTTCTTATAGTAGTTGGTTTTTCTTTAGAATGATTTAGATCATATCTTTTTGGAACTAAAGTCATTTTGTTTTCTGATCATACAACTCTTAGGTACTTGATGAAGAAGGATAAAGAAAATTCAAGGATTGTGAGATGGATCCTATTACTATAGGAGGTAGACATAGAAATCAAAGATAATAAGGGATCTGAGAACCAAGTGGCTGATCACTTAAGTGGACTTCCCAACATTCGTGAAGTCGAAATTCCAGACACTGAACCACTAAATGATTGCCTTCTTGGAGAGCATTTGTACATGATTGAAGGATAAGTACAATGGTATGCTGAAATGGTCAATTAATTGGTAAAATCTCTAGTACCATCTCATCTAAATTCTCACCAAATTTCACAAATTGAAATCAAAATCCTGATATTATATCTTGGATGATCCACTTTTTTGGATGATTTGCAATGAACAAATGATTAGAATATGTTTCCTAAAAATGAAATTGAATGAGTCTTTATGTTTTGTCTCACATTAGACTGTGGGGGAAAACATTGGACCTCAAAATACAATAAGAAATGTTTTATAATCTGGACATTATTGGCCAACAATTTTCAAATACTCCGATGAATTTTGCAAACAATGTGAGAAATTTTAGTTTTCAGGAAATATTTCAATGAGACAAGAAATGAACCAAAATCCACTTAATTTTTGTTAAATTTTTATAACTATTTCCTTTTATATTAACCTGCTTTTCACTTCTATAAAATGGTATTAAATTTTTTTTTTGGCTTATTAAAAAGTTATAATTTTTTTTAGATCTTTTAGGATCTTATTATAAAATTTTTTACCCATTGTTTTGTAATATTTCATTATTTTCACAATTTTGGGTGTTAATTACCTAGTTTCTTGAGTAATTTTTTTCTTTTTATTTTTTATTCAAATTACATAGATGAAGATTTCAAATTCTAAATATATAAATCATGATTTAATTAAAATATATATTCTGGATTTTTTTATTTATAATAATCTATATCATTTGGACATAGGAAAATGAAATAGAGCTTTCATTGAGATAGTAGGTCATACCTTCGCATGAATTCTACTTCCAATTCATTCTCATATTTTTAATAATGAAAAGTAAACGATATATATGAATATTATAATTTTTGTATCATATTTATTTCATATAATTCATATAATTTTATTAAAACTATCCCTATTACATTTCTTTTATAGCATGAATGAACAAATTATCTTTGAGGAGGTAGTTGTCCACACGTCCATAAATGATTTTATTGTATCCCCACAAAATGGAAAGCATAAATGTATATTGTTCAATAAAATTTCCAGATCATAAATAAATAATTAATATATTATAAAACATATATAAACTGTAAATCCATCATTTTTACCAACCTTTAACTGTGGAAAATGTATGAATGGTAAATATCCACTCACAATGTGGTAATTCACCATACACACGAATGTTGATTATGTATCCCATTTGATATTTGTGTGTGAATGTGAAGGTATAAATCTTATCATAACAAAATACTATTGAATTTAAGATAATGATGTTATTATATAACCAAGATATAAACATAATTTAAGGGTCGTATAATGAAATAAAAAAATGTGATATTTGAAGGATATTACATATTATTTCGGTAGCCCCTTTTAGATTATATTAAAAGTATTACTTGGAGGAAATATATTCCAAAAGATATGATTCTATGATGAATATAGATATTTTTTGATCTAGTTGATCTTGGATTTGATGATTCAATATGATTTATAAGGGTGAAAAAGTGAGCGGGTGAGTTCCATTTTATATTATAGGAGTGGCATTTTGATTAATTTTCTTAATGATGGAATTTGAGCCATGTTTTTTCCATTTTAAGGCTCTCTAATAATGGTCTTAATTCCATAAAAGTTTTTAAAATGTGGATATATTACCATAAAATGGATTTTTGACATGATAATTTGTTATTTCGTCCCTTAGATTTATTTCTTAGTCCCTTGTTAAGCTAATTTTTCTCTTAATCAATATAATTAATTTTTATTGAATTCACTAATATTTTTTTTTGTTACAAAATAATATGAAAATATTAGAAAATAGAATTTTTTTTAATAAAATTATGGAATCCATATTTCCGAATTCTAATCACATAAGTGGCTGAAATTAATTAAAAATTAATCTGACAAACAGGATGAGAAAGTGGGTTTTTAAAGAAAACAATTTCACATGTTTGAGATGTTTAAATATCCCATTTCAATTTTAAATTAATTAAAATGACCTAAATTGTATTAATTTATGTTATATTGATTTATGAAGACTTAAAAAAAGTAAAATATAATTTATCCTTATTAATAAATGAGACTAAAACCAATTTCCAATCCAAAATTTAGTATTTTTCCCTACGCAGCCAAAAATGAAACTTTTCATAAAAAAATACCAAAAATTCACCCAAAAAATGTTTAGGTTTCTATATGAAAAATTAAATTTATTTTTTCATATATAATATATAAATTCGTTAAAAAAATAGTTTTAAACTATTTTTTCCATTAAAAGGAAACAAAACTACCATTATAAAAATATAACCCTTTAAACATAATATTGGTATTATTCTAATATTATTCATATTAAATATGGTAGACAATGTGATTTTTTTGAATAATATATATATATATATATTCCATTAATAAAATAAAGTAATTTTATTTATTTTAATTTATAAATATTTAGCTCTTTTGTAATCGTAAATATTGTTCTTCATAAAAACATTTCCTATATATTCAAATGTTTTTGATATTATTTTTTAGTAAATTTTTAATAGATAATTTAACTACATATTTTAATTATTTTTTTAATCCTATTAATAAAATACATAATTACTATGATATATTTTATTATACTAAATTATAATATTTAAATAATATATTGTTCTTTGGTAAAACACAGTCTTGCATATAATAGAAGCCTTTGAAGAAAGTCATTGTGTCGTATATCATAATTTAACATCAATGTTAGATATAGAGAAAGAAAGAAATTATATTCTGCATAATGTTTAAATATTTTGTATATCATTTGATTAAAGTTGTGTTTCATATAAATCTTGCTAGAAAGATAATTATATTTATTCCAAATGGAAAATATTATAATGTCTAGGGGTGTTTCATTCTCCCTTCATTAATTAAATTTTATCCTCAAAATTTAATCCTGATACCATTAATCAAATATTTTGATATTTTAAAATAATATTGTTAAATAACTATAATCATAAATATGGTTCATAACACATCATCATAATAAAAAGGAAAGAGAAATTCATAGGTCACAAATAAACTAGGATTTCAAATAAGAAAACATTAATGAAAACATAGACATCAAATAAAAATATAAATTTCATATTCTAATGGAGATAGATAGAGAACATATACATGTGAATGTTTTTTTCCACGAAATCATAATCCAGAGGAGTGAATAATGTTCATTAATATCAGCAGAAATGATGATAATGTGAAAAACATTATTTCATTACAGTTTTTCCTTATGTCGAGGAATTAATTAATTACATAATAATATATGTAAATACACTTAATTGATATGTTTCTATAAATATAATTTGATCCATGGGATAGGGCTTGAAGTATTTATACTTATTTATTTAGATAAAGCTCCATCATATGGTGACGTAATACAATAATCACTGAAACCTCAGCCAAAGATCAACTTAAATTAGTTTATAAATAGTTAACATTTGGAACCTTAAAGTTATCATGGTTAATTTTTTTTAATTAGTTCAAGGGAAGTTCATAATTTCCAATTTAAATTATACATATTACTCATCTATTTTTCCATGCATCATTATCTCAATATTTGGAATATATTAAGGCTTGTCATCCCCTCAATAATATATTTTCCAAAAATATTAAATTTTTAATAAATGAGTTTATTAGTACCATTCATCAAAGAATATTATATATTTAATGAAAAGTATTAAATTTAAATACATATTCAATTTACAATTAATATGTAGAAAACCGTCATTAAAAAAAATACAAAAAAAATTGAAGATCAACATACAGAATCACGTTATACATTCCACTTTGATTGTGTAAAAATCATATTCATCACCTTAATCCATTCAACTCTTTTAAGGTATATACCATTAATTATTGTGGAATTAAGATTCATTGTTCCCCATATCTATATATTTGTAACACATAATAGCATTTTCTTCTTGTTTTCATTGAATTATTTTTCCAGGTGAACCATTTCTCCAAAAAAATTAAAAAAATCCAAATCATTTCAACCAATTACTTGCGTGATTCTTTCCACATTTATCACATGTTGTAAAATCCTTCTTTCTTTTCATCCCATAATCTATTATTTTCTGTTTGTTTCTATTCTTCTCATTCATTCCATTAAATCCACATGGCCTGAATAATTGTCTCATTATCATGATAGCATATTAAACTATTTTATTGTATGAATGAAAATTTTGAGATACTATCGCCCTTCAAATAGATTGAATAAGAACTTCAATGAAATGGTCAATATTACACTGCTTGTTTCAAATAAAATCTTTATCATACCTTCCTAATGTTTTAAATGTATTTTCATAGTATAGAATAGTTTTATCCTCACTTTTCATTACAATAGAGAATATAATCTTCATCTCAGTTTGTTTCACACATGTAAATTATTTATCGAAGAATTACTACATAAAAGTTCTCTAGTCATTGAGTTTTATTTCATCTTTATCCTTAGTATTCTAGATAAAAGACAACTATTGATCAACATTAACACTGATACAATAGACTAAAAGTGTATCCTTCACCATTTATCTTCATACCTAGGTCATAAATATCATCTCTATAGACTTATTCCATTTCTAAACTATAATAGGACAATTAGTCCCACAAATGGATGAGGGATTCTATTGGATAAAGTGATCCATCATAGGAGATTCTAACTATCTAATAGGATGACCCATTCAAGATAGGTTTTTTTTCATAACCTAATTAAGCTGTCATAAAATATCCATAACTTTCTATATTAAAATAACATATATAAGAGATTTATCTTTAAGGAAAAAACACCATTAGAAACATGTATTGATACACTTCGTCCTTCTAGGTTCAATTTCAAAATAATAGAATATACTATAATAGCTTATCAAATTATGAATTTTGTGTCATTATAAATATGTGGTAACAATTTGAAAAATTGAAAATATTACACATGGATATCTTATTTTCAGAAACACGGATTCTTTAGGGAAATCATAAATTTTAAATTCTTCTTAATGGTTTTCAAATAAAATGAAAATTATCCTGAGATTATAACCTAAGGATTGTAAAAAAATTGTTCTACAAAGGCCTATTTTCATGTACCAGGTTACACTCGAATTATGCCTCATGCCCCTTTTTAGAGTTGTTACCCCTTGGGATATCTTTCCCAGAACCATGTCTACTTATAGTATCCAAAAAAGGATGTATTTCAAGGAAACCAAATAGTCTCTGTCAAACTAAAATATTAAGACTCTCATCTTGAATTTTACTAAAATTATACCTCGGGGTTGTGTTCTCTAATCTATGTTTTCAACAATCTAGTTTCCAGAGTTACTAGTATACTTCCTCTCATACCAACTATAATGCCCAAAACTAAGAATCCCTCAGTTGGTTCCACACATTATTAAATTGAAATGATTACATAGAATTTCTACCTGAAGGACTAATCACTTTATTAGTCTTGGTAAAATATATACATCTGTTTGTCTTGTATTAAAAATGAATCTAATAATTACAAAATATTTTAATTCTGTTAAGGATTTCATTATTCCAACTTAACATTACCTTTTAAATATTTTGTAACACACTTCTTATATTTAACGGAAATGAAAAAAATAAGGCTGATCTAAAATAATTAATAAGGGTAAGAGTACAATACGAGTAATTAAGAAATAAATAAAAATAATAAATATGTAATGGTACTTAACCAGACATGCATTATATTTGAAATAATTAATAAGGAATTATCAGTATGTAAATGAATATAACTAAGAATCTTCCCATGTAATAAGTAAACTTATGATGAAAAGAATATATAGATAACATCAAAGAAAAACTATCATCGGTGAATAATTACTTAATATGAATGAAGGAAATTATTAATAAATTAGTTCCATTTTTCCTAGGATTATGGTACACTTTCTAAAAATTCATTTCACAATAAGATTTATAATATATTATGTAAAAACACATTGTACTAGACAAATGATTCATCTCATGAGACTATCGATCAATCAAGGGGATATCAATACACAATACCCACTTTTTTCATAAATATCCAAATAATTCCTCATATACAAAATAATTCATTTTATTCATGAACAATGTTCCTTATCAAATATCAATATTGAGTAAATGATATGGATTTCCCAATATTTTCCTAGTTATGAAAATAACTGTAAAGTATACACCATCTATAAAACTAGTATACAGTTTAGGAAATAATTATACCCATCACATTTTAGTTTTGGTACCAAAATTAAATTGGATTTATAATTAAAGAATTACATAAGGAATTGATTGGTTCAAGAGAAATTTAACAATCACAAAAATATATGTGACTGAAAAGAAAACTTTTACCACTTGGGGGTTTTCAACTCAAAACACTATGGATGTGTTACTTGAAAGTAATACATTAATTTTCATTAATATAAATGTATTAATTATATAATATATTAAAAGGGGCAGTATATACACCACAAAAAATAAGTAAGTTGTTAACATGACATTTATCTACCATATGTAAAAACGTCAGTTAAAATCCCTTACCATGTCATTCCTTTTTTTGTAAACATCCAATAACCTCTGATATAATGGTTTTAATAATGTTACAAACTTATTCCATTACTATATAAATATTTATGATATTATATTTTTTTTAATTGTACAAAAACATTCTTCACCTGCTTTCAACCCATAGTGAGGGCTCTAGGATGAAGGGAGGGCTTCTTGGTAGATATCTTTCTCAGGTATGGATGATTCAAATGAATTTATAGGTGTTTATATTTGAGGGTTTAATGGATTTATATATTTTATGAGGAGTGTAATTAATGTCAGTAATTTTAAGAGGGAATTCAATGCATATTTTTCCAATTTCAAGTGCCTCCAATAATAGACCAAATTATAGAAAATGCATTATATTTTTTATACATAGACCTAAAATATATTTTCAAAATGTTTCTAGGTTATTTTTCCCTTATGCTTATGTTTTAATCCCCTATTATATTAATTTTTCCTTTATTCGTTTTAGTTAATTTTAACATATTTCATTAGTATTTAGGTTAAAAAACTATGTTTACAATGTTTGACATTATAAATTAATATTATTACATATATGGTATAAAATTTTCTAAATTCCAATCAGTGATCTGGAATAAATAATTTAAAAATTCATATCACAGATGGGATGGGTAAGAAGTTTGAAATTTAAAAATGCTCAAAAGATTATGATGTTTCAATACCTAATTTCAATATGAAATTGAAACCAATAACATAAATTGGATTAATTGATTTATTAATGGTATAATTTTAATTTTAAAACAATTTATAGTATAATTGATCCTTATAAATAAATTTTTCAAAAAATAATATTTCAATTAAAATTTAGTATTTTTCATTATTTATGAAAAATTAAACATTTCTAAAAAATACCTAAAAATTTAACACACCCTAATTTTGAGTATTCTATTAAAATAATTATTTTTTCCCTATATATATATATTATAAATTATTCAAAATTCAGTTTTAAACTAGATTCATTATTAAAAGGAAGAAAAACTACTTATATAAAATATAGCCTTTATATGAAATATTAGTATTATTTTAATCTTATTATTATTAAATATTATTGAAACATTTCAATAATATTTTATTGGATAATATATAGATTCCATTAATACAAATCTATTATAGTAATTAATATATTTCTTAAGAGAAACCTCCTTTTTAGTCATAAAAATAGATAATCAAAAACAAATATTCTATGTTATAAATAGGCGTTGATATTAACTTATATTTAATTATAAACCAATTAATTTAAAAAAATATATTTCCATTATCAAGTTACCCCTATTCATAACTCAAAACATAAAGGCTATGTTATATCTTATTATATTCAATTATAATATTTTATTAATATATTGTTCTTAAATAAAACACGATATTCCATGTGACACAAGATTTTAAAGATATTCATTATTGCATGTAACATAATATAACCTTGATTTTCCTTGTAGATAAACAATGAAATTTTGTTTCATGTAATTTACATGTGTTCCCTGTTGTGTAAGATTAACATCCTTTTTTATATAAATCATGTAAGAAACAAAATTAAATGTATTCTAATAGGTAAAATATTTTAACGTCTTGGGTTGTCGAAAAGATCTATGTAGCTTGGTATTGATCAAAGATTATAGTAATGTGCATTATGTATAATTCAATAAAATAGATACTTGATCTATAATATAAGGTTATATTCTCTATATAGTAATCCATCTCACTACATCATTCAATAACTACATCTATATATTATTGAATTATCATTAAATTCCATTTGGTTTGAGAAGTGATATTAATTATGGATTTTATTGTAGTAGTATTGCTACATGGGAAGTATTTTATAACTAACTATATTTTACACTGATTATGATTGAGAAATTTATTGCATGTAGTCACAACCTTTAGAAATAATGAATTTTTATACTGATGATTATTTAAGGAAAGAAGATGTAATGATGTATTTCTAGGTTCTTACAAATTGTATGTGGTTAGAGTAGTATGATAATGAAAATTCCATGTATCCCATGAATATCTGGGTATATATGGATTATGATGGTGGTATATACCTTACATTAATCACCCACCAAACTCTGGTGAGACAGGCCGAATATTAATAGTGGTTATTAGGGATGGGTAATTTCTATATTAGATTCATTTTTCGATTGATGGAAATAGTTTATTACACAAATATCCCCTATATTATAACATTATAATTGGATTGGGTAGATAGTTTTATTACTTCCATAATTAATTCTATAGGATAGTGATAATTTAAATTTACCAAATTGGTAACACCCCTTCCATCCCATACCATCAGGATAATCTTTTATAGTGATGAACATGATATTATCTATCCTCCTATGAATAAATTTTCGACTTTAAAGGTTTATATATATATTTTTCCTCAATTATGAGTTCATCCTAAATTATTAAATTATAATTAATTATTTATAGATTCCTATATTTTATCTAGTTCTAGTTTATTTATACTCTACTAGTTATTTAGATATGTATTTCTACTAACATGTTAGAGATATTTATTGATGTGTATTTTCACTAATAGTTATATGATTTTTTATATATGTGTTTCCATTAGAATCAATTTATTTTTGGATTTAGGTAGAATTACAGGGTTGTCAATATATAATGTGATGTGTGATAGGTATAAAATCTTGAATTTTATTTATATGTATTCCTTATTATATTCATATCTATATTGAAATGAGTTATAGGTATCATAATAATATTTGAATGTGATTTCTTCAATGTTTTTATGGAATTAGAGATATAAAAATTCTACCTTATATTCACCAATTTTCAATGATGATAATTGATTTCATCTATGATTTTATACACTATATATGAGGAATATTATGGATATATTCATAATCAATCATATATACACATTATTATTAATCACATTCATGCCATTAGAATTATATTTTCATGATGGTTAAGTTGCCTTTGGTATTGGAGAATATAATTGATGTGGACATCAAGTGGGGTAAGAATATCTCGATTGAAATCCCATATATCATCAATAATTGGGATGTCGATTATTACGATGCATTATTTGTACCCTGTGTTTCATTTGTGATGTACTAGAACATTTTTTCATTTTATCTTGTATTCAGACGTCTCCAACAATATCTATTTCTGTAAAGAATTATTCTTTAAAATATTTATTCTAGTTACTATTTAGTTTATATTTTATTAATAGATGGATGATTTTAACATATGAAATAATGTGATAGATTTTATAGATGTAATTCACCCAAATTTTGTTGGACGCGTCAACACTATTTTGTAGATCCAATCCTAGGGTATGGGGGACTGGATTGTTCATTTATATTTATGCATAGATGTGAATGATTTTTATCAAATAATATAATAGAATTTTGAGGTGATCACTTATGATGTCAGTTGAGATAACCTAAATAATATATTACCAAGGGTCATACATACATATTGTTTTAAAAGAGGGCCCTATAAGGAAGTGATGACTGTAGAAATCCTAATGATGTCTCTTATTGATGTCGATTCACTAAGATCAATATTTTAAAATAATTTTTATAAAGGGGGATTAAGAATTATATAAGTATTGGAAATTATTTATGTGATGTTATAGTTTCATTTGATTACACCCAGGGATGGTTCATGTAGGATATAATAGTGAAATAGTTGTAGATATCCCTATCAATTTATGTACCATTAGTGTATTTTATGATATATTGGAGTTAGTGGGGAAAAATGTTCAGATTGGAAAATATATGAATTTATATTAGTGTGTAATATATGAGAGGGATACTTATGATTAGTTGATGCTTCATATATCTAGATAATGACTTTTAGAGGGACCATGTAGAAAATGATATTCGGCATGATACATCATTTTGGTGAATCATTGAAAAATGATAGAGGAATTTAATGATGTGTTAAAAAGTTCTATTTTTTTATTATCAGTTTATTACAAAAAAATTATTTATATTGTAATGTTCTATACACTATAGAAAAATTTATAAATTCACATGTTACATCATTGAGTTCTCACAAATAAGTTGTACCCTAGTTATTATATCAATCATGTTGGGTGAATATTATAATACTATATTGGGGGAGGCATGGTAAGACTAGGAAGAACTCTTGTAGTAAGGACTATTAATTTTAAATATCCATTTTATAATAGGATTCCTCATTTTAAATTAAAACATCAATTCTCTAAATGGATGTAAATAATGCATTATTCTTAATTTTTAAATGATGAGATGCTACAGAGGATACACATTATTTTTCCCATTATAGAAAAAAATCTATATTGGTTTGAGATCTATTTATATAATTTAAATTGACAATGTATATTATTTATACCATTTCCAACTGATTTATTACAAGTAATTTTTGGACATCTTTAATTATTTTATACACCATCAAGGTGAGGTAATTGAGTTTGGACGAAGGATTTTTTTAAATAAAATGAATTCTGATTGGCCATAGTCAATAGTGAATGAATTGGGATGAATAAAAATAACTGATTTGGTAGTTTTATTTTGGATCCTAGGTTTTATTATAATGATATTTGTGAATAAAATTGTATGGTATCTTCCCCTTAATGTAAATTGAGATATTTTAGATGACTACCTTTCTAGTGTAAACTATAGCTTTGAGTATCTCAAAGAATATATCCCAACACATGGTAAAATCTATCAATTGTAGTCTTCTATAGTTATTATTAATGAAAATTAATTCTAGGAAAAAGAATAAATATTACTATAATGGGATTATTCGTTATTTTACGGTGATTTTCGATGGATAAGAGTGATATTTGGATGTGTCACGACCTGCCTTCACCAAAAGGAGGGAAGGGTCAGCAAATTTCCAGGCCCTTCCTTCTTTAAGTTGAAGGAGAGATAATAACCCCTGAAACCCACCTTCAATAGGTCCCTGAGTGGCGACTAGCACCAATGGTATAGAATCACACACTAAATGGAAGGAATCACCCTTTTTCTTTTGATAGGATTGGGAGATATGATAGTAAATCCCACATCACAAAAACTGAAAGTGCAAATACAGTTGAAAAAATAAACCATTCCCATATGCATGTTCAAAGGTAAAAGATACAAGTCAAAAAACCCCAAGGTAAAAAGATACCAAGAAAAAGGAAAACAACAACAACAACTGCCCCAAAGGTCCAAGCTATTACGGTCTCGCATAATCCCTAAAATCCTCCTAGAAACCCGAAAGTAGTTTTATATACGTAGGGTGAGCATACAAGTATACTTAGTAGGGAAAAACCAAAGACTCTCATGCACAAGTGGGGGGACATACTAATGTACCGTGAGAAGCAGACAATCAACAGTATCTAGGAGTTCACCCATCCCACTCACTGGCCATGCTCACCAATTAACGTAAGCAAAGTAATGTATAATAAAAGAACATCGATTTTTGGGTACCCCGAACCACTTTACCACTGGTTATTGAAGACATCTACGCATCGAACTAATCCCTTAATTCTCACCATTGTCCCACTACCACACCCCGCCCGCACACACCTGGGCCATATCCTCACGTAGTCCCACTGCCAAACCCCGCCTGTAAACACCTGGGCCATAACTGTCACACGAAACCACGCCTGAAAACACCTAGGCCAGAACAACCACCACCACGCCCAAAGACACATGGGCCTCATCTCAAAGACACTTGGGAAACCACCTGCCCGCACACACCTCAGCAAACCACCACACTACCCTGCCCGAAGATTCTTGTGCTAATAATGGACTCAGGCCATCACGGTCTTCTCGTAGAGTCTTGGGCTATTCGGGAAAGGGAGCAGAAAAGGAGCTAATAACCAGCCACTCATAGAAGTGTAGAGAAAAACACCCTCCTCCATGAAATGGGGGTGTTTGTCACTAATTTCTAAACTTGGGTGGGGTGCGAACAAGAAACACACAACTAAAAGTATATGTATAGGTAACAAGCACTCACCCAAAACTAGGTTTTTCTTCATCCAGCCTAAAGAACACAAATAGCACCCACGTCCACGTCACAACTCACACCAAACCAAAACCCATTTGTCCTATCCTTGTTTTCATGATCATTAATAATGTTTAAATAATTTTGGGAACCTAATTGGGCAACGAGAAAGCATAAGAACATGCCAAGGAAATAGTATAGTCAAACATCAACTTAAAACTTCACACCCGGTTCTCGTGTAAAGTCACAACCTCAAAAAGGGACAAGTGAGATCCCTCAACATGTTCCCAAAACATAGGTACCAACAGTCTCTCAACAACAGAGTATTCCACCCCAATTCATGATAAAAGAAAAGTAACCACACATCCTCAAATTCACAACCAGCGAAACCATAACAACAGGGGATCCCATCCCCACCAACATCACCCAACAATCGTCCCGTGAATGAGAAACAACCAAAACACTACCACCAACACAAAGCAATCCTATGCCGGTATTTTCAGATTTATTAGATTTAACACACTACATGATTCCAATTACGCTGTACTTTAACCAGGTTTATCATAGAAAAGTATTGATCCTGGTGATTTCAATTTATTTAGCTGAATATACATAATTAACCAATTTCCTTTACATGAACAACACAAGAGTTAAGGGTTTATTAGTGCACAAATAAAGACCACCAATGGCCATGAATTTCAGTAGGCGTAATCCCACACAATTAAGAAATCATTAATCATAGAAGAGGAGAAAAATAGATCACTATCATCAATCACACCCCTTCCCTTCATTCTTTAGAATCGATTTATTATCTTTATTAAAGTTTGGTTCATCCACTTCTACAGAAGCAGCAGAGTACCCACCACGCAGGATACACAGAAAGGAGAGATGAAGGTCAAACCCTACTTTATTGATCAACAATCAAAGATTACCTTCACGTGTGAGGAACATGGGGTGCGAAAATTGCAAGTGAGGGACGTCAGAAACTCCAAGGACGAGCAAACGACTTAAACTTAGGCCGACCACAAGTCTTGGGAAGGAGGGACTTCAAGCGCACTAGGGAGGAGATAGAAGTCATCCAAAAAGTAGAGGGGGGAAGAATAACTTCTTCTGTGATATATAGATAAAATCCAGTTGTTACAGGATATGAGAATTTTGAATGCTTTAAATTCAGATTGTCATTCCACATGTGGTTGGGTGGTTACAAACGACAGAATTAATTGTTATTTTAACGATCCACTGTAAGGGTGGAGAAAACTGTGATTTTAAAGGATTTAATTAAATGGAGGGGCATCACATGATAAAACATATCTAGGACGGTTGGGGAGGGTCGGTCCACCCTCATGATTTTTAAAGCATTGATTGAGGGCTTTAGAAATGGCCTCGAACCACTTACATCTTTTAAAAAGGCCTAAAAGTGGGGTTATGTGGGAGGCTACAGAAGAAAATCCTGCCAAGGCTGGGTGACACCGATCGGTGGCGCCAATCGGTCTCACGGATCGGTCGCGCTTATCGGTCTCACCGATCTGTCGCGCCGATTGGTCTCCGTGATCAGCCGTGCCGGTCGGTCTCACCGATAGGTCGCACCGATAGGTCTCGCCAATCAATCGTGGTGATCGGTCTCACTGATAATTGGAAAAGGAAGGGGTCATGAGGGTCTAGGCTATTACATCAGATACCTCTCAAACCATTCTCATCCTTGAGAATCAAAACCAGACCTAGAAGGAAGAGGGGGGGCAGGGGGTCCGAACAACCACACAAGAAGATACATCTCAGGAGAAAACCTATCCCACATAAGAACGCTTTATCTCCTAAACAAACACAAACGCTCTACCACTCCATTCCCCATGCAACCACACAAAACAAAATACTAAACCATACTGTCTTGTGGGAGAGTGGTTTCCATTCTTCCGTGTTAAGATACTATCCGTATTGGGCAGCACTAACTCGCCCACACGGGTTTAGGAACATCTAATTTAATGCATCTTAACTAGGGATTAGGTCGTCCCCTACCAATTCTTTAGGAAAATTTACACAGACATCCATAGAAAAGGAAACTACACATCCATAGCCAACAAGGTAATGAATTACACAGCAACCAAGTACCGAAAAAATGAGATAAAACTCAAAACAACTCGGGGTTCTCGGCACGCATCTATGGTTCCCTCTCCCAGGTACTCTCCTCAAGCCCACCATGCCTCCACAACACGTAAACCAAACGGAATGGTTTGTCCACAAAGAACCTTCTCCTCACGACCCTCGATCACCACTGGTCGCTCCATGAAGGTTGCATCGTCTTAGATATCTAGCCCTCCCCAGCCAAGGATGTGTGAATCATCATGTAGGCATCGACGAAGCTAGGAGACGTGAAAGACATTGTGGACATTCTCCAACTGAGGTGGAAACTTCAGCTGATATGCCACCTCACCAACTCATCCCAACACCTCGAAAGGTCCGATGAACCTAGGGGAGAGCTTACTCCCATTCCCAAACCTTCACTGTCCACGCCAAGAGGCGAACTTTAAGAACATGTGGTCTCCTACCTCAAACTCCAAGGGCCTTCTTCTGCTATTGGCATATGACTTTTTTTGGTCCTGAGACACCTTCATCCTTTCTCATATAAGCTGAACCCTCTCTATCGTGCTCTGCACCACCTCCGGGCCAAGGATGCCCGCCTCTCTGACTTCGGTCCAACACACGGGTGAGCGGCATGGCCTCCCATACAAGGCTTCAAATGGATCCATACTAGTGGTATATTTATTGCTATTATTGAAGGCAAACTATAACAGAGGCAAGTGCTGCACCAACGATCCTCCTTAGTCCAGAACACATGCCTTGAACATATCCTCCAAGGTTGATATGGTGCGCTCTTTCTGTCCATCTGTCTGGGGATGGAAAGCAGTTCTAAGACGTAGCTGGGTGAAAAAATCATGATGTAATCCCCTCCAGACTCGTGAGGTAAATCGTGAATCCCTATCCAAGACTATGGACCTCAGAAATCCATGCAAATGCACCACCTCGTCCATGTACCTTCGTACAAAAGCATCTAATGCACTCGACTCCTTAATCTGTAGAAAGTGAGCCGATTTTGTTAACCGGTCCACTACTTCCCAGATGCCATCGTACCCCCCTTGAACCTTGGGTAGTCCTGTGAAAAAATACATCGAGATGTACTCCCACTTACACTCGAGGATATCGAGAGACTGCAGCAGGCCGCCTGGAACTCGGTGTTCAGCCCTCACCTGCATACATAGAAGGCACTTGGCCACAAACTCCGACACTGCTCGCTTAGCTCCGGGCCACCAGAACTGTCTCTTCAGACCCTCGTACATCTTGGAAACTCCTGGGTGTACCTCCAGGGGTGAGTTGTGGAACTCACTAAGAACCTTTCCATGCATCGCCTCTGGAACAAACAACATTCCCTAGAAAAGCATCTGGTTCTAACCATCCTCTGTCCATCCTTCCAGAGCATTGCTCTGGTCAACTCAGTCATGCATCACTTCGAACTCTGGGTCTCCCCACTGAGAATCCTCCACTTTCTAAAACATAGAAGATCACACTATAATCTAATACAGGAAACCTCTACCACTATCCATCCTCGCATCCAGGTGTAAGGTAGCGACTCCTCCATTGCCTTCCTGGCGTCTGTCGACTCTCGGACAACATCCTTCTATGACCTCATGTTTAAATCATCGACCACTAAATTCCATTTTCCTAAAGTTTAGGAAATCTTGAAGTCATAATCCTGGAGGAACTCCATCCACCTTCGCTACCGTATGTTTAGGTACTGCTGGGAGAAGGCGTACCTCAAGATCTTGTTATCCATGAAGACCACATAGTGTTCTCCGATGAGGTAATGCTGCCACAAATTTAGTGCGAAAACGACTGCTGCAAGCTCCAGATTGTGGGTGGCATAATTACACTCATGAGGGCATAACTGCCTGGACCCATAAGAAATCACCCCTTGTCATTGCATCAACACACATCCGAGGCTTTTCCCTGAAGCATCACAGAACACCGCATACACAACCCCTTGTTCTGGTAGTCTCACCACTGGGGCACTAACCAACTTCTCATTCAGATAGCTGAAGGAGGTCTCACACTGATCACTCCACACGAAAACCTGGTCCTTCTTGTTCAAGGCTGTAAAAGGGGATGCAACTCGGGAGAAGTTGGGTACAAACCTCTTATAGTAACCTGTCAGCCTGATGAAATTGTGATCCTATGCCACATTATTGGGTGGTACCCAAGAAATAACCGCCTCAACCTTTTATGGGTCCACCTCTACCCCCTGCTCAGACACTACGTTCCCAAGGAAGTACACTTCTCACGTCCAGAACTTGTATTTCGATAACTTCCCAAAGAGCTGGTGCTGTCGGAGGACCTCCAAAACTGTCGTTAGGTGCTCGGCATGGTCCTCCATTGATCTTGAATAGACCAGGATGTCGTCGATGAACACGACTATGAACCGATCTAGGCACACCCAGAAGACGGTGTTCATAATCCCCATGAACACAGCCGGGGCATTCTTAACACCGAAAGGCATGACGAGAAACTAGAAGTTCCCATATCTACACCTGAAGTCCGTCTTCGAGATTTCAACCTATTTCACCCTCAACTGGTGATACCCAGTCCGCAGGTCGATCTTCGAGAACCACCCCGCTCCCTTTAGTTGGTTAAAGAGATCATCTATCCTCGAAAAAGGGTAGTGATTCTTGATCGTCACCTGATTCAGCCTCCTTTAGTCTATACACAACCTGAGACCACTGTCGGCCTTCTTTGCGACCAAAACTGTGGCACCCCACGATGACACACTCGTTCGAACATATCCCCTCTTCATCAGATCGTCAATCTGAATCCGTAACTCCCATAGCTCCGAAGGTGCTATCCGGTAAGGATCCATCGAAATTGGAAGAGCACCAGGCTGCAATTCTATCCCAATATCAATATCACGTCGAGGGGTTAGAGTCGTTACCTCCTCAAGAAAGACGTCCATAAACTCACTAATGATTTTTGGAACCTCCACCATCTCAGCATCTACTGACTCTACTGACAGTTCGGCAAAGAAAGAGAGGAGGGGTTCCTCTCGCCAGCTACCCTTTTGACCGCTCCGCTCTCCGGTGATAGTAACATGCCAGCCACCCATGTCTGAGAACACAACCCTTCCTCAGAAGCAGTCGATGTAGACACACACATAGAACAATAAGTTGATGCCTAGGATGACATCGTATGGCAGTATCTAAAATATTAGGAGATACCTAACTGACTGATGCGGCCCTACCATCAGTCTGCATCCATGACAAACATATAACAAGTTGGTCATACC
This sequence comes from Viscum album, assembly GCA_963277665.1. Lineage (NCBI taxonomy): Eukaryota > Viridiplantae > Streptophyta > Magnoliopsida > Santalales > Viscaceae > Viscum > Viscum album. The sequence goes on along the minus strand of OY728131.1, from coordinate 223,991,027 downwards.
TCCGACTAGTGTTCTCATCACCAAGGGCACTTGAAGTATCTCATCATCTAGAACCAAATAACGGGCTAGAATGTGTGCATTGAAGGAGTGTGAAGCTCTGATATCGAACAAGGCATAAGCAAGGGTGCTAAACAAACTGATCATACGTTGAATGACATCCGGCCCAGTTGGAACTGCTGCCTTCACAGCGTGAAACTGTCCACACCTAGATCCTCTACCTCTTGGCTGTCGGCCACCTCCCCGACCACACCCTGGTCCAGGTCCATAAGGAGCGCCCTGAGGTCGTCTTCCTCCTGCAACGTCTACCCTCGGAGGAGTGGGAGCTTGCTGCCCCTACTGCTGCTGCTGGAAGGGCCAAGCTAGAAGTGACTGATGGGGTAGGGGATGGGCCTGTCTTCCACATCTATACTATACTCGGTCCGGGCACTGATTCCATATATTTCCATGGCTCCCACAGAAGAAGCACCTCGGTCTTGGGCCCAAAAGGAAAGGGAGAGGATCGAGAGACCGAAACTGGAATTGTTGTGGCCTTCTCCCTGCTGGTCGAAACCGAGAGGGTCCTGATGATGGTGGTCTGGTGCTGATAGCCTTCCCCTTTGATGATCCCTACTGGATCCCCTCTCATGATACACCTCCTAGCGTGTGCATCCTCTCCACAACTTCAACCTTCTTCTGGACCTCCATGTATATCGGCAGGGTGAATGGGGTAACAACGTACTGGAGGGAAGGTCGAAGCTCCTCCTCTAAAAATCTCGCCCGAGACTCCTCATCTGGAAATAGGTCTGGAGCGAAGCGGAGGAGGTCATTGAACTTAATTCATAGCTCCCTCACTGACATACTCCCCTAATGGAGGGAGAGTATCTTTTTTCTCTTCTCCGCCTTCATCGTAGAAGAGAGGAATTCCACCCGGAACTTCTTCTCAAAATCATCCCATGCCACCTCAGCCTCTCTCCTCTCCCCCAGGTAGAGCATCCACCACTGACGTGCTGCTCCCCACATCTAGATGATAGCCAGAGGAACCCATTACTCAGTCGGAGCCCAAATCAAGCCAAAATCTATCACCAGCTCCTCTAGCTAGCTCTCCATCCTCATGTCAAAGGTTCTGCCCTCATACATCTCAAGGGTCTGTCGTTGGAAGGATCAAAGTGTCTTCTGCCACTGGTCATCCTCCTCCTATCGATCATCCCTCTGCTGATCAGCTAAATTGACCTCCTGGGCCTCGATCGCCCACACCGCCCATGGTCGCCTACCAGGTGCCATACCTGCAAGGTAAACAATGAATGCCTAAGCCCAAGTATTTCAGAATATTGCATTTAATTTTTTTTAAACTTCTTATTGATTTCAATTCCCAAAACACCCATGAAACACGAGAACACAAGTCATTATGATGCATGTACCATTCCTAGGGTTTCTACCTGGAAATCAGCATGGACCCACTTGGTCGTTCGGTAGGTCCAGAGTCCTTGCATCATATCATGGGGGGCCCTAAAATCTCGTGTCTTCGCCTGTCTTCCCTGGCCTAATTCAGACACCATAGTCACCCAACACCGTTGCCCTACCATCCCACTCAATCCTTATTGTGCCTAACTCTAGACTCTATCATATATCTCAACCTCCCCTCTGAAACCATTCTTTCATGACCCAACTTCACCAAAAGGAGGGAAGGGTAAAAAAAATTGCCAGGCCCATCCATATTTAAGTTGAAGGAGAGATAATGACCCCTAAAACCTGCCTTCAATAGGTCCCGGAGGGGCGACTAGCACCAAGGGTATAGAATCACACACTAAATGGAAGGCATTAACCTTTTTCTTTTGATTGGATCTGGAGATATGATAGTAAATACCACAACACCAAAAATCAAAGTGCAAATAAAGCTGAGAAAATTAACCATTCCCTTATGCATATTCAAAGGTAAAAGATAAAAGTCACAAAACCCCAAGGTAAAAAGATACCAAGAAAAAGAAAAACATCAACAACAACTTCCCCAAAGGTCTAAGCTAGTACGGTCCCGCACGATCCCTGAATTCCTCATGGAGACTTGAAAGCAGTTTTATATACGTAGGGTGAGCATACAAGTATACTCAGTAGGGAAAAACAAAAGTCTCTCGTGCACAATTGGGGGGACGTATTAAAGTCCTGTGAGAAGCAGACAACCAAAACTATCAAGGAGTTCATCTATCCCACTCACTGGCCATGCTCACCAAATAAGCCAAGAAATTTAATGTATAATAAAATCACATCGATGTTTGGGTACCCCACGCTACATTACCACTGGTTATTGAAGACATCCTACACATCAAACCAATCCTTCCATTCTCACCGCAGTCTCGCTGCCACACCCCGCTCGTGCACACCTGGGCTATAGCCTCACACACTCCCACTAACAAACCCTGCTCAGAAACACCTGGACCACAACTGTCACATGTAACCACGACTGAAAATACCTAGGCCAGAACAACCACCACCACGCCCGAAGACACATGGGCTAGAAGATCTACTGCCACGCCCGAAGACACCTGGGCCTCATCCCGAAGGCACTTGGGAAACCACCTGCCCGCACTCACCTGGGCCAACCACCACACTACCCTGCCCAAAGATTCAGGGGCTATTAATGGACTTTAGGCCATCATAGCGTTCCCGTAGAGTCTTGGGATATTCTGGAAAGGGACCAGAAAAAGAGCTAACAACCAGCCATTCATATAAGTGATAGGAAAGACACCCTCCCCCAGGAAATGGGGGTGTTCGTCCCTAAGTGCTCAACCTAGGTGGGGCGCGAACAAGAAACAAAAAACTACAAGTATATGTATAGGTAACAAGCACTCACCCAAAACTAGTTTTTTCTTCAGCCATCCTAAAGAACACAAATAGCACCCACATCCACGTCACAACTCACACCAAACCAAAACCCATTTGTCCCGTCCTTGTTTTCATGTTATATAATAATGTTTAAATAAGTTTCTGCACCTACTTGGGCAACTATCAAGCATAATCACAAGCCAAATAAGGAGTACAGTCAAACATCAACTTAAACGTTCACACCCGGTTCTCTTGTAAAGTCACAACCGCAGAAAGGGACAAGTGAGATCCCTCAACATGTTCCCAAAACCCAGGAGCCAAAAGTCTCTCAAAAACAGAGGATTCCACCCCAATTCATGATATAAGAAAAGTTACCACACAGCCACAAATTCACAACCTACGAAACCATAACTACAGGGATCCCTTCCCTACCCACATCACCCAGTAATCGACCCATGAATGAGAAACAACCAAACCACTACCACCAACACAAAGCAGGCCCATGCCGGTATTTTAAGATTTAAAAGATTTAACACACTCCATGATTCCAATTCTACAGTAATTTAACCGGTGTTATTGGAGAAAAGGATTGATCCTGGTGCTTTCAATTTATTTAGCCGAATATACATAATTTAACCAATTTTCATTACACGACCAACCCAAGAGGTAAGGGTTTATTAGTGCACAGAGAAATACCACCAACGAACATGATTTTCAGTAGGCATAATCCCACACAATTTAGAAATAATTAATCACAGAAGAGGAGAAAAACATAGCACTATCATTGATCACACCCCTTCACTTCATTCTTTAGAATTGGTTTGTTATTTTTATTAAATTTTGGTTCATCCACTTCTACAGAAGCAGTAGCGTACCCACCCCGCAATATACACAGAAAAGAGAGATAAAGGTGAAACCCTAATTGATTGATTAATGATCGAAGAATCTATTCACGCGCGAGGAATTTGGGGTGCACAAATTACAGGGGAGGGACATCAGAAACTCTAAGGACGAGCAGATAACTTCAGCCGAGGCGTACCACAAGTCTCAAGAAGGAGGGAATTCAAGCATACCATGGAGGAGAGAGAATTCGGACAAAAAGAAGAAGTGGGAAGAAGAAATTCTTTTGCGATATATAAATAAAATCTAGTTGTTACAGGGTATGAGAATTTTGAATTCTTTAAATTCATATCGTGACTCCCCACATGGTTGGGTATTTACACAAGACAAGATTAATGGTTATTTTAACGATCCACTATAAGGGTGGCGACAACTACGATTTTAAAAGATTAAATGAAATTAAGGGGAATCACATGATAAAACATAGTTAGGTCAGTTGGGGAGGGTCGCTCCACCCTCAGGTTTTTAAAGCATTGATTGAGGGATTAAGAAACGACCTTAAACCACTTCCAACAGTTAAAAAGGCCTAAAAGTGGGGTTACGGGGGAAGCTGTAGAAGAAAACCCCGCCAAGGCTAGGTGACACCGATCGGTCCCACCGATTGGTCTCGCCGATCGGTCACGCCGGTCTGTCTCTCCGATCGGTCGCGCCGATCGGTCTCGCCGATAATTGGCAAAGGAAGGGGTCATGAGGGACTAGGCCATTACAGGATAGGGTTTTATCATTAGCAAAGTTGATGATCCTTGCGATTAAGAATTCAATAGTTTAATTAATGGAGTCATGGGGAAACATGTGAAGTGAATATCTAATTTTTTATCCTTCATCATCACTATATATGGTTTTTTTGAAAACATCATTATATGTTTCATTATGAGGTATAATGTATCTTTATTTAATCTAGGCATTCCCTTAGTGGAAACTGTTAGAAATTGGTTTGGGGGAGGATGAATATTTTAAGTAGATTTTTATTCTAACCCAATAAAAATTATCCCTATTATTTATTCCCTATGAAATTTATATTTCAGGTCATATCAGATATCATATGATAGCATATTTGTAGTTCATTTCGTTTTCTTATGAACCTTGGTAATGTTGAGATTGTGTGGCTCTGTCAAACATGTTAACGTTAAGCATCATTGATCCTTTTTTTCATAGTAAACTCATGAAAATAAGTTTTCCAAATCAATGTTTATGATTATATATAATTTTACATGAAACCCTGAGAATTTATATAAATATACAGATATGGATGATATTTAAATGTGTGGATGCTATAATTTGGTAATGAACAGAATATTGTGTGGATAAAGGAACATGATATTTCCATTTCATAAATATATTTTTTTAAAAATTATAATAGTGATTATTAATTATAATTGATTATTAATTATAATTATACATTTATTAATACATTTACGAATGGAAATATAAAAAATATGTCTTTGAAAGTAAAAGTAAATATATACTTTTGAAAAGAATTTATTTTATTGAAGTTGAAATAATTGAATAACATTTAAAATTTAAAAGGAAATTCTAAAATTCTTATGTAAAATGAACTAACAATCCCCCAATAATTTATAAGACATTAGTCTTTACACCACCAATATAATCATAAAAAATCATCAAATTCAACCTACATAGGTAAAGATATAGAAATCTACCCTAGGAAACATATGAAAAGCCCACGAAGGGTCATTTTCTAATTGGAAAAAGTAGGGTGATCATTTGGATGGGTCATAACTATGTGTCTTAAAAAGATACTAATGACATATAATAAAATATAAAGGACTCTGTGAGCACACATAACATTATTATGGGATCTTAACTATGAAAATCACTATTTCTAATTTATAAATATTTTTTCATTTTTTACATCACCAACATTATGAACATCAGATAGATGACCCCCAACTCCTCTACCACAACTCGATGACCACCCACAACACAACCCACCTGAATCCATCATTAATACAAATTCTTCTCTCGAGTTAATTCTCATTTACGAGAAGCTATATAAATTCCTAAAAATACCCTAGAAGCACACCAGAGTATTTGTTAATGCTTTATGAAGCCAAAAGGATAAAATGGGTACCATGAATTCCTATGTGAATCATGGTAAGACACTATTAATATTTAGTGTCAGTTATTTTGATGAATAAATTCTCATTTATAGATACTCATACTACTATAGATAATTTCAACCTCAAAATGTTACGATAGAGGATATTCTTATTTTATTCAATTTTGTTCACATTGAAGATTAATGGGAAATATCAATTTATATAAAACTAGTAAAATTACATTTTTATATTTCATCTAGAGAAAAATTAGTTCATATTCATGATCTATAAATTTATATTTTTTTAATTTTTTTATTCACTGATCACGCCATAAAAATAAATATGTGGCAGAAAGTTATAGACACACAATTATTAAGAGTGAAACAAGATGGGTTTATTCCATGATCAGGTGCTATCTTTTCACAAACCATACATTCCCATGTAATTCTTGTTAATATTTATTAGTATTTTTCACCATAAAATACTATTCATTCTAAAATGTATATATATAAAAGTCATATAAAATATTCAATGGTGCCTCACCTTACATGATTTTTAGGTATAAATTGGGTAGTTATAAAATGGGTATTTGGTAAATATCATGTGGGTGTTCTTTTAATTTTAAATATATATATATTATATAAATATTGGTGATATAGAAGATTTTAATTTTCATGATATAGATAAAAGATTGATGGAAATACTAGTAGGTATACCATCTCTTAAAAATCGACATGTCCTCGAGGCTTGAAGAAATAAAATTTTGGAGGATTATTCTTTGACTTGAAATTTTAAAGGCTATTGATCAGTCTATAACATGATATTTTTTCTTTTATACAGTTTTCAACCCTGCATTGAATGTATGAGGTTCTATTTTTTGGGAAATATTTAAAAATATAAAAAGGGATTTAGATATTAATATTGAATATTTTTATGTTTTTAGTGTTATATTTTCATTTTAATTTTCAATTTTTCCATCTCTTCTTAATATTCTAATGTATAATAATGGTTTTAGGAGGTATAAAGCCCGATTAATCTCTATTTCATTCATATAATAAATACCTCCTTCTTTCAGTGTAGGGGTTCTTTGTTTTTTGAGTTCAAGAGATATTCCTCCTCCATTACATGACTCTGAGGAAATGAGATCACTAATAATGGAGAGTTTTTACTAAATCCAAGAATCCTAATATTACTTTATTTAGATGATATCATTATTTTTATCATCTATTTTATTTTTTTTCATGATTTGGGGGATGAAATTATTGGTACAACTCAAAGTCTATTGATTATCATAGGGTATTTGGTTCTACTATAATTTAATTAGTATTGATAAATATTTAATTATAGGTTTCTTAGTCTCTATGATTTTGACGTTTTATTTCGATAAGTTATTCCACAAATACTGTTAGATGGTAGGGATTTTACAAATATAAATTTTACATTTTTCTCTAATATGAATTTATGAATTTATATGGGAAAGAAATATTGTAATATTTTTAGGGATTGTGTTACGTAATATTTATTTATATTAGTGAACTCAATAATGTTTTCTCTCAATTTTTAGATTTTAAATTTATTTTAGATTTATCTTTTATCATTTTATTTCTCTTTGATGATTGGTATCATTATTTGTTTTGACTATAGTGATAAATTTTATAGTTACTAAGAGTTATATTTTCTCCATAAGAATAATGGACACTACACATAAAATTTATGAATTCAGATAAATGATCTATATAATTCAAGAGTAAGAAAAAAACCACACCAATGAAATGGAGAGACATTAGTCTCTAACCATGATGTGTTAAAAAAAAATTGATTCATGAAATGCATATAAAATACGAGGAAGATAAATTGTCTCAAAAGGTTACCAAATAAGAATCCATCTTATATAAAATATTTGATGATGAATATGAAATAAATATTGAGAGTGAGGCCAAGGAAATTCAATTGGACAAATTCAAGGATAAATATTCCATCAAGATACCTCCATTATTTATTATATTAACTAGTGAAAATTGATTAAACCAGAATTGGGTCATGGAAATATGAGAAACTCAAGAATTTCCTCAATAATATGTAATGATTATGATTTTCTAGTTTCCAAATATAAAACATGTTCCATATAATGGTGATGAGATGAGGGAATAGAAAAACCATTGATTAATCATTAATTGTAATAGAAGATGGGAGTGATGTTAAATTAATAAAGGGGGTAACTCAAAGTCAATAAGAGAGGATATATGTATATAAATGAGGATAAAAAGTTGTTGAGGATACAAAAATATAGCATATAAAGGAAATATTTTACGAAGTACAACCATGAGGAGAGGTAAATTAATAGTGCTATCTACATTGTAAAATCATAATCCAAAACAAAATAATATAATACAACATTGTTTGGTCTATATAAAATTTTTAAGTAGGTTGCAAGGAATATTAAGAGAAGAGAAACATTGACTGAACTGTATCAATATTTATGGATCAATCAGGAATATTTAACTCAATATTATTCTCATATTTAATGATCAAATGATATAATTTCAACATAAAATATTTAATCAAAATATACTAGCATGAGAAAACTCAATCAATTTTTTTCATTCATTATAGGAATATAGAAATTTTAATTTAGCATTAATATTACTAATATATATTTGGATGTATGTTCAAATACCCATATATATTCTTTCTTAATAGAATTTACCTGGTGAGTTCAATTTGGTATTTCAATTTTATTGGGAAAATATTAAATTATCATAATTTAGAAAAAATGTGTAACAGATATACTAAAATATTAGTATGAGATTAAATTATTTCTTTTCATTTTAAACCCCTAAATATTGAATTTAATGTATTAGAATGAAATTTTCAGAAACATATATATTTTTTAATTACATTTAATCTATGTAAAATAATTGAAGAGGAATGACTTGATTATAGGTTTTAGATTTCAATGTCGACGATTTTGAATGAATGAGATAGAGGATGATGGGTTATATATTTTATTGAGGGGTTCAATTTAATGAATCAACCGTTTTTTATGAGAATTGATTTATATAGATGCAATTTACCAAAAAAATCTCATTATTTTATTCTATTAAATTCATGTATATTAGAATTTAATTAATTTTATTCCATGAGAAAATTTGATTTTATCTCATGTTCCCATTCCCCATAGTGTTCTACGATACTTTTTCATATTATATATCAATACCCATTTCTTGAATGATACATGGATCTTGTTAACTTACTATAAAAATCATTGAATATATCCATGGATATTATTGATTAGAATAGAATTTAATTTTATCGATAAATTTTTGTTTTCATCCCTTAATCCACTAAATATGTTATTATGTTGTGACAAAATTTTTATAACCTAGGAAACTGTGATTTACATTTTTTGGAGTGAACAATATTACAATCCAATGATATCCTTTCAAACCTAAACTCTATATTTTTTATGATATTCAACGGAGTTTTTTTAGGGTAGAGGTGATCCATGGTTAAAGGGAAAGTATTACATTGATGAAATTATGTAGGGAGTTTCATTTATTATTGGTTTTAGATTCATGAGTTTTCTTTATTTGTGAGCCCTTGATTTCTCCATATAGAAAATGAAGAAGTCATTAATTGGATGAATTTGTGAGAAAAATTCATTATTAATAAATTTTAATGGAAATTAATTATTTAGACAATAAATTTTAAATTAGAATGTATATCATTCATTATATTTACTTTTCATAGTTCAGGAGGATTTATATTGATTATGGGAAGTGGGGGAGACAACATAGTGAGGTGAATTCATTTTTACTAAATATGGACTTCATAGAATACACACTAAGCCCTATAGGGGGACGATCTTATTATGATGTTTACAAGAGTTATCCGGTTATCTAAATTCAAGGGTGGGGGATTACATATTCCTTGAAGGAAATGGTTAAGATTATATATTCATGTTATGTGCACAAATCTATTTGAATTTCACTATCTCTGATGAATGTGAAAAATATTAAAAATGAATTTCATACCAATAATTAATTCTAGTAATTATTAATTAGGTTTATCAACGTTGTATAATGAGAATTATATTTACTTTTTTCATGGTGGGGTGTGTAAAATGAATTATTTACATGGCTTCTATAAATTGGCAATATTTGAAAAAAAATATTTTATTCTTAAAACATTTTTTTCCAATTAAAAATTGTTTAATTTTATTTACCTATACATTAAAATACGTGTATAATGGGATATGTTATTAATTTCAGTGTATATTTCACGATTTAAATTATTAAATTTATATGTTTTTGGTGATTTTAATATGTCCACTATATGAACACATGTATTAATTTTATATGATTAATTTTTTAAATATAATTAATTAATATTTCTAAATACACATTTTTTATAAATTTATTATATGGTCAATTACTCTGATGACTTTTTATTTAAAATAATTAATTAATTGTAAAAAAAATTACATTTAAAAAAGAAGAAACATTAGGTATATTTAAAAAAAATGGAAAAGGAAATTTTATAGTGTTTTTATAAAAGGAGTCAATGAAATCCTAGAAGGATAAGGGATATGAGGTCAAGACACCATCGATGATAACCCACCCAATCTATAACCACAACCTATTTAGGTGTGGTAGTAGAAAGATAAAACATGAAATAGGAGACATGGCTGGTGTGGGATGACACAATTAGGAATGAATGAGTGGACTAATTAGTATGGGATAATCCCTAAGAGACTTATTAAGAATGTAATGTAAAAAATTAATATATAAATCATTCCCTCACTATGCTGATCTCAAATGTTGGATCATTACAGAAAATTTCGTTTTAGATAATTAAAAATGTTTCATCATACCATGTTTCACTCACATCACCCACATCATATGGAGGGCCCTCATTTCATTTTACACTTCTTGTTGACCAAAAATAATATAGGACACTATAATACTCCATGAATGACACATTAAATATTGATCTCATACCAACATTCAAAATTCATGAAAATTCCATATAAAATGGTGGATTCTACAAAGAAACATAAATAGGCCTCAATAAATCTAATATGTCAATGAACACTAAATGCAATCATGAGTGAAGAATAGTGAGCCACTAAGAATATTGGATTCTAGTGATGTTCATTTTGATGCATTGAAAAATATAGAGTTCATTTCAAAACTATTTCAGCTAATTCCAAATGGATGAGAATAATTAATGGCCAGTGAAATTTTATTATTCAAGAGATATCTCAAATTTTCTTAGAGGTTACATCATTTTGTAGACATTGAGTCCTTGGAGAATAATATTTTTATAGTTTCATTCAACTATTGAATGTATAGGAATATTTCCCATACATGATTCAAGTAAAAATATAGTCTTTAGTTATATCTATTACATTATTGATATTTTTATCGGTGTATACATTCATATAAATGTAATAAATATTTATTTATATTTTCTCACACCATGAAAATATGGATTTTGCCAAAATATATAGAACTTCGTATTCAATAGAGATACTAGAGTAATGCATGGCCCAAGGTAATGTTGTTAAATCAAAATCCCAACATTCCCATGTTGAACGATTAAAGGATGATGAGAATTATGCATTGATAAATAATATTATGTCTACGATGTGAAGGTATTGTAGATATAAAAATGATTATATAGTTCATATCTTTCAATAGAATTTTTTAATTTTATGATTAGGAAACAAGTGGGTTTTTGCATATATATGGGGGATTTGGTGCAGAATTAAAACTATAATAGAAAATATAATGATTAAAGACAAGAAAAATAAGTCATATATAATATATAAATGGAAGATAAATAGAGATAAAAATGTAAAATCTATCAATAGAAAAATGATTAAACTGTTGTTCTAAAAGGAATCAAATGATGGATGAATATTCTTCCAATAAAAATATTAGGAGGTTTTTGATGAGTCACATCTATGTTTTTTCAACCAATCATGGATAATATATATCAAAAGGTAGTTTTTTTTGTTTATTTTCAATTTAATAGTGTTTTAATTCATTGATGTCTGATTATTTCCATGGTCTTTGTGTTGTGATCTAAAAATATTTCTAAATTTGTTCCCTTATTTAACATTTGAGGCATGATAATTTTTGAAGGGTTGGAAATGTGAATACTCTGACTTTTATTTATATGATCATGACCATTTCCTCTGATTATTATTGTTATATTTAAAGTCGGTTATAAAGAGAGTGTTCCCTTTGTACCATTATGTTAGTTATTATTCTATATTTAAATATAGTTTTAGATTACAATATGGATTAGTAGTATGATATAAATATCCATGAGAAAAATTGATCTTATACATTGGTGAATGATTTCTAACTAAACATAGAGATTTAATAGAACATGATTTAGACAACTTCATGTATTACATTTATCTAATTATCTTATGTTTATTCCATGATCATGTGCAAATAAATTCATGTCATACATCAACTAACATGGTTTTTATTGATGTAGTTTGTATTAATTTCATTTAAGTATAAGTCTTACCAATTGAATAAAATATGTTCCTAGTATCTAATAATTTATCATTTGGAGTCTATCGTCTCTACTACTCCCATAGTGTTTTGGTATGTAGTTTAATAATATAAATTTTAATTTGGTTGTCTTATTAAATGTAATAACATTATTTGGTTGACCAGGGAACACTTTTAAAGATGAATAAACAAATATTTATAATAATTATTTTATAGTTGAATATATTTCTCATATTAGATAGTAATGTGGGAGCATTAATTCACATTTTAATGAAATTTTATATAAATCTTTTTGGGAAAATATTTTCTAATATGGTGATCATTTCAAGTTTAGTTGGATAAAAAAAAAATCACTTAATAGAAAAACATCATATGGATTGTGGTAGTGTATATTTATACCTTATTAATTATTATTATAAGTTTCATATTTAGAAATTATTATATGATTCATTATTTCATTATAAAAGGTTAATAGATGTTTTTAATTCTTTAATAGTATCATTGTTTTCTAAGATGAAAAGTTTTATTTTGGGGAACATTCAGTATCTTGAATATTTATGTAAACATTTTTTTTCATTTTTTATAATATAAAATTCAATGAAACCATTTTCATTTAGTAATTAATTCAAAATACATAAAACCATGCATTATCTTTTTCATTATATTATAAAAATAACCATAATCTATCATAATATTTAATTTATGGGATTTCACTTTTAGTCAAAATTTTGGTATTTTTTGTTATATGTGGGGATGGAGAACTTCATACTATAAAATATAAAACATTTTATTATTCCATAAATTAAAAATTCTTTCTTAATATAAATAAATAATTCGTTTAATGGAAAATGATATCCATATACCATAATTTCAAATAATAATTCTAAATAAGCGGATACCTATTGAGAGAGATTCGAAGGATGAATCATGGGATCTTGGCATAAGAAATGGGGTTTTATACACAAAATTTATGTTTATTATTTGATTTATTACCTCTGTATCCTCCATTATTTTTTCCCTGTATAAAAAAATTATAATACAAAATTTAAAAAGGTTATTTGTGGTATCAGGATATTAAAATGATATTATTTTGATGGAAAATCTAATTCATTAATTTATAGAAAATATATATAGAAGTTTAAACTATCAAAAAATTTCTCAATGTTATGGGGGATCAAACAAAAAATTATTATTTTATAAACTATTATTATTAGCATCCTAAAATTTCTAGAAAAATTATTTTTGATTAATTTGGACTTTTAATTCATGTGGATATTCAGGTGATAATAAAAAATTTATTTATAATTATTTATATAATTAAAAATATATATGAAGAAGTAAATTGAATTATATGTAACCCTATAATGTTATGAAAAAGGTGAATTAAATGGTTCTACTTGGATATTAATATATGAAATGGTTTAAATATCATGTTAGAGAGAGGTTTTACATAATTCAAATTTCCCTATATAAAATTGAGGCCATAATGACCAATTTATGAGATAAATTTTTTTATATGATCAATAAGGTGGTAATTACTAGTTGTGAATTTTTTTGGTCAATAGAGTGTTTTTATATATATAGTAATACATTGGTGATGATAGATGTTAGTGGGGAATCCCATTTACATGGATGATGGAGGATAACTGTGGACTATAAGATCTGGGAGTGGATGGTTATTATTTATCCACATCATCCACACCTTATTCAACGCAGAAGGGAACCACACCCCATGGACGATTAGATTACATATGTCTAATAATTAGAAATGATGAATCTATAAATTCTTGGCATCATATAATATGTCTACTATGTGGAAAAATTAGGTGTTTGGGTACCGTTATGATCAATGTATTTGGACAACACACCAAATGCCCACACCAACTATATAAGTTCTACAACGACCCAATCAATTATTAATGAAAATTAATTTTGTTCTAATTAAATGACTCATTATGTAAAATGATTATATAAAACATATGAACTTATTTGGTTGTATGTTTTTGGATTTTAAAATACAGTTATTAATAGTTATCGTTGATAATATAGCTATTTCACAATGAACAAAAGATTAGTATAAATATAGGGATTTATGAAATCCAATTTACTCAAACAAGGGAAGCGATGACCTCATCCAGTAGAATGTCCCTGTACGAAGCCCATTTTTCATTTCTAAAAAAGGAGGTGGCATCATTGGGATTAACTCTTGACAAATCTGAAGAAGATCATCAACACGTTATGCTTTAATTGAACTGTTATGGGAGAAGTAGAAGTTGATAGAGATTACCACCCTAGCGATGTAATCTGAGCCACCCCAAAAGTCTATCACCATTGCACACCAAACCCTTAGGTCTTATGTGTGTGTTATAAGGGGTTATGTAACAAGACCTTGGAACTATGATTATGTGCCTCATTTTTGGTATATAATAAAATATATACATTAATTTTCTTTTTGTTACATTGTAAATAGTTCTTAATGGAAAAATAATATTTTTAATTAATATTCAAATAAGAAATATATTCTCATGAATTAATATATTTTTAAATTAAATAATATTTTGATAAAATATTATTACTAAATTAATTTTTATTAAATATAAATGATTGAATAATCTGTTTGAATAAACTTGCATTATGTTATTAAGGATTGAAAGATGTTTTTGTCAAAACCCATGAATTTTTGATAAACTCTAGTTTTTATTTTAAAAGTAAGAAATCACATATTTAAAATAAATTATAAAATGAATATTTTTTTTTGTAATCAGGATGTCGAAATTATCCAATTGTGAATTTTTCATAATTTTCTAAGACAGTCAAATTTTTGGGTAAAAATTAAATACTTTTTAATTATGTAATGGGTTTTATGACATAATAATGTCTCAATAGTGTTGAAATAAAATACTGTAAATGGTATTTTTTGGCCAATATATGTTTTAACATTCAAATAATATGATTTTAGTTTTGATTGATTTATTTTACACAGCCTTAGTGGACCCTCTAATACTTATAAAACATTTTAACATTTTAAAATGATTTCCTTGAGGGTGTGACTCACCTCCAAATAAGCAAGCATAATATTTAATAAGTTCATCCATTGGAATTATAAAATAATTATTTCCACACCACTTTGTAATAAACCTTGGGATGGTTTGTGGTTTTGATTAGTTTAATGAGTGGTGTCCAAAATGTAAATAATAAATAATTCCCTCTCTTTTAAAATATAAACCCACTCATTATACCATCCCACATCACTCAAACCACTTTCAGCTCAACCAATCCCTCCCATCCCCTCTTTATAATCCTTCCAAGGTTCTCGAAGATCCCAATAATCCTCTCTCAAGCCTCTCTTAGACTTTTAGATCACAGTTCCATGTAATAGATATCTTCCTTTCTCATTTTGTCTAAATTTTATTATGTTGTTATGCTATTTTATTTTCATTTAAATATGTTTGGGGTACGATTTCCCAACTTCCCTATAATACCGCCTTAATTTTTATTGATGATATACCACTTTATCTCTCATTAATTCCTCCAATGTACAACTGTTACCATGAAGAAATTTTGTAATTTATTTTTCTCTCTGCATTTACAATCCAAAAATTCTTTTTTTTAATCTAAATTCCCTTACATATGTTGGGAAATGTATCTATATAACCCCCTTACATTCCATTTAATTTAAATATTTTGATATACCTCTTTCTCTCTCATCAACCATTTTTATGAATTCATATGTCACATTGTTATGCTGCTGAAATTGCGCCACGATTTTCCGAGGCAAAGTCATTGTGTAGGGAATACCATACTCATTTCTCTATCAATGGTATTCACATTAATGCACATTTAGTTATTGATTATAGAGTTTCATGTATTAATACCACCTTACCTTATCATTGAATAAATGATGATGTTTAATCAATCCATGTTGTATGATCTCTGTGGTACACTATGCATGAAAGGAAATGATTACGAAGGGTGCGCCTTGACAATGATCTAATGAATTGGGTAATGACAAGTATCTTGATAAGCCATGTGAAATAAGGTTTTATGAATTATAATTCATTTTAAAGGAGGGTTTACTTATGTTCAATGATCAATGATCCTTGGATCAAGCTAATATCATTTTAAATGTTGTCGCCACATTTCTAGGTTATGATAATCATTATATATCATACCTTTATGTTCAGGTTTCTATTGGGCTCAATTGATATTTCTATTTCTTAACATGTACTATATTATTCATGTTACGCTTTTCTTACTCCTTTACTGGGCTTTATAGCTCACCATTTTCTTATACATGTCCTCAGTTTTTCCCATGCAATGCTAAGTATGTTGGAATTTTGTGGTCTTGTAAAAGAAGTTATCAATAATGATGTTGTGTTTATATTCTAAGTTGTTATGTAATGATCATAATTTTTCTAAGACACTAGACCTGTCGATCGTCAGAGTTTTCTTATGTGAATGTTTATGTAATAAATCTTGTTTATGTGTGTAATAAAGGGAAGGTTATTATAGTTAGTATCAGAGGATATGTTAAGTTATTTTGGGATTAGGATTAGATAACCCTAGTGAAAGCCTTACGGATAAGACTAAGTATAATAAAAAACATCTCTAAAATTTGTTGGGTATTGAGTATGTGAATTATCTTGCAAATACATCCTTGTCTCAATTAGAGCAGGTAGATGTAGTTCTGGCACAAATATATCTGGGGGTAAAACATGAAAACACTACTTTGAGTAAGACTCAAATATGAACAAGTGTATGACAGTGGTCCTTGCTGCACTCTTGGCTATGAAAATCTTAGAGGATATGCTATGACAACTTAATATGATTATTATTAACCATTATTAAACAGAAATAAAAAAATTTGCTTAAGAATATCTATTGGGAATTAGATCACAGATAAAATAGATTAGAGCCTATGAATTCATAAGTCACACAAATAAATGTAATTTATAAGTTATACCTTTTTCATTGGGATTAACCTTTATGTGTTACCCCTATCATTCCTTTTATTCATTCCAATAGCCAGTAATATGAGGTCTTAGACTAGCAACTGATGAGAATAAAAATGTGATGACTTTTCAAATTAGAATACAAATCCGATGGGAGCGAGATTCAAAAACTTTGTGATGATACTATCTTAGTTGAATCATGTTTTGAATAGAATCATGTGACAAGGAAAACATTCACCCCCGATAAAGTACAAGTCGCAATCAAGAGAATCACTAAATAAAGGCCTCATACTTTTAATTGATTATCTGATCCCTCAATTGACAAACAATGGATCAACATCCTCGAAATGATATTCTCCATCCTTAAATGTTCCAAAAAAGAGAATATTCTTCTGGCTGCTTATCATATTTAGGGTGAAGCTGGTCAATAGTGTACAGTGATAAAAAATATGAATCATGAGGAAGAGATCAAGGCATTGTAAGGGAAGGATTTCCAAAAATGTTTTTCCATAAATATTTTCCTTGCACCCTCTAATATAATATGGAATGGGAATTCCATTAACTTATGTAAAAAATGACGAATCCATCAGATCATATGTGGAAAAATTCACAAGGATTCCATGGTATTCCTCTGTATTTGTCATTACCCCCAAATTAAAGGTTGGAGGCATTTTTTTTGCTAAAACCCAGCCTACAGAAATCCCTAGTGATATGTGACTTTGAGAGCTAAGAAGAAATTGTTTGAAATGACCTCAAAGTCGAAATATAGATTTGAAAATATTGAGGGGTATCATGGGGATAAGAAGTGTAAGGTGGAATTTAATTCTGGTGGTATAATCGATAAATCCAAATGTGCAATGAAATTTCAGCCGCCTACTTTCCAAAGATGTGGAAAGAAGCACCCCAGAAATTTCCTAAAGGGGACTATGAAATTATTTAGGTGTGGAAGAGAAGGGAACCTATCAATTAACTACCGGTAAGAAAAACCTACTACTTCAATATAGGATAGGAACACTCTATTTGAACCTCAACATATTGTTTATTGCTTAAACTTCAACGAACAAAAGAACTTTGAAAACCACTTTCCTATTCCAAGGGTTCTCGGAGGCAACTAATAACATCCAAGGCAGCAAGGGAGAGATTTTTCCATCACTACCATTGAAGAGGACCCCGAAAAATAAGTGGTGACATGTATTCTAGTTATTCATTCAATAATAGCTAACAAACTTTTTGATTCTGGTTCTACGCATTCTTTTATATCCCGAATGTTGTATAGAACAATCCCAACACCAACAAAAATCAGGGAAGTAAAGATATCGGTGAGAATGGAGAATGGGGCACTCATTGAGAACCATGAATATAACACCTCCCTATCATAATTTGTAGTTTGAACATCCCATAGAACCTCATCATACTCCTTCTGGTGGAATTTTATCCAATTCTTGGCATGGATTGGATTTCCCTTTATAAAGCCAACTTAAATTTCCGTGAGAGGGAAACCACTCTCCATATGGAAAATCGACCCCTGATTATTTAATAGTGCAAGGAGGATGATGAATATTATTTTGCAACATCATCTGAAGAGTGGATATTGCTACCCTATGAGCACACATATCTTCCTCAGATTATTGAATCTATGTAAGCAACGATATTGTAAGACATTCACTTTGTAAGGGAATTCGCTAAAGTGTTACCCGAGGAATTACCATGTATTCCTCATGGAATAGATTTTTTATTCTCAATTGATCTTATACTGGAGGATTTTCCAATATCTAATACACCGTATATAATGTATTTTGTAGAGCATGAGGAGATAAAGAAACAACTATAGGAGAATATGGATAAAGGGTTTATATTCCTAGGTGCTTCACTATGGGGTGAACCAGTCCTCTTCATCAAGAAGAAGAATGGGTCAATGCGCCTTAGCACTGATTACCGCAAGCTCGGAAAAATCATGATAAATAACAAATATCCTCTTCCTGGAATTGATGACTTGTTTGATCAGCTACATGGATCACAATACTTCTCCAAGGAGGATATTCAGTCAGGATATTACAATGTAATTGTGATGAAAGAGGACATCCCTAGACTTGTTTTTGTACAAGGTACGAGACCTATGATTTCATATTACGTTTTTTGGACTCAATAATTCTCTATAAATCTTCATGTACATGATGAATAGAGTTTTTAGATATTACCTCGACCAATTTTTTGTTGTCTTTATAGATGTTATTCTAATATACTCCAAAGCCAAGGTAGAACAAGAGTAGAATCTAAGCACTATACTGGAGACCTTTCCAAAGGATATGCTCTATATAAAGTATAGAAAGTGTGAGTTCTGGTTGAAGGAAGTCTCATTCTTGGGACATATCATTGCAATCAATGGGATATCTACATATTTCTATAATACAGTTGTAACTGAGGAATGGATGAGGCCATCATTGGTGATATATTTCCATAGATTCCTTGTGTTAGTTGGATATTATTGCTGATTTGTGAGAAATTTTTTATGATTGTAAAACCATCTTACCAAGCTATCATTTAAGGGAGTTAGGTTTTAATGGATTGATTCATTCAAAGATAGATTCAAGGTGTTGAAAATGAGGCTTATGACTGCACCCATGATAACACTACCCACAATTAGAGATCTTTTGGGGGTATTTAGTGATGCTTTGAAGAATGTAATGCGATGTGTGTTGATGAAAAATGAAAAATTAATATATTATGATTCATAGAAATTGATTTTTCCTGAGAAAAACTATCCCACACATGATCTAGAGTTGGTTTCAGTAATCTTAAATTTAAAAATTTGTCAACATTACCTCTTGAGGGAGAAGTGTGAAATATATACTGACCACAATATCCTCAAGTATATATTCACACATGAGTTGAATATTAACCAACGAAGATGATTAGAACTGATCAAGGACAAGGAGTGATTTATCCATTACCACTATGGGAAAGAGAACTAGTCTGTAGTTTCTATAAGTAGAAAGGATCCTTAAATTCAAGCAATGATCAGAATTGAAATAGATCCAAGCTTCTTAGATTCGATGAATATGGGAATGAGAATCATAAAGAAGGGAACATCATCAATCCATTCAAAAATGATTTCTCAACCATCTCATTTGAAAAGGTTAAAGGATGCTGAAAAGGATTATTTGGGAATTCATAAGAAAGTGAAAAATATAAGAAAATGGAAAATCATCATAGTTCAATGCTAGTGAAGATGGAATTGTCAGATTTGGGACAGGATTATGTGTTTCATCAAATCAAGAGATAAATAATAAACTTTTGGACGATGCACATAGTTCAAATTTCTCAATTCACCCAGTAAACAGGAATATGTATCGAGTTCTCCAACATAATTATTGGTGAGATAACAAAAAAAGGAAACAATGTTATCTGGGTTGTTTTGGATCATCTTAAAAAGACTGCACAATTCATTGAAATTCGTGAGGATTTCTCATTGGATCAACTGGCACAGATATACATCAAAGAAGTGGGAAGGCTGCATGGAGTACCACTATCTATTTTATCCGATAGAGATCTAATATTCACCTATACATTCTGGAAGACTCTTCATCATGATCTTATTATTGAACTGAACCTTCATCCTCAAAATTAGGGACAATCTGAGTAGAATATCCAAACACTTGAGGACATGTTGACAGAATTCTCAATGGAATTCAAAGGAGGATGGGATCAACCTCTTCCATTGGTTGAGATCTATTACAAAAATAGTTTCCACTCAAGAATCCAATTGTATCCTTTTAAATCCCATTATGGGAAGCGGTACAGAACACCGACATGTTGGGATGATATTGGGGAGAAGAAACTCCTAGATCCAAAAATTTTCGAAGAAATGTCAGAGAAGGTTATGACTATCCAGTAGGACATCATAGCTTCATAGAGTCGATAAAACAACTATGTTTTTAATCGTCGAAGAGACCTATAGTTTGATGTTGGTGAACTATTATTCCTCTACATATCACCATGGAAGGGAGTTATGAGATTTGGGAAGAAGGGAATTCATATCCCCAAGTACATCATCCCTTTTGAGATCCATGATTGCATTAGAGCAATGGCCTATTGAATATCACTCCCACCGAACATGTCACACGTACATGATGTATTCCACGTATCAGTCTTAAGGAAGTACATACCTGACCCTTCACATGTACTCAATCCAAAGGTGGTACCGTTGGATAATGATCTCTCTAATAATTATTATCTAGTGATGATCTTGGATTATAGGGAAACAATTATATGAAATAATACAATGCCCATCATGAAAGTGTTGTAGGCAGACCAAAATTTTGAAAAAGCAATGTGGGAACCGAAGGAAGTGGTGAGACAATATTACACGCAACTATTTTAGTGTGGGAAATTAAAATTTTGATGGAAAAATTTCATAAGGGGGGAAGATTGTAATGACTTGAACTTTTATTAATTACATTCCCTCTTGATCTAATTAAGTATCTTATTAAATAAAATGGTTATATAAAACATATGATCTTATTCAGTTTTAAGTATTTCAATTTTAAAATACCATTATGAATTATTACTATTGATAATATAGTCTTGGTATAGTGACTACATGATTAGTTTAAATATAGGGCTTTAACAAGTCCAATTTACTCAGACAAGGGAAGCGGTGGCCTTATTGAGAAGAATTACATTGTATGAAGCCACTTTTTTGGATCTCAGAAAGGAGGTGGTGTCACTGGGCTTTGCTTTTGACCAATAGCAAACAAATATTGAACACAATATGTTCAAATGTAACAACCTATGTGGGAAGTGGAAGTTGATAGAGTTTACCACCAGAGTGATGTTATCCGAGCCATCCCAAGAGTCTGTCACCATCACATACATTACCCTTATGTCTTATGTAAGTTTTATAAGGGGTTATGTAAATATAGCATAGCACTAAGATTATGTGCATTATTTGTTTTGTATAGAATAATGAATATACATTCATTTTATTATTTTTACGTTGTAAATAGTTCTTAAAGTGAAAATAGTATTTTGATTTAATATTCAATTAGGAAATATATATTGATGAATTAATGGATTTTTAAATTAAATAAATTTTTAATAAAATATTATTACTATTTTAATTTTTATTAAATATAAATGATTTTATAATTTTTATTAATACAATTGTAATTTTTATTATGTTTTGAAAGCTGTTTTTTTCAAACTCCTTCAATTTTCAATAAATGTCAGTTTTTAATTAAGAAATAAAAAATTCAAATATTTTGAAAATTATTTTCTTGAAATAATTAATATTTTTAGAATCAGGATGTCAAAATTATCGAACAGAAATTTTTTCATAATTTTCTAAGACAGTCAAATTTATGGGTAAAAATTAAACACCGTTTAATTATATAATGTGTTTTATTACATCATAATGACCCAAGAGGGATGTACTAAAATACTATAAATCAGATTTTAGGCCAATATATGTTTTACCTTTAAAATAGTATGATTTTAGTCTTGATTGATTTATTTTACAAATCCTTAGTGGACCCACCAAGACTTATAAAACATTTAAAAATGATTTCCTTGAGAGTGTGACCCACCTCCGCATAAGAAAGACTACTATATAAATATTTTCATCCATTGGACTTATAAAATAATGTTCTTCCACGCCACTTTGGAAAAAACAATCAGATGTTTTTTTTGTGTAGTTTCCAAACCATAAATAATAAAGAATTGCATATCCTTTCCTATATAAACCCACTCAATATCCCACTCATCTTTACACAAACCTTTTAATTCATGATAAACCCATTACATACTCTCTCTAGAATCCTCCCAAGTCACCCCAATATCTAAATAAGCCTTTCTTAAGCCTCTCCTAAGCCATTGGTATCACACATCCATGCAAGGGATTTCTTCATTTCTAATTTTAGTCCATATTTATTAATGTAGTTATTACATTTTATTTTAAATTAAAAATGTTGGCGTATGATTTATTATCTAATATATACATACCAACTTATGTTTTAATGATGATATACGCCTTTATATCTCATTAATGCCTCCCTTTTACACCTATTACCATGCCAAAATATCTTAAGGGATTTCACACTCCTAATTAACATTCAAGCCATTATATTATATTATGAATCTAAATTCGATTACATATGTTGTGATATGAATCTCTTTGACCATAATAATTTCCATTTAATGTATATATGATGATATAATTATTTACCTCTCATGAACCATTTTTATGAATTTTTATGTCACGTCATTATGCTGCCGAAATTGCACATAGCTTTCCATGGAAAAGTCAGTGTGTTGTGAATACCATGACCATTTCTCTATGAATTGTATTCAGATTTATGCACAATTAATTATTTATTATAGAGTTTAATATATGAATTCCATATTCCTTTAACATGTAATAAATGATTATTTTTAATGAATCCAAGTTGTTTGATCTATGTCTCACACTTATGCATTAAATGAAATGACAACGAAGGGTGCCCCCTGATAGTGCTCTAATGAATTGGGTAATTATTAGTATCATGATATGTCAAATGAAATGATGATTTACTCATGTTAATACAAGTGAAATGAGGGTTTACTCATGCTCCAATTTCTAGGAGAAATGGATCATTAAAATATCATGCTAAATGTTTTTTCACCATTTCCATGTTTTCATATTCATGCTATATCGTTCCTTTATGTTCATGATTCTCTTACCCTCCATTGATATTCCTATATCCTAACAAGTACTATATTATTCATGTTACACCTTTATTACTACCTTACTGGGCTATATAGCTCACCCTTTTCTTATGCATGTTCTTAGATTATCCTGTGCAATGCTAAGTATGAAGGAAAGTCGTGGTCATGTAAAAGAAGTGTTCCATAAAGATGTTGTGTTTTATGTTCTAAGTTGTTATATAATGTTCCTAATTACCCCAACACACAATACGTATTGATCCTAAATGTTTAATTAAGTGAAATTTTATGGAATAAATGTAGTTTAAGTGTGTAATAAAGAAAGGGGTTGTTATAGGTTACCACTTGAATTACCCTCATTTGATTAACTCAAACGGATGACATCCTAAATGGACACATTGAACACATAGGATCCAATGTTTCCATCACTATTACATAAATTATAAGAATGTCTAATTTAATTTATTAAACCAAAATCATACTACATTGGAAAAATAATCATGACATGAATGTCCATTCCCCCCAAGTGTTTGATTGGTGACACCTTTCATCCACTCACCAAATGAAAGTCTAACACACGTTTTAATAACTTTTTGAACTTATTTTAACATTCATAGTCTCCCGTAGAATCCTATAAATGATCAAAAACCATCCCAACCATGTTTCATATATATGCAAGTCATTTGATGGTAATTTTAGGTGAATTTTAGTTAAATAGATTAATTTTTTTATAAAATGTTAATAGTTGAATAAATAATGGAATGATAAGGGGATGTGTGTTATATTACTATCATTTCCCAAGTATATTTTCAAGGTGAGAAATGATCTTATTGGATGTCAAATTATTTTAATAGAATAGTTTTTTAAATAATTTCATAATTTGATATATTTTAATTATAATATAATAGTAGTAATACATGGAGGGTGAATGTGATTATATGAGTGATTAAAATAAATAAATAAGTGATTTAGTTTAGAACATGAGAACGTAATTGGTTGTCATTATTTATTATATGAGTTTAATAAGTCATTATTACAATGTAATAACTATAATTTGAACCTATAAAAAATATTCTTTGAATATGTCAATGGTTCTTCTAAAGAACAAGGTATTAATTAAGAAATAATTAATTTATTCAATTTTGAAATGACTGAGGTTGTTATGTGAATTGTTGAGTGAATTTTGGGGTTTATGTTATGTTTAAATGAATGAATAATAATTAACGCGGCCTTCATGATAATCTGAAGTGGAGATAAAATGGAATATGTTACTATTTAGTTGGAATATTAGTACCTATGTGAACAAGTGTGTAACAATATTTTGTGAACTTATTA
The DNA here is from genome assembly GCA_963277665.1 of Viscum album. Lineage (NCBI taxonomy): Eukaryota > Viridiplantae > Streptophyta > Magnoliopsida > Santalales > Viscaceae > Viscum > Viscum album. Next base: position 223,965,752 of record OY728131.1, on the reverse strand, counting down.
AATCATAATAGAGTTTCTCATATGATACAAAGGTAATAATTTATATAAATTCATTCCAAATGAATTAGAGAAACCATTTATTTTTTTATGATTGTTTAATATGAAGGGTTTTAAATGTTAACTAGTGTGGGTGGAATAAAATGATATTGGGTAATAATATATCACAATTGACGAATATGTCCCCATTAGATACATCACCAATAAGAAATGGGTCATCATGTCTCTAATGAATGAATTCTAATCATATAAATATAATTTTGAATGGGGCTATGAAAATTTGACCTTAGAGTAATGGGTTCATTATATTTTTTATCTATATAGTTTGGCTGAGATTATGGTAGAAAGTTATGTAGATTTTTTTCTTTTGATGTCTTGTACATCACATATAGTAAGGATTTTTGTTTATATTCTGTATTTAGGGGACTAAATAGATAATTAAATAAAAACATCTAGTTGTTGGTGAGTTATCATTCACATCCATCATATTTTGGATGTAGGATTTATATTTCCTATTTTAGTAGTAAAATTTAATAATGGGGTCTCATGTATAAAATATAATATTTCCTAGAAGTGTGATTGAATTTTATATTGTTTCTACTCACTACGTTAACATATGATACCAAATTTAATTACTGAAAAATGATGGATACTCCATGCAGTGACAGATCTCCAAGGGCCACACCTCTTATTTAGGGCTAACATGATATGATGGAAAATATATTCTATCATAACGTATATTGTTTATAGATACCAATTATGGAAATTCAATGTATAATCCCCCACTCACCCACTTCATGGGATTATAATGGATTGGTATTTATTTGGGTGATTAGGGAAGGGTAATTCCTTAAACATCATCAGTAAGGAATATAACTATTTATGAAGTTCCTATACCTTACTATGTGGAGAACCTTTTATAAAACATGAGTAGTGATATATAGATATACAATAATCATTTTATTTTGTATAAAAATAATAAAATCTTCATGTGGTGAATTATATGTGACCCATACATCTTATATATTACTATCACATATTATTATATTAAAATTCTCTATTTATAAATATTATCCATTAAGAAAATAATATTGTTATAATGTATTTATAAACATGGATACATATACAACATGCTCATACAAGTTCAACATAATGTCCCACTATGTTCATCATAACTAGAATTATATATATATATAAAACAAGAAAAATAATACAAAATAATGAGTGAGATATATTTTTTAATAAGGGTAAATAGTAGAGATATAAACAAGAACATAAATATAGAATGAGTGTGGTGTTTTGAAGAAAATATTATAATATTTTATAACCAAACAATGTATATATAAATTCATACTAATGATTCATGGAATAAATATTTTTAGATCATAAGAGAAGAATCATAAATGAATTAATTAATATGAGCCCTGAGCAAATAAATTTGGAATATGTTGTAATTTTATAGAACACAAATATTCTAAAAAAATAATTTCCTTAGTCAATGATAAATATGATGATTAAAATATTGTATTGTTTTCATTCACCATTCTATAAAATCATTAATCTAGGTTCACTTGAAATACTATCATAGTATATAGAGTCCCTTGATAAACTATGTTCACATACCATTCAATACCTTATTATCTATTGAGATTTCCATCATTTCATAATGCATTAGAAATAAATATAATTCCTACCCCATTAGTCAAATTATCATATTCCATTAATGTATCTTCCACAAGTCCATAATTCATTCATCATATATAATAACCTATGGAAAATAAATGGATTTCAAATTAATTTCAATAAACCATGGAAAATAAAATGGATTTATAAAAATATCAACATCATAATCATAAACCATAAAAAAGAAATAATATATATTGTATCCTTGAATCATATACTAGAAAAATATATGTACCATCAATGGATGTTATCGAAAATAAAAAATTCCTTTAGAAGGTCACATAAAATATTTATTTAGGAAGATGCACATTTCCTGTTAGAATCAATTTTTAAAATATGAATATTTAGAAATTACCATGGGAAAAATTATCATTAAAAAGTTCCTTATAAACATTTAATGGAATCATCCATGTATTGTGTGGTTAGGATGATTAGAAATATTGTTCCTGATGTGTGTGTAACAATAAAAAATCATTTCTGATTATTATTTAAAATTTCAATGTACCTCATTAAAAAATTAAAAGAAGATTCATTTAAAAACATTTTTAAAAGAGTTATACATGATTAGAAATGAATTTAAACTGTTAAAAAATAATATTAAAAACATCCTTGAAAACATCACCTGAAAACATAAAAATGGAAGAGAATGACTTTATTTTGAAGATATAAATAAATTATGTTATCCTTGAAAACATTATTTTGGTCTCTCGAGTACTTAATGATTGTAAAATGAAATAATATATGGAATCACAAAAATAACCTTGGGAGATTAATATTCATTGGATTATTAAGAAATATTCCATAAAATGTTACCATCAAATTATTTATCATAAAAGATAACAATAAACAATGAGTTTGTAACATAAATCCCACACTTGGTAATTTTTCAATCATTACATTCTAAAAGAGTGAAACATAGATGGATTTTTATATCATAATTATTTTTATGATAATTATAATAAAATACATTCATTAAATGTATGTATAACACATAAAATTTATATGTGGTGACTATATTCTGAGTCTCATGGAATATAAAGTGAGGCTTAAATCCCTTACCTCATGTTTATCAGACTTTAAAATCTCTATAAACACCATTATAATAAATTTTAATTTCATATAATTTAATTAAATTATCATTTAAATAATTAAATATCATATTTTATCATCTTATAACAATTAGACATCCATTTTCAATAATTTTTTTTAAAAACATTGTTTCTGGGTTTTTACTACTTCCATTTCAATGAATATTTTTGTCAGGTCATTGTAGTCAATCAACTTTAGTCATTATCTAGTCATATCCATAATTTAAATTATGATTAAAATTTCATATATATTAAGAGCATAAATATTTACATTATTACATATAGTGTATATAAAACAAAATAAATTACATTATTCATATAGACGGTAGGTTGTATGTATGATTGAACACTGTTTTCATTTTTTGAAGGATGGAATGAAAAATGCTAAATAATAATTCACTTTTAAAGAATAATTATTATGTCAAATATATCATATATAGATATTTAATCTATCTTATGTTCTTAAATTGATACCATAAATAAATACTTAATCACATCTCTTTGTAGAGGTGGTAGTCCAAACACACACATGAGAGGCATTATAATTTTCTAGTAGATAGAAACATAATATGGTTTATATGATATTATAACTATAGAAGAATAATTATGTAATAAATAAATTTTTGAAACATTAAATTGATCATAATAACTATACATGAATAATAGTGACAGATAATGAATTGTGTCTCTATGTGGAGGTGGTAGTCTACGTGTATGCATTAGTAGTACCTTCAATTCTCATTTGATGAAATATAGGTGAATATTTGTGATAGAAAAATCTAAATAACATTTTAATATATTTAGGATACAAGAAATTTATTTAAGTATGAATATAATATTTTAATAGGATATGGAATAGGAAATAAATTGAATGATGTTGGGTAAAACAGTAATATCTCCCTCAGTTATTCTCCCTTAGATCATCTCTTAAGGATGGCTGGAATGATCAATTAATACACCAATACCTCCATATTAGGGATAAATATGTTTTTAAGTTAATTTATCATATTTTGGATGAACATGAATTTCCAATATGGTGTAAATTAGAAAAATAATGGTTGTCCTATTATAATTGGGAGATATGAAAAACATTGAATTTTTTATAATGCTTAAAAAGTAATAAATTATTTATCATGAAAAAATGGATGAAAATGATGGTATATTAAAAAGATAGAAATGATAAGGTCAAACTATGTCTACAAAAAATGATTTGGACATGTTTAATTAGAAATATTACTCATATTTCTTGGCTTATCAACCCACTATGGTAATTTTTTTAACATAAACGAGACGAAGGTTTTTACTATTTTTACTACTCATTAGGCCAAAAATGAACATTCCCACATTAAAAATTTTACCAATTAGGGATGAAAATATTTAATTGTATACACTCACAAAACACGATGAAATTATATTTTTTAGAATATAAATATTTTATATATTTGAAAATTTTCTATCACCAAAATGAACCTAAAATTAAATGAAATGAAAATAACTATACTCTCAATATTATAAATTAACTAATATTATTTTTAATCAAATTTTAACACATAATTTAACATTCTAAATCCTTTAAGTAAAATTTGAAATTTCAAATAAGAAACATAATTTTTCATTATTCACCAAAATAATATATGTTTTTCTCCAAAGTCTCAAATTTATATTCTTAGAGAAAATATAAATGATAATTTTAAAAATAACAATTCATTTTTAAAATAAATTACTTAAAATTGGTTGAAATTAATTATATTTTTTTTTACAAAAAAACCTATCCATGGGGAAATTTTTTTTCAACGCATAAAATGACTTTACTAAAAGATGTTTTCAATTTTTAAAAATATGGTTTTGAATCCAACTATAATTATTAAGTAAAATACAACTTTCTATCATATGTAGAGATAGATCCATTACATATCTTATGTTATAATGTCCATGTTTTCCTTGAACATGGGCTGAAGACCTTGGGCCATGAAAGAAATAATTCTTGGCTTGGAATCCTATTTGTTTCCCAATGTCCCCTCGAGTGAATAGAAATGATATAGTACCTATTATGACATAGTTCTATAATAGACCTTTGAAATTTTTCTATGTTATCACAGAAAATCTCTCCTACCAAGATTTGAACATGGGACTTTTAGATATAGGACTATGGGGTATACTACTGAGGTACAAACATTAAAACACTAAATAATTAGTTAATATGGAACAAGATTTTTTATTTAACAAGATGATATATACGTAATTTTAAAATTTTAGTTATTCATATTTGTACAACCAATTATTTACCTAGTTTAAATGCACTATTAGAAATAATATATTTTACATCAAACTTTTAACTTGGGTTTTTTTGAAAATGATGTTAAATATAATGTTTGTATCATTTAACATCGATTTTAGGAAAAATCAGAATTTAACTGTAATTAAATATACCTTTTTATGTTTTTTTAAAAAATATTAATTAACTATATTTTTAAAGAAAATTATCAGGACCCCAAAGAAACATTTATTTTAATATTAAATTCCATCCTCTCAAACAATTATTATTCCATTTTACCATTTTTGACTATTAATTCAATCTTGGAGTTTATTTTCGTGCACATTTTACACTGTTTTTATTCGTTATTCCATCATTTATCTTTATTTCAATATTATAGACTAATATTGGACAACCCCAACAATATTTTTAGGTTTTTATAATTTTTTTCCTTTATTTTAGAACCCAATTTCTTATTATTATAGCCTTCAACTGGTTTCCACCAACATAAATTTAGTAAATCAGATTTTAGAATCTATTTTCTTTTAACAACCACTAATTATTTTTTGATTTTTATTATAAACTAATTTACCAAATGTTATGATTTATATATATATATATATATATTAATTTTTCAGCATGTTATTATAAATTGCAAATATTTTATCGAAATTTGTAAAATATTATAAAATTTTTATTATAAAAAAATTTGTTTTCACTGTATTTGTTTTTTTGAAATTTTATTATTTATAATAGTCTTTATTTAAAAATTTTAATCATTATTATATATTTTTTGTTTAAATTATTTTTTCCACACTTTCATTCATTTATATATTATTTTTGAATAATAATTTTTAATTTTTTTATGAAAAAATATATTTCCAAAATTTATATAAGTTTAATTTATATATTATATATATATTCATTAACAACAATTTATATTTTTAAATGGTATTGTTTAATTATTTTGTAAAATTTTTTATTATGAAATTTTATTTATTAATATTTCATTTTTTCGATTATTAGTTATTATGTATTACATTTATATATATATGTATATCATTATAAATTTATATGTTTTAATATATTGACCTTTTGTATAGTATTATACTGTAATTGATGGATCATTATTGAATATATTTATGAATATCCACTGATTAATATGATGAATGATTTGATGATTTATTCGAATTTTCTAAATGAAATCTTCAAAACAATAATTTTATTTTCTGTCCATGATCCAATTATACGAATATGATCAAGTTATATAACAAATAATTCGAGGATTATCTCATTTTGTGTAATTTTTTCCAAAAGTATACACATTTTTTATGACATTGACAAACCAATGTAATTTTTTTTTGAAAATATTTAGTAATAGAGAGAGGATTGTATTGAACAAAAAATTCATAACGTAGGGAGAAGAACCATAAAAAATAAAAACTATTGAAAGAATATTTTGATATTCTGAGAATCCTCTATTCATAAGATGTACTAAATTTATAGTGTTATAGACATCATTTATATTATCTAATATAAAATAAATAAATGGGTGGGGAGATAAAAGTATATCTGATTTTCATGAACATTTAATAGAGATATATCTAGAAGGAAGTTGTCTTCCTCCTTCCAATTATTAAAAGGTGAACATATTATTCCCAATGGGATTGGGATATAAAAAGGTATATGATATTCCCAATTATTGTGTGTCATATGAGAGGGAATATTATCGTTAATCAATATTTCCATAAATGTTGTACATCATAATATAAGATAGAAGAAAATATAAACTACGATTCATATAAATGTACTAGCTTCAATCCTCATACTAAGGTAATTTAGTACCATCCAACAAATACTTTATTGAAGCATCTATTTTCAAATACTTTCAAGGAAATAAAATTATTTTGACAACCTCATGAGTAGAAATTTTATAGAAACATATTTCACATTATTGATTCAATGTAGTGGAAGGAATTTCATAACATATTTCATAATATTGGTTAGGAAGCTATAAATCTAATAATGGTACAATGGACAAATGGAATGAATCCATATTAGAGCCTTAGCTTCCAACATAGTTCACAGACTATTTCTGTATTAATTTAAAATATGTCCCCATATATAAATATTATGAAACAATTTTTATCTTGATTTTTAGGATTTCTAAAACAATACATTCAAAACATATATTGATGTGTATTCTTAAACATTGATTGATGATTTGAATCTTCTCTGGGAGACACATGTTTTTGTTTTTTATTCCTACAAGGAAAAGTATTTTATTTTTCTAGATATAGTAACATTAACTATAAATTAATTTACAACATATAGAATTTTTTCTCTATAAATTGTTAAGGGACATAAAGAATTCTAAATTCTTGAAGGAGAGACATTATATTTTAAATTTCATTATGGTATAAGAGAAATATACATTGGACATAAATATTATCTCAAATTGGTCATTCATATCATATATTGAAAAAATAAATTATAATTTTTATAGTAAATAATCCCTCCCCACAACCATTTTTATATAAGGAATAGTATGAAAAGGTATAAATAATTTATTTCACATTTGGAAATAAAAAATATTCCGGTCATATAAAATATCTGGAATAGAAAAAATATCTTATCAGAACTACCTTATTACGTAATTTTATAGATAAATACGAATTCTAATGCTATAAAAATTGAGAACAACAAATTTGACAGTTTTTTGGATCTTGTATGAACATAATATTAGATAAAAAAGTCATATTTCATGAATTATTCACAATGAAATCCATTGGTATACATTTGGTGTTTTCTCCCACTATGAAAGGAAATATAACATATCTACCTATGGATTTTCACGCATTATTCAAGAGTGACAATATGAATTTCAATCAATGTATTCATAGAATTTAAATAACCAATATATGTTCTTTTTATGATAAGAATTTTTATTCATTGATGTATTTTAAATTAATATGTCTAAATTCCATTTATTGTCATGTATTGATGAAACGAATGCTTTTAGTAGAATTTTCTGTCATATTTCTTACACCTATAAGAATGAATATCATCAGGATATGTTATTCTTTCAAATATATTTGTATCAATGTCCATAATATACCTTTTTTTTCGTTTCTCGGAGAATGAATCTACGTTTATACATTTTAAAGTAAAAAAATTTCTTTTCAACAAATTTTTTGATATAACACTTCATCTGGTGATTTATTTTGTGAATGGGATAATAATATGTGGTACAAATTATTTATTTTTGAGATATCATTTGGAAGTATATATGAAAATGATGAAGGGATATTTAAAAACCCTCATCAATAACATCACTATATTTTTCAAAAACATGTATTAAAAGTGGTTATTGAGTTCTCTATTGATTATTTAGATAAAGTAGAGAGGATTTTTCTCCCTATATCTATACATTTGATAGTTGATATTAATGTTAGAGGGATTTGTGGATTAAATGTAATTTTCTATCCTTTTGAAGAATTGATTCAAGCACATTTATACATGTTAAAACACACAAATAAGGTTAATTACCATATATATCATCACATATAGATGGATTAATGGTACAATACTAAAAAACCTTAAAATTGTTTTATTGTTGAGCATAAATAGACATTTGTTTAATCTTTTAAGGATAATTTCCACACAAACTTATCATCTTCAGAAATGTTGATATTATTTTCATGGGTATAGTCTCTTAATGTAATCACCTAGTTTGGTTTTGATATTAATGGTTATACATTTTATACAAAAATTACTATGAAAACAAAATTGATCAAAATATTGGGGTAATTGACATTGCTGGTGCATTGAATTTTTCAAGTGAAAATGATCATAACCCAATTTTACATCAAAAAATTATTTTGGAGTTATTAATGATATAAAAGAAAGTGTCTAAACTAATGTATTTTTAAAAAGTGTTTATGTTTAACATGGTTGATAGTAATAGTGGTGTCAAAAATTACGATTTTGGATTTTCACACATTGATATTAAAATATTTACTTTCAATGAGGTACCATATATCATTGCTCAACATGAAATGTAAATAATTAATACTATTGAACCTTCAAATGATCAGTGGTATTTCATTTTGAAAGTGTTAATAAATCATTTATTTGATGAGGATGATGATAGTGTTATGGATTTCATTGATATTTCATTATTTTTTCTCGAAATCTAGATGATAAAAATACTATAGTGCATGCATAGTTCAATTTTTATGGTATTATCATGATAAAAGAATATGTGAAAAAACAAAATTACACTCCTATTAATTTATCTAAGTATTTATAATCTATTTTCCATTATCTAACTCCATCATTTTTTAATTTATTTTTTTCAATTTTTTAAAATTTATAATTGGTTTATGTTAACATTGTAAATTTTTTTTTAAAAAAAGCTTATTTTTCATAATAAAAATTTATTTATATATATATATTATATTAGAAAAATTATTAGATGCTTAAATTATCTATTTTTATTTGGGATTATATTTTTTCCTTCAATTTTTCAATGCTCTCCATGTTTTTACTACCATCAAGTGAGTTCAATGACATTCAATCTGTATTTAAAAAATATGTAACATTTTTTATTATTTTTAAAGATAAATTAATTTTCTTTATTTTTCAAATTGAATTTATCCAATAATTGAATTTAAGAAATTTATAATCAATTATATATTTTTTGTAAACAAACCTCATGTTATAATTTTGTTTTTCGAATATAAAATATATTACATTCTTTTGATTTTGGTTCTTTCTTATTGTATTCATAATTTTTTATTTATATATTTTTTATTTGAATAATAATTTTGTGGTAGAAAAAAAATTTTCTCCAATTTATAATGTCCAATTATTAATTTGGAAAAACTACTCTTCAATCTCAATTTTTAATAAAACATAAACATGAGAGTTTCTATTGGACCAATTGTTTCCTTTATTTTCTATTATGTGTCAATACATTTTTGGTGAGTTGAATTTGGGGGGATGGGGTAATTCTTTTAGAATTGTTATGGATTCAATTAAATTGATTCTATTTCATGATAAAACAATTTTCCATTCAAATGTTAGAATTGGTTAAAATGTGTTTTAAGATTATATATATTTTCAAATGTAATTAGATAAAGTGAACAATATTTAGAATATGATGAATAATATATTTCCATCAAAAGATAAATTAATACCAAGAAGTAATTGAATAAGGGTATTTATAAATATAAATATAATAATTTTTTTTCCTAAAGAACATGGCTAGTAATTTTGTAGTGAGCACGACATAGATTGAATAATTTGATAAATATTTTGTTTTCATCATTATAAAGGTGTCAAAATATCTATTCCAACTATGGGGATTTATAAACACTTCATAGGATGATATATCAACCTATATCTTTTCATGGAAGTTATAGGAAGAAAGTCATATGAAGGGAACAGGGATCATCTACATAAGTCCTTTAAGAAAGTGTAATTGTAAAGCATATGTAAATGGGGTGGTTTAAAAGGTTGGCTTGTCTAGATGATGTAAAACCAATGAAGGCTTTGTTTGTAGTGTCAGTTGGGTATGAGAATTGGTTCTACTCTATAATTGGATAAGGGAATTTGGAGATTAATTTGGCATTATTTAAGTAATTAGTACATAATTGAAAAATACTACCATAGTGGTATTGGTCACCTAAGTATAAAAATATAGATGTAAAATAAATGTACAGGATCAGATAATCTAGAACATCTAATCACATTGAGTTATATCCTTTAACCTCTTGCTTCCAATGTGTTTATGTATCTTCATATATTACTAATTCTATAAGATCTATCAATATCCTACGCCAAAATAGATGTGTTATTTCAGATAATGAGGATTTGATCATCCATGCATGAAATTTCCATCCATAACAAATGTGTATATTGAAAGAATATTATTTTACTATATGAAAAAAATGTTGTAACAAATTATTCTTACATATAGATGATTTCACGCATTAGCATTGAGGATAATCAGTCGATCATTTTCATATTAATATGGGAGTCCATTATCAGGAGATGATTCCAAAACCTATAGTGATTTAAGTGTTTATGAAATACATAAAATTGATTAAATATTAGAGGTTTTACATGAAAATTTATTTTTTTATTTGATGTTTTCATGTATAGAGAGAGGGTGGTGGACACATTTTATATAAATGGAGAAATGCCTCGATAGAGGCTAGTGGTCAAATAATGTGAAAGCTCTCATTTTTTGAAGAAAAAATATACATCCATTAATTCATTTTTCAAAAATTTAATCTATGAAACATTATTCTTTTTTTAAATAATAAGAGAATACAAAACCTCTTGATATGAAACCCACAAACTTTTGGGTTATTCAAAGTAACTGAAATACCATGCACCACTAGTTTATACAAAACTCTTTAACTAATGTAAATAATAGAAGCATAACTTCGACTTGAACATACTATCATGAAGAACTCCATTGTGAATAATGAAAACAAATGAAGTTATAGAACACATCATTTCATGTATTATGTAAAATAATTTGGAAAAAAATAATAATTTGTGTACCTATTATTGTTTTTATGAATAAAAATAAAGTCCATCTAAGGATGTGTCTTTTTAAAATGGTAAGGATTATTGGTTTTTCAGATTAAAATAATTTTGATATCCTAGTATATATTTTCTATGTTTTACATATGGTCTGAGTGTCATTCTGGGTTTTTTTCAGATCTATGAGCTTTGAGTTTAGGAGGAAAATGCAAGGGATATAGTCTGTTAAAATCATGCACCGGGTCCAATTGATTTAAAAAAAATGGGGGGCTCCAATGGGATGGAGAGGGGGTGCACAGGTATTATAAACCATGAAACCTAGGATACATATCCATGTAACGTGTCTTATAATTTTTAACGAGGTGACCCATATAGGCTATACGTGGTTGGGAAAACCATGTGCCTAGCCCGCATATTTAGTACCACATTGGTAGTAATTTCACATAGTCAAATCATTTTTATCCAAATTATGTAGGATAGCCTTGTGAAGTTGCTGCATTGGGAATTGAATGATTTATGATCGATATATATTTTGGAAAATCATTTGGACAAACCATGAACCTCCTTAATTTTGAGTTAACTGACATTTTTTAAATTTTTTATTTTCATGCGGATAACCCATTTTTACTTCCTTTTTTTTCAACATACCACACACAATGCAGCTTCCAACTCCCCATGTCTTCTATGCAATGATTAAATCTATATTCTTCATCCATTCACCATTTTGAGTTGTGTCTATCTTATTGTATCAAAATTGGTAAAATATTTATTCCTATTCATTATTTTCTTTATTTATCTTTCCATCTTCGACTCTATTTTGGTATGAGTTAATATTCCCCATTTTCAAGGAATTTATCAATTATTTCAATTTAATACATTCTAATTCTTGTATAAAAGAGAAATTGGAAGAGGATTCATCCACTTGCCTAATTTAGGTTTCCTAGTAATTTTCCCCAAATTTCTAGATGTCTTATAACACTCACTATTTTGATGGAAACCATACTCTTCCACACGATGCCAAAAAATCCATTATAAATTAAATTGACCAATTTATGATACTTATGTAATCTCATGTTATGAAATTAGTAGATATTTATATCATTGGTTCCAATCCCTTTTTTAGTGTGTAATTATATACCCTTCTTAATATGAATATTTAATTGACCAAACCACCTAATAAATGGGCTTCCATGACATTAAATTGGATGTGCATTGATTTCTAAATTAAAGTGTTCAATTTCATTAAGTAGAAGTTCGTTGAAAGACGATATAACATTTTATAAACCAATAATAGATTATATATAAACTATAGAACAAATGGATTGATTGGTGTAAATGAATATAAATTATTTAATAGGTGATGTATTATTATTTTTATAACTTATATAATCATACTGGTTATTGTAAAATAGTTTAGGGACTTGTTGATAATTTAATTTTATACCCACTTACATTGGGTGTAGTGCATGGAATCTCACAAAGTTTACTGGGACGATGTGAATAGTGAAACATGTTCCCTTTCATCGGGTGTTGTACATGGGAACCTGCCCCTCTATCTTGAGTAATGGGTATGATGTCTTCCATTACCAAGAGATTCAAGGCTAGTACCCAAGTTGGAGCCTATATATCATTTAACTATGCTTGGAAGCTTGTGTTATGAGTCAGGTAAATTTACCACTTAATATCTTTGTACAAGCCTACATATTTCCTTCCATTTATATTGTATATAAATATTATTTATAATTACATATCAAATAATGTATTGGGAAAATTAAAATCATATTTATTCCAACTTATCCCAAAGAATGTATTATCATCCATGTATCCCCTATGAAACTAATATTTGTAGTTTATGGATTTCATCACTATTATTATTTTTTATACCTACACACTTCTATAATATACAAATTGACTAGATTATTCATGAAATCGTTTGTAGTGGCCAATAGATTTTATCTCACACCCTATTCAGGCCACCATTTGCTACCCGAACAGAACTTCTAGACAAATATAGGGTTAAGGGTAAGAATTTTTTCATGGATCCTTGATTGGATATTCTTACAGTATAGGATCATTTGAGAGGAGGACTGAGTGTATTCCTACAGTGATAGTGGATGTTTATATTTTTATTTTTTATTTTTTGTATAGCATGTTTTATTGGAATGGGTAATGAATCCCCTATATACCCTATTTTGTATGTTAGTATAACATGACATCATTGTTTTAGGATTTTGCATGTGGCTTGATATTTATTACTTCTTCTTCAATTTTTTATAATTCTCTGGATTACTGCACATATTTTCCAATGATAAATTACATAAATTATAATTCCACCATTTTATATTATTTATTATTTCTACTGTTCTACTCCGATGACATAGGTTAGAGTCTCACCATCATACCACAATATACCCTCAATACTAGTTGGAAGCCTCTGACAAACATGGAGGTTTATTTGAGGCCTTGTCACCCACCTTCTCAGGGTACCATCTATCGGCTACCAGGTCGATATGTTAATAAGATGCATTGTAGGATTATTTCATTATTTTCATAATATTTTATAATTATATATTAGAATAGTAATGTGTTTGAATTTTGTAATGATCATTTTCCAAGGAGTAGCAAACCCATGTACAAGGGAAACCAAAATTTTAGGTATTGTGAAATTTTTGTTATTGGATTACAAAAATTTGAGTTGTACTAATTTCAAAATTGGGTGACACAAATGATGTGTCATTATTATTTTTATTGTTATTTATTTCTTTTACCCTTGACCTGTTATGTTAAAGAGTTAATATCCATTTCATCATCCTTGGAACATTAGGACTTATATTCCATGCATTTTTCGATGATAATTTTACATATTGTATGCATCTCTTGATAAATATTATGGGTACATCTATTGTTATATAAATATATATATATAAGATAACACATCTTTTGGGGATATAATAAATGAATAAATTTATGTTTCCACATCAAACGAAATGGTTCTTTACCATATATATTGATAATGAAACCTTAATTACTCAAGTTTCCCTTATCTATGTGATAGAATACTAGTTTCATGGAATGAAAAATTGATTAATTTCATTTCCAAAATTCTATTTGTAATGTATAAATCATGTACATATATAAATTAAAAATGGTGATTTATTTAGTCCAATAAATTTAAATGACCTATTAAATCCCGATACTTAATATAATAGCTAGTTCATAGTTAAATGATCTGACAATTCAAATTTATAAGGTGTATGGATTTTATTAATTTGCAATTATGATGAATATAAGTACAAAATGATATATATATATTTTTGTATAAGAGTATGAACCTAAATGAATCTAAAATTTTAAATGAAATGGTTTTTGTTAAATGTATATTCCAATTGAAAAATTAAGGATGTATCCTTTATAAAATGAAAATGAATATCTATATACTGGGAACATTGCATGTGATATGAAACATAGACCCAAATTTGGCCTTAGTAGTGGGAATTTGGGAGTGTCTATTATGATTTTTACTATAAGCTATTGTCTCCCTTGATCACTAAAACCTATATTTGGCAGCAGACAATCAGGTTGTAGTCTATAAATAGGATGTATATTAGTTATCCTAAAAGTTTCTCTATGATCATTTAATATTATAAATTCTTTTCTGAGGTGTGAATTTGGAATTATATAATCATGCCTCCAACACGGCCTCAAATCATATGCCATGATGGTAGTAACAACCCATCCTAGATAATGGGGCGCCCTAAGCCTCTAGTGTTACCTACCATATTTCCACCAATGCAACCACCTTCTATTAATGAAATTGGAAATAACACATGGTTTAGTGAGGGTTTATAGAACATGATACATTCTATTAAAGGTTTTTTTAGACCTCCCAAAATATATAATAGTTTACAAATGAATTCTAGAAGCTTCACACACCTAATTTTTTAGGTGGTGGTGGTACTCAGTCTGTTGATACATGTATTGTTGTCGTTCCATCTAAAAGTGAGAATCTAGAGACACCATTTGAAATAAGATTCATGCTCCAATATTATATTTCATATAGTTCTTCAACGTGATCGGGGGTTTTATTAACTAGGATGACCAGAATCAAGAAAGTATCTTGAGGGACTTCCAAATGGTCGTTTTTGATTACTTAATTCCACATGCATTGAGGGATGACTGAGATAAAGGGTTCATGAACATATATTAGGAATACTTGTCTTTAATGGAGTATTATATCCATTATTTAGAATTTAAAAATTCACACTAAATCTAGCTAGTGATGAACTCATGACTACAAGGGGATTTCAGGATGGTATTGCATTTTCAATATAATCATAGGTTAATTGTTTCTAATTGAAAACGATTTTATAGATAAAAAAATCATTTATTACTAAGGGTAATTTGATGGAATTTTAAGGTCTGATCCCAATCGGTTCATCTCCCAGACTATTCATTAGTCAATCAAGTGGAAGGAATCATCACATTGAGGGTTCTCATGGGAGTGGTGGTATTTAGAAAACCAGTAAGGATAATTTCATTTTATGTCTCTAGTGAGGGAATCCATTAAAAAAGAATCCCCGATCCTTGCATGATCTACTTGGGTGTAGTGTATGTGGAATTATAGGTTATATTAAGTAATTATACTACCAATTTATCTTACGTAATTGATATATAGGATCTAAACTGCCACTACACTCTTGAGAGGTTCCAATGGTACCTGACTTGAATGGTAGCTTATGTACCACCGAATTCTCAGGTTCAGGTGGTGGTGGATGCATATAAATCCCGACTTCAGATTCATAGAACTAGTAGAGTGGTACTTATCATGGAAGTAGGGTAATAATTTCACATTTCAATATGGTCCAATTACATGTATTGAAAACTATTATGGAGTAGCAGATTGATGGGCCTTCTAAAGTTCATTGTACTACTGTAGTATCCATTACTTTTGTTTCAAACTTGTTTGACATAGGTGCATAACACTTTTATATATATATGGAAATTTTATAGAGTCTAGGCCTAGATATGGATAAATTATGTGTCATAATGACACTTGAAACCCTATTTGGTATCTTATCAAAAGTGTTCAATGATGTATGGAATTTCACCAATCGATTGTTGGTTATATGTTCATGTGGAATATTTTCATCCCCAATGAGATGCAGTTTGATGTAAATATTATGATGGACTGGTTGGTTCCCTATGAATAACATGTTAATTATTACCACTGTAAGGTGAAGTATATATCCATAGATGTTTGAAGACATATTTAAAGGGATAATGGGATATCCATGCCACTCGAGGTGGCTTGAGAATTTTGGGATTCGAAGCATTCCATTCCATATCGCTAGTCCCTTCTGGGATGATAATAGGATGCGACTGAAATGTTTCCCTATGGAGGTGGATAATTTTAGGAATGTGTTCTCTAAAAATATTAATGGGAAATCTTGAGAGAGAGAGTGAAATGTATAATTCACCAATGAGCTAGTTCGTTGAGTGGACCTAATTTCCACTCCTCCTTACAATATGACTCCAGTGGAGATTTTAGAGATAATGAATTAGTTAGAATACATGAAAACAAAGTATTTTAACTTATCTAGTATGTGGAAACGGGGTTTACAAGTCCATATTTCCTATAATAATGATGGAATTATTAGTATTTTACAAGATTACCAAAGGCTGATCCAACTCAAAATTATGAATAAGTTTCCATGGACCTATATAGATGATCTCATTGATCACATTTGAGAATAAAGAGTGTTTTAAAAGACTAATTTCAGGTTATAATATCACTAGGTCCATGTCTAGAATTCACACATACCTCATAAAGATTTATGAAGGAGGTATGTTATTTATCATAACATGGTAATTACATTACGTCTCACTAATGTTTCATCTACTTATGCAGTTGTGATGAATTGTATTTTCACCCCATATCCAGATTCATTTGTGGTATTCTGGGTGTAAAACATCTTAGTGTATTATTGAAATCATCCATACCATGACCAACATCTTGATATTTTTCTAAGTACACTGATAGAGAACCATATTTATGAAAATATCACCAAATGCATAGTCTGGACCGAAAAGGTCCACATTACAGGACATAGTAACTCAGATTCAGGACTATCAGTAGAGAAAGGGAATGTGAGAGTTTTACTTTCCCAAGATCAACCAAAGATCATATGTTATATACAGAGTTTCATAGGGATTTCTATGATTTATATATGCTACATCCTATATTTTTTATGTTTAGTAGAACCACAAACATGATAGAGTAAGAAGGGTTTTATGTTCATATGGTTTGTTTCATGCAATGAATACTTTCAGGAATTTAATAGAAGGATGAATCCAATGAAATTATTACTTCTACCTAATTTAGGAATGTTATATATAGTTTATACTGATATATTAGTCATTGGTCTAGGAGAATTTATGTTACAGAATGATCATGTTTTAGAATATGGGTCCCATTAGTTGACACCACATGAGGTGAATTACTCCAAAAATTGTCTTGAGTTAGTATGTGTTTTCATTCTTAAGGTATTTGAGACATTACTTACATGGTATATTTTTACAATTCATAGACCATGAAATCCTCAAGTTTATATTTAGACAACATGATCAGAATCTCAAGGAAAATTGATGGGTTGAATACCTACAGTCGTTTGAGTTTGATAATTCCAGAATTGGTGGAAATGGAAATGGATTATCCAATGAGCTTACATGAAAGTCTTCGTCACATGAAATGTAAGAGGATAGTGGTGAGTTTCATCTAATGGCCTTGTTTTCATATGTTCATGTTCATATTCATGAGAATCACTGGCACAGATTCCAGAGGGTTTTAGTGTTGACACATATCCTTATATAATTATTAATGATGAAGAAATTTTTTAATCATGAGGGCCTAGTCATGATGAAGCATCCTTCTTATAAGGATTCACTACCAGGTTGTGCTATGGAAGAGTTTGGGACCATATGAAAACATGCGAGTGTCTAGTATTCAGTGTATATATGAGAGGGGTTCATACAATAATCTCATAATTTTTTTGAGAAGTGCATCCCAATGTCACCAAGATGTATTGAGACTTACATTTCTAGTATTGGTGGGCTAGTATGAAATGGGAAATTACCATCCTTTTTACATGGTGTTCCACTAATCAGTTGGTGAAAGTGGAACCTCAGTGACTAGATAGACAATTAATGTCATTTAACATTCCTAGGTGGTTGTGAGATGTTGTCACAGAGGATTTTGTAATATTTTTTCCTAAAACACCTAGATGAATTGATAAGATTTTGTTAAATTATGATTGATTTCATAAGGTCACCCATTTTTTACTTTTCAAGATGCCTTCTTAGTAATTGAACTATTGGGGTTATACATCAGGGTGATTGTAATCCTTTATGGAGATCCATGTTCTATATTATCTATCATGTACACTCATTTACGATCATGGTTATATCAAAAGTTGCAGAAGGACTTTGGTACACATGTGTATCTACGAATAGACTATCAAACTCATACTGATATAAGAAAAGTGTGCATAATTTTTTATTTTTAGGAAATTAACCATGCATGTTCTCTTAAAATTGGTTGTTATTTTGGAAAAAATACACCACTAGTCTAATTCTTTTATAATAATATTGTTCAGGATAATATCATGATGTCTTCTTATACATCCTTGTATAGTGGGCACAATCATCCAACTATAATATTTCTAGATGAATGGATGGAAGCAAAACCTGAAGCACTTCTCATTTAGAAGACTATATATAATGTTCAGTTTATCAGGAAGCACATTACGATATCATAGTTTTCAATGTAGTCAAATTTGATCCACCATCAATGAGATCTTGATTTTAAGGATGTCGATCAGGTTTTCGTTTGTATTTTTCCTTGGATGGGAAAGAGATGGATTAGGTGGTAGGTAAAGCTAGCTTCCTTATTTTTTGGACCTTTTGAATCCCTGGATATAATCATACCATTATATTATAGTATATAAATTCCATAGAGATACTAGTCTATTAATGAATCTTTTCACACAACTCAACTTCATTCATATATCATATACAAATAGAATATTATACAACATATGAAGTTGTAGATGGACATAAATTCTTATATTAAAGGCTACCTAGTGTATATCACATTTCAGGGAAAAACGAATCTCCGAAGTATATCAATTCTTCTAATTTAGGTGAAAGGGAATCACAGTTTAGTATAGTATGAAACATGTGGGAAATAAAACAAAGTATTTACATAGTTCCTTGAGGTTTTCTCTTATTATATCATGCAATCCTAATAATGAAAACAAATGTATCTATTTTTTAAGGAGGGGTGGTTTTCATGACTTGTATTTTTATTAAAGATATTGACCATGTTTTTGGATTAAATTTACATTTTTATCATATTAAAAGAGGTAAATGGTCTAAATAAGGACTTGGGTGGGTCTAGGTCTAGATCTGAATTAATGGATTTTAGTAGTCATGGAAAATCAAAGGCATATGATTTATTCTATCTATGCCCCTGAGAATGAGTGGTTAGTCCAGTCAATGTGGGATGCTCTTGAGATTAACTAGGGGACACCTTTAGGATAAACTATATGAAACATTCTATATGGTCATGAAACATGTCCCATATAGGTTTAAATGTTCATCCTCATAAGCTATGAATATTTTGGGAAACTATGTGCCAACCAACATCGAGAGTTCCACATAGATAGTAACCACCCATGGTTGTAGCAGATTTTTTTAAAACCATGTGGGAGATCCACGATAATGGGATGATTTTGTTAAATACAAACACTTTTTTGGCACATGGTTTGGAGTTCCTTTGGGTAAAACCATGTTCCTTTTTTATTTAGAGGGAAATGTAATTTTTTTCTTTTATCATTTAAAAATCATGAACCCATTTTTCATTCCTCTTATTTCCCGGGGACCTCATGCTTGGGATATTTCTCCTCCTCTTCTGGGTTAGTTTTAAATCTATAATAAATTTCTGACCAAAACATTGATTTCATTCTTTCATGTTGTAATGCCACAAATAAGTGATTTATTCATTTTAATTCCTTTATTCATTTTTCATGTTTTTAAGTGTGGTCAAATATTCACGATTTTCATGAAATTTTTATATTATATTTTTCTTCAATTATACTTCGATTTTAAGGAGAATATTGGATTTAGAATAATCCATGCACTTAGGGTAGGTGTTCAAGTTATTTTATCAAAAAACATTGTTATAGAACTTTTCATTGTTCTACATGAAATCTCATCTACAATATACATAAAAATTGTGATTTTCTGTTTAAATTAAATGAACCATGATATGACAATCATGTATTTTAGAGTTCTTCTATTTGTGGATCTGTAACATGTATGTTTCCACCCCAATGTGTTCTTGGAATTAAAAACCATCCTTCATATAAATGATTTACTAACAGAACCACCTCTAAATTGGTTTGTCTTCACAGTAAATTTTATTTTCACTTATTTCTAATGTACTTCTAAATCTATATAAACAAATCTGACTAGCATGACAATGTCGCATATTATATTCTGATTATTAATTATATAACATGTGACACCCCTGGAAATCTTGGGATACATGATATGAAACACAAAAAATGTATATGATTATTATACGATGGAAGTGGATATTAGACAACGGACAACAGTTAGGTGACATGATACTAAAAATGCTTCACAATCTCTTATGATGTTTGTTGGAAATGGCATCTCACAACATTTACATGAATGATAGTCCAAACTATCTATGTTACCTTGTATCATGTGTTGTAAATGAAGACTCACCCAACTATATCATGTAAAGGTAATGTTGTCATAAATTCCCACGAGATTTATCGCTAGTACCCTGGTTGAAGCATATAGCTCAATTGATTTGGATTGGACACATGATCTATTCCATTGGTCCTTCTATCACCATGAATATATGTATATTGTTATATATTTACATTGAAATATATTTTCTATCCATATATTAATATGATTTATAATTATTTACAAATCTTAGTACAGGGTAAAATGATATTAATATTATTTTACCATATGTGAAATCATGTAGGAGAATCCATGTGTCCTTGTGAAACCTAATATGACTAGTTTATAGATATTTTAATAGTTAGTATCTATTACACATAAGCACTATTCTGAAGTACAAATTGAATAGATTATTCTAGACATTGTGCGTGGTAGCTGTTTCCCTCGGAATTCGAGGATGACCTCCTGGATGGGAGATTCAAATGTTCTGATCGGTTTCTAGCGGATTTGTTCGTAGAACCGGAAACATCCAATGATTCCACATCAGTTTGGACCTACTTTCCAAAGGTAGGCGATCATTAGCTTGTGGACTGATGAGGCTTAGGAATTTTCATTGGTCGAGAGGATGGGAGGTCGAACTCACCACACCTTTTTGAGGGGAATTATTGTCTACTTCGGGACTCTCTTTATAGATTTAAGTTATGTTCGTGAATCCTTATTACATTAACAAGTATAAAATGAGATTTCCTTTAGTTTTAATAATCAATGATTAAATATGTAAGGAATTTAGAGAATCTTTTATATGTATTCGAGGTTCTTCATCAATAGAGAATCATCTGTATCTATTTAGATATTCTTGGTCAATGGTATCCTTCAAAACATTTATATAAAAGTATCTTGGTCATTATGATGACTAGGTAGGTTTTAAAGGCACTCAGTGGGGCACTTGAAGTTTATTGTCATTCAGAAGGACATGGATTATTTCAGAGTTGGGATCAAACCCATAAATGGGCTACCTACGTATCCTTTGTTTTGGAAAAGGAATCAGAACCCACGTAGTTCGAGTAAGGGAGTATGACGTTTATGATTGATGGCTCAAAGAAGGATGTCATAATTACTTTTACAATCTAAGATCACGTGATTCATGCTCGGTGTGAGAAACAAGAGGTATTGGTAAAAATTAGACAATTGTGCCATGAAAGATGCAATCACAAGAAATGGTTTGGGGCTTATGTATGTATGACTGCCCAGATAGATGAATGTTTAGGATTTACTTTTAGGGAGAAAATATAAAAACATGGTCCATAAAGGTATATGTGCTTCATGGAGATTTGAATACTCTAATTTGGGACTTATTCCTGAAAAGAAAACCCAAATTAGGAGAGGATTGATAACTGGGTTTTACTCCTGAAAAGGTATCCCAGATCAAACAAAAATTAGGACTGGTTAAAGAGAAATTAAGGGACATGGGGCTTACTTCTAAAGAGGATGCCCATAATTATGACTGGGAGTTATTCCTAAAAAGGAGGCCTAGGTTAGGGGACTTGGGGCTTACACTTGAAAAGGAAGCCCAAGATTATGACTGGGACTTATTCTTAAAAAGGAGACTCAGGTTATGAGATTAAGGTTTGGGTCTTACTCCTGAAAAGGATGCCCATATTTGGGAATTTTAAGAATTCGGGGCTTACTCTTGAGGAGGATGCCCAATTTTGGAGGACTTAGGACTGGGGATTATTCCTGAAAAGGAGACCCAGGTTAAGGATTCTCTCATATTAAAGGATGAGGTTGAATGAATGAACTCTCAATCTTTAGTGACATAAAGATATGTGGGGTACTCTCGCGATGGTAAACCAGCATTGAAATACTTGAGCGACTATTTATTAAAGCCTTTAGAATCCTCTTGAGGTTCTTCCAGAAAAGTGACGCGCAAGTTATATCGAAGGAATAAGGGCGGCGTGCAAGTGTTACCACTTCCCTTAAGGGCTGACCACTCAGGCGCGCAAGTGTTGATGAGTTTCAACACTTAGGCCTTCCTCCTTCTCTTTAGATCTTCCATTCTAGGTAAGATATTACCTTAGAAGTGTTCCGGAAGCTTTGAGAAGTGACGTGGGCATCAGGAGCTTCAATCCGAGTTTCTGGAAAAAAGATCCTCCCGAATGGGGGGCCCACATGGTCTATTTATAGGCAGGAGAAGACCACGGGCGGTTACAGGGCGGTTATCAATTAGGTCGCGCAAGTCACTTGCACGACCATAAAGCGTCGCACAAGTCACTTTCACGACCATTATGCGTCGCGCAAGTGTACTTGCACGATGATGAGGGAACTTGCGCGACCTATGGGCAATGTTCTCCTTGTTCATCCCTTTGTCGATTTTTGATATTTCTTCAAAAGATGAATCACTTTGGACTAAGGTATTTCCCTTTTTTCAGTCGTCAGATTTTGTGACGGAAGGAGCGTCAACAAAAGTCCCCCCTCAGAGTTGGATCCGGAGAGAAAAGAGGATTTGACTCTGAGGTGAAAAGAAAAAAAAGAAATCTGGCAGTTTACAGTCATGCATGTCGGACATACAAAGGCTAATGTTTAAGGCCGAAAATAGCTTTGACCGAAATGGAATAGAATTGACTCAATTCCTTGACAACTCATCTGAAAACATAGTACCATACTCAAGTATGAGGGAAAATATGTAAGCTATGACTTAAGAATATTTGAATTTGAGGAATGATATGAAAGAGAGCTAAAAGGCTTTAGAAGAAGTAGTTTCCACGAATGATGTTACTATTATTTAACAAAACCCGTTAGGGGGTTGAACTATGCAGGGCCACCTAAGGGCATTGGTTGCATGGTCAAATAAATAGCATCTTTCAGCTGACAAGTCTGTTATGTGGATTGTTTATGCAAGGCCACCTATGGGCACGTGCTGCATAGTCAGGCAAAAGAACTCTCAGAAATTTACATTCCTAGTGCTAAAAGACAGTGAAAGTTTATGGAGATTCAAATTTTCTAAAGTATAGAGTTTGTTGTATGGAAAGAGATACTTGAATATGGAGAAGATATTTTCAGACAAGATTATCGATGAACTAGATGAATATCACTCCTACGAAGGTCTGACCCAAATGTAGGGAAGAAGAATAAACCATAGACTTGAATACTTTCATATCATGAAAAAGGATATGGGACAAATATGTTAAGGATGGCTATTTTTTTGCGGATCCCTACATACTGTTGTTTAAGAAAAATAAGGAAAAAAGAGGAATTCGGCCCAAGAATGAAGTTACCATCATTTAACAAACCCGTTAGGGTGTTGAATTATGCAGGACCACTTAAGGGCATTGGCTGCATAGTTAAATAAAATAGTATCTTTTGGCTAACAAGTCTGTTATGTGGACTGTTTATGCAAGGCCACCTATGGGCACGTACTGCATAGTCAGGCAAAAGAATTCTCAGAAGTTTGACATTTTTGTGACTAAAAGTCATAAAAAGGGTTATGAAGATATGAAAATATTTAAGGTTAGGATTATAACACATAAAGATGGGTATTATCTAATTTATATAGAGATACATAGGTCAATGATAACCATAATCATGTTGTGGCTGGGTCCTGAATTGAAGTTTTGGACTTCACTACGTATCTCATAAGAATGATAATCAAGCCATACGTAGTTCTTGAAATGCAGTTTAACATCGTGCAAGATGAAAATATGAGAGATCATATTTTAGGTTCATAGAGTTCGGACCATAATAATGAATACACAGTGTGTGTTTTCATGAGGACTTTTCAGCTAAGGGACTGAAAGTGAAATTTGGGGATAGGCCCAAAAGACTTGGGGATGGATTTGAGGGATACTCGAACGTTCCTACGTATCCCATAAGGATGGGAATCAAGCCCACGTCGTTCTAGAACTACCCTTTGAACAAATTTGGTTCGTACATGTGAAGGGTGAAAGGAGACTTTAGTACAATGATGGTTTAACCCAAGATAAAATGTTTAGTCATTGCCATGTATGCACGTAGTCTTTTGAAATAAAACATGATTGAAAAATCAATGTCAATAATAGTTCTCTCTCAAATGAGGAAATCAAAGAGTATTGTAGTTTATTGTCATACCGGAAAAAAGTGTTGCATAGTTTAGTGTCATATAACAAGGAAGAATGTGAATCAATGTAAAGATATTGATTCCAGGGGCGGTTTCACGAATCAACATCATATGAGATGGTGGTGAACCGATGTGAAGAGATTGTTTTTGGGCTTGAACCCTGGGAGGTTGCCTACATACCCAGCCTGGAGGTCAAGGATCAAAGTCCGTGTAGTTCAATTAAATAATGAATTAATGATCAAGTTGTTCTTGGGGACAACGATCTAAATAAATAAATAAAAAAAAGTTGTTGGGACTTATACATGGTTAGCGGCCCAAAGAGAGTGTTACGGTTGAGGTTTTCTCTAAGCTCACGTGAGTCATACTCGGTGTGAGAAACAAGAGGTAACAACAACCTTAACGATGCATAGTGTAATTTCATGTAGGACATATAAAGGGACTACGCAATTTAAAGTCTTGCAGTTAGGACTATTGGTGTTGCGCAGTTTAGCGTCATGTAGCAGGGACAAAATACAGTTTAATGTCATGTAGGACGTATCATGAATTTTCTGTACAGTTTAGCATCATGTAGTTAGGACGATGGGGATAATAGATTTTAACGTCATGTTGGACGAAAGGGGTACTGTGTAGTTTAATGTCATGCAATAAGGACAAAATAACACACCATTTACGTCATGTTGGACGCATTTGGGATTTTTTCCCACAGTTTAACGTCATGTTGGACGAAAGTGTGAATAGTTTAAGGTCATATGCATGGACCGTGGATGGTGCAGTATAATGTCATGCTGGACGGTGGTGTAGTTTAAGGTCATACAGCACCTTTGATGATTATATAGTTTAACATCTTTCCGGATGTAAGGGACTTTTATACAGTTTAGCGTCATGTAGTTAGGATGTCACAGTTTAACGTCTGGCTGGACGTAAGGGACTTGAAAATTGTTTAGGGTCATATGCATGGACCGTTGATGATGCATTTTAAGGTTATACAGGATCTAGTTGCAGTCTAAGGTCATACTGGACCATTTAGGGAACTTTTTCACAGTTTAACGTCGTGTGGGACGAAGTTGCAGTTTAAGGTCATACAGGACCATTGCTGTATAGTTTAACATCATATAGCAAGGACGAACTGGTGCTGCACAGTTTAGTGTCATGTTTCGGGGACATATTGTGAATAGTTTAAGGTAATACTGGACCAAGGAGGAGTTTAAGGTCATACTGGACCATTACTGTATAGTATAACGTCATATAGCAAGGACGAACTGGTGCTGCACTATTTAGTGTCATGTTGCGGGGACATCTTGTGAATAGTTTATGGTCATACTGGACCAAGGAGGAGTTTAAGGTCATACAGGACCATTGCTGTATAGTTTAACGTCATATAGCAAGGACGAACTGGTGCTGCACAGTTTAGTGTCATGTTGCGGGGACATCTTGTGAATAGTTTAAGGTCATACTGGACCAAGGAGGAGTTTAAGGTCATACTGGACCATTGCTGTATAGTTTAACGTCATATAGTAAGGACGAAATGGTGCTGCACAGTTTAGTGTCGTGTTGCGGGGATATCTTGTGAATAGTTTAAGGTCATACTGGACCAAGGAGGAGTTTAAGGTCACACTGGACCATTGCTGTATAGTTTAACGTCATATAGCAAGGATGAACTGGTGCTGCACAGTTTAGTATCATGTTGCGGGGACATCTTGTGAATAGTTTAAGGTCATACTGGACCAAGGAGGAGTTTAAGGTCATACTAGACCATTGCTTTATAGTTTAACGTCATATAGTAAGGACGAACTGGTGCTGCACAGTTTAGTGTCATGTTGCGGGGACATCTTGTGAATACTTTGTATTTTATACAAAATATTTCTTCAAAAATATGGCATTACTTGGAGTAGTAATGAGTTCTCCATCCATCGAGATTAATGAATAAGCTCCATTGGAGTAGACCCTATGTATTGAATAAGGTCCTTCCCATTTTGGCTCAAGCTTGGGAGGTTTCTTTCCTGGTATCATTGGAGTTCTGAGAACTAATACCAATTCTCCCTGAATGAATGAACGAAGATGAACTTTCTTGTTTAAAGCTCGTGCTATTCGATTCTGATAGATTTCCAAGTGGTGCAAAGTGCATAATCTTTTCTCATCTAACTCTTCCAATTCATTCAATCGCTTCTGGGATTTCTCATCTGTAGATAACTGATCACAAATGGCTACTCTGAGTGAGGGCAATTGAACTTCAATTTGCAAGACTGCTTCTGTTTCATATACCAACAAATATGGAGTTGAACACGTTGCATTGCGGGTGGTAGTCCGATATGCCCATAAATCATGAAAGAGTTTATCAGGCCATGACCTCTTATCTTAATCCACCATCTTTTGCAGTATATTTGAAAGAGTCTTGTTAAAGGCTTCTATTTGGCTATTGGCTTCCGCATGATACCAAGATGAATGGTTGGATTTAATGTTGTATTATTGATACAATTTCTTCACCTCAGAAGAACAGAAGTTGGTGTCGTTGTCCGTCAATATGGTATGAGGGACACCAAATCTAGTAATGATGTTAGACTTGATGAAGCTAACAATGCATTTAGAACTGAATTCTTTGAGAGGTACTACCTCTGCCCATTTGGAAAAGAAATCAGTAGCAGTAAGAATGTACTTAAACTTCTTGGCCGTAGCTGAAGGGTAAGGTCCCACCACATCCATTCCCCATGTGGAAAATGGCCATGAGTATTTAGCTGTATGAAGCAACTCTGGAGGTTGATGAATGAAGCTGGAATGTACTTGACATGAATGAAACTTCTTTGTGAAATCAACACAATTTTGTATCATTGAAGGCCAAAAGTATCCAAGCCTTCGAATTTGATCAGACAATCTATGTCTAGACTGGTGGGCACCACAAACTCCTACGTGCACTTCTTTCATGACAGTCGTTGTCTCTTCACCATCAATGCATCTGAAGAGAACTCCATCAAAACCACGTTTGTATAGAATTTTATCTAGGTGGTTTGGTCCATCATAAAGAGTAAAATTGACCACACGTCGCCAGATTTGTTCTTTCTCGGCTCTATCAGGTGGAAGTGTTCCATTTTGAAGGTATTCCCTGATTGGTGACATCCATCCTGTAGTATGACAATACGGTTTAGGAATGGGACTAATTTCATTAATTTCCTCTGTTCTGGCTTGAACATAAGGTGAAATTGCACGACGGTGGGCAATACTGATGGTTGTCTCGTCCCAAGTTGGATCTCCTAGAGCTGTGGCTATATTAGCCAGTGCATCAGCTTCAGAATTTTGTGATCTTGGGACATAAGAAAAGGTCGGTTCTGAAGGGAATTTCACCATTAACTTTCTGACGTAATCATATAAAGGGATTAATTCTTCTTTTCTGAGGGCATAATCCCCATTGACTTGCTTGATTACCAGGTCTGAATCACCTTTCACCTTTAAGTGATTCACTTGTGCTTAGAGCGCTAACTCCAAGCTTGTAATAAGAGCTTGGTATTTGGCTTCATTATTGGTACCACCTTCCCATAATAAAAAGGAATAAGGTAACACTGCCTTATCTGGAGAAATGAGCACAATTCCTAAACCAACTTTGTTCAATTTAGGATTTTCCATTTTCATCCTTGTTGGACATCTGTAAGCACCATCAAAATACATTTCCCATGTTTGAGGATTCTCTTGAATAGAGAAAACTTCTTCATCAGGGAGTTAAATATCTGAAGACAAGTCTTCCACTAAAGGATGTTCAGCCAGGAAATTATCCAGAGCTTGGCCCTTTATTTCCTTTTGAGATACATACTGAATGTCGAACAGCTGCAAAATAACTGCCCACCTTGCTAGGCGTCCTGTAAGCATTGGACGACTAAGGATGAATTTGAGCGGATTATTGTGAGATACCAATTGGACCTCGTGATGTTGCAGGTAGTGTCTCAGTTTCTAAACTGGAAGGATTAATGCCAGGCAGCACTTCTGAATACTTGAATACCGGGTTTCTGCTTCAAGTATAGTTCTACTGAGATAGTAGAGGCTATTTTC
The DNA here is from genome assembly GCA_963277665.1 of Viscum album. Classification (NCBI taxonomy): domain Eukaryota; kingdom Viridiplantae; phylum Streptophyta; class Magnoliopsida; order Santalales; family Viscaceae; genus Viscum; species Viscum album. The sequence continues at coordinate 223,936,267 of OY728131.1, read as the reverse complement.
ATTCCCAGAATCATTCTTTTTAGCGAGAAAGGCACCCAATGATCGCTCTAGAGCTGTCACATAGAGGATAAGTGGTCTACCTTCAACAGGTGGCATGAGTATTGGTGGACTCAATAAGTATTTCTTGAGAATATCAAACACTTCTTGACATTCTTCAGTCCACTGGTAAGTGACTCCTTTCTTCAATAATTTGGTAAAGGGTAAACTTTGTCCTGCCAAATTGTCGATGAAACGCCTAATATAGGCTAAGTATCCTTGAGTCCTCTGAATTCTTTCAAATTCTGAGGAGGTGACATACAATGGATTGACTTGGTCTTCTCAGGATCGACTTCAATACCACGATGGCGTACAAAAAATCCGAGAAATTTTCCTGAGGTTACCCCAAAAGCACATTTTAAGGGGTTCATCTTAAAATTATATTGTCGAAGATTGTGGAATATGACTTCCAAATCAGACAAGTGATTAGAACGTTGTTTGGATTTAACCACCAAATCGTCTACATAAAATTCAACAAACTTCCCTAAGAAAGGTTTGAAGATACGATGCATGGCGCATTGATATGTTGCACCTGCATTCTTTAAACCAAAGGGCATCACCCGGTAACAAAACACACCTTGAGGAGCTCTGAAGGCTGTAGATTCCTCATCTTCTGGGGCCATTCGGATCTGATTATATCCGGAATATCCATCCATGAAAGAAAGTACTTCATAGCCAGCCGTCGCATCAATTAAGAGTTCTGTAATCGGAACTGGGAAATCAACTTTAGGACAATACCGATTAAGATCTCTGAAATCGATGCAAACCCTAATTTGTCCGTCATTTTTCATTACAGGAACAATATTAGCCAACCACTTGGGATACTGAACTTCTCTGACGAAGTTAGCTTTGATCAGCTTATCCACTTCAGCTTCAATTTTGGAAGCATAAGTTGGGTGTGTTCTTCTCGCGGCTTGGTTAAATCCTCGATATTCTTTTGGTAAACCCAAATGATGAGTAGCAACATCAGGATCAAGACCAGGCATTTCGGTATAGTTCCAAGAAATAATTTCTTTATGTTTATTTAGAAAAGAAATATACATCTCTTGCTCTTCAAGGGTCATGGCCACACTAATTAAAGTGGGTCGTGGATCTTTCTCTGTACCCAGATTTATTTCTCTGAGTTCATCCACAGTGGTAGAGATACCTTCTTCAAATGCTGGAGGATCATCTCTAAGATCTTCCTCTTCCTCTTTATCATGTGCTATTTCTTCCATTTCTACTTGCAAAGTAGATAACAAAAGGAAATTCTCATGATCATAAGAGATGTCAAAATATTCACATTTTGAAGAAGAAGCATCCATTTCCGACCCTATTGATAATAAAGGGTCTTCTTTGGGAAATAAAGTGGAGATGATGGATTGAGAATCGACATCATTATTCACCTCTGATGTTGCTATAACTTCTTCTGGACTGATTGGAAAAGTATAGACTTGTTGGACTTCAGCAGATGAAATGAAAACGTCACCACTTATGCTTTTATCACTATTTTGTTGGTTACCAATTTCTCCCATGTTGACTGACTCGATTGCCGTAATTGACATTATGGATCTTTCTATAAGAGTATTTTTATTTGGGCCTATTTTTTCAATTTGAATGATAGGTAACACATAATCTGTACTCACATGTGTAAATGGATTTATTGGAATCTTCTCAAACACATATGGAGCATTAACTTTGTTAATTTCCTTTATTGTAGATTTTTCTCTTCCCTTCATGTGATAAAATTCCGCCTCAATGTATTGAGACTCACATGTCTTGAACATGGTCTTATCACCATAAAATGTTCTAACATGACCATTGAAATAGTATTTGAGACATTGATGGTATGATGAAGGAATAGCTGCATGTTGTTGTAGCCAGGGTCTTCCAAGAAAGACGTTGAAAGCTGAATCTTGATCAACAATCATGAAATCCGAAATGGATACAAGATCTCCAAACTGAGTTCTAAGTGTAACTTCACCCAGTGGTTCTTGTTCATTTTTATCATATCCTTTTAAGATCATGGTAAAAGGAGATAAATCAGATTCTATGAGGCCCAATCGATGAAGTGTATGAATGGGCATGAGGTTGACTCCTGAACCATTGTCAATGAAAGATCTTCGGATATCTACACCATTGACTTTGACAGATAAGTACATAGGTTTTATGTGCCCATGCACAACATCATCTTCATCTCTATCAGTAAAAGATATCAATGCATGGAATTCTGCGGGATTATTCTCTATGTGATAGACTTCAGCTGCAAAAATTTCAGCTTCAAACTCATGAGGACTTGACAAAGCTTCGATGAATGCTTCCCGAAGATCTTTTGACATATTCAAAGCATCCAAAATTGATAACATGGCTAGTACTTGGGCCAAGTGTTTCAATATGTCATACTTTTGATCTAGAGGTCTGCGTTTCCCAACAGGAATATGCGGTTTAGCAGGTACCTTGGAATTAGATGCTTTGGAAGCTGATGCATCTTGTATTGAAGTTGGCGAAATCCTTGGTTTTGGAAGATTAGACTGATTAGATCCATTTACTTGCTAAGATAAAGAATATGGAACCTTTAATCGGTCTTCCGAAATAACTGTGCCAAAACTGAGTTGGCCATTGGAAAAAGAAATTGCTTGTTCTTTTTTAGCTTGCTGAAGGGCTCTACCACGAGTTTCTGCTGCATACAAAGTGCTAGTAGGGGTAGAATTGGAGTAGTGGCTTCGGAAAGATCCACATATTCCCTTGTATCCCGAACCTCTAGAACTTACTCGGATTCCCTTATTTGATACAGGGAATTCAGGCTCATCAAGACTGGAATATGGATCAGTTAATTGAATCATATTAACAGAACCGAATATTAACTCTTCGTCTGATAAAGACTCTGCCTGTTTAGCCTGTTTAGGCTGTGCCGTTTGGTGGGGCATAGCCCGTGGTTTTGAATTAGATGGCATAAAGTCTGCCAGAGTCAAAGACAATTTAGGCTTTGACACGTACTCATCTTCTTTTGTTTCTTTTTTCTTCTTTGAATTAAGACGTTTCTTTGAGGATTTTTCCTCTGATGAATAGGGGTTTACCGCAATATTCATGGTAGAAGACACAATTGGTTTCCTTAATTGTGTTCGCAAAATGGCATGAGTCTGGTTGATTGTCTTTCTGACCATCCAATCATCATACTTCTATGCATTTCTTCTTTTGACTTCTTGCCATTCACCTCCCTCCTATGGAACTGTAGTATTAACACATTCTATCTGAGTCGAAGAACCTTTCAACATGACTTGTCCCAAGTCAACCATCTTTTACAGGATGTCTTTAAAGTCAAAATACTCCTAGATGGGATGCCCCAACATTTGATGAAAGGGACAATAATTGGGACGGTCTTCATCTCCTTCCTTGTTTGGCCTCTTGGGCACTGGTAATTGAACCAAATTATTTTCCAGAGCTGAAATGAAGTAACCAGGAACTTGCTCACTTCGGAAAGAGTATGTTTTACTCTTCAAATCCTCAAATTGTTTTCGTCGTTGATCTCTTTGATCATTTGGACGAAACGGCCTTTGTTGTTGGTGTTCAGGAGGTGAATCCCTTCGAGAAGATGAAGGATTTGAAGTAGAAATAGGTATAGGTTCTTGTTTAAGCATAACTGTAGCAGTTTCTGCTTTACCCATTCTCCTTCCTGGAGCTGATGGAATTACACGAGATTTAACCTTAGCCTGTATAAGGGAATCTTCAATCTGCTGAGCGATTGAAGTACGGTCTTGAAACCCTCCTGTGTATTTCACAGGGATCAATGGCATGCGTAATTCATCACGCAAATTTTCCACACAGATTGTCAACAGCTCTTCCTGAGGGAGTGCTAAACTCAGGGAATACGTTAATCCCTTCCAAAGAGAAATGAAATTAGAGACTCTTTTATTCTCCCTTTCCTTGCAGTTTGTAAGATCGAAAACTGTCGTTTTTGGAAAAGTTGAGCTGAACTGAAGAAGGAATTTTTGACGAAGATCCTCCCATCCGATGATTGACCGGGATTGCAAGCTTGTATACCAGACAAAAGCTGGTCCTTGCAAGGTTCGCATGAAGCATATGAGTTTCACTGCTTCTTGCTGCTCTAGAGTTCCCATCATAGGATCACAACAAGACACGTAATGCGTCAAATTTTGTTCAGGGTCTCCTGATCCATTGAAAGTAGGGAAAACATGGTTTCCAAAACTAGATGGAAGAGAAATTGAATATACCCACTCAGGGTAAACATTCTTTTCTGGTTGAACTTGTTCCCGTTACCCTTCCATAGTTTCTAACCGAGCTGTTAATGACTCAATAGTAGTTATTAACTTTTGAGAAACATCAGGTTGTACTTGGTTTTGGGTAGGTGCAATGAATGGAGCTTGGACAGACGTGGTGGTTGGTGCTTCAACTGATGGTAGTGCTGCCAACCGTTGTTGCACTTGACCCATAGGATTAGATTTTTGAGGGTGTACTGATAAAGGAGGATATTCCTGATCCATCTCAGTAACTGCAACAAATTCCTTTGGCTGTCGGACTCCAGCATTTTTAAGAAGAAGACTAATCTGAAGTAGTTCTGCATTCAACCTTCTTAATTCATTCATTTCTTCCTCCTGTTGTAAAAACCCTTGCTCTAATGAGAGCGATTGACCTTTTCCATAGGAAGGATATGTAACCTGATTCTTTCCCTTCCCTTTGTTGGATACCTTTTGTAGGGAGGGAAGTGGATTACCTAGGTTATGAGTAATCGTTTGACTTCGTGTACGGACACCTTCTTCATTTGTATCAGCGCGTACATTTTCTTGAGCAAGATGCTCTTCATCTGAGTCCCCTGAGTGAGTCTACTCTGGTGGATTAGCAACAATGGCATTGATGACATTGATTGATGTACAATGCATCACATCCCTTCTATCAACATTTCTGTGATATTGTCTTCTTTCATGTCTTTGATGATACATTGCCTTTTGTTGATTTAATCTTTTAGGAACTTTATGAAGAGCTATAACTTGGAGGGAATATCTTGATAATTTGTCTCTTCGTTCCTCTTGGGGTTTCTTCCCCAATCGAGAAAAGGCCGATATTCTCTGAGAAGGGGATTGATGATTTGAAAGAGTCCCCAGTCTCAAGAACTGGGGATGTTCCTGCTGCTTCTGCTCAACTCCTCTAATCCCATTTGTTGACTCTGAGGGTTGGGATAAAGGAGTCCCCAGTCTGACAATCTGGGGTGGCTCTTGACATTCTATGTCTGAGACCTTGTTAAAAGATCACTTGATATTGCGAATCTTAGTTCGGAAATTAGCTGGATGCATTAGCTTGTATCCACTTTTATCACCTGGTTCAACAGACCGTTGGATGATTTCAGAAACTTCTGTCATTTGATGATGTGTTTGCTCTATACGAGAGGCTTGTGCAATATTCTCGCCTGCTTGATGTAGGAGAAATTCAACAACTTGTTCTCTATATTCTTGATTTTGAGAGGAACTAGTTGAAGCCTGTTCTTGAGCAAGCTTTTGATTATGAACAAAGCCCATTGACTGTGGCCGGCCATGGGCAATAACATTGCATGAGACCATTTTTGGCGGGCTTTGCTGTCTGGAAAGCACTGTGAAATGTAGTTCTCTGTGAACACCCCATCCTCTAATATGAACACAAGATGGATCATTGGAAATTAATTGGCGCAATTTTCTTAGTGCGCCAAGGCATGAACGTTGAAGGGTTCTCTGCTGCTTTTCAGCCTTCGGATACCGAGAGACTGATAGAGATGCCAAATCAATCTGACGTTGTAGCCCTTCTATTATATTAAGATGATTTTCATATTCATCATAAGATAATACCTTCTTCTTCAATTGACAAAGAGTTTTCCATATGTTGAGACGAATATCATGGACTCCATCTTCCATCAACATATTTGGAATGTCATACTGGGAGTCATCCAAAGGCCAAAACATGACTGATACCTCACTTTTTTCCAGTTTTTTCCTCATGTTCAGCATTTCCTCTTTATCATTAAATGAAGATTCTTCTACCTGTTTTGACCAGAGTTGGTGTTTCCTTGTCGCTTCATCAGATTCAACAAGATTGGAAGAGAGATCATTGATCGAACTAGAAGATGCATGACTTAGGGGTGGTTCGGAGAATGACCTACACCCTAGGATATCTTCTGATTGAGAAAGTATTTCACTTGTTATCGATAAAGCATCAGACATGACTGGTTTCGCATTTGCAAGTGCCTCAAGATAAGAGGGCTTTCTCGGCACTACATTGTCCACTGGAGTATTTTCCAGGAAATTTGAATCACTACTGCAGAGAGGACTTTCACAGCGAAGTTCATCATCATGGGGAGGACCACCATAATGGGTTACATCAAAAGATGAGATCTCTTGCTCCTTGGTCTTCTGACCACATAGAGGGTTCATGTGGCTCTCATCTGAAGATGAAACTTCAAGATTGACCGAATTGTCACGAAGCAAGCCTTCATGAGAAAGTGTCAGTTGAAGACTTTTGGAATTAATGTTCCCGTTATTGGGAACTAAGGGAGTAGAATCTTGAGTTCCAACAGATAAATGTCTGAGGGCTTCAAGAACTCCAGCATCGAGCAAAGCCTTGTTGCAGATTGGCCTTTGATCTCTTGATTGTGCTGGGCAAATCTTTTTCTTAGATGCCTTCTTACTCGCTTTGGAAACCACTTGTTGACGAAAGTGGTTACTCTGAGTAGGTGTATGTGCCTGATCCGGAAAGATGGTCAGGTTAGGCTGACGATCTTTACTCAAATCAGGTGTATGTGCCTGACTTGGTTGTCCGTATGATATGGGGGAGTATGCCCCATAACCCTCTTGGACTGGAATAGATGTGTGTGTCTGTTCCGGAGTGAATCGTTGATGTGTCACTCCACTGCTAGGGATAGATTTATGTGTCTGTCCCTGAGATGATGCTGAAGCTGTTATGATATCCTGGAAATCATCCAGAATATGAGCGGGAATTTGCTTCTGCTCTTTCACCATTGACAAAATATGTTTGGTGACTTCAGCCGCCGGAACGGGGATATACGTCCATTCCGGGCTTGGTGTAGGTGTATGTGCCTGCTCCTATCCTCCTTTTCCTTTCAGTGAATCCTGACAGTACTCAAGTGTAGAGGCAAAGAGTTGTGTCTGCCTCCTATTTGTCGTTGGAGCTTTTCGACTGACTTCTCCGTGCGCTACCAAGCGAGACTGTTGGTAAGCTTGATTAGTATTAGTAGGTGTATGTGCCTGCTGATTACACTTCGCCAAACGTGGTTGACGAGATCCATAATTTGTAGTCAGGCGAGCCTGCTAACTAACTGCTGATGTATTAGCAGGTTTATGTTCTAGCCTATAGTACTCCGCCGGAATTGCCTGGCGGGATTGGCGTGATGCTGCCAGACGAGTCTGCTGGACAGTGGAATTAAAACGGACAGGTGTGTGTTCCTGCTCGTTGTTCGCCACCAAGTTAGGTTGGTGGACTTCTCTGGAGATAGAAGGGATGAAAACCTGCCCATTGTTAACTGGATTCCTTCTCTGGAGGTTCGTTTTCCCTGCTCGAGTTCGAGGAACCCGAGCTGAATGCATGGAGTCGGTACCCTCATCATGTTGAGGGCGCACTTCCGCACGAGTCTGGCGTCGATTGTTAATGGGAGCCCTCAGGAAGGACTCCTGTCTTTTTGAATTAAGGCCCTGAGGGACCTACTCATTCACTTCCTCAGAGTAAGGGAGTGAATGGAAATTGCGTTCTGGGGATAACGACCTGAAACGGTTGGAGACGGTAGTCAGCACCGCCTGCCTCTTGATCAATGGTCGTCGTTGTCCGGACGACCTGTGTGAGTTGTTCACTTGGAGGGCCTGTCGGGAAACCTCCAGAGCTGGGATGGTACCATGTTGACGGTAATCCATAACCAGTGCATTTGATACCCAGCGTTGAAGACGCTGAGTAGGTGGTGTCATCCTCAGAGCGGATGACGATCTAGTAGGAATAGCAGCAGTGGTATTTGCAGTAGCAGTATTCACAGATGTGAATTTGAGAGCAGCCATTATGGAAATATAGAATATCATGGAAAAGAGTGCCTTAGATATAACAGACGTAATCTAGATAAATTCAGCCACTTCATCCTTTGGATGAGCACATATGTCAATGATTATTTTTGTTATCCCTCTTACTGACATTTAAATAGGGGCATTAACAAATAGGTAAAACACCACTTTAACTTGGTTAAGGTTTCACGTCGGGTTCACCATTTTTGTTTCCCTCGGAATTCGGGGATGACCTCCTGGATTGGAGATTCAAACATTCCGATCGGTTTCTAGCGGGTTTGTTCGTAGAACCGGAAACATCCCATGATTCCACATCCGTTTGGACCTACTTTCCAAAGGTAGGCACTCATTATCTTGTGGACTGATGAGACTTAGGAATTTGCATTGGTCGAGAGGATGGGTGGTCGGACTCATCACACCTTTTTGAGGGGAATTATTGTCTACTCCGGGACTCTCTTTATAGATTTAAGTTATGTTCATGAATCCTTATTACACTACCAAGTATAAAATGAGCTTTCCTTTAGTTTTAACAATCAATGATTAAATATGTAAGGAATTTAGAGAATCTTTTATATGTATTCGAGGTTCTTCACTAATAGAGAATCATCTGTATCTATTTAGAGATTCTTGGTCAACGGTATCCTTCAAAACATTTATATAAATGTCTCTTGGTCATTATGATGAATATGCTGGTTTTAAATCCACTCAGTGGGGCACATGAAGTTTATTGTCATTCAGAAGGAAATGGATTATTTCATAGTTCGGATCAAACCCATAAATGGGCTACCTACGTATCCTTTATTTTGGAAAAGGAATCAGAACCCACGTAGTTCGAGTAAGGGAGTATGACATTTATGATTGATGGCTCAAAGAAGGATGTCATAAGTACTTTTACACTCTAAGCTCACATGAGTCATGCTCAGTGTGAGAAACAAGAGGTATTGGTAAAAATAAGACAATTGTGCCATGAAAGATGCAATCATAAGAAATGGTTTGGGGCTTATGTATGTATGACTTCCCAGATAGATGAAGGTTTAGGATTTACTTTTAGGGAGAAAATCTAGGAACATGGTCTATAAAGGTATATGTGCTTCATGGAGATTTAAATACTCTAATTTGGGACTTATTCCTGAAAAGGAAACCCAAATTAGGAGAGGATTGATAACTGGGTTTTACTCCTGAGAAGGAATCCCAGATCAAACAAAAATTAGGACTGGTTAAATAGAAATTAAGGGACTTGGGGCTTACTTCTAAAGAGGATGCCCATAATTATGACTGGGACTTATTCCTAAAAAGGAGGCCCATGTTAGGGGACTTGGGGCTTACTCCTAAAAATGAAGCCCAAGATTATGACTGGGACTTATTCCTGAAAAGGAGACCCAGGTTATGAGATTATGGTTTGGGGCTTACTCCTGAAAAGGATGCCCATATTTGGGAATTTTAAGAATTTGGGGCTTACTCCTGAGGAGGATGCCCAATTTTAGAGGACTTCGGACTGGGGATTATTCCTGAAAAGGAGACCCAGGTTAAGGATTCTCTCATTTTAAAGGATGAGGTTGAATGAATGAACTCTAAATCTTTAGTGACATAAATATATGTAAATCACTAGGTTTTGAGAGATATTCCACCGAATTACTTTCAGATAAGGAAGTCAAATCAAGAAATAATGCCATAAATGGATTTGGAGAGTGTCTTAAAGACTGAATCTTGAAAAGAAAAGGTTTAATGGCTTAAAAGGGATGAAATGGGCAAGAAAGGCACCCAAAAAGAAAGGGGTGCGCAAGTCTTGGAAGGTGTGCAGGTACTGCGGCGGCACGCAAGTATTGGTCGCGCAGGTATACCTGCGTGACATGTGGGGTACTTGCGCGATGGTCAACCAGCATTGAAATACTTGAGAGACTCTTTATTAATGCCTTTAGAATCTTCTTGAGGTTCTTCCAGAAAAGTGACGCACAAGTTTTATCGAAGGAATAAGGGCAGCGCGCAAGTGCGACCACTTCCCTTAAGGGCTGACCACTCAGGCGCGCAAGTGTTGACGAGTTTCAACACTTAGGCCTTCCTCCTTATCTTTAGATCTTCCGTTATAGGTAAGAAATTACCTTAGAAGTGTTCCGGAAGCTTTGAGAAGAGACTTGGGCGTCGGGAGCTTCAATCTGAGTTTCTGGAAAAAAGATCCTCCTGAATGGGGGGCCCAGCGGGTCTATTTATAGGCAGGAGAATACCCCGGGCGGTTACCGGGTGGTTATCAATTAGGTCGCGCAAGTGTACTTGCGCAACCATGAGGTAACTTGCGCGACCTATGGGCAATGTTCTCCTTGTTCATCCCTTTGTCGATTTTTGATGTTTCTTCAAAAGATGAATCACTTTGGACTAAGGTATTTCCCTTTTTTCAGTCGTGAGATTCTGTGACGGAAGGAGCGTCAACAGTAGCCTACTTAGTTTATCTCACACACTGTTCTGGCCACCAGATGGTACCTGGATAGAATTTTTGGATGGAGATGTGGACAATGGAAAGAACCCGATAATGGATTCATAATCTATTTTTTTTATAATATGGTAATATGGGATCATAGGAATATGTATATACTCATGATTCTAGTGGATATGTACTTTGGAATTTTGTGTTTTTATGGACTTTTGTATAGGAAGGTTCTCATTATCCCATGTATCCTATATTTATTACATAATAAAGATATTAAATAATTTTATCATTGAATCACTCTCTAGATTGATCATTATTATTGTTTCATGGGTTTTTATCTTCCATAGTATACTATTGTACATTTTTTATGTTGTGTTGTTAATTAAATTATGATTCTTACATATTTTTTTGTTTTTCTTATTACCATTGTATTATTATGATAAAAGAGGGCATGGTCTCCTCACAATACCACAATAGACCCTTGCTGCTATTCCGCAACCTCTAGAGTAATGGTAGGTGCACCGGAGGTCATGAGACCCACCGGCTCGAGGCACCATTTAGTTGCTCCCGGTTTGGGACATTATGGTGCATAGATGGTTTTAAATGCACAAAGGAATATATCCGAAATAGTGAGGCATTATATGGGCTAGGGTTTGAGTGGATGTAATAATAGTTCATTTCATCATAATGAAATGCAATATTTAATTCCCAAATTCCTAAGACAAACTTGAGAACATAAAAAAATAATGGTTGAGGGTTATATGAAATATTAATTAATTACACACTATTAAATTCATACATGAATTATGTTTTCTATTCAAGAAGTTTGAAAATTTAGTTGTAAAATATTATTCTTGAATAAAATTATACATATGAATTTTTTCACCACTTGAACACATAATAGTGGGGTTGGGGAATCATAAAAGAATTAAGAATTTATCAATAAATATTTCACTGAGGATAATGATCACATAAATATAATCAAGATTATTTTTTCAGTACCAATAGACATGATCCATAAATACCTATGGTACTCGAAGGAGATTGATAATGTGATATCCATAAAGATTTTAAATGAATATCAATATATCATGTTTTAGTGTATTAATACTTGTATAAAGGTATGTATATTTTGGTTGGATATAAAAGAAGAATAAGTCTCCCAATTGAATCTATGAGTATAGATTTCATTTAGTTATTGGTGGAAATCAAACAAGTATCTCGATTTGAGGCAAAAGTAGGAGAGAACACTAGCGAAATTCTATAGTATGCCAACATGGATTTCTAAAATACTATGTGTTGTTATATAATGTCATCCAATGTTGATTATGTATTTAATAGATAATTTGATTCAGTATCATCCATTATAACTGATAAAAATATTATAGTAGAGAATCCCTTTTGGGGGTATATTTAACATTAAAACGGGTTGTCTGATAACCCAATCCTTGTAACTAATGTGTTTTGTTATAAATCATATCATTTTTAATATGTGGTGATAAAATGAGATATATATGACTGGATTTTTTACAATTAAATGTTTAGAATGTGGAATTAAAAAATAAAACAATTCATTAAATTAAACCATGGATTCACCCCCACAATGGTCAATATGTCATGTGGATCTATAAATGGAATAATATGGCATGTTTTCTCTAAAGATCTATGAATATATTTATGATATTTAGATTTTAGGAAATTAAAAACAAACATCCGATGGAGAAAATATAAACTACTCCTGAGGATACAAATATTGTGATTATATTCATGACATGGAAGAGTAGAAAGAAAATAAATTTAAGGATGCTGAAGAAGAAGCTAAATGAAAAGTAATATATACAAATAAATTAAGGTAATCAATTGTGTATAGTTTTTAATAATTCTATTGATTATGATTCTTTTGAATAAGTATTCCCAATAATTTATTATGATGTATAAAAAAGTGAATCTCATTTTTAATTCAAATAACATCTGAATAAAATTTCCAATGAAAAATTAAATTTTATTTTCAGGGGAATGAATGGTCTACCTGACAAAAAAATTTAATTTGAATAAATATTCAATACTATGGATGAATAATTTCTGATTAAGTGTAATGACTCAATAAATTTCATTGGCTTCAGAGTACAACAAGTCATTACATGATCTTAAGAGACATCCCCAATACTTAAAAGGCAAGAAATAAAATATGAAGTGTTTCAAATAAAATTTGGGGAATAATTACACATTAAGAAACAAACCACATAACCAATAAATAATAACCCAACCATTAACAAAATGATGCATAAAAAAAAGAAAGACGACACAACTACTTTATTCATGATAAAACAACATCAATTTTTGCAACAACAGAAGAAATACCAACTATCAAAGTAGGAAATTGATGGAAACTAAAGATTCCAAGAATAATACATTACTCTATGATCCTCCAATCTCCATGATCCAAGATCACCAAATTGCTCGAGTATTATGAAGTGGTGCTAAAAATGTGTGGAATGTTACCTTTTCCCCGATTCTGAATGATATATTCTTCAAAATCCCCATAGTTCCAAATTAGGGGTGAGTATAAAACTCAGTACGATATCCCAAATGAATTATCTACTCAATCCACTAGGATATAATTTTTATCCCAATTTATATAAAATAGTTTATATATATATATCAATTTCTAAACAATTAATAAATAAATATTAAGAAGTTCCAAAACAGGTTGCAACCAAAAGTGCACAAGTTAAATTGAAAAAAATTTCCCTAATTTTTTATTTTCAAGAAAACTAACTAAACAATGCTTTAAAACCATTTATCTATATTACTTTAGAATACCTGACCCATTCCACACATCCACACTTCCAATTACGCATGTTATGCAATGATAGTCCCATTCTCAAACGTGGTTTCACAGCGATCTACCATGCCATCACATTTTGATTATATCCCATGGGCCAGTTCAATTTTAGCACTGAGAACAAGGTCATATTTCAACCAAGCCCTAGAACTGCAGTATGAGCACACACACCAATATTCCTATGGATTATTCCCAATAAATTCCTTTTCAATAAAAATCAGTTTTTTATTGAAAATATTTTTCCATCAAAATCATCCCAATGATAAACCATTTCAATAAAACACCAATTTTTTTTATTGAATTCCACCTTTCAAAAAAACCATTTTGAAATTCTAAAAATAAAAATTTTAAATTCCCCATTTTGAATTCCTGAAGATAAATTAATTTTCACAACAGTTCATTGTGATTTCACAATTTCACAATAATGATAAATTACCACTATAGAGAATTGAAATCATGTGATTAACCATGATTTAACAATAAATTTCATTCAATTTTATCAATTTTATACTATGAAAATATATTCTAGCAAGAGGATATGAAATTGAATCCACCTACATCATCGTTTTTCATGAAAATCGACAACAGATGAAGAATGCACAAGAAACTACGTTGATTCTCGATGAAACGACCTTATATCTCATCTCATAGCAAGATCACTAACAAAACCCAACTAATTATTCATCCACCAACATAGATATTCCCATATCATGTTTACAACTAAAAAATAAATAAGATCAGATATGAATATCTAAAGATATCTAAGAAAGCGTGAAATTAACGACGATAAATGAAGACATACAACAAGAATCGGGGTCAAGATTACAGGAAATCGGCTTAGATACCCCACTATATCATGAAAAATAATAGATCTGAACTTTTGATTATAACAATATTATATCTTCTGATAGTTGGTTTAGATTTATTAAAATGACATGAGAGGGGAAGGAGATCTAAGAAAACGAGACAAACCCAATGAAGATTGGGAACTTTCCACGAGAATGGGTTATTAAATAACAGAGGGAGGCCTCTAAGATAACTCCAAATCTTCTTGGAAAGGTAATACAACATTATATGGAGATAAATATTTATTGATATCCATTTTGACAGAAAATATATTGAATTAGAGAAAAAATGAGAAACTTCTTAAACTATGGGATCTAGTTTTTCACTATGCGCACGGTTAAGCTGCATGGTTAGACATATCATGTGTTAACGATGTGTTAGAAACTAAATTAATGAAACTCATTGTAGAGACCCGAAGCTTGACGTACAAGGAAATTACATTACTTTTACGGAATACTTAATACATAACAAAAACAGACACACAAGGACCGTAATAGTTTAGTGTCTTTGGAAACTTGGAACGTAATCTTCTAATCGTGGTGAATGATCTTCAACATCTCCCATAAAGATATTCTACTTTTTATTTCCAGACCTAAATCCTTTCTTTTGATCCTGGGGGAAAATAAAACATAAAGAGGGTGAGCTCAAATGCTCAGTAAGGGTATGCATGGATAAAATAAAACATACCATATACATTGGAACTTAAAAACATGAACATAATGTTTAAACATTAAAATCTTGAGCAACAACATAAAACATGGAAGTACATAAGGCATAGATAATAATGGAACATAAACCATGATAAAATAGCATGGGAATAAAACATGTAATTTTGGAATCCATTAAGCAGATGTAATTATTTTTATAGTATCCAAGGCATTGCTGCCAAGACCATCTTAGTGGACAAAGTCCCATTCTGAATCGAGTTCACTCCTCATTTCAGTCCTGTAACATTGAACCGGATTAACTTACCGTTCCAGCCATGTCTATCTCATGAGATATAAAATCTTTACCCAATGCATTGGAGGGAGATATAGGTCCCACCCATCTCATAATGATACCATTCTTATGTGTGCCACAAAATCAGAAAACCATACATCATAGCATAACCCATGTAATAAAAATGGGAATCTTAAACATCGTGACATCATAAAACAATTCATATAAGATAAAGTAATTCATAAAAATATAATTCCATCACAACATAATCAAATAAATGTAATGATAGGGATAAAAACAGAACCCTTTATTATCTTAGATGGAAAATAATTTTGATAAAACACTTGAACTCCATTCTTGAGGAAAATATCATTTCTGCTTCAAAAAGACTTTTCCTTTCTTAACATGTCAAACAATTCTAAACTAAAAGAATTTGATTAAAAATAAACTTGAAAACTTGTAAAGGAAGATTCTTGGAAATAATGTTTTAAAAATCCATTCATGCCGAATATGTTAAAAAAACATTTTCGTACTTTTGTTAGAAAAGTCAAAAAGTACCTCGTACGAAAAACGATAAAAGAATCCTTTCATATACTTTACTAAAAACTCACCGAAGGGTAAAATTGGATTTAAACAATTGTAGGTGGATGGAAATAATATTACATATTGAGGAAACATGGATGTGGATGATAAAATACACCCCAGTAAATACTAAAGTATAAACAATCTCGGATAAAAATGAGATTGTGATATTTCCCTTACCTTATGTCCGATATGCTTCGTATGTATCCGAACCTCCTGTATAATGATTTAAATAATGTAATTGACTTATTAAAGAATCATATTCATTGTTATGATATCATATATGGTTCACTTATGACTTTATATTACACGTTCTTTTGTAAGTTCCATATTAAAGAGTGTTTTGGGTAAAATCGTTTCATTTGTCGTCCGTGTTTTGACTTGTAATTATTCATATGATTACATAGATCACGGTTAAATAATTCCAAAATATAAAAGATGATTTATATATAATATATATTCAGAATATATATATATATATATAATAGATAGATAAATGGAAATAAATACACCGTTCATGGAGACGGTAGGCCGTACATACGCATGAACGCTGTTTTCGTTTCCTTATTGAGTTGAATGGAATTAAGTAGATGACATACATATATACATAAATCCAGTAGCTTTATAATGTCATATATTTCATTATTATTGCTTATATACACTTTATAATCATTCTTAAATGGTTAACATGGAGAATGTATCTCATCACGTCGTGGAGACGGTAGTCTGTACGTACGCACGAGCGATGATATCATTTCTATAGTTATTGAATTGAATTGGAGTGGATGATACAATATATCAGAATTAGTATGATGTCAAAATAACTATGTATAGTTATTCTTTACACCATTATACCCATCCATGTAAGGTGTTGGTGGAAAAACAGATTACACCACAGCGTGGAGACGGTATTCCGTACGTACGCACACACGGTGATTTTGTTTTTCGTAGGATGGTTAGAAGCTGAAATGGGGTTGTTTTATATTTATAATAAAAATCCAGTAAGTTAGTGATACTGATGTTATTAATTTATAATGAAACAACTAAAAAAGAAGAAGTTGAAGATGAAAGAATCTTGAAAGAATCGGGTGAAGAAATTACCTCTTCTTCGATACGCCTCTTTGAAACCTCCTCTTAGGGCACTAAGATTGGTCTTTAAAGAAGACCAGAACCTCTAGGATGTTTCTAGGGAAGTGGAGAAGATAATTTGGCAGGGTTTGGCCGATCTTGAAGGCTCAAATTGGTGTGAGGTGAAGAGGGAGGAGGTTCCCTTTTATAAGAGAGGAGAGGGGGACCTTTGGAATTCTTAAAAATATTAATTTATAATAAATCTAACCCCACTTAAAAACCTCCAAAAATGACTCATATTCAAAGATTAGATGAGATAGGGTTGTAATATCATCAACCTATCAAATTTAGACATGTTTGGATCTTATTTTAATCCTTATCATTTTGATTTATCCTTATTTAATCTATTTAAGTTTATTTTTGGTAATAAAATTATAAATTTTAAATTATAACAAATAATTACTTATATGTTCTGAATTTTCCATAATTGTTTACTTTATAACATTATATACCATATAAATTTAAATTTATAATTTTTTAATGTTTTTGTTATTTTTAAACAATTTTATAATATGTTATTTTTATAAAATAACAATAGTGTCAATTTTGACACAATTCATTGAATTTTAATAAAATATATATAGAAGATATGTTCGAACTAAAAGCTTTAATAGATTCATAAAATGTCATATGTATCTATAATATTAGTGGATCACATTAAATAGTTCATATAATATTTATTTTATTATTTTTAAAACCATTTAGTTGGTTTATCTCTTAATAAAATAATTACTACAAACTTTTTAGATAATTATTTAATATACTTATTTGTTGCATAAAAATTTAAAATAAAATCCTATGATGAATATAAATCTATTACCATTCACAATAATATTTTTACTCGAATTTAACATCTTAAAATAACAATATTTAAATTGTTATATTTATTAAATTATGAAGGTGACAACTTTGGCATCATTTAAAATAAAATAATATAAGTGTCATAATCACTTTTATAAGGCCCCAAGCGGTTATATATTAGGTCATTGTATAATTAAGGTGTAGATATACACTACCAATAAGTTTTGGTCAGGTTTTTGGGCATCTTAATGGGTATTATTATTTCAATAAAACCTATATTACTTATTTTCCACTTAATAAATAATTTCTGTATCATTAATGTATCACCATTAATGACAATTATTTAATCCCTAAAAATTCTAAATAAATTATAATGATGTATATAATTTTATTATATTTCTGGAGACTATTCATGTTCGATGTTTTATGATGTTTATCACCAAATTAAAATTATTATACTTATAAGATTTAAGAGAGTGACATGTCGTCACTTTCTTTGGTTTTAATAATAATTCAATTAGTTTCATGGTCCAAAGTCCATAAAATGAATCTAATATGACCCTTAGATGATATAGGTTTACTTTTAACCATTTAATGGAATTTTGGCATGTGTTAGGGTAATTTTATAATATTATATTTACCTTTAATTACCCGATTTACCTTTAACTAAGGTAAATAAAATTTACCGTAGTTACTATTCATAATTACCAAAAATAAAAAGTAGCCTATTAACATAATTTGGACACACTAATTCCAAATATGGAATCCATTTTTTTGAATTCAATACACATAATTTGCAGAAATTAAATTAAAATTAATCCCATTGTCGAATGAAAACGAGTTTTTGTTTAAAACATTGCAAAAGATTGAATTGATTTAACCTACGAATTCACTGTAAAATAAATGCTAATGACATACATTATATTAAATGGTAAAAATATATTCTATTTACAGTTTATAACCATTGAATATTATAATTTAACCATATAAAATATTGCGATGAAAAAAGTTGTTTTTAATTAAAATATAGCGTGTTTTTACTATTCATCAAAATATGAAAGTTACCAGAATAATATGAAAAATTTATTCAAAGTAAATTTTTATATCCTGATTAAAAAGGAGAATTTTATTTTGTCAAATTTAACTTATAAACATGCCAAAAACTAGATTTAAAGTGGGTGTGCCATCAAAATATGGCAAAACTACATTTTTTGAAAAATACTTATTTTACATGAATTTTTTTTTATACCATGTTCTAGAAAATGTGTAATATGAATAATAATGTTATAAAATTAAAATTTTAGTTAATACTTTTCATAACGGCTAGTTTATAATAATATTATAATAATATATCGTTGTTTAGTAAAACCCGGTACTGCGTACAACACACGCTGTCGAGGAAGGTCGCGATTGCGTGTAATGCAAGCCAAGTCAGGGTTGCGTGTTGTGAAAGAATCCTTAATTGTTTCGTATAATAGAATCCAAACATATTTCATTTATACATTGAATATATATATATATACTCAATGTTGCGAAGAATAACTATTATCAAAATTGTGTGTAACACGATCCAAGAATAGTGTTGCGTATCCTTCAAGCTAATACGGTGTTGCGTATTGCGCAAGGTAATCTTGATGTAGCATACAACACAAAACATTAATGAAATTAAAAGAATATTTTTCATAAAATCTCAGGGTGTTACACTCATATACTATATCCTTGAATGGAATACCTAATTATTATCAAACATAGCTAGAGATACGGCCTTAAAATTGCAATTGTGCTCGTTTTCTCCTCGGTTATCCACACGGTTTAGACAAACCATGGGTAGCCCGTGCACATCTACTTTAGCTCCCAAAAACATATTTAGAGTTCACACACCTCTCCAGTCCTTCACCCATACACTATATAACAACGAAAAGAAATAATTATTGGTTACATAATATAAACTGAGGGTACACCATTCTCCACACCATTGGACTTTTCGTCATTGAAATGTAGAAACCCATCGCTTCCATGAAAGAGTTCTATCCATTGATCATTCATTTCCTTCTTGCGCTCCCATGTATTTCCCTAAATCATAAAATGTTTTAATAATAACTGCACTAGACCAATTGTTTTTCCATGAAATACTTTCTCTATCCTATCCACAATTGGCACCAGGAAGGGTACCAACAATGCTTTCGGATCTTGGTCGACATGATCCCATATGATCACATGGTCACAATCAGGCTGATACATTTTCAACTAAGATACATGGAATGAATTATACACTTAACAGAACAAAGTTAGTAATTAAAAAGGATATTCCACTTCTCCAACCCGTTCTAGTATCTACAATCAAAAAATATATCTTGGAGATAACATGCATTGCTTCCCAAAACGATGATGTCCAAGGCTTGGAGAGATACTCTAGAACCCATGATCACTCATAGAAAAAGATAACAGTCATAAATGATGATTCATATAAGATTTCATATGACACTAAGAAATCACCATTCTATTTTTTATCAATTAGATGTTCTCAATTGTCTCTTGGACAAGGCTTTGTCCAACTAGTTATGTTTTTCCTGTTTCCACTCCGCACAGTGGAGAACGACAAGGAATCCCATAAAAAAAACAAACAGAGCCCTATGTATCAAGGCCTAATACTTGTAATTATATAGTAACTACAATGAGGATATGTGCACCTCCCATGAGACATATAATTATACTACAAAAGCCCACATCATGTTATCCAATGTCTATATAATACTTTTAGATTACCCATTTATCTATGTATGATACACCATAATCATAGTTAAATGAGTTCCATTTAATTTTCATAAGGATTTACAGAAACGAGATCTGAACCTAAGATCTCTGTTTGAGATTATTGACATTGGTATTCCATTCTTCTTTACAAATTTCTGTGTATAGATTTTGGACAGATCTTGCACTATATGAGTTTCACAAATATGGATGGAATAGATCAACTTGGTAATATGATCCACTACCACCCATATGGAATCATATTTCCAGACTATTCTTAGGAGGCATGTAATAAAATACATATCTATCTACACCCATTTCCACACCAGAATTGGTAAAGACATAGACGTACTAGTTGGTCTCTAATTCTTTGTTTTAACATGCTGGAATGTTAATCGCCGTGAGAGAAACTAGCACACCTCCCATTTGCTTTCACACCACCAAAACTATGCCTTCAACTCCTTATATATCATCAGTGTTCCTAGATGTACAACCCATCATGAATAGTGGTAAGCATGAAGGAGTTGTTCTTGACAATACATAGGTACACCAATATGATCACTAAAACAAACAACTGAACTACCATTAAGGTTTCATCCTTGAATGGAATCCTCAACATTGAATTTTTCACTCATAACCTGGCATTCTACATTAGATGTTTTTTCCTATTTGACCATATTTAATATATGAGGAACAAGCGTGGCTGAAAAAAACATCAAATCACCATGGTCTTCACATACAACATGCATGTTGGCAATGGCCGACATCAACTGCCATTCATCTGAAGCTTCTTTCACCAAATGAGAATACGCATTTTTCCTCAATGAATCTCCTATGAATTTGCTTTTCCCATTATATATATCAAGTCAAAGTCAACTATTTAGAGATACTCTATCCATATTCATTTCCTCAAATTTAAATCCTTCTATTATAAACAATGTTTCATGCTTTTATGATATGTAAACAATATAAATTTCACATCGAAGAGATAGTAACACCATGTCTTCAAAACATGGATGACCAAAGATAACTCCAAATCATGTGTTGGGTAATTCATCTATTGCACCCTCAACTAACTTAAACAATAAGCCACAACATGGTCTCCTTGAATGATAACATATCCCAACCCAGATTTCAATGCATCACAATACACCACATACCTCATTCTTGGTTCTATAATAATGAATATAGGTTATGAAGTAAGACTAACTATCAATTATTGGAAAGACTTCTAGAATCCCTCAGTCTATTAAAATGGAAAATTATTCTTTTTTAGAGCATTACATGTTGAGGCTAGTCATGAGAAGTCACAAAAAAAGCATCAGTAGTAGCAAGTTAGACCACAAATTCTTTATGTCTCAAATTCATTATTTGATGGTTTACATGAGATAACAACTTCTATATTTTCAAGATCCACTGAAACACCTTTTTTATAAATCACAAGGAAAATAAAGAATACCTCTTATATACAAAAATCACACATAGATAATTTATCATACAAAAATTGATATCTCAATATTCCCAACACTATTTCCATGTATTTATCATGTTCATAGATTGTGTATGAATATACCATGATGTTATCCACAAAAACCACAAGAAGAGAATCCAGATATCACTAAAATATCTTATTCATAAATTCCATGAAGACTGATAGAGCATCCATTAGAGTGAAAGGCATGACTACATATTCATAGTGGCCATATATGATTTTGAAAGCTATCTTTTGAATGTATTCCGTAAAAACTCGCAATTGATGATATCTTGATCGAAAATCAATTTTAGAGAACCACTGGGCTCCCCAAATTTGATAAAAAAATCATCATTATGTGGAAGTAGATATGACTCTTTATTGTATCTTTGATAAGCTAATGATAATCAATAGGTAGTTGAAGAGTTATATCTATTTTCATCATTAAAGAGACGGGTGTTTCTTAGAGAGACATGTTTGGTTGATGAAAAAATTTATTTCTAGATTTTCCATCTTCACTTGGAATTCCCATACCAATGATGGTTCTATACTATATGATGGAAGGGAAATAGGATTACTCCCGGGAAGGATATAAATAATAAAACTCCACTTCCCATATAGGCGGTAGCCCTAATAATTTTTTGTGCAAAACATCTGGAGAATGAACCACCACCACTAGAAAACTAGTTTCCTCGATCTATTCCATCGATGCAAATTCAATGCCTCTATAAAGTAGGATATTGTTCCCACTTCTTCCACCAACAATTTCATTTCACCTTAACTCACAACGATATCCCATTTGAAGAGATGCTCCACTTTGTCTTTAAATGTGAAACTAACTACTCTGTTATACTAGTCAATGTGACCCTTTACTGTTGTCACCCAATCCATGCCTTGGATTACATCGCAGACATCCATCTCCAACATGGAGATTTCTTACTTCAGTTCAGCTCCATCAACAGTTATATAATTATGATCTACACAAGATTGCTCGACATTCTCTTTCTCCAAGAGGATTTTATTGTTTTAACCTAGAAAGAATAATTTCTAGTTTTAATTATAGAAGGTCAACACCATGAGAATCAATTATGGAATGCGATACATCAGTATAACACACCCATTCAAAAAGCTAGAATTTAATATAATCGTTCCTCTCACTACAAGTGATCCTATCTAATAATCGACAATAATCTTATCATCTCCATACAATTACTTCCTCGTTTCACTCTACATTGTATTCCATTGTTACAATTTACCTTCTTGATGAGTCATGGTATTCTGATAATCTGCATGGCTATCAGTACTCAATTGATGATTCTGATTCCTATTCCCCCACTCTATCAATGAATTTTGAGATTGTGATGCCTGATAAGTATCCCCAACACCTAACCTTGGACCAATGGGACAATAGCGCATAAGATGTCCCATTGTGTTACAATTGTGTCATTCTCTCAGTTTTGTTGTACACTCCTACTTGATGCGACTGAGTGAAATTCACTAAAAAAATCCAAGCTATCTCTTTTGTCTTTGGGGAATGATTGTTGATTTTTTTGGTATGATTCCAATGTGTTCCTCCTCCTTTTAAATAGTTGTCTCATTTACTCTTCATGTTAGTGCTATTGTTATCAACTCCTCTAGTTATGATATCCCTACATCCTCCATATGGATTTTCAACAGTGATAGATATTTTAAACATAGTATCTGGTTTTAGTCCCAACCCAACAGTTTGAAAAGCATCAACGATGCCTTGGACCAACAGTTGGATCACTTGTGGATCAAGTGCAATGAAATTCTTAGTGGCCTCTTCTGACTAGTTCCTATGATTCGTAATTGGTGTAATTAGATAAACAAACAAAAAATTCAGTATTTACAACTCCACATAAAATGATGGCTTCCCTTTTCAAATTCTACCACATAAACTATCACATCACTGTTTATCAAAAACAATCATTTCCACATTCAACAATTTTTGAAAAATATCATTCTTACTTTTGAAAATTGAACCATTTTCAAAACACATCTATCATTCATTTTTTCAATATCTTATTTTGAAAATAAATTCTTCATATTTCAAAGTCAATATAATTGCATGAAATCATAAATCATTACTCACCATGAGATATTAAATCCTAGTGTGAAGTAATTCCTCTATAATTTATGTCATTATCTTCTTATTGTCTAAACCCATGACAATGATATTATGGTATCCTATAAGTGTCTCCATAAAACTTATGTACCTAACACCCTGGTAATATAGAGTTCAGTATAAATAGGTTAGATACATTCTTTAATGCTACACATTTCAAGTTCCAACATTCCTACTCCTTTCTATGATCACAACAAAAGGAATAGATAACTATGATTTCAAATCCAAAACAATGAAACTAAAAACTTATTATTAGGGAATGACCGAAAAAGCAGATACAATATGTAATGACCTATAATTTATTATTTTATTGAGAGTTCAACTACTCATTAGTTGACCTTCAATAACATCCCCAAGATGCCAAAGGCTAGAAATAAATTCTGAAGGGTTTCAAATATAGGTTGGTGATGATTTTACCATTAAGAAATAAACAACAAAACCAACAATCCATAACCAAACCATTCACTAAATTATGCATGAACAATAGAGAGACAACACAACAACATTATTCATGAAAAAACAACTTCAAATTGTGTAATACAAGATGAAAAACCAACTATCAATGTAGATAATAGTGGGGAAACTAAAGATTACAAGAAGACTACATGACTCCATGCCCCCATGATATATTCCCCATGATGACCAAACATCATGAGTGTCAAGAATTGGTGCTAAAAATTCCATAATCGTTAACTTTTTCCTTGTCATAGAAGATAGCATCTTCCAAAGAATTCATGTTCCAAAGTAGGGGTTAGTATAAATCTTAGAAGGATTTACCCAATGACTTCCCCACTTGTGTTACTAGGATAGAACCATCATCAACATTTATATAAAATAGTTTTTATAAAACAATTTCTAAAAATAATTTATAAAATAAATATAAATAAGTTCCAAAAACTGTTGCAAACAAAAGTACACAAGTATAATTGAAACCCATTTTCCAGCAAGTTATTTTTCAATAAAAATAAAAAAAAAGAAATCATTAAACCCATTTCTCAATATTCCTATGGTATACCCAATTCATTCCACACATCCAAACAACCAACCATGAAACCTACATGATAAAAGTTGCATAATTGTGAGTGGTTTCTCATTAATCTACCAAGTCATCACAAAGAAATTATATCTCATGTGCCAGTTTACATATATCACTGATCAAAATTTCATATTCCAATCAATTAACTAAAATTAAATATGAACAAACACACCAATATTCCTTCGGATCATTCCAATTAAAACCATTTCAATAAAATCACCTTTTTATTGGAAAATATTTTCCATAAAAGAAATTCCAAAGCCAAACCATTACAAGAAAACACCACTTTATATTAAAAAACTGTTAAAAAAAAATTAAAAAACACCATAAAATTCAAATTTTAAAATGACCAATTTAAATTCAAGAAGATAAAACAATTTTCTAAATAATTGAATATGATTTCACAATTGCACAAAACTGAGAAATCATCACTAAAGAAGATTTTTCATGAGATTAACAATGATATCACAATCAATATCATTCAATTTAACCACTATGAAGTGAATCCAATAAATTTTATCAATAGGACATGATAGTGAATCCATCTACCTCATAGGTTTTGACAAAACTTGATAATAGATGAAGAAAACACAAGAAGCTGGTTCGATTTTCCGAGAAACGACCATAGATCTATTCTCCTATAGAGATAACAAAAAAAACTTATTTGGAATACCCCAACATTGATCTGCCCAAAAAAGATGTATATCGAAAAAATAAATAGGATCATAGAAGAATATCTAATGTAAGAAAGCAAGAAAGGTCCTACGAAGGATGAAGACCTACCTCAAGAATTGAGATAAAGCTTACAGGAAACCGTATAAGATCCACTCCTCTATCAATAAAAACACCATAAATGAATTTATTTGATGTTTAAAATTTTATACGTACCCACAGTAGGTGTAGAACTATGAAAATGAGAATATATGGGAAGGATATATAAGAAAACGAGAGAAAAAACTAGAAGATCAGGCACTTACCAAGCGAATCTGGCTTAAAATCACAAAGGGAGGGATCTGGGTTGGTTAAAAATCCTTTGGAAAAGGTTCTCCAGCCTTATATAGTGTGAAATCTTGATCTAGGCTATTTTTAAGAAAAAAAGAGTGAATTAGATAAAAAAACAATCAACTTCTTAAAAATATGATCTGGTTTTTGACTGCGCACATTGTTGGAGTGCTTGATCAGGCAAACCATACACTAACATTGCATTAGATACTGCATTATGGAAACCCTTTACTGGTCTCCTTAAATGGTCTCCATAACTATGCTTAAAATATTCCGATGCTATTACCTCAAAACAACAACTCTGCATGTTTTCTTCTAGTATATTTGCATAGTTTAGACAAACTGTTCTCATCCCATGCACATTTACATGAGCCTCGAAAACATATTTAGAGTTCGCACACCTCTCCAATCCTTCACCCTTAAACTATAGTACTATTAAAAACAGCAATTAAGGGTTACATAAAATAAATTTGGGGTACTAAAAGAAGTTTGGAATATCTAATACTCTAATAAAAAATTTCAATGAAATGGATGAAACAATTTCTCTTCATAATGAATGTTATGCTAAAGCTATTGAAAAATTGAAAATATGTGTTTGTGAGAATAATTTATTTAGATTCTGTTTGAGGATAATTTTTCTGAAATATAAAAAATGAAATAAAAATTGGATTGTGAATGGATCTCAAATAGATTACAAATATAACACACTCAAAGAGCATGGAAATTCTATACAAGAATCGTGAAAAATTATTAAAGAGAAAATAAAAAAGTCAAAGATGAATTATAAAGGAAAACTTATATCATTTGAGTATGAAATAAGCTCCATTGAGAAAATTTATTTATAAATTGAGATCAGATTTTTTTATTTGGAATTGGAACAAGCTAATACTTCCCAAATATCTAAAAAAGGTAATTTTATCACACAAGTGACCATTGAAAATCATGGCGCCAAGAAGGGATTAATATCATTCTCTAATCAAATGGAAATATCAACTTAGATATGGAAATCCAATATAAGATAAAATATCATATGTACTAATTATTTTATTGAAATTTTTATAGTTTTCAAACAAAAATCTAGGAATATATTGATAATTTAATATGTTGATAAACGCACCACATGAAGGGTGGATAACAAAATTAATATGTAATGTTTTTCCCTAATAAGTTTAAAAGAGAGTGGTGGTTCCAAAAAAAGTATCATCTTTAAAAATCATTGAAATATAGATATACTACATCATAAATAATGGTAAATAGAATGATATGCTATTTAGGGTGTTTCTGGATGTTCAGAAAAAAAATCTATTGAATGTTGGCATAAAATTTCAATTAACCTATATCCTTGAAATACACATGAAAGGAGAATAAAAGATAATGAAATGTGAAAAAATAATAAAATTTAGGAATTCTCTCCTATATCAATGGAAGAAATAAATATGTCATTAAATTCATATCCCACTAGAAAAAATTATTATTATTTTGAATTATTGTAGCAATAAATAGTGTTTGGAGATAATTCATATCAGGGTTGAGGATTCATGTTTAGTGGTTTTTTCTGGAGTTATGAATGTTATAGGAATAAATCCTACTATTTTGGGTATAATATTTTGTTGCAAGAAAATAGGATAAAATCAAGGGGAAGTAATGTAGAATATATGATAATAATTTATCATAAAAAAATAGTGTGAAAAAAAATCCAACCAAGTTATCAATTTAAAATAGATATGAATAATTTGAGGATGTTTTTGCTGGAATTATGTACAATCCCCCCAAAACTATGAAATATATAAAAATACTAATATATTTATATTACAAATGTTATAAAAGAGAAGAGACATCAATAAAAAAATAGTGATAAGTCAGTTACAAATTCAATAAAGACTAATAATTTCAATAAATAAATATTAGTTTTTTCCCAAATAAAATAAATTTGAAATGAAATTGGAGGAATCTAAAATTAATTATGAGTCCGAAACAAAACATGTGGATATAGAAAATTAGGTGGAGATTTTATTGAAGATAATGATTATGAGAAATTGGCTATGATTTTGAGAGAATAATTGCCTACATTGAGGGGAATTTCTCTTCCAAAATGTTTCTCCTAAAGAAAAAAGAAGGAACCTCCTTATTATCATACTCATTTTGTGTGACATAACATGTAGTCATGGTTATTATAATATTTATTCATCCTGGAGACCGCCAATATTCATGATGATGAATTAGGTACATTCTTCAAGGTCGAGCCTTCATGATAATAATTATTAATTTTTTATAAAATTCTAGTGAATCCTATTATTTTGGATTGATTTTAAACCATATGTATGAGGTATTACAATCACATAATAATCCCTTTTTATATTATTATTAATAATATCAATTATTGGGTAGTACTGGTTTGATGAAAAAATTAGATAAAGGGTGAGATATATCTTTTCCACTAAAACATCTTGATTTTTTTATTTATTTTTGTGCATGATTTCAAATTTTATTTATAAATATGTTATCAAAAATACAAAAAATTACAAATGATAATTCTTTAGTAGTATTTCACAATATTGGTATTTTATTAACTAAATATACTTCCTTGTTGAAATCTCCTTTATTTTATACACTATGTTATCCCATGTTGTCTTATAGATGAATAACATAAAGAACATTGTTAAGAGTACAATGTGATATCATCACACTCTCAGAAGGGTTAAAAAAATAATATTATTATGGAGGATATAAAATTTTATGGAACATTAGGGATATGATAAAACCTCCATGTATCCATTTCATTTTATCATCAATAAGGGGGAGAATGTTTTGATCACAATTATCGACATTCATGTATGTGAAAAGATATTGAAAACAATTAAAATAGTAGGGATTGTTTGTCTGTGTATTATATTTTTTATCAATGATATGTAAATATGTATTTTTAAATTTTAAGAATGATTGTCAATTATTGAAAAAAATTTATTTATTTAAATGTCATAGTGAGCATATAACGGAGGTTAATAAATGTTTAACATTGTTTTCGTTGTAACATAAAAAGTGTTCGGCTACCTGAGAAATAGAATGGGAACCACAACCACTAAATAGGTAGAAGGATCAAACAACATTTATCCATATATATATTTATAGGAATCCCATATAGAAATCATGAGTATAGAAAACATTAAACTCATGAGAAATTTCATAGGTAGATTTCATTTGGATGGGGGTGGTTTGGTAGGTGGGACAACATAGATGAGGGGTGGACTATGAAGCCCATCAATATTGATTGTGTATGGGAGAGGACAGTGGGTTATAAACTGAGTAGACAAGGAAATATGAATATATACACATAATAACTGAACCAATATGAATATTGATGTGGGACAACAATATAGTGGTACAATTCATCAATGTTTAAAATATTATAGACAACAAGTATTCTCCCAATATAATATTCTGGGTAGTTTGATTATCATTAGTGATCTGCATTGACATCAGTATTATATAGGGTTTAGGTAACATTATATCCTATTAATACTATAACATTAATTATCTTTCTAAGATCAAATGGATGAGTTTATTCAACAATCATGCTTAAAACCATGATTTATTAAATCTCTATTTTTAATGCATGTGGATATTTGAAGAATAATTTTGGATTAATAATTTTTTTTGTAGAAGACAATGTGGATAAGTGGATGATTTTGACACTAAATTTTCTTTGAGAATCACATGATCAATATTGTACTCACTAGAGGGACCTATATCATTAAGAATCCTTGATTTCACCATCTAATGATTAAGAAACCTTAAATGATGTAGGTGATTGTGAAATAATTTATGTTTCATAAGCATTTGATTCTGGGAAAGAAAATATTTTTTTTGGATTCAAGTCGGTGATGAATGGAGAATAAGTGGTGGATAGTTGACCTATAAGTGGAGAAGAACCCCAGCTAGGATTTTTTCATCCATATATTGTTAAATCATATATTTAAAAGAAAAAAGGAACATCTGTGAACTAATATTTTCAACGAAAAAAAATTAAGCTTAGATTCATTTTTGAGAAGAGACGAGTCTATGGCCTCTTGATATGAAACCCTCACACTGGATGGATTCTTAGTGAAACTGGGATACCATAAAACAGTATTTTGTACAGAATTATTTACATAACATTAAATAGAGAAACAATTATTATTCTTCCACATACTCTCATGAAGAACTCTACATCATTCAAGGATAATAATAAAATATTTTGAATTCATCATTTCATATATTTTGTTTTATTATTTTGATAATGAAGTGACACTACATATGTATTCTGATATTATCAAAGAAGGATATGATGGCAACAAGTGTTCATATGAAAATGGTAATATGTGAAAAATAGTGAGTTTTTATATAGGCTAGGGTTTTAATAAATGGAATTAAAATACATATGATCATAATCACATGCATGATTTTATAAAAAAAAGTTGAATCCAAACTTCAGAAGGAATATAAAATAACGTTAGTTAGATATGTCCAATATTCTTATAGTATTTGTTATTTCATGATAGTTGAACTATGTTTATTATTAAAAAAGGGAACAAATTGAGATGTGTATGATTATTCTTCGACAAAATAATAATCAATAATTAATATCCACTACTTGCACAAATTTTAACATGGATGAGACTTCTTCAATAGAAGGATGAATTTCCCATGAGATGATTCATAAAGGTTTCTAAGAAAATATATGTTATCATAATTATTGATCAAGACCAACAGACAAGATCAATATCTTTTTGAGGTACATAAAGGGTAAATGTAATGACCACCACCTTGTAATAAATAAATGGCATTCAATGTATAATGAATTATATCTAAATAATATATGGTGTAATCCTTAAACATAACCATGATAAATAACATGGATATTTATGTGATATTTTATATACAAATATCACTAGAAAGTGAATAATTCAACGTAATGTAAATAAATACAAAAATAAACCAATAATTGAATTCTAATACCTTCCATGTTCAAAATTTACATTAAACATCCAAATGAAGAATAAATACTGAATAAATTAAACATATTCTCATAGGATTATATTTAGACAAAATTTTTGTTTTCATTTATGTGGATAAATACAATAGAAAGGTCATTGAAAAAATTCTTCATGAAAACAACCATTTTATTTTCCAAATTAGTTAAGAACCAAAAGATCAAAAAACATTTTTAAATTACATCTCTATGAAAATAAGTAATATTAATAATAAATAATGTTTGAAAATTTTTAGTGTCCATGATAGGAGGAAAATATGCACATCCCATGAATGTTAAAACAACGATTCATTTCACTTATTTGGTAAAATCCATATGGTCCATGCCTTGAAAATTTCATGAATATTCCATTAAAATAATTTTATAAAATTTTAAAATCGGTAAAAATGAATTTGAAAATTTTAGTTAAGGATTTGAAATCATATTCAAAAACATTTGAAGAAAACATTGTTTTGGATTAAATGGATTTTTGATAAAAGAGCGAAATAATGTTCGATTTTCATAAAAAATATCATTTATTTTAAGTTAACAATAATGGAAAATATTAAAATTACATATATAAATGATGTTTAAATCGAGGATATGGAATTTAAATTGTATTATTGTAAAATGGCCAAATATGTTCCATCATCTGAATTTTAAGAATAAACAAATCATGATTATAATAATATTGGAAAATAAACCCATACTATGATAATAATATTGAAGAGAAAATTAATAAATGAATAAATATTTTTAACGAAATTTATATCCAATTAAATTTTTTTGACATAAATCATAATATAATTAAAATTAAATACATCCATAATCTTATTATATCAAAGATTAAGAATAATAAATATAACTCAGTGAATTGAAATTACGTTGTGAAATTATTTACTAAATGAAAACTATTAATTAAAACCACCATTGATAAAATAAATAAAATTGAAACATTCTGAAAAATTAATAATTATGATTTAATGATATGACATTTCAATGAAGAATTATATATTACATTAAAAATTAATTTTGTGGGTAACAATACAATATTCATAAAAGAACAGAAGTTGAGATGAAGTCCCCTTCCATTTTCTCCCGTTGGATTGAGCATACATTAAGCACATATATAATAGTTTTAAGAATGTTATTAGTTTATATCAGAATAATAATAATATTTATAGTATCATATATTATACTCTTATATATTTTACCAATGTTTGATAACAATATTCCATTATGATCAATTTTTTGGGTGTTAATTGCCTTGTCTTCTAAGTCATGGTTTTTAATGAAAGTTGTCGATATTATACATTGGATATAACTAAATCATATAAATAATGAAAATATTAAAAAAATATCATATTTACATTTTAGATAAATTATTATAACCACTATTAAATTTTTTGAATTAAAAATTATGTGCATCACATCATAGGGACTGTAGGCCATACGTACGCATAGGAAAAGATATCATTCACTGAACGAGAGAAAGAGTAAAAAATTTTGTGGTATATTTATTTTATAATATAAATATCAGAACATATATATCATATATATTTATTATTTTTAACTTTTTTACATTCTATGTAATGTTTATGTGAAAAATGTATCACGTCACTTCATGATGTCTTAGTTTGTCGTACACACAAGAGTTGTTATCATATTTGATACAGAATTAAAGGTGAAATGGTATATGAAATACTATAATTATGGAAGTATATTAATATAAAACATTTCATATAAATTCAGTAAATATATTTTTATATCCATCCCTAAATGTTGGTGATAGAAAATGAACTCCATCGGTTCGTGAGGGATTGTCTTCTATAGATATGATCGGTGATTTCATTTACCATTTGATAGAATTGGATATGGACATATATTTTTTAATAAAAATAATCACATAATATAATATTTTATATACTTTTGTTATTATGTTATACGTGACAATAATTAAATTAATTTGAAAAAATAAGAATCAAAATGAATGATTTCTATAAATAAAATTACCTTCTCTAAGATAAACTGCATTAGGATCTCCCATAATGACCCTAGGTACGGTTTTTTTTGGAAGACAAGTAGCTATATAATGTCACTAAGGATTTTTCTGGTAGAATAATTTTAGTTATTAATGAGACCTAGGGATTTTTATGGGTCAATAAATGAGGGGAGGGTGTTCCATTTCACCGCAGGGGAATGAGGACCCCCTTGGAAGTTATCTATAAATTTCCAAAAAAGAATAAAAAATTGAAAATTAATTAAAATTACAACATCATCAAAAGGATATAATATTCGATATTTTTATGTATAATTTAGATATATGGACATAAAATAATATTTTTTACAATTTTCTATGTCACTTTTTACCCTAATCTTCTTAATTTAAACCACTAGTAACATCTTTTTTTCATTAACCATTAATATTAATTTTTTCAATTTTTATTATTCATTTGGATCAAAAATTTATTTGAAATTTTTAAAAAATGATTATATTTCATACTCAAGTTAAAAAATAACTTTTAAAAAAATCCAACAGAAGGGTTCACAAATTATAATTTAAAATTCATCCAATAAACATGAAGATAATGAGTTTTTTCAAAGAGAAAAGGATAAAAAGATTATGATGTCTTTATATGAAAATTCAATATGAAAATGAGTACAGTGACCTAAATTCAATAATATATATAATGGAACAAATTTTAATTGAAAATAAATTCAAAATATATGTTAACTCTATATATAATTTAAAAAATGGATTTTTGAACTAAATTTCTACACTTTAAACTATTCATTCAAAAATAAGATATTCCAAAAAATAACATAAAATCATCGTAATATTATATTTATTTGATTGTTTCAAAAAATGTATTTTTTTGGATAAATTTTCTAGAAGTGATAAAAAAAATTAATGTATGTTTACAAAGGGAAACTAAAACCGCTATTAGAAAAATTATTTTCTTTTTGAAACAGATAATTTTTCATTTAAAAAATAATTATTTTATTTATAATTAGTATAAAAATATAATTTTAATAATTACTTTAGTATTACTCAAACAAAAAAATTTAATTGTTATTTTATAATGGTATACTAAATTATGGATCATTTTAACTTGGTGTTTTATGTTCCGCATGTTATACAAGTGCCTAAATTTAAAGACATATATTTCATGGGTTGTTTAATCTCTGTGTTATGTTTAATATATTTTGATGATTTTTTTTCTTATTATACATTTTTGTGGTGTTACATTTTTCAACCGTAAATAAATTGTGGCCTAACAATTTATTCTTGATTTTGGTAATCCAGGGTTTGATATTTGAAAATTATTTTTTGAGAACCCACATCTTAAAATGTGTTAATAAACATCCACTTAATAAGAGATAAATAGAAATATAATGGTTATATGGAATAACACGTAACTAATATTACAATAATAATATTATTGAGGGAAATTTTAAATATGGAATTAGAAAAATAGCATAAAAAATTATATAGAATCATAGGGTTCATTCATCACAAAAAATTGAATGTCATGTGGAATGATAATAACCTCAAAACCTTAATTCTTTGGGGATATAAAATACCATATGATTTATTGGATTTGAATTTAAAAGGATAACATTTTTTTTCAATATCCTCTTCCTAAATAAGATTAATTATATTACCATATAATAATATTAGTAAAAATAGTTACTAAATACAATTCTATATTGTAATTACAATTTCATCCATTTTTTAAATATTTGATCAATTTTAAATTCATCACTTGCGGAAATTAATATCCAAAAATGATATTTTCTACCTGAAAAGACTAAAATTAACATTTAATGTATCATATGATACGTAAAATAGTGAAAATGATTTCTATCTATATCGTACTCATTATCAAAATCAATATAGTTGGGAGAAGTAATCCAATATAATACAATAATTTTTAAACCTCGATAGTAACACCACTAGTTCATCAAAGATATTTATTTGTAAAACTATTTGACTAATTGAATCATAACAAGGATATCATATAGGCCAGTTTTAGTTCTTAAACACAAATAATCCTTCATTCATGGATTCAATCTGCACTTCCTTACTAGATGTGATATGTTTTCAGGTATCATTCATGTTTCCCTTTTTCTAAAACCATATTAATATAATTCCTATAATCTTCACAAAATAAATATTAATAGAATACTTGAAATAAAATAACTAAATATATAAACCATTTACTATGGTTTTCAATACAAATTAATTTCTTTAACAATGTGTAGTAATATTATTTTATTATTATTTTAATGCCATTAATGATCATATTAACCCCAAAGGATATAAAAAGCAATAAATTTATGCCTTTAAAATGTATCAACATTATTACTCAAAAATAATTTCAACTAAAACATATACTTTCCATAAATTTGTCCCAAAGGGTCTTTAATCTGGGTTGATTCCAAATATATAAAATGAAAGAAGTGTTTTTAAGACTTTAATATTATGAACTATTTTAAGATTATAAACCCAGGAAGGTATCCATAAATCCTAAGTTAATTAAAAATAATATTATTATAAATTTAAAAAAAATATTTCTTTCATTATAAAAATAACCTTAATAAAATTAGTAAAATATCTATATGATATATTACCTAAATCACTATATATAAATACATCATATTTTTTATTTTAATATAGGTCATGTCGTGATCTTGAGGTAAATCAATAGAAGATGGAATAAGCATGGATAAATTTTAGGTTCTAAAAAATTATGATAATGAACAATAAATTAATACATAGATTTAGATTTATTTCCTTTAACTGTACACTTAATTTTTTCTTGGAAATTATCAGATTCATGTCCTTATTTTCCTCACATAAAGCGTTGTTTTATTCCACTGAGATTAATTCCTACGTTTATCTTTCCAAAATTATTACCTAATGTAAATGAATCCTTCTTTAATCCATGACCTCCACCTCTCGATGTATTATAAAACTCAATCATTCCATCTTTGGTGTGTCTTACAGTTAATTAATCCTACTTTTTTAATCATTTTTCTAGAAGAATGATTTTGCATTATAAAAATTCATTCACTCCAATCATAATACCTTTTTTATACACATAATAACCACCTTGTCCTTTATATTAAATTTTAACATGATTCGTTCGGGTTCTAGCCATTGACTAAAACCAAAAAAACTGTATGAGAAAAAAAATTATTGTAGCAAAAACATAAAAAAATTATGATGATTAAATAAAGAAACAAATTTTTTAATCTAATTCACCTTCAGATTAAAATAATGCATTCTTTATGATGATCTTTTTAAATCCTTCATAATGGTTCTAAATGGAAATGTGAATGATCATAAAAATGTCTCTTAAGTGTTTTAATCTAGGTGCATATAAAGGATCAATGTCATACAACAGGTGGGGATTAGGTTAAGTCCAATTAACCATATTCATATTAATCGCACCAAGGTACATCTGTTCCAGAACCATGTCCACATGTAATATCCATAAATATATTTATTTCATGGAAAACCCATATAATCACTACCAAATTGAATCATTAGAATATTCTTCTATACTAATCCTCATCATTTATCATAGATTTATAATCCCAAATCATAATTTTACTACATCTATTCCCATTTTTTCTAATAAAAATGATCTAGAATAAACTATAGTGACCCCATATCCTATATATTGAAGATATATACTTCTTCATAACATTATCAAAAGATACAAGGGATCTCATCCAAAATGAATGAATCATTTTGAAGTTTTTTATACTAAATACTTACATATGTCATGAATTATGTTTGAAAAAACAAATTAAAACAAATTTTTTATCTAGAAAAATAATATTCCTATTAGAATATCCTTTGAGATTTATCATAGTACACATCATTGAATCCTGTTGAATTGAATCCCAATAATGGTGAGATCCAAAAAAATTTAAGTATTAAGTACAATACAAGATTTCATGAATCAATAATAATATAGGGAATGGAAGGGTAAATGACTGAACACACAATCCATTTTAATAATTTGACCATCATGATAAGAAAATACATGATTAATATGGAAAACTAAATAATATAAAACATATTCTATTTAATCAATAACATTAATTTAATAATTGGATAAGGCATAATTAATATGGAAAGGTAAATAATATAAAAAATATTATATTTAATCAATAAATATAGAATTAAATGAATCAAGAGATGATATAATAATTAAAATTTAATGGACAAGAATAACTAAATTATAAATGGTTGAAATTCCTAATTAATAGAATTCATGATCCCCAGAATATTTATACGTCTACCATCTTGATAATTTCTCAAGGTAGTTTTAAAATTGATCGGTCGGTATACCCTAGTAACCTATTTTAATAAGAAAATCCTTCTAATTCTGTAACACCACGACCCCAGTAACCCAGAGGCGGTGCATTATTACATAACATTGGCATGATACAAGGAAATCATGTCCTGAAATACCAACTAGTTTAGAAGCCATAGAAATACTAGATACATTCATAAGGTCAACATTACAACATGAAAAGAAAAACTACACTAAATTATTCTATTAGAAACATCCAAGATTACTAGATTATGCTTACAAGTTACTCATAAAAAAATTCATCATATCCTGGGAAAATGAAACATAAGAAAGCGGTGAGCTGAAATGCTCAGTAAGTGTATGCAATACAACGGAAGATAACATACAAATTAGGCATGGTGAATAATAGAAAACACATGCCTTTAAAAATAAATAACATAAAAACTTTATGGATGGAATATGAGATGAGTAAATAATTCCATAACAAAACATAGTCATGGATATTATACTTTTTGAATAACCACATGAAATATCTATATTTATTCTCATAATTATGTAATGTATAATGCCTGACATCATAACCACGTAGTCAAGGCCTTATGCCATGAAGAAAAAAAAGATTTTTCAAGGCCTTGTGCCAAGACACTAGTTTGTATCATGAGACATACTAATGCATCGAGGAGCTATAGTGGGCACCACCCGTCACATATTAAGTCCACTTCATTCCACATATGAGAAGTATGAAACATAACATAAACATTCATATTAAAGCTATCATACGAAATGTCAATACTTTATCCACAAACCATGAATGGTATAAGAATAGCACATCCCCAGTCAAACATAACTCATTCAATACAATTTGAAAGATTGTATTTTAAAATATTAACATCAATCGAAAATAATTAAGGATATTTACATTGATGAAAATAATCATGAAAACTATTTTAAAGAAATATCCCCCTTTTTCTTGAAAACATTAAAAAGTATCACTAATTATCATGAAGTTTTTTGAAATAGATTCTTGAATCAATGTGTCCCACACCACTTTGAAACTTTTAAAAGAAATTTTAATTTTAAAACATTAATGTCTATATAAATAAAACCTTAAAACCATTTTTAAAACATAGGCATTAATGAGAAAGATTTTGAATATTAAATCATTAAAAAATTTAAAATGATATTTTAGTTGGAGTTCCTAACCAAAAGAGAGACACACGGATACAAATAATTGAGGTAATCAAAACATTGTAATATAATTACAACAAAGGGGACTATGATATACGATGTCAAAGTACATTATATACTCCATATAAAATTGATTTGGTGTATAACAACAAAGAAGACTCAATGGAATATAAATTCAGATTAAATATATTATAAAGACTGTATCCTTATGTCAAGGATAAATACACAACATAATTATGTGTGAAAAATATAAATACACTTAATATTATTGGTTATTCAGTGTAAATCAATCAGAGGAAATTCACACATATTCTTGTAAAAACAACACCAAAGAATTGGATGTTTACCTCAATAGTTGGAGATTGAGATAAAATTACTCCGATCAAGTTCATATCAATGACATGAGAATTTATCAATGGAGTGATTATGTGTATCAAAAGTATATCCATAGAATGGGGAGTGGAAATTATTACATAAGAAAATGAATAGAGATTCCACACATAATCTTGGAGTAAAATAATCAATAAAGTATGTGTAAATCTGAATGAGTGAATATTGAAATTTCAAATTCCCTTATTGATTTGGTAACTTACAAAACATACACCAATGAAAGAGGTATCATAAAATGATTATGTAAATATACATAAATTATAGTGTATTACACAATGAATACAATCATGGGCAGTACACACACCATATGTAATAAATAAGTGTTGAACAATGGAAATCTCATGGAATTGAAAGTGAGATAAGAAACCCCTTACTTTGTACTTTTTCCTTGGTTGATGGTAGGTTAACCTCATATATAATTGTAAAATAATTTTTATTAAATTATACAAGAATAATATACATTAAAATGATATCATATATGATCTTTGAATATTTCTTTGTTAATAATATCTAAGTATTATCGTCATTTCGGGTGTTAACAGATTTGTTTTCGTTTATATTCTTTGTTATGTGAGTTGTTTTTATTTTGGATGGGATGCGTGTTATTCATATACATAATGATATCAAGTATATAAACATAATTTTTAATCACAAATCTAAATTAGTTTTGAATTGATACGATGGGGAATGAATCTCATCGCATTCGTGGAGACGGTAATCCGTACGTACGAACAAGATACAATATCAATTTTTTGATATTAAAATAATATATCAATGGATGGTATATCATATATGATGAATCATTATCATGTTTAATTTATTTTTTATATCAATTACAAATCATTAATATACCCATCCAAATAATAATGTATTGAATAACAATTACAACATGACGTGGAGATGGCAAGCCGTACGCACGCACCTATGGTGACATGTCATTCAATAGATAGATATAATAATAAATATGGTTGTACCATATTAATAATAACCTCAATATATATATAAGATACTGGAGTTAGTATTTTATAATGTAAAAAATAAAAGGAATCGGAAGTGGAAGAAGAAAGAAACATGAAAGAGGTGACGAGATATTTACCTCTTCTTCGGGTTCTTCCATTTGATTTGATCAAAAGGGCACCATAAAATTGATTTTATACTAAAGGAGGGCCTCTAGGATAAAAATTAGGATAGTTTAGAGGTTATTTGGGAAGAGTGTGGCTGATCAAAAAGGCTTTTATGGTGTGAATTGGAGGGAAGGGTGAATGCCATTTTATAAGAGGGGTGAGGGGCACCATTAGAAAAACTAGAAATATAATTTTATAATAAAATAAATTTCTGTTTTTAATGGCTCAAAAATACATTATTTAAAGGATAATGTGGATATGGGTCTAAAAAAACTCAAACAATAGGTTTTAGACAGGTTTGGGTTACTATATTAACCTTATCTTTTAGATCAAACTCTTAGATAAATAGTTTGTCATTTACCATTTCTCTTTATATTTTTATATTATATGGTTAATAAACTTACTATAAACTTCTAAACGAACCCCAAGTGGTTCATTAATGATACAATTATCATTATGTAAGTCGTTTTTCCGATCCTTATTTTTTTAGGAAAAGAATATCAATTAATAATATAATATTTATTTTAAAAACTCTTTTTTGGCAATTTTGACAATATTTGGTATTTTGTTTTTTCTAAATTCATAACAACATTATTAATTCGAAAAAAATTCATCTAAACAACCCTAATATGTAATATTAACCTATAACACTAGTTTAATTCATAAAAAGTCTCAAATTATATTTATTTCAATATTTATAATATCAATTATTTTAATATTTTATTAATACGGTAATTACTGCATCATCATTGTGTCATAAATAATTTAAATTATTTCACGTCTAAAAATTAAAGATAAAATTCCATTATGTAGGAAATAGTTTAATATTTATAATGAATATTTATAGTGAAATTTCTCTTTTGTATATCTCTATATTAAAAATGTTTTAGTCATTAACCATTGATTTTAACTCTTTTAACTATTCTTCGAATTAAATAATAATAATTGCTCTAATATAATCCAGGTGGACATAAAGGATCATATTTAATTCTTAAGGTTGGTTTTGGTCGAATTACACTTATCCAATAGAATTAAGACATGTGTTTGTGTAATGATAATATCATTTTTACCATAAATTACCCTATTTACTTTTAACCGTGGAAAATAAAAGTAAAAACATACTATTTAGAAAAAATTATTTTCATCTTATTGAAAAAAATTGAACTTAATTATATCAACCGTGTCTCTCGGAATTTGGAAATTCCAGTCACATAAGCGGTAAAATTATATTTTATGAGAATTTGCAAATTATCCAAGGAGGTGGGTAAAAGACAGTGAAAAGGTCAATAAAATTTTTATATATATAAAATTATTATAAATCGAATACAATGAATTAAATTGCACTTATATAGGTATTATGTTTCTATTTTTACCTAAAATAAATTTAAAAAAAATAAATAATTATTTAAATAAAAATTCGGTTTTAAACTATAACTCAGTGTTTTTCACTATTCATCAAAAATTGAATGTATTCAGAAAAATACCAATAATTCACCCTTCACTAATTTTGATATTTCGAATCGAAATTGAATTCCATTTTTAAAGATAAAATTTATAAAATTTTAAAAAGTGGGTATTACTATTCAAAAAGGCTAGTTTGATTGGTTGTGGTGTGTTAGAACATGAAGTTGCGTACAACACATGCTATTGTTTTATTCAAAGAGAAGTGTGTCGTGGAAGCTTGGGGTGTTACATTCTCCCCTCCTTTTGGAAATGGCATCCTCACAATTTTTTTAAAAAAATTGGGCTTGAGAACATAATTAAATGTCCCATATCAAAAAAGGAGTCTATAAAACTATCACTTTAAAAGAAATAAAGAGGAGTACAAAGGTCACCAGAGATAACCCATACTGGGATTTCATGTAGGAAAACATGGATATATAATATAAACTAAGTGTCAAGTTCTGATGGAGAGGGATAGAAATCATGATCAATAGAAAGTTAACAATTAAAAAACCACAAACTTCTGATGGGGCAAACATTCATTAGTTTACCATTAGGAAAAGTAAATGGACAACATTTTTTACGTTACATTTCATAAAGATGAGGAATTTATTTCTGCAATTGACCAAGAAGATAAAGATATATACTTACTTTTTAAGTAGCATTTCATTCTTTAATAAATTTCTACTACTATCTTATTTTTCTAAAACAATGGATATTCAAGATGTCTTGGTCACACAAGAAGATCTAGAATTGACTTCTAGAGAATCACGTGATTCTCAAAGGATAAAATATATATTTACCTTGTCTTTAGAGATTAATCAAAACCAAAACAGTTAGTAGAAGATAAGATGATCCCCTAAAAGGAAATTCCTTTGGAGAAATAAACACTAATCTTAATTTCTAAAATTAAACCAATAATACCCCAAAGATAAATAAACACCATTCAATAATCAATTGTCCTTAAAATCCTTTAATATAATCCAAACTAATATTGAACCCCAAAACTTAAGACGAATTTTTTATATAGTCTTCCATGTTAAATTGTATCTCCAAATGACATCAACTACTCTTTAAGTAACATACATAAAAGTAATTATCTTAATCACATATTCTAACTTATAGGTTAATCATTTCCATGAATAACCCAAATCACTATTAATCCACAATAAAAACATAGATAAAAATCCACCATTACTCCTCAAATGAAATCCCATAGTATTCTATTTTCCTTAGGCATATAGTGTTCCCAACAGAGTGAATGTCTTCCAAAATAACATTAATCACCTAATCACCAAATAATTTTTTCTATACTTAGGGTATTCATTTGATAATACATAAAATCCTAAATCATCTTATTATTGATGAATGAAATTATTTAACTACAAATAATTAGTCACACTAACTAGAGACTTCACAACGTCCAGTGGTAGCCGATAAATCCCAATCACACTCTAGTTATGGATTCAATTCCCACAGCTTTGTCCGACGTGACTGGTTGTCACACGGTGTGCATGTTGTCCTTTTTCAAAGACTATATTTTATAGCAGTACCAAAATGAGTTAAATTTCTCAAAATAACCATAAGACAATTTAACCACAAATGTTATCGCATACCATTCATTTTCTTCCCAAAATATAATAACTTGTAATTGCCTCAAATTCAAGGATCATATAAAACTGAATAGTTATGTAAAACTACATCCACAATAGAAAATATAATTCTTCCTCGGATATAATTTTCACATGAT
Organism: Viscum album; assembly: GCA_963277665.1. NCBI lineage: Eukaryota > Viridiplantae > Streptophyta > Magnoliopsida > Santalales > Viscaceae > Viscum > Viscum album. The sequence goes on along the minus strand of OY728131.1, from coordinate 223,893,003 downwards.
AAATTGAAGGGTTACACATATAAGAGAAAATTCATCCAAAGTAATCTCAACAAAAAAGAGTACTAAATACTTTAAACATTTTTCCATCCATTTATTTCCATATTGGGTTTTCCTTTACCAAGAGGTTATCCTATATAATAGGGAATTGACTTGGGTGTTTCTAAGGTCCCTTAAATTTACGAAAAATTACCATAATTGAATCTTAGGATCATTTTTATTTTCATCCATAGTAATGTTCATTTTTCCTTCGAAATTCATTACATTATGCCCTTCTTTGCCACACATAAAGAATTTATTTGTTCCATTGAGACACTTTCCTATGTCTCTTCTTCTACATTTCTATTTTGATGGAAATTGAACATTTTTCTCTCCATGGTATACACAGCTAGAGCTCTTATCATTCATTGCCATTCCCTTCTTTGTTGATTCTGGGAGTTGGTTAATATATATTTATTTTATCATATTTTTGGAAAACTGATTCGGAATTAATACAATATCTTTTACACCTATCAAAATTCCATTTCGTTTCTCATTTACACCACTGTTCCCACCTTGTACATAATGTTCAATGTTACTATGAATTCCATGGAATCCAGCCATTAACTAAGACTATAAATAATTGTTTGAGTAAGAATATTCATAAAAGTATTTAGAAAATATCATCACACCTTATTTTCAATCAAAAACATCCTAATAGTAACCAAGGTTATTTATTCTCATCTTATATTAATATCCTTCAAATTAGTTTGTAATGTAAATTTAAATTATCCTAATAATATCCTCTAAGAGTGTCATAAGCAATAGTGTAGTAAGGCCTGTTGTTGTGCACCAGTTCCCGTTCGAGTCTAGATCAATGTGGGGTTTTCGGGTTTTACCCCTAGGTACATCTGTGCCAGAACCGCCTCTACCAAATCATATCCAGATAGGGATATATTGCTTGGAAAACTCCCAAAATCACTACAATACCAAAATTTTATTATGTTCTTATATACTAATCCTCAATGTTTATCTTAGGTCCATGTGCTCTAATTAGAGTTATTCTAAATCTAGTTTCCAATGTTTGTACTAAATTTTCTCTGACACCAACTGTAATACCCCGACCCCAGTTACCTAGAGTCGATGCATTATTAGATAACATTGTCATGTTACAAGAAAATCATGTCTTGAAAGACCGATCAGTTTAGTAGCCTTGGAAATTCTAGATACATTCATAAGGTCAACATTACAACCTGAAAAGAAAAACAACACTAAATTATTCCATTAGAAACTTCCAAGCTTCCAAGATTATGCTTGAAAGTCACTCATAACTAACTTCTTCTTATCCTTGGAAAATGAAACATAAGAAAGAGATGAGCTCAAATTATCGGTAATAGTATGCAATACAACGGAAGATAACATAAATATTAGGCATGGTGAATAATTGAAAACACATGCCTTTACAAATAATTAACATGAAAACATTATGGCATGAATATGAGCTGAGTAAATAATTCCATAATAAAACATAGTCATGGGTATTCTACTAGTCTAATAACCACAGGAAATATCAATATCTAATATCATAATGATGTAATGCATAATGATGGACATCATAACCACACAGTCAAGGCCTTGTGCCCATACTACAAATAAGATTTTTTCAATTCCTTGTGCCAAAACACTAGTTTGTATCATGAGACCTACCGATGCATCGAGGAGCTATAGCGTGCTCCACCCATTACTTACTATTTCCAATGCATTACTCATATAAAAAGATGGAAACAAAACATAAACATTTGTATTAAAACTATCCTATGAAATGTCAATACTTTATCCAAAAACCATGAATTGTATAAAAATAGCACATCCACAGTAAAGAATTACTCTTTAAATACATTGTGAAATATTTTATTGTAACAGATTAACCTCAATCGAAAATAATGAAGGATATTGATATAGATGAAAATAATCATCAAAACTATTTGAGAGAAATATCCCCTTTTTTCTTGAAAAAATTCTAAAGTATCATTACTTATCAACAAGCGGTTTAAAACAAATTTTTGAATCAATGTGTCCCATAACACTTTGAAACTTTTAAAACGAATTTTAATTTTAAAACATTAAGGTCCATGTAAATAAAACTTTAAAACCATGTTTAAATCATGGACATTAATCAGAACTATTTAGAATAATAAATCATTAAAATATTTAAAATGATATATTAGTTAGAGTTATTATGAAAAATAGAGACAATTGAATACAAATAACTGAGGTAATAAAAACATTATAATATCTTGAGAATAAATGGATCCATGATATACTATGTTAAAGTATACTATATACACCATATAAAAGTGATTTGGTGTATAACAGCAAAGAAGTCTCAATGGAAAGTAAATTGAGATGAAATATATTATAATGAACATATCCTTCGATAAAGGATAAATAAATGACATAATTATGTGTGAAAAATATAAATACACTCAAAATGATTGGATATTCAGTGTAAACCAATCAGAGGACATTAACACATCATCTTGTAAAAACAACACCAATGAATTTGATGTTTAACTCAATAAATAGAGATTGAGTTAATATTACTTTAAACTTATTCATATCAATGACATGAAAATTTATTAATGGAGTGAGTATGTGTATAAAAATTATATCCATAGAAAGGGGAGTAGAAATTATGACATAAGTAAATGAATAGTGATTCCACACATAATCCTGGAGTAAAATAATCAATGAAGTATGCGTAAAGCCGAATCAGTGGAACTTGAAATTTGAAATTCCCTTATCGATTTGGTAACTTATGAAACATACACCCATGAAAGAGGGATCATAAAATTATGTATCAAATATCCATAAATTGAAGTATATTACACAATGAATAATATCCTGGGCAGTACAGACACCACATGTAATAAATAAAGGTTGAACAGTAGAAATCTCACAGAATTAATAGTGAGATAAGAAACCCCTTACTATGTAATTTTTCCATGGTCAAGGGTAGTTTAACATAATGTATAATTCTGAAATAATTGTTTTTAAATTATACAATAATAACATACATTAATATGATACCATATACGATCTTTTAACATTGTTATGTTAATAATATCATAGTATTATCTTTGTTTCGGGTGTTAATGAATTTGTTTTCCTTTATATTATTTGTTATGTGAGTAATTATTGTTTTGGATAGTATGTATCTTATTCAAATATAGAGTAATATCAATTATATAAACATTATTTTTAATCACCAAATGAAAATTAGTCATGAATGTATATGATGGGGAATGAATCTCATCGCCTTCGTGGAGACGGTAATCTGTACATATGCACGAGCGACAATATCATTCTTTTGATATTAAAATAATACATAATTGGATGGTATATCATATATTCATAATCACTATCATTTTATATTTATTATTTACATCAATTACACATCATTATTATACCCATCCAAGTAATAATGTATTGAATAACAATTACACCACGACGTTGAGACGGTAAGCCATACGTACACACGTATGGTGACATGTCATTCAATGGATAGATAGAATAACGAATATTGTTGTAACATATTCATTACTACATCACATTATATATAATATAATGAAGTTATTATTTTAGAGTGGAAAAAAAGAAAGAAAGATGAAGTGGAAGAAGAAATGAACTTGAAAGAGGTGATGAGATATTTACTTCTTCTTCAGGTTCTTTATTTTGATTTGATCAAAAGGGCTCTATAAGTAGGATTTATGACTAAAGGAGGGCCCCTAGGATGAAGGGAAGATATTTGAGATAGTATTTGGGATGAGTTTGGCCAGCCAAAAAGCATTTATGGTGTGAATATGAGAGAAGGGGGATTACCCTTTTATAATAGGGGTGAGGGGAACCTTAGGAAACACCAGAAATATTGTTTTATAATAAAATAAATTTAGGATTATAATGGATAAAAAATATATTATTTAAAATCTAATGTGGGGATGGGTCGAAAAACACTCAACAAATATGTTTTAGACAGGTTTGGGTTACTATATTAACCATATATTTTAGATTTAACTCTTAGTTAAATAGTTTGACAAATGCAATTTCTCTTTGTATTTTTATATTATATGGTTAATAAACTTACTATAAACTTCCAAGTGAACCCCAAGTGTTTCATTAATTATACACCTATCATTATATAAGTCTTTCGGCCTATCTTAATATTTTTAGGAATAGAATATCAATTAATAATATAATATTTATTTTAACAACTCTTTTATGTCAAATTTGATTCTATTTGGTATTTTCATTTTGCTAAATTTTTTACCAAATTATTACTTGGAAAAAAATTCTTCTAACCAAACATAATATGCCATATTAACCAATAAAATTAGTTTAATTCATAAAAGACTCAAATTATATTTATTTGTATATTTATAATATCAATTATTTTAATACTTCATTAATTCGGTAATTACTCTATCATTAGTGTGTCATAAATAAATTTAATTATTTAATATCTAAATAAAATATAAAATACCATTATGTAATAAATCGTTAAAAATTTCTAATTAAAATTTATATTCGAATTTATGTTATGTATAACCCTATATTAAAAATGTTTTAGTTATTAAACTTTGATTTTAACTTTTTTAACTCTTCTTTGAATTAAAAAATAAGAAATGTTTTAATCTAATAAAAGAGGACCTAGAGGTTTATATTTTATTCCCAAGGTTGTTTTTGGTCGAATTACACTTATCCAATAGAATTATGACATGTGTTAGGGTAATAATATTATTATTTTTACCCGTAAATACCCTATTTATTTTAACCGTGGTAAATAAAAGTAAAAACATATTATTCAGCCAAAATTATTGTCATCTTATTAAACAACATTTTTTTGAATGATATAAACCATGTCTATCGAAATTTTAAAATTACACTCATATAAGAGGTAAAATTTTGTTTTATGCGAATTTTCAAATTCTCCTAGGAGGTGGGTAAAAGACGGTGAAAAGTTAAAAAAATTTATATATAAAAAATTACTATAAGTTGACTCCAATAAATTAAATTGAACTTATATAGGAATTATGAATTTATTTTGACCTAAAATAAATTTAATTAAAATAAATAATGATTTAAATAAAAAATCGGTTTTAAACTATAACTTGGTGTTTTTCATTATTCATCAAAAATTGAAAGTTTTCATAAATATACCCAAAATTCACAGTAGGCTAATTTCCATATTCCAAATCCAAAAATTAAGTCCACTTTAAAAGATAAAATTTATAAAACTTAAAAAGTGGGTATTACTATTCAAAACGTCTAGTTTGATTGGTTGTGGTGTGTTAGAACTCGAAGTTGCGTACAACACACACTATTGTATTATTCAAAGTGAAGCATAATGTGGAAGCATGGGGTGTTAATGATTTGTCTCATGATACTATCTATGCATCTAGTGGCTATTTATAATGGGTCCCCTTGCATGACTCTATGTTCAAATCATTTCTCATTTATTAGATAATCGTTTTAATTCTTCAACAATGTGTCTTCTCATAAAAAATACGCATCTTGTGAAGAATAATGGTTTATCGATATTTACCCTGATAAACAAATAACCATAAATATGTAACAATTTATGTAAAAAATATATATAGTTAAAAAAATAAAAAATATCTATAAACAATATTTTTATATTTATTGTGATTTAATGTTCAATTATGATAAAAAAGTGAATAATTCAATGGAATGTTAATGACTCTAAAAATTATCCTAGAAATTGAATTTTAATAAATTAAATTGGAAAATTGATAATAAACCATCCATTGGAAGAATAAAGTAGTATCAATAAAATATATCCCGATATAAGTTTATATAAAATAAAGGGTTGTTGTCTATAATGATTAAAAATAGCATAAAAATGTCACAAAAAAATATCCTATAGGGAAGTAACCTTATTATTTTGAAAATAATTTTAAAACTAAATATTAAAAAATATAAGATAAATTTATTTTTAAATTACATTTTTAAACAAATAATGTATGTTTTAGAACATTTATTTGTAATATAGGGAGGAAATTATGAACATGTTAAGTACATTAAAATAAATATTCCTTTGATTTTTCCTTTGAAATCCAAGCATCCCTTATTGTTAAAATGACCTGATGATTCCATAAAATAGTTTTTAAAAGCCTAAAATGTGTAAAATTGTATTCCATAATTTTTATTTCAAAACATAACAATAATTTTAATTTTTTTTTATAAAACATGGTTTTTAATAAAATAATCTTCTAAATAAAGGGTGATATGATTTTGGAATTTTATAAAAACATTTTCTGTACTATTTTAAGTACCAATGATTGGAAAAGTGACACTACTAATTGAAAAAAACCAAAATAAATATTTTCGAATAAAATTTAAAGTTTTTATCATATAATTAAAAAATAATTTCCCTCAAATAAAATTCAAGCATAAACAATATCAACTAGATTGTGATTGTAAAATAAACAATTAAAATGAGCATAACATTGAAGTGAAAATTAAAAAATGAATATATTTTATCTAATTATAATAAATAAATATAAAATAGGTTAAATACAATTTAAAATAATAAAAAAACATTACACATAGAATATTAAAATTTCAATGATGATGATAATGTAACATATCGTAATGAAAATAAATTGAGTTTTGAAATTATTTACCCTTTGAAATTTTTTTGTTCAAATCCACATTAATTAAATAATTAAAATTGAAATTTGTAATAACATTAATTATTAATTATTAATTATAATACATTAGAAATTGAAATTATATAAACCATTTAATATAAATTTAGTTCATAACATGACAATATGCCTCAATGAACATGAATTTAAACGAAGCCCTTAACTCAAGAATCTTTTTGCTTGGATTTAATTTATTTATCTACCTAAGGTTTTTAAGAATATTAATTATTTATTCTAGAACCATAATCATTTTTACAATATCATATATGCTCCACTTATAACATTTTATAACTCTTTTGTTAATAATACTCCATTATTTTCATTGTTTTGGGTATTAATTGTCTAGTTTTCTCATGCATGATTTATAATGAATACCATGGTTCTTGTACATATGATATAAGTAAATCATCTAAATAATGATATTAATGATATAAAGAGAATATTTAATTATTGTATATATTATTTTTACAACCCTTAAAAAAATTAATAGAAAATTAATCACATCGCTTCATGGAGATAGTAGAACATAATTTTGCACATGCGATGATATCATAACTATAACATGTGGTAGGGTACAGAAGTGGGTGAAATATTGATTTTTAATTGAATACTTAATTCCATATATATCACATGTATTTATTAATTTTACCATTTTTACATTACATATAAAAAAATACAAAAAAATTAATCACATGGCTTTGTAAGGTTGTAGTCTGCAGTAAACACAAACATCATTATCTTATTTGAAACAAAATGGAATTTGAAAAAGGTGTATGGGGTATTATAATTTAAAAATTATAATAATATAATAAATATTTTATACTTGTGTTAAATCTGTTATTATATTCATCCTTGAATTATGATGATGGGATACAAACCACATTGGTTCATGAGGTGGTAGTTCTCCATGTACATGATCAATGATTTCATTTCAAATTTACTGGAAATGGAGGTAGATAATTATATTTAAATCTTTATCATAATAAAATATCATTATTTGGGAGATATTATTGTTCTTATATTTTAATTTTATGACATAATTGAATTTGGAAAATTAATAATGAAAATGAATAATCTTTGTTAAGAAAATTTCATTTTATAAGAGTAACCTCCTTTGAATCTCCTCTTAAGGGCCCTAGTAACTATCATTTTGGAGGACTAGAAGCTCTATAATGTTTGTAAGGATGGATTGTAGATAATATTTTAGGGTATGTTAGACACATATGTAATTGGTGGATTGAATAATAAAGTGGAGGGAGTTCCCATTTATAAGTGTGAAAAAGGGAACAATTTTGAAATTACATAGAAATTTCTAAAAGGAATCCAAAATTAAAAACTTATTCACAAGATTTTTTTTTTAAAAATGACCTTATATCCTAAATTTTGAAGGATTATGTGGAAATATTTCCATAAAAATATTTTTTCAAGTGTATATGTCAATTTAGACCCTTATCTACATAGATTAACACCCTATTAAACCAATTTTTGCATTAACCACAATAATAAATTTTTATTTTTTTCAATTTAAATTTTGTTAAAAAAATATGATTAGATTATAACATAATCTAAATTATAATTATTTTAAATATTCAATATAATTTTTCATATTCTATTCATATATGTTTCAAAATTTAAATTAATATTAATCCCATATAAGCGATGAGAAAGTTGGTTATCAATAATAAAAAGCTTAAAAGTTTACATTTTTTATATAAAATTCATTATGAAAATTATTAAAATGAAAAATATAGTTTAATTGATATATAATTAAACTAATTATATTTTTAAGACAATTATAAATGTAATTAAAATATAGATATAATTTAAAGAAAATGAAAATTATCGATAAAAATTAAGTAATTTTAAATTTTCATAGATAATTATATATTTCAGAAAAATACATATAAATAACCCTAAGATAATTAATATATGGATATTTAAAAAATTAAATTTTTTTATCAAATAGTTTTCCTAAATGTGGAAAAATTTATTTTTAAATTTGTTTAATAAAGCACAACTAAACCATATTTTAGAAGACATGAAACTTCTCAGAGACCATTTATTCATCATTTAAGTGATTATTATTTTATTTATAATCAATGGAAAAGATATTTTTCATTACCTCCTATATAATATTCATACCATATAATTTTATGGATATTTTATAATTACATACAATATTATATTTCATTTATACCCAGGTTTGATTGTTCCTTAAACTGTTGAAGTGATTAAATTTAATGAAATATAATTTGTGGATTGTATAAGATTTGTGATGATCATTTCATAGGCAATAAAAAAATGTTCTGTTTTAGAATTTCTCGGTGTTAAATTCTATACACCTTAAATAAATTGTTTCCCCACAATTTATAAATTATTTCATTAATAGAGTGGATGATATTTGAAAATAAATTTGTTAAAAACCAACATCAAAAAAAGGGTTAATAAAAAGTATTCTTAATAAGAGATAAACATAAAAAATCACATGGAAAAGCACATAATTAGGGGTCCATGTCAGATAATGTTCGTGGAAGGTTACGATATGTACATGTAATATAAGTGTCATTAATTATAGATAATGATAGAGGTCATTGATTATGTGAAATTCAAAGATAAATGGAATGATAAACACCTCAAAATAATAAATAAGTGATGATTTAAAAAATCATTTCCTTCATCAAATATGAGTGTAAAAGGAATTATTTTTTCCACAATCCTTTTCCTAAATATGAAGAATTATTTTACTATCTATGAATATTAGTAAATATTATTACTTGATGTATTTCTATATAATAATCAAAATTTCATCCATTGATTATAATAGGATTAATTTAATATGAATCTCTTATTATAAGAAATGCAAATCCAATACAGAATTTTTTTAATTCCAGATGCACAAAAATTATGTATTAACATATCGTAAGATCCAAAAATGTCTAAAAATTGATTCCATTTGTCTGTAACTATTTTCCAAAATCAATATACTTGGAAAAATTAGTCCTATATAATAAATTTATATATATACCTTAATTGTAACACAAATGGTTCATCATTAATATTTATTTGTCAAATAATTTATCATATAAGATATTAACGAGGACATCACATATTTGATTGGTAGGTATTGAACAATTATCATCAAATAGTAAGGAGATAAAGCCCTACAGCCTTCCCGGATGGAACTACATTCACCCAGAATTTAGTTTTTTAATTTTCTAAAACTATATTAAGATCATTCATATAAATTGACAAAAAAATATGGTATACCTCTATAAGAAAATAACCATTTAATAAACTTTTTAATATTATTTTAAATCAAATTTATTTTTCCAAATAAATATATTCTAGTTTGATTGTTTTTATAGTGTCATTAATGATTATATTAACCCTATTGTTTAATAATAACATCAAAATTATGTCTAAAAAAATCTAAATTTGTTATTCATTGAATATATTTTTCATTAAAACATATGATTTACAATATTTTCTCCCAAAATATCCTTAATGTAGGTATAATTCCATCAAATAAATCAAAAAAGGGGTTTATAGGAATTTGGACCTATGATCACTCTTAATCCGATAAACATGGGAAAATATCCATAAATATGAAGTTAATAAATAAACATATACTTATAAAATTTAACATCATCCTTAGATGTTTCATGAATCTTATAACCAAAATACCCTTTGTAAAATTTTTTATACAATGTAATTCTTGAACAATAAAAAATTAATAATTCATCTATTTAATTTCCGCATAGACCTTTTCAAGATCTAGAGATAAACCTTCTTAAGAGTTATTTTTCTTAGATAATTCCTAGGATACCCACATTTACGAACTGACCAATAATTGGATGCATAGAAATTGATTTATTTCTATCCATCGTACTCTTCATTTTTTTTCAGCAATCATTTTTTCCATATCCATATTTTCTAGAGAAACATTTTCTTAATCAATTGATAACCTATTTTGGGTGACTCTATCCAAATTCAAAACATGTTGAAAATTGTGCCTTCCATACACCATGGACTCCACTACTTTAGATCTTAGACAACTCCATTGATATCTTCTTTATCGATCCGAATAGATGGTTATGGTATAGGTGATAGTTGATATTTCATGAAAATGTTAAGAAAAAATCACAATATATTTCACTACATTCATCAACACATGGATTTCCTCATTTTAACCACCAATTCCATCTTATTATAAATTAACAGTATTCATTCGTATGATATCAATTGACCAAAATAAAAAATCATAATGTGAGAAACAATATTCATAATGGTAACATCATATAATCATTTATATGATGTTTAAATCTTGAAACCCTCTTCTTTTATATGAAACCTTATGGTTAACCATGTTTATTAATTTTCATCATCTATTCAAATAATTCAAAATATTTTTTACATAAATTATGAATTATCCTAAGTATATATCAGGTAAGTGTCAAACTAGGTGTGAAGTAAGGCCTTACTTTGTGTCAGGTAATGATTGGGTTAAGCCCAACATTCCCTTTTTGGCATTATTACCCCTCAGTGAATCTATTCTAGGACAATGTACACTTTTATTATCTAGAAAGTGATGTATTTCAAGGGAAACTATATAATAACCACCTTATCAAAATAGTACGATATTATTTGAGAATTTTCCTCAAAATTTAACATCAGGATATTATTTCTTATCTATGTTTCCCTAAATCTAGTACCCTTGGTTTCAACTAAAATTCCTCTGATACCAAATATAGTTACTCTGACCCCTATAGTCTATAGGTGATGTTAAATTTATTACATTGTAATAAAATACAGGAATTTACATCCTGAAGGACCACATGGTTTAGTAGTTTTGATAAAATATATACATACCTAATTCATTCATTATAATTGAAAACCAATAAATAAAACATATCTCTTTTTCAAGAATAATATTATCCCCTCAAAATATTAGGGCACATCAATCATAAAACACTTCATGGAATCCTAGGGAGAGGAATAAAAATTATTTTTATATCAACCACTTAGTAACAGTTATGAACAACATAGGCTACATTCAATATGGTCTGGTATATAACTTATAACACATTACATGTATTCATTAAATTTTTAATGAAATGAATTGAGAGATAATATTATTATGAACATATCATATATATAAAAATAATTTAATTCTTAATTAATTAAATTCAAAATAATTTGACACCCTGATATCATGCATCATTATACCACAATAATTATGATTATTAATCAGCATAGTTTCCAAAAAATGGGTTGGTATACACAATAAAACCATTGAACTAAGGATTTCCAAATTATTAGAATCGTTTGACTATTGATTCATCGAGGGGAGATCCGTAACCAGGCTCTACTTGTGTCTTTATGTCCAAAATATTCCTAATATATTGGATAATCATTTCATTTCTTTAAAAAAATTCATTATAATCAAATATCCATGTTGAGTAAACAATATCTATTTATCAATACTCCCCTAGATAAACCAATATCATTCAATGATAAATCTCATATGTAAAAATGATATATGGTTAAAGAAATATAAATATCCATGATAAATAGTATAGTTATTTGAGGAAAATTTAATATCCAAGGATCACAATATAGTGAATTATTAATGGAAATTACTATTACTAATAAATGAACCTAGAATTTGAATGTCAATAATTTAAATGGACTTAATGATCATAAACCATCCATTGAAATAATTATAATGTTATTAATATAATATACCGAATGTCTAGTATATATAAATAAAGGGTTGTTGTCATTGAGGAATAGAAATAACATAAGAAGTTCATTAAAAACATTATTGAGGATAATATCCTTTTTATTATAAAAATAATTTGAAAACATAATGTTCTCAAAAAAATGAAATTATTTTTATTTTAAAATAAACATTAAATCAAATAACATAATTTTCAAAACATTAATTGGTCAATGAATCATGAAATTTCATACATGGAAAGAATTATAAGACTAATATTCCTTTAACTTTTTTTGATAAATTTCAATTGGGCCATGTTTTGAAAATGCCAGAAATATTACTTTCAATAAATTTTTAAAATCGTTATATGTGTAAAAATTTCATTAATAAATTTCTCTTAAAAATGTTTGTACTTTTTCAAAACACTATTTTAGAAGAAAATGGATTACTCAACAAAATAATTAATGAAGTCATATTTCTTTATAAATTTTTTTTAGTAATTGTAAGTTCAAATGAGTGGTAAAATAGTATTATTACTTTAAAATATCATGAATTGATAGAGGAAATGAAAATTAAATGGTTTTATTATAAAATGACCATATTCATTCATTCAATTGAAATTCATGAATAAAAAATATCAATTAGAATTAGATTGTGAAATAAACTATTAGAATGATAATAACATTGAAGTTAGAATTAAATAATGACTAAATTATGTGTATAAACTATAAATAAAAAAATAATTTCAAATAATATATAAAAATTAAAAAGTCACTAAAAAAATAATATTATAATGTGAAAGATGATGAACGATTAATGTAACTTAAGGAAAGTAAATTGAGATATTAAATTCATTACCACATGGTAAATTTTAACACAAATCCCCTTGGAAAAAATATTTCCAAATGAAACATACAATTCCTTGAATAATTAATTTTTTATCATAATACATTTGAAATGGGAAATATATACACAATATAAAATAAAATTCGTTAATAACAATATTGTTTTCCTCAATAAAAAAACTTAGATTATGTCCCCTACCTTAGGCTTGCTTTTGGATGAACATGATTTAATATAATATATAATAGGTTTAAAAATTTTATTAATTTATGATATAATAATAATCATATTTAATATATCATCTATTAATCAATTATATAATTTATAACCCAATTTTTCATAAAACACCAATATTTTAATTTTTTTGTATAAAATGACATGTTCTATAATAAATGTTTTGTAATGAAATACCTAGTTCAAGAAAATACAATATATATACCAATAAAATGTGGTCCAGATAGACCATCCCCAAAAAATATTAATAAAAAGTAAAAGTACAAAATCAGGCAATGCAAGTGGTTATAGAAATCCGGGAATATGAAAATCCTCTCATATTAGCCTCTAACAAGGATGAAAAAAAGTTCATGAGCTCAAAACAACCACATGGTAATCATTTCTGTGAATGTCTTATTTTACAAGGTATCAGCCACTTGATTGGCCTCTCAGTAAGCATGATATATTTTTAATTTGAGATGCTTTTCCTTGTTAAGACATCCAATCTAGTGAGGCAGAATGCTCAGTGGAACATCCTAGGTTCTCGACATGAGAGCATGTACTACAAGTTTGAGGTCTAATTTGACCCATAAGGAATTCCAGTTATGAAGGAAAGCATGCATAATGCCATAGATAATGGCCCATAATTCTACATCAAAAGTGATTCCCTTTCCAATAAAATGATAAAAACATCCCTTGACAAAGCCACCATACGTTCCGAAGACACCCCCACAACCCAATGTTCATGGCGCTCTAGATGCAGCTCCATCAACATTAATATTAACACATGAAATGATCAGCGGGATACAACGAATAAATTTAATCATTTGGGTCTTCATCAGTTTACCCGAAATACCAATCATCTACAACATAGTTAAATCTGTATAGCTATTATCCATGCATTCATTATATATCACATTAGAAGCATTTATATCTTAATGAAAAAACATTGCACTTTCATGAATGGATAGAGCATTTCTGTCAAAAAAGAGGTTTTTATGGGATGTCTAGATTGCATGACAAACTTCTGTTGTAGCAACCTGTAGCATGTTCTGGATCGTCGTGCTCGTATCAGACTTAGAGATGTTTATCATCAATTCATCCATCAACCTATGTGAGCATAAATCCATGTTGAAGATGTATCTAATTTATTTCCATATAATCTGAGAAAAAGGAAAACATATGAAGAGGTGATGTGAAGTTTCAGTTTCATTCAGGCACATATAGAAGGCAGACATAATACATTGACTAGCCTTTCTTAATTGATCATGCATTTACATCATTTTCCTTTTAGCAATAGAGCCTGTCTAGATGAAATTCCTCATCATGAACTGATGTTCCTTGAGAATATTGATTGGCCATTTATAAAGTAAGAAGGTTTAAAAAAACTTGAGTTGATCACCTAGTTAACATGTCACACTCTCCCAGCTTGAAATAGGGCTTTACCCTTCTATTTCTCCTTCTACTTAATGATACTAGAGTAAATTCCATCAACATAATCCCCATGTATATTACCAAATAAATATTGGAACTCCACGATAAATGAATAGAAGAGCCCCTTTTCAAACTCTGAGGGACCTGGTGACCCTGTTTTGTTTTCCTACAGAAACCCCATCACCAAAAACAATGAAGGATTTACTCCAACTTATATGTTTTCCTATAGCAGCCCCACAATGGGAGAAGAATGATTTGAGTGCCAAAATTTATTTTCTTGAGGATTCCCCAAAAATCAAAATGTCATTCGCAAATAGAAGATGATAAGGGACTAGGTTATCCCTGCCAGTTTCTTTCTGTCTAGAAATACCAATTTGGGATATCTCTTTAAGACATATTCTCATGTATTCATCAGTAATGGATAAAAGAATCCTAGAGAGTGGATCACCCTGTCGAACAACTAAGGTGCAGTGAAAATAACCCATGGGGTATCCATTAATTAAAATGGATTGCCTTACAAATGTATGAATACTTTTGATAAGTTTGATGATTCCACATGAGAAACCAAATCTCCTATGAATATCAAGAAGGAAACTCCTCTTAAGGGTGTCAAAGTCTTAGGATATGTCTATTTTAAGAGAGAAATTTCCATGCTTTTCCTTCTTAGGAATCAACGTGATGAAATTAGAGTATAAACCATAAGGAATATAACCATGGCTGAAGAAATATCTAATTGCATTAAACATTTCATCGTTCACAATATCCTGATATAACATAAAAAAATTATTGGTGAAGCCATTCGTTCGAGCTGTACTTTCCATATTAAGAGAGAAGAGGGACTCCTTGAATTCTCCCTTTAAGGGAATCCTTATTAGAGCAGGATTTTAATGCTCCTCAATAAAAGGGGAGATGTTTTCAATAATCTACTATGTGATGTCCAAGAAATCATTGGAAAAAAGGCCAATGAAGTAATTCATTACTACATTAGAAATATCACTTTCAGAGGTGTGGAGACAACCATCAACTTTAATGGCCTTTAGCCCAGCTCTGTTCCTTTTTTCATTGTGCATATGGTGAAAGAATTTAGAGCTTCTATCACCATCTTTCAGCCACTTTACATTCAACTGATTATCATTCAGCCTTTCTTTGATAATCAAAAGGTCATCAAGCCTTGCGTGTGTTTTAATTTATTCATGTGAGGGACTACCAATGTCTTGATTTCTAATTTTATAACTATCCAATTGGTCTTTAGCAGCCTTGATCTAACTATCATACCTAGATAAGGATTCCTTGGTCCATTACCATAAGAGTTCTTTAACAGTCTTAAGTTTCAAAGCAAGAATATGCAGTGGGCTGCCTTGACAATCAGTCTTCCAAGCCATGACAATGACCTCCTTGCATCCATGAGTCACAAGCCACCCATTATTAAAGAGAAAAGAAAAAGGAACAGATCTGAAAACCTAAAAAGAGATATCAATCACAATTTAATTGTGATATATGTGATGTCTGGGTAATGTTTGTCCAGATATACCAGAGTCAGCACTCTCATCATCCATCCGAACAAAACATCGATCATGTTTACTCATCTGCTTTTCTTTCATAGTATACCTGCTCCAGGTCAATGCATCTCTCGAAATTGGAATTTCAATCAGATGAAATTGATCAATGAAAGATGGTAAATCCATGGAGGCCACCATATTGAAGTTCAATCATGTTTTTCCATCAGTTCTCAAGGTAGTGATGAAATCTCCAATTAACACCCATTTATTGATGGTCTGACCAGAATAATCATCAAGATCACTCCAAACCTCCATTGTTTTTTTATTGGATGGATATGCATAAACAAAGGTATCCTCAAGGATATACCCTTGAAAACTTAATGAGACCAATACCCATTTAGGATTCTTATCATATGTAGTTAACAGAATTCTCTCATGCATGAAATCCCAGAGATGATATTTGTAGATATCATGAAGATTTTGAGAAGTAAAATTGTAACCAAAATAACTCCATTTGAAATATTTCCACTTGTAAAATATAATTCTAGGCTTTGAAATACCCAATAGCATAGTTTTATAGGCCATAATGTAGTGTCTAACGACCCTGGCTGTTGGGTTGTTCCCATGCTATTGACTGTTCTAGAAAAAAAATATTTATTTAAAAAGGGTATGGATCCTTATCAGGGGCCTCTTTTCATTTGTTACAGACACTGGGCCTCGTCCTTTTCTTCTAGTTTCCCTTTTCACATTTACATCTGAGAGTAATTTCACTCCAGTACCACTCTTGGAGTCAACCTGCTCACTTTTATTTGGATTTCCACAAGGTGCATCAATATGAACATTTAGGGTGGGGATAACTTGCATGTCATAATGGAAATCAAAATCATTATACCAATAAATGCCACTCATCGGAGAAAACATTTTGCCAGAAAGTTGGTGACTATGGTACCTACCCATGTGAGGTGTCATTTCCTCAACCTTGTTTGGGTTAATCAATATAAAGGGGTTATCTAGAGTACTAGATAGTGCAGACTTTTCATCACCTCATATTGATTTTCCCCTTTATTGGAAGTTGCAGCAGCTCCTTTTTGAATCTACATATTCTTTTTAATAGGACCTTCCATAAGCACAACCTCCTCCACTCCATGAACAGGACTCATAATTGGTGGGAGTCCATCCCCTTGTAAGCCAACATCCATTATGGACAAGGGATCCTCAGGAGGGGGAAAATGAGAAGACACGTCCTTATTGGGAGTCTGCACATCCATTAAGACCAAACCATCATCTGAGTAGACAAGATTGAAAGAATTAAGCATAGCCTGTGCAGGTGCACCATCCTAACCCATGATATATTTCCCCACATCAGTTGAAGAAACATCAACAACATTCACAGTCACCTCAGAAAGGCCATCTTCCACTCTCACACCTATAGATGGAACACAATTAGAGATTGAATTAGAGGAATGAACACTTCTAAAATTCTTCTCCTGGGTGATTACCAGACCTTCCCATACTTGGGTAGTATCAAGCGATGAATTTCTTATAGGATGACTAAACTGGACTGAAGTAGGTGCCGGGCCAAGGCCACCTTCAACAGGGGGAGGATCAGATGAGGGTCCAGTCGTCATTTCAGAATCCTTGTCCTTGCCTTTCTTTCTTTGACATGAGGTATCTTCATTCCCTCTTTCTTTACAAAGAGTGCATTCCATTTACATGTTACATTCATAAGAGTATTGACCAAAGAGTATGAAATTAATAGAAAATTTTGTCTTTCACTCGTACTGGATTTCAAGCATTATGTTGTCGTCCCTCATGGTGAGATATACTTCTTCCACTAAATTACAGAACATATCCACCTCCACCAGTACTCTCGTATAGTGACCAAAATGAGGGTTATTTTTTTTCTTATCCATCTGGATGGGAGGACCATCTATGAAGGAAATGTCCCATAGGATCCTTGGGTTCCAATAAAACCAATTCAAACTACATATATTAATCCAAAGCCGAACATGAGTGTTCCTTACATTATTAGGATCAAAGTTCCTATCCCAATCCTGAATACGCAAGAATCCAAGATTTAGAAAGAGAGTTTTGAAGCTCCATGCCTTGCATTTCAACACATCAGAGGGGAATATTATATGATAATATCCACTCCCCATTGCCATCATTCACCGGTCCTCCAAACCCCATAGATCTTCAATCCATTTGGAGAGATAGTAAAAATTTCAAAAAAATTCACCTTTGGGGACAAGGACTTGTGAAATTATAGAGTATCTACAGAGCCTCACCAGTTCTTCAAATGCATCATGGTTGGCTGATACATGCGCAACTCTCCCCTTTTTGATGATTATTCTTGACGGCGGCATGTCATATTCCAACAATGAGAAATCAGATTTCACAACCTATTCAAATTTTTTATTCGGTTTAACAGAAATATTTAGAATATTCCATGCAGATCATGACTTCATAGAAAATTCATATTGTTATTTGTGCCCAACGATATCACAAAAACGATCTGGTCCTTCCTTTCTCTTCCTGCCAATAAAATCATCATCGATATTGGTCACCTCCATTCTCCCTGCATGCCCCGCCATCTCTCGTATGATATATATAATTTGAATCCATAACAATAATAATGAAATAAATATCATATTTAATCATTATATAAATTATTATAGCCACTATTCAATGTTGGTCATTGAAATTGAATCACATTGTTTTGTGGAGAATATAGATCGTACATACACCCGAGCGATGATATAATCCCTTAAATAGGTGAATGGTTAAGGAAGTTTGAAATATATTAATTATAAAAAAATATCATATCATAAATTTCACATATATTTAATACTTTTTTCCTTGTTATATTCCATGTAATGAAAAAATGGAAAATAAATCACATTACTTCCAGAGGTGTTAGTCCTTCATAAAAATGAGTTTTGTTATGATATTTTAAACAAAAAGGAAAATAATATGGTATATGCGATATAAATATTACATAAGTATAATAATATCACTAATTTCATATAAATATGGAAAATCCATCATTATATATAACCTTGAATTAAGGATATGGAAACGACCAACATCGGTTCATGAGGAGGTAGTCCACCATACCCAAGATCGATCATTTTGTTTCCCATATGATGGATGATGAGATAGATAATTATTATACCATAATCATAATAACATTTAAATATATTGTATATTCAATATCTATTTTATTTTAAATATTAACACGAAATATTTTGGGTAAAATTAAAAGTTATGTGAAAGAGATTTGTTAAGATAATAACCATTTATAAGAAGAACCACTATTGGATCTCCTCTTCATAACCACATGGATGATCTTTAGGGGTTTAAAAAAACACAATTATTAGAAAAAATATTATTAGAAGATAATTTTTTAGGTTTTGGAATGGAAAATGGATTTTATTTGTAAATATGTGAGAGGAGGGAGTGTTCTTTTGTAAGTGCTGAAAGGGGAACTCCTTGAAAATTATGTGGTAATTTCGAAAAATAATCCAAAATGATAAGGTTATTCAAATGTCCAAATCATAAAAATAATACGATATTATGAATATTAAATTCTAGATTGTAGTTATAGAAAAAAATATAAAATCAAGAGATGTTTTAGGGTAATTTATAGCTATTATATTATTATTTTATCCCCTGAAAATACCATTTTTACCGTAACCAATGTATTTAATATTTCCTATTTTCACTAATAATTTCAGTAAAATTTTAAATTAGAATTATTATATAATTAAAATTATAATGATTCAAAAAATTTATCCATATTAAAATATTCTAATCAATAAATTCACAAATTTTAATTTATAATTAATCACACAAACATGATGTGAAATAGAGTTTTCAAAGTGAAAATGATTAAAAGTATTTAGTGTTTTTAAATCAAAATTAAATATAAAAATGATTAAATTGGAACAAATTAGATTATTTTATATAAAATTTTCCTATTTTTTGGAAAAAAGTAAAAATATGAGTGAAAATTAAAATATAATTTAAAATTAATGAAATATTTCAATTAAATGTCTATATTTTTCACATTTCAATAAAATGATTAATACAAAAAAAATATTTAAAAAATTAACCCTAACAAAATAATTACATGGGAAATTGAAATATTAATTTCATATTATCACAAAAAAAGTTATAATAATGAATTTTAATCTTCGTGGGCAAAGCATTTTGTGGGAAAAGAGTGAATATATAGTCTATTAGAAATAATAAAAAAAATTCATAACATGTTTCTATTTATTTTCAATGATTAATATATTATTTCTAACAAATAAATAACCATAACATTAATAATTTATTTTGTACTATTCATACCCCCCCATTTTATTGTCAGGATATAAGTTTATATTATATTATAGTTCAATTAGACTAATCTAGCATGTTCTATAAGATATCCAAGTGATTAAATTTAAAGAACTATATTTTGAGGGGTTCTATATTCAGGTGTATCATGGAGGATAGAATATGACATTAAATATTATTATTTCAATAATTTGGGGTGTTTTAATAAATGAGAATGTCATATATAGTAAGATTATTATGAAAAACCAAGAGATAATCCTAATGTGGATATAGCCTTGATGAAAGGTAAAATTATTTTGGAAGGGTCTAGAAGTAGAAGAATTATCTTCCTTGGAGCTAGAAGAAAAGTCCATTAGTTGGTTATAAAATTTGAAGAATACTCATGATAAAATATGGGAGTAGGAGAAGACTATAGAAGGAATCAGAAGCACAATTGTGGGGATTCTAGTTACACTGTGTGATTTTTTATAATGATCCTTTTGTGTGGATTCAAGATCAATGATATGATGTGATTATTTATCAAACATTGTAATTGATAAAAATATTATCATGAAATATCCATACTGGGGAGTATAAAAAACATGGTAAGGAGTGATAAATTCATTCATTCCTTTTAAAAAATTCTTTTCTACTCTCCATTATCATTTCTATATATAAGTGGAGATTGTGAGATATCATTCAGTCACTTGTGAACCATAAAAGGCTAGATATGATGAATCTAAAATATATTTTTTTCTGGAAAAGTTAACCATTAATTTACATCCACACCTCATAAGGGTCAATCCATCTTGAGGCTCTTCGGTTTCATGATATATCTATTTATCTATACACCTTAAAAATTTATAATATAAAATATTTAAGATCTAATTCGATATATCTATTTTTCTCAACTATATTATATGAATTATTACCAGTATTCAACAATTTGGCTATCAAATCTCTATCGGTCTCTCAATACCTCCATATTTATCTTTATAGAGAGAAAAATCATTATCATCCATATATATTTATAACCACATATATAACTCTAAATTAACATACATTGAATTATATAATAAAATTTATTATAATAACATCATTGAATAAATGATTTCCCATGTAACCAAACTAAAAAACTATACCCCCTAAAATTCATTAATTAAAACTTCCATCCCTCAATATTATCTCTTCGAAAAATACCTACAATAAATTTTTTTATAGTAATATATTCACTCATTAAAAAGTTACAATGTAATTGTAACACTAGATCCTCCAAAATAGTAGTTGAAAATAATATTTTAATAAAACTAAGATAAAATAAACCTTATAATATTTCATAAAAATAATTCACTCTATAGGATGGATATATATTTTGAACTAACTTGGAAAAAATAAGCATATATTACAATTTTAAAATTTTTCCATTTGATGTTTTTTAAAAAATATTAAAAATGTATTATTTTAATAATCCTCATATTTTTCATAATAATTTGTATAAAAATTTATAATTATAACTTATTTTAAATAAATTTTATATAAATTTTTAAAATATCATTTTGAGTTAAACATTATAATTTTCCGAAAACTAGTTTTTCATAAAACTGTTTTTAATACATAAGGTCTATCAATTTAAATAATTAAAAAAATATATAATGATAATGAATTTATATGAAATTAATAGAATAAATATCTAAAAATATGAATTTAAATTCTCATAATGATGATTAAAAATAATATTGTTAATATAATATCATCTTATTCCTGAAAATGATTTAGCTAAAAAAACTCCATTTAGACATGATTTTTCATTGTTTTTTGAACTAAATTATTCCTCTATAGTTTTCAAATTTTGTTAAACTGAATTACATATATGTAATCATAGAAATTATTATTATTTAATAAGTTTAACTTATTTTTTCATAAAATATAGTAAAAAATATGAAATTAATTTCCATGGATAAGGTTAAAACTGTGTGTTGTGTATTTCCAATAGTTGTGTAAAAATTAATTTTCCATGAACATGTAATTTTTCCCTAATTTAAATTTCATATTTAACCCAGAAATCATTATTCATGTTCTATATGTACTGGTCATCAAAAAAATACCAACCAAATTTTCCGTAATATGATATCCATAGAATGTTCTTGTAATTTATGGAAATTTTCTTCAGTAGACTCTTTTATTTCAGTTTCTATTTTTCAAAATTCAGTTAAGTCATATAATTTTCAGTATGATAACACCAATATATCTCACATAATTAAACTTTATTATATTTATTTATTAATATATATTCATCACCTTCTCATTCAAATGAGAAACTAAATAATTGCTCTAGTGTAAAACGGACTATCGCATCACATGGATAGTTATAATGTGAAACATAATCAATATATATGATAATATGAAATGATATTAATTCTTAAAATTAATATATAATCCGATTCCATACTCTTTCTCTAATTAAGGTAATTATATCAACTCCCATGTATACTTACGACCCACAGTCACCACGAAGTGATGTGATTCATTTCCCATGTATGCCTAGAAAACTTTATACAAGGGTATAGAAGGAATAAATATCGTACATATATAAATAATATAATTCTTTAGATTATGGATATATATGCTACAAATAAGAATCATAACATTCATCAAAAAACATGCATGAGAAATATGAAGTAGTTAACATCCAAATCAATGTTAATAATGAAATATTATTAATGAGAAGGGCGTAAGATGTTATATGAGAATAATAAATGATATTATAAATATAATTATGGTTCTATTATAAATTAATAAAATTTATTCACACATTATACTTGAGGTTAAATAATTTTACTCTAAAGGTAATCTTTTGAAAAAATACATCAACTCAACAAACACTCCATTGAGACATATTTGTTATTTTATACTAATATACTTTTATATAGTGTGTATTATGTGAACATAATGTATTTAATATGAATAATTAGTTATTAAGGATGATTAATATTTCAATTCATATCCATTATTTGAAGGGGTTATAATTTAATAGTTACCAATGAGATAAGAATATATTTTTCAATCTATCCTCTTTTTGGGACTTTTTTTTTATTTTCATTGATGAAAAAATATCATGTATCCTTCATAACCATGAATAAATTTTTTCCACTACATATTTAAGGAAGGTAAATATCTATTTATAAAATTTTCACCCATTGATATATGGATCAGTAAAATAAATCAATAAAATAAAAACCAATTTTATTTCTCTTTAAATCAGATATAGTTTTCTTCCGTTCACATGTTTTTCAAAAAAATATAACAAATATACTCATGTGTTCTCAAATTATTTATTAATGGAATTTTAGGTTATCATTTAATTTTAAAATAATTATGAAAGGAAAAAATATACAATTTTATAGTTTGTATATTTTCAAATTTCGTTAAAAATACACTAAAGGATAAATTTTTAACTTTTACATCTACAATGGATTTCCCATCCACCACAACTATTTTATGAAATTTATTATTATATATATTTTTTAAATTACTTTTCAATGAATAATATATATTGAGATATTATTTCTATATTTCACTTCTAATCACATTTTTATTTGAAATGAATTTTTTTATTGGAAAACCAATATATCTATTAAATTGATTGTCACGTCTCACCTCTTGATTAATTTTTGGATGAAAGTGTTACAATGAGAAAATAAATTTCTTGTGATTATTTTTATTAAGAATTACATTTCCATTAAATATGCATATTATATGTCATTTTATTCTAAATTCTTAAGTAATATATCAGTTTTATATATGTTGTGTCATCTTGAATGATATTTTATTAACTGGGAAAATATTGGTATTCTTTATTATTTATTCGATACGATCATTTCTTAACAAGGAAACATGTTTATGAATTATGTATATCCTTTAATATATAATTAATTATTTAGACATTTAGGGGCTCTGGGGGATTAGAATTATATATTGTTTTGATGTATTGACATGGCTAATGAAACAAATCAGCTGGCCAAATTAATTGTGTTTTCACCAATAGATTTAATTTTTTTTCTATAAATTATTGATGGTATAGATATCATTATTTTTGAGATCACAACATAAAATATAATGAATATCATTTAGTACGAATTTATTTATCATTATCCATGATATTATATGAATGTAATCATCTATGGATTGACTTATTTCACATGTTATTGATAATATTTCATTGTTTTTAGCTATTTTTCTTTCCATAATAGTTATGAATTATCTATTAATTATATATTATATTAAATATAAACCTTATAAAGAATTTTTCCTCTCTATTTTTTTATTTCATTTCACTAGTTTATGAAGAGGAATTCAATGAATGAGTTTAAGGATTCATTTTTTAGCCTTACTATGTTTTATATTTTATACACAATATAAAATAAGAACCATGTATGTATCTAGTTCTCCAAGGCTATTAGACCTATCATGCCTCTATGCTTTTTCCTCAAATCCTTACTGATGAAATAATGTAGATAATGTAAATGGGTTACTTGATTCAAGGGGGTTACATAAATTCATTGACATTCATAATAAAATCTAATAAATTATGAAAAAAATATGGGGAATTAAAATTTAAAAATGATTAATAGAAAAAATATATTTAGTAAAATTTAAAACCACATAAAGTTGATAAAATAATATATTTTAAAAACACATGTCTAATAATTGAAACATGTCAAGATAACATACATTAATAGACTATATTTAGTACATACCTCAAAAAATAAATTTATAACATGGGTGTTACACCATCTAATATTAGAGTAAAATACTATGAATCTATAAAATTATTCCAATTATAAGTAATATAGCTAATTGTAAATAATATAATTTTAAAATATATCCCATATGTTTCATCAAATAAAAATTACTATTTTAAATCATGATCTAAAATCCAAATATAAAATTGAATTTTTACAAAAAGTAATTGATTTAAAAATATATGATTCTCATATGATTAGGTAAAGGAATCAATGATGAGTAACATCACACCCCATATTCCACTAAATGGTTCCCTGAGACGGTGGGCCATATGACCTAAATCATGCCTTACCAAAACTCAGAGGCTACCTACTAGTAGTGAGGGCCTAGTGTGTGTCTGTGGAGACACTATTTCCTCAATGGTTAGAGGGGAGCATACAAATATACAAGGATAAGGAAATAGCAGAAGAAGTCACACTAACTAGTCTAGTAATCCAGCATAGGAGAATCATAAATACAAAATATATAATGGTGAAATTAATATAAACAAACTTGTAAAAATTTGTAGACGAGAAAAATATCAATATGTATAAGATTCCAATGATGATTATTCCATAGAAACTGAATAGTCAAGGGGAATGGGATACATTCATATACAACATTCCAAAAAATATATAGAAAAGGTCAAAACATCTATAATTGTATATCAAGAATAGTCATGGAACTATTCCTCCATTCTATCTTAAAGAATATAAGATCATGCAATAGAAGTTGGACATTTTACCTTATCTATTCCTACTTCCATAATGTATACTCATGTACTAGAAGTGGACCAAGTAGGGTGTGATGTAAAATCTTTATAGGTCACCACCAATGTTGTCTATATAAATCTATCTCATGCAATATAAAATTAATAGTATGCCATTAGTAATAAATGTATAAAAAAATAAATATGTAATAAACTAGATTGAGTTCCAATATGACACACGTCTAATTATACCTTAGTCATCCTATTTGGTGTGACTCATCTATGAAAACCTATGAAGGTAATGTAAGGAATATTTTATTAAAAAAGATGGAAAATCACCAAACATGTGATTGGGATTGGAAGAAAATCCTTTAAGTTTCCAAAACCAAATGATCACGTCTTAATTAAAACATTCAGATACATATTAATTATATTAAATCATTTTTTTTAAATATAGAGAGTCACCCTAATCTCATCCATGAACATTATAAAATAATTCCATGAATCACACAAGGTGCTCGGTATAGGTCCAATGCCATTGGAGTCTTTCAAATTTAACTGAATAAAGAATTCTCAAGTGTCATCCAAGTAATGGGGTGAAGACACCATGGAAAAAACATTTATTCAATCCTTAGTTTCAATCATATGGTCCCGAGTCTCTCTCGCATCTTCGTACAACCATAATGCCATCATGTCCTTTCATGGGGTCACCCCTGGAGAACTGGTGTCACTTTTATTAGGGGAAATTACATAACTCATTGAGATCCTATATGATTCATAGCTAGTGTCTCCCCATATGTTCTTAGAAACCAATTAAAAATTTTAACAACATGTCACAATGAATCTGTATCTGGGGTCCTTGAGTCAGAAAACCAGGTATCACCCTCATCACTATAGTGAGAGAGTATAATTATACATTGATATAATAATATTAAATTTGGTCAAATGAATCAATTTGGAAATACATTAACGGAACAATGGTATTGTATCATCACTTTCCAATTTAGATAGTCTAACCATTCCATTTATAAAATAGGTTTTAAGGTATTAACTAGTTTTTCATCATCCTAGTCAATTTTATTTAGAACTCAAAGTGCTTATTTTCAAGAAATACCCATTAAGCACATTTATGATAGATATGGAGAAAAGTCAATAAAACCTAAAAGTTGAAGCACCCCCATTGGGGTGGCTTATGTCCAGGCGATAATCTAAGGGGGTTGATTTGACACTAACTTGGGTTGCAATTGGAATGGTAAGGTCACATATTTAATTTAATTATCAATTATCCGGCATTTTCAGAAATTTTTTTGGTCATGGAACAATGGTAAATGTTCTAAAACACAATTAAATAAGGGTAATGAAGCATTACCACCATCATTATCCATATATTTCTTCCCTCATCTATCGAGGGCCTTCAATTCACCCTAGAATGAATGTTATAGGAGAAACCATCAAGTTTACTAAACATGGGGAAATAAACTTTTATCATGATTGTTTAGTATAGAGGAAGATGAAAATGAAATATAAGGAATTTTATAGTAGATATTATGACTATATTCTTGATGGATATTATGAATATTAATTTTACATTTGACGAAGGAGTTCTCAACGTAATTAGGTTCTTTGGATGAAGAGGCTGTGTGTGTGAGAGAATATAGAACAAGAGAGAGATAAGTAAAGGGGAAAATTTAAAGGTTAATTTTTTTTATCATCATACATACGATAATTTAACACAAGAAAATAATGGAACATGGTTTGGTCACACAACTGTCCAAACCATGCACTGACCACGCATCAATCTATTACTCATGAGGAATCTCGCACATGCTACAAGAATAGTTTGGTTAACTGTGGCCAACTAATATAAAATGACTCTGCTAAAAACTATAGATGTGTTGCATGGCCAGGTGCTCTGGGCCACACTGCATTAGAAAACCTATACAACCTCCGGTACCCCAGTATTTGAAGATTCAAAATAAGAGAAACCATTATGGCTGGGCAGTACAATTTCTTCAAACAAATGTGGACAAGTCCTCATGATTTATTTTTGTTTTAGATCCAATGAACCATGGAAACCCCCAATACCCTATTGAGTTCATAAGGACTCTTTATTATGTCCAAAAATTTATTATAACCAAAAAACTGGTCTAATCCTTTAATAAAACCAATGGAATTACAAACTCCCCTCCATACGGAATCTCATCCCTAAGCTTCCCTTTTGAGGGTGGAAAGACATATTCTGAGAATATTTCATACCACTATGTACGTACATCATCCTACCACTCCAAAGTTTCATCTTCTATGTATTTCTTCTTCCATAAAATCCATTCCATAGAAACTGACCTTCCTCAAAGAGCCATCGTGCTCCGATCAATGATATATGAAAAATACTCCTCGAAGGACGCATTAGATTCACACTAAATTTCATTGGGATCAAAAGAATTAGATGTGAATATATGATTATAATGAATCTATGATACATAGAAGAAATATTACATAGAATGGTATATATGAGCTAACAAAAACATGTAGGCTATCAGACAGACTCTATTCATGGTCTTGAAATTCTAGATATACGAAGTTGATAACATCCCATGTCTTCATACTCTTATATGACCCAATCTAGTTGATACACGAAGAAAAACCAGATGCCCCACCTCAAACTACATAGGTCTATGAAAGATTATCATTATATTAAATCTTCATATACATATCATTATCAATAAACTTATAAACAATCCAAACATTCTATAGTGCCACTTCAATGAAATGTGGTCCCAGTAGAGCTAACTCACCAACCTGTAGCTAGTACAGTGGTGGATAGAAAGGTCTACCATATAGGGACTCATATGGTTCCATCTGAATCATTTAATTAAATAATTTTTTTTGAAAACTAAATCATATGAATATTATCTTCCCGTGATCCCCTAAAATCAGCAATGTAGGCTCAAATAATATCCTCTAACATCAAAACCTTCTACATAGACTATCATTGGTCTTAGCATGGTATGTTGTACTCATGAGTACATGTGATCCTACTGAATTCTGTAACCCTTCTAGGACTGTGATTGAAACAAATATTTTTTGTCCAAATCAATTAAAAAAGGAATCCTTTGAATGTACAAAGTCTCCAGGATCTAAATCCTTCCATGATAATCATAAAGAAGTTCTCTCAGTTAGTTAAGAAGTTGATAACCATGGTGAACTTATCGATGATCACCCATACTTCTTCACTACCTCAAGGGGGTATCAAGAACCCCATCATGAACTAAATTCTGACATTATTTAATTTACCCTCAGGAATATAAAGATGCTCTAGATGTTGAGCATGTCATTGGTTCTCTTTCATCACCTACTAGTAAGTGTAGCAATGGGTTTTGAAACCTTCTACATTCCTCATCATACCTAGCCTCCAATACTGACAATGTATGTCAAGGAACATCTTGGTAAGACCAGGATGAATTTACCATACAGTGGTAGGAGTCTCAGTTATCAATTATTCTTGGATATATGAAGTAACCCGCACAAAACCATGATGTATTATGGTCTCACATAAATCAACAACCCAACCTAGAGGCGTGTTCTCTCCCTCAAAACGAGGCCCTTGGAATCTGATTACTACATCATCTAGAACTACTAATAAAGGGAGGGTTCCACTACTAGATCTATAAGAACTGGAATCTTGTTCTTCGCTAAAACATCCAGAGGAATCTCATAAAATATTTCATTATATTATCACTCAATTATTACCACCATCATGTCTTACATTTGATTCTTTCATCACAAGTAATCAACAATAGTTTTTCCCTTTTTGAGTGTGTATGAAATCTCAAATTTGACCAATTGAATCTATTCCACCCACCTAAACTGCCTCAGATTCAAGTCTCATTTTGAGGAAATATATATGAGACTTTTATGGTTAGTCAAGAAAATGAACCACCCAACCAAAATGTTAATCCTCTAATAGCATAGATCATGATCCAAGGCATATAGTTAGAGGTCGATAATAGGGTAATTCCTCTCATTTTGATTTAGTTGGGTGGAACCGTACTTTATAACCCAACCACCCTACATTAGAAAAACCCCCAACCATATTAATGAATCAACATTGTGAAAATAATAGATTCCTATAATCTTTGGAAGAATCATGATCAGTACTGATGATTTCTTTCCCTTAAACTACTAAAAATTTTCCACACATTCATTAGTCTAGTCTAATTTTACACCCATATTCATTAAAACCATAAAATAAATTTCCATGCATTATACATCATTGAATAATTTCCTACAATATCCTGGAATCCCCTAAAAATATTCATAATTCAAACACATTATTGGTATTCTCCCAGGAATCCATGGCACTCACCATATCGATGTCAATAGATACTCCTTCTTGAGATTTCATATAAACCATTAATTTAAACATTTTTTCCAATGTGGAATTTAATCTACTTCGAATGTATATAGATCTCTCTCAGTGTAATAATTAGGATCTCAATATGGGTTTCTTGGCCATTTCAGGTGTATGAATACACTAAAATAACATTTGTGAAATGTTCTAAAAATGAATCAATATACGTGTGGAAAACTGAATTCATCAAACCCTTCAAAATGTTCAGGGTGTTCCCTAGACCGAATGCGATGACCATATACTCTTACTATACATACCTCCTTAATAATGATTTATGTTCTATGTATGATTTCCTCACAGTAACCTAATTTCATCCTAACCTCAAGTAAAATATTGATAAAATGTATAACACTTGATGATGGTCATAGAGTTTGTCTATATGAATAATTAGATATTGGTTCATCAACATAATCTATTTAAGTCATTGGTAATAATTGAAAAAATATAATGTTATTATCCTCCTTCATGGAGAAAAGGGATAGTTAAACAGCATGGAGATGTTCTTGTTCAGATAATAACCTTGTCCTTTAGATGTTCAAAATATATCATGAGTTCATAGATCTATATAGGTGCCATCCTATATGGAGAAATGGACATAGGTGTCACTGTTTTGTAACCTAGATGGTTAACTTGTCCTCCCTCTCAGAATTTAATCGAAAGAAATTGTTAGGTAATTTATCCCAAAAATTACCCAGACATGTATTATATTCTACAAATAACATTCCATGATCTCTCATTAAATGACTGTCAATATAGGTTGTCGCCTTACGTAGACTAGTACATTTGAGTGTAGCTCGACAGGCCCAGATATACCATTCTCCCATTGAGATATACGTACTTTCCTAGGGTATTATAAAAGAAGAATGACATCGATATTATTCCTCCTGTACTCGATAATTTACATTCCAATCCATAGTGACAATTAAATGGTAGTTTATCATCTCAAGGATAAGTAAACTCCAGAGAAAATGGTACCTACCAATTTCAAGGGGAAATCCTTTCACTGACTTGTATAGTCATCTCCAAATATTAATAGAAATCTAATAGTAATAACACCACTTGAGTACATTATCATTAGAAACAACCTTCCTATACATGTAGAAGATAAAAAATAGTGTTATTCATCTGAATCAAAAAGGGAAGAAATTAATGTGGAGGCAACAAGCATAACACCTCAAAATAGAGATGGCCCTAGAATCTAATCCTATGGAATAGGATACACTACATAAATATTTCTCAAAATGTGAAACTATGATTATTATTCAGTATCCATGATATGGTCCTCTCTATTGAAACCAAATCACTATGCCTTTTCTCCCTCATCCATGACAAATTACTCATCCTATTTAGTCGGTACAAGAGAAACATCTCATATGAAATTGTGTTACTGATCCATCACCAGAGAGTGATGCTGGTAAAAATCCCTGTATGGTAGGTACTAGAGGAGAAAATATCCATAAAGAGTAGAGGATACCAATTGTACAGCGTTGTTGATAGTCGATCTGGTTCCTCATAAACATTGGATTTTTATGTCCTAGCCTCCAACACTAGTTTCACAATAAAATGTTGTCGTTTCATACCACCAGGCTAGTACGTCTAACACATGAATCCTTAAAACATCAATTCCTACCATTGGATAAACCATAATTATTCCTAGAAGATAAATTTTCCTGCACCACATGTCCTGATTCCCTCAAGATCTTCTTAGTGTATAGTTCCTAATTCACTACCTCTGAAATGGAGGTTATCCAGAAGATGTTCACCAATGAGTGTATGGTGTATTCAATTCCATCATTGAATCACCCTGTAGTATTCATCTAATCCCTGGTCAAAGTTGATGACAAAAAATATATAATTCAATGAAGCGATCTTATAATTCCATCATTGACATGTCATTATGGTGAAGGATCAAAATATCACTAACAAGATACGGTCTCATGGTCTGTGAAAAGATGTTATCAAATAATGATATCTTGAAATTGGTCCCAACCATACACTGATGTCCACTGGCCTGAGTGAGAATGTCCCACCAACACCTATTTGATTCAGATGGCATATAGGTCATGAGAATAAACCTCCTCTCTAGATACATCCCGATATACTGAAACATGGACAATATTTCTTAGGTCCATGATTCAATAGGCTCAGGTTCTCCCTTCCCTGAGAAAGTGGTAGGAGACTACTTTGGAAATTCATAAGTCTACTCTTCCACGGTAGTGACAAGTTGGGGATAACCCTAAATGGTTTTCCTAAATGAAAGGAAGCTACCACGGAACTGGGCATCGACACCCAATGGAAGATCTAAAGGAGGTTCCTTATGGGGCACTATAATAGGTAAAATGGGAGGCTCAGTTCCCACTACATTCAGAGTATGCTCATCACAATTTTTATAGAATACATCTTTATTTTTCCTAGTATCATGGCTCTAAAATTTATAAGATCATTCCATCGATATAATTTTTAATAGATAGTGGTAGCGGTAAGGAATGAAAAGTATAAATCATGTCTATAACTTGACATAACCCTCAACCGGCACCAGGATCTAGGTATAGGATATCAGAAAAGGTAACCGAAATATTATAGGAGACTTGGCCTACTGATCACTTCTGTGTTTGGGTCAGGTTCAAGGTCTCATGTCACACATATATGATGACCATTTCTTTTTTAATTTTATACTCATTTTATATTATTAAAATAATTTAAACATTGATTAAATGGTTGAATTGGATTGATCACCACTCAAAATTTATAAGTAAACATTGACAAAATAAATTTACATGTCATGTCCACTAAATCCAACCATAAATTTTTTAATCCCATGCAACCGATGTTCCATGGCTCAAGGTTCCCCAATTCTCTAATTATAGAATCTGCATTATCCTATGTTTGAAAACATTGTTAGGATAAGTAAGAAATTTTAAGTTACAATTGTGTTTCCATATTCCATAAAGTAAGTATCATCACATTTCAAGTTACAATAATCAATTCACCACATCACAATTCAATCAAGTAACATACAACATCCACATGAAAACATTGTAAAGCATTGAGAATGTAAAATATGGCATGGCATAATGCATTACATTTTAATCGTAAGGTACCATGAAGGATCTATGTTCTTGTTATTCAAACATATCACCTTTCCTTGGATAATCAACCTTTTTAATTATAAAAAAAAATCACAAATCCTATGAGTCATGCAATTGTGAAATCCATGAAAGAGTAATGGGGTATCAAATAACCACATTTACCCATCCCATTTAATTTGGGTTTCCCCTATACATGGGTTAGTTACTCCAAGGTATAAGCTCAAAACCAAATACCAACATCCTTATATCATTTATAAACCCAAATATTAATACAAAAGGAATATCCTCCTTCAATACCACATTATAACACCCCACCTTGGATTTCACTAAAGGGTTCCCCATGACGGTGGGCCACAAAACATCACGAACACCTCCTTGAACACCAGTGGATGTTGACTAGTTTGGAGTAACTATTATTTATCCATGGGGAGACTATTAACTCATAGCTGATAGTGAATCATAGCAGTATATATTGAAAAAAGAAACATCATAAGTAGACACTATGATTACACCAGAATCCCACAGTAGTAGAAGCATAAATAAAAAATAGTTAGTATAGGAAGAAATATAAAAAATCCAACAAATATGATTTTTTATAGGAAGATTAACAAATAATATATTCTGATTATGATTATGTTTAAAAGAATAGATATCTTAGGGGAAGTGGGTACATGCATATACAACATGTTAATAAAATACTAAAATAGCACAAAAACTACTACAAAGAGTATCTCGAGAATAGGCTCGGTCGTATAACCCCATACTCTGTGCTTGAACTAAAGATCAAGCATCATATGTTGGGCTCTTTCCAATATCTATTCCTACATCAAGAAAGACTTTTCAGGTACTAGTGAAAGCCCAAGTGGTTTGTGAGATACAATACCAATAGTCCACCAGAAATAGTGTCTAGATCAATCGAGCTCATGCAATATAAAATAAACATTGTTCCATAAATAAAAAATATGATAAAAAAAATAAATAAGTAAGTAGGATATATTCATTTCCAATTGTAAAGCTTTCAAATTGTATAAGAAATGGAATAAATGAGTGATCTTGGACAAAGAGAACCGGTGAAGGTAATGTGAGGGATATAGTGTGTGAAAATATGGACTGTCCCAAATATTACAATTGGGATTGGCGAAAAAGTCCCTCTGTTTCAAACCCAAAATATCATTTCATAATTAAAATCATTTACTTTCCTTATTAATTAGATAAAACTGTATTTAAAAAAAATAAAAAGACTCCCCTTGATCCCACACATGGGAATTCTAAGATAATTCCATGTATTGATCGAGGGGCATAGTATAGGTCCAATTCTGAAGGATTCTGTCGATGGTGACCCAAGACGGAAGTCCCAAGTTTCACACTAGGAATTTTGTGAAGATATCCAGAACTAAACTCCATTTTCATCAATAGTATCTCACGTAGGGGCCCATGTTTCTCTCTTGGAATTATAAAACCATTGTTCCATAGATTCCATCCATGAGGTCTCCCCAAGGGAAACAATT
Source organism: Viscum album (assembly GCA_963277665.1). Lineage (NCBI taxonomy): Eukaryota > Viridiplantae > Streptophyta > Magnoliopsida > Santalales > Viscaceae > Viscum > Viscum album. Next base: position 223,857,769 of record OY728131.1, on the reverse strand, counting down.
TAATTTTTCTCAAGGAAAAATAGACAACACAGAGTGATCCCACCCCAGACATTTCTAGTGTCTCCCCCAATTTTCATTCAAACCAGTAATACATTTTATAATGAATGTGAAAAGAGTCTATCCCTGGGGTCCTTCAGTTGGAACCCCATTTATCACCGTCAACAATAATGACTTGTATTTTCTCCAGTTTTATTTTTATAAATTAATTTGAAAAATTTTGAAACCATGCACTGACATGGAGTGAGATTTCAAGGCCTAGTGTTCTATGAAGTATATAGTGATAAATGTTATGTTCTTAATAAATAGAAAGAGAGGTTTATTCATTATACAAAAAAACTCCAAAATGGGTGTCCAGATAAAAAAATTTTGGGCACCGTTGCATTCATAGAAATGAAGTTACATTAGGTAGGGCCTTATATTGAATGGGGCGGGTTGGTTGTGAATGTTAGAAATTAGACCCATCCATTCTAAAATATTTTCATAAAAGTATTTTATTTGATACTGAGTTGATTTACTTTAATTAAGACCTATTTTCTGGAATCCAGTGTTATCTCCAAAGCCATGGAAAATTCTCTTAGGCATGGAGATGGGAACCACTCGGACAAAACGATGAATTCCAGTGGTTCACAGATCGACAATGACACAAAACCTCATTCGTTGTAAACAACTAATCGAACCTCAAGGTAGGGAGTTGATATATTTTGGATTTATTTTCCCTTATTAGATTAATAAAATAAATATAGACCAACAAACTAACATGTTGATCTGATGTTCGATCATTCTTGTTGTTTGAACTTTTAATTCATGTATAATAAGGAGGGATTAAAATCATTATGATTTATCTATTTTTTTCTTCATGATCCCACTAAAATTAATGGATCAAGGCTGACACAAATAAGATCAAGATATTTTTGTGTGTGTAAATGTTCTTAATATATTCCATTAAATCTGTTGTTTTCATTTCCCTTTGAAACCCACACGATCGATTGATCTTTGGGACAATGATCAATGGATCCATGATTTGAGATCGAAGTTATTGATCCATAATGGCATTGTAGAGGTGTGCTAGGAGTGCGGCAGGTAGGAAGAGGATTATAGAGGAGGACGAAAAGAATGAAAGGCCCCTGGTAGGATGACTAGTTGTGGGGGAATCACACATACCGATGGTAGGACAAGTTTCGGCGGGGAACAAGACGGACGGTCTCCCAGTGGGGCCCATAGCCATGGTTCATGCGGGACATCAATAGAGGTGGATCCCACAGCCACAGAGGCCATGGGTGGCGGCCATGGGAAATCTAGCATAGAGGACGGTTGTGTTGAACTCGGTGGATGACCCCCTAGATCAAGAGAGCCAGATTCCCACATGGTTGGGCAACCACGTGGAACATAGGGACATGACTAGGGCGGGCTGCGTCCAATAGAGCAAGGCTGGACCATACGATGCGGTCCAAGATTGAGAAATGGGCCACTCCAGCAGCCTTGTGTGTAGGACCGCGTGGGTTAGTAGGTTGGGCTAGTTTGGGCAATCCAATAATGACTGAGTCAGGTCAAGCAAGCCGATTTGGGTAAGTCCGGCCGAAGGTGGTTGGGTAAGACCCGAACCAGAGCTGACTCTTTTTTATAAATTGACTATATGATTCAAACCATGTGTCCATTTTGAAAAGATATTTGTCGTGTTGGGACCCTTGATATGCATTTATCATTTTGAGAAACATTAATTGAGTTTTTGTGGAAGTAGGTTTCCAACCTAATGGCATGATTTGTAGGATCCCTTGAAAGAAGCGCGCTATGTGTGGAATTCAATGGCGAGTTGTAACTATGTGATTCTGGTAATTAATTAATCTTGGAGAATATGTGACTTGAAGTTTTTATGACCCAATCTTGCTCCAGGCACCCTCGATGCTCTTTGAACCATCTATATTCATGCACCTTCTACGCCTTGGATGCCATCACCACTCCAGGTGAAAACCATGCTCACTACACTATTGAAGCTCCATGCTCCATTGAAACCCTTTTTACATTGAAACTCCATGCAATATAAATTATTTTTATCTAATTATGATTCATTATAGATCGATTCTCCATGCTCCATACACACTCATAGTATCATGGAGATTGAGAGATATATATACTATAACTGGAAATAATTCTCTTTGTACTCATGACATATACATGTGTGAGCTAAATGCATTTGACTATACATCATGTGTCCCCTTTTTGGTTTAATTAATGTGTTCCCTTTTTGGTATAAATTGTGTATTTATAAGTTTTATTACCCTTGTGGTTTCATGGTTTTCTATTGAGTTTTGTTTTACTCACCCTTGAATAGACTTTACCCGCACATGGTGTGTCTTGGGAAGATGATTGATGATTTGATGAATGCAATGGTGTACGAGGACCAAATTTTTCTTAGAGTGATCAGACATTTTAGGTGTTCTCCTATGGATTCAGAAATATATCCTACACCAAACCTTGAGGTAGGATTTTCTGCTAATGAGTTTCTGGAACTCTTTCATTCACATTGGTAATTATTTATTTTTGTGGGCTTGTATAATGGAACTATTTACATTCCAATTTTCCTAATATCATACTCCTCTGTTGGTATCCTAGTGGCCCTATATGGGTGACTATGTAGGTCACTACAATTCTATAAATATCTAATGGATTAAACACTCATGGGTCCAGAGTTGGTACGAGCTACCATTGAAAAGATGAAGATCATCCAGTATTGGATGAGGACTGCACATAGCTGACAGAAGTTGTATGATTAAAAGAAATGGAGGCCTATCTAGTTTGAGGAGGGAGATTATGCATTCTTTAGGGTCTCACCTCAATGGGGATTCATAGGATTTGGAAAAAGAAAAATGTTATCTCTAAGTTATATCGGCCCTTTCGGATTCTATGTAGGGATTTCATGGTGGTGTACTGCCTATGTCTACACCCGTAGTTGCACCCGGTGTACGATCTCTTCCACGTGTTGAATCTAATGAGGTACAGGTATGAGCAATCTCATGTCATCTAATGGGGAGAGTTTGACATTGATGATGGGGAGAATTATTTGAAGTACCCAGAGGAGATTGAGGATCAACACGATTAGATCCTTTATGGGTAGTAGAATCATCTAGTGCGTATTTAGTGGTAGCACACAGATCTATAGGAGAGAACATGGGATTTGGAGGATCAGATTCATGATTCAAACCCTCAACTTTTTGTTGAATATTCTTTTTTTGGCTTTTGGGGATGAAAATCCTTAAGCTGGGGAGAATGTGATGACTCATATTTTATATGGTTTTATTTTTTAAAATTTATTGGGAAACATCTACGACCAGGTGATGAGATGGCACGAGATTTTGAGGATCATTGGTCCTGGAATGATATGGTGAAAATGACATGTTTTTAAAGAAGAGTGTGGGTGGTTTGTATTTTAAATATTAATTTCTTCTAAATGGATTCCAATATCATAAATAAAAGGGAACTATTGTGGTCAGAGTAGAGAATTTACATAAGGCAGTGCGTAATATTGACTTGTGCAGGTAGACTATTAATGTTAGAAATTGGACGTAAACATTATTAAAAAAATCATATTTTAAGTTGCATTTATTTATTTAAATTAAGACCTATTTTTAGGAATCCTTGGTTTCAACATAACCATAGAAATTCCTCTAAGGCATGGAGACTGAAACTTCTCTTAAAAAATGCCGAACACTACTGGATCGAGGGTTGATGGCATTATAGAACACCGTTCTTCTTAAACAAATGATCCACCACCGAGGTTGGGTGTTGATCTCTTTTTGATTTATTTTCGCTTATTAGATTCAAACAACAAATGAAGACCAACCCATGAACATGTTGATATGTGGTTTGATCATTCTTTCAGGGTGAACTTTTAAATCATTCTCAAAATGAGGGATTAAAATCATTGTGACTTATTAGTTTTTACCTTTTCATGATCCTGAAAACATAAATATATCAAAGATAACACTAACAAGTAGAAGATTTTTCTTTGGGTGTTCATGTGCTTAACCAATCCCCCTAAATCTATTTCATTCTTATCCCTTTGAAACCCATTGTGAATGATCTATTATTACACCTCTAGTCCATGGTGAAACGATAAGAGACTAAAGGTTTTGATCTAAGATGGAATTGCAGAGGTGCGATGAGATCACAACAGGCAAGAGGAGGCTTACATCAGAGGGCATGATGAATGGCGGGACACCAATAGGGTGGCCAGTGGTGAGGGAAGAACACATCCTGGTTAGTGGTCGAGTTATGACAGGGCACAAGACAGATGTTTTGCCGATGGGGAATGAAATTGTTCTTTTGGTGGGACTGTGTTGGAGGATGAGACAGTGGAGATGGAGGCTAGGGGCAGTGAATGAGGGTTGTAGAATGTGGTTACGGTGGAGGCATATGGATGCAGATAAAAGTCACGTCGAAGGAGGAACCCATGATTGTGGTCATGGTATAGGAAACGAGGAGGGAGACCACATATAATGGGGGAGACAACTTGATATATGGTCGGTGAACATGTGAACAAGAGGGAGATGACCAGGTTGGTACATGTCTAGTGGAGCCAAGCCGACCTGCATGACATGGGACAAGCTGGAGAACTGGGCTACCCCAATGGCCAAGCGGGATGGAACGCGTGGCCCAGTGTGCATCAGTCTAGCAGTACATTATGTCGGGAAAATTTGGGCCATCCTAGACTGACTGGTTTAGGTCTATTACATAGAACCAGGATGGGTTCAACCGATACCAAATTTGATCCTTTTTACTAAATTGACTCTATCTTTCAAACTACGTGTCTGTTTGACGAGTCGTTTGGTGGGTTGGCACCATTACGATGAGATTTTACTCTTGAGATACTCTATGTGTGTTTTTTTGGGGACATTACCTGACTAACCAATGACCACATACAATATTCCATGGGATGGAATCTAGCACTGAGTAGGTATATCCTACAAAAGGAAGGCATTTTCCTAAGTACCTATACAGATGCACAAATCTCCATGCCCAGAATGCTCAAATGTAAAAACATTATGTAAATACTCATAAATACAACTAAGATAACTACAAAATAGTATAATAGTAGGAGAAATGAAATGTTATTTGGGCAAGAATACAATCCCACAATAAAGAAAAGTCTTCCAAAGTGAATGAAAGAGTTATTAAAACTCATCCTCAAGAAATCATACATGAATGGTAGGTGTAAGAAAGTTATCTGAAGCAGTAGGAGCATATATCACATGTCTTGTCTCTGTAAGAACCTCCTACTCCTATTAAAATTAGTAAATTGTCAAATTTTTGATCATCTGCACATGACAGAACATGTGCAGGCAAAGCCCATGTAGGAGTTATTAAAATAATACTAATTAGGACACCCTAAAACCAAAATAGTAATACCAATTTGAAATAAAGGAATTATACAAAACAAGAAACACACAAAGTATATCAATAAGGTAACATATTATGTCAAGTTAAATATGGTGATCTCACACAGGTATAAGTGTAGAGTATGAATTGAATGATTTCTTGTTGTAGTCTACAGATCTCATAATCTCCATGATAATTGAATTGATGACGATGCATGATGTGTCAATAGTTATTAGAGCTTCAATGGATCATTGAGAAACAATGGTTCATGGAGCATCAATATCTCATTGTCTTCCTGTGGTGCATGAAGCATCAATGTCACACAGAGCATCAGTGGCACCCAGATTAGTGATAGTGCTAGAGGTGTTGGTGGAACCAGTAATGTCTATGGCACACAAAGATTCAATGGCGTATGTAGAGTCAATGGTTCATACATCCCACAAGTAAAATATTCAACATGATAACATAGTCACCAAGATCACATATTCACCAAGATCACATAGTCACATCTAGCCATATGATTATGCTCATAGCGCGCTAGTTTGTTAGAACCTACTCCTCAAGACATCAGGTTATATCCTAGATTTCACAAAAACTCATTTTGAGTATCACAGAAGGACATTTTATTTATAGGGGTCCCCACACAACAAATGACTCGTCAAAAGGACACACTATTTGAATGATATGGCCAATTTAGAAAAAATGGGAAGGATCAGTCTGAGTCTGACCAGACCTAGTGCTGCTTACTAGACCCGACCCGATTCGTCCGAAAAAACCCATCCTGATCAGTTGAGGCTGACATGAACTAGCCCAGCTTGATGGGCCACTGGATCATGGTCTAGCCCACTAGGATTCAGGAGTGGCGCGGTTCTATAGATCATCCAACGTTATGCCGATCGACCTTACTATGTCGGACATGACACAATCTGGATGCATCCAACTAGTCCAAGAGGTCGCCCGACCGTGTGGCTAACTTACTTCTCCAGTCTATGTGGTTGGCCAATATATTCAACGTGGTCAGCTGCCGCATCGCCTACCTCGTGGACGTGACCATAATTACCATATCTAGATTCCGCCATCATGGCCCTGATCATTTCCCATAGCCTCTTCCGCTATTGTATCCTCCTCCGATGTGTTTCTATATAGAATATAGTAGTGTTCCCCATCATTTGATTCTATTCCGGTGGAATATATTTCTTGCACGCTGCTATAACACGGCCTCCCTTTGGGCCACATGATCCCCTCACAAGCATCCACCTAGTCAGAATGCTTCTGTTCCTCGAAACCTTCGCAATAAGATTCCTCCATCCTATTGTGCTCCTATCATACCTACGTAATATAATTTTGGATCAAAACATATGGTCTTGGATCGTTGCGCCATGGATCAGCACCAAAATGATCAATACATTGCATATGGTTTAAAAGGGAGAAGAAAAACTAGAATTAGTGGGAGATATTAATCTCATTATCAACCAAATAATGGATTTGGCCTTGTTCATCTCAGACTTGATCAATTTATGTTTGAGGGGTCATGAATAAAAAACCACAGATAAATCACAATGATTTTAATCCTCCCCTTTTAACACGAATAAATTGTCCACCCCAAAATAATGGTCAAACTACAGATCAATATGTTGGTGGGTTGGTCCATGTTCCTCATTTGAATATAAGATGGGTAGTGAAATACCCAAGATATTGAATCCCTACCTATGGGATGTATTAATAGTTGAAAAAGAATGAGTTTTTATGTCTTCGTCGATCTTTGATCCACCAGCATTGATCGTTTTGTCAGAGAGGTTCATGTCTCCTTACCTCAGAGAAATTTCCAAGGGTATGGTGAAAACCACGGATTCTCAAAGGCTAGTCTTAATTAAAATAAATAAATACATAGTCCAATAAAATATTTTTATTATAATATTTTAATGTGTTTTACGTTCAATTTATATCTTTCACTCTCGACCTGTATCCGTCGATGTTAGGCCCAGTCTAATGTAAATTCTCTAATATAAAAGAAATTTTGACCTTAGATTTATGATCCAGGAAACAATTTATTTGTTATTTCTATTTAAAGGCGAAACTACCTGCATGATTTATTAAAAACAAAACATTTTTCATCATATCCTTCCAGGGACATCGGGCCGTAGATTTTATTGTCATCCCAAGGACTGGTTTCAGAATATTCCCATTTTATTTATAAAAAAATTTGAGAAAATTTGAGTCATTACATCATCACTATAGTAACAGATCCTAATTTATAATATACAACAAAATTGGAAATATTAATAGAGCATTTAATTAAACAATCCAATTATCGAACCTGGGTAAGGTATGAACACTTTCCAATTCACATAGTATAACCATTTCCATTAAGGATTGGATTTTAAAGGATTAATTTATGGTTCATCACCCTAATCGATTTAATTTATTTATCTTTTTTTTATGATGAGGGAATACACTCATTGGATTTAAAACAAACTAAAGAATAAATGTAAATTAATCCTGAAAGGTGAAGCAACCAATTTGGGGTGGATTTGTTAAGATGATCATCTGAAGGGGTGGATTCACCACTAGATCCAGTCGCAATTGTCATGTTAATATCACCATTTAATTTAATTATAATTTTTGAGGAATGTCTTGAAATATTTGGATCATAGAACAACAACACATATTATATAATGCAACAAAATTAGAAGAAAGAACACTGGACACATACCTTAACCTCATAGTGATCCCATTGTCTAGCGTCAGCCTTTGAATGGAGATAGAATGGAATACATTGGGGAAACCATAAAATTTTCTTAAAAGGGTAAAATTAAACATTCACTAAGATTGCACAACATATAGGAATAAGAACATGAAATAGAATGAAGTTTATTCAAGAGCCTACCATAATCTTCCTAGAAGATCTAACCAGATGAGAGTTCGAGATTAAGGAGGAGTGATTAACATACCCTGGATGAGAGGAGGAAGAGGATTCATGAATAGGTTAATAAAAAATACACAATAGAGAAGGAAAGGGGTAAAGAAAAGGGTTATAAATATTTAATTAGTGTAAACCCCATTATTTTAGCCTAAAAAACAAGGTCATACAGTTTGGATGTATAGTTGGTCAAACCATTCACAAACTATGAGCCAAGACAATGCTCCAGAGACTCCTCATATGGGATAGATTAATGGTTTCTTGAACCATATGATGATGAAGATAAATTCCTATTCTAAAAACTGTTGATGGCTCACATTAGTGTGTTTCTTGTGTGGCATGGTTTCAGAAAAACAGTGTGGCCCCAAACACACCACTATCTGAAGCCACACAGTTAACGAAACCCTACAAGCTAGGTATCACGATTTATACTAACTGTATGGCCCAGTATGTATCTTGAAATTTGGGATTCCTAATTTGAATGATCCCCCTAAACAACCATGATCACTTTGACATCATTAGGCATCATTATTAGTGCCAAAAAAATGAATTGATACAAAAAACAAATGGTACGTACCATGGAAAAAATTTGAGATGTTACCAGAGTTATATTCCATGGGACTTGACAGAGATAATGAAAAATATAGTATCCAAAAAAATTATTTTGATAAATCCATACACATATGCTACCCAATGGAGTGACAACCATAGATATGTTGACATATCAAAGGAAATTTTCTAAAAAAATTATTACTATATCACGATGTAATATAGAACACCTTCATTCATTTTTGAAATTTGTGTCCTTCCTAATGACTAATAAAACATAATAAAATCATTATAGTGATTTCAAAGATTAATGGATTAAAATTGTCATTAAAAAGGATGATTAAGTGATTTAATTAATATAGTGGTAGTTTATTAATTTAATCTTAAAATAAATTTAATTATATTATCCGATGGAGTAGAAATTCAACAGATTTTCTTCCCAAGTCTATTTTTTACTTTGGAATTAAAACATATTCAACTAATCATCACATTAATATATTAATGAAAATTTTCATGATAATTCACACAAAAAAATTGTTATATTAATATGTTGAAAATATATTTTCCCTTGTCAAACTAAATTTTAGATTTATAGTTCATAACATTATAATTAGAGGATCCTTAATACTCATAATATGTCTAAACATACTATGCTCATAAAAATTGACAAATAACCCATTCCAAGTTAACCATATTAAATTAATCAAAAATATCATTCTCACTTCTTATTCATGAAATTTATTGAAATTCAATATGTATCTACTATTCTTTTTCGAATCCCGAAAATATAATTTCCCTCAATGTATGTGGTTTTAAAATAATTCAATTACCTATAAAACATCTTGAAAAAATATATATACATTTACTAGAATACATAGTGTGTATTTTATAATATTTTAATTTTAATATGGTTTCATATATAATTTACACTACTTTAGTATCAACATGTTTCAAACACATATTTTGAAACCAAAATTCATCAATTCCAAACAATATATAATATAAATCATAAGTTAATTAAATTATTCCCAAATTATAATCAAATACATAGACATAGAAGAAATTATTAACTATAAAATTAAATTTATGATATGAAAATAGAAAAATCCATGAAAAAGTACATCTACCATCAACTGTTAAATATAGGAATATCAATTTTTAATATTCTGAAAATTAATTATGGATATATGTATTATATATCTAACAACCATTTTGATCAATAAATATATTAAAAATTTATGATAAATTTTTAAAAATACCATTTATTTATTTGTTATAACAATATAAATCTCTTGGAATAGAGAAATAAATAAAACTATATGAAATTTGTATGGATGATTCATGAAATAATGGATAATAAAATTAGTATGATAGGTGAAGTACATTTACATGTAAGAGGGTTGAAGATTTGTCATTAATACCAATTTTTAAAAAAGTAGGTAATCTACCAACTAGAGGAAGTGGTTAAATCAATATCTTGTAAATTTTAAAGATACCAAGTGTAAAATAATTAATATAAGAGATATATAAGTTTGAGGGTGTCTAGGGAGACTCCTTATGATGAATAGGGGAATGGGGGTCTTAAAACGTAATAAAAAAAACAATATTGTTGTTTTTCAAATTAGCTTTTCATACTAATTTCATTAAAATTTTATTTAACTAAGATAATAATGTAAATTATTATATAATTAACAAAGGTTCAGTTATTTTAACCATCCCAAACCCCTATAAATTTTTTTATCAGTTCGATGATCTAAAACATGGACTAAAATAAATAGTTTAAATTTTTGGATAATCGAATGGGGTTTTAATCTAATATGATGGTTTGATTTATTTTATAGTTTTGGACCAGATAGAATTCCCAGAATCAAGGGTTTTTTCAAAAGATAATTGTTCTTGTAAATAAATTTCTGGCCTAGTCATGTTTTTTTGTTATAAATTTTCTAAAATTTTGTTTTATTTTGAATTTTTTGAAAAAAAATTAAGAAAATATTATTAAAGGAAGTGACTATTATATTTGAGTTTCTTTATTTTTTGAAAATGATTTTTATTTCCCTTCAAATATATATATATACATATTCTTTATTCCTAGGAATATTTATTGTTTCATATATTATTTTTAGGTTAATATATTTCTAATAAATGGACCCTTGAAACCATTTTTTAAGGGAGATGTATTACTGAAATTTCAAAAGAAAATGTATTATTTTATTCTATTATACATGAATTTTATCTACAATGATTTTGTTTTTTCTTTCCCTCTCAAACAATTATAGGATTGTGCATATATTTAATGAAAAATATGTCAAATATATGATATGAAGATATTAAATTAAATTTATTTATTCACAATGAAAATAAAAAAATCATAGTTTTATATAAAAATGAAATTAATATTATATAATTAAAATTATTATAAAATATTAAAAATTGTATAAAAAAAATATATTTCATATAATAATATAATATGAAAAAATATGGGTTTTTCTATATTACATAATAGTTATGAAATGTCAAACATTAAACCACTCCCAACTATAGTTCAATAGCCAGTCTTGATATGATAATATTGGATATGTTTCCAAAATCATTTTTTATTGACTGCATATCTAGCCCCCAAAGTCATATAATAAATTAATATATTACATTACCTTTAAAATTAACATTAATCTATAAATAATGTATAATCAGAATATTTAAAATAATTATAGATTCATACTTTAAATTCATCATCATATATAATTTTTTCGAGTCTTATTTATTCTTCATAAAATTCTCATCAACATGTTGGGAAAATAAAATTTTGAATAAACATAAATAATCATAAATTAAATTATAATTTGGATTATTAATTTCATGATAATCAAATATTTCATGTATAACTATTATCCTTTTATTCATGTAAAAAAATTATACTTCACAGAGATACATAAACTTGTATTCGAATCCATTTTAATGGTTTAACTAGGTATTTATGAAATTACATTTTAAAAAAGATATTCCTCTTAAATTCCCTAAATATACATTACTATTAAAATAATAACCCATAAATATTGTTTATTTAAAATGTTTAAATATTTATAAACATAAAGGATGATGATAAGTTCATAAATTCACCGTCAGGAAAAATTTCAAAAGGGGAGAAGCCAAAAAAGGGACCATTTCCCTATATTTTCTTCCATGATATATAACTAACACATTGATCCAGATAAAATTTCAAATAATATGGAGATAATTAATATATAAAGATAAGAATTAATTTTTTAGTTTAATTAATTTTTTTATAATTTAATGTAAATATATGTATTTATGGGTGAATGAGTTGTATTTTTGAGAAAAAAATTTAATAAAAAATTTGGCTCAAGGTTAACAATAATAATTAAATATTTTATTATATGAAATTTTAATTTAATAATGTTAGCAAAAAATAGGTTCTGAATACATGTTTTTATATTTCATCAATTAATATGTTAACATTTTTATTTCATATACCATATTTTTTCATACATCATTATTTACATTTTTATAATATTATTTTAAAAAATTAAGAAAACATTATTCCTAAATAATATATATTCCCTTATTCAAAATTTCTAATCATTTTTTTCCAAAAAAACACTCACACACAAATATATATATAGGATTACAAATATTATAACTTTTAACTCTTTGTATTTTACATGAATACTCTACTTGTGAGATATCACTTATATTTAAATGAAATATTTATTATTATAAAAAATGAATATTAAATATCATTCAAATAAATATATACAAAATTTATTTTTATATATAGTATTTTTTATTTATAATAACTAATAGTCACGTACCATAGTTTCATATTATCCTCTACAAATGAGGATATAATTGCCTGTAATAACTAGTTCACAATATGTGGTATCAGCCTTAATGATTACATAATATTGAGTTTTTGTAATAAAAGTTCATTATTTTTAATTTATTATCTTTTAATGTTTACGGTTTTAGAGAATTATCTCATAAAAATTTATATATACAAATTAATACAAATAAAACAGCATCCTTTCTTCCAAAATAATAAAATTTAAAATAAATCATGATTTATTGGTCATTATAAATCTCAAAACATTCATCATAGCTTTCTTATTTCTCTTACCAATCAATATAACTAGTTAAAAATTGATTAAAACTTGATATGAACACGATGATCATAGAAAGGGATACGAAAAGAAGGAAAAATATATGTCTTGTGAGAACATAAAAGCCATGGAATCATTATCATAATGAAATTATTTTCAACATTATAAAGTGGAAATTAAATTCCATTGAAAATATTCTCATTGCATAACATTCTCTATATAAAGATTAAAGTATAACCCATATCAATCATATAAAACACATAAATGTATTTTGGGTAATAATTATACTAGTAAATCTTATAAATGAATTGACCAAGGGGTTGAATTCCATGAATGTCTCAAAATCAAATGGAATATCCAAACTATCGACTTACATACCCAATGAATTAGAGGTTACAATTTATCCACCCATATATGGTTTATAATATGACCACCAATCTTTGGTTTATCATGTAACCACCAATAAAATTTCAACATACCACTATATAATCATAAGAAATCAAATATATAAATTTTCATTATTTCACTAAGAAAATATCATTTGAAAACAAGATAAATATTTTCAGAATGTTGAACTAATGAATCCATTTTCAATACCATTTTCAATACCAAACTATTCATGAAAGGTAATATGGAGTTTTTTTTAAAACAACATTAAGTATTTTATAGTAATCCAAATATCAAATAATATTTGTGGACGTTGAGAAGTAATTTTCATTGAAGTTTTTGTAAAAAGTGTTTTTTTCATTTGTAATGAAATTCAAATGATTCATATAAAAATAATAAAATTATTCTTTTTTATTAACATTTAATTGAATTAATATTCCATGGTGTTATTTATACACCATATAAAAGAGGGTTGGGGAATAAAATCAATATATTTCTCAATGAAATAGGATTGAGATGATTCCCCTTTACCAGAGCCTAATTTTTCCCAATGTCGTTTATCTTCCAGAATAATGAAATTATGTCATTCATTTAATTCATTAAGAACCTTTTATGTGATTGTTATAAATGTCTTTTTTCATTGAAATAAATAAATTTTATATTAATCATTTAATTTATTAATAAATTTTTTATTTTTATTGTCCTTTTTTACCATCTTAAAATAATTACATAATAATTTATTTTCATGTGAGATGTTTTGATGATACTCAAATCATGAGTCCAAAATGACTTTGATATGTAGTTTGTTGTTAAAAATGGCCATGATTCTATAATCTATACAATAAATTTTTTTACATAATATTCACATTTATTCATCAATTATAATTTTATCTCAATCATTTATGTGTGGTTATGAAAAATTAAATGGAGTCCAATCATGGAGCCTGTATGTCGTGCGTACACAATAATAACATTCCCATTTTTTAAATGATCATAATGGAATGAAGGAAATAATAATTTTATATATAAATAATGATAATAATATATTTAATATCAAATTATTCATATAAATATATAAATATATAATATCCTTGTGACATGGTCATGAAAAACAAATCACATTACTTCGTGGAGGTGGTAGTTTACATGTATGCATGAATGCTGTTTTCAGTTTTTTGTATTGAAATATAACACCGAAAATTATATTTATTATTATATAATGATAAATATTTCAGGAATTTCATAGATACAATAATTCCATCATTAAAACCAGTCATCAGAAACAGCGATGGAATAGAAATTTTATCGGCTCGTAAGGTTGTATTATTCCATAAACACATGATTAATTCTTTTCCCATTTGATTGAAATGGAGACATATTTAAAATGAGAAAATAACATAATAAAATATCAGTATATTATGTATACTGGTGTTCTTATTTCAACTTGGTGGAATAATTTTTGAATGATGTGTATGAATAAATAAAATAGAAACACTTAATTAAAAACGATACCACTCCTTTGGGTGATCAATTTTGAGTAACACCTTGAATCTTATAAGGACGGTCTTCTAACTAAAATAATTCCATTAGAATGTGTGGAGGGATTATAGAATGTTATTTAGGTTGATATTTTATGATCAAAATATATTTTTATAAAAAAAATAGAATAAAAGGTTACCTCTTATATAAGAGGGGAGGGTCCCTTTTGGAATTCATAAAAATATTAAATCAATATAAATTAATTTTCTATACCAAATAGTTCCAAACTATTTTTCTACAAAGATATGATTGTTATTGGTCGAAATTTGTTCATAAAATAAAAATTATACATGTTTTGATAATTTTTTTTATCATTATCTTTTTTATCTCATATTTTACCCGTTTAATTCGTACCATGTTATCTTGTAATATACACTTTTAGGGTTTTCATAATTTATATAATATTATATAATAACAATGAATGATTCATTGATGAAATTTATATAGCCATCTCAATCAATTTTCTAAAATAGATATTGGTAGAAATTTTATATCATTTCATAAAATAATATTGATTTTAAAATATCAATAGTGTCAATTTTGAAACATTTTATTACATGACTTTTATAAAATATCATTACATAAAGATAAATTATAAGTAATACTTAAAAAAAATTAATAACATGAAAAACTCATCAATAAGATTCAATGATGTCATTAATTATCTCAAATTATTTTTATTTTAATTTGATAAAATCATTTATTTGATATTTACTTTATTTAAGTAATTATTTCATCATCATTGTTTATTATTTTATGTTTATTATTTTTTCCCTAAAAACTAAATATAAAATATCATTATTCATATAATGTTTTAAATTTATAAAGAATATTTATACTATAACATACACTTTATATAATTCTATATCCAAAATATATCACTTGTTTATAACAAATGTGTGTCCAAATTGACATTTCCTTGAATATAATATTATAAAATTTAAACTCTTTTCCTAGTGGAATCCAAAAGTAATAAGTTTGGAAATATTATTTTTTTCGATTAATGTTACTCATTCAATTAAAATAGGACTATTTTTTGTGTAATTTTAAAATATTAATAGTATTATATTTACCCTTAATTACGTGATTTACCTTTAACACTGTTAATAAAAAAAGTACTATAATGACTATTCATAATGTCTGAAAATAATATAGAATTTCTTTTTTTAAATTTAGAAAAAATGATTCAAAACATAAAATCCATTTTTTGATATTCATAATAATAAAATTTCATAAGTTAATAAAAATATAATCTCATTAACGAAATGAGAGATAGGTTTTTAAAGTAAGAACATTCAAAAGTCCACAATGATTTTATATTCTATTTCATTTTAAAATTGATTAAAATGAACTAAATTGTATTAAATGATAAACATTGATCTAATTATTCATTAAAATAAATAAAAAAATTAATTTAACACTATCAATAAATATTAGGAAAATGTTGTTTTCAAATAAAATGGAAAATTTTTTTAGTATTCCTTAAAAAAAGTGACATATAAAAAAAATACCAATACATCAACCAAATTAAATTTTTATGATCAATATTCAAAGAATAGGTTTATGTAAATATAATTTTAAATGTTTGAAAACTAGATTTAAAACAAATGCACCATTAAAAGGCTGCAAAACTGCCATTCTAAAAAATAAATTTATCCCGAAAACTATATTTATCATATATTCTATTAAACATTTGTTCTATTTTAATTAATATATAACTCAACATATTAATAAATATGTTGAAAAACTATTCTAACACTATCCATGTTGTCAAATTATTTCCCCCTTTTGGAAAATTGTGCCCATTAAAATTATATCACTAATTAAAAAAGTGGGGATATCATTTCCCTCATAGAATTTTTAAATTCCAATTTTTAATCATCAACCATATGGTTCTTCCATAAAACTATAACATGATGAATCACTTTATTCTGCAAAAAATACTCTAAATGTTAAAGAACATGACCTGGTTTCTCTTGATATGAAATATTCTTTTCCAACTGAACTACTTTTTGACTCAAAAACCTATAGTGAGATCAAATATAATTTCATAACATTGAAAAATGAAAATAAAATTGTGTACCTAAGATAAAAATGGAGGATAATATACTCAGTAGGAAAAAAATCCAACATTCTCTAGGATTTCATGGGTTTCGAATTTTTGTCGACTCAAAATCCATATATTACCAAAAACACATAACACTTTCCAATAGAGAAACAATGAAATTGAAATGATAGACTACCTCAAAAGAAAGATATTCCTTCAGTTATTTGAATAAATTTTTTACATTCTTTGAGTTGTCCTCATGTTTCACTGAATAATCTGAACATTACCATCCATTTCCAGTACCAATTTTGGTTCCACAGACATACTTTAACCTATTTCTTCTAAAAATTCAAGAGTTTTACACCTCTATACATACAAAGCTTTATGAGGTTCTATCTATATACTAAAATGAAAACAGTTATTTTAGAAAAACTCAACCATATATTGATGTTGATCCAAATATCCATGGTAATCCATTGAAAAAGCTTATAGAATATCCACCAAGGTAGGAATTTTTTTTGAATTCCCATATGATTGAATATGAAATGTTTTACTGAAGTTTAATTTAGTTCTCAATTAATTCTAAAGACTTCTCCAAATTTTATAAGGGAATCGAGGATTATGATCAGATGCAATGGAGATAAGAACTCCATGTAACCTAATTATTTCTCTATGATACATATAAGAAAGATGATTTGGATATGGGGCGTCTCTAATAGGATTGAAATGTGTAGATTTATTCAATCAATCAATAATAAACCAGATTGCATTGTTACCTCAATAAGTCTTTGGAAATACCACTCTTAAATACATGGAACTTTTTTCACATTTTCTCTTGAGAAATTTAAATGTCTGAAGCATCAACTTCTGTAACTATCATTATGTATTAAACTATAAAAAAGTCAATCACAACGTGGTAAACATAGAAATATATATTTTCATCTCATCCAACAAATAATACCCCTGACGGTGTCTATACATCTTATTATAATCAAAATAAACAAGAAATGGACATTTATGAGCTTCAGATAACAACTCGTTCCTCAACTATGATTCACAAGGGACACATAATCTCTTCAAAAATCTCAAAAACATATTTTTTTATCAGTGTTAAATCTAGGTAATATACTTGTTTTAATGAATTATTCTTCTATTAGTAACTCATGATCTTCCTTATGTGATTTATTAACTATACCTAATAGAGACAATTGCACTTACACGTGAAACAGAACCATGTATTTTCCTTCACCAGCTACATATAATCCAAAATTCATTAATTTATTAACCAAATGGTTAAATACAAAAGGTAACAAGGATAATATAGAATTACATTTTCGACTCAAAGTGTCATCCACATTTCATTTCCATGATGGTAATGAATCATGAAAAAACAATCCTTGATTATATTATTATATAATAGATGTCCGTAGTTCAATTATTTTTCTGTGAATATATTTTTCAAAACTTTATCGTCAATATATATTTCACACTATAAACCATAAAAATGATGCCTCAAAATATTTAATTCAAAAACAATCGCAGCTAATTCTGAATCATGTGTATAGTAATTTATCTCATGAGGTTTCCACTACTATAAATCATGGTAAATTACATTATCAATATAAATTAGGACACAACAATGAAATTTTAATGAAGAATTATTGTAAATAAAAAAATCACTATTTCTGGAAGGCAGGGCGAAAACTGGATCATTTATCGTCGTTCTTTTCAGTTCGGATAAATAATCATCATATTCTCTAGACCAGATGAACTTGACTACCTTACAAGTTATATTAGTTATTGGGATAGATAACTGTGAAAATATTTCATTAATCCATGAGTAATAACCCTCTAATCCATGAAAACTACAAATCTATGTGACAATATTAAGCCTTAGACACTCATCAACAATTTTTATTTTCGAAGTATCAATTGTTATTACATCATCAGAAACAATGATTTGAAGGAATGATTTTTTTTTCAAAGAAAACCCCCTATTATGAAGCATACCATATTGTTTATTTTATTATATGATTTAACAAACAGCCCTTAAGTGCCTCTCATGTTCCACATAGCTTCTAAAATATTCCAATATATCATATATAATCAAAACCAAAAACTAATCCAAAAATTGATGGAAGACTCCATTTATAATAATCATAAATATAATAGGTACATTAGATTATGAAAATTGAAATCATGCAAACTCATAATTCCCACATCTCATCAGAAACATTTTCTTGGGAATTTCATCCTCTTTCACCTTTAGTTGATATTTCCTGGACCTCAAATCAACCATTCAAAAATACTGAGCTCCATTTATCTGATCATACAACTCATTTATATGATAAAAATGATACTTGTTATTAGTTTTGATGTTATTAAACTCTGTATAATCAATAAAAATACTCACGAAATCATCTCTCGTATTCACAAATAAAACAATAGCATCACATGGTGATGTTCTAGATCAAATAAGTAATTCATTAAACAATTATTGTAACTATTATTTTAATTCCTTCATTTTTAATTGAGAGAAAAGATAAGGTGGTTTAAAAATAAGATTCTCATCGTGTACTTAATCGATAGTAAATTAAGCTTCACAGTCCGTAAAAATACCCTAAAATTCATTAAAAACATCCATAAGTTCATTCAATTTTGGGATGTCCCCAATCAAAATGATTTAATTCTTTTGAACTACATGAACAAGATAACATTTATTACCACATTTAATTAATCTCTCATCTTCCTGTTATTTTATAAAAGTTATGAAAAAATTGAATAAAATATTCTTGGATCTACCATATTTTTATCATGATAAATTGAAATCCAATCCATACCCAAAAATGATATCAAACTCGACTATGGGAATTTCAAAAATATTTGTATGAAATACCATCACACCAATGATAATATGAATATTTATATAAATCATGGATTCATGAATAATTCCACCTATGTTTTTACAAAGTGTTTTATATCAAAATGATGAGGTGATATTTCCAATTTATATAAATACAGTAATAAATGAACGAATGTTAATATATAAAGTCAAATAGTGTATTGTAATATTTTGAAAAAACCTAAAAAATACTTTTCACCATATCGTTTAATGGCCCAATGTCAACCAATTTAGTAGAAAAAGATTATTCCACACCCTTTTTCTTTCGATTATGAAATATTCCTCCCTTAGTATTCTAATTTGGACACACATTGTAATAATTCCAAAACTCATTGCAACTAAAACATCTTGTGGTTGAATTTTCATTTCTTTACCAATCATCTCTATTGTATTCATGAGAAATATGAACAATACTAACACGTTAGAAGAACTTCCCAAACATTGAATGAAATTACCCATGATTCTTTTTAACAGATTTCTCACAAGATTGAAATTTAATTTTCTTAAATCCATCTAAATTAATATATGAATTTTCATTACCTTCCAACTGAACAACTTCCTTTCCTTGTTCTCATGGGACACATGATCATAATAAAACAACATTTATACCTCCTCATCACATTGAACAAGTTTCTTATATCATTGTAACTCACTATAGGTCAATGACCATCGATATAATGGCTTCAATGCTGAGTAAAATAGATTCATATTACTATTAGTATCATAGATAAATATCTAGATGTACCTTGGTAAATGGGTGAAATGTTTTTTATATTTAGCCATGGAATATTTAATCTTTTGTCCCAATTCTATGAATTGTTTATCCATCCTAAGTTGAAAAATATTATGAAAATATTTCTCAATGAAGTTATTCTAAAATTCATCCCAGCCAAAGGTATCAATGTCTTCACTTCCTTCTATATTTTTTTACCATTGAACAACATTTATCAAATTCTCCTTCAAAAGTATAAATCGAATGATTTTATTTTTGGTGTTCCAAACAACCCATGTTGTTAACTATCTTTTCTAGAGATTTATCCCATCCTTAAGCTATCAAGGGGTATGATGATCATCTAAATGATGGGGGACATTGTCTAATGAAATGCTCCACTATAATCCTGTTTCTTTATGATAGATCTGGTTTCTCTCTTATAATAACACCACCACCATTTATATATTCTGTAAAATGATCCATCAATACAACATACATGACAGTTGTAATCCCAACCATCTCATGATACTAATTAGAAAGGATATCTTCCTCTTGGTTCCTCCTCACTACTTCCTACCTTTTTCTATAAGGAAAACCATTCTGAAGAGACATTGTTTATAAAAAATAAACATGATCTAAACCAACTTTTGAAACAAACTATAACTCCCCAACCTTAAACAATAAATAATCATGACATTACTCAATAAAATATTATTATTTTAAATTGATAATATTTTATGTTTAGTGTTTTGTAGATTTAATTCATAATATTTCACATTCATAAAAAGTGCTTACCACTAAAAAATTATCCATTTATTCTTAAATATTACACTTTTAAAATAAATAATGAATTATTTTTCATGATAAATCATCTTAACATTGATATTAAATACAAAACATATGTTAACCATCCCTATACCCTATGAAATAATGTTTAATATTTTGGATTAGCATAACAAGATTAGTAATGGATACAGAAATATGTAAAACACTTAGCCTTTTGAAAACATGAACCCCAAGAAAAAATTATCATAAACTAAAAAAATTCCCTTCAAAAAAAGAAAACACTTTTAATTGAAAGTAATCTCATTCCATACCCTTTTTATAATCATAAAATTAAAATATATCCCATATCATGCATAGATAACACATATTGTTATCTTGGGACATAATTATACCTATCACCATTATAAGTGAAATAACCATTTTGTTGTCTTCCATAGACTTCACTTATACAAATGGAATAGCCATATATCTAAGTTCTATACCCAATGCATTTGATGTTATAACATAACCAACCATCCTTGGTTTATCACAGAACCACCCATCCTTGGTTCATCACATAACCACCCACCAAATTTCCATGTACCATCATATAGTAATAACATTTAAAAAATTTCAATTATATTAATTTTACTAATAAAATTACATTTGGAATCATAATAAATAATTTAAAGATATTGAAATAATCATTCTATTTTGAAAACCATTTTCAATAATAAAATATCCTTAAACTGTAATAATGGGTTTCATTTTCATTTAAATATATTATGTCGTGTAGAGGATACCAAATATAAAATAATGGTCAATATCGCAAAGTAGTCATTTTCTTCGTACACATTAAACAATTCCTGTTGTCGTTTTATAATAAAATTAATATAATCCATATATAAAGAATAAAATATTCATTTTCTAAATTCTTTTAGTGTAATTAATATTCAGATGGTTTTTCATAAAACATATTATATAACGTGGGTGAATAACATCAAAATATGTCTCAATGAATAGGGATTGAGACGATGTCCCTTACCTTGAGTCTAATTTGTCACAATGTAATTTATTATCTCTAATAGTAAACGTAATTCACTTATTTACTTTATTAAGAACCTTTTTTTAATATTATTATTTCTTTTATTTCCTTGCTAAAACAATAACATAATTATTTTAGTTCATGTCAGATGTTTTGATGATATTGAATACTTTAGTCTGAAATGACAATGATAAAATGTCTATAGTAAAATCGGTCATGCATACATCATCTCCAAAATAAAATTCATGAAATAAAAACGACTATTCTAAATCAAATATAATTTTAAATCATACTATTATGTACGTTTATGAAAAATGAAACATTTTATAATCTTGGAGATGGTAGGTCATATGTATGCTAGAGTAACATTTCCATTTTTTATGACAATTCTAGAAAGAATGTATTTATAATTTTATATTTTCAAAATTAACATAAAATAATTAATATCATATTAATAATTTAAATATACTTATATATATATATATCATACTTGTGATGTGGTTTTGAAAAATTAATCACATCTCTCCGTGGAGGTGATAGTTTATATGTACGTATAAATGATGTTATCATTTTTAGGTATATGGAAATGCAAGAGAACAAATTATATGTTTTTTAAAAACAATAAATATTTCTTCTATGTAATTTATAAACATTAAATTTATACTTGGAACCATTCTTTAGAGACTGTGATGGAAAATTAATTATATCATTTTGATGTGGTAGTCCCCCATATGCACAGATAATTAGTTAATTATTTATTTTATGGAAATAGATATTTATTTAATTAATCATATTAAAATACTAAAATATATTTATATTGATGATATTGGATTTTTTAATTAATCATGGTGAAATTAGATTTGAAGTAATTGGATGAAAAAATAAAGTATAAACACTTAATTAAAAACAATTTCTCTCCTTCGGATGATCTCTTTTGATTAACAACTTAACACATCAATGGAGGGTGTTCTTCAAAAACTAAGGTGCCTATAATTTGTGGAGGGGTTATTAGAAGGTATTTGGAAAAATATTTTTTGAAAAATGGGTTTTCATGTTTTTCTAAAATCAAAGAATGGGTACCCTATTGTAGGAGAGGGGAGGGGAATTTTTTGAATTGTTCAAAATATTAAATTAATATAAATTTATTTTCTTTTAAAAAAGTGTCCAAAGTGGTTTAGTTTTAATATAAGATTAGTTTGGGTAATAATAAATTCATCCTATAAAATTTTTATTGTTCATTATAAATTTTTTAATCCTTATCTTTTTTTTAAACCTAATTTCTCCCTTTTATCTCTTACTGTGATATCCTGTAATTTACATTTTTAGGTTAATATAATTAATAAAAAAATTATAAATGGATAATTAACTAGTAATTGATGAAATTTTGAGACATATCATAATTATTTTTCTAAAATTAATATTTTTATGAAATTTACATAAATTAATTAATTAATATTTATTTTAAAATATAAATAACGCCAATTTCGACGCTATTAATTACATGATTTTTTACTATTGTCATAAAAATGATAAATTAGAAATATTACATGTAAAAAATTAATAACATGTAAAATTCCTCTAAAAAGATTCTTTTATGACATTAATTCTATAATATTATTTTTATTCCAATATTTTTAATGCCATTTATTTGATATTACCATTAATTAACAAATTATTGCATCATCATTTTATATGCCATTAAGTTAATTATTTCTTCCCTAAAAAATAAAAATTAAATATCATGATAAATATATAGTTATTATATTTCAAAATAATATTTATAATCCAACATATCCCTATATAAATTAACAATAAAAATTTTCACTTGTTAAAAAATGTGTTCCAAATTTCACTTTTTATTAAATATAATTTTATAAATGTCATATTGTCATCTGATTGGATTCAAAATGATATAACATTAACCATAAAATTATTCTAGTTGAAAAATATCATCCAATGACATGAGTAAAAGTGTTATGATAATTTTATAATATATATCATATTATTACTACCCTTTATATCCATATTTACCATTAACCATGTTAAAAAATGACTAAAGTTAGTATTAATAATGTTCAAAAATAAAATGGACCCATTTTATAAATTTCAAAATTATGATTCCAAATATGTAATCCATTTTTCACAATTCTGAAAATCATAAATTTATAAAATTTTTAAAAAATTAATTACATTGACTGAACAAGAAAGCATGGGTTTTAATTAAAAATATTCAAAAGATCATAATGTTTTTATATCTAATTTAAATATGAAATTAATTTTAATAATGGAAATTGGATTATATGATACAAAGATAATCTAATTATTCATTAAAAAAATTAAAAAATATAAATTATCAATATAGTAATTTGATGAATAACTAGCTTACAATTATAATGCAATATTTTTTCAATATTAAAAAATCATGATACTTATTAGAGATTTTCCATAAATTCAACCAAAGAAAATTTTGTATTCCTATTTAAACGATGACATTTTTTTGAAATATAATTCATAAAATTTACAAACACTATATTTAAAACAAGTGCAGTATCAAAATGCTGTAAAACTGCCCTTTTGAAAAATAATATTTTTATCCATAAAACTAGATTAATAATATACAATATTGAAAATATTTTCTATTTTAATTAATATCTAACTTGTAAATAGTAATAAATACGAAAAATTACTATTCTATCAATACCTTGGTTGTTAAAAAAAATCATTCTTATTGCAAAATTTATCAATTAAAAATGATGTTTCAAATATCTCATTTGAAACACTTATTAACATGTTTATGTTTCTGTCTTATAGATATTTTTATTTAAATGATAGTATTATTTTTTTCATTTCATGTTTATTCCTATTGTTATAATAAGAATCATATATTACATTCCAATGGATTTTTATATATTATTATTTAAATTTTATGGTATTTACTCTCAATATTGGAATTTAAAATTTATTATGAATTTATGTATCTAATAGTATAATTTTATTATAATATAGCAATGTTATATTTAAATCACATTCATAAATTGTTTTCATATAAAAAATATCTGTAATACATCATAATTCTGTAAATTGACTTAATTAAAATTAAATGGGATTATTTTAAGATAAGGTGGTGAGACGACATGTGATTCTGAAGCCCAGCGTACCCAAAATGATCCGTTGAAAGATGTTATGTTTTAAATTACAAGCATTAGCGCTTTTCTTGATAATGTATAATAACTCTAATATGGTTTCTTGGATGTTAAATTAGAGGGAATTGTTTTGTTCAGAATGGCGGTTTCAGCCTAGGAACGACTTATGTTTAGTTGGGTCGGGCCTCTAATGTGATAACCCGAAAATGGAATAACCATAAATAAATTTTTTAAATAAACTTATTTTATTTTTTAAATCCTTATAGCTCGTGAACGGTTACTCAAATTAAAAATATGAGACCACCTTTGAACATGTGAGGGTATGATTTCCTTATTCATATCCTAACATTAGCTGTAACGCCCCGACCCCAGCTACCCAGAGTCGGTGCATTACTTCGTAACATTGGCATGATCATAAAAGATCAAGTCTCGAATGACCGATTAGTTTAGTAGCCTTGGAAACACCAGATACATTCGTAAACGTTACATTACATCATAAAGTGAAAAACTACAATAAAAAAGTCTCCATATTCCACTATCATATCCTCTTCTGACAATCCCTGCAGGTCATTCATAAAATACTTCTTCACATCCTGGAAAATATTAAAATATTGAAAGGGGTGAGATCAGATGCTCAGTAAGGATAACAATAATGCGGAAGCTTTCATAAATAGACATAAAAATTTAAGGCAATGTATAACTAAAAAAAAGCATTTTAAACTTGAATATCAACATAATATGGCAAAAGTAAAATGATATAATGCCATTCACTTCCTCACATGGATATTCTACTGGTCGAATAATCACATGCAATATCAATAACCACTTTCATAATGAGGGAATGTATAATGCCAGACATTCTGAAACATTTTGTCAAGGCCTCGGCCAAGACATCTAAAATGATTAAGGCCTCGGGAAAAACCATAAATCAAATTGGGAAAGGGCCTCGGCCAATTCCACTTCTATTTGTCTCATGAGACCTACCGATGCATCGAGGAGCTATAGCGGGCTCTACCCGTCACTTATTAAGTCCAATACATTCCTCATATGAACAGGTTTAAACATCTCATAAACCATAACATAATCGTATCACATAAAACATGCATAAAGGAAACATAAAATTTCCACATTTCAATCACAAGTTATCAATACAACACATTGATATAATAAAAACGCTTTCAAAACCATTTTCAATACCAAAATAAAAGAAAAGTATAACATGGTATTTATTTTTCATTAAAAAAAAAGGTATGGCTTATAGAGGAAGCCGAAACTCAAATAGTGGTCATGGCGGCGGAGAAGTCGTTGTCTCCGCATACGTATGACAAAAACATTCCCTTTTTTCGTTTAGTAAATTATTCGTATAATAAAGATTCCTTTTGAATAAACGTAAATGTCAAAGGGGTTTATACACCGTATAAAATAAAGTTGTGTATAAACCCAAATATGCCTCAACGAAAGGGGATTGAGACAAAGTCCTTAAAAAGATCATTTTTTTAAATAAAGTACATCTATAATGTGTATTCACTATAAGTACACATAAATAATGTACAAATACAAGATAGGACATAAAAATATCATGACATAATTTGAAAGTAGGAGATTAACCCAAAGAATAGAAATTGGGTTAAGAAGTTCCCTTACCTCGTGTCTGACTTGACTCAACTGTTCTTTAACCTCCTAAATAATAAACTAGAGTTAATATATACCTTATTAAGAACCATTTTCAATTTCATTATCCTTATTATATCACTTATTACAGTGATATGAACATTATGTAATTATTTAAGTTAATAACGGTCGTTTTGTCGATCTTTGGTACTTGAGTCAACAATAAACTTCTTATAATTACAAGTTGTTTATGAGGTAGAATATCCATTATCTCCAGAATTATATTCATGATTTATATGTCATATATATCTTATATATCCAGCATATACATTCATTTATAATATTACGTAACATTTAGAGGTAAGAAATGAAATGCACCGTTCATGGAGACGGTAAGCCGTACGTACGCATGAACGCTACTTTCATTTCAATTTCATATTTAATGGAACGAAATCATAACGATATAAATGTATAATATAATTCCATTATAATATAGTGTATAATACCATTTACTCCATCCTTTATACATCCCACATATGGAATTAACGATTCAAATCACTTTGAGGGGGCGGTAGTCCGCACTTCCTAAAATGAAATTATCGCGTTTTACCCATAATGGAAATCATAAAGTATGACATAAATGAGAAATACAGAAGCATAAGTAAAACATAAACATATTATATATCATATATAAAAATAGTGACATCTTAATGGCCACCTTTGAAGGTCTTATATGAGTGTTGAACAATCATCGTTTCGTGAGGCAGAAATTCGCCATCCACAGAAACCGTATGTTCTTTAACCATTAGATGTAGGTGTGTGTAAGTGTAGCTCGAATCCTTCTTATAAAAACATCCTAGTATATTGAGGATACTGTTGTTGTTATAAAAGAAATTAATAAAAAGAGTTTAGGGGGTTGGAGAAGAAAAATAAAACAAAACAACATTAGAGAAGACATTACCTCAAAATCGGGTAACTCTTTTTGATTTGTGCCAAAGGCTTCCTTGGGAATAGTTCTGCCCAAAGTGAGGCTTCTAGGAGTAAGGTAGGGATGTTGGGTGAGTATTTGGGCTGAGTATGGCCGAGCCAAATGGCTTGATGGTGTGAATAAGGTGGGAGTGGTGGGGTCCTTTTATAAGTGGAGAGGAAGGGCACTTTTGGAAAGTAATGAAATGTTATTCTATTATACAATGCTTTTCGGATTATAAAGGTACCACACTTTTATAATTCAAGGCTGAGGTGATAAGGGTTCGAAATATCCTCATCCAATAGGCTTTGGACAGGTGTATTCCTTGGATTTTACATTATCTTCTCATTTTATTTAAATCATTAAATAATGAGGTCATCGCTGCATCATAATTATGTCATAAATAATTTAATTTATTGAATGTCTAAAAATTATAAAAAAACTACTATGATGTAGGAAATCTTTTTAGCTTTCCAATAAATATTTATAGTAAACAATATGACTTGTATAACCCCATGTAAAAATTGTATTAGTAAAACATTTTATGTTTGTGTCTTTTTTTTACTTTAACATTAAATAAAAGGTATTTATGTCATTTTCCAACTAAAGTGGCTCCATGGGGTCCCCAAGTTGACCCATGGGTAGTGTAGGATAAGTTTAAAGCTCATCTCATATTATTAAAACATTATTTTTACCTTAAACTACACTAATTACCTCTAATCGCGATTAAGAACTTAAAAGTTACTATTCACCAAAAATTATTTTAATCTCATTGAACCACATTTTACTTCTTAATGAAAACCATGTATGTCGGATTTTTGAAAATCAAACCACAGAAGTGGTAATATTTCATTTAAATGAAAAATCAGTTTTTTAACTACCACGTAGTGGTTTCACTATTCATCAAAAATTGATGTTTTTCAGAATAATGCCAAAATTTCACCCTAAGCTATAATTGATATTCCGAATTCAAAAATGATGTCTATTTTACAAAATTCCAAACATATAAGTTGCATTAATTAATTTTATAATTAATTCCCGTTGTTACAACAAATAGCGTGTTTTTAAGAAACAATTTATATCAAAAGATTGGCAATTGTTTATGTCCAATTTCAATGTTAAATTAATTCTAATGACCACCATTGGATAAAATGGTAAAAATATATTCTAATTATACTTTAAAACCACTAAATAGTATAATTTATCACTATAAATTATTTTGATTAAAAAAGTTGTTTTTAAGTATTTTTCACTATTCATAAAAAATTAGACGTTCTCAGAAAAATACCAAAAATTCAACATAGGCTAATTTCGATATTCCGAATCCAAAAATGAAGTCCATTTTAAAATATAAAATTTCTATAATTTTAAAAAGTGGTTATTACTATTCATAACGGCTACTTTGATTAGTCGCGGTGTTTTAGAACTCGAAGTTGCGTACAATGCAAACTATTGCATTATTGAATGAGAACCATATCATGGAAGCTCGGGGTGTTACATTCTCCCCTCCTTCAATAAACTGCGTCCTCGCAATTTGAAAATTTTCTTTGAAAATAAAATGTTGAAAATAGAAAATACCATTGTGGAAAACCCACATTGGAAATAAGGTTAATAAATATATAACATTATAAGAAAGCAAGATAAGTACAAAGGTCACCCGATATAGCCCACTCTAGGATTCTATGAAAATATGGATATGGAGGAGAAACAAACCATCAAGGTCTGATGGAGAGTTATAGAAAATAGGATTAGGAGAAAGTTTAACCACAAGAAAATCACAAACTTGTGATTGGTTAAACGGTCATTGAATCCCCAATTGGAAAAGTTAACCGACAACATTTTTGTTTTAAGTTACCTTTTATAATGTTGAGGAATTTATTTAGGAGATTTACTAAGAACGTAAGGGAATATACATACTTGTTATGTATACTTTCATTCGTTAATAAATTTTTACCACAAACCCAACTTTTACTCCAAATGGTAACAGAACTCAAAAATATTCTATTTATCCTAATTGTATAAGGTTAAAAATGTTAACACATACCATTTAGATTAGTAAAATTATTTTTTAATAACCAGGGACGTCCTGTAGGCTAGTGGTAGTAAATAAAGGCCTGTCGCACTATGAGTGTGGGTTTGATTCCTGCAGCTTTGTCCGACGCAACGGGTTATGCCCCACCCTGCAGGTTTTCCTTTTCCTAAAACTATAGTATCATAATATTCCAAAAATAATCTTTATAAATTTTTTAACCTTAAACAATACTATCCAAAGATCAACTTAATCCACTCCAACCTTTATAGTTATCCAAAATACCTCTGTCCAGACTTTCTCTAAAAGGTCTCTTAATTCCAAAATCAATTTATCAGATTCCCAAAACAAAGTAAAGTTTCTCTTATTGTCACATACTAAAAATATAATTACCTTAGTCATATTAAAACCTTACTGAAATCCACAAGTACTGCAGTACAATCCTTATATATATATCACATTATTCTAATAACCAGAATATAATCCATGAGTCCAAAAGCACCAATACATTAGTTATTCTGCTTCAACTGTAGTAACAACATAAGATTGTCCTTGATCCCTTGGCCTTTTCTGAGGTATGTTTCCCTGACGCTAAGGAAATTAATTTTCATAATGACCCATTTCTCTACAATTGTAGCATTCAACTTTGATAGCCTCTTTCTTTCCCTTGCAATCACGAGCCTGGTGACCCTTTTCTCCACATTTATAACAAACTCTTATTCCTTTTAGGCAAGTACCATGGTTATTCTTCCCACAATTATCACATAATGGAAAATCCTTCTTTCCATTTTTCCCTTTATTTCTCTCTTGTTACACTGTTTTCTTCTTCTCTTGCTTTACTTTGTTGTCATAAGACTTCGAGAATTCCTTTTCTGTCTTGATAGCACACGAGACAATATCTTCGTATGATGAGAAGGATTGTGATACTAAAGCTCGACGGAGAAATGGTTTTAACCCATCAAAGAAATGATCAATCTTACTCCTTATGTTACTTATATAATCGGTAGCATGCCTCGCTAACCTTGTAATGTTAGCCTCATACTTTGCGACATTCTCATCCTCCTTCTGCCTCAGACTCAGAAATTGCCTTTCCATATCTGCTCAATGGTCACGAGGAAAGTATTTTTCTAAGAAAAGCTCTTTGAACTCCCTCCATTACATATTCGATACGTCATCATCTTCCTTTGTGTTTTGAATCAGCGACCACCACTGATCGACATCTCCAGTGAGGCGGTAAACTGCCATGACAACCTTCTCCCTTTCACTACTCCCCAAGGCATGGAATATTTTCACTAAGGAATTTATCCATTGCTTAGCTACTATAGGATTTGTACTCCCATTGAAGGTTGGTGGTTGTTTCCTCATGAAACGGTCTAGCATTGATCCTCCACGTTGCGGATCAGGGTGCTCCATATGAGTAAGGTTATTATTCATAACCTGAGTGAGTTGTCCCAGTATGGTAATAAGTTGATCAGCACCAGTTGTATCTCCAGATCCACAATAATTATCTTGAGCAGGAGGGCAATCCCTACACGGAGTTTGTGCATTGATACGGTTTCCATTCCTTCCACTAGGCGCCATTTCTAAACAATGGCATAAACTCGATTAGTTTATGAATCAAAATACATAATTCCATACTTGTAAAACACTTTACATAAATTGAACTATTTAGGGATATAATCCATAATCATAAAAAGAAATGATTTCTTTGAGGAAGTATATACTCATAACCCTTCATAGTGGTTTGTAAAGAAAATGAGAATTATCCTAAGCATATCCCCCGGGAGTGTCGTAACCAAGAGTACATCAAGGCCCGTTGTCATGCACCAGTTCCCGTTCGAGTCTAGCTCAAAGCGGTGTTTTCGGGTTTTACCCCTAGGTACATCTGTGCCAGAGCCGCCTCTACCTGCTCGTATCCAGACAGGGATGTATTGCTCAGAAAACTCACAAAATCTCTACAATACCAAAATTTTAGGAAGTTCTTCTATACTAATCCTCAAAGTTCATCTTAGGTCTACGTGCTCTAATCAGAGTTTGTCTAAATCTAGATTTCAAGATTATTACTAAACTGCCTCTGATACCAACTATAACGCCCCGACCCCAGCTACCCAGAGTCGGTGCATTACTTCGTAACATTGGCATGATCACAAAAGATCAAGTCTCGAAAGACCGATTAGTTTAGTAGCCTTAGAAACACCAGATACATTCGTAAACGTTACATTACATCATAAAGTGAAAAACTACAATAACAAAGTCTCCATAGTCCACTATCATATCCTATTCTGACAATCCCTGCAGGTCATTCATAAAGTACTTCTTCACATCCTGGAAAATATTAAAACATTGAAAGGGGTGAGCTCAGATGCTCAGTAAGGATAACAATAATTCGGAAGCTTTCATAAATAGAGATAAAAATTTAAGGCAATGTATAACTAAAACAAAAGCCTTTTAAACTTGAATATCAACATAATATGGCAAAAATAAAATGAGATAATGCCATTCACTTCCTCACATGGATATTCTACTGGTTTAATAATCACATACAATATCAATAACCACTTTCATAATGAGGGAATGTATAATGCCAGACATTCTGAAACATTTTGTCAAGGCCTCGGCCAAGACATCTAAAATTATTAAGGCCTTGGCCAAAACCATAAATCAAATTGGGAAAGGGCCTCAGCCAATTCCACTTCTAGTTGTCTCATGAGACCTACCGATGCATCGAGGAGCTATAGCGGGCTCCACCCGTCACTTATTAAGTCCAATACATTCCTCATATGAACAGGTTTAAATATCTCATAAACCATAACATAATCGTATCACATAAAACATGCATAAAGGAAACATAAAATTTCCATATTTCAATCACAAGATATCAATACAACACATTGATATAATAAAAACGCTTTCAAAACCATTTTCAATACCAAAATAAAAGAAAAGTATAACATGGTATTTATTTTTCATTAAAAAAAGGGTATGGCTTGTAGAGGAAGCCGAAACTCAAATAGTGGTCATGGCAGCGGAGAAGTCGTTGTCGCCACATACGTATGACAAAAACATTCCCTTTTGTCGTTTAGTAAACGATTCGTATAAAAAAGATTCCTTTTGAATAAACGTAAAAGTCAAAGGGGTTTATACACCGTATAAAAGAAAGTTGTGTATAAAACCAAATATGCCTCAACGAAAGGGGATTGAGATGAAGTCCGTAAAAAGACAATTTTTTAAATAAAGTACATCTATAACGTGTATTCACTATAAGTACACATAAATAATGTACAAATACAAGATAGGACATAAAAATATCATGACATAATTTGAAAGTAGGAGATTAACCCAAAGAATAGAAATTGGGTAAAGAAGTTCCCTTACCTCGTGTCTGACTTGACTCAACTGTTCTTTAACCTCATAAATAATAAACTAGAGTTAATATATACCTTATTAAAAACCATTTTCAATTTCATTATCCTTATTATATCACTTATTACAATGATATGAACATTATGTAATTATTTAAGTTAATAACGGTCGTTTTGTTGATCTTTGGTACTTGAGTCAACAATAAACTTCTTATAATTACAAGTTGTTTATGTGGTAGAATATCAATTATCTCCAGAATTATATTCATGAATTAGATGTCATATATATCTTATATATCCAGTATATACATTCATTTATAATATTACGTAACATTTAGAGGTAAGAAATGAAATGCACCGTTCATGGAGACGGTAAGTCGTACGTACGCATGAACGCTACATTCATTTCAATTTCATATTTAATGGAACGAAATCATAATGATATAAATGTATAATATAATTCCATTATAATATAGTGTGTAATACCATTTACTCCATCCTTTATACATCCCACATATGTCATTAACGATTCAAATCACTTTGAGGGGGCGGTAGTCCGCACTTCCTAAAATGAAATTATCGCGTTTTACCCATAATGGAAATCATAAAGTATGCCATAAATGAGAAATACAGAAGCATAAGTAAAACATAAACATATTATATATCATATATAAAAATAGTGACATCTTAATGGCCACCATTGAAGGTCTTATATGAGTGTTGAACAATCATCGTTTCGTGAGTCAGAAATTCGCCATCCACAGAAACCGTATGTTCTTTAACCATTAGATGTAGGTGTGTGTAAGTGTAGCTCGAATAATTCTTATAACAACATCCTAGTATACTGAGGATACTGGTGTTGTTACAAAAGAAATTAATAAAAAGAGTTTAGGGGGTTGGAGAAGAAAAATAATACAAAACAACATTAGGGAAGACATTACCTCAAAATCGGGTAACTCTTTTTGATTTGTGCCAAAGGCTTCCTTGGGAAGTGTTCTGCCCAAAGTGAGGCTTCTAGGAGTAAGGGAGGGATGTTGGGAGAGTATTTGGGCAGAGGATGGCCGAGCCAAATTTCTTGATGGTGTGAATAAGGTGGGAGTGGTGGGGGCCTTTTATAAGTGGAGAGGAAGGGAACTTTTGGAAAGTAATGAAATGTTATTCTATTATACAATGCTTTTCGGATTATAAAGGTCCCAAACTTTTATAATTCAAGTTTGAGGTGATAAGGGTTCGAAATATCTTCATCCAATAGGCTTTGGACAGGTGTATTCCTTGTATTTTACATTATCTTCTCATTTTATTTAAATCATTAAATAAGGAGGTCATCGCTGCATCATAATTATGTCATAAATAATTTAATTTATTTAATGTCTAAAAATTATAAAAAAACTACTATGATGTAGGAAATCGTTTAGCTTTCCAATGAATATTTATAGTAAAAAATATGACTTGTATAACCCCATGTAAAAATTGTTTTAGTAAACAATTTTATGTTTGTGTATTTTTTTTACTTTAACATTAAATAAAAGGTATCTATGTCATTTTCCAACTAAAGTGGCTCCATGTGGTCCCCAAGTTGACCCATGGGTAGATTAGGAAAAGTTTCAAGCTCATCTCATATTATTAAAACATTATTTTTACCTTAAACTACACTAATTACCTCTAATCGCGATTAAGAACTTAAAAGTTACTATTCACCAAAAATTATTTTAATCTCATTGAACCACATTTTACTTCATAATGAAAACCATGTATGTCGGATTTTTGAAAATCAAACCACAAAAGTGATAATATTTCATTTAAACGAAAAATCAGTTATTTAACTACCACTTAGTGGTTTCACTATTCATCAAAAATTGATGTTTTTCAGAATAATGCCAAAATTTCACCCTAAGCTATAATTGATATTCCGAATTCAAAAATGATGTCTATTTTACAAAATTCCAAACATATAAGTTTCATTAATTAATTTATAATTAATTCCTGCTGTTACAACAAATAGCGTGTTTTTAAGAAACAATTTATATCAAAAGATTGGCAATTGTTTATGTCCAATTTCAATGTTAAATTAATTCTAATGACCACCATTGGATAAAACGGTTAAAATATATTCTAATTATACTTTAAAACCACTAAATAGTATAATTTATCACTATAAATTATTTTGATTAAAAAAGTTGTTTTTAAGTATTTTTCACTATTCCTAAAAAATTAGAAGTTCTCAGAAAAATACCAAAAATTCAACATAGGCTAATTTCGATATTCCGAATCCAAAAATGAAGTCCATTTTGAAATATAAAATTTCTATAATTTTAAAAAGTGGTTATTACTATTCATAACGGCTACTTTTATTAGTCGCGGTGTTTTAGAACTCGAAGTTGCGTACAATGCAAGCTATTGCATTATTGAATGAGAAGCGTATCATGGAAGCTCGGGGTGTTACATTCTCCCCTCCTTCAATAAATTGCGTCCTCGCAATTTGAAAATTTTCTTTGAAAATAAAATGTTGAAAATACAAAATACCTTTGTGGAAAAACCACATCGGAAATAAGGTTAATAAATATATAACATTAAAAGAAAGCAAGATAAGTACAAAGGTCACCCGATATAGCCCATTCTAGGATTCTATGAAAATATTGATATGGAGGAGAAACAAACCATCAAGGACTGATGGAGAGTTATAGAAAACAGGATTAGGAGACAGTTTAACCACAAGAAAATCACAAACTTGTGATTGGTT
Organism: Viscum album; assembly: GCA_963277665.1. Classification (NCBI taxonomy): domain Eukaryota; kingdom Viridiplantae; phylum Streptophyta; class Magnoliopsida; order Santalales; family Viscaceae; genus Viscum; species Viscum album. Next base: position 223,821,560 of record OY728131.1, on the reverse strand, counting down.
AAACGGTCATTGAATCCCCTGTTGGAAAAGTTAATCGACAACATTTTTGTTTTAAGTTACCTTTTATAATGTTGAGGAATTTATTTAGGAGATTTACTAAGAACGTAAGGGAATATACATACTTGTTATGTATACTTTCATTCGTTAATAAATTTTTACCACAAACCCAACTTTTACTCCAAATGGTAACGGAACTCAAAAATATTCTATTTATCCTAATTTTATAAGGTTCCAAATGTTAACACATACCATTTAGATTAGTAAAATTATTTTTTAATAACCAGGGACATCCTGTAGGCTAGTGGTAGGAAATAAAGGCCTGTCGCACTATGATTGTGGGTTCGATTCCTGCAGCTTTGTCCGACGCAACGGGTTATGCCCCACCCTGCAGGTTGTCCTTTTCCGAAAACTATAGTATCATAATATTCCAAAAATAATCTTCATAAATTTTTTAACCTTAAACAATACTATCCAATGATCAACTTAATCCACTCCAACCTTTATAGTTATCCAAAATACCTCTGTCCAGACTTTCTCTAAAAGGTCTCTTAATTCCAAAATCAATTTATCAGATTCCCCAAACAAAGTAATGTTTCTCTTATTGTCACATACTAAAAATATAATTACCTTATTCATATTAAAACCTTACTGAAATCCACAGGTACTGTAGTACAATCCTTATATATATATATATCACATTATTCTAATAACCAGAATATAATCCATTAGTCCAAAAGCACCAATACATTAGTTATTCTGCTTCAACTGTAGTAACAACATAAGATTGTCCTTGATCCCTTGGCCTTTTCTGAGGTATGTTTCCGTGACGCTTAGGACCTTCATTTGCATAATGACCCGTTTCTCTAAAATTGTAGCATTCAACTTTGATAGCCTCTTTCTTTCCCTTGCAATCATGAGCCTGGTGACCCTTTTCTCCACATTTATAACAAACTCCCATTCCTTTTGGGCAAGTACCAGGGTGATTCTTCCCACAATTATCACATAATGGAAAATAATTCTTTCCATTTTTCCCTTTATCTGTCTCTTGTTCCTCCATTCTCTTCTTCTCTTGCTTTACTTTGTTGTCATAAGACTTAGAGAATTCCTTTTCTGTCTTGATAGCACACGAGACAATATCTTCGTATGATGAGAAGGATTGTGATACTAAAGCTCGACGGAGAAATGGTTTTAACCCATCAAAGAAATGATCAATCTTACTCCTTGGGTTACTTATATAATCGGCAGCATGCCTCTCTAACCTTGTAAAGTTAGCCTCATACTTTGCGACATTCTCATCCTCCTTCTACCTCAGACTCAGAAATTGCCTTTCCATATCTGCTCAATGGTCACGAGGAAAGTGTTTTTCTAAGAAAATCTCTTTGAACTCCCTCCATTACATATTCGATACGTCATCATCTTCCTTTGTGTTTTGAATCAGCGACCACCACTGATCGGAATCTCCAGTGAGGCGATAAACTGCCATGACAACCTTCTCCCTTTCACTACTCCCAAGGCATGGAATATTTTCTCTAAGGAATTTATCCATTGCTTAGCTACTATAGGATTTTTACTCCCATTGAAGGTTGGTGGTTGTTGCCTCATGAAATGGTCTAGCATTGATCCTCCACGTTGCGGATCAGGGTGCTCCATACGAGTAAGGTTATTATTCATAAGCTGAGTGAGTTGTCCCAGTATGGTAATAAGTTGATCAGCACTAGTTGTATCTCCAGATCCACAATAATTATCTTGAGCAGGAGGGCAATCCCTACACGGAGTTCGTGCATTGATACAGTTTCCATTCCTTCCACTAGGCGCCATTTCTAAACAATGGCATAAACTAGATTAGTTTATGAATCAAAATACGTAATTCCATACTTGTAAAACACTTTACATAAATTGAACTATTTATGGATATAATCCATAATCATAAAAAGAAATGTTTTCTTTGAGGAAGTATATACTCATAACCCTTCATAGTGGTTTGTAAAGAAAATGAGAATTATCCTAAGCATATCCCCCGGGAGTGTCGTAACCAAGAGTACATCAAGGCCCGTTGTCGTGCACCAGTTCTCGTTCGAGTCTAGCTCAAAGTGGTGTTTTCGGTTTTTACCCCTAGGTACAACTGTGCCAGAGCCGCCTCTACCTGCTCGTATCCAGACAGGGATGTATTGCTCAGAAAACTCACAAAATCTTTACAATACCAAAATTTTAGGAAGTTCTTCTATACTAATCCTCAAAGTTCATCTTAGGTCTACGTGCTCTAATCAGAGTTTGTCTAAATCTAGCTTTCAAGGTTATTACTAAACTGCCTCTGATACCAACTATAACGCCCCGACCCCAGCTACCCAGAGTCGGCGTATTACTTTGTAACATTGGCATGATCACAAAAGATCAAGTCTCCAATGACCGATTAGTTTTGTAGCCTTGGAAACACCAGATACATTCGTAAACGTTACATTACAACATAATGTGAAAAACTACAATAACAATGTTTCCATAGTCCACTATCATATCCTCTTCTGACAATCCCTGCAGGTCATTCATAAAATACTTCTTCACATCCTGGAAAATATTAAAACATTGAAAGGGGTGAGCTCAGATGCTCATTAAGGATAACAATAATGCGGAAGCTTTCATAAATAGACATAAAAATTTAAGGAAATGTATAACTAAAACAAAAGCCTTTTAAACTTGAATATCAACATAATATGGAAAAAGTAAAATGAGATAATGCCATTCACTTCCTCACATGGATATTCTACTAGTCGAATAATCACATGGAATATCAATAACCACTTTCATAATGAGGGAATGTATAATGCCAGACATTCTGAAACATTTTTTCAAGGCCTCGGCCAAGACATCTAAAATGATTAAGGCCTCGGCCAAAACCATAAATCAAATTGGGAAAGGGCCTCGGACAATTACACTTCTAGTTGTCTCATGAGACCTACCGATGCATCGAGGAGCTATAGCGGGCTCCACCCGTCACTTATTAAGTCCAATACATTCCTCATATGAACAGGTTTAAACATCTCATAAACCATAACATAATCATATCACATAAAACATGCATAAAGGAAACATAAAATTTCCACCTTTCAATCACAAGATATCAATACAACACATTGATATAATAAAAACGCTTTCAAAATCATTTTCAATACCAAAATAAAAGAAAAGTATAACATGGTATTTATTTTTCAATAAAAAAGGGTATGGCTTGTAGAGGAAGCCGAAACTCAAATAGTGGTCATTGCGGCGGAGAAGTCGTTGTCGCCGCATATGTATGACAAAAACATTCCCTTTTGTCGTTTAGTAAATGCTTTATATAAAAAAGATTCCTTTTGAATAAACGTAAAAGTCAAAGGGGTTTATACACCGTATAAAAGAAAGTTGTGTATAAAACCAAATATGCCTCAACGAAAGGGGAATGAGACGAAGTCCTTAAAAAGATCATTTTTTTAAATAAAGTACATCTATAATGTGTATTCACTATAATTACACATAAATAATGTACAAATACAAGATAGGACATAAAAATATCATGACATAATTTGAAAGTAGGATATTAACCCAAAGAATAGAAATTGGGTTAAGAAGTTCCCTTACCTCGTGTCTGACTTGACTCAACCGTTCTTTAACCTCCTGAATAATAAACTAGAGTTAATATATACCTTATTAAGAACCATTTTCAATTTCATTATCCTTATTATATCACTTATTACAATGATATGAACATTATGGAATTATTTATGTTAATAACGGTCATTTTGTCGATCTTTGGTACTTGAGTCAACAATAAACTTCTTATAATTACAAGTTGTTTATGTGGTAGAATATCCATTATCTCCAGAATTATATTCATGATTTAGATGTCATATATATCTTATATATCCAGTATATACGTTCATTTATAATATTACGTAACATTTAGAGGTAAAAATGAAATGCACCGTTCATGGAGACGGTAAGCCGTACGTACGCATGAACGCTACTTTCATTTCAATTTCATATTTAATGGAACGAAATCATAATGATATAAATGTATAATATAATTACATTATAATATAGTGTATAATACCATTTACTCCATCCTTTATACATCCCACATATGTCATTAACGATTCAAATCACTTTGAGGGGGCGGTAGTCCGCACTTCCTAAAATGAAATTATCGCTTTTTACCCATAATGGAAATCATAAAGTATGCCATAAATGAGAAATACAGAAGCATAATTAAAACATAAAAATATTATATATCATATATAAAAATAGTGACATCTTAATGGCCACCTTTGAAGGTGTTATATGAGTGTTGAACAATCATCGTTTCGTGAGGCAGAAATTCGCCATCCACAGAAACCGTATGTTTTTTAACCATTAGATGTAGGTGTGTGTAAGTGTAGCTCGAATCATTCTTATAACAACATCCTAGTATATTTAGTATACTGGTGTTGTTACAAATGAAATGAATAAAAAGAGTTTATGGGGTTGGAGAAGAAAAATAAAACAAAACAACATTAGAGAAGACATTACCTCAAAATTGGGTAACTCTTTTTGATTTGAGACAAAGGCATCCTTGGGAAGAGTTCTGCCAAAATTGAGGCTTCTAGGAGTAAGGGAGGGATGTTGGGAGAGTATTTGGGCAGAGTTTGGCCGAGCCAAATGGCTTTAAGGTGTGAATAAGGTGGGAGTGGTGGGGTCCTTTTATAAGTGTAGAGGAGGGGCACTTTTGGAAAGTAATGAAATGTTAAACTATTATACAATGATTTTCGGATTCTAAAGGTCCCACACTTGTATAATTCAAGGCTAGGTGATAAGGGTTCGAAATATACTCATCCAATAGGCTTTGGACAAGTGTATGCCTTGGATTGTACATTATCTTCTCATTTTATTTAAATCGTTAAATAATGAGGTCATCGCTGCATCATAATTATGACATAAATAATTTAATTTATTTAATGTATAAAAATTATAAAAAAACTACTATGATGTAGGAAATCTTTTTATCTTTCCAATGAATATTTATAGTCAAAAATATGTCTTGTATAACCCCATGTAAAAATTGTTTTAGTAAAACATTTTATGTTTGTGTCTTTTTTTTACTTTAACATTAAATAAAAGGTATTTATGTCATTTTCCAACTAAAGTGGCTCCATGGGGTCCCCAAGTTGACCCATGGGTTGTCTTGGTCGGCCATGACTCATCCAATAGGATTAGGACAAGTGTCAAGCTCATCTCATATTATTAAAACATTATTTTTACCTTAAACTACACTAATTACCTCTAATCGCGATTAAGAACTTAAAAGTTACTATTCACCAAAAATTATTTTAATCTCATTGAACCACATTTTACTTCTTAATGACAACCATGTATGTCTTATTTTTGAAAATCAAACCACAGAAGTGCTAATATTTCATTTAAACGAAAAATCAGTTATTTAACTACCACTTAGTGGTTTCACTATTCATCAAAAATTGATGTTTTTCAGAATAATGCCAAAATTTCACCCTAAGCTATAATTGATATTCCGAATTCAAAAATGATGTCTATTTTACAAAATTCCAAACATATAAGTTGCATTACTTAATTTGATAATTAATTCCCGCTGTTACAACAAATAGCGTGTTTTTAAGAAACAATTTATATCAAAAGATTGGCAATTGTTTATGTCCAATTTCAATGTTAAATTAATTCTAATGACCACCATTGGATAAAATGGTAAAAATATATTCTAATTATACTTTAAAACTACTAAAAAGTATAATTTATCACTATAAATTATTTTGATTAAAAAAGTTGTTTTTAAGTATTTTTCACTATTCATAAAAAATTAGAAGTTCTCAAAAAAATACCAAAAATTCAACATAGGCTAATTTCGATATTCCGAATCAAAAAAATGAAGTCCATTTTGAGATATAAAATTTCTATAATTTTAAAAAGTGGTTATTACTATTCATAACGGCTACTTTGATTAGTCGCGGTGTTTTAGAACTCGAAGTTGCGTACAATGCAAGCTATTGCATTATTGAATGAGAAGCGTATCATGGAAGCTCGGGGTGTTACATTAGCTGATGTGGGTCAACAGAGGAAAATAAATTTTGGTAGTAAATAAAATATTTGAATAACGTTTTTTTTAATCCATATAAATCATAAATGTTTACATGTATTGAAATATGATAGTACCGTTGAGTTTGTGAGGGTATGATTTCCTTAGGCAGACACTAACATCTACCGGGGTGGTCTGGCTGTGAAAGTCTGTTTTTGGGATGTGTCTGTAAATAATATTATTTAAAAAATTGTTATTTTATTTTAGAATCCTCATAACTCAAAAATGGTAACTTAGAATAAATATATGAGACCATGATTGAGTTTGTAATGAGATATTCTCCTTATAATGGACATAACCTTGAACGGAATGGGTAGAGGAAAAATGTTATTTTTCATAAATTTTAATGAAAAATAACAAAAACATAAATATTTTATTTATTCGAAATTGTGTGATGTGGTGCAGAGATGAGGTGATGATATATCTCATTAATGAACATAATTAATTATTCAATTTAACAACACTACAATGTAGTGTTACAGAAACATTGATTCATGTTTTGTCAATTAATATCCTAACAAAAAAATGCAGGATTGTTGGAACAGTATTGGAACTACTCTGAGGCTTTGGTGGGTGGCGATGAAGAATGGTGAAGGACAACCTCTCCAACGACGAACGTCGACGAATCAGACAATGGTAAAAAAACCCTTGGAGAGTGAATTCGAGATTGAAGATCGAAGGATGATGAATAATAATAATCAATGATCAATCTATTTTCCCAAGATATGGTTTTAAGATATTAATGAATTGTTTTCCCCGCTCTACTCCTCTAAAAGAAAAACGTGGATCAAATATCTAATAAGTTGAGCTGCAGATGGATTTCCCTTATGGGATGGGGAAATATAATGTTTGATTTATATCAGGGTTAAATATTAATGATTTATAATTTTTACCTCATTATCTCGCTAACAAGAACAATTCATGACCAACACAAACAAAGTATGGTTCTTTATATGGGTGTTATTTGTGATCCCTTGCATCCCTCTCTTCACCTATTCTTCGTGGTGTAAGATGTAGAGACACATCATCTAAAGAAGCTCCACGGGGAAAAGTCATGGTGAGGCATGACATAACACCAGTGAGAGACCGCAGTATAAGGATTCGACAACGATAACCATAAATTAAGTGATTTGGCGCGCTTGAAGCACACCGCAGCGGCATGAGAATGCTGCCCCCACCATGGAGGCAGGCATAGGTAGCACAAATCTGTGGCCCGCAGATAGCAGTGGCAAGCTAGACCAGTAGCATAGCCACAGGTCATGCACAATTACTATTTCTTATGAGCAGAACTATGATGGGGGGGGGGGGGTAGAGTTGCGGGTTATCCATAAGGATCTGTCCGCATGAGAGGACCCATAATGGAGGTCGACACCACTCAAGAATCGTGTTGGAGGAGAACCTAGCTTCGGTGGGGCACGACGTGTGGAAAGGGGGAAGACAACTTCTTTTGGTCATATACGACATGAAATTAATGCCTAGCGGGCATCTGGGTAGGGGGATGACTAGCTCTCCATTCAGGCTGGGTCAGTGGAGCGAACTGGGCAGCCGTGAGGTCCTGGATAGGAAAGAACAAGCACACAAGTTCTGGGTCGGGCTAGATAAAATAGATTCGATAGGAAACCTGACGAGTTGGACCCATGGCCGACCCGAGCCAGGTCCATCAAGGCCCAATGGGACTAGACCGTCGGCCAGGCTAGACCATGCTGGCCTAGACACCATTGTGTTATGTCAAGATGGTTGCACTAGGTCAGTTCACGTGGGACCCCCGTGTCAGGTTGGTCAAATCGGTCCGACCAGCTCTAACTAGACCAAAACACAACCAGCCCCTATTTACTAAAATTACATGAGCTTTCAAACTAGGTGTTTGATTGACATGCCATCTGCGGAGTTGGGACCCCTAAGATGTAACTGTCCATTGGGAATGTTCTAAGATATATTTTTTGGAGGTTTCAATTCAATTAATCTCTCGATGAGTGGATTATCCCAGAATCAAGTGCAGGATGTGCGGGAATCCTATGAGAGGCTGAGACCTGAAGACTACTGATGAGACGTTCTATGTGATCCTACATGCCTAGATGATATGTGTACATATGTGGAATTGCTACAAGAGGCTATATGTGGACCAACTACAAGCCACTCTATGTGAACCTGCTATAAGCGGCCCTGTGTGGACCAACTATAAGAGGCCCTCTATGGACCAGCTCTAAGTAGCCTTATATAGACCAACTATGATAGCCTATGCGGGGAGACACTGTGTGTGACAAGGTAGAACCTCCATGGGGAGAGGCTCTGTTAGAACCAACAGACCCATGATACTTATCATGGATGAGTACATCAACAGTGCAAGGTGTTCAGTGTTATGACTCCTAGTCTTGATTTCCATTCATTATGTTATACCTAGTGTGAGTTATATTTTCATTGTCATCCTACTGTGTGGTCCTATTTTTTTACATTGGGTTTTAGGGTCCCTACTATGTATAGTGTTACTCACACCTGCACCAAAATTTCCCACACGTGTCGTGTCCCATGCAGGTGATCAATGATTTTGACGGAGACCTTGGTGGTCCAACAACTGGTGGTGCTTAGTGAGAAGGGATCGAATAAAACTTCGATTGAGAAATTGGTGGTTTATGACCAGGTGGTGCTCAGTGGGATGAGATGGATGGTAGTACATCCATGCATACATGTTTCTACCCTTCACATACCCTTCAGGTGGGGTCTTGAGTGGATGGACTGGGGCCATTGTACTTTAATATGTTGTTTTGGGATTATATTATGGCCCTTTTGTACTTTCATGTTGTACTGTACTCTTAGATGTTTCCCATTGATTGTTTTGATTTACTTGGTGTTTACTTTACATAGTTTCAGCATTGTGCATATATATAGGATTAATGGAAAACACCTTTTCATTTGGGGATATCCTTATTCAGCACTAGTCACCAAACCATGGCCTATGGAATGCTGGTTTCGAGGATTCATGATATGGATCTTGGGGGACGGGTCAAGAAAAGGTGGTATAAAAGAAGGTTGGAGATACTATAAGAACTAACAGTCTGTAAATTTTGATGGGACAATAATGTTTTCGGTTTTGAGTTCATCTTTCAAGAAAAGGAGTCCATTGTTGGTGTGATGACCGACGTATCCATACAAAGGGACCCCAAATTATTTTTTCTGACTTGGTACATGAAAAAACAAGCTTCATGCATCCATGAGTATTTTCCAATGATCGTTTTGAGTCACATTGATCTCATTAGTAATAATAAATTGATTGTGGTTCATCTTGATTCTTTGTCATGATGACTCCAAGAAGATATCCAGTCAGGATTCCAGTGTGTGACCACGATGATGGTTTATAGAGTGATGAGGCTCTGGTACATGGAATGTTGCCTGAGATGGAACCTTCTGGCAGTGTCCCAATGATACGATGTCATGTGGTTTAGCAGTAACTATTGGTGCTACCATTAGAGGTTTCACATAGGCTCTGTGCCTTACATGATTTCCAGCGACAGGGGCCTCTTAGGTTTAGGGGAGAGACAAATCATCAGGTTAATGAGGATTGGCTAGAGGTGGTGACAGGATTTTTGTGCTTTGTGGGGATGCCACTTGACAAGATGGTTGTTCTAGCTGTGTGACTTATCCAGGGCAGAAGACTTGGAAGAAGTTCTGGGAGAGTAGTAGGATGTGGTATACAATTTGAAATGTTACAACCACAAACCCAATGTAGACCATGCCAGGATATGGGAGATGGAGGATAGAGGAATGGGCCTGCTTCATGCACCCATCCTTACCCACGTAGCAGCAGATGTTTTTTGTTTTCAGTTATATAAAGCGGTGGATGAGTACAAGGATGTATTTTCATAGGATGTTCTAAGACTACCTCCTCTTAGTGGGGTAGACTTATGCATTGATATGTACCTCGGTATGGAACTGATGTCTACACATGCATATCGAATGGTTCCAGTAGGGCTCCAGGAGTTGAGTTTTTAGTTATAGGATTTTCAGAGGCTGGGGTTCGTAAGTCCCAGTGTTTCACCATGTGTTGCCCCAGTATTGTTCTCCAAAAAGGAAGATGGACGATTAAGGCTATGAATGGACTTCTATCACCTCAAACAGGTGACCATGAAGAACTAGTATCCTCAAACTAGAATTTATGACCACTTTGATTATCTTAATGAAGAGATATGGTTCTCAAAGATAGTCCTAAGATTAGGCTATTACCAGCTTCTAGTAAGATATGAAGACATCTCAAAGACATCTTTCAGATGTCGATATGGACACTACGAGTACATAATTATGTTGTCTGGCTTGACAGACACCACATATTCGTTCATAGAATGCATAAAAAGGTTCATCTATCAGTACTTACACTAGTTTGTAGTTGTCTTCACTGATGACGTCATAGTGTATTCAGCTTCTGAGGAGGAGCACGTGATAAACCTAATAATGGTTCTGGACACACTCCAAGAGCATCAGCTATATAGAAATCTCTCAAATAGTAATTTTTTGATATGAATGGTACATTTCCTAAGACATGTCATATTATAGGTTGGATTTTATGTTGATCTAGTGAAGATCAGGGTAGTGATTTCTTGGGAACCACCCTAGAGTGATACTGAGGTGAAGAGTTTCTTTGGGTTGGATAGGTACTATCAAAGGCCTGTACCCGAATTCTCCAAAGTAGAAGCACCCGTGAAGGCATTGAAGAAAAAGGGAAGACCATTCGTGTGGATAGAAGGATTCTAGAAGAGCTTTCAATAGCTAAGGCATGGAATAACGAGTGCTGCAATATTTGGGTTTATAGAGGAGGGTGCCGACTACGTAGTGTACTATGATGCATTAGGAACTAGTCTTGGTTGTGCCTTGATGTAAGGGCATGTAGTGATTTCTTATGGATCACAATATTTGATACCGCATGATTAGAACTATTCGACTCAAGACCTTGAGTTGGAAGCGGTAGTATTTGCACTTAAGATGTGGTGAAACTACCTTATAAGAAAACGATTCATCATCTACTCTGACCACTAGAGTCTAATGTTCATCTTTTTCTCAAAAGGATATAAATATAAGACTGTGACATTAGCTAGAATTCCTCCAAGATTATGACATCAAGGTTGTCAACACTATTAGGAAGGGGTACGTTGTAGGATATTCTCTCAACAAGAATATTGAGGTCAAAACTACTGAATGATTCCTAAGAGCAACTGGAATTGATTCATATATACTTTCTGGATAGATATGAGAAAAATTTTCTTCATTAGATGGTAGTTACCCCTCCACTCTTATAGTGATTCAGGGAGGCACAACTTGAAGATACAATATGTGAGGCTACATGTACCATGATATCCACATGGCATGCCCCTGATGGATATTTGAATGCTAGGGATCCCATCATCCATTTTCAAGGATGCACTATTATATCAATGGCATTGCGGGAAGATGTGTTGAGAGTGTTCCATACATCCCCATTTCTGGTACATACATGTATGGTGAAGATGTACCATTACCTCCGATATCATCACTGGTGGCCAGGTATCAAGAAGGTAGTGGCAGAGTTTGTGTTGAGATGCCTCACTTTCCAGCAAGTGAAGGCTGAGCACCAGGTTCCAGCAGGATTGACACAACCCCTCGAGGTACCAATGTGGAAGTGGAAGGGAATATTGATGGGATTTTTGATAGGATTACCACATATGACCAGGGGGAAAAATACATGTTGGGTTATTGTAGACCGATTCACCCTGTCGGCCCACCTCATAAACATTGGAGGGAAGAGTTCAATAGAGAGCATTGGATACCTCTACGTGAAGGAGATATTTTGACTCTATGGGGTCCCATCTATGATAGTATCAGGTCATTAAATATGCTTTAAATCCCAGTAGTGGAAGGCATTAAAGGATGATTTTGGGACTCATCTGTGATTGAGCATATCCTTTAACCCACAGATTGAAGGTCATACTGAGTGGACCATACTGACCATGGAGGAAATTCTTTGTGCCTGCATTCTTGATTTTGGTCGCAGTTGGGAGGACCACCTACCACTGGTGGAGTTGTCATACAATAATAAAAACCACTATACCATCAGTATATCTCCATTTGAGGCACTGTAAGGATGACCATCCATGCCCCTGATATGTGGGATAGACCCTTGAGAGTCCTCACCCATGGGTCTAGAGATGGTATAGGCTACCACTGAGAAGGAGTATATCATTTGATGGAAGATAACGACTATATAGAGCGGAAAAAATTCCTTAGCTGATAGGTGATAGAAACCCTTAATGTTTAAAGTGAGGGGCCACGTATTCTTATGGGTCTCTCCTTGATGAGGGATATAGACATTTGGATAGGATGCCAGGTTATCTTTGAGGATCATTGGACCATTCCTGATACTACCTAGAGTGGGAAACGTGTCATACCACTTGGAAGTATCGCCGTAGTTAGAGAGGGTTTGCGACGTCTTCCATATATCCTAGATAACGAGATACATGGATGACCCTTATCACATCATCGACCATGGATATCTCAATATTGATGATAGGGAGACATTCAGGGATTTCCTAGTGGTGATAGAGGATCTACAAGACATGATCATTTGTGGAGGCCGATTCCTTTGTTCTATGTTCGTTGGCAGTATGGGAATATCCAGGACAAAACATGGGATTGAGATGATTTGATTAATGCTCATTACCCCTTTTTGTTTTATTATCCATTGTTTTGTCATGAAAGGACATTAATATCTAACAAGGGGGGTGTAATAAAATACCCCAAAATTCCAATTGTTTTTAAATTTAATGGGATTATATTAAGTCTAGGAGTGGAGACGACATGTGATTTTGAGGCCTGAAATTATCCGTTGGAAAATGTAATGTTTTAAATAGTTTGAATTAGAGTATTTATACAATAAGTATAATAACTATTTAATGGGTTCCCAAATCAGAAATATGTGGGCACCATTACATTCTAGATGGAGGGTTTATCCTATGTGTGACTTAATATTAGTCGTTGTGGCCCTCCTGTGAGAAAACCTTAAAATTGTAAAAACTTATGTAAAATAATTAAATTAAATTATTTTATTTTTCAAATATTTATAAATCACGAACGGTGAATCAGATTGAATATCTGAGCAAGTTTTGATCTAATGATGGTATGATTCTCTTTTTCCATAGATTAACATTGTCCAGTACAGTTCATCCTTGGAATGTAGTTTTTAGTCATAAATAAAATCATTGAATAATGTTATTTTATTTTTAAATCATTTTAACTCATAAAAGGTAACTCATATTTGACATACGATGGTACCATTTAATGTTTTAGGTTATAATTACCTTATGAGGACCCTAACATCGGCCGGTGTGGGCTGGCTATGATTGTTGGTTTTTGGGACGTGATGTTAAATAAAATAATTTAAACAATAGTTATTTTATTTTTGAATTCCCATGACTCAAAAATGGTTTCTCAGATGAAAAATATTATACAACCTTTGAGTTAATAATTATATTCTCAACTTTTGATGAATTTAACCTCGATCAGCACAGGATAAGGTAAATAGTTATTTTTCAATCATTTTAAGGAAAAATAAAATAAAGATAAAAAATTAATTTTATTCGAACTTGTTTGATGTGGAGCAATGATGAGGTCATGATAAATCTCAATAATGAACCTCATTTATTATTCTATGTAACGTTGATGCAATGCATTGTAACATAAACACTAATTCGCATTTCATCAATCCATAGCCTAATAAGAAATGCAAGATTGTTGGCACATTCCTAGAATTTCTCTAATGCTTTGGTGGGTGGTGATGATGAACAACTTATGAAAACATCTCTAACGATAGATGTCAGTGAATCAGAAAATGATAATGGCACACTTGGAGAGTGGATTCAGGTTGATAGATCGATGAATGACAATGAAAATTCATCCTCGAGAAATATCTTTTCACAGGAAGGGGTATAAATTATTAATGAATTTTTTCCCCACTATCCCCCTCTAAATAAAGAACGTGGATGAACTCTATAACAAGATGACCCATGGATGTATTTTCCATGTGGGGTTGGAAAATATAATTGTTGGTTGATATAAGGATTAAATCATAATGATTTATTTCCAAGTATTGCTAACACCTAAAATTATAGAAAAACATGAAAAAGGCGGGTTATTCATATGGGTGTGGTTTCTAATCCCCTATATCTCTCTCGCCCCATTCATTTTGGCATAAAGGTAGATGAAAAATCATCTAAGGAAGACCATGAAAGGAGGTTTGCGGCCAGGTGGGCCATTGCATAGGTGAGAGACTACAGAACATTCCTACGGCAATGGAAATAGTCCAAAGCACCCCGAACATAGTGGGAAATGGGGTGCAAAGAGCTAACATCACTATGTGGCGGCATGCGCACCCGGTACAAAGCTGTGGTCAGCAGACCGTGGTGGTGAGTTGGACCCATGACCGGGAAGTGGGTCACACGTAAGGACTAGTCCGCTTGAACAGACTTGTGCTAGAGGGCAGCGCCACTCGGGTGCCGCATTAGAGGAGTATCCGACATCGATGGGTCTAGATGTGTAGATAGGGGGAAGTTATCTTCTTCATACCTTGTTCTAAACAATCCAGAAACCATGTGGTTGTCTGGGTATGGGGAGGACCTACACACTATGTGTGCCATTCCGATGGAGAAAAACCGGTCTTTGGGTGGGTCGGGCTGGAAAATAGACGGTTAGCTGATGTGGACCTGACCAATGAGAAAAACTAGGCCACTAGGTGGCCTAGGCTGGGAAAGAACCGGCCTGCCAGTTTTGGGCCTGGCTGGCTAAAATTGTTTTATTAGCCCACCCGGAAGGTAGGACCCTTGAACCAGCTGGGACAGTTCCCGCAAGGCTGAATGGGTCGGGCCTGGAAGCCAGATCATCCTGGGCTGAACGAGACCCCCTAGGTCGGGTCGAGTCATCCGAACCTAGTCGGGTCATCAGGGACCCTGTGCTGGGTAGGTTGGGTCAGTTCAGCTAGGATAGACCGGGCCCGTACACAATCATCCTCTTTATAATAAAATGTCATGACTTTTCAAATTTACCATCAGACTAACGTGCCATCTGTGAGAATGAGACACTTGAACTCAGACGTTCCTTTGGGAATGATCTATGTCAGATTTTGTGGCAGTTTAAAACTGAAGAATGACTTCAGATGTGGATTCTCCCAGAATCAAGTGCACTACGTGTAGGAATCCTTCGGAAAGATGAGACCCAGAAACGACTGATGAGTGGGTCTAAGTGACCCTATAGTCCTAGATGATTAGTGGCCCTATGTGGACCAGTTACAAGAGACTCAATGTGATCCAACTATAAGAGGATCTATGTGGAACAACTATAAGATAATAATTGTGTATGACCTATATGAAGCCAGGTGTGGACTATCATTAAGCTTGTCTGTGTGGACTAGTAATGATGGCCGATGTGGGGAGAGGCTCTGTGTGACTCAGGAGACCCATATTGGGGATCATCTAAGTTTGACCCAGCAGAACCATGGTACTTATTAGAGAAGAGTACCTCAGTTGTCCAAGGTGTTCAGTATTACGACTAATAGTCTTTATTTCTATGCTGTAGATTGAACTTCTTGTGAGCTATCTTAACATTTTGATTTTTCAGTGTGGTCAAATTTTTTAGTATTTCCTTCATTGGGGGTCCCTATTATGTATTGTGTTACTCGAGCCTATACGGGCTTCACCGCACATGGCATGTCCCATGCAGGTGATCAATGCTTTGACGAAGTCCTTGGTGGTCTGGGGTGAGGTTGTTCTCAGTGGGATGTGATAGACGGATTCTTCGACGAAGACCATGGTTGTCCGAGACTAGGTAGTGCTCAGTGAGATAGGATTGATGAGTATAATTCAATGGTTACACGCAAATACCCATCACCTCCCCTTCAGGTGGGGTCTCAAGCGGACACACTGTGGTAGTTGTACATTCTTTTGTGGTTTTGGGCCTATATTCTGGCCCCTCTATACATTCAGTTTGAACTATACCCTTAGTAGTTTTCTTAGTGACACTTGTTGTTTACATTGTGTTTACTTTCCATAGTATTATCTTTGTTCTTGTGTTCAGGTTTAATGTAAAATTTCATCACTTTTTAGGATATGCCTATTCAGTGCTAATCGCATTCCCCTGGAAAATAGAAGGTGGTCTTGGGGTAGTCACCATATAGTACCCACCGGATGGGTTCTGAAAATTTGTTTTCAATAATTAAATTTTTATTTGTTTTTATATATATTATATTATTTTAGGCATTCTCATGAAATGAGCCGAATTCACCTTTTTAATCTGATGCATTTGGTTATGTTTTTTAATTATTTAAATTAATTTATATTATAGATGTGAGAAAAAAATATTTACGTCTATGTGTGACAGTTACTAATGTGTTTCGAACATATTATTCAGGTTTAATGTTCATGATACATAAATATTTATTTAATAAATCCTTGTATACATATATTGAATCAATATAAATAAGAAAATATGAATGAGATGTATACTAAAAATAAATATTGATAGAATTAATATTCCAAAATGAATAAAAATATTTACGTCCAATAGATTTATTACTTATGTGCATAATGAATTAAAAATTCATATCAATAAAATCATTAGAACCAATGAATTATCCTATTTTTGTCATTCCGAATAATGGTTATATGATTATGAGAGTTTGGTTCTACATAGGTTGCTGACACTAACAGGTTTATGTTCCTGATAGAATGATGCTAGGATAATTAATTATATGAAACCCGAAAAATTATTTTCCATAAAATTTATTAAATATTATAATTTTATGGGCTTGAAAAAAAGTATTTAAATGGTTTTTTCTTCATATAAAATCAAAATATGATTGATGGAATATTAAAATATTGATCTATACCCATTGAACCATAATAAATATATGGGTTATTAATTCCACGGGATAAAAGATATAATATTTCATATAATATGTTTTTTTTAAATATGATATATTGTTTAAATTATTTATATTTTACACTATTAGTGGTTTAAAATAATATCAAAACCCATTACATATGATTAATTCAAAAAATAAATTTTTTGATAAATATTAACTTATATTATTGATACATGAGGATCCTATTGGTAGATTTAAATTTTGGAATATGTAATAAATTTTATGTTTTAGTATAATCTTGTTAATATTGCATGGAAATATCCTGATTCTGTATGTAATGTTTTCACCATGATATGGATTTTTCTCCCAAATATTACTTTATTTGGAACAGTGGTTCTTAGATCCTATATTTTAGATTATAAAATTTAATTGTTTCCTAAAATAAAAAATCTATATAAATTGTGGGTATTCATGTTTTTTTTTATTTACAATTTAACTGGGATGTTTTTTTGAGATTTATTAATGAAGTTATAAAAATCAATGGAATTAAAAACTCCCATGTTAATTAGATCTATGTATTGGTGACCATAAAAGGAGTTCACAACATAGTTGATGATATTCATAATGTTGTTTGTGTTCGTAAACTATCTAATGTAGCTTGGATAGCCACAAAAAACCAGGGAGGTTGACAGTTGAATAAAAATTTATTGAATAGTTTTTTTAAATGTGGGAAAATAAATGGTAATTATCATTAATTATCATCCTATGATTTCTTTTCAATGTCCGTAAATCTGATTTATGAAAATGAATAAAATTGGTTTCTATATGAATTTACTGCATTAAATTTATTAATATATGGTGAAGTAAAAAAAACATTTTAGAACATTTAACATTGTGATTCATTGACTAATCTGATATAATTATATCGTAAGAATATATCTTCAATCTTTTTTTGGATTCATGATATTCTAATTTTGGTTTCTGTATCATTTTTGATTTATTTTTTTCTAACTATGGGGATAGTTTCCATGATACGGTTTGATTATATCAATTTAAAACATATATTTTCAATATGAAATAAAATAGAAATTCCCATATATGATATATAGATTTCCTAAGAGTTAATTATAGAAATATTTATATATAGTAATTTCACAAAAATCATTGAAAAAATCAATGCACTTTTATATTAGAGAAAGATCATTTTAGTATGATTAATGTTTTTATTTTATCATCATCTATACATATTACACATTAATCTAATTAAAATATATAGGATGAATAAGTTGTTTTTAGAAAAAAAATGACCATAAAATTTCCCTTAGTATATTATTTTCTTGTCTATTAAAAGAAAAGCAATATGAGATATATAACACTGACCCGTCTTAAAAAAATAATAGGAACTCATAAGATTTGGAGAAACATGAAAAAAAATTCGAGTGTCAATTCCCATTTATTTTTATCATTAACACCAAAAAAAAATTATATAATATTTTATACAATAATAAAAAATACGATTAACATGGTCCTGTAAAAAAGGAAAACATTTATTAGTGAACTGATAAATTATCCCTACGTGCTCTCCCTATACCATCCTTTCCACACAAATAAATATTTTTTTTGTTTATCAACGATAGTATATCACTATGTAAACAATTGATTTAAATTATTATAATGTGAATGATGGGGTGAATGAATAATATTTTAATGGTATTGGTTATCTGAATTTTATTATTGGAAATGGAATAATGTCATTGAGGATATTATAGTCTATGAAATAATAATATAATAAAATTTTCAAAAGAAGATAAGGTACTTTAATATGAATATTTGAGGCCTAAATTCTAATTTAATTTTTTTAAATCAATGGGTGTAGATTGAGAATATTCAAATCCCTAGATAAATTTTAATGATTAGAATAAAATTTAAATTTATTTTAATTAAAAATGTTCAAACATTATGAGAACTAAATATCTTAATTATATTAAAGGTGATATTTTTTTCATATCAGAAAGAGATGAATGAATTTTTTTTCATAAAAATAACACATCATATATTGTAAAAATTCTAATTTTTAATGATGTTAGTCATAAAGAAATTTAAACCTGAATTATACTATAAAATATGTATTAAATAAAATTTCAAGAAACCATGATATTATTTTAATGAATTATTAACATCTATAAACTATAATTGTTTAAAAAAATGGAATTTTAGACCTCATATTATCAACTTTTTATATGAGTTGAATTATATGTAATATGATAGTATTTTAGTAACTAAAAAAAAATTTCGTTTATGTAATTATATTTCATATATTTTACTATGAAAATGAGTGGAATTAATTAGAGGGTTAGAACACCAGATAGAATAATAAAAATAAGACACATAGAGAAGATAATGTAATATATATGTATAAAAAATTTATTTGGTATGAGAAAGATGTTAAGAATGAAATCTATATTGGAATAAAACTAATGAGATTCATACTATTCTATCGGAGAAACTGAAGACAATGTTGAACTCAAATAGTCTTTTGTATAACATTAGTAAATAAAAATGTAATATTATATATGGTTTCTTGGTATTAAACATGAAAGGCCACAGATTCATTAAATTTAATTTTCTTTCCATAGACCAAGAATAAAATAATGTATGAAATTAAGAAGTTTGATATAGGATAAATAGTTGTTATTAATGTATCTTTAATTAATAGATGAATTTATCACAATCAATATGCTATGAGAAATATCACATAAATATATTTTCTCACTATTGAAGAAATGACGTAATTATTATTACATATTTCTCACATATATAACAATAGGGATGAATTAATAATCTGTATAAAATAATATGTTATCATTTATCTTTGGGATAGATTTGTTTTCATTAATGTAAACTTGATTAAATAACGTTTATTTCAAATAATGGAATAGAAAAGGTCATTCAACTTTTTTTGAAAAATTAAAATGAATTAGGGAATTGAAAACATGGAATCATAGTTGAAAAGAAATTTCTAATACATCGAATCATGCCACATTAAAAAAATATAATTTCACTCAAAAGCTATAGAGAAATTTTATGGGAAATATGTCACAAAAGAAATATGGTGAATCCAACTTATAATAATTTCAATATTAATACAAATTTACCACTATAACTATATTATTTAGATATCTGTTTGGATGGAAAAACAAATGGACCAAAACATATATGTTATTTATAAAATTTTATTATTAATAATATTTTATACATTAATTATGTTTATGTTATGTAAATCACATGAATTTTAAATATTTAAATTTTAAAATAGGTCATATGAGAAGTAAATTGTTTTTATTTTTAAAAAATCTTAATATTATTATTAGGTTGAATTAAATAAAAAAATTACAAAAAAAAATTAAAAAATTGAATAATTAATAAATATATAGATATATGTATATTTCATTAAAAAATCAATTTAATGAGAGAAAGAATAATTTTTTCAAGATTATATGGACAGTTTTATTGAGTAATGAAACAATAAAATATTATTGGTCACAAACTATTAGAATGATGGTGACTGTTTATAATAGGTTTGTTTTACTTAGAAATTATATTCAAATGATTTATGATCTCTTAAATGGTAATAATAATTATATAAATAATCTAAAAATTTATACAACTTTGAACTTATTTAGGTATATATGAATTGTTTTATAAAATATAATTACATAGTCAATGGGTGGTTTTCGATTCGATTTACATATAATAGAAGAAGTTATAAACAATACAAAAATCGAATATTATTTTAGTTGTATCTGATATAATTTTGTATATTTTTATTCCTATAAAAAAATTTTAATTTATTTTATAGACGATTTTAAATTGTATTAGGTTGAATGATATATAAATAAAGGTTTCCAAATAACTATTTTATTGAAATTTATCACAACTTTTTTTATGAGATTAAAATTGATATTTTGCGTATTTTAAAAAACACATAAATGTTTTAAAATTTAATAGATAATGGTGTGAAGATAAATAAAAAAATGAGCATTAAAAGATTTTAGTAATAAATAAATTTGATAACTACTTCTCATATAACCTTACTCTTTCAAATGATTCCAAATTAGTCAATGAATATTTGAAAATAGTGCATTGGATTACTTCTAAGAATTGTTATATGAATCAATTAGATAAAAACCAATATTTCTGAAGAATGCGTGTTGTCCCATTAGGAATAATTTGGGTTAAAAAATAAGTATATTTTAAAAAAAATCATTGAGAATGTGGACATAATAATGATGTTTATATTAAATAATATAATGTTTGTTTTTGTTCTTCCTAATGAATAATCGAATATTCCTAACGTATTTCATGAAATTTTTTTAAATGGATTAATATTAGTTATTACGATGTCATTTTTTGTGCATCCAAATTCAGGATTGATGGAATTATGTAATATTCTAAATTTTCTATAGTATTTTTTCATAAATGGTGATTTCACGAAGAAGTTAATATTAATATTTATGATGATTTTATTATTGAATGTGATGGAATTCATATAGAAAAGTTTAAGAAAGAAACTATATGGGATAGAACAAGTTCAGCACTCATAATACATGTATCTGGTTGTTATTTAAATAGAAAGATATTTAAAAATGAAATATGGATAAGAATTTATATCTCAATGAAATTAGTATTTTTTCAATAACTATAATGTTGTTTTCCAAACAAGTAATATCCATGTCAATGAGATCCATTCTTATGATGGCTTTTTATAAAAAATAAAGGGAAAATTTAAAATTTCAATGACTGTAAAGATGAAATTGTTCATGGTAATTCATGTGATACATTTAGGTAATTATAATTTTATTTGAAAGATAGATATTCTTTTAAAATATCTAATAGGTTTGGAATAATGGGTTTTAATAAGGTATCCACAATAAAGGTTATTTGTAAAAAATTATTATGATAATTTTATGAATATTATATACACAAAAATTATTTCTGTATATTGATTGGAATATCATTTAACATAAATTTATATTTACCCAAAAATTTTTATGTTGAAAAATTATATGTTGTATTTATAATAAGTCCTAATTAATCACATATTACAGTAGAATATTGTATTCTATTAAATACAAAATGTGATATATTGTTTGTATTACCTTATTATAGAAACATGTAACACTAGTTAAATGGGTTTGTTTAATTTTACTTGGTAGGTGATGTTCGAGAAAGAAAATATATGTTATGGTGTGTTTCCATCATTTAAAAAAAATATGGAATCAAAATCTATAAAAAAACATACATCCCTTTATATAAGGTATCTCATTATTATGTAATCATTTTTTTAAATATTCGATTGATCAATGGACTTATGAATCCCCAAATTCATTTATTTTTTATTATTATTAGAATAATCAATATTTAGATAACTTTTACAATCTCTAGATAAAATTTTAAAGAATATATAGAAATATCTTAGTACATCATGGAATTTTATCAGGTGAAAAATTGAATTGATTCCTTTGGTTGAATAATTAAGCATGTAACATCCCAAACCAGGTTCCACATTTTGGTTTCCTGAGTTATCCCACTTCATTAACTCAGGAACACCTCTCTATACACCATAGGGTATTAACTAGTATCAAGGATCTAATTTAAATTATCGGCAGACTATACCCAAATTATCAAAGCAGTACAATCACAAAAATAAATAATCATTACCCTATGATAATTACTATAACAAGAATAAACATAATATCACATAATGAATAATAATAATAATAATATATCTGAAGAAAAACCATAGATATGTCATTTCATATAAACACTATTTCAAATCAGTCATATAACAGTGCATGTAAAAGGGTTTTATAAGCGTTTTAAAATCCTTGATATTTAGAGAGTTATAAAAGGGAAACCATTAACAATACTATAAAATGTTTTGTTCAATGAACCCCTTAACAATTCTCAAAAATTCACTAATAAAGGTACCCTATATCATCACTCTTTTAGTGCTAATAAGGGTAGCCTTTAAGAGTGATTAAAAAGGGTTTCAATAAATTTGTGAAAACTTACTTTTTCACACACCCCGAAAACCCCATTTTAAGCACATACATCTTTTTTCCTAGGGATTTCCACCCCTAAACCACCGTAACACATCCCAACCCCATTCATCTATACTAGAATACTACCCAAAATACTTTTGTGTGCATGGATTTTATCCCTGCACCTCTATTATGTGACTAGATGCTCTTTACCCAATGTAATGCATGTTTTGTTAAATATATGAATACATTTCTATCTATGTATATATTTAGAAATATGTGATATATATAAAATTATGATTATATTAATATATTATATATTAATATTTTTATATATATATATATATTATAATATAATTATAAATTAATAAATATTTACTAATACATGCAGATTTGTATATATAAACATTCTATATAAATATAATGTATTTTTATAATGTAAATAAAATATACAATTTTTAAAATAATAATAAAATTAAAAATAAAAATTTATTTAATATATTTAAAAAACATTTTTGGTTAAATATATTTTTATATGTATTTATAGTGATGATTTAGAATAAGTAAATATAATAAAATATGAAAATATTTAATTATAAATAAAACTACATTGTGAAAAAATGATAAACCTTTAATACCATAATATCAATATGAATTTCATACATGGGAATAATGGAATTCTCTATTGAAAAAAGTTAAATTATACACCCTAAAATGAGGTTTAACATCCATCAAATGTTAAAATATGGATGCCTTGAGTAAAAACATAGATTTGGAGTACGTATAGGCCTTTTGGCCTAAAATATGTGACTAAGTGTTTCTCTAGGTAACTATATAATATATATTGTCACAAGATTTAATTTTTTATATGTGGTTGATCCCAAATAGACTATCAGATCAAAATTTATGGCCATTTGAAGTTCATGTCATATTTTCAACTTATCTTAGATTATTCATTAATTCATTTGTTTTTTTGCATAGAATGTTTTTTTTAAATTACCATAAATATATAATGATTAACAAATTATTAATTAAAATTAAATTATAGTAATTTTATATTCAATTTTTACTACAAATATTATATTTTTACTATAAATTCATATTTGGCCTTATTTATAAATATTTGAAATATATATTATGTTTTTATCAATATAAATATGATTATATATTAAAATAATATTTCTAATGAAATATAATTTTTTTTATTAAATATACACTTTATCATTGATATAAAAAATCATTCATAAAGGGTGGTCTTTATGAGTTAGAGTTAAAAGAATTAATAAATCCCCCCCCCTTATTTGCACTATTTTTTTCTAACACAGATAAAGTGCCTCCTTTATTAGAATTTTTTTATTTGAAATTATAAAGGGAACCCATCAATAAAGGCTTTATTTAGTGTGGATAATGGTCTAGTGTGGTAAAAGAATGAATCTATAGTTGTTGAACATATCTTGTCAATGTTAAAATCCAAAAACAAAGACACACTAACAACTCTCTAACAGGTTACGAAACTATTTTTGGTTCCACGATCTAAGATCCATCCCAACTAAGCCATCTAACGTATGTATCATTCCATTATTATTTCTTAAAAACATGAGAACTATTTAGATACCAATTAGGAAACACAAATAGGGTGTCATTACAACTCAATATGCCTCCACAAAAGGCCTCTAAATCAATATTTAGTCTATAATAGTTTATGTAGTTTTATAAATAATAATGTATAAAAAAAATATAGAGATAAAAAATCCCATTATTTGTTAATTAACCATATAAATT
Source organism: Viscum album (assembly GCA_963277665.1). NCBI lineage: Eukaryota > Viridiplantae > Streptophyta > Magnoliopsida > Santalales > Viscaceae > Viscum > Viscum album. The sequence continues at coordinate 223,796,746 of OY728131.1, read as the reverse complement.
ACAAGGGTCCATGATGAATCCCAAACCATCAATAGCTTCATTGGACCATGATTGAGTCTTAACCATCCCCAAGGGTTACTATATAATCACTTCTCATTGATTTAATTTATCATTTCAATTATTTTTCATTTTTAAGAAAGGGTTTTGTAGAGTGGTAGTCTAGAACCCTATATGTATTTGGAAAATAAATATATTCCCCACAACTCAATGATCACATAACAATAAATAAATATTTTGGGGGCCTAGAGTGGCTGTCTGGAACCGTATATGTACTTGCAGTAGATTTCCCCATCCCATAACACAACTCAATCATATTGGAAACCCCCATGGGTGGATCAAAATTTTAGAGTTTCCAATTATCAAAGAAGAACAGTCATAATTCAATAAATCAAATATATCAACACACAATATGGGTGGATAGCACTTTCAATATTTCCTTATATCAATAATGAAAAATCATAATTCAATACATTAAATTTACTATCACGCCATATAGTTGGATCACACATTCAAAATTTAAATTACCACCCCGTTCATAATTCAAATTATTCTAAATTTCATATTCCTAGGATTCATCAGTACCATAATCATAATTCTAACTAATAATCATTATCACAATACATACCACGTCCAATTTCAGTAGAACTATGTTCGACCCATCTGATTATCTCATGGGAATTCAATTAATAAATTCAAATTAGAATGAAATTTACTAATGTGGGGGTTTCAACTTCACTCTAACATATAGACAAATTCCATCATATATATTGTAATTCATAAATAGACTACAATTCTCAAATCATTGATGATTTCTCACCCAACCACAACCCTTAATTGATGTAGAATAATCTGATCATCAATTGAAGCGGAGATCTACGACTAAAACCTAGATCAAAATCAACCCAGAAACCCACAATAGTCAAAAGTTTATACCAAATATATGTAATAAGGATAAATGGATGAAACAAAATGAAAAAAGGATTATCAGGAATCAGACACCAATCTGCAATGACCCGTGATGATGAAATCACCCCAAAAAACTGAGAGCCTCCATATGGTGGAGAGAAGGAAGGATACATAAAGGATATAAAGAAAAAAATGAACAACATCACACTATTTAATTTGATTCTCAAGGAATTACACATAATGTATTTCCATTACCCATTATGTAATTATTTTAATGGTTTATTCCTAAATAACCTGTCACCTTTGGAGATTTTGTCTCAACAAAAAATATTTGAACACATGTAATAGTATTACATGGTTTGTAAAGTTTTAGAAGACTATTTTTAGCCCAAAATTATACTTTAATGGTTTGATCTAGCCCTAATTCATCCCAAACTAAATCAAACCCTTTCCTAACAGAGAAAAAGTGAAAACACATAAGGAAATGTACATACAAAAGAATGTGATCTTATAATCTCCCCACCTTATAATAACGCATCCTTGAACTATAGACCAAAGCATATCTAAGCTTCAGAGGTCAAAATATCTTAATATTGATCCCTCAAATTTTCTTCCCTCTCTCATGTTTCCTCTTGAACATTACGATGTGTAAACAATATTGGAACTATCGACATTATCTTTCCTCGAAAAACTTTCTCACAGTGATCTGTAGCACATATCATATTATCCTTAAAAGATGCAACACTGTCGAACTCAACATCATCCCTATCAATATTATGATAAGGGTTTCACTTATACCGTCAATGTTGTAACACTTGTAAAAAATAATTAAAATAACTATTACTCTGTGGAAGTTCCAATCAGTAAAAAATCGACCCAATTATCTCTACAATATCAAATTGTCCAACAAAACTAGGTTCTAACATTACCTATCTCTAGTTCCTATGATGTACTAATCATGGAAACACCTATGGGAACACATGATCACCCACTCTAAACTCGACGGAACATTGACATTTATCAGTATTTGACTTCTGTATAATTTGATCCAAATCCATATGCTTATGAATCATCTAAATAATCTCTCACATCTATTACATGATACTAATTCCAAAAAACAATGACATAGTAGCCTCTATATAGTATATATGGGATCATAATGGCCTACCATAAAGTACATCATATGGACCCATCTGAATATTTTCTTAAAAATAGTTGTTATAGGTGGACCCAAAAGTGCTATGTTCTTCTCCCAAGGCCCACCAAAGTCAATAATACATACCCTTAGCATATCCACCAAGACATGTATTGTACATTTTGACTGCCAATATTTCTACAGATGGAAAGTGATATACATTAATACCTGTGTACAATGATCCTTCTGAAAACCCTACCAAAATTGTGATTTGAAACATGATTCATGTTCTAAAACTAAATTCCATGGAATCCCACACATATGGGATGTCTCCCAAATATACAAGTCTCCCAAATTATCCACTAATAAAAAGTCTTGTATATGAATGAAAACAACTACATTCATCACTAGATCAATTATTTAATGAATAACATCATAATTTCATGGAACCATCAAGAGGACCACCATGAAATCCATGATAACATTGTTCCACTTCAATTCTATAGTGGGTAATGACTATAGAAAACAACATGGACAAGGATTCATTGAATTTACCTATTAACATGGGTAAAATCCTGTCACGTTCCTGTTAATTTCCTTCTTCATGATAGGACACTAATAATGCCAATGTAGTTCATGATACATCATCATCAAACATAGATGAACTAGCCTCTTAGAGTCATGAAATTCTATCATCCACTCATCTCATGTAAACATATGCACAATAACATGGACCCTAACATTGTGTGTTTCATCGTCATTCATAGTCCAATCAGAAGGAGACTCCCAACCGTAAAGGATTTCCATCATGGTTAGACACCATATATCCTCATTCTAACTCTACTTGATCCGGATCTAATGTTTTGTATCTACAAAATTAGATATGATAGTTGTCTTATCCTATCTCTCCTGAACCACAACATGCATCTCAACCAGAAAATTCATTTACTTCCAATTTGAACTAGACACCTGAACTAACTAAGTTGGAGTTTTCCACTTAAAATTTTCAACAATGTGCTTTCCTTTTTATGGGAATATATCCACGATCAAAATAAAATTACTTCATACACTCAACCATATCTATTCTTAAAGATTCATTTCTCCTTGAAAAAAGATATACTTTATGATCTTGTTCTCAGTATACACCATAAACTATTCCTAAAATTGATATTTCTCCCAACACCACAAAGTGTAATCAATGAAAACTGAATAGAGGTCATGTGTATGGTAATTCTATACATATGGGCTCAACATATGTAAACCATACACCATAAATCGACCCCTTCATGAAATTTTCTCCAATATCATTCCTAGATGTTTCGCAAAACTATATACTCCTCCCCTGGATCAGGTAGGATCAATATTGGTGTACTTTTCAAATTCTTCTTCAAATTTTCAAAATCATTCTCACATACTCCATACCATTAAGCCATTATTAAATTATTGGTTATGTTTAAAAGTTTTTCATCTAATACGTAAGAGTCTAGGATGAACCTCCTATAATAAATTTGAATCCCTAGAAACTGTATATATCAAAAACATTTTTCAAATTCTCCAATGAAACAACTGCAAGTACCTTCTTTGGGTCCACTAACACACCATCCTCAAATATGATGTGTCCTGAGAAATATACATAAAAAATCCAAAACTAAGAATTTTATAGATTGTATTATATCCAACGATTTCTTATTGCACATAGAATTATTACAATATGTTGGGAATGGTCATTGTGAGTGTTGTAGTACACCCAAATTTCATACAAAAACACTACAAAAAAATAATCTAGTTATGGTAATAAGATTAAGTTCATCAAATCCCAAAACACAAAAAGTGTATTCTTCATCCCAAATAGAATAATAAAAAATTCAAATTGGTCATACCTATTTATGAAGGCTATATTTTGTAAAATCAGATGGTCAAAATATAAATTGATGATACCATTAACCGAAGAAAATCATTGTAAATACACTAGTTCCCATCAACTATTTAAATATATCATTAATACACGGAATGGAATATTAGTTTTTCACATTAATTCAGTTAAAATTTCGGTAATTGGAATATAATCATAACTTCCCAATATGATTCTAATAAAACAAAACTAGAGAACCCCAAGGTGGCCAAGATGAAATGAGAAATCCATTACCTATATACTCTCCCATTTGAGACATCATTATTTGAAGCTCTGTTGGTGTCATTATTATGGTGGAATTGAAACGGTTCAACTCTAGGACTCAGGTCAATTGGAAACTCAATATCCATCTCAAGTGTAATCCCTTAAATGTCCTCAGAAAACAAGTCCTCCAACCATTACTCTACATGTAGATAAATATCATGCTTCACACCCCCATCATCTAGAAGCTAAATTGAAACATGGGTTGTGATCTCCCCAAATTTCTAATTAATTAGACTTAAACATCCCTCTTGGATATCCCACTCCCTGTTGTGAATATAATTTTCACCGTTATGAGACATAACATTCACTCTCTTAAAGAAAAAAACTATGTGGTAATAGTAGACCAGCAACCAATCATTAAAAATAATCAAGTGAAATCATAATTTATCTTGAATGTACAGATCCCATATAAAATTATACTCACAAAATTTAAGAGAGAAACCATTGAACAAACATATGTCTCTTGACCATACACCCAATATTGTATCGATATTCATAACCTTGCTAAAAAATTACACATACAAACATAGAACATTCACATGTTTTATAGATATAATATAATTCAAGTCAATAATATCAAATAGGCACTAGAAATCATAAAATCTACAAGAATAGTACATTTGTCTGTCAATGGTCTGAACTCTCTCTTCACAATAATAGGCCGAACTACTTACAGTTTCCCTTCCCTATTTCCTTGGATATATTCTGAGTCCCCAGAGCTACACCACCCTGCTAATATGAGCACTCGTGGTCAAAATTTCAACATCCAATACCTCAACCACCATAGCAATTAAAACTATTGTTTTTGAACTGAAATGGGGTTAAGATACCCTTATAGCAATCTGATTCTACCAAGATCCTAAGTCACTACACATTTGTCAATGATTTATAAAATTACTCTAGAAGTGACCCATCCTATTGTAATCTATGAACTCTACTAGTGTTCTGGTATACTAGCTAAAAATATATCTTAACCTATAACACTAGTGGGAGTATGTACGTTTACTACTCTATGTAACTGATCCATCTCCCTCTCTACCAATATTTATATCACCCTGTTTGACATTTTAAAAAATATTATTCCTACTCTTGGAATATGTACCACCTGGTTGAAGAGAATATACCATCAACATCTAACTAGAATAATCCTTCACGTTCCCCTCAGATATCATAACCTGATATACCACTTTTGAAAAAAAAAATCATCTGAAAAAGATAATCCTAGGATATAATCTCTCATTTACTTCCTTCATAAAAAATATTACTATAGTACCCACATCTCGTACCAAAACTAGTGAAAAGAAATAGAAATCCAGAATGTTTCTTGTATAGTCCATCATGGGTATGTTCCCCCGGGGTAAGACTATTGAACACTACTACCCTCTCATGTCTGATCATCTTATGGTAAATATGCTCCAAGAACTTCTCTTTAATGTCCGTCAACATCATATTATATTTATTTTAATCCAATGTATGGATGTATAACTAATAACTCAACTAACCACATAATATATAATCAGTAAAAATGACCCTCCACTAACAATTGGGTCCCAGTGATAGCACATACACCCCACCATAACATCGTCTTCGGGTCTGGGCCTGCCAGGTACCATCTGTTGCCCAGCTTATAGGTGGTCCCCAACATAGGGCCCACCCATGCGCCCAAACGGGTCATCTGACTAATGACTATCCCCACATGCCAACACATGTCATTTCTAGTATTATTTGTCTCCACTCACACACACCCTTTGAAACTATATAAAAGGATACCAATCGTATTCACTAATCTAGTACCAACACGCTTAGGTGTGAAGTTCAAATCAGCCAGACTCTTGAAAATGAAGGTGCACCTTGTTGACACGATTCATATAATTTAATAATTTAACCCTTTATCATTCTGGGGTTTAACTTTCACCCCTCTTCCCCCCCCCCCCTCAGAGCCCAACACCCTCATTGTGGGACCTACATCTCAACCTAAGAAGTTCACCACAGTTAAGTCAAGGTACCACCACTGATACAAAATGTATCAATTGGATCATTGTGACAACATATACACCCCACCAAAACATGGTCATCAGGTCCTGGCCAGCCAGGTACCACCATTATCCCTGTAGACATGTGGTCCCAACAATACTATCCACCCACGTGCCAGAATGGGTCATCTAACTAAATACTTCCCCCACATTCCAAAACAAATCCTTTCTAGTGAAATTCTTCCCGACTCACATAGACCCTAGGAAACTTCCCATAGGGTAACCCATCTGAATCACTCCTCCAGGAAAGCACACATAACTGTTGAAATCTAATTATCCATGCTCCCAAAAAATAAGGTGCACCTTGTTGACATGGGTCATGTCATTTATTAATATATCTATTTATCATCTAGGAATTCCACTGATGAATAGGTGTTGAGGAATTCTTTCCAACAATAAATTCTTGTGAATCTCTAGTTACAATGAAACCCTCAATGAATGTGTTGAGGACAAAATAACGAAGAGTGACAACCCCCATGGATGGATCACCATCAGAAATGAGCATCCCTCCTATTGAATCTTATATAGTCAAGGCTTACTTTTTTCTGATTGCATGTTCTTCTTTCTAAACCCAGAAAACGTGGAGTAACCCACAAACTTGTTGATCCATGGGTCGTTAGATTTGCTGGAGGATTTCTTGCATTAGTTTTTTTATTGAGATTATTTATTATTGTTGATATAAACTAACTTCCCCCTTCATGTGTTTCAGAACATCAAATGCTGAGGAATCAGGCCGACACAAAAATTCCTTGATTTCTCCATCTTTGATCATTCATGTGATGTTCGCACCCATGCTTTCGATTTGATGACAAGGTGGAAATGAGGTTAAAACAGGAAGGACAGTTCCCTAATCAACCGGTGGTGGAAAAATGTTGGTAGAATGGACCACTGAAGTGGACTTGGTGGTCTGCAGAAGGCATCACCGGCATGCCATAGTGGGTGCTGCTTCTGGTGACCGACATTGGTGCGGCATGGGTCGCCAATAGTGAGCCGGTGGCTAGCAGACTAGGATGCAACCAACTTGATTCGTTAGTGGGTGGCCCGTGCCGTGAGGGCCGCAATGACCCACTGTCACGTAGTCCTATAGAGACTGTGTGGGGGTCCATGGTGCAGACATCTTATCCAGAAGTGGGGCACTAAACTATATGCTATCGGTCTTATGAGATGGAAGAGACTTGCCCACCGTTTGTGGGATGGGTTGGCATGGCACAGACTAGTATACTGAGAAGCCTGAGCGGAAGTAAGCCATACTGCTTTTGCAGTCCATCCCAATGGCATAAATCCAGACGGTTTGGTGGCCCAGGGTGGCAGAGAAGGGTCCCAATTGTTTCGGGTCATTCCAGAAAGGACCAGGTCGTCGGGAGACCCATCAGGCTGGACCCATGGGTGTACTACGCAGTGTCCAGCAAGGCCCAATGGTCCTGGACAACTGGTCAGGACGGACTGGGTCAGCCCATACCGTAATTAGGTCATGTTGCGTAGATTAAACTAGGATAGGGAATACGGGGCCCTTGGGTCAAGTTGGTCGGGTTGGTCCGACTGAGTTAGACTGTTCCCATACACAACTAGTCCTTGATAAATAAAACTTCAATATATTTCAAATCGAGCATCTAATTGGTGATACATTTGCGGCATTGTGACCCTTGCAAAGAGGTGGTTCTTTTGGAGTTATCTAGGATGACATAAATAAAAGTCGAAATTTGATGAATGTCTTGAAGAGTGTATTCTCCTAGAATCAATAACCCTATGGACATGAATCCTACGAATTCATAAGACCCGAAGAATGATGACAAGAAACCATGTGTGGATAAGCTACTAGAGATCATTTATGGATCATATATGTTGGACTAAGTGGGAACTGGCTCTGTGTGACCTGGAAGGCCCACAATGTGGATAGGCTCTCTGTGACCCAACACCCACTATACTCAACAGAGATGAGTACCTTAGTATGATAGCCTAATTTGGACGTAGCTCACTGTCACCCGATAGGCCCATGGTGGGGAGAGGCTCTATGAGACACAGAATACCCATGGTACCCATCAAGGATTATCAGCATAGCAGTCCAAGGTGTTAAGCGTTACGAACTATAGTCTTAGATTATGTACATAAGATTATACATGTGTTAGATGAAAATACCTTGTGAATAATTTCTTTTTTGCAATTTACCGTGTTTTCAGTATCCCTACAAAGTATTTTGTTAGTCATCCCTACACGGGCTTCACCCACATGTGTTGTGCCTAGTGCAGATGACACGAACATTGACAGAGACCTTAGTGGCCTGGGACTTGTCGGTTCCCAATGAGATATGACAAGAAAGACGTACTTCAATATCTTCTAATAGCCACTCCTTTCCTACTATTCACATGGGTTCTTCTGCATATGTTTTATTGGAGGTCATTTTTACTTTCCTATTTTCAGTTTGATTTTTTTTGGGTTTTTATTCTAGACCATTTCACTTACATATTGTACCATTGCTGAGTGGTTGTTTAGTGGCCTTCATGATTTCCTTTCAATCTATTTTGGACATGGTTGTGTGTGTGTGTACATGTACTCAGGAAAATTCCTCCCACTTATGGGACAATTCCTACAATGCTAGTCGCCAGCCCCTAGCTATTTAGAGGCAGACTTTAGATATTCATGGAATGGGCCCCAGGGGATGGGTTTTGATAAATTGGTATCAGATGAGGCTATGTATACTACAAATACTATGATTCTATAAATTTTTTATTGGGAAACAGTGCTACGTGTTTCGAGTTCGTCTTTCAGGCCAAGGACTCCAGTGTTGGTGTGGCAGATGGTGTATCCATACACCAGGTCTATGGAAAACTTTTTTAGGACTCGGTACATGGAAATACTAGTTTTATGAAATAAATATTACATGAATTATATAGGATTTGGGTGTACCCCATTTTATTCTTGAATAAGATTCCACTCTCCAGGTATAATCTTCCGATTGTGGAACATCTTGATCTATTTCAGGATTCCTCCATGCAGACATCCATCTATGATTATATTACATTACCATGAGGACAACCTGCCTAGTGATGAGTTTTCGGTTTAGGTAACCATTCTATAGATGTTCTCGCCTGGTGGTGTGCTAGTGTTACCACCGCCGATTGATCTGCAGTTACTATCAGCACTACCGGTGGAGGACACACGCAGCCTTAGTTCCTTCCAACAGTTTCAGAGGCTGATACCTCTCATGTTCATGGGTGTGAATGACACCTAGGTGTTTGAGGATTAGTTTTCATTGGTTACCTGAGTCTTCCATATTGTTAGGATGCCTCTCGACCAGTTGTGATCTTAGCCTCATGTCTTCTTCAGGGCTCTACATGGAGATGGTAGTGTTTGATGATTCAGACACATGATAAGGCAAGCCCCACCTGGATAGTCTTTGAGTATCTCTTTAAGGAGGAAGTTTTCTTGGAGTCATTCAGCTATGGGTGAATATAAGAGATATTTCAACTACAACAGGGTAGAAGGATAGTAGTGGCATACTTAGTGAGGTTCACAGAAATTTCCCACTACCATACAGACATGGCACGAGACCCATTCTCTATGGCTCAAGTCTTTGAGCAGGGATTGTGATGGGAGATCAGGGCATTCATGGTATCTCTTAGCATCCCTACTCGTGCTGGTGTCCTAGTGCAACCCCTACTTGTTGAGATCTTCTTGGGAGAGAAGGCACTGATAATTGGAGCCACTAGAGGACACCAAGTGGTAGAGTCTTCAGTGGAGAGCAGCAGGAAGTAGATGACAGTAGCCTAGTGGGTCAGGCCATTCAAGGGATGACCCCATGACTCAATGTTAGTCTTGAAGGGTTCCTAGAGTAGAGGGAGTTAGTAGGGGTCTAGGTTGTGCATCTCATGTGGAACACAGGGACACATGGCTTGTGATTTCCTGACCTGCCACACATACGATCAACAGATGGTCGAAGGACAATTGAGACAAAGACAAAGGTTTAAGAGAGGAGGTTCATATCGAAGTGGATGTGGCAGAGGATCATTTCAATTAGTAGGTGGTGGGAAACAGTTCAAGGTAATTTCACAACCACCCCTAGGTGGTCCACCATGACCTCAGGGAGCATGTGTAGGCTCAGCTTCACGCAGTGGAGGTTTATGAGCGTAGTGCCCAGGAGATGATTAGTGGTATGATCTATGTCATATACAACTTATATTATGTTTTTATAGACACGGGTAGCAATCACTCCTTTGATTCCATAGAATACATTTGACTATTGAAGATTCCAGTGGAGCTTTTTGCTCTATATTATGATTAGAGACTCCTATGAGATTGGATTCGACGATAATATGTTTGTGCTTGAAATGTAAGATTACTCCTAGAGGTGAGAACATCTTCTTGGATATTCAAGTATCGATGTCAAGGAATTAAGATTTCATCTTGGGAATGAATTAGTTATCCACAGTTCATGTTCAGATTGAATTTCATAGACCTAGAGTGTTGTGTGTCTGTGTTGATGGGACAAGGTTTTCCTTCACCGGTGGGAAGGGAACTCTTGCAACACGACAGAAAATCGGATGGTTCCCACGAGGCTTCCTGGTTTGAGGGTATAGCTAGAGGACTTGTAGGAAAAGGGATTCGTGGGCCCCATGTGTTTCACCATTAGCATCCTCAGTGTATTTTTCCATTATGGAAAACAGATTTTTGAGGCTATGTGTTGACTTAAAACACATTAGCCAGGTGACCGGGAAGAAAACATATCCACCTCTGAGAATCAATGACCTCTTCGACTATCTGATGGGAGTGAGGTGGCTCTCGAAGATAGACCTCGAGTCTGTCTATCATCATCTCTTGGTACGGGATGAGGATGTACCGAAGATAGATTTCAGATGCTAGTATAGCCGCTACGAGTTATTGGTGATTCACTTCGGTATAACCAATGACCCATTAGTGTTCATGGGGCACACAAACATGATCTTATAGCCTTAACTCAACCATTTTGTGGTGGTATTCATTGATGAAATCCTGGTGTACTCGATGTTCGAGGAGGATAACTCTACACACCTGCATATAGTTTTGGATACACTCCATGAGAAATAGCTTCATGGGAAGCTCTCATTGTTCTAATTTTGGATCTGGGTGATCTAGTTTTGAGGACATGTCATCTTGGAGGCTATAGTTTTAGTGTATCTAGTGAAGATAGATTCAATTCTTTACCAAATTCCTCCCATGAGCGTGACTAAGGTGTGGAGTTTCTTTGGATTAGCTAGATACTACCAACGGTTCATGTCTATATTTTCTGAAGTAGTATAAGCCTTATTGACATTTACCTGGAAGTGATGACCCTTTGTGTGGATGGAGATGTGCTAGTTTATTTATAAGGATTTGAGGTGGAGACTGACGAGTTCCCCCCTCAAGAGATTATGAGAGAAGGGCATTGGGTAAGTAGTTTTCTTCGACACAGTAGGGACTAGAATGGGTTGTGTCCTGATGTAGGAGTGGGAAATGATCGCCAAAAATTCACAGCAGTTGAGGAAGCCTAAGGATATCTACATGAACCATTACTTGGAGTTAGTTGAATTTGTATTGTAATTGAAGATGTGGCGACAATACATGATGGGTGAACAGTTTACCATCTACTCAGGCCACAAGAGTATTAGATATATCTTCTCCCAAAAGAACATAAACATGAGGCAGTATCGATGGATGGAGTACCTATTGGACTAGGACTGTTAGGTATTCTATAATCCTGGGAAGGGGAATGTGGTGGAAGATGCACTCAGCAGGACAACATGTTTACATGTATTGAGTGAGGTGACCAAGTAGCTAGCCTCATTATAGATATCATTCTTTGAGGATAATTTATAAACATACCTTAACTCGATGACTATCACTCCCCCGCTCTTAGATTAGGTTAGGGAGACACTACTCGTGGATTTTGAGCGCGAGGCCCAACATTCTCAGTAATCCTCAAGAAGTATTTCTGATGGATTCTAAATAGTTGGAGAGCACATCATTTTTTATAGGACAAAAAATCATACTATTAGCATTGAGAGAAGATATTTTTAGGGAGTTCCAACCACCCCCTGGCGGTACATCATGTAGTGGAGAAGATGTTCCAGGATCTCCTATAAGAGTATTGGTGGGTACATTTGAAGAATGTGGTGACTGAGTCCGATTCATGGTGCCTCACTTGTCAGCATGTGATGGATGAGCATCATGTTTTAGGAGAATGGCCCATCCACATGAGGTACCAATTTTGAAGTGGGATGATATCTCGATGGATATCATGATAGGATTATGACACACATCCAATGGAGAAAAATCTATCAAGGTTGTCGTTGATAGGGATTGAGATGTATATATGTCTAGGATATATTGAGGCTACATGGGGTTCCTTTGATGATCATATTAAACCATGATTCATGCGTCACATCCCGGCCTTGGAAGGGATTAGATGAGGCATTCAGGACTTAGCTACGATTGAGCACATCCTTTCACCCACAAACTAATGGTCTAAAAGTGCAAACCATACCAACCATGGAGTATATTCTTTGTAATTTCATTCCTGATTTTGGTCTTAGTTGGGAGGACCACCTGCCACATGTGGAGTTTTAATATAACAAGAACTATCACTCTACCATTGGAATGGGATCGTTAAATTATTTTTACGAGAAGCTGTGCAGACCACCTCTATTCTAGTCAAACCTAGGGGAGCCTACACTCATGGGTCCAGAGATAGTATAAGAAATCCCTAAGAAGGTGCATATCATCCAGGAGTGGATGAGGACTACACATGGTATGAACAAATCTTATGTTGATATGATATGGAGTCCCTTGTATTTCTAGGAGGGAGACCATGTTTTCCTTCAAGTCTCACCCCGATGGGGATTCCCGAGATTTGGATGGGGTGTCATGTTATCTCTAAGGTTCATCAGATCCTTTTAGATTCATTATAGATATGGTGAGGTGGATTAATGCCGAACTCTCCCTCATAGATTCACCCGGTGCACGATGTTATTCATGAGTCACAGCTGAGGAGGTACCTGCATGATCCATCGCACATCGTCGACAAGGAGAGATGGAAATTGATGATGGGGAGTCATTTACAGAGATCCTTATAGAGATATAGGATCGAAAAGATCAGTTCCCTCATTGATAGTAAATTTCTATGATGTGTATTCAGTAGATGCATGGGAATCTCCAATAGAATGCATGGGAGTGGGAGGTTCAGATTCATGCACAGTAACCCCATGTGTTTTTAGCATTGTTTGGGCTTATAGAGATGTGAATCCCCAATGGTGGGGGTGATTTAATGTCTCATTAATTCCATTTAAATTATTTTTAATTATATGGAATTATTTCTAGACCATTAAATTTTATAAAACCTAATTTGGAGGCAGAATGAGCCCAGAATATACTTTCAAACGTTTTTAATTTCATTTAAATAAAGGTTTAAGTTGGTTTTTCTGTCTTTTAAATAAGTGCTCAAATAAAAAATACAAGGCAACTGTTCATATTAGAACCCAGGATTCACCTTGAAAGGAAATAACTTCGATCGGTGTAGTTCGATCAAGAAAATATAGTTTTTCAGAATTTTCAGATGAAAAATAAAGTAATGTTAAAAGTTATTTGATTTGTTTTTATTCATTGTTGAGTGGTGGAAAATCAGAAATGTAGTGCAACAATAATGCAATGAAGAATCCCATTGATGAGGTTCATAAATGTACATAAAAATGACTCTCTAATTTTAATCATGATAGAAATGATGTTTAATAAATGAAACAACATAACGATTCGAAGATCCAACATAACAGAAGTGATGCGACACATAACTCTTTTAATGGAATAAAGGGGTTGGAGAAACAGTGGAAAATCTGGGAATTCCTCTGAAGAATCAATTGAAATGAATCCTTTCTGATGAAAAACTCTGGTGAATCACTTGGGACAAATATTCCCTCAATGAATAGGTCCGGGATTGGAGAGAGATGAACACCAACCCCCACAGATGGATTGCTATCGACAATGATATTCCATCCTATAGAACCATCTATAGGTAGAGGTTAAATTTTGTTTTGATTGCTCATTATTCTTTCTAAAACCATTTAACATGGACTAACCCCTTTATAGGTAGATCCGAAGGTCATTAATCTTACGAGAGGATTATGTGCGTCATAATTTTACATTGGGATCATTTATATTTGATTATAGAAACTAAATTTCCCATTCCCATATTTCAAAAAAATTAATGCGGATGAATCAATACGACATGAATAGGACCGTGGTTCCTCTGTATTTATGCATTCTTGTGATGTTTTTGACCAGGCTTCTTATTTGAAGGATAGTTGGCTCTGATGTCGTAGTAGTAATGATGTCACCCCAAGGAACACAAGGGTGCAAAAGGATTGCATAACAGACCACTAGAGCGGAACCGGTGGTCTGCAGAAGGCACCGCCAGCGGCAACACTGGCGACTGGCAGCAGTGGCCCATAGCGGTGGCATCGAGTGGATGCTAGCAGGATATGATGGCCCATTGAGGTGGCCTCTACAGCCTGTTCTTGCCGCGGCTATGCGACAAGAGTCGCCAGCAGTGTCTCGACGACTGTAAAACAAGGACGTGGACAACCAACAGTGTCGATTGGAAACCTACGCCGGACAAATGACGGTGACCCAACATCATTAGGTCCAGTAGGGAATATATGTCGGACCAATGTTTAACTGACATAGCATGTTGTGGGGTGCTAAACCGAATCCAAAAAGGCATCCGGGCTGGAGGATATCGGCGCTGGTTGCAGGGTGGGATCAAGGGGCGCGAACCGGGCTGCTAAGTGGAACAAGCTGATGTAAGGGGCCCCAATTTTTTGGTCTGGGTCAGAGGGATAAAACCAGGTCGTTGGGATGCCTGGGGTGGGATTTAATGAACCCTCTTATTGCAGGTCAGGCCTGAAGGAATGGGGTCTCTAGGAAATCCGGTGGGCTGGACTCATGGTAGAACCGGGTTTTGTCTTGTCAGGCCCAATGGGCCAGGAAATAATGGGCCATCCCAAATCAGAATTGGGTTTGGTCGTGTAGGTTGAACTAGACCATGGATTTTCGGGTCCCTGAATTGGTTGGTTGGGTCAGTCTGACCAGGTCGGTCTGGGCACGGACACAACCATCCCTTGTTTACTAAAATCCCAATATATATCAGACTCTTCATCTGCTTGATGATATGTTTTAAGAATTGGCACCACCATGAAGAGGTGGTTTTTTGGAGTTCTGTAAGGATACATTCATGGATGGCAAAATATGAAGAATGGCTTGAAGAGTGGATTCTATCAGAAACGAGAGCACATTGGGTGGGAATCTTGTAGCTTGCTAATATTCGAAGACTACTAACAAGATACCCTATGTGGATCAGCTATAAGAGACCCTATGTGGATCAGATATGATGGCCATTATGGGAAGTGGCTCTGTTTGAATCAGAAGGCCCATGGTGGGGAGTGAATTTGTGAGAACAAGCAAACACACGGTACTCATCCGGGATTTTTACCTCAGTATGATGACCTATATGCGAATCAGTAAGCCCATGGTAGGGAGAAGCTCTGTGTGACCATTTATACCCATGGTACCCATAAATGATGAGTACATTAGCAGTCTAACGTGTTTAGTGTTACGAATTATAGACTTTCATTCTATAATTTAGATTATATCCGGGTGAGTTAACTATACCTTGGGTATACATTCCATTGTGGTATTTCTCTTTTGTATTAGGATCCAAGCTAAATATTTTGTTAATCACACTTGCCCGAGCTTCTCCCACACTTTTTGGGCCTGGTAAAGACGACAAGAACTTCTACAGAGACCTCGGTGGCCCGGGACGAAGTGGTTCCCAGTGAGAGATGAGAGGTAGGACGTACATCCATTGCTTTTGACAGCCACTCCATGCCTACCCATTAGGTGGGGTCTCCTACAGATGTCTAACAGAGATCTTTTGAACTTTATTTTTTTTTTCAGTATTCCTTTTTTTGGGTTTGTATTATGGCTCATTTGACTTACATCTTGTACTGTTTTTCGGTTGTTATTTAGTGGGATGCATGTTTTACTACCCAGCTGTTTGGGTAGTGGTTGTGTGTGTGTACGTATGTATAGGTACTCAGGAAAATGACTCCCACTCATGTGATAATGCCATTGGTGCTAGTCTCTAGCCCTTGGCATTTGGGAGGCAGGGGTGGGGTAGTGATCGAATGGGACCTTGGGGACAGGTCGTGTCACACTTCTCAACAGCAGTCTCTAGGAGGTAATGGGTCATACATATAGACTCAATCAAGAAATATACTACCTAAGGACCACATTCTCTAGTAAAAGTCAAAGGATTATTCAATTTGAACACTAATTTGAAGTCATACATACTCTTCACAAAATTCCATGGGTCTCTGTCCTTAAACAGTATAACACGGGGAATGTTCTCTCAGAAAAGATATCTGGATTCCTCAGCAAGTTTTATTGGAACCTCTAGTTCCAGTACTGGAGGCATTATTCCCACCATTTCCTCATTTCATTCCTTCAACAAGAATCATTTCGGGGGGTATTTTTACTATTAGAAACACAGTTATTAGGAAACATAAAATAATATTTAAACATTTACCAATGTTGATTTCATATAAATCCATAACAATTCATCCCCCGTACCATGCCATAGAGTTCATATTAAGATTTTATCACTACCCTCAACCACCCTGCACATGGGCCATGGATTATATAGGGTCTTGGATAAAAAAAAGGATCACCTGAGATAAATAATACCCAACTATAACAGCAAACATAAACAATAACAGTCACACCATTTGTAATTGGTATACCCTTGTACATGGGATAACTACACCCACACACGAGCTCTTGAAAAAGGTCTGACATGCCCTAATCTATTAACTACCATTAAAAATAGTAATGAAAAATAATGAAAAGAAAATTATGCCTCTGATTCCACTTTGTATCATCTTGACATGGGTGCCACATGTTTGTGCCCGAAGCCGACTCATTTCATGACCTCAATTGCACCGCCCATTATGCCAGAGGATTCTCACTATGAGTGAGGGTATAATGTAAAACATAGGGAGACTAATCCCCCATTATCAAAAAATATAAACAGTGAAAATAAATAAACAATAACCCATTGATAATAACCATAATACAAATAATACTAGACTCACATGATATCCAAAATTGTAATACAATATCAATACCAATATAGTAGATATGTCATTTCATATATGTGTCATGTGTCAATATAAAAAACCAAAAATAAATAAAAACTAAAAAATCAAAAGAAGTCAAAGAATCCATCTGGTTCCCTCATCCACGCTCTATCCCAACTCATGTATCTAATATAAGGATATTTAACTTATTCAATCCTACAAACAAGATGTTTATTCGAGTATTGATTAAGAAGCCTGTGTGGGGTGTGTGTATAACTCAGAAGTCCCTGACCAACGATTTCTAAAATAATATCCTATTTATAACATTGTATGGGGTTATATAAATAATAAATTAGAGAGATGATAAAAGTTATCACATATCGTAATTATTTAATTAACCACATAAATTACGTGGGTACACAATGAAACCTAAATCATTAAAAACTTCATCATCTCATTCCAGAGTCTTATCCATCCCCAAGGGATAATACATAATCACATTTTATGGCTTTCATTTATAATTTCAATTCTATTTCATTTTCTAGCAATGCGTTCCTAGAGCTGGAGTCTAGTACCCGAAGGGTATTTTAGGAATTGGTCATTTTCCGCCAAATCTATGATCAATTAATAATACATACATATATTAGGGGCATATAATTGTAGTCTAGAAGACTATAGTTATTTGGAGCAACATTACCTTCCCCAAAACTCATCTCAATCATATCATGACAACCCATGGGTGGCTATTAATTTCATAATTTCCATTTGGAAAACAACCACAATAAAAAATTCATGAATTTAAATAAATTAGCACTCCACATGGGTGGATATCACATTAAAAATTTACATTCATCAAACTATAACAATCACAATCAAATACTTTAAACATATCAAAAAACCCCATGGGTGGATTGCACTTTCATAATATCCATTTAGAACTCGTTCCACAATTTACATTGTTATAAATTTCATATTACCTTTATTCATCAATTCCATAATAACAATTTTATAAAATAGTCATTATCAAAATATTTAAAATTTACAATTACAATTTCCAGAATTTCAAATAATTTCATTTTGACATGGAAATTCAATTAATCAATAAAATTTGGATTAATATTTTCCAATGGGGTGATTTAAATCTCATAATTACATGCACAAAATTTCAATAAAGCCTTCAAGAATTGATAAATAGACCACCTACCTAAAAATTGTTGATGAATTCTCTACCAAAAAAACTGTCAATTGATGTAGATTGGATTGATCAACAACGAATGAAGAGATATAAAACTGATTCCATAGATCATGATTAACCACCAAACCCACACCCTTCAAAATGTTCCACCACTTAATTGTAAGGAGGAACATAAGTAAATCAAAGAAAAAAGGAAAACATGAAATCAAAAACCAATCTATGAGGAGCAGAGATGACTAAATTACTCTAAAACCACATAAATACTCCCCATGGTCGATAGATGGAAGGAAACACCATAGAAAAATCCAAAAAGAAACTCATGGAACCTTTTTCTTTTCATATTGTGGAATTCAAAAGTGTATAATTCCATTACAGACAATGGAATTATTTTAAATGTTTTATGCTGAAAAAACTATCACTACGGGTGATTTTATGTACATTAAAATAGTACATGGAATGTAATAGTATTGTACAATGTGTAAATTTTCTGTATACATTTATTCATCCCAAAATTCAACAATAAAAATATAAACCACATCAAAATTCTATCTAAACAAGTCAAACCCATTAATACCAATGAGCAATGAGAAACAAATGCATAAATACCTATATGATAATGGGATCATACAAAAGAAATATCATGATGTTGTTATGTAACATTAGCATGGTAATGTGTTTTTATGAACTATTGTTCTTTTATAAGAAATAAATAGTATTATTAATTACTATGGAGAATCTATTAATTAATAAACTAATATAACATGAGGAAATATATTATGATTAATAATAAAAACATCCTCCATCCCCGCTTCATTACCCACACACAGAAAAAGGTCTTATTTTATTAATAGAACAAATATTTCACTGTAATGGAAAATCAAATCTTGATAGAATTAAATCAAAATGTAATTTGGTTTCGTTTCTGTACATTAATGGTTGAATACAGTCTGTGTATTGAGGTAGAGTTATGGGAGAAATATATTTGGGGGTCACAACTTCTAGATTCAGAAGAAGCCACCTGCCAAAAAATTGGTCTAATTTCAGACAAGAGTTTCACATTGAAGAGTGGTGATGGTTTAATTCATGTTTTAAAGAGAATATACAAGATGAAATCCAACTGGATCTTGTTCTTGTGGACATTCCACCATCAACACATATTTTTTCACGATGTTATATAGGGATGTTAGATAAAAAATTCATAATTATCACTTCTTAGATGACACATATATTACACAGTGATGACCATGAGCTATATGGAAATATAAGATCACATAAAACATTATCATTGAGTATTGAGATATTATATACACAAAATATATTTTTTAAATGGAAGATACATGGATTGATTCATAATTACACATCTCAAGTCATGTTAATGTTTCTAATGAGGAATATATAAGAGAAAAATATATAGTTTTTTTCACATAACAATATAGTGTATAACATTATTCGATGATGGATAAAAACTATATAAAATGTGAAGTTTAATTGGTTCTAGGGGAATGTTGTGTCTTATGAGGAATTTACTAGATTTTATTATGTACTTTTACTTATGTAGGAACAAATTCTGTTAATTTTTTTTCTAATTTATTTTCTTTTCATTCATTATCTTGTGATAACATTATAAGATGATGAAATCAATATTTATTGAATTTTTCAAAACAATGAGTGGCTAGTCACTTTTGGGGTGAGGGATCTATAGTAGAAGGAAGCCTGATTGAATTGTTTTATAGATTTAATTAATGAGTAATCATCTTGATAATGAATAACCCTGAGACATAATCCATATAAGATTCTATAGATCTTATTTAAACAAAATAATTTTATGTTAGGAACTCCTTGGTGGTTGACATGACATAAATATTTTATGTTGTTTCTAATTTTATTTTGTGAATAATATCAATCGTAATGTTCATATGTTTGATTATTTATAAGAACATGATATCAATAATTACAATGGAAGAATCAATGAACTTGAACATAATGAATATGGTACCGTTCAAGTGATAATTTTTACAATTAATATCAGTAGTTTGGGGATGAATTAAATATTCAACATTTTCTGAACCACTAATTGAATGAATTCTATCATTCCAATTAAATTAGTTATTTTAAATATCATTTAAATTCAATGATTTATATTTTCTTGAATATTAGTTTATATAAAAATTGTGAGGATTACTGTTAATCCATTTATTGATTTTGGATATTACTAATAATCCTCATGGTGTTGACCTTGAAATCACAAGATTCTAGGATATAGTAATATATTATAGAATCCAAAATATTCTTAAATAAAAAACATATTATTTCAGTTGATGTAACTACATTAGTGGGCCCATAAATGTTTTTTTTCACCATTGTAGAGGATAAAAGAGAACAAAAGATCCAAAATGTATACTGATCAGGATATTATATTCCGTCAACCATTCTTTTTTTAAAATTTATCCCTTCTAACATTTTCATGATGTTGTTGTTTTTTCCTGTATGTTGACCCCTACAAAAGAAGGACATAAATAAACATGATCTTGATTTTCGTATTAAAATCAACCCATGTAATGTTACCTTCTGATCTACAGGTTTCCCATTATATATATATAATTAATAATTGAAAAAAGGTTCCTCCAACTAGATTTAATATAAATTTCAACACTGATTACCAACAAGATGGACAACAACATACTCCCCAATATAGATTAATCTTGGAATGTGGTTTATCATTCATGTTTTGTGTCTTGATGAGCATTTTGTTTCATCCCATTCAACATGATATTTGTGAGATAGATAAATTTTTATTCAAAATGATCTTGAATAACTGTTAATTTAGTAGGTTAAAAAAGTGATGATCCAAACACTCATCTATCTTATTTTTTTAAATCTACAATACATTAAATAATAATAGAGTAACGATAGATGTTATAGGGTTAATTGAATTATAATAATTTCTCTATGAATATAAAATAGATGGGTTATAAATCCAACCATATGGCTCTATCACAAAGCTATATAATATAGATATCTGATCAATAAACTATATTTTCCTCTATTATGAACATATTAGAAGAGAAGCGGCATCCATAAGTTCTTCCAAATCGATGGTGAATATATATTCAAATCATTGAATGAATTTAAATAGATTCTAAATAAGTTACCATTATAAAGAATAACAATTTAGAAACAAATTAAAATTTACTATTTTAAATCACACTATTTTCTCATGCTAGGATTGATGATTCATCCAATAGAGAACATATATTGAGGAATATATTTTTCTAATGATACCTTCTTGATGAGAAAACTAAATATTTTTCATTATGAAAAAAATTATATGTTTCCACTAAGGATACAGATCCACAAAATAGATGAGACTACAGATTTGGTTTTCTAGGTAATGGAATTGAAACATTAGATAGATATCATCCAAAATCCCATGGAATCTACTCATCTAAAATGACCACCACTAGAGATATATTTAATAGAATCAAAATATTTAGATATGTGTGGATGGCATCATAAATATTATGAATATCAAGATACATCAAAAGAAAATAAAAAATTGTAGTTAAAAAATTATTATAAATATATAATCCCCGTTATTTTTTAAAAATATATTCAATAATGGGATGCCAATCATGACTCATCGAATCATATACCACACACGAGAAGGAAAAAATACAAGAGTTACCACAGAAGTCCAACTCTAATAATCCATGAGCTATCTAAATCGAAATAGGTTATAAGTTCCAAAATATGGAATTAATTACCCTAATAAATCCTAGGAACATATGAGGAACCCATAAATCAACTGAATATCGAATAAAATAAATTTTTTATACCCCAATGGAAGTAATTTTATACATAAATTAAACCAAATAATAACATACCAACAAAAACTATTATAGAATCAACCCTTGAACGATATCCATGAACTATTTTTACAAATATGCTCTAAATGTTTCCCCCACCCTCTCCAAAAAATATGAAATATATATATATATATATATATATATATATAGACACACACAAAAGAGTTCCCAACAACTAATTCCCCACTAATGTTGTCAATCTCATGACCTAACGACATATTTTCTATGTTTTAAACCCATCGATCGAAAACATTTCATTGCAACCACAAAAATAGGATATCAAATTGTAGTCATACATCATATCCTCATCATAAGTTTTTTGGTAATAATGTAGAAAATAACACTCTTTCCCCCTCCTACCATGAATGTTCCCTACCATGTACCCCCATCACAAGAACAAAAACAATGTTATTTAGTATAAATATTTGATAAGATTACAAAATTACCGCCCATATATATATAACATGATTCATCACAAACCATTATAAATATAATGGTAGAGTGGGGAAGGGGAAACATAGAGACATTTGTTCCATCAACATCTGAGATATAATGGAAGAAACATGGACCTATCAACCTATATAGAGACTGGAATGGTTATCCGACATTAATGGTGGGGAATAAAAAATGATATAATAATACATAGAAGCCTAACTATAGTGTAAAATCATAAAAAGAAGACCTTAGGAACTACTACCTAAAAAATTAAATTCATCTAAAACATCATACAATAACAACCACTACTACAATAGACCAACCATACCTCACCACACTAATCCCACAATAATATTACAAATATTAAATCACAACAATTTATATCATTTTTAATAAATTAAAGATTTATGATTCCCTACAAAATTAAATTCATTTATCTATATCTAATTTCAACTGATTAATTCTATAAATTCTCACATTCATAACATTTCTTATTCCTCTTTCATATTTATTTCAGTCCTAACATTTGACATTTAATCATTATTCCATACAAATTATTTTCATCCATTTATTTTTTTATCATTCTTATAATATTATTCACCTATTAACCAATTTTATTTTCAATTAGTTATTTATTTATTCATTTAATTTTAATATGGAATTATATTCCTAAAATAATTTGACCAAAATCAGGCCATCACCTCTCATGAATTCATCAACTTCATCAAAAACTTATTTCAATAACCACCATAATAATCTGAATTGATATAAAAGTATATTTCAATATATATCAAAACATCACCCACATTTTTCTTATATATACCACGCCAATACAACTACAAAAAAACACATAATTTCCCAATGAATCACTACAACATCTACATCACAACTTCTACATAAAAACTGTCCACCACATCTCACTACCATGATAAAAAACATAAGGATACATTTATAAAAAAAGTAAATTTAGTAGAGAACCACAACAATCTCCCAATAATGATATTTATATATGAATTTGAAACTTTAATAATAATACTATATTTTCCATTTTTATATTATCATCATTATTTATAATTTTAATCATTATGTGATTATCTTGATATGAAAGTTGGTAGGTATCATAATAGAATCATATAATATGACTAACAATAGTAAACTTCATTAAACCAACAACTTAGATAACAATTCATTAATCCTTCAAGAAATCATTTAAAAAGAATATAAATATAAATAATAAATTAACACACGACTATTTAAATTATAATCATTGTTTTTTAACCATTTATGTAATTTTGTATGACAATTAAAACATAACTAACTTTTTTATCACAAAGAAATGCTAAA
Source organism: Viscum album (assembly GCA_963277665.1). Classification (NCBI taxonomy): domain Eukaryota; kingdom Viridiplantae; phylum Streptophyta; class Magnoliopsida; order Santalales; family Viscaceae; genus Viscum; species Viscum album. Next base: position 223,772,518 of record OY728131.1, on the reverse strand, counting down.
AAAATCATATCTGAATGATCCCTCCAATTTCAATCTTTTCAAGAAAAATTCATTATAATATTTTTATGTCAAATAACCCACATAATTAAAAAAATTATTAATCAACATTAATAAATAATGAAAGAAAAAAAATTAAATCCCCTACCATAAATGGATATTAAACGATAATTTGGCAAGAATAATAAAAAATAATTGTCACTCCAAAAACACCCTTGTGAATCCCTCAATAGACTATGGAATGTCAAGTTATATAAAAACCATATCACATGACCAAGATAAGCTAAATATAAACAACTTTCAAATCTTCTATAATGGAATGAAATTATAGGTAAGTATAAGAAAATTGAAATATAGATAGTGGACCACCTCATTTCAGAAGGAATTTATCAATGGATCTCAAAAATTAAGATCATCTAATGCAAAATCGTTTTTCTCATTATAAAATATTAACAGTATGTAGGGATTGATGCAATGTGATTGAATGAAAAAAACATAATTAATACATGAATTTATATCTAAATGTGGAGGAAAATTCATGGTACAACAATAAGGGTTACATTGAAACGTTTTTTATTCAAATAAATCTACAAAAATCACATAAAAATTCAACTAATATATAACATGAATCCTAAAAAACATGTACAATATATGCCTTACTACATCATAATTAACAAATTATTATCTTTCCTAATAAAGGAAACCATAAATCTCAAAGTACACCTAGAACCATCTCATTCGACCTCACTCAATACCTTCACCAATTGAAAAACCCATAACTCATGGAACTATCCATGGATTTTACAACTACCTAGGAAATCTACTTTTTATCACCTCCACAGGATTCCTCATCTCTATACATGAATTAACTTGAAAACAATGGTCCCTACCTTTCTCATCATCCCATTAAACTTTCTCAAATTCACAACCATTCACATTACCATCAACCAAACAGTTCGTAAATTGGAAAATTAAGTCCTATAAATAATATTCATGATAATGAAAAATGTGTCATAATTTATAAAACCCAAAGAAAAAGTTCATGTGTTAATTTTATCACATATTCAATGAAAATTATTTTATAACCAATATACACAACTCTTCCCAAAAAACCTCATCGAGTAGAACATGATTCATCTTCCATTATATTCTGGATACATCTCAATAATAAAACACAATAAGAAAACCGTTGAATTGATATGGTTTCCAAGTCAATTAAAAATTAATCTCATCCTTCTCTAATAACATCTCAAAATTAAGGCTTGATAAACTACTGATGATCTTTGAAACTCCTCATTGTTGGAAACTAAATAGAACATTAATCCCTTATACCTCTATCAACATCCTCAACACAATATAAAAAAAATTCAAGTAAAACAAGTAGTAAACCCAAACAAAAAATTTAAAGAGTATAATTTAATAAATTTAACCACATAAAAACTAGGAAGCAATAAAAACCATAGAAATATCAATATTCAATCATCCATAACTGAATGATGAAAATAACTAATCTTATATGAAAATATCATATCATCTTCCAAGAAAAAAAATATATTTCCATCCAAACATCACATCTATATCACCAATACCCATACAACCCATTGAAGTTTCACATTAATCAAACAATTTTTAGAATATTCAATGCTTTTTGAACTCATTAAATCTTAATTCTTAACTGTGAAATAAAATATATAATAATGATTTGTAAATGGGGATAAATTGGCGTGGCATGTGGTAGCGAAACATTCACATGAACTCAAAAGCTCATGATTTTATATCTGTATATTTTATGGGAAATGTACCTATAATATTAGAATCCATCATATGAAAATATATTATTATAAAAATGGGGGTATCTTATATTTTGATATCCATGTTTTAATTTATATATGATAAAAGAATTTATACTTGTTTTACTCTAGCTGTTGGTCACATTCAATGGTGATAATGTTATTGGAAGAAAAAACTAAACACTATTAGAACACATTAAATATGATTGATGTGAAAAATAATTTTTTTTAAAATATTATTCATATCCTGTGAATGTTTGAAACATGAGTGGCTTGGTAAGGGTCATAATTTCATTTCAGTCACCACGAGCGTAGCCATGGAGATAATGGATCTGGGATTGTAGGATTCAAAATGTATGATTCACACTAAAAATTTGTAGAGATAATTTAGTTTGAAAAATTATGTCTATTGGAATTACAATTGATTAAGGACAAGTTTTAAGGCAGTTTATTATAGATTTAGGATATTTAATCAATAGATGATGGTAGAGAATAACACTGGTACCACTTGGTGACTTTCCAATGGTATGATCCACTATCATATAGCTGGAAAAAAAGGTAATAATGTTAATGATGATCAGTGGGTAAGTATTTAAGGAAATGTTCCACTATGTGTATTTGATAGTATGAATTATTTGGAAAGGTAGTTACATCATTGTTCTACTGAAATTATTTCCTCATAGATGTGTTCACATGATGGCAGATTTTCTGAGACTGAGGAACATTTATGATAACATTATATCATAGGGTGACCAATTAAATGTTGTTTGATAGTGAAGATTTAATTTTAGAGGATACTAAGAGTGTTTATAAAATGAATAGATTTTTGGGAATCAATTATTCACTCCATATTTATTATGTCCGATATTGATCATATCAATGGGAATACAAAATTAGTGCATAGTATTCCATCTGTTATGATATTTTTTTGGATCAAAATTCCAATCCTTCAAGAGACATAATGTTAGGACATGACCGTAAAAATTTGATATTTAAATTATTTCTAACTAGAGTTGACTTAATTTTCCCGAAGATCTATTATGTTTATATTTTCATAGTAATGGGACAAACTCCAACTTAATAATCTCATATATAACAGAGTTTAGACTTCTATTTAGTGACCAAGTATCCCATAAAAAACATTAGAACAAAAAATCCCTTCTATTCATGAACAGTTTTTATGAATTTCATCTTTACTTATTTCTTTTTCTTATCCATCCATAAAACATGTGAGAAGATTATTAAATAAATGGGATAAGTGAAAAAATACTAGGTAAGGAACATAAAAAATTAAAATTATTTGTCCTATGAAAAACATGAAAGCCATGAAATATTTACCATTATCTATAGAGTAAATTGAGAATATGAAATTGATCATTTCCCCATTAGAACAGACACAATTATTCCCAAATAAACCCTATAAAATACATTTCCAGAAAATAAAACACATTTATAGAAGAGTAGATAATAACATTCATAAAAAATTTTAAGCCCATGTCTGAAATAATTGTATCACAGTTAAATCCATTAGAGATATATATCAGTAACTAACTCTTTCTTACTCCCAAGAAAAGATACATTACATAAGGCATTGGACAACAATATTGACACCCCCAAAGCTATAAAAAGGACACATTGTACTATCTAAGAGCACCCAATATATAAGATATATAAAGATCAACCATGATCTATATTAGGGATCAACCCTTCATATAAGTTGTATCAGTTTAACTAATATAACATATAATTCTCATGTACCATATAATGAGTAAAATATTTTCTGCTTTCACTTTTCATTATAAATCCTTTGATAACCTCTTTTAAACCCATATTGAAAATTGTTTTGGATATCATAATACCATTTTCATTTGAAAACACATATTCAATTACAAAAAACATATAAAAATGGAAGGAATGGATTTATTTGAGGAAAATATCATTAAAAACATTCATTAAGAGAATGTTATTTCCATTTTGAAATAACATTGAAAAAAATTCAACTACGAGGGGAATAATTCTGTTGAAAACAACCTCGTAGGATTTTCAAGGAACCATCAGCGAAAATATTAGGCATGAATATGGAAAAATCCACTAATGAAAAATAATTTATAAAAACATTACCTCTTTATTTATTTCAAAAAAATCCCAATGTAATATGACTGGATAGAAAAGATTCCAGAAAAAACATTTTATAGAAATTAAAACATGGGAAAAATATATTTAAACAATCATCATATAATAGTAAAAACATTTCTGAAAATATTTTAACAAAATATGCATTTTAAATAAGAGGGTAGATTAAAGTGAATAAATAAAAGAATATTATTAAAATAAAATCCTTTACCTCGAGTCTGTCTTGTCATATAAATCCTTCATCTTCCATAATAATTAACATAGGTTAATTATTTACATTATGAAGAAATATTTTCATGTTTATTATTCATTTTTTCTAAAATATCATCATTTTATAATAATTACTTATTCATTTATGTTCACATTGTAAATGTTTTGCGATATTTGGAAAATAATTCAAGAATAAATAATGTCATTTAACACTTGTATGAGAGGTAGTTATTAAAAAAATATTCATAAAAATACTCAAGATGAAATAATAACATTTTTACATAAATTATTCCTTTAAATCGAACCATGTATTGTGGTTATGAAAAAATTAACTATGTTATAATCATAGAGATTATAGGTTGTATATATACATGAGTTACATTTCTATTTTTAAAATATCACAATGGAATGAAGGTGAGTATTATATTAAATTTCCAAAAAAATATTAATATCAAAAATATCATATTAAATCTTTATATATATTTATTTATATCATCCATCTAATTTGGAGATGACAAATGAATCACATCACTTCATGGAGGTGGTTTTCCACACGTACACACGAATGAAGTTATCACTTATTTTATTGAAAATTTTAGAAGATAAATAATATATTATACTTTAAGAATGATAATTATTTCATGAATATCATATATAAACATTAATTCCATAATTATAACCTACCATGAAATATAATGAAGGAAAACAAATAACGCTGGTTCTAGAATAGGTAGTCCGCCATACGCACGAATGACAATTTTGTTTCCCAATTGATGTTTGCATAAAAGGATATAGGTAATTTCACTAACATACAAACATATTTAGGTTTGTAGGATAAATTATTTTTTATTTCAATCTCTTTGAATATGTTTTTAGGGATGTGAAAGAATAAACAAAACAAAAACATGTAGATGAAGCTATACCTCATCTTTAGGAAACATATATTTAGTAACACATTAAGTCTTATAGTGTTGGTCTTATACCTAAACCAATACCTATATAATTAGATTAGGTTTACTTGGAAAGAATGTTTTAGGGACATGTATTAAAAAATGTTTTTTATGTGTGCATAAATGAGAAAAATGGGTTCCCTTTTATGTGAAATGAGATGGGAACTCATTGAATTTTTTAAAATATTAAATTAATATAAATTAATTATCAATTAAAAAAATGATCCAATATGATTTATTTACAATATTATATGATTTCGTGTAGAAATACCCTCATAAAATAAATGTTATAATTGTTTTTACTATATTTACTCCCATTTAATTTTATTTTTACCCCAATTTATCCACTTTATCACTTATTGTAAATGAATGGTTTTTACACTTTGATTGTCATTATATATGTTATAAATGGATAAAAATTACTATAAATGTCCCATGGTTTAAATTATAAACCTTAACATAACCACAAAGGGAAAGATTGTATTTTTTTGAAATTTATATCATTTAGTAGAATATTATTTACTTTTAAATACCCACAACGTAAATTTTATAATGATTCATTACATTGAAATTAATAATATCATGAAGAAAATATAATATAAGAATAAAAATTATTATATCCAAAACATGTCATGTTATTCAATAATAATTTTTACGTAATAATTTATTCAAAATTATTTTAATTATGATATTGTTTAAAATCTGTAATAGTTTTTACGTTAATAAATTATTTAATTACTTTGTAAGATTTATTAAAGAAATTATTGTAATTATTTATATAATATAAAGTAAGTAAATATTAATATGAAGATAAATATATGAAATTTGAAAAAAACTATTTCTATTCTAACATAACTTCTGGATGACATCATATTATAAATTTTACACTTATTAAAAATAATATTTTGATTCATTTGAAAATTCTAATAATAAAACACTATAATGGACATAACATCATATAAGGGTCCCGAAAAAGCCATAAATTTTAAACATCGATTATTATGTTCAAGATATTGTCATAAAATAACATTTATTTAATTTTCTCGGTCATTTCCCTATTGAATAAATTTGTACCCAACTATTTGATATATGAAATCATTTTTTTTATATTTAGAATAAATAATTTTCAAAATTTAATTTTGAATTAAAAAGGAAGAAATCTATGAAAAAATATTTTTTAAAAAAATTATCTTTTAAATACAAATTAATTTTAGACTAAATTCATGTATAAATTTAATTTCAAAAACCATGATTGAATTATTTTTAAAAAACCTATATAATCAAATATTAAAAAAATATTAAATATAATTTTCCTTTCTAAATAATTTCAAATAAAATAATGGTTTTAATAAAAAAAATAATTTTACAATATTTCCAGAAAAATAACATATTTTAGAAAATTATCAAAAATGATCCTAAGACAATTTTTACTTGATAAATTCTATAATGAAATTTAATTTTTGAAAGTTAAAACTAAATAATATGAAAATTATTTTTTTAAGATACTGTTTTATAAGAATGAGTTAAAGAAATTTTATTTTTTATTTTATAAATTTATTAATATTTTTATTTTAAATATAACTACAAATTTATGGGTTATTAATAAATATAAAAATTATTTAATCTATCATTACCTAGTTGTTAAAATACTTCCCCTGGAAATTTCATACTCTAAATTTTGAACATTATCTCAGTAAGAAAAGATTTTGTTTTTAAAATAAATCTTATTGAAATACCACATATTAAAATGGATTAACAAAACATCCACATAATAAAGAAGAAAAGGGATGTCTGAATTTCATCTATAGTATCAAATTCTAGGTTTCAAATTATAAGAACATATGATGGAATTGAAAAAAAAAATCTACGAGGAAGATAAAATGAACTCTAAAGGACCAACAGAGAGTGATAAGGAACATGTTCATGATAATTTTAACCATTAAAAAGAAAATATTATGTGATTGGTTAAGAGACCATTGATTTCTAGGCATGAAAATAAACTGATAGGATTCTTTTTCGAGGTCTTTTTTCAATAGAAAATTCTTTACTTTTCCATCTAGAATAGGAGCACAATGAAATTTACATACTGGAAAAGTAAAATTTAATAATATAAAAAATTTACACCATAAACATTGGGTTTTATCCAAACGATGGTAATTCATTTTTCGTACTTAAATCATTAGAATTATTTCTATGGATCATAAATTTAAAAAATTAAGAAAAAAATCTATTCCTTGATTCATTAGAAATTAACTAGACACAAAATGGTTAGGAAAATAAAAGGTAATTACACAAAAAAACCTTCATATAAAGAAAATAACTCTAATCTCCAAAATTCAACTGTAATACCCAATGTTCAACATAGATCAGTTAACAAATTATTTTCCATTAAATTCCTCTAAAATGTTATATAAGAAAATTAAAACACAATATTCATAAGTATTTGATCTCATAGTCTTCCAATATAAATTTATCTTTCATCTCAAAATCGAATCAATGAATCTTAAAGAATCATATACAAAATTTATTTTTCCGAACCACATAATCTTCATGATATACTAAAAATTTCCATAAATAACCAGAATCACCATACTGACACATTATGGTCATATATGCTTCCAAAAGATAATTCTACCAATATATTTTAAATAAATTCCTATAGTATCATATACGGTTCCCAAAATTGCATTGATCAAAAAAATAATTTCCAATAAAACACATGATCCAAAATTGTAAAAACCCAAAATTAGCTCATACATTAAAGTAAAAAAATAACATTAGTTAAATTTAAATTTCATGACATAAAAGAAGAAAATTGGTTTCTAAGAAATTGAACATATGATCAGCCTAACAATTATAAACCCATGATGGAATATAAAATTATAAAAATAAGCTCACTTGAAAACATCATACTCACTATGGTTGTCAAATTCCAACTATGTACCAATTTTTAAGACCCAAATATAAATATTATATATTTTTGAAATCTTAAACTATAATTCATATTAATTTCTTATTTATCAAATAGTTTTAATGTTTTATTTAATTATAAAGAAGTATTACATCATAATATCATATATATAAAGTGGAAAAATTTAATCAAAATAAATATTACCAAAAAATAATTAAAATTAAAAATGATTTCGTTTCATGAAAAAACATCATGATTTTCACCTTGAACTCTTCCTTTTTCTTACGCATCCTTAAAAGATTTTAATGATATTTTAGTTATGTGGGATAAGACAAAAAACCTCAAAAAGGTATATAAAAAATAAATAAAACCCTTAATCCGACAAAAAAATGATAATCCATGTAATGTTTACCTTTATCAAATATTTTCAGTGGGAATATGAAATAAAACATTTCCTCATGAAAAACAACACACTATTTGCTAAAATAAAACATTTAAAACCAATAGCAATAAAATAAATAATTTTTTTTAAAAAAATATAGCATTAATTTCATAATACCTTTTTAACCTTTGTAAAAAATAACTAGATCCTACTAAAATCTATATGAGAATCCCATTAGTAACTCCCTACTTTTTGACTTTAATGTTTGGGTACATTACCTAATTAATTTATGTGATATATTAGAGAACACAATGGTAAAACAATATAAAATTTTTTTATTTGGGAACACCCAACATATATGTTATATAAGGATCACTATTGATTAATATTGGGGCTCAACCCTTTGTATAAATGGTATCAGGCTCACCTATTTCATATATAATTCTCAGGTTTGATTTCATAAATAAAACATTTTATTCTTTCACATTCCATTACAAAACAATTTAAAATCTATATTAATATCATACAGAAGAAAATTTTCAATATCATAACACCCTTTTAATTAATAAAATATTTTCCAAAAACAAAATACCTAGAAAATTAGAAATATGGGTTTTTTTATGAAAATTACATTAAAAACATTCTTGAGGAAAATAACCTTTACATTTTGAAATCAATTATAAAAACAATCTAATGCTATGAAAAATGTATATTATTAATATAATATTTTAAACATATGAATTAAGAATAAATTATAATGTTAGTCATGATTTATGGAAAATATTCCCATGACATATATTTTAAAACAACATTCTTTCTGTATTATTAATGGAAAACTAAAAAAGTACCTCCGTTGGATAATGAAAAAAACCATTTAAACAATTTTTTAAAAAGTAAAAAATGGTTCAAAGTAACATTAGACACTCATAATAGAATATTCAAAATCTTCTTAATTATTTTAAATATAAATATTAAGAAAAATGATATTTTTAATTCAATCATTAAAATATAATTTTTCGAAGAAAATCCCATACCTTGAGTCCTACCCACTGCATTTATTATTAATCATCCAATGTTATAAGAATAGTTTAATTATTTACATTCATAGTATCCCTTTCCATTTTTCTTATGCCCTTTTTCTCACATGAATGTTTTTATAAAAATTACTTAATTATTTCTGTTCATGTGAGATGTTTTATCAATTTTTGGTATATAATTCCCAAATGGATATGGTCAGCTGACTTAGGTAAAGGAGTTAATTATTATGAACATGTCCATAATAATAATAATGAAGTAATTATATCTTTTATTAATCAATTATACCTTTAAATACAACTATTAAATATTGTTCTTAAAAATTAACTATGTTACAATCATGGATATGGTAGGTTGTACACACGCATGGGTGATTCCTCGATTTTTAAATGATCATTATAGAAATAAGTTATTTTTTCATTTAAAATTATTCATAAAATCGTAAATATCATATTATTTCATCAAATATACATACATACATATACATATATATATATATATATCATCCATGTTATGTAGTAAAGAAAACTGAAACATAATGCTTGGTGGATATGGAAGTCCATAGGTATGCACGAATGACATTACCCTTTTCATTTTCATATAAATGATAAAATTAAATGAAACATTATCTTTTAATAATTATATATTTCATAAATTTCATTGATAAACATTCAATACATCTTAATTATCACTAAAAAAATAGGGTCCATCTAACATGTAACCCAACCCTGTCCAAAATATTTCATAAAGGGCGTTCTTGGTCCCAAAAGCTGGAATCTAGTGTTTATGTATCAAAATATGATTTTGGGAATTATTTCACCGATTTACATAATCATAAGAAATGAGTAATAATAAACAAAACATTACTGAATAATCCTATCCAAACATGTACAATCAATTTTCAGATTCATGGTTTAAAACATTAAACTAAACCCAATTTTACTACATTACAATGGGAAGAACAAAAATGTCAAATGAAACCTGGATGAAACTAGAGGAAGATCATCATCATTACACTACCACCAAACGCTACAAGAAGTAGAATTCTTTTATCTAGATCTTCCCACATTACCATGAAACATCTTTCCTTTACAGGGTTCATACTTAAAAAATATACAAACAAATAAAGGTTTATGTTTGGATTGAGGCATAGCCCAGTCGGATTCCACCAAAATGAAGGCTTCCATGCCATAACAATACAAAAAAAATCACCCTGATTTTTTAAGAAATAACTTGGAAACAATTTTAATAAACCATTTTACGGAAAAGGATTTCATGAATCATGGTTTGAATGTTCAAATGATATTAATTTCCACAATTTTCTGGTGGAATGCAAAATATCACAATAGAGTACTACGTCATGAGAAAACTCTATATGTAATAGATAAAATGGAACACTAGGAACCTCATATCTTAGTGAAATTTTGGTACAATAACTAAAACCCACAAAATCCTCATACATGAGCCAGTAGAGAGGAATTAATCCAATATTCTTATGGTATCACATCATCATCATAAGTTTGTTGCAGTTGTAATCATCTGTCCTTCTAGTTGAATATTGGCCAATCCACATCCAAGTCAACTAGCGTTCTAGTCCTACTCCTCCCACATAGATACCAATAATTACCCTTTTGTGATAAATTTATATATCTCATGTGATATATATATATGTATATATATCACAACATCCACATACACACTATTAATGTGAATAAAGAAATCAAACATGCATTTCATATTAGAAAAACAATTTCAAATTAACACCCATGACAAATACACTTCAAAAAATATTTCACAAAACATACAAAATTTATTAGTCCACTTGGAAAATTTACAAAAAACACTTCAAGAAGCAAAATAAAGGATCACAGTTTAAAAACAACCAATTTCCTTCATAAAATCCAATTTTAATCCATACACATATAAACAAATTTCAAAAAAACATTTATCAAATTTCATATAATCTATAGTGCACATTCAAGAAGAAAAGAATGTGTATGAAAATCATCTCATAATGCTAAAACAAGGAAGAACCTAACTCAAGCTTGGAATCATCTAGAAATTGGTACTAAACCAAAACCACACCATAATATAACCAAATAATATCGAGAAAAAACCAAAAACATTAATATCAAACCATAATAATCATGATTCAACCTGAAATACGTCACATGACCTACTAGAGAAAAAATCCTCAATGAAGGAGAAGAGAACCCCTAAAAAAGAGGATAAAAGGGAGAATGAAACAAATGTGGAAATTCATGGAGAAACCACGCATAATACACCAATAAAATTATGATCCCATGGATAAATGTGGGATGGAGGACATTCCTAGTCTGAGGTATCTAAAATGCGGAGGATTAGGAGTGTTTATGGTTAAAAATTGAAGGGGTGGGGGGTAAACAACCAATATCAATGGCCTAGAAAAATTTCATGGTTTTCCCACGCGGTTTTCCAAATGATGATACAACCATGCACCCCTCACCGTCCAATAGTGACATGCTTCATGGTTATCTTTCAGGGTTTGAAAAACTGTGTGGCAGCCATGTAGTTTCCCACTATAAAAAAACCAATTGGTCGTATGGGTTTTTAGGCAAGGTACTCAGTTTCCCCTAACTATGGGAAATTCCAGTTCCACCTTATTTCAAGCATAGAATATAAATTTTTCATCAAATACTCAATGTAAAACCCAATTATGAACTCTATAATGATTATAAAAAAAATAATTCCACAAAATAAAAATTCGGATGTGACAATTCTCCCCAACATGAAAAATACCGATCCTGAGAAAGAAAACCTGAATATTGAGAAGAGAAAAAAGGATACACCTATTCACCCAAAGGGTTAGACTCCCATGTCTCATGTTCATAATTCCTATGATTCCAAATAACTTAGAACTATAGAATTGACTTCACAAAAATCACTTTATCCGGATAATCTAAAATATCTAGTGGTCATTCATACATGTAAACTTTTGGATCCAATTATAATTCTTCCCAATTTCTAACATGATACAGATCTGGGTTATACTTTTTGAACTGAGAGACATGGAAGAAATCATTAATTTACATTCACTAAGAGGAAAAAACTAACTTTTATGTCACCTTTACAATCCACTGATTAATCTCAAAGGGTCTGATATACCTCATCATTATATTTCATTTCATACTCAAATGACAGTTACCCATGTGAGGTGAGACCTTTAAGGAATCTGGGACACCCATAGAAAAATCCAAATAATGGTCCCTCTGAATGATATATGACTTATATAAACTATAAACTATCAAAAAATGTTGTTTGATCAACCAGAAATTCATACATGTTTCGTACACATGGCTGGGTCCCAAAAATGATGTCACATCCACCTCATTGAAACACAATGTTGACGACCATTATTATCCATAAAGAGCCTCAAAATTATCTATTTCAAATGAGGATTGGTAGCTATTGTTAAATGGAAAATCAACCAATCCCAATTGTCTATCCCAAAATCCACTGAAACCCTACACTCATGTATAGAGCATATCTTCCTAAATATGATTCACCAACTCCATATGAAATTTTATTTAAGGATGGTATGCCACAATAAAAATGACTTGTGACCCCGTTGCCTTATGAATTCCTTCCAAAAAAACATGGGGGTAAAATAGTTATCCCTATCAAAAAAATTCCAATCAAACTCCTGGGAGCCACACATCCTCATAATCATACAAAAGAACCAACTCAACCACCTTAGCTAAATCTATTATTGGAATGAGATTTGTATATTTTGTCAGATTATAAATCACAAACTATTTTTAATTTCCTCCCCATGGTGTATGAGGAAAAGAGATAATAAATTGAATGATGATCTCTTCCCATATCCAGATTGGAATGCGTAGCAACAAAAGAAAACTAGAGGGACTTTAGTGCAATTCTTTAACCCGATGACATGTATAACACCATAATAAAAAGTCACCAATGTGCCACAAAAATTCTAGATACTAGAAGTTTCGATGTACATCATATTATATTTTGGTAGGACTAGGATGAATATCCCACGAGTACTAATGGCTATAATGAATTACAGCCTTCTTTAAAGATAATGGCTCCATGAAGAGACCCTTAATGGAAAAAAAACCTTGAGGGACAACAACCAAACACAAGGCATTTCCCCACCATTTATAAACTGCATAGAACACTAGAAAACCCAATCACATAGATTATCTTGATGAAAAAACTTTATGAGATAAGGTTTTATCTAACCTATATCCTAGAACACACCTTAATTGTGCTCCTTGTTCTCCATGTCCATATGAGAAAATATCCCAATAATATTTCACTCATCACTGTTATAAATCTAATCTTTTAGTTATACATTAATTATATTGGAATCTTCCACAATGTTACCATTACCTAGGGTATATACTATAAAGAAATCAAGCCCTAGATGATACTCAACCCAATGACACTGCCTCCAATTTAGATATTTCTGGGAGAAAATGCCAGCAAATCGCTCATGATATGAATAAACCAAAAATTTCTCCCCAAAAAGATAATAGAACCATGTAGTAAGGCATACATCACCCCTGAAAACTAACATATCGGGGTGGGGTATTTCTTCTCATGGACTCAATCTTGTTGAGAACTATATGCCACCACATGGTCATCCTGCACCATCACACACCCAAGACTCAAACCTGAGGCATCACAATAAACCACACAACACATTGCTAAATCTATAAATATCAATACATGTGCTATGGTCAATCAACGTTTACCCTCCTCAAAGGACCCCTTGCACTCATGTACCTGTTAAAACTTAACCTCTATACGGGTGAGCATTATCTTAGGTTAAACATTCCCAAATGAGTATCCTACAAACTGCTTATAATATCAATGTACAATCAGGGAGATCTATTGGAATTTTCACCAAAAGAACTGGAGTGGTCCTAGGTAAGATTCTTGGGTGAATAAATCCTTTAGAATCCAATTCATCTAGTTATACCATTAAATTCCTCAACTTGGTGGTGGGCATACAATTCGAAGGACAAGATATCTGTTGTCCATCTGGAACCACATCAATGTTTAAATCCACATATTTATCAAGAGGAAAACCCTAGAATTACTCTAGAATAACATCTCGTAACACATCCACCATTAGAGGTAATCCATCCTCTAGAATAAAACTATCATCATACAACACGATCAATGATATCCTAGAGATAAGATATCCCAATTCATAAAGTGGATGTCTATCACATCCTAGCTGAATTCCCCATTCACTGAGAAGGATTTGGATACATCCATAAGGTTTAAAAAAACTCACTCTACAAATATAAAAAAATGTGTGATGAAAAGAGTATGATCTGACTAATACTGAGGATTATTTCATAGAATTCCATCTCCATGTTAAGGAAATCCCTTTCCAACTCAACCCTTGACATAGGGAGTTCACAAGATAAACACTTGAAACCCTTTTATTACTTCTTACTAAGTGTTTCTACCAACTTCATATCATATGAAATAAGCTATTTTGGAAATTTTAATACATCAACTAGGAAGGAAGAAATAAAATAAATCAAAGATCAAGTATCAAATAAAAGAACAGATAAAGATGATTCAACAAGAACTATACCTCAATCTATCATAACCCCTTCATCTGATTCCACTATTACTTGATCTACCAAATGAAGATATTTCATCTCATCAAGAGCCTGATAATGTTGACTAGCCTATTGTTCCATCCTAAATTGTCTATTCCAAGAAGATAATCCATCCTTTCTTCCACTTGCACTGAACTAGGAACCCGATGACCTAGACGGTTCTGACTAGGCTGGCATCTCTATAGAATGCATAGATCATGAACCACATTGATAATAAAGTGTTCCCCTACAATATCAATGAAAATGTCACATATCTGCACATAAGTGATAAGGTTTGGGAGGATATGTGAATGTAGGTCATTTGTACCTTGCCATCCTATACTAGTGGCACACAACCGAGACAGCACCGAAATCCGCATAAGACACAATTTGAGATGAATGGCCTGAACTAGCTCCTCACTTCTTATCCATGTCATGAAAATTCATCTTTTTTATCTTACTAACATCCACTGCCACAGAGCTATCCATAATCCTTAGAAACAACGATGGAAACTATGATCAATCTCTACCATTGTGGAACAATAAACCACTTCAACATAGTTCTGTAGCTTGAACAAGAATACATGAGATTGGATTTCGGTCGACAATACCCTCTCAATCTTTTTATCCTTCCTTTGATCATTGGAAATGAGATTGGGCTCGTACTGAACTTAATCGGTAAAGAGGTAATTATATTCCATCATAGACTGATATACCTAACTCATCTCCATAAACTCTTATAATATGGTGATGGTCAAGACCCCAAGACTATAATGCCCATTAAAAATATCTTTAAAGCCTTTCCAAACCATCGTCTCATTCTTTCTATCTTCCTCCACAAATTCCTATCACTTCTGACTAGGAACATCCAATAATAAAGAGGAAAATGTCACACTAATATCCTCATGAGTATCATGGAATAAGAAAAGAAACCCTATTTTCCCAATACAGTCCTTTGTTCCTAAGGTTTCGTGCCTCCTCAGAAAGGATATGGATTTTTCTGGAGTATCTCTATATCCTAGTCCTTACCAGGACCTGATTCATCTTATATCACCTAAGAGTGACCAGATCTCACCACTTGTCCCAAAGCATGGATATCCCATACCACAAATTTTAGTAATCCTTGATTAATTAGTGAGGGATAACTCTCCCTAGAATCATCACATGACTGCCCCAAAATTAACCAGGGATGTATTTTTTTACATAGGAACTAACTACAAGAACCATCAATGCATCCATTATGAAAATTCATGGAATTAAAAAACATCCAAAGCATTAATTAATCAAAATAAAACAAAATAAAGCACCATAACAACCCAATAAAACCACTCTACCCCCACCAAGTGTCTATATACAGTGTACATCTTGTACATCTATCCTTGAGGAGAAGTAAAATCAAATAATAATTGCCCATGGTGACTCATGTTTATCACGAGGTGTGTTGGCAAGGAACCCTACTCACAACCAAAACTTCAATCCCCAATAGACAAAGTTCTTATCTATCTAGACTAATCCATAAATAACATAAAACAAAAAGATGGTATCCTACATTGATATCATTTTTTCACGAACCAGGCTGATGTGATATCCAACCTGACACTCAACCTAGTTTGAAACATGGACTTAAGGGAGTTCCTAATCCCCACGGGAGGAAAACTATTTCCTAGGTTTCATAATATTCTTTCAAAACAATGTTTCCAATTTACATATCATAAGATACCAATAATAATAAATAAATCATAAATAAATAATCATAAACAAACATGAAGCAGTAATGTTTAGATTCAGGGTTTACAACAATAAAGAAATTCAAAAGTTACTACAATAGAATGGGTAAAACTATCAAAGAAACCATCACAAAAAAAACAAACATCACCCTCAAGACACCACCACCAACCTCTGAAAGAAGTGGTACACTAACATTAAGATACACCTTTATCACCATGGAACATATTTCCTTTACAAGGTTCATCCAAACAAAATAAACATAAACCCTAATTTGTAAGTATAATGTAAGATAAAGCCTAGTAAGATTACACCCAAAAGAATAATTTTATTTCATTATATTAGAAGAAAATTCACTATGAATGGTTTATGTAATAACATGGAATAAATTTTAACAAAAATTTTATCGAATTGGATTTGGTGATACATGGTTTGCATATTGATATAAAAGTAAGGTCCATCGTATGACAACGGTGTGTAAAACATCACAATAGGGAACTAAGTCAAAGGAAAAACCCATAGTCACTATTAAAAATGGGAAACCAGGATCCTCAAATCATGTGAAATGTGGTATACAAATCACTACCCACAACATCCTTGTGTAAGAGATGATAGAGATGATTCCATCTAAAGTTCTTGTTGTATCACATAATCATCCTAATTTAAATAGTTTTGTAATCATCAATCCCTTTAGATTAATCCAGGCTAATCCAATTCCTAGTTAGCTAGTGTACTAGTCCTATTCTGCCCAACTAGATACTTAGGATTCCCCATTTGTTCTCAATTTCAATTCTTCTAGTCACACAAACAAACAAAATCATATATATATACACACACACAGAAACATAGATATATATATATATATATATTACCACATTAACCAGAACACACAAGATATGTAAATACACAAATAAAACCACCATTTTTCATAAAAACCATCTTTGAAATTCACATGCACATAAAATTCACATTAAAAAATCTTCCTCACCACTTCCATATTTTATTGAGCCTCTTTAAAGATTTATAAAAATCATTAAGAAGCACAATATGTTTACACGCTTGAAAAAAACCCCAATTTCATTTAGAAAACCCAATTTCAATCCATATTCATCTCAAAACCTATAAAAAACATTCGAACCTTTTACAAAATCCATTGTACACATTAAAGAATCTAAAAAGGTATTTCAAAATCATCTGACAATGCTAAAACATGGAATTAACTACCACCAGAGTAGAATCTTTTGGAAATCAGTTTGAAACCACTACTGTGCCTCAAGTTCACCCTATAGAGGATGGATCAGATCAAAAACATAATTATTGAATTATATTAATAATGATTAAACATAAAATTGTTCACCAAACCTTATGGAGAACAAAACCCCAATGAAAGAGGAAGATTAATCCTAGAATATAATTTAAAACAAGGGACAAAGGCACTAAATTAGATATTGTTGGAGAAACCACACCAAATATGAAAAAATGTCGATGCAAGGGAGAAAGGAGGGAGGATGGAGGTTACTAGGGTGAATAATCCCTAATGGGGATAAATAATGGTGTTTAATGTTAAAAACTGAATAATTGAAAAAGGTATAACCATAATTTTTAATGACATAGACAAGTTAGATGGTTTGACTGCATAGTTTTCTAAACCATGTGAAAAAAAGTGCCCCTCACATTTGAATAGTTCCGGGCCACACTGTTACACTGTATGGTTTGAAAAACCGTTTGGTAACCATTCGGGTTCCCACTATCTAAAAATGACAATTGCATGCACGGTTTCCTAGGTATGGAGTACGGTTTCCCCGAACCGTATTCCAACTACTGACAAGCCCCAAATCCATATTTTTCATAAATTACTCAAAGGGAAACACAATTATAAACACTATAACTAAAATAAATAATTTAATACATTAAAATTGTGACATTTATTTTAAAATTATAACTAGTTTCAGAGACAATTATAGAAAACTAATTACATCAGTTTGTGATGCAACAGGCTGCCAGACATGTGAATTACTATTTTGTATCTCATTTGATATAAGAGGAAATAGATATAAGACATTACACTAACATAATAAAATCATATTATATTTAGGATACAAGATTTATTATTTTATCAGGGTTGAATATGGTTTTATGTATGTGGAATAAGAACAATACTAAAACTAGATGATTGAAACAATACATCTTCTTCTAAAGACCACATTTTTTACACCTAATGACCTCTATGTTTGGAATTATTCTTAATCTGAGAGATATAAAATTAGATTATGGATTCTATGAATGTGTTTTTTAGGGATTTCCGAACCATATGACATTTTAATTTTAAATAAATGATAAGAATATGTTCCCTTTTATCAGATAATGCATGTGATCTCCCAGAATTTCTCAAAATATTAAATTAATATCAATTAAATTTTCAATTAAAAAGGGAACTAATGTAATTTAATTATAATATAATATGATTATGGGTTCAAATATCCTCATCCAAAAATTTATATTGGATTTGACTATTTTTATGCAAACATTGTTTCATGTTATTCCATATTTAACCCCAATAACTCTTATTATGGAAAAATTGTTTTTTTATTGTTTAAGGGTCATTCTATTTACTATAAATGGACAAAAGGAAAATAAATTAACCATGGTTGATATTGTAAGACTTATCATAATATATTTTCTTAGTTTAATATTTTTATTAATTTTTTATCATTTAATAAAATATTATTTTAATATAATATCCATAATGTCAATTTTTACAACTATTCCTTAATTTGAATTTAATAATATCACTAAAAAAATATAAAAATATAAGAATTTTTTTATATAAATAACATGAAATTTTCATCTATAAAATTCTATTATGACATTATTTTTGTCAAATTGTATTTTTTTAATATTTTGAATATTATATGTTGATTTTTTTTATTAATTTAAATTTTTAATGCATTACTATTGTGGAATATTTTAAAATAATTTTTTCTTTAGATAAAATTAAAATTATTATAATATGATTAGGATAAATGATTAACATTAAAAAAATTTATTTATAATCAATCATATCCTCTGGATAAAAACATATTAAAAACATTATACATTTTAAAAACAAGAGTGTGACATGTTTGATGAAGTATTATATAAAATACAATAATAGTCATAGATGGATCATTTTAAATAAAAAATATAATATTAAAATTTTAAAAAATATATCTGAAACAAAATTTTACATGGTAAATTCTTTAATATATATTAATATTTTCAATAAAAAATAATTATTTATCACTAATCCATGAAAAATGAATATTTTCATAAAATGGTCAAAAATTCATGCTATGATAATTTGGATATTATGAAATTCAAAAATGAAATTCATTTAATAAAATAAAAATTATATAATTTAAAAATTAATCTTTTAAATAAAATTTTATATTAGATGAGTTTAATAAAACCATTTACTTTTTTAATTTAAGAATTTATTAATCTATTATTGATGAAAATAACTACATACTTATACAATAATAATAAATATTAATATGATGAATTCAATAATATTCTTTATTTTTTACAGATATAAAAGCAATTCGCTCATTCTCATTGGAGGATACTAAGAAGAACCATTGAGATGTATAGTTTAAGGTCATATAAAATGATCTATGTGAATAAAAGTTAAGGCCATAAATATTAAACCATTGTGGTACCATAGTTTAGTGGATTATATCATGGATTGATGGTGATACAATAAATATAACATTATGTATAAGGTAAAATGAATGTGAGTTGATATCCAAAATCAAAATTAAAAGGCATATCATTTTTTGTCATGATGTATGGAACTTATATGAATTTTCCTACAGGTTTATAGTCATATATCACAAATACATTATATTACAATCTATGATTCTATGAAACTATCTATTATATATTATTTATTATTCATTTATATATGAATAATTTTTTATGGTTTATCATTCATTGCAACTAATAAATTACGGGTTCTAATGTTTAGGATCATATAGATAAATAATTGGATGATATATTATATATAATAATGTTTTTAAGGTAAAAATAACACGAATTGATATATTTATTCCTAATGATGAAGGTAAAAAAAATTTTGGTCGCAATCTGTTGGCCATCGTTCTCAGTTTGAGCTTATAGAACTCATAATTTCATTGATAATAGATTATGGTCCTACTATGACAACCAATTTTTATTTGTTTTGTGGTCTTGCATCCAAGATCAAATAAATATGGGATAAAATATAGAAACAAGGGATCGAAAATCCAAAAAATTAATTGAAATAAAATATTCAAATATTGACATCCTCTGGGGAAGATGAACATATTTTATTCACATGATTCATAGACCATGTTGGTGTTGATGTTTAAGGTAATTCATCATTGAATATGTGGATGTTCAGTGTTTAAAATTAAAATAAATAAACAAATAAAGTGTGATTGCGATTGTTTAGATAGTAATCAGATCCCTGAATTGGAATCCCAGTGAAAACATAGATGATCATTAGAATGGTGAACATACTATAATGTCATGATGCTCAGAACAATGGATATAAATTATAATGATGTATAATAGACACCAAATAGAGGAAATTTTATTCTATTGAATCACATAAATCTTCACATTTTTTGGAATCATTGTTCTAGTTCCGGGTGTGAAAATCTGTCCTATGAAAGAGAACATGAAAAGAAAGTGTATTAATATATTTTTAATGGGCCCAGTATTTGAGATATAGAAATCACTATGTATCCCATTGAATGATAAGAAATACACAAATTACTTTTATCTTAAAGACTCTATGTCAATTATCCTCATATATAAGAGAAGGTGGGAGTAACAACCAATTATTTTCATACATGGATATATCATATTCTTAGATAAATATTCATTATATTTTACCAAGAGACACCTGGGGACCGTAATAGTTTAGTGAATCACAATATTCTTAATTCATGTATTATATTCAATGTATCCCATAATGTTCTACCCTTTTAGTAATTTTTGATAAAAACATCCTACTTAAAACATTTATTCCTAACCTGATGAAAGGAGACAAAAAAAGAGTGAGATCAAATTCATAATAAGTGTATGAAAGTGAGACAGAAATGAACACATAATCCCGACATTATCATAAGGGTATGGGATCATAATCATAAACTTTAAAAACCACACCCTAGATATCAAATATCATACTCTTGAGACATGTAATAAATAATGGTAGTACATAAGACAATTATTGTGTGTAAATGGATAAAAAAGATCGCTCATATCAAAGCATTCTCATATTCCATAGAATTTTTTATCACATAATATAATAGAAAATCACTTCCATATTAGTCAAGGATCCCAGCCAATTCAATAATATTGTAATTATTTAACTCCCCAAAACATTATTGTAGTCAATGTTCACTCTTGAGACCATCACAAAAGACATGGTACCATACTAAACTTGGTTCACTCCCCATTCCAGTCTTATCTATCTCATTAGATATAAATATTCACCTAATGCATATTTGGGATATTTAGTTCCCACTCTTCTCAAAAGGAAAACCATATTTATGTGTGCCAAAAAATTAAAAAAAATCATCACGCAATAACCATAAAATGAAATGTGTTTTATAAATATTTCATCATATCATAACATGTGGAAAATATATAGGAATCATTATCTATCCAATAATTCATCATAAAATAACCCGTGAAAAAAGAAGGGATTAATTTGTTTTCAAGGTATAAATTGTGGTAAAGAAATCGTTTTCATTAATATGATCACAATCTAAACATATAACATTTAGAGAAAGAATATAAATGTTTTCCATTAATCATATCCCAAACAAATCATAAGTTATATCAATGGTTTTCATCATTGAGGGAGAATGATTCTGAATGATAAATCACTTTGAAATTATCTTCAAGAAGATAAATTTTCTTTGAATATCACCTTTTAAAACTACATATTAATAAAATATTATGGATGTAAGGACCCAAACCCAGTTTCCCGAAGCTGATGCCTTATTTTATTACATGTTCATATAAACAAGGAATAAAAATCCCATAGGACTGAGTATTTTAATATATTTGGAAATAATTTACATACATAAGTTCAATATTACAACTTCAAATGAAATAAAACATATAATCTCCTTGGACAACAATCATAAATCCTAATTTATTTGTGAATGTCATTCCTAATATAAATTTTCATGTCCTAGGAAAATGAAACATAATAAAGGGGTGATCTTAAACCCTTATTAAGGGTATTAAATAAATCATAATATAATATAAAAATAAACATTTTGCATGGTGAATTACAAAAAAACACATGCCTTTAATAATGAACATGAACACATTATGGCAGGAATAAGAGCTGAATAAATAAGACCATAATATAAAATAATCCAGGTTATTGTACTAGTTGAATAACCAAATGAACTATGAGTACTATTTTCATAATGAGGGAATTTATAATTCATAGAATCATAACCATACCACCATGTCCTCATGCAAAGACCATAAATGTCCATTTTTCTAGGCCTTGTGCCAAGACCATGGTTTGTGTCATTAGACCTACCAAGGCACCGAGGGGCTATAACAAGCCCCAACCAACACATAATAAGTCCATTACATTACTCATATAAATAGGGATAAACAAAAACATAATATACATTTATATTTAAACTAATATATGAAATGTAAATAAATTTCCCGGAACAATAAGCATAAACACTATCCATTGGGAGAAAATTTGTGAATGGTTTTATGATAGCACATCGACAGTAAAAATAATAATAATATATTAAATTAAATATGGTAGATTATATAAAAGAATTTTAATCCAAATAAAAAATAATAATCAAAAATAGTGTTGAAATAGATGAAGATTCTCTTATAAAATCATCGAGTAATTACAGAGATAAATACTCATTTACATTGAAAAGAAGATTTCTTTTGGAAAAATATTTTGATAAAACCATAATTGATGTAATATATTATTTTAACAATAAAATGATATATTTTATATTGATAATGGTTTCCAAAAACTTATTATATAGTGACATTAAAAATAGGTAAATGTTTGAAAAATTCCCTTGAATCAGGCTTTAATTTCAGAGAGTATTTTGAAATATCATTGTAAAATAAGTAAATCCACATAAATGAAAGTAGGATTTTGGTTGGTAAAAATATATTTAAAATTATGAAATAATATAAGAGTAGCATGTATTAAAAAATAAAAAATTAATTGAGGTTAGTAGACAAAAAGAGTAACCCGAAAGAAAATGGAGGTTTCTGTAGAACACCCTAACCTGAAGTCTGAAGGTGTTCCTCACATGATCTTAATAACCTGACAAATAAAATTTTAATTATTCAATTAATAATTCCAGAACCTGGTCTACATTATTTTTATTTATTATAACCTTATTATGTTCATTCGTGGCATTTTTGAAGGGTTAAGAGGTCCAATTTCATTGTTCCGGTGCGTTTGTTTCATGATCTATATACTTATGTACATGAATTTGGAATCATGTAAAATGAGTATAATTTCACATACGTTAAGTAATATGTTATTATTGAACATATATAAGGTTACATGGTTTTAAATTCCATTTTTTTACTTGTAGTGATGATGAATACTTATATAAACTATTTAATAATAACTGTTTAAGTCAATTGGTGGTTTTTGATCACAAAAACACATTTTTATATATTAAAACCATAGGTACAAAAATATTAAAGAACCATAAATAAGTTATAATAAATATATTATATTCTCATTCGACCATGAAAATGGTTTCATGACCATAACTGAACATGGTAATAGAAATTGTAACCTCGTCGTCCTTGAATGTGATAAATTGACACATCCCAGATGAGCTTTCATTTTTAGTATAAATGAAGTTAAAAGGAGAGACCATGAATAATTATTCTTTTATTAGAATAAAATTACATTACATGTATGTAACAAGAGTCATCACAAAATTTTGATGAAATTAAGCGAGGAATGAAAAAGAAAATAAAGGAACATTAAATAAAAGAAAATAAAAGAGGAATTATCCTCTTGAAGTAATCTTCATTGAGAGCCTCTTTAGGGGATATGATTTGGTATTTTTATATTACCAAGGGTTGGTGGAAGTGGGGTTGGATCTTGGGAGGATATTTGGGAAGAATTTGGACAAGTAACAAGGCTTGAGAGGAGTGAATAGAAGAGGGAGTGGGGGTGGGGGCTGTTATAGAGGAGGAGAGGGGTGATTTGTCAATATCTTCTTCATTATATTATTCTTTCTTTCATGAAAACCAATAGTTCTGATTAATGTGATCCATAATAGTAAAAATTTCCTGTGAGTTCGAACCAATAGTCATTTACATCATCTATAACACAATAATGATGCAAAAATTCACTTATTTAGCCTATTTTGTAAATTATCGAATTTAACTATGCACAAAAAAATCCAGTATTTTAGAAAAATCCCAAAAATTCACCCCAAATTTTATTGATGTGTATAATTAAAAACTGAAATCCATTTTTTAAAAGAATTTTCCAATTATTATTAATTTAATTTTTAATTAAAATCATAATTTGATCGATAAAAACATTAAAACTATAACTCATTTATATAACACCATGAAAATTAATCAAGATCCCATAATATTATCTTATAAACATAAGACAATAAAATAAAAATTTATGACTACATTTTATGAAAATAATTTCCATTTCAAATTGTAAAATTAGTTATAAAATTGTAATTAAAATATTTATGACATTCAAAAATACCCATACTTATACTATGATCATTTTTTCTCTTATAAGATGTCTAAATTATATTTATACATTCATGGGTGATGTTTTTTTTTTATGGGAAAATATTCAATTTATTACTATTCATTAGTATTCCTAAGGGTATTCCACTATTCATAAGGGTGTGTTACTATTCATCAAAAATAAGTTTTTCTTATCGGCCTCTAAATATCATACTCAATGCAACTTTGTATGTTAGTTTCTAAAAATTCAAAACAAAGAGGTTGAAAATTTATGTTTACTATCTAGGTTATAAAAAGTTATTGTTTTGTATAGACTTAGTGTTTCATGAATTAAATATAAAATTTATTTATAATACCTGGGGGTGTTACAATAACCCCTATTATAAAAAAATTCATTGAAATTACTGAAAATTTACCTCACAAAAATGTTTGGGTATTTATCAAAATAAGATCCTCCTGCTCCCATATTACCTCTTCAATTTTATGATATTTCCAATGTATCTTTACTAGTTTAGTTGTCTCATTCCTTAACACTTGTAATTTAGTGTCTAGAATATAGATTGGCTCTTCATAGTAAGATAGGTTAGGTTCCAATTCTATACCTTCAGAAGTGAGGACATGTGTTGGGTCTAGCATGTACTTTCTAAGAAATGAGGCATGGAACACATTGTGTATTGTAGAAAAGCTAAGTGGCATAGAAAAACGATAAGCCCCATCTCTAATTTTATCCATAAATTCAAAAGTACTAATGTATCAAGGGAAATATTCGATTTATTACCTAATAATATAACACCCCTCCATGGAGATATTTTCAAGAAAACACGATCTCCAACATGAAATTAAAAATCCACCCTTCGATTATCAGCATAGCGTTTTTTCTACATTGAGCTGCTTTAAAATGGAATTGAAAATTATTTACTTTCACTATTTTTTTCCACTTGTTCTGGGCCCACTAGCTTCATGTCACCAACTTCATCCCCAAATTTTGGTGTATGAGATCTCTTTTCATAAATTGAAATATAGAGTTCCATTTTAAAACTTGAATGGAAAATATTATTGTAGTTAAACTCCAATAAAGGTAAATATTGACCCATCACACCTTGAAAGTCAAGTGAACATGATCTCAATATGTCTATTAACTTTTGGGTCACCTTTTTTGATTTCACATCAGTTTGGGGATCATAAGCGGTACTCAAACAAAGCTCGGTATCCGATGATTTATGAAGGATTTTATATATTTTTTATATTACTCGAGGATCGTAATAAAAAAATATTGAAAGCGGTGGTCCATGAAATCCTAAAAAATTATTGATATAGAGTCATGAAAACTTCTCCAAATGAAAATGCTCTCTTATTGGGATTAAATGTTCAGCTTTTGTATGTTAGTCCATAGTTAACAATACTGCGCAATTATTTCATGGAGTTTTGGGTAATACTATGAAAAAAAACATTCGTATTTCATCACATTTCCATGTAGAAATAGGTAGAGGTTTCATTAATCATAAAAGATGTTTTTTATTTTCCTTAACTTGTTGACATACTAAACATCTTGATACAAAATTGTCAATTTAATGCTTCATGTTATCCCATCAGAAATTCCCTTTAAAATCTCAATACATTTTAGTGCTACCGGGCTGCATAGATAAATTTGAGCAATGGGAATCATCCAATAACTCCATTTCCATCTCAGGTATAAAGGGAACACAAATCCTCTTCCCAAATTTTAGAATTCCATCTTCACATATAATGTCATCCAACTTCAGATATTTCACAATATTAATTTCTTTTTTTTGAAAATTCTTGCCATCAGACTGTGAAACTTGAATTCATTCCAATTAAGAATGTTTGGAAACGATTTTTAAATGTAGTGATGTTTCACCTTTTTTTTATAATTACCATATCCATCCTCACTAGATCCATTTACAAAAGATCATTCTCAATCTGATTTTTTTGAGAACTGCTTGATCCTTGCTGATCAATGAATCAACTACCTTGTTTTCCTTTCTTGGGTGGTAGTGTATGGTACAATCATAACCCCAGAGTAGTTCGAGCCATCTACTTTGCATAATATTGAGTTCATTCAGTTAGAAGATATATTTAGAACTATAATGATCCTTATATATCGCACATTTTCACCATAGTGTTAATGTCTCCATATATTTAGAGAAAACATTATGGAATCTAAAACAATATCATAAGTATGATAGGTTTTCAATTAATTTTTAACTGCATCGATGCATAGGTAATAACATTATCATTATGCATAAGATCATAACCAATTCCTCTGTTTGATGCATAACCCTAAATCACAAACCCATCATTACTCTATGGTAGATTTAGGATCATAGAATTCACTAATATCCTCATAAATTCTTCGAAAAAGTCCCCATATTCTTTTTTTCAAACGAACATCACCCCTTTACATGTAAGCTAGGTCATTGGTTTGGATAAATTGGAGAATTTATTAACCAAACTCTGATAATAACCTACTAAATGAAAAAATCTACATTCCTCAGTTATGTTCATTGGGGTTGGCCTTTCTTGAACAACCTTTGTATTTGCAGGATCAATAAATGTTCGATCCTTATAGAAAATGTGTCTATGAAAGGAAACTTATTGATTCCAAAATTCAAACTTGTTAAACTTCCCATATAATTCATTACTTCTATGATTCTTTCAAGTAGTATGTATGTAATTTTCAAGATCTTCATTGATTTTGGATTATACCAAGATATCATCAATAAATTCCACCATAATGTCATCATGATATTCCTTGGAAACTATATTCATTATATCTATGAAAATAGAGGCTGAATTTGTTAGTCCAAAAGGTATTACTTTAAACTCTTAATTCCCATACCTAGTTTGAAACAATGTTTATTGAACATCTTCCTTCCTCACAAGCAACTGATGATATAGATATCAAATTTCAATCTTCAAAAAATATTTTGCTCTATGAATTTGAATAATTTAATCATCAATGAGAGGTAGGGGAGACTTGTTATTTATTGGTATATCTTTGACCTCAAAATAGTCAATGCACAACCTCATAGATCAATATTTCTTCTTGACGAAAAGAACAGGACCTCCCCATAAGAAAATACTTAGGAGAATAAGCATTTTATCACTCAATTAATCTAGTTGTTTTTTCAGTTATATGAATTCAATTGTTTCCATTCTATAAGATTCATTGATATAGGACTTTAATTAGAAATTAATTAATGGAAATACTCAATTTTCCAATGTAGAGGATGTGTAGTAAATCTTCTGAAAAGACATCAACGAATTCATTCATAATAGGTATGTACTATATTGGAAAGTTCTTTTCCTCAACGATTGTTTTTGAATTCCCTTCCTTCCCAATAATTGAATACATTATAGCTACTAGGGGTGGATATATATGAGAATTAGATGGTGATTTTTTTACCTAAAGGTAAGGGATTCTACATCATCATCAAAAATTGTAACCACCTTATTCTTGAAATAAATTTTAATATCATGGTTCAAATGTAAATCCATATCGAGGATTATATCAAAGTAAATCATGGTTATGTTAATAAAAACATTAGATAATTTTTTTTATGCCATAATGCGGACTACCTGACACAACGTTGTTTCAATGATACTTCCCTTCTGAGTTTTGAATGAAAATCCCCTTATTTAATAAAATTGAAAATATCTAATTTTCTTGGAAAACAAGGATGATATAACATAATTTGATAATCCAAAATCAACTAAATCATTGGCTATGTGCGAGGAAATTAATAAATTACCTTCCACTACACTATTTGAAACTTCAACCTCCCTAGTTTTGACCACATAATCTTAGCCTTGAAATCTTAGAATTAAACATTGGGAGCTTCATTCTTCCTGTTATAATCCTGATATAGGTTGGATTTTTATCTATAATTGTAATAGACTCTCATTTCCTTCAGGAAAGTTCCAGTGTATTTCTTCCCAAATTTACTATAGGATGGAAGGGAAACTCTTCCCTTCTTACATATTTCCCTATTTCCTTTTCTAGATTTTTTGGCATCCCTCTTATTCTCTTTCATTCTTTTAATGTCATAAGACTTTGAAAAATAATTTTTTGTCTTTATAGCATATGAAAATATAATATCATATGTTGAGAAAGATTAGGATACTAGATCCCTTTGGAGGAATGCTTTTAAACCATCAGAGAATCGATCATCCTTTCTCCTTGGATTATGTATTTAGTCTGCAGCTAGTCTTACAAACCACGTGAAGATAGATTCATACTTTTCAAAATTATCAGCCTCTTTTTTCCATATATTCAGAAACTTCCTTTCCATATCTTCTCATTGTTCATGAGGGAAGTGATTTTATAACAATATTTCTTTAAAATCCATAAATTCCATTTTTTCCATTTTTTCCTCCTCCTTTGTTTTTTGGATTAAATACCTCAATTAATCCACATCTCCTGGTATTCGATAAAATTCCATGACAACCTTCTCTCATTAATTACATCCCAATGTGGGAAATATATTCTCTAATGAAAGTATTCACTGGTCTGCTACGAATGGGTTTGATGTCCTATTAAATTATGGAGGCTGTTGTCACATGAAGTGATCAGACATATGTCCCCCACATTGTGGATCTAAATTCTCCATACGGATAAGGTTATTATTCAAATCCAGTGTCACCTATCCAAGTATAGCTATAAGATTATCATCACCAATTATAGCACCATATCCAATATCATTATCTTGAATTAGATATAAATCTCTACACGAGACATGTGCATTCATGCAGTTTCCATTCCTTTCACTAGGCACCATTTATAAATAATGGCATACACTAGATTAGGTTATGAATGATAATGTATAATTTCAACGTATAAAAACACTTAACATAAATTGAAATTATACACATATCTAATATCATAATTATAATATGGGTTCTTTGAGGGAATAATTACATTTAAATCCTTCACAATTGCTTGTTAATTAAATTAGAATTATCCAAAACATATCCCCTAGGAGTATCAAACAAGGTGTGCAGTAAGGCCTATTTTCATATACCTGGATACCCCAATTAATGCTCGAAAACCCTTGTCAGATTTTTCACTCCTAGGTACATTCGTACCAAAACCACGTCCACTTTTAGTATCAATATAAGGATTTATTTACTAGAAATATCTAAATAATCTCTTCTATACCAATACTCGAAGATTTTATTGTATGTTTATCTTCGATGACCATACTATGGTTTTATTCCCTAGTATTTGTTTTTTATATCTAGTTTTTATGTTTTCTTCTAAACTACCTTTAATACCAACTGTAAGGAAACAAAACCATTTTCTTGGAGTTGGTGCTTTATTTTATTACATTGGAATATAAACAAGAATACGCATCCCATATTACCGAGTAGTTCAACAACTTTGGAAACAAGATACATAATTAATTTCAACATTACAACATGAAAATAAATACATCATAGAATCTCCATTGTAAAAATCTATAACTTCAAGGTTATTTATGCATGTAATTAATAA
The DNA here is from genome assembly GCA_963277665.1 of Viscum album. Classification (NCBI taxonomy): domain Eukaryota; kingdom Viridiplantae; phylum Streptophyta; class Magnoliopsida; order Santalales; family Viscaceae; genus Viscum; species Viscum album. The sequence continues at coordinate 223,741,468 of OY728131.1, read as the reverse complement.
TAAACCTATTTGTGTAGAAGAAAAATGAAATAAATGAAAAGGGTAAGCTCAAAGTCTTAGTAAGGATATAAAATATAGAATATGATATCATATAAATAAATTTTAGACATGGTTAATAACTTATAAACACGTCGATTTGAAAATGAACTTGAAAACATTATTGAATGATTAAGAGATAAATAGATAATTTCATAATAAAACATAATCCTATTTATTCTACTAATCGAATAACTACATGAACTATCAATAATATTTTCCCAATGGGGGAATTCCAAATGTCGGACATCATAACCATATCGTTAGGGCCTCATACCAAGACCATAAATATCTATTTTGTCAAGTACTTGTTCCAAGACCACAGTTTGTCTCATGAGATCTGCTGATGGACCAAGATGTTATAACGAGCACCACCCGACACCTAATAAGTCCAACACATTACTCATATTAACAAGGTTAATAAAAAACAATGTATACATTCATATTTAAACTAATATATGGAATTTAAATAACTTCCCCTAAACATTAATTATAAACACTAACCATTTACAATAAATTGGTGAATGTTTTTTAGATAGCACATCCATTGTCAAAATAATAGTAAACCATTCAATTAAATATGGTAGAGGGTATCATAAAATATTAGTCTCAATAATACATAATATCCAACAAGAGTTTTGAAATAGATAAAGATTATTTTGTAAAACCATTATGTAATTCCTAAGATGAATACTCTTTTACTTTGAAAATTAGAGTTATGTTGGAATTATTTTTATAAAACTAGAATTGATGTAAGATAGTATTTTCATAATAAATTTAGATATTTTATAAAGATAATTGTTTCCAAAAATATATTTTATATTTCCCTTGAAAATAGGTAAGAATTTGATAAATTCCCTGGAATTAGGCTTGTATTTCGAAAATAATTTTGAATGATCCTTTAAAAAAATACCCATAGATGAAAGTAGGATTCTAGTTGGTACACATATACAGAAAATTCTCAGAGAATATATGAGAATTTAATATAAATAAATGAGAATTTAATTGAGGTATTTAGAAAATAATTGTAACCGTGATGAAAATGTTGGTTCGGGTAGAAAACCCTTACCATAAGTTTGAAGGTGTTCCTCACATATCCTAATAACCAGAATAACTAAATTTATGTTCATTAATTATAATTATATAACCTCATATACATGTAATTTTTTTTATTATAACCATATTAATTTCGTTCATGGCCTTTTTGAATGTCCTAAGTAGTCCGATTTGATTGTTTGTTTGTTTCATGATTATTAGAGTTATATACACGAATAGAGAATCATGTATAATGAGGAGGGTTGTACATAATTGATGTTATATGTTATTAGTAGACATAAATAATGTTACATGATTATAAATTTTATTTGGTTACTTGGAGTAAAGAGGAATAATTATATAAATTATTTAATGATAACTGTTTGGGTCAATTAGCGGTTTTTGAACAAAATGAACTAATTTTTATTTTTATATCAAAATCATGGGAAAAAAGATTAAAAAACCTTAAATAAGTTATAATTAATATATTATAGTCTTGTTAAATGATAAAAATGGTTTCATGATATAATTGAAAATGGTAATAGAAATTGAAAACTCGCCGTCCTTGAATGTGAACAATAACACATCTGAGATGGTGTTTTCATTTTTAGTATTAAAGCAGGGTAAAGGAGAGATGATGAAGAATTATTATTTTATTTTAACAACATTGTAGTACATGTAATGTACTGGAGTCATCATAAAATTTTTACGAAATTTGGTGAATAAAAGAAAGATACTTGAAATAAAATAAATGCAAAGGGAAATTTACCTCTCGATGTAATATTCCATGAGAGCACCTTTAGGGGATAGTTTTTTTTCCTTTTTATGAAACCAAGGGATGTTTGATGTAGGGTAAGATCTTGGGAGTATATTTTTGACAAGGTAAAAGGCTTTATAGGATTGAATAGAAGATGGAGTGAGGGGGTTATAGTAGAGGGGGGAGTTTTGTGAATATCTTATTCATTATTTTATTATTTCTCTAATGATAACTAATTGTTTTGATTCTTGAAACCTATAATAGTAATAAGTTCATGTGAGTACATTAAAATGGTAATTTACATCAACCATGACTCATGCATGTTTCATAAATTCACTTATTTAGCATATCTTATATTTTATCGAATTTTAGTATTCACAAAAAATTCTAGTGTTTGAGAAAAATCCAAAAAAATTCTAGATGGACCATTTTTCAAAATTAAGAATTAAAAAAAATTATATACATTTTTGGAAAATTATTTTCTAAATATTTTTACTTTAATTTTGTAATAAAATAATATTTTATTTGAAAAAACAACATTAAGACTATAACTCATTTTATAACACCTTGAATTTTTAATGGAGGTCCAATAAAATTATCTAATAAAAATAATACAACCAAATAATAATTTATTATTACATTTTATGAAACTGAATTTCAATTTTAATTTATTAAATTAATAATATAATTTTAAATAAAATATTTATGACCTAAAAAAATACCAATAGATGTACTATGATCGGTTTTCTCACTTATATGATGTCTAAATTTTATATATACATACTTGGGTGAAGTTTTTATATTTTGGACTATTTAATATTCATTACAATTCATTAATACTCAAAAGGGTATGTCACTATTCATAATGTTATGTAACTATTCATTCGATTTTAGGTTTCTCTTATCAGACTCCAAATCTCTTACTGAACACAATCAAGTTTGTTAATTTTTCAGAATGCAAAACAGAGAGGTTAAAAATTTATCTTCACTATCTAGGAATTTAAAAATCGGTGCTTTGTATAGGGTTATCTCTTCATTAATTCAATATTAATTTTGGTTTAGAAAACCATGGGGTGTTAAATTGCAGATACAAATAATTGAAAATAACCTTGAAAACTTGTAACATACTCTTTAAAAAATAAATTAAAACATTTCCTCTTGGAGAAATCCTTTTTATACACTTTTTAAAAATAAAATATTTGAAAAATACATTTTACTTTGAAATGAAATATTTAAAATATTAAATTCCCAAATATTAAGGAAGAATATTCATTTGAAATGGGAAAAAATATTTTAGGGGAATCTTGAAATCATTTATTGGTTATGGTAGTGGGAAATAATGTTCTTGTTATGCATGGTAAGAAATATAATAAATTTTTTCACATTTATTGTAAAATCCAAACAGGGATTTTTTAGAAAAAGGATTACATATTTCATGAATAATATATAATAGTTAAAAAATTATTAAAAATTACATTAATAAATTATATGAAAATTTTGAAACCATTATTGAAAAAAATTGGAAACATTGTTTTGGAAGTAAACTTATTTAAGAACAAAAATAAAAATAAGGTTATATTTTCTAAAAAACATTTTATCAACCATTTTCTTTAACATAGAGTGTTAAAATGGTACTATAACATGAAAATAAATTTAATAACTGGAGTATAATAAAATTCATGAGATTCTTGAGTGATGGATCACAATATTTTATCATTTAAAACATAATCGTAAATAGCCCAAATAAAATATGAGACTATGACATAATATCATTACCTACTTAGTATTGTTGAATCATAAGCCCCATCAAATAATATTGTTAAATGAAACATATAATATTTTTAAAATAAATTATTTCATGATATTACTTGTCAAAGGGGATGTATATACACCTCATTAAATGAGTGAGGTTTATAACATTACAAATGACTCAAATAAGGGAAATTGATATAAAAATACATTATCGCTTCAAAAACATTTGAACTGAAAATATATTAATAGAGAGGCCCTAAAAAGTATATTTAAATAAAAATAAATTTCAGGAGAATAATCAAAAATACATTCATGGGAAGTATGGACAATAGATAAAATAAATAGGTTTTGAATACTTCGTGATTCTCACAGTCGTAAAAAGTGAGACAGAAATCTATGACCGTATGTTTTCACTTATATCATTAATTTTCAAAAATACCATATATTAAATATAGGCTTATTATAATTATATTTGAGAAAAAAATCTACATATATGATAACCTATTTTATATTCCTGTTCCCTTTTTTAACTGTTTATTAACTATTCCATGTTAATGTCAGGTTTTGCGTAATAACCGCTCTGTTTTATTATTTGTTTTGATATTTCTTTTTTCCCTATTATGTTGAAAATAGTTCCATGATATCCAAAATGATAACTAAGATATAAATATCATATATATTTATTATATATGTATTTATATTTATCCATAATATTTTGATATAGAAAATGAAATGTACCATTCTTGGTGACGGTAGGTCATATGTACACAAAATAGTTGTTTTGATTTCGTTATCGGCTAGAAATAAAAAAATTAAAATCATATATTATTATTAAATAATTATTTTTAGGTCTTATATATAACATATTTCCATTAAAAAAATACTTTTTATCTTCCATATAATGTGTGAATGAATCATATCGGTTCGTGAGGTGGTAGACTATCGTACACACGAGCAATGTTATCGTATTCCCAATAAATAGAGATTATGAATGTGTATGTGATATAATAAATCATGGTGTATAAAAATATAATAAATATTTTAAATAAATAATAAATACATCATTATTACCAGTCTTTACCTGTCATAATGGAAAAATGAATGACATTGATTCATGAGGCAGTAGTTCTCCGAACAAACGAATAATGATTACATAACCCATTTGATGGATGTGGATATCGTTGTAGGTAATTATCATAACATAATGAATTCCTATAACATTTAATATACTATTTTTATTATATAATCATGGTATATGATGATTTTATATAAGTGTATAAATAAATAAAAAAATCTTATTGATGGTAGATACCTCTTCTTTGGCTATCCTCCTTTGGATTGCATAAAAAGCCTTACAAGGATGGATTAATGTCAAAAATAATTATTTATGGATTATATAAGGGAATTTGGGAAGTTATTTTAATTGTTATTGTCAAATCCATAGGGTTTTGAAGTAGTAAATGGGAGTGTAGAATGGGTGACCTTTAATAAGTTAGTTGAGTGACACGCTTGTTATTATTAAAAAAGAAATAATTTCTCCCTAGATTGTTTCTTTTCTAAAGGTTTTAATAATATACTATTATCAATAAAAATATGCAGATAAGGTTTAAATATGGATACAAAATGGGTTTTATAAAAATTTTGGGTTATTATTAACCCTTATTATTTTAGTTTGACACCTTGGTAAACTGCTTTCTACCCTAAATCCGTTAAATATTATTTATATTTTCTTGATTAATTTTCATCCAAAATATTTTTAAATATTAAATAAAATATATCATGATGACTCAAAATATGTGATCAATTTTTTCAATGTAGATTCATTTCATTGAAAATTTTTAAATTACACATAATCCCAAAGACAGAATGAGAAAGAGTTATTTAAAAAATTGAATGTTTACAGTGACTTTATATCAAGAATCATTGTAAAATTTAATGTAATGTCCTAAATTGGATTAATATATTTATAAATTAACTAATTTAAAATTATAAAGAAATTAAAATATAATTTAACATTATAAAAATTTTAATTTAAATTACACTTTTCATATTCTATTTCCCATTTTTGAGGTGTCAAGCATGAAGGTATCAAAATAGTGTGGTAGTATATGGATGTGGAATCATTACATTTAAGATAAATGGTGTATTTTTTTAATCCAGAAGAGGTGGAAATGGTATCGAAAAACTCTACCTAATGGGTGGTGGATTTAATCCTTCATCACCCAAAAAGTCAGTAATTGTGGTGCATTCAAATGAATCTTAATATAATCATTATATTTCATTGATTTAATGATATAGGATTATACAATGTTATCATAGAAGAAGAGGATATTGAAGATAAAGGGAATCAGAGTGTCATATATCCTGACTCCCAGTCAGTTTAAACGTGTTATTAGAGGAATCACACAATTATGGTGGATGGGTGCAGCTTGCAGATGGGGAATCACGTGAATCTTTTCTTCGTGAAATTTCAAAGTCAACCAAAATATAAAAAAACAAAAAATTAAGGATTACTCATAAAATCCACATACCATGGCCTTCAAATCAATTGGAAAACTAAATAATGTCATGGAATAAGCAGGACCCAATCCAATAGAGCCACAAGAAAGTAGATCTATAGGGGTTACGTCAATAAATCTTGGTGATAAGGTGTATTTATCTTGTAATAAGGAAGAGGGTAAAAAAATAAAGAAGATCGAAGTCACTTATTAGTCATTTTAAATGAGGAATTTAATGTTTTTTATATGGGGGCAGTGAAGGAGAATGTTGAACTGAAGGTTCTATTGCATTTGAAGGATGAGTTGATGAAGGAATATTTTATTATCAATATTTCAAAGGAAAATGAATAGAGAATATATGAATGGACAATTAAAGTTGATATTAATAATGAAAAAAATGATTGGATTAGTAAATAAGACCATATATTAGATCATGGAATAAAAAAAGTTGAAATAAATCTGGAATAATACATTCAGAGATAGGATAGAATGGCCTATCACGTTGAGGATCACATAAATGAGGATCCATACACTATAATAACCACAATATAATGGATAGTACATGTAATACCCTGACCCCAGAAGCCCAGAGCTAGTGCATTATTTTAATATATTGACATTATTATAAGGAATCATTTCTTGAATGATCGATCAGTTTAGTATTCTTTGAAAATATATTACATACATGAATATTAAAATATAATTAAAAACCTAAAATAAAAGTAGATAATTCTTTTAGAGCTCCATTAATATCCTATATTAAATTGATATATAAATTATAATAATGTTCAAAGGGTCCTAGGAAAAAACACCAGAAATGGGTATGCTCAGATTCTTAATAAGGTTAAACAATTCAGTAGAAGCTTTCATAAATAACCTTAAACTTTAATGGATGTATAAAACTAAAACAGAATCCTTTTAATCAAAAAACTGAACACAATATGGAATGAATAGATTAAATAATTAAATTAAATCATTGACATAGATATTATAATAGTTTAATAAGAACATTTAATTGCAATAACTAATATCATAATGAATGAATGCATAATTCCGAACATCTGAATCATATTGTCGACGCCTTGGGTAATCCATATATATATAAATGGTTAAGGCCTTATCCAAATCCACATCTAAAAATAGATGGGTATGTCCTAGGAGAAGCCCATATCTATTGTTTATCATGATACCTACTGATGCATCGAGAGGTTATAGTGGGACCCTCCCATCACTTACTACATCCAATATATTCCTCATATTAAAAGGGTGAAACATACTATAAATATATGTATTAAAAGAAGCATACGAAATGTTAATACATTAACCATAAACCTTGAATGGTATCTAAATATCATATACATAGTCAAATATATCATAAACAATTCAATAAAATATGAATGATTGTATCATAACAAATAAACCACAATTAAGCCTATAACTCATCAAAGGATATCTATATAGATAAAAATAATCTAATAAATTCATTAAAAATATCGGGAGATAAATACCCTTGGTTAAATTGAAATAATTTATTAAAAAATAGTTTACTTATAAATAAGTAAATTTAAAAATATATTTGTGAATCGAACCGTCCCATAACACATTAAAAAATTAGAATGAAATTTTAAAATTAATATTTTAAAATATTTATGTCATTAAAAATAAATACCTAAAACCCAGTTTGAAAACATGGACATGAATGAGAAGGATTTATAAAAATAAATCATCAAAATAATGAAAATGATGTTTTTTAAAAAAATCATACATTAAACCATAAAAGTATTCCTTTATGAAATATATATATTAAATATGGTAAGGTTGATAAATATGTCCCAGTGAATACATACGCATAAAAAATATCAGATAATAGTGATATTGCGAAATTAACACATACCATGTACTTTCCTTTAGATGAGGGTAATTTAACTTCCTATACAATGCTTAAATCATGTCTTTAAATTATTCCAAAACCAGAAACATATCTATATCTATGATATCTTATATAATTCTCTTATATAATTTTGGTAATATTATTTTAGTATTACTATTGTTTTGGGTGTTAACAGCTTCATTTTCCCATTCATATTTTGTCATTTAAATCATGATTTTAATGAATATGATTTATTTTATTCATTTAATGAATTAAATTATGTTCATAATTATTATTTATACTCATCATATATGTTTTATAATCATCTTGAATGGTTAACATGAAGCAGGAATCTCAAGGCGTCGTGGAGGCGGTAAGTTGTACCAACTAATCAGAAACAGTATCATTCACTTGATGGTTAAATGGATAGGAAGTGGATGGTATATTTATTATATATAATCATTAAGATGTTATATTTATTACTTATATTCATTATCATCATCATTATATAAATTCCAATAAAGTATTGTTGAATAACAACTTACACCATGGTGTGGAGACGATAAACTGCATGTATGCATGAATTATTTGTAGTGTCGATGAAATGGGAAATATGTTTGTCACGTGATTATAAAAATATCTTAGTATATAGATAATATTTTATTTATTACTTTGGTATGGAAACAACATAGATAGAGTATGTATAATTATAAAATAAATTGAATGGAATTTGTAAAAGAATTACCTCCTCTTTGAGCATCTCCTTTTGATTTTTATAAAAGAACATCATAGGATGTATTTCTACTAAATTTGTGGAATATATGATGATGTGAGGAAATTTTTAAGGATAATAAATCAGGGTTTTTCCAATATAAATGGGTTTTTAGGTGTTAATTAAAGATAAAGAGAAGTTCCCTTTTATAATAAAAGTTTGGGGCACTTTTGGAATATCTTAAAATAGTAATTCCTGAAAAATATATTTTATCTCTTAAATAGCTCAAAAGTGATTTATTTAGAGTGTAAAATGATTATGTGTCTAAATATCCTATTAAAATTAATTTTATATATGTTTGGGTTATAAAATTATCCATATGTTTGGGATTTACCTCTTAGTTAAATAGTTTAACTCTTAATGTGTCATCCTATATTTTTATACTATATGGTTAATATATTTACTTCAAATTGTCAAAAGACTCCCAATTGGATCATTTATTAAATATCTAAAATTATCCATGTTAGTTTTTAAAAAATTATTTTTCAATACTTTTATATCATTTAGCAAAAAAGTATTTATTTTAAAATATCATTTATGCCAATTTTAATACTATTCAGTATTTTCATTTTTTAAAATATAAAGCAAACATGATAACTTTGAAACTATAATTAAAATACGTCACTAACATGTCTAATTTGTCTCTAAAATTATTTTATGACATTAGTAATGTTAAATTATAATTATTTTATTATATTTAATATCATTTATTTTATATTTATATTAATAGAATATTTTATGTTTCACTATTGTCTCATTGTTAATTGTAATTATTTAATCTATAAAGAAGGTAAATAATTTTCAATGATATATATAATTTTTCTATATTTTTAAATACTATTTATAATCTAATTTATCTCTTGGATAACACTATATTAAAATTATTATACTTATTAGAAAAGAGAGTGTGATATTTTTTCACATTCTATAATTATAATAATATTCATGTCATATTCATGGGGAAAAACCATTAAATGATTCTATTTTGATACATAGATGATAATGGTATAATTTAGTCATAAAATATGATTTTTATAGGTGTTAGGGTTATTTGATAACATTATTTTTACGTTTAATTACCCAATTTACCCTTAAGTATGGTAATAAAAAATTACTATAGTTATTATTTATAATATAGAAAAAAAAGTAATGTATTAACATAATTTGGACCTACTGATCCCAAATAAAGAATAAATATTCCAAATTCAAAACATAGATGTTTTAGTAATTAATTTAAATGTAATCATATTCTTATAATGAAAACATGTTTTTAAAAGATAAAACATTGCAATATATTGAAATGTTTTTAAAAAAACCATTATGGAAAAATAAATTCCAGTGACCCACATTATATTAATTGGTAAAAATATATTATATTTTTACAATAAATCAATTCAATAATATAATGTATCATCATAAATTATTTTGAGGAAAAAATTTGATTTCAATTTAAATTTAATATATTTTTATTATTCATCAAAACTTAAAACTTATCAGAAAAATATAAAAAAATCCACCAACGTAAATTTTGATTTTACACTTTCAAGTAAGAAGTGTATTTTTTTCATATTTAATATATATACCTTTTAAAAACTGGATTTAAATTTGGATCACCATTGATAGGTGGAAAATAACATTTTTTGAAAAATACCACTCTTATAGGAAAATTTTAATTTTTTCTTATATCATGTCTCCAAAATACATAAGATGAATGTTAACATTGTATGGAATATATAAAATTTAAAATGTGTTTAAAAATATTCATTACCACTAATTTAAATGAAAATGTAATATACTATATTAAATAATAATATTTTATTAATATTTTGGTGTTTGGTAAAACTAAGAACTGCATGTAATGAATGCCAACTCATTATTGTGTGTAGCATATGCATAAATGGGAGTTTCATAAAAATAAAGAAGGAAAAAATGAAATTTGTTTAGAAATGAAAATATTATAAAGTCTCTTGGTGTTACAATCTTCCCTCCTTCAATAAATTGAAACCACGCAATTCAATCATGGAATTGAAAACTAGAGGTTTGACATTTAAAAATATCTTTGTTGATATCCCACATCGAATAAGGATTAATGAGACCCCCAGTTTAAAATAAATAATGGGATGTATGAAGGTCACTAGAGATAACACATACTATGGGTCCATTTATGAAAACACATGAATGAAAAATCTAACCATCATGTAATGATGATGAGTGATATAGAACAAGATAAGGAAAAAAGTTAACAATCAAATAGATCTCAATATATAATGAACTAAGGAATCACATGATTCATTAGAAAAATTACTAGTATAAAAATTATGGTTTCATGAATCCTTCCTTTGGATGAATTATTAGGTAGGAATTTAATATATTTCTTTACATGTCGTAAGAATAATCTAATCCTTTGGGTTTTATTTAATCTATTTTCACATGGTCCCTTACACCTTGAAATGATTGTTGAAAAAGAAATATTTACACTTTAAGCACTTTTGATATATCATAAGGCCCGCTAGTATTTTCTTAATCGGCTAAATGAATAAATAAACTAATAAGGTTTTCCAAAATTTTCCAATAAATAATACATTAACCTAAAAAAATATCTGATGTTCAACATACTCCATTACAACAATAAGGCATTTCCAAAATACTCCTATACAGATTAAAAGTCTAAAAATATCTCAAAATTTCTTAAATGATTCATAACATAAGACTCCCCAAAAAACATAATTAAATATTATCCATAAATATTTTATAACCTAAAATCCTTAATCAAATAATTCACAATTCCAAATACATGAGGAAGATATACCGCAGGACAAACCTTTTATATCTCAGGAATCTTATAACCATAAAACTATTGATGTAATAACTCTTGATTCCAAATAAAAAATAACCTTTCTCAATCCAATTCACTCATAACCAATTAACTATGCTTCAACATCTTATTCCTTAATACCTCCTTTATCTCATTTTTTATTTTTTTCCTCCTCATTATCAGCATTATAACAACTTCTTTTATAACCTTTCGGACTCAAACCATTGACCAATACTCAATGAAAAATGTGATAATCACTAATCATATTAATATAGTCATGAAGAATCATTTGTATGATCTCTGAATGATTCCATATTCTTCTCAATACATAATCCCATATGATTAACCTAAGTTATCCTTTACCAAATCTAAAGGATGATATCATATATTAAGACTTATCCTTAACATTGGTCATAGGGTTATGTTTTCTAATCCATATTTTTTAAATCTAATTTCCATGGTTTTTTCTAATCATCATTTCATACCAACTGTAATGCATTAACCATAGTTACTTGATACCAGTGCACAATTTTAATACATTATCATGATTACAAGGAATCATATCCCCAACAACTGATCAGTTTAGTAGTCTTTTAAAATAGATTAAATACATGAACATTAATTTTTAATTAAAAACATAATATAAAAAATAGACAATTCTTTGGGAACACAATTATTATCATAGATTAATCTTACATTTAAATAAAATTACACTTCTTGGAATGCTGTGAAAATAAAACATAATAAAGTGGTGAGCATAGATGGTGAGTTAGTTCAGACAATGCAGTATAAGATTTCATAAATAACTACAAAACATTAAGGTGAGTATAAAAATGAAACACAAACGTTTTGAAAATAAACTTGAACATAATATGTAATTAATGAAAAAAATAATTCCATTTGAAATTCACATGGATATTATACTTGTTTAATAATCACATGTAATTTCAATAACTAATATCATAATGAGGAAATGTATAATATCGGACATTAGAAACATACCATCGAGGCCTCAGAGAAGTCATCTAAAAAAATGGTTAAGGTCTCAACCAAATCCATATCTGAAAATAAATTGGAAATGCCTGAGCCATATCCATATATTGTTTGTTTCAAGAGACATGTCAATGAATCAAGAGGATAGAGTGGGCCCCACCCATCCCTTGTCTATTTAATTCGTTTTATGAAATGGGGGAAACATGATATTAACATTCATATTAAAAAGCATAAAAATTGTAATACTTTAACCATAAACCACAAAAGGTATCTAAATTGCACATCAACAATAATATATATCATATACCCTTCAATAAAATATGGAATACTGTATCATAATAAATAAATATTAATTACGCAAAAAATCCATCAATGGATGTTCATATAGATGAAAATAATATAATAAATTCATTAAATATCTCTTATGATAAGCACCATTTTTTTAATTCGAAATCATTTATTCAAAAAATTGTACTATTAAAAAAATACACACAAAAAGATATTTTTGAATCAAATTTTCTCATACCACTATTTAAATAATAAAGAAAATTAAAAAATTAACATTTTAAAATATTTATGTCTTTATAAAAAATCAGTAAAACCCATTTTGAAAACATTAACCTGAATGAAAAGGTTTTAGAACAGTAAATCTTAAAAAAAATTAATTCTATGATTTCTCTAAAAATTTCTTACATAAAACCTAAAAACTATTCCTTTTCTATCATATATATATATAACATGTAGAATTATGAAAAATATGGCCCATTAAATACTTGTTCTTATACAATATCATATAATAATGAGATTGAAAAATTAACCATTAACTTATAATTTCATTTAGTCAAGGGTGCATTAAAATCATATATAATGATTAAATAATGTTACTAAATTATAATAGAACTACATCCATATTTATTATATCATATAATATCTTCTGATATCCTTTCATTAAGATATTTTTAGTATTACTATTATTTTGGGTGTTAACTGCTTCATTTTCACAATCCTGTTTTTTCATGAAACGCGTGATTTTTTTAACAGGATTTGTTTTATTCATATACATAATGAATTTACATCCATATTTATTATTTTTATTCATCATATAAATTTTATAATCATTCTTGAATGGTTAATGTGAATCATGAATCTCATCTTATCATGGAGACAGTTGGTTGTATGTACGCACGAGCGATAGTATCATTCAATCGATTGTTAAATGGTATGGAATTGTATAGTATAATAATTATAAAGAATCATTATAATGATATATTAATTAGTTATATCCATTATACTCATCATTATACTTATCCAAGTAAATTAGCAGTGAATAACAAATTACACCCTAGTGTGGATACGTTAAGCCACACGTACGCACCATGGTGATGTTGTTATTAATAAAATTAATGAAATACGGAATATGGATGTACCATGATTATAATAACATCTCAGTATATGGATGATAATTGATATTTCACATGGGTATGGAAACAACATAGAAATAGTAAGTAGAAGAATAAAATAAATTGAATGGAATTGGTAATACAATTACCTCTTCATTGAGCATCTCCTTAGGATTTGCACAAAAGTACTCTTTTTGATAGATTTATGACCAATGTGTGGCATGTTGGATGAATTTTGGGATGTTGGTAGGATCATTGGGTTTGTTTTTTCTGAGCCAAATTTCTTTAGAGGTGTGAATTAATGATAAAGAGAAGTTCCCTTTTATAAGAGAGGTTATGATCACTTTTGGATGATCATAAAATATTATAATTTTATAATTTTTTTCATTTCAAAATATCATAAAAGTTATTTATTTAGATGGTAATATTATTATGGGTGGAAATAAACTCATCCAGTTAATTTTATATACGTTAGGATTATAAAATTAACCTTATCTTTTGGTTTTATCCCTTAGTCAAATAGTTAGACTCTTATTGTGTCTTCCATTATGTTTAAACTATAGGGTTAATATTGTTAATATAAAACTAAAAAATAACCCTAATTAGATCATTTATGACATATTTTATATTATAAATTTTATTTGTAGGAAAAAAATATTTTTCTGACTTTATTATCATTTAATAAAATTGTATTTATTTTAAAATGTCATTTCTATAAATTTTAATATTGTTCAATATTTTCAGTTTTAAAATATAAAACCAACAAAATATTTTTGAAAAAATACTTCAAATATGTCACTAAAAAGTCTATGTTATCTATAAAATTAATTTATTTCATTAATTAAGTCAAATTATTTTTATTTTAATATTTTAATGCCATATATTTGAATTTTTTTAATAAAATAATTTATGCTTAATAATGGTGTCATCATTAATGGTCATTATTTAAAATATAAATATTATAAATTAAATAATTTGATTTATTTAATTTATATAGCTTTGAAGATACTATTTAAAATCGATTTTATCTCTTAGATATCTCTATATTAAAATTTCTAAACTTATAAGAAATGATAGTGTGGCATTTTTTCATATACATTAATTATTATAATATTCATGTCATATTCAATGAAAGGGGAGAATTAAATGATTCAGTTTAGAGTAATTTATGAAAATTGTCGAATTTTTTCTTCCAATTGGATTTTTATTGCTGTTAGGTTATTTCTATAATATTATTCTTACCTTTAATTTTTTAATTTACCATTAATAACGGTAATAAAAAATTACTTAAGTTACTATTCATAATATCCGAAAACTAAAAGTAACTGATTTACAAATTTTGTACCCACTAATTTAAAATATGGATTCAATTTTTAAAAAATAAAAACATATTAATTTACGTAATTGATTTAAATTTAATCCCATTTTCTAGATGAAAAATTGGTATTTAAATGATAATATATTTCAAAAGATTGAAAATTTATTACATCAATATTCATGGTAAAATTAATACCAATGACCAAAATTATATTAAATAGTCAAAATATATACTATTTGTACTTTAAAACCATCCAATTATATAATTTACCGATATAAATTAGTTCGATGAAAAAAATCAATTAAAATTTAGTATATGTTTACTATGAATCCACACATAAAAAATATCATAAAAATATAAAACAATTAATCAAAATAAATTTTTACATTACACATTCAAGATGATGTTTTTTTCATATTGAATAAATAAAATTTTCAAATATTTTATAAAAAATGGATTCTCCATTAAAAGGTAGAAAAACTATATTTTTTTTAAAAAATATCCCTTTTATCTTAGATTTTTATTTTCGCTAATATCATGTCTAGAAAATACATAATATGAATGACAAATATATATGGAATTTACAAAATTATAAATTTTGTTAATAAAATTCATAACAGATAATTTATCAGCATGGTAATATATTATATTAGATAATAATATTTTATTAATATATTGTTATTTTGTAAAATCGGAACTTGTGTGTAATTCAAGATAACTCATTATTGTTTGTATCATAAGAATAATAATGTTTTGCATAAAAATAATGAAAGAAACAAAATTTAATTTGTTTAGAAATGAAAATTTTATAAAGACATGGGGTGTTACATTACATTGGATGATTAAATTAAATATTTTTGTTTACATTTCATGAATTGATTGAAAATTTAATATACAATTTAAAAAAATTACTTACATGTAAAAATTCTGGGTTCTCACATTCCCTCAAATGTTTTTTTAGAGAAAAATTGCATGTTTATTAAAATTCGGAATTATTTAGTATTCATTTAAAAAAGAAAATTTTCAAAAAAAATCACAAAAATTCAACCAAATAGAAATTTTAAAATATGATTTCAATTATAAAGATTAATTTATTAGATTAATTTTCAAAATGTGTGAAACAATATAATTGAAAAAATACCACATAAGTGATGAAAATAGGGTTTTGATAACTCTGATTTTCATGAAAAAATGGATTTCACATAGAATATATGTCTGAAAATAATCATAATAAGAATATTAATTAAAAAAATTTTATATATCATCTATAAATTTCATTTAAAATATTCCTCAATAGGGAATATATAAATTTATTAAAATTGAGAAACATTATGTACCTTAAAAAAGATTTCAGAAAGAACCAGATTTAAAACAAAAAAAATAGACATAGACATAAATAAAAACTACAATTAATAAAAAATTAATTAAGTTGATTTAATATGACTAAATAATTGTTATTTTAATTTTAAAAATAATTTTAGAGTTAATTTTTATTTTTAATTTAAAATAATTGACTATTTTACAAAAATCACTATCTTTCCCTATTCATTGGAAAACTAATATTTTCCAAAAAAATAAAAATAAATTAACCATAATTAAACATAGATACAATAATATAAAAAATTAATTTAATTTTATGAAATAAATTTTCTAAAGTCTCTATAAATTAATAATAATCTATTTTAAAAAAAGAATTAAAAATTATTTTTGAAGAAAATATATTTTTGAAGATTATATTTACATTAAAAAAATTTGATTTGTTATTTACTAAGAATATATAAATAAATTTATATAGAGTGTTTCATTTATATGGATTTTCTTAAATTATTTATTATAATTGATACCTTCCTATTTCATGACTAGGTTTTTATTTTTATATTAAAAATAATATTATTTCTTGGTTCGATAAATCATAGAGTCAAATGTCTTGCACACTATCTGGAAAACACATTATTGCATGTAATGAAAGCTAAATTGATGTTTTGTATAAATAAAGATATCAATAATATTAAAATTATTTGAATGAAATTACAAAATCTCTGGGTATTTCATTATACCGACTAAAAATTAATTTATTCCTAGGATTAGACACTTTGATATTTACAAATGAAGATAATTATGACTCGTTACTTTCTTAGGTTCCCTTATAGCTACCATAAGCTACTGGTTTCACCAAAAAATATAGACTAGGTGAGAGGTCTTATTTTGTGTTATATTATTTATTAAATCTAGAATCTCTACTGATTATTCCTTATAAGAAATATAAAGTTCTAGTGGTGTGGCCTATAATCACAATATCTTTGACAACCCTTCTCTTTATTATATACTTAAACATGATTTATTACATAAAAAATCACTTGATACAACATAGAAGATCGAGAGGACTAGTGTATTTGGGGATTAAGATCATTACATAACAACTTAAAACACGAAATACAACACCTTTATTGAAAATTTCCTTTACATGACCACTATATTCCCTCGTACATATCATTGCAAAGGATAACCTAAAGACATGCATAAGAAAAGGGTGAGCTATAATTCCCATTAAGGGAATAAACACGGAATAACCTGAGGAATATAAAACATGTTGCAAAATAGTAATGTCAATGTAGCACAAGAGACACATGAACACAAATCCATGATAATGTATTATAATCATAACATGGAGATGTGTCAACAACACTTATCATGGAATTAGCATGATCCAAGGCTCATTGCACATGAAGCATGTGTAAACCCTAATTGCACATGCAACACTAGTAAACCCTCATTGGACTTGAATTATCATAAGTCAACACTCATTGCACATGACATATCATGATATTATACTTTACCCAATGTATTGGAGCACTATCAGGGTGCACCCTTCTTAAACATATCATTTCATGCATAAGTGTGCCACAAGGATCATATAACATGGAATCAATCAACATCATAAGTTATTCCATGGTTAAGGAATGTGGAATAAATACATGAATGTACAATTTAATAAGTATATGTGCATAACAGTGACTACCCTTTGTAGATAAATTGGTATGGTATTAACTACAAAATGGTCTTGTCTTGGAAAAACACCGTGCAATTTCAACTGCATAACGAAGTGACATAAGAGTTCATAAAAATGGATGATGAAAGAGAAATTGTTGACTCATAATATGTACATGATATTGATAGTAAAGGGTTCATATAAATACTTTCCCCTACAAATTTAATGGAATTTAAATTCATAATACAGAAGAATTGCTTGAATGTAAATAAGGTGAGAGAAATCCCTTACGGAATTTCAGTATGGTAACAGGTGTACATGGGAGGCATTTAATGAGAGAAAAATGGGTCTCCAATCATTCAAAAATAAATAGGGAAGTATGGTGGTGGTTTGAAATTTTACGCCAACATTTATAATTGAATATAAAAGAGAATAAACATATAAGGAAACTTGGACATAAATAAGGAAAGTGAGAATACCATACTTGGAAGTGTGATCCCAAAGGATTAGGAGAGCCTAGAGAGAGGCTACATGGGAGCTTGGGGAACCTTGGGAGGATTCTAGAGAGAGATGTTCAGGGGTTGGTTGAACTCCAAAGGCATTGAGTGAAGAGGAAGTGGGAGCTTTAGTTGGATTGTATATGAAAGAATAAGGAATTATTTATTATTTTAGTTTGAGACACCTCACATTAAACTAATAAAAACCACACAAAAATCCATTGTTTTTCCAATGTTTTCTTCCAAAGGTGATTCTAAAACAATATTTTATAAGGCCAATGTCTTAAATTCATAAAATAGTAGTGTTGCTTATGTGGAGGGGAGTCACACTTTCAAGGAAAACAACTTAAAAAGACAACATGTTTTATATGACTTGAAGGGTCCACTAAGTCTTTATAAAATAAATAAAACAAACCCAAAATAAAATTATTTTAATTTTAAAATGTACATTTTCCCAACATAATGTTTATAGTATTTTATTACATCATTATTGGGTCATTATGATGTCATAAAACACAATATACATTTAAAAACTATTTAATATTTACCCAAAACTTTGTCTGTCTCATAAAATTATGAAAAATTCACCATTCGATAATTTTGACATCCAAATTCCAAAAATAATATTCATTTTATCTAAATAATTATATATATATATATATATGATTTTCTAATATTTAAATAAAAACCAACATTTATAAAAAATTTCATGGGTTTTGACCAAATTTTTTTTCAAACCATAATAAAAATAACCATTTCATTCATAAAATTATATGATCATTTATATTTAGTAAAAATTAATTTAAAAATAATAATAACATTTTATTAAAATATTATTTAATTAAAAAATCCATTAATTCATCAAAATAGATTTCGTAGTTGAATATTAACTAAAAATGTTATTTGTGCTTTAAAATCTATTTACAAGGTAACAATAATAAAAATAATGTATACAATATATACAAGAATAATGTACATAATCATAATACTAGGGTTTTGTTACATAACCTCTTAAATCAGCCACATAAGACTTTAGGGTAAGGTTCACAATGGTGATAGACTCTTTGGGAGGCACGAATAACATTTCTTTAGTAGTAATCTCTATCACCTACCACTTATCTCATAGTATCTTCCGCTTGAGCCTACAGTATTCATGCCTAGATTAGGCTTGGTCAAGAGCGAATCCCAAAGACAACCTCATTTTAGAGCTCTAACAAATTGGCTTCATACTGGGAAAGTCTACTGGATGAGGCTATCACTTCCATTGTCGGGGTAAATTGGATTTGTTAAAGCTCTATATTTATACTAATCATGGGATCTCTATCAATGACTATATTAGAAATGGTCATAATTATTAACGGTATTTTATAATCCAAACCATAGAAACAAATAAGTGTATACATTTTACAAAACTATAAGATGAAATTTATATAGACAAAGAGGAATTTTCATTAATGAATATTTATGTCGTTACAATTTTCCCACCTTAAAAAATTTCACCCTCAACATTTTCCTTTCCCACCCTAAAATAGATGTGGGTAACTCTACTTCATCACTTAATTTTATTCCCACATTGATTGTTTATAATTGTGGTTTCACAACAACACCTTGATGATGGGAATTGACTTATTTCGTAGAACTTTTTCTCTATGATATATGATCTTCACTGGTTGCTTCTCCAAAGAAATATCATCCTCGATCTATACTACCTCTGATGGGATTACATGTGAAGGGTTTGGTATGTAATTATTTAGGAGGTATACCTGAAACACATCATGTACTTTGTCCATAGTAGTTGGAAGTGCTAGTTAATAGGCCACAACATCAACATGATCAAGAATCTCGAAGGGGCCGATGTACCTAGGACTTACCTTCCCTTTCTTTCTAAACCTAATGACCTTCTTCCATAGAGATATATGTAGAAATACCATGTATCCAAATTTTAACTCAAGGTCTCATCGACGGTTATCTGCATAACTCTTTTGTCAACTATGGGTTGCCTTGATATGTTGCTGAATGGTTTTCACCTTCTCCATCATTTTTTGACAATTTGTGGTCCTGTTAGGTTACACTCCCCAAATTCATCCCAACATGTTAGTGTTCCGCACTTCTTCCCATATAGGGATTCATAAGGTGCCATTAAGATGCTCGAGTCAAAACTGTTATTATAGGAGAATTTGACCAGCGAAAGATTTTGATCCCATCCTCATTTAAAGTACATTGACCATTATATTAACATATCTTCCAGTGTCAGAATAGTTCCCTCATATTGGCCATCTGTTTAAGGATGATAGGTCGTACTGAAGTTCAGTTCATTATCAAGAGGAAGATGAAGATTCTTCCACAACATAGAAGTGAATCTCGGATCTCGATCAGATACAATAGATTGTGGTACTACATGTAGCCTTACAACATCCCTTATTTATATTCGTGCCAGTTGATCCATTGAGAATTCCTCCCGAATTTCAATGAAGTGTGAAGACTTTGTATGGAGATCCAAAACAACCCATATTGCATTGTTGCCTTTGGATGTCTTTGGAAGTATGGTGGCAAAGTCTATTGTGATTTTCTCTAATTTATATGCTTGTATGGGATATAGTATCATCATCCCCTTACACTTTTGCCTCTCTTTCTTCCCATGCTAACACACCAGTCACGTTGATGTTTATTCATCAATATCCATTTTCATATTATCCCACCAATAATGCTCTCAGAGATCTCGATACATCTTTGTGTTACATAGGTGAATTGAGAAATTTGAATTATGTGCATCATCCAAAAGTTTCTTCTTAAGCTTCGGACATGATGTAACACATATTATATTCCCAGATCTCACAATTTCTTCTTCATTAACATTGAACTCTGAGGATTTCCCATTTCAGATAGCTTACACATTCTTCTGAATTCCCAAATCACCATTTTGAGCATCCTTCAACCTTTTCAAAAGAGATGGTTTGGAAATCATTTGTTAAAGGATTGTTGATGTTCCATTCTTTATGATTACCATGTCCATCTTAGTCAAATATAATATGATTGGATCCTTCTCAATTCTCATCAATGATAGAATCACTGGGTCCTTTCTACATTGAGCATCTTCCACCTAGTTCGCTTTCCCAGGGTGGTAACGGATTGAGTAGTCTTAGTCTTTGATCAGCTCCAACCATATTCATTGGCGCATTCTCAACTCTTTCTATGTGAACATATACATTAGGGTTTTGTGGTCCGTATATATTTAACAATTCTCCCCAAATAGGTAATTCCGCCAAATTTTTAAAGATAAGCTCACTACAGCCAACTCCAAATCATGTGTTGGATAATTATGCTCATTAAAACTAAATTTCCTTGAAGCATATTCAATGAATTTGTCATTTTCCATCAACACACAACCCATGTCATTCTTTAAAGAATCACTGACTACAACAAAATGTTCTCCACTTGTGGATAAAGTGAGAACAAGAATAGTGATAATCTTCATTTTCAACTCCTTAAATATTTCTTCTTATCAATCACTCAAAGAAAACATTACTTCCTTCCTAGTTAGCTTTTGTTATAGGATTGGGAAAACGTGAGAAATATCTCAAAAATCTTCGATAATACCCCTCTAACACCAAATAGTTACGGATATCTATTACCGATGATGTCCTCGACCATCCCTCTATTGAAGATGCCTTAGAGGAATCCACAGACATCCCATTTCTTGTGATGATAAGGTCTAAGAATGAGACCTTCTTAAACTAGAACTCACACTTGTAGTAATTTTCATAGAGCTTCTCCTTTTGCAAGGTCTCTAGTACAGTTCTTAGATGATCCTCATGATCATCCTTGGTTTTTGAGTATATTAGAATATCATATATAAAGACTAAAACATAATTCTTGAGGTAATCTATAAGGACTCTATTCATCATGTCCATGAAGATTCATGAAGCATTGGTGAGTCTGAAAGGATTTAGTATGAATTACTAGTTCTTGTATATTGTACGAAAAGCAATCTAGGGGATATCTTCCTTCTTCACCATTGCACAATAATATACTGATCGAAAATATACCTTGGAGAAGTATTGTGCTCAATGTATCTGATCAAACATGTCATCAATTCATGTGAGAGGAAACTTTTTATCTATCGGGGTTTTGTAAAGCTCATGGTAATCGATTGAAAGGACCATTGACCCATCATTCTTCTTGAAGAAGAGGAATGGTTCACCACTTGGTGAACCACTTGGGCATATAAACCCTTTATCCAGATTCTCTTGTAGTTGTTTCTTCATATCCTCAAGCTCCACAACAACCATTATATATGGAGTCATGGATATTGGAAATTCCCTAGGTATAATATCAATTGAAAATTCAACATCTCTTCTAGGATGAAAACTATAAAATCCCTCATGAAACACTTTAGTGAATTCCCGCAAAATAGGCATGTATTCAAGGATGGTAGCCTCTTTAGACTCAATCATCTAAGCAGGATACATGTCCTCATTGGGAAGTAATATCAACACTTTAGAGTATGGTTCTAAAGAAGATTCTTCTTCCTCCTTTCAATTGTACAGAATCGGGGGTCAATTATCCGCATGGAGAGTAATTTCCCTCTCACAGCAATTTATGTTGGATCTATATAAGGATAGACAGTCCATGCCATGAATTGAATCAAATTGAACTAGAGATATTATGATGATGTTCTCATGGAAGTTAAATCCACCAATTATGATAGGGAAGGAGTTATATTCAAGGGATGAAATGATTGCCCCATTTTTTGTACTCATCGACATCTTTTATTTCGTGATTTGTGGTGGTGGTGGGATTATTCTACTAAAATTTCAGGTAATAAAAGAATTCATAGAACCTGAATTAAAAAGTATGTTCCCTTAATAACTAGAGTACCTATCACCACTTCGTTGGCGGAGATCACTTCAGCAGTAGTGATGGAAAAATCACACCCTTGCTGCCTTGGAGGTTGTTGGTTTCCTCTGAAAACCCTTATCTTAGGGAACTGATTTCCCAGATGCTCTAATTTTTTTGCAGTTGATGCAATGAACAATGCTTTGAAAGTCGTACGGAGCGTTCCTCGCCTCTGTTTTAGCCGTGGGTTTTTATTGCTGACAGTTAATAGCGAGTTTCTGTTCTCTTCCGCACCTAAATCATTTTTTCGTCCCCTTTAGTCAATTTTATTGGTGCTTGTTTCTACACCATTGTAATGTGGGAGTGATGGATCTTCTTTCCACCATTTCATTTATTCATTCGACCTCCATAACTAAAATCCACCTTATGCTTCTTATCCCCATGATACCCCTTAGATTCACCGATCTCTATTTTGTCCTTGAGGGCACATCATACAATTTCCTCGTAGCTGTCGAAGTCACGTATCTCCAGGGATTTCTGTAGGCTAGGTTTCAGCCCACCAAAGAAGTGGTCAACCTTGCATTCGGGGGTAATGAAAAAGCTAGAGGCGTATCATACATTCCTTGTGACGTTTTCCTCGTAGTCTCTAAGGGATTCGTTATATTTATTCTTGAGGGAAAGGAATTCCATTTCCATCTTAATCCAGAGGGTGTGTGGAACATATTTATCAAAAAAAATCTTTTGGAAATCCTTCCATTCCAACACCTTGATATCCTCCCCAGGCTTTGTATTTTTGATCAATGGCCACCATTGATCAGCTTCACCCTCCATACGATAAGAATCCATGAGAAGCATCTATTTTTCGAAAAAATTGAAGGATGGAGAAGATCTTTTCAATGGAGTTGATCCATTGCTCTACAATTTACGGATCAATTGATCCATTAAAAGTAAGAGGCATTTGTCTCAGGAATCTCGCGATTACAACCTGTTCTCTCTTCAGGAGAGTTGACCAATCTTCTTGACCCATGTTTCTATTCAATGATTGAGTTAACTGGGAGAGAATTGTGAAAAAGTTCACAATTCACACTCCCATCAGATTGGGCATCTCATTAGCACATTCATCACATTTTTCTTCATATCGGTTATTTGCCTGAGTCCTCCTATTACCAAAAATTAGATGGAATAAATGGAATGTTAGGGGTAACACATAAAGGGTAATCCATTAACAAAACTGATGACTTATAAATATATTTTATTTCCTTAAATTATGAATCAATATGCTTCAATCTATGTTATCCATGAACTACTTTCTAATATATATTCTTAGGGGATTTTTTTTCTTCCCTTAATAATGGATCATACTACACTTTTGAATTTACCAATGCATATCCCTCGGGTGTGTTGTAACCAAGAGTGTTGCAAGGGTCATTGTCGTGTACTAGGATACCCCGAGACAAGCATGAAACTCCTTGTCGGGGTTTTCACCCTAGGTACATCTATGCTAGAGCCACCTCTAACTTCTCGTATCCAGACATGGATATATTTTCATGATAAACCACTTACTCAATAACCACCAAAACATAGGGATTTTTTTATTATACTTTGTCTTGTTTCTATGGTTTCAAAATGGTTTTCTAGTCTAATTAAAAAAAATAACTAAAACTATCCTCGGATACCAACTATGATAATCCTGCTTTTTATTACATACTTAAACATGATTTATTACCTAAAACATTCACCTGATACAACATAGAAGGTTGATAGGTACAGTGTCTCTGGGACAGTGGATCATTACATAACAATATAAAACATGAAATAAAACATATTTATTGAAAAAATCATGTACATGACGACTACATTCCCTCGTACTTAGCATTTCATGGGATAACCCGATGACATGAAAAAGAAAAGGGTAAGCTATAAAGCACGATAAGGGAATAAACATGGAATAAAATTAGTAATATAATAAATCTTAGATAATAGGAATATATGTGGATCATAAGAGAAACATGAACATAAAGGCATGATAAATCTTGAAAATCATAACATAGAGATGTGGAAACAATACATAACATGGAATTATCATGAGCTAAGGCTCATTGCACTTGGAGCATGAGTAAACAATCATTTCACCTGAAGAATGAGTAGAAAATAATTACATTTTATTTATCATGAGTCAACACTCATTTCACATGACATATCATGATACTATACATTACCCAATGCATTATAGTGCTATTATAGAACACCAATCTTAATCATTTCATTTGATGCATAAGTGTGCCACAAGGATCATGTAACATGGAATCAATCAACATCATAAGTTATTACAAGATTATGGATTTTGGAATAAATACTTGAATGTACAATTAAATATGTATATGTTCATAAAGGTGAATATCTTTGATAGATACATGGGTATGGTATTTACTATACAATGATCTTGGATTAGAAAAACGCGGTGCAATTTTGGCATCATAATGACCTGAAAGAAGAATTAATAGAAATGGTTGATGGGAGAGAAATTGGTGTATCATCATAAGTAAACTAAATGGATAGTAATAGGTTTATATAGATACATGTCCCAAAAAATGTAATGGGATTTATATTAATAATACAAAATAATTGTTAAATATATCTGAGGAGAGAGAAATTACTAATGGAATTTCGGCATGGTAACAAGTGTACATGGGTGGAATTTAATGAGAGAAAAATGGGTATATCATTATTAAAAACAATAATGAGGTATGTTTGGGGGAGATCTAAAATCATACCTGGACATTTATAATTTAAAATAAAAGGACATAACTATATAAGGAAACTTGGACATAAATAAGGAAAGTGAGAATCCCTTACTTGGAAGTGTGATCCAAAAGGATTGGGAGAGGCTAGAGAGAGGATTCATGGGATCTTGGGGAACATTGATAGGATTTTAGTGTGAGGAGGGATGGGGTTGGTCGAACTCCAATGACTTTTAGTGAAGAGGATGTGGGAGATTGAGTGGGTTTATATTGGAAAGGAGAAAGAATTCTTTATAATTTAGGTTTGGGACACCTCACATTAAACTAATCAAAACCACCAACCAACCTTGGGGTTTTTCAAAAGGTTTTTTCAAAAGGGTTTTGGAATACAATATTTTATAAGTACAATGTCTGAATATCATTAAATAATAGGGTTTCTTAATTGTAGGTGGGTCAGACTCTCAAGGAAAACAATTTAAAATGACAAAATGTTTTATAAGCCTTTAAGGGTCCACTAAATCTTTGTAAAATAAATAAAAAAACCCAAAATAAAATTATTTTAGTGGTAAAAATTATATTGGATGAAAATAATGTTTATAATATTTTATTACCTTACTATTGGGTCATTATGTTGTCATAAAACACAAAGTATATTTAAACGGTATGTAAATTTCACTAAAAAATTTTACTGTCTCAGAAAATAATGAAAAATTCACTGTTGGATAATTTCGAAGTCATGATTCAAAAATTAATATTCATTTTATCTAAATAATTTTCTAAATATGTGAAATTTACTTTTAAAATAAAAGCCAACATTTATAAAAAATTCATGGGTTTTGACAAAAACAGATTTCAAACATTAATAAAAACTACAATTGCATTCATAAAATTATACAACGATTTATATTTAATAAAAATGAAATTAATAACATTATTATTATTTTATGAAAATATTATTTAATTCAAAAATCAATTAATTCATCAAAATAGATTTCTTAGTTAAATATTATCTAAAAATATTATTTTCCCTTTAAAAACTATTTTAAAAGTAACAATATTAAAAAGAATGTATATTCTCTATATGATAATAATGTACAGAGTTGTAGTGCTAGGGTCTTGTTACATAACCATTTAAAACACCCAAATAAGTCCTTAAGGTAAGGTGCGTGATGGTGACAGACTCTTAGGGGGGCTCAGATAACATTGCTCGAGTGGTAATCTCTATCAACGTCCACTTCTCTCAAAGGCGGTTCCAATTGAGCTTAACTTATTCGAGTTCGGCTTGGTATTGGTTAAAAGCGAAGCCCAAAAGTGCAACCTCCTTTCTATGCTCTAACAAATGGGATTCATATGTGGAAATTCTATTGTATGATTTCGTAACTTCCTTTTTCTGAGTACATTGGATTTTTAAACCCCCTGTATTTATACTAATCATGTGATCACTGTTCAACAACAGTATTAGCAACAGTCTTAATTAATAATGTCATTTTAAAATCCCAAAAATAAACCAAATAAGTGAATACAATTTAAATTACCAGAAGAAGACATTTAAATAATCCAATAATAATTTTCATTAATGAATTTTTGGGGCGTTACAATATCTGTAAAGGATAACGAATGTACTTCTTCAAGAGTGATGGATGGGACACATCATGATCCTCAGAGTGGTTTTTTGGAAGAAACACATGATAATATATTTTCATGATATAATAAATTATTTAAATATGTCTGATATATCTAGTGCTTAGTTTTCTATTTTTAATTTCATGAAGAAATTTTTTCAAATTCCTTCCCATGAACAGCAAATTCTATACAACGTCAATAATTTTCAGTATAACATTTTGGTGACCCTTGTGTTATCCTTACATGTTTTTTAATGTATATAAATTTATCTTTTATCACATCATTTTTCTAATGTATTAATGGAATTATTTCTACAACATTATTCCAGTACTTTTGAGGTATAAACATCCTTCCATAAAGCAATTCATAAGGTTCCATATGAATGTTTGAGTGAAAAATGTTATTGTAATAAATCTCATCATGGGTAAGGTGTTGATCCTATCCTCATTTTAATTCCAAAGAAAAGGTTTTTAAAAATCCCATCAGGCTTACATTGTTCTCTCTTCCATAACATATGTCAATAGATAATATGTAGTATTTAAACTCCAATTTGTATCAAGATATTTTTAACGGATTCTGCAAATCATCGAGGTAATATTCAGATGAAAATCAGATACCATTGACTATGGTACTCCACACACCCTTACCACTTCCTTAATTTATATCATGTAAAAATTATCCCATGATTTTTTTTTCTAATAAAGATTAAGCATGATGACTTCATATGATGATCAGCTACTACCCATAGAGATGTAATCACATTTCCTTTCTATTTTGTATATTGGTTATAACATCATTTTAGTCCTTTATCTATTATCCTAGACTTAATTGCATAATATTCATCACGATAAATACATATAAATATATCTCTTTAGTTATTTCCACTATAATTAGTCTTTTATAGAGACTACTGATAGTCATTTTACCATTGTCCCCCTTCTATATTAGATTTAAGTGTTATTCCCTTTCCGTATGCAACTAGTTTTCACCGGACTTGTATATTAACTATTTTATAAATATATATTAATTAACATAATATGATATTGAAATAATCTAATCATCAAAGATAATATTAACCAAAAGGATAGAAACAACTTTAATCATAGGTCCACAAAAAGGCATTCTTCCTCGATTTCAAGGGGTTGTATTAACATAAATGTCTCCAAAAATATCCTTAATCATGATAAACTCTAATCACGTAATAATCTTGAAGGGTGTATAATATTTTAATCTTATGATTGAAAAAACTTATAAACCAATGATGGAATCAATAAACCTTAATCTAATATTACATTGAGAAATACATTCTTCCAAAATATTATATTCTTAATTTGTTTTGTGATTTATACAACAAAAATACCATAGGGGAAATACATTTAAAACATAATCCTCTAATATAGTTAAATAAAGTATTAAATACTTCAAAATTAATGATTGAACTATAATAGGTAGTTAATTTTTCCATAAGATAATAATTCTGTAAAGGCATCGTGTTAGATAGTGCCCATGTTCCCCATACATAATAAATTGAACTCCTAAACAATTTTCTACTCTATGATATTATTTTATACAATAAAAATATGTTCCCATCCATTTTATATATTATTTTATCTTATTCTCCCCCACATTATTTACTTATAAGAAGATAAATCATCATTTTTCTATATTTATAACCATATTAATTTTCACAAAATAGCATCTATATCTAATTTAACATTGTTCGAATGACACTAATATTCACATTTTTAATTGTAAATAGTGATGTCTGAATAGGTGTAACCAAAATATATTTTTATCCAATAATAAACCAAATTTTTTTCTCATAGTCACTGAATTTTCCATCAGATTAAGTGTTTGAATGATTCCTTCTAGTTCAAGCCATTAACTAAAAACCAAAATCATATTTTCAGTAATGATAATAATTATGAAAAATGAATAGGGTGAAATAAATTGGACAACTTATTCAATACACCATATTTTAAATATATGACACCATAGTTTTAAAATTATTCATTCATAGTCATCATCTATTGAAATCCATCATGATGGTTCATAATGTGGAAGTAGAATTAAAATGCATATCCAATAGTATTGTAAAAATGGGTGTAGAAAGGAATTTTATCATGATAGAAGTGATCATTATGTCTATATGAATGATTTTTTTGATTTATTACCCCTTTGTAACTCTCTACGAGTTCCACATCCACTTGTAGTACACATATAGGGATGTAATTTCGTGGATGCAACATCCTCTATAATTTAATAAAATTCTAAATGATCTTCATTAATGTTGACTCATCCAAAATCATATCCTTTTGAAAATACATATACACATACTTAAAAATATTCCTATAGATATAATGAATGTTTTATCATCTTAATTTCCAATGGTTAACTAAACCTATTCAATGATTCCATCTATAATGAACAATGGTTTCCATTTATGGATATTAAATATTTTTATATGAATATTCCTTAAATTTCACAATCTCATTATTGGGGTAATTAATATTTTAGTGCCTCTAGAAACATGGAACACAATATAAAAAATTTATAAATGACCATAAATGAATAATAATTTTCTTCCTACTAATTAAAATTCAAAAACATACCCGACATAAATTCATTCTCTGAACCCTATAGAAAGAAAAAATATGAAAGGGTGATCTTGGATTCATAGTGTGGGAAGAAAATTCAGATATCGATTAACAGATAGGAATAATATAGGAATAAGGGTGTAAGAAACTGTTAATAATATCTTATAACCATAACCTGCATATTAAAGATCATCATCTTGGAACATCAAAAAATTATTGGACGTTCATAATAAATTAATAATAAACTAATCAAATAACTTGACCCATTAAATCATAATGTTGTTATAAAGAATAAAATAAAGGAATACAAAAAATAATTGAAAATAATTTCCATACTAGGAATGTAACAATGAAAAGTAAACCATATTAGAATAAGTTCACTCCCCAAACAATCATAGTAATCATGGTTCACTCCCAAGACCAACATTTCAAACTAAGTCACCATTAAACAAGATTCACCCCCCCATTTCTGTCCTGTTTATCTCAAGAGATAAAAATGTCTTCCCAATACAATGGAGGAATTTATAGGTCCCACTAGTCACAAAAACGAAACCATATTGTTGGGTTATTCATGATCACAGAATGTTCATAATATCGTAACCAAAGAAATGAAGTGTTTTTTTATAAAGATATAATCATATAATATCATGTATATATGAGAGAGGTATCATAATCATTTCATTTATTCATTATAGAATAATACTTTTGTATATATGTGGGTTTCATAATCATTTTTTCATGGTATAAAATGTTGAAGCGAAACCTGATTCATAATCATCAATCCATAATAAATGTAAATCATTCCATGAAATAATAAGAATTGTATCCTTAGATTATATCACAAGTATATGATAATATAAATAAAATTATTTCATCATATATTTAAAAATATTTGGAATTATGATTCACATGGAATTTTACTGACAAATATAAATTTTCATTGAAACTATAATTTTAAAAATAAAATATCTTAAAATATTTTTCAAATAATTTTCATTGTAATTAACCTTGGTTACTTATATTTAATGTGTTAAAATCATTTAAAACATTTCATGAAGAAAATATACTTTTCACATTGAAAAACAAATTTTTATGTACGAAACATTTTTAAAAACAATTTTACTTTGAAATCATTTATTAAAATAGAAAAAAATACTCAAAAATATAAAGAGAAAATGTTTCATATTTTATATTTTAAAATATAATGAAATATTGATATTGTTGAATTCTTATCATTGTAGAAAATACTTCCATATCCTACCTGATAAAAAACCAATGATTCTCTTCACATTTTTTTAAAATAAAATCGGAATTTTTTTTAAAAATTAATATATTAATCATTTAATAAAAATATAAAAAATTCATAAATCTGTAATAATTACATTAATAAATCATTTTACAATTTTAAAAACATTTTTTTGTAATAAGATTGATTTTCAACTAAAGAGAGAAATAAATTGACATTTTCTTAAAAAACATTTTCTTACTTATTTTAAGTAATAAATAGTTGAAAATATTACCTTTACATCAATAATATAATTAATGAATAGTAGAGAATAAAACACATTATTTTATTAATAGTTTTATCATAATATTTTATCATCAGAAACATATTTATAAGAAATCGTGATAAATAATGAGATTGTTACATAAAATCATTAGCACTTCGGTAACATTGAATCACAATCCCCATGAAATAATGATATTAAAAAACATATAATGTCATGATAATAAATTATTTCATGATATTACATGTCAAAGGGGATTTATATACACATTATAAATTAATGTAAGTGCATAACCTATCATACGTCTCAACGAGAGAAACCTGTGACAAAAATATCTTACCCATTTAGTAACATTTCAACAGTAAAACTTGTGAATTTGAGGTCCTACAATGGATATTTAAAAAAAATATTTAAGATAATATTCACAAGTTAATTAATGGGAATTACATAACCCACATAAAACAAATAGGCATGGAATAGGGCATGTGTCTCACAGAAGTAAAAACAGATATATAAATCTCATACCTTAAGTATTGACATCCATCGTATAAATTCAAACCACCATTATAGAAAGTTAAAATTTATTATAAATATATTAGATAAAAATATTTATATCTATCATACCATATAAAAATTTATTATGAACTTTTATTACCCTTTTATTAACAATTCTATGTTAAAGTTATGTTTTCTGTAATATCCACTTCTTTCTTGTATGTTTTGATATTTGATTTTTTATAAAAATTATATGATCATGGTTCCATATTCAAAAATATTTTAATCTTGATATATATATCATATATATTCTATATATATATATATGTATGTATTTATAGTAAGACTTTGTATTTTGAGAAGTAATATGAAATTCAGCGTTCAATGAGATGCTACATCATATGTATGTATGAACGTTGTTTCCATTTCCTTGTTGTGTAGAAATAAAGAAATTCATATGATATACTATCAATCTAGAAATTTTTTAATTCACATAAATTACATATTTTCCTTAAATACATCGTTATTACCTTACATGTAATGTGTGAAGGAATCACATTGATTCGCGAGGCGGTAATCCTTCACACACATGAGCAATGTTAACGTATTCCCAAAAATGGAGATTATGAAGGTTTGTGTGATTTTTTAATTATATAAGAATAATAACATAACCCACATTATAAATAAACCATAAATCCATCATTATATTTTCACTTTA
Source organism: Viscum album (assembly GCA_963277665.1). Classification (NCBI taxonomy): domain Eukaryota; kingdom Viridiplantae; phylum Streptophyta; class Magnoliopsida; order Santalales; family Viscaceae; genus Viscum; species Viscum album. Next base: position 223,708,218 of record OY728131.1, on the reverse strand, counting down.
ACTTTTTTAATGGAAAAATGAATAAAATCAGTTTGAGATGTTGCTATTTGTTGAAGACACGAGCGATGATTTCGTAAACCATTTGATAGAAGTGTAGATAGTTTCACATAATTCAATTAACATAATAAAAAAATTATATTTAGTATAATTTAGTTATTATATAATTATGGTATAAAAATAATTTACTCAATTGGAATAATAATTTAAACAAAAACCGTATGGATAAATGTTACATCATCTACAATTATCCTCCATAGGTTTTCATAAAAAATATTCAAAGGATAGATTTGTATAAAAAATAATGATTCTTCGATGATGGAAAAAACTTTAACTAATTTGGGTAGGTCATTTTTTATCCAAATGGGTGTGAATTAATAAATATAAGAGGAGAAGTGGTGGCATTTTATAAATAAGTTGTGTGGAACCCTTTTAATTTTTAAAAATAAATTAACACCACCCATAATTTTTTTCATGTCACAAGGATCCAATAATTAACCATGGTTGAGAATATAATTAATAAGGTCTAAATATTTCTAAATAAAGGGGTTTTATAATTTTTTGGTTATTTAACCCATATCTTTGTTGTTTAACCCCTAGTAAACCCGTTTTATTGTAAACTTGGTAAATAATATATATTGTTTTTTACAATTACATTTGGAAAAAAATAATATGGCATAAAAATATAATATAAATTATTTTCATTCCAAACAAATAATCTTTTTCTCCAAATATTAGTCACATATGTTGTAGAATTCTTTATGAAAATTATCTTGGAGACGCAATGAGAATGTGATTTTTTAAAGAGAAAATGTATAAAGTTTAAAATTTTTTATTTCAAAATTTCAACATATAAATTAATTTAAATGACTTAAATTGAATCAATATATATATAAATTAACTAATTTCACTTTAAAACCAATTTAATATATAATTTATATTTATAAACAATTTCAATGAAAATGAACTTGTCAATTAATATTCAGTATTGTTCCCAATCATTCAATAAATAAATATTTTTAGAAAATTCCAAAAAATTCACCATAAAATAATTTTTAAATTATGATTTCAAAAAATAAATAAATTTTATTATATTAATTTTTTAAAATTGTGAAAAAATAAATTTAAAACATAACCAATATATGTGATGAAAAATGGGGTTTTCAAGAAGTGTATTTATTATGAACAACATGATTTTATATTATCTATATTTTTAAAAACAATCATTGTATAAATATAAATTTATATTTATTGATATATTATCAAAAATCATCATTTAAAACATTCTTCATTAGGTAAAATTCTAATTAATTAAAATATAGAAAAATTATGCTCTTCAAAATATTTATCAGATAAAACCCTTTTCTAAAACCAAAAATAATAAACAAAAAATAATATATAATATAACGTTTATTAAAAATTAATTCAGTTGAATAAATAAAATTTAATGATAAATATGATATTTACAAAAAATATGGAATTTAGATTATTTAATTTATTAATAATAAATGATATTATTAAAAAATTTCTATTTTCACTATTTATTAGAAAACTAATATTTTTTGAAATGTCCCAAAATTTCACCATATGTTAATTTTTATATGATTATTTCAAAAAAATCAGTTAATTTTATAAAATAAATTTTCTAAAATCTCTATATATTAAAATTAATAATTTTTCATAAAAGAAATAAAAACCTTTTTTTAGTTGTACATTTATAAATAAATTTAGATTGAGTAGGAAATTTCTATGTATATTTCATAAACTAGTTAATACTATTCATACTTATCTATTTATTGACTATGTTATAGGCTCTCCCCCTGTCATTTTTGGCCCATCTAGGTTTTCCCCATGAAACCTTTCGCTTGGGGTTAGCGTCCCATTTGAGTACTTCATCCTTTTCATCATTTCTTCTCAACTATCAACTTCTTCAGTCTCCTTCCCCCTTTGTGGTCCTTTATTTTGATCTATGTTGGCCTTTTCCCTTTATTGATGGTGGGTATTTCATGGTGATCATCTTTATGGGTGATTTTTTTGGTCATACCCAAGTCAGTCGTCGTTCAAGCCTTTATTTACTACAACCCTACCCGTATCTCGTGTTCCACCGCTCCTCTCCAGGTCAGATTTGGAGTGGTTGTAACATTTGGATTTTGGTTTAATGGGATTGGAGGTCTACGTTATTCAAGCAGTTATGTTCGAATTTGACCATGGTTTTTTCTTCTAGTGTCATTCTCTCCATGCAGCTATTTTTCGGAGGCCTCGGCTGCTCTTATACCTACCCTGACCACAATCCCATCTACTTCTCTCTGAGGCGGATGTGAAGCGGTGGTTCCTCAAAGGTTTTGGGAGGAGGGGTTTGGCAGATTATTTTCCCCCTAATGTGGTATGATTCCATTTTTAGTAATGGTGTGCTTTATTTCTTTTCTATAATGGTCGATCTAATCAAGACCTACTTGGTAATGTTTTTGTTGGTGTGTTTTAGTATTATTTTACTCTATTTGGGTAATAGAGGAAGGTGTCACCGGATCATGATAGTGTTGTTTTTGGTTCAGGTCGATTTCTTTTCTCATTTTGTTGAAGTGAGATCAAAATGTACTGGTTCCTTGGATGTTTCAAGTTTGCATCATCTTGGTGTTTTCGTTTTACAATGGTTACGAAGGTCTCTCTCGATTTTTGGTGACTGGTGCGATGTTGGTAAGGTGATGATGGGGGCGGTTTGGACGACGTCGATGGGGGTGATTTTCTTATCTTGTGTTGAGAATGAGGAATATTATTTCACTGATGGTGGATGGTAGTGACATGACTAGATCTCTTGTTTAGAGGTCGTAATGGATGATAGTTTTTGGGTCGAGGTGTGTTAACTCCTAGATCGAGGTAGATTTTGCAGTACTTTTGAATTCTTCCTTTTTAAATTTCAATATAGAATTTTTTAAATTTGAATGTGGTATGTAGTGGTGTGCAGATCTTTATGCATGGTTACCACTTACCAAAAAACTGGATTTTTAAATAATACAAAAAAGGATTTTGGTACTGACTATGTTATAATTTTCATATATAGAATAATATTATTTCGTGGTTCACCGAAGCTCAATGTCATGTTTCACGAACACTATCAGAGAAACTAATTTTTTTTCTGTAACTCAAGATAAAATAGTGGTTACTATAATGGAAGATATAAAAAATATTAAAATTATTTGAAAAAAAATAAAATGTATCAAGTTTTTATAGTGGATAGTTATCAACATATGAGGATTGTGGACTAATATAAGAGTAGGAAATATCCTTACAATTGTGAAAATATATAATCTGAATTTTATGGTAGGATTGAGGTAAGGTATACATGTATCATTATGTGTAATATGGGTTGTGAATCACCCCACACATAGTTTTCCAAATTGGTTTGGAGGGTAGTTGACACTGCATTTTGGGCATAAAAGAAGACGAAAAACACCAGATGTGTATGTCATCCTAATTAAGAAAAAACAAATCAAGAATTTAAATTCATTTGATTTGGATGATTCCATATATTTTAATATTATGCATAAAATATTTTTTTCATTTTTATAACATCATTTGGGGAGGATTTAAATTAAGTGATTTAAGATTACAAGGAAAATATGATGAATGTATTGAATCACATAATATACTGAAAGAAAATAAAAATTTAATTAAATTGTAATAATTTTACATCTATTGGCGGAAGTGTGATTTAATTTAATGTATTAATAAATATTAAGTATCCTTTCTTTTCACTTAAATGTTCTTTTTTCATTAAAAAAATTATCAACCAAATCATGTGATCACACATGACTAGTTCTTTATGTGATAAAATAAGGGATATGGGAGATCAATAATATTATACAAAAATAAAATTACAGGATATGTTGGGGAAGAAATGAAATGGTAGAATTATTAGTTTTGGGGTGCCCATTAAAATGGGGGGAATGATTTAGGTGTAATTCCACAAGAAAAATTCAATCTTCAAGGGTAAATCCTTCCATGTAGTGGTAATAATTATAGGTTGGAAACTTCACATGCCAAAATAGAGGATATGAAAGATAAATGTTTACTCTAAATGGATAAATTAGTGAGGGTTATGATAGAAATTATATGGGTGGCTACTATATGTCTATATGAAGGGATTAATAAAATTATTAAAATATATTAAATTTTGAATAAAAGTTAAAGAGGATCATTAACCATGTTCTATAATTTGGATCCATTATATTTTTACCAAATATGTCTCCATCAGTATGATTCACTTCAAAACAGGATATGTCATGTTTGGGGTGTTATGTCATCACCATAATCTAAAGGGGCTCTATTTTTAATTGAATGATTTATTGAGAAATTAATACTTTACAGAAATAATGTACATTGGTGAAGGTACATAAATTTATTAATCCCATATCATGTTGACTTTGACTTGGCCATTATGTATTTGGAAATTTGGTATGGTGTATCTTTTCAATTATAGTGGCATGAGGGCGACTGTGTCTTCTAGTAAAATAAAATTAATAACACATTAAGGGTGCATGAAAAAAGTTATCATGCATTTATGGAACAATATGAAAGTTGAGGATCAACATTTTTCATTTATATAACTCAATCCCATTTTTTATTCAGTTTATTGGTCATGTATCTTTGATAAAATGGAAAGGTAGTTAATATAGAACGGGAAAGTTGACAACTCAATTTATCTAGAGAGCCCGATACTATTATAAACCATTTATAGAAAAGGGAAAATAATGCTGAATGACATGGTGATCAAACCTAATAGGACTAATTATTATGGCTAAATAGCATAATACACCTCATTTGAGAATATACGTTCCCTGGAACCAAGCAGGGTTGGATGTACCCACAAGGGGATCTCTGTCCCATGAAAAAATATGGGAAACAAGAAGTATTTTTTTCTTTTCCCATGATCATGGAGTATGGGAAACACTATATGTACTATAAAATAGAAATCAAGACAAATATAATTATTATATGTGGTGAAAAAAAGTGATCGACATGAAAAACAGCTACCTTCCTTTACGTATTAATTCTGACACTTTTCTATATTTTAAAATATATACCTAATTTTATTTATTATATAATTTATGATCATCCTAGTGAGGATAAAATTTTATTTTTCTTATTGTCACAAATAATCGATCTTGAGCATGTTTTTTAATATTGTATAATAATGACAATGTGATACATTATTTACGATCAGGTTTCCAAGACCTAAATCCTGTAGTTTAACCTCATATGATAAAGAATTTATATTTATAATAGTTTTTTATAGAATATATAAGAATAATTATTTTAAATTTATTGTCTTAAATCTTGAGGGATGGGTCTAGTGTGTCCAATTTATGGAAATCCCTAAAAACAATCCATTGGTGGGAGGTGTAGTTCATTTCCCATCCACAGTGATCAACATGTATACAACATTAGGATAAAAAATGTGAAAGGTGAAGATGCTATCCCATTTGCGATCCATAATCATTTGCTTTCCTCCACATATCATTTACATCCTCCATTCCAACATTAGGTCACTCTAGAGGAATTACCAAATAAGAATATTCTTATTGATTTATTAACCTATTTCCTTTTAGAGGAATATGAATTTATAAATTCATATAAGAATATATTAATCAATGATCTATATCGTAGTAGTAATAAAAAATTTATCGATTTTAATATATAATGTTTTCATATCCTACTATCAGTAGTAATGGTAAATATAACTCAACGAGTATCACTCCCCAGGGAGTATGGGGTCTCCTAGGTAGAAATATAATTGATAGTATATTTTATCTATAATATATTAGAAATATTTTCAAGTTTGATCATCTTTTTTTGATCCATGATATTCTAAAAAAATATAAGATAGAACTTTTTGAATTCCTTGATAAACCATTATCCAAAATGTGATATTGGGATATATATGGTTTGACTATATGTATTATTTTGGAACATTCCTTCATTATGATATATTCTGAGAAGTTTGGGTCCATTTACTATGAGATTAGTTTATGGAATCATAAAATGAAAATGATTTAGGATTTCACTAAATAATTCATAGACATGATCTTTAACACTTTAGAGGGAAATAATTCATCCCATATTAAACATATTTTTTATAAGGAACCAAACATTTATAAATGAAATTCCCTTTTAGAATAAAAAATTTAATTATTAAGTAATACCGTTATCCAAAATTAATGCACTACTTTAGTTATTTTAGACTATTTAAAATTATAAAATGTTGGATAAAAAAGACCACATGGAATCATAATTTTTGATATTATAGATGTTATATAGTTTTTATAAAGATTTATATATATGAAAGAATTTTAATAAATAAACTTGCACAAATGAATGAAGTGATGTTCACAAGCATTAGATTCATACCTAATAAATCCTATTTAAAAGAAATTTAAACCATGGTTGAATAAATATTATTTTCCTTAGAACAAACTCAAACATAGATACAATAAATAATTACAAGTGAAACCATTTATGGGAAAATTTAAGGCTCATCAATATCAAAAAACAAACTACATTCATTATACCACTATTAGAAAATCTCATTATCGCACATGTTACCATTACACAATTCACTAGGGTTGATAAAAGGTTTTGTGTATAAACCCTAACTATATGAAATTTTATATTTTATATATAAGTTAATGATTATTTTTATCTTTTATGATGAGTTTAATATTACTAAATAATATGTTTGATAAAAATTAAAATTCGATATAAGGAAATTGAAATTTTATTTTTTGGGTTATGTATAATTTCAATGAATATTCTCTTTTTGAGGAACACATGAAATTTTTTAATAATTTATATTTTAACATAATGTTATTAATATATAATAAATATTAATTTTTAATGATAAAATATTTTTATTATTTCAAAAAAAAATTTAAAGGGTAAAAAAATTCTTACTTTTAAAAAATTAGTATTTTCAATAATTTAATATTTTATAAAATATTAAATTATCATACTTATATAATAAATTATATAAAATAAATATTATTTTTGAATTTAGGTTTTTGTAATTATACAATGGTGACTATTTCATTTTATTGTAAAACATTCAAATTTTATAGAAAAATGAAATACAATATAATTATTTGGTATGTATTACAACATTATAAAAGTAAAAAAAAGATGTAATATATTCCATATTAAATATCCATGACTAAATACATTTCTACTTAGTAGTGACCTAATCCCAAAAAGCTCAGTGCCAATGTCCAATACCACTACATTGGCATGATTACAAGGAATCAAATCCCAATGGGGTGAATTGTTTAGTATACTTGATAAACTAGATACATTCATGAGTCTGATTTTATATAGGAACATACTAATTACAGCATACATTTTTCATTTGGAAATAACATCATTCTGACATAGCATGTCATTGTCTATATTTCCAATAACACATCTTGGATTCGTTGGGATGGGAAACGGAATTTGTGTGAGATCAAATGCAAAACAAGGGACAAGTATTTAGAAAAATTAATGAATAAATGAGAATAATCAATATATAATGGAAATAACTAAAGACACATACCATGTATTCTATAAACTATTAAAGTACCGAATAAACAATATGGGAATGTAAATAACATGAAATAAATTCCATTAAAATATCTAAATAAAAAATAATAAACATGGAAAGGCAAATAAAATAAAAGACATTCCATTTTATAAATAAAATGAGAATGAAATGAATACAATGATAATGTCAAAGAGAAAATTTCATGGATAAATAATAAAGGAATTTTAATGAAGGCAATGCTTAATTATTGGACTTCATGTCTATGGAACATGAAAACCCATACCATCAAGACCGTTTTCAAGGTGGTCTAAATATAACAGTTGAAAACAATTTAACTTTCACAATAGATTTGTCTCAAGAGAACCTCTCAATTCATTGAGGGGTTATAAAAATACATCCCACCACTCATCAGTTCTTCTCCAAAATATACCTCATACATTGAAAAATCTATTTAATTAATGAACAATTATCCTTATCATCGAATAATTTCATTGAGTAGAATGCACCGATTTATAAATATTTTCCCAATTAATTTTATAACTTTCACAATGAACATATTATGAAAAAATGGTATACAATTTAAGAAATAATGATATCTATGATAATTTATATGGATATTAATGGAAATTTAATTTCTATTGATCATTGAAAATTGAATATTTTAAGGTAAATCACAATGAAATCAAGGAATTGAATGCCAATATTATCCCAATTATTTTGTGTTTCAATTTGAATTAATTCCAATAAATGGATTGAAACTAAAAGTTTTCATGTGGTAAAAAATTTTGTAACTCGATTCTTTTTCATTGGGTAACATTACATCCTAGTTTCCATTAATATTTTTAGATTATGTGTGGAATAAATAATTAATATCTAATTTTTAATCCTAATTTTTAATTTGGATTTATATTTTACACATGTAATCAATTCATCTATTGAATCTCACTTCAACTTTATGGAATTTTCAGGTGTTTACTTCTCAATATCACTTTGATAGGGATTATTTACACTTAAATTTATAATAAAATAATTTTTTGTTAATTACATAATAAGACCATTAATTTTATTATCTTTTTTTGTTATTCATTAAATTAAATGCACTGTTCATTCAAACCATAGGGCGTAAGCACCCATGAACTCTACATATATTTATTTAAAGTATTCAAATTATTGAAAAGTAAATGATATATATGTATATAATAATTATATTATAATATAAATTTTCTATAATTTAAAAAATTATATTAAAAAATTCATTTATACATTCCATGTATAGCGTGAAGGAGTCACATCGCTTTGAGGATGTGATAATCCACATGTCCATAGACAATGTTGTCGTATTACCACACAATGGAATGAATAAAGGTGTATATTATATAAAAATTTATAGAATAATGAATAAATTATAGATATTATATATCATATATAAACTAAAAATACATCATAATTTCCCACTATGAGTAGTGGTAATGGAAGAATAAAATACATCAAATTCTCGAGGCAGTAGTATGCCGTACACACCAATGATGAATGTGTATACAATTTGATGGATATATGTTTATGTGTGGGTATAATTTTAATAATAATAAAATCACATAATATTAAATATATTTTTTTATAATATAATCAGGATAGAAAAATAATTTAAGGGAAGAAAAATAAATAAAACAAATGTTCTCATTCACAAACATTGCCACTGATTCGGGTAACTCATTTTGGATTACAACAAAAGTCTTCTTTGGTTTTCTATATCACCACTGTGATGATTCTAGGAAAAGTATATGTATTTAGGGAGATTATTTTTTATGGATTTTATGAGACAAATTGATATAGTTATGTGAATAAGTTGGCAGGGTTAGTGACTTTTTTATAGTGGATGAGGAGTGACATTATTGTAATTTTTTATAGATAACATTCCACCCACAATTCTCTAATATCAAGTGGATATAATAAGAAAATATATTCAATAAAATGGAGCTTATGTTATAAATATATCCATACAATTGATTTTGGATACATTTCTAGGTAATTTTATCCCTTATGTTCAATGTTTCGTCCCTTATTATCATATATTTTTTTCTCAAACACTTTAATTATTTTTAATTAAATTAAATTGTATTTATTCTAAATAAATGAAATAATTATATATTATAAATTAATCTAATTAAAAAAAATTTATCCATTTTTTAAAATTCCAATGAAATTTTTTGTAGATATTAATCTATAACTAATCTTGTAGACAATATGGCCAAGCATGTTTTTAATGTAAAAATGTTTAATAGTTTGACAAATATTTATTTCTAATTTCAAAGTTAAACTGACTCAAATAACCAAAATTGGATTAATTGATTTATTATTTAAATAAATTTACATTAAATCATAATTAAAATATAATTTATCAATATATATAAATTTGATGAAAATTCAGTTTTTAATTTAACATTTAGAATTTCTCACTATTCATCAAAAAAACAAACATCTGAGAAAATATCCAAAAATTCATCACAAGATATTTAGGATGTTCTAATCAAAAATATTTTGTTTATTTATAAACATAAAATTTATAAATTTATAAAAATTTGGTTTTAAAATTCGTGAACTATTAAAAGGTGAAAAATTGAATTCAATGAAAAAAATAGAATTTTAAGCATAAAACTATAATTATTTTTATCATATTATTATCAAATATATTTTATGAATATAAAAAATAAATTATTGAATATAATATATATATTTATATCATTAATATATTTCTCTAATAGTAAATAATTTAAATCATTTTAATAAAACACCTTTCCTAAATAATAAATTTTTTTATAAAAACATCTCTTTTATATATCAATTATTTCTTATAGTCATTTCTAAAAAATTTGTAACCAATGAATTAGATAAAATATATTAATATGATAGTTAACCATATTCATAACAAATGATTTAATTTAAACATAATAAATTATTATATTAAACTGTCTTATTTAAATAATATATTCTTGTATTCTACAAATCAGTCTTATAGGAAATGCAATATATCAATGAATGATTTTATTTTCATACATGCAAGCTTACTAGGAATTGTGTTCAATAAATGAAATATAAAATATTAAGTATATCATAAACTCAATAGAGGATATATTCCTTTATATGTCTGGTGTTTTATGTAACACACATTGTCGAATAAAACGTTACTCTTATATAATTTTCATGATGTTAAATTTAACACGCCATAAATAAATTGTTTTCTCTCAATTTGAACATTATATATCTAAATACAGGCCTGATATTTGAAAATCTCATTGGTGAAAAACCCAAAATGTAAATGTTTTTATTAAGTATCTTCTAAATATGAGATAATGTTAGGTAACAAGGTCACATGAAAAAACATATGACTAGGTTTCTACATAAGAGAACAATAGTGGAATGTGAAAATATAGACGTTGAGGAAAACTGTAAATACTAATAGGGGTGATTGGGGTCATCAATAAAAAACAAGTGAACGAACAATGTAATGTTTGGGTCCTTAAATACAAAAATATATGATGATTTCAAAGACCATCATTTCAAAAAAATGACATTAGGATAAAATTTCTGTTTTTAGATCCTTTTTGGAATTTTTATGAATTCTTCTATTGACAATGAATATAAAAAATTTACTTAATTGAGGCATTTCAATTTCATATGAATAATATCTTCTTTTAGTTGTTCATTGATCAAAATCTAATTCATAATTTACTCAATGAAATTAAAATTATAAAATAAGTTTTATCACTAAATACCATTTTAACTATGTTTTTCAATAAGACCCCAATACATGATCACCTCAGTCTTTTTATCTCTACATAGGTCCTTCCTTGATCCGTGGTTTCACTTTGATAATTCATTGTAATTACATTTTCAATTTTTTTAATGTTCTGTAAATAAAATTTGAACTTCCATAATCATATCCCTCAAGAGAGAGAAACCATGTGTCCAGTAAGAACTCGTTCTGTATATGAGGTTACACTTGAGTCATGCCAAATACACCATTTCAGATTTTTTACCCCTATAAACATCTATTCTATGAACCATATCTACATTTAGAATCCATGTAGGGTATTATTAATATGAATGACCAAATAATATCTACCATTCAAAAATTCTTGTGTGTTCTTCTATAAATTTCTTCAATTTCTACCTCAATGCTATGTTATCTAGTCTTTGATTTACTAAATCTAGTTCCTATGGTTTCTAATAAAATGAAAGTAATAGTAACTATAGAGACTTAACCCCTATAATCCTGGATCGATTTTCTATTACAACTATATTGTCATGATTATAAGGAATTAAATTTGTAAAGGACCAAGAGTTTAGTAGTATTGGTAAACATGATACATGCATGAGTCTCATATTAATAATAAATGCAGAACATACAGAATAATTTTCTTCATTCGAGGATAAAATTATTCCCAAATAGAATATTATTTTATATCATTATCAGTAAACATCATCGATTCACCGGGAAATGAAACTAAATAAGTGTGATCTCATGTTATTAGTAAGGGTTAAGTACATCAGAAACAAAATTTAATCAATGAGAATAATCAACGTAGAAAGGATATAACTATCAAATATATCACATATAATCAATAAAATAATAAAGGATTTCATGAATAATATGACAAGTTAAATAACAATAAACACATTCCAAACATATAACTATTTAATGTGTAATGAACATGGAAAGGTAAATAACATAAAAAATGTTACATTTAATCAATGAGCAAAGAATTAAATTCATCCCTACATAATATCAAATAAAAAATCTCATGGATAAATAAATAATGAATATGAATGAAGACAGTACAAAATTATTAAATGCCATGTTTGAGGTATGTTAAAACCTATATTGGAATGACCTTTCACAATATTATTAAAAACTATAGGTAAGAACCCATTTAATTTTCACAACTGATTTTCCTTGTGTGAACATATAGATTAATATGGGGTCTATATAATTTCTGATCCCCCACCGTCATTATATGCACAAATTTGGCCTCCTATATCAAATAATTTATTTAATTAATGAACATTGAGCCTTATCATCTATTATCTATATCTAGTAGAAGATACATCTTTATCAATATTTTAGTAATTAATCATTTAATTTTAAAAATGAACACCATATGTAATAATTCTATACGGTATTATAAATAATGATATCCAAGATAAATGTTATGAATTTTTAGAGGGAAAATAATATCCAATGATCATTAGAAATTGAATATTTCAATTGGACTAAAATGAAATAAGGGAAGTGATTTTAAATACCATCCGTGGGAAAATCAATCATAAATAATCCAATTTAAGAATAAGGATGACCGAAAAACAACATATCCCATTTCGAGTGAAATATAGGGTTATTGGTATTGATGAATTTAAATTCTATTAGATGTTTTTTTAAAACATTCACGAGAAAAATATATTTTTATTTTTGAAAATAATTTTCTTTAAAAAAACATTAAAAATTATCCCGTTAAACTTGAAAATTATACTTTAAAGTTATTATGGTGGGTAATTCTATACAAACCATAAAATGTAAAAAGAACATTCCTTTTCATGTTTAATAGGTTGAAAAATCATATTGTTTAGAAAGGAAAAAAGATGTTCCTTGGAGAAAATATTTAAAAAACAAAAAGTGAAAAAATTTCTCTAATAAATAAACTATGAAAGGACAATACAATTTTTAGAAAATAAATATAAAATAGGTTTTTTAGAAGAAAACATATTCATTGAGTAAATAGACAAATGATGTAAGGTAAGATAAAAAAATCTAGACCATTTTGAGTAAAAAAGTGTGGGAAATAGTACTATTACATGAAAAATGTCATTAATAACCAGAGTATATGATAATTATATGGTTTATTGAATAATTATAAAATTATTTCCATTAATTTGAATTCATGTGTAAACCATCCCGTGAAAAAATATACTATGAAGTAATCCCTTGAAAGGACCATAACATTTAACAGAGAATCAATAAATGAATAGATTATATGTTTCAAATATAAATCATTATAAAAATAAATTAAAAACAATAATAGTTAGTGAATATTTATTACCACATAATCATAGTATATTAATAGAAATTATAAAGTAATATAACCCACTTAAACGGTATCAGGTTATGAAATGTTTTACCAATTAATAACCATTAATTAAAAGCCCCATTGAAGAAATAATTAAAATTGAAACTAAACATTCTTTTAAGATAGATTAAATAATGATATAAATTATCAAAATGGGCAGTAAATAAACCACAAAGAATACTTAAATGGTGAAAATGTCATTTATCTTAGAGATGTAAAAAATGAGACAAAAATCCCTTACCTTGTGTTTCCTTTTGGGTGAATATCATTTAACATCCATTATATTGGTTTTAAGTATTATAATAACTTATAAAAGAACCATAATCATATTTATAATATCATATAAGATCTTTTTATAATATGTTATTATCAATGTGTTCACAATATTTCATTATTTTCATCTTTTTGGGTGTTAATTGCCTAGTTTTTAGAGTATGTTTTGAATGGATATTTTTGTTGCTGTTAAATTGATCATTATTTATTCATATAACTGAATTAAAACATTATTTAAATAACATATATTTTCATAACCCGTCCCTCAGAGATCGTGCCGTGACTACCCCCAAGCCCGCCTTTGATAAGACAGGGGCTAGCGACTAGCACCAAAGGCGTAAATCCCTAAATCTGGGAAGGCATTGCCTTTGTAAGTGTAAACACACACAAAAGTGTACGAGCTCGAAGTAAAAGACTAATAATAACTGTATACAAAAGAGTGCTACAAAGTAAAAGGTGTCGGAAATACAAGCCCAATAGGAAAGTACAAGAACATCAGAAAAACAAGTACAAATGAAGAAAAGTAAAGTAGCTACTGGGCCATCCTCTGGGTATTTTGACCTAAAGGGTAGGTACAGATATCCTCATCAGCACTCCACATCCTTTAGTCTCCTCCATGTATCGACTCATCGTTAGGTCCACCACCGAGTGTCGTCAAGTCCTGCTACTCTGATCCTCAGTCAGTATTGTCTGTCATCTGCAACGAACAAAATGAGGTGCGGGCATAGTCCGTGCAGGGGTGAGTATAATGATCCTCAGTAGGGACCCCAAGACCCTCAGGGTCTCACATAATCAAACAAAGATAAACCAAATAGTATGAAATCAACAGATAACCTCACATAGGTATATATCCATACATATATCTAAGTTACCATGTATTCCATCTTAATCATGATTTAACACAAAAGTTACTTCTTCTGCTCAACCAGGATTTTGATTCACATTGTCGAAACCATTGATGTTGGAGAACTCATCCTTTGTTGAGTACAGTGGGCTTGCCGAGAACTACCAAGAGCTTCCCACTAACCTTGGACTACGGAGGTACTCCTCCTGTTGAGTACTATGGGTCTACTGCGCTCACACAGAGGCGCTCCCCAATGTGGGTCTTCCGCCAACTACTAGGAAATACCCCTAATTGCCTTTAGAGGTACTTCTCCTACCGAGTAACGAGGGTCTGATTCCAACTACTAGGTTTTCCTCTGCCATGGGTCTTCCGCCAACTACCTGGCACTCCCCACTGGACTAGATGAATCACTCAGAGTCGAATCGGTCACACAGTCGTTAGGTCTCATCCAGCTACTAGGTCTTCGTACTCCGCCCTCTCATCTCCAAGATGGTCCACTCCAAGAGTTATAGATTGATACTACAACTATCATGAAGTCCCATATATAAGTATCTCAAAAGAATTCCCTCATCATAGGTGTCTCAATGCAAAAGACAACACATCAATCAAACGCCAGGACTGAGAGTCGTAATCTTTTTAGTCCTGGGGGCATGGTTGGGTTCGTGTATGATCTAGCCTGATCGTATCTCAACATTACCCCAATCTTTAGTGGGGTATACTCAAAGGGATATTTGCATTCAATGAATGCCAGCATTGTCGACAGTTCGTCAAACGGACGTCTGGTGCCAGAGATATGGCTAAAGAACGTAAAGGGTAAGTAATGGGCCTGGGCCTGATCAAACCCGGTCGGACCAACTCGGCCCAACCTAGATGGGTCCGACCTGGTCTGGGTCGACCCAGTCGGACCCGCTGGGTAGGACCTGGCCCATTGGGTGGGTCAGATCGATAGGTTTGGCCCAATCCACTGGGTCGGGCCCAGCGGACTACGGGGGAGGTTCGGCCCGGAGGTCGCCGCATAAGCGGCTCAGCCCAGAGGCTGGGGCTGGTTCGGCTAGTGTCACGAGGGGTGTGCCTCGGTGAATTGTCATGGGTGGTCGGTAGGGCACTGGAAGGGAGCCGGGAGGACGTGCGGGGTGCGGGCAGGCTGGTAGGGAGCTAGGCAGAGCGCCTGAAGGTCTCGTGGGATGTGAGTCAGGCCGGCCGGGCACCAGGCATGCCGTCTGGGCACCGGGCAGGGCGATCGGGAGGCCACACGGGGTGTGGGTAAGGCGCAGGCAGGCCGGCAGGCCGGCAGGGCACCGGGATTGTTGCGGGCAAGCCACAGGCAGAAGAGCAGGGTGCTCGGGAGGCCATGGGTAGGCCAGGCTGGCTGGTTCGACGGTCTCAAGCAAGTGTGGGCCTGTAGTTTGTGGCCGGGAGCATCAGTGTGCCACGGGGGTAGGGCGATTCGTCGAGGACGTGAGTATCACAACCATTGTCGTTGTCAAATTTGTCGTAATCGCCTCATGTCCATTTATAAGAAACATCACAAAAGATCAGTGAAGGGGGTCGAGCCATGTTAGTTGGCCCACACCCTCTGTGTTTAGAGGTGATAGAAAATGGTTCATCAAAGGAGAACAATGAACAACAATTTCTTACAAACCTTCGCATCAATTCATTTCAAACAAAGATTCAGAAAAGAAAGGTATATTACTCAAAGTAAACCCCTTACCTTTTGATTATCCGTCTTTCATGGTAATGTCAAGGAAAGAATATGATGTCTCCCATCGTTCATCGTGTCCGCCACACTTTACCACACCCAAATAAGCACGACGGTTTTCGATGATGCTTCACATCGGTAGGTGTCTGAGAAAGAATTCTGAGGAAGAAGTACATGGAAGATCGTTGTCAGCATTCTTCATTGGGAAAATGGTTCTTAGTTGGGAGCTTTCTCCCAATGATCCTCTATTCCTCCTCTTCCAACAAATGAAGAACTAGCCCCCCAAATAAAATAATGTATTTTATTTTATATTATTGAGTTTAAAATTAAAATTTTAGTGATTTATTAAATGAGATGACCTAATTAATTAATGGGGTGTAGTTGGAATAATAAACAATGATTTGGATCTATTAATTAACGGGGAGGTCAAGAGGCTCCCCCTAGTTAATGAGGGGATTTTAAAGGTTTTCCTCTCCTCACATTAATAGGGGGTTAAGCCTCGTGTAGACCCCATAACATTTATCCTCACATGGGAGGTTGAGTTTGGGTGGACCCAACCACCATAACCTCTCATGGTAGGTTAAGGTGTTGTGGCACCACCTCCATCTTCCAAGATGATGTTTTAACCACCCAACACTTACTTGGTAGCTCAAATAAAAAAAGTGTTGCACATTTTATTTTATTATTCTTTTCAAGAATACCCAAAAATTAACTTCTATTCGGGACTCATTGTCATCAATGCGAATGACTTCATAGGAGAATATCGGCACTGTGAGTTCAACGGTGCCCTCATATTTCAATTTCGTCCACCGGTTCAAAAGTTATTAAAACTCACTCATATGTTTACTGAATATACCCAATGAAAACATTATAAATTGATTCCGGGCACACTGGGCCTCAGAATAACACACTGTCAGTTTTCACGGACTCCTAAAACCCCATGTATTTAAAACAAAAATTTCCACAGGATTTCCGAGTCTTTAAATTTTCCCTACCTGAGATCTTTACAATATCGTATGCTACAAGTCTAACTAAGGTAACAAATGGGGGTACTGAGCACTAATCCGAGTCTCCCGCTCCCATGTGATCTCCTAGAGGTTTCCCGTGCATCAAGAGAACGCGCACTAGAGGTATCGACCATCCAAATATGACACTATCCCATTGATCCTCAATCTCCACTGGGACCTCATTAAAAGTCTCCCCATCGTACATGTCCAGTTCTCCATGTTTGATGATATGAGAAGGGTTGTGCAGATATCTCCTCAGATGAGATACGTGGAAGACGTCGTGAACCCAGTGAAATTGTGGTAGAAGAGTTTAGCGGTAATCCGGCTCGCCAACTCTGCTGAGGACCTGAAAGGTCCAATGAATCTTAGAGATAATTTCCTCCTCTTCCAAATCTCTCTAGGCCCCATAGAGGTGAGACCCGTAGAAAGATTTGGTCTCCATCCTCGAACTTCAGAGGCCTCCGTCTCCTATCAACACATGACTTCTGCACACTATGTGTAGAATTCATCCACTCCTGGATTATCTGAACCTTATTTGTGGTAGCTCGTACCATTTCTGGTCCCATTAGTACTAAATCCCTTGGGTCAGTCATGCACAATGGTGATCTGCAAGGTCGACTATACAATTCCTCAAAAGGTGCAATCCTGATGGTGGAGTGATAGCTGTTGTTATAGGAAAACTGCACCAAAGGTAAGTGATCCTCCTAGCTGGGACCGAAGTCGAAGACACAAGCACGTAGATTGTCCACGAGGCTGTTAATGGTCCGCTCAGTGTGACCATCTGTATGAGGATGGAAGGCTATCCTCAAGAAAAGCTATATCCCAAAATCCTCAAGCAACCCCTTCCATAGTCAGGAAGTAAACCGTGGCACACAATTGGAGACAATAGAATAAGGTACTCCAGGTAACCGCACAATCTCCTGTACATAGAGGCGTCCCAAGGACTCTTCTGAACTCTGCTCTCTAATCGGTAGGAAGTAGGCCGATGTGGTGAGTCGGTCGACCATCACCCAAATCGAGTCATGACCGCTGAATGTACGTGGAAGACCCATCACGAATTCCATAGATATCCCATCCCACTTCCACTCTTGGACCTATAAAGGTTGTACAAATCCTACTGGTACCTGGTGCTCCACCTTCACATGCTGACAATTGAGGCATCGAGAAACAAAAGTCCGCTACTTCATTCTTCATACCTGGACACCAGTGCTGTTGTCGAAGGTCCTGATACATCTTATCTACTCCTGGATGTACCTCTAGAGGGGATGTGTGGAACTATCTCAACACTTACACCTGAATTGAAAATGGTACCAAGGAACATCCTATGAAAAGGATGTTGTGCTCCCCACATTCAGAAAATATATCAAGTGCCTAACATATGGATATCTGAGCACATCATGTCTCACAGTTAGCGTCTCCATGATGCGCCTTCATGAATCACTGAAGAAGTGGGAGAGTGACTGTAAGAGACTAGAGGAAGGCTGCTCCATCTCTATCCCCAAAGGATATCTATAAGGCAGCAAGAAGCTCTATCGTCTCTCCTAGTAGCTGTATACTAGATCTCCAACTGAGGGCATATCCTACAAAGTTCCACTTCCTATGAGTATAGACTATATCGATGTCATAGTCTAGGAATAACTCAAGCCATAGTCGCTATTTTAGGTTGATTTCCTTCTGTGATAAGATATACTTGAGACTCTCGTGTTCAGAGTACACAGTAAAACACCCACCGATCAAATAGTTTCTCCACATATTCAAGGTGAAGACCACAACTACTAACTCTAGGTCAGGGGTAGTATACTTCTGTTCATGCTATCTCAGCTGATGAGAACCATAAGTGACCACTGCTCTCTCCTGAATTAGGATGCACCCGAGTCTGGTCCTTGATGCGTCGCAGTAAACTAAGTACCCCACGCCTTCCTCTGGAAGTCTCAAGAAGGGGGCACTAGTCAGCCTCTTCCTCAGCTCCTGAAAGCTCTACTGGCATCTCTCCGACCACACGAAGGGTTTCCCCTTCTTCATCAAGGATGATTATGGTGATGCAACTCTGGAGAAGTCAGGTATGAACATCTAGTAGTAACCAGCCAAACCGAGGAAATTTCGTACATATGTCACACTCCTGGGTGGCTCCCAAGAAAGTACCGCCTCAAATTGAACTGGATCCACAACAAATCCAGCCTCTGAGGTGACATTACCTAGAAACTAAACCTCTTGGATCCAGAATAGGAACTTCTAGAGAATACCATAAAGCTGGTGCTCTCAGAGTGTGTCCAGTACTACCCGCAAATGGTTGGCATGCTCTTCTTTAGTAGTCGAGTAGATTAGTATGTCGTCGATGAAGACTACGACTATGTGATCGAGGTATGGTTGCATGATTCAGCTCATGAGTCGCATGAACTCTTCTAGTGCATTGGTTACACTGAAGGACATAAACAAGAACTCGTAGTGGTTGTACCGACATTGGATGTCCATCTTCAGAACATCCTCGTCTCGAACTCGGAGCTGGTAATAGATTGCTCTGAGGTCAATCATTAAAAACCACTTTTCTCCCTTTAGATGATCAAAGAGGTCATCAATCCCTGAGAGTGGGTACTTGTTCTTCACATTTACCAGGTTCAGGTGATAGTAGTCAACAAAAAGCCTCAAGCTTCCATCTGCCTTCTTGGTGAACAGAATCGGGTCTGCCTTGGGAGAAACACATGGACGGATGAATCCCTTCCCCTGAAATTCCTCCATCTATACTCTCATCTCAAAAATCTCAGAATAATCCCTCTGATATGCTGGAGTAGATATCAATTTCATCCTATGGTACAAGTCAATATAGAAGTCCACCTTTCTATGAGGGGGTAGTCCGGGAACATCATCAGGGAAAAAATTTGCGTTATAATCCACCACTATAGGATAAGTCAAACTCTTCACATCAACTAGTTTGAGGGTAAGGTAAGGTAAATGATGAGGGATCGGCTGCACCCTCCTCCGAGTAAGTCTGTCCAGTGCGGAAAAGGATCCCTTCTCACAGGTGAAGGTGAACCTTTTCCAATTCAAGCAGACACACTGCACATTTCACCTAATACATTCGATCTGATCATTAACTATAGATAACCAGTTAATAACCAAGATGACATTGTAAGGCCTCGACCCCACTATGAGGAGATCCCAACCAAATCTATCACCTCCTAGAGTAAGATAACATTGCTAGCACCAGCGTGTAATCATTATGTCTACTCCCGTAGGTGTCTCCAGCCGTAAGGATCGAGCCAACGACTCTATCGGAATTTCCGAGCTCCGAATGAGGGAAGTGGAAATGAAAGGGTGACTAGATCCTGTGTTTATAAGAACTGCAGGTATGTTGGTGTAGACACAGATCATACCTTGAATCAACTCCGGAGCGCCATGATCGTAATCTTCAGCTACCAAGAGCTGAGCTCTCCCCTATACACCTACTCCATGCAGCCGGGGTGGACCTCCTGATGGAGATGGCGGTAACACAGTGAATAGTCTCCCACCGACTACTGCATAACCAGATCCTTTTCCTCGTCCACCTTCTCCCTGAGGACCGCCTAGATCGAATCTTTGTCCCTGTCTGGGCGGTCCTTCCACCGTCTGCTGATCCTCCGAGCGACGACTTGGACATTTAAGAGCCATGTGACCAAGCCCACTGCATGAGTAACACTATCCTCTCCTGACATGTCTGGCTCTCTCTCCACTCTGGGTGCCCTACACAACTGATGTTGAATCGTACAATCATCCACCCATAGGTCTTGTACTCTTGGACCTCTGCAACATCTGTCTACTACCCGCTGCAGATGACTACACTACATGTCGTCTAGTGGTGGGTCTCCCTGCTAGAGGCTACTCAGCAAGGAAACTCTCCACTATTAGAGCTCGCTCCAACACCCCTGCCTGATTCGGGATGCTGATGGAGATCATCGAAGCCCTGATCTCTCACCTGAGTCCCTAATTGAAGGGCCAGGCCCTGAATAATAGGTCTCGTACCATATATGTGGAGTAGCGCGAGAGGTCATTGAACCTTGATGACTACGAAGCTATCGTCATGCTACCCTACTGTAGATACAGTAGCTCTTGTATCTGTACTGCACGTAGGGTATTTGTGAAAAACTACACCTGAAAAAGGCTCTAGAAGACATCCCAGAGTAGCGTCATCTCATCGTGAACCGGAAGCATCATGCTCTACCATCTGCCCGTTCTTGCCTATAGAAGGATGGCATCAAGAATCACCATAACTCAGCTGGTGTCCCTACTAGTCAGAAGACTCTCACCACAGCCTCCATCCAATCCTCAGCCACTTGTGGGTCCATCTCTCCCCTGAACCTGGGTGGCGTCTAGAACTAGAACTCCTGTAACGCGCTCATGCAGTGTGCATCATTTTCTTCTAGGGCTGGTGGCATCGGTAGCCCAACGGGTTGTGGTACCGCTGGTGCCTCTCCTGGAAAAGGGCCTTACCCCGAGGCGTCATCGCTCGGTGGTCTATCTGTGCATAAAACTCTCATGGATCTAGATGGTCATCCACGGGGAGGAATACTGAAAGAGACAGATACAACACAGTCAAAATATTTATACTTTCTGAGCTAACCTGGTTGAGTTGACATAAAGAAAACTTTTGAAAACACACACACAATCAGCGTTTTCGTGCACTGAGTCAGAAATCAGATCTCAGGGTCCTGTTGCATAGATACATCGGCCACCGCACCAATAATGGAATACCTAAAATGAAAACCACACTTAGTACCCTTAACACTATTGCTTCACAGAAAAGAATGACCAGAGTCCTATGTTCTGTTGTAGAACCGACTCCTTTAATACCAATTTGTCAAGACCCGTCCCCCAAGGCCCGTGCCGCGACTACCCCAAGCCCTCCATCCATAGTTCAGGGGTAGGAGACTACCACCCAAGGCATAAATACGAAAATCTAGGAAGGCATTTTCCTTTATAAGTGTAAACACACACAACAGAGTACGAGTTGGAAGTAAAATAAAAAGCAATATTGTATACAGAGGAGTGATGAAAAGTAAAACGGGTAGGAAATACAAGCCCAATAAGAAAGTAAAAGTACAACTGAAAAACCAGTACAACTGAAGAAAAGTAAAGCAGATACTGGGTCATCCTCTGGGGATTCCTAACTGAAGGGTTGGTAAAGATATCCTCCTCATCACTCCACGTCCGTCAGTCTAATCTGTGTACAGACTCATCATAATGTCCTCCTCCGGGTACTGTCTAGTCCTTCTACTATGATCCCCAGTCACTGCTATCCGTCGTCTGCAACGAACACAATGAGGTGCGGGCAAAGGCTATACAGGGGTGAGTATAACGATACACAGTTGGGACCTTGAGACCCTCACGGTCTCACAAAATCCTACAAGGATAAACCACAAAGTATGAAATCAATGGATAACCTCACTTAGGTATATTCCCATACATATAGCTATGTTACCAAGTAATCCATCTCAATCATGTGGTAAACACAAATGTAACTGACTTAGCTCAACCAGGATTTTTATTCACATTGTCGAAACCACGACTGCTGGAGAACTCCTCCTCTGTTGAGAATAGTGGGACTACCACCAACTATCAGGCATTTCCCACTATACTTTGACTACTATGGTACTTCTCTTATCGAGTATCCTAGGTCTGTCATGCTCACCCAAAGGTGCTCCCCACTGTGGTTCTGCCACCAACTACAAGACACTCCCCCTAATAGTCGATAGAGGTACTCCTCCTATAGAGTATCACGGGTCTTCCACTATCTATTTGGCGTACCTATACTGTGGGTATGCCGCCAACTACTAGGATCTCCCCACGGGGCTTTTTGAATCACTCTGAGTCAAATCGGTCAAGAAGTCGTAGGTTCTCAGCCAGATACTAGGTCTCCGTACTCCACTCGCTTGTCTCCGGAAGGGTCTTCTCCACGAGTTACTGGTCGCTACTACAACTGTCACAAAGTCCCATGTAGATGTATCTCAAAGGTCTGCCTCATCATAGGGGTCTCAACGCAACAGACAACGTGTCACTCGGACTCCCGGTCTGTGAGTTATAAGCATTTTAGTCACTGGGGGCCAGTTGGATTCATGTACGATCCAACCTGATCATATCTCAACATTACCCGAACTCTAATGGGGTATACTCAATGGGACCATCGCGTTCCAAAAATACCAGCGCCACTGACAGTTCGTCAAACAGACATCTAGTGCGAAAGATATGGCCAATGAAAGTAAATTGGTCGGTTAAGGGCTTGGGCCCGAACCGACCCGGTCGGACCGACTCGGCCCAACCAAGATGGTGCCGACCTGGTCTAGGTCGACCCGATCGGACCCACTATGTCTGACCCGGACCATTGGTCAGGTATTTCTACTAGGTTCAGCCTCGTCCATTGGGCCTGTCCGAGTGGACTGCAGGGGCGATTCAGCTAGGAGGTCACTGCGTAGGTGGCTTGGCCCGATGGCCGGGGCCAGTTCGGCCAGCACCACGAGGGGCGTGGCTCGGCAGCTCAGCATAAGAGATTGGAAGGGTGCCGGTAGGGAAACTGGAGGCAGCGCGTGGCGCGTTCATACCGACAGGGTGCTGGGAAGGTCGCAGGGAGGCCGCTTGTGGTGCGGGGCAGGCCGGGATGGCGTGGGGTAGGCCATCAGGGAGCTGGGCAGGCCGGCAGGGTGTTGGGCAGGGCGCGTGGGAGGCCACGTGGGGCGCCGGGGAGGCCTCGTTGGTTGCTGGGAAGGCCGCATGGGGCACGTGGGAGGCCCCCAGCAGGCGGGGCGGGTCGGTTCAATGCGCTTGGGTCGGCGGTGTTCGGCCAGGAGCATCAGTGTGCCACGGTGGTGGCGCGATTCGCGGAGGCCGCAGGTAGTGTAGACTTTGTCGTTGCCACCTTTACCACTGTCGCCTCATTGCCATACCGAAGAAACATCACAAAATATCGGCGGAGGGAGTCGGGCTATGTTATTTTGGCCCACACCCACCATGTTTAGAGGAGATAGAAATTGTTTCATCAAAGGAGAACGATGAACAACAATTTCATACAAACCTTCGCCTCGATTCCTTTCAAACAAATATGAGGAAAGGAAAGGTATATTACTGAAAAGAAACCCCCTACCTTTTGATTATAGGTAGTTGAAGGTGAATTCCTGGAATTAAGATGAAGTCTACCATCATTTGTCGCGTCCGCCACACTTTTCCACTACCGAATATGAACGACAGTTGTGGAAGACACTTCACGTCGGTAGGAGTCTGGGAAAAATGTCTGCGGAAGAAGTATGGGGAGGATCATTGCCAGCATTCTTTTTTGGGAGAATTGTTCTTCAATGGGAGATTTCACCCAATGATCCTCTAATCCTCCTTTGCTAACAAATTAAAAACTAACCCCTCCAAATATAATATTGTCTTTTATTTTAGACTATTGAGTTTAAAATTCAAAATGTAGAGATTAATTAAATGAGATGGCCCAATTAATTAATGGGGTGAAGTTGGCGTATGAAACTATGTGTTGGCTCCATTAATTAATGGGGAGGTCAAGAGGCTCCCCCCTCATTAATCAGGGGAGTTGAGTGGTTTTTCTCTCCTCCCATTAATAGCGGGTTAAGCCCCATGTGGTCGCCATCTCATTTATCCTCACATGGGAGGTTGAGTTAGGGTTGGCCCCACCACCATAACCTCTCATGGGAGGTTAAGGTGTGGTGTCCCCACCTCCAACATCCAAGATGAGGTTTTAACCACCCAACACTTACTTGTCGCCTCAAATAAAATAATGTGTTCCACACTATATTTTATTATTTTTTCAAGAAATCCCAAAAATTAACTTATATTCTCGACTCACTGTCATCTAAGTGAAAGTCTCATTAAGCGAATACCAGTGTTGTGAGTTCAATGATTCCATCAGATTTTAATTATAAGCACCGATTCAAATGTTATTAAAACTTTCTCCTACATTTATTGAACATACCTGAACAAATCATCAGAAGTTGATTCTGGGCACACCGGGCCTCGGAATCACACACCATCAGTTTTCACGGACTCTTAAAAATTCCGTATATATAAAAATATGTTTCCACTAGATTTATGGGTCTTTAAATATATATATATATAATATATTTATTTATAATAATCCCTAATATTTTCCTATAATAAATGAAATTCACAGTTCATGGAGATCGTAGGTTGTATGTACTAGTTAAGGATACTTCCATTTATTTTTAATATTTAATGGAATGAAAATTAAGTGATATATATGCCTAAAATAATTCTATTATAATATATATTTCATATATTTTTCATATATTTATTAAAACCAATCATTATAAAATCCATTAATACCATGAATGAATCACGTCACTTTGAGGAGATAGTAGTTCACACGTCTACACGTCCACATGTCCAAAAATGACGTTATCATATTCCCACAAAATGAAAACAATGAATTTATGTTATATATAAAAAAATCCAGAAGAATAAATACATTATAATTAATATATCTGTCATATATACAATTATAATCCATAATTACTTCCACCCTTTAAAGGTGCTAATGGAACGAAGAACGATATTTTTTAGCGAGCTGGTATTTAGTCATACACATGAACGACAATTATGTTTCCCATTTGATGGATGTCTGAGAAAATTTATATCTACCTATTAATATAAAAATTCTAATTATACTTAATATATTTTTGTTTTGATCGGATAATTATAAAATAATATTTGAACAGGTATAGAAATAATTTAAACAAAAGTACTCGTTGAAGAATGTTACCTCTTATTTGGGTACATTTTTTTTGTTTATAGAAAGAGTCTTATTTGGATACCATTCAAACTAACATGAAGCTTATAGTAATTGGGGATGGATTTTGGGATCTTATATGGGATGGTGTCATATGAATTATATATATTTAGAAGTGTGAATTAGTGGGAGGGTTGAGTTTCATTTTTAGTAGAGGAGGAGTGATAGTCTTATAAATTTTTTAAAGAGGCAATTACACCGATGTTTTTTCGTGTAATGTGGAACTAATAATGACCCCAACTTGATAAAATGGATGATATTTCTGAAATATGACAATACATTGGATTTTGGAAAAATTATTGTTCATTTTGGCCCTTATATCTATGGTTTAGTTCTTTGTTATGCTGATTTTTCTCTTAATCACTACAATTGTTTTTAATTACAATCACAAATGTTTTCAATCAAAAGGTAATTTAACCTTATTAGAAATTATAAATTATTATGGTTCCATATATTTAATCAACTTTTTCAAAATTCCAACCACGTAAGGGGTAGAAATTAACTTAAATGTAATCTTATAGACAAGAGGATAATGATGCTTTTTAATGTAATATTTTTCAAAAAAATATTATAAGATTTTATATCTACATTTGAAGTAAAATTGATTCCAATGAACTAAATTGGATTAATTCATTAATTATTTAATCAAAAATAATTTATAAGAAAGTTAAAATGATATTTTTCTATTAAAATAAACCAATACAAAAAATATGTTTTCAATTAAAAATACATTATTTTTCAGTATTCATCAAAAAACACCAAAAAAACAAAAAATCATCCTAGGTTAATTTAAAAATTCCTATTAAAAAAGTTCATTTTCATTTAAAAAATTTATTAAATTTTCAAAATTAATATTTAATACAGTTCCACAATTAAAAGGTGGAATAATTTCTTTTTTAGAACATATAAAATATTTAAGCATAAAAAGGGATTTATTCTTATTGTATGCTTATAAAATATATTTTACAAATATAAAAATTATTTGGTTGAATACAATATATATATATATATATATATATTTCAGTAATTTCATTAAATAATAGTAATTATTTTAATATATTATGAGAAAACATCATTAACACATATTAATTATTTTTTATGAAAATATCCCATTTATATTCATATTGTTCTTATATTCATTTATAATTAATTTAGAAACTACAAAAATAAGTCATATATATTCATATTTATTTAATATTATTCATAACTAGTAATTTAATGGTTAGGTTATATATTATTATATTAAATAATGATATTTTAATAATGTATTGTTGTTTGGAAAAACTCACTGTTACATGCAAAAAAAGATATGTAATAATGTATTTTTGTGCGTGAATCGTGGTAACTCAGTATTGCATGATCTAAAAGATACATAATATATAAAATTTATTTAAAATATATAATATACCATAAATACATGAGAGTTTATATTACTTTCTACACTTGGTGTATCATTTCATAGACGTTATTGAATAAAATGTTACTCTTATAAAATTTTTGGGGTGTTCCATCCCCTTTAAAATAACGAATTTTAAATGTTATTTTAATAAAATTATAAAGCCTAAATGAATCTTTTAAAAATATTATAATATTATAAGGTTCTATATTCAATTATTTATTATCATGACCTACATCCACTTCACCAAGAGTATTATTTATTTGATCACTATTCATTTCCATAAGAAATAATGAAAACCCACACTATATTTAAAACCCCACTAGAAAGACCATGAGAAGGAATCTAGTTTAGATTAAATTATCATAGATTCAAAAACATATGTATAGAAATTAAAAGAAAAGTCCCCTCTTTTTTTGTATAAAAATATACCTAATCAATCTTTCCTATACCCAGATATCCCTTTTATTTATAAATTTAGAATAACTATACCCCTCTATTTCCCTCCCAAGGTGTCCCTAAGCTCTTAAGAATATCCTCCCATTATTTTAGAAGTGCGCTATATTTTTGGTATCCTCTGTGTCTCCTATTTATTGAAGAACCTTATTTATGTATTTACATTTGATTTCCAACCATTTAACTTGGGGTATTTTTTTGTACACATCATTCTTACTATTCTTATGATTTTGATGTAATGAGAGAAATCATTTTCTAGCATTAACCAATTTTATAACTCACTATGTACACCTATTGTTCTTCTGAATATATAATATTATTTTCTAGAAAAAACTACTATGTAGTGAATATCAATATCTTTTTATACTCAATGTTATTAACCTAATTTTAAATATACTTCCTTAATTTGGAATATACATTTATTTAACCAACACTCTATAATCTTGTTGTTAAAATTGATGAAATTCATCCATATGTTGTATTATTTGTGTGGAGAAACCATTCATGTACATTATATGAATATGATTTGTATGCCAGAAACTATGTAGCTCTCAAATGAATTGGATAATGTTTTTGTCATAAGAGATTTCATTTATGGTCCACTAGATGTTATCATAACCACAATATGTTATTTTTTCTTGGATATTATTCTTGACTTATGTTTATGATGTCATCATTTATGTTATTGAAGATTACCATATTGTTTTCATGTTATCATATCATATCACGACTCACTATTCAATATTATGATTCTAAACCCTCTCATGCTTCTCTAATATACTCCTTGGATAACATGTACTACATTACCTTTTGATGTTATTTGTTTATAACATTACTAGGATTTATTTATATCACTTTTATTAAGAATATAATTGGGTTATTAAATTAAATTTTACAAGATCGATGGAATATATGAAAACAATTTAGTGTATTTAAAAAATGATGTTTTACACTTGTTTTAAGTTATCATTTCATTTGCTTAATTTAAAAAATACACTATTTCACATAATCTTATGGGTTTTTATTACGTAAAAATTAACATAAAAATTATATCATAATTAATTTTGAAATATGTGTTGTCATATTTGGTGGCAGTATGTATTTATTAAAACTATTAAATTATCATCGATAGGTGGGAACATGACATAAATTCCCCATATAAAGTATGTCTTGGGGAATACAGTGGTGTGGTTCAGCTTTAATGGCTGATAAAGAAAGTTTTTGTGAACCTGGAGTACATGTCACATCTTGGTGTATTACATGTATTCGAGAACCATGGGGGGAATAAGTCTCCAAATAATTAGATATTATGGAAGATCTTAAATCCCATATGATGAGATATCCCTGTCCCAACACTAACCTCCTACATGAAATGAGTAATTAATTTTCATTTGATACAATAGAGAAATACTTCATTAAATAATAACATGTAAAGTGATTCATTAAAATTTATGATTTCTATGAGTATTGAATTTAATTAAATTATGTAAATTTTTTCATACTCATCCCATGATATATGTGGTGTCTCATTTAACAAAAAAACCATAAATTTCTTTATCCTAGAATATTCTTCTTCTAGTTTATGAGACATTACATATCCCTAAAAGGACAACCCTATACTGAGATGTTTTACAACTTTTCCTTCCCAATCATATGAAGGGGTTATCACTCACTAATTCTACATGTATATGAATAATTCCACATATTCTATATTAGCATGAAATGTTAAAAAAAATTCTAAGGTGTCTACATGATAATTCTGAGACTATGGGACATGAAACACCATCGGATAAAGGTAAGGCACGTAACCTTCTTTTTTACTCACACATGGGGATAATATAAAACTATTTGATACATAGTCAACATTTATTTTCCTTATTACCATCTTAGATCCATCCTTTCCATGAAATATTGAGACATTAATCTCATGGTCCTATTAAAGTTTGATAATACAATATTTATATTTGACCTCATTATTCACGCTTCCATATAGAAGGCGGAATAACATGATATTATGTTAATTATTTTTATTTTCATTCATGCAAAAACAATAACCATAAAAGTAAAAATTATAATAAAATATCCCTGTATAAACATATTGAAAAACTGTTTCTAGAAACATTATATCAAAAGGTATATCATCTGGGGATTGTTTTCTGATATGAAACTATTTTAATGATTCCCCATTGACATCATTTTGACCTTTAAATCTGATGTAAAACTGCTAAAGGTTTACTAACCATGAGTCCAAGAATCCGTTAATTATGGGATTACTGAGGGTTTACATTAGCTAGATTATGTTGTAGATTATCAAGATGCCATTAAGCTATTGATAGACAAAGATTCAGGGTCAAAAAATACTAATCTATGATTATTTTTCCAACAAAATAATTTATTTTTTTTGGTATTTATTATAATTAAAATAGGTTAGTAAAAATATTTATCTATACCCAAATTATTATTCTAATCTAGGAGGGTTTAAAAAGATTTCTCTAGTGTAGTAACATAGTGGATCCAATGGTTCCCTTGGACAAGAGAAATCATATTTGAATGATGTAGTAGATACTTATTGTTGTTTGTGAATGTGATTTGGAAATCTACATCACCTTGGTATTAAATTACTTTCTTCATTAACATTGAGAATGGGTTACACATTATAAGTATTTCTGTAATGAAATTATTGATTCAATGTGTCCATTTTTTTCATTTTTTGAACATGATGTAACACAAGTTTTTGTTTTAGATGTCTGTATTAATAGTAATGAATCTCTATTAAATTTATTTATGTTTTATTATGATTAATATTGAAAATAAATCTAACTAAGCAATTAAAATTTTTTATAATCACTAGATTGTAATGAGTTTTTTGAAAACTAATAAATTTTCCAGAAGTCATATAATGTTGTTTATTTCGTGATTATATGGATCATTGGACCCTAGTGTCAATAAAAAATCCCAAATATATTTTAATTCACACAATATTGTTTTTAAAAATTATTATAAAGATATAACCAAAAATTTATGGAATATAATATTAATAATAAATATATTTAAAACCTTTTCTACATTTAATGTAGTGAAATTTATAGTTTGTATGATTTTATCTAATTATTTTTATATTTTACTTAAAATTATTGTCTAATGAGATATTATAATGTGAGGTTTTCCAATGTAAAAAATTATATTACATTATGATTTTAATAAATTTCATTAAAATAATATTTGATCGAGTGATATTAGAAATATTAAGAGAATGGTTTTTTTCATACGGTCTAATCAAGGTATTCTAGGGATATAAAGACAGTGCATCTTTTAATTATCTTGATTGAGGGATCATAAGGACAAAAATAAATATACAAGATCATATGGGTTTTAACTCAAGGGATCTAGGTTAAATGAAGATATGTTATTATAGATTAAATTCAGATATCTTATTACCTATATGGATAAATGAGTGTTTTCATTAAATAGTATCCCTATATAGATTAAGGATTTAAATCCTTAATCTATGAGTATTTTTAATATATTTTTTATTATGAATTTTCTATATGTTTGTATAGACTTCACAAAGTTTTAATTGTTTAAAAAATATGTTCTTATTTAGAAATATTTTTTTTATTAAGGTATTGTTATCATTCAACTGTTTTAATTTATAAAACAATTATATTTTACAAAAATTATAATATCAATTTTTATCCAAAAATTGTATTTATAATATGATTACATAAGAAAGATGATGAAAATTACAAATTTTGTTTTTATTCAAACTCACCTCCCCTATAGATACACTTTTAATTTTTAAAAATAGATTTTTTGCATAAAATTTGGTTTCAAGACTGATCTATACTTGACCATGAATCTCTATTGATTTTCAATTATTTTACCAGATATTTCTCCATTTCCAAACCCTAAACAAGTATTAGAGAATTATATTATGGTTTGAGAACTTATTTTATTTATATATTGTAACACCCCGAGCTTCCACGATACGCTTCTCATTCAACAATGTAATAGCTTGCATTGTACGCAAGTTCGAGTTCTAACACACAGCGACTAATCAAAGTAGTTGTTATAAATAGTAATAACCACTTTTTAAAATTATAGAAATTTTATATTTCAAAATGGACTTCATTTTTGTATTTTTAATATCGAAATTATCCTAAGTTGAATTTTTTGTAACTTTCTGAGAACTTCCAATTTTTTTATGAATAGTGAAAAATACTTAAAACAAATTTTTTAATCAAAATAATTTATTGTGATAAATTATAATATTTAGTGGTTTTAAAGTATAATTAGAATATATTTTTACCATTTTATCCAATGCTGGTCATTAGAATTAATTTTACATTGAAATTGGACAAAAACAATTGCCAATCTTTTGATATAAATTGTTTCTTAAAATTACGCTATTTGTTGTGACAACAAGAATTAATTATAAAATTAATTAATGCAACTTATATGTTTGTAATTTTGTAAAATAGACATCATTTTTGAATTCGGAATATCAATTATAGCTTAGGGTGAAATTTTGGCATTGTTCTGAAAAACTTCAATTTTTGATGAATAGTGAAACCACTAAGTGGTAGTTAAATAACTGATTTTTTGTTTAAATGAAATATTACCACTTCTGTGATTTAATTATCAAATATCCGACATATATGGTTGTCATTAAGAAGTAAAATGTGGTTCAATGAGATTAAAATAATTTTTTGGTGAATAGTAACTTTTAAGTTTTTAATCGCGATTAGAGGTAATTAGTGTAGTTTAAGGTAAAAATAATGTTTTAATAATATCATATGAGATTGAAACTTTTCCTACTCCTATTGTATGAGTCATGTCCGACCAAGACAATCCATGGGTCAAATTGGGGACCCCATGGAGCCACTTTAGTTGGAAAATGACATAAATACTTTTTATTTAATGTTAAAGTAAAAAAATGACACAAACATGAAATGTTTTACTAAAACAATTTTTACATGGGATTATACAAGTCATATTTTTGATTATAAATAGACATTGGAAATCTAGAATGATTTCCTACATCATAGTATTTTTTTTTATAATTTTTAGACATTAAATAAATTAAATTATTTATGACATCATGATGATGCAGCGATGACCTCATTAATTAACGATTAAAATAAAATGAGAAGATAATGTAAAATCCAAGGCTTAAATTTTCCCAAAGCCTATTGGATGAGGATATTTCGAACCCTTATCAACTTATCCTCCAATTAAACAAGTGTGGGACCTTTAGAATCCGAAAAGCATTGTATAATAGAATAACATTTCATTACTTTCCAAAAATGCCCCTCCTCTCCACTTATAAAAGGCCCCCAACTCTACCACCTCATTCACTATTTAAAGCCATTTGGATAGGCCAAACTCTGACCAAATACTCTCCCAACATCCCTCACTTACTCCTAGAAGCCTCACTTTGGGCATAATTCTTCCCAAGGAAGCCTTTGTCTCAAATCAAAAAGAGTACCCGATTTTTTAGGTAATGTCTTCTATAATGTTGTTTTGTTTTATTTTGCTTCTCCAACCCCTTAAACTCTTTTCCTTCCTTTCTTTTGTAACAACAGCAGTATCTGAAATATACTAGGATGTTTTTATGATAAGGATTTGTTTTACACTTACACACACCTTCGTCTAATGGTTAAAGAACATACTGTTTCTGTGGGTGGCGAAATACTGTCTCACGAAACGATGATTGTTCAAATTCTTTTAACACCTCTAATGGTGGCCATTTTTATGAAACTATTTTCATATATGATATATATATTATGTTTATGTTTTCCTTATGCTTCAGTATTTCTCATTTATGGGATACTTTATGATTTCCATTGTGGGTAAACGCGATAATTTCATTTTAGGAAGTGCGGACTACTGCCCCCTTAAAGTGATGTGAATCGTTAATGCCATATGTGGGATGTATAAAGGATGGAGTAAATGATATTATATATGATATTATACTGGAACTATATTATATCTTTTTATAATTATGATTTCATTCCATTAAATAAAAAATAGAAATGAAAGTAGCGTTCATGCGTACGTACGGCTTACCGTCTCCATGAACAGTGCATTTCATTTCTTACCTCTAAATGTTACGTAATATTATGAATGAATGTATATACTGGATATATATGATATATATGACATCTAAATCATGAATATAATTCTGGAGATTATGGATATTCTACCACATAAACAACTTGTAATTATAAGAAGTTTATTGTTGACTCAAGTACCAAAGATCGACAAAACGACCGTCATTAACTTAAATAATTACATAATGTTCATAACATGGTAATAAGTGATATAAAAGGGATAATGAACATGAAAAATGTTCTTAAGTAAATATAAATTAACTCTAGTTTATTATTTAGGAGGTTAAAGAACGGTCGAGTCAGGAAAAGACGCAAGGTAAGGGAACTTCTTAACCCAACTTCCATTCTTTGGGTTAATCTCCTACTTTCAAATTATGTCATGATGTTATTATGTCCTATTTTGTATTTTTACATTCTTTATGTGTACCTATTGTGAATACACATAATAGATCTATTTTATTTTAAAAATGATATTTTTATGGACTTCGTCTCAATCCCTTTCATTGAGGAATATTTGGTTTTATACAAAACTTTCTTTTATACGGTGTATAAACCCCTTTGACTTTTACGTTTATTCAAAAGGAATCTTTTTTATATGAAGCGTTTTGCTAAACGAAAAAAGGGAATGTTTTTCTTTCCGTACTTATGCGGAGACAATGACTTCTCCACCGCCGTGACCATTATTTGAGTTTCGGCTTCCTCTACAAGCCATCATTTTTTTGATGAAAAATAAATACAAAGTTTTAACTTTCTTTTATTTTGGTATTGAAAATGGTTTTGAAAGCATTTTTATTATATAAATGTGTTGTATTGATATCTTGTGATTGAAATGTGGAAATGTTATGTTTCCTTTATGCATGTTTTATGTGATACGATTATGTTATGGTTTATGATATGTTTAAACCTATTCATATGAAGAATGTATTGGACTTAATAAGTGACGGGTGGAGCCCACTATAGCTCCTCGATGCATCGGTAGGTCTCATGACACAACTAGACGTGGAATTGGCTGAGGCCCTTTCCCAATTTGATTTATGGTTTTGGCCAAGGCCTTAATCATTTTAGACGTCTTGGCTGAGGCCTTGACAAAATGTTTCAGAATGTCTGGCATCTTACATTCCCTCATTATGAAAGTGGTTATTGATATTGCATGTGATTATTCGACCAGTAGAATATCCATGTGAAGAAGTTAATGGCATTATCTCATTTTACTTTTGCCATATTTTGTTGATGTTCAAGTTTAAAAGGCTTTTGTTTTAGTTATACATTGCCTTAAATTTTTATGTTTATTTATGAAAGCTTCCGCATTATTGTTATCCTCACTGAGCATCTGAGCTCACCCCTTTCAATGTTTTAATATTTTCTAGGATGTGAAGAAGTATTTTATGAATGACCTGCAGGGATAGTCAGAAGAGGATATGAGTTTGGAATATGAAGACTTTGTTTTTAGTTTTTTTACTTTATGAAGTAATGTAACATTTATGAATGTATCTAGTGTTTCCAAGGCTACTAAACTAATCGGTCTTTCGAGACTTGATCTTTTGTGATCATGCCAATGTTACGAAGTAATGCACCGACTCTGGGTAGCTGGGGTCGAGGCGTTACAGTTGGTATCAGAGGCAGTTTAGTACTAACCTTGGAAGATAGATTTAGATAAACTCTGATTAGGGTACATAGCCCAAAGATAGACTTTGAGGATTAGTATAGAATAAATTCCTAGAATTTTGTTATTGTAGATATTTTGTGAGTTTTCTGAGCAATACATCCCTGTTCGGATATGAGAAGGTAGAGGCGGCTCTGGCACAAATGTACCTAGGGGTAAAACCCGAAAACACCGCTTTGAGCTAGACTTGAATGGGAACTGGTGCACGACAACGGGCCTTGCGACACTCTTGGTTACGACACTCCCGGGGGATATGCTTTGGATAATTCTCATTTTCTTTACAAACCACTGTGAAGGGTTATGAGTATATACTTCCTCAAAGAAAACATTTTATAGATTATATCCATAAATAGTTCAATTTATGTTAAGTATCTTACAAGTATGTAGTTATGTATTTTGATTCATAAACTCATATAGTTTATGCCATTGATTAGAAATGGCTCCTAGTGGAAGGAAAGGAAACTGTATCAATGCACGCACTCCGTGTAGGGATTTCCCTCCTGCTCAAGATAACTATTGTCGATCTGGAGATACAACTGGTGTTGATCGACTTACTACTATACTGGGACAACTCACTCAGGTTATGAATAATAACCTTACTCGTATGGAGCACCCTGATCCGCAACGTGGAGGATCAATATTAGACCGCTTCATGAGGCAACAACCGCCAACATTTATTGGGGGTACAAATCCATTAGTAGCTGAGAAATGGATAAACTCCTTAGAGACAATATTCCACGCCTTAGAGAGTAGTGAAAGGGAGAACGTTATCATGGCAGTTTACCGCCTCACTGAAGATGCCGATCAATGGTGGTCATTGATTCAAAACACAAAGGAAGATGATGAATTAACAAACATGGAATGGCAGGAGTTCAAAGATCTGTTCTTAGAAAAATACTTTCCTCGAGACCATCGAGCGGACATGGAAAGGCAATTTCTGAGTCTGAGGCAGAAGAAGGATGAGAATGTCGCAAAGTATGAGGCTAACTTTACAAGGTTAGCAAGGTATGATGCAGATTATATACGTAACCCAAGAAGTAAGACTGATCATTTCTTTTATGGGTTAAAACAATTTCTCCGTAGATCTTTAGTATCACAATCTTTCTCAACATACGATGATATTGTCTCATTTGCTATCAAGACAGAAAAGGAATTCTCTAAGTCTTATGACAATAAAGTAAAACAAGAGAAGAAGAGAACGGTGGAACAAGAGACAGATAAAGGGAAAAAGGGAAAGAAGGATTTTCCATTATGTGATAATTGTGGGAAGAATCACCCTGGTACTTGCCTAAAAGGAATGGGAGTTTGTTATAAATGTGGAGAAAAAGGTCACCAGGCACGTGATTGCAAGGGAAAGAAAGAGGATATCAATGTTGAATGCTACAATTGTAGGGAAATGGGGCATTATGCAAATGAATGTCCTAAGCGTCAGAGAAACTTACCTCAGAAAAGGCCAAGGGATCAAGGACAATCTTATGCTGTTACTACAGTTGAAGCAGAATAACTAATGTATTGGTTCTTTTGGACTCATGGATTATATTCTGGTTATTATAATAATGTGATATATATAAGGATTGTACTACAGTACTTGTTATTTTAGTAAGGTTTTAATATGATGAAGGTAATCATATTTTTAGTATGTGACAATAAGAGAAACTTTACTTTGTTTGGGGAATCTGATGATACAATTGATTTTGGAATTTAAGGACCCTTTAGAGAAAGTCTGGACGGAGGTATTTTGGATAACTATAAAGGTTGGAGTGGATTAAGTTGATCTTTGGATAGTATTGTTTAAGGTTAAAGAATTTATGAATATTATTTTTGGAATATTATGATACTATAGTTTTAGGAAACGGACAACCTGCAGGGTGGGGCATAACCCGTCGCATCGGACAAATCTGCAGGAATCGAACCCACAATCATGGTGCGACAGGCCTTTATTTCCAACCACTAGCCTACAGGAAGTCCCTGGTTATTACAAAATAATTTTACTAATCTAAATGGTATGTGTTAACATTTGGAACCTTATACAATTAGGATAAGTATAATATTTTTGAGTTCTATTATCTTTTTGAGTGAAAGATGAGTTGAAGGTTGAAACTCTAATTGTCAAGATATATATATACCTATCTCTTATTCAATGAATAAATTAATTCTTAGTAAAGGGATATTAAAACAACAAAATGTGTTATCCTAATACCTTATGTCTTGTTGAACTGATGATATTTTAAATCAACATAGATTGAAGGCTTTGAGGCCCTCAATTTGACAGTTGATTGTGATTGATGACCTCAATCACTCCCTACAAATATTTACGTTTTCCTCCAATTATATGTCTCTAATTGCCACCAATGTTCTCCTAATCGAGATCATAATTGGGGGGGTGACTTTTTCATTTCCCTTTCCCTCTTATTAAGGCTAAATTTTATTAATCTTATTTCCGATGTGGGTTTTCCTAAAAGGTATTTTCTCTTTTCAACCTTTTATTTTCAAAGAAAAATTTCAAATTGCGAGGACGCAATTTATTGAAGGAGGGGAGAATTTAACACCCTGAGCTTCCACGATACGCTTCTCATTCAATAATGCAATTGCTTGCATTGTATGCAAGTTCGAGTTCTAACACACCGCGACTAATCAAAGTAGCCGTTATGAATAGTAATAACCACCTTTTAAATTTATAGAAATTTTATATTTCAAAATGGACTTCATTTTTGTATTTTTAATATCGAAATTATCCTAAGTTGAACTTTTTCTAACTTTCTGAGAACTTCCAATTTTTTTGTGAATAGTGAAAAATACTTAAAACAACTTTTTTAATCAAAATAATTTATTGTGATAAATTATACTATTTATTGGTTTTAATGTATAATTAGATATATTTTTACCATTTTATCCAATGGTGGTCATTAGAATTAATTTAACATTGAAATTGGACATAAACAATTGCCAATCTTTTGATATAAATTGTTTCTTAAAAACACGCTATTTGTTATGACAACGGGAATTAATTATAAAATTAATTAATGAAACTTATATGTTTGGAATTTTGTAAAATAGAAATCATTTTTGAATTCAGAATATCAATTATAGCTTAGGGTGAAATTTTGGCATTGTTCTGAAAAACTTCAATTTTTGATGAATAGTGAAACCACTAAGTGGTAGTTAAATAACTGATTTTTCATTTAAATGAAATATTACCACTTCTGTGATTTGATTTTCAAAAATCCGACATACATGGTTGTCATTAAGAAGTAAAATGTGGTTCAATGAGATTAAAATAATTTTTTGGTGAATAGTAACTTTTAAGTTTTTAATCGCGATTAGAGGTAATTAGTGTAGTTTAAGGTACAAATAATGTTTTAATAATATGATATGAGCTTGAAACTTGTCCTACTCCTATTGGATAAATCATGTCCGACCAAGACAATCCATGGGTCAACTTTGGGACCCCATGGAGCCACATTAGTTGGAAAATGACATAAATACCTTTTATTTAATGTTAAAGTAAAAAAATGACACAAACATGAAATGTTTTACTAAAACAATTTTTACATGGGGTTATACAAGTCATATTTTTGATTATAAATAGGCATTGGAAAGCTATAAAGCGTTCCTACATCATAGTATTTTTTTTATAATTTTTAGACATTAAATAAAGTAAATTATTTATGACATCATGATGATGCAGCGATGACCTCATTATTTAACGATTTAAATAAAATGAGCAGATAATGTAAAATCCAAGGCATAAACTTGTCCAAAGCCTATTGGATAATGATATTTCGAACCCTTATCACCTTATACTCGAATTATACAAGTGTGGGACCTTTAGAATCCGAAAAGAATTGTATAATAGAATAACATTTCATTACCTTCCAAAAGTGCCCCTCCTCTCCACTTGTAAAAGGCCCCCACCTCTACCACCTCATTCAAACTTTCAAGCCATTTGGCTCGGCCAAACTCTGCCCAAATACTCTCACAACATCCCTCACTTACTACTAGAAGCCTCACATTGGGCAGAACTCTTTCCAAGGAAGCCTTTGTCTCAAATCAAAAAGAGTTACCCGATTTTTTAGGTAATGTCTTCTCTAATGTTGTTTTGTTTTATTTTTCTTCTCCAACCCCTTAAACTCTTTTCATTCCTTTCTTTTGTAACAACAACAGTATCTAAAATATACTAGGATGTTGTTATGATAAGGATTTGGTTTACACTTACACACACCTTCGTCTAATTGTTAAAGAACATACTATTTCTGTGGGTGGCGAAATACTGCCTCACGAAATGATGATTGTTCAAATTCTTTTAACACCTATAATGGTGGCCATTTTGATGACACTATTTCTATATATGATATATATATTATGATTATGTTTTCCTTATGCTTCTTTATTTCTCATTTATGGAATAATTTATGATTTCCATTATGGGTAAACGTGATAATTTCATTTTTGGAAGTGCGGACTACCGCCCCCTCAAAGTGATGTGAATCGTTAATGCCATAGTGGGATGTATAAATGATGGAGTAAATGATATTATATATGATATTATACTGGAACTATATTATACCTTTATATAATTATGATTTCATTCCATTAAATATGAAATAGAAATGAAAGTAGCGTTCATGCGTACGTACGACTTACCGTCTCCATGAACGGTGCATTTAATTTCTTACCTCTAAATATTACGTAATATTATGAATGAATGTATATAATGGATATATATGATATATATGACATCTAAATCATTAATATAATTCTCTAGATAATGGATATTCTACCACATAAACAACTTTTAATTATAAGAAGTTTATTGTTGACTCAAGTACCAAAGATCGACAAAACGACCGTCATTAACTTAAATAATTACATAATGTTCATAACACGGTAATAAGTGATATAAAAGGGATAATGAACATGAAAAAGGTTCTTAAGTAAATAGAAATTAACTCTAGTTAATTATTCAGGAGGTTAAAGAACGGTCGAGTCAGGAAAAGACGCAAGGTAAGGGAACTTCTTAACCCAACTTCCATTCTTTGGGTTAAACTCCTACTTTCAAATTATGGCATGATGTTATTATGTCCTATTTTGTATTTTTACTTTCTTTATGTGTACCTATT
This sequence comes from Viscum album, assembly GCA_963277665.1. Lineage (NCBI taxonomy): Eukaryota > Viridiplantae > Streptophyta > Magnoliopsida > Santalales > Viscaceae > Viscum > Viscum album. The sequence goes on along the minus strand of OY728131.1, from coordinate 223,667,170 downwards.
GTGAATACACATAATAGATCTATTTTATTTTAAAAATGATCTTTTTAAGGACTTCGTCTCAATCCCTTTCATTGAGGCATATTTGGTTTTATACACAACTTTCTTTTATACGGTGTATAAACCCCTTTGAATTTTACGTTTATTCGAAAGGAATCTTTTTTATACAAAGCATTTTGCTAAACGAAAAAATGGAATGTTTTTCATTCCGTACTTATGCGGCGACAACGACTTCTCCTCCGACGTTACCATTATTTGAGTTTCGGCTTCCTCTACAAGCCATCATTTTTTTAATGAAAAATAAATACAAAGTTTTAACTTTCTTTTAGTTTGGTATTGAAAATTGTTTTGAATGCGTTTTTATTATATCAATGTGTTGTATTGATATCTTGTGATTGAAATGTGGAAATGTTTTGTTTCCTTTATGCATGTTTTATGTGATACGATTATGTTATGGTTTATGATATGTTTAAACCTATTCATATGAGGAATGTATTGGACTTAATAAGTGACGGGTAGAGCCCGCTATAGCTCCTCGATGCATCGGTAGGTCTCATGAGACAACTAGATGTGGAATTGGCCGAGGCCTTTTTCCAATTGGATTTATGGTTTTGGCCGAGGCCTTAATAATTTTAGACAACTTGGCTGAGGCCTTGACAAAATGTTTCAGAATGTCTGGCATTGTACATTCCCTCATTATGAAAGTGGTTATTGATATTGCATGTGATTATTCGACCAGTAGAATATCCATGTGAAGAAGTGAATGGCATTATCTCATTTTACTTTTGCCATATTTTGTTGATGTTCAAGTTTAAAAGGCTTTTGTTTTAGTTATACATTGCCTTAAATTTTTATGTTTATTTATGAAAGCTTCCGCATTATTGTTATCCTTACTGAGCATCTGAGCTCACCCCTTTCAATGTTTTAATATTTTCCAGGATGTGAAGAAGTATTTTATGAATGACCTGCAGGGATAGTCATAAGAGGATATGAGTGTGGACTATGAAGACTTTGTTTTTAGTTTTTTTACTTTATGATGTAATGTAACATTTATGAATGTATGTAGTGTTTCCAAGGCTACTAAACTAATCGGTCTTTCGAGACTTGATCTTTTGTGATCATGCCAATGTTACGAAGTAATGCACCGACTCTGGGTAGCTGGGGTCGGGGAGTTACATATATAACTTGATTAAAAATAATATTTTAATTCTTTATGAAAATGGTTGGAATTCTTGGTGTCATCATATTGGATTTTTTTAGCAATAATTGTGTGAAGAATTATTTTATGATGATAATAAATAAAAAATATATATAAGGTTTTTTAGTGTTTTCAAATATGAGAATATTAATAATTATGAAATTTATAAATTGATAAATTCTATTCTATTTCCAATAAAATGAAATATATGCTATTATATATATTGTTTTCAATAAAAATTTAATTTCAAAAAGTTATAGATTATACACTTTTGAACATTAAATGGTATTGAACCAGGAAATCTACCTTTTGAGAATATTATCAGGATGTTTATTTTTTCCATGGAGAAATAGTTTCTCAAATGCATGAGAGATTAATAAATATGGTGAAAATTTTAGAATTCAGCGAGGATAATGAATTCAGGGATAATTATTTGTTTTAAAAAGTTATTGATATAATCATTACTAAGTGGTTGTCTATGAATTTAGAAAATATTGATTCCTTATATTTCAATAATCTGATTTTTGATGATGTAATTATAACTCTTATGCAATGTGAAATTAATTTACTGATATATATTAAGAATGATAAGGAATGTTATTGAGTTAAATTTTAATGTACAATCAATAATATTACTTTCTTTTTCGTTATTTCCTAATATAATATTTCAAATATTTATAAGAGGAAAAATAATAATATTTATAATTATAGTGATTTTGGTAATAGTGGGAATTATTATTATCAATTTATGAGAAGAATGAATAAAATTACCAAAAACAAGTATGATAAATGTAAATATATAATATAAAACAATGAGAAAACATACACAAGAAATTTTATGTGTTATAAATTTCATATGTATTTTCATTTATGATCAGATTATCCAATATTGAACATGAATGATTGAAAATATAATAGATATTATAGAGTTATTGGAAATATAGTTTTATGTGAATTATACACTATGAGTTAATGTTTTAGAAATTATAATTCTTATATTTTATCATAAGATATAGACGGAAGTAGCAAGATTGTTGGACTGTATACAAATAATTCACAGATTTAAAAACACTATGTAAGATAAGGTAAAAAATGATTATATTTCAAGATAAAAATATAATTATAATTTTTATAATACCTCAATTCTTTATTAATAAACTTTATAATACGTTGAAAAATTTAATCCATAAAAATTTACATGTTACTTTCCTACAAATGAGGAAATAATTCTATTAAAGTTTCTTATAGAAATGGGAAATAATTTTTTTTAAAAACAATTATTATTATGATAAAATTGACATTGTTTTAGAAAATAGAAGAATTTAAAATATTATATTTAAAATTTGTAATCATTCATCGTAATTAGTTTATAATAATTTTTTAGTTTTGTTTACATGGATGAGAAATTGGGTTTTAAACTAATCTAAATTATTAGGGGTTAGTAGAAACTTTTTCTAATTTTAAATTTCATAGAAATAATTTTAATAATATTAATAAATATTTACCTATAATCCAAATATCTAATGGAATTCATTATAATTTCATGAAATAAACTTTCAATAAAATTTATTTTTCCCAATTTTCCACCCATGTTAAAATAAAATTCAATTGCGAGATCACTATAAAATTATTTTAGCAACAAATAGTGTTAAATATTTAGTTTTTATAAATAATAAATATTTCATGTGGTTGTGTCTATTCCATTTAAAATAATTGGGAAATGTGGGCTCCTATAATTTTATTTTCAAATGTTAACAATCCAAAAAAAATTTGGGTTACAAAAATATAGTCTTCTTAATTTCAAGAAAAGAGGAAATGAATTAGTATCCAGAATATATATTATAAAGAAATTAGTTTCTGAAGAAATATTATATGATAAAATTCGATCTTCTAAAAAATATATAGTAGAGTGGTGGATGAGTTAATTTTGTAGATAATACACTAGTGAAATAATCAGAATAGGTGATGAAATATCATGTCATAAAAGAGTAATATCAATTGTATTATATATTCTAGGAAATGAGAACAACCTTATCGTATATTTAGTTATTTCATTAGTTTTATCTTGTAAACCATATCAAATATAAAGACATTGTTCAAATTGTAGATTGTAATATCATAAGACATAAAGGTAACTTGAGGCATTCATAACATTCTTACGTAGGGAGTAACCCTCTTGGTTACGTTTGGAATACCCATCCCAGTATATTCCCTAAATCTCTTCGGAGAAACCTTAACGTTTAACCCCTTCGATTTACCAAATGAATTGGAGAGCTATATCGGGCTCACCCGTCCTTAGTTTATCACGGAACCACCAGTCTTCATAATAATTCCCAAGAACCACAACATAATTGTATCACATAAAGCATTCATAAAGGAAACAAAACATTTCCACCTTTCAATCACAAGATATCAATACAACAGATTGATATAAAAAAAATTATGAAAACCATTTTCAATACCTAAATAAATGATAAGTAAAACATGGTATTTATTGTTCTTTTAAAAAGAAGGTATGGCTTGTAGAAGAAGTCGAAACTCAAATAATGGTCACGGTGGGGGAGAAGTCATTGTCGCCACATACGTACGACAAAAACATTCCCTTTTGTCATTTAGTAAAACTCTTTGTATAAAAAATATTCCTTTTGGATAAACATAAAAGTCAAAGGGGTTTATACACCGTATAAAAGAAGGTTGTGTATAAAACAAAATATGCCCCAATGAATGGAGATTGAGACGAAGTCCCATACCTCGGGTCTGGCTTGACTCGATCGTTCTTTAACCTCCTGAATAAAAAACTTGAGTTAATTTCTACTTGTTGAAGAAACTTTTTAATGTTCATTATTCCTTTTATATCACTTATTCCCATGTCATGAACACTATGTAATTATTTAAGTTAATAACGGTCGTTTTAACGATCATTGGTACTTGAGTCAAAAATAAAACATTTATAATTACAAGTTGTTCATGTATCCATTATATCCAGAGTTATACTCACGATGTAGATATCATATATATCATATATATCCAGTATATACGTGCATTTATAATATTACATAACGTTTAGAGGTAAGAAATGAAATGCACCATTCATGGAGACGGTAAGTCGTACGTACGCATGAACGCTAATTTCATTTCTATTTCGTATTTTATGGAATGGAATAATAATGATATAAAGGTATATTATAATTTCAGCATAATATCATATATAATACCATTAATTACATCCTTTATACATCCCACATATGGCATTAACGAATCAAATCACTTTGAGGGGGCGGTAGTCTGCACTTCCTAAAATGAAGATATCGCGTTTACCCATAAAGGAAACCATAAAGGTATGACATAAATGAAAAATACACAAGCTTAAGTAAATCATAAACATATTATATTTCATATATAAATATAGTGTCATCTTAATGGCCACCTTTGAAGATGTGAAAAGAATATTTAACAATCATCGTTTCGTGAGGCAGAAATTCGCCATCCACAGAAACAGTATGTTCTTTAACCATTAGATATAGGTGTGTGTAAGTGTAGCTTAAATAATTCTTATAACAACATACATGTATATGTAAGATACTGGTTTTTTTACAAATGAAATGAATAAAAAGAGGTTAGGGGGTTGGAGAAGCAAAATAAAACATAAGAACACAAGAGAAGGAATTAACTTAAAATTGGGTAACTCCCTTTGGTTTGAGCTCAAAGGCTTCCTTGGGAAGACTTATGCCCAAGGTGAGGCTTCTAGGAGTTAGAGATGGATGTGGAGGGAAACAGTGGGTAGGTTTTGGCCAAGAAAAAGGCTTTGGAAGTGTGGGTAAGGAGGTAGAGGTGGGGGTGTATTATAAGAGGAGAGGAGGGGCACTCTTGGAAATTAAAGAAATGTTACTTTATTTTAAAATGAGTTTCTGATTTAAAAGGTCCCACATTGATATAGTTCGATGATAAGGTGATAAGGGTTCAAAATCCACCCATCCAATAGGATTTGGACATTTGTAGGTCATATATTTTACATTATCTTTTCATTTTATTTAAATCCTTTATTAATGAGGTAATCGCTGCATCATAATGATGTCATAACTAAATTAATTTATATGAAGTCTAAAAATTATAAAAAAATTCTATGATGTAGGAAATATTTTTAGATTTCCAATTATTATTTATAGTTAAATATCTGACTTTTATAACCCCATTGAATTTTTTTTAGTAAAACAACTCATGTTTGTGTCATTTTTACTTTTACATTAAATAAAAAGCATTAATGTCTTCATCTTACCCATGTGGCTCCATGGGGTTCCAAAAATCCACCCATGGGTTGTCCTGGTCAGCCATGACACATCCATTAAGGGTAGGACATGTGTCTAGGTCATCTCATATTATTAAAACATTATTTTTACCTTAAACAAAACTACTTACCTCTAATCGCGATTAATAAACTTAAAAGATACTATGCACCAAAAAATTATTTTAATCCCATTGAACCACATTTTACTTCTTAATGAAAACCATGTATGTCGTATTTTTGAAATTCAAAACAAATAGGTGGTAAAATTTCATTTAAACGAAAAATCAGTTTTTAAGTACCACTTAGTGGTTTCACTATTCCTAAAAACTTGATGTTTTTTAGAAAAATATGAAAACTTCACCCTAAGCTATATTTGATATTCTGAATTAAAAAATGATTTCTATTTTTCAAAATTCAAAACATATAAGTTACATTAATTAATTTAATAATTAATTCCCACTGTCAGAGAAAATAGCGTGTTTTTATGAAACAATAAGTATCAAAAGATTGACACTAGTTTAAGTCCAATTTCAAAGTGAAATTAATTCCAAAAACCAATATTGGATTAAATGGTAAAAATATATTCTGTTTAAAATTTAAAATTAATTGAAAAGATAATCTAACCATATAATTAAATTAGATGAAAAACCAGTTTTGATGTAAAATGTAGTATATTTCATTATTCATTAAAAAATAAACATTGTCAAAAAAATACCAAAAAAATATCCAATGAAAATTTCAATGTCCCAATAATAAATAATAATTTTATTTTGACAAATAGAGATTATAAAATTGTCAAAATATTGATTTAATAATGGTTTTCCATCAAAAGGTAGTAAAACAATCTTTTAAAAATATTTGTGTATTCCATGTTTAAAATTAGATTTATTCTCATTTTAAGCCTCTAAAACACTATCTAATTCATTAATCGAAATAGATAAAAAATTATCTATTATTCATTACTTACTTGGGATGTTACATCCTTCCCCCCTTCAGAAAATTGTGTCCCTGCAATTTATTTACTTATCGAATAAGTGGGGTATTTAGCCCTCATTGCGTTTTCAGATTCCCATGTTGCCTCTTCAACCATGTGGTTTTTCCACAAAACCTTTACCTGATGAATCACCTTATTCCGTAACACATTCTCCCTATGGTCAATAATCTGGACCGGTTGTTCCTCATAAGATAGGTTCTCTTCCAGCTGAACTACCTCTGGACTCAAAACATGAGATGGATCTGGCATATACTTTCTCAACATCGAAACATGAAAAACATCGTGTACCTGAGATAAACTCTGAGGCAAAGCCACTCGGTAAGCAACTAATCCAACTCTCTCCAGAATTTCATATGGTCCAATGAACCTTGGACTCAGCTTTCCTTTCTTACCAAATCGCATCACACTTTTCCATGGTGAGACTTTGAAAAAACTTGATCACCTACCTCAAAAGAGAGATCCTTCCTCTTGTTGTCCGCATAACTCTTCGGCCTTCTTTGAGCTGTTCTCATGTGTTTCTGTATCAACTGAACTATTTCTACCAACTCATCTAACAATTCTGGTCCCATCAGCTTCCTTTCACCCACTTCATCCCAGAAAGCTAGAGTTCAACAATGCTTCCCATATAATGACTAAAATGGTCCCATCTGTATACTGGAATAAAAACTGTTATTGTATGAAAATTCAACCAAGGAAAGATGTTGGTCCCAACTTCCCTGATAATCCCTCGAACAAGAACGTAGCATATCCTCCAATGACTGAATTGTTCGTTTTGACTGCCCATCTGACTGAGGATGAAAAGCTGTACTAAAATTTAATTCAGTACCCAACGACTTCTGAAGGCCTTTCCAAAAGTTTGAAGTGAACCTAGGATCACGATCAGATACAATGGAGAGAGGAACTCTATGTAACCAGAATATCTCTTTAGGATACAATCAACAAAGTGGTTCTAGGGAAAAAGTATCTCGTATAGCAAGGAAATGAGTAGATTTAGTCAAGCAATTAACAATAACCCAGATTAAATTATTACCTCGATGTGTCTTTGGCAATCCCCCAACGAATTCCATGGATATATTTTCCCATTCCACTCTGGAACTGGTAAAGGCTAAAGCATCCCATTCGGTAACTACCACTTTGCTTTAACCTATTGAAAATTCAAACACTTCACAGTAAAATCAGAAATATCTCTTTTCATTCCATCCCCCCAGTAATACTCCCACAGATCTCTGTACATCTTAGTACTGCCAGGATGAACTGAAAATGGAGAACTATGAGCTTCAAATAACAACTCTCTCTTCATCTTTTAATCACAAGGCACACACAATCTCTTCCCAAATCTCAAAACACAATCATTATCAATGTTGAATTCAGGAAACTTACCCTTCTAAACCAGCTCTACCTTTTTCTGAAACTCACTGTCTTGCTTCTGTGCATGCATGATTCTTTCTGATAGAGAAGATTTCATTGATATCTGAAACAAAACAGAAGGACAACTTGCACCAAAAACTTCTATTACAATGTTCATCAAATCCTTAACCAAAGGATCACATTCCAAACGCAACATTGTTAATGAAGCATTACTTTTTCGACTCAAAGAATCAGCCACATTATTAGCTTTTCGCATATGGTAATGAATTGTACAATCATAATCCTTGATTAATTCTAGCCATCTCCTCTGTCTCAGGTTCAATTCTTTATGAGTGAATATATACTTTAAAATTTTTTGATTGGTATATATTTCACACTTTACTTCATACAAATGATTCCTCCATATTTTTAATGCGAAAAAAACAACAGCTAATTCCAAATCATGTGTAGGGTAATTTACATCATGAGTTTTCAACTGTCGTTAAGGACAAGCAATTACCTGATCATTCTGCATTAAGAAGCAACCACATCCTTTCTATGAATCATCACTGTAGATAACAAACTAACCATTACTGGAAGGTAGTGCCAAAACTAGAGCATTCACCAATCTTCTTTTCAATTCCTGAAAACAATCATCAAATTCTTTTGTCCAGATAAACATAACACCCTTCCGAGTTAGCTTAGTCATTGGACTAGATAACAGTGAAAAATTTCTAACAAACCTTCTGTAATAGCCTTCCAAACCAAGGAAACTATGAATCTATGTTACATTTGTGGGTCTTGGACATTTTTTAACCACCTTTGTTTTTGCAGGATCAACGGTTATCCCATCATTAGAAACAATGTGACCATGGAAAAAAAATTTTTGCAACCAAAAATCACACTTGATGAAATTCCCATACAATTTCTTTTCTTGTAAGGTTTTAAAAATAACCCTCAAATGTCTTTCAAGCCCCTCTTTACTTTTAGAAAACACCAACATATCATCAATGAAAACCACCACAAAATTATCCAAGAATTCATGGAAAATTCTATTCATTAAGCCCATGAATACAGCAGGTGCATTGGTTATCCCAAAAGGCATTACTACAAATTCATAACGGCCATATCCTGTACGAAACATAGTCTTCGGAACATATTTTTTTTTAAACTTCAACTGATGGTACCCCGATCTCAGGTCAATCTTTGAAAAATACTTATCTCCCTAGAGCTGATCAAACAAATCATCAACATGATTCAAAGGATATTTGTTCTTAACAGTGATGTTATTCAAGGATCTATAATCAATGCAAAGTCTCATTGAACCATATTTCTTTTTAAAAAATAAAACAGGAGAACCCCATGTTGATGTGCTAGGTCGAATGAAACCTTTCTCTAATAAATCTTGCAATTTCACCTTCAACTCTAAAAGTTCAATTTGAGCCATTTGAAAGGGGGTTTTGAAATTGGATTAGCATTAGGAACTAAGTCAACTGTAAATTAAACTTCCCGATCTGGTATTATTCCAATAAACTCATCAGGAAAAACATCAGGATACTCATTTACCATTGGCACATCATTAATCTGAATTGTTCCTTTGTTTTCAACAGTATGTGCAGGTAACATTCATTTCCATCTTTTACAAGTTTCTCGGCCTCTTGATATGTTATCAACAGTAAGGGTTCATTCTTGTGCACAAACTGAATGTCTTTCTGAAAAGAAACTTCTTTAGCTCTATAGTCAATCTTATCATGGTAAATAGAGATCCAATCCGTACCCAGGATAACAGAAAACTCTACTAGAGGTAGAACAATAAGGTTTTCAAGTAGGTTCTTTCCGCAGATAAGGATATGAAGATTCTTATAAATTATTTTTGCCCTAACATTTCCCCCACGTGTTTTTACCACAAGTCCAAGAGTCATTTATTATGATGGTATTCCCATTTTACTTGAAACATTTTCAGAGATGAATGAATGTTTAGACCCTGAATCAAACAACACACTGGCTTAATCTGAAAAAAAAAACAAAGTACCTGATAAAACTTCATTTGATGGCCCGACATCTGCTGAAGTAGTTGTAATGGATTTCACCATCCCTTTCTACTTGTAGTCTAACTGCTTCCCATCACTCAAGATCTTTGTCAGACACTCGTTTGCATAGTGACCCATCTCATTGCACTTAAAACATTTCACTAACTATAAATAAAATTTAGACTTACCATCACCTTGATCTTTTTCAGTGCAATCACGAGCCTTATGTCCCATCTTACCACATTAGTATCACTTTCTAGAATTCAGAGTACATTTCCCACCATGCCTTTTCCCACATTTATCAAAAACTAGAAACTTATATTTCTTACCATCAGACTTTTTTGAAGAATTCTTCCCTTTCTCATGCCACATTGGTCTCTTCTTATGTTGGTTGTTATAGAACACTTGATCATCAGAAAACTCAATTTCCACCTTCTGAGCACATCAAACAAGATTTTCATAACTTATGAACTCATGTGAAGCTAAATCCCTTCGATATTTTGGTTTTAATCCTGAGTAAAAACGATTGATTTTACTATTAAGGTCTCGGATAAAATTTGGAGCATACCTTGCCAATCGAGTGAACCTTTCTTCATAGGCAGCCACTGAGTCCTCCTCTTGCCTCAATTCCAATAATTGTTTTTCCATCCTAAGACGAACAGCCCTAGGAAAATACTTCTCAAAAAATAAACCTCTGAATTCACCTTAGTCAAGAGCATCAATCTCATCAGCTTCCCTGATATTTTTAACCATCGACCACAACTGATCTGCCTCACCATCCAAATGGTATATAGCAAGACTAACCTTTTTATTGTCTGAACACCCCATGACATCGAAAATCTTCTCGAGTGATTTAATCCACCATTCTGCTAGAACAGAGTCATTTGATCCTCTGAATGATTGGGGATGTTGCCTCATGAAATGTTCCACCACTAACATGTTCCTCTGCGGTTGATCTGGCTGATCTCGTGCATGGATACCGTCACCATTTTTCGCCTGAGTCAACAGCGCCATTACTGCAGCAAACTGTTCAGTTCCAATTCCGACCATCTCAGGATGCTGATTCGGAAGGTTATTTTCTTCTGTATGCCTTCCTAGCACTGCTTCCCTGTTTCCTTTGCGGAAAACTATTATGAACAAACATGTCTTAGACGAAGTAACATGGTAATCCTCAAATGCTATATCATTTAAATTTATAAAAAAAATATATTTTTGGATAATCATTTAATAGAATTATAACTCCTAATGTTATCTAAACCGACTTTTGATACCAACTATAAGGCCCCAAACTTAAACCTTACTTAATCTTGAGTTATTACAAGATTAAACATTGAGGATATTTTCAGGTTTAGAGTTTTAGAGAATTAGATCATAAAACATGCATTACATTCCACATTTAAAAAAAGTGGTTACATAAAAGATAGTATTAATTTTTCCTATCAACGGAAACATATTTAAAACAAAACATTGATTCTTTCTTGACACTTATTTGACACTATCATCATATCATGTACCTTTCCCTTGACCTGTGAAAAAAATTTCAAAAACATGGGATGATCATAAAAAGATCAGTAAGGGATATAAAAATATGGAAAGGAAATATGAGTACATATATACATAAGAATGAAATCATACATTACCCATAAAACATAAGCACTTTAACATACCTCTTCAAATAATGAATAAATCATAGAAATCATAAGACATAAAGGTAACTTGAGGCATTCATAACATTCTTACGTAGGGATTAACCCTCTTGGTTACGTTTGGAATACCCATCACCGTATATTCCCTAAATCTCTTAGGAGAAACCGTAATGTATAACCCCTTTGCATTAACCAATGCATTGGAGATCTATATCGGGATCACCAGCCCTTAGTTTATCACGAAACCACCCGTCTTCATAATAATGCCCAAGAACCACAACATAATCGTATCACATAAAACATGCATAAAAGAAACATAACATTTACACCTTTCAATCACAAGATATCAATACAACACATTGATATAAAAAAATTATGAAAAACATTTTGAATACCAAAAGAAAAGAAAAGTAAAACATGGTATATATTTTTCTTTTAAAAAGAAGGTATGGCTTGTAGAGGAAGCCAAAACTCAGTTAATGGTCATGGTGGCAGAGAAGTCATTGTCGCTGCATACGTACGAAAAAAACATTCCCTTTTGTCATTTAGTAAAACGCTTCACATAAAAAATATTCATTTTGGTTAAAATTAAAAGTCAAAGGGGTTTATACACTGTATAAAATATGGTTGTGTATAAAACAAAATATGCCTCAATGAATGGAGATTGAGACAAAGTCCCATACCTCAGGTCCGACTTGACTCAATCGTTCATTAACTTCCTGAATAATAAACATGAGTTAATTTATACTTGTTTAAGAACATTTATAAAGTTAATGATTCCTTTTATAGCACTTGTTTCCATGTCATGAACACTATGTAATTATTTAAGTTAATAACCGTTGTTTTAACGATCATTGGTACTTGACTCAGAAATAAATGCTTTATAAATACAAGTTTTTCATGTATGAATTATATCTAGACTTATAATCATGATGTAGATATCATATATATCATATGTATCCAGTATATACATGCATTTATAATATTACATAATGTTTAGAGGTAAGAAATGAAATGCACCGTTCATGGAGACGGTAAGCCGTACGTACGCATTAACGCTACTTTCATTTCTATTTAGTATTTTATGGAATGGAATCATAATGATATAAAGGTATATTATAATTCTAGTATAATATAATATATAATATCATTAATTAAATCCTTTATACATCTCACATATGGTATTAACGAATCAAATCACTTTGAGGGGGCGGTAGTCCGCACTTCCTAAAATGAAGATATTGCGTTTACCCATAATGGAAACCATAAAGGTATGACATAAATGAAAAATACACAAGCTTAAGATAAACATAAAAATATTATATATCATATATAAATATAGTTTCATCTTAATGTCCACCTTTGAAGGTGTTAAAATAATATTGAACAATCATCGTTTCGTGAGGCAGAAATTCGCCATCCACAGAAACAGTATGTTCTTTTACCATTAAATGTAGGTGTGTTTAAGTGTAGCTCGAATAACTCTTATAAAAACATCCTAGTATATAGAAGATACTGTTTTTGTTAAAAAATAAATGAATAAAAATAGTTTAGGGGGTTGGAGAAGCAAAATAAAACATAAGAACACAAGAAAATGCATTACCTTAAAATCGGGTAACTCCCTTTGGTTTGAGATCAAAGGCTTCCTTGGGAAGACTTCTGCCCAAAGTGAGGCTTCTATGAGTTATAGATGGATGTGGAGAGACACAATGGGTAGGGGTTGGCCAAGCCAAAGGCTTTGGAAGTGTGGGTAAGGAGGTAGATGTGGGGGCCTTTTATAAGAGGAGAGGAGGAGCACTCTTGGAAAGTAAATAAATGTTACTTTATTTTAAAATGTGTTTCGGATTTAAAAGGTCCCACATTGATATAATTTGAGGATAAGGTAAAAAGGGTAAGAAATACACCCATCCAATAGGTTTTGGACATATGTATGTCATAGATTTTACATTTTCTTTTCATTTTATTTAAATCCTTTATTAATGAGGTAATCACTGCATCATCATGATGTCATAAATAATTTAATTTATTTAAAGTCTAAAAATTAAAAAAATACTATGATGTAGGAAATATTTTTATATTTCCAATGACTCTTTATAGGAAAATATCTGACTTGTATAACCCCATTGAAAAATTATTTTAGTAATACAACTCATGTTTGTGTCATTTTTACTTTTACATTAAATAAAAAGCATTAACATATTTATCTTACCCATGTGGCTCCATAGGGTCAAAAAATAGACCCATGGGTTGTATTGGTCAGACATGACACATCCAATAAGGGTAGGACATGTGTCTAGGTCATCTCATATTATTAAAACATTATTTTTACCTTAAACTACACTAATTAACTCTAAGCTCGATTAATAAACTTAAAAGTTAATATTCACCAAAAAATTATTTTAATCCCATTGAACCACATTTGACTTCTTAATGAAAACCATGTATGTCGTATTTTCAAAATTCAAAACACAGAGGTGGTAAAATTTCATTTAAATGAATTATTAGTGTTTTAAGTACCACTTAGTGGTTTCACTATTCATCAAAAATTGAAGTATTTCATGAAAATACCAAAACATAACCCTAAGATATATTTGATATTCTGAATTCAAAAATGATGTATATTTTAAAATATTCAAAACATATAATTTACATTAATTAATTTAATAATTAATTCCTGCTGTCAGAGCAAATAGCATGTTTTTATGAAACAATAAGTATCAAAAGATTGACACTAGTTTAAGTCCAATTTCAAAGTGAAATTAATTCCAATGACAACTATTGGATTAAATTGTAAAAATATATTCTATTTACACATTAAAATTAATTAAAAAGATAATCTAAACATATAATTAAATTAGATGAAAAATCATTTTGGATGTAAAATGCAGTATTTTTCATTATTCATTAAAAAATGAACATTGTCAGAAAAATACCAAAAATTTATCCAATATAAATTTCAACGTCCCAATAATAAATAATTAGTTTATTTTGACAAATAGAGCTTATAAAATTGTCAAAAGATTGATTTAATAATGGTTTGCCATCAAAAGGCAGTAAAACAGTCTTTTAAAAATATTAGTGTATTCAGTGCTTAGGATTGGATTTATTCTCATTTTAAGCCTCTAAAACACTATCTAATTCATTAATAGATATAGATAAAAAATTATCTATTATTCATTAGTTACCTGGGATGTTACAGTTCAACACTCTATGAAAGTTTATATTATGGATTTTCTAAAATATATTTTTAACTCTTCTAGTTTTAGTGCCCATTCTCATATTTTTAGTCAAAATAAGAATCGTTTTTAATATAAGAGATAAGTATAAATATTATGTGTCTGAATATTACTATAAAATGATTTATTTTTTAATAGAAAAACATAGATCATTGATGTAATTCCCTATAAGTAAGTTATTTTTTTATGATTAATGTAGTTTTTTATGGATCCATTTCCATGCGTGTAAATTTGAATCTCCATTGTTTAGAAAGATAGTATAATTATTTTAAGTTCATAAAAACATGTATTTAATATTTTTTTCAGCTATGATGGGGGAAAATTTATAAAATAAAATATTTTATTTATTTTTTAATAAGTGTATTACTCATACCATTTCCACACTAAAAACCCCATAGAAAACAATGTATTTCAATGAGGAAATAAATATCTTTTCTAAATTAGTGATGAATTTCTACGTAAATATTATATAGATATAAATATTTGGGTTGAAGCATTGAGTTCGGATTTTAATGCTATAAATATTTTTTTACTATGAACTCTTCTTAATAAAATGTTTTATTATTTGTAAACTGGAAGAAAATATAAATATTCATAAATCTAAGTCTTTAGGTGTAAAGTTTTCATTTTGAATATAATACTTAACATTGAAAATTTCCTCCTAAAGATGTGAAAATATTTTTCATGGTTATTATATACATAGTAATTTCATTTATGGTTTTAGTTAGAAGGATAATATTTTTAAAATAATATATAATGTAAAATTCTATGAAATATGTTCTTTTTATGTAAAAATTTAGAATTTAACCCACAAGATATTGGGTTTGAACTCACTTCTATTGTTTTCATAAAAGTTGGACAAACAAATTGCTATTAAATTGAGTACATTTTTAGTTCAATTGATTTTTAATTTTTAGAATTTACTTTAGTAGAGATTTTACAACTAATGATTGAGGATATACATATAAATTTATCGTGAAAATATAAAATCAAAAGATAGAATTCCAATGATAATGTCATTATAAATATAAATTTCCAAGTTAAAACATGATTATCTGTATGAAATAAATGTTAAAATCATGAAAAAAATAAAAATTCGTTCTTAAATAACTTTTTATTCATTGGAAAATGAAATTTAGATAACATATATGAAAGAACAACTAAATAAATTTAAATAGATTCATGTTTTTATCTCAGTTAATCAAACTAATGATCATAAAGTTATATGAAAAAATTGATTTTTTTGGAAATACTATATTGAAAATGTAACTATTTTTAGGATACAATATTTTTTTTCTTGAGGGTTGTTTTTAAGAACAAGGCATAGACTATGGTGAGTGTTTTGAATCGGTATCCACGCTAGTTTCAATCTAAATATTACTATTATTCAAAGAACTTCTGAATTTTAAATTATTCTAATGAAATTTTAAAAGTGAATTTATTATCCTTATATTCTAGAGAGTTGTTATTTTAAAAAAATCCCAATCTTGGGGAAATTTATCTACCATAAAATATATATAAACCTACCTAATATGATTTCTCTCTCATTAACTCTCACAATGAATAAGATCTCCCTGAAATATCTTTGTGCATGTTTTTCAAACTCGATGATGATTCTTCCCTGATCTAATCTCATGGGACATGTAATTGTTTAATCCAAATTGGGAGCTTTATTTAATAGACCTTCTTAATGAATCGTTATAAATAACTAATAATCCTTATAAAAACAAAATTCATAGTGAGTCTTCGTGGTTTTTTAAAATAAAGGGATTTAATTTTCCTGATGTTCTTTATAGAGTTTATTCCTCCATGCATGAAATGCCTAGTCCACATATTTCCAAAATCTTTATGATGAATGACTTTCTGTTATTTTTAAACTAGAGGCCTTAGAAAACTCATTGATTTATAAAGATTATTAATTCTCAGGCATGTCACGTACAAAAATGGATTCAAACCACGGTCTTGCACTGATATGAAATCAAGAATTTCACATTGATGGGGAGGTAGTGATTGGATGATGATTATAATTGGAATTCTATTCTTTCATATCATTGTAGTAATTCCATATCATCATGATTTAATATGGAATATTGGTATGATTCATTTGAGACCTATAATTTAGAGGATCTAAAAATGGGAGATCAGAATTAAATTCATTCAGTAAAATGAATTTGGATACTCAGATCGAGGTAATATTTTACAGTTAAAATTGGGGGGTTTTGGAATCCTAAAATTATTAATGATCTTGCTTCTTAAGTTTATGCGACTCTTTAAATAGATAATAACAATTTCAATGGGGATTTCATTCTATACACTAGTGTATTGGTTGATTCCAAATATAACACAACACTCCCATATTTGAGAAACTTATTTTATAATGTCAAAATATATATGGTCAATATTGAAAGTGAATATGTCCCACACTTTTTTGAATTCAGTTGGATTTTCATAAAGTCCCTAAATAATTGCATAATTATTGAAAAATAAGTAAAATTTCCATCTGATCCAATTTTATGGAAATATGTCACTATCAATATGAAAGGAAATTATATTTCAATTACCAAAATTTGAAATGGGATATAGGATGATCAAGCGGAATGGGTGAAAAAACATCCAAATTCCATTGATTCAAATAATAACCATGGAAAATAATTGGTTTCCCTTATTAATGAAGAGGAGTAGTCTCCATCACATTTGAAAAATGTATATAATCATAATAGGGGTAGTTTGGATGAGAATGTAATTTAGGAAACTATGTATAAAGAAATTTATCTTGAAATTTCTCATGATATCTTGATATTAATTAGCTCTCATCAAGTTGAATATCTTAACACCACCTATGACTAGCCAAATGATGGTTATAATTGTCAAATTGTTGATCAAACAATATATACTACTGGTCATAACATTCTCAAAATACGAAGAGAATCCCATTCTATTCATGGTAGTCCCCTTCCATATATGATTATTCTTGTCAAATTCCTTCTGTAGGATTCATCTAAATGGAACACAATGAAATATGATGAATTCACATTCAAGGAATCATCAAATATCCTTAATTTTTTATTGCCTCATTCTATACATGGAATTCAACATGATTATATCTATAATCTTTTTGACATCCAATTGGTTGATACATTATAAGGGAACCCAATGAAATATATTGAACACACAATTATGGATAATACAATTCTCCACAGGGATAGAAAAATACACTACATTATAGGTCACTTTAAATCTGAACAGTCTCAGTATATGTCTACCAGTCTACATAATTCTATAGATGTTTAAAACATGTATAATGTTCCATAAAGAGGGAATATAGTGAAATATAGTGAAGGAAATATCAAAGGATATTATCATTAGTCTGTATCCTTTCATAAGATGTGATCAAATATAATGTCTCTCAAGAAAACAATGATTCAAAATCTGAGTAAAAACTGAAAATTCATGTTCATTATATAATCATTGATATTGGATCAGCTGTTCCAGATGGGTTGAATAACATTAGTACTAGTATGGATTTTGTTGTTCAAAACACTACTGTGGATAAAATCCCACCTTTCAAAGATGCACTTAATAATGATGATGAAATACCCACTTATTTTTCGATAAAGTGTGATAACTATGTGTTGGTATCAATAAAATATGAACACCAACAAATGGATCATTTTCCTACAGTGTGGGAAATTATGGATTATAAATTGAATATAAATTTTTCCAACTTAAACACCCCATTCTAGGATAAACATGACAGATCAGGACAGAATTTCAGAATACTATTACAAGCATGAAATTCATAATAAATAAACACACTACTGTGAATAATAAATGGGGTCCTATCCCCAATAGTAATTTTAAATCAATATCTAGTTATGGAACTATTTATTACTAGAAAATAATAAAACCCTTAGATATCTTTGGATTTTTATTACTATAAATAGTCTTTATCTTCTAGGACTTTTGGAAATAAATAGGATTATTTCTGAGAAGATGTCTTCTCTTAATATGATGGGATACCATCTAATAATCCATAATAAGTCCGAAATTGATATCGAAACGATTTGGTTCTAAAATTACTTGATATTGGATGGGATATCATCCATCAGGTCTATAGATCAGATGATTAATGTAAGATATAATTGTATGGGGAGATCAAACTTTTGTTCCTTTTTTTATTCTTTCAATGGATAATAAGAAAGAAGAGCGCAATGGTTTAACATTTAGGTTTTTAGTAGTACAATAACATACTATTAGAAAATAAATTGGAACATCAATGTAATTATTAGTCCTGATGAGTTGTTAGGAATGATAATCTTCTTTACCTTTAAACAATATTTTTAGAAATATATTAAAAATTGAAATCTATATGAATTCAATCTGGTTGGTGGTAAATATAATTGGTATTGTAATATGGTGTATAATAAATTCCAAAGGTATTTTGTAGATAATGTATCCCTTGACATCGTGACTCCATTTCATTCTCCTACATGTCATTAATAAATTTATATCATCATATGATTTTTTCAAGTCTTGTTAATTGGGTGATCAAACAACTTTTTTCATTCAGATTTAATGATTCATGGATTTTAAATTCTGATCGTAAACATGTCATACAAGATATAGATAATTCATTGAAGTATCATAATAATTCCCTATACTATTTTGTAAATTATAAAGTTCTGGATAAATTTTTTAAAATTTGTTATAAATAAATATTTATCCACCTTGATGAAAATATTGGGCAATATGAATACTGGATTCATTCCATTCAACAGAATGATAGTAATTATAAATTTTAAAATGTCCTTTAGTAGGAAAATATGATTATTCAGGAGCTCAATAATATTATGAATATTGGAGAATGTATATAATGAGATTATTTAGAGGTTAAATGTATTGTGGGAGGGGATAAAAATAACTTTTTTTCAACACATTGCAAAGTGTCTTAAATCTCAACAGGTCTCTGTCTATTCCTAATGATAATAGAATGTATCTTGTGAAATGAGATTATATGGATTTTCATGTAGTATAATTGTACAAGAACAAATTTTATGGACTGAACACTTGTATCGATCTTATGATGGATATTTTCACTTGGATTTTCAGTACAGAGGATAATTATGTTCTTATTTCTATTCCTTTTGGTTATGAGTTCAAATAAGATGATTTTTTAATCCTTGTAGATATTCTTACCTTTATGGATTTAGAAAATCTCTTTCAATAATATAAGGGGATTATTAATTGTGATGTTTTCAGGCTTATCAATCATTTTTTCAAGGTTATTCATCTAACTCATGGTATTAATGCTCAGTTCCATTCACTAATTCTCAAGGTAGATAATGTGAATGTGATTCATCTCTTCAGATAACTGGACATTATAAAAAATATATAAAAACTTATTAGGAAAAATCATTCCAAGAGGTGTTCGAGTATTTCCAAAAAAAATATTTTCCTAGGCTATTTATCATTATAAAATTTAGAAATATTCATCATTGTATTAATAATGCTTTGTAATGAATTTTTTTTCATAGAAAAACTACCATTGGGGAGAATATTAAAATAAATATTGATATAAAAATAGCCCTTGATAATTTATAATGGGGATTCATTTGAAAGGTATTATGTAATTTTAGGTTTGATGACATCTTTACTAAATGAGTTGAACTCTTCTAGGCTCTGTAAATATCCCAGTCCTTATTAATGAATCTCTTAATGGATATTTTCACACCTCTAGTGGTGTTAGATAGTGTGATCCTCTCTCATCAATAATTTTTATATTTCTGAATATTATTAATGTTGACTCATCAACATGGAAAATATTAACAAAATTAATGAAATCATATTTCTCGAAGGGTATTAATGCTCCGAATCATTTTTTTCTTGTTGATGAAATCATTCTCTTAACTCTATATGATAAAATAAATATTAAACACCTCAAATAAGCACCTCAAATAAGCACATTTTCCTAGTGAGAAATCTCTATTAAGGAAGCTATATGGAATAAATATTTCATATACATAGGAAAAAATATCCTTGTATTTAGAAATGTTGACATCATTAGCGATCTGGGAATCAGAAAAGGTATCTTCCCTTCAACCTACCATGGTATTTCTATTTTCTAGGGACAACCTAATTCCAGACATTTTTCTCATATTTCGAGTCTGGAAATAAATCAGTTGTCCTCTTAGAAATGAAAGGCACTCTCAATGGAATGTTGAATTATCCATATTTAGTATATTATTAT
This sequence comes from Viscum album, assembly GCA_963277665.1. Taxonomy (NCBI): domain Eukaryota; kingdom Viridiplantae; phylum Streptophyta; class Magnoliopsida; order Santalales; family Viscaceae; genus Viscum; species Viscum album. The sequence continues at coordinate 223,646,190 of OY728131.1, read as the reverse complement.
TTCAATATTTAGTTATACCTTCATGATTAACAATTGGTTGGCTTCTCTTTTAAAGAGATTAAATTCCCCAGTTAAAGAACTTTTATGTTGTGGGGGTATTCTCTAGAGGATTCATGGACAGTATCATCGAATTAGGGATTTCAAGAAATAGATTATGGTGGTCTTGTAATAACGATGCTCCGAAATTCAATGTTTCATTATCGGCCAATTTCATAAAGATCATTATTAATTAAAAGTTATAGGTTATTTATTTTTAGAGTTCCTGGTTCATATATAAGATAAATTTGTTAAATTTAAATTATATGCATTCTTCCATTTATCTATCACTCATTAATTGTTTATCCACTATATCAATGAACTCGCATTTGTTGTCAATCACTCATTAAACATAAAATTTATTGATAAAAAACTAGATAGGTATGCCTCTTATTAAAATGATAAATTATTATGACCCATCCATATATACAACTTTCTCAATTTAGGTAATAATGTTCTATTCTCTATAATTATATCCTTTTGAAATTGATGATCATGTTATAAATTATTACATTATCCATTATGGTGAAACCCTAATTTTTGGAACATTACTCAAATGGGAAACTCTCAACAATTTATTCATATAATGAATCAGTTCATTGGTAGTATAATAGTTGGAATAAGAATATGAATAATGATTGGATATCACCTTCTAGATCATCCATTTATTGGAGGATTATGTGCTATAATATTTCCATTGATGGGTTTTTTCACTATTTTGGAATTAATCATTGTTTGAGATGTGATCATTGACACCAACATATAGAGTAAATTAATCATTTTTTCATAGTTGTGTCATGTCTACTTATCTTTTTACCGCTACTGCTACTTCTCTAGAAACCATAATCCCCTATATTGTAAGAATTCAGTCACACATTTTTCATTCATTCGTAGTCTATTTCATATAATATTGTTCATCTCTTCAATATTTCTTGTAAAGAAGTTATCCACACAATATGGACAAATATAGAAATTTTTTTCATGGTTGATCTTACTTTTTCATGAAATCATACATTGAGAATATTCTTACTATTTGGAAACATTCTAATAATATCTAAAATGGGTATTTTGATAGATAAATTCTTTATTTCACTTCCCTTAAGAACATTGATATTATAGGTAAATATTGTTCTCAATATGGAACCTAGGATGTTTTGAGGATATCCCTATTATCATGATCGGTCATGATAAATTTTTATGGAGCATCAAGAGGAAATCTAATCCCCCCATGTTATGTTGCACTTATAAAAAAATATAGAGGTGATGCATTGAGATTCTTACATATTCATTGGGATGTTAAAACATCCCCTGATACAAAAGTTGTTCGGTTTATTAATTCAACGATCTTTTCAAAGAAATGAGTATACTTTAATTTGTGTCATTAATGTTATTCCACTACTATGATGATATCTACAAAACAAATTACGATTCATATCTCATTGAAGTTGACCAGTAGATGGAGTAACTGTTTGAATGATTTGGAATCTATAAACTACATTATTAAGAATACATATCAAAAGTAAATTTATATGGAGTTAGGATAGCTTATAATGGTATCAATGACCTTAAATTTCCCAAGCTTTATGATCTACAAAAGTATCTCCAGCCTCAATAGAAAAGGTGATATTTTAAAAATTCACATCTTAGACTTGTGTAGTACTATTTTTATTCAATAAAGGAGGTATTTCCTTTTGGTAAGTATCTTATTCTAAAAAACATACCAATAAACTCTACAACCTTAAATAATCCCCAAGAGCTTGGTATAATATATCGATAACTTTTTAACCTAAAAATATATTTTTGGGGAAAGTTTGATCCTAATATTTATTCAATAATTATTTAAAAAAACCCATTATTATAAATATATCTATATATTATTTAATTTATAATTCCAATCAAAATTTTTTCTGATTATTTTCTAAAACATCAGAAAATGTGATTGATATGAACATGATGGGTGTGTTAAATTACATCCTTGGTATTCAAATTTTTCAAAAATCAGAATGAAACATGATAACTGAACATAAATTGCTAATATATTTTTTAAACAATTTTTTTTTAAAATTCATCATGTATAATTACCATTTTAAGAACAACTATCAAACTAGTTCTTAATAAATCAAAAAAATCGGTGGAAATTTTTTTTAAGTGATAAATTATTGTATACTATTCCTAATATCTAGTCTACATTAAATTAGGTTTCCCATAATTTAATTTTAGATATTCTAAGAAAATCCAATATAAAAACATTAAAAATCGGTTTAGTTTATTTCCATTATTAAAAATGAATAATGTAAAATAACTATATTATTATTCTAGAAATTTTTTTAGCCTTTAGGGTTATTCTTATTATGATTTTGGAGGTTGTAGGTTGGATATGAAAAGTGCCTTAGGAAAATTTTAATTTCAAGTAGAATCTATAGTTTCTTGGGCCTGTAAGAAGAAACACACTTCTAAACATTCAACTACTAATATTAAAAATAGTATATATTTATATATAAATACATCACATCACTCATGTGAATATAACACATATTTAATAAACTATTTACTATGCGATCATATAGGACAGGGAATATTTTCAATTAATTTATCATATCTGGATATCAATTTTCAAAAAAAAAATCAACTACACCATTAAATTATAATATATTTGAATATATTTAAATGAAATTTGGAATGACCAAACTAATATAATGTTCAATTTTTTTAACATTTAATAATTTTTTTGATATTTAATCCCTCTTAAAATATGGGGGATGTCACTTCATATTAATTTATTCTAGATTTTGTTACAATATTTTCTTATTATTTTGATGTTTCATGATGAGATTTTATTTCTCAGGATTTATATCACATGTATGATAAATGTTTAATTTGAACAGAATGATGTTATTCAAATGAGGATTCAATAGCTTATCATAAGTTTTGATCTCTAATAATTATGATTATAAAAAGATATAATTTTAAATTTATTTATAACCATCATTAAATAAATAATATCATTGTTAGATATTGATAGATAACGTCAAGAAGGAATAATCCATTTTCTATTATCTATATTTTTATCAACTTTTAAATCTATTAAGGATATGAATTTTTTTAATATTAATTGGAGAAAATTGTATATTCCAGGTGTAGTTTTTCATTAAAAAATCATCGAACATAACAATTCACAACTACGTGTTTATGGTTTTTTTAGTATCAAATTTAATTTTAGAAAAATATAAATATGGATAAATATAGACGAGTTATATTAATATTTTTTAAGTACTGGGATCCTTTTATGGTAAAATATATTATCATTTTTTTTGTTTTATGATTAATTGTACTGTGTCAAATGTTGTGAAAGATAAGGAGTAAATTTATTTAATCAGATCACACAGTTAGTATTTCCATAATATTCACTGAATCCTTTCAATTTACCCACGATTATTGTGATTTTCCAAACTGGGGAGATTACTAATTCAATTATTATGTTACATCTTTTGTTTTGAATATTTTAATACACATAATATAAACATGAAAAAACATGATGTTCTATTTTAGTAAATAATTTTGTGAATAGTGAATTTTTTGTTAATTTTTTCTATAAATCTTTTTCAATTCATAAAAATTAAAATAAATAATGTTTCATGATTAATTATATTGGCCAATTATATATCTTTTTTAGTGATTCAAATAAATGTCATCAAAGGATTTAGAATGTTTTTGAGTTCATCCTAAGATGGAGTTTCTACTTTCAATACTATTAAAATGGAACCAAAATACATAGAAATAATATATTGCATTTTTTAAAAGTATTTTTATAAATAAGGAAATATTTTTGAGGAATAGAAGATGAATTTATAATAAATTTAAATATTTTGGTCTTTTTAATATTCTACATCTACCATTTTCTCTTTGAATGTCTATTATGTGTCAAATTATATTTATAAATGTTCTTAAAGGAAACATCAATGTGAGAAGTTTTTAATTATGAATCACATTATCATTTTACGATATTATTCATTAATTTTTTTATCCCATTTTATTGATGATATCATGGGATAGAATGGTAGACTATTATTTAGAGTTCCATGATCAAGGGATTTCAGGGAACGAAAGACAACTTTTTTCTAATCATTTTGATTGATTAATTATTGAGATATGAAAAAAGAAACACCATAAAATAGGTTTATACTCATTAGATTCTACTAGTTGAAAGATAGAGTACATTGGAATAGGATTAAAAATACTCCTTAAACATTACATAATATAATAGTTAAATTTTATTAAATTATTTTTGAGTTTCGTGATTGTAATCTATACTCCCAAAATTATATTTTATACTAGGTTTTAATTAGATTTTCTGTTGTATTTTTATAGTAGTTGGATATTTCTATGTTCTTATAAACTGAATTTTCATCGTGAAAACAAAAATTTCCAAGAATATTTTTCATCGGAATTCATTAATTCATTGTACATTTATATTTTTATACATAGATAAATTCAATTTTCATGAAAATATTTTATTTTTAGTAGACATACGATATGTGGTTGATGAAAATTTTGAGTTAATTTTTTTTCTAAAATCTATTATCTCTTATAGATTACTTTTATTAATTGTTTAGGATAATAAAAATTTCATATTTAGTCCAGATATAATTGCAATCATCTAATATAGAAATTTTTTTAAAAGAAGAATCTCAATGATGGCCTTTATTTTCACTAGGTTTATCTCAGTTTACCATCATTAGATAACAATTCAATAGAATATTCCATAGGTTGTCATAATGGAACACATAATCTATTTTATCATTAGGTAATGGAGTTTTTCTATACCAAAAATATTCTCAAGAACATTTAGATAACCGTGGAATTTTAAATATTTCTCCACCATGTACTCCGCATAGTACACCACTAATATTTAAAGAAGGTGATTGGAGATTTGTTGTATATCCCTCTAATATTTTTATCTAATATTCATCATTACATATGTAATGGAGAAATAGAAGTACATTCCCTATAGTTCCACGAATATTTCATCCATGCCATCTTTGGATACTGTCCGAATGAGATTATTTATGAAGTATGTATCCATCAATAATTGTTTCCAAAATCATATAGTTGTATCAATATGTACCATTGTGAATTGGGTGGTCAAGTATTCCTTTGGATACTGGTTAATTGAGACACTGAAATATGATGAATACACTAGTTTTACCATTCATCTTTTTGACAGGGATAAGGATTTTTTACCACAAGGGATACTAGAACCCACTAATTTTTTTCCTATGATCATCTTATAAAATTCAAACTCGATCATTGAACCCTAATAGTGGTGAATTATTCTATAATCCTACTTATATCTATAGTAGAAATTTGGTTTTCAAATTGAAGATAGATACATAGGGATCAAGGTCTGTGATGGTATCCTAGGAAAAAGAAAATACATCACAGTAATACCTCATAAATGTAAGGTACAACACTTTCTCATCAAGAGAGGTGAGAGCATATTTCAATATGGGAATCAGATCCTCCTCACTATTCAATTTCACATTTTATTCACACTAATGGTAGTGAAGACTCATTCTATGAATATATGTGGACTTTATCCATATCTTCGTAGTTTAAATTGTGACATATGGGAGTAAATTAAATTAAATAATCATAGGAAGTGGTTTTTATCACCTTATAATGGACTGGAAGAATCAAATGAAGTAGTTATCACTCTCTCTAGTTCTGTGGAGACCATATAGATGGATTTATTTCTTCCCATCCTTAATGATCATTTCCAACAATGTTTTTATAATATATTGAAACCTCAATGATAAGTTATTTAAATGTGATTCAAAAGAGATAAATAATATAAATGGGTTAGGAAAATAACAATTATAATAGTTTAAACATTATATAAAATGATAAGAGGGGATTTCTATAGCTTAAGGGTTGTTTATCCCTCTTATGAGTAGTTGGTTGACTTGGAGACTATTTTGTCTCCCAGATGATGAATTGGTGTCTAAGGTCATGAGATTTTTCTTCCATATAGAGATAGGTAGTAAAAAATTGTACTGAAAAATTAACCAAAGAATAATTCTATGGTTGTATCAAATATCAATTTCTATTGATGAAATTTTCACCTTAAACAAAGGGTTTTTTGAAATAAATTTACAATAACTAATATTAAGATTTTTGGATTCACATGATTCAAAGACAGACGTATCAACATAGATCACCCCTACTTCACCACGGGGGGGATTTTTGTTTAACTTGATATTAAATGAGGAGGAAATTCATGATTTAGTATTCAAATCCTTCACATTTTTTAATTGAATGTGGTGTCCCATGTAAGCATAATGAACTCGAAAATGGATACTAATTCAAAAAACTTTTTCTTCAGTTGGATCACGTTGAGTAGTTCAAATTCAATCTTACAATACCCCTAAATTATTGTGTTAGATGAGGCTATATCATTAAATGTGTATCAATATTTATATAAGATCTAGTTAGTGATAAAATTTATCATAAATCCTATCTTCAAATAGAACAATTCATATTGATTCAATTGATCTCACATGAGTAACATGGATATATGTTCACATGTATTACTATGCATTTAACTTTTTTATGGATGATATTTTTGACTAATAAAAAATTTTCTCCCTATCTTCTTCATGGTAATTCCCAGTGGAATTTTTTTATCTCATACATTATAAGGATCTCTATTCCCATAATGAGGTCCTCACAAAAAATCATTAATAAGCAGAGTACATTGAGGATCAAGAGATTATAGGGGATATCAGCATGGATCTTGATAACATTGTAAATCATGGTTAATTTAATATCCTTAATCTTTAGGGGATCTTCCATGATACGTAATTTTGTGGGCTGAACGAGCTTGGTATGAGGTTCGTATATAGTTCCATTGATACAATTTTTATGATTCGTTAGTTATTTCCCAAGAAATATGTCAAGAATCAAGATAGTGCATGGAGATGATATGTATAAATTTTTTGTGGTTGTTGGATCCATGTATTCTCAGAAATATAATATGTATTTGTAGGATCGAAATAATGATTTAGATGCTCAATATACAAGAGGGGGGTGAATTGTATACTTTAAAAAATTCTTTTAGACAAAGGAAAGAGTAAGTTTAACAAAGTTAAACTAAGAAAATTCACAACACCTCTAATACCAAATGAGAACTTGGAAAGAGATTCCGAATATAGGTTCCGGAAATACGGTTCCAGAAATTGAAACTTAACAAAAGTTTACAATATGAGATTCTACCTTAAATCGTATTGAATCTAAATGAAACAGAGTACAAGTAAGGAAGTATAAGAAAGTTATACTTTCTTTATAATACAAAATGCAGTGGAAATAAATGAGTAGAAAAACTACAAGTAACAAGATATAAGTCTTTTAACCCAAAGATAAGGGTATCCAAAAACCTTGGATAAAGGCCACTTGATTTATACTTTCAAGCAAGTCTGTTACACCCACACAAGCGTAAGCTCTCGATACGAAGATCAGAGTCTCTGTATTGCTATCCACGCAAGCCCCCAACATCAAGGTAGTTGGAAACCTCTGTCTTCATCAGTAAGGAAGTCCCAGAACTTCAAGGTAGTCGGCACCTCTGTCTTCCTATCCCCGGAAGTCCTCGAATGTAATCACCAACATTCGGAGTCGCACGAAGCAAAAATTGAAGGAGCGGTTCAGTACGAACAAGGCATGAAAAGCTTTATCTCTCTAGAAATCACCTTAGAAGCGTGTGGTCTCTAGATTGATCAATTGTTTTGTATATGGAGATCTTTAAAATGAGCTCATATTTATAGGAAAATTTCAAACGGTCTGCTCCCTCCTCCAATGGTCATATTTTCCATGAAACTCGGAGGGACCTGTAAATGTGTAACTCAACCAACGGTTAATTTGAAACAGAAATGACAACATCGTTTTATAATAGACTATGTATAACTGAATGTACGACATCGTTTTGAAATGAAGAAAATGTATGTAAAAGCTAATCAATATATCAGAGTGTGAGCAAGCCAAAAGTTCATAGTCTAACCAAGATGATGTCCAGAGTCTATGTTAAGAAATGTTCGAATTCTGTTTTATAGGAATTCGAAGTCTGGTTTCACCAAAGATCAGATTCTGAACCTGTAGAGTTTGGAGTCGAACTTTTTAAGAGTTTGGAGTCGAACTGCTTAAAAGGTAGGAGTTGAACTTCTTAAGAGTTCGGAGTCCAACTACTTAAAAGTTCGAAGTCGTACTTCTTAAGAGTTCGGAGTCGAACTGCTTAAAAGTTCAGAGTCAAACCTCTTAAAAGTTCAGATTCGAACTGTTTAAAAGTTCAGAGTCAAAATTTCTTAAGAGTTCGGAGTCAAACTGCTTAAAATTTTGGAGTCGAACTTCTTAAAAGTTCAGAGTCGAGCTTTCTTAAGAGCTTGGAGTCGAACTGCTTAAAAGTTCAGAGTCCAAAATTTGGATTATAACCACATTACAAATCACATCTAGAATTCGGATCCTAAAAACAGAATTCTCCAAATCATTTCATTATATGGCTCCAGAAATTTGGTTATGAATCCAGTTTTTGAATTTATGAAAAATATTTCTATGAATAATAAAATCTAGGTTATGGATAATTTCCATAAAGAAGTAAATTTTCCTTATGGGGGTAATAATAATATTTTCTTAAGTATAAGGTGTTTGTGATTTTTAAAACAATAAGGAATGGAAAACTCATAAGGAAAACCTTATTAACTCAACAATCTCCCCCTTTTTGGAAAGCACAAACATCCTCTTGAAAAAGTATATAAGGCTTTTGAAAATTTTCATTAGACTTTGAAAATTAAAACTTATCTCCCTTTTTTCATAGATAGAAGTGAATACAACTAACTCCACCTTAGGCATTGAAACTATAAGGATTGTATTCTGGGTTTCCAAAGTAGAGTTTTCATTATTGTAAGAATGAAAAAAAACATCATAGTGGGAAAGTCCCCCTTTCTTTAAGGATATTTCTCTTAAAATTTTTCCGTTATCCTCCTTAGGAATAGTTCTTTTTTCCTTCTCCCCCTTTGTGATTTTCAAAAAATAATTGAAGGGAATCGAAAGCAAAGTATACTACCTAAAACATTATTATATAAAAAGATAAAAACCAACCAAATAACCATTTCATTAGAGTTGGGGAAACAATACAAGGAAAGACAACTACAACAAAAGATCAGAGTGGATTCATTTGTTTTCCTTTTCCTTCAGAATGAGCTGCTTCAACAAGGCTTTGAGTTTCTTCAAGTCTCTTTGATCTTCTTCTCGTTGCCTCTCCTAGGATTTTACCTTTTCTTCTTGAGATTTTAAAGCCTCTGCCTGAGCCTCCAAGGCTTCTTTCTGCAACTTCAACAAATCATCTTGCTTTTCCATCTTCTGTTGAAACTCAATCCAGAAATCTCATTCAGTTTTCCAATTTTGAAATACTGAGTTAAGTTTCCCATTCAGATCCCTGACCTATTGATTCTGGAAATTTTGCTCCTAGGTCAACTTCCCAGAAATCTCATTAACCTTTTTATCCTCCATTTCAACGGCATTTCTAACTTCAGCCTGAAAATTATCAAAGTGAACTAAATCATCATCAACTCTCTTAGACCACTTCGTTACTTTACTGCAGGACTTCCTATGCACATCATAATCGATCAGAAAACTTTTCTTTTCAGCTTCCAACATCACAAACTTATCCATTACCATGGATAAAGAATATTATTTTTGAATCATAGATTGTTGCAGCAACTGGCATCTAGAATCTATTGTTGGAAGAATCGGAATTGTGTCCAACAACTTTCTCAGTGATTGAACCACAAAATCATGCCCATGGGATGATGATTCCGAATCAGAAACTTCTTTTTGAGATTCCTCTTCTTCTACTGGCATCAGCTTCCTTCTAGAGGTACCACCAACCTATTTCTTTCTGATTACATCTTTAATAGGTGTATCCATTAGAGTTTTCTTCCCTTTATCAGATTTCAGAATGGATTTCACATTAGGAGAAACTTCCACGGATTCAGAAACTTGAACAATCTGATCTTCATCTGGATTCTATCTTTCTAGTCCTTCCTCAAGAAAGTACCTCTGATAGGATTCTTCTTCATCAAACACCTCATTCTCATCATCTTCTTCTTGAAGTTGATTGCTGGCTTCCTCATCTCCCTTCCCTGGAGATACTATTTTTTGCGGATTCACCCTTATAATTCTGAACTTGTTTGATCAAGGTATCTAGATATTCACTTTCCTCTTCTTCTTCTTCTTCTTCTTCAACTTCTTCCTCAACTACTTCAGCAACCTCCTTCTCATCTTCTAATACAGGTTCTTTACCCTTGTCCTTTTCTGGAGTGGCATAGTTTTTCGCTGGAGTTTCTAGTAAAGAAGGTTCAACACCGAATATTTCCGGAACTGGAAGCCATTCATAAGACAACTCTATATCTTTTAACAAATATCGCACTATATCCGTTTCAGACATCTTTTTTCTCAACTAATTTTACTTCGCTCCTCTTTCTATCTCCTCAGCAGCTTTTTCTTTTAATGCCTTAGCCTCAGCAGGGTCCAGTCCGAATTGAGGATCCCCTTCCTTCCTCATTTCTTTATCTTTCCTCCACTTTGCTGCTACTTCTTCTATATAGGTTTTCTACTTCTTCGGATTGGGTGGTGCGAATTCAGTTTCCTTAGGCTGAGGAACTTCTTCATCAGTAACTACTTCCTTAGACTTTCTCTTCTTCCTTTGCATTTTTGAAGGTTTCGGAGATTGTGTTTCTTTTTCAGCTGCTTCAAATTCCTCTATGGATAGGGGTAAAATTCTACGGATTCACTTGAAAATCCCATCTTCATTATCTTAATAGTATCATAACTAACAAGCATGAGCTTGCAATTCCGGATCTTTGATTTGCAGGAAACATTGAAAGATTCTAAGCATCGAACAATCAACTTAGACAGTAAGGCAAGAAACATCATAATCTGATATATCAGATTTCCTTCTTTGATATTCTTGATCGTAACATAGACATGCCTTATTAGATTTATCTTTCTTAGATTTACCAAAAAATATAAGACATAGATATCACTCTTCTTCAGATTGTCTTTATCTCCTCTTCTCGGAACCAGAAAACCTTGCACCCATAGTTGAAGTATTCTATTATTCAGAGTGAGCCGAGCAATCTTAGTTGTTGAATCATCCTTAAGCCCAAGACACTTCCGTGCCTTCTCCTTATTGAAACTTCCTTGCACCTCTGGAAGTTTGTGAGAACAGAATTAAGCTTCTTCCTCATATTCTATACCAACCAGGCTTGCTTCCTTAGCGTAAGAAAGTTTATAAGTCTTTCCATAAGACTTGAAAGAAAATATTTCTCTGCCATCATCCACCAGGAAGGAAACAGACTCATAAAACTCTATCAACAAGTCAGTACAAACCGGATCTTGTTTATATGACTTAGCTATGTAGACATCTTCCCATCCATTCAGTCTAATATTCTTCTAAATAATATAATCAAGCTTATAAAAATCCGGATTAACTAAACTTTCTCTGTAAACTAACCACTTTGAAATTGGTTTGATAGTTGTCATATCTTGAGAGGTTTCTTCAACAGAAATTTGGAATGAAATAAACCTCAAGATTTGGATTGGCATCACAAGATTCGGAACTGACCATAAGAGGATCAGCAGAGCTTAGAGACGCAAAATCTTAGAAAACCGATGTGGGACGAGTCTTGGGACCCCCATTTTATAGGCAAATAATTTGACCGTTGGTCTTCCAAAAGTCATGCAATGGTTGAAAATACTTTGATCGAATCTGACGGTTGAGAATAATTACGCAAGGAAAAAATTTGACTCCGATCTTTTGAGGATTTTTTAAAGAAAACATTCATATTTGAGGGAAAACTAGAATCCGAACTAATCAAAGAAGATACCACTAAGAATATTTTGATTACAAAACTATAAGTTAGAAAATTATAACTTACGACTTGACAAGAAATATTATTCGAAATTGGTAATATTATTATTGAAGGAAAAGAAAAAAAACTTCATTATGAAAGTTTCAGTATGAAAACCTTGTTACGAAAACCCCAGTACGAAAATTCCATTCCGGAAGTTCTCATTCCGAGATTTTCAGTTCTGAAAATTTCAGTTCCAGAAATTCATATTCCAGAAATTTTAGTTTCAGAAATTTCAATTCTTGAAGTTTAGTTCTGAATGTTTTTTTTAAAAGAAAAACTCTAACAACCAAATGTACTCCACCTATGAAGAGGAGTTTATTACTGTTAGTAGAATTTTTCAACAAGAAGTTAATGAAGAATGATTACCTTAGAGTTATCATTCCTATCTTTTGTTTAATGTATTCAAATCTATCAGAGGGTAATGATTTTGTGAAGATATCAGCAAGTTGATCTTGTGTTCCGGTAAACTGAAGAATAATATATTCTTTTTGTGTGTGATCCCTAAGAAAGTGATGTCTAATATCTATGTGTTTTGCATGAGATTGATGTGAAGGGTTCTTACTTAAGGCAATGTCACTTGTGTTATCACAAAAAATTTGAGTTTTGTAAACCTCAAGCCATAATCTGTGAGTGTGTGTTGCATCCACAATACTTGAGCACAATGACTTCCAACTGCTACATATTCGGCTTCAGCAGTGAAAAGTGCTACAAAATGTTGCTTCTTGCAGGACCAAGAAATTATTGAATCTCCTAAGAAATGACATGTTCTGGATGTACTCTTTCTATCCATTCTACATCCAACAAAGTCAGCATCAGAAAAGCTTTTTAGAACAAAATCATTTCCAGAGATATAAAATAATCCTAGATCCATGGTTCCCTTAAGGTAGCAAAAAATTCTTTTTACTACCTTCAAATGAGATTCCTTAGGATTAGATTGATGTCTTGCACATAAGAATACTGATAACATTAAGTCTGACCGACTAGCTATCAAGTAAAGTAAACTTCCTATCATACCTCTAAAAGATGTTTGATCTATTAGTTTCCCAGCTTCATCAAGATCTAAAAAATTTGAGGTACCAATAGGAGTACTTATACTCTTAGTATTGTCATAACCATAATTTTTGAGAAGATATTAAATATAATTATGTTGAGATATGTAGGTTCCTTCTGGTTTTTGAGAAATTTTAAAACCAAGGAAAATGTTAACTCACTCATCATACTCATTTAAATCTCAGATTTCATTAGGCCTGCAAAGGAGTCAGTTAAAGATTGCTGAGATGAACCAAATATGATGTCATCAATATAAATTCAAACAATCAAAACATTTATCTTATCTTTATTTATAAAAATGGTTGGATCTGCATTTCCCTTAACATAATTATTTTGAAGAAAAAATCCAGTGAGTCTATCATACCAAGCTCGTGGGGCTTGTTTAAGACCATACAAATCTTTGGTAAGTCTAAAAACATGATCAGGATGTTTTGTGTCTTCATAGCCAGGAGGTTTTTCAACAAAAACATCCTCTTGGACATAACCATTAGGAAAAGCACATTTCACATCCATTTGGAAAAGTTTGAAATTAAAGAATGCTGCAAAGGCAATTAGAATATGGATAGATTCAAGTCTAGCTACACGAGCATAGGTTTCTTCATAGTCTATTCCCTCTTGCTGATTATAACCTTTAGCAACAAGTTTAGCTTTATTTCTTACTATGACTCCATTTTCATCACATTTGTTTCTGAAGACCCACATTACTCCAATAACAGAAGTTTCCTTAGGTCTTTTAACCAAGATCCAGACTTTGTTCCATTAAAATTCATTCAGTTCATCTTGCATTACATTGATCCAATCATTATCACCTAAAACTTCATCAGTGTTTTTTGGTTCTAATTGAGAAAGAAATGCTAGATGTTCTATTTCATTTCATAAGGAACTTCTAGTTCTTACAGGTTGATTTACATCACCAATGATACTATCACTGGGATGATTCTTAAAAAACACCTAATTTGGGTTTTGTAAAACATGTTCATCAACATAGGGTATAATGTCTTATGGGGTAAATGTTTCAGAAAAATCTTCTTGAACAATTTCATTATCAGAAGGATCCTCTATCAAATGCTGAAAATCAGTTTTTGAAAACACATCCGAGGATGTAGGTTGGGATGGTTTAAAAAAAAGGATCTGACTCATCAAATTTTATATGCACTATTTCTTCAACAATACAAGTATTTTTATTGAAAACTCTATATGCCTTAGAAGTTGTGGAGTAGCCTAATAAAATTCCATCATAGAATTTTAGTGCAAATTTATGTAAGTTATCTTTAGTATTAAAAATGAATACTTTGCAACCAAAAACCTTGAAGTAGGATAGTCTTGGTTTTCTACCATTCCATAACTCATAAAGAGTTTTATTAAAAAAAGGTCTAATCAAAACTCGATTTATAGTATAGCAAGCAGTATTTACAGCTTCAGCCCAGAAATTTCTAGCTATAGAATATTCACTCAACATGGTTCTAGTTATCTCTTGAAGAATTCTATTTCTTCTCTCATCTACACCATTTTGTTGAGGAGTTCTGGGTGCTGAAAAATTGTGAGTAATACCTTTTCTACTACAAAAAGTTTCAAATTCATAATTTCTAAATTCTCCTCCATGATCACTATTAATAGTTTTCAATGGAAGGTTTTTCTCATTTTTAACTTGAGCTCTAAAACTTTTGAAATAAGAAAAAGCTTCAGATATCTTTACTAGAAAATAAACCCAAGTAAATCTAGTGTAATCATCAACTAGAACAAACACATAGTATTTTCCTCCAATACATCAAATTTGTGTTGGATCAAAAAGATCCATGTGCACTAACTGTAATGCATCAGTTGTTGAGACTTCACCGATTGATTTAAAACTAGAATTATTATGCTTTCCATATTGACAAGGATCACAAACTTTAGAAGAATAAAATCTAAGCTCTGGTAGATCCTTAACTAGTTTTTTCTTAGAGAGTTTGCATAGGTTTATATGGTTACAGTAACCCAGTCTTCTATGCCATAACTCGTAATGATCTTACATTGCACTTAGGAAAGGTAAATCTTGACTCATAAGGTCTTCTAGGTTCAAAGTGTAAACATTCTCTTTCCTACTGGCTGAGAGAATAAATTATTCCTTGGAATTGTGAACTAAACTCTTATCATTCCTAAAATTCACAAGGTATCCTTCATCACATAACTGACTTATGCTAATGAGGTTGTGCTTAAGACCCTTAACAAACAGAACTTTTGTAATTAAGGTTTTACCAAGAAGAACAATATTACCAATGCCAACAATTTCTCCCTTAGCATTATCTCCAAAAGTTACATTTCCTCCTTTCTTTTTGATAATATTTTCAAAATAGCTTTTGTTACCAGTCATGTGCCGGGCACATCCACTATCCATGTACCACATATTGTTGCCGGTACTCTCTTTATTTTTCTGAAACCAAGAATAAAATTAGACTTTTGGAATCCAAACTTGTTTGGATCTGAGATTTCCAGACAATAAAATTTTAGGTTCCCACATCTTCTTAATGAAATAAGCTTTGTGAAATCCTATAGATTGGGTTTTGTTTAAGGAACAATTCTTTTCCCAGTGACCACCACATTGAAACTTGGTACAAAATGGGGCACTTTGTGGAACAAAATAATTGTTACTAAAAATTGGTTTCACATGGGTATAACCAAATCCGAATTTATTTCTTAAAGGTCGTATTTTGGAATACATTTTATCAAAATTTTCCTTACCATGGGTAAAGTTTGATAAACACTTCTTTAAGGAAAAAATTTCGGACTTGAGTTTTATAACCAAGTTTTTATCTTTAAAATCATTAGATTTAGAACTAGAGCTAGGCTCAAAAACTTTTTTCTTAGAATTTACTTTTTCTAACTCTTTAGAAAGTTTATTCTTCTCAGAACTTAATTCCTCAAGATTTTTTGAAATAATTTCAAAATCATCATTTTTCCTATCAAGATATTTACAATGATCTAATATTTCTTTTGTAAGAATAGAATTCCTAGAGTTTTCCTTATCAAGTTTTTTATTGAGTTTAGAATTCTCAACCTCATGAAGTTCAGCAAACCTAGAAACTTCTTCATAAGTAGGTAAAGTATTTTCTTCATCGGAAGAGGATTCTTCATTAGAAGAGTTATAATACTTACAATCATTAAAATTTGAAGATACATTGGTCAATGATTCAGGATTTCATACCTCATCCATAAAACAATGATTGTCAACAGGAAATCCGGCTATAAGACCAAGATTCTTCTGTCCTGAAGATTTATAATCAGAAGATTCATCTGATGAGTCACCACCACTGGCACTCCAGGTATCATTAGCTTTCAAAACTTTCTTAGCATTGGATTTATAATACATTTTTCTGTTCCTGTCTGAATGCCTCTCTTTCTTTACATTCTTTTTAAGCAAAGGGAAAACTGGTCTAATATGTCCAGCTCTCTTGCATTCCTAACAAGTGACTTCTCCATCTTTTCAATCTTTCATTTCCTTTTTCTTATACTTGGATTGGAAAATTCTTTGTCCAGCTATCTTGTTCATCCTTCAATAAAGATTAACTAACTCATTTTCAAAGATTTTACTCTCACTAGCTTTAGATTGGAAAATAACTTTCTTAGACTTAGATCTGGTTACTTTCTCAGGAGTCTTAGCTTTCATCTGATGTGATGTTGTTGTAAAATAAACAGTACCATTTCTATTCTTCTTTTTAATGTTGTTAGCATCTCTCTTCATTCTTGTCTCATGTTGTTGAAGAGTTCCAAATAACTCATCAAGAGAAATTTGAGTAACCTTCCCGTTCTCATCTATAGCAGTTCTTTTAGATTCCCACTCATTGGGAATAATATCAATTATCTTATCCACAAGTGCTTCATCATCTAAAACTTTTTCTCCCATAGACTATAAGCTGTTGACTATAGTCATAAATCTCTTTTTAACATTACAAATTCGTTCATCATACGGAAAGTTGAAACCATGATATTCAGCTCTAAGCATTGCTCTCCTAGTCTCAATCACTTTATAAGTTCCAAAGTGTGTAACTTCTAACTTATTCCAGATACAATTAGCTGCTTCACAAGAAGAAATTTGGCTATATATATTTATAGTCATTGAAAAATGTAAAGTATTGCGTACCTTAAAATTGAGTTGATACTCTTGCTTTTCCTGGTTAGTGAATGTTCTAACTTCCTTATCAGGAATTTTATAATCAATAGTAAGCAAAACAAAGTTGTATACTCCAGTATTGATAACGAAAGTCTTCATTCGATCTCTCCAGTACTCATAGTCATTACCATCAATGATTGGTGGTCTTGTAGGACATAGAATATCAATGGAACCAACATTAATTCCTGCCATACTTGAAAAACTCTTTAGCACACAAACTTGTTAGAAGAAAATTTTCGTAATAATAATGTTCGGAATGATAATGTTCGGAATGACAAAGTCCAGAATGACAAATTTTGGAATGAATAGTTTGGAATGACAAAGTTTCAAATGATAATGTTTGGAATGAATAGTTCGGAATGAATAGTTCGGAATGATAAAGTGAGAAAGAAAACTTATACATGAGTACAAGTATTTCAGAAACCTACTCTGATACCAATTGTAGGATCAAAATAATGATGTAGATTCTCAATATACAAGAGGGGGGGGGGTGAATTGTATACTTTAAGAAATTATTTTAAACAAAGGAATGAGCTAATTTTAATAAATTTAAACTAAGAAAATTCACAAAACCTCTAATACTAAATGAGAACATGGAAAGAGATTTCGAAAGTAGGTTCCGGAAATACAGTTCCAAAAATTGAAACTTAACAAAAGTTTACAATATGAGATTCAACCTTAAATCGTATAGCATCTAAATGAAACAGAGTACAAGTAAGGATTTATAAGAAAGTTATTCATTCCTTATAATACAGAATACAGTGGAAATAAACGAGTATAAAAATTACAAGTAACAAGATATAATTCTTTGAACACAAAGAGAAGGGTATCCAACAACCTTGGATAAAGGTCCTTGGATTTATACTTTCAAGAAAGTCTGTCTTACCCACACCAGGGTAAGCCCTCGATACAAAGATCGGAGTCTCTGTCTTGCTATCCCTGCAAGCCCTCAACTTCAAGGTAGTTGGCAACCTCTGTCTTCCTCAGCAAGGAAGTCCTTGAACATCAAGGTAGTCAGAACCTCTATCTTCCTATCCCCGGAAGTCCTCGAATGTAATCACCAACATTCTGAGTCGCATGAAGCAAAAACTGAACGAGCGGTTCAGTACGCACAAGGCATGAATAGCATTCTCTCTCTAGAAATCACCTCAGAAGTGTGTGGTCTCTAGATTGATCAATTTTTTGCATATGGAGCTCTTTCAAATAAGCTCTTATTTATAGGCAAATTTCCAACGGTTTTCTCCCTCCTCTAACGGTCATATTTTCCATGAAACTCAAAGGGACCTGTACATGTGTAACTCAACCAACGGTTAATTAGAAACAGAAAAGACGACATTGTTTTATAACAGACTATGTATAACTGAATGTACAACATCATTTTGAAATGAAGTAAATGTACGTAAAATCTAACCAATATATCAGAGTGTGAGCAAGACAAAAGTTCAGAGTCTAACCAAGATGAAGTTTAGAGTCTATGTTACGAAATTTTTGAATTCTGTTTTATAGGAATTCGGAGTCTGGTTTCACCAGAGATCGGATTCTGAACCTGTAGAGTTCGGAGTCAAACTTCTTAAGAGTTCGGAGTTGAACTGCTTAAAAGTTCGGATTTGAACTTCTTAAGAGTTCGGAGTCTAACTGCTTAAAAGTTCAAAGTCGTACTTCTTAAGAGTTCGGAGTCAAACTGCTTAAAAGTTCGGAGTCGAACTTTTTAAAAGTTCGGATTCAAATTGTCTCAATGTTCGGAGTCGAACTTTCTTAAGTGTTCGGAGTCGAATTGCTTAAAATTTTGGAGTCCAGAATTTGGATTAGAACTACATTACAGATCACATCCACAATTCGGATCCTAAAAACAGAATGCTCCAAATCTTTTCATTATATGGATCCAGAAATTTGGTTATGAATACGGTTTTTGAATTTAAGAAAAATATTTCTATGTATAAGAAAATCTAGGTTATGGTAAATTTTCTTAATGAAGTAAATTTTCCTTATGGGGGTAAAAATAATATTTTCTTAAGTATAAAGTGTTTGTGATTTTTAAAACAAGAAGGGATGGAAAATTCATAAGGAAAACCTTATTGACTCAACATTATTATGTATCTGTATTATAAATATAACCTTAATTTATAGTTAATTAGGAATTTTCTTTAAATTAGGATAACATTTCCTTGTATAATGAGAATCAGTGTGGGGATATATAACGATAAGAAAATATCTCCTTATCTATAGGATCACAACAGTGGTTTACCAATCAAATTGAATTAAAGGGTCATAATATTATTTCATTTTAGTGGAGTAATCCAATATATCCTTAGATAAATATTCATTTAAATATAAAAAATCATTTTCAATATGAAGGAATGAAGTAAATTAGAGTGTATGATGGGGTTGGATCTATTAGAGGATCCATGACATCCTTGTGATGTTGAATCTAAATCTATTGAGCTACATAGTGTCATGATGTTTTGGGTTTTTTCAGATAGGTTGAGCTAAATGCATATGGTGTTCGCAGATTCAGTAATGAAAGAATTTTCCCATATGAATGATTAGTCTACGAATATGATAGCTAATCATCAATATTTTATAAACTAGGAATCAAAACCTACTACCAATCACCATAACATTGATAATCATTTGGGGTGTTGGATACACATGATATGTGTTCCTAATAACATCCAATATAAAATTCTCAGTGACCTAAAATATTATAAAATTAGAAATATAATATATAGTAATAATTTATTATGTATTGAAGAATCTTTTGGTAGTGGTAATAGATTGGGTAATTATTATATTCATCCTCATGTATCTTCTATATGGTTAAATTCATTATAAATTAATGTATTGTGAAACTTATGATGAAGACTTAGACTTTATCATCCATGATAAAGTATAATATATTTCTATGATATTTTAATGGTTATGCCACATATCCTTGGAGGGGGAACTAGGACACATTTCCAACATGATCCAATATATTATGAGGTTTTTACTATTGATCTGTCAGGAGGAATATTAAGTGCAGAGATGAAGTCTATAACACAGTATCCAACTCTACTCTGCAAAAAAGATAACGAAATTAACTTATGTGGTGGGATATTTATTTGTATATTCCATATAATAGATAACTTTTCAATTTGATACTTATTGATAAACTAATATATTATCCATAATTACCCTAGGTAGATGTTTGATGGGACATTCTCATCATAGATATTCTCCACAAACAATCTTAATATATTCTCTTTGAGGAGTTGTACGTTAAGGGGTTACATAGTGAATTTACATATAAAATTAATTTATTGAGGATTTTTATAGCATTATTTGGTAGTTGGATATGTTAGTGACACTAAACCATTAATCAGTGGATCTGAACTAATAGTGGGGTAACCGATGAATATGCTACTAGTTGGAAATTGATCCTTGTAATGGATTTTTTTTTTCAAGAAAAACGAATAACACTATAATTGTTTCATAATGTAATGTGACATAGTTACTTTCTACAACTAAAGGTTCCCTTATATTTATAATAATGAAGAAAAAAATTAAATTAGGTCATTCTCTATGTCCCCAATGTCACTTATGCATATAAATCTAATGTTTCCAAAAGATGGTGGTGGGGAGACGTGGTCCGCACACACGGTGTATGGATTCCTTTCTATTTATTCTAAAGATAATTATATTACCATGGTGTTGATATCAATTGATAGTGAAGTAATATAATAACTTTTTGTAATGTTCTTGTTATTTATCACATTTCTATTCAAGTCACACACAAATTGTAGAGGGCATAGTGTAGAGGTGGGATGTCAAATGGTCCAATAGTAGAGTGAGGCACATGGACATTTGAGCTCTATCATATTTTCTAAGATCCCATTCTTTAAACATATAGGATCCATTGAAGGTTTTCACATTGAAATAGTTCATGGGTGGGAATATGAAATTATCATAATCCTCAATCCAATCAAGAAAATATTCCGATTAGAGCTCATTATTTAGATACTAACTAATAGAAACACCCATGAGAAATGAATCTTTATGATAATCCAAAAAATTTCTATGATTGGAATGATTCCTACTAGTGAGTGTGGCTATATCCTTCCCAATATCGAGGTTGTGATGGATGTTGGGGATCCACTTTTTAATATAAATTCTAAAAAATTTGGCATGACTTTACTAATGGGTTTGTTCACCTATATGTTGTTCACATATCAATGCTAACCCTATAAGGGTAATACTTAAACATAGGATTCCTTAATGTTATAACACTCCAAACTGTTGGTGATACAAGATGTGAATGTATTAAAATGGTAGTGGTCAATATTGATTGATACCTTCATTAATTATAATGACTAGATTTAGGATCATACTTTTTATATTATGACATAATCGTGTGGAATAATAGCGCACCTAACCCTAGACATTTGGATTGAGAAATTCCTGTTCAAGAACTTGCCTGATATCTAGGTTACTCTTATTCTCAAGATAAAACATAAATAGCCTTAAGAGAATTACCAACCCCCATGGGTTGGGGAATAGAACCTGGAATGAAAGATGATAAAAATGAAATAGTTATTGTAAAAAAGAAATGGATGAAACAGATACAAATAATTATTCTCAATACTGTAATTGGAGATCAGGACCCAGAATCAAATAGGTATATAAAAATCCCAAATAGAAGATCATTAAATTACCAAAAGTCATATAAGAAAAAACTCAAACATCTTAATGGTAACAACACTCCAATCCCAAAGGTTCAAGAACACCCCCTACTCATAAAGGAACATTTCCTTCACTCTAACATGGGATAAAAAAATATAAAAATTCAAAAAGGAGACGGTAGGGTCTGAGATAATATCCTAATAGGGTCTCACTATGTGTCCATAATAAGATTCCATAAAAATAGGCCAAAATGTTTATCAATATTAAATAAAATAGTTATGGAAGAATAAATCCGTGTTAAAATTTAAAACATTCTTTTCATTAATAAATATGGACGTATTTATAAAAATTCTAATAAAGGTCATATATGGAACAATTTATAAAAATCAACTAGGTATAAGTCAAATAGGTTTACAATTAATGGAATATATACCAAATTAATGAAAAAAATTATAGAACAATTTTCAAACACTCTATGGTATATTAGTTACTATCTATAGAATTTTCACACTCTCATAACAATGATCATGGAAAATATCCTCTAACACATAATGAAAAATTATGATCATCCAATCCCACATAATAGAAAATTACAATCACCCACTCTAACTTAAAAGAATTTTAAAATCCCATCATGGTTTGATTAATTTTTTCACACTCATTACATTGTTAGGGAATTATCGTCCTTGAATAATTTTCCCAACCAAATACTAAATACCCAATCTCCCATGTTCTTCTATAAATCAATTAATATTTGTAAATTCATCTCACCTCCTATTAGAACTTAATTCCAAATTCAATTTCCTAATTATTAATATAAATATTCCAAAATATAAAAAACATTTCATCGATTTTTCAGCATCTCATGAACATTAAAAATATTTCCAGTCAAATGTTTAAAAAAATTAGGTTAATATAGTCTCTAAATTAAATTCTAAAAACTATTTTTAATTTCCCTCAATACCTAAAAGTACTCCCCAAATTTAAATATCCCTCATAATTTTTTGGTTTTTTTCAAAATCCATTCCAAATCAATTCAAATCTCAATTTTTATAAAATAGGTTTTTCATAATTAAATTTTATGAAATTTAATTCAAATCATGAAAATTGTGGGTTCATTACATGTATAATATCAATGGAACCACCTACCTTTAATAACAATTTCAAAACTCAATACCTATAACGAACATTTTCAATTATGAATGAAGGAAATAGAGATCTATAAATCCTAAAAATATTCATGATCAAATTAAATGGATTTTAGATCCATTAAAATTTTGATGATAAAACACACCATAAGTAGGAACTAAAAAGAGAGGGGGAGAAGGAATAAGAGATGAACTGCTGACCGAAGGGAGATCAAACAACATATTATGCACTTCAATACACCTATGAAGGGGTTTGGAAGATACAAATGTTATTACCTGGAGCTCCCAATATATATGAAATCATAATATGTCTTGTTAGAGTAAAACAGAACCCAAAAAATGGGTAAAAAATGTAAAATATTTTTCAAAATAAAAAATAACCATATAAAAGGTTTCCTTGGAAGGGTCATGCAGTTTCAAAAAACCTGCACCCGAACCATGAGCCCCACTAAAAAGGTGATCTATTTCTAATAGGTGTGATAATTGTTTAACAACCCATGTTCCCACAGTGAAATCCCCCCTACATAGCATTTCATGGTTTTCACTAGGTTGGTGCACGATATTGGAACACCATGCACCAAACATGCACAACCCAAGAGACTTCAATAAATTAAAAACATTCACCCAAAGAACCCCCAAATGACACCCCACCATAGATTGGTCAAAATAGTGTCAATGAGTATGTAAAAAATAGTAACAGGATGTCATAACCTCCCTCTATATAAGTATTTCTCCCCAAGAATACCTATCATTAATTATCCATATAAATAAGATGAAGCCACTACTCTATCATTATTGGATATCACCCTTGTCTATTGGGAGTATAAGAAACCTTTTATCAATAAACATAAACCCATGATATCCCCATTCCCTGAAGTATCATTTTCTCACAATCAACAATCTTGACAAGATGCTACGTCAGAAATAAATCAGGTGTAACATCCATATCACTCCTACCCAAATTGGTCATCCCAAGATCCACCAAACTCAGACCAACAAAATAGTTCTTTAAATTCCATTACATACAACGCTTTAAGAGGATCCATTATGATCACAAATTAATAATTATTGTTATATGAAAAATGAACTATCCCAAACAGTCATCCCACACTCCACCAAAATTGAGGAAGCAAGCACAAAACATATTCTGAAAAAAAATTATAGCTCTATCTATCATCTCCTCCATATATAGATGGTATATTATAAACAAACAGACTTGAGATCCTATTTCATTTTAAAGGACTCAAAAAGAGATGGAAGGAAAATGGAAAACCATATTAGAGGCCATATAAAATGGAACTCTCTGAAAATAAACTATCTCTCTCACATAGAGATTTCACATCTTCTGAAATTTAGTAGAATCACAAATGCATATAAAAGATCCAATTGGCCATCATATTAACCACAAACCACATCACATTATTCCTTATATGGGTACATATAATCCCAAAAACCAATTCAATAGAAATATCATCCTACATCCCTTTCGACACTCGAAATGGATGAAGTAAACATAGAGGTCTCTAGTGCTCTTCATTTAAATATTAGAAAGTATAACAATGAGAGAAAAAGATCACTTATTCCTCATCGGATACCTATATACCAAAAGCATATCTATGTGTCATAGATAGTTTTTGTGGTCTACGGGTGAACTTCTCATGCATAATATTAGAAATACTTCATAACATCATTCCCCACCAAAACCAGTATGAAAAACGGACTCTAAAAACATAGAATAACCATCGGGGAGAATGACCACTTAGAAATGGTCACCCCACCATAATAATAATATATGATTCTATGGAATTCACCATAACGTTTTTATTCCCAAAGAGTCATCTCGATAAGCGTATGGTGCCTAAAACCATTCCAAAACTACCACATCCTCTATTTCCTAAACTCTTATATAAAACTGTGTAAAAAGAGACATCATGGTCCAATATTCTTAGGATTACTTCGTAGACTGGGGTGGAAGTTTTTTTCTCAAATCATTAGCAATGACATTACTTTAACCCTATCTATAAGGGATATCAAAATAAAAGTATTGTAGGTACTCAACCTAATGACTCTAAAAGAGATTATAAAAGTATTGATAGAAGATATAACTCATGTTCTTATGGTTGAAATAAATAATAAACCATTCTCCATACATAAATCCTACTATATTATAAGTTTATACATAATTGGTGTGAGTTTATGATCACATGTGAGATATTTATTCTTTGTTATCATAATATTATAAGAGACATAGAGAATGATGAACCAGCCATTCATAAGAACACATATTAAACCTAAACATCATGTGTCACATAAGACCACATAGACCTACCCGACTTCTAAAAGCATCAACACTGGTTCAGAAGATATAATATGTTTAATCTCAACAGAAGAACTCCAACATTTATCATCATAAGGAAACATCCCACCAATCTGAGTGAGAGTATTCATCAAAAAATAAAACTTCAATAAATCCTTTAAAACTCAGTCATAAGACCTTGTCGAAACCATGATTCTTCTAATCATGAAAAAAAACATAGATACCCCCATGTCATTATATCTAAAACCTTCTCAGGGCCAATAGAGTTACCATGTTTTCACACAACATGTCCCAATAAGTTCCCTTCCTAAATCAAAAAATAATGGATACTTTGGCATAAATATGTTGTTTTTACAATAATTTTATAAATTCAATCAAATGATGCACATGATCCACCAAGTGCATATAAGAAATAACGATTTTATCTACAAATACCATAAAATTGTATAATGGTACCCATGGAAGGACATTTTCATAAAATCCATAATGACTTCACGATCAATGGTTGGTCCAAATAGCATGCCAGGATACTCATAATGGTCATAAATCATTCGAAATGTGTATTTATAAATGTCGTATAATTTTATTCTCAACTGGTGATAACAAGATCAAATATCATCCATTGAGAACATATTACAGCCTTTTAAAATTTCAAACAGATCATTAATTTGTAACAATGGGTACTTGTTCATTACCAAAACTCTGTTGAGTTTTCAATTATCATCAAATTGGATAAATGTTCTAGCATCTTTCATAGAAAATTGAACAATATCCACTCAAGGTGACACACTCATGTGTACAAATACATTCTAAAAAATATCATCCAAATAAGTCTTCAATACTTTCATTTTTCCAGTTCTGTATGGTGGGAATGTATAGATATTGGTTGTGTTCAATGCACGATATCAATATAAAATTCAGCCTCCCTTACCAGTGGAAAACCAGATAATTATGAAGGAATAACATTGGGAAAATTGATGAAAATCAGAGGGAGATATTCACTAAAGGATTCTCATATTAGGTAAAAATAAATAACTGATATAATTTTCCCCAACTCTATATTATACAGTTCGTCTCTACATGACCTTTGGTCCCAATCCACCTAAATGATACAGTACACCCCATAGGGATCTATAAAGGAGATCCTATGAAGATAAAAATCAATTCAGGATTTAGGATGAATAGGATATTCCATCCTGAAAAATGACATCAAGATGTTTCATTTTGAAATATTTAAAATCCCAAGTAATATCAATCTCTGATAATGATAATTCGCAAGCATGACAACTGATACACTTCTCAATATTTATTTTTAAGAGTGTAGTAATATCAATTTCAGAAGATAAAATTCTCAATATTAAGATTTAAGATATTCACAACAGGTTTCAAAATTAATGAAGGATATGAACCAATATAAAATAGTGAAATAACTAATGATGAATCCAAAATTATGGTACCTCACATAGTCACTAATCTTATATATGAATCCTATGGAGACTCCTCCTCTACAAGAAGAATCTATTTGTATTATGTCTATGGTAAGAACCCCTTAGATCATCAAAAAATAGATTTCACAATAGTACTTTTTAGTGTTGATGAGATCATCCCACTACATGGATCAAAATAATTATGAAAGAACTTCTACATGTTACTTGATCATCCTCAAAAACAATTTTTCTTTTAAACCTGAGTGAAACCCCATTTCAAGAACCTAGTCTATCCATAGTAGAATAAAGTCAAAGGGCATGAACCAGATAGTACAGGATTCTAAGAAGAACCTTTAGGATGAGAACAACTTCAATATTCATCACACATTCTCTTTCCTTTTATGTAACTCACATAACGTCCATTAAGATAAAAAAACCACCAATAAAACAAAAATTAAAAAATAGGTCTTGCTCATCCATCCACATTATATCATGAAATATCAACATAAAAAAGGGAGAATCAACAAGAAAACCTGATAATGAATAATATACCAAAATCCAATATTGAACCATTGATACATCAAATTCTCATTCGATAATATCTCAAGTGAAAACTAAACGTATTGGAGAATTGGTTCACATATTCTATCATAGTACTACTAGCCTTATTGAGAATAAAAAATTCCATAGCCTTAACTAGCTCCATATATTCTGAAATATACTTGATAATGGAAATAACATTAACATCCTTCCACTATAATCCATCATGCTTCTAATCCATCATGCTTCTAATCCATCCCCATTAAGTCCCGAAATATCCACTATGTCCCTCTAGCCTAAAGCTATCACATTTCACCTTGATAGCAACATGTTTCATTAAGAACTCCATCAAAATCCGAATCATTCATAAAATATCCTCAGCAAACTGAGGATAATTAAACCTTGGAAAATTGGTGGATTTTGGAGAAGAAACACCAATTAATAACTCTATAATTAATACATTTATTGTTCGATTGTTGGAACTTGAAATGGAATGGGTATTAGTTCCTACACCTATTCTTGGACAATAATCACAACAACCTCAACCAGATCCTACTCCATGAGAGGATTCACTCACTACGGTTTATGAGAAGCATTATCCTATATCATATTCAAAAAATTTCTTAGAAAAAGTATTCAACACAACTTTAGAAAACATCTAAAAATACATCATAATATTACTCAAAAAAAATACTCAAATAAGAGAAAAATGTAAATTAATCCAATCAAATAAGAATTTTTTTTCTATTTCTACTAAGACAAATATATTGAAGTGATATGTCTAGAATTATTTCTCAAAAACCCATTCCCAAATCACCCCATGTGACATAAGGATCATTGTGATGAGATTTCGCCAGGAAATAACTTAGATATACCTCCTATGTCCCATAAAATCTCTCAAATATATACTAACATCAAGGAATGATGAATAAAATGTTCCTCTATTACCACTTTTTCATGGCCCTTCATTGATAATATGGTGCCCTAATACCCAATCATGTACTGGAATATCCCAAAGTGTATATCCAATACCCTTGGGTCAATAAAAAGCACTTGTAATCATACAAGATAAAAGAGGGAATGATTTTCACAAAAAATTTGTGGTAGAAATAAATACAAATTTATTATGCTAAAAAAAGTATATATTGTACTAACAAAAAAATAGTTATTCAAAAACCCAAAATGTTACATCATCAAATCAAATAAAATATTACTAGATAAAACAAAAACATCACGAACTTATCAAAACACCAATCCCCAAGGGTCAAGAATATCAACATAATCATAGGTGTGCATTACCATTAACAATACATAGAAGAATAAAATATACAAACACCTGATGGTAAAGGTAGGGTGTGAGCTTGAATCCCAATAGGGTCTCACCAATTGTTCCATAATAAGATACCATAAAAATAGACCAAATCATGCTTTCTATTTTATACAAAACAAGTGTGGAATTATATTTTCAAATTTAAATGAAAATATATTTTTCATTTCAGAAGATGAAAAAATTAAAACAATGTCTTAATAAAAATTTTATATAAACCAAAATATTTAAATTAACTAGGAATGAGTTAAATAGTGTCAGAATCATTGGAATTTATAAAAAATTAATAAAAATAAGTCATTTTAGAATGTTGAAATTTTATGTAGTATATTATTCACTAGATATGGGATTATCTCACTCTCATATCTGTGATCACGAAACATATCCACTCCCACTTATGGGACAATTACAATAATATCCTACCACAAAATGAAAAAAATACAATCATCTACTCTAACATAAGTTAAAAAAGAAAAGATGATCATGGGTTAGTTTATGTTGTTATCTTCAATCTATTTATATGGAATCACATTCTCTTCATTCTTGTCCCAAACCACTACTAATTACCCAGGCTCCCATGTTCTTAAATCAATTAACAGAATATTTGGAAATTTATTTCACTTCAAATAAAATGATCATTTACAATTTCATTTCCAAATATCACATTCCAATATAACAAAAAAATTTAAAACTGAATCATGGATTTCAAATTATTTCATACCCATCAAAAATTTAAACAATCAAAGGTTTTAAAAAAATTAGATTAATTCATTTTGTAAAGTAAAATCTTATTTAAATTTAAAATTTCAAGGAATTTCCAATGTACACCCAAAATTCTAATTTCTATTATAATATGCAGGTTCTCGTAAAATCCATAACATATTAATTCCAATTCCAATTCACATAAAATTGGGTTTTCTTAATTTAATTAGACTATATTTAGTTTAAGTCAAAAAAATCATGGGATTATTACATGGAAAATCTCAATGGATCCACCTACCATGAATCATTGTATTAATACTCAACACCGGTAGTGGGAAGTTCCAATGAAGAAAGATAAAAAATAGATCTATAAATAGATCCTAGATTCACTATAATATTCAATTGAGTTTAGACACATTAACCATGTGATTATATAGAACAACATAATGAAAAAGTAACTGGAGAGAAGTAGAGAAGGAATATGATAATAACAACTTACTATAGAGGGATAAAACAAGAGTTTTGGTGCTTCGATCCACCTGGGAAGGGGTTTGGAGGATCCAAAATGGATTATTGGGTGAATCCGAACCCTAAGAAATAGTTATAGGTTGATTTAACCTTCATCAGTAGTTTACACGAGTGTTCATGAAATTTTAAAATCTTTGCCAAAAAAATTTATCATCATGGACTCGTTAACTGAGTAGCGTCACATTGTTTGAAAAACTGTTTTCTATAACTATCTTACCTAACAAAATAATGATCATAAAAGGCTATATTGGTACCTGAAAAATAGTAATTGGATGATATATTCCTATTAAATTATCTCATTCAGTATTATTATACATTCAATGCATAATTTCTAGAAGTAATTAATTCGTCTAGTGGATTTGGGGTATTGATCCACCATAGAAGTAGTGAGGTTAGCCCCTAGGTAATATTGTCTAATGTCCTAAAGGTAATTACATTTTCATGGATATATCAACTTTCTATTGTGGAGGTAGTTTTATAACACCTGTAGGTTCTTTAATATTTATGCATTCGTGGGTTTTGAAAAAATCAGTAGGATAAATGATTGTCTAGTTTAATGAGATAGGAACATGACTAAATTTTGTTTCATTAGAAAAGGGTTCCAATAATATCTAATATACTCCATACTGTTAGGAAGGGATACATCACTCATATGTTTTCCTAGAGTAATAATATGTGTTTTTCTAGGATACTCTATGAATAAAAGTTTTGGATTTTCATGTGTCCATGAAAAAACTATAAATTGGATTGAGGAAAGGTACTCAAACATGTTCACACCTCCTCTATACTACACAGAAGGGAAATACTACTCTCAATCACTCTCTTATAATATAAAAAGATAGAAAATTTATAAAGGTTATTTTGGATGAGTGTCTCCATTATTTTAGATATTTGGATAGGAGTTCCATTATCTATGACATCCTACCCCAAAATGGAAATATTTAATGATTTGTTTTATCAGGATTTAGTAGCATGTAAATGTTTGATAGAAAACATGAATCCTCTTATTGAGTAATCTCAATAGGATCTTGTGTTTTTTACAATATGTTTCACTTAATATATTAATGAATTTATAGATCTTGAAGAATAACCCAAATTTATATTCAACCTATAGAGGAGATAATTTGATAGTGGTGGAGAAATTTTACTGGAAAATACATGGAAGGGTTAATTGATATCCTTCATGATTATATAATTTCATATTTTCACTTTTAATAAGAACACTTCGTTCCTAAGAGTGTAATAATTCCATGGATGATTTCAATCCCCTAATAGTTTTGGTGGGTGTGGCAAAAAATTATTCACTAAATCCTCTCTAGTATAGTATTCTAAATGATCGATGATGATTTGGGATTTAGTCGTACTATGATTTCTATTATTTCAACTAAAATTGCCCTTGAGCGTGGGAATTTATATGTCACAAGGAGCATTTCAATGGGTTTTGTTTTGGTTTTAGGTAGGACCATCATAGAAATATGTATCCATTTCTCACTAGGGTATACCTTCAAGGTAGCAAAATTAATTTGAATGGGTAAGACCTGTTTTATTCTTTATGAGGTAATCAAAGGTTAGGATTACGAACATAGAACATCAAGGTCATGGTTGGGTTACTGAACGTAGTTCGATAGGACATTTTCCTTACATTATAGTTGGGATGGTGGTGAGTGATGAGGATGCTTTAGAAAAGTCTCCAATAATAAGGGCTATGGATGTAGGAAAAATAGTTCATCAAATATTTTTATTTACCTTCCCCTGGTATGGGATTAATGATTTCTAGACCTATAACTTATTTATGCAAGTAATATCGACATATTTAACTATTGAATGGGAATCCCTAGATTAATAACTATTTGAAGGATCACTTATTGATAAAAAATAAGTGGTAGCTGGGGTTAGAACTCCCTTAATATCCCCTATCATCATGGTGTAAGGGAATATGGACTCATCACCCTCCAGGGATAAACACCTTATGAAATTTCTCTTGGTATCATGAGGATCCTACCCCATTTAGGATATTTTTTTGTTAAACTGATGTGACATCATCTATTCCAGGTCATCTTGTTCCTTTTTTATATAGTTTAGGGGGATTTATATTTGCCTCATCGAATGAAGTTATTAGTGACAATTATTTATAAAATAATCATTATGGAAGAGGGACAAGGTTTCTTGAAGATGTTTAGTTGGTTGTTGTCATTTCATGGTAACATTTTCATGAGAGTGATTTTATGATTATGTCCTCTGGAACACCAAATGGAGAGAATTATATATTATTTGAAGCTAACAATGACTATATTCTTTGTGATGGTGATAACAAATAATCAATGAAACTCGTTATCCTTGGGTTAAATGAAAATATATTAAGATTGGATTACCAAATTCAATTTTCAAGACATTCTATCAGGTCTTGTATATTACATTTTATTAGGATTGTCATAACACGAGTGTTTCTTTCCTATGGTGGGTTACAATTCTACACTTAAATGATGATAGGAACACATAATATATGAAAATGAGGATGGATGGTAAGTGTGTGTCTCTTATGTTATTATTTATTTTACCAATACTCTCTCATAGTTATAATAAATTATTATGAATATCATTCTTGGTGTCATCGCCAAATGTACAAAAGTTAGTTATATTTCTTACAACCACAATTGGGTTTGATATTTACATCTGTAAAAGAGAATTATATTGAATATCTAGGTATCTTGATGCTTTTATTATTTATCTTCCTCATTTCAGATCAAGAGTTCAAGTTATTCATATCATATATGGGAAATTATGGGTTTATGAGTATAATGATATTCCATAATTCTATTTTTAGCTTCCTTAGGTCATGACATGAAGAAATCTAATGATCATAACATAAAGAATCTCATGTTCATAAATTGAGGAATATGGGGATCATCACACATGGAATTTAATGAACATCACATAAGATTTCCAATTCTTTTCACATGATTAATCTAGTTCTCATCACACTGGGAATCATAAAATTGTCACATAAGAAAATATACACTCATTAGATAAGGAATCACATGTTTATCACACTAATTCGAATTTATATTATAGAAGTGTTATCTTGTACTCATCACAAGGGGAATCTTATGCACATCACATGACGAAATGTGATTTTCTTATAAAATTCACAAAATGGAATCCATGGTTTAAATTTTAGTAAGGATGCCCTTGGTTTATAGTATAATGGGGACTAATACATTTATACTCATTGTATATGGAATGTTGTGATTTTATATCTAGTGCAGAATTTATAAGATATTTGGTATTCTATTGGAATCTGATAAAAATATAGAGATATTGTATCTCATGGGGGATATGGTATAGTACTGATTTTTTTAACATCTTGGACATTTCCTACATATTTTATTGTAATTGAAATAAAAACCCACACTTAATAAGTTGTAAGATATATGGTCTTGTAGAATGTTATGTTAATACATGTTAGAATTATGTGGTAAGGATTATTGTTTCCTCAAAGTATCAACACCTAGGTATTGATATATTATTATAAATTGGTCTATCCTTCTTAGTATAACAAATAAGATGACTCTTGTGAAGTTAGTAAATGGGTCACACACCTAGTTTGAGGCTCACTTTGTGGTTAGACTCATTGAGTGGAAATCATAATAGATCATCAATGACAATATAGTTAGGGATCACACATAGTATTAGTACCATATTCTCATTATAATTAACATGGAATTATAAGGTAATTTCTTGAGTGTCTCCCAACCCATAATTGATTCAAAGGGTTTAGAGGTCAGATCCCATGATAATGGTTGTATATATAAAGTGTTTATTAATGAGTCAGTGTTGGAAGGATGTTGGATGATTCAATAATAAACCCTCATGAATGTTTATGTCCTTCTTATTAGGGAGGAATAAATATGGATCTTATTGCGGGGATCTAATGATATATATGTGTTTATATTGAACCTGCCTTCTGTGAGGCCTCAAGAAAATATGAGAAGCGTTACTTCGTGGTAGTTAGTTATAGAAAAAAAGGTGTCACTAATTTTCTATTACATCTATGAGCTTACATGAGGTACATAAAATAAATTTTATCACCAATATGTCTCAAAAAAAAATCAATTGGTAGAGATTATTAAAGTAAGAGAAAATTGTTTTCCTAATCCATAAATGAATCAAATTCATATATAAATCTAATTTCCATAAAAAACACTGACAAATCTCTTAGATTGATGACTTGAGAGGTACTTATGGTACATAAAATCATAAAAGTGGTAGTGTCATAAAATTAATGAAAGTTTTTTAATCTTTTAATCTTTAAAAACACAACATGTAATGCAATCATTTATTATGATTATTTTGATAATCTTCCCAACATCACTAATATTTCTTCATTTATATTCCATTCCTCTTTGATCTATATTGGATGAATTTTGAACCTCAAAAGAAGTAATTTTAAATTTTATTCCCATAATTTTGTTTCAAAAAATATGATTTCATAAACCAAATACAATAGGTGTATCAATCCCACAACCTGATCAACTATTGATGTATGACTAATTAATTTGGGAATATTTTTTGTTAATATGGGAAAATTTATATTATCGAAAAAATTTCATCATCCTAATTGATGAATAAGGATAACTTGTTATCACCCTATAGAGGAAATAAATTTCAACTAGAAAAATAATAATTTATTTCAATCATGGAAGTATAATATTAGATATTAGTGATGAAGATTTCATATTTTACCTTATAATGTTTTTGAATTATGTAACTTATTAAAATGAATGACAAAATATTTTATTCACTAATGAAGAAACATCTCTTACGAGTTTTCTACAATAGAATGAGGAGAAGGATATGCAATAAAATATTGACATGGTAGGTATAATTTTTTAGGAATGTTAATCTAAAGGTAAGGATTATTATGATGTTATATAGTGGATTGAATATATATCAATGTATTATTACCCATCACTCATTAGTTTCATCATCAATCCACCAACAATTTTTCTTGTGCTGGTGCCATTTACTCTAAGGTACTAATTTTTTACAGAAAAAAATATTTTACCTATGATTAATTTCATATCATTGAAAATGGAAGTAGAATAAAAAAAAATTCTTGTATTGAAGAATGTAATAAAAGAAATATATTTCAAACATGTAATTATTATATTTCATGATAGTGATGAATAAGTTGACTTTTACTTTATGATGCTATTGGATAATGTAACAGATTCAAATGACTACCTTCCTATATTATTCACTGATGAAAATCCATCCCTTAAGATTTTTGTATAAGAGAAATAAGAAAAGGCTATATAACTAATTATTGGAGTGGTAGATATAATGGGAGATTAATTTATGTATAAATATAAACATGAATAAAATTTTATATATTGGAAAGAATATTTATCAATGTTTTACAAGCCATATCTCCTTAGTTCTATCATCATTCCATGAAAACGTTTTTTTGAGGCTGGTTCCTTTTACTCTATGTTACTTGTTTTCTAGAGATATGTACATTTTACCAATGATTAATTTCATGGAATTGAAATTTGAATTAGAATAATAAATATTGAAGGTATTTATAAATAAAATGAACTTAATCACTAATGGTTTTTATAACATAAACGGCATTAACCCCACTATTTTCACACACAAGGTACTACATCAAACATGGTGTAAACCATGAAAAAAATAGAAAAGGAAAGATATATCACCAATGATAGAGCTATTCAGAATAGATTTATCAAACTCTTTGATTTGGGTATTATTTATTTCTATAGAGAATAGTGAATGAGTAAGTCAATTACAAGCCATTCCAAATAAACATTTCATGTAATCAATCTTTAAGGAAGATAGTGAGATTATTACCACAAGAATTATCAAATGATGGGGAATTTTTTTAACTATCAAAAGAAGATTCTAGATACTAGAAAAGTCCACATTCCACTCCTATATTTTTCTGAAATTCTTGAAATATTAGTTTGCTTGGAATTTAATTTGTTACATGATTGTGACTCTAATTATAAGAAAATAATCATTGATATGTAAAACCAAGAAAAATGATTATATACTTACACATATGAAAAAATTAACTGTTATTATATTTAATTTTGTATGATTAATGCAATAATATATCTTCAAAGATGTGTTAAATGTACAGTTAATGAAATTGATGAAGTGTTTCTAGAAATATTCAATGATGAATTTGCATTCTTCTGTGTTTTGGGAATAGTATAAGCACATATATAGCATGTCCATCTCAACTATATAAACTTAATTTAAAAATATCCTTTCTTTTTCAACACAAATTTCATCCATACTTATGAATTTTATAAATAAATAACATAACATGATAAACACAACAACTGAAATAGGTGGATAAACACTTGTATTTTATAATTAAATTATGGGAAGATCTATAAATACTTGAACGTGTAATTCGGTCGTCACATATGATCATGTTGAAATGATCTCATCATACCATCATTATGTTATAGGATCCTAGTAGATAATTTCATAACTATTTATAAAAATGTTATCTTAAATCCTTGAACATCGTCAAAGAAATGTTAGTTGTTGGCATAGTCTATCCCGATCTATTTCGTTGTTCATAGTTAATCGGAACCAAATTATTTTCAAATAATTCTTGGTGTTCTTTTAATGGATTAAGTGGATAGTATAGTAAAATAAAAAAACATCTTCAGATTACTCTCTAGGGTTTTACAGTACTCCTAAATCAATTTTTTTTCACAGAAAAGAATATAGAACGTGATGTTAATTACATATTAATTAATATGGGTTTTCAGTTTAAAACATTCACATAATCCCCTTCACTATTACTTAATTATTTACAAATAAAATGAATAATTACAAGAACAATAATAATACAAATAATAATATTAATTACATGATATTTTCTTATCTTTATGAATAAATAAATATCATTTATATATTTTTTATTTAGATCATTAAACTCAGTCCACTAATTCTCCTCAGTATTACCAATCCAAGAATAAATACAATTTATCTTAAAATAAACGACACTTAATTAGGCATAAATAATTATAATAAATAATATTCATCAATATTGAAAATTAATATGAATTATTGTTATTTAAGTAACTAATTCTATCAAATAACATATGATCTAATCATATTGTGTAACCAAACATAAATGATTAATAAGCCACAAATCACGATTAAAATGTATTTTAACTTATTAACTTCAAAATTTAATAAAACTGAGATTGTACATAAATTTAGTGTATGACCATCTAGGACTCTTTATAATTGGAATTAAGAATAATTGCAAAAATATTGATGTTATCATCAACATACATACCAGGGAACCCTTAGAGAAATATGTCAATGGTGTGATGACTTCATACCTTTATTAAATTATTATTTTTTAATATAATACATTGTCATTATATATCAAATAAATATGTTTTCATATAGGTTTCATCAACATATGTGGTCAATGTCCCTTTCCGGGAATTTTTCGAAATGAATATCCATGTAATACACCATAGACATGGATTTATGTACCATCCTCAACCCCAATAGCTCAATGATGGTACCTACTTTATTAAATTGGTATAATATACAAGGCACCATATCAAAAAATAAGTTTGAGCTAAAATTATAAATAAGGGTTATATGAAGTAGAATAAATCCTGAATCAAAAAAATCAATATGGGAAGGCAAATAATTGAACAAATTTCCACTTATTCAATAATATTCAAATCATAACTAGATGTGGTGTAAAAAACATTGAAATGTAAATAGATGAAAACACAAACCATTTAATAAATAATAATATAATGGAATGCATCCATATAAAATATCATTATGAAAATATACTGGATAAAATTAACTAAAATATGAATTAAAGAAATTCTCAATTATTGGACTTAATAATCAAAGGCATAATGATAAATCCATAGTCAATACCTTCAATGAGATAGTTTAAACAACTGGGATCATAACCATTGTGTTTGGTCAAATTATTTCTTGTTCTATTAATGATTAGACTAAGGAATATATATAGACATTTTGGTTTTATCTATAACTGGGACCCACCCATGTCATAGAAGTTAATATAATTCATTATCTATCAACTAATTGATTTAATTCATTAACAATTATCATGATAATAAAATATTCATATTGAGTGAAGAATACATATTTATCAATATTTCACTAGAGAAATAAATTACATTTAATTTAGTACACTATATTTAGAAATGATAAATGGTTTATGGCATTAACATATCCATAATAAATAATATGGACATTTTTTGGATTTTTAATATTCAATGATAAAATGAACATGAATATTTTCAGGAAATGTTACAGAATACAAAAATGAATCAAGTAAGTGAATATAAATATTTTCCATGGAAAATATTATCACTAACCATCCAATGGAATAATATGTTAGGTATTAATATAGAAATTTACTGGTGGGTTATATTAAAAATAAGTGGTTTTTTCATGAATAAACAAACCAAAAAAAATCTTTAAAACATTCTGTATGAAATTATACTTTTCATTTTTAAAATATCCTTTTAAACCATAAAAGGTTTTCAAATCCTTTTCATTGAAAATTATTTTTAAAAAAATAATAATTTCAAAAATATTTGAATTGTTTTTTTTTCAAAAAATTACCTTGTATACATGTAGAGGATTTTTTGAATAAAATGTTTTCATAATGGTGGGTAATTTCATACATTAAATAAAAGTTAAAATGGGAAATCCTTATTCACTTTAAACATGTTTGAAAAGTGCCTTTTTACCAAAAAGATAATAAAATTTCATTAAAACCCTTTAATAAAATGATTTTTTTAATTTCAATAATAATTTTTTTAATGTTAAATTAATTTTTGAAAACATTTTCTGTAAAAATCATTTTGGAAGAATGCATACTTTTGGCCGAAGAGAGAAAAAAACATAGATTAAAAAAACATTTTAATCACAAAAGAGATGAAGAATGATCCTATTACTTGGAAATTTAATGAATAATTATAGTTTAAAATAATTGAATGGAATTATTAGAAAATTATCAAACAATTTCCTTCAACCAATATTCATGAATTAACAATCTCAATTAGAATGAGATTGTGAAATAAACCCGTATGATGATCATAATGTTGATGTGGGAATTATTAAATGAATATGTTATGGGTATCAATATTAAATACATAAAAAATTTAAATAAAACATAACATAATAGAGACTCATTATACCCATAATCATTTAATACCAATGAATATGAGGAACTAATATAACCAAATGAAAATTAATTGAGTTATAAACTTCCTTACCAATTTTTAACATTAAAATAAATTTCCCATTGATTTAATAACTCACATAAAAACATAAAATACCATAAATTATTAAGGAATCATTATATTAAATGTAAAATG
The DNA here is from genome assembly GCA_963277665.1 of Viscum album. NCBI lineage: Eukaryota > Viridiplantae > Streptophyta > Magnoliopsida > Santalales > Viscaceae > Viscum > Viscum album. The sequence goes on along the minus strand of OY728131.1, from coordinate 223,606,915 downwards.
GTTATTATAGACACCATATAAAATAAATTGGTGCACAAAGTACAAATCATCTTCAGTGAAAGGAAATTGAGATAGAATCCCTTACCAAAAAATTTCTTTTGTTTGGTCGAGACTTAACATCCATTAAATTGGAATTAAAAAATTTATCAACTTATAAATGAAGAATATTAAAATTTCATAATATGGTATATGCTACTTTTAGAACATCTTATAAATCATTTGTGGATAATTGATCAACATTTTCACTATTTCTGGTGTTAATTGACTTATTTCCCCATGTGTGGTTTATCATGATTGATCTGATTCTAATCTATATTATAGGGTTTTATAATATCTTTAATAATAATAAAGAAATATTTATCATTTTTTTACATTAATTATCATTTTAAAACCAATCATTAAATATGTATATGAAAAAAGGTCTATGATACAATCGTGGAGATAATCAGTCGTACGTATATAAGAGTAATGTTTCCATATTTCAAGGATAATTACAGAAAAAGGTACGTAATATTTTTTAATTAAATAATTATAATAATATCATATACTCCATAATATTTATCTAAATACACTTATTTATATAATCAATGTGGTTTGGGGATGAAATGAGAATCACATCACTTCACAATGTGGTCCTCTGCCGTATACATGAGTGACAATATCATATTCCCAACAGAATGGAATGTAAAAAAGGTATATATCATATAGTGAATATATAGGTACTGTTTTTTATAAATATCAAATATATAATTTCTATCCATTATCATAGACAATCATGAATGTTTTTAATGGAAAATGATATTAGTTTACGGGGCTACCGTCCTCGGTAGACACAAACGATGATTTTGAAACCAAATTTATGAAAGTGTATGTGGTTTTAGATAACTAACTAAACTCAAAAAAATAAGTATAATTATGTTAATATTTTATCGTAGTGTTTAAATGAGAGTTAAATTTTTGGATGAAGAAATAAAATAAAAATGAATGTTGAAGAATGATACCACTTTTCCAGTATCTACCTTATGTTTGCCTCAAAACCTCCCTTGTTGAATTTATTACCAAATTTGGGCTTCACGGATTTATAGATTGGATTTTGGAAGTGATTTGTGATGGGATTTTCCAAACCAATATTATTTGATAGTGTGAAGAAGTCAGGATAGTGGGTGGCCTTTTATAAGTGAGTTGTTTGGCAAACATAATGTTTTTATCAAAACATTCAATATTGTCCACATTTTTATTAGGAACAAATCAACCAAAATGGGACCTCACCAACCATAGAATAGTTAAGGTAAAAATACAACCAGCTAATTGGTTTTTGAATATAATTGTTCATTTTTAACCCTTTTTATCTTAGTTTAACCCCCATGTAAATAAATTTTTATGTTAACTATGGTAATTAATATTTACATTTTCCATTATTCATTTTGGTACAAAATAATGTCTAAATTAGTAGACAAATAACATTATTTTGAATTAAATTAAGGAATACATTTTTCCTAATTTAATTCAATAATGTTTATAATTTTCATTGAAAATTAATATCGCAAATGTGACGAAAGAAATGATTTAAAGAGTAAATGTTAATCAATTTAAAAGGTTTATATATCAAAATTAAATGTGAAAATGATCTCAATTAGCTAAATTATATTCATTTATATAAATTTTGTTTAATTTTACTATTAAAATATTTCAAAAAACAAATTAAAATTATAAAATATTTAAATGAAAAGGGAATATATATTTAAAATACTTTTTTATAATATTCATTATAAAATTTAGATTTTCAGGAATATATAAAAAAGTAACCCTAAGATAATTTTGGAATAAAAATTTCAAAATATAAGATCATTTTTTGTGATAAATTTTTAAAGGTGGTTAAAATAATTTTAAATTGTGTGTGCAAAGTTTGATTAAACATTATTTTTTAAAAATGGTATAGTTTTTCATAAATCATTTATATTTTTCAAATGATAATTATTCTATCCTATTAAATATATCAAAATTGATTTTTTATTTGTGTGAACCATATATTTTTAATAATTTATTTTCTACTAGTCATACCATCCAATTTAACAGTGACTTTATAAAAATTATATTAAATATTAATATTTCAATAATATTTCACATTTAATTTAAACTTGGAATTTCTTATAATTAATGAGAATATTAGTGTTGCGTATAAATTTTTTTTAACATAATATTTAATATATCACAATATAAACTCAATGATGTTTTTAATAAAAACTATACAATATTATTATTTGATAATTTAGTGGTGTTACAAACTCCCTACCAAAAATTAATTGTTTCGATGAAATTTAGACTCGATCACTGTAATCTAGACTTTGAAATTTGGAAAGAACATGTTTGAAAACCCCACAAAAAATGTTAAATAAAATATCACCATATTAAGAGAGACATGGGAATTAAGAGGTTATATGTGCTAATAAATGACTTGGTTTCTGAGTAGGAGAAAATTACTGTCATTTGATGACATAGACAAGGATTAAAACCATAAATAATTATTAAGTGTGATTGAATTCATTGATCAAATTCAAGATAATGATAAAAGGAATGTTGAGTTCCGAAAAACCATAAATATATTATGATTTAAAATATAACATCATGTATCTGATAAGAATATAATAGGAAAGAATTCTTTCAATATCATTTTCTTAATGATGAGGAATTGTTTTAATATCTACAAATATAAGGAAATATAATTACTTGATACATTTCATTTCCATCAGAACAACCTAATACATTGGATTTGCTTCTATAAATTTCTATTTCAAACTTTACCCTATGAAATATATATATCCAAAAGTGATTTTTTCTTCTTGAAACTCAAAAAATAAATATTAATGTATTATAAGACACTTAAAATAGCAATGAGTCCTTCATGCTATCTCCAACTATTTTCCCATGCTAATGTGGTTAGTACCAGTTATCAAATTATGTAAATTATTCACCAAACCTCAAAATTAACACCACCTTTTCTTCTTAAATATTTATTTTTAAAATCATTAAACTAAAAATAGTGACACATTAACTATGAATTATTGTAGGCCAATGGTAATTGAAAAAAAATTCATCCCCTATTCATTGGTTAGACCCTTCTGGCCTTACCATATGCGTCGATTTTTCACCCATCATTCAGGTTATCCATTTTATAAAACCAAATTTTTATAATTCTTATAATGTTTCAAACAACATTATGGGTATTTTTGAAATAAATGTAATCATAAAATAACATTTATAACATGGTATTTAATACCATTAAAGTTTTAAAAAATTCTTATAATATTATATGACTCTGATTACCATGTAATTAAAAATAATATTAACCCTAAACATTACCAATACGATTAAACTTATATCTATAAAATTTAATATGATTATTCTTTAAATAAATTTTTCCACTAAAACATATGATTCTTATAAATTTCACAAAAAATTTCCTTAATCTTGGTATATTTTCACCATATAAAATCTAAAAAGGGGTTTTCAATAATTTTAAATTATGAAAAATATTAAAATAGTAAAACCAATTTGGAATCTATAACACTTATGATAATAAATACACATATGCTTATAAACATTTACACAATCCTTATAAATTTAAAAATTATTATCACCAAAATACCATGGGAGATAAAATACTTCTACATCTTAATTCTAGATTCAAAATATATAAATAATTCATAATTTTTATTTACATATAATTACATTCTTGCTCAATGGTTTAACATTTATAAGAGGGTATTGAGTCATGTAATTCCATGGTTCTCCACATTTAATACAATGAATTTTAAATGGGTACTTGTGGTGGGACTTAAATCCTTTAATTATAGGCATAATTTTACCTCATATATTTATTGCATTATACCATTATTTTAAACACATCAAAAAATTTCCCTACCCTTTGAGATTTCTGATTTTTAATCTACATGACATTTGGCTTAACCGAGGTCATTCATTTTCAACATATATTCACAAAATTTATAACAGTTTTTAAAGAAAATGTGAAATATTCATATATTGTAAATCAGGATCCACAATATATGTGGGAGTTGAGTACCATTGTTTTTCATGAGGTGTTGATTGGGTAAATCTAATTCATGATTTTTGTAGTATTTAACCCAAGGTACCTCGTTTCTAAAACCACATCCACTTATAGTATCTATAAAATGATATATTTTAATGGAAACCCACACAATATCTACCTAACCGAAACTTTAATATGTTCTTCTATACTTTTCCGTAATTTCTATTTTAGGGTTATGATCCCTAATATATGTTTTACTATATCTATTTTCTCGGGCTTCTGCTAAACCTCCTCTTATACTAAAATTAATGACCCTGGCCCTAGTAACCAATATTAAATACATGCTTAATCATATTGGACTAAGATACCCAAAATAGTGTCATGAAAGATAGAATATTCTAATACTCATGGAAAACTAGATGCAATCATAACACTTTCGTTAAATTGGAATAAAAAGGAAACAACATATTTTTTTCAATAATATTATTTTTCCTTCTAAAATAATCTTTCATATTTTTCAAAATACACTTCATGGATTCCATAGAATGGAAAAAAATAAGGGTATCTTAAAATTATCAGTAAAGGTTAAGTAAATATAATTCTATCATGAATCAAAAATGAATAGTCAATTTGGAAAATTAAATAACAAAACATATATTCTATTTAATCAATAACATCACTATCATAATTAGATAAGGAATAAAAAATTTGTCATGGTAAATATGTTAAAACACATACAATTTAATCAATAAATTAACAATGAAATGTATCATGAGATAATATAATTTTTAAAGTATCACAAATTATAATAAATTAAATATTAATGATGAAAATTCTTAATTATTGGATCCCAATATCTCATGAATCAAGATTCATCTACTATCTAGAAATTTAATAAGGGTGTTTAAAATATTTTTTATAAACCCATTATATTTATTTAATTGATTTCTTTAAATATTATTAATTCTCCTAATGAAACTACCAGTTCATTGATGGGATATCAATAATTGTCCCAAACTATTTATTTCATGTCCAAACACTTCTTTTAAATCTAATAATAGATTTAAATTATAAAATTGTTCCTTATCTTCAAATCCCTATGCTGAGTAAAGAAGACAGGTTTATCAATATTTCCCCAAATAAAAAAATAACATTTAAGGTAGAATACCATATGTAATAATGATATATGGTTTTATAAAATAACATATACTAAGAAATTTATAAGGGTATTTATTATAAATTTTACTCCCATTATCCATAGAACGTGAATACTTCAATGGAATGTTAATGAATACAAAATTCAATCAACGAAGTGACTATCAACCATATAGTTAGTCAAAAAAATTATAATCAATTCAGAGGAATTTTAAGAATGGTATCAATAAAAAATACCCAAAGTGTATAACATTTAAAATAATGTATTGTTTTCATTGATGAGTCACAATACCATTAAAAATATAAAAAACGTTTTCGAGTAATGTGGCCTTTTTATTTTGAAATTCATTTTTTAAAACCTAACACATTTTGATATTACTTTTCTTTGAAAATAAATTCTAAAAAATAATGACTTTCCTGAATATTGGGAGAAAAAATTATTTCCAAATAAACTTCTAAACCCGAAAATAAATCTTCATATAAAGGATGGTGATGAGAATATGTAATTATATACACATCCTAAAAGTTAAAAAAAATCCTTTGGAACATTAAAAAGGATGGGAAATTTCCCTTTTTGGAAATCAAAAATAATATTCCATTGAAAAAAATATTTATGACGAAAAAACTGGTAAAATTTTATCTAATAAAACCTTTTAAAAAAGTCAAAAAAATTTAAATCATTTTTAAAAACTATTTTTTTGGAATAAAGTAGATTTCTCACCAAAGAGAAAAATGAAAATCATTTTTCTTAAAAATAGTTTTCTAAAAATTTTAATATTAAAAAGAATATAAAATTGTATTATTAATTTAAAATAAATGAATAAAAAAAATTATGGAAGTGAAATTGTTTTATTATAAAATTATAAAATAATTCCCTTCCTCATAAATTCAAGAATATAAAATCTAGAATATAATAAGCTTGTAAAAAATATCCTTGTAATGATCATAAAATTGAACTGAGAATTAGAAATTTAATAAAATTTGTGATTCAAAAATAAATCTAAATGAACAAAATAGAAATAATAAATAAGATAACATAAACTCATTAAACACATGAACATCGAATATTAATGTCAATGAATAAGTAATATAATGAAAATAAAAAAGACGAGTTATTAAATAATTTACCACTTGGTAACTTCTAAATAAATATATATTGGATGAAATAATTAATATTGAAACATTAAGTATCATTAAATATTAGTTAATCATGATACTACATGTCGTAGGGGTATTATAAAAACCATATAAATGAAATTTTTGTATAATACACAAATGTTCCTCAATTAAAGGACATCGGAAAAAATCCATTACCATACGCTTCCTTCTGATATGAAATTTATTAATATATAGTATAGTGGTATTAAACATGTTATAAACTTATAGCCTAAACATATTAATATTTATAATATCATAAATTACACTTTTATAAAATATTATCACTAGAACGTTTATAATATTTTTTTATTTTCATTGAATTATTAATAAATTACCTTATTTTCTAATGCATGTTTGGTCATGAAAGATTAAATCCTTGAACATATTATTTAATTATATCACTATTATTTTAATAATAATTAAATAAGTATCATATTAATATAGAAATGTTACTTTTAAAAAAATCATGAAATATGGTTAAGATCAATTGCCTATATTACAATCATGAAGACAGTAGGTCATATGTATGAATTAGTAATTCTTCCATTTTTCAATAATCATTATACAAATGACTTAATTAATATTTTATCATTAGATAATGATAATAATATCACCTTAACACAATTATGTCATTAAATATACATAAATATATCATCTAAATGGTTTGGTGATCAAAAGAGAGTCACATCCCATCGTGAATGTGGTAGTCCGCACGTACATGAATGATGTTATGATCATTATGTGAGTCAAATAGGTAGAAATGAGGTTATATAATATCATTAAAAAATGATAAATATGTCATGAATATAAAAATTATTCAATTCATTTCACATATTCTTATTAAAATTATCTTTATCACCTTCCATGTAAAGCGTTAGTGAAAAATGAATTAGATTTCTTCATGGGGCGGTAGTCTGTTGTACACACAAGTGATGTCATCGTATCCCCAATGGAATGGAATTTAAAAAATTATATAATATATAATGACTCTAGAGATATAATTATTTTATTTTCATTATGTTTATATTTAATATCCATCATCATATCCATTTACGAAATGTGGAAATGGAAACATTAATGACACTGGTTCACGAGGCGGTAGTCCTTAATAAACTCGAATAATTATTTCGTAACCCATTTTTTGTAAGAGGTGTTTTTTAAGGTAATTACCATAACCTGAAAAAAATATGGAACAAAAAAATTTCATTATACCATTATGGATTAATTATAAATTAAGGGGGTGTAGGATGAAAAGGAAATTTTTGAATAATGATTCATCTTTTTTAGGTATCTTTCTAAAGAATCAAGAAAAAACTATATTAGGTGTATTTTAACCAAAAATAAATCTTATATTATTATGGTTGGGATGTTTAGAAGTGAATTTTTAGGTCATATATGAATCAAAATTTTTTTACATAATGGATAATAGATTAGAGGGGTGTCCTTTGATAAGTTATGTTTTAATCATAAAAATGTATCTATCTTGAAAAAATCCTTGAAAATTTTCTATTATCAAACTAATATGAGATAAGATCGAAATATACAAATAAAATGGGTTTTTGACAAGTTGGTAAATCATTTTAACCCTTATTTTCAAAGTTTACCCCACACTCGCTAAATCCATGTTTAGCTTAACCTTAGTAAATAATTTTTACTGTCATCACTGTTAATTTTGGTAAACAATTATCTTGAAATTATTATAATATATAATATTTTCAACATCCAAATATTGAATACATTTTTTCAAATTCAATTAGCATAATAGTGAAATTTTAATTTCAAATTAATCTCGAAGTTGGGAAGAGAATGCTCGTTTTTAAATAGAAAATTTTCAATAGTTAACAATGTTTTTATATCAAAATTAAAAATGAAATTAGTACCAATGAGCTAAATAATATTAATGGATAAAAAAATAAACTAATATTACTTTAAAACCAAATAAAATTATAATTTTATATAATATCTTATTTAATACAAATGGTAGTTTTTAATTAAAAATTTATATTTTTCAAAATCCACTAAAAATGAAACTATTCAAAAAACTCCTGATATTAAATATTTTCTACTTTCAATATTGTGATTTCAAAAATATGATTGATTATTTAAAATAAATTTAATTAAAAGTTACAGATTAATTTTTAATTATGTGTGCAAATAGAGATTAAATAGTCTTTTAGGAAAAATACATTATTCATAAAATATTTCTTTTTTCATAAAAATAATTATTATTTTAATACTAATAAGTATGTAACTAATGATTTTTTTTCTTAGGTGTAGACCATATAATTTTATTACGTTATATAGTATTTTTCATACCAAATAATTTAATCGCAACGTAATAACTATTATATAAAATAATATAAATTTATAAATATTTCATATTTTTTAACTCGATATTATATGTGACACAAGCTATAACATACCTAGAATATAACACAGGATAACTTTAGTGTTTTTGTAACCTAAGCTAAACGCAATTATTTACGTAATTCGAGATATTGATTATAATTTATTTATTCAAAAATAAATATATCGTTATGTCTTGGGTGTTATATTCTCTTCTGAGCTTCATGTTTCATGACATACATGCTATCAAATTCAATGTTATTCTTTTCAAATTTTGGTTTTCTGCAATTTATATGGAAAATGAAAAAATCATAAAAGGACGTGAGATATAATAATATTTTAATGGGCATAATGGATAAATAATTTCTCACATTATCTTTGAATGCAATATCAATCATGACACATCAAATGTTTATTACCTCATAGGGAGAATTTGTCATCACGAGTTTTATAAATAAATCAATGTATAGAAATTATGATATAAATCAATGTATATCAAATTACATATACAATATGGATTTTCTTACTAGAGGTTCTGTTCTCAAAACCTCACTTCGTCAAGATTCCATTGGGAGAACACCATTAGAAGGTTTCTCAATGTACTAAAAATCTATAATGATAATTAATTGTATCATATATATTGATTTTAAAAATAATTCATGAATTATTTTCTATTATAAAAGTATTTATATTTATAATTAATTAATTAGATGTAACCATACATATTCAAGTAATCAGTAAATTTTATAATGTTTGAGAATCCATATCTAAATTCTACTTGAAATTTTTGACAAACGTCATTGTGTTCCAACTCTAGCATCTTTTTGTCACTATCACCGAAGCCACAAATGGTGGTTTGGTTTCCTTACCTTTTAAATAAATGTAAGATGTTTATGTCAGTGATTATAAAAGATTCACAGAAAACATTATGATTAATAATTATTAAACACACATTATTGACATATCCATGATAGTAATGCCGACACTTGTAGTGAAATGAGTCATGTATATTTGATTCATTTTCAATTTTAATATTTCTTTATCATAAGTTAATATATAAATAAAATCATGCTATGATTCCATATCATAAAATATGAAATCATTATAAATGTATAAACCCTTATTTATAAAACAAAAAAATATGTCCTTCTCGGTGTAAATAAGAAATATATATTATATTCTTGGTAATTGTATGAATATGTGAATAGTTATTTAGAAAAAAAATCATTCAAGCTGGAAAAATTAGATGGTAGTCTCAAATGTATAAAGAAACCAGCAACACCCCATTAGCTACTCATAGATTCACCATGCCTCAACAATACTTTTCAAATATACTCAGTTCTTATATTTGGATACAAATGTGAGCAACATATGCAGTGTCCAATAACCAAGTTGTAGATATAAAAATAATATAATCAATAATTAATACAACTAATGATTTCACGTTCTTCATTGGTTGGGTGAGTTTCTACTTATATTGACCTCTACTTTCACATTTTAATCATAAAATGTTATTCTACTTTTACTAAATCTTCATCTTCTTCTTATTGGTAGGAAGGTGATCTTGATCCTTATACATAGAAGAATTCCCCACACCCTTTTCCTTATAATTCCATTTCATATTAACTATATGTAATGTCACATTTTCATGACCCCTATATTTATCATCTTCAAAAATGAGAGTAAGAGGTTATAAAAGATTCATCTCTTTATTGATCATATTCAAATTCACAGTGGTACTGGAGAACATTATAGGTAGTGAGGACAAAATTTGACCTTCAAGAAACACATCAAGGGACTCAAACCCCAATATGTATATAAATTATATATGGAAACATATTTTTGATATATGTGGCCTTGTTGGTTCCAACTCTCTAACATTGCTCCCAAATAGTGAATTAAATAAATCATACCTCTCTTAACTCAACTTCTCCTAAAAGATATCATGATGATGAGAAGTGATTTTATATGAATTAATATCCTCATATTTCATTAGAATATTACTACACATATAGGATACACTAAAACCTTATCAATTCATTATATTCACCACATTTTTCATAAATAGGGATACATATACACCACTATCCCTTTTCACAAGATTCATAGTAAGAAGGGTTTCCAGCTTCTATAATTTACTTTTCTTATCATAGTATAATTTATATGATCATATACCATTCAGGGAAATTCAAATAGGTGAGATGGATATACTTCTAAATATTAGATCACATAAATATATTCGAAACCATGTGGTTTTACATTTATGTGGAAATTAACAAAAGGTAATTAGTTAACCCATTATTACTAAATCAGATTTATAAATTTAAATACTATTAAATTTTATTACTATTAGGCGACTTTTTTGAAGTAAACATATCCCTTGAAATTATTTTATTAATATAATATTTAATATATATTATCTTGGAAATAGAACCATATTCACTTCTAAAAACACATATATAGAGAAGATAAGCTAATTAAAAAGTTTTAGGAAGGCATAACATTCCTTATATATAAAATCATTGTTCCTTATTCTATTAAGTGGAATAACTAATCCTGAAATCATTAATAAATATTTCCACAATACTTTAATCACTATTGTAGTAATTATTTCTTGTGTATTCAACCTTTGATTTGAACAAAATTAATTCCACCAAAAATATCGAGCTAAAAGTACCTCAATAGTTCAAATCACCTCATCTTGGTTTGGACGTGAACATTTAACATTGGTTCCAACTTATAAATTATGTAATGGTGGACTATTCCCACATAATATTTCTTTTAGAGGATTTTTTATTCATACACCTAAAAACTTAATTTTATGTTATCACGTATCATGTAAATATTAATTGAATATTCATTAAGTTATTAATAATATCGGATAAATTTCTTCCCTATATGGTTATATTTTTTTAAACCTTGAATTCTTGTAAATTAATTTAACTAACGGTTTTTTATTCTTACGTATGAAAAAATAAACCTCATCACTAAGGGAAAACATGTTGAAATATACCTTGTTTTATTTTGCGACATTCTACCTAGTCTCTTATATATCATCTCAATTGGATTCACCTCAACATAGAGACATTGGGAGACTCCTCTCTCCTAAGGGATCCATCTATTCATAACTGTTTACCCACATGAAGTTGAGGGGATCCAATGTTTTGGATAATGGTTCTTTACATTAAAAATAGTATAAGCATATATAAAATAACATAATAAATTTGAAGTAATGACTCAAAATATATCATTTTATTTCAATAAAAATATTAAATTAAATGGAATCAAATCACATATATAGGTCTACAATAATATAATGGCCATCCACATGGAATGTAAATAGCATAAATTTTCAATTTATTCAACAGATACATAAACTCATTTTATAATTTATCTCAAAAACAAGGAATTAATCAAAACAATTCAATTAATCCAAATATTATTTGAACATCCTTAAAATTATTCTATTTAATTTTTTTTAAATAAGTTTATTATATTAAAATTTTGGAGGCAATGAAATGTAATGAACCAAACAACCTAGAATAACACTTGTGTTGTTGGATTATATTTCCATCTTACAAACATGTTTAATAGGTAATGACAAAGAATATAGTATAAAATAAATGAAACAATGAATAGAATTAAATTACACTACATATTATGCAGTTGATATAAATGTAATATGAAATAAGAAAAGACCAAACACAGCCTATTGTTTAGAATTTGACACATAGATTATTTTAAATATATTATTAACAATCTAGTGTAATGGAATAAACCTTCAAATAAATAACCCATGGAAAAAATATGACAGGTTTTATTTAGATAAGTAACTCTTCTAGACATAGTAATTTATCAAAATAGTTAGCAGTTGACAATATTTAATGAATTGGATTAAACCATATGTTATGTATTATACATTTCAACATAAGACATGACTAGGTATTAGGAATGTCACATTCTTTAGACATAAATGAGGTACGTAGTGTGAATCATTCTTACAAAGTGTTTAACCATGATGTTACATAGACTATAAAACAATATATTATGCAAAAGATACAAGGAACTCTTTAAACCAGGAAATCTCAAACACTGAGGAACAAAGACATCAAATTATGTAGTCATGTTAAAAAAATGTGGCTCTCTAGGTTGTCTTTCAGCTTTTACAAATCGTTATGATGATATTTTTTAAAGAATTTGTGGTATAGTTTCAGTGAATTGATTCAATGCTGTCTCTAGATACAAATTAGACACTTATTTTTAAAAAATGTAGACTTTCAGTATGCACCAAGTTGACTTTTGTTTCAATCATAGAACCATTGGTATCTCCCAGAGGTGTTATTGTGTATCTATTTGTGTTATCATAACCAGTTTACTGGTAATGTCTCTTGAGAATGATAAAGGGGAAGAGAAAATAATATTTGGATTTCATGAACTAATATATATCATGAAAAATAATTTTAAAAAATCATTTCATTCAATCAATTACATAAAAAAAATATTAACCATGTGACCACTTCGTTATAACTATTAGGTTTTCGGAATAGTGAAAATGCTTGTTTGGAATGCCCATCATTATTTTCTAGTACTAATTAATGGATATTTGATTATTTAAAATGTAAAAAATATGTCATTAATAAGTAATTTAATCATAGTTTACTTCACAATTTAAATGTTGAAATATAAATAGGAGAATGATCACATCTAATTTAAAATTTATTTAAGACTATATATAGAATTACCTATAAATGTAATTATTTCTTCAGTGATAAAACATTTGAATCTATATTATCGTGTAATATTTTTTATTTAGGATCCTTTTGGAGAATTCCATCATTGATGATCCACAATTTTATCATAGACTCTCTTGGTGTTTCCATAGTCAAAATTGATTCCTTCCTTCATTCATAATTAATTGTAAAAAATCTCTTTGATGAATTTTTGGTGTTATCCCAATTTATTAGGGGATGATAGGGGTGATATTGAAATCTAGATCTCCAATTGTATATCTATGGTTTTAGGGAGATATATTTTAGACCCATTGAACATAACAATATTTCTAATAGAAAAGATAAATGATTAAATATTTATTGTGGTGTGTTTGGGGTTGGGTTATAGAACACAATTATTTTTCTTATTAATGGTTTCTTATTTTAGCACATGTCTAATAATAATACATATATTATTATTAATCACTTGACAAGTGGAAAACATTAGGAATAAATTAATATCAATTATATCATTTTCAATCAGCCGTCAAACTATGAAATTTTATTTTTTAGACATTTACTGAACACTGAATAATGACTATTTATTTTATAAATAAATTTCACTATAATAAACATCTATAAATATTATATCTTCAAAACTTTATAGATAGAGATTTATTATTATTATTTAACTCACTTTTCATTTTAAATAAATTTTGATTAAAATCTTATTATCAAGCAAAAAATTTATCAAACACAATGAATGAAAAATATTTATTCTGACGTGTCTAATTTAAAAATGAAATTAATTTTTATTCTGGATACACTTAGTTATTTGACCCTCCAATAATTTTTCCTAGGGCCATTAAGAATGAACTCCTAAATTCAACTATTAGCTTCTATAAACACCCCAATACACCCATAAATAAATATGTGAATCGAATAATGACATAAAATATCTGAAAAATACTTACAAGGAAAAATAATATTATTTGCATGATATCTCTAATAATTAAGGTTTCATATTGTAACACCTTAATATTATGGGAAATATTTTTTAAAATTAAAGTTAAACTGTTTTTTATCTTTCAATAGATGATATGCCCAGTTTACCTGGCATTACACTCAATAATGAGTTTTAACATAACTGGATAAACAAATAAAATATTATTATTTGTTACTGTAGATATCACAATTCCATTGGAATAGTGGGTATAAATAATATTAATTGTACTATAAATATATATGGTTAATTATTTTTATAAAATTATTTCTATGGTGACCAATTATTTCAAAATTAAAATAAAATATATCTGAAAAGAAAGGAAATATTTTACTGAATAATTATTTTAATATACAAAAACATGTTTTAGGTCAATAAATTAAAAATTAACTTCTATTAATTATTTTAAAGAATCTTATATATTATATATTAAATAAAATATAAATTTTTTATCTTCAGTGTTTTCTTGACAATAGATTAGAGTAAATAAAATTTTATTCTTAATAACAATATTTTAATAAACAGAAGTATTATCTCAATCTATATACTTATTTGAAAAATAATTTTTGTCAATTTAATAAAATTAAATTTATTTCTAAAATCTTCATTTAAAAATTATCTATGTGTGATTTTCTGTGAATTTTATGAGAAGAATAATTCTTAATGAACAATGAAAAATATTTGTTTTATTAAGAATTTTTATTAGTTTTCAATCAATTAAATACATAAAAAAGATATATGTTTTTATATCTATCAAAAATATATTATATTTCAATTATCCTAATTTATGTCATTATAATCAATTTCATATTGAATTTTAATTTAATATTTTTTTGATATTTTGAACATTTTGTCTTTAAAAAATTAATTTTTCATCGATTTTGTGGAATTATTGTTTCATTAAATGTTTCCCATTATTAAAATAAAAAATCTAAAAATAAATTCCATAATTGAGTCATTATAATTTATATTACCTTAAAATATAAACCTCATTATTCACTAAAATGAATAGTAAAAATAGTAAAAAATAATTATCACAATTAAGGTGAAAATTGTTTTACTAGTGGTTAAACTAAAAGTATAAAGGGTAAAATGAAATCAATTAGTTATAAAGATAATTTTATGTTCTTATTTTTACTTTATGACCCAAAATATTTGATAATTTCACATTTTGGATCATTTGGGCCTGTAACAAATGTGGGCACCACTTTTTCTTTTCAATCATTACAAATAAGCCACTCACATCACTTATAAAAGGCTACCACTTATCCTATATTTTTTACACCTCTAAAACCATGTGGATCATCCAATACCAATCCATATACATTACATAATTTCCTCCCCTATTCATATTATCCATATTTGTTTTATAAATCCACCCTAATAATCATTTTGGTGAAAAGAAATTGATATTGCCCGAATAAGAGGTAACGTCCCAAAGCGAGGGTTTTTTTTCAACCTCCATCTCTTTACATTATTATTAAAACATTATGATAAAAAACACAATTATATTAAATACACTAATATGTTATTATGTTAATTTAATAACATAAATATATACCCTCTTCTATCAATGAGTAAAAGAATCATCATTCATTTGCACTCTTGACTACCACCTCACAAACCATTATTATTCATTTGGTATCCAAACATATCACAGATTGAAGTAATGATGAATTAATTTTTTTTATATGATATTCAATTTATTTTTATTCTTATTTAATCATTATATAACATTTAACTTCTTACTTCCCCTTCCTTGGGAATATGATAACTTCGTTCGTCTGTATGTGAGACTACCTCATGGGAAGTAATGTTATTAGTTCACACATTATATAGGAGGATATAAAGTTGGGTTTAATGAAATATGTGATATAGAAGTCATAAAAATTAGTCATTAATGGTAAAATAGTATTTATCATTCTTTACATCGATCCATTGTGAAAATAGAAACAGTGTTCATGTGTATCTATGAACTATCTACTCTAGGAACGGTTAATATATTTTCAATATATAAATTATTTAGATTTCAATAATTATATATATATTAAATATATATTATATTTATATCATGATTAATGTTTTTTATATTATGGAAAAATTATCAGCATAATAGGACCAATAATTATAAATCAAAACATACACAAAAAAAATAAAACGGTTATTTCACAAAACATGACTTTAACATGGAATTGTTAATAATTGGGTAATAAAAGATCATAAGTAAATAATATATGTTACATTATATTTAGTTATGGTTCTAAAAAATATTAATAATTATCATCTATTTTTTATATAGGAGGTTTCAATTTATTCTAAGTTAGTTTATACTTAAGATAAGTGATTTCCATCTCACCTTTTAGTAATGTGAGACACCAGAAATATTCACTACGTATTTATTTTATGTGGAGTTTATACATCAAATTATTTTATTTTCAAATTATATACATAAAAATTAATTTTATTTACATTTGAATTTTATTTTAAATCTTTCATGGGGATGATGATTATGTGTTACAAATGTCACAATGGATTTATAACACAATCTCATCAATTTTCAAGATAGTTCATGTTTATACTTCTGATGAAGAAATCATAAAGTCTAACTCTTTATAATATCATTAGTGTTCTTATGTTATTTATATTTCATTTGAAATAATTTTTTCCCTTCATTTTCCTCTCTTCATGTACTCTGTAGTTCAATGTTTTTTTAAAAAAAATCTAATATATCCATATCTTTGGTCAAGAGTCCCTTTTTTCCCAAAATCATGTTTTATAAATAAAAGTAATTATATTATAAAAATTATTTATTAAATAAAATTTTACCCATTATTTATTTTATATTTTTTTTAAATGAATCATCATGAAATTATCTAAACATTTCGCGTATTTATTTTACAAAAAATGTGAAAGGAATCATTATTTTAATGTGTACAGAATGAATGGAATTTATTCTATCCTAAACACTCAATGTTTCACTACTTCCATTATAATTTTAAAATATTATTTTAATTTAATATTATATGAAAATAATTTATGATTTTTTATCTATAAAAATGTTTTTAAATTTGGAGTGGAAATTATCTAAAACAACTATTTTAAATTATTTTTAAAGCTTTCTTTATAAGTATCTCGTGTTATTTTCAAATAACTTATTTTGGATTTTTTTTGGTTTTAAATTGTTTTAACAAATTGAAAAATAAATTTTCTTAAAGAAATGTTCCAGGGGATCTTTTAAAATCATTTCACATCAATGATTATATCTATTCATGCTACTTATTCGTTACTAGTTATTTGACCCAATGATACCATCTGTATTCTTTCTAAAGATGATTTGTGATTAAGATGAAAATATGTTTATGAAACTCATTTATCTTCCAGTAGTTATACCATGATAAAATGTTTATTAATCCCTTTTCTCTTACATGTGTAATACTATGATAAACTATTTATGAATTTTTTTTCATTCTATTTGTTATACCCTAATAAAATTCTTATGAGACCCATTTCATTTTTCATGGGCTATTCTATGATGAAATAGTGAAACATATATGAAACCAATTTCGTTTCCATTGGTTATGATATGATTTATGTCTTATTATACCCTTTTTTATAATAAACCATCTTTTTATTTCATACTTAAACATGATTTATTATATAAACCCTTCACTTGATACAACATAGTAGATCAAGATGTCCAGTGTCATGGGAGATTAGAAACATTAAAAAACAAATTAAATCATAGAACACAAAATCTTATTGAGAACTTCCTTTACATAAAGACTACATTCCCTCATACATAGCATCGTATAGGATAACCTGAGGATATGCATAAGAATAGGGTGAACTATAAAGCCCAGTGAGGGAATAAACATGGATTAACAAGAGGAATAAAGTACATGTTATACAAGAGTCATATCAATGGATCAAAATAGAGACATGAACATAAAGTAATTATAATTCATGATAATCATAACATGGAAATGTGGCAACAACACTTAACATGGAATTAGCATGTGCCAATGCTCATTGCACATGGAGCATGAGTAATCCATCATTGCACATGAAGCATGGGTAAACCCTCATTACAATTGAATTAGAATGAGTCAACACTCATTGAACATGATGTATCACTATACTATAATTTACCCAATGCATTGGAGCACTATTAGGGTGCACCCTTCTTAAACATTTTATTTCATGCATAAGTGTGCCACATGGATCATAAAACAAGGAATCATCAACATTTATTCCACAATATAGTAATTTGGAATTC
This sequence comes from Viscum album, assembly GCA_963277665.1. Classification (NCBI taxonomy): domain Eukaryota; kingdom Viridiplantae; phylum Streptophyta; class Magnoliopsida; order Santalales; family Viscaceae; genus Viscum; species Viscum album. The sequence goes on along the minus strand of OY728131.1, from coordinate 223,588,220 downwards.
ATACATGAAACCCTATAATCAATATGTAAATTTTCATAAGGGTGAATACCCTTGATAGAGAAATGGGCATGGAATTAACTACACAATGACTTTGGCTTGAAAAAATGTGGTGCAATTTTGGCATCATAACAGCGTGAAATAATAATTTAAAAAAATGGTTGATTAGAGCGAAATGGGTGTCTCATCATATGTAAATTAAATTAACATTAAGGGGGTTAATATAGATACTCGTCCCAATAATTTTAATGGAAGTTAGATTCATAATAAAAAACAATTGCTTGAATGTAAATTAGAAGCGAGAAATTCTTTTCGGAATTTCAGCATACTAATCAGAGTACATGCAAGGCATTTAATGAGAGATAAAGGGGTTTATAATCATTCAAACATAAATAGCAATGTATGGGGGATGTGAGAAATCGTACCCTAACATTTATAATTTAAAATAAAATGGCATAACAATATTAAGAAATTGGTATAAAAAGAGAATGGTTGGAATCCCTTAATTGGAAGTGTGATACCAAAGGATTGGGAGAGGTTTGAGAGAGGATTATTGGGAAATTGGGGAGCCTTGGGAAGAATATAGAAATGGTAGGGATGAGGTTGGACAAATTCAAAAGGATTTGAGTGAATAAGAAGTTGGAGCTTGGTAGGGTTTAAAGAGGAAATGAGAGGGAATTCTTTATTATTTAGGTTTGGTACACCCCACATTAAACTAATCAAAACCAACAACTAGCCAATGGTTTTTGCCCATGGATTTTTAGAAAAGGGAGTGGAAAACAAAATTTTATTATTCCAATGGCAGAACTTCTTAAAATAATAGAGTTTCTTATTTGCAGGTGAGTCAGACACTCAAGGAAAATAATTTAAAAATACAAAATAATTTATATGCCTTGAAGGGTCCAGTAAAGCGTTGTAAAATAAATCCAAAAACCCCAAAATCACTTTATTTTAATGTCAAAACATATATTGGCCAAAAATAATGTTTTTAGTATTTCATTAAATCACTATTCGGTCATTATGATATCATAAAACACATTATAGATTTAAACGGTATTTAATTTTGACCAAAATATTTGACGCTCAGAAAACTATGAAAAATTCACCATTGTATAATTTTGATGTACTAATTCCAAAAAAATATTCATTTTATCTATATATTTTTTTAATATTTGAATTTTCAAATTTAAAATAAAAACCAACATTTATTAAATATTCATGGGTTTTGACAAAAATATCTTTCAAACCATAATAAAATTTAAATTATCATTTATTAAATTATATGATCATTTATATTTAATAAAACATAATTTAATAATAATAATATTTTTAAAAAATATTATTGAATTCAAAAATAAATGAATTCTTCAAAATAGATTTCATAGTTGATTAATAACTATAAATACTATTTGTGCTTTAAAATACTAATTACAAAGATACAATAATAAAATGAAATTATATTCTCTATATAAGATTAATGTACATAATTTTAGTACTACAGTCCTATTACATAACCCCTTATAACACCCTCATAAGACCTAAGGGTAAGATATTCGGTGATGATAGACTCTTGGGGTGGCTCAGATAACATCGCTCAGGTGGTAAACTCTATCAACTTCCTCTTCTCCCATAGGCAATTCTGCATGAGCTTAACATGTTGAAGCTCATCTTGGGCTTGGTCAAGAGAAATTCCCAATGATTCCACCTCCATTCTATGCTCCAAAAAAAATGTCTTCATGTAGGGAAAGTCTACTAGATGAATCCATCGCATCCTTTGTCTATGTAAATTGGATTAGTTAAATCCCAATGTTTATACTAATCATGATATCACTGTTCAATGTCTATATTAGAAATGGTCAAAATTATTAATGGTATTTTAGAATAAAAAAACATAAAACCAATGATGTTTGCATTTTATATTACCATTTTACATAATAATACTTTTAGCTAAATCAACAAGAATTTTCATTGATAAATGGTTGGGTCATTACATTCTTCCCCCTTATGAAATATCACCCTTCAAATTTCCTTTTCCCCATACTAAAACAGATGTGGGTAACTCTACTTCATCACTTCTTGTAATTCCCACATTGATTCATAAAACATGTGGTTTCTCCACAACACCTTGACTGGGGAATTGGCTTATTTTGTAGAACTTTTTCTTTAAGATCTAAGATATTCACCAGATAGTCTTTATATGAGAGGTCATTATTCAGTGGTACCACCTCTAGATGGAGTACATGTGATGGGTCAGGTATTTACATCCTCAAGAGTGATACATGGAAGACATCATGTTCTTGATACAAGTTCGGTAAAAGTGTTAGTCGATAGGCCACTGCTCCCATTTGATCAAGGATCTCAAAAGGGTCGATGTACATTGGACTAAGATTTCCCTTATTCCCAATTCTCATAACTCACTTCCACGGTGATATACAGAGGAATAACATGTCTTCGACTTCAAACTCTAGGTCTCATCAACGATTATCAGTGTAGATCTTTTATCGAATCTGAGTAGCTTTAATGTGCAGCTGGATGGTCATAACCATCTATACCATTTCTTCAACCATTTCGGGTCTTAGTAGCTTATGCTCACCAACTTCAACCCAACATGCTGGTGTTTTTAACCTCTTCCCATAAAGGTCTTCATAAGGTTCCATTCAGATGCTTGAGTGGAAACTTTTACTATATAATAATTCAACCAGAGGAATATGGTGATCCCATTTTCATTTAAAGTCCATTGAACATGATCTTAACATATTTACTAGTTTCTGAATAGTTCACTTTGATTGGCTATCAGTTTGAGGATGATAGGTCATAATGAAGATCCGTTCAGTATCCAAATCATGTTGAAGACTCTTCTAAAACATAGAGGTGAATCTTGGATCTCGATCAGATATAATAGTTAGTGGTACTCCATGAAGCCTTACCACTTCCCTAATATATATTTTTTCCAGTTGATCCCATGATAAATCCTCCTGAATTGAAATAAAATGTGCAGACATTGTAAAACGATCCACAACAACCCAGATTCCATTGTTTCCTTTGTATGTCTTCCATTGTCCGGTGACAATTTCCATGGTGTTGTTCTCCAATTTTCATGCTGGTATGGGAAATGGTTTCAACATCCCTTTAGAATTCTTCCTCTCTTCCTTCACTTACTGACACACCAGGCAATGTGATGTATACTCATCAATCTCCTTCTTCATATTATCCAACTAATAATTTCCTTATAGATCTTGATACATCTTTGTGTTTCCAGGGTGAATAAGGAAATTTGAACTGTGTGAATCATCCAAATGTTCCTTCATCAGCTCCGGACATGATGGAACACATATCCTTTTCCCAAATCTCACAATTCCTTATTCACTAATATTTAACTCTGAGTATTTCCCTTTTCTGACAGCTTCCACTTTCTCTTGAATTCCCACATCATTATTTTGAGCATCTTTTAACCTTTCCAAAAGAGACGGTTAAGCAATAATTTGTGAAAGGATTGATGATGTTCCCTTCTTTATGATTCCTATGACCATATTTATCAAATCTAATAAGATTGGATCCTTCTCAATTCTCATTAATGATAGAATCTATGTGTCCTTTCTACTTAGATCATCTACCACCTTGTTCATTTTCACAGGGTGGTAATGGATTGAGAAATCATAGTCTTTGATCAGTTCTAACCATATTCATTGGTGAATGTTCAACTCTATCTGTGTGAATATATACATGAGGCTTTTGTGGTACGTATATATTTCACACTTATCCCCAAGGAAATAATGTCTCCAAATTTTTATAGAGAAGACCACAATAGCTAACTTCTGATCATGTGTTGGATAGTTTTTCTCATGAAATTTCAATTTACATTAACAATATGCAATGAATTTATCATTTTTCATCAACACATATCTCATGCCCTTTTTCAAAGCATCACTATATACTATAAAATGTTCTCCACTTCTGGGTAAAGTGAGCACGGATGCATAGATAACCCTCTTTTTCATCTCCTTGAAGCATTATTCACATTCATCACTCCAAGAAAACATTAATCCCATTCGAGTTATCTTTGTAAGAGGGTTGGAAAATCGTGATAAATTTCTTACAAATCGTCTATAATATCTAGATAACCCCAAAAAGGTATGGATATCACTTACCAATTTTGGCCTCGGCTATCCCTCTATTTCATTTTTCTTGGAGGGATCCACTAATATACCATTGCTTGTCATGATATAGCCCAAGAATGAGACCTCCTTAAACTATAACTCACACTTGTTGTAATTTTCATAGAGCTTATCCTTATTAAAGCTCTCTAGTATAGTTCTTAGATGTTCATCATGATCCACCTTTGTTTTGGTGTATACTATAATATCATCTATAAAGACTACCCCAAATTTATCAAGGTAATATATAAATTATTTATTAATCATTTCCATGAAGATTTATGGATCATTAGTGTGTCCGAAAGGAATTACTATGAATTCATAGTGCCCGTATCTTCTATGAAAAGCAACTTGTGGATATTTTCCATCATCACCCTTACTTTATAATATCCTGACCGCAAATCTACCTTGGAGAAGTATTTTGCTCCATGCAGCTGATCGAACAAGTCATCAATTCATGGGAGAGGTTACACGTTCTTTTTTGTGACTTTTTTAATCTCATCATAATCGATGAAAAGGCGCATTTACCCGTCCTTCATCTTGACAAAGAGGATGGGAGCAGCCCATGGTGAAGCACTTGGGCGTATAAACCCTTTATCCAAATTTTCATGTAGTTATTACTTCTTCTCCTCAAGATCCATAACAACAATTCTATATTAGGTCATGGATATTGGCAACCACCCATTTATAAGATCAATTGAGAATTCAGCATCTCATCTATGAGGGAGACCAAGAAATTCCTCAGGATACACTTTAGCGAATTACCTCACAATAGGCATGTCTTCAAGGATGGTTTCTTCCTTATAATCAACCATATGAGCCAGATACGTGAGAACATAGGGTATTAATATCCATTCTTGAGATTATGGAACTAAATTTGATTCATCTTCATCCTTTCAATTTTATAGAACCGGGGGACGATTCTCCTCATTGAGAGTGATTTCCCTCTCAGGGCTATTGATGTTGTCTTTATATACGGAAAGACAATCCATGCTGAGAATTACATAAAATTCCACCAGAGGGAGTATAGAGAGTTTCTCCGGGAAGTTCAATGAAAATATTATGACAGGGGAATAGTTATATTAATGGGATGCAATGATTTCCCCATTTTCCTTACTCACCTATATCATTACTTCCATGATTTATGGTGGTGTTGGTATTATTCTTCTAAACAATTGGGATACAAAAAAATGCTTAGAACTATGGGTGATAAACCTTCATTTCTATTTTTGATTCTGGTTATACTCTATCCAATACAGTCATAGGGATGAGTAAATTTCAAATATTAAACATATTAAGGGGAATCCATGTAACAAATAGATGACTCATAAATAACTTTTAATTTTTAACATATGAATACATAGGCTTCAATATATGTTATCCATGATCTACATTCCAACAAAAATTCATATTGCATTTTTTTATTCCCTTAATAATTTTTCAAAATAAGATTCTGAATTTACCAAATAATATCTCTTGGTAGTGTCATAACCAAGAGTGCAGTAAGACCCATTGTTGTGTACTAGGATACCCCGAGTCAACCCCAAAACTCCTTGTTAGGGTTTTCACCCCTAGGTACATTTATTCCAAAGCCAGCTCTACCTGACCATATCCATAAGTGTATGTATTTTCTTGACAAACCAATTACTCAATACCCACCATAACTTAGGGATGTTTTTATTATACATAGTCTTATATCTAAGGCTTCACTAGGGTTTTCGAATCCCAATCCCAGAAATAACTAAACCAATCCTTTTATAACAACTATAACAAACCTGCTTTTTATTGCATTATTAGACAAGATTTATTTCATAAAATCTTCACTTGATATAACATAGAAGATCGAGAGGTCTAGTGACTTTGGGGCTTATAAACATTACATAACAACATAAAGCAGAGAATGCAAAATTTTATTGAAAACTTCCTTTACATGACTACTACATTCCCTCGTACATAGCATTACATATGATAACATGAGGACATGCATAAGATAAGGGTGAACTATAAATCCCATAAGTGAATAAACATGGAATAACATGAGGAATACAATACATGTTAGACAATATGAATATCATTGTAGAACAGGGGAATCAATTACATAGAGGAATGATAAACCCTGATAATCATAACATGGAAATGTGGCAAAAACACTTAACATGGGATTAGCATGATCCAATTCTCATTGCATATGGAGCATGAGTAATCCCTCATTGCATATGAAGCATGAGTAAAACCTTGATGCAATTTAATTATCAAGGGTCAAAAGTCAATGCACATGACATATCATGATACTGTACTTTACCCAATTCATTGGATATCTATCAGGTCTCACCCATCTTAAACATTTCATTTCATGAATTAGTGTGCCACAAGGATCAGAAATCATAGATTGATAATCATTTATTCCATCATAAAGGAATGTGGAATTAATACCTGAAACTATATAATAAATAAGAAAATGTGAATAAGGGTTAATACCCTTGATAGATAAATGGGAATGGTATTCAATACACAATGACTTTGTCTTGGAAAAACATGGTACATTTTCATCAACATAACATCATGACATAAGAAGTAATAAAAATGGTTGATGATTGAGAAAGGCGTTTCCCATCATATGTACATAAAATGTACAATCTGGGGGTCATATAGATACTTGTCCCAACAATTTTAATGGAATATAAATTAATGATACAAAATAGTTGCTTTAATGTAAATGAGGAGAGGTATATTTCTTTTGGAAATTTGGCATGTTAAGGGGTGTACATGGGAGGCCTTTAATGAGAGATAAATGAGTCTCTCATCAATCTAACACAAAGGGGGAATTGTGAGGGAGGTGGAGAATTATACCCCAAATTTTATAATTGAATTGAAAATGGCATAACAATATTAAGAAAGTGGGATAAAAAGAAAAATGTAGGAATACCTTACTTGGAAGGGTGATCCCAAAGGCTTGAGAGAGGCTTCATAGGAGCTTGGAGTTCCTAGAGAGGATTGTAGAGAGGTTATGAAAGAGGTTGGATGAACTCCAATGGATTTTAGTGAAGAGGAAGTGGGAGCTTGGGTGGGTTTATATTTGAAAGAAGAGAAAATTCATTATTATTTAGGTTTTGGACACCACATATTAATACAATCAAATCCAAAAACCATCCCTTGGTTTTTACCATGTTTTTTTTCTAATGGGGAGTGGAAAATAGTATTTTATTAGGCCAATGGACGAAAAACATACAATAATAGGATTCCTTATGTGCAAGTGAGTCACACTCTCAAAGAAAACATTTTAAAAAGACAAAAATTTTTATAAGCCTTGAAGGGTCCACTAAGGCTGGTAAAATAGATCAAAAAACCCACAAAATCACATTATTTTAATGGTAAAACATATATTGTCCGAAAATAGTGTTTATAGTATTTTATTAAATCACTATTGGGTAATTAAAATGTCATAAAACACATTATATATTTAAATAGTATTTAATTTTTACCCAAAAATTCAACTTTCTCAGAAAATTAAAAAAAATTAACCATTGGATAATTTATACATCCTGATTCTAGAAAGAATTTTCATTTTATATAAATAATTTTCTAAATATGTGAATTTTGGATTTTAAAATAAAACCCCACATCTAAAAAATATATCACGGGTTTTGACAGAAATAACTTTCAAACATTATAAAATATTACAATTGAATTCATAAAATTATATAATAATTTATATTTTTTGAAAAATAATTTAATAACAATAATATTTTATTACAATTTTATTGAATTCAAAAATAAATTTATTTATCAAAATACATTTCTTAGTTGAATATTAACTAAAAATAAAATTTGTGCTTTACCAAAACTATTTAAAATGTAACAATAATAAAATAGAAGTATATTCTCTACACAAGAATAATGAAAATATTCGTAGTACTAGGGTCTTGTTACCTAACCCCTTATAACACCTGAATAAGACCAAAATGTAAGGAGTGAGATGATGATAGACTCTTGGGGTGGCTCGGATAACATCGCTCGGGTGGTAAACTCTATCAACATCCACTTCACTCGTAGGTAGTTCCGTTTGAGAATAACATGTTGAAGCTCGTCTTGGGTATGGTCATGAGTGAAGCCCAAGGATTCCACATCCTTTACCAGCTCTAAAAAATGGTCTTCATACTAGGTAATTCTACTGGATGACACCATCGTTTAATTAACTTTATAAATGGGATTTGTTAAAGACCTATATTTATATTAATCATGTGATCACTATTCAACGACTATATTAGAAATGGTCACAATTCTTAACAGTTTTTTTTAATCCAAAACTGTTAAACCAATGTTGTTCTCATTTTATATAACCATTTTACATAATAAGACATCTAATTAAATCAAGAGGAATTTTCATTGATAATATTTTTGGTCGTTACATTTTATTTTCATTGGTTATGATATAATGGTTGTTTTATGATCTTGTGGAACACACATGTATTATTTTCAATATATGGTGGTGGTTACCTTTTATCCAATAATGATGGACACATTATAATAATAAAATTTGATAATTTTATCTCCTTACAATTTATTTGGAAATGATTAATGTTATGTGAGCTCAAAGGGTACATTAGATGTTATTTAAAGAAAAAACTAGAGTAAAAGGGAGGTTATTTCAATCCTAGAGTTGGCTCATGGTCCTTTTCCCCTAGACTAACATATAATGACTGTCTTTGTGGGTATCCTTAACACAAAATCTTTTATTCAAATATATATTCCAAAAATGTATATATTATGCATATGGTATGGTATCAGAGCTTATTTTCTTTTATTATATTATGATTCATGTCCTAAAAACAACCAATATTTATGTCTTGACTCGTGTTAATGATATGGGATTTGTAGGGTATGTTTTTTATTTATTATTATCATGTTCTTGTGCCCTTATTTTTATATTATACAGGTATCTCCCTTGTATACCCTTATTTATCATATGATATTTCAATTTATAATGGACCAATTAGTTATGTGTCCATGATTCCAAAGGAAGCATACCAGGACAATTATAAATTTGATCCTTATGTTATGTATTTAATATTTTACTATTAAAATATAATATAAATGTATGATAATTTTATGACCATATATATGGTATTATATTAATTTATGGTTAATATTTTGAAACTAGGATGAGAAAACATCATTGAGATACCTAGGGTATTTGTATGGACACATATAAAGATAATTCATAGAATGATCAATGTATGGGAAAATATCTGTAAATTTTGGTAAAGGATAGGGTGATTGGTTTACAACAAATTAAATTTATCTATTAATCCTAAAAGTGGAATGTATCAAGCATATAAGTACTAAGGGGTAATAACATTGTCATGGGGACATAAAAATAGACTCAATCATCATTGGGTGCATGAAAATAATCTCTATTGAACAAATGGTTTGGAAATCCTAGTCATATATGTTTTTTAAATCTATAAAGTCATCAACAAACATCATAAATGAATTTAATAATTACAATTAAGGACTTAGGTTAAGACTTAGGTGTCAAAGATTGAAACTAAGGAGTCCTAATTTAAAATTCCCCTAATTGATTTTTTATGATTATGCAGTTTTACATAATAATTATTTTTTCTCACACTATAATATCTATTTTTTAAACAATTATAACCTGAACGAAGCATGTAAAATTGAATTAATGGGATAATTAAGCAATTTTCATCCAAAGAAACATAATTTTGTGGGATCAACAATTAAAACCCTCAATTTTATTCTCATAGAACATTATTATGTTACGAATTATCTGAATGTTCCAAAATAGTAGGGGGGAAAATTTTTTGTGTTCTTTATAATGAAATTTCCACCAACTATTAGTGGGATCAATAATCCACTTGTTTTTCTAAGAATGGAAAAATACAACTAAAAATATATTTTTATTCTCTAGACTTCAGAGCATGAAAATATCATTTTAGAGATCCATCATTTGGAAGATTTAGCATAACACTGGTAGAACCATAATAATAATAAAAGAGTGGAGGAAGTAATTATATTTACATAATGGTAAGAGATTAATATAATTTTCATAGTTATTATATCTCTCTTATTCGACGAAAAGGGTTGGATAATTAATTTATCAACCTCAAATAAAAATATGCTAAATCTATTGGTACCCATGAAACTGTTTCTTCAAGACATTTATATTCTGCTTCTTATGTAATAATTAGTCTTGAATGGAAAAAAATTATTCTTTGGTGTCTTAAGAGCAATTTTTCGAAGTGCATTATCTATAACGGTCATTTGTAATGACAAATAATTCATTCGATATGCGCTGAAGGTATAAATGGAAATTAGAAATTTTGACCTTTCACGTGGTTTTGATATGAAAAAACAAGATTATCGGTTTTAATGAGAACATGAATAAATCACTAGGAGGATTGAAATTTCATTCACCCATATGCTTGAAATATTGGAAGATGTACTCAGGTGAATAACAGAAAGTAAAAAGATGTCGTAATAAGTGTGGGATACCTAGAAAATGAGAAATTAAATATTTAATTGATTTGAAAAGTCTAATCAATAAAATTAATTGAGATATCTCAAAAGAATGCACAAAACACACTACTTTATTTTAAATGAAATGATTTTTGTATCTTTGTGTATTAATTACTGAATCTAAGGGGTAATGTTTATGATAAGACATAACAACAACTAAATAAAAAGGACCAAAGAAACAATTATGTAATCATAGTAGATTGGATGAATAATAAAAATTATGACACACATACCCTACCCACCTTATTTGGGAATTTCATGTTTTATTTTGTATGAATGAGACTAATAATAATATTATTGATAATCATTTAGTAAAATTTCATGTGATTGACTAGCTCTATATGGATTCAAGATTAATGAAATCACATTTTATATTTTATCAATACAAAGATGAACTACGTCATCTAATGAAAATGTTACTGAATAAGATAAGATCTTATATAAGGAATAAATAGTTAATTAACTTTTGTATTTATATATGACTCCATGTAAGATTAAATTAACTATAATGGATACCATAATGGATATATGGGTTTATGTTCGATCACAACTTCAACGTCATTCACATCCCATTTGAGGTTTAATGTGTTGGGAATTCATGAAGTCTAAGGATATTTTGAGAGATTTATACTAATAAAATCATTTTATTTTTTATATGATTATGTAAAAATTCTTATTTGATGATGAATGTTTTCACTATTTTCAGTCATAGGATTAATGGTACTAGTAATATTTAGGGTTTATCTTATCTTTGATGATGTGGTAATAATGGGTTTTAATCAATAACCTTATAAATTCATCACACTTCTGTGCTATTAGAGAATATTACTTGTTAATTCCTCTTTTTATAATGCACATTAAATATGATTTCATGATTCAGGTTTTACTACTTTCAACATTATTTTATCGGGATATGAAGTTGACCTTGATGTTTTGGAAATATATTTGCAAATATCATAATACATAATAGATTTTCACCACTATGTATCATCCTCAAATAGATGTCCAGCCTAAGAGAAATATTCAAACCCTAAAAGATATTATAATATCTTGTTATTTGGATTTCAAAGTTGGTTGGGATCAACAACTTTCTCAATTTTAGTATTCTTACAAAAATAGGTTTCACCAAAGCATTCAGATGGATCTGTATAAATCCACTTATGGAAAAAAGTGTACGAATCCCATCACTATAATGAAGATTCATAATCAAATGCTATTAGGAACTAAGCTAGATGTTTAATGGTAGGTAAAGTTATATCCATTTAGCAGCACAAAAGGGTTATAAAACATGTGAAGTTAATATTATTTTGATAATCATTGATTGGATCTAGATTATAAACTTCATGAGAATTTTCTTCTATGAATATATATATAGAAGAAGGAAGGGAAAACCAAGACCAATTCATATAAGTCCATTTTAAATTAGAGATCATATTGGGACCATATTTTATCATGTGTTGATTCCACCAAACCTCACCCATGTTCATGATGTCTTCCATGTCTCTCACCCGAAGAAGTACACAAATGTTCCACCACAAGTACTGAACAAAAAGAAACCATCACTAGCGTAAGTTATTTTTTACAAGAAAAATAAACTGAGATTATAGAATAGAAAATTTTCTTAGAAATAAGACCACTCATAGGGTTATGGTTATTTAGTGAAACCACAAGCTCTAGGAAGTTTTGTGGGAACCAAGAAATATAATGTGGTAGAATTATCCTCACTTTTTTGTACCAAAGTTATGAATTTCAAGGGTGACAATCATTTTAAAAGAATATATTATAACACCCTTATATTTTTTAAATTCCATTTCTCAAATAAATTTAATCTTTTTGAAATATTTTATATCATGAAACATTGATTTTATCTTGTGTTACACATAACAATGAGTTTTACCAAAAAGTTACATAGTATTAAAATATAATTATTTATAATTTTTGTGTTTATCAATATATTGGAATGGTAGGTATAGAAAAAATTAATCAATTTATTAAAATATAGGATTTAATGATTTATATAAATTGAATTCTTTTCTTCCAAATTAATTATAAATGAATAAAATTGAAAATAAATGAAATTTTTTTATTCACAAAAAGTTATTTTATATCTAAAAATTAAAGAAAAACTTTTGTTGAATTATATTATTGATATTTATATATTATATATTCACTGATATTTTTATCATTCATATTAGGGGTTGTCTAGATAATATTTATGAATATATCCAATTTTATTGTAGAAAAATATATTTTGTTTAAAATAATTTTTTCACCATTTACCATACTTATTTAAAATTAATTTTTTAAACTCTTATAAAATTAATTATATATAATGAAATAAATTTATTAAATCAAAATTTAAAACTTATCATAGGGTTTATTTTTTATAATTTTTAGAAGATATATTTTCCAATGAATGGTGATTGTAACTATTGTTTTTATGATTTATAATTTATTTTAAAAAAATTGAATTCAAAAAATATTATTAATATATAATTTAGAGTAAAATTAGTTAAATAAAATATCTATTGATCCGATTTATGTCACTACAATCAATATAAAATAGAATTTTTATATAAAAACTTTTTAATATTTGGAATATCTTCTCTTTAGAAAACCAATTTCTCATCGTGTATGTGGTATTAATGGTAAACTATTGTTTTCCACTTATGTGAATGTAATTTTTGGAAATTAATTAAAAATTATAATAATCATAATTTATAATATATATTATGTTAAAATTCATTTTTTTTAATTAATTGTAAAAAAAATAGAAAATAATTACCTCATCTAATGAGAAAATGGGTTAACCTTGGGGTAAAATAAAACCATAAGGCATAAAATGAAGAAAAAACTAGTAAAATGTAAATCTTCATGATATATATAGACCATATAATCTCTATTATTCTATATTGTTCCATTTTTATGCGTTGTGCCATGTTAAAACGTGGGTACACCATTTTTGTTTCCAAATTACATGTGAGTCACTGAACTTGTGTATACAATGACACTGCATCTCCTCTCTTATTAACACCTCTAAACCCATTTTGTTCAGCCAATACCATCCCAAAGTCATTCCTTAATTCCATCCCCACAATCTATGTCACGAACCAACCCGGGTCGAGCCTGAACCGATCACCCGAGGCGGTCTGTGACATGATTCGAGGGGCATTCCCGATCCTCTTGGGCTTGCGACAAGTTCTAGGGAATCATTAGTGGACAAGTGGGAAAGATTTTTCCCATTAAAAATAAATAAAGTAGCGGAAATGTAAAAAACACCAAAGTAAATAAATGACCATGAAAAGAATGAATGACCAACAAAACGCACTAACCTGGACTCGACCAAAACTCCTCACAACTCTGAGAGTCCCTCACCAATCCACAACTAAATCTCTCCCACGGAGAGAAATCTCAAGTTGAACCTGCAACAGAAACTAAAAAAATAGGAAAACCCTATAGGTGTGAGTATAAAAACTCAGTAGCTAGGCTCGACAAATTCAATTCCCAATGCACATACCATTAAATAAAGATTTCACTAATTCCAGGTTTGAACTAAATTATATAAAATATGGGTTTCCACACACACTTTCATTTATAAAGTAAATAATAGTCCATTGCCCTTATTAAATTTAAAACAAGTTTTATAATTTTACTGAATAAGTGCATTGAATTTTAAAACATTTCTGCGAACAATTTAGAAAGTCAATTTTCAGTTGTTAGTAAAAAGGGAAAACCACACAACACACAACACACACTAAGGGACATAGGAAAAGTGGTATACAAGGGCCAGCTACCAAACTAGACCTCTCAATCATCTATCACGTTCAAATAAAAACTAAAAAAAACATTGTTCGAACCTAGGAGATCATGAACAGTCCAGAGCATACTATAAATGTTGCTCAACCTGAAAGCAAGCTCCAACTCGATGATGTCATAATGCCCTAATGCCCGGTATAGCCATTCATGACCTAACCGAGGGTCCCAATCCCCATAGCAGCAATAACTCAGTATTCCATTACTATGGGGCCCCTAGCCAGTGTGTAATATAAACTAGTGTAGAAATCATTCATAGAAGATTCACTCATTATGCCAAGTTCCCATGTCAACATAAGAAATAAAAACAGGTGTATCCACAATGTAAATCAATCAGTCACGCGGAACAAATGTCATACACAACTCACGCAATCAATGCACACCAATGATCACCCTTGAGTAAACCCAATGTGATTTTTTCCAAAATAATTTATTTTAATAATGTTTCAAATGGGCCATCACCAATTTTAAATAAAAACCTCATTTCTCAAGAAAACCCAAAACACTTGTTCAAAAGAAATCATTTATTGTTAAATCCAGAACTATATTTAAAATTGCATGAATTATGTTTAAATTCTAATTTAGCATTCCTTTTATAATGGGTGTCCGCTCACCATGAAAATATTTCAAGTGTTGTGAATAAAATAAACATATTTTTCACACCAAATAATCATTTAAAAAAAATTAATTCTCTTATATTACTTCCCAATTATTAAAAATTACTAAAACATAAAGAAATTAATAAAATCTAAATTTAAAGGTAAGTGCAGTGGGGGACCTACCTCGACATGCAGCTCGGTTACGATGATGTGGCACGTCTCACACTCGTTCACAAGCATGCGCAACCGGTTAACCATGGTATCACCAACTCTCTCTGCCAATACATCGTAGCAATCATAAAACAATAAAAACCCATAAGCACAGATTTCAAAAGATAAAAATGAATAAATAGCACAAAACTAACTTCAACAATAGAGTAGGTGAATTGGGGGGAACCCAAACCACTCGCCTTCGGCGGCAGTGTTTGTGACGCACCCAATTATGAACTAGGTGCGTGACTAATCGTGTGAACCGGGGTGACACAGGAGTCGACAGAGCAAGCCGTTCCACCCCAGAAGGTCAGCCAGGGGATTTGGGGAGCTGAAAAAGTCACTGGTTGGGGGTGGTCAGGAAGAGTGTGCAGCTGGTTGGAGGAGTTCGGCTGGACTACAAGCTACAACAGGGTGTTTCAACAGAGTTGGGATGCTCTGTGGCTTGACCGCGATGTCCGCAGCCGGCATAGCATCACCCCATTGCTGTACTTGCATGAAAAAGGAGGTCCAACACTGGTATTCCTACTAGGGTTCTAGGAACTGAAGCAGGGCACTGCATACCCCAAAACCGGTGGCCTTGTGGTGAAACTCCAGTGTGGTACGACCAACCGAGAAGCGATGGCAGCGTCCCGTGGCTCCGGTGATGTGTGGCGGACCGAGTGCGGACCGATGATCCCTAATTACCCGGTGGGTCCATATATGGTGGAAGAACATAGATTTATTTCTATCCCAGTGGCAGAACTGGCATGCTCAACCGAAGTTGGACGGTAAGAGGGTGTATTGAGCACGAGGAGGGCGACGGGCTGGGGTAGATGGGGTGCACTACGGGAGGGCTTCTCAGGGGGTACACTACGCAAAACCTAAATGGGACATGTTTAAGAGGAGATGGTTGCTGTCTCTGTTGGTGGAGAGGCTGTGTGTGGAGAAGGAAGCGGAGCAGCTGCGGGATGATACGACCAGCGCGCTGCAAGGGAGAAAGAGGGAGTATGGGGGTTCCGGGCTAGCTGGGTGCGGCTTTGAAGGAGGCCAAGCACGCTGGAGCAGGCACTGCAATAGGGATAGAAAGAGATGGGTGTGAAAGGTAGGGGCACAACTAGTGCTACTATGTGGGAGGTCCGGTGGCTAGGAAGAGGGTTCGTGGGATTGCTAGGAATAGGAGGGAGGCAGCATGGGGTCGGCTCGTCCAGTGGAAGGAGGTACTACAGCAAGGATCTAGGGCGCTGCAGCAGGTCGAAGGCAGAGGTGGAGCAGGGCATGATTGCAGGTCGAATGGGGTGATGTAGTAGGAAGAAAACAAAAAAAATGGAAATGGTGGAAGTTGGCTGCAAGGTAGGGGTCACCCGCGTGGAAGAACCAAAAGAGAGAAGAAAAAAAGAAGAGAAGAATAAATATGAAGAAATATAAAAAAATAAAATGATATAAAATGTAAATGATAATAATAATAATAATAATTTTAATAATAATATTAATAATAAAAAAAATAATAATAATAATAAAAAAATATATTTCATTTAAAATTAATGAAAGGCCACGTCGTTGAATGGGTGAATCCACGCGATGTCGCGCTCTGCCCGTGCGTCCAACAACATCGAACCCAAAACATGCATTTTTTTTGACAAAGCACAAAAATATGGTTCTAGATTCATCACAAACCTTGGCCAAAAGAAAAAGAAATATAAAACTAAAGAAAATAATAAAATAAAAATAACAGATAGGTCTGGGTGTGACAATTCTCCTCACTATAATGTTTCTCGTCCCCGGGAAGCCACAACAAGACCAGGTGTAACACCCCGAGATTTTATGAAAAATATTTTTTTTAATTTCATTAATGTCTTGTGTTGTACGGCACACCAAAAGGAGTTTGCACAACATGTATCCTTAACATGCCTTTCCTTACACACAAGAGCGACCTTCCTCGATAGCGTGTGTAGTACGCAATAACGAGTTTCACTAAATAAAAATATGCTATTAAAATATTATTAAAACTAGCCGTTATGAATAGTAATAACCGCTTTTTGAAATTTTGTAAATTTTATTTTTCAAAATGGACTTCATTTTTGGATTGGGAATATCGAAATTAGCTTAGGGTGAAATTTTGGTAGTTTTCGGATAACTTTCATTTTCTGATGAATAGTGAAAATTACTAAAGTTTAATTAAAAACAAACTTTTTAATCGAAATTAATAATAGGGATAAATTATTAATTTGGGTGATTTTACAGTATATTTAGAATATATTTTTACAATTTAATACAATGATGGTCATTGGATGTAATTTCACATTTAAACCAGACATAAACAAGTGTCAATCTTTTGATAGTTATTATCTCTTAAGAACACGCTATTTGTTTTGACGATGGGAATTAATTTTTAAATTAAGTAATGCAAATGATATGTTTTGAATTTGGTAAAATAGACATCATTTTTTAGTTCATAATATCAAATATAGCTTAGGCCTAATTTTTGGTATTTTTCTGAAAGCTTTCAATTTTTGATAAATAGTGAAACCACTAAGTGGTAGTTAAAAAAAACTGAATTTTTCATAAAACATAATTTTACTGCTTCTATGAGTGGAATCTCAAAAATCCGAGAGACACTATTGATTTCAGTAAGTAAAATGTGGTTCAATGAGATGAAAATAATTTTTGGTGAATAGTAACTTTTTACTTTTTTTACCACGGTTAAAAGTAAATAGGGTAATTAAGGGTAAAAATGATATTATTATTACGCTAAAACATGTCCTAATTATATTTTATAAGTTTAATTCAACCAAAAACAACCTTAGTAATAAAATATGACCATTTAGTCCCACTTGGATTAGATTAGGACATTTATTATTAATTTATTTAAAGAAGGGTTAAAATAGTTAAAATCAATGTTTAATAAGTATATCATTTTTAATATAGGGTTATACATAAGATAAATTCTACTATAAATATTCATTAGAAAGCTAAAAAGATTTCCTACATAATATTATTTTATTTTTAATTTTTAGACTTTAAATAAGTTAATGTTTTTATGACACAATGATTATGCAGTAATTATCTTATTATTAAAATATTGACATAATTGATGTTAGAAATACCCAAATAAATATAATTTGAGACTTTTTATGAATTAAACTAATTCTATAAGTTACTATGACATGTTAGTATTGATTTAAGTAACTTTTTTAGAACTAATCATTCTGTTATGATTTTTAAAAAAATCAATTACTAAATAGTGTCAAAATTGACAGAAAATAGTTTTTAAAACAAATATTATATTATTAACTGTTATTTTATTCCTAAAAATCTAATGTTCAGAACAATGACTTAGATAAGGTTATATATATTAATAATAAACAACTTGGGATTAGTTTGGATGATTATAGTAAGTTTATTAACCTTATAGTATAAGAACATAAGAAGACACGGTAAAAGTAAAATTATTTAACTTAATGTTAAATCTAACTGATAAGGTTAAAATAGGAACCTAAACATTTATAAATTCTATTGGATGATAGGATTTCGACCCGTCCTCGCAATATCTTAGAAATATATCAATTTTGAACTATTAAGAACCGAATTTGACATTATAATAAAATATTATTTTAAGTTATTCCAAAGGAGCCCCTCTCCTCCCTTATAAAAGGGAACCTCCTCCCTCTCTTCCTCACACCACTTTGAGCCTTCAAGCTCGGCCAACCCCTACCAAATTCTCTTCTCCACTTACATAGCTACATCTTAGTGGTTCTGGTCTTCCTCAAAGACCAATTTTATAGCCCTTAAAGGAGATCTCAAAGAGGCGCTTCAATGAAGATGTAATGTCCGTTACCGATTATTTCAACTTTATTTCTTCTTCCACTTCTTATTCTTAGGTTGTTTCATTTTGATGTAATAACATAAGTATCACTAATATACTTATATTTTATTATATGTTTGAAACAACCCTATTTCACCATCTATCCATCTTACGGAAAATGAAATCACCACGCGTGCGTACGTACGGAATACCGTCTCCACGCCGTGGTGTAATATATTTTCCACCACCACCTTACATGGATGGGTATAATGGTTCAAATAAACAACTATATATGATTATTGCAAAGTGGTATTAATTCTGAAATAGTATTCATACACTCCAATACAATTCCACGATCATGAGAATGATATAATCGCTCGTGCGTACGTACGGACTATCATCTCCACGACGTGATGAGATTCATTCTCCACGTTAACCATTCATGAATGATTATAAAGTATATATAATAAGTAATCATGAAATATATGAAATAATAATGTTACTGGATTTATTTGTATATATATTTATGTCATCTACTTAATTAAATTCAACTCAATAAGGAAACGAAAACAGCGTTCATGCATACGTACGACATACCATCTCCATGAACGGTGTATTTATTTCCATTTACTGATCTATTATATATATGTATATTTTGAATATATATTATATAAATCATGTTTTATCTTCTCAAATTAATTAATAATGATCAATGTAATCATATGAATAATTACAAGTCAAAACACGGACGACAAATGAAACGATTTTACCCAAAACGCTCTTTAACATGGAATTTCCAAAAGAACGGGTAAAATAAAGTCATAAGTGAACCATATATGATATCATAACAATGAGTATGATTCTGGAATAATTCAATGACATTAGTTAAATCATTATACAGGAGGTTCAGACACTTACCAAGAAAATCGGACCTATGGTAAGGGAAAATATCACAATCTCATTTTTATCCGAGATTGTTTATACTTTGGTATTTACTAGGGTGTATTTTATCATACACAACCATGTTTACTCAATATATAATTTTATTTCCATATAACTACAATTGTTTAAATCCAATTTTACCCTTCGGTGAGTTTTTAGTAAAATATATGAAAGGAATCTTTTGTCGTTTTAAGTAGAGGTACTTTTTTGACTTTTCCGACAAAAGTATGAGAAGAATGTTTTTTTAACTTATACGGCACGAATGGATTTTTAAAAAATTATTTCCAAGAAGCTTCCTTTACAAGTTTTCAAGTTTATATTTATTCAAATTCTTTTAGTTTAGAATTTTATGACATGTTAAGAAAGGAAAAGTGTTTTTGAAGTAGAAAGGATATTTTCCACAAGAATGGAGTTCAAGTGTTTTATCTAAATTATTTTCCATCTAAGATAATAAAGGGTTCTGTTTCTATCCCTATTATTACATTGATTTTATTATGTTGTGATTGAATTATGTTTATGAATTCCTTTATCTTATATGAATTGTTTTATGATGTCATGATGTTTAAGATTCCCATTTTTATTACATGGGTTATGCTATGATGAATGGTTTATGATTTTGTGGAACAAATAAGAATGGTATCATTATGAGATGGGTGGGACCTATATCTCCATCCAATTAATTGGGTAAAGATTTTATATCCCATGAGATAGACATGGCTGTAACGGTAGGTTAAACCGATTCAGTGAAACACGACTGAAACGAGGAGTGAACTCGGTTCAGAAATGGACTTTGTCCACTAATATAGTCTTGGAAATGAGTCTTGAAAAATAAGAAATGATTCTCTAGGATTATGTGTGTATTCCACAAAGTTTCATGTTTTATGTTATGATTATTGGGATTACATTTCCCTACTATGATTTATCCCATGTTATGATATTATGATCTGTTTTGCCGGTTAATATTTCCAAAATGTTATGTTCTTATGAATATGATGTGATTGATATTTCTTTTGATTACCCTTACTAAGCATTTGAGCTCACCCTTTTATGTTTTATTTTCCCCAGGATATAAAGAAAGGTTTTAGGTAAGAATAAAAGGGAAGATATATATGGGATATGTTGAAGATCTTTCACCACGATTAGAAGATTATATTCCTAGTTTCCAAAGACACTAAACTATTACGGTCTTTGTGTGTGTGTTTTTGTAATGTACTAAGTTTTCCAAAAAAGTAATGTAATGTCCATGTTTGTCAAGCTTTGGGTCTCTACACTTGGACTAAATAATAAACTCCTTCTGTGTCACTCACCCCCAAAATATTAAGCACTTCTAGTTGATCGATCCAAATGTACACCAAACTCCCATGACATGAAACTTATCCTCAAAACATGAACACGTTAAACACCACCAAAACCAAACTCTGATAATGACACTGGGTGGCATGAATAGAATCCCCACCATAAGAAACAAGCCAAATGAATTCAACAAGTCCCGTGATGGGTCTCCCAACCATATGGACTGACGAGATTGACTAAACTTGAACACATTCGATACGGACCCAAAACCCAACCATGATAGTGGGGGAGGGAAGGGCCCGACTAAAAGAGTATCGAAACAATATTCATTGCTTCCTCAATGATGTAGCCATCGTATAATAACACAAACCATGCCACAACAAAGGCAGAGGTTATACCAATGTCTTTTACACCGCTGGGGTTCACCTGACAATACACGAGCTTCACTCTGCGACCTATGGCTGGAGCTCTGTTGATTAATGAATCTCCTGAATCACATCTAGGATTTAAAATTAACCAATCAAGACAGATGAACTTGAATTTTACCAAACACACATCCATTAGAACAATGGTTTTAAATAGTTTTAGCCAAAACCATTCTTAAAACTGAATGAAAAGAAACACCACAAAACGGTACAGGTGACGACAACTACATCCAAGAAACACTATAAAGAGAAAACCCCAAACTGATCTCCAAACACCACCCTACTCTTACTGACAGGCTGAGGTGACCATCAATGAGCTAATTCTGGATTCAGCACGCTTATTGAAACACCTTGACAGAATATTTGTAAGTTTCCTAGACGTATATAGGTGTGGCAGGGTTTCGGAGCATTCGAGGACATCGACCCCTTGTTTCCCCGCTTACCGCACTAGTGACAGATCAAGGCATTGTGCTGTGAGGAAGATGACTGAAGGTATAATGGCCTCTTGATTCCTCTACTAGTTCCACCACCATCATGTCGCTTCCCAATCATCTTATCGCTATCTTCTGCACTGCTTCCCAAAGCCAGAGGAGGATTCAAAACCTCAAGTCCTCCTACTAACATAGATTTAGCGAGGAAATCTTGTCTCACCACATATGGAAAGGTGATTACGTTGAAATATTTAACCTTTGACTGCAGTTCATGACTTAATCCAAACTGAAAATATTGAGCCTTCATGGGAACATTTCCAACATACCATGGTTCTTATAGAACCAGGTCCCGGAAATGAATAAATAATTCCAACACCGATCTGACACCTTGCTAGAGACCGCACAACTCCATCCTCTTCCTCACCTTTGTCACATTAGAGAAGTATTGTTGGATGAATGACGTCTTGAAGAACTCCCATGTGAGATCATTCTGAGGTTTATTCTGAGACATGAACTTCGTTCATTTCCAGGTTAGACCTTCAAGCATAAGGGCAACCAACTTCACCTTTAATGACTCAGAAAACCCAATGAAACTGAACATCCTCTCAAAATTCTGTAACCACTCTACCTCAAGAGGATCTAGCTGCCCATAAATGAGGGGAGGGTTCATCTTCCAAAACTCAATGAATTAGACTTTGGGATGATCAACTGGAGGATTTTTTATGGATGCACCACCTGAAGATGCACCTTGGGCATCCATTGAACCTTCGTGGGGGAAAACATTAAAGAACAAGAAAACAAGAAGATGGGTCAAACATGGTCATTGTCATTTCACATACAAAAATAACACATATCACAATGATTTTATCATAAATAAGGAAAACCTAGACGATTCACTAGAGGGAAACTAGTGATGATGGGTGACTTGACCATATGGTTGGCGACCATACGCCAGTCACACCACCGTCACTGAGAGCATTCTAGGGTAAAGTCTCCGGCTCCACATGGCATTCCAGACCATGCGAGATCATGGGGGTCACCTACCCAACTCTTATTTCATGTCCCAATACCAAAAAAACAATAAGAATCAAAATACATCGACAACCCAAACATCCCATGGTAACCCGCGGTTCGGAACGAGCAGGGGTTCATGGAGTCATTCTCATCTGTATGCCTTGAGATTCGATAATTATACTCTGTTTACCATGACAACCCCAAATAACAATGGGCGCTCTGAAAAAAACAAGGTCCACTCAGGAGCCGACCTCCATTGATACCATTTCTTCATGAACAAACCTGGGTCGACCCTGAATCGATCGCCCGAGCTGGTCTGAGACATGATCTGTTGGGCGTTCCCGATCCTCCAAGGCTGGCGACAAGCGCCAGGGCATCATTAGAGGAAAAGTAGGAATAATTTTTCCCAATAAAAATAAATAAAGTAGTGGAAAAGTAGAAAGACGCCATAGTAAATAAATGACCCTAAAAAGATATAATGACCAACAAAACGCACTAACCTGGTCTCGACCAAAACTCCTCGTGACTTCGAGAGTCTCTCACCAATCCACAACCAACTATCGCACACTGCGAGCAGGCTCAAGTTGAACCTGCAAAAAAAAACTAAAAAAAACAGGAAAACACTATAGGCGTGAGTATTAAAAATCAGTATGTAGGCATGACATATTCTATTCCCAAGTCACATACCATTAAATAATGAATTCAATAATTCAAGGTTTGAACTAAATTATATAATATATTGGTTTCCACACACACATTCATTTATAAAGTAAAAAACAGACCATTGCCCTTTTTAATTTAAAAACATGTTTAATGATTGAAGGAAATAAGTGCATTGCATTTTAAAACATTTCTACAAACAATTTAGAAATTCAATTCTCATTTGTTAGTTAAAAGGTAAAACCACACAACACGCAACACACACTTAGGGAAATGGAAAACATGGCACACAAGGGCCATCAACCAAATTAGACCTCTCAATCTTCTTCTACATTCAAATAAACACTAAAGGAAAAATGGTTCGAACCTAGGAGATCGTGAACAATCCAGAACATACTATACATGTGACTCATCCAGAAAAAAAGCTCTAACTTGATGACGTCATAATGCCCTAATGCTTGGTATATCCCTTCATGCTCTAACCGAGGGGCCCAATCCCCATGGTAGCAATAACTCAGTATTCCCCTGCTATGGAGCCACTAACCAGTGTGTAATCTAAACTAGTGCATCAATCATTCTCAGAAGATTTACTCACTATACCAGGTTCCCATGTCAAAACATGCAATAAAAAGGGGTGCGTCCATAATGTAAATCAATTAGTCACAAGGGAGAAATATCACACACAACTCACACAATCAACACACACCAATGATCACCCCTGAGTAAACCCAATGTGAGTTTTTCAAAAATAATTTATGTTATTAAAGTGTCAAACATGCCTTCACCAATTTTAATGAAAAACCTCATTTCTCAATAAAACCCAAAACACATGTTCCAAAGAAATAATTTATCTTTTAAACCAAAACTATATTTTAAATTCCATCCATTATGTATAAAGACCAATCTAGAATTCTTTTAATACTGGGTGTCCACTCACCATGAAAATATTTCAAGTGTCATGTATAAAATAAAGGGCTTTATTTACACCAAATAATTATTTAAAAAATTAATTCCCTTATATTATTTCCCATTTATTAAAAATTACTAAAAAATCAAGAAATTAATAAATTCTAAATTTAAATGTATGTGTAGTGGGGGAGCTACCTTGACTTGCATCTCAGTTACGATGACGTGATAGGTCTCACACTCGCTCACAAACATGCACAACCGGTTAACCGTGGTATCCCCGAATCTCTCTACGAACACGTCGTAGAAATCATAAAACAATAAAAACCCATAAGAACAGATTTCAAAAGAGACAAATGAAAAAATAGCGCAAAACTCACCTCAGCAACGGAGCAGGTGAAACGGGGTGAACCAAAACTGCTTGCCTTTAGCATCAGCATTCGTCGTGCACCCAATTACAAACCAGGAGGGTGTCTAATCGAGTGAATGGTGGTTACATGGGAGTCGATAGAGCTGGTCGTTCTACCCCGGAAGGTCATCAAGGGGTTACAGGGTGCCAAAAAAGTCACTGGTAGTGGGGCGGCAGGGAAGAGTGTGTGGCTGGTTGGAGGAGTTCGGCTAGACTGTGAGCTACAACGGGGTGTTTCAACAGAGTTGGGATGCTATGCGACATAAATGAGGTGTCCGAAGATGGCACAATGTCACCCCACGATGGTACATATAGGAAAAAGGATGTCCAACACCGATATTACTAATCGGGTGCTAGTAACTGAATGTGGGCACTGCAAACCTCAAATGCCATGGCCTTATAGTGAAACTCCAGTGTGGCGCAGCAAACCGAGAATCAATGGCAGCGTCTTGTGGCTACGCCAAAGCGTGGAGGACCGAGGGTAGACTGATGATCCCTCATGACTCGGTGAGTCCAGATCTGCTGGCAGCACACAGATTCGTTTCTGTCCCGGCGGCAGAACTGTGATTCTCAACCGAGGCCGGACGACAGGAGGGTGCAGCGAGCAAGAGGCGGACATTGGGCTAGGGGTTGCTGGGGAGCACTACGGGAGGGCCTGTCGGGAGGTGCACTGGGCGAAACAGAAGGGAGGCATGCGCAAGAGGTGTTGGTCTCCGACTCTGCTATTATAGAGGTTGTGCAGGGAGAAGGAAGAAGAGCAGCAATGGGCTGCTTTGACCGTCGCACTACAAGGGAGAAAGTAGGAGTAAGGGGCTTTCGGGCTGGCTGGGAGTAGCGCTGAAGGAGGCCGAGCGAGTTGGAGTGGGGCGATGCAAGAGGGATATGAGGAGATGGGAATGAAAGGTAGGGGCGTGGATGGTACTACTATACAGGAGGTCTGGGTGTCATTGAAGAGGGTTCGTGGGATTACTGGGAACAGGTGGGAAGCGGCAGGGGGTCGACTGGTCCAGTTGAAGACGGTGCTATGGCAAGGAGCTGGGGCACTATAGTAGTTCAGAGGCGCAGGAGGAGTAGGGAAAGAGCACAGTTGGAATGGGATGCTGCGGTAGGAAGAAAACAAAAAAAACAAAAAAAGGGAAGGGGTTGTAGTCGGCTGCAAGGAAGGGGACCCCCTCGTGGAAGAACCAAAAGAGAGAAGAAAAAAAGAAGAGAAAAAGAAAGAGGAAGAAAGGGAAAAATAAAATAAAATAAACTAAAAAGTAAATAATAATAATAATTATTATAATATTAAAAATATTAATCCTAATAATAATAATAATAAAAATAAAAACAATTAAGTCATATAAAATTAATGAAAGGAAACAGCATTTCAGGGGCGAAGCCGCGCGGTGCCATGCTCTACCCATGCGTCCAATGACGTCGAACCCAAAACATGAATTTTTTTTACAAAGCACAAAAATCTGGTTTTGGATTCGACCTGAACCTCGACCAAAAGAAAAAAAATTAAAACTGATGAAAATAATAAAATAAAACCCACAGATTGGTCTGGGTGTGACAATCTATAATCATTATTTTTTGTCATAAATCAAAACTAATAATCCTTTTTCGAAAACTGAATCTATTTTCCTGAATAATAGGTAACGTCTCAATCCAAGAATTTTATATTATGTCATCCTCCACCTCATTCAATTATAAATAAAATATTCTGTTATAATATCCTAAATATATTCCATATGATTAGATGTTATAATTTCAATTTCATAACCTAAATCTCTATCCCCTTCCATAAAATTGTTTCTAGAATCCTCAATTGTGTATATGGGAGACCATCACCTCTCAAACCGATGTTATTTTTTTTTTCTATTGCCACCTCTCATGAAAGGATATAAAGATGGATTTATTGATTATATAAAATATTTATAATATTATTATTATACTTTAATCAATATAACATATTTTAATTCTTACTATCACGAACCGCCCTGGGTCAACCCTGAACCGGTCACTCGAGCCGGCCCGCGACATGGCCCGAGGGGCATTCCCTATCCCCACTAGCTGGAAACTAGTGCCGGGCATCAAAACTAAACAAGGGGGAATGATTTGGACAATAAATGAAAGACAAGTAAAGTAATAGAAAAGTGGAATAATACATGGAAAATTAAAGACAGAAAAAAAAAACAACAACCAAGAACAGAAAACTAACCTGACCACGACCCAAAGCTCCTCGCAACCCTGGGAGTTGCTCACCAGCCCACAACCAACTCTCGCCCACGACAAGCAACATCTAATCAAACTTATAACCAAACTAAAAACATGAAAACACTATAGGCATGAGTATAAATACTCAGTAGGCTATCCAGATATCTATTCCCAATGCACTACCTTTAAAATAAAAGAAACGCTATTTCATGTTTGAAGAACAATTTATAAAAGTAAGGTTTTCAACATGTTACTCAAAAACAATGTACGAGTCATTTAAAATATTCATTTCTCGAAAAACCTTGTCATTTTTTTAGTGAGACATTAGCATTTTTCAAAGTGGAAGTAATATTTACATTTTCAAATTGCACAAAAAGTATTAACCACCTTTCTTTGAAAACAGTTTTCATAAACCACTTTAAAACCACACATCACATTATAGTAAAAACACTACACATGAAAACACTTAGTAGTTACACCATAAGGGCAATGAAAAGAAAATATATACAAGTACCCTATTCACCATAGCAAGTAACTGAAATCCAATAGACATGGGTGAACCTAGGAGATCAAGAATAAACCAGAAGACACCCACACATGAGAAATCATCCTCATTGGCATGTCACACATGATGAAATCAAAACACCTAATATGCTCAACCATCCTTTCTCAGGAAGGCCGAGTGCAAATCCCATAGTAATAAACCCAATATATCCACCTACATTGGGCCATTGGTCAGAACCATAACCTACCAGTGCAGTAATCATTCATAGAATATTCTCTCAATTTTCCAGATTCCCATGTCTCAAGTGTTTGGAAAGGGGGTGAGAAAACCGATACTACCTGATCATCCAATCATATATATATATATATATATATAAAGAACAACAAGCATCACCCTGAGCCACTCCATGGGACAACCTCTTGCCTTTAAACTACTCAAGTACCTGAGAACCTATAAGCTTGGCCTCCCAAATAATCAATTTCAACCAAGGCATGAGAGTTATCCTAGGACGGTTTTTATCAAAACATTTTCATCGTTTTCTATAAACTGCCAAACATGCATTAAATACATTTCACAATCACTAGTTTAAAAAGAACCAAAACAATAGTTCATGCTTCAGAAGAAATCATTTATCATTAAAACTATAACTATAACTGAAATTCCTCGAATTATTTTTAAAATCCAAATAGGCATTGTTTTACTACTGGGTGTCTGTTCATAATGAAAATATTTCAAGTGTCCTTTATAAAATAAACTAATCATTTTACACCAAATAATCATTTAAAAATTAATTGTCATATATTATCTCAAATTTATTAATATTAATAAAATATTTAATCTAAACAAATTATGTGCGCAAACATCTAGAAATAATGTAACTTAAATATTAAAAATCAGTGCAATGGGAACCTACCTCAAACATGTCGTTACTCTTCGATGACCACTCGAACCGACACTTGGTGCATTCACGCACAAGAACTTATACACACACACATATATATATAACCCTAGATTCATTTCACATGTTCCCCGTGCCATGGGGGAATATGTGCAAACAGGACATATATATATATATGTGTGTGT
The DNA here is from genome assembly GCA_963277665.1 of Viscum album. Classification (NCBI taxonomy): domain Eukaryota; kingdom Viridiplantae; phylum Streptophyta; class Magnoliopsida; order Santalales; family Viscaceae; genus Viscum; species Viscum album. The sequence continues at coordinate 223,559,256 of OY728131.1, read as the reverse complement.
ATTACCCTATGCATGTGCATGTAGGATACCTCAACACCCATGGCCCAAATCTATCGTAGCAGGGTCCTGCACACTCCACATATCATTTAATAAATTATATGAACAATATATGCAACACTTCAAAATTAGTACCACAAAATTTACACAAAATAAATGCACCGAAATTATATCAAAATTCCACTTTAAAAACATTTTCACATCATAACCAAGGAAAAACATGATTCACATCATTTATACAAATTAAATATACCATTTACACCACTTATAAAACATTTTAAAAATGTATAACACGACATAAAACAACAACACACCCAAAACCCACTTATAATGAAAAAAGCACACCAAAAAATATCCAAACAAAAAAACACACCCCTTGCATCATTTAATAAACCAATTGCATGTACTATAAAATGACCTCAAAACATTTTCCAATCATGGTTTGCACCTTTTAAACAAATAAAAACACCATTAAAAAATAATTTATAAAGAAACTTCAATAACATCCCAAAATGCTTAAAAACCCAAATAGAACCCAAACCCTCTAAAAAATATCATCTGCATATCAAAACCTTATAAAAACACAACTTAAATCCTACACATAATTTAATAAACTCCATGTATGTTTTATAAAATCATAAGTGACATGACTAATATTTTCACATAAAAAACCCCGTTTCACATAAAATCACCTCTTTCAATGAAAATCAACCTCAATTCCATTCACAATTCATTTTCGCACCACCCAAGATAAACATAGATAATGAAAAAACACTCAACCAAGCATAACAATTCATCAATTAAAGGATAAGCATTAAATCACCTACCTCATGTGTCGAAAACTCCAACACCTTATTTGTAACATAAATCACACTCCAAACGCATCACAATCGAACCCTAATAAGCCATGATTCATCCAAAAATGACAAGATTAAACATTTACATGAAATACATACCCACTGAAAATCTAAATTACCAAATGTAAGAACCAAAAAACTTGGTAAAATAGGAGAGGAGCTTTCCGGGAGGGGAATCGTCTGTGGAGGAAGGTTGCGCCGGTCGAGCATGGGTTCGATGGGTCCAGTGTGAGGTCGGCGGATGGCGTCGGTGAAGTTCACATCAGTCGGATGAGGGTCATGCGGTTGGGAAAAAAGAGGTGTTGCGGGGTGGCGCAAGTAGGCCAGCCTGGAGGGAGGCGCCTGTCGCGGTGGTCGCGATAGAGAGAGGAGGAGGCCGACCGGAGGTTTAAGCGGTAGGGGGAGGGTCGACATCATGCAACTAGGAGGTGGATGGGGGGCTGTTCTGGGATTGGGAGAAGAAGGGGGGGACGCCCCCTAGGGTTTCAATTATTTTTATTATTATTGGCTTAATAAAATTAAACTATTATTAATAATAAAAATAATAAGAATAATTATAATAATGATATTAACCACTTTAATAGTACTAATAAACAAATTTGTAATGATAATATATATAATAATATTAGAAATTATATAATCATAAAATTAATAATTTTTTTTAATAATAATAATAGTAATAACTCATTTTAAATTATCACAACATTAATAATATGTTAACCATAAAATATTAAGAACACTTTTAAGTACCGTTTAATATTAATAAAATTAATGAAAATTATAACATGTACATTAATAATAATAATAATAATAATAATAATAACTAACCCATAAAAATTAGGGTGAAAACATTCAACCCATTTTATTTTTATAAAATTTTATTTATTTTAAACATTATATAGTTTCAAAGGAACCTAAGTCGACCGCGTGGTCACCGCCAACCATGCGGTACCCGCGCACCAGTCTAAAACATATCAAAATTATTAATCATAAAAAATTTCAAATCTAGAGCCCAAACTCAACATGTAAAACAATGTGTGACCCTGATATGAGTAAAATAAAAGAGATTCTGAGGTTAGGGTCTGAAAATTCTCTCCACCACAGACACTTTCTACCCCCAGAGAGTCACCAAAAATATAGTTAACACAACTCAAGTCCACGCCCAGACAAAACCAAAGGAAACTGAGAACCTCGGGTGACTATTTCCAACACACATCACACCCATCCAATTCAAGTAGAAAACACAACAGAACAACAAGGGGGAAAAACAAGAGGGTTCTCCCCACTACAAGAATTCCACTAATACGAAAACCTTGAGACCTGAAGACACCACCCTCAAGGGGTACAACAAGGGAACTACCAAACCAAAATTATTCATTTTCTCTACACGGACCGATCAACACACTAGGGATTTTAAACCGAAATATTGTTACGAAATAACCAATCAACCTAAGGAAAAGAAACTAACTCAAATCCTCCCAAACCGAAAGAAAAAAAGAATACTCGCCGCAACTAGAGACTAGTGAATCCCTAGATCGAACTCAACCCACATTCTCTATGCCAACGAAACAATTCCACCACTAGGGGTAAAACCATTGTGGGGAAAACCGGCACACCTAGACACTAGAATGGTGGAATTCCCTACGAAACTAAAACACACTAATGTAAACCCCAAGGAGAGGTGCCCGAACTAAGATAGGGCCCAGAAACACCACACATTTACATCGCAAAACCAAACATTACCCAAATGAACACAATTGAGACCAAACCCCCAATCAAGATGGGACCGTTTATTCACAGGTCCAACACCCTTTGAGGAATCCAAATTATTTAGAAACCACCCAAAGAGAAGATAGTTCCACTTGAATTGAGGTAGAACGAACTCATCAAACTACCACAATAAGAATGAGCTTATGACGATGATAGGGACAAAACAAGGAAACTTTGGATATTTCCATCCCAAAGTTGAGAACAAGATCCAGACAAGGTTCTATACACCCCTGACAACTACTAACTATGCGCGAGCTTCACCCCGAAACCTGTTGCTGGGGCCCTCATTACTACAGCATCTTCATCCTCACAATCAAGAATTTTCATCCTCCAGTTCCCAACTTCATCCTTCTGAGGATTCAAACGACACCAATGATGGTTAGTTTTCAAATAGGTGCAATGTGACATCATAGAATTCCAAAACTGGCCATACTGATGGCACATCAAGACGTGGTATGATGAACTAGATGATATAGCCTGTGAGGAGAGCTTCTTATTGGCGGGTTCCTCTGGAATGTGATCCTCACCCGATGGAGGACCCTTTCGAAAGCTGATCACCACTAGCCACACCACAAACTCCAACAACGGTAAGGCATTATACCTCAACTGGCCTAAAACTGGACCTTCAAACTAAAACAACATTAACCATAGCATCCTCGAGAGTTCCCAACACCCCAAAGACACTCTAATTCAACCAACCACACAACCATCTCTATCAAATCTAGACTAAATCAATTAACAAGAAAAACTTGATTCGAGCTAGAAGTGGGTATGAGTCGTTAACAATTTTTGGGGACTTTTCTGGGCGACATATTCTGAAAAATTCATAGGGAATAAAACCAAAATCGGTATCAAGCCAAAACATTACTGAATAGAACAACCCAATGATGAGACAATCGGCCTGAATGTCAAAGAAATATAAATACAACCAAAATCCACTTTTTCAAAATGACAATTTTCATTTAAAATTTAAAAATTGCTTCATCCCAAGTTCATTTTTCAAAAAAAAATCCACTTTTCACAGGCCAAAAATCCATTTGTCAGTGAAAAACCAATTTCCAATTCCTTTATATTTAAAAAACCCACCCATGGCATCCCATGAATCATCACATGTGTGTCCATCCACGTCATCCATAAACAAGTGCCTCATGCACTTTTCATACATACCCACACACATGTGATCCTCCATAAGGAATACCAAGGGTCACACCAAGACACCCTTTATCAATTCCAAATAAACACTAACTTTCAATCAAAATATCCCTTAATTTAAAAACCCACTTTACCAATTTAAAACCATTTTAGTGAAACTCTATTATTTCAAAATCCAATTTCATTTTCAAAAGAACACTTATAGTAACCAAAAGAAACAAAATACAACTTATAACGAATCATTGAAACGAGGAACATGCAGTCGCGCTCATCTTGGTGACATGGTAGTGAGCCACGCCCCAAGTAAGTGTCAACAACTAGGAGGAACATAAACCGCGAAATCGAACTCCACATCGGTCACTACTCTGTGTGAGTTCATGGCGTGACATTGGCTCGCCCCCATTATCATTCCTCAATAAAAAACCCAAGCACAATACTCAAATCTCAGACTACCGTCGGAACTCAAGAATCACTGCAAGTAAGAGTTTGCGAAGCTCTTCCCACACTTACCTCCCGAGTCCCGACAGTCCTAATCTCCATCTACCAAACACCCCAAATAACAAGGGAAGCATCCCTCTAATACCATTGGGTCACGAACCGCCCCAGGTCGACCCTGAACTAGTCACCCAAGCCAGCCCGTGGCATGGCCTCAGGGGCGTTCCTGATCCCCATGGGCTGGCAACTAGTGCCAGACATCAAAACTAAACAAGGGGGAATGATTTGGACCATAAATGAAAGACATGTTAAGCATCAGAAAAGTTGAATAATGCAAGGAAAATGAATGAAAAATAATAATAAAAACCAATAATAGCAAACTGACCTAACAATGACCCAAAAATCCTCATGACCCCAGGAATCACTCACTAGCCCACAACCAACTCTCGCCCATGGCAAGCAAGCTCAAATCAAACCTGTAACAAAACTAAAAACAGGAAAACACTATAGGCATGAGTATAAAAACTTTGTAGGCTAGCCTGATATCTATTCCCAATTCACTACAATTAAATCAAAAGAAACACCATTTCAATTTTGAACTACAATTTATAAAAGTAAGGCTTTCTAGATGTTACTCAAAAACAATATACGAGTCATTGCCCCTATTCATTTCTCAAAAACACTTTTCACTCATTTAGAGAAACATTATCATTTATCAATGGGGAAGTGATATTTACATTTTCAATTTTCACAATAAGTATAAAACACCATTCCTTGAAAATAGTTTTCATAATCCACTTTAAACCCACACATCAATTTCTAGTAAAAACACTACACATGAAAACGCTACAGTAGTTACACTGTAAGGGTAATGAAAATATATTATACACAAGTACCATATGCATCACATTAAGTAACTAAAAGCCAAAAGTCATGGGTGAACCTAGGAGAACAAAAATAAACTAGAAGACACCAATACATGAGAAATCTTCATCGTTGACATGTCACACACGATTAAATCAAAATTTCCAATACGCACAACCATCCTTTCTCAAGAAGGCAGAGGGAAAATCCCATAGTAATATACCATATATATCCACCTACTATGGGCCACTAGTCAGTAACATAACCTACTAGTGTTGAAATAATTATTCGAATTTTCTCTTAATATACGAGATTCCGATGTCTCAACTGTTTGGAAAGGGTGTGAGCCAACCGATGCCTACCAAGAATCCAATCATATATATATAAATCACAATAGGCATCACCCTGAGCCACTCCATGGGACAACCTCTTGACTTAAAACTACTCAATACCTTGGAGCCTCTAAGAGCGGCCTCCCAAACAATCAATTTCAACCAAGGTAGAATATTTATCCTAGGAGGGTTTTTATCTAATCATTTTCATCGTTTTCTATAAACATCAAAATAGGAATTATATACATTTCACAATCACTAGTTTAAAATGAATAAAAACTCTTGTTAAAGCTTCAGAAGAAATAATTTATCATTAAAACCAAATCTATAATAGAAATTCCGTGAATTATGTTTAAAATCCCAACTTTCATTCTTTCACTACTGGGTGTATGTTCATCAAGAAAATATTTAAATTGTCCTTTATAAAATAAAAGTCTATTTTTAAACTAGATAATCATTTTAATATTAATTGTCTTATAATATCTAAAGTTTATTAAAATTAATAAACTATTTAATCAGAACAAATAGTGTTCGCGAACAGTAGGAAATAATGTAACTTAAATATTAAAAAGTAGTGCAATGGGGACCTACCTCAAACATGTCATTACTCATCGATGACCACTTAAACTGACACCTGGCGCATACACACACATGAAGTTAGACATATATATATATACACCCCTAGCTACATTGCACATGTTCCCCACACCATGAGGAAATATGTGCAAAGAGGGAATATATATATAGGTCTTACCCTATGCATGTGCATGTAAGATACCTCGACACCCGCGGCCCAAAACTATCGTAGCGGGGTCTTGCGCACTCTACATATCATTTAATAAATTAAAAAGAACAATTAATGAAACACATAAAAATTAGTACCACAGAATTTACACAAAAGAAACAGACCCAAATTATATCAAAACACCACATCAAAAACAATTGCACTTTGTAACCATAGAAAACATGATTCACAAAATTTATACAAATTTTATAAACCATTTACACCACTTATAAAACATTCTATAAAGGAAAAACATGACATAAAACAACAACACACCCAAAAACGTCTTCTAAGGCCAAAAGTACACCAAAACAATATCCAAACAAAAAAATGTAGCCATTGCATCATTTAATAAACCAATTTCATGTACTATAAAATGACCTCAAAACATTTTCCAAAAATAGTTTGCACCTTTTTCATAAATAAAAACACCATTAAAAATAACTTATAAAGAAACTTCAATAACACCCCCAAATACTTCTAAACTCAAAGAGAACCCAAAATACCTAAAAAAGATCATCTGCATATCAAAGCCTTATCAAAACTCAACTTAAATCCTACACATAATTTAATAAACTCCATGCATGATTTATAAAATCATATGTGACATGACTGAGATTTTCACATAAAAAAACATTGTTTCACATAAAGTCACCACTTCAAAACCAAATCCAACTCAATTCCTTTTACAAATCATTTATGCGCCACCCAAGATAAACATAGAACCTGAAAAAACACTCAAGCAAGCATAAAAATTCATCAATTAAAGGATAAGCATGAAATCACCTACCTCGTGTGTCGAAAACTCTAACACTCTATGCGAAAATTCAATCACACACAAAATGAATCATAAGAGGACCCTAATAAGCGACCATTCATCAAAAAATGACAAGATAGAACCTTAACATGAACTCCATACCCGCTGAAAATCTAAAATCCAAAAAGTAATAACCAAAACACTAGGGAAAATAATAGAGGAGATTACATAGAGGGGAATCGTCTGTGGAGGAAGGTTGTGCCGGTCGAGCAAGGGTGCGATGAGTCCGGTGTATGGTGGATGGATGGCGTCGGTGTGGTTCACACCGGCCAGAGGAGGGTCACACAGTCGTGAAGAAAGAGGGTTTTCGGGGTGGCGCGAGCAGGCCGGCCGGGAGGGAGGCGCTGGTCGTGGCGGTCGCGGCAGGGAGAGGAGGAGGCCGGCCGGAGGATCAATTGGGAGGGGGAGGGTTGGCGTCACGCAACTAGGAGGGGGAAGGGGGGTAGATCCGCGATCAGGAGATGAAGGGGGGGGGGTGATACACCCCCTTGCGGTTTCAAATTTTTTTCTTAATAAAATTACACTATTATTAATAATAAAAATAAGAATAATAATTATAATAATGATATTAAACACTTTAATAATACTAATAACCAAATGTTTAAGGACAATATATATAATAATATTAGTAATTATATAACCATAATATTAATAAATGTTTTAATAATAATAATAGTAATAGCTCATTTTAAATAATCACAACATTAATTATAATTTAACCATCAAATATTTAGAACACTTTTAAGAACCGTTTAATATTAACAATATTAATTAAAATTATAATATGTACATTAATAATAATAATAATTACTAAACCATAACAATTTGGGTGAAAACACTCAACAAATTTTATTTTAATAAAATTTTATTTATTTTAAACATTAGATAGTTGCACGGGCACCTGAGCCGACCGCGTGGTCACTACCTACCATTCGGTGCCAACGCACCAGTCTAAAACTTATGAAAATAATTAAACATAACAAATTTCAAATTAGGAGCCCAAACTCAACATTTCCAATTATGTGTGACCCTGAGAAGAATAAAATAAAAGAGTGTCTCAGGTCGGGTTGTGACACTTACATTACATTCTTTGGAAATAAGATAACATCATTCCCGTGTACGGTGGACTACCACCTCACGAAACGATGTGATTCCTTCATGCTTTACATGAAATGTGATTATTATGGGTTTATTGGAAATATGTGATTTATATGAAATGAAATTATTATATATGCTTAATTTACTATTTACCTTCATTTCTTTAAATCTGTTGAGAAAATGGATACATTATCCATACAAATGTATGACCTACTGTATCCGTGAAGGGTGAATTGCATTCTCTCTCTCCAACTCTTATTGATTACACTAAATACATATACAATTAATATGTATGATATTTATTTCATGTTTATAATTATTAATATTTTGGATCCATGATCAATATTATAAGACCAAAAACATCAAAAAATTAAATTTTACATGAAAAAAAATATAGTTATTTCTTGAAATGTTACTCTAACATAGAATTGTTAATAAACGTTCAATTAAGGGTTATATATAAATCCAATATAGTTATATATATATATATATATATTAATAGTTGTATAATAATTTTTTTTTATTATATATGTTCTTTGAACAATTATTAAAGATGTCAAGACTCAAGTTAAGTGATTTCAATCTCACTTTTTACATATGTGAGACACATTCCAAATTCACAACCTATTTGTTTTATGTTGTTTATATACTTAACAAGAATTTATTTTATAATGATTAAAATAAATATTTATTTTTATTTACATATATATTTTATTATCCCTCTTTCATGGGGATTTAAATTAAATTATATCATTGTTGTATGTTTTTTACGATAAAATCTCATCATCTATCAAGGTTGTTTATGCTTATGATATGTTTGATGAAATAAATTTATCAATCTCCAAAAAAATAAGACATTACTTATCCTGTGGATATTTCATAAAAATACATATTTTCCATTAATTTTTCTCTCATTATATATTCATGTGTTCAATGATTTTTTTTAACAAAACCCAATTTTTCTCTCACTTTGATCAAAATCCTAATTTCATAAAAAAAATATTTTTTTTAAAAATAATTTCAATATTGTTCTTAAAATTATCTAAATTGTATATTAAACCATTTTTTACCCTTTTTTGAATTTTTAAAAGATAATTTAAATGATACTTAATTTAATTTCCAATCTACTAACCATTTTTACTTTTCAAAAAATGTGAAATGAAACATTAATGTCACATGTGTGTCATGAATGTAATTTATTCTATGACACCACCCGATATTTTAATTCTACCACTATTTATTTGTGTTTTAATTTTCAGATACATGGATTTCCAAAAAAATTATGTTATGATTTTTTATCTCTAAGTATTTTATTTTGAATTCGAATGGATAATTTCCTTTGAAAATGTTTTCAATGAATTTTAGATATCCCAATATTTATTTGTATGGAAAATTTCAAAGAAAATGATTTCAAAAATATTCCATGATTTAGTACGTTTTCTTAAAAGTAAAACACCTATCTTCATCAATAAATGTTCCATGATATCATTTAAAATCATTTTCTATCTAAGACAACATCCTTTGATGTTACTTATGTATTACAAGGGATATCATATAATGACACCATCTATACTCTTTCCCAATATGGTTTATGATTATTATGAAAGTATGTTTTTGATACCCATTTCTATTATATGGGTTATACCATGATAATATTTTAATGAAACCTGTTTTCCATTCACACGATATACCATTATTATTTTATTTGTGAAACATATTTCATCCCATGGGTTACACCATGATATAATTTTAATGAAACCGACTAATTTTTCCATGGAATATTATATAATTTGATTATGAAAATTTTATGAAACATATTTCATTTCGATGGTTAATGGTATGATTTAATAGTTATTTATTTTCATGGGTTATAATATTATGTGGAGGTGGATATGTTATAACCAATGATAGTGGATAGATTATTTCCAATTATGTTGGATATGTTATAACCAATACTATTGGGACCTATATCTCCCTCAAATTTATTGGGTAATTATAAATATTAGATTTTCTAAAAGGGTGCATGATAGGTTATCCGAATCCCAAAATAGGGCACACGGTACATTACACCAAGCATGGAGAAGGTACTCATAAGATTATCCAACGATTAACATGTAATGAATGTATCATGGGTCTCCTTACCATAATATTTTATGTACTTATGTGTATTCATGAAATCTATGTATTAAAAAAAAGTTCTTATCTCATGGATTCTGTTCCTTTATTTCAATAAAGTTTATGTCTTATGAACATCCATAATTTATTTCATTAGATATTATTATGAATTGGGATATTCATGCTATGGTTTTCATATGATATTCTCATGTTCACATACACACATGATCATGTTATGATGAAAAGTCCCTTGTTTTACCATACAATTTATTTGATCTTAACTTTTACTATGATTCATTTCCCTATGATATATATAATGGTGTTACTTATGATATGTCTATGAAGGTTTACAATTCTAAATAACATACTGAAAGATGATGTAGATCACATATAAACCATTTATTTAGGTACCAAATATTCGAAAGGAATTGGAACTAAATGATTCTTGGGTCATCGTTATGTTATGTATTGAATATTCGTCTATTTAAAATTTATATTTATGTATCTGAATTTCAGGTCCTTACATATACTTGTGTCATTAAACATTGTGTTTAATGTGCCTTTCATTGAATTCCCTTAAATATACCCGATTATAGTACACCATGGTCATTGATATTTTTTGTAATAACAATTCCCATCAAAGGGTATAATATATAAACATATATTAATGGATATAATAGATATATCCTTCCATACATTTTTCATTAATACAACGCCACTCGTGAATCACTTATCCTATCCTACCTCATAGTGATCATATGACAACATCGATTTCATTAATCAAAAAAGTATGATACTTATAATTTTCGTTAATTGTAATACACAAGTCACACATATGTATATAGGATCAACTAATGATACCCAAAAAGTGGATTTGATACTGGTGAGTATATTCTCATAACCACCCTTCTTAGAGTTTACAATGGGGGAACAACATGAGACGATGTCATAATGTCTTAAAATTCTCCTAAACTTGATAAATAAACCATTTCATATAATATTAGAAAATAAAATTCATTCAGAAGACATTTATACAAGAATAATATCATAGAATCTCTAGGTTCTCATCGTTGTGGGGAACTACATTCATCATTAAATGTGTTTGAAATTCATAGTAAATTATCTAATTCTTTGTAATTTAAAGGAATTTTGTATGTGTGAAATGAAACATAAATAATATTCAAAAAAATAAAAACAAGGAAACATGTAATTATAAGTTTCTTATATCAAACCGAATTTAGAATGTTTTTTAGAGATCTTTTCAGGTCTTCCAGAATAATTTTAATTTGGTACTTATATGATGTAATGAATATCAGTTGGTTCTCATTTGGTAATTTTTTTATTTACTAATTCAATAAGTTATTATAATACAGAATATAACATCCAAAAAAGGTATTAAAGTCAATATATATAAGATAAAATTTATACAGTAAATAATTTAATCAACAACTCTGAATGGGATACAATATTCCATAACTAATCTTTTATGTATTTCCCCCAGATTGACAAACTATATATTAATCTTTTATACAAGGAAGTTTTATTTTATTTTTATAAATATCTAATAGGATCCTTCATTACTCATTAATAAAAATTTTACTCCAATAATGATATGTCCACATTAAGAGTAGACTCTTTAGATAATGTGTGATGCAAGTGGGATTGATTTAAAAGATGCTTTGTGGTAGTTGAATTATCACCTTTTGTCATATAATCTTTTAGTTACACATATTAAATAAATTAAAAATATAATATAATATTATGTATAAGGGACTACAATAATTGGTGTTTTCTATACTTATGGATCATATTTTTTTCTCTATAAGGTATGTTCTTAAAAAATCATTTCACATTAATGTATATTTTGAGTAAAAATGATGAAAATAAAATTTAATTTGGGGATCCCATTACAACATCAGTTTTATAAAATAATAATATGAAAAAACAAATCAATTAATTCTAAGAATAATTAGTTATCAAGAATACCATTACTGATTATGATGGAGTTGGTGGAAATTGATATTAATGGTAAGTTCCTTAATGATAAATTATAAAATGATTGTATAAAATCTAATAATTATTCAAAAAATATTAAAATTATGTTTAAAATTTAGTAATTTACCCCCATACTGCATATCAATTAGAAATAAGGTTTCAACACAATGAAATACAATATTTGTTAAGTCAAAAGTATTTTTTGTTCTTTTATGTCTTTTGTTTTGGAAACCAAAAATCTCATTATACTTATTTCTCAAATAAAGGAATTAATTTGAAAGTATTGACTCTATCTATCATACTAACTCTATCTGTCGTACTGACTATGTCTATCGTACTAACTCTATCTATCATATTGACTCTGTCTATCATACTGATTATGTCTATCGTACTAACCTGTCTATCATACTCACATTGGAAATTCTACTCACTTTGCAACATATCAATACATTTCACTATGTAATATTAATCGTACTCATGTGTTTTACTTTTATCACATGCATGATTTTATTCATTTATCAAAACACATGGTTTATATCAATCGAACTCATGCTATCATTTTCTTATATATTTTGTTTTAACCAAAATGTTGTCGCGGAGTTAGTTATAAACTAATCAAAATGATGTCATGTTTTCGGATTAATATGGCTGTTAAAATGCCAAGTGTCCAAGTCACTTCGAGTTTTCATGCGAAATCTGACCGTTAGAGAAAATATGACCACTGGAACCTGAGTCATATAAATAAAAGGTCATTTGAATCATATAGAACAACATTAACATATATAGCTTCTTCCTTGTTTTAGAGAATGACTGTGTGACATCTCGCTTTCTTCGTGTGAAAGCCTTGAAATTAAAAAGCATGAACGGCTTGGTTATAGAATTTTAATTTCAATTAGTACTTTGTTTTTATTCTTTTGTTTGATTAGGTGATAACGATCGAGGGATACCATGGATAGTCATACGGTGCAACTGATCATCTTATTGAGGGATTTCATGTGTTTGAAAGAAAGTGGTGTTGATTACCTGTAAAATCGAGGGATTTGTGAGGATAGAATGACAGATGTTCTAATAATCACATTGAGGACATACTAGTGTTTGTGATACAGAACTATTATCCTAGGAAAAAGTATACCCTAATATTTGGGATAAAATAATTTTAATACCTTTTACTTTTCCACTGCTTATTGTAATTGAAAGAGAATCATTTTATTTATTCTTTCTATTTGCATTCTTCTGTAATTGTTTTATTTACATATTTTACATTTATTATTGATTATATACTTTATGTGGTAGATTCATTTATAATTTGTATTACTCTGATATTTGTATTCAATCTGAGTTCAATTGTTTCATAAACTGTGGTATCATATTACATCATCGAACTGATAGTAAGTCATATATTTTTATTTATTTTATAAGACTGTTTGTGCATTGTTTTTAGTTACAGTAAACTAAAAAACATACCTAATGGTTTTAATATAAAATATTAAATATATAATTCCCCCACCTTTTTTATTTGTGCCATCTCAGATCTATTTCGATCCAACAATTGTTATTTGAGAAAGTTTTTACACTGCTTTGTATATTTTATTTACATTGTTTTCTATTAAATACACTAACCTGTATTTTTGAAAAATAATTTTATTCTTTATAACGGCATGCATTATGAATTTTGGTTCAATTGACATTATTAATCCTATAAGACCACCTTTTTGGTAAATAATTTCACTATTGGAGAGAAATTATTAAGACATCTATCATAATTACTGGTGTATATAACATTGTTATGCTCACTCGTGAATATAAGTTCAATGATAAAGAAGTAAGAACTTCTACTACCCAGGAAAAACATGAATATCAGCTAAACTATAAGGCACACAATAATTTATTTTGTTTTATGACCAGTAAGATTTACATCCAAATCTCTTCATGTGAATCCACAAATAGTATATGGATGAAATTAGGGATTACACATTTTGGTACTTCTAAAGTTGTTGAAACAAGAAGATATATGCTAAAAGATGACTATCATGATTTTGAATTTCATTATGGTGAACCAGTAGTTAACGATCAAAATAGATTAATGAAAATAGTAAACATACTTCAAGAAATGGATGAAAAAATAGAAGGTGTTGTTTTAGTTGAAAAGACTATAGACATTATTCCAAATGAAAGGGAATCCAAGAGGAAAGTGGTTGATGAATCTAGAAATATTACTTATCTTACTCTTGATGATCTCTTTGGAACTATATTACAATATGAAGGAATAATTATGAGAGATGAAGATAAAGTGATAAAGAAAAATGATGGAGTAGCATTCACTGCTACATCAAATCCTAAAAATTTTCAATCCCCTATGAAAACCAAATCCAGAAGGAGAAAGGATGAAGTCTTATCAAATTATAGTGATACTGAGCAATTAGATAATGATCATTCAAATAATTCCAGAACAATGAATAATATTTTAGGAAAGAGGGATTAACAATATAGATATAAAAATACATCAAAAGGTAACAATTATAAGAGTGATTATGAAGTCACATGTTATGAATATAAAAGAGTAGGAAACATTCAACCAAATTTTCATATTCTGAAAAGAAACGATAGAAAGGAAAGACATTTAGGGAAGAATAAAAAGAAATTTGGGATGTCCAAGGGAAATAATGTCTTGAAAGTTAATGACTTTGAGAGTGCCTGTGGATGTGATTCTTCAAAAGACTCTTCTGATAGTGATATCTCAAATCACAATAATATTAGAATTTTTTCCACAACTCCTTATTATTAATTAATTTCCAAGGTACACAATTATGAATCTCTAACTAAAATGTATTTGAGTAACAATTATCCTGATAAATATTATTCCTTTAATGAAGAAACATCATCATCAGCTAATGATAATTCTTTACATTCTTAATAAGATGTTTTCTGATTTTCAAAACGTTTATAAAATGAAAATTGTATAGTTTCTAGAAAAATTGAGAAATAAAATACTAGAATTGGTATTTTAACAAGATAAATTTTAGACCAGTCTAGAGATAATGATTCAAAAACAATTGAGATTGAATTTTTTGTAAAATACATTGAGAAATCTAATTTAGAAGAGAAAAAAACATTATAAATACTTTTATAATAGGATTTCAGAGAAAACTAATTTAGAGGAGAAACACAAATATAAAAAAAATACAAATGAGGATAAGAATTTGGTCATTAGGATAAAATATAAAGTCTTTTATTTGAGGAAATTATTATCTAACTTTACATCTGGAATAGAAAATTTTGATAAAATGTATTCTCAAATACGACCTTATTGTAATAGTCAATAGATTGTTTATACTCATTAGAAACCCATTTTTAAAAATAATTTTTTTTGTTCCTAAAAATGCCTCATTATGAACCAAGTGTAAAATTTGTGTACAGTTGAATAAATAGTGTTCATTAAACAAAACAAAATCATTTTATTTTTACAATTATAACTTTTTAAAACAAATGTGGATTCCGAAAAAAATTTCTTTCTAATGATTTCGAACCCAAACAAGTTTGAATTAAGAAAATGTAATTTTTTTTTTGTTTCAAGAAAACAAAACAAGAAACAACAACAATACATGGTACCTAGATAATGGATGTTCTATGCGCATGACTGGAAATAAAAAAAACTTTGAAAAAGTTATTATTATAAAAGGAAATATTGTTTTACAATTCATGAGAAGGCAAGGACAAATTTCTGATATTTTCACAAAACCATTACCATCCGATATATTTGAATTTATAAATCCAAAGCTATGAATGATTACATTAAAATAATCATTCACATATACTATTTGTTTTTACAAATCTCCTTATATAAAGTCACTCCTTTTCATAGGTGGAGAACATTTCTCTTTTGTTCTATATTTTATCCATAATTTGAGTTGTTAATATTCATTATTTCATATTATACATTAATAATTTAAGATAATAATTTTTTTTTGTTTTATATTTTTCATTAGTTTTATTATTTTTTTATTATTTCATTCAACTTCAATTTTTTATTAATTTCTAATTTTTGCCTTTTGGTGTAAAAACACAGATTATTGGATTTATAGTCTGTCCATCGGCGGGACAACCTATGGTAATTAAATTGTTTTCCCTCGACTCGACTACCTATGGTAATTAAATGTTTTTCCATCGTCTCAAAACCATGCGGTAATAACATTGTATTCCATCATCTCGACAACCTATGGTAATTATATTGTTTTCAATCGACTTGATAACCTATTGTGATGACATTTTTTTCCATCAGCTCGATAACCTATGGTAATGACATTGTTTTCTATTGGCTCGACAACATATGGTAATAACATTGTTTTCCATCGGCTCGACAACCTATGGTAAGATTTTTTTTCCACAGGCTTGACATACTATAGTAATGAATTTTTGTCCCATCATATTGACATACTATGGTATTAACATTGTTTTCAATCATCTTAACAACCTATGGTAATGAATTTTTTTTCATGGGTTTTACTACCGATTGTATTTTATTTTTTACCACTTTAATATTTTATTGTATTTTATTTTAATTATTTCAATGATTTTTTTTCTATATTTTATTATGAAGACAACAACTTACTTGAAATATCTGACTGGTACATTCATTTTTTTTGTTTTTCTTTTGTGTTATGCTTCCTTGTTTTTGATATTTTTTTCTAAAAAAACATGTTCACTTTTTTTTTAAATCTCTTTTATTTTTAATCATTGGATTCATTATCTTATAATCTCAACCATAAAATACCAACGGTCATCCAATATATTCCTATAAATAGTAAAATACACTCTATAAAACCACATTGGTTCTTAATATATGTTAGAGATGCTCTGCTCCTCTTTTTAAGGCATGGTTTGATCATTTATTTTACAATGCATCTTTATGTATCATTCTTCTACCAACACTCCTACTGATATTTCTTCAAATACATTCTCATTGAAGTATTTCTTTAGAGAATGGTTAGTTTCATGAGATTATTTTAACTATTATAACTCAAAAATCAAGAGGATTATTTTATTCCAAGGCTTGGAGTATCGTTGTGTTGAGAAACCCATATCTCCAGATCTGATTCTTATTGAAGAGGATAGATAATTCTGCAATACAATGTCTTTTGATAAGAATATGATTATTAAGTTTTCTATGTAAGGTAGAAAATTTCCAATGTTTGTAAAAAATGCAATAGATTTTCTCAATGCTCCTACTAAAGGTGACTCTTTTTTTATTTCTTATAATATACCTGAGAATGTTGGTACATTTAATTTGTAATGATCTGAAAATATTTTTTTTCTTTGATATTGGGTGAAACAGAAAGTAGCTCGTCTATCTCCGAACAACTGGTTTGTTGTCCTTTGGATGAAAGGTTTTCTAATTTCATGGAAAGGGGATAGATAAAATCATATGGTTTTTGACATATTTATGCTAGATTATCTTGTAAACATAAGAAAGGTAAATGTCATGGGTTACATTTTTTAAACTACCAAGAATGTAAATTTTGGAGGGATCAAGTCTCCACTTTTAATATATCCATATATTCTGAAAAAGTTCATTCATGAATGTTGTACGGTTTGTAATATTCCTCTAGAAAGGTAATTTAAAGAGATGAATCCTTCTTGGATAAGTAAGAATACATTGAAGAAATTTTATGTTTTTTATGAATAATCAAAACACTCTGTCAATGATGAGGAAGCATAGTTGGAACCAAATCAATCAGTACCAAATCAATCTGTACAATTTCTAATAAAATCAGCACCAAAATTTATTTACTTCTCTAAAGTCATATCCATAAATCAGTGCAATGATAAAGGAGGAAACCAAATACAGTAAAGAGGTTATATCCAACTAGAGAAATGAGAAAGAACATTGAAAAGAAGATAATTCCAAATTTGTTCTGGATCCAGCCGAAGCTCTAGCCAAAAAGATAAGAATAGACGATACTCTACTGGATGAGAAGAAGAAGAAAATTCTTTTGAAATGAAAAGATCAAGATTTTGATGTTAATAAAATTGTAAAAAGTGTTGAGTTAGCATGTTCACAACTGACAGAAGAAGTTCAACAAGAACCGATCGTTCATACCTTTCCAGTGAAAGAAAAAGTGAAAGAAATAATGTAATATGTTATCAAATCGGCCACACAATAGGATGGATAAAAAGAGTATGATGACATTCTTTTGGAGTATCATTAGAGTTATAAGAATAGAAGTTAAGAATCTTCTCTTCAAAAGAAGTGAATGAATATAACAAAATATTCCCCATGCCAATCAATCACCAGTTCCATCCTTAGAGACCCATTCAGAAAGAATTGTATCTCTAATCAAGAAAGTGGATCAAAGTTCAAATTCTTAGAAAACAATTTTCATCAGTGACATAGTCGAAGAAGAAAGAGATGAAAACAATAATAAATGGTAAAAATGGAAAAAAGAGAAAGGAAAAGTATAATATCTTGTTGAAACTCGAGGTAATCCAATGATCTTTAATCATATGAAGATGATACTGATTCAGAACATACAAATTATTTGAAGAGAAACAATTACATTGTTCATGTTTTAAGAATAATTGAGAAGTATATTCACTATTTTCCCAAAATAGAAGGAATGATTGATTTCATTATAGAGAATTAAAAGAAGAAATTAGGTTCAGTAAGAGAGCTCAGAAAGAGAGTAATTATAATAGAGCTTGATCTAAAAGTTTTGAGTAACTATTATATTATTCGTAAGAAGGACTGTAACAAGATGATTAAATGGTCATAAAAAACTGAAATCTCAGTGAATGAACATGAAGAATAAATTCAATACTTATGGATACTTTCAAATGACTTGGCCATTTCATTCAATAATCTTGAGAAAGAAACTATTCACATGTTGAATGTGATTTCAAAAACCAATGGAGCTGATATTGCTTCAGTAAAAGAGTTGAAAAAAGGATGAATGCTTTCAAGTCATATTTTTTTGATGATTTTATCTTTAAGAGATGAAATATTTTTTTGAAGTAACAGAATTATGTGTTGAATCCATAAAATAAGAATATATAAGAAAAAATTGATACTCTTGAAGATCTTATTAGAATTCAATAAGAGGCTACCAAAAACAAGGATCAACTTTTTGCAGACCAACAATATCATCTCACAACTCATGGTGTTTCATCTCAGAAGATAAGAAATATATAAATAAGATGAAAGATGTTATTCATGAGTTTATTAAGAAATAGAAAGAAAGAGAAAACAAATTAATGTTTTGTTAAATATCTCTTTCATGTATGCCTTTAAAAATCATAGAACATTTGTACATTTCAATTAACTCTTTTTCTATTTCCATTATTTTGTATTTTTTTCTCCCTCTATCCATTTTAGGAAACTAAGTATTACCCCATTGTTTTTGTAAATCAAAAAGGGGTAGAAT
This sequence comes from Viscum album, assembly GCA_963277665.1. NCBI lineage: Eukaryota > Viridiplantae > Streptophyta > Magnoliopsida > Santalales > Viscaceae > Viscum > Viscum album. The sequence goes on along the minus strand of OY728131.1, from coordinate 223,539,622 downwards.
GTATTATAAATGGGGAGAATGTTTCAAAAAATGGTAGAATTGTTAATGTTTTAATCAGATGTAATACAATTAAATCAATAAAAATCTACAAATACAATACATAGAAATGTAGATACCTAAGGTTGAGTTATTTGTATTCATTTATCTATTCAGAAGAGTTTTCATCACTCAGTGGAAGATAAGTATTTCATTAAATTTTTACATTTTGTTTTGTGCATTCAAAAAAATGGGAGATTGTTAAATCAAAATTCATCTTTTTTACTTTTATGAATTTTTTTTTGGAAATTAGAAATATCTTTAGACTTATTTCTAAAATAAAGGAATTAATTTGAATGTATGACTCTATCTATCATACTAGCTCTATCTATCATACTGACTTTATCAATCGTATTGACTCTGTCCATCGTACTGACTTTGTCTATCATACTGACTATGTCTATCATTCTGACTATTTCTATCATACAGACTATTTCTATCATCCAAAATCGGTCTATTGTACTGACTCTCTCTATCATACTTACTATGTTTATTATACTAACACTATCTATAGTACTCACATTGTGCATTGTACTCACATTCCATCATATCAATATATTTCACTATGTAATATTAATCGTACTCATGTTTTTACATTTATCACATGCATGATTTTATTCATTTATAAAAACATATGATCTATATCAATCGCACTCATGTTATCATTTTCAAATAAATTTTGTTTTAACCAAAATGATGTCATGATCATAGTTATAAAAAAATCAAAATGATCTAATGTTTTCTATTACAATATGATCGTTAAAATGAATGTTGTCCATATACCTCTGTGTTTTCTAGAGAAATATGACCATTGGAAAAAATACGACCATTTGAGCCTAAGCCCTATAAATAAGAGGTCATTTGAAGAAGAGATAACAATATGAAAATCTTCTTGTTTTTCCAAGTCCAAGAGAGATATTGTTTCACTTCCCTCTTTATTCATGCAAATTCCTTGAAATTACAAAGCGTGAATGACTCATTATTAGATTTTGTGTAATGCCCCGACCCTAGTTACCCAGAGTCGGTGCATTATTGCATAACATTGGCATGATCACAAAAGATCAAGTCTCAAATGACCGATTAGTTTAGTAGCCTTAGAAACACTATATACATTCATAAATGTTACATTAAATCATAAATTGGAAAACTAAAATAACATAGTCTCCATTTTCCACACTCATATCCCCTTCAGACTATCCCTGCAGGTCAATCCTAAAATAATTCTTCACATCCTCGAAAAAATAAAACATTGAAAGGGGTGAGCTCAGATGCTCAGTAAGGATAACAATATAGCCGAAGCTTTCATAAATAAACATAAACATTTGAGGCAATGTATAACTAAAGAAACACCTTTTAAACATGAACATAAACATAATATGGAATAAGTAAAATGAAATAATTCCATTTACTTATTCACATGGATATTCTACTGGTCGAATAATAACATGAAATATCAATAACCACTTTCATAATAATGGAATGCATAATTCCAGACTATCATAACCACGTAGCCAAGGCCTCATGCCAAGACTACAAATAAGATTTTTTCAAGGCCCTGTGCCAAGACACTAGTTTGTCTAATGAAACCAGCTGATGCATCTAGGAGCTATAGCAGGCTCCACCCGTCACTTATTATGTCCAATACATTCCTCATATGAACAGGTTTAAACATATCATAATCCATAACATAATTGTATCATATAAAACATGCATAAAGGAACCATAACATTTCCACATTTCAATCACTAGATATCAATACAACACATTGATATAAAAAACACTTTCAAAACCATTTTCAATGACAAAATAAAATTAAATTAAAACTTTGTAATTATTTTTCATTTAAAAAAAGTTATGGCTTGTAGAGGAAGCCGAAACTCAAATAATGGTCACGGAGGTGGAGAAGCCATTGTCTCCACATACGTACGACAAAAAAATATTCCTTTTTGTCATTTAGTAAAACGCTTCATATAAAAATATTCCGTTTGAATAAACATAAAATTCAAAGGGGTTTATACACCGTATAAAAGAAAGTTGTGTATAAAACAAAATATGCCTCAATGAATGGAGATTGAGACAAAGTCCCTTACAAATATAATTTCATTAAATAAAATATATCTATTATGTGTATTCCCTATAAGTACACATAGTAAAGTAAAAATACAATATAGTACATAATAATATCAGGACATTATTTGAAAGTAGGAGATTAACCCAAAGAACGGAAATTGGGTTAAGAAGTTCCCTTACCTCATGTCCGACTTGACTTGATCATTCTTTAATCTCAGGAATAATAAACTAGAGTTAATCTCTACTTTCTTAAGAACTTTTTTTAAGTTCATTATCCCTTTTATATCACTTATTACAATGTTACGAAAATTATGTAGTCATTTAAGTAAATAACGGTCGTTTTGTAAATCTTTGGTACTTGAGTCAATCAATAAACTTCATATAATTACAAGTTGTTTTTGTGGAAGAAAATCCATTATCTCCAGAATTATATTCATGATGTAGATATCATATATATCCTATAAATCTAGTATATACATGCATTTATAATATTACATAACATTTAGAGGGAAGAAATGAAATGCACCGTTCATGGAGACAGTAAGCCGTACGTACGCATGAACACTACTTTAATTTCTATTTCATATTTAATGGAATGAAGTTATAATTATATAAAGGTATAATATAATTCAATTATAATATAATGTATAATACCATTTACTCCATCCTCTATACATCCCACATATGGAATTAACAATTCAAATCACTTTGAGGGGGTGGTAGTCCGCACTTCCTAAAATGAAATTATCGCGTTTACCCATAATGGAAATCGTAAAGTAATGCCATAAATGAAAGTTACAGAATCATAATAAAACAAAAACATAATATATATCATATGTAAAAATAGTTTCATCATAATGGCCACTATGAGAGGTGTTATATGAGTGTTGAACAATGATCATTTCGTGAGGCAGGAATTCACCATCCACAGAAACAATATGTTATTTAACCATTAGATGTTGGTGTGTGTAAGTGTAGCTCAAATAATTATTATAAAAACATACTAGTGTATTGAGTATACTGTTTTTTTATAAAATAAGTGAATAAAAAGAGTTTAAGGTGTTGTAGAAACAAAATAAAACAAAATAACTTAAGAGAAGACATTACCTCAAAATCGGGTAACTCTTTTTGATTTGAGCCAATGGCTTCCTTGGGAAGACTTCTGCCCAAATTGAGGCTTCTAAGAGTAAGAGAGGGATGTTGAGAGAGTATTTGGGCAGAGGTTGGTCATGCCAAAAGGCTTGGATGGATTGAATAAGGTGGTATAGGTGGAGTCCTTTTATAAGAGGAGAGGAGGGGCACTCTTGGAAAGTCAATAAATGTTACATTATTATGAAATGCCTTTCAGATTTTAAAGGACCCACAATGATATATTTCGAGTATAAGGTGATAAGGGATCGAAATATACTCATAAAATTGGTTTTTGACATGTTTATGTCTTAGATATTACATTATCTTTTCATTTTATTTAATTCGTTAATTAATGAGGTAATCGATGCATCATCATGGTGTCATAAAAAATTTAATTTATTTAATGTCTAAAAATTATAAGAAAATTACCATGATGTAGGAAATCGTTTCAGATTGTCAATGAATATTTATAGTCGAAAAGGTAACTTATATAACCCCATTTAATAATTGTTTTAGTAAAACAACACATGTTTGTAACCATTTTCTTTTTACTTTAAATAAAAAGTCATTAATGTCATTTTCTTACCCAAGTTGCTCCATGGAGTCCCCAATTTGACCCATGGATTGTCTGTTTCGGCCATGACTCATCCAATAAGGTTAGGACAAGTGTAAAGGTATTTTAATATTTTTATAATACAATTTTTACCTTAAATTTCAATAATTACCTTTAATCGTGATTAATTAAACTTAAAAGTTACTATTCACCAAAAAATTATTTTAATCCTATTTAATGGAATTTTAATTCCTAATGACAACCATGTATGTCAGATTTTTGAAAATCAAATCACAGAAGTGATGATGTTTCATTTAAACAAAAAATCAGTTTTTTAACTACCACTTAGTGGTTTCAGTATTCATTAAAAATTGAAGTTTTTCAGAACAATGCCAAAATTTCACCCAAAGCTATAATTTGATATTCCAAATTCAAAAATGATGTATATTTTAAAAAATTACAAAAATATAAGTTGCATTAATTAATTTAATAATTAATTCACGTTGTCACAACAAATAGTGTGTTTTTAAGAAACAATATATATCAAAAGATTGACAATTATTTATCTTCAATTTCAAAGTGAAATTAATTCTAATGAACACCATTGGATAAAATGGTAAAAATATATTGTAATAATACTTTAAAACCACTATATAGTATAATTTATCACTATAAATTATTTTGATTAAAAAAGTAGTTTTTAAGTTTTTATCACTATTTATAAAAAATTGGAAGATCTCAGAAAAATACCAAAAATTCAACATAGGCTAATTTCGATATTCCGAATCCAAACATGAAGCCTCTTTTGAAATATAAATATATATAATTTCAAAAAGTGGGTATTACAATTCATAATGGAAACTTTTATTGGTCGCGGTGTGTTAGAATCTCGTACTTGTGTACAATGCAAGCTATTACATTATTGAAAGAGAAGTGTACCGTGGAAGCTCGTGGTGTAACATTTTGGATTTCAATATTTTATTTGTTTTTATTTGTGTGTAAGATCAGGTGATAATGATCGAGGGCTATCAAGGATAAGAAGATGGTGAAACTAATCATTTTATTGAGGTAATTCTTATGTTTGAAAGATAGAGGTGTCGATTACAAGTAAAATCGAGGGATTGTAGGATAACAAGACAGAAATCCCGATCATCGTATCGAGGGAGTATCGATGTTGGTGAGACAGACCTATTGTCCTTGAAGAAAGGATACCCTACCATTTAGGATAAAATAATTGGAATACCTTTTACTTTTCCATTGCATATTGTACTATAATGAGAATCACTTTATTTATTCTTTATATTTATATTCTTCGCTAATTTTTTTAATTACAACTTTTACTTTTTGTATTGATTCTATATGTTATATGGTAGAATAATTTACAATATGTTTTACACTTATATTTGTTTTCAGTCTGAATAAAATTGTTTTATTACCATTGGTATGATATTACATCATCAGACCGATAGTATGTCCTATATTTTTTTTTCTTTTATAAGATTATTTATGAATGTTTTTAGTTATAGTAAACTAAAAATCATACTTAAAAGTTTTAATAGATATTTTTAGATATACAATTCGCCTCCTCTTGTATTTGTTCCATCTCATATCCATTTCTATACCACACTATTATATCAATGAATTGTTTTTTTCCATGAAATGTGTAGATGGAATATTTAGTGATTCTTGCATAAATCCAAGTGATAAATTTTATACATGATTTTCAATGAAGGTAAAAATAAATAGGGAGGTAAATTTTAGTCAAAATGTGATTAATATTATTCCACAACCCCAAGTACAAAATTTATAAATACAAATAGTTATGATAATCCAACATAAATATAAACCTTCGAAATAACATAGTAGTAAACATTTCATAGAAAACATTAGGATTTTTAGAAATTGGTAAATATTTGAGCATTAAAAAATGAATAGTAAAAATATAAAAACAACATAAAACATGAACGAATAGTGAAATGAAAAAAATAGATTACTAATTCGAAATTCATGTACCCATTTTATGGATATTATAATAAGAATTTATAAAAAAAATTATACATGAAATTCTAAACCTTTTTTAAGGTATCCTCACCCAAACCATTCGAAATGTTTATCCTCGCATCTATTCGTATCCCCTTACTAAGACTATTAAAAGTTATAAATATTATTCTACAAACTAAAGCATGTCATTTTCATCAAATTATAGTCCCTTATTTATTGTTATCAGAAAAACCTAACATCCAAAACCTCAATTCTCATCATCTCGAAGTATTAAATGAAGACATGAATCCCTAATCAGTGTCTATGTATTTCAAATGTTTGAAATATATTTAATAATAAACTGATTCTAATATTTTTTAATGAACCCATCGCAAACAATCTATTAGTAAAAACATATACAAATAAAATAAATAATTATTAATCTCATAAAAAATTGAATACTTCATTAGATTTCATGCTCAGAATAGTATCAAAATATCCTTCATGATATTATTTTTTTAGAACCATTTTTGGTAGACCTTCCACGGTTTGATTTTGTTTTCTTTTAGTTTTGTTGTTAATTAATAAAAATAATATTCTTTATCATCTAATGAGCTCAAAAACACACCAAAGATGATATTTTTTCACAAATATATGGATTTTAATTTTAATTGATGTAACCAAGAAAATAAATTCAACCATATGGATTTAAATGAAAATATCCTATGGAATTTCAATTACGATATTATTTTTCTTCATAACAAAAACACTTTAAAACTTTTTATAAATGGTGAACCAAAAACATGATTACTTTTTGATTCAAAACATTGAATAATGTCTTTTTATTACTAAAAAATATAAAATTTAATGGAAATCATAAACAGGAATAATAAATTTAAAAAATAAATTCTTTTTATTTAAAAGTTTATCCCTGATTAAATTTTTTTTACCCCTTTATACAATAGAGAATGTATTTATACGCACCGTTTATATTTCATTTTCATAAAAATTCAACAAAACAAAACATTTTAAAATATTATCTTAATGAAACAAGTATTCAATTACCTAAAAATTATCCCCCAAACAAGTTGTTTTCAATTTTTAAAAAATTCACCCCATTTATGGTTCTTAAAATTGACCAATAAAAGTGAGAAATAGAATAAAATGAAATAGTATACTGATATGATATTAAAATTAATGATCCCTATGAAAATAATTCAATAAATTTAAAATAAAACTCAATTTACCAAAATATATAATCTATACGAAATATCTCTTGCTCTTAATTTTAACATGACTTCTTCAAATATATAAAAAACTCATATGTGTCCTTTTAGAACAACAAGAAAACACTCATTGATCAAAAAAATAATAAGTTAAAAAAATGTTAAAACTTCAAATAAAATAATTATGAAACATGTTTACTTTTAAAAATATAATTCATACATACTATGGAAAATAGGAAATAAAAAACTCAAAAATTACTATAAACATAAAAGTATTTTTTTACTAATATCAAGTATCCATAATTGAAAGGACATGATATATTTGAGAGATGGAAGTGTTCCTATTTTAAATGATTATCCTGATGTTTTAAACCATTAAATCTATAGGGAATCAATGAATCATTTGATTCGGAGGGAAATGATCATTTTAGATGGACATGTGGGAAGAAAGTGATAACTAGAGTCTGGTAAGTGATCATTCGTCAAAAAATAGTTGTAACCCTAAAAGAATAATTCAATTTTGTAAATATATAGAATTTATTTTATTTATGTTCTTTTATATTCAAATATTTCATAAGAAGACTAACCCATATTTTCAAATATTAGAAAACCATAAGATGGTGGTTTATTAGAGGACGATGATAGAGATATGTTGAATAAAAGGATAGATCAATGAAAATTTTCTTATCTGGGTTAAATATTTTATCTTAATGGATGAAAAAACATTTTCTTAAGTGGATCTCATGTCCCAAATCTCACAATTCTAGAATTTTTTAAATTTGAGACAAGTACAAATTAGAATGGTCTACTTCAATTTATTTTTTGAAAATAAGTTGGATTTTAACACAACTTAGATCATGTGAATTATCAACTTGACACATTGACTAATTTACCTCTCTAAATGGGTAATAAACATCAATGCCATTAATTAAAGGCAGTCAACTTCAAAAATAAGGTTCTAACTGCATGGATTTAATTGGTTGTTTTGGAAACCAAATATTCTTAGGAATATGTCCACAAGCATTGGAATTACATTACATATTTACCAATTCACTCTCATGGGATACACCTATATGTATGATCAAATTCATAGAGAATTCAATTTGGAATAAAAACCTCAAAATGTTATTACTTTTATTTTTAATAATCATAAAATTGATTCAGAGGTGGAATGTGAATTCATTACCACATTTTGAGAGGTATGAAAAATGATTATACATTCCAATGACAATTTCATGGTGATTAAAAATAAAAATTGAACAATATATGATGATATATAATGGGATGTTGTCAAAAAAATAGGAAAAATATAGTTCCATTATATTAGAAGGAAGAACCTAAGAAGAAAAATAACCCTACAAAATCATTTAATGGTAAATCCAAATATATAATTTCTATAAATTCCTAGGATTATCTCTTTTGAGTGGAAGTAATTGAAAATAAAACTTACATTAACCTAGTGGAATCTGGTTAACTAGAGGAGTTTAATATATAATACATTTAAAAAATTCATATCTTAAATATTGTTGAAATTAATGAACATGGGGAAAATAAAAGATATATAAATGGTATGGTGGTTGATTTTCATTCTATAGAAAGGGAAAAGAAAAAAAAATTGAAGAAAGGAGGATAGAGTAGTCCTTAGTAGAAGACAATGGTATTAGTTTAGAGATGAACTTACCTTCAACATTAGTAATATGGGTTTCTCAATAAATATAGGAGAAACAAAGATAATGTCATTGCAATATTTTTCTCCTATTAAAATTCAAGATTTTTATTTTGAGATGATTATTAGTTTTATTGATGTTAATATGATATAAAATGTTTGTTATACCATCTGTGTGGACCACATTTCTTCACTAAAATCTAGTTCCTCTTCCTCAAAAATGGGTGGAATCATTAATTTTTGAAGATTTGTTGGAGACACCTTTGAAGATCAAAAATAAATCTAAAAGATAGATGAAAACAATGATATTATGGGATTCAAAAATACTTTCACTTATCCAAAAACTATGGATGGTATTATAAGGTCATGAAGGTTCATGTAATTGAGTGAGGAAAATAGAGAGGGATCTTCCCTATCATCCAATTTGAAATATTTTTTTTGAATTATCAGGGGATTTATAATACCGACACAATTTCCTATTTAAATATCTACATTCAAAACCAAAAACTTGTCCTAATTGGATTATATGAACCAAAAGATATAATCTTTAATAGATTTTCTATTTTTTAAAATGGGGATTTCATTTGGTTGTAATCATTCACATGGAATTGGATGTTAGGAGACATTGTATTTTAGATCATTCTCAAATGGAAAATCTAGTAGTTTATAGAATTAGTGTACATATGGTTCCTTGAAACTTAAAATTAGAGGGGAAAATGTGTTTTTATCAATGTATTAAATATCTACCAATATAGAAGACCCTTATCGATGGAAATGGTATCACACTCTGAATCTATCAATATTTTTTGTATTTTGATTGGTGATTTCAACTTTTTTAGTAATCCTAATCAGGAACTAGGTTCCATGAATACTATGAATCCTTAAAATAATTCATGTCTAATATATAGTGTATTAATCTCTTTAAAATTAATCATGTTGGAGAAAATTCATGTGGTAGAGAAAATTCATCAATGGAATTAAATCTAGTAAGATAGTTAGAGAATTACCTTATGAAGTCTACATAAATATTTATACTTTTATTGAATATGCCATATTTCTTTGACATAACTCTGATCAGAACCCTATCATAATACATCACATGGATAGAAAATATAAACCGTCATTTCCATTTAGACTCCAAAATTCCTGGTCACCCCATCCGGATTTTATAACGATTGGAATGTATTTTTAGAATTTAATAGACTATATGGGTAATGTAATGGTTATAATTTACATGATCGAAATTCTCCACATGAGTATTGATGAATATATCATATCCACTTCTTCTAATTTGTACATGTATATTTCTTCTATGGAGTCGGGTTTAAATTCTAATCATGAATGGATAACATGTTATATAATTTTAAATAATTTGGGAAATGAGATTATGGTTCCTACCAAGCTTAATAACCTCTTAAATATGAATGAAGTGATCTAAAATGTGTCCTCTAAAACTAGGTGGTTAAATAATGAGGATATAAATTAAAAAACATATCTCTATGCGTAGGGAATGGTGGGTTGGTGACCCCTTTTTCTTATCAAAGATGGAGAGAATTTGTTGGATAACAAAAATCTATCTCTCGTCATGTAATTTATATATATATGAATCATTATAATGGGAACACATGAAATTCTATGGTAATGAGAGAAATTATTCCAAATCTTTTTATAATTATGATAGTTTAATGTTCACCTCAATAACATTAGATTTTTTTAATTGAAGATGAAATATTTCAATTAAACATTGGAAGTTCAATCGGTCTATATTGTTTCAATAATTCTTCCTTTTATTATTTTTGGATACTATACAACATGTTGTTTTTATGTCGATCAATCATTTTTAGGTGTGTTTCTCAAAAAATGGATTAAATAACCAACTTCAGTTTCTTACTCCTAATATGGAGAGTTCAAGGCATGTTGGCTCTTTCAGGCCTGTAGAGCTGGTAAAAAATTAAAAAATTATATGAAAAATACATTCTGATAGATTGGAATGAATTACAATAAAAAGTGAAACATGTTATTAGTTTGGTTTTATTAGTGGATGGGTACGTCATGATTTTATTATTAAGGACTCTGAATTTTCGAATTTATTAATAAGTCCTAGTATGGTAAATATTTCATTAAATCTATAAATTTAGAGTGTTTTTAACATGATGTATTGAAGATTCATTTTCAATGTTCTCATTAGTTTTGGTTTTGATGATAATATTATTCATTGGATCCTAAGCTACTCTCTCCTAAACAAACATCTCAATTCTCATTAATGGATCTCTTGGGGGTAATTTGAACTTCTTAAGTGGGGTTAGATATGTTGACCAACATTTAGCTATGTTTTCTCCCATTTCCTTGGATTATATTAGAGGGTTTTTTCAAATTTTATAAGAGTGTATAAATTCGAAAACTCTTAGGTATACAAGAGATTTACTTTCTCCTTCACACATATTATATACGGATGGAATATTTATTACCCAAATGGAAAAAATAAATATCATAAATATTAAAATATTTAACCTTCAAAATGAGAGAGTCTCATTATAGGTAATCAAGTGGAATAAATAAATTATAATATATGGAAAAAAATATCTATGGAATAAAAAAATATGATATAGTCAATCACCATGGCTTCAAATAAGGGGACATTCTATTTAACAATATTACGTTTCCACTATTTTGTGGACGGCCAAGAAACTATTATTTCATTAACTAATTGCATAAGGTTTAAAGGATCTTCACTTTTTGTAATGAAAAGTCTCTCTCAAAGGTGGGAAGAGTTTTCCTTATAAATTATACTATGTTATACATGTATTTTTATTCATTAATTATTTATAAATATCCCACCACATTACTGTATAATATCAATAGTAGTGGAAATTTTTTTTGCTAGATTGGATCAATTTTTTAATGGAAAATCATAATTATTCCTTGAAAAATATCTTGTAAACCATATTCAATTGGAGGAAATATAATCTAAAACCCTTAAATATTTATTCATTCCATACAAGTTCAATTTATGTAGATATTTATTAGTGATAAAAAGTTAATTTAGTAGTTTTATTAGGGATTGATTCAAGAGAAATTGGAAATTTAGTAGCAAAATTTATTTTGAATATTTAGGTTTGATAGTTTTTAGAATCATTTTTCATATTATTACATCTAATTCACACAACCATGTTAATGAAAACCCATGTTTAAATTTATTTATTGATAATTAGGAAGAGATTCTGCTAGTGGGGCTTTTTAGTCATGTTGATCATGGTTTTGATCATAACACCTCAATTAATGACCAGATGAAAAATATGAAAAATTTACCTGATGATATAAAATTGGATGGGATTAATGAAAATTTATTTAACTAGGAGGACATACTGGGTTGGTTTCCATAATTTAATGGTATAATAATTTACAATATTTTTTTTATAGAAATAATATTCTTTAAAAGATCATAGTTGGATCAGAAAAATTTATAAAAATTGGGTGTGATCCTATATATTCACATAGGTTTGAATAATTTATTTTAATAATATTATGGTTGATTATTGAATTAATTTAGTTTTTTTATCAGTATATTCATGAATCAGCATCTATAATCAATAAGAATTCAATTTTATAATCACTTTTAAATTGAAAATACTACATAATTACTTTAGAATATTTTATTAATTTCCATAAGCTTTTCCTACTATAAATAGATTGTATTCATAATTGAATTAGTACATGTTATAACATTTATCATTCTATAAACATCAAGAAACCATTAATAGTTTCCATTTCATAATTTTTTAATGTAACCCTATCTAGCATAAAAAACAGAAGACAAGGCCAGATTAAAAGTTTCATTCAGTCTACCTTGACTAAAAACATAGAGGTTTTCCATGATTACATCACTATACAAACTTATTACTTTAACCATTCTAATCTTGATATTTCTATTTTATTTTATTTTAAAATTTCAAGTAATTATAATCCAAAAAGAGAAATATTGGATGTTATTTGGAATTAACATTTCATTGGATGGACTAAAATTAATACTGATGGTGCTTCAGGATAGAATCCTTGCCCTACAGGCATTGCTTTTTTCTTTAAAAATCATATTGGGTTGACCTTGTGTTTCATTTCTTCTTATATGTATTGAAATAATATCTAGAATCAGTGATGCTTAAGTTGATCAATGTGGTGGAGAAGAATGATAAATATGGTAGATTAATTTATCACACTAATGTGATTCTACTACCCTTCTTCAAGATTTTATAACATGAAACATTCATTAATCTTGAAGGATGATAGACTAATAGATTAATAGATTATATTCCATCTCAAGGATGAATTATGTCATCACCCATTTCTTTTGTAAGAAAATAGTATCAAATATGTTTTTACAAATTAGGGGGATAACAACGAGAATTTCACTTAATTATTAGTTTGACTCAAGGATGTGATACCAATATTTTAATATGACATAAGTAAAATTATTTATTTAAAACAATTATTTACCTCTTTTATGATTTAATAAAACCATTTTACCAGTAAAAATTAAAAAAATGAAATCTTATAATTTCTGTGAATATTATTAGTCTTTTTATCATGATTTTAAATATTATTTTCTTATTCATCCTTTTTATCCTCTTCACTATTTTACATCCACTCTTGAGAAGCAATATTTTATTATTGATAATTTAAATTCAAATCTTTCATAGGTAGTCATTCATCATAAATATTTCCTTTCATACTATTTTTCTCTAAACAGATATTCTATATGATAGTCTCATGCTACCTCTTACAAATAAATACCAAAAAATGTTAAACCACTCATAAATATTACTTATTAGATCATAATACCCTCCAATATCATATGAAAAGCTAAATATTAATTTTAAATAAATAAAACTACTTCTATTTGGTGTTTCTATATTTATCTATGACTTAAGAATACATAAAAAAATTATTTCATATTCAAGGTATTAATACATAATTCATTCTGTACATTTTACTTATACCCTTTAAAATCTATAACCATATAGAAAAACTATTCCACTTAATACATAAGTATTTATAAAAATATCTTTGATAATGTGTATCTTATCTATATGTTTTTTAAATAATTCATTTACAATATCAAATTTCATTAATAGGTTTTATGAGGTGTAAATATTTCATTCCATCTTTTAGGATGTTAAATATGATGTAGATTCCAAAAAAACTATCACACATGACTATATAATCATAATTATTTTTTTGGAAATACTAATATTTAGTTATCTTTTTCTAGAATAATTTAAAAAATTAATGGTATAATATTTTTCCAAATTTATTCCATTAAGTTCATATTATTCCTCCCATATATTGTTTTTCCTATATAATTCAATCAGATGAGATAAAATTTGAACTAATCGTTTTTTCAATAAAAAGACAATCAAGGAATGTAATGTAGTAAACACATCAATCTTTTAAAATATAGGAACTTTTAATGAGGTTTCATTAAAAAATGATTACTTTTTTAACACAAATTTGTTCAAAGCCTTCATTAAAATTTTCCAATTGATTATTCTTTTCAAAACAATTCATGGCTATGTAAAACAATCATTGGATATACCTTATTAAAGGTAATTACTGATAGAATAACCTCGAATTAAATGACATCCACAGTCCTCTCAATTATTTAGGTATTTTTAGGGTGATCGGAGAAATGTTATGACTATTTATATTATACCTTTATCAACATTTCCCCCACTTTTCTAGAAAATTCCATTTTCATATTGATATGTCATACTTTAATAATATATTCAAAAAGGGTAATGGATTTCAGGATTTCTCTCTCTGCGTGAGAATCTATCACCATGTATTATTGTCTATTTTTATTATTCTCTTAAATTAGTCTCTTATGAATCACATCAATTGTAACCTTATATTTCACATTATGGAAAAAAAGAAGTCTTTCCAGTAGGTTTTTCATCATTTTTCATGAATATTTCATCATATATTTCATCATATATTTCATTTAAATTTTTCCTATGAGTTCAAAATAATTATTAAAATTTTACTAAAATTAGTATTTACTCCCTCATGATTTATTTTTATTAACTTCATTTTGACTTTTTTGTTCTTCATTGGAGACTAGTATTTTATAAAATTTACCTCAAAACGTTTTCTCTTCTCATTTAATGTATTCATTCTGTTCTTCTAATCTTTCATCTTAAAATAATTTTGGGCATCTAGTTAAATAACTTGTAAATAATTTTCTTCAAACTATATTATATTAAATCCTTATATCAATATCATTAAATAAATCTCCTCAGGAATGATCAAAATATCATTATCCTTTTTAGGATGAGCTTCATAATAGAATCCCTTACATATTACTGTCTTTTATAATACCTTTTTCAAAATCTATTAAGGAAAAAATATTAAAATTAACAATTATTTTTTGGACAGAATCTATTTAACTCTATTATTTCTATAAAATTCAACTTCATTATATTTATATGATAATTAAATGATGATAATTTTATAATTTTTAATGTTTCCTTTCAACCATTCTATGTGTTTAAAAAAGATTTAATTGATTAAAATAAGATCAGTGCATTCATTTAGAGGGGATTCATCTTATGAAAATTATCATTAAGTTAAAACATGTTCTCCTAATCTTCATAATGCCAAAATGATACATATGATTTCATTTGTTTGTGTGAAAGAAACTGCAACTCACCTTCTTGTAGTGGAAAAAAATGTATCACCATAAGGATTTAAATGTAAATTGAAATTCATAAAACACTAAGTCTCTCCATAGTGACACTTTTTTTTAATGGGAAAATTACAAACTAGCCATTAGATATAATTTTTATGCATCTGTGACTTGAATATTGAAAAAATGACATACACAGTTGCGATCAGTATGTTATTTGGAGTTTTATAAGAGAAACACACTTTTTTGTGAATAGTAACATAACCATATGAATTGTAATGTTACCCTTGTGAGTAGTAATATGAACCTTATGAATAGTAAACCGTCCAAAAGAACAGTAACGTCACTAATAAATGTATAATAAAAAGGCATATTATAAGTGACAATATGATCATTACATAAGTGTTGGTATTATTATAGGTCATAAATATGTAATTTCACTTTTGTGATTAATTTAATAATTTCAATGAAATTTATTTTCTTAAAATGTAATCATAATTTATTATCTCACTATCTTATTGCTATAAGGTAATTTTATGAGACCTTGATTAATTTTTCTAGGTATTATAAAATCATTTATAGTTTTAAAATTGTTATTTTTAAATAAATTATTTTTTTTAAACTAAAAATACCATTTTAGAATATTATTTTTAATAATATATAGTATATTTTTTAAGTCTACACATCAAAATAATTGTTGGGGTGAATTTTTTGGATTTTTCAGAAATACATGAATTTTGTGAAAAGTAAAATTCGATATTTTATGAAATATGCTAAATAAATGAATTTTTTCATAATTCTTGAGACATGGCTGATGTGAATGGTAATTAGTTTGAACTCAAATGAAATTATTACTATTTTATATCAATATAATCAAGACTATTCATATTCTTAAGAAAAATTATTAATCTAATGATTAAAATAAAGGAAACCCTCCCCTCCTCCACTACAAATACCACCCTCATCCCTCCCCCCATCTTCCTCCAACACCTCTAAAACATTGATCGTAATATAACTTATCCACAATATTCTTCCCAAGGATCTTCTCTATATCTTTGACCTACTAGTCTCACCAAAATCCCAAAACCAAAGGCCTTGATTAGGATCTTAGGGAAAAGGTATCAAGAGGTAAAAATCCCCTTTCATTTTCTTCTATTTTATTTTCAATTATTTTCATTTACTATACTCTCATCACATAAACGTATCCAAAACGGAATTAAAGCTCTATTATTATATATATTCCATATTATTATCATGTCAATTAAACAATTCATCCTCAAACACCTCCTTAACCTCTTATTCTAAAAATAAATACATCGTCCATGATGTGTCGATTTACTGACATAATAGGTGATGTGTCTTCAATTTCCAATACTTCCTTCAACGTTAGATGCAAAAAAAAATTAATGGTTGAAATAGATTTTATAGTGTATTATATGACATCTCTTATTTTATAGAATTAACATATATGTATAATATTAAATTTATATGATGAAGGAATTTTGTGATTGTCGAAGAACCGCTAAAATGATCTAAAGATAACTAACGATTTATCTAATGATTCATTATCATATCATATGGACAAAAATATTTATGGAGTCAATTAATATTTTGGAAAAAAATATAACACCATTTCATCCCTATTATGTAGTTTCTTATCCTTTCTACATGAAATTCTGTTACGAACCTACCATTGGAGTAATTTAAGTAATAGACCTGACATAATGGAACAGAAAAAAATCTTATTAAGTAATGGATCAAATTTTATTATATAATGATTATATAAGTTTTTATAAAAATGAATATGACCTTTAAAAAATTAATAACACTCTTTTAACCAATGTAATGTAGGATTAATATTGTTTTAATTGAGAAGAACACGATGTAAGTGAAATCTTAACCAAATTACCATTATTTAGGTTAACCTTCTACATTATTCATTATGTTGTATTATGATTATTTGTGAGATGAATTGTTATTTATTATGTTTGTTGTGTTTGTTTATAGTTTATACACATATCCATTCCATTCTTTTAATTGTCACTGAAATTATATTTGTAAGGGACTTTTATTTTGAATTCCTATTTAAAGTCTCTTTAATGAAATTAAAAAATATTGTTTATGTATATATAGAATGAGTACTTTATCCTGATTTCATGATCATTTTTTACTACGATATGTTCTTTGTACATATTTATCTTTGTTTGATCCCATTATAGCTCAATATATGATGGGTTGAGCCCAATTATAGCTCAAGATAAGTTCGTTTGATACCATTGTAGCTCAAGATATGACGAGTGAGCCCCATTATAGCTCTACAATAAATTAGGTACTTCATATGTAGAATTTTACTAAATAGATATTCCATGTGTAAGGGTGAGTGTATGAGTGACATGGTAAATATATCCCTAGAGGGTTTTATTGGTTTATTTTTTTATTTGAATAATGATTTCTTTATATATATATCCTACTAATATTTTCGTGCTCATCCCATGTATTTAAATTTTTTTCATAAGTTATATGTATTTGTTAGATAAATACAGAATTCAATTTAAATTTTATGATATTTTTCCAAATAAATAATTTTTTATTTAAAAAAAATTATTTTGGATGAAATGGATATTGTTTTAGTGGTATCCACTATGTATAAATGTGGGATGATATGCATGTTTTATGAATTAATTATATAAAACTCTAAACATGAAAACATCCTCAATGTGTAAGAATTTATTCTCTTGTCTAAAATTCAGGATTATGTAATGTTTTGAGGTTTAGTCCTTGTATTTGCGATCAATGTTTTGATTATATAACATTAGGGGTTTAGATGATGTTAATAAAATACCATAAAAAAATACTTTATGGATTGATTTGAAATGATATAGAATTTATAGATTACCATGTTTTTTCATCTACAAAATGTATGTTGAGAATGGTTTTCCGTAGAAGAAATAGAGAAGCTGATTTAAGAAGGCACTAATAGGTTGATAACTATTAGAATCCGCAGCCTAGAATAGTGGGAATCAGAACAAAGAAATTTTTGGCAGTAATGGCTTAGTTGACATAGGCAATAAATGGCGGTGGTTTCCATTCTAGAGGGTAATACAATATACCTGGAAGAAACATGTCTTTTGTGGAGAATTTTATGAGGTAATGTCCTCCAGCATTCTGTGGAACAGTAGATGTAGTGACAACTGAAGGATGTGTCAATTCTTAAGAAATGATATTTGGCGTCATGGGTTGTTCAGATGGAAAAAATTGTAACACAATCCATTTATTATTTTTAATTAAGGTCGAATAATGGTGTTCTTTAGTTAAGAATACATGAGGAATATATAATTTTGATAGTCTGTAATAGGAAGATTTTAAGAGTCTTTTTCTAGATAAAAATTTCATAATAAGATTGAATCAGAATAGAGAAAACATTCTTGGAACTGAAGAAGAAAGATAATGATTATATGGAAGAATATGAATCCAATTTTACAAGATGTTTCAGGTACATAATATATTTTACAGAAGATTAAGATAATAAAATTAATAGATTTTACTCTTGTTTGAATCCATTTTTAAAAATATCTTTGGCTTCATCATAGTTTAAAAGCTATGAGAAACTTGATCATTGTTCAAAAAAAGTTGAGATGGATTTTGCCGACACATTTTTGCCTCAGGATAACATGATAGAGAAGAGTTATAGTTGGTAGGATTTAGGGAATAATTCATCAAATAAACTAGTAAGTAAGAAAATCAATTCCCGTTCTTGAGAAAAATGTGTTGTAAAAATCATCCGGGTGAATTTATTATAAATTATGGGAAATCCATCTAATGTGGAGGGCTTGGGAACATGTCCCTTGAGTTCAAGGAAAATGATTCGAAAATTAATGAGAAGACAATTTTTTGATAATTTAACTATATTGAATTAGTTTATTTGATAATGTCTGTCTAAAGCTGGTCACTCAAGCAAGAAACCAGTACGATTGGATGCATAAGGGTGTCGAAAATATTTTTTAACCACCTCAGTATATGTTGATACACAAAATGAGACATTATCATGTACATTTCTTATTTTTACACTTTTTAATAATGTGATGTTTGACTTAGGGTCTACACATTCCTTCATTTTTGTAAAAATGTTTGCAAATTTGTGAATTCCACCTCAAGAAATGAAACCAAAAATCGGAGTAAAAACACCTAGAGGAAATATTGTGGGAAAAAAATTATAACAATATCCCTATATTTGTATGTGGATAGAGTTTACCTAAAATCCTTTTTGTATTTCCTCTAGAGTAGTTTGATTGTATTTTGGGTATGAAATAGCATTATTTTTATCATTCTATAATATATTGTATAGAAAAAATTTGTTTTTTCAGAAAGAGTTTTAGTTTGGGTTCAAGAATTAACCCACACCATTGATAAAATATCCAAAAGCGAAGAAACTAATAAAATATAGAAAATTAAATTTATCTTGCTCATATTTTTTAAAATAAGGGAACTATCCAGATTAATGATGTTCTAGTGGTAAATGAATACTTGGATGTTTTTCCTAATGATTTTTCTCGTTTTATTCCTGATCGAGAGGTTGAGTTTACTATAGACTAATTTTATGATGTTAATCCAGTTTCTAAACAACCTTATCTAACGGCATAAATGGATCTTTTATAATTAAAAAACGAAGTGTATGAATTATTGGATAAGGTCTTAATTAGTCCCATCATGTCACCATGGGGTTCTCCTGTCTTGTTTGCTAAAAGAACGACGGTTTAATGATAATTTGCATTGATTATAGACCCTTGAATAATGTTACTATTAAAAATGTAACCTTTTCCTCATATAAATAATTTGTTTGATCAAATCCAAAGAGAACAATATTTTTTGAAGGTTCACATATGTTTGGGGTACCATTTGTTGAATGTAAAGGATACAAACATCCCAATGATAGTGTTCTATACTAGATATGGACATTATGAATTTTTAGTTCTACCATTTTTGTTAATTAACACACCTATCATATTCATGGATCTTTTGAATAAAATATTTGATGAGTTCTTGGATATTTTTTCAGTTGTGTTTAATGATGAAATTTTGGTATATTTGAAAAGATAGTAATAAAAGGAAAATCCACTATGGGTTATTATGAAAACATTGAAAGAAAAGATACTATATAAGAAAATTAGCATGTTTGAATTTTGGTTGAAATTAATTTCATTCCTTTGTCACGTTGTTTCTTGGTTTGGCAGGCTATTAACAGATTTTTTTTGAAAACATTATACGGGTATCCAGCCGAATGACTAAGGTAATTCAAAAAAGAGTTAAATTTATCTGTTCAAATGAATGTCATGATTTTTTCAGGAATTGAAAAAAACATTGGTGAATGCAATTGTTATGACCCTACCTTCTATAAGTGGTTAATTTTTCATCCACAGTAATGCTTCTTTGAAGGGACTCAGTTGTGTTCGGATTTAGAATGATCGGGTAATTTTTTATGCATCACGTCATTTGAAACCTCTCGAGTTAAATTACCCAAAAAATGATTCGGAATTATCTACTATTTTTTTCATTAATAATTTTGAATCATAATTTTCATGGAGTAAAATTTGAAATATATATTGACTATAAAATATTCAAGTATATATGTACTCAGAATAAATTAAACACGAGACAAAGAAAATTCCTAAAACTAATCAAGGATTATGATTGCAAGATTCATTACCATCCTGTAAATGGAAATATAGTGGGATATGCATTGAGTCGAAAATGTAATTCTAAATTAACCATTATATGTTTAGGACATGATCATTTGGTGAATTATTTGATAGAAATTTTCTCGTATGTTTTTGTTACTAGAAATTCCTCTATTCTTTTCCATGTTTCAGTGTAGTTGTCTCTATCAGATAGAATTATGAAACCATAGAAAGAAGAGAGTGAGTTACCTAAAAATATTTGATCGATTTAAATTGGAATGTTTCCAGAATTTAACAGTCATAAGTATCTTGTTTTCCGGTTGGGTAATAATTTATGTGTTCCATGTGATTCCCAATTGAAGAAACAATTGTTATTTGAAATTCAAAAATCTTTGTTTTCAGTTAATCTTGTTCGAAAAAATATGTATATAAATATTCAAGAATATTAGTGGTGGAATGGAATGAAAAGAGTTATTGTTAATTTTTCCATGAAATGTATTCCATATTAATCTGTTAAAGAAGATTGTAATTTATCTAAGGGTATGCTTCCAAATTTATAAGTTCCATATCAAAAACGAAAAAATATATCCATGGAATTTGTTATGGGACTACTGAAGAGATATCTATGTAGCAATGTAATCTAGATATTTTTTATCATCTGACTAAATGAGCACATTTCCTTCCAATTCAAGATACTTTTCATTTGGATTGTCTTTATCAACTACAAATCTATGATATTGTTAGTTTACATGGAGTTCCTCTTTCCATTGTATAAAACCGTGAACCTAGGTTTACTTCTAATATTCGTAAGGACCTTCATAAGTCATTGGGAAAAGAATTAAATTTCATCACTGTTTTTCATCCTCAATCTAATGGATAGAATGAGATAAAAATACATACATTGGTGTATATGCTTCGAGAATGTTCAATGGACTACCAGGGAAGTTGGGATCAATAGTATTCTTTAATTGTGTTTTCATATAATAATTGTTTTAATTAAAGTATACAGATGGAACCTTATCAAACATTAGATGGGAAGCAGTGTCAGACTCCATCTTATTGGGACGAATTTAGGGAAAAGAAGTTTATGGAACCATAATCAGTTTAGAAAATAGTAGAAAAGGATAATATTATTTAATGACATATTAGGAAATCTTAGTGTAGGTAGAAAATTTATTTAGATCGTAGATGGAATGCCCTTTTTTTAGGGAAGGTGATAATGTTTTATTTGAAATCTCTCCTTTGAAAAGTGTTATTTGTTTTGGTAAAATAGAATGTTATGTCAAATATTCATTGGTCACAATGAAATCATAGATGAAGTTTGACCAGACACATCCGATTAGCTTTACCACTGAGTTTAGCTTATGTACACTATGTTTTTCATGTTTTACTATTGAGAATGTTTGTGCCATATTCATATCATGTTTTGGGCCAATAAAAAGATCAAATAGAATAGAAAAATTATTATGAAGAGAGGCTAGTTTATATTTTGGATTATAGAGAGAAATATTATAGAATAAGGTAATCCACCTGGTGAATGTTTTGTTTAAAACACTCATGGATGAAGAAGAAACATGATAATACGAATCTTTTAGGAGGGATAGGTACCCTCACTTCTGTAATAAGTAAATAAAATTTGTGAGGAAGCGTCATCTTGAAGGTGGGGAGGATGTAACACCCCAGGGTTTTAAAAATTAACCGAAATTCGTAAAACACTGAGTTTATTCATAGTGAAACTTTTTTATGAAGATATTTGTAAACTATCCATTAAACATACTTTTTCCACTTCTATTATTTGAATTTCGAATACCGAATATACACATTTTTTATCAATACGTTATTTGGAGTCTGAAAAGAGAAACATAATTTTTGGTGAATAGTAAATTACCCTTATTAATATTAATGTTACTCGTATGAATAGTAAGTTGAAACTTATGAATATCAAGTCAGACAAAATAATAGTAACTTCAATTATTAATGTATAATAAAAAGACATTTTATAAATGAAAATATGATTGTTATATATGTGTTAGAATTTTTGTAGGTCATAAATATTTAATTACACATTTCTTATTAATGTAATAATTTAAATGATATTTATTTACATAAAATGTAATCATAAATAATTTTTTTACTATGCTATGGTTATAAGATAATTTTATGAGACCTTGATTCATTTTTCAAGGTTTTATAAAATTAGTTATAGTTTTAAAATTGATATTTTTCAAAAAAAATATTAAATTATTTAAAAATTAAATATTCCATTTTATAAAATTATTCTAGAAAAATAGAGATCATTTTTAAAATCAACACATTGAAAAAAATTTGGGTTGAGTTTTTGGGATTTTTCTAAAATAGTTGAATATTTGGTGAAAACAGAATTCGATAATTTATGAAATATAGAAAATAATGGAATTTATGCATCATTATTGAGTCATGGATGATGTAAATATAAGTTTTTTTGAACTCACATGATCTTATTATTATTTTTGGTCATAGGAATTAATATTATTCATATTCTTGAGAAAAAAAATTATTATAATGGTTAAAATAATGGAAAACCCCTCCTCTCGTCCACTATAGGTACAACCCTCAAGCCCTTTTCCTCTCAAACCTATACAGCTTTGAGAATTTTCTATATTTGGCCAAAACATATTCCAAAGGATCTTACCAGCATCCAAGGCCTGGTGGTCTCACCAAAAGTCCTGAACCAAAGTCCTTAAGTAGGATATCAAGGAGAAGAGATCAGGAGGTAAAAATCCTCTTTCATTTTCTTATGTGTTCTTTTCAATTATTTGCTTTTCATATTCTGTCTTCACATAACCTAATCAAAGAGTCATGAAATAATAATTATTATATATATTATTTATTTTTACCATGTTTGTGGAACAATTCATCATCACTTTCATCGTCCTCTCACTAATATTCTAAAAAACAATGTATGTGATGCATATATTTAACGACATCATGGATGATGTGTCTTCAATTTACTTTACATACATCAAAGTTGTTTGTAAAACCATTTTAGTGGTTTAATTTGAATTTAATGTGTGTGATATTTCCTCTATTTTGTTCTATAATTTAATTATATACATAATATTAATGGTATACGCTCAAACATGTTTGTGATTATCGAAGAACCGATAAAATAATCTAAGTATCACTAATCATTATTCTAATGATTCATCCTCATGACATATAACCAAAATGATTTATGGAATAATTTAATATTTTTTAAATATTCTATCACCATTATATTTCTATTCTGGAGTTATTTTTTTGACAACAAAATTTTTAAAGAACCAACCAGGGGAATCTGGTAATGAAGGTACTCAAAAAATTAGAAAGAACAAAATATTATTAATTAATGGGTGGAATGTTAACATAAAATGATCATTAAAGGTGTTATAAAAATGAATATGATTCTTTAAACGATTAAAAACACTCTTTTAATCATTAAATATGAGGTTTAATCATATTTTTTGTGATCCAAACATGAGGTAAGAGAATTTGTAACCCAATTTCCATTCTTTGGGTTAACCTTCTACTTTATTCGTTATTTGGTATTATGATTATTTGGTTGATGAATTTTTTTATATTATGTTTTATTATGTTTATTTATAATTTATACATATTTTGTTTCCATTATTTGAATTTTTAATCCAATTATATTTGTAAGGTACTTTACTTCTGAAATCCTTCTATAAGACTCCAAAATGAAATTCAAAATGAATGTTTTTTATATACAATTAACATGAGTAGTTTTTCGTGATTTCATGATTCCTTATTGAAATGGTATGTTCTTTGGACATAGTTATGTTGTGTTGAACCCATTTTAGCTCATGACATGATAAGTTTATCCCAATTATTGCTCTATATATTTTGTGTTGATCCCATTATAGCTCAAGATATGATGGGTGAGCCCCATTATCGCTATCCAATCATTTAGGTACTCTAGAGGAAAAGATTACTGAATAGTTATTCATGTGTATGGTTTATTATAAGGGTGATATGGGAAATATGTCCCATTGAAACGACATGATGTTATTATGCATGCTAATTTGTTTTAATGAAATAGGTTTTAATGGTTTTTATGTTTTCATTTTACTAAAAAGTTCATTCTATATAAACCTTACCTATATTTTTGTGTTCATCTGTAATTTTAAACTATCTTTCACAGGTTAAAAGAATGTGTAATAAAAATAAGGATTTGAAGTTAAATGTTATGATGTTTTTTCAATGAAATAATGTTTTATTTAAAATGTTTAGTATTTCAGAAGAAATGGATACTATCTTAGTAGTTTACACTCTATATAAATGTTTGAAGATATATATGTTTTACATCCTAATTATATGAAACACAAAACCTAAAATGATATTAAATGTGTAAGGATGTACGTTCATGTCTAGAATTTTATATTATAAAAGGCTATAAGGAAAGGTCCTTATATAATAATATTAGAACCTCTTCATGGTTACACTCAATGTCTTCCAAAAAAGGGGAAAAGGTTCTATTTTCTAATAACTAGAATCAATGAATCACATAGTTCTATAGATCTCAAAGATGACTGAATAGTACATCCTCTTGTAATCATATTTCCCTATAAATATCATTCCAACCATGAATCTATATAACAATCATAAACAAAACCATTTTCATCATATATAATTATACATCCAAAAACATTTCACGAATGATTTTTCTTCTTGAGAATTATAGAGATGATCCCATTATTCAATCAGAAAATGAATAGAACATTAAAAATATAAAAAAGGATTTATGGTGGCTCAAAAATGAATACATATTTATATAATCAATCCCATCACCTTAATGGGGCATCCGATGTCATTTAATGACATTATTCAGCAACCCATGAATGGACAAACAGAAATATTTATTTCCACAATATGTAATTGAAAAAATTCCTTAAAATTTCTAAATTTTTTATTTCCCAAAACAGGTATTTCCTATGATATATCATCTTATAATAAATTCAATAAAATATTCAACCACACAAAAAAATTTGTTTAATGTAAAACAATACTTCTTCTATAAAACCATAGGTTGGAAAACAAAATTACAAGATCTAATGATAATTAACAAATAATAAAAAACCATGGTCCTCTTATTTGGAAGATATTTTCAAATATATTATTTTAATATAAAACACATCGGAATTCAAAATATCATAATATTGAAAATTTAAAAAAAAAAATAAAACTTTAACCACCCCTAAATAAAAGAAATTAAATAAATATATTCTGAAAAGTTTCAAATAGATTAACTCCAAATATGACTATATTTCATTAATGGTAAGCATAGTTACCTATAACTGATGATATGTATTCATAATCCTATATGTAATTACTTCATTTAATTAACATTTATAAATTTTAGATATAGATAATATTTATTCAATAATTATTTTGAAAAATAATCCTTGTAACTTGGATATGTTTGGTCTTCTAGTGTTCATAAGAACCTTGTTCATCAAGATAAATGATTGATTAACCATTAAGGCACGAATTTTGTTTATGGAAAAGTTATTTTTCCAACGTCATCCTCTTTTGAACATTGAAAAAATGATATTCATATTAGAAAAAAGCTACTAAATTTCTATATTTAATTTCTACTTGATTTAAATAAATATATGATAGAATTTATTATTATATTAAGTTGAATGTATATGTTTCCAAAAATTTTCCTTTTAAATAATGTTAGAAATTAAATCATGATTTCAATCATTAACATCAAATTAATCACATCAAGTTTCTTTTTAATAAATTTTTCTATCATCATTGATTTTTAACATATCCAATCGTCAAATATAATTTGATATTGGAATGTTTTAACAACACCTTTTCCATTCCCACCATCATTAAATATAGAATAAAACTATATCATCAAAATATAATTCATATAATTTTTTTGTTCCACTATTTTGGATAGAAATTCTCCCATAAGTATTATAATATTATCTCATTTAGTTCGTTTTAAAGTTAACTTATCTTTTAAATATTCTAATAAAAATATTTTTTAATATTCTCACATTTATATATTAAACTTTTTCTTTTTTTTCATGACTAGTTGCACTAAAATAATTCTCTTATGCTTTAGGAAAATCAAAATCAACTTCACCTTATGATAAAATTCAACATTAATCATGAAATTTTGATTCAATAGTTATATGCGTATATTCTACAGTAGTCATCTTCCCTATGGATCATTTTTTAAATTTTAGAACATTAGTGTAAGAGCTATTAATATTTCTACTATAATCACTAGAATTTGGCAAATCTTCAGAAGTAGAATCTCCTTCACTAAAATTCCATGTGTCAATCAAATTCAATTTTTTTCATTTCACTTACAATTTCCTTTTTAATATATTATATATTTTATTTTTAACGCTATACAGTTTGGTTATACATAGGTAGTATTTCTAAATTTGTTGAGTGTAGTTTCCAATTTTTTATTCTTATCATACACCTAATTCATGCCATTCTAATAATCTCTACAGGTATTATTTTTTCCAAAACAGTGATTCAGTATCCAAGAGGATTCTGATCTCTCACCTATACATGAATCATAAAAATGATTAAATTTTTTATGTATCTTCTTTATCAATAAAAGATATATAATTTAATGATGTATTATAAATAATGTTATGAAATTCGTACATTGATATTTCATAACTTTTTATCTTAAAAATAATTACATAATAAAACCACACATCTGGGTATCAAATAGGTATATTTCCTTTGGAAATAGGGAAACACAAATAAGAAGTTCACATGTGAAATTTTCCATCCCCCACAAATTTATTCATAACTATAACCATTCCTATAAATAACTTACAGGAGACATCTCTTCATAACCTAGGGAACGAAAAAAAAAGAAATTGTGACCATGAATGGTTTGTAATGGAAAAAAAGGAGGATATTTTAGCATAACATGAGCATGATGATTTGAGAACATGAGAACAACTTTTTCAAACCATACATTGTATAAAAAATATCACAAAATTGAGCCACAACATAAAGATTGGATGTTCATAACACATGAATCATAAGTAAATCAAAGAACATGGCCCATGAGAACATAACATTGTCATAAGACATAGAATAGTGGCCTACCCATAAGAATTAAAAATCTTTTCAATAGTAGTAAAGAATCACTTCAAAGGATATCATAGTGGAATGGGTTCACTACCAAGACCAAAATCTTAAAAGAATTATTGTGAAAAAAGCCACTTCTGGAAAAGGGTTCACACCTCATTCCAAACATGTCTATATCATGAGATATAAATGTTCCCCAAATCTAGTGAAAGGATATATAGGTTCCAAAAATAACATAATAAAATTCATACATATGTATTATACAAGTTTAGAAAACATTTATCAAATAATAACCCTTGAAATGAAATGAGTTTTATAGAAATTTCATCATGTCATGTCATGTGGAATGGGATGGGTTTCATAAACATTTCATCATATCATCATTTCATATCTCAGGAAAAGAATCATGTTTCAAAAGAATTTTACAATGTTATAAAATATATAAGATTATAATGTTTCCAAAACATCATATCATTATTTAAATTAACCATCCATAGAAATAATAAAAATGGTTTCATTTGATTATATCCCTAGTAAAGAACATGTTTCATCAAATTACATTATATTAGATGAAAAATGTTTCAAAATCTCACATGGTAAATTTTCTATGGAAAATAATTATTCATTGAAAATCACCTTTATGAAATAACAAATCTTAAAATAAGTTAGAAAAAAATTTCATTCAAAAAAACAGTAAAACTAATAAAGGAATATTTAAAATCATTTAAATAATTTCGTTAGAAAAATATCCTTTCATCGTTGAAAAAAAAAAATTTATAGCCTAAAAAAATTTCAAATTCATTTTTCTTGAAACTATCATTGTATGATTATAACGAAACATTCAAAAAAATTATGATGGATGAGAATTAATTTTCATTCCGTACTTGTTAAAATGAATATTTCATTCACATTTTCCTTAAATCCAAATAGGAATCTGTTTTTAAATGACATGAATATTTGTTTTAAAAAAACCAAATATTCAAAATTGACTCAAAAATTATTTCATAAATCATAAATATAATTTTTAATAGAATTTTAGAAGACATATTTAGAAAAAAAAAATTGGAGGAAAAACAGGTTTTTTTAAGGAAGAGATAAAGAAAGACAATTTTTGTTAAAAACATTATTCAGAACATTAGAGTAACTATAGATTAAAAATTATGAGAAAAGATATATTATAATTACATATATATAGTAGAATCAAAGTCATTAGTTTATTTATATAAATATCGTAATACTTTATCATTACAAACATAATCATAAATAATCTTGGATAACTGTTAGATTGTAATATAAAATCATTATAACTATGGTCACATGGAATTGTAA
Source organism: Viscum album (assembly GCA_963277665.1). NCBI lineage: Eukaryota > Viridiplantae > Streptophyta > Magnoliopsida > Santalales > Viscaceae > Viscum > Viscum album. Next base: position 223,510,161 of record OY728131.1, on the reverse strand, counting down.
TCCCCTAAAGGAATAACATTTAATGAAACCCAAAATATCATGATAAATAATTCATTCATGATAGTACATATCAATAAGTATATATATAAACATCATAAAATAAAACGGGTGTATTACATTACATATGCCTCAAAGAAGGAATATTTAGACCAAAATATCATACCTTCTATATACACTACCATCATACATGTTTAAAAATCATATGTAAAAAATTTAATTATATAATAAATATATTAAAAAATCATAAATATATATATAATTCCATATATAAGTTTTTTATGATCTTTAATTACCCTACTACTAGAAATTCCATGTTATAGTAATGTTTTGGAAAAACTACTTTGTTTTTCTTGTTTGTCTTGAGTTGATATTTCTAGTAATATAACATTGTTCATGGTTTCATAATATTAAATATGTTAAACATGATATAAACATCTCTTATATTCCTTAGATAATTTTTTATTGTATTCTTTGATAGTTTCTAGTAGAAAATGAAATACACTATTCATTTATATGGTAGGTCGTACATACAACATGAAAATAGTTTTGATTTCTATATAAAATTGATTGAAATAATGTAAATAATAAATTAATATTAAAAAATAATTAAAATATAATATATATCACATGTTTTCATTGAACCCATCCTTATTACCTTTTATATTATGCATGATGGATTCACATTGCTTCATAGTGTATTAGTCCTTCACACACACGATTGACATTATCATATTCCCATGAAATGGAAACTATGAATGTATATGTTATATAATAATTAGATAAGTATAATAGAATCATAAATAAAATATTTAAAAATTTATATTATCATTATTTCCACCTATTATAGGTGATAATGGAAAATGAATAAAATCGGTTCGTGACGCGGTAGTCCGACATACATGCGAATCATAGTTTTTTACCATTTAATGAAAGAGGATATATTTTTGGGATTTTACTATAAAATAAAAATGTATAATAACATATAATATATTGACGATATTTTATCATCATGGTTTAATAATATTTGAAGAATTTTGAGTATGAATTAAAATAAAATAATAGGTTATAGGTGTTACCACTTCTTCAAAAAACTTTTTATTTTCACCAAAAAGATTATTAAGTTGTATTTATGACCTATAAAAGTCTTAATTATTTAGATGAAGGGATTAAAGATGTTATTTTGGTAATTAATATTTAAACCAAAGGGTTTTTAAGTACGAATTTTAGAGGAGATGTTGTGTAAGGCGCCATCTATAAACATTACATAATAATGAATTAAGCTAAAATTTACATTGAGTATGTTTTTAGGTTTAGAGATTTATAGAATTATATAATAAATTATACATAACATCATGAATATTATAAATAGAAACATAAACCCACTATCCATTTTTCCATAAAAGAAAAACTCTTTAAAATAAAACATGACATTGTTTCATGTTTTAATAGAATTAATTTTCCATGATTCCATCCTTGAATCTATTCATCAATATGTCAACTAATTTTTTTTTTCAAAACATGGTATGAGAATAAAAATCTCAATAAGGGATACATAAATAATGAAAACTGTAATATTTTCAAAACAATAAATAAACTATGAATACATTATCATAAGTAATACTTTTCAACTTTATGAATTATTAAATACTCTTTACTAAATAAAAGATCATTTCTTACCTTTTTGAACCAAATGATTACCATAAAACCCTTAGAAAGCACCAAAAAATTTTAAGGTAACTTGAGACATAAACACACTTAAATAGAATAACTATATGGTCCACTTCCACACATATCACTATATTGAATCATCATATGGTCAACTTTAATACCCAATGCATTGGAATATATAACATAACCCACTAGTGCAGAAAACATTTTTTACGTCGGTTATTTTTCATTATTTACATCGGTTTTTAGGCGACGTTAATATGGACGATGTTATAAATAACGTTTTTTACGTCGGTTATTTAAAACCCGATGTAACATCCCTAACATCACGGTGTTTATCACGTCGGTTCATTAATAACCGACGTGAAAAATGATGGGGGATGGGGATTTATAACGGCGGTTATTATATAACCGCCGTGATAAACCGCGGGTGGGGGGGTTTAGCACGTCGGTTATATAATAACCGACGTGATAAATATGCGGGGGGGGGGGGGGGTTATCACGTCGGTTATTTCTAAACCGACGTGAGAAAACGCCTGGGATATCGTTTATCACGACGGTTATGACATAACCGACGTGATTAACCCTTCCTCGGGCCTATTATCACGTCGGTTTCTTAAATAACCGACGTGATAAAAAGGCCTAGGAAACGTTTTAGCACGTTGGTTATCCAATAACTGACGTGGTAAATCGATTCCCGGGCCTTTTAGCACGTCGGTTATATTAAGAACCGACATGATAAAAGGACCGGGAACGGTTTATCACGTCGGTTCTCGAAAAAACTGATGTGATAAACCCCTACCGATTTATTTACCATGTCAATTATAAAATAACCGACGTGAAAGCAATTTTTTTTAAAAAATAATTGCACTGCTCTCACCAAAAAGCAACCAGAAACCAAACAACAAAAATAACCATGCCATCCCTCCCCCAAGCCCCAACTGAACCCCACCCTCATCTATACCCACCTAACAACCTGGCCAGCCCTCCCCCACCACATTGGAGCCGCACCACAACCCTTGGACACCCCCACCCCTTGGACAGCCCCCACCCTCATTTACACCCCCACGACCCCTAGTACAGCCTCAAACACCCATTGGACACCCCTCCCATATCCCTTGGACACCCCCACCCCTTGGATACCCCCACCCCTTGGACAGCCCCCCACCCTCATTTACAGCCCCAAGACCCCTAGTACAGCCTCAAACACCCATTGGACACCCCCCCACACCTTGACAGCCCTCCTAGACCCCTTGGACACCCCCCGACCCCTGGACACCCCCCCGAGCCCTTGGACAGCCCCAAACACCCCTTGGACACCCCTCCCATATCCCTTGGACACCCCCACCCCTTGGACAGCCCCCCACCCTCATTTACACCCAACCGGCCCCTTGGACAGAACTCCCAGACACCTTGGACACCACTCCCATATCCCTTGGACACCCCCCACCCCTTGGACACCCCCACCCCTTCGACAGCCCCCCCCCCACCCTCATTTACACCCCCAAACACTAGGACAGCCCCAAACACCCCTTGGACACCCCTCCCATATCCCTTGGACACCCCCACCCCTTGGACACCCCCACCCCTTGGACAGCCCCCCCCCCAACCCCTTGACACCCCCCGACCCCTTGGAAACCCACCCGACCCCTTGGAAACCCCCCATCCCCTTGGACAGCCCCAAACACCCCTTGGACACCCCTCCTATATCCCTTGGAAACCCCCCACCACTTGGACACCCCCCCACCCCTTGGACAGCCCCCCCCCCCCCCACCCTCATTTACACCCAACCGACCCCTTGGACAGCCCCAAACACACCTTGGACAACCCTCCCATATCCCTTGGACACCCCCACCCCTTGGACACCCCCACCCTCATTTACACCCCCCCCCCGACCCCTAGGACAGCCCCAAACATACCTTGGACACCCCTCCCATATCCCTTGGACACCCCCCAAACACCCACCCACCCCCTTGGAACCTCTCCCCCCAAACCAAAATCCAGACCAGAAAAACCATCAACAGTAGACCAAAACAAGAAGTAGAGAAAAATTAAACATTCACTTATATAACATTCAAAACTTACACTGTCAACTTCAAAAAAACTAAATCCAACCTAAACGACTACGAAATACACAATTACATTGACAATATTCAAAATTACATTTTACATTACAAACAACTAAAAGTCAATCAAACTTGTAAAATAATTTGACCACTCCACTTGTAAGTGTTTGATATCTTCAGCAGTAAAGGGTTGAGGGTCATCAAAAAGCTAAAAAGGAAAAGGATAGTAGTCAACATGTATAATGAATAAATCAAATTGAAATATTATGAGAAAGAGGAAATCTTACCAGGTCAAAACTCAGAACTGTCCCAGCTGTTATTATTTCATACATAAATCTTAACATGTAATATCCGCATTCGATGATGCCTTGTTGCTCATGACATTTCTGTTTGAATGAGTGTAAATTCAATATATTATTTTTATGTAATAAATCAAAATGTACAAATTATAAATCGATATTTACCTTCGCATGTACATATTTGATCTTGAAATTCCTTTTCTTTGAGCTTTTTCGAAAGTGGACCCATGCCCTGTTAGAAAATAATACGAATGGGGTAAATTTAAAATTCATTATAATATATAAAACTATTGTGAAATTGAAACTTACGTTTCCAATATATTCTTAAAACTTTCTCGCACATCATCATGGAGAGAGCATATCCAATAAAGTGCTTTCTCCCTAGGGCAAAAAACCCCTAACATCCAATGATCCCTGATAAAAGGAAACTTAACGTTAGTGGTTTTTTATGTTAAAAGATAATTAACTCTTTGAGAGGGATGTGTTTCATACCTCTCACAAAAAGGAATCATCCAACATTGTGTGATTACATTCTTTTCAAATCTATCAGCAATATAAATCATTCTTTGTTCCTCATCAAATGCACATGCTTCAGGGGAAATCAATTGTGGGTCCACGAATCCATATACATCTGTCATCTCATTCCTCTCACAAATTTTATACAGATTCCTAATAAAAATTAGACATAAGTATACATTTTTAATAAATATAACGCAAGGAAAAGGTGTTAATACTTACATGATAAAAATTTTCACCACGTTGATGCCCAACTTATCTCCAGTGACAAACTCCATGATATCAGTTTTCATAATCCCCACACTTAGTTCACGTCCACAGACATGAGCTTCCATTGTAAAGTCATAATGATCCGCCAACAAATTTGAATATCTTGACAATTTGTCAAGACTGCTAGTATCTGCATCTGATGTCATAGCTATCTGTCTTTGTTGTTGTCTATACAATATTTCTTTACCTTTGAAGTATTCCTGTAAAAATAAATTGAAAAATATATTAGTTTTCAAATGATAAAACATTAATAAAAATATAAAATAAAAGATATAACATCCATACCTCTATGGTAATGAGTCGAAGAAGTCTGGATGGCCAAAGTAAAAAATGGCCGATACTATGTCCAACTGTCGTCACCTCAGTTGTAGGTAATGGTATCCGAGCTGATCTATCTATAATATCATGTACAGTGACCCTCTGATTCTCTACCTCTAACTGTTGATGATGAACTGTATCTCCTATATAATATACCATCCCATATGCAACTATATGATGTTGAGGATCATCAACATACAACTCACAATAAGTAGGTAGCTGCGGCGGAGGAGGAGGATCAAAAATGGGGCCCGCAGGCTGAGGTGGGGGAGTGGGAGCTACTGGGAGAGGTGGAGTGGGAGCTGCACCGTGAAATTGTCTTTGCAAGTCTGCAAACATAAACCGCATCGATGCTCTAATCTTGTCCTCCATTGTCACATTAATATTATGGACTTCAGCCTCCAAGGATTCTATTTTTTTTTATAAACTCCCTCAATGTTAGAAGTTGAGGAACGTGGCAACACTTTTCTTACCAATACACCTGCCAGATATCCTCTTACACGGCTAGGATGTTTGGGCTTTCCCAATGCCACAGATAAAATATCTTCCCTCCCAGATGGTGTAAATGTCCCCTGTGAACTCTGCTCCTCAAGAGAGTCCTGTAATAATTAATTGAAAATTTCTATAATGATTGGAAATATATGACGAAAATAGTAAACTTAAATAAATAAAATAGATATCTTACAATTCTCTCAACTACGAGTCTCGATTCTTCCGAAAGATATTGTCCTTTTTTTCCCTTCTGAGCTCTTTTCCATTTCTCATGTCTAGATTGGGGGGATGGAGGGGCCACCTCTCCAGAGCTTGAAGACTCAGCTCTTAGTTGTTGAAATTTTTCTGCCATCATTTGTTCTTCCAATAATGCATACCCTCCCCGAGATAAACTATGAGGGTATACATTTTTAGATTGGATCTCTTGATGATCTTTCCTTGTTTTCTGTAAATTAAGAATAAGTAATCATTAACAAAACAATAATAAGATCATTTATATAAGAAATCTTATAAAAGTTTACATTTCCATTACCAAAAATGATTCTTTTCTTCTACTTTCAAAAAATTGTCTCCATGTGTCTTCATCTATAAAAGGATATATACGACATGGCTTCTCACGACTCCTATGACCATAAATGAAATCAGATGAGAGGGTTGATTTGAAATCCCTCCATCTCCTAGCAACCAACGATAAGCATTTATTCCTGACTCCTCCAGTGTCAGGAATATCAAATGTCATCTGATAAAAAAGAGGTTAATAATATTATTTATACTAGAAACATTTAAAGAACAGTCAAACAATAGAAAAAGATCTTACCAAAATGGTCTCCCATAGCTGAGAAATTATCGCCTTATCCACACTTCTCCAATCATCATAGAGAATGCTTACTTTGCTCTTAGGCTGAGTTGCTACAAAACCCTTAAAATCTTTAGCATTTGGAACTCTAGGAAGATCATCATCATCAAACTCCACGACTATCCTCTCCTCCTTCGTACGGGCAAGTGATAATTTTGGTAAACGTGTGCACCCACGCTTACCAACCTTTGAACGCTTTTTCGTAATAGGAGCATGTGAATGTTCCTCCCCAGATGTATGACCAATATGCTCATCTCTAGAATCATGTGGCTGATCAACTGATTGATCTGTCATTTTCCTTCAAATCAAAAAAACAAACATTAGTTCACAAATATACAAATTCAAATATTGTAATACTACTTAATCAGAAAATAGAAAAGTGTAATAAATTACATAATAGTAAACATTGGTAATATGTTAAGCATGTTAAACAATGATAAACATGGTAAACACAGTCTGTTGTACCCCTCTCTCTTGGATTTTAATGATCACAATCACTCTTATTATGTTCTAACTTGTCTTCAAGTGTTCTTGTTGATAGGCAAAAGGTTTCCAAGGAGTTGGCCCATGAAAGCTGAAAAGTGGACTCACTGAGTCCACCGGTCGGCCGGTGTGAGCTCACCGGCCAGCCGGAGGACCCAGGCAGTGGACTTGCCCACTGCCTGGTGTCACCGGCCGGCAGGTGGCTCACCACCGGCCGGCCGCTGGCTCATCACCGGCCAGCCGGTGGACCAGACAGAGCTTTGCTGTCTGGACCACCGGCCAACCGGTGATCCACCACCGGCCCGCCGGTGCGCCCAGGACTTCTCCTCTTTACGGTTTTTATTGTTTTATCATTTTGGTTTGATACATGTTTTAATAAGTAAAAAATTTACAATATCTAACATTATATGAAAAAACTAAATGTAATCAAGAAATAAACAGGTGTTACCTGTAATTTTAGGAATGTATAGTTGGATTGTTTTCCCAAATTCCTTCATCGTGATCGTTCCTTATGGCACAAACCATGTCTTCAACATACTCATCATTATGTTCTATTAATATTTCCATGGAAGTAGGGATCTCACATAAATCAGCATCTTCATCAAATTCATCCTCACCAACATATTGTTTTTTCCCTTGTAAAACAATAACCCACTGCATATCTGATTGATCTACTACATAGAAAATTTGTTTGGCATGTGTTGCCATTATAAAAGAATCAGTTGTGTCTTCCAATCTATTCAGATTAACAACTGTCATTCCAAATTCATCGTGTCTGACACTGTTGTTACCGATAAACCATTTACAGTTAAAAACAGGAACTTTAATTTTAAAGTAATCAGCCTCCCATATGTCTTCAATCACTCCATAATATGCACTTGATGCCGAAATTGGGTTTCTGTCCTTAGCACTCTAAAAATGCATTGCTTCTGCAAACACCAATACACCACTATTCTGAACTGCACTTCTGTTGTCCTGAGCTTTCGTATGAAATGTATAGCCATTAATGTCCCAAGCGGACCATGTTATCACATTTAAAGATGGACCACCCACTATCCATTTTAATGTCTCTGATACATCTGATCTACCAAGCAAGGTCTTTTTAAACCATGGCAAAAAAGTTTTGTTGTGCTCATTCAAAATCCACATTTCTTTCTTCTTTGGATGACATTATTTCAACTCATTAATATGCAATGTGATATACGGTTGAACATCAGCTATGTTATTCAAGATGTATGATTCTAACTTCTTCATCTGTTTAGCTGACAGTGATTTGACTGTCAAGCCACGAATCCCCTTTCCCTCATTATTAACCCGTTCATGGAGAGATGGAGGAAAACCTATGTTTTGCGCCGTAGCCAAGTAGCTCGTACAAAACTCTGCTACCTCCTCGGAAATATACTTTTCAATAATGGAGGCTTCAGGTCGATATAGATTTTTAACATATCCCTTTAATATTTTCATATACCTTTCAAAAGGATACATCCAACGAAGATATAAAGGTCCACAAAGCTTTATTTCTCGAACCAGATGAATCATTAAATGCACCATCATATCAAAAAAAGTTGGAGGAAAATACATTTCCAAATGACAAAGTATAAAAATTGCATCCTTTTCCAAAATGTTCAAAGCATTCACATCAATCGCCTTGTTACAAATTGAATTGAAAAAATAACACAACCTCATTATAGTCTTTCTGACACTGATGGAAAATATTCCACGCAGTGCAACTGGTAGAATTTGTTGCATCATGACGTGACAATCATGTGATTTCATACCTATCTACTTCAAGTCTTTCAATGAGACAACATTTTTTACATTTGAAGAATAACCTTGAGGCACTTTGATATCATGAAGACACTGACAGAAGCTACTTTTCTCCCTCTTCGATAATGTATGACAAGTCGGGGGAAGAAATGTTCGTATTCCTTTAGGAGTGGGAGCTAACTCCAAACGTATTCCCATTGATAGTAGGTCTAACCTTGCATTCAACCCATCTTTTGTATTTCCTTTAATATCTAGCAATGTTCCGATCAACGAATCACAGATATTCTTCTCCACGTGCATGACATCAATATTATGTTTGACTTCATGATACCTCCAATATGGTAGCTCAAAAAATATTGACCTTTTCTTCCAAATAAGTCTATCATTACCAGATTTTTGTGTCTTTCCCAATGTCACATCAAGGGTTTTCACCCTCTCAAAATAAAAATATGGGGATAAAGGTTTTGGAGCAGTATCAAATTCTTGTGAGCCATTGAATGCCTTTTTTAGTCTTCTATAAGGGAGATCCATAGGCAAAAACTTTAGATGACCCATGTACACTATTTTCCTCCCATGATGCAATTGACAATATGACGTTTGTTGTTCGCAAATTGGACATGCTTTATACCCTTTAACACTGTATCCAGACAAATTTCCATATGCTGGGATGCCATTTATAGTGAATAGAAGCACTGCATGCAGTTGAAAATATTCCATTTTATAAGAATCATACACTCTAATACCATCAGCCCATAACAGTTTCAAATCATCAATCAGCGGTGACAAGTATACATCAATATCATTGCCGGGTTGCTTTGGACCAGAGATCATGATACTCAACATGACATATTTGCGCTTCATACAAACTTCAGGAGAGAGGTTGTAAATTACCAATAAAACAGGCCATGAACTATGTGTGCTACTGAGGGTTCAGTATGGATTCATTCCATCTGTGCACAAGCCTAGTCTCAGATTTCTAATTTCATTTCCAAATGTAGGGTACTGGGCATCAATTTTCTTCTATTGTGGACAATCAGCTGGATGACGAATTTTTCCATCACATACCCGCTCATCAGCATGCCATCTTAACCTTTTTGCATCATGTGAATTAGCAAATAAACGTTTGAAACGAGGAATTATAGAAAGATACCAAAATACCATTGAAGGGAGCTTTGTAATCTCTACATCATCTTGTGATTTTTCTTTAACCTTATACCGTGATGTCCCACATTTAGGACACTCTTTCAGAAATTCATATTCCTTCCTATATATAATGCAGTCATTCGGACAGGCATGTATTTTCCTGTATCCCAATCCCATCGGGCATAATATTTTTTTGCCCTTATAATGTGAATCTGGAAGATCGTTATCTTTTGGAAGAATGTCTTTCATCAATTGTAGCATCTCTGTAAAACTTCTGTCACTCCATCCATGTTTCGCCTTCAGGTTAATCAATCTTAACACCGCCGAAAAAACCGTAAAATCTGTACAACCAGGATATAATGGTTTTTCGACATCACCATATAGACGTGCAACTGTCGGTTCTATCTCAATTTGTTCTGCTACAATATCGCGAATCATTTCTTCAATTCCATCGGAGTTACCATCTTGCGATTCATTATCATCAGTGACATTCTATCCAGTTTCTCCATGCCAAATCCAAGGGTTGTAACTCGGATTGAAACCATGACAAATCAGATGATCTTTTATCTCTCTACTTTTAAACTTCTTCATATTCAGACATTTCAGGTATGGACAGAAAAAAATGTCACTACTTGGAACATTTCGTTTAGCAAATTCCAAAAAGGCATCAACACCTTCCTCATATTCATTGCTCATTCGATGTGCCGTAATCCAACTTCGACTCATTATTACCTATAACAAATAGAAAAAAAATATATATTTTTTAGATAAGAAAAATATATGTTTGTATGAAAAAAATCATAATTTGAATGTAAACAATTTTGAAATATAAAAAAAATCGATGTGTATTTAAAAAAATATGCCTGAATATTATTTTTTAAACAAAATATAGTAATATATAACACCCCACCTGGACACCCCCCGACCCCTCTGGATAGCCCCCCGCCCCTCCTGGACACCACCCCCACCCCTACCCCCTTGGACACCCCCCTGGACATCCCCCAACCCTCTGGACAGCCCCCCACCCACCCGGACAACCCCAAATACCCTCTGGAGAGGCCGCCACCCACTTGGACAACCCCCCACACCCATCCACCCCTTGGACACCCCCCTGGACACCCCACCGACCCCTCTGGACAGGCCGCCACCCCCTTGGACACCCCCTCACACCCACCCATCCCCTTGGACACCACCCTAGACACCCCCGACCCCTCTGGACAGCCCCCGACCCCTCTAGAAAGCACCCCCACCACTCCTGGACACAACCCCCCACCCCCGACCTGCTTGGACACCCCCCTGGACACCTCCCGACCCTCTGGATAGCCCCCCCCCCCCCCACCCCTCCTAAACACCACCCCCACCCCCTACCCCCTTGGACACCCCCTGGACACCCCCCAACACCCACCCACACCCTTGGACAACCCCCCACACCCACCCACCCCCTTGTAAACCCCCCTGGACACCCCCCGACCCCTCTGGACAGCCCCCCACCCCTCCTGGACACCACCCCCCACCCCCTACCCCCTTGGACACCCCCTAGACATTCCCCAACCCTCTGGGCAGCCCCCCCACCCACCCGGACAACCCCAAATACCCTCTGGAGAGGCCGCCACCCCCTTGGACATCCCCCCACACCCATCCACCCCCTTGGACACCCCCCTGGACACCCCACCGACCCCTCTGGACAGGCCGCCACCCCCTTGGACAGCCCCCCACACCCACCCATCCCCTTGGACACCACCCTGGACACCCCCCGACCCCTCTGGACACCCCCCGATCCCTCTAGAAAGCACCCCCACCCCTCGTGGACACAACCCCCCACCCCCGACCTGCTTGGACACCCCCCTGGACACCCCCCAACCCTCTGGACAGCCCCCCACCCCTCCTAAACACCACCCCTCACCCCTACCCCCTTGGACACCCCCTGGACACCCCCCAACACCCCACCCACACCCTTGGACAGCCCCCCACACCCACCCACCCCCTTGTAAACCCCCCTGGACACCCCCCGACCCCTCTGGACAGCCCCCCGCCCCTCCTGGGACACCACCCCCACCCCCTACCCCCTTGGACACCCCCTGGACATCCCCCAACCCTCTGGAAAGCCCCCCCACCCACCCGACAACCCCAAATACCCTCTGGAGAGGCCGCCGCCCCACTTGGACAGCCCCCCACACCCATCCAACCCCTTGGACACCCCCCTGGACACCCCACCGACCCCTCTGGACAGGCCGCCACCCCCTTGGATAGCCCCCCACACCCACTCATCCTCTTGGACACCACCCTGGACACCCCCCGACCCCTCTGGACAGCCCCCGACCCCTCTAGAAAGCACCCCCACCCCCTCCTGGACACACACCCCCCACCCCCGACCTGCTTGGACACCCCCCTGGACACCCCCCAACCCTCTGGACAGCCCCCCACCCCTCCTAAACACCACCCCCACCCCCTACCCCCCTTGGACACCCCCTGGACACCCCCCAACACCCACCCACACCCTTGGACAGCCCCCACACCCACCCACCCCCTTGTAAACCCCCTGGACACCCCCAACCCCTCTGGATAGCCCCCACCCCTCCTGGACACCACCCCCCACACCCTACCCCCTTGGACACCCCCCTGGACACCCCCAACCCTCTTGATATCCCTCCCACCCCCTTGGAATCACTGAAAATTTACCATAACAAGAATTTGGGCCATTCAAAGAATATTTTTAGGTGTGGAGGAAGAACTGAGTTTCAATAGATAGAGAATGAACTCGACATTAGGTTGTCTATTTCAGGTGTGGATTTGAAGGAGTTAATGTTTGTTCAGTGACCCAAGAGATTGAATCAGAAATTCAGATGTTGTGCCATTTTCTCATGATGAGGATGAATAATTGGTGGGGTTTGACTTTTAAATGGAGAGCTTAGCAGACCATCATATTTTCTATAGATCAGTAAAGGATGTTAGCATCGAACATAAGGCTTAAGGGATGCTTTCAGATCCAAATATGTATGTTGATGGATGCAAAGGATCTAGTAGAGGTTCTAGAATGAATGGTGGTTTTATTTGTTTAGGATAAGTAGTGAAGAAAAAACTAGTTAATTTTTTACTTGCTGAAAAGAGGGTATCTAAAATTTTTAACATGCCGAGGGGAAATCTAGCGAGTCCTCCTCGTGAAACTTTGTTTGCAGGGGGTGAAAATGGTGATGTGATCCCAAATCCACGCACCTATGCCATGGTTGTGTGTGAATAAAGTAGTAACAACTGTAAAGGGGCAACCCATCCAAATGGACACGCCCCAACCCTCTCGGGGATTTATAGAAAACGATGAAAAATTAGTGAAATCATAAAATTAGTGAATATTGCAAGTCGAACTAATAGATCTAGGGATGATAAATAATATTATGGTGCCAAAACGAGTTAAAAGGGTTCGCAATAGAAGAATCTTAGCTAGTTTCAACAAAAAAATCACAACACATATATATATACTATCCGCGAAAAAAACGAACGAGTGGGAGGATTACCTGAGTGCTGCAAGTTTAGATGATTGATCCGAGGAGATTAAATATGAGAAACAATGATCGCAAAATGAATCTAAACCAACGACATGGACGAGCCGATTCGGGTTTACGCGCGAGAGAGACAAGTCGCGACTGTCGGAGGTAAACTCGTGAATGACAATCCACGGGTCTGGGTAAATTTTTAAATGAGTTATCACGTCGGTTATTCAATAACCGATGTTATAATTTTTTTAAAAACATTTATAACGTCGGTTTTTCAATAACCGACGTAAAAACCTTCCTCCGATTCTTTTTTTACGTCGGTTATTTTATAACCGACGTTATAAAGGGCTCAAAATCCGCGTTTTTTTACGTCGGTTATTCCATAACCGACGTCAAAAACATCTGCGGATTCTTTTTTTACGTCGGTTATAAAATAACTGACGTAAAAAGGCCTTCAAAAACCGCGTTTTTTACGTCGGTTATTGAATAACCGACGTAATAACTCGTACATATGTCGATTTGTTACGTCGGTTATTGAATAACCGACGTAAAAAACACCCCCCGCTTCTGTTTTTTACGGCGGTTAATGTATAACCGACGTAAAAAACGAAGCCGCGCGATTAATAACGTCGGTTATAAAAATAACCGACGTTAAAGGTGTACTAAACACAGGTTTTTACGTCGGTTATTAAATAACCGACGTAAAAAACCTCGTTTTACATATTATGATGTCGGTTTTATTTAACCGACGTAAAAAATGGTGACGTAAAAAACGTTTTCTGCACTAGTGACCACATGTCCTTGGTTTATCACGGAACCTCTTGTCATTTGGTATATCACATAACAATCTGTCAAATGTTCTAGTACCATTACATAATCGAAAAACATACAATATTACAAATATCAACATTTTAGAAATAACATTTATTTTGAAATCATAAGATATAATTTCAAGATATTGAAATAATCAATCCATTTCATAAACCATTTTCAACACTGAAACAACCAAAAATTGAAGAAGGCTTTTTTTTCATTTTAAAAGCATTAATTCCTATAGAGGAAGATAAATAACAATTACGGTGGCGGTGAGGTCATTGTCACCACATACGTTAAAAAACATCGCTTTTATCATTTAATAAAATGATTTGTAAAAAATTTTCCCTTTCAATGAAAATAATTATAGAAGGGGTTTATTATACATCGTATAAAATATGGAGTTGTTTATTCTCAAAACATGCCTCAATGAAAGCAGATTGAGATAAAGTCCCTTAACCTGTGTCCGACTTGACTCATTCGTTCTTTAATTTCCTAAATAATAAACATAATATAATTTATACTTAATTAAAAACATATATCAATTTAATTATTCATTTTATATAACTTATTACCATGCTATAGAGATTAGTGAATTATATGAGTTCATATCATACATTTTGTCGATGTTCAAAACATGAGTAAAAAATGAACTAGTTATAATTACAAATTATACAAGTGGTCAAAATTCCATTATATCTAGAATTATTTTAATGATTTAGATTTCTTATATATCCAGTATATCTATATTTATATCTACTATATATATATTTATAATAGTCCATAACATTTGGATATTAGAAAATGAAATTAAACCTTCATGGAGACGGTAAGCTGTACTTACGCATGAATGCTACTTTCATTTATTTTTCTTATTTAATGTAATGAAAACTAAATGATACATAGGTATATTATAATTAAATTATAATATACATTTTATATGTGTTACATATGTTAAATAATTACATCCGTTATATGTTCCATGTATATCATGAACGAGTAATATAACATTGAATGGGAAGTAGTCTGCACTTCCTCAAATGAAATTATCGTATTTATACAACATGAAAAACATAATTGTATATCATAAAATATAATTACATAAGAATATAGATAAAATAAATATCATAAATATCATCTATAATTATAGTGACATCATAATGGCCACAAAAAGAGGTGGTAGGAGAATATTAAACAATCTCTATTTCTTGAGAAAATAGTTCATCGACCACAGAAATAGTATGTTCTATACCCATTAGATGGAGGTGTGTGTAAGTGTAGTGCAAATAAATCTCAGAACAAAAAGATAGTATACTGAGGATATTGAATTTGTTATGTAATAAAAGAAAATAAGATCATAGGGAGTGAAGAAATAAAATAAAAGGAATTATCTTGAGAGAAGACGTTACCTCTAAATAGGTTAACTTGTTTTCATTTGATCCTAAGTGATCTCTTGAATTTCCTAATGGCTTGGAAAAAAATTTTAGGAGGAAGATACAGATCGTGGAAACTTATTTGGAAATAAGTTGGATGAGCCAATGGTTCTTTAAAGGTGCGAGTAAGTGTTAGGGTTAGTGTCCTTTTATAAGAGGGGGGAGGGGCACTTTTGGAATGTTTGAAAGTATTATGTTATTATTAACTGATTTTTGATTTTCCAAACGGTAATAAACTCATTAAATTAGAATATATGGTGATTATTTTTCTATATCAGTCCAAAAAATATTTTTTAATCAAGTCTATGTCACAAAATTAACCTTATCTATTACATTTAACCCCTAGTATACTAATTTAACTTTTACCTTGTCTTCTGGTATATTCATACTATATGGTTAATATTGTTACAATGAAATACCAAACGTCCCAAAAAGGACCATTAATGAAAATTTTAACATAATATATTTCATTTGATCGAATATTAGGGTTTTAGGACTATTTTACCATTTAATAAAATATTAATTGATTTAAAAACTCATTTATGTCAATTTTTATACTATTCATATAATGACTTTAAAATTCCATAACAAATTGATCAATTAAAAAACATAATTAATTAAATGATTAAAATTCATAATATTACATAAATTTCTTTTATAGCATAAAAATTTCTAAATAAATTTATTTTAATATTTATAATCTCATTTATTTAAAAAATTCACTAATGAGGTTGTTATTAGATCATCATTGTGTCATAGATAAATTTATTTATATAATTTTTTAAAAATTATAAATAAAATACCATAATAATGGAAATATATTTAGATTTATAATGACTATTTATATTCAAATATATCAATTATATATCCCAACATTAAATTTGTTTTAGCAAAATATTACATGTTTATGATATTTTTCTTTTTTACATTAAATAAAAATTTATTAATGTAATTATCTTACCCAAGTGGTTTCAAAAGGCCATAAGCTCTGCCCAAGGATTTTATTGGTCATCCATTACTCATACAATAAAGTTAGGATAACTATTAAGGTATCTTTATATTACTATAATATTATTATTACCTTGATTTTCTCTATTTACCTTTAACAATAGTAAATAAAAATCAAATGTTACTTTTCATAAAAAATTATTTCTATCCTATTGAACCAAATTTTACATAATAATGACGTCCATATCTCTCAGATTATTGAAATTCAATTCAAATTAGCAGTAAAATTTCATTTAATTGAAAAATTCAGTGTTTTAACTATTATGGTGTGTTTTTCACTATTCATTAAAAATAGAACGTTTTAAAAAAAATACTGAAAATTACCACAAATATAATTTTGATATTAAAAATTAAAAAATGATGTCTATTTTAACAAATTCAGAACATTGATGTTTCATTAATTAATTAAAAATTATTTTCTGTTGTCAAAACATGGAAGCGTGTTATTAAGAAGTAAATGCTAAAAAAAGATTGACATGTGATTAAGTCCAATTTCAAAGTGAAATTAATTTCAGTGAAAAAAATTAGATTAAATAGTAAAAATAAAATCCAAATACACTTTAAAACCATATAAAATGATAATTTATCCATATAAATAAATCAGATGAAAATAAAGTTTTGACTTAAAATGTAGTATTTTTTACTATTCATTAATAAATGAACTCTCTTAGAAAAATACAAAAAATTTAATCTAAGTAAATATTGATACCCCTATTCTAAATAAGATGTTTATTTTTTCGAATTAATCCTATAAAAGTGAAAAAAAATATATTTAAATGGGGATCTCCATCAAAAGGCGGTAAAACATCCATTAATAAATATTAGAGTATTTTTGCTTAAATTGGATTCACTATCATATTAAGACTCTATTTTTATGGATAAATGTAAAAAAAATTAAAAAACATGTGTAATCAAGTTTTAGGTAGTACAATTCAATCTTGTTAACATAATGGATAGGTGGTGACTATCCTTTAAAAAATTAATATTATTATATCATTTTTCGTTCTAACTTGAAGTTCTGTGCAACGTAAAATTTCATAAAAACTCATTTTTTCTTGTTAAATATGTTATCGAACAAAGAATCCCCTTTAATATAAAATTAAATTTTAATTCTCAAATATTAATATATATTAAAATATATTATTCTTTATATTCATTGGATGTTACAAGTGGTGGTTGTTTGTACTTGAGGTGAGTGGCACACATGTAATTTTTTGAAATGAAAAATAGTTGAATCTATGTTTTTCGCATGCCCTAAAAAAGAGATAATTATCATGAATAGATGATATAAGGTTTAAATTTGGTCATATAAATAATTTTCTTCACATTTTGGACTTAGTTTTAAACCTTATCAATTTAGTGTAACTCTTCCACCCAGTAAACCCATTTTATCTTAACATTTGTAAAAACAGTACTGTTTTAACTATTCATTATGTAAAACATTGTTTTTTCCTTATTTCATAATATAAATTATGATAATTCCAAACATTAACATAATTTTTCAACAATCCATTCACATGATTTGAGGATTTAAATTTACAATGAATCCCACTGATGTGATGAGAAAGTGGTTTTCCCTAGAGAAAATGTAAAAAGGTTAAAAAAGATATAATAATAGAATTAAATATGAATATTATTCCAATGAAATAAACTGTATTAATTGATATTTAATTTAATTAGTTTACTATTAAATCTCTTTAAAATATTAAATTAACCTTATAACTTATTTATATGAAAATGTATATTGCAATAAAAACTAATATTATTCACTACTCATTGAAAAAATATTATTTTCATAAAACTCCGAAAAAATCAGCTTATTCTAAATTTGGAATTATAATTTCAAATATTAATTTTATATTCAATTTTTTAATTTTATGGATTTTTCAAAATTTTGTTTTATTTTGGTTCAAAATAAGAAATTATAAAACCATTTTTCTGAGAAAAATATATTTTTCATAACATAAATGGAATTTCAATAAAATCTATGTAACTAATTTTATCAATATGTTTTCATTATATTAAGACATTATATTTAATATTTTAAATTTAAATATTAATTTCAATATATCTATCTTTAATGTGTAGGATATAATAGTGGCTACTGAAAAATAATATTAATAATATATCAGGGTCTGTTAAAACTCAGTGTCGTATTTAACACAAGCTAAACATGATGTTTCATGTAGCATAAGATATAAAATATATTTTATTGACAAAAAAATAAATCATAAAAATATATATTAATATTATAACCCTCATAAAAAATTACCCCCTCAAAATTTCATAGATTGATACAAATATATGAGGATACTTATACCTCATTATTTCTTAAGGTTCCCACATAGCTTCTTTAAAATAGTGGATTCTCCGCAAATCATTGATCAAGTGGGGGGGTTCGTATTTCATAGAATATTAAAAATATGATCAAGAGTATTCAATGTTTTTTATCATAATAAATATCCCCCTCTACTGATATGATTTTTTTTTTCAGTCCATGCGAAGGAACATATATATACTTCCCCACGATAGATACAATCAATACTTCATGATCATGAGAGTGGTTTTGTGGAAGCACAAACTGATAAGATTCCATTCTGATATACCCTTGAATTTTCAAGTGATAAATACATTTATATCTTAATTTTCATTTACTATAGATTTCCATTACCTTATTCATTGGATAAATTATTTGAAACACCATGTCAACAACTTTATATTATAGATCACATTTTCAATTGTCATCATAACCTTTCTGCTGACTCTGAGATTCCTTAATGTGTTTTTAATGGATCTAACCTACTCTATCATTATATTAATTATCTCCTGTACCAATTTCTTTCTTTCTCTAACATCATTTCAGCACATTATATATCTACACTTCCTTTTAAATAGGTCTTAATAATGATCCATCTAAATGCATAGGTGAAAGCTAGGGTTATTTGAAAACACAACTAAAGTAATGTGTTGATCCCAAAAACATTTCAAATCCAGAGAATAATATCTAAAAATATCATATAGTGTATGAAATTTTCATTTGACAAACCATATTTTTTTGAAAGTTATATAGTGGTACAGATCAAATATATATCATGATATTGTTGAATACTTCGACAGAGTATCGAGGTAATCCTCGGATCTCGATCAGATATAATAGAATGTGGTACTTCCTCCAACATTACTACATCCTTAATGTATATCATGGAAATATTATTTGGATAGATATATTTTCTAATAGAAATGAAGTGTATTTACTTTTTAAGGTGGTCGACTATGACCCAAATACCATTATTCCATATATATGTTTTGGGGTGTCCAATAAAAAAATCTATTGTGATTTTTATAATTTTTATTATTGTATTGTTAATGAATGTGACATCCCATTAGTATTTTGTCTCTCAAACATAACATTATAGAATACCATGAACTAGGAAAAAACTCTAAAATATCATTCTTCATTCCATTCCACTAGAAACACTCTTTCAAATATATATACATATTTGTACTTCTAGGATTAATAGAGAATAAATAACTATGATCACCATTTTAAAAATCTGTCTTCAAATTTGGTATGGATGTAACACATACATGGTAAATGAACTATATCATTCCACCATGACCAATTTCAAACAGATGATGATTTATAACATTCTTTTTGGATCTATATATTCATTTTTCTCCTATTACACATTCACCTTTTTAGATAGTTAAACAATTAATTACATAAGATAAGATCCACTCTTATCATTTATAATTTCTTGAACCATCCTATGAAAATCTAGAATCTTTTTGATATTTTATGATCCTCTTCATGGATAAGCTAGGACAATCCTTTTGACACAAAGCATTTTCCACAATTTTTTATTACCTAGGGTGGTAATTTATTGAGTATACATGTATTTAAACATCCATTACCATATTTTCTAGTGCATATTTAACTCGTCATGTTTAATGTATATTTTTAAATTTTATTGATTGGAATATTTATCAAAATATTCACTGTAAAGATAATTCTTTCTTATCATTAATGATAAAATTTCTACAACTTACTATCAATGATGAGTTGGGTATTTTTACCATGAACCTTATGTTTTCATGAGTCATAATATATAACCATTTCATTTTTTATGACAACACATATAAATCCCATCATGGATTCATCACTATGGATTACAAACCATTCTCCACTATTTGGAAAGGTGAGCAGTGATGCTCTCACTAATATCATCTTCAGTTTTCTGAAATTTTCCTCACATTCATATTGACAATGAAACATAGATCCCTTCTAATATATCATGGTGATTGGATTATGTTTTCCTAATAATGTTTCCTTGAACCATTAATAATATCTATATAAACCAAGAAAAAAATATTAACCACTATGGTTGATCTGGGGAAACAAGACATATCATTTCTCTTTTATGGATCTACTGGTATACCCTCTCTTGATATTATATTAACAAATAATAAGTTATTTGTAACAAAAATTCACACTTTGTAAATTTTTCATATGGTTTCTACTTACTTATGGTTTTTAGTACAATTCTCATGTGATTTTAATTCGATTACTTTTTATTTAAATCGATAAGAATATCATATATAAAGGCTACCAAAAAATAATAAGGGCAATATAAAAATCCAATATTAATTAAATCCACGTTGATAGTGGGGAATGAATAGGTCTAAATGAAATCACTATATATTTATATTTTCTATACCATGTATTGAATGTTTTAATGGATATATCCTCATTCTGGACCCTCAATTGATGATTTCCAGAAAAATTTTAAATCATGTAAATTTATTTATCTCTATCTAGTTGATCAAATAGACCATCAATATGGAGTCAGGTATTTTTTATCATTACCTTTTTCATTTCCCAGTAATCACTGTAGAGGGATTACATGCCCATGGTTCAACATTCGGCTTTGGAGTTTACATAAGTAGAGTGCCTTCTGAATCTCATGTCGGTTGCATGTTTCAGAAACCGGCGACCATCGATGAATGAATTTGATGGGTTTGTTTTCGATCCTTGTGGGATGCAAGATAGGGTGGTTGTCGATCTGTTGGATAAAAATCATATGATGGTGGGATGTTCATCCTCGAAATATCTTGTTTGTGCTCTGGCCTTTTCTCCCAAGTGGTGCGGTGGATGAAGATTTCACATGTCTCTAGGGAGCTTCAACATATATCTGAATTGCGTTTCTTCTATGGTTCCTCTTTGGGTAAGCCTTCCTCAAATCCCTCTTCCTTTCTAGAACCCTTAAATTCTTCGTATGATAGGAAATTTGGTTGGACAAATCCTTTGGGTTGATTCTCATACTATTGTGGTTTTCTATCCGGTCAACCCCTGCATATGTGTGGAGTTGGATGTTTCAGAAGCTCCAGTTGAATTTGTGTGGATTGGTGCTGGCGAGGAGGTCAGGTACAAGAAACCAGTGGTCTTTGAGCATTGGGTTGAGTACTGTTCTTCATGCCGGTAACTGGGTCATTCAAGTACCGTATGCAGGTGGGGTGAATGCAATGGGAAGATGATGGACCAGTAGAGGAAAGTTTTAGATGGAAATTAGGCTCACCGAGTGAGCAATACGACACAATGCACAATGAAATAGTTGGGGGTCGAACCTCCTATGTCCGGGGAAACTAATTGGAACAAAAATGAATTGAGGGGTCACGGTAGGGGTAAAATAGTGGAAGTTTGGGTTGATAGGAATTCTGCTATGATTCCTCAATCTGGAGGTGAGAGGTTATCTAGAATAGGGGTTGTGGTTTGGACAGGTGGCATGGTGAACGACCCCTTAGCAACTTATTCTTTAGGGTCAACCAATTAGAAGTTTATCCAAATTTGGTTCTAGGGGAGTGTCCAAACTCATAATTATTTTGAGTGTTTGGATATTGAGGTGCTCTCTCTTGAGGATTCCTATGATCCTGATAGAAACAGTTCAGAATGTGCGGGGTATGAGGAGGTTTCAAGATTTTCTCAGGTTCTTGAAGAAGGTATGATCTAGAAGAAGCAAAGGAGGGGGCAGATGGATTACCTGCAGCTACCAAAATATGTGGGACGTCAGTCAGGTAAAAATCAAGACCGCGATGTTAATAGGAGACAAAAGAAGTCCAGCATTTATAAGGCAGTTATTGAGGATGATTCAATGGGAAAGGAAGATTTTGACAGCCATGAAAATGTGGTTCAATGCCTTACCCTGAAAGACTAAAACATGCACCCCCTACAGGTGGAAAATGATTGATGAAAGGGTAAATAAGTTGGTAATAACATTTGAAATGGGGATATTGGAAAGGAGAATGGGAATGGCATGGCCAGACATTTCTATAGTGATATTGTGCATTGTGGAAGGCATGGGATACCTGAGTGCGAAGAAGTTATGTTAGCCCCAGCCAGTAGAAAGATGAGGAAGTATTATTCTTACCTGCTGAAACCAATGAAAACAAGGTCCGCCACTAAGAGGGGAATAAGGGTTGTCATTTCTTTTGGAAAAGATCATGTAGTCAACCAAATATGCCCAGAAGGGAGTTCATTAGAACATCCAAAGACTAACAATCAGCATGCTAATATCTGATGGAACTATAACCCATCTTCTGAGTGGGAATTGGCCACTACGGAGGAAGAACCTTATAGTGGATGCAGTGATGTGTATGGATACAATGATATGTAATGGTTCGTGCAGTTTTTCTTTCTCACTTTCTCCCAAAATGTGTTATGGAAATAATAAAAATTTAATTTCTATTACACAGATACATTTAAATAAGTGTGGTTCTAGGTATTAGTTATAATGATAACTCAACATGATGTTTTTGTGGAAGTCTGTAAAATAGTTTTGGAATGAAATATGAAAAAATATTATTATATTGGGCTATCATAGATGCTTAGTTTCTCCACAATCATTTTTGATAAACTACCCACCCGGAAAAGAATCAAAACCCATTAAATGTATGTGAGTCTAATCGGAATTTCATACTTTTCACCCCACAGATAAATTATCATTTGTTGGTTTTGAACAACAAACGTGACTCCCCTTCCTCAAAATTAATGTGTGAATAATGTAATGAATGCCAATCCATTTCTATGGTAACATAATATTCATAAATTTGTTGGATGATAATATTTAAGGGATTCACATTATCACAAACATCAGCATGATAATTATAGTAAACCTGATATGTAATCATCATACCATGGGAAAATTTCAATTCTAATTCTAAATCTAATCATTTTGGTGGATTCATGATACCCTGGTAAATTTCATCATATAAGAATGAGTGGGTGTATTCATTTAAAAAAACAATAGTTCTAGTGTGGATGGAAACTATAACCACCACCACGTCATTATCGTACCCCTCATCTGTAATCGTGATAGGATAATATTTCCCCTTGTTCCTCATCTCATGTTTTTGATGACATTGGTCATCATCATTAACCATTGGATTTGGTCACGTGTTTGAATAATTCTTTTACGCTTTTAATTTGAAACATTTGAATGTGGGTGGTGCATTTTTTTGATCTTTCTCTCTATTTTATTCATTAGATAACATAATCCCATCACTATAGAATTTGATTTCCCAATGACCATCCCTTCTACAATTAAATCATTCACCATACCCCTTATGAAATATTGAATCCTTTTTTCTTCTCAGTCATTGAGCATAAATGAATTCTCATCTTCTTCCCTGTTAAGATTTTAGATTTTCCTATGAATAAACATTTTCTCCCATTATCGAAACTATGATATGGATAAATAACTATAATATATATGTTTTCCTTAATATCTCATTAAACAATATATTCAGTGAAACTGATGTTTCCTTTGTCCAATTCCCTAAATAGCCTTAGTTTTAATCCACTATCAAATGGATTATCCTTATATTGGGGTTGGACGATAATCCTTGACAAATAACACAAAATTCATTTCAATGATTCCTCCTAGGTACTAGTGGATTCACTATTATTTTACCTTATCTGAATGAAAATCCATATATATATTTGTACAATGAATATGAAAAATTTACATATAAAAAAATAATTCCATCAAATTTTCAGAATCCATGAGTCCATTTAATCTTGTTCGCCTTTATAATTGATGAGTGTCCACAATATATATTCTTACATTGCCAAATAATAGACTGTTAAAATGACTTTTTCATTTTTTTTAACACTCAAGAATATAAAGTATCTTATTAATGGTACTGATCTATTATATAGAAACAAGACTGTCATTATATCAACTAAAGGAAGGTGTATGTTACATCCTGAAGGAATCAAAATATATATGTTCCACCTTTTCTGGTAAGGATGTTCAACATGATCCACTGATTAAGTTACATGAATGAGAAAATCTATTATATTATTCATTCCATATCCCACAATGTTTGTTTTATCATAAGGAGAATCATTTCATTTTATTTCACATTTATAAATAACATGGTTCCTTCAGGTTCCATTCATTCACTAAAAACAAGAAGAATAGTGTAAGAAACAATAATCATATTGGTGAACCACATAATTATGAAAAGTAAATTATAATAAGTCTAAATCATTAGGAATTAGGTTTATCATTGAGAATTCACAGTCATTATCTATTTAAATTCTTTATGATGGTTCATAAAGTGATTTTGAATTTCATATGTATATCCCTTGTGAGGGACAAATCAGGTGTCCAAAATGGAATGTTCTTGTGTTCCATGTGATGATCGATCCAAGCTAAATTAACCCTTTGGTAGTTATTACCCATTGGTAACTATGTTCTAGATCCCCAAACACTTTTATAATCTATATACGTATGTAATTTCTTTAAAACAAACCATTATACCCTTTACCAAATTTCCAGGATATTTTTCAATACATAGACTCATCCATAGACTTATCCCTAAAAAAATCCTTATATTTATAATTATGTTTTTATCTTTCTATTTACAATGGTAATATAAACCTATCCTGTAATACCAACTATGACCCCACAAATATATTCATGAATCGATATTACATCTTTATTTTATGAACTTTCATTACATTATAAAAACACACGCATGGGGATTGTCATGGAATTATTTGTTTGGAATCATGGAATGAAATACAAAGGGTTCGTAGGTTAACTTCTTAATATATCACTAAGTTATTCATAACCAGAAGACTTCTTAGAAATATCATTCATAATACATTTCCTTGTAACCATCGTAATGGAAAAATAAGAAAGGGCCATCTCAGAAGCTCAGTAAGGGCAAATAAGGTAGATGTGTAAGAATAAAAGTAGAAAATGGAATCATAACATGAATGTAACATTTGAAAAACATACACTTCATAAAAATGATCATAAAATAGATTCATGGAATATGTATTTACACTTCATAAGATATGAATCTTATGTAAATCAATGTATTTGATCAATCAGAGAAAAACACTAGCACAACACATAGAATTATGGAACAAAAATAAGAATAGAAAATAATTTATATAGTAGTCAATCCCTACTGCTAATTATATCATAGTAGAATGGTTTCACTACCCAAAACATCATAGTAGTTAACATACATTCCCATTCCAATAATAGTGGAAAAATTCATGTACTAGACCAGATTCACTCATTGATATATTATATTATTTATCATTAGATATAAATATTTACCAAAATTATTGGATAAAGATATAGGTCTCACCCATTACATAATGAAAATAATATGTATGTTTGGCTGAAGATTCTAAAATAATTACCATATCACAACCCATGAAATAAAAATCATTTCTCAAACATTACATTATATAATAACATATAGAAAATGGACAGATTTCATACTAATTTTATCATTTCATTATAAAATAACCAATGAAAAGAAGTGTGTTTTGCAATAATTTTATCATGGTATAACTCGTGGACGAGAGAAAATTATTTTTAAAAATCTGTTAATCATAATCAAAAACCATATAGAGAAAGAATATGAATCTTATCATTGGATTATATCAATAGTATTGAAAAGTTAGTATCGAGTGATATAATCTTACATGGAAAATGGTTTTGAAAGATCACTTGGATTATTTCGTTGTAATATAAAATCTCAATTAAATGAAATTATTAAAATTTAAATTCATAATATATTTTATAATAATATTTATTCAAAATCACCATCAAAACATATAAAAGAATCATTCAAATTCATTTAACAATTTTCTTGACGAAAATATACTTTCTGACTTAAAAATAATTTTTAAAACATAAAAAAATTCAAAATCCTTTTATATTAATATTAAAATATAATATTATAAATAAATATTAAAATTAATGATTAGGAATTATGGTGGATAACTCCTTTTATTCCACTCAAATTGAAAATAATATTCCATTAACATTTTCAATAAAGCAAATGGGAATTGTTATAAAAATGATATTAATATTTCTTCCAAAACATTTTGTGAAAATTCAATCATGGTAAAAAATTCATTATTAATTCATTTTAATGATTATAAAAATATTTTTGAAAACACTTTTAGATATAATTAATTTTCAATAGAAATGGATTTCGTAATGAATAAAAAAATCTAATTTTTCATAAAAAAATAATTGAAATATTAAATACAAAAATAAATGAAAATGATGAGAAAACATGTTTTCTCATGAAAAAACCATAGGATAAGAAAATTTATGAGTTTCTTAAAAGTCGTATCATTTTATTTTTACATAAAAAAGATAATCATATCAAATCGCAATAAATGTTGACAATCAACATAAAATCATTACAACTTTTGTAACATTGAACTGTAAGCCCCGAGATAGAATAAAATTAAATGGAAGTTAAACTATCAATATATTAATTAAATTAATGATATTACATGTAAAATGGGTTTTATATACAACTATGAAAATAATATAGGGGCATAATATAACATTTGTCTCATTTAATGAATATTGAAATGAAAATTTCATACCTTATGTCTTGACATTCGTTGTACACATTAAGACCTCATGTATAATAAATATATGTTTATATTAAAAATATTAAATTTATATAATTATATATATTAAACCATCTATTAATTTATTATGACTTTCTATTACACATCTATTAATAATTCTATGTTAGTGTTCTATTTTAGAAAGATCAACATTCTCTTTCATTATGTTTTGATTTGTTATTTTTTTGTCATATTACATTGATCTAGGCTCAATAATTTCTATAATGTTAGAAATTATATAATTATATATTTTATATATTCTTCCTGTTTAATACATAAGTGTTAGATATAGAAAATGAAACACACTATTCATGGAGATGGTAGGTCGTGTGTATGCATGATCATTATTTTCGTTCTCACGATGGATTGAAATAAATAAAATTAAAGAATATATTACCATTATAGAGTCATTTTTTTTCATTTATATCACTTTTTTAACCCATCATTATTACCATATATGTAAAATGATGAACGAATCACATTGCTTCACGAGGCGGAAGTCATCTGTATACATTAGTGATGCAATCGTATTCCATCAAAATTGAACGCATGAATGTATAAGTGATATAATCAATAAAAAATTATTTAAAAAAATATATTTTATATATAATCTTTTAATCCAAAAATATATCAATCCATTTGATCTAGTGATGAAAAATTATTAATAATGATTTGTGAGGAGGTGGTACATCATACACTCGAATTATGATATCATATCTCATTTTATAGAAGATGATGTGGTTGTAGGTCATCAAAATATTATAAAATATCTAAGTATATTTAATAAAGAATGGATATTATTAAATAATTTTTTAATAATTATTGAAGTTGGTGGACCAAAAATAATATGAAACGCTTCTTTAGGCATGCATCTTATTCTTTGGTGAACTTCTTCTTATTTCCACCACAAGGATTCTTAGGTTGGAATTTTGACCGAAAAGGATTCTAATATGGGGGGAGGGGAGTAAGGATGTTATTGGGAATATATTGGCTAAAAATGGATTTTATTGTGTAAATAATAGAGGATAATGGGCCATCTTATATATTTTAGGTGAGTTAAACCATTTTATTTTTTGAAAATTTAAATCATTACCCACATATTTCACATTTCAAAATCTCACATATGGACCATTATTGATCATATAAAATATAACGTTTAAATATGTCTATAAAAGTTATATTTTTTATGTTTGGGTTCATTCATAAGACTTTTATGTTTATTCCCCCCCCCCCATGTGAACCCATTATTACCTTAACAACTGTAAATGTTTTTTTTACTATTTTTACTATTGATTATGTAAAATAATTAATTTGATATTGTTAAATCATGTGAATTATGCTAATTGAACATATGGAGTCCATTTTTCCAACTTCTATTAAAATAATTGGAAAATTAAAATTTATAATTAAACTCTTATATGAGACAAGAAAGTCATTCTCTCATGAGAATGTTTTCAAATGATTAAATATTTATCACATAAAAATATAATTTTGAAATGGTTAAAAAGACCTAAATTGGATTAAATGATAAATAATTTTGGTAATTTTACAATTAAACCCATCTTAAAATAAAAATTAATCAAATAGATTCTTTTAATAAAAAGGATGTTTTCAATAAAAACCCTTATTTTTTCTATTAATAAAAAAATTAATCATTTCATAAAAATATCAAAAAATCACCCATTGCTAATTTTGACATACTAATTTCAAAAAAAAATTATTTATTCATATTAATTTTTTATAACAATTATTTATTTTTATGATTGTTAATAAAAATAAATAAAATTACATTTTTTGTGAAAAATTTATTTTTGAAATATATATAATCATTTCAAAAAAATTTATGTACTCATTATTCTTAGTATGTTTTCTTAATATAAACCATAATTATTAATATTTAAAAATTAGATACTACTATTAATATCATTATGTCTAATGGATAGGTAAGAAAAGTCACATTTAAAAAATAATATCAATAAAATATCAATGTTTCATAAAACATGGTGTCACATGTTACATAAGATAAACACTAAGTTACGTGTAACACAATATATTAATGAAATTTAATTTATTAGATAATAATATATCATATAAACTCAAGGGGATAAATATAAGAGATTATATTTTCATAGTTTACTTGTATGAATCACTCATCTAGATACATTCATACTACATTAATTTTATAATAAAATCATTAGTTCATAACATGCTTATCTTCTTTATATCACCAATATTAATCCCCTAAGATTCCCATTATTGAGGTATAATATCAATGAATTTACTTAAAAGATTATTCATTGATAATTATTTTTATCCAAGGTAATATAAGTTTTTTTTAATATTGTTGTCATCCACATATGAATTTGAGCCTTGATTCTAATAGCTAAGAAAAATAATTATTAATTTTCCTCCCTAAAAAATGATTACATAAACTTCATAACATTTGAAGATTTTAAATATGAAACATCAAAAATTTCCATGTGAATTGTGTATTTATACAATAAGAAACACAACTATATACATATATTCTCTTATGTCACCAACCGATCCAACGGGGCTCCAACATCACCTACCCCAAGAATTCCTTCATAGGAAAGGGGTTTTCAGCCAATTCTGAAGGAATAAATTACTCTGGGAGGCCTTTTCCTATGTACCTATAAACATATATACAACTATTTTAATGAAGCAATGTAGAGATATAATAATAATAATAATCAACAACTATGGAAAAAATCTATGCATAAAAAACCTCTAGATAGT
The DNA here is from genome assembly GCA_963277665.1 of Viscum album. Lineage (NCBI taxonomy): Eukaryota > Viridiplantae > Streptophyta > Magnoliopsida > Santalales > Viscaceae > Viscum > Viscum album. Next base: position 223,479,824 of record OY728131.1, on the reverse strand, counting down.
AAATGAGAACGACTGTGTATACTAAAAACAAAATAAGGGCATTTGAAAAACTGAAAATATGTCCCAACCTAAATAAATTGGAAAAGTAAACTACTGAGAGTGACCATCTCTAAATCTCAATGTTCTGACCTAATTATGCGGTATAGTTCACTAAGGTATCTCTATACTCATAAGTAATATCTTATGAACAATCCATCATCTACATAAGTCATGACATGTTTTGGAAAATCCCATATAGGGAAAGTATATACATATCTAGTACCACACATCAAAAGATGAAGGGTGAGAAGTAAGAGATGCAATAAGAATAAACTAAATAAGGGTAATGATGAATGATAATCATCTCTACCCAAACCAAGAGAGTAAGCTTATCCAAACATTGGGGGATTAGCGTAGTGCGTAGATTGACTACCCATCAAGTCTATGTCACCAATTTTAGGTGATTAACCTCTTCCAACAATGATAATCTAAACATGGAAAGTATTTGGACTACCTTACACATTTTAACAAAAAATTGATCGAGACTAACCAACTCAAAACATATGGATATATATATATATATATATTCACGCCAAATAAACCCAAATTAGAGTTTAAGGGGGTCTCTATATCATATCCCAGCCATGGGAAAGGGTTTCATTAGTTCAAGAGGTCCTTCAATGATGCCCAACATCTCAAGGGTTTTCGTGAATAAATAGACAATTTATGCCACACCTCGATATTGTGTCATATATTCAATAGGAAAAATCTATAGGATGAGGGACCATGCCCTGGTATAATTTGAGGATTCTAATCATATGGTTGATGACCCATTCCCACCTGGGATGGAGGGTGCCACTCTAATTGTAAATGGGGGACCCATTCCCTTCCAAGATGGATGGTTCCACTCTATTAGTTTTTAGGGGAACCATATCCTTCCAAGTATGAGGGTTCCAAGACAATGATAGGAGAAGACTCATACCCTACCTCCACATTAGGGTTTGACTTTCTTATGGTTGAGGAATCATGCCTTGAATCCGCAATAGGGTGCTACTATATTTTTCAATTGAGGACTGATGTCATTCCCATCAAGGGAAGTCCATTATATATGTAGTATAGGACCTATACAATGAATTGTTGTGAAGGTTATACTCTATATTGGTAGAGGACCCATGCACTTTCTCGATAGGAGGGTTTCACTCTATAGATTTATAGGTAGATAGAAAACCCACAACCTAACACTATAGAATGGTTCTACTCTATAATAGGTAGAGGCCCTATAACCTAGCTCGACCAGAGGGTTCCACTATCTTGTCGTTGGGGACCCATACTCTAACTCCATGGGAGTTTAACAATCTAATTATTGATGGGTAAATAGGGGACCCATACCTTGACAATGTAGGAGGGTTCCACTCTATTGGTAGATAACCATTACCTGGACCAGCAGGAGGGTTACACTCTAATGATCTTTTCTGATCACTATTATCATCATGCATTTACTATAGAAGCTACACCCTTGGGTCATCTCACATATTATCTAAAAACCCAACTTGGAGGCCACATTCTCATTCCACTTGGAGATACACTTAAGATAGGCTAACCACAGTAAACAATATGGGTCCAAATGAAGAAGATATCAGAGGTAGAAGTTCCTGTATAAGGAGGCACACACTATGTAGGGGATCCACATAGAATGTGGTCCCACTTTTCATCCTGGGAATATCCTATTCAACATAATATTTTCTTTCAATGTAGTACTACAAGGAGTGTATGGACACTATTTGATGTATCTCTTCCCAAAAATGATGAACACGTGAGCCTCATCCTCATTCCAATTGGAGAACGTGCTAAACCACCAATAAGTCATAAAAAATGGTCATGAATTGTCCAATAGATCAAAACATTCTAATCCTCATGGGAAAGCACTCTTGATGGGCTATTCACTAGGTCAAATCAGACTCCTGTTGAAAAAAACACATTTTGCTGCATCACGCTCGAATGTTATTTCATGGGCCCAAGCAAAGAGTATGAATTAAATACCTCATGTGGGTCTTAAAATGTCTATCTAAATATTCAGTTTGTGATTTCACTGACCATTCATTTATTTGACACTATATGAGGAAGATATATCGAATACACTATTCCAAAATAAAAATATTATTATTATTATTCAGTGCTACGTGGACCCGAGCCATGAGTCTGAAAAAGTTACACAACATTGGTCTTAAAATGACCATCATGGTTCTAGGGTCATTATGCCATTGCAGATTCATTAATATGATTCCATGTGAAGAGGTTACAGTCGAATTAAATACTAAAAACCAAAAAATAAATAACAATATTTTATATTTTTTATATTTTATTTTACTTAAAACATCAATACATTTCATGCACATAGGAGGTTCCCCAAACCATTCAATCTATTGGCAAAATTCGATATTATATAGAATAATATTATTAATATTATAAATAAGAAGTTGTAGAATCCTCCTCACTCTCCAATTTCTTATCACATCCCCTATAGTTATCACCCCATCCAACTATTAATTTAATCATTTCTCATGATTTTAATTAAAATAATTTCATTAAAATGGTTTTTATTTAATAAAATAAAAAATTTAATTTAATTAGAAAAAAATTTAAAATTTAATTATAATTATTATAAATAATAATTACACATGTTGTGTTGACGTTGTCTATCCACCACATTACAGATCCATGTATGGACACCATCACATCTAGGATGAGTAGCCTCAATAATGAGTCCCCACACACGACCTCCACTCAGAACTGATCTCATCACACCATTGGTTTACATGAGAAACATGAATCCCATATCTAATCTTGATTCACCTCAGATAAAAAAACTCACTCACAGTACCAATCTAATCTGTTCACAAAACATCATCCCATTAATTTTTCAATCCATCACCAAACTGTATATATGTAAACCATTCTTGTTGGTGCAATGAATCTGGGGGTTCTATTTCACTTGAAACCACCCCAGAAATGTAAAATCATGACCTCATGGTCCAATGTTGAATGAAAAAAAGAGTGCTGGGGAAATTCACAAATAAAAAATTTGATAAAAATCATTGGCCATGATTTCCTGATAACCTTCTTAATTCAGTAGAAACTTGGTTTAGTAACATGTCTTGAACAAAAAATAAATTGAAAGAATGATTTATTTTGATACACAAGATCAAGAGAATGTTCAATGAAACACATATCAAGAAAATAGTTTTTATTATTCTTAATTGTTTAATAATAATTTCATAAATCAAAAATGGCAATCCCTACCTCAATTATGGATTTATCATTGGTGAAGAATGCATGTTCTAGAAATGAAGTTCATCTATTATGTTTGCTTCAAGTCAATAGAAATTGATCTGATCATCAGTCATCCTTCGATATTGATGTTCCAATGAAGCATGGTAAATTATTCTCCCATTTTTATTATATTATTGTAAAAAGCCATGGATATTTTCTATAAGAGGTTATTTAAAGAGGGAAAATGGTTTTCAAAAGTAAATAATAAAATTAAATAAAAAATTTAATTATATAATTAATTAATCCTTGATGGCCCTCAAGCCAAATACATGAATCTGACCAAGGATAGGTCATTCCTAGTATAAAACCATCATTCCAACTACAACGGTTGTACCAAATCTCTCATATGATCACCCCTTTTAAAGTATTTAATATTTTTATAAATTAAATAAATTAAAGTAATTAATTTTTCCAATTCACCGACCAAATAGATGCCTCATCCAAAAAGCCCATTCAAACCAACATTAGTTCACCCCAAGGGAAACAATATGCTCATTATTCAACCATGGTATCAAATTTTAATCTAGGACTTCATTTTGGAATATTCCACATTTTCAAAAAATAAATCACGTTAGTATTTAACATAAGTATATATAATATTTTTATAAAAATAATTATGGTTAGATCTGGCCTTGGTATCATACGTTGTTTTAGTTCATAGAACTGAAAATATTTCTAGGAATATTGAAAAAATTTACAAGGAAATAAAATTGTATGTATAGAATTCAATTCATCAAATATTTTCATACTCTAAACACACAAACTATGGGAAAGTGTATGGATATTAATCCTACATCCAGATCTCATTCTCCCATGAGTTCCCCTGATGGTTTCATGTACATTTCACAAATAATCGTCAAAGGTAAAAAAAATTCCCACAAAAGGTATTTCAAAGGTGTTTCTTTGCGTATCTACCTCTTGGGAAAGGAAAACACCACTTCCACGTATTAGCTTACAATGTTTGTTATTGTACAATGATTCATACACATACCTTCTCTATTGGGGCATTGGTCGAACACCATGAACTCATTCAACTACTCTATCTACATTCTCTACAAAAGTGAATGAAAAAGCTCATTGTAAGTATTTTCTTCAATAACCATGCCTTGTGTGGCCCTCAAGATCATGTATCCTCAACCTCGATAGGTTCTTCTATAACTCCCATTACTAAAAAGACATATTTTGAGAAGTGGTTAATTAAATATAGAACATACTACATGAGAGTTTTAATGCAACCACAACTCCACAAGCATGTCTATCACCATCATCATCTCTCTCACAAGCTCCAAATATAATATTGAGGACACAATGGTACCATCGTATAAGAATTACATGAACTAATACAAGAAGGTGTAAGGATCTGTCTCCTATGTCTTGTGAACTCTATTGGAGAATTCAACATGCCAAAGTGTTCAACCAATAACAAAAAAAAACTGAATCACCTCTAGGATTCCATGTTAGTCACATCCACCTCTCAAAACATTTCTAGAAACAATCCATCCTATGGATAAACTATGAGAACAACTTCATCGTGAACCACTGGTGGAAGAACTCAATGATTCTCAGGGGGTTGGATGCACTTACTTGCTTTACGTGATTCATGTGAAACTAATACACACATGAAATCAAGCTCTCACCCACCTATTTAGGGAATAACATCGGTCTGTCTGGGGAAGCACATTTGATCTTAGAAATAACCCTCTCTATAGACTCCTCCAAGAGCACCTCTAGACCACATAGCTTCGCTAGGCCATCCGATATGTTCGCACATATGTTGGGCCATCCATAGTGTAGGTCTATGTGGAATGAAAACTCTCGCGGATGAGGTATACCTAATGAATCCTCAAGAAGGTTTCTCTAATACTCCTCTATAATCACATGAAATTGAAAGATAATGGAATATACTACTCCATGGTAAATACTATCCTACAAATTTGGAATCATCTACAACATCTTTTTAGTGACATTATCCTACCCTACCTAGGGATATCTCATCATTAAAGAGAAAAACACAATCCAAAAAACTGAAATCAATCTCATACCAAATCAAGGAAATAATTAGAGCATTGATGGTTTATGAATAGTCTATACTGTGGGAAAAACTATAGGGTCTCACTGCCAATATGGTAAGATTTTGTGTGATGCTCTCTCTCTTCCCAGAGTAAGGTCACCCAATCAGCAGAATTGTGTGTTCACTTATCCCTTATATAGGATCATAAAACACAAGGATCCATAAAAAAGAGACTACAATGCAATCTGTAGTTCTCAAATAGGGGCTTTGTATATGGAAATTTTTATTTTGACTCTATATTATAAACTACTGTATGAAAATTGGAGACCTAGGATGTACCCTGAATCACACTCAATTCTCCCAATGAGAATCCCCTTCTACCAGAAGGTCATAAAATCCCATGGATTCATTCTATCATCAACCAAGGAAAACTCTGACACCTCATCACTCTAAAAGGACCAAAATAAAACAATTCAAAGGAATTCATCCTCTACACCATGATATTATCTACATTAGGATATAACTGCTTCTCTAAAATGCTATTAGATCACCTCTCAATGGGGGAAATGTTCCACATACTTACATGTTTGATTAAATGTCCAACATCACCAACCCAAGGATATACCAATGATCTATTTCATCCTTTAGAAGAGTCATAATGAGAAACACTATCAAAACGGATCCCATGAGAGTGGGATTTCCAACCCATAGTATTATGACTCACATCAACCTCTTAAGAAGGGAGGTTCTGTCAACATGAAACCTAGGAGATATCTTTATCTAGAACCCTAAATTCGTACATAGTATGGGTATGTCACCTGATGGTACCTCGAGAACCAACTACTTCTCTAATAAGTGCATGATTTTTTGATGAAACCATTTGATCGGTCGGGTCTACACAGAACTAAAAACTAAAATTACTAACTCCATCTAATCCTCTACTACTAAGGGATCTGGTTCATCATAGATGATCAGTTTCTTGATGCTCTAATACTCACAGAGTGTAGTAATAATACATGAATCATCATCATGATCTATTAATACTATCTAATGCCTGATTTGTGGTTTCGTAGTTACCTTCCCATATGGAGGAAGGACCTCGTGGGGTAGCCCCAAAACGGAGGCCCAATCATTCGTCAGATACTCTTCACAATTTCAAATAGATAAACTAGATATCTATTATCATGGATAAATATCTAAAGTGATCAATACATACCATGGTAAAATGAATATATATTTATATATGTCTAGGGGGGGTGGGGGGTTTACACAATAAAGATCGTCAGTGTGAAAATTATATATGATGCATGCTAAAAAGTTCACTACAACCAATGTATGAGTATGCCGAGTTTAAAAAATGGAATCTGAATTCTTGATGTATTTATTCGTCAAACACTCATCACAACACGAGGTATTTTGTATTGATAGCCCCACTCAAGACACTTCTACATTATTTACCTTTCTCCCAAAAATACCCAAATGTAACTACTCCAAACATCTTCCCTATCAAGAACATCAGCTAATACCAATATATTGGGACCTGTCCCAGTGTGGCTAGAAGTACAACTACCCCATTCCCACCTCCATAGACATGGTTCTTACTACAAGCACTGATGGCATAAAATAACCAATAGTCATTGTTCTATATACTTTTAAGAATACACATAGCCATCATGATTCATAAGATCAAAGGAATGAAAATAAGACACTAAAAAATATAGAACATTACAGGCTTGTAAAACCTCTAGACAATATAGAGGTATGGTAATGTAAATTGAATGGAAAATTGGGACAAAATACCTACCAAAAAAAATTGTCCCAACCAAAAAAAACTGGAAAAGAAAAATTATGAGAGAGACTAGCTTTGAATCTCTAATCTCTGACCACCATACATGGTCTAGTTTACCATGGTATCCCTAAGCTCCTTTATAATCATCGATGTCCTATCCTTGATCATCATAAGACACGACATTTTTAGCCAAAGACCATGTAGTGGTGTGTTTATATATACCGACTTGGATTCCCTGAAAGTATAAGTGTGATCAAAATGAAACAAAATACATACATAAAGTTGAAAGGAAATAGTGAAAATGAATTAGTTCAACCCACTCCAAGAGAATAAGCTCATAAAAACACTAATCTCACAATGGTGTGTATATGGACTACACATAAAATCTATTCTACCAATAATAATAGAGTAACCACATCCCACCATGAGAAACTAAACATGGAGAAAATGTGGACTACCCCTCTTGTCTTTCCAACCCATGGAATGAGGCTATCCAAATCCAACATCATGGATAAAAATATATATAAATATATAGGTGCTCAAACTCAAGAATCCATAATGGGAGAGTTATAATACCTTTATATCACAGTATTTACAAGGGAATAAGTGTCGTCAGTGCCCGAGGAACATCAACGATTCCCCGCATCTCACACATCTACCCACAGAAACATACAAGTCAATCGAAACCTCATCACTATGCCACACAGTCAAGGGGAAACCGTATCTAGGTATAAAAACCATGTCATATTACAAGAAGAGGGTTCCACATTGATAGATGAGGACCCATACCCTTCCCTGTTGGTGGGTACCCCTCTAATATTTAATAGAGGACCCATGAATTGTCCCGTAGGAGGGACCGACTCTAGTAGCTAGTAGAGAACCCATACCCTTCTTAGTATGTGGGTTCTGCTATAATACTTATTAGAAGAAGAATACCCAACCTCCACATAGGGGTTCCACTCTATTATGGTATATGAATCCATACCTGTACTCTGTAACAGGGTTCTACTATAGTATTAAATAGAGGACTCATGCCCAACCTAGTAGGAGGGATCTACATTATAGGTGGTAGAGGACCCATACCTTGACTCTACACGAGGGTTCTACACTCTGGTGGCAGAGGACCCATATCCTGGCTCTATGGGAGGGTTCCACTCTAAATATGGATATGTAGAAATTGGGTGTAAAGATTGTGATTTTTCCTTGTAAGTTTTTTTTAATTATATGGAAATATTTCAATTCTGATAAAATAAAAAGAGAAATATTCGAAGGCCCCGAGTGTTTGTAATGAATTAACAAACTTTCATTAAGGTACGATCAGTTAACGTGAGAGAGAAAAATTGTAACTTTTGAACCAGTGCTCAGAATTGAAATACGAGGACACCGCTGAACTCACAGCACCGATATTCACTTTATGAAACCTTTACCTCAACTGTATTAGGTCTAGGGTTGAAGTTAGTTTTTCATATTTTTCATGGGAGAGTTAAAAGTAAAATAATAAAAATAAAAGAATAAATTTTTTTTGAAACCACCTTTTTGAATCCTGGTGGTGGGGACCACCCAAACCCCAATTTTAATGGGAGGAAACTCTTGGTTTTCCCCCAATTTAATGGGCCAACATTAATTGTTTAATTAAAAACATAATTTATTAATTCGGCTCCTCACCATTCTTGAAGTTGGGGGAAATTTTTGGCAAAGGAGAGATTTGTAGAAATATCCTCCAAACGAAGAACCTCTCCAATGGAGAATATTCTTTGGATCAAGAAAATGGAATCGAACTTAGAGCGAGTTGTGGGAGAAACGGGCGCCATCGTCATCATCATCATCATCTTCCTCTTCACAACACCACCAATATATGATTTTGGTAGGGGTGTGTTTATTTTGTTCTTCGTGGTTTTATGTTGAAACTTTCTCCTCGAAGCCACATTCTATCAATCTAACACCGAGGGTGTAGACCAAAAAACATGGATCTATCGCACCAAATATTTAATGTTAACACATTCTTCATGGGCCGCGATGTTGGTGGTGGCACAACCGCACCGCTCAAGGAGACTTCGGCCCGTCAGCCGCGGTGGAGGAAGGTGGTGGCCGGCAACCGGCCAACCGTGTAGAACCAGGGTGCCGCGTGACCGCACCGCCTTTAGCAAGGGTGGTCATGACCCGTTGGCAATAGTGGTGGAAGGTGGCAGCTGGCACCCCAACTGGACACGTGAAACAAGAGAGGCATGTGTCTACACTACTGGTTGAGGAGGAGGTCGGACCTATCGGGTCGCAGCGGTTCATCAGTGAAGCCGACCATGGAGGAGAATCGGTGTGGATCCATGCCGCTGAAAGGAGGGCTGACCATTTCAGTCGGCCATGTCCCACTGAGCGGGACACCTCTGGAGGGTCCCACATGCTCGCCTGCGGCACCACATGGCCTCACCGGGTTGGCCATAACCGAGTGAAAAATGGGTCGTTTGGTTGACCTGGGGGGAGCGCCTCCACTCCCAGGTGGTGGTATGGGTGGACCCCACTTCAAGTGGCCAACCCGGTCATGGGCCACACCCAGTGCGGGCTGGGCCCACAGTGGCCCAGGAAAAATGTGTCAGACCCATACCGGGTCGGGTCAACCCAATCGGTCAGGTCGACACGGGTCGAACCGATCCCATGCCCATCTAGACCCAGATATGCCTTTTTTGCTTATCATGAGAACTAAGAATCTGTTTGATGAACCCTATGTTGTGCTGGAATCTGTGGATCAAGTTGGTAATTATTTTAAAGTCCACTCGTGTTTTGAATAAGGTTGTGGTATGACTGGGTTGGATCGAACCCGAATCCAACTAGGCCCTCGGAACGGAACGCTAATTACATACATATCTGGCGTCCAATTGATGTGCCATATGTCGTGTTGGGTCCCTTCAAACATAGAGGACGTTTAAGATACTTCTTCCTGGGACTTCCTGGAAGTTGAAGTGTCAAACTATGGATTGAGTAGCAGAACCTCTAGGAATCAAGCATGCTTAGTATGGGAACCCTATTGCTCACTTTACATTAAGAGACATCAGATATTGTGTGGGTAATCTTCAGATCCAATGTGGGATAGCATCTTCAGATCTCGTGTGGGACATCATGAGATCTTGTGTGGGTCATCTCCCAGTACTCTTTAGGTCATCATCAGATCCTGTTTCGGTCATCATCGATCATGTGTGGGTAAATGGAAATGCTTCTCGACAAAGAAATACGATCTAGAAATACAACAAATCATCTATACATTCGTACATAAGTTATAAATTGTGTGAGCTATTTCCTTACCTTTGTTTTACTCTATAGTGTGGCGTTACCATTGTGGTACATACCTTTGTGGTTCACATCTGTGTGGTGGTACCTTTTTGGTATTCTACTATGTGGTGTAACCTTTGTTGTACTTACCTTTGTGGTACTATTTTGTGTGGTGATACCATTGGGGTATTCTTCTTTGTGGTGTTACCTTTGTGGTACATACCTTTGTGGTGATACCTTAATGGTATTCTTTACATCATGGAATAGTTGTTCTTTTTTATAAAGACTTGGTCCATGTGATTCCTCATGAACGAGATGAGTATACTTGGCAGCTTAGGTATATGTATGGGCATATACCTAAGTAGGGTTGATTGTTCTTTCGTGCTTGGTAATTGTGATGTTGTTTTGTGTTTTATCATTTGTGGATTCTGAGAGACATTTTTGGGTCTTAGGGTCCCAAATCTTTATGGTTATACTCACCCCTACAAGGGCTATGCATGCACCTTGTCGTGTCCTGTGTAGACAATGAACTGTGCTGATTGAGGTTGAGGGTACCAGTCTGAGGTGGACATTGGATGGGTAAATCCACATAGACGACCATTTGAGATATTTACCTACCCTTCAAGTGGGCTCCTTGGTGGGTGTTTTTATGATTTGATCACATTTTTACTTGTACTTTCCAGTTGGTCTTGTATTCTGGACCCTTTACTTATTGTACACACTCTTATTACTATACAGTTTTTATTGTTCTTGTATCTTGTTGTGTGCTTGGTTGTGTGAGTTTACAGGTTATAAAGCCAATTCCATCCCGATTTTAGGGATATGCCTTTCTGGTTCTAGTCACCAGCCCCGGGCCTATGCAAGGTGGGCATGGAGTAGTCACGACATGAACCCTAGGTGACGGGATGTGAAAAATTTTTATCAGAGGAGTCGGTTCTACCATAGAACTAGTACTATGATCTTTTCAATGTGTAAATAGTATTATGTGTGATGAGTGTGGTTTTTAGTTTTGTGAATCCAGTGTTGGTGCAGTGGCTGACATATCCATACACCAGGACCCAAACTTCTGATTCTAGACTCAGTGCACGAAACATTGACTGTGTGTCTGTTTCTGAAAAGTTTTCCTTTCGGTCTCTTTGAGTAAGCTCACCAAGTATAACTTATTGTCTATGGCACACCTATTTTTTTTAGGATTCCTCCATATATACAGCCATCTAGGGTTCTAGGTAATGTAGGCATTGACAACCCACTGGGCGATGAGGTTTCAGTGAATAGCCCCTTACTACAATTATACCACTAGGTGGTGTACTAGTAGCACCACTAACCATTGGGCAGCTGATGACACCTTCCTGAGTAGAAAAGGGTACATGTCTCTTGAGCGTGTTTCAAATGTTTCAGTGCCAGTGGCCACTGATGATCTGGGGTGAGACCGATCCATAGGTGGTTGAGGATTTTTTGTAGGTTGTCATTTGTATTTTTCGACTGGAAGGAATACAAGTTAATCTCATGGAAATCAATTCTGCAGTCTTCTTCAGGAAGCAGTGGGCATAAGGTTGAGCTTGATTCTCCAGGTTCATAACAAGGTCACTCACATCTGGGAAGATTTCAAGAGCATTTTTAGTAAAGATTATTTAACAGCGACTTTACGGTCAGCGCATATACATGAGCTTCTCCACTTGCAGCAGAGAAACATGACTGTGGCTCAATATTCCACGAGGTTCTCCGACCTCTCGTGCTACTCCACTGACATGGTGTGGTACCCATTCCTCAGGGCTCAGAACATCGAGTAGGGGCTTAGATAAGAGATTAGATCTTCGAGGATTTCTCTCAGCATCCCAACACAGGCGGGGGTGTTATAGTAAGCACACTCGGTTGAGTGTTTCCTTACTAAGTTGTCACTAGTAGCGAGACCCACCACCAGACGACACGTAGAAGAGTCATCATCAGCTAAAAGAAAACAGATCATGCAGAGGACCTAGAGGACCCGACCTATATCTAGATGACCGCATGATACATGGTCAGTTGGGCATAGCTCTTGAGATAAAGAAAGATAGGCAAGGAGCAGGCAGTGTTACTCGTGTGGCTGAGAGGGTCACATGGCTCGCGACTGGTTGACCCACTATATGGACGACCAACAGACGGTCAAAATACCACTTGGGTAGAGGAGAAGATTCGATCGAGGATGTTCTTAGGTAGCAAGCAGACGTGGTAGAGGAGCAGGTTGTGCAGCAGCTGGTGGGCTGTGATTAGAGGTTCTACCGACCCCACCACTAGGTGTTCCACCCTGACCACAGGGAGCAGGTGGACAAGGACGAACTCAGCTCTAGGTAGCTAAGGTCTATAACCACGACACTCCAGAGATGATACAAGGTACTATAATTGTCTACCCCACCATAAATGTAGTTCATATAGACACTGGTTCTAGTCACTCATTTATTTCCACGTCCCTCATTCAGTGATCAGAGATTCTGGTGGATCCATTTTCTCGATACTTATTGTTAGGGACTCCTATGAGAGAAGATTCAACAATTACATAATATTTCTGAAAGTGTGAGATTACTCTAGGAGGCAAGAGCTTCAGTTGAGATCTTCAAGTAAAAATATCGAGGAATTACGATGTCATCATGGGTATGGAATGGTTATCCACAGTCTACACTCATATCAACTGTATTAGGAACAAAGTGTGTTGTCCCCACGAGGAAGGGACCATGTTTTCCTTCACCGATGAGAAAGGAACCTTTGCAGCATTGGATGGACTTAACTGGAGGAGGGTGCAGCTGATCACACATTAGTTGGCTAGACATACCTTCGGAGCAGTTGATGTTGAGAGTCTGAGCTATCTTGTAGTGGTGGAAAAGTACACTAACTTTTTTCTAGATGATGTTCTGTTTCTACTTGCACACAGAGTAGTGGACTTTTATAACGACTTGTACCATAGGACGAAAGAGATATCTACACTGGCTTATCGGATGGCTCTTGTGGAGCTTCGAGAGCTGTGAGTACAACTAGAGGACTTGAAGAGCAAGGGGTTCATTAGGCCTAGTGTTTCTCCATGGGAAGCCCTGATTTTGTTCACCAAGAAGGTGGATGGGAGTTTGAGACACTGTGTTGACTATCAGTGCCTAAACTAGGTGACCATAAAAAAATGTACCCACTACTAGGAATTTACAATCTCTTTGATCTGCTGAAGGGAGCATGGTGGTTTTCAATGATAGAGCTTAGATCGGGCTATCACTAGCTCAGGGTACGTGATGAGGATGTGCAGATGATGTCCTTCATATGTCGGTACGACCATTATGAGTTCTTGGTTATATGAATAGGCATGACCAACTCACCATCACTATTCATGGGACTCATGAAAAGAATCTCCCATTCATACCTCGATCGCTTTGTGGTTATCTTGATAAACGACATCCTAGTATACTCAGTCATGGAGGAGGAGCATGCCTATCATCTACATGTAAATTTGGACGCACTCAAGGAGAACCATCTTTATTGTAATCTCTCGATGTGTCAGTTTTGGATCCAAGAGGTTCACTTCCTAGGACACATCATCTTGGAGGCCGAATTTGCGGTGGATCACGTTTAGATTGAGGTTGTACTAGCTTGGGAGCCACCTAGGTGTGTGATGAGAAGTGTGGAGTTTCTTGGGTTTGGTCGATTACTACCAGTGGTTTATGCATGTCTTTTCCAGAGTTTCATCACCCTTATCAGTGTTGAAGAAGAAGGGGAAACACATTGTTTGGTTGGAGAGATGCCAGCAGAGATTCTAGGAGTTGAGGTAGAGACTGACGAGTTCCCCGATCTTCAGGCTACCGGAGGCGAGCGTAGGGTATGTAGTCTACTGCGATGCATTAGGACTGGGCATAGATGTTTCTTGATGCAGGAGAGATAAGTGATCACATATGGGTCTCAACAGCTGAGGAAAAATGAGAAGAACTACACTACCCATGATGTTGAGCTATCAGTAGTGGTCTTCGCCTTGAAGATGTGGAAATATTTCTTAATGGAGAACATTTTGCAGTCTACTCTAACCACAAGAGTCTCAGGTATATCTTATCTCAGAAGGACCTAAACCTAAAACAACAACGTTGGCTTTTGTTCCTCCATGACTATGAATCCAATAGATTCTATACACTTGGGAAGGGGAATTTCTAAGCAGATGCACTCTACAGGAAATATGGTATATAGTTGTTGAGTGAGGAAATAGAGAATATTTCCGCTTTTCAGATATCCTACATGGATCGAGATGGAGTAGCTTATCTACAATCTATGACAGTCATTCCCCCACTTCTTCTGCGATTCAGGGAGGCGCAGCTTGGGGACAGTAACTACGAGGCATGACATGCTCAGATATCCCCATGAGAGGAACCTGATGGATTTTATGAAGGTGGGGAGAAAGTCATTCTTTTCAAAGGTCGTACTATGGTATCTGTGGCCCTACTAGATAAAGTGTTGAGAGATTTCCATATATCCCATCTAGAGGTACATCTAGGAGTGGAAAAGATGTAGCAGGACCTTCGGTGTCAGCACTGGTGGCTGGGAATAAAGAAATCAGTGGCAGAGTTTTTCTCAGGGTGCCTCCTTTGTCTGCAAGTGGTGACAGAGCATCAGGTTCTAGTAGGCTTAGTTCAGCCACTTGAGGTTCTAGAGTGGAAGTGGGATGGAATTTCCATATTATTTGTGATAGTACTTCAACACACATCCAAGGGACATGATTCCATCTGGGTGATTGTTGACCGACTCACCAGGTAATCCCACTTCCTACCTATTAGAGATCCAGGATAATTAGAGGGCATGAGATGCTTCTACGTACATGAGATTGTACGGCTTCATGGGGTTCCATCAAATATTTTCTCTGATCAGGATGCACATATTACTTCCTAGAAATTGAAGGGGTTGAAAAGGGATTTTGGGACTCAGCTTATATTGAGCACCGCCTTCAATCCTCAGACGGATGGTCAGACTGAGCAGACCGTTCATACTCTTGAGGACATGTTTCATTCTTTCATCCTTGATTTTGGCTGCAGCTATGATGATCACGTTCCCTAGTGGAGTTCACGTACAAAAACAACTATCACTACACCATCGGTATGGAACCATTGGAGGCTTTGTATGGTCGACCTTGTCGATCACCTGTCTACTGGACTGACCCAGGGGAGTCAGCACTGCTGAGACCAGAGATGGTATGGGCTACCACAAAGAAGGTTCAGATAATCTAGGAGTGGATGAAGACTGCACAGAGTTGGAAAAATTCATATGCTGATATGATATGGAGACCTATAGTGTTCAAGGATGGTAACCATGTCTTTCTAAGGGTTTCACCTCAACGGGCATTGTGGAGATTTGGTCGGGGTGACCAGTTATCTCTGAGATTCATCGGACCCTTTCATGTCCTCAGTAGAGTGGGTGAGGTGGCATACCACATATATCTTCCCTATCAGTTGCACCAGGTGCATGATGTTTTACATGTATCCTAGCTATGGATATACGTACATGACCCCTCACACATCATTGATTGGGGTGAGCTGGAAATTGACGATGGGGTGATGTTTTCAATGGTTTCAGTGGTGATTGAGGATCGATAGAAGAGAGTCCTTTGTGGGATATTGATAACTCTATTGGGTGTACATTGTTAGTATGAGAACCTCCAAGAGATTACATGGGAGCAGGAGGCTTAGATTTGTGCTCAGTACCACCACTTGTTTCCCTAGTTTGTGTTGTGGATTTCGGGGATGCAAATCCCTGAGGTGGGGAGAATATAAAGACACAGATTTTTTCCATGTATGTTTTATTTATTGTATGGAAATATTATGAGTCTGGTAAAATTGATGGCGCGTGATTATGAGGCCTAGAGTGACCAGAAGTAATTACCATACATTATTTAAGGTATATTTTGTTAACGTGTGAGTGGGAAATTTTAACTTTGGAACCAGTGCTCAGAATTGATATCTGAGGACACCGTTGAAGTTGCAGTGCTGATATTTTATTAAGGATACCTTCACCTCAACCACAGGAGGTCGAGGGTGGAATTTAGTTTTTTGTATTTTTGTATAAGAGTTAAAAGGAAAATAAAAAAATAAAACCATAAATTTTATTTTTATTTGATACCTCTTTTTTTAATATTGGTGGTGGGGACATCCCAAACCCCTATTTTAATGGGAGGAAACTCTTGGTTTTCCCCCAATATAATAAGCCAAAATTAATTATTTAACTAATAAAATTAATTTATTATGTTTGCTCCTGACTATTCTTGAGGATGGGGGAAATCGTTGGCAAAGGAGAGCTTTGGAGAAATATGCTCCAAACGAAGAACCTCTCAAATGAAGTACATTATCTGGATCAGGAACATGGAACCGACCATGGACTGAGTTTCGGGATTTATGGGTGTCAGCATCTTCTTCTTCATCTTCTTCATCATCACAAAACCACTAACAGAAGATCGAGGTAGGGGTGTGTTTATGTTGTTCTTCCTAGTTTTATCTTGAATCCTACTCCTCGAAGCCACACGCTATCGATCTGATGTGGAGGGTGCAGTCCAAAAAAACACACCCCAATCCCTCCGCATCTTTAATGTTGATTTATTCTTCGCGGGTCACGATGACAGTGGCCACACAACCACGTCACCGAAGGAGACAGTACGTCGTCGGCCGTGGCGGAGGAATTTGGTGGCCGGCAACTGAACGACCATGTCGAACCATGGCAGCGTGCGACCGTGCCGCTGGTAGTGAGGGGGGATGCGGCCCATCAGCCATGTTGGTGGAAAGGGTGGCTGGAACCCCAGCTGGCTGCGATGGAGCAACGATGCACCTCTGCACCGCATGAAGGAGGGCCATCCATTTCGAATGGCCACATCACACTGACCGGGACCCCTCTAGTGGGTCCCGCATGCCAGAAACTGGCGCCATGCAGTGCCGCCTAGTTTCCCAAAAATGAATGGATAATGGGACATTTGGGTGAACTGTGGGGAGCGCCTCCCCTCCCGGGTGGAAGGTATGGCAGACCCCACCAAAAAGGGCCAACTCGGCCGCAGGCTGCTCCCTGCGGGCTGGGCCGGGCAGGACCATGGCCCATTGGGCTGGCCCGCTGCATCCCAACCCAATAGGGCCGAACCTGTACCGGGTCGTGTCGGCCTAGGCCGGGTCGGGTTGGACCGTAGCCCATCTAGACCCAGATATTCGTTTTTGGACCTATCGTGAGGATTGGGAATCTGTTTGATGAACTGTCTATGGTGCCAGAATCCACATATCAAGATGGTCATTTTGGTGTACCCCACATGAGTTTTAGATAATGTTGGGGTATGGCCAGGTTGGATCGAACCCGAATCCACTTGGGCCCTCGGAACAGAAACTCTAATAACTTACAGGCTGGGAGTCCGATTGACACGTCGTCTATTGCGTTGGGCCCCTTATGACGTGGCAGACATTTGGGATATTTATTCATGGGATTTCATTTAAGGTGACGTATCAACTGATGGATTGAGTTGTGGAACCTCCTAGATTCAAGCGCTCTTAGTGCGGGAACCCTATGACTTGCTGTACTTGAGGAGACTTCAGATCCTGTGTGGGTAATCTTCAGATCTTGTGTGGGACATCTTTAAATACTATGTGGGTCATCTCTAGATCTTCTGTGGGTCTTCATCAGATCCTATGTGGGACATCTTCGATCCAGTGTGTGTCAACAACAGAGCCTCTCGATAAATTACGACGATCTAGCAATACAGCTAATCATCTATACTTCCATACATAAGTTATACCTACTGTGAGATGAGTCCTTAATTTTGTGTTATTCTATTGTTTTTCATTGCCTTTTTAGTACTTACCATTATGGTACATTTCTATGTGGTGATACCTTTGTGGTATTGTACTGTGTGGCATTACCTTTGTGGTTCTTACCATTTTGGTACACTTCTGTGTGGTGATATCATAGGGGGATTGTTCTGTTTGTTGTTACCTTTGTGGCACATACCATTGTGGTGATACCATCATGGTATTATTTCTTTCATGGAACAGTTGTGATTTTTTCTAAGGATTTGGGCCTTGTGTTTCTTTATGACCAAAATAGGTATACATGGCAACATATGTATATGTATGGGCATATGCCTAAGTAGTTTTGATTGTTCTTCATGAATTTTAATTGTGATCTTTTTTGTGGGTTCTGAGAGTCCTCCATGGGTCTCGGGGTCACTACTGAATATCTTTATACTCACCCCTACATGGTCTATGCCTGCACCTTGTTGTGTCTTGTGAAGAAGGCGAACAACACTGATCGAGTTTGAGGGCACCAGGACTGGAGGATCCTCAGAGGTGTACATTAGATGTGACGATCCGTAGAGATAGTCATTCAAGAGCTGTACCTACCATTAAGGTAGGAACCTTAGTGGCTGTTTGCAAGATCTATTCTCATTTCTACATGTACATTCTAGCTGGTCTTGAATTCTGACCCCTTTAATTACTGTACAAACTCTTTTAACAATATAGTTTACTTTGTTCTCGTATCTTGATGTGTTCTTGGTTTGTGAATTTATATGTTATAATGGAAATGGCTTCCCGGTTTTAGGGATTTTCATTTCCAGTGATAGTTTCTAGCCCATGTCCTATGGAAGGCGGTCTTGGGGTAGTCACGACACAGACCCCGAGGGATAGGTCGTGACATAGGGCGCATACCCTGACACCATAGATGGGTTCCACTATATATGTAGTAGAGGACCCACACCATGACTCAGTAAAAGGTTAGAATTCTCTGGTGGTAGATGAATCAATCCCAAAATAGTAAGAGGGTTCTAACCTTAAT
The DNA here is from genome assembly GCA_963277665.1 of Viscum album. Lineage (NCBI taxonomy): Eukaryota > Viridiplantae > Streptophyta > Magnoliopsida > Santalales > Viscaceae > Viscum > Viscum album. The sequence continues at coordinate 223,460,661 of OY728131.1, read as the reverse complement.
ATGGTTATGTAGATATATGATTGATATTCCAAAATTTTGGGAGGGTTCCACTCTATAGGTAGTGGACCCATGCCTGACCCAGCTAGTGGTTTCCTGTCCATTATCTTATCTGATCAGTACTGTCATCGATAATCACTTAGAGGGGAATCACACTTATAAATTATCACATCATATCTCAATACACAATATAGAGGAAACAATAAAATTCTATATAAAACACTAGATACATTTCGCACGGCCCAAAATATGAGTCCAAGTGAAATAGATATGGTTAGTAGATGTTCCTTCAAAAGGAGGTACATGACACGTAGGGGACCCACATGGTGTGTGGTCCATCTCTACTGCATTTTTCTATCCTCTCTAGCACATGGATTTTTGGCTCTATAGTAATACATGATGTGTAATTATACCACACGATGTATCTCATCCAAAAGCCTAATGATAGAATGATCTTCATCAACAATATGACAAGAAGAAATATAAAACCACTGATATGAACTCATAAACGTCCATGAATTTATAACTGGATCATACAACTGCGATCACTATAAAAAATTCATGTGATTGGATACTCACATTTCCAATTTTGACATCTAGTAAAAACACATTTCAGCACATCACGCAAGAATGACATTTCATGGGATCAGGCCATGAGTCCAAATCAAATACATGATATTTATCTAAAAGATTTCACCACAGTTTTACTGTCACGATGTCAATGATAGTTTTTAAATTTTAAACCTTATGAGTCATAATTGTCAGATACTAGATTCGATAATATTAATAATAATATCATTATTATTGTTGGGTTCTTTGTGGATCCATGACAAGAGTCGAGAAAAGGTATCCAACATTTCTCAAAAAATGGCTATCTCAAATCCAGGGTCACGTTATCACTAACGGCACATCAATCTAAGGTCTTGTGAATAGGATAAAATATATTTAAGGATTGAAAAAAAAAATAAAAATATTTTATAATATTATTATTATATTTTATTCTTCTTTAAAACCTGAAAACATTTCATGCGCATAAAAGTCACCCCAAACCCTTCAATCTTGCATATAACATTATGATTGTATTTTATAACAATATTATTTAAATTATTAACAAGAATAAGTTTTCTCCTCAGGATCCATACTCAGATCGAACCCCCAGTAGGTATCACCCTTCCCTCATCTTTATTTAGTCATTTCTTTCATTTTTATTAAAATCATTAATTAAGACAATTTTTACTTCTAAAATTAACTCAATTTAATTTAATTAACCACATAATTTATAAGTTTTATTATTATTCATTAAAATAATAATCACTATTTCCAAGTTCACCACATCCAACAACCTCATCGGAGAACCATACTTGTCCACTATCACAACAATGACAAGTATCCTATGCCATGATACCCTACACACAGCCTCCACATGGAATTGATCTTTTTACACTGCACGTCAACCATAAAAGTGTGGATCCCTAATCTGATCCTAGACCACCTTTAATCATAAACTCTCACTCATGGTACGAATGTGATCCATTCATATAAACTCAACATTCTTGTTAAAAAATTCATTGAAAAACCATCGATCTCTATGTGTTCCATTCTACCATAAAAAATTTGGGGGTTCGATCGCTCTCGAACATGCCCTGGAAATATTAAATAGTGACTATATGGCCAAAAATAGATTAACTTTATGAATTGTGGGGGAAATATCCAATACAATAGGTGATAAATATAATTATAAAATCATTCATGGAAAACGTTTTCATAGCAGCGAAACCATGGTGAGAAACATGCCATGAATAAGAAATAAACAGAAAGAATAAATTATTTTGATACTCAGGATCAGGTGAAAGTTCAAATTTATGTAGATCAAGGAAAAATATTTTATCATCTTCAATATTTTAATCATAAGGGGAAAACAAAAAATGAGGAGTCCATCCTCAATGATTGATTTAATATAGGTGAAAAATGCTTGCACTGGCGATGAAGGTGATCAAGTACATAAGATTCATGTTGATTCATCTCGTTATGATCATCGGTTATCATTCACTATTTAGCTGTTAATGAAGGACAATGATAAATCCTCTCAATAGTCTCTGTGATATGAGGCTAACCCTATAGATCTTCCATAATAGTCTATTTAAATAGGGAAAATGCTTTTGTGAATTAAATGAAACAATTAAATAAATTATAATTTATTTATTTATTTATTTTTCTTGTGATTGCACTTAATTAAAACACCTGATGAAAACCATGGTTATGTCACACATAGGGTAAAACCCATATTCCAAACTCAATAATTGTCTCATATTTCAAAATTTTGTCCCCATAATTGATTTACTTGAGTAAGGGATTTTAAATAAATAACTAAAATTTATTATTTTATCAAATTCACCATCCAACAGCTCCCTTATCTGAATGTCTTGTGCCAACCAACATTATGTCACACTGTGGGAAAATATTTAACACTAAACTCAATTGTGGTCTCATATTTCAAATTCGATAAATTGTTTTAGAGATATTACACTTTTTTCATAAAACAGTGTGCCTAGATAATATAAAATACATTTAATATTTTATAAAATTAATTGTGAGCACACAGTGCCTTAGAATAACACATTGTTCTACTTTATGGCTCTAAAGATATTTCTCAAAACATTAAAACATCTACCACGGGAAAAAAGTGTCCCCACATTTTGGATTATTTATAAAAATTTAATTCAATAATGAATGATTAAGTGAAATGTTTTCTCCTGGTCAAGAAACATGGAAAATGATTTATATGAATTCATTATGTTATGTCCTATGTTTGAAAATTTTCTACCCTAGTATTGATTTTTAATATTTCTATACATTATCACCAATAATCATAGTAACATTCATCCAAAATAGTTTTTATTTTGGGATTGATATTTCAAAACTAATAACTTGAAACACTCTTTCCATAAAATTATATCTCTCCACCATACTATTCAGTGTAGGGAAACTATCAACCAAAATTCTAATATACATAATGGAATGAAATAGTACTAGGATCAATCTCAAGTGTAGGGACCTTCTCTTATACCAAATGTTACGTTAGAAAACTATGTTAGTTAAAAAAAATGGTGTGGAATTGTAGCATAAAACATGATTTAGTATCTTTAACCACCTAAACTATTAAAACAATTAGAAACATGATTTTTTGATAAACCCATAATATATAACCCCATCATGTAACAAAGTAAAAAAAATATTAATAATAGAAATTATCTTTTTGAAAAGTTAGTAATCATCCAATAAAGAATAAATTCATAAGATAAATATAAAAATATAATAAAACTCGTACACATAGTGGAATTAAACCAATAATAGAGAACTACTTTAGAAACCATCTAACTCTTTAATGGATGTTATAATCTATACTTTTATATAAATATTAAGGGAATCAAAAACTAGTTTAATGGTATCATAATGATTGACCTTTAAAAATTAATTTCTTTATTTCTAATGTAATACCTCAAAAATTAAATCAAAAGGTGTCAGTCTACATTACAAATAGTATAATTCAATATTTATTTATATTAAAATCCTAGGATCAACCCAATTAGTGGAATGATTACTTACACAACCCCTGATGATGTTATTATCAAAGGATTATACACAAATTAGTCGTTCTTTGTTAAATACGTTGATCATAAATGAACGAAAAAAAAATTATAAAATCATTCTAGGTTTAGTACAATGAAGACCTATTAATTGTAATTTTAGAAGAAATACTCAAAAATAAAATATAATTTGAAGTAATCTCACAATAAAATGTTGTTTTAGAGTTGTTTTGATTCCATTCCCTAAATTGATCTATATTCTTAACATGTTTCCCGAAGTTCCAATCAACATTTTAAATAAATATTTATCGGTGGGAAGTTGTGTTATTTGACATTAGTTGAAATTATATTGGAATCAGATTTTTCAACAACAACTAATCTCAGTAAAACTTTATATCCTCTAATGATTTCATTACTATAACATTAATGGTCTCATAAATGTTCTATATGTTACCATGATAGAGAACATATAACCTTTTATAATCTACATAAAATCAACTTTAATTATCATTACTAAATTTTCATTGTGTAGAATAAAAATACATCAAACCCAAAACCTCAAGATATTTTGAATTAAATCCTTGAGTTTTAATTTATTTTCAACAAAAAGAATAAAGTTAGTATAAGACTCAATAAATGGAGTTTTAAAATTTTTCACTTCATCACCAATAAGGGGTTACCATAGACCCAATAGAATATTAGTTAATATATTAAAAATTGTTATATTTTTTCACACACACCATAAAGTTATAAGGAAGTTTATGATAATATATAACACATTAAAAAAACTATATATATTATAAAATTCCAGGAGCTACCTCATTCACTATGTATTAAAGTTAAAATTTTTAATGTTTTTTAATCAAATAAATGTTCATCCCCAGTGTGATGATGTCTAAAATGAATGAACAATAGATATTGAAAAAATTTACATTGTATCCATGAATTAAATCATAAAAAGATTATAATTTGTGTCACATAAATCATTCAAAAATAATAAATGAAATAATTCATTGTAACATAATGGACTAATGGATTGTGATTCATATTATGAATATGGATAGGATTTTAACAATATTAATTTTTTCAATTCATGCAATAATAAACCCTTCATAGCAGTGTGAGATTCAATCAATAGTCATTACAATCATTAATAATTAATCATTCACCATAACATATTATGTCACACACTATATTTGATAAAATTAATTTCCATATTAGATTAAATAATTGAACATATACTATCAAATTATATTAAATAATTCTTGAAATATATTTTTCTTCCACTCAAAAGTGGGAATGTATGACTAGTACAGATATTCTATGAATCATGATTCCAATGATTTTGTCGTAACAGTTATGTGGATAACCAAACAATACCCCTAAGAAACTATTTTAGAAAATAAGTCGACAATTAATTACTTCATGCTATGAGGATCAAGGGAAAATATTCAATTTTTATTAACATGGATTATTTTATTCATTTGAGAAATCTCTCGGATAATTTTGGAATTTTATCTTAGAGAATGGGAAATGCTACCACATAAATACTATGTGGTGATGTCGCCCACTGGTAAAATATTGATGTATCTACCATATGAGATCCTTGATGATGTATTCCAATAAAAATTATTAATTATGGTCCACAAACATAATATAACATCAATATTTATCCTCTAAACATCCCTGTATTAGAAAACCCTATCTGCTCGCATATAACTCCAATATTATATAATATTCATGCTATTAAAAATATATATTATCCTATTCTTGTTGTATAAAACAGTTAATGTTTTAAATAATTATTAAATTTTTAATGGAATATCCATATTTTGAAAACATTAATATTCATGACACATTTTCTTCTACCAAGTCTATCTACATGGGTTGAATTAATCCCCAAAAAAACTCATTGGTTTCAATTCAACAAGGTAAAAACAATTAAAAGGATATTACATCAAGCACTCTATGAACATTATCAAACTCATGTGATCATTTCACCCTGGAAATATTTGTTTCACTCTTCAATCATGTTTTACTTTGATAATATACATTAGGAAACTTCGAATAGATTTCCTTACGTTTTTCATCAGAACCTATAAGATTATAAAAAAATGTATATAAACATCCAATAAATTTCTGATTAAGGGTTTTTATTTTGTCACATACATGAAAAATAAATTTTTAGGGTTACAATTTTTATTGATATTTTTTTTAAATTAAAACTGGTTATATGCACATAATACCTATTTTTTCAACAAAAAAAAGGTCTTTATAATGGAACTCTTTCCTCATTCAAGATAACTCTCATTTATAAAACCCTGAATTTATTTATATCCATAATCATCCATAATCCTTTCAAAAATATTGTAAGGTGTGGTATGGAAAAAAATATCATTGTGGGAAATAATATAAAATAAAATATTTTAACCGTTTGCAATCCTGAAAAATCCATAAAAATGTTTTCCTTTTAACAATAAAAACATATGCTCAACCTGCAATAAATATTAAAAGAAAACAAAATTATTTCTCAATATAATTAATATATATTATTATGAAATTAATAAAAAGTTTATAATCTTAAATGTGTCTTTGAAAAAATAAAAATCATGAATTCCATACATTGAAAAACAATCATTTAACTATTGTATTTAAAAAAATCATTAAAACAAAAAATAAATTGATTAAGTATTTTAATAAAAATATTTAATTTTTAAATAATTAAAATCATTTTATGTTGATAAATTTTCAATCTATCCTTTCATTAACCCTTTTCGTCAACCCTAATAATAGAATCCTCAAACAGAAAATTTTCACATCTCATAGGAGTAACCTATTCGGTAAACTTCGTCACATCACCAAATATAATGGAGAGATATATAATTCACACCTATAATTAGAGTTATTTATGGCTCAATAATCAATAATATAAAATTTCTATGAAAAAAAAATCATGAATAAAACACATATATATTTCACTTCCGCTTTAAAACTTATTTTAATTGTAATTCAATCCATTAATAAATAAAACTTTTATAAATCACTTTAAAATAAGAATAAAATTATATTTCTCTATTAACTTTTTTGAAAACAATCAAATGAGTGGAAATATAATATTATCATAAATGTCTTGGTAACTTTTATGGTAATATTTTTACAACATAATGGCTATGATTGTATGAATAGTCTGTCAATCTAAATATTTTCAGAAGACATTATTTTTTTTAATTTTGAATAATGGTTGATAACAAACCAAAACGAAAATGATGAAAATATTCTACTTTAATCTTATTCAAATAGGTAAAAAATAGTCAATAGTATCATTATAATATCTATTTTTGTCATTTTAATATTCTTGAAACACTTTCAATCAACCTCATCATTGAAGAAATGTAGTTGGTAGAAAATACTTAAAATAATGTTTTCAAAACAAAGTCCCTTCCCTCAAGACGGAATGAGTTTAGTTTTTATGTGTACCCCCTAGTTAAAAAATTATAAATTAATCATAATATCTTATGAATATTTTTCATTTTCATTCCATTATAATTAATCCCATTATTTCATTTGTTTCAATGTATTATTTCGTTACAAAATTCTGCAAGTTTATGTTTGATGTTTTTTAGTACGTCTGATTTATAACTTCAAAATAACATCAGTTTGTTAATTTATTTCAAAGGTATCATTGTTAAGAAATATCAAAAATGTTAATAATTATACAATAAATTATATTTATATATTAAAAAATAGATCCATCCATGAAATTTGGACATGGAAAATGAACCACATTGCTTTGGAGACATGGTTGTCCACACATACACACGAGTGATGTTACCAATTTCAAAAGGATGGAATGGTAATAAGGTAAGTAATAAATTAACATTAAAGAACAATAGTTATGTAATTAATATAATATAATTTAATTCATTATGTTTTCACTGAATTTAATTTATTATCAATGAGTGTTTCGGTGATGATATGAATGTGTTTAAGGTTTTTAAATGTAACGACTGCAGGGTTTTTCATTAGTTCATAAAATCATGTTTCACTATTTAATTGATCATGACACAAAGGTTTAAAACAATGATAAGAATTTTATTTTCTTGATTTATTGTAGAATCCCAAATTAAATATAAAACGAGAGTACGAATTATATATTTTATAAAAAGAGGAACCATGAAATTTTTTTATATGTTACTATAATGTATTCATGTATGGTGTAATATGTACAATGGAGAAAAAAATTAATGGTTTAATGATAAAAATGCGTGGTTTCTAGCTTGAATTGGAAGCTAGTGCATGGGGCGTATCAAAGGGATGCGTAGCAGTACAACACGTAAGAGACATTGTAATGCCATCTGATCAACTTTTATTTGGATCGTCTGATTATATCAGTAGTGTTATGATATTTTAATAAATTGGAATGAATATAATTCATATAATATAATCTATCTAGACCATTTGACCATCTTCAAGTCATTATAAATCTAAACCCAGCTAAAAGCACCTGTTTGATTGGTTTTCACCATGAAATGGAATAAAAAGATAGAGTTTAGTTATTTGTTCATCGTTTGAGTAAAATTGTGATTCTAAAATGATAAAAGCATGATAAAAATTCATTTTAATAAAAATAATGATGATTAAAAATGAACCCATTTGAGAGTTCAGTTCGGTAACTTCTCTCCATGTTGTGATGTCGACTGTTAGTAACGCAGAAACATATGTTCATCATTTCTTCAATATGAGGTATCCTTTATGATTGAAATCGTTTGAAATTTAGTTTTCCGAATAAACTGAAGATCAAAATGATGATAAATAGTGAGATAGAAAAATTATTTTTATTTAGTAATAGTGATGGAACTCCGAACATATCTTGTTCAACAAAAATCTCGTTATGTGATTCTAGAATGTTCGGAGTCATTCTATACAGACTATAAATACATCAATTAGGTTCTCATTTATTTTAGGTTTCTTACCTCTCATCTGAGAGCTCATCATGAATTTTTGAGAAGTGTAGAGAGAGATACAGATCACATTATACATTATGTATATTCAAACCAAAGATATACCATTCATTCTAATTTCACATATATAATATCATGATGATAATTAATGTTTTGGATTTAGATAACTATTTTGAGAAGAAGATGGTTGAACTGTTGACCTATTTTCTGGATGAAATAAGATACCCCATATTATTTAAGAAGTAAATATATGGACCACAAAATAAAATTGTTCACAATGTAGTAAGTAACATCTCATACTGGTAGTACATAAAAAAGAATACTTTCTATCATATAGTTTTTTGTAGAATAAGGTGGCATTGTATATAGGAATTACGTAAAGAATAAATTCACATGAACTTATTTTGAAAATGAGTTTTAATAGTTTTGGTCATAGTATTACGTAAAGGAGACAGAACCACAAAAAACTATTTTTGTTTGGAAAGAAGAATAATATAATACTGTGTACTATTTTCAAAAGTATATTCACATGGTTTTCATTTATTGAGTTTGAATAGTATGTGTCTATGTAAGTTCTTATTTTATGTGTGAAAGAATTTAGGAAGACAATGTATACCTTAAAATAATTTAGATAGTGTGTATATGAATGCATGATATAGATCATTTGAAAAGTAAATTTTGGTAATGCATGTGTGCAAGAATGGGAATGCTTATCTGAAGGTGATTTTTAAATTACTTGAATAAACATGAAAAAAGTGTATATTTCCTTTGCCAATATATATTTTATATGGGTGTTTGCATGCACAAGAATTATTGCATGATAAAATTATGCATTATATTGACTACATGGATGATGTTTGAAAAGTTTAAATGTAATATAAATCGAATATTCAATGTCTAGTGTTTTGATAAAGAAGTCGGGACATTATTTCAATCATTATTTAAGAATATTTTTGTATAGGAGTTTTTAGTGTTTTGTGAGGTTGGGTCTCCTAAAAATTGATTTCTTTGCTGAGTTGTTTTCTTCAAAGCTAGTTGATCATAAATAGTAACGGAATTATTTGAGAAAGACCGACATCAGCTCAAAGGAACATGAAGTGTACAATATCTGGATTGATCCAGCAAGTATGTGGAGGATGATAAATTATTCATCCTATATGTGGATCAGATTCATGAATAAGTTGAAAGTTGTGGCAAGGGGGGCTAACTAGTTATTGAATATTATAGAGAATAAGGTATAGATGGTGGTCAAAGAAACTATTAAAGACTATTGTAACTAGGGTGTATAACCAGTTTTTAATTGGGTGGTCAAACCAATTACTATTTTAGTCACCTTCTTTAATAGTGGAGAATCCATGTTGGGGGGTCTAAACAAAATGGAAAGGAGTAGTTCTTATTACTAATCCTTGAAAATAATATGTTCTATGATTTATTGTTTATTATTACTTGTAGGGTGAAGATGATTTCTAAAGATGATGGATTGAGACTTTAATATGTGACAGATGTTGAATCAAAAGTTAATTTTTTTAAAGAATAGTATATGAGTGATTCACCCCCCCATCTCTGTGGTATCTAATTGATCCATGGGATCATCAATTTGTTATAAAACTAAGGCACCCTTTGTAGATCAAGAATATTTTCTAGGAAATGGAGAATTTTTATTCAGTGAACAGTTGACAAATTCCTACTTTCGATTGAATGACCTTTTATAGTTTGAGGAATAAGATGCTTCTTTACCTTCTCTCTCTTGGCCTTGAAGTGAGGGATGAAACAATATTAAATTTCCCTCTTATTAATAAATATGATTCTATGACTCAAGATGACATGAAAAATATGAATGTTTATTGAAAGGCGTGAAATTAAATCTTGGTGGCTTTATCAGAAAAAAATTACATTATTGTCATGGGTCTCAAAATTGCCAAGGAGATATGGGATAATCTGAGAATCAGTTATGAAGGAAATCATAATGTAAGAGAATCTATGTGGAAAATATAAAGAAGGACATTGGAAGATACAAAAATGGTTGATGATGATTGTATTAATGACTAAATTAAAGGGTAAATGAAAATGTAAGTAATATTAGAGGGGTTGGAGAACAGATGGATTATTCTGCTGTTGTGAAAAATATTTTGAGAAATTTCCTAGGTAGACTCAACTCAATGATAAATGTACCAGAAGAGAGAGACTATCTTACATTGTATGAACATTATAATATTCTCACAACTTATTAAATGAGAAAATCACCAACATTCAGTAAAAATAGAAGAGTTGAGATAGCCTTTCATGACATGATAAAATGTAAAAGAAAAAAAAAAGAAAAAAATCAATATATTCTGAGGATGAATAGGTGGAACAATACATCAAACAAATGATGGTCTTGTTTGAAAAAAAATCAATAGGGAGACATGGAAAACAAGTAGAAAAAATCACCAAAGTGCTGGATTTGTCATAATAGTAGTCATTTTTCTAGGAATTTTCAATAGAAGAAAGATGATGAGACTGAATATGATGTATATGGATAAGAAATATTAGAAAAAGGATGAGGAAGAATCATACTAAGAGGTTTATTTCCACAAATTCGAAAGAAGATGAGTATATAAATAGATGAAGTTACGTAATCATGTTTTGAATCACAAGATGGAAAATATTCTAAGAATAATATGTTCTTTATGGGTAAGTATAATAAATCTACAGGCACATTTGATGGTGATTGATGAACTAATTAGGAATGGATGTTAAAATAAAACATGGAAGAAAATCTTGCTGACAATATGCATCTAAAAAAAGAAAATATATATTGAAGAAAGAAATTACCAATATCTCATTTGAGAATAATGAATATCTCAAGAATGAGGACATTCATCTTAATGAGATAAGATAAAATTACATGTGGATAGATGATTTATAAGGAAATATGAAAACTATTCGTAATTAATATCTTGACAAGGAAGATTTAGACCATGTTGATTTGATAAACAAAACCATTTGAAATTTGATGAATTTGAAAAGAAGGTGGGTGATAATAAAGAAAGACTTGTTAAGACAGATGAAGAATTATCTAAGACACAATATTTCAATCATACATCTCAATGTTATTTTAAGAAGTTTAAAGAATAATTCACAATATCCATTGGAATTAAGGGTGAATCTTCTTAAACTGCAGATAATAAGGGTTCAGAGAGAATAGATGGTTCCAAATCAAATGGATATCAATATACATTTGGTGTTTCTATTGTTACAAGACTGAAATGAAAAACTAAATCTTACTAGCATAAGATACCAGAGGATAAAATAACTCCCATTGAGGAAAAATTTACCAATTCTGATAGAAGATTTCCTCCTAAAAAACACATCTATTGTCATTAAAAAGAACGAAAATACATTATTTCAAGACAAATATTTATCAGTCTATAATATAAAGGTTTAGAGGATACTTCTAGTGTTATAGAGTGTTTGTTAATAAATAATATTCATGTTTGTATAACATTTCACTACCAAGGAATATGAATAAATCAAGGGGTATAAATACAGACAAATAAATTATTAGATTATCATAAAAAGAAGCATATGATCATGAATTTATCTATGTAATCATTGAAGAACATAAATGAATGAATTAATAGTGTGTGTGATAGATCTAATCAACATGGTCACAAAAATGAGAAATATATTTTTTTTATCTAGTGAAATTTTTCAAATTGAATATGAGGATAAAATTCAGATAGTCATAAATACAATACTCTCCAATTAAATTTTTGAGAACCTGAAACCACTTAAAATGATCAGAAGATTATTAAAGAAAAATAAGATAAAATGGTAACATTAGAAGAACATCATAATTATAAGGAGTCATCCACAAAACAATTAATGGAAATCCTAAAGTGTGAAATGTTTGGATAAATTGATTATGAAATAAAAACCCGTATGAAACTTCTAAAAGCTCAAAAGTTGAATAATAACTCTTCCAAGTTATATATTAATGGAAAGAATAGAAAAAATGGTTGAGAGGTAGCTCTCAGCCTGTGTGTTATTTCTACGGAACAAATCGGTTCCTCCGTATTCCCTTTTATAAATGTTATTATTCTAATAGGGAGGTAATTTAAAGAGATGGTTTCATCCATTCAGGGGAAGCATTGAAGTTTTTATGATATCAATATTTTAAAATTCTATGAATATTATTATCACTCTAAAAATATTAATATGAAATATATAGGAGAGGAAATTTTTTTTTCACTTGAACTTTCTGATTTGTTTGTTGAGATGAGTGTTGGAAACTTCTTAGAAATCATTTTCAAATTATTCTCTGATGTGATATTATTGAATCAAGTTTTATATTGGTATAAGAAATTATAATATTTTAATATCTTTGATGTTTAGTTGAGGTATCTATTGTTTTCAAAATTGGTCTTATCCATATAGTCTTATATTTTATTTACTAAAAGTTAATTTTGGTTGTTAAGTGAGAATTCATTCTTTAAAAATTGAAGAAGAATTTTGATGGTTCGAATCCTAAAAGTTCCTTTGTATTCATTTCAAATAAGGGGGAGAAAAATATTAATCCCATAGACATCATTTTATTATTGACAACAAATAAAATGTGGGATATTGAAGTTTTCAATGAATTACATTTGTTATTAATGAGTTTTTGGTGGATGATTTGAATGTGTTCAAGGGTTTTAAGTGTGACGATCGTAGATCTATTCAGTAGTTCATAAAAACATATGTTTTTTTGAATTTATCTTGAAATAAATGTTTAAACATTTATAAAAATTGAGGCTTTGGGATTTATGGTTGAATCCCAAAACAAATATAAAGACTGTGTATCACATTTTGTATAAAAAGACGAATCATGAAAAATAGTTATTATTTTTTAGAAGTATTTGTTTATGGTTTTATTTTTAATATAGTGAAAAAAATTAACGCTTCAATGATAAGAACATGGGGTAGCATGCATGAATGGTATTCCAGTACAAGGAGCATATATAAGGGAGGCTCACTACTCCAGCACACAAGAGAAAAATCCATATGATCTTATCCTCTTTTATCCAGATCACGCGATTATTTCAGTAGAGTTTCATTGTTTTATTAAATCAGAAGGAATATGAGCCAACTATCTTAATCTAATAGGACCATTCTATCATTTTCATGTTGTCTTCAATCTAATCCCAGCTAAGTAAGAGCACCAGTTCGATGGGTTTCACCATGCCACCATGAAATTTCACTCAAATCTCGGGTCAAGCTATCTATTCTCCATATATAGTGGAGTTAACTATTTATAGATCTAAAACATTTTATCATCGTTTCATAAATACGATGTCTCTAACATTATTGAAATCATATGAAACTTTGTTATCATGATAACCTGGAGATAAAACTAAAGATAAATAATTACATGGAAAAATCTATTTTATTCGTTGACGATGATGGTACGTGGAATGTATCTCATTCAAGAGAAAACACTTTCTGTAATTTTAGAAGGTTTGTAGTCATTCGTTAATGCATATAAATACTTCGACCATGTTTTCTCTTTCTTTTGGTTTCTTATCAGTCATCTGAGAGCTCCCCACACATTTGTGAGATGGGTAGAGAGAGGTACAGAGAACATTATGTGTTCCACATTTTCGAATCAAGGTGATACCAAGCATTATAATTTCACATATGTAATCACATGATGATAAGAAGTGTTTCAGTTTGGGATAATTTTGTTCTTTTATAAGATGAATAGAGTAACGCCGTATACTATTTTCAAAGGTATATGCATATGGTTTTCATGTATGGATCATGAATAGTGTGTGGATAAGTGACTGCTTTTTTTCTATGCAAAAAAATTAAGGAATATTGTTCAGACATTAAAAAAAGTATATAACATGTATCTACATGCATAATCATAAGCATTTGAAAAGAAAATTGAGTTGCATGCTTATACTCATGTGATTATTAAATTAGTTGGAGAAACGAGAAGGAAGTGTATATTTTTTAGGAAATATACATTTTATAAGGTGTTTGTATGAACATGAATTATTGGATGAGAAGCTCATGGATTATATTAAATACATGCAAGATGTTTGATAAGTTCACATCAAATATAAATTGATTATTCAGTGTGTAGAGTTTTGATATTGAATTTGGGACATTATTTTTATTAATTTTTTAGAATATTTTTGAATCTATGTTTTAAACGTTTAGTTAGGCTGGGTTTTCTACAGAAGAATGAATTCTTGACCAAGCTGTTTTGTACAAAGCAAGGTAATTATATTCAGTGATCAAAATTAGCTGCGCAATAACACCATCAGTGGAAAGGTAATTCAACTGTACATGGTATGGTTTATCTGGAATGCTCCTAGAGGAGGATAAACTGATCTTCCTGTCATTGAATCCTATTCACGAAGAAGTTTATAGATGTAGATTGGGGTATAACTAGTACTGAAGATTTTGATTGGGGGTCTATCTAATCATGGTAAAGAAGTTTCACTTGTGGGTCTAACCAATTTGTGGAGACTGTTTGTAATTGGGGTTATTACCAGTTTTTAATTTTGTGGTCTAACCAATTATTGTATTAATCACCTTCTGTTATAGTGGATAATTTGTGTTGGGTGTCTAACCAAAATTGAAAGGAGTATGTATTTGTATCGAACCATATAAATCCTTGTGTCCTCTACTTTGAATTTTGTAATTTCTTAATAGTGAAGAATAATTACTAATTTTTAGGGATCAAGACATTAATCTATCAGGAGGATGAATCAAAAGTTAATAGAATTTGAAAAAATAATATACCACTGATTTACTCCCCTCAGTGGTATCTAACTAATCCTTGGACACTTCAATTATATCCATCATTATAACTAATCTTATGTGAAAGTGATGAAAAATGAAACTCATCACATCATGGTTGTTGTATTCTAGACATACGCATGAATGAAGTTTTTATTTCCCATAGGATGTAAAAGAAGATAGAAAAGGGTTTCTCTATAAACATAATAATATATAATTATATTTTATATAATGGTTTAATTAAATAATCATGGATAAATGATATTTGATGGAGTTAGAACACAATATTAACATGAAAATAATTTATTAAGAGTAATACTTCTACAAAACCCTCATTTGGTGCATTAAAGAGAAAATGACCTCTAGGACATGGTGAGGTATGTTTGGAAAATATTTGGTTATGTAAAAGAGGATATTAGAGCCCCAAGTGGTGTGAATAAAAAATAATAGGGGTTCCCATTTATAATGGTGGGGAATAGGACTGTAGTAATTATTCAAATAATTAAAATAATATAATGAATTATACATGGGAATGTGGAACCTATTTTTTAAGAAATATATAGTGATAAATATTTATATACTATAATCCAGTAATAATTTCGATAATATACGAATATCTTATCTCTTATATTTAATGTTAATTAACCATCATTACCATTATTATTAGGGTGATAAAATTTTTACCATAACAACACTTTATAATAACCGAAAAGGAAATTTTCATCATTAAAAAATTTGATCCTCATAATAAAAGTTTGAAATCCTTTTTTTATGCCACAACCTATTGAGTTTTCATAATGTACATGTAATATATTGAAAAAAAATTTATTAAAAATAGGTTTTCAAATAAATTCATTTTTATGCCAATGAATTAACTAATACTAAAATCAATTATAATGTTGATTAAAATAAAATTTATTAAACTATATTAGATGAAATTAATATTAAATTAAATTATAACCAAATAAAAAAAACATCAATATTTTAAATTACATTATTTAATGAAAAAAAGACTTTTTTGGAAAATATCATCATTTTACTATTCACTCAAAAGTCAATATTTTCATAAAAATGCATAAAATTAAACCATAGATTTCATTTATATGATGTTACTGAAAAAAAATTACACTTATAACATTAAAATTTTAATATTATTAAAATTGAGATTTAATTAAAACCATGTAATACATGTTAAAAAATTATTTTGAATTAATCTATTTAAGTTTTAACTGAAAAATTACAAAAAACAATTTGTTGTATATTACTCAATAAAAAATAATAATTAATATTTCAAAGACATGAAATTTTTTATAATTAATAGAACTTGGTTTTCCACATTCCTCCCATATTAGTTTTCATTTTCATCAATATTTCATTCATTGATAAAATAGGTTGGGATATTTTTCCCTCAAAATATATTCAAGTTTATTTGTTGATTATTTTATCATATGTTTTTTTTTCATAATGATGTAACAAGGTAATCTATAATAATTTTTAAGAACCTCACCTCAAAATATTTAATTTTAAAAATATTTTCATCAAGATAACTATTATCTTCCAACTATACCACCCTAGGATGAAATAATGAAATGTGTTAGGTATAGATATCTATAGCATAAAAACAAAACATATGTCATGTACCTTAGAAAAAATCTATGGTATGGCCACATGGTATGAAAACAACCCCATTTTTTCTAGAATTTTATATGTAACAACATAACATGGACATAATTTTCCCTTTTCCAGATCCCGTAACACCTTTCAAAATTGATATTTTAGAAATGACATTATCACCTACCTCAAAAAAATTCTTTCTATTTAATGGATAACTCTTTTCTCTACTCTGAGATACCCTAATTTGATACTGAATTAAATTTACCTTATGAAACATTTCTTCCACCAATACGTGTCCCAAAAATTTCCTTTCCATTGAATCATCCCAATATATGGGAGTACGGCACAACTTTCCTTATAATGCCTCAAATGGATCCATCAGAATGCAAGAATAAAAAGGTTAATTATATAAAAATTAAACTCAAGTAAGATATTGATCCCCACATCCCTAATAATATAATTAGAAATGTTAAATAATATCATCTAAATTTTAAATTTTATTCATTGAATATCCAAAATATTAATGATGAAAAGTTTACTAGAATTTAATTCAAATCCCATTGACATCTATACTCCTTCCAAAAAATTTTATGCAAATATAGATGCATACTTAGATATAATATTGAGGAAAAATCCATGTAACCTAATAATCACCATTTTATAAATCCTATAAATAGGATCCAAATTTATTATATAAAGAAGAGCTACAAAATTCACAAATTTAGTGAAAATATCAATAATAATTTAGCTCATATTATTACCAAATCACTTATATGTTAATCCTACCAAAAAATACATGAATATGTTCAAGTATTTTGATTCGGGGATTGATAAATAATAAATCATTCTATTTAGTAGTCTTAATTTATCTTTATCCTTCTTATAAGTAAAAAATTTGACAATAAAATTAACTTTATTATTCTTTGTACATTCCCACTAAATTTATTTCTTAAGGAATATATACATCTTAGTGCTTCCAAGATAAAAATACTAAAGATTTAAGATTCCTTGATCAAATGGTAATCAATGGGAACACAAATCCTCTTTATAAATCTGATAACACATTCCTCAAAAACCTAAAACATTTTTATCATAACATTTTGGACCGATTATATAATTTCATTCACCCCACAATCCTCCTTCTAATCCTCCATAACTATTTATAAAAAATATGACTTCATTGATCCATGATCTAAAAAGGAACTACTTTTTTATAGAATATATTCATGCAATCATTTACCAAATTACATATGGAATTATCATGTTTCAAATGAACCATATCTAAAAATTTATTATATTTTAAACTCAAGTCATGTACTTCCTTATTTACTCTTCTTACATAATATTGAATTGTGCATTTATAATCCTTACTGATTTTAATCTATATTCCTTGACTCGTGTTCAACTATTTCTGTGTGCATATACTTTCTAATCATTCTTAATCATTACATGTTTCATATTTATACTCATATATGTGGTTTTTATATACATTTAAATTAAAAAATCTACTATAGAAATCTCATAGTCATATATTGGAAACTTTTTCACACCTTATTTAATTTTAAGAGATGCACGTTAGATGAATTGATCATTATGTAACCAGACACAATCATTGTCCTTTAACAAAGCATCACTATAAATAGAAAACACCAAATTTCTAGATAAAAATTAAAATAAAAAATTTATCCAATTTTCCTTTAAATTTCGGAAAACATCATCACATTATGTCATACAGATAAAAATATCTATATTTTGTGGTAACTTAGTTAGTGGGGGAAGATAACTGAGAAATATGTTCAACAAAAAATTAGTAGTAAATCTCTAACCCAAGAAAATTTTGAATATATACGACATTTTTTGGACATTTCCTCTCTTCAACCACTTTAGTATTAGTAGTATGAACTATTATTCCATTCTCAGAAAAAATTTATACATGGAAAGATATCTTCATTAACAAACAATCGCATTTACTAAATTATCAATAATAGGCTATTATTTTATTAAAATTATTTAATAAATCCTTAAATGATTCCAATGATCTTAACATATTTTATATTGCCTTAGAATATCATTGACAAGAACAAATACAACTGTATTAAAATACACTTGGAACACTCTATTCATTATATCCATAAATACAGTTGGTGGATTAATTATCCCAAAAGGTAGAACGAAAAACTCATAATTCCAAGACAAATTCCAAATTTATTCCATCATAATTTATTATTTCATCATTTTTAACTAATGGTACATGGACCTGAAAAAAATCTTCGAAAATTTTTTTACTCACTATATCTGATAAAAATAATTTATTTATATGAGGAAAATGATACATATTATTAATTATAATGTCATAGAGTTATCTGTAATCAATGAAATTTATCATCAAATAATATTTATTATTAAAAAAAGTGAAACCAGTGGTATAGTGATAGGGAAGATTAAATAGTTACCAATAAAATCTTATAAATTCATTTAAATTTTTAAAACCCAATTAAAATCTTTCGGTGTTTGGGTTTTAAATTGGGTTAGAATCAAAATCTTTATAAATAGAAAATTCAACCTCACTGTCAGAAATAACCCAATCAAAAACATCTGTAAAAAACCATATACTTATTCAATATTATCACATCACTAATTTGAATTACTAAATTCATTTTATGTAATTTGGGTATGAAAAGATACATTACCTTATTTAATCAGTTTCTTATTATATTGATATGAAATAAAAGGTTAGATCTCATTCTTATATATATCTTTCAAAAATCATGCTATAAATTGAATATTACTTCTTTATAACTATAATCCATCTCAGAAAGAAAAACTAAAATCATACATTACTTACAGAAAAAAATATTCAATATTGGGAGATAATAAAATTTCTATGAAAACCATTCCAAAGGTAGTAATTTGAAGATACATATAATTATTTGATGTATTAATAATTCCACCAATAGTTTTTATGAAATATTTCATTCACTAATTATTGAGGAAATATTTCTATTTTAATAGAATAAATCTATGAAATAGATTTTTTTTAGACTTATAATAAAACCGTACATTTCCATACATAGAGTAAACAAGTATTTTACCTGTCACCATATCATTTAATATCCCAGAAATTGAGAATTTATTTTCTACTCCTTTCTTCTTTTAATATTTGTAATATCATTAATGACTTATTTAGATATTCATTCATATAATTTCCTAGATCATGATAATTTAAAATTATCACTTCCTTCTTTTCATTACTGGTCAAACCATACCTATTGAGCATTTCATTTTAATCACAAGCCAAGTTTTCTGTCTTTCTAGATTGGTAACACTTCGTAGATCTCATATTACATTCCCTCAAAATCATTATACCCTAATCATCACACCTATATAACTGAATTTTTATAACAATAGGTTTCATCATAAAATATTGCTTCATTTACTACCACAAGAATCACTCATTATCCTTATTTATGTAAAATTCCACAAACCCAGTCTCAAATTTATCATCAAATGAATAGATTCCCAATAAAATACTGAAATCACTATTAAAAATAGACCATAATAAACTTGGCTTCAATACATAGACAAATTAATACATTTTACTAACATGTTCCATAATGATATTGGGTGTATACTTGTCTATTCAAGTTTAATTAGCATTATTGGTGGAAATATAGTCCTCTGAATTTTTCCTTATCTCTAGGAATTTCATTCCCAATATTTGTAGAGTAATTATAGAAAAATACTTTTCAAGGAATATATCATTAATTATCTTCCATTCAGTGGAATAAATATATTTATATTCAATAGTGTTCTTAATATATGTCCACCATTTATTGATTAAAACAATAAAATGATAAACTGAGAAGGCCACCATTGGAAATTCTGAACATCACATAACATAAAAAATCATCTTTAAATAATTAATTCACCCTTCATCTTTAATTGAGTATGAGCATATACCAAATGTTGACGGGTTATTTTAATGACCAAGAATTTTATTAATGTAAATTCCATTCTTATAATTATGTCATATAATATATATCAAATAAAATATCTTATAGAACAAAATAAAATCATTGTAAATGAATAATGAGTGAATTAATAAGTACGTATAGTTATTAAGGAACCTAAACTAATGGTATTGTAACACGAATTTTGGAATAGTAATAAGACCATTAAGAAATTTAACACCACATATAGAAGAGTAACCTAACCTATTGATGAATAAATAAAATTTAAGAATCTTATAAATGAAAACATGATGAATTTTATCTTTGAATAATTAAATTAATGTTTTAAAAAATTTAAAATTTGTATTGATATTTTTTTTAATCATAAATTTTTATATAAAATTTTATAATTAATTTAGTTACTCAAAATGAAATTTATTTTCCAAAATTAAATTCATAAATTAATATTTTGTTTACATGTAGTTATAGGATAATTTTATGAGATCTTACAAAAAAATTTAAAGCGTTAAAAAATCATTTATAATTTTAAAATTTTAATTTCTTGAATAATTGATGATTTTAAATAAAAAAGAAATTTATTGTATTTAGAAAATTATTTTCATAAAATGGAGTGAATTTTTTAATACTACATTTTTAAAATGTTGAGTTTTAATTTTTTTCGTAAATATTTGAATTTTTAGAGAATCGTGAAATAAGTTAATGTACAACATAAGTTAAATACATTAATCATGGAGTTGTGGTTGATGTATTACTGATGTAAGAACCATTGGTTCAAAATAACATGAACTAGTTACTATATTTGGTCACATGAATACACACTGTTTATAGTCTTTATATAAAATAATAAACAAATGAATAAAATAATCAAAGAACACTCATCTCATTCAGTATAAATTCCACCTCTTCTCCTCACACCCCAAATGCCTTTATTATTTCCCAAATTATGCCCAATACTCTTCCCATGTTTCTCCAAAAATTCAATGATCTATTTTTATCAATTATTGATCATAATAAAGTTCCTCATAGAGGTTCTCGAGGAAAAATAATCAATGTGGTAAAATTCTCTTTAATTTTCATTTAATCTCTTTTCATTTTCATTTATTTTTCTCTCTTCAGCTACATGAATCCAAGTGACATGATATCTCAAATATCTTTTATATACTAGAATTTTATTATGTTAAGGGAAAAATCCATCATTTTTCCTATTATCATGCCCTATTTTTGTAAATGTGAAAACATCATTTATAATGTGTTAATTTATCGTATTCATGGATGATAAGTTTTAAAATTCCATAAATGCATTTAAGTATTTTCAAAAAACAATATTCAAGGTTAAAATAGATTCTAATATCTGTAATATTATTTATTTAATCTTATAGATTCATTATATATACAATAGAATAATTAATAAAACAAAACAATTTTGTGATGATTGAAAACACAACAAAATAATCTATACGGTTATCATTAATGTTATATCTAATAAAAAAAATAATATTAAGGATAAAATTATATATAAGTTCATTTACAATTATATAAGGTCATTAAAAAAATATAATTTCAATTCAGGACAACTATTCTCAATTTATATGATTTTATATACATGTATAAAAGTAAACCGATCACGAAAACTAAGGAAAAGAATTCTCTTGGAATGCTGAAAGATAATGTTATAACTCATTAAAAAAGTCATAAATGAAAATTATAAAACTATACAAAATAAAATCCATATTGACAAGATTATTACTTAATTAATTAATTGATCTAATTCTATTATCTATGGCGTTAAGATCATGTGAATAATAGTTTTAGACATAAAGTAAGGGATTTATTTTGAACCTCCAATTTTTTCGTTGGGTTACACATTATATTCCATTACCCCAATGTAAATAATAATTTTTTTATAAACGTAATATAAATTTTGTGTAAATATTCCATAATCTTGTATCCTATTCAGATCATCCTTCTTGTATGGTTGAATACTTGTTTTAAAAATGTTCTCTTCACAGTTCTTCGAAGTAAGCATGTATGGATCGAGTGAACCTCATGATTTCTAACCTCTTTTCAATATAATAACATAATATATCTTATGAAACCATTTCAATTATAAAACACTCATTTTATCATCAAAAACAATTTTTCCTATTTTTCATTTTACAAAAATAGTTATTCCTTTTCTATTTTAAAGAATCATTAAA
The DNA here is from genome assembly GCA_963277665.1 of Viscum album. NCBI lineage: Eukaryota > Viridiplantae > Streptophyta > Magnoliopsida > Santalales > Viscaceae > Viscum > Viscum album. The sequence goes on along the minus strand of OY728131.1, from coordinate 223,437,562 downwards.
AATACCCTCAAACAACACTAAAGTGGATCATTTAAAGAGTTTATTAAACTCTCTTTTTACATGTTTTCACATCATCTTGACATCACCTATATTGTTTTTTAATTTTCATTATGAATGACTATGTATTATTTGAACCATTTATTTCATAAACAACTTTTTGATACGTCTATTTATTATTCCTTACAAAATTTATAGGATACCGAATCCATTCCATGGGTAAAACTTATGTTTATTCCTTAATTATGATTATTCATTTCAAACAAATTTTCATTCACATATTGTGATTTTTTGTCATATATAGGTATCCATTTCATTGGGTAATTTTTCCTCTCATGATTGGTCATGTTTGAACATGTTGTGAGTATGAATACTTAATGGAACATTTTCTACCAAGTGAAATAGTATTGGAAGTTGGAATGGACTCATGATCATCCATCGAAAATAGTATTTGAAATTATCCTGGACTCATGATTAATCCATGTTGTGTGTTGTTTCGATATTCCTATGATTCCACGATAACAAGATCCCATGTTATACATGTTATTATTACTTATTTTTATTCATGTTGTTTTTATGTCACCATGTTATGCCTTCTAACCCATGTGTTGTACTTAATTAATATGTTTCTCTCCCCTTACTGGGAACTTTTTATCATAAGGTTGGTCATGTATTCCCCATGTTATCCTATTCTGATGCATGATCTCTATTGAAGTTATGAGCTCATTATGGAGATTAAATAAAATAATTTTTAATTTTTGTTTTGTGTTTTCTATATATGTACATAATCTTACAAATAAAAAATCCAATATGATCCACAGTTGTATTTGATGGTTAATTATACTTAAAATCATGTAATAATATATATAAAAGGATATGGCCATTATAGTTGGTATGACAGGATTGTCTAGTTATTTTTTGAGATTAGGACTAGATCACATTTGTATAAACCATAGAGAAAATTGTATTACCAGGTATAACCTAAGTTGAAACATAGATAATTACATGTTAAGATATTATTTTTAATTAAAAGTTTATCCTTAAATTTTCAATGTTTCATTTTTATCCTCTAAGTAGTCGAGCCCCCTACTTTGAATTTCATTTTCATTGTTAATTTCTTGAAATAGTAGATCCTATAAAACAAAATCCAATTTATATTTAATGTAATGATTACCCTAATGAAATTCCAAATATGATGTGAATGAGAACTAAAAACATTATAAAAATTGCTTTCTCAACTAGCTCATGTTATGAATAATAGCATTAAATTTTTGGAACCCAATACTTTTCTAAATAAAGAAAAAGTTGTGGTCGAATCCTTTTTGTGATAATGGTCTCCCATATTTAGTAGATATTATGATACCCTCATCAGGGAAAAATGGATTAACACCATTGTGAAGATAATAATTATCCTCCAGTGCTCAAAATAAGAGAATATTGTGTTGAAATTATATTGTTTTGATGGGGAACTCGATCCATGGTTAAAAATAATGAATAAAAAAAGTCCATTGAAGAAATTTATTACATTTAATATGAATATATCATGAAAATATTTTTAAAAAAATATTACTCCAAAACAATCCACATTAAAATAGGGAGGGAGTTCTTAAATCCCTACAGAAAATGGTGATGATTTTATGAAAGTGTATGAAGAATGCTTCATAGGAAATTCATGATATACCTCTATATTTTTCATAAACACTTAAATAAATGTGGATATCTTATTTACAATACATTGGACATGTCTTTGAAAAGAGTTGGTGAATCAAGACATTGATTGTTAGGATGAAATTGTATGTTGTACCCCTAATGTTGAAATGCAGATCGGAGAATCTTAGTGGTCCCATGTGCCTGAAGATAAAAAACTGAAACTGGAGATTAATATAGGAGTATTAATAGATAAATATCATGATGTAATGAAATCCCGATGTTCCACGGGTCTTAATTGATGGAACAATATTCCTAAGAACAGTCTAAAGGGAACTAGAAGATTCTTATAATACAAAATAATTGTGCATTTAGCTAATAAATGTTGATTGATTTGAAGAATACCACTAATTTGAATGATGAAAGGATAGATAAGATCAATACTCATCCAGTAGTGATATTTTTTATCTGTTAAGAACATGGTAATTATGTGTGCAATTTCCCTAGGCCAATGGCTGTTAGAGGCAATTGGCATTCACGAACTCCATGGTAGCATGAAGGGGAATATTCTATCAATACTGCTGAGGTGGATCCTGACAATGATGTGGTATTGGTTTTTTGAATATTCATTAATGAATAGAGAAAAAACTACTTGATTATGGATATATACATTTTTTTCATTTCATGAATGTTTAGAAGAAATATTCAAGAACCAGCTCAAAATATGGAGTTTGAGTTCTCTGTGAGTATATAACATATGTAAATTATTGAATCCAGAGTTTATAACTCTTCATTAATTAATGTTTTTAGACTAATCCTCCCATTAAATATTTTCATTCTATGTTTGGTTGAGTTTTCTCCTATGTTGGGATTTTATTGTCTACATTTATATAAATCAAAAATCAAATAGTAGGAAAGGGATATCACTCTTCACATCCCGGGTTTGGCATCCTATTCAAGAACAAGTGTAAAGTGTAAGATGATTCTTGATTAGAATCATCATCAACATAAGTTATTTTAGTACATCTTTATGAAAAAGAACATATAACTCAAATGATTGATATAAAGGAAATAATCATGGTCAAATACATGCCCATTAATAAGGACTACACTAATATATTACTTGAATAATTTAGAGGCCTTCCCCTGATAGAATGGTTGAGTTATCAATTGAAATTATACCCATATATCTACCTGTATAAAATAAACCTTATCAAATGGCCACTATTATGTTGGTGAAAGTGAAGAAGTAGTTACAAGGGAATCTAGAAAATGGTGTTATACACCAGAGTGCTTCATCGAGGGGTGAAATTGTCTTATTTTTTACGAAAAGGATTGGATCAACGCATCTATGAATTAATTATCATAAGCTCAATAAATTCACAATAAAGAAAAATTATCTTGAACCATGTACAAATGACTTGTCTGATCAACTATGTGAGGATTAGTATTTATCTATTGTGGACCTTATATTTAGATATCGCCAATTAATGATAAGGAAAGAATATATTCCAAAGAATGTTATTCAAATGAGGTATGGACACTATGAGATCATAGTGAATCCCTTCGTACTCAGTAATTATATTGAAATTTTATTTTATTTAATGAATAGATACATTAGTTATTACCTTGAAAAAATTTGGTTGTCCTTATTGATGATATTAGGATATACTCCAAGAGAATGGAGGAACATTAGGTGCATTTGAACACTATTCTAAAGACTATTCTAAGAGATAAACTTCATGATAAGTACAATTTTTGTGAGTTCTAGATTGAGGTAGTTTCAATATTGGGGAAGGCTATCACTAGTAATGGAATATATGTGGGCGTTTTCAAGAAAACTTTAATTGAAGAGTGGCCCATGATAATATCTATAATAGATATTTATAGTTTATGTGGCCTAGTTTGGTATTAAAGATGATTTGGGAAGAACATAAAATGATTGTAATACTTAATAAGAAATATTAAATGGAAGGGTGTGATGTTTTTGTCGAGCAGTAAATGTGAATATGGATTCAAAGAGTTGAAAAAGTCATTGATCCTTATACAATTGTTCACTCTAATGATATGTGGGGAACACTTTTTATTGTATAGTGATACATAAAATAAGGTATTAGGAATTTTAATAATTAAAAATGATAATTTTATAGCCTACGCCTTAAGGAAGTTGAAAAATCAAGAGAAGACCTCTCCCATGCAAGATCTGGTGCTGGTGGTTTTGATATTTGCATTAAAAATATAATGGCATTATCTTTATAAGGATAAGTTTTAAATATATATTATTCATAAGTGACACAAATATATAATCACACAAAAGTAGCTTAATATATTCCAATGAATATAGTTAGATCTCATCATGAATTATGATAGGTCAATCCACTACCACCATAGTAAACCAAATATGTTTTTGGATGCTCAAAGAAAAAAGGTTCGTGCATATTTAGCAATTTTGTGAATTGAGAAGGTTATAATATTCCTAGACCTATAATGGATGGATATGGGGATCATTAAGGAAGGAAAATAATCATCAGTTTCTTAAATTATCTCTAAACCATCCCTAAAAAATAAAATAAAGGATTCTAAATAAAATGATGATGTTATTTTTTAAAACGTCGAAGCTATCGGGAATGGGAAATCCTCCATGTTACAAATTTATGGGGAAGATGTTATATGATTTTGGGTCACGAAAATGTGTACTATCTAATAAATAGATTGTGAAATAGATTATGAATGAGGCACATAGCTCAACTATCTCTATTCTCCCAGGGATCAGAATGATTTAGAATGATATATGAGAGCACCATTGGTTGGAAAAACATGAATTTAGATATCATTAAATATACATTAAATTTATTGGTATGATAGTAAGTGAAGGGTTAAAGGGAAAAGTATAAGGGGATGGTTCAACCATTACCCATACCAAAATGGAAATGGTAAAACATCAACACGGAAGTTTTACTGGACCTCCAAATACATCAGTAGAAAATAATGATATATGGGTTGATGTTCATCATCTACGAATGAAATCTCATTTTGTCGTAATTCGATTGGAATTCTCACTCTATGAACATTCACTGATATACATCAGAGATTTTTTGAGGAGGCATGGAGTACTACTATGGATTTTATTTGATCAAGATTCAATATTTGGATCCATTTTCTGGAAAATTCTCCCACATTCTCTAAACACTGAGTTGAGCTTCATTACATCCTATCAACCACAAAATGATGGTTAATTTGAGCAAACTATTCAGACACTAGAAGAAAACTTGAGATAATATTATGTGGAAATGATGGGAGGATGAGATCAACTTCTACCTATTTTCTATATCTAAAAAATTAAAAATATACGCTCAAGTATCCAAATAGCTCAATATGAATTATTTTATTGGAAAATATGAAAAACACTCGAATGTAGGGATGAAATTGAGGAACATAAGTACCTCACACATGAAATTATTGAGTAAATGGTCGAAAAGTTGAAAATAATTTGGCATCACATCATGGTATCCTAGATTTGATAGAAGAACAACACCGAAAATCATCAATGAGACATTGAGTTTAAGGTTGGAGTCATAGAATTCCTCCTCAAATCTATATGGAATAGGATTATGATATTTGTGATGAAATGAAAGATAAGTCCAAGGTACATAGGCCACTTCGTGATTCTAGATTTTGTTAGAGATGTGGCATGTCAACTAGAAAATCCACCAACAATGTCTAAAGTACACGATGATTTCTATATATTCCTCTTACAAAAGTACATACCATGTCCCTCACATCTATGAAATTCAGAGGCAATTCATTTTGGAAATGATCTCTCTAACAAGGAGAAGTAGATGAAGATCTTGGACAATTGATGTAATGTTCTACACAAATGGAAAAATCACCTTGCAATGTACTTTGGAAGAACCATAATTATAAATAGGTTACATTAGAACCAGAGGATGAAATTAAGGAGAAGTTCCCTCACCTGTTTTCCCCTTAGTTTGTAAAACAAAATATCAAGGGTGAAATTTCATAAGGGGGGAGAATGTAATGACCCAAAATTTAATTAATAGAAATTACCTTATTATAATTATTTCATATAGTATAAATTTCATAAATTCTCCAATATAATAATATAATAAATTTATAAATGTAGAATGAATGAAAAAATAAGTATTTATTGAAATTTAGGATCCTAAACCAATGGAATAGCAACATGACCTTTGTAATAGTATTGTGACAATTAAAAAGAGTAAAATGGAAACTACAATAGTAAAATCACCGATGTAAGTATAAATAAAATTACGGAATCTTATAAATAAAAATATTATCTGTTTATATCATGGAATGAAAAAATAAATTGTTCTAAAATAAATTTTTATCTATTGATGTTTCTGTGAAACATAAATGTTTATTTTAACAATTAAAAATTAACATAATGACTTAAAGTGGAAATTATTTTCATAAAATAGATTTATATATTAATATTTTGTTGTCTTATGGTTATAATCTAACATTATGAGATATTAATTAATTTTAAAAAGAGTCATAACATTATATAAAATTTTAGAATTGTTATTTTTTTAATAAATAATTATTTATATTAAAAATTAAATTCCTCAAAAATTATTAATATATAATCATAAAATTGATCTAATTTTTTAATTATTTATGTTTACAATTGGATTCTTTTAATTTCTTGTAATTTTATTAAATAGATTTATTTTTGGTGTATAGTGAAATATTGTAATTTACGTTATAAGGTGAATACATGAATTCATGAGTCATGGAGGACGTAAAGATGATGTAAGAAACCTTTATTTCAACGCACATTCACTAGTTACTATATTTAGTCAAAATAATCTACACTATTCACTGCCCTAATACCAAATAATAAATAAACGAATAAAATAATCAAAAAACACCCATCTCATCCACTATAAGTACCACCCCTCACCACATCTTATCAATACACAACACAAGCCATAAAAAATATCCAAATTCACTTCATTTATCCTCCATATTCTCACCACCATGTATAGTTTCTTTTGGTTTTGATAATGATTCTATCTCATATTACTCAACGAGGTTTTCATTGAGATGAAGTTTAAGAGGTAAAATCCTCTTTCGTTTTTATTTACTCTATTTTCATATTATTTTCTATTCCTCAACTCACCTAAACTTTTACAAGTGAAATTATTACTATAATATATTGTATATACTTTATGAATATTTTTTATGGAACATCCCATCATAACTTCTCATCCCCTCCCCTTTTTTCAAAAAATGAAAACATCGTTCATGATGTGTAAATTTATCGTATTCAAGGGGTATGTGTCTTCAATTTCCATTACTCCCTTCAAGTATCGTAATAAAACAATTTTTATAGATAAATTATATTATAATATATGTATTAAATCATACATAATTATATATAACCATTATATATACATAATATTGATTAATGAAATAATATTAGTTAGTGATAAGAAAAAGAACACCAAAATATTCCAAACACTCATCATTAATATTTCTTGAAATGGATCATCCTCACATGTGGAAAAATAATATATAGAGTAATTTAATATTAAATATATTAATTTATATAAATTAATTTCAATTGTGGGAAAATATTCTCATTTTACATTACTTTTCACACATGTATACAAATAAACCAATCATGAAAACCAAAGAAACGAACGCTCATAGAACGATTAAATTGGAAGTTATAACTCATAAAAAATGTCCATAATTGAACTTAATTAAATTATAATAAAAAAAATTAAATATATGATATTATAATTAATTAATTAATAAATAGATCTAATTCAATAATCCAGACCATTATGTGAATGTGTAGAATAGTTTTGGACATAATATAATGGATTCATTATAAACATCCATTTTTTCCTTGGGTTAAACTTTATCTCTCCTTACACAAATATAATTTTTCTTTATTTTCATATACATTTTTTGATTATATTTATATATTAAAAAATCATTTATACCGATCATATTATCCTTATTTTTTGGGTAAATACCCTTTTTAAAAAGATTATCTTATATATTATTTTTTATATGCAATCTCGATTAAAGAGAAAATCCTAATTTCCTACTCTTTTTCAAGTACAATAGATAATATATTCTATGCCACAATAATTTTTATAAAAAAATAAATTTTATAATTAAAAAAATCTTTTTTCATTTATGGATTTATTAAAATAATTATTATTTTTCCAATTTAGAGACATATTAAAATATTTCCCTTCAACTATAGTAAAGTGTATGATTTAATAAGTATCATAAACAATTTTTCAATATTTTTCTCTTCAGTTTGACATCTCCAATCATTATATATGCATATGTTACCTAATTAGTTTCCTTGTGCTGTTTTATACCTTTCTATAATAGACACCTTTATGATACTCCATTTATCTATGACTTATAACATGTTTTTGATACCCATTCTTTTCCTTTGATAACCCTTATGGTAATAACTTGTGTATGATTCTTCAATTAGAACATGTATTTGTGAACATATTATGATGGGTACATCCTAATATTTATCCTATTAATTAGTATCATTTAGTCTCATGATACATCTTGTTAGAACATGGATTCAAATTGAATACTCAATGGTGAATTGTTCCCCATGTGCGATGTTCTTAGTAGTTATCCTTGACTTATTCTCCTCCATGGACAGTGGCCTTCGAAATTATCCTTGAACCATGATTATTTTTTATTTTATACTACTTCTACATTCATATGATTCCATGATTACAAGATCCCATGTTATACATGATATATTTACTTATTTTTATTCATGCAGTTTTTATGTCATCTTACTATGCATTCTAAACCCTGTGTTATAATTTACTCCTACGTTTCTTTTCCCTTACTAGGATTTTCTGATCATTCTTATTTTCATTTATTCCATACATTTTCTTTTTACAGATGAAATATCTCAATCGATATTAGTAACTCCTTATGTATATTAAATAAAATGTAATTTTATTTTTGTGTCATGTTTTTTAATAATGTACCTAATGTTAACAAGACACTAGAATTTATGATCCTTTGTTGTATTTTATGGTCAAAAATGCTTAAAATCATGTAATAATATGTGTAAGAATCATGGTTAATTTTGGCTATATTTTTTGAAATTCATTGTGATTGAAATTTTCCTTTTTAGATAATATTTTATACCACATTCATTGTTACTTCCACTAATATCTTATGTCAACAGATTTATCATCTCAAAAAACATCTCCTTTCTTAATATAATAATTTAAGGTTCATAGTTCAAAATGATATTATCCTCCTGATTCATTTAAACAACAGTTTCTTTATTTCCACTATATGAAACCATTATGGATAAATATAGATAAAATAAAGGTACTTGGAAATCATCAAAAAAATATTTCATGATATTTTAACTATAAATTATAATATCTCAATGAAAATTTTGAAATCCTCACAAACTATAAAGTTATCTAAACCCTTTATCTGATACCAACAGTAAAACAATTATAATAATTCCATAAATTACATGATTTAAGTAGTATTTTTCATCAGTTAAATCCAAAAAATCTCTTTATGTTTTGCGATTTATAGAATCAACAAAATAATTACCTTCAAATTTAGGAATATCAATAGAGTGATGATTTTTTTTAAAATAATTTTTTTTATAAATACATGTTTTCTTCATTAAAGGTAAGTCTCAAAAATAGAATATTAAAAATATTTACATTACCACTCATCCATAATCACTATGAAAAACATTTTCAAATGTGTGATGAGGGAAAAATCCAAGAAAAAATATAAAATAAAATAAACCTGTTAATTAAGTTGTTAGCCTTAAAATTCATAAGAATATTTCCATTCTCATAATAAAAAATTGATCATAGATGTACATTAAAATTACCATGAAAAAAAATTTAACTGATTAAAATCATTCATAAAATATTACATATGAAATCATAAAGTAAAAAATCATAAACATAAGGGTTACATGGAAAATAGGAAAACTCATGAGTGCCTTTACAACAAAATCAATCCCTTTAACATTTAATAATATCATCATAAACATTCCTTAAAACATAAAATATTATTTTCACATTTTAAAATGATTAGTTTTTCATTATAATCAATTTTATAAATAACTTATAGGTTCCTTTAGAAATATTTCTCAAAATTTCTACTTTCATGAACACTTCCAATGGAATCACTTTACGAGACAATTCTCACACCTCATATGAGTACCCTATCACTGATAGACTCCTTAACATTACCCAATGTATTGGAGGGATATATTAGTATCTCTAATTATTATAACTGTTTATTAATTAAATTTAATTCATAACAAATTTGTATTCACCTATTAATTAAAAAATAATATATTACTTTCACCTTAACTATAAAACTCGCATGAACTAGAATTACATCCCATATGAAGTCACACCATTAGATATCCCACAAAAATCAGAAGAAAATTCCATTTAATTAGTTTTTTCTGAAAACTATTAATTAATAGAAGAACATAAATATTATCGGCCCTAAAAAACCATTCTTATTTTTTTATGGATTAAAGATATTGAATAATTTCAATTATGGTAGAAAAGTTTGGTCTAGTCATACATGTGAAAAATATTCTTTTTATTGTTTTTTAAATGAAAAAAATAACCCATATTGATACCATTTAAATGATTCTATTATAACCCTATAAAATAGAAGTAAAAACGAAATTAAAATGAAGATTATAATTAATTTATTCCAAAATAATGTAATTTATTTAACATTTTAAAATAAACTTATCATGGAATAAAAAGGGTCAGAAGAAAAATGTAAAAACATAGAAGAAATTCTTCTACCTCTAGTCTTGAAAAATTTTGTTCATATATCTAATATCTATAAAAATAGTTTTATATTAAATTTATACATTATTAATATATTTTTCAGGTTTCTCCCATTACCATTAGTATTTATTTTGTGATTTTTTCTATGTTTTATTTAGTTAAAAAACTGGTCACTTTCATGTTGGATGTTTCGAAAATATTCAGTTTATAAGTCTAGAATGGATTATTTATGTTAATGAATGATAAAGGGATCACGATTCAATAATTTAAATAATATGAATCTCGAAAAATTAACATTATAAATAATAAAAAATTAAGAACCATCAATGAATGGTGGACATGGAAGAAACCCTCACATCATTCCAAGGATGTGGTAGTCCCCACTAATGAAGGATGAACAGTTTCAAATTCCAATAAATGAAAATGTATTAATGTAACTAATATAATATCATTATAAAATAATAATTATATCATTAATATCTTATATAGTTTATTTGTCGATAATTTTAACTAATTATATGAGTTAGTGATAGAGAATGAAACACATCACTTTATGGAGGTGGTATGTAACACGTATGCACAAGTAAAGCTTTAATTTATAAAATTTTGGAAAATGGGATAAATATTAGTTATTATTTCAATATAATATTATTCTAGTATATGGATGATAATTAAGTTTTTATATCATTGTAGTAAAATAAAATTTTTTGGAGGTATAATATGAAATAATCATGAAAGCAATCAGTCGAAACCCTCATTTTACATACACTGTAAGCCTTCTTGGTTTGGCACATTAGTGACACCAGAGCCTGTATTGCATATGAAATGAATTTGGAGAGGTTTCTTGACTGTTATTGGTTGACCTAAGATGATCACGTGCCATGAATAATAGAGGAAAAAGTGTTCTCTTTTATAACTTAGTGATACCCCTACATTTATTCAATGTTTTAAAATAATATAATGCCATTTCATGGGAAATTGGTACATAAAAATTCAAATTAAAAGATAATTTTATAAGGATCAAGCTAACATCATCTAAAATAATTAATATAATATTTTATTCCCTTATAATTTAGTTTTACCATTTGATTAACCACCTTTCCCTTTTTTCCATGGGGAAAACATTTTTACCAATGTTACAATCAATAATGATGAAAAATGTAAGTAACATCACTAATAAATATGATCTACAAAATTAAGAATATGAAATATATTTATCATGATATAATAAATATAAGTGTGGGAATTTTATTTTCATAAAGTAATTTAAAACATAATTAAATAGTATATTTTAAAAAAATACACTTTTAACAATAAAAATAAACTTATAAAAAGTCATATATAATTCAGATTTCATTGAAATTAATTATATTAATATAAATCAAAGTCCTATAATGTTAATTTTAATTAAAATCCAAAATATATTAGTACATTGAAATTAATTTATTTTATGATAATATATTATTTTAAAAACATTCTATTTTAATCAATTCACATTGAAGAACCCATAGTTTTTATGAAGGTGTTGTCTTTGATGTCAAAAAAAATATGTTTTTTAGAATTGGATAAATATATAATTATATAAGAATTCCTTTTATAAATTATATTTTGAGAAGTAAAACTCTGGACTTTTTCAAATGCACACTTTTATATAGTCTGGATATAAAGTCAAATGATACTTTACTGATCCTTATTATTTTTAGAATCGTGATATTAATATGATTTCCCAGTTCTATATGATTTCATCACTTTCTTAATATTGATATATGGTGTTCAATGATTAAGATAAAACTATAAAAAAATAACCTATGTAGTGGTGAATATTAAGCTAATGGTCGAACCAAGCATTAACAAATTGAGAAGCATGAACGTAACTAGATGAACATTCAAGATTTCACCAATTCGAGAATATTAAAGTTTTTATATTGGGGTTTATAGAATATATATATATATATATAATATATAGAATGATCTAAATCAATATGATAAAATTGTGGAATGTTTGAGAACATATCAGACATTGAAACCAATATATATAAGTTGACCTTTTGTAGAAGCTCAACCAGACATGAATTTGTGAAATCATCAGACATAAAAGTAACGTGAGAGGATAAATATAATTTTATACTCTATGAATAAAATTAAAATTTTATTCTAGATGGATAAAAATAAAATAAAAATCTAATTTTTTTTTGAATCCATCAGAGGACCTTTTGTGAGTCTATCACATAGTGTAAACCCATAAAGAGAATAAAATAGATAAATGTTATATCATTGGATAGAAAATTCCTCTTACTATATAATCTCCATGAAATATTACAACTGAAAACAGATACCATATATTAGGGATCAAGATTAGGATGCACCAGAAAATGATATACGGATATAAGATGCCCTTAAAAAGATCACCATTTGGAGAAATATTAGTATTTATGAAAAGAGTTAAGATTATATTTTTACACTATAATCATTCTAAAAATGTTTAACTAGATGTGAAAAATATAAACATTCATAAATTAAATTTTAGGATTCTTATTATTATTTGACAAATATTGGAAATGTTCACTGAAACTGATGTTTAAGAAACTTTATATGAAGGATGTTGAATTTTTGATTTGATCAAGATTTTAAAAAATTTCTGTTTACTCACTCTCCTTAATAATATGAAGATGTTTGAGTATATAATATATAAAAATGTTACTTCTGAATGTTGTATAACAAATTGATAATTGATTGTTTCTGAGAAATTTAATTAATGATGATGTTCATGAAGATATTTTTTCTAAATTTATGTTTAGATAAGAATTTAACAACATTTTAATATAAACGCGTAGTTTAAGAGCATTATTATAGATAAAGAAGATATAGTTTAAAGGCATCTTTCTTAGGTTGGTATTTTTAAGTGGGACTTTTCTAAACTAGAGAAACCAATATAAAGAAATTATTTTCTTTAGGGTACTTCTTACCCACCACTATCTAGGATAAATGATATACTTTCAACACAAACATTTTTTAATGCGATGAATCTTAGTGGATGATATATGTATCATGAGATATTAAACTTATAAAGGATTTGGTACTCATATTGGGTCTAACCCTTATAAAAACTATTCACCTATCCATTTATCATTCATTGTATTTATATATGGGTGAGGATGTGTTACAATGTTGATTGGTTCGAATCACTTAAATATTACATATGTTAATTTCAAATAATATATAAATTCAATAAAAATCACCACTAATTCATGACCATCCCCTTCTATGTGGTTCTATATTCTAGGACCCTTCAATTGGTGTCAATGTCAATGTTTCCTCTATTAATCTATATTTTATATATGAATAGATATTATTTTTTATAGTATATGATACCATATATCTGATCGAATGGAATATTATGGTTGGAAATGATAGATGATATCATGTTATCTTTTACATGGAATATAATTCATAGATACAGAAACCATTGGATTCCCACCAAGATTAAAGTCTTATCCAATGGATTTTTCTCCCAATAATAATCTATAATATTATTGTAATGATCCAAATTACAATCATATGACATTTTATGAATGAATTTTTAAAAAGTTGATGGGGAATAAAAAAACAAAAGATATTTTATATTAACATGGAAGACGTATTTTTGGTGATTTAAAGGTGATGGACCCAAAAAATAATATCCAGATTAGTTATTTTTATGATCTAAAAATAGAATAATTAATTCCAGTAATTAATATTTCCCAAGATCAAATGAAATTGATAATAATATCAGAGGATTTGGAGAAACATTGCTAAATTCATTTATTTTCAAAAAAATTGTAAGGAATTTTGTTGATATAGTTGATACCAATATCATTTCTATCGATGATATAGAAGCTAAATCACAATATTATCAGTACTTATGAAATTATAAGTTATATATTTAGATTGAATATTTAATTAAGAGTAAATTTCTTTTAAATTGACGAATATGCTTCGGATTTCATAAAAAGAATAGGTCTCTAACATATCAGAAGCTGAATCTCGTAATAATGAAGAATATTCTTCAGTAATTAATTTTATCTCAAAGAAAAAATGAATTTGAAAGATAAATTACAAGGGAAAAAATCATAATAAATGTTTTATGTGTCAATATATCTTCAACTTTTCGTCATACTTCCGAAGAAACTGAAGTGATCAATTTGAAGATTATGAATGAATGAATAATCCTTTGAAGTAAAATATATGGCATAAAAATTAAAAATAATTTAAAAAATGTATTAGTATAGAAAAATAGATATTCTAATGTAAGATGTATGTTCATGAATCATAACTAATTTGATAATCTATCAACTATAATTATTTCCTCAGATGAAGATGTTCCAAAAAATAAATATGTTTCTTCTACATCGAGAAAGATGATGAAACATATAATAGTTTAGAAGGATAAGGTGAATGAACATAGAGGGAATATATTCTAAGACAATAATAGGAAGCGTGTAATAAAATAAACTCTAAACACAATAAGGAAGACAAACTACATTATAAGAAATATTTAAATGAATATTTTCAAAGAAGAGAAGAAGGATATCTTGAGGAAATGAAATCATTCAAACTGTAAGTTGATGAACAAGGAGTGTTGTCAAATTAAAATGATATAAAACTTAATATGAAGAAATAATTTTTTGTAAAAGCTAAATTTGGATATATCGATGTTGAAAACCCTTAAAAATATAGAATAAATAATTTTCTATATAAAATGAAGTTGAATATAAATCATCCAAAATTTTCATGGAAGTCAGATGTCCAAAACAGTTTTAAACTCACACATATATTTTAAAGTATTCTATGATTATTTTAACTGACTATATAGGTTCAATGATTATATAAGGGAAATCGTCAATTAGAAGTGATAGTGAAAATCTACTTCCTTTAAAAATCAATAAGAAGAATATATTTACAACTTGTTGATTGATATTTCATAAAAAACTAAGAAGAGAGTAATAAAATGTTGACAAACTTAAAAAATAGCATTTCTACCAATAATCATATTATAATTGAAGACAAATTTTTAATTTTAATTTTAATTTTTTATATATAATTTTTTAGTATAGAGATTATAATTATTTATATGACATTTAACATACATGGGTAAGGAAATAGTAAAGGGAGTGAAATGCTGGATGGATGATATTTTTTGTGGATATTAACAATAAGGTATGGATATTGTATGAAAATTATAATTAGATAATTAATAAAGTTAAATAGTATAAAATTATTGATAGGTATAATTATCTTGATGATATTTTGGTAAGGTTTGTTCAATCTGGTCCTTTTTAGGAGAATCTATGACTACTCTAGGTTGGAATGTTCCATTGATTCTAAAGGAAAATGATCCTTGTTAATGATATATTAATAAAAAAACTTTTCTGATAAGGATTCAATAAAATGTTGAAAAATATTGAATACTTGGACTCTCATTTGTATAAGATATTCCCATATATCAAGAGATATGATAATGTTAAAAAACAACAGATTACATGATCGAGTAATAATTATATTTAGTAGTCATTATTCTATTAAAATCAATGGAAATGGGATAATTGAAATGTATTTATGAATGATTAAATCCAGTGACGTACTATTATTTGATGGTATTAAAAAATAAATAAGTGTTAACAATGTTTTTGTTGATGTAAATGATATTTTATTCATTATATATTCTTCAATTAATATCATTAAAAAAATATAATTATTATTATAAAGGGGGTAGAACTTGTGGTATTGTTTTACAAATTAGAGAACCAAGTTACACTTTTTATTTGACGGCTATAGATAATAATTAATTAAAGTATATGAGACATAGGCATAAAGTTTAATGAAATATTAGTAAAATATCAATGATTTATGTTTTGAGAGATCATACATATTGTATTATTGAAAGATATATTATTTGTATGGTGAGTGAAAAATGATGAATTTATAGAAATTTTAATGATAAGTTAAAGATTATATATACTCAACTCTTGAAATTATACAATTCAATTTATAAAAACCATACATTAGTCCAAAAATGATGATCGATACATAAAAACCTTCATTGATGAATTTAAAAGGATCATTTGGTAAATTCTTATGAAATACATTTATGAGACTCTAGAAATGATAAAAATATTCTAGAAGGAGGGTGAGATGTAACACAGGGTATAAATCAAAACATTTTGACAAAACAATGAAATTTATTATTCTTGTAAATAAATTGATTAATATTTGGAAATTCATGGGATTAGTCATCGATATAGTTATTATTATACTCCATAAAACATTATTAGTAGATATGAAGAATTAATGTCCATTTTAAAGTGTATGAGATATGGTTTCTATGAATAAAAAATCAAAACTTATCCAGAGGGAAGAAGTGTGTATGACTATATACATGTTTTTTAACGTAATAAGCAAAAAAATAACCCTATTAATTTTTGAAGAAATTACCTTCTTGGTATTAAATACATAAGTTATTTAGAATTCTCTAAATTATAAAGAATAAAAATAATAACTTGGGGAAATTTAATGAAAGCGGATAATAAAGTGATTTTCTTATGGTATGGAGCCAAAGAAGGAAGCTATAAGTTCTATGGAAAATGATAACAGAAAAATGTGGAATTTTTTGATGTTAAGTATATTGAAAATAACTTCAAATAAATAGATGAAGTAAATTGTTTCTCTAAAATTTAAGTAAAGTATTTTTATAACCATCTAAAATAACTGAATAGAATAATTGATAATGTATATGCAGGAGTGTCAACAAATTAACATCTAAGATTCTTATAGTGAGAAAAAAATCATAGAGAAAGAATTCTAAAGTATGTAAGGTACAAAAATTGGTTGAACAAACCAAAATTATTAGAAGAAGCGATGTCCATGTTAAGAATAGAAGGACAAATAGAATATAGAATCAAAATTCAATCATCTCTAAAATAAAACCAAAATCAAGGTGAGAATAAATTGAAAATAAATAATTATTGGAAGATATGAATGAAGGGTTATATGAGATTGAGAAGAATGATACATGGGAGCTTATTTATTGTCAATACAATAAGAATTTTATAGTAACTAAATTGTCATTCTAGAAAAATCATAATGAAGATGGATAGGTTTCAAAAAATAATTCCAAGCCCATCTGGAAAGGGTATAAAAAGTTATATGATGCTTATTTTGAATACATATTCTCCATTTTTTCAACACTAGAAACTATTAGAATGTTCTTGGAATTATCTTTTCATAAGATTTATAAATTTTATCATATGTCTGTTATAAAATTATTCTTAATTGTGTATGTGGACTAATACCTTTATATTAAACAACCACATGGAATCATGCTTAATAATAAAAAAATCATGGATTT
This sequence comes from Viscum album, assembly GCA_963277665.1. Classification (NCBI taxonomy): domain Eukaryota; kingdom Viridiplantae; phylum Streptophyta; class Magnoliopsida; order Santalales; family Viscaceae; genus Viscum; species Viscum album. The sequence goes on along the minus strand of OY728131.1, from coordinate 223,419,691 downwards.
TAAGATGAATTAATTAAGCTTTATTTTAATGTATTCTTCTCAATCTTGGTATTCAAAACTATATAATTTTTTTCGAACATTAAACTTTTGTACAAGAAAAGTTGATAACAACTTCTATGAAAATGAGAAATGAACTATATATTTTATTGTTATAGTTAATATTATTAACACATTCATTGTAGGAGATAATGATAATTTGAGTGAATAATTCTAATAATATTTTTATAGGTTCACTTAAATTTATATACTTAGGGAGGATTTTATTTATAGGGATACATATCATAAAAATTTGAGGGTATATTTTCATTCACAATAAAACTATTCAATATATTTATTAAATAATATTGATATTGAATATTTGAAGTAAGTATATACCGCTATTTGTATTTTTATACATATGTGTAAAGATGAAGCAAGATAAACTATGAATTGGAAGGACATGAAAACGTTCAACATAAGATTACTCTATATTACTGAGCCTCAGCTGGATATTTTTTATATTGTAACATTATGGGACAATTATCAAAGTGATAAGACATAATTCCACCCAATAACTACCAATAGATTTTTTTTTATTTCGAATGAAATTTGAAAAATTTCTTTATGTATATGAAATATAATACTTTTGACATTAATGGGTTCCCATATAAGACTCCGATGATTATTTTTATGATAAAAAATGACCATCAGAGGAACGCTTTTTGATTATAGATACGTTTTTGGTTTCTGGGAAATAAATAATATTTCAGTAACATTGAGTACATCTAAATCCAAATAATTTGGTGTAACTCATGAATTTAATCAAATGGTATGTATAAAAGTATACCAAGATGAATTGAATGTAAATTTGATTATTTATGGTAACCAATGTTTTACTTACCTCTCTAAAATTAAAATTCATTATTATAAATCAATCAAAACATGTATTAATTTTTATTTCATTAAAGAGGATGATGTAATTGGAGTTGAAATGATGGAGTACATACCTATAAAAGAAAAGGTAATGATTTGTTCTGTAAATATTTTTCAAAGAAAAGGTATGCTGAATTATGTCTTAAACTAAATGATAAACATAAAATATAGACAAAAATTAAAGGTATCAAGTAACCACCATGTCATTTTGGATTCTATTTTAAATGGAGGATGACAAGTAAAACTATTTTCTTTTCCTACTAAAAATTATAAGCTGGTTTTATTATAGAAAGATGGAGTAAAGTTTCCAGAATTAATAGTTCCAGAAAAATGGATGATTGTGGGGGAGTATAAACAATATGATGGACATAAAATTTCTTTTCATTGATGGATATAATTATCAAAAACAAATTTCCTTATCCATTAGTGTGGTGTCATAATTTTTTCATTTAAAAAAGATGGGGTATGATTGAGTGATTAAAAAGAAGTTATATTAAACGTTAGAACAATACCAAGTAAGAGATTATAAAACCTAGGTTTTATTAAGTGTTCCTTTTTTTGAAATAAATTTCTTTTTCTTCTTTTATATAATATATTATGTTATGATTCTACCTTTATAAATGAACTTTTTGGATGGAAAACTGTAAAAAATTTCATGGTTCAAGATAAATTATTTTCACAAAGTTTCCAGTTTGATGTACAATGTCTAAATTTTAGGATATTAATTTTAAAAAAATTCAATGTAGTGGTTAAAATGTAGCTAATGATCAAACAATGTATTACCAAATAGAGAACAATGAATGTTATCGGACAAACATTCATGAGTCTATCGGTTTGATAATTGTGAAGATAATAGTCTAAGGATGATGGAATGAGCCTATCAGACATAGAATGATCGTAATCATGATGATTGTAACGACCCGGAATTGTGAAAAAATCTTGTTTCCTAATTTCATGTGTTATTTTATTTTTATACTCAAGAAAAATGTTTTATTTGATAACATGAGTATAATTAAAATGAGACAGTTGCGTTTAGACGGTTATATGACCATTGGTCAATATGACCGCTGGAAACTAAACATTTTGATTATTGCCTCTAAATACAAGTAATCTTGGTTAATTATTATAGAAAGAAGATTCAATGGCCTCACCCAGTAGTCTTGGACCGATCGAAGCCCATCTAACAGAACTTGGGAAGGAGGTAGCACCACTGGGCTTTGCTCTGGACCAAACCCAAGCTGAACTTCATCGTGTGAAGCTAGAACGGAATCGCCTTTGCGAGAAGTTCAAACTAATAGAAATTACTACTTGTGCGATGTTAGCCGATACTCCCTCAGATTCTCTCACCTTATCACACCTTACACTTAGGTCATATGCTGGTGTGATAAGTGGCTATGTAAGGAGACCGTAACTGCCTTGTGTAATCCTTTGTTTTAAATAAAAATTGGGATTTCTTCTTATGATGAAGTTTATGAATTTTCAAATAACCAGATAAATATAGTATGCATATTTTTGATGAATTTTAGAAAAAAGATATTTTAAAAATGGTTGTGTAAACCTTAAATAATTAAAAATGTGTAATGATTTTTGAAAAATGGTCTTCTACAATTATGTTCAGTACGAAATTTAGAGTCTAATAAGATCAACTTAATTTTTGATGAATAGTAAATTATGAATAATTATTTTAAGATTAGGATTAGTAATGTGTCCAAATGGATTAATAATCTCACTTAAAGAAAGTATTAATATAATCTAGGCACCTTGATTAATTAATGAGATTCAATAAAATGGTTAAATAACGGTTTCATAAATTATTATTCAAGTATTAGTTTTTTTCGGGTGAATAGTGTTTTTTAATTAAAAATTTAATTAAAAATATTTAGAAAATTATTTTTATAAAACGGATTTCATTTTTGAACTCAGAGCACCGATATTATGCTATGGTAATTTTTGGGGTTTTTTCTGAAAAAAAAGAATTTTCGGTGAATAGTGTTTTTATTTAAAAATTAAATTAAAAATATTTATAAAATTATTTTTATAAAATGGAGTTCATATTATTAATCAGAGCGTTGATATTTGGTTAAGATTAAATTTTGGGATTATTCTGAGAAAGTTGAATTTTCGATGAATAGTGAAAATACAGTTTTTAAGTTACGGGTGTTTAATGACATCATTAAATGATGTATTAAGTTTGTAATAAATATGTTCGAATTATGAATAGTGAGATAAGGTATGAGGTGTCCCATGTGGCCAATACTATGGGAAAATACCATGGGCAAGCCCATGGTTTTGCCAAAACCACTAATGAGGTGTCCCTTTGCCATTAATGCCTTGTCCCCTCACTTTCCCTATAAATACCAAGCCATCCTCTCATCCATTCGACTCCCCACTCTCCCCCAATGAATTTCTGGTCTCATTACCTCCCAATGAGTCCTCCCATGGTTACCCAAATCTCTCAAGGTCCCAACCTTTGAGTTTTAAGAGTTATGTTTTAAGGTAAGGGATCTGATCTCTCTCTTTCTTTCCAAGAAATCTCTTTTATGTAATTTCTTTTATGCTCGATGTTCTTATGTTAAAGGGTGTTCTATTATACTCCTCTTACTGAACTTTTCATGTTCACATAATTAGATATCCCCTCTTACTCTCATTATTTCGTTTTATGAAGTTTTAAGTGGCGCCGTTAGGCTGCCGAAATTTTTGTAACAGATTCTTTCTCCCTTCTCATTTTTCAAGATCTATTTTCATGTAAAGTATTTCAAGTTCCTTTTAATTATGTTGGGGTATGATCTCTAAATTTATCATACTGATCTTTTATGATCATATTATGAGAGACCCTATTTTATCTCTTCAATTCAGTATTTTGAAGTTTTAAGTGGCGTCCTTAGGCTGCCGAATTTTTAAGTGGTTCTTCAACCTTCTCGTTTTGAAGTTCCACTTTCATGTAAATTATTTCAAGTTCCTTTTTGTTATGTTGGGGTATGATCTCTATATCTATTATACTGGACTCTTTGTTAATATTATGATAGAACCCATTTGATCTCTTCAATTCATTATTTTGAAGTTTTAAGTGGCGTCGTTAGGCTGCCAAATTTTTTAGTGGTTCTTCACCCTTCTCGTTTTCAAGTTCTACTTTCATGTCAATTCTTTCAAGTTCCTTTTTGTTATGTTGGGGTATGATATCTATATCTATCATACTGGACTCTTATGTTCATATGATTATAGACCCCATTTTATCTCTTCAATTTAGTATTTTGATGTTTTAAGTGGTGCCGTTAGGCTGCCGAATTTTTAAGTGGTTCTTCACGCTTCTCGTTTTGAAGTTCTACTTTCATGTAAATTATTTCAAGTTCCTTTTTGTTATGTTGGGTTATGATCTCTATATCTATCATACTGTACTCTTATTTTAATATGATGAGATACCCCATTTGATATCTTCAATTCATTATTTTGAACTATTAAGTGGCGCCGTTAGGCTGCCGAATTTTTTAGTGGTTCTTCACCCTTCTCGTTTTGAAGTCCTACTTTCATGTCAATTCTTTCAAGATCCTTTTTGTTATGTTGGGGTATGATATCTATATCTATAATACTGGACTCTTATATTCATATGATGAGAGACCCCTTTTGATCTCTTCAATTCAGTATTTTGATGTTTTAAGTGGCGTCGTTAGGCTGCCGAATTTTTAAGTGGTTCTTCACCCTTCTCGTTTTGAAGTTCTACTTTCATGTCAATTCTTTCATGTTACTTTTTGTTATGTTGGATTATGATCTCAATATCTATCATAATGTACTCTTATGTTCATTTGATGAGAGACCCTATTTGATCTCATCAATTCATTTTTGATGAAGTTTAAGTGACGCCGTTAAGCTACCGAATTTTTAAGGGATTCTTTCACCCTTCTCCTTTTCAAGGTTATAATTCATTGTCAAGTCTTGAAAGTTCCTTTTTATTATGTTCGGATATGATCTCTATATCTATAATACTGATCTTTTATATTCATATGATGAGAGACCCTATTTGACATCATCAATTCATTTTTGGTTGAAGTTTATGAAACGCTGTTAGGCTGCCGAATTTTCATAAGAGAAGTCTTATTTTTGTCTTCCTTTAATGTTCTTCATTTCATATGGTATATTTTAAAATTTCATTACCATGTACTTAAATCCCATATATTATGTCCCTATACTATTTTATGGGTCATTTATGAATGTTTGACCCATGTCCCCTCTCTTTTCAATGTTTTCTAAAACCCTGAAACATAGCCGATATGCTGCAGAATTTTCATCTCAAAATGCCTCTCTCTTTTCTCAAAATTATTTTATGTTATAAATTGAATACTAGAAGCTCATATTTCTACAGGTGTATTCACATATATACCAAAATGTTCTATTTTAAATTATGGTATTTACATACATGAAACCCGCTCTCCCCTTCTGTGGGTTTAAAGTGACGTAAAGATCATGTCTTTAAAGCAGTTTTTAAAACGTTATGATTATGAAATGAAACCCATTTATTTTATGCTATATGGGTTGTTTATGAAATGATTTATGATGATATATGTGGATCACATGATAATAAAGGAAAATTTAAGGGTGCGCCCTAATAGCGCTCCAATGCATTGGGTAAAGACTTAATCTCTAGAGATGACCATTTTTAACGACACCTTGGTGAATAACCTTGGTAATTTTTAACGACACCTTGGGGATGGACCTTGGTGAAATGAAACGATTGTCAATATTAAATTTTGTAGCCACATCTTCATGTTATGAAAATGTTATTTTTATTATGATATGCCTCATGATTTCATTCACATGCCTTAATGTTCTTTTCATGACCTTATTGAAGTATCTCAAGTTCACATGTAAAATGTTTCTCTTGTTTCCCTTACTGGGATTTTTGCTCACCCTTTCTTTTGATGTATGCTCCCAGGTTATGTGATGCAGTAATGAACCTAGGATGAACATGAGGAGAAGCTTTTCAAGTGTTTTAGAAGAATGTTTTATGTTTTCATGTTTAAAGTTCCTGGTTTCCAAGACACTAAACCTTAAAGATCCTCAGTTTTGTAAAATGCAATGAAACTTTATGTGATAAAGAGGTGGGATGATATAGTTGGGATCAAAGGATGGTTTAGTTATTTCTGGGAATTAGGATATTAAAAATCTAGGAAGAACCCTATAGAAAAGTTTAAATATAGGAAATCTTCCTGGTATTTTGGTGAGTATTGAGTAAGGGGTTTCCAAGAAAATACATCCCTGTCTGGATACGAGCAGGTAGAGGTGGCTCTGGCATAGATGTACATAGGGGTAAAACCTGAAAACACCACTTTGAGCTAGACTCGAACGGGAACTGGTACACGACAACAGGCCTTGCTGCACTCTTGGTTACGACACTCCCGGGGGATATGCTTTGGTAAATTCATAAGCTTAGTATGAACCATTATTAATGGAACAAGGATAAAACAAAAAAAAGATTTACATAAGAATATATGATCATGGATAACCTAGATTGGAACCTAGGGGATCACAAGTTAGGATATACTTTTATTCTAAATGTTTATCCTTTTATGCTTAAAGTTTCCTTTTCATGATTATTAGCTAAGTATTTAAGCCCCTAATTATTGTTTCTTTTCTTAGTTAATGGCAGGAAACGGAAGAACATGTCCCAAAAACCAATGTGATAGGAAATGCGATGGTTGTCGTATTAATATGACAGAGATGATTAGGGGGTTAAAAAATGATTATTTATTTGGAATATGTTCACTATTTTGGGGACCCTATATGATTGAGGTAAATAGATTACTACGGTATTTTCATTGAGGAGTAAGGTTGACTTATATTTTGAAGAATCGATGAATTTATGGTGGACTTATAGTAATTTAGGTTACTTATGGGAATGATTAACCTGTCTTCGGAAAAATATGTTTAGTTTAGGTAATTTTGTTATAAGATGTTAGGAGTGGTTGATTTTGTTTGGAGATGAACAATGAAGTTAATTTTGGAAGACTATGTTATCAAATCCTTCTTGTATTTGGGTTTAAATCTTAGTTTGGTTTATTTTGATGAATTTTAAGGACCGTTATTTATGGAATGGTCTATGATGAACTTTGGGTATTACCATGGAACATTGAAGATTTAAAATTAGTTTCCATTCCTATGGGATTATTCCTTTTTGAAGAGTTGTTTAACCTTACCCTTTCTGTTTTTGGGATAATGTTTAAAGATATAAGAAATAGATAGTTAATCTTTTGTGGATTATGTGATTCTCTATAAGATGATTCTTGTGTTTTGATGAGACCAAGTAGTTTTGAATGCTCATCGTTTGGGAGAAAAGATTAGTTTTGGTAGAAACTTATTAAAGGGTGAAACTCTACATGAAGGTAGATATATTTCCTTATGTTTTTGTTCTATGTTGTAAATGAATTTTTCAAAATTATGAAATGGAACCAAAAACAAAAACGTTGCTGGTTTACGTTTCCTACTAGGTAATCAAATATCGTTTACACACATCATAAGTTTGGGATTTTCTTATGGTTAACTTTCTCCTAATCATATTTTCTATCACTCTCCTTTAGAACGTGACCCTTTGTTTTCTCTTCCATGTCCATGTTTCCTACATGGAATCCTAGTATGAGTAAACTCGGGTGGCCTTTGTACTTCCTTTTCATTCTTTTAACGTAATAGTGTTACTGACTCTTTTTCGGATGTGGGACTTTCAATGAAATTTCAAAACCCAATTTTTAAAAATTGCGAGGATGCAATTTCTTAATGGGGGAAGATTGTAACGACCCGAAATATTGAATAAATCTTATTTCATAATTTCATGTGTTATTTTATTTTTTATACTCAACAAAAATGTTTTATTTGATAACATGAGTATAATTAAAATGAGACAGTTGGGTTTAGACGGTTATATGACCATTGGTCAATATGACCGCTGTAAACTAAACGTTTTGATTATTGCCTCTAAATACAAGTAATCTTGGTTAATTATTATAGAAAGAAGATTCGATGGCCTCACCCAGTAGTCTTGGACTGATCAAAGCCCATCTAACAGAACATGGGAAGGAGGTAGCACCACTGGGCTTTGCTCTGGACCAAACCCAAGCCGAACTTCATCGTGTGAAGCTAGAACGGAATCGCCTTTGCGAGAAGTTCAAACTAATATAAATTAATACTCGTGCGATGTTAGCGGAGCCTCCCTCAGATTCTCTCACCTTAGCACACCTTACTCTTAGTTCATATGCTGGTGTGATAAGGGGCTATTTAAGGAAACCGTAACTGCCTTGTGTAATCCTTTCTTTTTAAAAAAATTGGGATTTCTTCTTTTGATGAAGTTTATGAATTTTCAAATGACCATATAAATATAGTATGCATATTTTTGATGAATTTTAGAAAAAAGGATATTTTAAAAATTGTTGTGTAAACCTTAAATAATTAAAAATGTGTAATGATTTTTGAAAAATGGTATTCTACAATTATGTTCAGTACGAAATTTAGAGTCTAATAAGATCAACTTAATTTTTGATGAATAGTAAATTATGAATAGTGATTTTATGATTAGGATTAGTAAAGTGTCCAAATGGATTAGTAATCTCACTTAAAGAAAGTATTAATATAATCTAGGCACCTTGATTATGTAATGTGATTCAATAAAATGGTTAAATAACGGTTTCATAAATTATTATTCAAGTATTAGTTTTTTTCGGGTGAATAGAGTTTTTTAATTAAAAATTTAATTAAAAATATTTAGAAAATTGTTTTTATAAAATGGATTTCATTTTTGAACTCAGAGCACCGATATTATGCTATGGTAATTTTTGGGGTTTTTTCTGAAAAAAATGAATTTTTGGTGAATAGTGTTTTTATTTAAAAATTAAATTAAAAATATTTAGAAAATTATTTTTATAAAATGGAGTTCATATTTTTAATCAGAACGTTGATATTTGGTTAAGGTGAAATTTTGGGATTATTCTGAGAAAGTTGAATTTTCGATGAATAGTGAAAATACAGTTTTTAAGTTACGGGTGTTTAATGACATTATTAAATGATGTATTAAGTTTGTAATCAATATGTTCGAATTATGAGTAGTGAGATAAGGTATGAGGTGTCCCAAGTGTCCAATACCATGGGCAAATATTATGGGCAAGCCCAAGGTTTTGCCAAAACCACTAATGAGGTGTCCCTTTGCCATTAATGCCTTGTCCCCTCACATTCCCTATAAATACCAAGCCATCCTCTCATCCATTCGACTCCCCACTCCCCCCAACGATTTTCGGGTCTCATTACCTCCCAAGGAGTCCTCCCATGGTGCCCCAAATCCCTCAAGGTCCCAACCTTTGAGTTTTAAGAGTTATGTTTTATGGTAAGGAATCTGATCTCTCTCTTTCTTTCCAAGAAATCTCTTTTATGTAATTTCTTTTATGCTCCATGTTCTTATGTTAAAGGGTGTTCTATTATAATCCTCTTACTTCCCTTTTCATGTTCACATAATGAGAGATCTCCTATTACTCTCATTATTTCGTTTTATGAAGTTTTAAGTGGCGCCGTTAGGCTGCCGAAATTTTTGTAACAGATTCTTTCTCCCTTCTCATTTTTCAAGATCTATTTTCATGTAAAGTATTTCAAGTTCCTTTTTGTTATTTTGGGGAATGATCTATAAATTTATCATAATTATCTTTTATTATCATATGATGAGATACCCTATTTTATCTCTTCAATTCAGTATTTTGATGTTTTAAGTGGCGCTGTTAGGCTGCCGAAGTTTTAAGTGGTTCTTCACCCTTCTCGTTTTGAAGTTCTACTTTCATGTAAATTATTTCAAGTTCTTTTTTGTTATGTTGGGGTATGATCTCTATATCTATCATACTGTACTCTTATGTTCATATTATGAGAGACCCCATTTGATCTCTTCAATTCAGTATTTTGATGTTTTAAGTGGCGCCGTTAGGCTGCCGAATTTTTTAGTGGTTCTTCACCCTTCTCGTTTTGAAGTTCTACTTTCATGTCAATTCCTTCAAGTTCATTTTTGTTATTTTGGGGTATGATATCTATATATATCATACTGGACTCTTATTTTCATATGATGAGAGACCCCATTTGATCTCTTCAATTCAATATTTTGATGTTTTAAGTGGCATCGTTAGGCTGCCGAATTTTTAAGTGGTTCTTCACCCTTCTTGTTTTGAAGTTCTACTTTCATGTAAATTATTTCAAGTTACTTTTTGTTATGTTGGGGTATGATATCTATATCTATCATACTGGACTCTTATTTTCATATTATGAGAGTCCCCATTTGATCTCTTCAATTCAGTATTTTGAAGTTTTAAGTGGCGCCGTTAGGCTGCCGAATTTTTTAGTGGTTCTTCACCCTTCTTGTTTTGAAGTTCTACTTTCATGTCAATTCTTTCAAGTTTCTTTTTGTTATGTTGGGGTATGATATCTAAATCTATCATACTTGACTCTTATGTTCATATTATGAGAGACCCCATTTGATCTCTTCAATTCAGTATTTTGATGTTTTAAGTGGCGCCGTTAGGCTGCCGAATTTTTAAGTGGTTCTTCACCCTTCTCGTTTTGAAGTTCTACTTTCATGTCAATTCTTTCAAGTTCCTTTTTGTTATGTTGGGTTATGATCACTATATATATCATACTTTACTCTTATGTTCATATGAAGAGAGAACCTATTTTATCTCATCAATTCATTTTTGGTGAAGTTTAAGTGACGCCGTTATGCTGCCGAATTTTTAAGGGATTCTTTCACCCTTCTCCTTTTCAAAGTTCTAATTCCATGTCAAGTCTTTAAAGTTCCTTTTTATTATTTTGGGATATGATATCTATATCTATCATACTGATATTTTATGTTCATATGATGAGAGACTCTATTTGACATCATCAATTCATTTTTGGTTGAAGTTTATGTAACGCTGTTAGGCTGCCGAATTTTCATAAGAGAAGTCTTATTTTTGTCTTCCTTTAATGTTCTTCATTTCAAATGGTATATTTTCAAATTTCATTACCATGTTCTTAAATCCCTTATATTCTGTCCCTCTACTATTTGATGGGTCATTTATGAATGTTTTACTCATGTCCCCTCTCTTTTCAATGTTTTCTAAAACCCTGAAACATAGCCGTTATGCTGCAGAATTTTCATCTCCAAATGACTCTCTCTTTTCTCAAAATTATTTAATGTTATAAAGTGATTACTAAAAGCTCTTATTTCTACAGGTGTATTCACATATATACCAAAATGTTCTATTTTAAATTATGGTATTTACATACATGAAACCCGCTCTCCCCTTCTGTGGGTTTAAAGTGACGTAAAGATCATGTCTGTAAAGCAGTTTTTAAAACGTTATGATTATGAAATGAAACCCATTTATTTTATGCTATATGGGTTGTTTATGAAATGATTTATGATGATATATGTGGCTCACAAGATAATAAAGGCAAATTTAAGGGTGCTCCCTGATAGCGCTCCAACGCATTGGGTAAAGACTTAATCTCTAGAGATGACCATTTTTAATGACGCCTTGGTGAATAACCTTGGTAATTTTTAACGACACCATGGGGATGGACCTTGGTGAAACGAAACGATTGTAAATATTAAATGTTGTAGCCACATCTTCAAGTTATGAAAATGTTATTTTTATTATGATATGCCTCATGATTTCATTCTCATGCCTTAAAGTTCTTTTCATGACCTTATTGAAGTATCTCAAGTTCACATGTAAAATGTTTCTCTTGTTTCCCTTACTGGGCTTTTTGCTCACCCTTTCTTTTGATGTATGCTCCCAGGTCATGTGATGCAGTAATGAACCTAGGATTAACATGAGGAGAAGCCTTTCAAGTGTTTTAGAAGAATGTTTTATATTTTCATGTTTAAAGTTCCTGGATTCCAAGACACTAAACCTTAAAGATCCTCGGTTTTGTAAAATGTAATGAAAGTTTATGTGATAATGAGGCGGGATGCTATAATGATCAATTATATGAAATTATGATAATATATCAAATAGATAAATCATTTCAATCCAATGATATTTTTTAGAAGTTAGACAAGACTCACATATGAAAACTCATCGGATTGATGGGTTATGAGTATAGGGAAAAAAATTATTATAGTAAAAGGATAAATTTAATGGGTTCTAACAGAAATAAAAAAATATTATGGTTTTCAAAATAACATTTGTGTGTCCTCTAGATTATATTATATGAGTCTATCTCTAATAACTCAATTCTTAATCAGTTAATAATTATATTGGGAATTTTAATTATTGTATTTAAGGATAGAAAAATTTTAAATAATGAATTATCAATGAAGTTATAAGGGTTTTAACATCTAAGAATCTCATTTTAATATTTTTTTAAATTTTTTTAGTGGGAGGCACAGTGGTTTTTCCTAGCACTAGAGGAGGAACGGGTGTATTAAGCTACTATAATTAACTATAGAGGGCTATTCGTTCCATTAATTGAGACTCATGATGAAAATATGTTTCGCATGAAGAGACTTGGGGGTATGATAATGTTAAAAAGGGACCACATCGGCTTACCCTAAAAATTCACAATGTGAACCCATAATTCTCCCTGTGATTAATTTGGTCTTTTTTAGTTTTAGAGGGGATTTTCCGCCTAGTTCCTCTTGATGGTATTGGATCAAGGGAGGGTCAAAAACAACTCATAATCTCACTCTTTTATTATCAATTCAAGATGAGCATGTGTTAAATTTGATGGATTCATAGGTAGTGATCCTCTACTCCATCTTTTTATCACACAATCATTTTAATAAAACTCACAGATTAATCTTAAGGATGAAAATACTAATTTCACTAGAGAATGGAGAATTTCAAGATTTATTATAGGATTCAATAAATCCTAGATAGAGGAAATCATGAGATATTGTATGCATACATCTGTATATTTTTCTTTTGAGTTATATTTCAATTTCAATTTTCCTTAGTGTATTTTCTCAAAATAAAATTTATCAGACTATTCCATTAGATGTTTGAATTTAATATTTGATGTAGCATATATCCAGGGATGCTTTGACATTGTAAATAAACCTTTGGATGTGGTCAGACAAGCTTGGATATCCTTAGAGGCTATCCTCGACCCTTGGAAACATTGTAAAATCCCTTAATTAATTGAAGGTGGTACCATATACATTTCATGGAATTTATAGTTTCCTTTATTTATATATATTTTGGGATATTTCATTGAGGTAAATACCCCTATTTGATTGAATTTAAAAAATAATTAATTTAAAATGGTTAATTAGAATGCATAAATTTTTGTGGGCATGAACAATCCTTTTGAGATTTGTGGACACCCTGGACACCAATTGTCGATTCTTGGATCATGATACATTAGATGGCCATGATATTTGATATGAGGTGAGGAAAAAACTATTACACCATAACACATTTATATAGGAATGATTCACTAGATATATACCATATAGATTTAGGATCATTCATGGTTTTAATGAAAAGGATGGTATGAGTGACCCTCTCTCATCAGATGTAGTTCGACCTATGTGGACAGATCATAGTCTTACCAAGATTGGGTTTGTTATGGTGGACAGACCTAGAGAGTCCCTACGAACTGATATGGTATATCCTACATCTATTGACTCACTCCCATGTGAAAATCCCCTATGTTTTCATAGAGGATATGATACCCTGTATTTTTGTCCATCATAAATGATGTTCTTTTGCATCAAGTGTTTACCCAACACAATGACTGAGACTAAGGGGATCTATAGGGGAACATATACTATATAAAGACCGAGGGGACCCATTTAGTTCCCCGTTGACTAATCTTTTGTGAGAAGTGTTATTGAAATTTCAAGTCCATTTGATAACTCAAACATTTATGTGCATGACATGGACTATGTACGTCGATCTATGATGACCCTTTTAGGTCCTAATATTCATTTTCATGGAAAATCATATTTGGAGATTCCATTGATTTTTAGCACAGTGAATCAAGCTGGCATTGATTTGGAGCTCAGATATTGGGTTGTCTTGGACCTCATTCATGGAGTCATGAGGATATTTTTGGGTCATCGCTGGGATCGGAGCTAACTAATAGGTCTTCCATGGCCCTCATACCTAGAGTCGTGAGGATGATTTAGGATTCCAGGGATTTGGATCTTTGGGATTGGGTTTCCATGGGCCTTGTCTCAAATGACACGAGGAGATGATTTTGGAAGTCCCAAACTTCTTGATCGAGGATAGGGATTTAATGGGCCTTTTCCTCAGAGTTATAAGGATTATTTTGGACTCCATGTATTAGGATCTCGGGGATATGTATGTCAGTAGATGGGATCATGAATTAATGAGAATTGGTTGGGATGCATGATCAATGTGACAAGCTCAAAGACACCCCACAGTAACCGAAGAATGTGTGGTATATCCCGATAAAACACCTAACAATGGAATGTAATTCAATACTTTTTAGTTCAAGTTTATTTAACATAAGAATGTCACATTCACATATCACTACATATGTTAGTGAATATAAGACTATGTTGGCGGTTCCTTAAATAGTTTTTCACTAACAGACTTCCTGGTTGACCTATTCACTTGGTTACCTATGAAAATATTCACTTGGTTATAGGATAAAGATGGGTTGGGCCTAGGATAAGATGGTTGAGATATATTGATTATACGGTGTTGGAAAACATGATGAGGTTCTTCCTAGAGATATAATAGAGCCATTTTTTTATTATTCTATTATGTATATATGTCCATCTTAGTAGGTGAACCATTGTATGTATAGAATGATTGTCTGATCCATTACTGTATTTCTTATATTATTATAATATTTTTATCTATTTATTGGTTATCAGATTATTTAAAACACCGAAAGGTATTTGGATACTTAATATTTTTTATGCATTTTGGTATTGGGGTATAGTCTCCCTATATTACCTCCTTAGATATCTTCTACTTGTCAAAATGATTTAGTGTATGGGGAGCCATTCATTTGGTCATGTGGTGAACTCATCTAGAAACTGGTTATATAGTGAGCATGAGAGGGATGTTAAAATTTTGTATCATAGGATTTATTTTTTATTTTGTCATATTTTTTTGGGATGTAGTTGATTATATATTTAGAAATGTTTGAGATATATGGATTTATTTTTGTCTAGTGAGTCATGAACATGTATTTTGGAATGAATACCTAGTTACTAAGGTATAGGAATTCTACTTTTATTTGAATTATTAAAATTTTAATTTATTTTTTCAATGAGTGACACACATGTTCTATGGATATATTGACTTGTGATGGATACCTGGTCATAGAAATTTGGAAAAGGGAAGGTGAGTTACTCTTGACATTGGGTCCAATGATTCAAAAGGCATATCATGTGTGGTACAAATAATATAGGATTAACATGACATATGGGCCATCTAGATTGTGATTTAACTAAAAAAAGACATATAGTTAATTAAAGTGTCCACAAATTCTAATACGGTTCTTTCTCATATGATTACATGGTGGAATTTAACTTAGCTATGATGAATTAAATAAGTATTATTTTTTTATCAAAGTTCATGTGAATCTATGGGTTGACATTCTATGACTAGTATGATGATGATGCAGTTCACAAGACCAGTAGTTGTGGAGACTATGGTTGGACAATTTACTGTTGCATAATCTTTAGACCCCTCATTGGTTATTAGTTTTATGATTTAGTTATGATACCTAGTCCACCGAGAATCAATCATATTTGAATATTCATTGAGATGATGGGTGATCAAGTTATTGAAGGATTTTTTTTCTTATCACAATTGTTTTATTTAAAACATAGATATGATATTTTTAACATTATCATGTTATGTGATGTTGAAAAAGGGGATGTCTAATGCACCGTAAGTCGCTACTTTCTATAGTTTTCCCTAAGCCTATAATTTTAGTCCTAGTAATATTTATATTGGGATATCAATTTGGGATATGTGTGGAATGTAACACCCCAAGATTCCACGCTATGCTTCTATTTGAATAATACAGTAGCGTGTGTTGTACACAACTTCGAGTTCTAGCACACCACAACCAATCAAACTAGCTATGATGAATAGTAACACACACTTTTTGAAATTTTATAAATTTTATAATTCAAAATGGTCATCAATTTTGGATATGAAATATCGAAATTATCCTAGGGTGAAATTTTTTGTATTTTTCTGAAAACTTTCAATTTTTGATGAACAGTGAAAAAAACTAATTTATATTTTAAAACTGAATTTTTATTTAAATATTTATTTATTTAATTTAAATTTATTTTAGGTCAAAATAGATAAATAATACCTATATAAGTTCATTGTAATTATTTGGATTCAGTTTATAATAATTTTAGATATATAAAAATTTTATTGAACTTTACACCGTCTTTTACCCACCTACTAAGATAATTTGAAAATTGACATAAAAAATAATTTTACCGCTTTTGTGAGTGGAATTTCCAAAATCCAAGAGACACAGTTGATCTGAGTAAGAAAAATGTGGTCCAAAAAGATAAAAATAATTTTTGGTGAATAGTAACTATTTTACTTTTAATTACAACGGTTAAAATATAATAGAGTATTTAAGGGTAAAATTGATATTATTATTACCCTAACACATGTCTTAATTCTATTGGATATGTATAATTAGACCAAAAAACCTTAGAATAAAATATGAACCTATTTGGTTCACTTGGGTTAGATTAGGACCCTTAGTATTATGTAATTTAATAAAGACTTAGAAGAGTTAAAATCAATGTTTAATAACTAAAACATTTTTAATATAGGGTTACAGTTTAGTTGAAAATGGGAATTCCTGAGAGTGGCCTTTTTTGAACCCTACACACTTGAGAACACCCCTCCCCACGAAGTGGTCATCTACAGATTCCACAACCGGGGAGGTGCCGTTGTTAGCCGAGATGACATTGCATCCCACGGGGTAGCACAATGATGATGCAGTAACTAACTAATTAATGAAATATTATAATATTTGATATTATAAATATCCATATTAATGTAATTTGAGAGTTTTTATGAAATAATCAAATTTTCTAGGTTAATATGACATATTAGTTTTGGTTAGATGAATTGGTTTCGAAGTAATAATGCTTCTATGAATTTAGGGAAAACAATAAAAAATCGTATAAAAATTGTCATAAAATAGTTTTTAAAAACAATATTATATTATTAATTGATATTCTTTTCCTAAAAATCTACGGTTTCATTTAAAAGTGTTATATAATTATAGGTCTATCATTAATGATCCTCTTGGTGTTCTCTTGGAATTATATAATAAGTTTATTAACCATATAATATAAAAATGAAAAGAGACATGATAAATGTCAAACTATTTAACTAAGAGATAACTCTAAATGATAAAGTTAATATAGTGACCCAAACCAGTATAAAACCTATTTGTTGAGTGGTTTTCGACCCATCCCCACCTTATACTTTAAATAATTCATTTTGGAGCCATTACAAATTGAAAATTATTTTTATTATAAAATAATATTTCTAGCTTTTGCTAAGATGCCCCTCACATGTTTTATAATAGGGCACTCACCCTTCTCTATAATTCAAACCTTCAAACCATTTGGAATGGCCAACCCCTATTCAAATGCCCTCTTCACTATCCTACCTTAATTTTGGAGGCATTCTTTTAGTCATAATGCCACCCTAAGGAGCCCTTTTGATCAAATGAAGAGGATGAACCCAAAGAAGAGGTAAATATCTCACCACCTCCTTCAAGTTACTTTCTCCTTCCACTTCCTTTTTCATTTTTGTTTCCATTCTAAAATAATAAATACATTATCTTCTATTTACTATGATGTTATTATAAATATGGTACAACAAAATTCATTATTATATCCATCATTTTAATGACATGTCACCATACGTGTCTTTATACGGCCTACCGTCTCCACATCGTGGTGTAATTGTTATTCAATACATTATTATTTGGATGGTTATAATAATGATGTGTAATTGATGTAAATAATAAATATAACATGATAATAATTATATATATATGATATACCATCAAATTATATAGTATTTTAATATAAAAATAATGATATTGTCGCTCGTGCGTACGTACGGATTGTCGTCTCCACGAACGCAATGAGATTCATTCCTCATCGTATCCATTCAAGACTAATTTTAATTAGGTGATTAAATTTAATGTTTAAATACTTGATATCATTCTGTATATGAAAAAGATACGTCCCATCCATGTTTAATATGACTCACATAACACAGAATATAAAGGAAAACGAATCCGTTAACACCCAAAACGACGGTAATACTAAGATATTATTAACAAAGCAATGTTTAAAGATCATATATGATATAATATTATTGTATATGATTTTTTATAATATAATAACAATTTTTTCACCATTATACATGAGTTTAACCTACCCTCACCCAACAAAACGTACAAGGTAAGGGTTAATTTCACAATGTCTTCATTATCTGAGGATGTTTATACGTAATTATCTACTGGGTTCTCTTTATCATCCAAATCCAAGTTTCTTAAAAATATATTTCTAAAATTTTTTATTATTAACTTAAAAATGGTGTAAAGTAATTTATACCATTACTTTACCTTATATGATATTGAAAGGAATCTTTCCGTCATTTTAATAACAAGGTACTTTATGATATTTTCGACAAAATTAAGGTAAGAATGTTTTTTAACTTATACGGCGGGTGTGGATATTTTCTGCCATTATAACATTATTGAAGCATACCATACTAGCTCATAAGAATATTTTCAAAACAATTGTTTTCTTTTATAAATACACGACTTCAAAATGATTTCAAAATAGAAAGTGATATTTCACTAAAAAGTATTTTTATTTCATTTATGTCAACATCCTTTGATGGATTTTAAGCATATTTGATGTTGATTTTTTTTATGATACAAAACTTCCATATTATATTATTGGTTTTGTGATATTTTCTATTATGGATGTGTTATTTTTACACCATTCATGGTTTATGAATAAAGTATTGACATTTTTTTGCTAGTTTAAATACGAATGTTTATGTTATGTTTAAACCTTTTCATATGAGGAATGCATTGGACGTAGGAAGTGACAGGTGGAGCTCGCTATAGCTCCTCGATGCTTCGATATGTCTCATTAGACAAAATAGTGTCTTGGAATAAGGCTTGGAAAAAATCATATTTTTAGTCTTAGCACTAGGCCTTAACATTGTGGTTATGAAAGTCTTTAATTATGCATTCTATCATTATGAAAGTGGTTATTGATATGGAATGTTATTATTAGACTAGTAGAATATCCATGTGAATAAGTAAATGGAATTATTTCATTTTATCTTTTCCATATTATGCTGATGTTCTTGTTTAAAAGGATTTTTTATTTATACATTTCCTTAAATATTTATGTTTATTTATGAATGTTTTCTCTATATTGTTATCCTTACTGAGCATCTGAGCTCTCCCCTTTCTTTGTGTTATTTTTCCCACGATTTGAAGAAGTATTTTACGACTGACCTGCAGGTATAGTCTGATTGGATATGTGTGTGGACTATGTAGACTATGTTGTTTTAGTATTTCACTTTATCATGTAATGTAAGAATTATGAATGTATCTAGTGTTTCCAAGGCAACTTAACTAATCGGTATTTGGAGACTTGATCTTTTGTGATCATGCCAATGTTATGTAATAATGCACCAAATTTGGTTTACTTGGGTTGACACGTTATAGTTGGTATCAGAGGAATTTTAGTACAAACCTTGGAATCAAAATTTTGATAAACTCTAATTAGAGCGCATAGCCCTAAGATAGAATTTGAGGATTAGTATAGAAAAACTTCCTAAAAGTTTGGTATTGTAGAGATTTTGTGATATTTCCAAACAATACATCCCTGTCTGGATATGAACAGGTAGATGCAGCTCTGGAACAGATATACCTATGGGTAAAACCCAAAAACACCGCTTTGATCCAAACTAGAATGGGAACCAGTGCATGATAATGGGCCTTACTGCACTCTTGGTTACGAAACTCCCAGAGGATATGATTAGGATAATTCTCATTTTCATTACAAATGATTATAAAGGATTCATGAGTATATACCTCCTCAAAGAAAACATTTTTATGATTATGGAATATATCCACAAACGGTTCAATTTATATTAAGTGTTTTACAACTTTGGATTTATGTATTGTGATTCATAAACTATCCTAGTTTATGACATTCTTTAGAAATGGTGCCTAGTGGAAGGAATGGGAAATGTATCAATGAACACACTCCATGTAGGGATTCCCCCCCTAATAAAGATAATTATTGTGGAGCTGGTGATACAACTAGTGCTGATCAGCTTATCACTATATTGGGGCAACTCATTCAGGTTATGAATAATAACCTTACACGTATAGAGCACCCTGATCCGCAGTGTGGAGGGTCAATGTTAGATCGCATCATGAGGCAACAACCACAAACATTTAATGGGGGTACAAATCCATTAGTACCTAAGAAATGGATAAATTCCATAGAGAAAATATTCCACACCTTGGGAGTAGTGAAAGGGAAAAAGTTGTCATTGCTGTTTACCGCCTCACTGGAGATGCTTATTAATGGTGATCATTGATTAAAAACACTAAGAAAGATGATGAAGTATCAAATATGGAATGGAGGGATTTTAAATAGATTTTCATAGAATAATATTTTCCTTGTGACCATCGATTAGATATGGAAATCAAATTTCTGAGTCTAATGCAAAAGGAGGATGATAATGTTGCAATGTATGAAGCTAACTTTACAAGGATAGTGAGGCATGATACATATTATATACATAACCCAAGAAGTAAGATTGATCGTCTATTTTATGGGTTAAAAACATTTCTCCATTGATCATTTGTCTCACAATCCTTCTTGTTATACGAAGATATTGTCGAATGTGCTATCAAGATAGAAAAATAATTCTCTAAGTCTTACGACATTAAAGCAAAGAAAGAGAAGAAAAGATCTACTGAACACTCAGGAAATTGAAATAAGGTGAAGAAGGGAAATGTGGAATATCCATCCTACAGTAAATGTTGGAAGAAACACCCTGGTACTTTTTTAAAGGTAATGGGATTCTGTTACATGTTTGGTGAAAAGGGCCAAAAATCTTGTGACTGCAACGGGAAGAAAGAGGTTGTCGATGTTGAATGTTACAATTTTAGAGAAAGGGGGAATTATGCGAATGAATTTCATAAGCTTCATGGGAACATACCTTAGAAAAGGAAATGGGATCGAGGCCAAGATTATGCTATCACTACTACTGAGGTTGATGTTCCGAAGGACGTAATGGCAGGTAATTTAATGGTTTCCTCAAGTTTCAAAAATGCATTATTTGATTCTGAATCATCACATTGTTCATATCTTCACAGTTTGCTAAGAAAATTAAATATTAAAAATTTTATTTAACAAGGGAGTTGTCAGTCAAAATTCATAAGGGAAGTATCATTACAACAATGTTTTGTGAATCAGTCCCCATTAGATCACATAAATGTTCATTATCTGCAGATCTCATTGTCATACCCATTATTTAATTTGATATAATCCTCGGCATGGATTGGCTTTCGGTCCATGATGTGAATATTTATTGTAATAAGAAGGAGGTTATGATTTTTTATGATTATGATAAAGAACGCCTTATCTTTAGAGTAGAATAATCACCACCTAATTCTTATCTAGATCTACCCCTAGTAGCTCAACTAAATTCAATTATTCGGGAAGAAGAGAATGAAAT
Organism: Viscum album; assembly: GCA_963277665.1. NCBI lineage: Eukaryota > Viridiplantae > Streptophyta > Magnoliopsida > Santalales > Viscaceae > Viscum > Viscum album. The sequence goes on along the minus strand of OY728131.1, from coordinate 223,398,017 downwards.
AACTATGGGTGAGTTAAGTAATTTTCAAATACAGGATGTTCCTATTGTGAAATAATATGTTGATGTGTTTCCAAAAGATTTAAATAGACATCCTCTAGAACGAGAAATTGAGTTTTCCATTGATTTAATTCCTGGTTCAAGGCCCATATCGAAGACCCCTTATATAATGGACACTATGGAATTAGTGGAATTAAAGAAAGAACTATATGAATTGAGTAATAATATATTTATTCTCTATAGTGTTTCTCCATGGGGAGCCCATTTCATTTTTGTTAAGAAGAAAGATGGATCTATAAGGTTGTGCAGTGACTATAGGGAGATCAATGCTATAACGATAAAGAACAAATATCCCCTACCTCGCATTGATGATTTATTCAACCAACTTCATGGAGATCAATACTTGTCAAAGATTGACCTTCGATATGGATATAATCAATTTGGTGTGAATAAGGAAGACATTCCAAAGACAGCATTTTGAACCAGGTACGAGCATTACAAGTTTACAGTAATGCCTTTCAGATTGACTAATGCATCCTCTGTCTTCATGGATATAATGAATAGGGATTTCAAGGAATATCTAGATGACATTGTAGTGGTATTTATTGATGATATCTTGGTACACTCCAAAAGCTATGAATATCATGAAAATCACTTGCTCATTATCCTGAAGACTCTTAGAATACATGAATTATATAGGAAGTTTAGCAATTGTGAATTATGGCATCAGGATATTTCTTTTCTTGGAAATATTTTCTCTTTGAATGGAATATATATTGATCCTTATAAGACCAATGGAAATCCAAGAATGTCTAGAACCAACGAGTATAATAGAGGTACAAAGTTTTATTGGTTTAGCAGGTTATTATCGATGTTTCATCTAGAATTGTTCCTGGTTGGCTAACCCATTAACAAATCTCACATGTAAAGGGGTGAAATTTGTTTGAACAAAAGAGTGTGAAGAATGTTTAGAAAAACTGAGGAGAAGATTATTCAATGATCCTATATTGAATCTACCATCAGGGAATGATGCGTTTGTTATTTATAGTGATGCTTCAAAGAAAGGACTTGGTTGTGTCCTTATACAGAATGATAGAGTTATTGCCTATTCATCATGACAGCTGAAAATTCCTGAGAAAAACTATCCTACTCATGATATTGAGTTCGCAGCTGTAATCTTTGCTTTGAAGATTTAGAGACACTATCTCTATGGTGAAAAATGTGACTTATATACTGATCACACGAGTTTGAAGTATATTTTCTCACAAAAATAAATCAACATGAGGCAAAGTTGATGGCTTGAAATAATCAAGGATTATGATTTCACTATACACAACCACCTAAGGAAGGAAAATAACGTGGCATATGCTTTGAGTGGAAGGGATCGTGGAGTTTTGAACAATATGAGAGTTGTAAAGGATCCTATATACATGGATCTAGTAAAGATGGATATTGTAATCACCATGGAAAGGGAAACATCAATACGTTTTCAAACGATTGCCAAACCATCTTTACTAGAAAGGATATAGAGTTATCAAACCGATGATAAAGGGTTTCAAAAGAAGATTAAAGCTGTGAATAATAGGATATTTAGTGACTTTGTGTTTGGAGATGGAATTTTGAAATTTGGGAAGAGGCTTTGTGCTCTCGATATACCTGATCGAAAAAGGGAATTATTGGACGATACTCATAGTTCCAATTTCTCTATACACCCTAGGAGCACCAAAATGTATAGAGATTTGAAGGTAAATTTTTGTTGGGACAACATGAAGATGGAGATTGGTGATTTCGTGTCAAGATGTATGGTTTGTCAACAACTGAAAGCTGGAAGGAAACAGCGTGGAGGAGTCTTGCAACCTATTCCCATACCTGAGTGGATATGAGATAATATTACGATGGACTTTTCTATGGGACTACAAAAGAATCTTATAAGTAATGACATAATATGGATCATTATTGATCGTATTACCAAGTCAGTACATTTTCATGATATAAGGGAAGATTTACCACTTGAATGTATAGCAAGACTATATATTAATAAAGTTGTGAGACTTCATGGAGTACCCCTGTTGATTGTTTCTGATCGGTATCCACGTTTTACATCACGATTTTGGATAAGTCTTCAGAAAGCCTTGGATACTGAACTTCTTTTGAGCACTCCCTACCACCGCCAAACTGATGGACAATCAGAACGGACTATTCAAACCATAGAATACATGTTGAGATCATACTCACATGATTTTCAAGGTATGTGGGATCAAAATTTACCTCTACTAGAATTTTACAATGACAATAAGTTCCATTCAAGTATTCAGTCGGCACCATATGAAGCACTATACAGAAAGAGATGTCGCACACCAACCTGTTGGGATGATGTTGGTGAAAGAAATCCCGTAGGCCCAGAACCTGTGGAGGAAACGATGGAAAAGGTGAAGGTAATCCAAAACAACATCAAAGCATCTCAAAGTAGGCAGAAGAGCTATGCCGATAATCGAAGGAAGGACTTGGAATTTCATGTAGGAGATCATGTTTTATTCAAGGTATCTTCAAGGAAGGGTGTTATATGTTTCAGTAATAAGGGTAAATTGAGTGCAAGGTACATCGGACCATTTGAAATTCTATAACGAATTGGGGTTGTAGCTTACCATTTGGCAATACTGCCAAGTCTCTCCAAAGTTCATGATGTGTTCCCTATATCACTGTTGAGAAAATAAATGCCTAACCCAACACAAGTACTCACCTATGATGAATTAGAACTGGAACCCGATTTGTCTTCTTTTGAATATCCTGTCAAAATTCATGATACAAGAGAACAAGTGTTAAGAAACTGGACGACTCGTCTGGTAAAAGTTCTATGGAGAAACCATCTGATGGAAGAGACGGCATGGGAATATGAGGGACATATGATGAAGAACCACCTATGTCTTTTTATGTAGTAATATTCTAGAATTTTTTTGGATAAATTAATTTGAAGTAGGAGAGAATTTAACACCCCATGCTTCCACGGTATGCTTCTCTTTGAATAATACAGTAGTGTGTGTTGTACGCAATATCGAGTTCTAAAACCCCACAACGAATCAAACTATCCATTATGAATATTAATACCCACTTTTTGAAATTTTTTAAATTTAATCTTTCAAAATGGACTTCATTTTTGGATTTAGAATATCAAAATTAGCCTAGGGTGAATTTTTTGTATTTTTCTGAAAACATTCAATTTTCAATGAATAGTGAAAAAAGTTATTTTTAAAACTGAATTTTAATTTAAATAATTATTTATTATATTTAAATTTATTTTAGGTAAAAATAGACACATAATACCTATATAATTTCAATGTAATTAATTATTGTTAGTTTATTATAATTTTAGATATATAAAAATTTTATAAAACTTTTAACTGTCTTTTACCCACCTCCTAAGAGAATTTGAAAATTCACATAAAAATTAATTTTACCACTTCTATGAGTGGAATTTCAAAAATCAGAGAGACACAATTGTTATTAGTATTTAAAATGTGGTTCAATAAGATAAAAATAATTTTTGGTGAATAGTAACTTTTTACTTTTATTTACCACGGTTAAAAGTAAATAGGTTATTTAAGGGTAAATATGATATTATTATTACCCTAACACATGTCCTGATTATATTGGATTAGTATAACTCGACCAAAAAAACCTTATGAATAAAATAGGAACATATTTTGCCCACTTAGATTAGAATAGGACACTTATTATTATTTTATTAAGAGGAGAGTGAAAAGAGATAAAATCAATGTTTGATAACTAAAACATTTTTAATATAGGGCTAAACATAAGATAAATTCGACGATAAATATTAATTAGAAATATAAAAATATTTCCTACATAATCGTATATTATTTATAATTTTTAACATTAAATATTTTATTTTATTTATGACACAATGATGATGCAGTAATTACCTAATTAATGAAATATTAAAATATTTGATATTATAAATTTTCAAATAAATGTAATTAGAAAATTTTTATGAATTCAAATAATTTTATAGGTTATTATGACATATTAGGGTTAATAAGATAAATTGTTTTCAAAGTAATAATGATGTTCTAAATTTACAAAAAAATACCAAATACTGTCAAAATTGACATAAAAGATTTTTCAAAACAAATATTATATTATTAATTGAAATTCAATTCCTAAAAATCTAAGGATATGGAAAAATACTTATATAATGATAGGTGTATCATTAATTAACCACTCGAGGTTCTCTTGGAAGTATATAGTATGTTTATTTTCCATATAATATAAAAATACAAAGAGACATGGTAAATGTCAAACTATTTAACAAAGAGTTAAATCTAAAAGATAATGTTAATATAGTGACCCAAACCTATATAAAACCTATTTTTTGATTTATTTTAGACCCATATCTACCTTATACTTTAAATAATTTATTTTTGAGCCATTAGAAACCAAAAATTATTTTTCTTATAAAATAATATTTCTAGATTTTCCTAAGGTGCCCCTCACCCCTCTTATAAAAGGGAACTCCCCCTTCTCTCTAATTCACACATTAATAGCCATTTAGATTATCCAACACTTGAAAAAATACCCTCTAAACTGTCCTACCTTCATCCTAGAGTCCTTCCTTTAGTCAAAAAGTCAACCTATAGAGCCCCTTTTGATCAAATCAAAAGGAAAAACCCGAAGAAGAGGTAAATATCTCACCACCACTTTCAAGTTCCTTTCTCATTCCACTTCCTTTTTATTTGTTGTTTCCACTATAAAATAATAAATCTCATATATTCTATATACTATTATGTTATTAAAAATTTGGTACAACCAAATTCATTATTCTATCCATCCATTGAATGACATGTCACAATTCGTGCGTACGTACGGCTTACGGTCTCCAAGTCGTGGTGTAATTGTTATTTAGAACATTATTATTTGGATGGGTATAATAATGATGTGAAGTTGATTTAAATAATAAATAACATGATAATTATTCTGTATATATTATATACCATCCAATTATATATTATTTTAATATCAAAAGAATGATCTTGTCGCTCATGCGTACGTACGGATTACTGTCTCCACAAATGCGATGAGTTTCATTCCTCGTTGTATCCATTCAAGAATAATTTTTATTAGATGATTAAAAATAATGTTTAAAGACTTTATATGATTCTGTATATGAATAATATACATCCCATCTATAACTAATATGACTCACATAACAATGAATATAAAGGAAAACGAATCTGTTAACACCCGAAATGATGATTATTCTAAGATATTATTAACAATGTAATTTTAAAAGGTCATATAAGATATCATATTATTTTATATTATTCTTGTATAATTTAATAACAATTATTTCACCATTATACAGGAGTTTCACCTACCCTCGACCAAGGAAAATTACAAGATAAGGGTTAATTTCACAATCTCTTCATTATCCGAGGTTATTTATATGTAATTAAATACTGGGATCTCTTTATAATCTACATCCATGTTTCTTAATAATGTATTTCTAAACATTTTTACTATTTACTAAATAATGTGTTAAAGTCATTTATACCCTTATTTGACCTTATATGTTTTCGAAAGGAATCTTTCCATCATTTTCCAAATAAGGTAATTTATGAGCATTTCTACAAAATTAAGGTAAGAATGCTTTTTATCTTATACGACGAGTGCATCTATTTTCTTCCATTATAAAATTTTCAAATATTACCTTAAAATATTATAATAATATTTTCAGAACAATTGTTTTCTATTATAATTATAGGACTGTTAAATGATTTCAAAATAGAAAGTGATATTTCTCTAAAAAAGGTTTTGATTTCATTGATGACAACAACTTTTGATGGATTTTAAGCTTATTTGACGTTGATTTTTTATGATATATAACTTCCATATTGTATTTAAGGTTTTGTGATATGTTTGAATATGGATGAGTTATTTTTACACCATTCATGGATTATAAATAAAGTATTGACATTTTGTATGCTAGTTTTAATATGAATGTTTATGTTATGTTAAACCTTTTCATATGAGGAATGCATTGGACTTAGTAAGTGACGGGTGGAGCCCGCTATAGCTCCTCGATGCATCAGTAGGTCTAATGAGACCAACTATTGTCTTGGCACAAGTCCTTGACTATGTGGTTGTGAATGTCTGGAATTATGCATTCCATCATTACGAAAGTGGTTATTGTTATTGCATGTGATTATTCAACTAGTAAAATATCCATGTGAATAAGTAAATGGCATTATTTCATTTTATTTTTGTGATATTATGTTGATGTTCAAGTATAAAAGGCTTTTGTTTTAGTTATTCATTGCCTTAAATGCTTATTATTGTTTATGAATTTTTTCGCTATATGGTTATCCTTAATGAGCATTTGAACTCACCCCTTTCTATGTTTTATTTTTCCCAGTATGTCAAGAAGTGTTTTACGACTAACTGGTAGGGATAGTCTGAGGGGATATGAGTGTGGAATTTGTAGAATATGTTGTGGTATTTATTCACTTTATCATGTAATGTAAGACTTATGAATAAATGTAGTGTTTTAAAGGCTACTAAACTAATCGGTCTTTCGAGACATGATCTTTTGTGATCGTGCCATTGTTATGTAATAATGCACTGACTCTGGGTAACTGGGGTCGGGGCATTACATGAATTCCAAATAACCTATGGGTTGTGATTTTTTTTGGATTGAGAGACCGATGCATGGTAGGTTTATAATTTTGATGTAAAATGAATTATTATAACATTGTTTCCTTCAAATGGAATCACATTAATTTCATTTAGTTGGATTTTATTCTAGTTTTAAGGGGTGGGACCACTTGGATGTTTTCCCAAATCTTCCGGTGTTGTTCGCTATGATAATAATTGTTGAAATTATATGGGTGACTCAAGGGATGATTTAGGGTTGATATATTCCTTGGATCTAGGAAATATGCTTGGGGTTATTGGTATTCATGTCGTTGGACTTGAATCTTTTGAAAGGTTATATTTCTATATGGGAACTTCAGGGGAGCCTTGATCCTAATGAGGGTAATGTTATAGTAAGCATGGGTGGCTTCTTGAATGGAATTTGGAGACACGTTCAGCCAACATGACGCACATTGAATTTGGAGTTGGGTTCAGTGAATAACCCTTGTAAAGAGTATAACCATGGTATTTTAAGGAAGATAAAAATAAAAGAAATGTGATCTATATAAACGATGTTGTTTGGTATATGTGATTAGGTGGATTGAGTTTGAGTTCCCATTATTTTTGAAGAAATTAGGGTGATGTTATTTTATATAGTGGGATCGATGGGTTTGTATTGGGATGATGGATCAGTTTTGCTCACATTGAGAATCATTCAGGACATCGTGGAGTAAATTAATCATTTTTATTATGGTAGCGCATCATAAAATACTTTTTCATGGCTACATGGAAACGGGACATGAGGCAGTAAAAAGTTTGGGCTAATCCGTGCCTCTTGAATCTAGATGTCTTGATGTTGATGAGATTTTTACAGATAGTGAGGCCCATAGACATTAAATAGTTTTTTAGTGTAAATCAGCAACAATTTATTAGTGCACTTCCAAAATAGTGATGATCATTCCCAATATCTTGACATCATCCCAAGTAAGCTAATAGAGCTTATATTTTATACCAATCGATCTAAATTTCAATTCTTTTTAACGAATTGTGATCATGGGGGTTGTGATTTCAATGTGGTGTAATGAAATTCATTTGATGGGGATACCACTAATGAATTTTTTAGGTTGAAACTATAATGATAACGTTAATTATCTCGGTTTGATAAGATTTTGTATAGCCAAGGTGGAATTTGGATGCCAATTAGTAATGAGAAATATTGTTTGGTTCCATGTAGATATATGATATGAAATATTGGTGTGACATTGGATGGTTTCAGTGCATTGAATTTGATATAGTAATGCTCTGATATGATCAAAATTCGATTATTTGGGAGAGCCACATGTCAGGACATGTTTCGTGTGGTGAACCTATTTTTCACTTCGTTAAATGGTTGGATCCCTATTTTATCACAAGGTTTAGGGGGAAAATCTTCAAATGACATATTTTGTGACTTGCTTATAGGGGTGAAATTGTTCTATCAACTGTTTCAAGGGGTGAGTCCGTGCTTCATCTGATGATTTTTAGGGTAAATCGTGCGAGGAAATATATTCCCCACATTTTTTAGGGGTAGAACATTGGACTAAAAGTTCCAAATTTGATGTTTATGAGAGATCCTTGAAAAATATAGGGAATTTGGTTCCGTGTTTCATGTATGTACTCTTGGATAAGAGGGTAGTATTTTGAGTTCTAGACGAGACCTTCGAAGGAGATATCAGTATATGCATGACCTACAGTGGTAAGTCAGTACTCATCTATTTTGTATTGGAATCAGAGATGAGATGTGGTTATTACTCTGGTCAGTGTTTTCCTATGTTTTTGTATGAAGATATGGGAACTATATCAATAGTTTAATGGGTCATCAAGGAACATGTTTGGATAATCGATCATGATAGTGGAAAACATTGTGTGTCATAAGTGGTGGAAACATGTTGGGTTCTATGATGGGGAGAATCATGTAAATGTTGATTGAAAGGATGGTGGAATAGTGGTTCTTTAGAATAAATTGGTGTTAGAATCACGTCAATGTAGTTTTTTTACAGTTATGATTACTAGATGTGGTTTTGATGAATAATGTGAACCATGTCTAGAGTTGCACAATAAGAGATGTTTTGACGATCTTAGGAAAAATGAAATTAATTGAAAATGGTTAAATGACCCATCAATATCAGTTTTATCTAATGAATTCTCGATTAGGCACCTCAGAGATGAAAAGTCTTATGGTTGGGAGATTTTAAGATCCCGTATCCTTATATGTTGAAATTTTCAATATAAATTTGAATTTATCCTTTGCTGGATGGTTCATTTTGAAATCTAGAAATTAGATTGTGGTTCTGAGGGTTTAATGTCTAAAAACATCATTTTTTATTTGATTCAACATCTGTTGTAAGGCCCAAGGTTTTAGGACAGAAAATAAAGAGGAAACAGGATTCTATGTTACTAAAACAAGTTGTTGTAGAGAATTGACAATGTGAATAGTGATTCACTATAGGGATGGGGTTTGAAGTGTTTCATGCAGGGAGTGCCTAATGTGAAAACAAGATCTCATATTATTATATTTTGAATTGATGTAATGAACCCTTAGTTGTCATCATAAATTATATGGAATTTTTTAGTTTTATGTGGGATCTAGCTCATCTGGTTCTTCCAAATGGTAGTGGAACATGGGTGGGCCTCATTTGAATCCTACTATCCCTCCGTGATTCTTCATTCATGGTGGTCTTATGTGTGATTTAATGGAATTGATGGTATGATACCACACAAACATATATATATATATATCCCCCACTCACTGTCAAAAAATTAAATTATGTACATTCTCATTGAAAATAAAAAATTCCCAGGAGAAAAGGGATATAAAAAAAATTAGATTCCATAACACCAATAAATATTGGATCCCAAACTGATGTATTTCCTCTTTCCTTCATCAATATTTTTTGTATGCCACCATTTTTATTTTTCAAAACATTTCTTACAAAAAACAACTTTATCGTATTTTTCAATTAGAAGATTTAATTAGAGATTTTCTCTAGCAAGGTATACTAATATCTCTAAAGTGGAACACATCATTCTATGGATGGTTTTTGGAAAAGGGGAATCACCCGGTGAGTTAACTGGAAACATAGAAATCATGGATTTTATTAATAAAGAAATTATAATTCTTATAATTATTTAATAATTGTTTCTTGTCATCAGTTAGGATCATGGGTACCTAATACAGGTCTGGTAGATCCGTGTTGAGGTTAGGTATTCTATACAGTACATAGTAACTGGTGAAGTCTAATATCATCAAAGTGGAAAAAATGTGTTTTTGGTAGGTGGTATTGTGTACTTTCCCTATTGAATTTATGTTTTCAATGTACCATGAATGTAACACCATGACCCGAGTTACCCATAGTCAGTGCATTATTTTAATACATTATCAGGATTACAAGGAATCAAGTCCCGAAGGACTAATCGGTTTTGCAGTCTAGGAAAATAGATTACATACATGAATGTTACATTAATCTTTACAAAAAATAAAACAATATAAATAATCCTTTATGAACATCATTATTCTTTTGGCTTAACCCGGCATATCAATCACAATACACTTCTTGGAATCCAGGGAAAAATAAAACATAGAAAGGGGTGAGCTCAAACGCTCAGTAAGGGTAAGCAATACAACAAAAACATTCATAAATAAGCATAAACATTTAAAGTAGTGTATAACTAAAATAAGAAGCCTTTTAAACTTGAAATTCATAAAAATATGTCAAAAATAAAATGAAATAATAACATTTACTTATTCCCATGGATATTCTACTAGTCAAATAATCACATGCAATATTAATAGCTACATTCATAATGATGGAATGCATAATGCAGGACTATCATAACCACATAGGAAAGAACTTTTTCGAAGACTACAAATAAGATTTTTTTCAAGGCCTTGTGCCAAGACACTAGTTTTTCTCATGAGACCTACCGATGCATCGAGGAGCTATAGTGGGCTCCACCCATCACTTACTAAGTCCAATGCATTCCTTATATGAAAACGTTTAAACATAACATAGAAATTCGTATTAAAACTAGCATAAGAAATGTCAATACATTACACATAAACCCTGAATGGTATAAAAAAACATCCATAGTCAATCATATCACAAAACCTTCAATAAAATATAGAAATTTTTTATCATGATAAATCAACTTCAAAACAAGTTTAAAATCTATTAAATGAGTTTGACTTAGATGAATATGATTTGTAAAACTCTTTGAGGGAAATACCCCTCTTTCATGAAAACATTTAAAAGTCACACAATTTAGAAAAAAGTCATTTAAAGACATTTTTGAATAAAAGTTTCCTATACCACTTTTAATGTTTTTAAAGGAATTAACATTTTAAAAAACATTAATGTCCATATAAATAAATCCTTAAAAACCATTTTGAAAACATAGGCATTAATGTGAATGATTTAGAAGAATAAATATTTAAAAGATTTCAAATTATTATTTTCTAAAAAACCCCCTTAAAATAATACCTTTGAAAACATTTTCATGAAACACAGACATGGATAATAAATATGTCCCAGTAGATACTTACGTAAAAACAACCTCGGATAATAAAGAGATTATGAAATTAACCCTTACCAATTTGGTAACTTACGAAACCTACACCCCATGAAAGAGGTATCATAAAATGAATATTTAAATACACATAAATTAAAACTTATTACACATAGAATACAATTATGGGCAGTACATACACCACACAAAAGGTAATAGTGGCAATATGGCATGAATATCATGGGAATAAGAAGTGAGATGAAAACCCCTTACCTTGCACTTTCCTTTTGTCGAGGGTACGTTTAACCTCTTGTATGAAAATCTTAGTATGTTATTAAACTATACCAGAACCATATTAATATTTATGATATCATACATGATTCATTTATTACTTTATACTACCCATTTAATAAGAATTTCCATGTTAAATTAACATTTCGGGAAATAATCGCTTTCTTTATCGTACAAGTTTTAACTTGTTACTCTTGATTGTATCACTTAGACCAAGATTTAAATACATAAAGAATATAAAACATGATTTATATATCATATATATTTAGAATATAAATATGTATAATAGACATATATATGAAATGAAAAACACTGTTTATGGAGACGGTAGTCTGTACGTACGGATAAACGTTGTTTCCGTTTTCATATCGTGTTGAACTAAACTAAGTGAATAAGATATATGTAAGTACACAAAAACACACACACACAAATATATATATCCAGTAGAATTATTATGTCATATATAACATACTTATTAGAAATATGTGTATATTAATAATTTTCGATGAATGGTGAATGTGGAAATGAATCTCATCGCGTCGTGGAGACGGTAATCCATAAGTACGCAGGAGAGACAATATAATTTCATTAATGGTGTGGAATTGGATGGTATAATAATTTTAAAGAGACATTATAATGTTATTTTCATTATTAATATACATATCACTCATCGTTATATCCATCCAAATAACATAGTGTTGAATAGAAAATTACACCACGACATGGAGACGGTAAGCCGTACGTACACACGCTTGGTGACATTATCATTCATAAGATAGATAGAATAATGAATAAAGTTGTTTCATATTTATAATAAAATCAATGTATATATGAGATACTGGTGTTATTTTATTAGAATGTAAATAACAAAGAAAGATGAAATGGAAGATGAAAAGAACTTGAAAGAGGGTGGTGAAATTATTACATCTTCTTCGGGTTCTTCTTTTTGATTTGATAAAAAGGGCTCCATATGTTGGTATTAGGATTAAAGGAGGGCCTATAGGATGAAGGTAGGATAGTTGAGAGAGTATTCAGACAGATTTTGGCCGAGCCAAATGGCTTTGGAGGTTTGAATTTGAGAGAAGGGGAAGTGCCCTTTTATAAGAGGGGTGAGGGGCACCTTTGAAAAAACATAAAATATTATTTTATAATAGATTTATATTCGGATTATAATTTTTACAAAATGTATTATTTTAAGGATAAGGTGGGTATGGGTTGCAAAACACTCAACCAATATGGTTTAGACAAGTTTAGGTTACTGTTTTAACCTTATCATTTAGATTTAACTCTAAGTTAAATAATTTAACTTTTACCGTGTCTTCTTGTATTCTTACACTATATGGTTAATAAAATTACTATATGCTGCCAATAGAACCCAAATTGGTTCATTAATGTCATATATATAAATATATAGGCCTTTTGGCCGAACCTTAGATTTTTAGAGCCATTATATCTATTAATATTATAATATTTGTTTTAAAAGCTATTTTATGTCAATTTTGACAGTATTTGGTATTTGTTTTTTGTTAATATAATAACAACATTATTACTTCAAACTAAATACATTTAATCAATCCTAAAATGTCATATTCACCTAGAAAATCTATTTATGTCATAAAAACATTGAAATTATATTTATTTTAATATTTATATTTCCATTTATTTGATTCTTTCATTAATAAGGTAATTACTACATCATCATTGTGTCATTAATAAATTTAATTATTTATCTCTAAAAATTATAAGTAAATACAATTATGTAGTAAATAATCTTAGAATTATTATGAATATTTATAATCAAATTTATAATATGTATAACCCTATATTAAAAATGGTTTAGTTATTAAACTTTGATTTTAACTCTTTTAACTCTTATTTAAAAAAATAATAATAAATGTATTAATCTAATCCATGTGGACCTAAAGGGTCACATTTTATTTCTAACATTGTTTTTGGTAGAATTAAACTTATCCAATAGAATTAGGAAATGTGTTAGGGTAATAATAATATCAGTTTTTACCCTTAATTACACTATTTACTTTTAACCGTGGTAAATAAAAGCAAAAAGTTACTATTCACCAAAAATTATTTTTATCTTATTGAACCACATTTTACTCCTTGATATTAACTGTGTCTCTCATATTTTCAAAATTCAACTCATTGAAGCGATAAAATTATGTTTCATGTAAATTTGCAAATTCTCCTAGGAGATGTGTAAAAGACGGTGAAAAGTTCAACAAAATTTTAATATATCTAAAATTATTATAAACTGACTCAAATGAATTAAATTGAACATATAAAGGTATTATGTATATATTTTGACCTAAAATAAATTAAAATAAAATAAATAATTATTTAAATAAAAATTCGGTATTAAACAATAACTTAGTGTTTTTCACTATTCATCAAAATTGATAGTTTTCATAAAAATACAAAAAATTCACCCTAAGTTAATTTCAATATTCTGAAACAAAAAAATGAATTCAATTTTGAAAGATAAAATATATAAAATTTCAAAAAGTGGATATTACTATTCATAACGACTAGTTTGATTGGCTGGGGTGTGTGCTAGAACTCAAAGTTTCGTACAACACACGCTCCTATATTATTCAAAAAGAAGCGTATCGTAGAATCTTAGGGAATTACATTCTCCCGTACGTCAATAAATTGTGTCCTCACAATTTATTTTCATTATTGGAAACTAGGGTTTGACATTTAAAAGTATATTAGTTGAAATCCCACATCGAAAAATGGATTAATGAGGCCTCTATTTAAAATAACGAGTGTTAAGTTTGATGGTTTCCGAAAATAACACATACTAGGGTTCCATGTAGGAAAACATGGATATGGAAGTGAAATCTAAGCATCAATATCTGATGGAGAGTGGTAGAGAACATGGGTTTGAAAAGGACAAAAATCACAGAGCCATAAATTTGTGATGATCTAAGGTACCATCTAGGACAATGTTTTTGTTCTAAGATCCCTTTCTTGATGTTGATTAATTTATTTATAAGATTGGATAAGATCATAAGGAGATATAACTACTTTATAATTAGAGTTTTATCCATTAACAAATTTCTATCACAAACTCATCTTTCACTCAAGAACATAATACAACTCAAATATACTCTATTTATTCTAATCTTGTAGGGTTCCAAATATAATGAATTTATAATTCACATATCAGCCCATTTAAAAAAAGAAACTACATTATACCATCCAGGAACTTCATGTAGTCCAGTGGTAGGTGATAAATCTCAATCACACTATGGTTGTGGGTTCGATACCCACAGCTTTGTCGGACGTGACGGGTTGTCACGCAGTCTACATGTTGTCCTTTTATAAAAATCCAAAATAACCTTTCAAACCAAATCCATTCCAACCTTTAGACTTATCCAAAATACTACTATCCAAACTCATAGTGCAAAGTTTATAAGTAAGTTAAACATAATGGGGATCCTTTTTTCCAAGTAATAACATGTGAACGCCTTCATCATGTATTCTTTTACAGCACCACAACATCATGAATTACCAAAACCATCCATCTCTTATTCCAAAATTACTACCTTACTATCAGGACCATATAATATTAAATTCCCAATGGAATAGTATTGTAGTACAATCCTTATTTATCTCCATAATTCATGTAACTAGTATACTATGGATACAACACTCAAATGAAATATTTCTATAATAATAACATAACAACACTATTCATTCTTCTTTATCTGAGGTAGTATCATAACTTGATTATTATCTAATAACATCATTTGTGGTATACTCTTATGAATGGGACATTGATTCGTGTAGTGTCTCAACACCTTGCAGATAAAGCATTTTACATTGGAAAACTTTTTCTTACCCTTGAAATCACCTACATGGTGTCCTTTTTCAACACACTTATAACAAACTCACATTCCCTTCAAGCATTTAACAAGGTTCGTCATTCCATATTTATTACATATTGGAAAATCCTTCTTTCGCATCTTCCCTTTATCCATATTTCTCTCTTCCATCCTTTTCTTCTCTTGCTTTCCTTAAAATCCATAGGACTCAGAGAATTCTTTACTTATATTATTAACATGTGACATTATTTCTTCATATGTTGAGAATACATGGGAGACTATTTCTCTTCTAAATGTGGGCTTCATACCGTGAAAGATGTGATCATTCTTACTCTTTGGATCATACGTATTGTTGGAGTTCACATTCCATCTATTGGGTGCCATTTCAATATAATGGCACACACTAGGTCAGTTTATGAATCGTAATTCATAATTCCAAACATGTAAAATACCTAACATAAATTTAACAGTTTATGGATATAATCCATAATCACAAAAAAATATCATTGAATAGGCTTATACTCATAAACCCATCATATTGGTTTGTAAATAAAAAAGAATTATCCTAAGCATATCCCCAGGGAGTGTCATAACCAAGAGTGCAGCATTGCCCGTTATCGTGCACCAGTTCCCATTAGAGTCTAGCTCAAAGCGGTGTTTTTTGGGTTTTACCCCTAGGTACATATGTGCCAGAGCTGCCTCTACCTGCTCGTATCTAGACAGAAATGTATTTTCTTAGAAGACTCACAAAATATTGACATTACCAAAATTATACGAAGTTCCTCTATACTAATCTTAAATGTCGATCTTATGTTAATGTGCTCTAATCATAGTTTATCTAAATAATATTTCTAAGGTTATTGCTAAACTTCCTCTAATACCAACTGTAACACCCGACCCCAGTTACCTAGATTCGGTGCATTATTTTAATAAATTGGCATGATTACAAGGAATCAAGTCTCGAACGACCAATCGATTTAGCAGTATGGGAAAATAGATTACATACATGAATGTTACATTACACATTATAACATATAAAACAACATAAATACTCCTTTATAAACTCCATTATTACCTCAGCTTAACCCTTCATATCAGTCACAATACACTTCGTGGAATCATGGGAAAAATAATACATAGAAAGGGGTGAGCTCAAACACTCAGTAAAGGTAAGCAATATAGAAAAAACTTTCAAAAACTAAGCATAAACATTTAAGAGAGAGTATAACTTATAAAAAATGCATTTTACACTTGAACTTCAGCATAATATGGAAAAAATAAAATGAAATAAATTCATTTACTTATTCACATGGATATTATACTAGTCGAATAATCACATGCAACGTCAATAACCACTTTCAAAATTACAGAATGCATAATGCCAGACTATCATAACCACATAGTTAAGGCCTTGTGCCAATACTGCAAATAAGATTTTGTTAAGGCCCTGTGCCAAGACACTACTTTGTCTCATGAGACCCACTGATGCATTGTGGAGCTATAGCGGGCTCCACCTGTCACTTACTAAGTCCAATTCATTCCTCAGATGAAAATTTTTAAACATAACATAGACATTCGTGTTCAAGCTAGCATACGAAATGTAAATACATTACCCATAAACCATTAATGGTATAAAAATAACACATCCATAGACAATCATATCACAAAACTTTGAATACAATATGGAAGAGTTGTATCATGATAAATCAACTTCAAAACAAGTTTAAAATCCATTAAAGGATTTTGACATAGATGAAAATGATTTGTAAAACACTTTGAGATAAATACCCCACTTTCATGAAAACATTTAAAAGTCACACAATTTCAAAAAAAAGTCATTTAAAGACATTTTTGAATCAATGTGTCCCAAACGACTTTGAATCTTTTGAAAGGAATTAACATTTTAAAAAACATTATAGTCCATATAAATAATTCCTTAAAACCCATTTTGAAAACATGGGCATTAATGAGAATGATTTAGAAGAATAAATATTTAAAAAAATTAAAATTATTTTTTTGTGAAAAAATACCTTAAAATAATACCATTGAATTTTTTTTATGAAACATGGACATGGATAATAAATATGTCCCAGTAGATACTTAAGTAAAAACAACCTCGGATAATAAAGAGATTGTGAAATTAACCCTTACTAAATTGGTAACATACGAAACATACACCCCATGAAAGAGGAATCATTGAATGAATATGTAAATACACATAAATTGAATAATATTATATAAATAATACAATTATGGGCAGTACATACACCACACACAAGGTAATAGTTGCAACATGGCACAAATCTAACGGGAATAAGGGGTGAGATGAAAACCCCTTCCCTTGAACTTTCCTTTGGTGGAGGGTACGTTTAACCTCTATTATGAAGATAGAAATATGTTATTAAATTATAACAGAACCATATTAACATTTATTATATCATACAAGATTCATTTATGACTTTATACTACCCATTTAATAATAATTTTCATGTAAAATTTACATTTCGGGTAATAATTGCTTTCTTTATCGTACATGTTTTAACTTGTTACTCTTGATTGTATCACTTAGACCAAGATTTAAATGCTTCCAGAATATAA
This sequence comes from Viscum album, assembly GCA_963277665.1. Lineage (NCBI taxonomy): Eukaryota > Viridiplantae > Streptophyta > Magnoliopsida > Santalales > Viscaceae > Viscum > Viscum album. The sequence goes on along the minus strand of OY728131.1, from coordinate 223,380,093 downwards.
AATATAATTTATATATCATATATATTTAGAATATAAATATGTATAACAGAGATATATATGAAATAAAAAACAACGTTTATGGAGACGATAGTCTGTACGTATGCATAAACGCAGTTTCCGTTTTCATATCGTGTTGAACGAAAGTAAGTGAATAAGATATATGTAAATATATATATATATATATCCAGTAGAATTATTATTTCATATATTACATACTTATTAGTAATATATATATTTGTATAATTATCGATGAATGGTGAACATGGAAATGAATATCATCATGTTGCAGAGACGGTAATCCGTACGTACACACGACCGACAATATCATTTACTTAAAGGTGTGGAATTGGATGGTAAGTTAATTTTACATAGATAGTATCATGTTATTTTCATTATTTTTATACATATTACTAATCATTATATCCCTCAAAATAACATAGTGTTGAATAACAAATTACACTACAGCGTGGAGACCGTAAGTCGTACGTATGCACGCACGGTGACATTATCATTCATAAGATGGATAGAATATTGAATAAAGTTGTTCCATATTTATAAAAACATAAAAGTATATAGATGATCCTGGAGTTATTATTTTATAATGGAAATAAAAAATAATGAATTAGTGGAAGAATAAATGAACTTGAAAGAGGGTGGTAAAATTATTACCTCTTATTCGGGTTCTTCCTTTTTATTTGATAAAAAGGGAACCTTATGTTGGATTTTCGACTAAATTAGGGCCTCTATGATGAATGGAGTATAGTTCATAGATTATTTGGTCAGATTTTGGCCTAGACAAAAGGATTTGGAGGTGTGAATTTGAGAGAATGGGAAGTTCCCTTTTATAATCGGGGTGAGTGGCACCTTTGGAAAAACATAAAATATTATTTTATAATAAATTCATATTCGGTTTAAAATGGTTCCAAAAATAATTATTTATATTATATGGTGGTGATGGGGCGAAAACCACTAAAAAAATATGTTTTAGTCATGTTTAGGTTACCATTTTTACCTTATCATTTAAATTAAACTCTAAGATAAATAATTTAACTTTTACAATGTCTTCTTGTATTCTTACACTATATGGTTAATAAACATAATATATACTACCAATAAAACCCCAATTGGTTCATTAATGTCATATATATTATTATATATGTCTTTTTGGGTAACCATTGATTTTTAAGACCATTATATCAATTAATAATATAAAATTTGTTTTAAAAATTATTTTATGTCAATTTTGACACTATTTGGTATTTGTTTTTTGTTAAAATAGTAAAAGAATTATTACTTAAAAAAATTCATTTAATCAATCCTAACACTTCATATTAAACTATAAAATTCGTGTATATCATAAATACTTTGAAATTATATTTATTTTAATAATTATAATGCCATTTATTTGATTCATTCATTAATAAGGTAATTACTGCATCATCATTGTGTCATTAATAAATTTAATTTTTTTATCTCTAAAAATTATAAATAAAATACCATTATGTGTGAAATATTCTTAGATTTCTAATGAATATTTATAGTCGAATTTATCTTATGTATAAACCAATATTAAAATTTTTTAGTAATTAAAGTTTGTTTTCAACTCTTTTAACTCTTATTTAAATAAAATAGTAATAAATGTATTAATCAAATCCAAGTGTACCTAAAGGGTCATATTTTATTAATAAGGTTGTTTTTGGTCTAATTATATTTATCCAATAGAAATAGGACATGTGTTAGGGTAATAATAACACCATTTTACCCTTAATTACACAATTTACTTTTAACCGTGGTAAATAAATGTAAAAAGTTACTATTCACCATAAATTAATTTTATCTTATTGAACCACATTTTACTACTTTATATTAAAAATGTCTCTCAGATTTTCGAAATTCAACTCCGAGAAGCGGTAAAATTATGTTTTATGTAAATTTGGAAATTCCCCTATGAGATGGGTAAAAGACGGTGAAAAGTTCAATAAAATTTATATATATATAAAATTATTATAAACTAACTCAAATGATTTACATTGAACATATATAGGTATTATGTATCTATTTTGACCATAAATAAAATAAGTTACTATTTAAATAAAAATTTGGTTTTAAACTATAACTCAGTGTTTTTCATTATTCATAAAAAATTGAATGTTTTCATAAAAATACCAAAAAATCACCCTAAGATAATTTCGATATTCGGAATCCAAAAATGAAGTACATTTTGAAAGATAAATTTTATAAAATTTCAAAAAGTGGGTATTAATATTCATAATGGCTAGTTTTATTGGTTGTGGTGTGTGTTAGAACTCGAAGTTGCGTACAAGACACGCTGCTGTATTATTAAAAGAGAAGCGTACCGTGGAAGCTTGGGGTGTTACAATGAATATGTATGGGTATTATATTGAGTTAAATTAAAATTTTTAATCTAATTAAAATTAAGGTTTATGTTAATATGAAATGTGTAATTGGAATACATAAACACCAAGGTTCATGAACAACCATTGTTTTATTTCGTATAATCTCTTCTCCTGATGGATGATTCTAATACCATAATAAATTTTTTATCCTCAATATATTTTTAAGTGAGGATAAACCTTGAGACCAAAAACTTTTTATAATTTCATGAGATATTAGAGAAAATATTTTTTAGAATTTTGGTACTTTGGACTCATCAAAACATGGATGAGATGGCAGAACCTCTCCTCTTGTGTGTGATATGGATATATGAAAAAACTATAGGCTTTCCAATGATTGGGTTTAGATGAGTAGAATGTATTGAAGAAAACCTGAGTAGTTATATGGTCTATCAAACATTATTTTACTCAAACCCATCTTTGAAGGCCCTATGTATTAAGCAATGTTTTCCTACCCTAATGATGATGTCTGGTGTCATAGTTCACTATTGTGTCAAGTTTCAACATAAAACAACGATTGAGACCCATGGAACATGTGAGGGAGCCTCTATTAGAATGAGACCAAGTGAACCACGGGGGGAACTCATTGGATGATTGAAACTATGTGGTGAAAGTGAAATTTGATTAATGTGTGATCATTCATTCATGGTTGGGGGATGCCTCGAATAATTTCCTTCGATATATAATGGATCTTTGGGGGGGGCATATACGTATACTGTAACGCCCTGACCCATGTTTCCAAGAGCTGGTATATTAATTTATTACATTGGAATGATTACAAGGAATCAAATCTCAATGTAATGAAAAGATTAGTTGTTTTGGAGAACCAAAAATATACATAAGTTCAACATTACTACTAGAAAGGGAAAAAAATATAGAATTATTTTGACAACATTGATACCTCCATGGATATTCATGTATCTCATTCATAATATACTTCTTCAAAACCTAGGTAAAAAATAAAACATGGGACAGGGGTGATCTCATATTCTCAATAAGGGTACACAATACAGTGGAAGATATCCTACCCATAAACATTAATCATGGTGAATAACTAAAACCATGGGCCTTTTAAAATAAACTTTAACACATTATGGGAGGAATAAGAGATGAATAAATAATTCCCTAATAATGCACTATCATGGGTATTCTACTAGATTAGTAACCACATAAAATTGTAATTACTTGTTTCATAATGATGGTACTCATAATGTGGGACATCGTAACCATACTGTCAAGACATCGTGTGAAGAACATAAATAACCCTTTTTAAGGCATCGAGGGAAGACTTTTTTCTGTCTCATGAGACCTACCGACGAATCAATGGGTTGTGGCAGGTCCCACCCATAACATACTAAGTTCAATGAATTCGCCATATGAATAGGGAAAAAATAATCAAAATGTACATTCTTATTGAAACTAACATATGAAATGTAAATACTTTCCCCAGTAATTAAACATAAACACTAACCATTCAGAATAATGCGGCGAATGGTATCAAGATAGCAGATACTTAATAAAACTAATTCAGAAAACCTTAAAAATCATATTGTTGTTGAATTATAAGAGATACACCATAATTAAGTACAATATTCAACATGTATGTTGATGTATATAATATACTTTTAAATGATACCATTGAAAATTTCTTGAGTAAATAATCCATAAACATTCCAAAGTGTCCCATACCACCTTAAAACATTCAAATCATAATCCCTTAAAATATCATGGCCATAATGAGACTCTTGGTATGATGTACCAATGTGTATCACAAACTCCACATTCAATGTAAAAGTGGAAAACAAGGAAGATATCTCATAAAAGTAAAAGTGAGACGAGAAAAATTATTTTTTACTTTTAAATGAAGAGTTATTTTGTATTTTTTATGAAATAAAATTTTTAAAAATTTATGTCCCAAAAATAAAGATGTAATAATGTTGGAATTATATTATAGACATAATTTGTTTCCTGTTAATTTTAAATCATGTAATTTTTTTAAAGAAACATTAGAAATAAAACATATATTGCGACTTTTGGAAAACATTAATGATATTTTAAAACGAAATAGAGTGTTTTCTTAAATAAGACCACAAATGAACTAAGATTTTTTTCAGGATAAAATTAGCGATTAAAAAAAGGATTAATATAGATTACACAGTTCACTTTAAAATATGTAAAATTCGAGAAGTAGTCTTGAAACAAGATTGCTTATTAGGTAGAAATTTTAGAAAGATCCTTTTAAACCATATAAATCTAAATAAAATAAAGAGGTATTATGATTGGTAAAAATATATAGAACGTTATAACATAATATAAGTGGATTAAATATGAATAAATAATAATTTAATTTATTTTAGTAGATAATAAGATTAACCCGAATGAAGATGGAGGTTGGGATAAAAACCCTTACCAATTTGTAATCAATCAAATCATATGCGCCAAAACTAAAAATAATATAATAATATATTTAATAAAATGAAATTAAATATATTTGTGATATGATCCATGAATGGATAGTATACATTCACCATACACAAGTAAAAGTAATGAATAAGGAATGTCTTATAAAAATGGAGGTGAGATGTGGAAACCCTTACCTTACATTCGATGGTGTTCTACACCTAATATTAGGGTCATGGATAACCAAATTAAATTCCTTAGTTAATATTTCCAAAACAAAGTTTTTATTTAATTGATTTATTATATCCTTATTATGTTCATTTATTGTCTTCTTTATGGGTTTTTCGGGGTTCAATTTTATTGTTTTGGAGCATTTTCCTCCTTGGTATTCATGATCGCTTTACTTATATACATGTAATGATAAAATATAATATGATAATTGTCATCAATAATATATTTTTTATTCTATTTTTTAATATCCAAAATATTACTTGTTTATATAAGTCATTTTTTTATTGGGAGTGAATATGAATCATTATATAAAACATTAATGATAATTTTTTGGGTTAATTAGATGTTTTTTAACACAATAAACTCATTTTGGATTATAAAATAATATCATGTTTAAAAAAAGACTAAAATACATTAAATAATTTATAAATCATATTTTATAGTCTGGTTCAACCATCAAAATGGTTTCATGAATATAATTATCTATGATAATATAAACTGAGATCCTAACATCCTTTAATGTGATAAATTAACACATCTCCGATTGTGTTTTGAGTTTTAGTATAAAAGAAGGGAAAAATAGAGATGATGATTAATTTTTCAATTATTAAAAAAATTTCTAGTACATGTAAGGTACTGGATTTATCATAACATTTTGATCAAGGGAGGTGAGGATATAAAAATAACAGAACTAAACTCAAAATAAAAGAAAAGTTCAGAAATCCCATTTGAAAATTTTGCAGCATAACGAGGTCACATAAAAATTGATAAAATATTATGATGAAATTAAAAGGGGTGTCTCTCAATTTTTACATAATATGTACTATAATGGAGATATTTAATGAAATATATTAGCATAATCTAATTTAAATTAAAAGATAATAACATAAAAATATTTCTTGAAAACGAGAGGGTTGATAGATTCCCTTACCTTGTAGAGTAACTCCTAAAACAAAATGGTTGGGACCTTGGAGTCTTTAGGAAACCATGGGAGGTCTCCTGGGGAGATAAAATTTCCATATGTTTGAGAACTATGAATTCAGAATGAATGAAAATGAAGGAATGGGTTGGTATTTATAGTAAAAGAGTAGGATATTGTTTATTATTTTTAAAGGACACTTCATTAGTTATATTTTCAAATACATGGGCTTGCCCATAGTATTGGACACATGGGAAACCTGGAATAATATTTTATTACTCAAGATTTTACCATCATTAATAAATAATTAATGATATAATTAAATATATTGAAAACCTGAAAATATATTTTTACTTTTCATGAAAATATATAATTTTTTAAAAATTATCATAAATTCCATGTAACCTAATATCAATGTTATGAATTAAAAAATGACATTGTTTTTCATAATAATTCGTTAAGTAAATTTTTTTTACTTTTATATATGAAAATACTTATTTATTAAAATATAATAGTGGACATAAAATGCATAGTAAAATTTTGGACACTTAATTTTTTTTATCATTTTCAATTAAAGAACATTATATTAATAGGACTATTTCATTATTATAATCATTAATAAAACATTAGTCTGATAAAATATTTTAAATATGTCTGAAATTTATAATTTTTAACTAAAAAACCAATTTTTCAAAATGATATTTTTATGAAAAATTATACTCAAAATAGAAATGATGGAATGACAAATTTATTTATAGTTTTTTAGGTGAATATTCTACTACATTGTTCAGATCACTATTCGAAGGGTATGTTAATATTCATAAGGGTTTGTTACTATTAACAAAAAATTATGTTTATTTTATCAGTCTCTAAATATCATACTAAATGCAACCTTGTGTGTCAGTTTTTTTTTAATTTAAATCACAGAGGTGGAAAAATTATGTTTACAGACTAGGTTATAATAAGGTAGTGGTTTGTAGAGACTTAGTTTTTCAGGCTTTCAATATTAAATTTATTTACAAATCCTTGGGGTGTGACATTCTCCCCTACTGGAAAAAATTTCATCGTCAAAATTTGAAAATAAAATTTTGATTGCTAATGGTTAATACTTGAAAATTCATTTTTGGGAAACCCATATTAAGAAAACGGTTTATATATCCTCTTAATAAGCTGAAAATGGAAATGCATCTGTTAATAGAAAACTATGAAATTTAATTTGACAACATGGTCATGGAAGAGTAATCAAACCATCATGTTCTGATTGAAACTGATAAAGAACATACCTAGATGAAAGATCATTACCAAAACACCATAAACTATAGTTATGAAAAAATTCATTGATATCACGAATAAAATATGATAATATGAAAATATTTTTATATAAGAACATTTTCCTAGAGTTGATGAATTATTCTATACTATAAGAGTATTAATATATGTTTTTTATTTGATGAACATAATCTTATCCAATGTTTTCACCTTGAACTAGATATAAATCATCTCTTAGCATATATTTCATCATGTGGTGACATTAATCTCTAAAACTACGTACACTGATAAAATTAAACCAATAATAAATGATTTAACGTTCTAAAAGATCATGATACAATATGTTAGAATCATTCTTATATAAATCCTTACTAGATCCATGAACATGGGGTTCTTAGAAATCATCATTTGTTTAGAACTCCATGACCTATCCTGGTCAATGAATATGGTAACTTATTTTCTATTAATCAACATGAAAATGATAGCATAGAACACCAGTCAACAAGTCAACAATCATTTTTGAGGTAGTCAGTACTTATCAAAATAAATCATTTCATCAGCATTATCTTAATAAATGGGAATATATTTAGGGTTATATTTCCCTCAACCATATAATTTCTCAAGATATTATATTTCTTCTGAGTCACTTATCCCTGGTACAATTCATCATATGACCTCAAAAACATAATGAAATAGTACTATAGTACAATCCTCATATACTCCAAAATTATTATAATATGTACATTAAGGATAAAATTTTCATATTAAGTAATACTTTAATAGTCATATTAATCATTCTGCTTCATCTACTCTAGTATCATGACTTGATCATTATCCAGTAACATCATTCGGTGCATATTCATTTGGTTCTTGGGATATTGATTCGAATAGTTTCTGATATACTTGTAGTTGAAGCATTTTACATTGGAAACCTTTTTTATTACTATAAAATCATGAAATTGGTGTCCTTTATTTTCACTCTTATAAAAAACTCTCATTCCCTTCACGAAATTACAAGGGTGATTCTTTCCCCAATTACCACATTTGGGAAACCCCTTCTTTCAATTCATTCCTTTATCCATCGTTTTCTTTTTCATCATGTACTTTTCTTTTATACCTTCAAAACCAAATAATTCAAATAATTCTTTCTATATATTTTTAACACATGATACTACTTCCTCATATGATTAGGATACATTAGAGATCCTCTTCATTCAAAATAATGGCTTAACACCATAAGATAAATGATTATTCTTACTGTATGAATCACGTGCATTAGTGGAGTTCACATACCTTCTTCTAGGCACCATTTAAAATTAATTCCATATACTATATTATATCCTTAAATTATAAACTCTATATAAATATAACAATGATATAGAAAATAGCATATGTTTATGCACCACAATTCCTATAACCATAAAATTTTGTTACTTTAGGTCAATAAATCATTTTTATTAAACTATAATGAAAATTTTAATTATCATAAGCATATACTCCTGGTGTTTCAAATCATATTAATAGTATGGACCTTTCTAATGTACCAGGTTACCATGGGTCAAGCCTGAAACAATGATTCAGAGTTATTATTCCTAGGTACTTCAATGCCAGATATGAGTCCACTTGTAGTACCTAGAAAAGGATTTATTTTCAAGAAATATCCCAATAATATATTCCTTACCATAATTCTAGGATGTTCTTGTATGTGTATCAGTATTTCTATATTAGGTTTTTTCCTAATCTATATTTTCTAAATCTAACTTCCATTTTTTCTACTCAATTTTCTTTGATACCAACAATAATGCCCTTACCCCATTTTCCTGGAGCCTGTGTACTAATTTATTACATTGTTATTAATACAATGAATCAAATACCAAAGTAATGAAATGATTAGTACTTTGGGAAAACTAGAAACATACATAAGATCAACATTACCACTTCATTGGAAAAACGGTATAAAACTTCTTTGACAACATCTTTAACACCTAGGTTATCCCTATATGTCATTCAAAATATTCTTCTACACAACCTGGGGACTAATAATACATGTTAAGGGATTGATATTAGATTTACATAAAGAGTAAAAAATAAAGCAGAATATATCATAAACATAAACCTTAGGCCGGGTGGATGACTAAAAACACATTCCTTTAAAAATAAACTTGAAAACATTATGGAATGAATACGAGATGAATAAACAATTCCATAAAAAAGCACTATCATGGGTATTCTACTAGTCTAATAACCACATGAACATTCAATTACATGTTTCATATTGATGGAATTCATAATACGGGAAATAGTAACCACACCGTAAAGATCTCAGTCCAAGACCATAAATAACCATTTTGTCAATGCGATGTGCTGAGATTGTAGTTTATCTCAAGAGACCCAAAAATGCATCCAGGGGCTATTGTTGACCCCACCCATCACATAGTCCAATTCATTCCTCGTATGAATGGAGTGAACATAATCAACATATACATTAATATTGAAACTGAAATATCAAATTTAAATACTTTCCCAAATCATTAAACATATACACCAATCATTCAGGGTAATGTGGTGAATGGTATCAATATTGCACATCGATAATAAAACTAATTCAGAAATCCTTCAAAAAAATATTGAGGATGATGTCATAAGATATACAACTCAATGAAGTAAAATATTCAAAAAAGATTTTGTTATTGATATGATTCTTAGAAATGATATCAATTAAAATATATTGAGGAAATAATCATTAAACTTTCTAAAGTTACTCATAACACCTTGAAACATTCAACTAATAGTATCATAGAATATCATGAGAATAATTAGACTCTTTATATGATATAAAAATTGTTATTACATAAACCACATGTAAGGAATAAATTGTGAAAAAGGTGTATATCTCATAAAAGTTAAAGTGAGATAAGAAAAATCCATTTTTTTTACTTTGGAATGAAGATTTATTTTTTATTGTTAATTAAATAAATATTTTAAACATTTATATCCCAAGAAGAAGAGGGAAGAAGTTGGAAATTATATTTTAGTCATAAATGTTTTCCTACTAAAGTTAAATAATGTAAAAAGAGTTTTTAAATAAACATTATAAATAAAACATTTTAGTGCAATTTTTGGAAAATAATACAGAGATTTTAAAACAAAAATGAGTTTTTACTTCCATATTACCATAAATGAACAAATATCTTTTTCATTATAAAATTATTAGTTTTTATAAAATAATAATAGGTTAAAATATATTACATAGTGTAATTAAAAATATGTAATAATTCGAGATGTTCCCATGAAACCATGTAGTTTATCGGGAAGAAAGTTTTGAAGAATCCCTTTTAAACATACAAATCACAATAAAATAAACATGGATTAAGAATAATACTCGTATATATAACACTATAACATAATATATTAAAATTAAATATGAATAAATAATAATTTAATTGAGGTTTGAAGATAAAAAGAGTAAACCAAATGAAAATACAGGTTCGGCTAGAAAACCCTTACAACATTATAATCAATAGAATAATATGCCCAATAAATAATAACCATAAAATTATACATTTAATACCATTAAATTAAATAAATTATCTGTATGATACATCATTGGGAAGTATAAATAAACCACACACAAGTAATATAAAAGTATAAGTAATTTCTCACAAAATAGAATTGAGATGCAGAAACCCTTACCTTATGTATGATGGTGTTCTTCACATGATCTTACTATCCTAGATAAACAAATTAAATTCAACAATTATTATTTAAAGGACCTATTTTTTTTAAATGATTTAGTGTGGCCTTATTAATTTCATTGATGAAATTATTAATGGTGTTAGGAGATCTAATTTTAATGTTTGGGAGCGTTTTCATCCACTATATTCAGGACATGTTTTCTAATATACATGTAATGATAAAAATGTAATATGAGAATGGTTATACAAAATAGAAGTATAATTTTATTTTTTAACATCCACAATATTTAATTTTTAGATAATTCATTTGGTTATTTTTCATGATGATGAATCATTATATAAAATTTAATGATAATTGTTTGGGTTAGTGGGAGGGTTTTGATCACAATGTACTTAGTGTGATATATCAATTAATATCATGTGTCAAAAATATTATAGAACCTTAAATAAGTTATAATACATATATTATAGTCATTTTCAACCATACAAATGGTTTTATTATGATAATTGTATTGGATAATATAAATTGAAAGCTTGTCCTCCTTGAATGTGATAAATTAGAACATATCAGATGTGATTTTCTTTTCTAGTATAAAAGTAAGAGAAAGAAGAGTTGATAATGAATAATTCCATTATGAAAACACAATTACACTAAATCTAATGAACTATTGTTATCATAACATTTGGTTGAATGTATGTATTGAAATAAAAATAAAATAATGGAACTCAAAAAAAGTTGAGAAATCACATTAAAAAAATCGGCAGCCTAACGATTTCACTTAAAAATTAATAAAATATTTTGAAGAGAGAAAAGTGGAATATAATATTATTAAATTATATTTATAACAAGGATGATATGTAATTTCATATCACAAAATAATCCATTTGAAATTAAAACATAATAACATAAAAAATCGTTCTTGAAAAAGAGAAGGGTGATAGATTCCCTTACCTAGCAGAGTAACTCCTAAAACATAAATGTGGGTACCATGGGGTCTTAAAAAACCCATGGGAGTACACCCAGGGTTGTAAAAATACCATTCATACTAGTAGGATAAATTTTTAATGAATTTAAATCAAGTAATTGGTGGTTACTTATAGAAAAATAGACGGTGTCTTTTATTAATTTCCATGGACTCCTCATTAGTTATATTTTCTAAACTATGGGCTTTCCCTAGTATATACCCTTGGTATTGAACACTTGGGACATGTTATATCATATTTTATAACTAAATAGTATACTATCATTATTAAATCTTTTTTACATCATTAATGATATCATTAAACATTCTAAAAACTCAAAAATCAATGTTTTACTATTCATGAAAAACTAAAGTATTTTATAAAATTCTTCTGAATTCCGAGATTCCAAATATCGAAATTATGAATTAAAAAAATAAATTTATTTCAACATAATAATTATATAAATATGAAAATTTTATCTTATGTCAATTAAAATAGTATATTTTTAAAACTAATAGCGGACATAAAATGTTTAGTAAAATCCATAGTAAAATTTTTGACACATTAAAAAATAAAATTAGTTATTAATTGGTAATTAAATAAAAGTGTTTTGATGAGATTATTTTCGTATAACAAACATTAATAAAACCATAGTTTTATGTAATAATTTAAATCTCTTCTAAATGTATAATTTTTACCAAAAAAATAATTTTTTCTAATTCATTATAACTTTAATAAAAACTATACCCAAAACAGAAATGATGGAACAAAATTTTTTTATACTTTTATAGGTGAGGTTAATACACCATTGTTCATATAACTATTCATAAGGGTAAGTTAATATTTGTAAGGGTAAGTTAATATTCACCAAAAATAATGTTTTTCTTATCAGACTCTAAATATCTTACTGAATGAAACAGTGAATGTTAGTTTTTAAAAATTCAAACTAGAGAGTTGGAAAAAAAATTACTAGCTAGGTTATAACAAACTGGTGTTTTTTAGCGACTCAATGAATCATTGTTTCAATATTAAATTTCTTTATTAACCCCTATGGTGTTACATATACATTGAAATTCATGGTTAAAACTACCATAGACATGTATATTATTGATTTGTATTTCAATGGATTTTCAACAAAAATATTGGGCAGACACAGAGCACCCACATTGAGTCCTAAGAATAATATTCAGGCTCCATGTATTTGGAGCTCATAGATAAGGGATTTTTGGTTCTCATCATAGAGATCATAAAAATTATTTGGGTTTCCTTGGATTTGGAGATCATATATGGTCTTTTCAAGGGACTCATACTAAGATCCATGAGGTGATGATTGGGGAATCCTTAGATTGGGATCTCAAAAATAGGTTTTTCCTGGGCCTCAATCTAGAATTCATGTAGATGATTCACTCTATCATAGATTTGGTGCTAAAATAATGAGGTTCATCATATTGGAACCAAAGTCTTGGGGATTGGATAGTTTATTTTTGGACTTCACCCCAAATGTTATGTGTGATACTTTTAAGAAATGAAATTCTCTGATACCCCCAACACAAATCAATGTATGTATTATTGATCATGGTCACATACCTAAGGATCAACATGAATTAATTTATTTATAGTTTTCATTAAAAAAACTAAGCATGTCTCTTGCACATATAAATACATATATTTTTCTGTAATGGCCCGTGTTGATGGTGCAATATTTTTTTTTATATTAACACACTGCTAAAGACACTACTGCACTTGGGTAACAAAGGATACCTATACATTATTGCAGATATAGGTTGGACTGAGGATTCATATATCGTGGTTGAAAAAGATATCTCTTGTGGTATCGTGATATTGGATACAGTGTGTATTGGAGTTGTAGTAGATCCCTTTTTATTTTTATATTTCTCTGACATGTATCTATGACTAGTCAAGTGTGAAGACCTTTGTATGTATAGAATATTAGTTTAACCATTTAATTTATTTCATATATTCTTGTTCGATGTGTATCTATTCATGTGTACTCTAATTATTTGATTCTATGGATTGCAATTGGTTATTTTATATATTATTTCACACTCTAATATAGGGGACATAGTTTCCTCACAGTACCACATTAGATCCACAATACTAGATAGAATCCTTTTTTATATGGTGAGGCACTCCAAAGGCCATGTAGATAATCTATCTTGATACTAGTTGTAGAGTGAGTTGTAGTGAGAAGTTAAAATGTCGGATGGAGGAAATTGGTAAATATAAATTAATGTAAAACTTTCATTTCATTAGACATAAAATAACATAGTTTTAAAATATCCATCCATTACTTCAGTCAAAAAAAGAAACTGGATATAGGGGACCTAAAAAATGTTATTCTGGTTAGAGAGTTACTAGAAGGGAAAGCACTTATAACGATCTATAAATGAAGAATCATCATGATTATTGGACGGTTTTTTGTTCATGTTTTTATATTTTAATCATTGTGATGATGCTGATCTAGATATTCAATGACTAAAAATTTATAAAGGAAACAATTTTATTATTTACAACAAATAAGGAAGGTGTGAAATGATTGTTGACATCAGGATTTCAGAAATGTAATATAATGATTGTTTACTCTAAAAAATAAAATGCATTAAATGTAAAAATAAATTGTTTTAATTTAGTGGGATTCTATGAAATTAGTGTGTGTGATTTATTCTTTTTTTATCATAGTAATTTTGAGTATATAATTGTGTTATGGGATCCTTTTGATTTTTTTTGAAAATATTGATAACTAAGTTCATGAGGGAATAAGGTCAAGAGATGATATCTTAAAACCTCAATTATTTAAAATTTTGAATTTAGAAAAAAAAATCTAGAATCTATATAATATAATGTCTTAGAGGTAGATCATTATTATAGATGATGAATTTACCGGATCAAGATATCATTTTATGGTTTATAATTCCATGTTGATTTTTTTATCAGAAGTGCTAGTATAAAAACGTTCTTTAGTCAAGGGTGATTCCATACTATAATTATTTGGTTAATGGTTGATTTCTCCCCAACACACATTTTTATCTATCATCAAGCATAGTTTAAAATCAATGTATCCTAATATCTGGATCATGAAAAGAAGTAGGCACAACATTGTGATTTAACCTTGAAAAAATTTAATCATTTCCTTTTAAAATTTCAAATCCTTACAGACTTGTAAGGCTGTGTTACAAAGATGAGTGATACAAATATCAAAACGTTGTAGAGGTTTATTTCTAGTTATAGATAATTTAAAAAAAATAATTAATTATTTAACCCCCCTTGTTAGTGATGTTAAATTCCTAGACACTACACTCTGAAAATTCAATCTATTTAGAAAATATGAAAAATAAACATTATTATAAATTTTATATACATATATAAAAAATATTTCTATATTATGAAATTAAAATTCAACACTTTTGAAATTCAACGTATAATTATAACCTTATAATACTTGGAAAAGAATTAGTTAGAATTAAATAATTCCTTTCCTCAATATAAATCTAAATTAAATTATTATATTGAATATGACTCCATATAATCTATTAATTAATTCTAATAAAACATGAAAGTTATTTAATATTATTATTACCTAGATTGTCAAAACAATTTTCAAAAAATGATCAATAATTTTCTATATTTTCAATAGGGGTGAATGTCATTAGGGAACTAATGAGATTATGTCTAACTGAGAATAATTTTTTAATATAAATTTATCCATCCTCAAATAACCCTCATGTAGGTCGTCATGATTTATATATCATCTTGATATAATTTAATTCCGTTTTCATAAAGAGGTCATTCCTATATCTAATTTCCTGAAAAACAATTATAGATAATCTCTATGATCCTAAAATGTATAATTGATCCCTTAGAATGCCCATATTTGGACAAATAATTTATTTTGAGAAGGATTTTGGATTTTCATTTGGTGTGAATCCAAAATCATCCTCATTAGTTCAAAACACCTATGAGTCCAGTATTTCTCCCCTTTAGAATTATCATTAGAATATTTTTTGATACAAATATATGGTTATTATTCCTTGAGTAGACCTTGATAAATAGGTTCATTATGCAACCATATCCAATCATCCTTCGGTACCAAAATATAGAACAAACCATAAACATTTTTTCATGCATAAGTCCTATATTAACATAGTAAAGAACCATTCATGCAGTTTTCAGTGCCACAAGACATCAAACTACAATCAATATAGTCTATTTCACCTGATGTTCAACTATTTAGAATAGATTTAGTCATATGACCTTAAACTATTACACATAATGTTCTTAATTTCATAGTGTTATATGGTGTGTCATTAATATTTTTAATATAACCATAAATGGTTCATTATTGGTCGTGGTGGCATAATACTAAATGGAATATAAATGGCCTTTATCAAATTACCTAACATGGTAAGATATGTACCATTTATGGAACTGATATATGTGGGTTTTGGCCATATTTATAGGGATATGAATGAATCCCCAATTAGGGGCGTAATACTATCTCCACAACACCTTCCAAATCCTTATATAGTGATACATTATTGATCTTCAAACTATATTTTGTTAAACCACTTTGTATATTACCATAGATGGTATTGTAAATAATCTTTTATTCAAACAAATGTTCACTTCAATGTGTAGTAAAGATTGATCATTATAAGCAGTAAGGTTACTGATATTGTTTCTATGAATCACTTCATGAATATATCTAAAATAAAAAATAGAATCCCCTAATAGTCAATAAGAACCCAAAAGAGATTACTTGATGTCCAAAACTATCAAACTTAGTGCATGATTAGATGCATTGTTGGTATATCACAACTACTACCTTCCTACGGAATATAGTCATATATATACAGACAAAACATGTTAAAATGTGTAAGGGAACATAAATGGGGAACCATATGTGAAACCCATTGCCTATGAAAGATATAAATTGGCCATACACATTTACTTATGTTGTTGTAATACAAGAATTTTTTTCTTCTGTTTACCAATAGGATATCCAAAAAATTCAAATAAAATCACAATATTCATTATCATATTCCATTCTTATTGGGAAGTTCTAAAGAGTCAATTGGAGACCTCATGCTACCACACTCCTCCAGCTAATTTTCCATCAATACGCTCCAGCCATAAAATAGTTCATAGGATGAGAATCATAATTTATTCTATCACTAATCCAGCACCACCAACATGAATTGTTGGGGAAGCTAGTAATAGAATAAAATTACAATGTCTCTATTCCATACATTGAGGTATCTTGTGATATAGTTAATGTGATAAATACCAGTAGGTAGCACTACTAAAAATATGCTCTAAAGAAGCATGTGATCTCTATTATAACATCATATCTATTCAAAAGTCTATATCAATTTTTATGTAATGCATATCTCCCATAACATAGATAGAATTATAAGGAAATAAAATTTAACACAACCATTATATAGGATTTTTTAGTAAGGGGTCCAATAATTAATTATCAACCCTAGTTTTCCATGGACCTGATTTCTAATGACCATTTTGAGGAGGTCTTTTCAAAAATACAAATCATGGTCATCCAAACTAGGACACCTGGGTGGAGGAGTCATCATGGTAAGTTGACTTCTAAAGAGTTAGGGAATACTCATAACATGGTTTCAATTGGTGAATATGAACCATTTCGATATAAAATAATGGAAACTAGGGATCCCCATAAGAGGGATTAAACTCATTATGGTAGGTACACCTTATTGTGAAACCATATTAATGATTTAGGATTCAACATTATTCACCTATATGAGAAAATATAGAATAAGGATTCATGAGTGTAAATCTATGATCCTGAGGCGTGTCCCTAACTTCATTAACGCTAACATCCCTGAGGCCTACAGTCACACTCCTATATTGTCCTAAGGGTCCTCTTAGAACACATCAACATTTCCATTCAACTGTGGGTAATAGAGACATCGTCTTGGAACAGTTATAGAAACCTATAGATGTCCACCCTATAGAATATATTATGGAGGTACCCAATTAAAATTCGTAATTAATAACTTTAGTGGTCCCCCATATACCTTACACTATGTGTGTCCTCTATATATGTGATAGTACCAAATAACTCATCAACAATAGAGGTATTACCCAAGTAAATATGAAACTAGAAATATTTCTCTATCCATATTATAGAATCCCAGATAGTTATACTCACCAAAACAAAGAGAAAATGAATTTTAGTTTTCAACCTCAAGATATTTGTTTTAAAAGTCCTCTCTACAGCTTGATTATTGATCATTAAAGAATTTATACCCTTTAAAATGAATCAATAATTAGTAATGATATACACCCTCCCATTTGAAACCAAGATAACTATATAGGTTCTCAGAATAGTATATGTTGTAAATTTACTCCTTGTGACATGGATAATAGTCGATATAAAGTTCCTCATCATGAAGGATACCAAAAATAGATATATACAGAGGCCCTTACAATGTAAATCTAGATATTATCTCCATAGAACCTCCATGAGGTATATACAATATATTTATTTCTATGAAAAACTAATAATCCAAATATATGGTTCCCTTAACAATGTTAAATGGAGAATCAACCCTGTAATTCCACCATATGGTGGCAATTTTGAAGACCCTCTATGAGAGGGAGCATCATCTTAGTATGAAGGTCCTCTCAGTATTGAAATTAATATAATTTTTACATTTTATTGATAATCAATTAGTAAACTGAGGTTCACTGCACTGATCTCAACATTATCAACTAGTAGTCTTTAATCATGATCAATAGGAAATGTGTGGAAACAATCACTATTTGTGTCTCCCCATACAATATATTGATGAATGAACTCTTATATATATTAAATAATACCCCCATATGATGTGTGTATCATAAATTGGATCAAATTATGATCTCTAAGTTTTAATATTTTCATGATAAAATAGGTTTATATAGTAATGTTATATTTTAATGTCATTGTTTTCTTTCTTGTTTTAATTCTCATATCCATATATCCTACATGATCTATCCAAAAATTCATTCCATTTATAAATTTTACACCCAAAAAATAAAAAATAAGGAAATTTTATTCAATAGAATATGATTCATGAAACACTAAATGTAAATGATCGATGAAATATATCTCTTTCAATTTAATTTCTTTGATTTCAAGTGAAACATCGAACCACATTCTAAAATTACTATAACATAATATATTGTTATTAACTTGCTAGTAAATTTATTTATATGAATATTAAAATCGAAATTATGAAGATAATATGGTTTATGCCTATAAAGAAACCATCATTTGTTATATATTGATTAAAAATAAAATAATAATCATTTAAAAGAAAAAATAAATATTTTTTGAAAACTTCTTTTTTTATACAACTTAGTTTAGTCACGAATTACATACATAATTTAAAATTACATATTAACACTTTTAGAATAGTTATTTTATAAAATAAACTAATTTTTTTAAATCATCATATAAAATTTATCAATGGGTGACTATTTGGATTTTTTGAAAAGATAATTTTTTTTATAAATTATTAAAAATACGAATTTTTAAATTTAAAAATACTTTTTCATTTTATATATTTAGACATATAAATATTATTAAAATTGGATTAACTGTAAAATTAGTTTTTTATATTATAATATGTACAATTTAGGTCATTTTAATAAATTCCATTTTGAAATTTGATATTGAAACCCTCCAAACTTATGAGAATTTTCTCTTTGAAACATCGATTTCTCATCATGTATACAAGTATAATATTTAGTTGGATTTTGTAACTATTATGAATGGAATTTATAAAAATGGATTTCATATTTTGAATAAAAATAATTTATATTATTTACTAATATTAACATAATTTTTTACCATTAATAATATTGAAAATATTAAAAAAATAATTATTATGGTTAAGGAAAGAAGTTTTTACCGAGGGTTAAACAAAAAAATGGTAAAAATGAACTAAAAAGACTCTAAAATCTATTTCATAGACTTATTTAGAACATATAATGTCAATTTGTCTATAATATTCCATTTTAGACCCTTTTTAATATGTAAAACATGGTTTCACCATTTTGTTTTTTAATATTACAAGTGTGCCGCTCACCTCACTTACTATTGACTACCCCACTCAAATCTTATTAACACCTTAAAACCACTTTTGATTTTCCAATACCTACCCAAATAACATAAAAACCCATCAAATAATCCTAGAATAATTATTTTAAAAATAATCCATTCAAGCATTAATTCATATATATTACTAAATAGGTGGTTCGAGAAGAGGTAAAATTCTTAACTATATGTTTCTGATTCATTTATTCTTTCATCGAATTAAAATATTTTTCATCAATTATTATATAATAAAATGAATATATCACGAATATTAGGATTTTATTATGTGAATGGAATTAATTATTTTCTTATATTCTTCTCTCAAATGGGAAGTGGTAGTGTATGTCATGTATAAGGAAGATTACAGTCTCGTGAACAAATGTGACACGTTTTCCATCAACACCTCCCATAGTTGGATATGATGTGGGATATAAAGTATATTTATGATATTTATAATATATTTATACCTAATTATTAATTATATAATATATAAAATTTTAATTTCCATTCTACACAAGATATGATAATGTCAGTTGTTTGTACAGTGGACTACCGTCTCACGAAGAGATATGATTTTCTTTCACTAATGCTTTACAAGGAAGGTAGTAAGTATAATTTTAATGAAAATGTAGGATATAAATAAAATAATTATAATATTTATTAGATATTTATCACTATGAAAATATTATATAAACTTTAATTTTTTACCTTTTCACTCACTAAGATATGAAAATGTCATTCATGTATGAGTGAACTACCACCCCGAAAAGCAATGGGACACCTTTTTCATCTCCTTAAAAATGTATTATGTATATATATAATTATATTTCAATAAATAATTTGGTATTAATGATATTATGATGATTCTTTAATGATGAAAAATTTTTGTACTCCTTTAAATAATGATCGTTGACAAATGGAAATGTCACTCTTTCATACGTATGGCCTACCATCTCAGTAGTGGTGACACACATCATTTATCAAAACCATATTTCATGATTTCTCTTAAAATTATAATTTATATTTAAATATTATAATTATATCATGATTATTAATCATTATACTTTTATATAATGACCACTTTGACCAATAGTCAACCTACTAGTGTCATGTTTGACACATTTGTCAACTATCATTGGAAAACATACCTAAACATAATTGATTATTTAATTATATCTAACAAGGTAATAAGTGAAATAAAATGATTAATACAATTTAATTATAATTAAATAAGTAAATAAATAACATAACATTATTATTTAGGAAGATGAAGAGCGTATGTGATGAGTGATACTTAAGGTAAGGGTCCTTATCTCAATTCCCTTCACTGAGCCATATTTTATTATTATTAACCAAATATCATGTATATACAGTCCATAGATCCCATTTTACATGATGTATCATGAATACATAATAAATAATTGTATTTTTTATTATATTTGGAATTATATAATACAAGAGTTTTTTAATTGAACATTACCAGGGGGTTAGGGGCTTCACCTCAATTCACCTTCATTATGAAATATTTAGTTTTTGTACAACAAATTTATTTTATATCGTGTACATAATACCCATTTTACTTTAAATATAATTTATCCTTCATAATTAATTGTATTTTTATGTTTTAATTTGAATTATTTTGTCTATTGTGATTTTCAATGAACATTACCAAGTTGCAAGGGACGTCATCTCAATTTCTATTAATTGTGTAATATTGAAATATTATGCACCTAATTTATTTGATACGATGTATATAATACCCTTTTTATATGTAATATCATTATTACATAATAATTCATGGTATTTTTTCAATATCAATTATTTTATCTATGGGTATTTGACTGGAAAATTACAAAGTGGAATGAAATTACATAACTCAATTAATTTTCAATGGGATATATAACTTATTAATCATATTTTATATTCTAATATTGTGGGAGTAATGAATTTTTATTTTCATATATTGTATTTAAACTTTATTTATTTGTATTTATATTTTATACACATAATTTATTCATTGATAAATTGTCACATCAATGTTATGATATATGTAAGGATTTATTTCAGAGTCTTTATTTAATCAGGATTGTTTATGATGAAGTTTCCATTAAAGGAAATTATTTTATCATTGGATAATAAAACCATTTAATATTATTCAATCATGTTAACTGATGATTTTTTTTCAAAAAATGGGAACATTTTTCATTACATCATCTTTAAAATGGGGGAGAAAAGGTTTTAATATAATCTAAAATCATTTCTAACAATGCTTGAAAATCCTTTTTCTTCAAAAACAATGTTGTCTAAAAATGATTTCTAAATTTATTTTTGAATTAATAAAAATTATTTTTTAAAGAAATTTTTACATATATTTTAATTTATAAAAAATATTTTAAACTGAATGATTTTTTTTCAAAAGAATACAAATTTTTTATAGAAAAAGTGAATGGAATGTTTTCTTTAATGTGTGAAAAATGTATGGAATTTAAATCCATCTTGACAAACATTTTTTTAAATATTTCTTTTTATGTATCATAGGTTACTTGAAATGAAATTATTTTTCAAAATTTTATTTGAAAATTATGTTTTGTAAAGTGATTTTCAAAATGAAAATTATACTTCCCTCAAAAATGTTTTTAAGGATCATTTTATGGTATTTATATTCTCCAACTGAAACAACCCCTTATTTATCACATACTAATCTAGTGACATGTTGTATCAATATTACACGTATTCATCCTCTAAATGGTTACTGATTATTTTGACCTTGGAATCTATTGAAGTTACCTTTCATGATTCTTTTTTTTTGTAATCATTAACTTTTTCTTAAAATATCCACTTTCCTATGAAAATTGGACATTAAATATCTCATAAATATTCATGTGTCTTAATATGGATATAGTTATTTAATAAATTTAATATAATTTCTATATATAGCTCCTTTAATTGAAAATTATTTTATTTAGTATGTAAATTTCATTAAATCAGCATTCTTTAATCAATAATGATTTTCATGATAATGTATATTTTTCATGAATTAAATGAATTATTTGATATATGAATAATTTATTAGACAAGAATATGTGTGTGGTGGATGGTTTTAGATATCCACTTAATGAATCTATACTCAGAAGAGGAAAATTCAAAAGTTAGTATTAAATAAGATTCGATATGTATTTTTGAACAATATTTGGAAATGTATTTTCAGAAGAGGAATAATGTTCTAGAGATCTTGAAATCCAATTATTAAGAATTAAAATCATTGAGAATTGATTAATTGTTACCTATGTTATTTTTTCAATGATATTATATCTAGATTAATTTCATTCTCAATTAATAGAATAATTAGGATTATGTAGTTATTTTCCTTTTTATATAGATTATTCCCTATCTTATTATGCATGATATTTTGGCAATGATATTATCTCGGGATGCATTTCATTCACATTTTATTAATTAAATATATTTTTTAGATGTTTACCTTTAAATATTTTTTCAAATTTTCTATTTGTCAGAAAGGAAATGGAATAAAAATATAAAACCGATTAAAAAAGTCTAAAAATATATGTTTTCTTAAAATACCTTTCATGAAGAGAAAATAATTCCAAAGGTATCTCATCTAACCAAGTGTTATCCACATCAATCCATTTTTTTCCATTTTATCTTCTACATAATTTTCTTCCATATTGTTATAACTAAAGTAAAAATATGTACACATCATAATTTCCTTTCCATAAACTCATTTATCAATATGTTTCCATGATAAATTTATCTTAAAATTTCAAATAGCATGGAATATGGAAGTAGAATCACATTTAATCCATTAACTTGTCTAGGCCTATAAACAAGAAAGAGAGGCTACATTGATGAATCCTTTAATTATCACTTCAATAGATGATGTGAGACCACATGAACCAACAAAATCCAAGAATACTACCATTATGATCACTAAAGATATCCCCACAACCCGTAGGGCTCAGGTTTCCATTTAAATCCAATTTTGTATTGATTTTTATCCATTTTTAGAAAATAAGTTTCCATAAACATCATGGGTTCTTGTTATTGGATAATATTTACCAATAGCCCCCAATATATTCAAAAAATTAAACTCTTGTGCACCTTTAAAACAGTATTTAAATTGTATCATATTACCTACTCTCATTGAGATAATAATCATGACTATTGAAGACTGGATATTGAAGGTAATTTTTTTGTGCGATGTAGAGATCTTATCAATCCTAATAGATAGTAAGTGCTCAGTCACTACAGCCTGGAAATTTCTTCTAATTTGGGGATACATCATTTCTTCCACAATATATCAATTTAGAGGATCTAGTAATTCCAAACATGGTATTGGGATTAAAAAATCAAACATGACCTTCTATAGTGCTGAAGTAATACCACATCGTAAGAATATATGATATTGGTTTTCAATTTTTTGGATATGAATGGATCATCTTGAGCATAGTGAGATACCACCACACTGTAAATAGTAATCCATGGGTAAGTGATTATGATCAACCTCCAGATCAATGTCATGTACAAGGTATTAACCCATGCTTTATTAAAATGGTTTAACAAAGAAGAATCCATTTTTAATATTATAACATAGCTATAGTAGCTAATCTTTTTTTTACAATAATATTTTTTGTTGGTTCTCAACTCAGAATGTCTAAACAAGAAACAATGTTTTATCCACTAATAATATTTTTGAAATCCTCCTTCGAGTGGGGTTGAGTTTCGAAATACTTTGTAATTGTAGAGTGTAAACCCAATGAGGAGTCCATTTGAGAAAGATAAGGGAATTTGAATTGTTTTTAATTAGGTTTTAGGTGAACCATGCAATAAAAGATTCATTGAAACAATTTATGTTTTTTATTCCAATACAACCAATATCAATTTTTGATATAATTTATTTAGGGGAACATCCCTATCATAATTTTTGGAATATTACCACTAAAAAAACATCTAATTTAATAATTGATATTGAAAATCATAACCATATTCTATTTATATACTATAAAATAATAAAACGGTGTAGAAAAAACTTTGAATTTAATAATACACACACTTATAGCTAAAGAGATAGATTTTCCTTTCAATTATGAAAGTTGACTTGTAATTTCAATAGTAAGAATGTTGTAATAATGATATTTTTTCCTTCCTTAAAATATAGGGACTCTAATATAATTTAAGGAAAGAGTCTCTTAGCTGCTCTCCAAATCATCCAACAATGTTTTTGGTTGAGAGAGAATCTCTTCACAAAATTAAGAACTATATTTCACCCAACATATATATTTATATAAAATTATATCATAATGACTAATAATCTGTTTGAAATATCTGATTTTTATTTTACTAACTTAAAAAAATATTCACATCATTAGAATATAAAAGATGATATGGAAATGTAACATACCTAGAGGACTGTATGGGATGGAGTAAGAATTGGTCAATAGTATGGGTTATATACTTTTTTAGATAATCCTAAAAAATGTAATAAAGAATATATAAAAGGGGTTCCCCCTATATGACCACTCTCAAACTATTTTAATAATATTTTATCAAACCATTATTCAAAACAAATTTATGAGAAGAGCCAAAAAAAATTAACCAACTAATAACATTTTCATTGAACCCAAAGCTAGATAAAACCCCAAAATGACCTAGTTGATTAGATTTATCCATTGATATTAATTTTATCAGAAATACAAGAAGGCTAATATGAACTCTTGTTTTAGAAAAATAAATCATGAAATTAGCAAATATACTTTGATGAAAACTACCCACTTCTATAAAAGGGTTTTTAATCTAGTTCAAGCTAGGATAAAATCACAAATAAAAAATTCCATTATAATATTCTGAGTGTAAACGAAGGATTATCAGAAGTATGTAAGTATATGATAATATTTACCACCAATTTCACCTTCATAATCATAAAAATCAAAGAATAATCTAGTAGTGATGGTGTCATAGTAAAACATAACCAATCCCCTAAGTCTTGTCTAATTTTACCTCCCCCATTTCTATGTAATGATTTCATTTATATATAGAGAGACACCTCTCAAATGGTTTCCACTGTAGTTTATTTCACTAGTACGTTTTAATTCATCCTCCACTTTTAGATCACATTCATTGAGTACCATTACAAAATCCAACATGATTATCATCCAAAAACTGCATTCTAGAAAACACCAAATTGAGCAGGAGAAAACACATAGTTTCTAGATATTAAATTTTCTTTAAATCTAATATATATTAATGATATTAATTTGAAATCCAGTAAGGGTAATTTAATTGAAAATGAACCCCTCTTTTAAATTTGGGTAAATTCGAAATTGATTCCTGTTACTCAATTCACATCAGTGAATTTTTTCGATTCCAATACCATAGATAATGCATAGAATCACACAAACATAGAAGAATGTGGTTAGGAGACATCATTTCAAAATAATGTTCACATTAAAATTCATGAAGATTTTACTCTCACTCATCAAAAAAGGTGGACATTTATTTTGTAATTTCATTGAATCATTTAGCTATAGAAGTATTAGAGAGAATGATAAATAGATAAAAGGAATGATCGAGATCCATTAATAACTAAACCCCCACCTAATGAAATTATAGTCCACTATGCAGAATGGAAAATTATTAGTATATGTTTTAATGGGATTTGCTATGTGACTTAACAATATGTTTCATAAAGACAACATACCTTGTGAGTGAGGATAACTGCATAAAGAAAATATATGTATTCTAAAAAATCCCCTTTATTAAAAATTTTATTTTCGACTATCAAGGGAGGATTTGAGGCATCCATCTATTGTGGGGTCTATAAAATGAGATTATATAACCCTTCAATCTAGGGATCAATAAAAATACCCTAACCTAGGAAAATAATTATCTAAATTTCATGTGTCTTTCCACAGGCCATCACTAGTTGATTATAAATAGTAACTAGAGGCTACTTGACCTTATTTATTTTATCCCACTCTCTTTAATTGGGAATTGTGCAGTGGGATAATGACATCCAAAATCATATAATATATTAATTCAGTCACTACTCGAATACAATTCATGGACGATCAATGCACAATATAGAAAATATAGAGGAAAAAAATCTTGAGTGGGTGGTCTTGGATCCTCCGCCTAATTATTTACATCCATCATTCCAGACATTAAATAGTGGGGATGATTGTAATGTCCTATGTTTTGAATTGGATGAAAAAACAGTGGAAAATAAATATTTCTGTTAGCTGGGATGTCTATTATTAAAATCCTGAGCATCCGGTTTTTTCTTTTCTAGTGTTCACACTATGATATGTATTTATTCTAAAGAAATTATAATAATTAAATAAATGCTAAAATAAAAAATAATTTAAATGTCAATTAAATGGTAAAATAAAAATAATGGTCTTAACAATAACAATTTAATAATTATTATGATTAATATTATTTTTATTATTAGTAGTAGTATCCATTTTATTATTATTTTTTTCATTGTTTCATAAATTTTTAATCAAAATTATTAATAGTATTGTCCTTATTTATTATTATTATTTAATGTTAGGTTTTACTAAAAACTACGTGTCTCCCAATACATCCTCTCAAAATCACATTGCACCCTACCCCCTCTCTATAGAGCGGCGTGACACTACATCCTTGTTAGCTCCCTCAGCCAAACCCTACTTCCCATGAACTCCCTACAACACACCCCTCCCTGGACCTGACTCCATGTAACATGCACCTCTTTACGGTGTGACGAACCCTCTAGCTGAGCCGCTTTATTGCATGACGCCCACCTCTGGGACTCCTCTGATATCATTTTTTGTCATATTTCATTAGATTTATCACCGAATAAATGGGGTATGACCCTCCTATCCATCTCCCTCCATTTCCAGTCATGATTTTTCTTCCCCATCAACTGGTATAGATTCTTCAAAACCTACAGTTTGAGGGTGATCCTATATTTTTTTTTCTTGTGGTTTAGTGTTTTTTTGAAGGGTACCTCATGACCAATTATTGTCGATTCTATGAACCCTCTCCAAAGTTGAGGTGGATCGAGTTGTTTCGGTTAATGTTGGAAATCAGAGGTGGTGTATTATTCTTGTATATTGGTTTTTCATCATCTAATTTAGGGTCTTAAGATGATTATGATTCCTTGGTTTTTAATTATAGGTGTGTTTGTCTTTTCAACCTTAATTTTTTCTATATATTGATGTTATAGTGATTTTTGTTCAATGATAGGGGGAGCTCACGAATATATATAAGGTATGTATGTATACAAACATGTGTGTGTACACATGTGTGTTGGTGTGAGTGGTTTCTACCAATTCTGTCATGTTTTGACTATTAAATAGATTCCACCCTAAGGAAGGACGCCTCTCCTTTCCTCCTTAAATAAAGAGTACTTTATTTTCATTTAGATGCTTCTTAATTATTATTTTTTATATTGAATTTTATTTCTTGAATAAAATTATTAAAGGGGAAAATGATATTTTTTTATAAAAAATACATGGTTTCATAATAAAACCCCTCTATTGAGTTGTGCAGCCTTCATTCTAAAAATAAGATATTACATATTTATATCATGTTTTCTTTTCTTATTACATTGTTGTTTCTCTTCTATTGATTTTTACATGATAGTTCAGTGTTTAACCTCCTTCATATGAATTATAATTTTTTAATAAATGATTAAATATGCACAAATTAACTGTTGATAAATGATTTCATGTTTTCAAATAAAACCACTCTGTTGAGGTGTGCTTCCTTAAAGATAAAAATTTAGTGAAGGATATTATGATTTTATTCGGTAATTCTGTGTTGTCTATTTATGATTGATATTGTAACTGTTAAATGTAATTCCTGTACATTGCCCTTCTTAGTTATTTATAAATTACATTTATTCCTTGAAAATTGATAGATGAGCCAAGACACCTCTTAAGTGTTTGGAACAACTTTTAATTGGAATTCCTAGTGTAGGTTTACTATACTTTTATGCTTACCTCATCACATATGCCATGTGTCTCCTTTTTTTCGCTCGTCGTAACCTTCTGATGAAGCTTTTTTATTAGTTCTTAAATTACTTGGTTTGTTCTATTGTGCTCTTTGTGGCCTTCACATATGGAGAGACCCATTTTAGGAATTTTCCTTGCCTCTTGGCCACCCCTTTTGGTTGTGCCAACACCTAACTGTCATTTCTTCACTAAGCATTGAGTTACCATTTAAGGTGGGATGTTTAAGAATGGTTCTTTTAATTGACCTTGACGTGATAAACTAGTTGATTAAATTATATCAATAGGGTGGTATGGTCATGCCTCTTAATATAATTTTATGGGAACAGTTAAGTTAATTTTGAAACAAATGGTATGGCATGGTCAGGATGATATAATTTTCTATAAATGAATTGAATTCTTGGTTGAAATGAAATTAATCATGGATTTTGAATTTCATAATATATACTACCTTATTAAATATATTTTTTAAATGTAATGACTCATTTATAATGGTTTATAATGGTGGTGTGTCCATGCGTTTTTATCATGATTTGAAAAGACTTATGTTAACTGATATGTGCCTTGCTTCTATGGTTTACTTAATACTGGCCATATGAGAATATGAGTTCCATATTAGGGACTCATGGATGGACTCCCATTCTAGTTTGGTTGTTCCACGTTGCCCTAGGGAAGAATTATTTTAGGCTCGTCGTGCATGGGCTTCCTCCGAGTTTTTTATTATACTATTGGGTGACACCAGTTCCATAAGGGGAAAATAGTGACAGTTCCATTGGAAACATGACTACACCGAGCATTCAGAAGATACATAGTTTCTTACATGTGATACCAGGGATGGAATCATTATTAACATCCCACATGCATTACATGGAACGTATAAAAGATCACCATCGACAGTTTCAGTGGCATTGGATTTAATTGAATTGATGTACTGAAGTGATACCTAAATGATGATCTTAGACTCCAACTCTATATTAGTTTCAATTAAATTTAATGATATCTCTGGTTAATTTCTCATTCTCATCTATTTTCTCATACTTATATTAGATCATGTACTTGTGAATTCTAACATTCTTATTTCCATACTTATGTGATGACGTGGTAATTAGACAACAAGCATAAGAACAAGATTGATGGTGAACCACTTTGATTGGTCATGTTACAATTTTCAATGGAAATATATTGCTTGTGAAGTTGCCTTATTTTTATTCTCCATCTTAGGATGAATCAGGTGGTATTGGATGGGTGTCCTTTTAGGAACCCAGACCATGTTTCTATTATTAAATTTATCATGTTTCTGTATTTATTATATATGGTTCACATCTATATTTATAATTCATTTTCTATATTGTGATAGACATCATTGGTTCCATCCTATTGAGATTTATATCTCAAACCCTACATTTGTTTCCATTTCACTAGGGTACCCATGTATTAATTTATTGTTTACAGGAATAAAGAACAGGATTGATTTCTTTTGTTATGTCGTTGCACAAAGATGTTTGGAGAAAAGGGATGAGTAAGAGATTTGGATGGGCATAGAGATCACCCATGGTGATTTTATTTATTTTCATTATTATTGTAATATATTTTAATGAATGAAATATTTTTTTTGACATTCTTACATGTATCATTACCATGGCATGCATTCGACTATTTTATAAACTAGAATTAGAAACATTAATTAAATTGTTAATTGTTATCTTCCACTATTTTTTCAATTATTATTTACCTATTACATAAATTCTATTACACGACAGTGATACTCTGATAAGAGGGTACAGTCTCCTCATTATCACCTCTTCAGACCCTTGACGCTAGTTGGAATCCTCTATTATATGGGGAGATGCACCTAAGGTCAGGAGCCCCACCAGTCTAGCCATCTTCTTAGTGGTGATTCGGGACAAGACATTACAAAGTTTTATCCGAGTGGTATTTTTTACATTGTCTTAATATTTTTGTTAGGTAAATAGGACACTAAGAATGTGTCGGCACTTAGTTAATATTTTCTCATCGGTCTAATCACCCCACATATTGGAGATGACCAACTTATCAGGGATGGGAGTTGATGTTCATGATTTTTGATATTACAGTTGATATGATTTCACCTTTAGTGATTGGTGTAATTTCAGTTGCTTATGGATTTATGGAGTTTATGGTATTTTACCCCTTTCCTTTTAAGTAAAGGATGAAACATATAATGCATCACATTAGGCACATAGAAATTCAAATTCTAGGCATAGTAACATGACATGTAGTGGGATTATTGTTTCCCTAATAATATGATTGAGTTACTTGAATCTCATTCCATGCCTTGTATTTATTTAGTATTCCTATTTATATATGATGTCTCGACAATATATTTAGCATTCTAGTACTCTTCGACGCTGCCTTGTTACTAGTATGTTTTATTGTATCATGATTATATGTCTATTAGAATGTTTATGCGATTAAAATGTCATGATTCTATGATTACAACTTGTATCCCTCTCTTTGATTCCTATAATGACATGATAACTTGTTTGATAGTTAATTGTTTTGTTTGATAATATTTATTGGTTGAAATATAATGGGATCTAACTACCACATTTATAGTTTGTGGGAACTTTATGGATTTGTAGATGGCTGCTTATATGACAGGACTATTGAACTTTTCCATGTTGTATTATGAAATGATTTTCGAATGTAATGGTCTTTGAAATGGAACCTATAGTGGAGTCCTCTATTTATGTACCTCGTGTAAGGGAGATAAATAGTCGTTGATTTTCCCAGGAATGGATGCATGAGCATTTTCCATAGGACTGATTCATTTTTTAATGACTTATATGATCATCTTTTCAGCCTACAAAATTTATCTAGTATGAACAGATGTTAGGAACAACTCTTTTTCTTCATAAGGGGAATTCACATGGTTGTTATCACCCATGGAACATAATATCCCTACTAATTACATGAGTGTTCTATGATTTTGTGTAGTTCTCGTGTTGTTGTACCTAGTATGAATTTTACTTTCTAAATGACCCCTTTGTTCAAATTGGTGGTCATAGTATCCTTGACTTTTTTTTCATGATTTATCCCTAGTGTAATTCTCATTTTCATCTGGTTATACATACCTCAGGCATAGTCAGCTGCTTTATTTTTCATTTGGACCTCTTTTCCCTATACTGATGGATGACCTGGTATGTCATCATCTGAGATAAAATTAATCATACTTATATATCACCTCAGGGTATTATTCATTGGTCTCACCCAAATTTACTCATGTTTTTAGGGTTAAGTGGTTTCTTTTAATGTATCTTGGGTTATCAAATCCTCAGAGGCCTAAGAAAGAACCTACCGACATGTGTATTCTATGGATTGCTTTTTTCTATCATTTATCCAACATTGGTTGATTTTAGATGGGTTTAAGAGAGCATTAAGAGTTATATGTGCATTAAAATTAATAGAAAATGGGTTGAACATAGGTTATTTCTCGGGGTGGATTAGATAAATTCCTTTTTTTAACAATTTCAATTTCATTAACTTGATAATGATTCATTTAATGAATTCAAACTATCCTCTTCTATTTCTAGTTAAAAGCCATCACAATCATAATATAATAATATATAATCCTTTATAATAATTTACAAGATAAGTCCAAGGTAAAGGATCTTATTATCACATAAAAGTGGGGGAAAAAATTCAAAAACGAAGAGGAATAGAGAAAAGCGTTGAATAAAAAAATCTTAAATAAAAGAAATTAATAAAAATTTAATGAGTCAGAAATTATTAGAAATATAGACCATTTCTACTCCCTTAGATCAACCCATAAAAGAGTTATCCATCAATTGATGACATGTTCTCAACAAAATTAGGAAGAAGACTTACATGGGTGGAATTGAAGAAGTAAAAACAACAAAATAACGATCACTCCACCATTGTATGAAAAATTACAAAAGACTTGGAATGAATAAATTCCACCTTGGTGAAAAGATATCAACATGATATAGAGAAAATAGAATAATATTAAAGGATGTACTTTTATAAAAAACAATGCTGATTCGAACAACTTACATGACAAAGAAGAATGTTCCAAAGACAATTCAGCATAATAACATCACAATGGAAAAAACCTCCAATACCTTCATATACTCCCCCAAAATTTCTTTAAATAGGAAATTCATGAGGAATGGGTTGAGTCCCCAATATTACATGTCTTCCCACTTGAGTATTTTAGGCCAATGGTGGCAGAACATTTGTGGAATTTGGACTTTTACACCCTTGACCCGAAATGGACACTAGCATGCATCCACCAAATATTGGGGAATAAATTAGGTTCCAGAGGGATGAATTTGGATGGGGAATAAAAGACTAAACTGGATGCTTGGTTGGCCCCTGATACTCTATAAAATTTTGGACTAAAATCATATTTTTTATTCGATATATTTCAAAAATGGTGGGCTATTTTTCTAGGCCGCTGAATCTATTCAAGAATTTTATTTCTAACTTGGGGCTGCATGAAACTCCATTCCAACATCCGAATTAGGTATTTTCATAGTTGGATGAAATTTTACCCTTGATTTCCTATATCTTCAGTTCATTTTTGATAATAATTGGGCTTGGATATTGGATGCTACAGTCCATTTATTGGGCTGATGTCTAGTTTACATTTCCCAGAATGTGTTGGTTTAAGGCCCACATTGGTGGTCATCCAAAATAAATTTTCAAGTACTCTAATCACATCAATTGTTCCCAATATAATGTGAAACAAAATATGAAAATAAAAAAATACAATTTTTTGTTTTAATAGGTGTTAAAATATTTACCATGTAATGGTGCACTACAACAAATAATTATAATCATATTGTGATATAATTTTCAAACTGTAAAATGAACTAAAATTGTGTTTACGAATAATGAAGCACGTGAATATTATAATATAAAAAATGATTATTATCCTCTTTCAATGGATCATCACACCCCCACTTCTATTTTTATAGTCCCATGAAAACTGTATCTAAAAAATTTGAAATTTTAATTCCCTTTTCAAAAAAATATTGAATACACAATACTCACCAAAATACCTCATACCAAACAATTAATAAACCCATAAAAATCATTTAAAACATGCTAGGTCCATAGGAATATCCCAAGACCTATCCCATTCCTTTTTTCAAATTTATCACCATATTTAATCCAATTTTAATTAAGTATGATGAACTGTTGTGGATCACAATAGACATGGTGGTTCATCATTATTGAAGAAAGAAAATATGGAAGTGCTAAGAGGAATCACATTTTATTATTAAGATGTGTGTTACTTTTTTATATTTTCTAAATTTTTTTCAATTATTCTATGGTAATTGAAAATGAACTCAATCGATTCTACCCATGTAGAAAGACTTTTCCGATGACTCCTAGGCTCAGAGACATTCAGGCACCAAGTGAGACTCAAATTCTCAAGTACCATCTTGAGTTTACTCAATTAAAAAGATTTCAAATTACCTCAAATAGAGGTAAAATACCCAATTATGGGCCAGGAAACAATTGAGTCATGATCCACATGTTTCGAAATCCACACATGTGGTCAATCCATTTTTCTACGTGCAATTTAATTTTTTCATATTTTTGAATAATCATGTTAAACATAAAATGATCACCAAACCACTATAATTTATTATGGGACCCCATGAATTAAATCTAATATCCAACAATCTAAAGTTCGTGCATTTAGTTTTTTTATTAAATAGATTAAAATATAAATGGTGAAAATTATCATCCTAAAAGTGCACTTTCTAAAATCAATGATCATGAAATTAACCATGCATTAAAATCAGAATCATTGTAGGAATATTTATTTTATATTCAATTTCAAACTATGAAATCTGTATTTTTAGGTTCAAGGTTCTATAATGTTTTTATTCCATGCATTTTTTATGCACACAAAATATATTTTTATTTCATCTCCCCCATAACATAAGATAACACAGTCCTCAGTGTTTAATGAAAAGAAAATTTTGAATGGGGTAGAGGTAGAGGAGATGAGTTCTAAAAGGAAATTTATATAATAAACAAAGAACAATGTCACCTGGTTTTTGAAGTTTAATTTCATGATAGTCATGATTACTCCTTTAATCTCCATGTCACTCAGATATTCCTCATTATAATTTGTGTTTGTACACCTATGATTTTACAAAAAAAATAAATCAATATCAGAATCCCATGAATCTCAAAAACCAAAAAATTAGAACACATTATAAACCACTTGAGCTTACCTTAACCAAAATAACTAAATAACACAAAAAATAAACTCAACACAGAAGATGGGTAGCCTCTCGGAAAGTTCATAGTTTAATGTCGTTAGCTCAAAATGAACCCCCCAACATACCCAAAAAAAACATTTCACATCTGAAGTATTATATTTTTCAAAACATACATTAGATCGGGACTAATCCTCCTATGGTTTTAGAGGGAAGGTTTGGAAATTGAATGAAGAATAATATATGTCCCATTGAATGGGATAATCACACAAATATTCAAAAGGGTCCATCTAATTTCTTTTTTAATATTTCTTAAGAAATCATGGGGAGTTTTTTTATAATTATAATTGAGAGTGGGGAATATGACGAAGAAATGTTTTGATTATTCACTATAATGGAAGACATGAGATAGGATGTATAGACCTTGAATTTGAGGTCGTGTTGGATAAGAGTTACAAACATAGGTTGGGACATTGAATTAAACTCAATTTCATTTTAAAATCTTCCCAATAGACTACCTTGATTTCAAACCAAATATTCAACCAAAAAATTGGAAATATCAGTTTCAGGAATGGATAAAAACATGAAATTTTTTATTTCTCCCAAAGTTTCAGTGAGTTTTGGTTCTCAAAAATCATCAATGGAAAAATATTCAAGACACTAAATTCATGATGAAAAATCTCTCTCTTTTGAATGAAAAAAATCATTTTCATATTGATTTAAACACCCATCAAAAATTCCATCATGTTCTTCAGATCTCTTATATTAAAAGGCCACATATTTATAATTTTCATGAGGTGTTTGTGTGAAACAATATTCTAATATGAATTATTGGTAATGGACAAGATGACTGGGACTGAGTTCCATAACTATTTAAATGGTTTATTGTTAAATACTCAAGGCTGAAACATCAAAATTTATACACTCTATTTTTTACACAATTTCTAATGTAATGGTTTTGGATTACAATGGTAAAGGGGTTGATAATTGTTTGTTCCAATAGGATAATTAAATTGTTGGAATTAAAATTGAGGATGTTTATATTGGCTTTATGGGGATTGAAACTTATTATTTTTTAGAATGCTTTGTGGAGAATATGAGTTCGAACTTTTTGTTTGATTTGGTTGTTATTATATCAACAATATAAACTTGTATGTTCATTATAAATAACACTTGGTGTGTGTTAGTAAATATAGGGAGAGGGTCCCCATGTTTTCATTTGTTCTAAGGGGATTTCCATAGGAGTCAAATCTGGGATGATAATAGAGATGTGGGGTGATAAATAGGATGTTAGTGTCTAGGATAACATACTTAGGTCCCTATAAATGGAAGAAAAATTTGTCCTCGCCCAAATTTACCAATGTTTTTAGGGTCAAGTAGTCTCTTGTAATGTAGCGTGGGTTTTCGAATCCTTAGAGACCTAAGTATGAACCTACATGCACATACATTCTATATATATTTTTGGCTACTAAGTAGCTTGCTTGGGTTTTTTTTTCTGGTTTTTATAGAGTAATTATAGATATATGTGAAATAAAATAATGAGAAAATGATATTATCCTTGTTTATTGCTTGTGGTGGATTTTATGATTTCCTTTTTTATTGATTTCAATTTCAATAACTTTAGACATATTCATTCCATGAATTCAAACTAACCTAATCACTTACTGGTTAAAAAACATCATAAACACATTATAATCACATATAAACATTTAGTATCATTTTCATGAGCACTCTATGGTAAAGGATTTTATTAACACATAAAATTTGGGAAAATAAATTCCAGAAGGACAAAAAAGAGAGAAAATAATTGAATAAAATAATTTCAAATAAATGAAATTAATAGAAATTAATAGAGTGATAAATAACATAAATTACATCCCCTTTATACTCACTTAGATCAGTACATAAAATATATTTCCCTTCATTGTTGAAATGTTATCAATTGAATCGGGAAATACACTTATGAGGGTGCAATTGAATAAGTAAAAACAACAAAATAATGATCACTTCACCATTTTGTGATAAATTTCACAAGACTTGGTGCAAAAAAATTCACACCATGAGGCAACGGTTTCAAAATGATATGTATAAGAACATAATAATAGTAAAGTAATAAATTTTATTAGAATATATGGGGATTCGAACAACGTACCTGAGAAAGAAGAAAGTTACAATGAAAAATCGGCATAATACCATTAAAATGAAGCAAAGATCAAAACTATTTATCTAATCAACCGCCACTGCCTTAAATATGAAGTTTAGGAGTCTTTCATAAATCCCCCAACATTCCATGTCTTCCCACTTGAGTATGGTTGGCCTAGTGTGGTGGAAAGATTGTGGAGTTTAGACTTTTTCACCCATGACCTGAAATGGTAGCAAGCTTGTATCAACAAAATAAATGTACCTAAATGAGGTCCAAGATGGTCGAATTTGGGTGGGTCAGAAAAGAAAAATATTTATATAATGATTTCCTATGATATCTTGTAATATATTATTCTATGATGATATTTTTTAGTGGAGATATTTGTAAAATGGTGGGCAGTTTTTTTGGGCCAAAAAATCTGGCCTAGAATCTTATCTTCGACTTTGGTTTCATGTAACGCCATTAAAAAAATCCAAAGTATATTTTTTCATGATTTAATAAAAGATTAAAATTTATTTCATGTATCTTAAATTGAATTTTTTTGATAATTGGGATTTGATATTTTCCACTACAGTATCATTATTGGGCAACTATTCAGTTTACTTTTCCAAAATTGTGTTGGTTCTAGGACTACTTTTGTGGTCTTCCATTTTGAATATTCAAGTACTCCAATAGTATAAATTATTCCCAATGGAATGATAAACATGAAAATTATGTATGAAAATAAAATCAAGACCATGTTTTGTTTTAAGAGGTTTTCAAATATATACCATGTAATAGTACACTTTAACAAATAACTTCAATCATAATGTGAAACAGTGATCCAATTTAATAATGATCTAAAAATGGTGTTTATGAATAAGTACTAACATGAATATTATAATATAAACAACTAATATTAGACTCTTTCGGTGTCAAATCATGTGTTCACATAGGTGGTCCAGCCGAGTGCCTAATGTTGTTATGAACCAGATGAGTTCAATGTAACCATTAAGGCATGTGATGTTATATACGTCTTTGTTCACCTCTATAGTAGTGTGACTTCTGCATTAAAATAATCAAGTGTGTATCCATGCTCAGGTTGAATTCTAGAGACTCGAGTGTTTTGATATGCTAGTCAGATTGGTTTTTGTTTTCACGAAAATTCTTTAAATGTTTTTGTCAATTGCAGTTTTGATATAGTGTGCTTTTGAGAGGCTAGTGTATCTTTTCATTTTGATGATTAGAACACTACTAATGTGGGATTTGTCTTGTCATTTTTGTAAATACATGTATTTCTAGGTAAAAGGAACACAACCATGGAGGTCCATTCAAGGATATTCGGGCTGACATAAATTCCTTGAGAACTGTGAACATTAAATCATGCTTGTGCTTGCATGGAGACACAATGTTTTTATGGTTGGATATGTGTGAAACCTTTTAGAAGAATCATTGTTTGTGGGTTAACTAATGTGGATAAGAATTACTGATCATCAGATTCCTTAGGTGGTAACGGCTCGGTTATCAGTTAATTATAGTGCACTTGCAGGAAATTTAGAGCTTCTTGTAATGAAAGACTACCAGTAGGGATTCAACTAATCTTCTTGGTAATATTCTATCTAATATTCTAATACACTTAGTGTTCACTTTACTATGTGATGAGAATGTCCCATGTCTTACCTTCATCCTTGATTCACTAAGAGAGTGTTCGTATTACAGCAGGAATTTTATTTAAAGATGTTGGGTAATATCTATCATGTTACACATTGAACACATTGTTCTTATCAAATATTGGTTAGTTGTGAGTGTCCCTTTTATTTCCATGTTTTAATTCATTTCATGAACTATTATACACCATTCATTTCTCCTTGTTTGAATGCTAGGTCGATGCTACTCTGGGATCAATTATTTCTCTAATGTGGACGTCTTGGATATATACCAACATATCACTCATAGAAATCGACCGTGGAATAACTTTGGTTAGTTCCTTATACTCATGTAATGCTTGTACGAGTATATCCCATACTTTTTTTGGTATTTTTGATGATTAAATCGAGGAACATCACTAAGTGTCTGTTAAGGACTTTTTTGGACGTTTTCAGGTTGAATACAAGATAACTTTAAAGAATGAATTGTAGTTCTGTTTATGAAAAACTAAATTTCTACGCTTGGTATCTTCTTAATTGGTCATCTAGAGTGGTTTGAATTGTTTCCTCTCTTCTTCAGTGGAGCGATAATTGAAAGACCACTTTGGGAACGTTTTCTGGTGAGATAAGGGTGGTTTGTCTCAGCCATAAATTTTCATGAAAAGACGGCTCAATTTTGGATTTGAGGTCAATGGGGAATCGACTGTTTCATTAATTTCTAAAATCATGCGAGAAGCATCACTATAATTCTTTAGTTCATATCTTGTGGGAAATTCTGCTGGTGGAAGGTGTGGTGGCATGAAATGTTTCCCATTTCATGTATTAAATCCTAAGGTGGGAAGTAAATTTGTCCAAATGTTTAATGAGATGAGTACATGGTTGTGTATCTATCTAAATGGGTTCAGGTACGTGTCATCTAGGTGTTCAGATTATAAAATAATAATTGTCTCATATCTTATTGGCATATGTTCCACTCTCCTAATCAATGTATAATGTTACATTGTGAATTTGGAGATTCAACACAACTATTTTTGTGAGACTTCCAATCCCACCACGCCTCCCACATCCCACCATCTGCAGAAAATCAACCACCCTGAGGCAGCTTTTATCCAAGCAAAGTTGCACTGCTCTAGAGAAGGTGAGGGAAGGGCAGGAGGGGGGTTTAATTTTTCCTTTCTTTCATTTGGTCCTTGTGAATGTTTCCATGTGAAGGTTGGAACACGGTTTGGCTTGGTTGGATATCCGTTGAGAACACTTGTTGTTTTAAACCTCATGAAAAAGTGAAAGAAATTAAATTTTTTAATTAGTAGGGAAGACCATTTTTTAAAAAACTTATGTCTATACATTTTCTTTCTGAGTGTTTACAATGCGATGTGTGTTTTATCTAAATAAATAAATAAATTAAATTGATGTTCAATTGAAAATAAATTAAATTTCAATAAAATAGGAAAATAATAATAATGGTTTTAGTAATAATAATAATGTTGTTATTATTATTATTACTATTATTAATCATAGGATTATTATTATTAGTACCAATATTATAATTATTATCATTATTTGATAATTATTTTTATCTCTATTATTATTAGTATTATCTTTACTTACATATTTATTATTATTAATTTTCTATGTTATGGTTAAGAAATCTAAGCATATCCCCCTCATTCCCCTCAAAATAACGTTTCACCCTAACCCCTCTCTATATCATGGTGTGACCCTCCCTCATTGCAAGCTCCCTCTTCCAAACCCTACTAGTCGCTACCTCCCTACAGTGCATCCATCCTTGGACGTGACCCCTGCATCACACACACCCTTACAGTGTGATGGACCCCCTGGATGAGCCCCTATAGTGCCTAACCCCCTCATCTAGACCTCCTCTGGTATTCCTTTTATTCATATTTCATTTGATTTCTCATTGAATCAATGGCTCAAACCCTCCACACCCTCTCCTTCTGTTTGTAGTCACGATTTGGCTTCCCCATCATCCGGTATGTAATTGCCTAAACCTAGGGTTTCAAGGGTAATCTGAGTTTCTTTTTTCTTATGTTTTAGGGTTGTGTGGATGGTTCCCTGGGACCTATTCTTGTGCATTATGTCAACCTATAACAAATTTTAGGTGTTTCGGGTTGTTTGGGATCACCACTTTTATCCAAGGTGTGGTATTCTAATTGTTTCTTGTTTTTTCACCATATAATATAGGGTCTGATAGTGTTATGAGTCTATTTTAGTTAATTAGAGGTGAGTCGATATTTTACTCCTTAATTTTCAGTATCTAATGACGTTATTGTGAGTTTTGGTCAATGATAGATGGTGTGCACACATAAAATTATGGTAAGTATGTATATAATGGAGTGTTGGTGCGACTAAGGGCCATATATGAGTGTTCACCTCCAATTGTTTCAATTTTTAGGTATTAATTAAATTCCACCCTAATGATGGTTTTATCTCATAGCCTATTTAATTCATGAATACATTAAAATGCATTTAGATTCATCTTAATTATGATTGATTTTGTTGATTTTCATTTCTAAAATAAAATGATTAAATACGAAAAAATGAATTATTTGATAAAAAAAGGCAGGGTTTTATAATAATGCCATCTCTTGAGGTATTCTTCCTTCAATTTAAAAAGTATATATTGTATATTTATGTCATGTTTTGTGCTTATTATATTGGTGTTTCCCTTGAATTAATCTACACATGGCGGGTTAGTGTTTACACTCATTCATATGAATTATAATTATAGAATAAATGTTTAAATATTTGAAAATGATGGATTGAAAAATGATGTTATGTTTTCTAATAAAACCCTTCTTGTGAGATGCACATCATTCAAGATAAAAATGTTTTGATAGACATTATGCTTTCCTTCTTTAATGCCATGATGTATCTTTATGCTTGATATTGTAATTGTAAAATGTCATGATTGTACATGACTATTCTTTTTTAATTCTAAATGATTTTTCTTTCTTGAAAAAATGATTGATGATCCAAGAAACCACATAATTGCATGGATCAACTATTAATTATAATTACCACTGTTGGGCATCCACCCTCTTACCCTTACTTCATCGCTTATGTTGTGTCGTGTCATTTTGTTGTTTCCTAAAAACTTTTAGAAATTCCTTGTTCTCACCTATTAAATTAATTGGTTTTTTCAATCATACTGGTTATGGACTTATCATATGTTGAATCTCGTTCGGGGTGTTCAACGTGCCTCTTGGTCAACCCTTGTTGGTGTTCCCAACCTAAATAGTCATTTTTTATAATGAAAATAGTTATCATTAAAGGTGAGATTTTTTGGAATTTTTCTTAGTGTTGACCTTGACTTATTAAACTAGATTATAAAATGATGTGAATAGGGTGATATAACCCAAACTCTTAATGTAATTGAACAGGAATGGTTAACCTAATTTCATAAAAAATGGAATGTCATGATCATAATGATATGATTTTCTTTAAATGAATTGATTTCATGATTGAAATGAAATTGATCATGGATTTTTAATTTCATAAGAGGTACTACCATATGAATTATATATATTAATTGTAATTACTTGTTTACAATGTTTTATTAGTGTGGTATGTCCACAATTTGTTATATGTTTTTCAACATGTTATGTGAATTTATATGTGCCTTCCTGTTATGGTTAACTTAATGTGGTTCAGGTGAGAATATGGGTTCCATATTAAGGGCTTAGGGATGGACTCCCATGCTTGAGTGGTTGTATGATGAAGTGTCAGGTAAGTGATGTTTTAGGATTTTCGGACAAGGGATTCCTTTGGGATTTTTATTATACTATTTTGTGATACAGGTTCCCTTTTGGAAAACCGAGGATGGTTCTGTTGGCAAGATGAACATGTCGATCATTCAGAGGACACTTGGTCCTTTATGTGCGATATCAGGGATGGAATCATAGTTACCATTCCACAAGAGATACTTAGACCATTGAAAGGATCACCATCGATGGGCTTAGTGAAATTGGTTTTAATTGAATGGATGCAACGTAGCAAAACCTCATGGATGGGCTTGTACTCCAACACTAGATTTTTTTGAATTTCATTGATTGATTTCGTATGTTAATTTATTGTTCTATGATTTTTTCTTTTATTTATTTCAGATCATACACTTGAGAGTTTTCTATTTCATATTAGAATAGATATGTGATGACATGGGAATTAGACCCCATGCCTAAGCACATGCTTGGGTGTGAACCACATTGAGTTGACTTGTTACTCATGACACTATATACATATATTACTTTTGTATTATCGGTCTTTATAATGTAATAAATAGGCCGAAGTAGTTGGTATGGCACAAGTG
This sequence comes from Viscum album, assembly GCA_963277665.1. Classification (NCBI taxonomy): domain Eukaryota; kingdom Viridiplantae; phylum Streptophyta; class Magnoliopsida; order Santalales; family Viscaceae; genus Viscum; species Viscum album. Next base: position 223,336,717 of record OY728131.1, on the reverse strand, counting down.
TTCGTTTAGGAACCCATACCAAGTTGATATTGTTTAATTTATCATGTTTCTACATTTATTATATATGGTGTACTTATAACTTTTTAATTTAATGTATGTATTGGGATAGACAATGGTAATGCTGGAATAATGAGATTTATATCTCACACCATACTCGGGTCACCAATGCACTGGGGTACCCGAGTAGACAATTTTCTATTGCATGACTACAGACCATGATTGATTTCTTATTTTGTGCAATTATAACTAGAAGTTAGGAGAAAAGGACTGAGTTGGAGCTCAAGATTAATGTTGAGATCTCCAATGAGGATTTGGTGTTTATATTATTCTTATTGAACTATATTTTATATCATTTCATATGTTTTACTTATTTTTATCATGTATCAATACCATTTCATGCATCCATTTGTTTTATAAACTGACATTTTCCACTTTTATTAACCTATTAGTTATTTCCTTCTATTAATTTTTTTACCATTATTTAATACTTATGCATCTATCTGTGGATTTTATTCTATTATAATTTTGTGAAACTCTAATAAAATGGTATGTTATCCCTATTATCACCTCCAGAGACCCCCACTACTATTCAACATCCTCTAGTGCATGGGAAAATGCACTTGTGCTCTTGCGACCCACCATACTAGACATTGTCTCAGAGCTAATCTGGTTTAGGAAATTACAATGATTAAGATAAAAAATATCACACATCAGGCCTTGATACAATTCTACGATGATAACACTAGGGTACTAGGAAGAAAAAAATCTCAGGTTCCATATGTAAACCCTTTTAGGCCCCACATTATTTTGGTATAGAATGATACCAACCATATCTATCTATAATTATAAATATCTATATTAGATTTTTATTTTCTAGTTTATCTCGAAAATAAGAAATAAAATATTCTCCAGCCTACAAATTTTCAAATAGATTTACAATTAAGGTGTTCTGTCGTTTATTTCTAGGTTTAAATGATTTAAATTCTCCCTAGAAATACAACATTATGAGTTATGTTCTTGTAAATTTTTATATAAAATCTATGAAATTAGTTGAAAACATAAATCATTTTGATAATGTTCCCTGGTTGAATTAAGAACTTGTAATAGTAATGTAGTAGCTAGAAGTTGGCAAGTGATGGTGCAAAGTTGAAGATTAGATAACATTGTCATCATAGGGGAATAAATATTTTTAAACCTAGACATTAACTATCACACTCCAAATAGTTTCAACTCCTACTACAATCAACTTCCCATACTACTATCATGATGTTCCACCTCTAGAATAAAAATAGTTTCAAAGACATTCTCTTTGGAATGGAACAATGGAGAAGAATCTCTGTAATATCAACTCCTATAAGAGTAAGGTCTAATCCCTCTAAGATGTGTAAGGTTTAGGTTTTTTATAACTTCCCTAGATAAAAAAATAAAACTAAAAACTACTAGGAAAGACAATTATGTCGGTCTAAATAATCACTTTTATTACGACCTCATCCCCCATATGTTGCATTATAACATCACATAATTCATTATATATACATATGTTTTTTATAATATTATTGTATTTTGTTGTATAATGATGGGAAACCCACTATAAATTGTGGAAGGAGTCTTTTTTACTCTACAATAAGAAGAAGAACAGTGGAATGGAGTTATTAACAAACATGTTTGGAAATTTGATTAAATAGTGTATATTAATTCAGCTCACCAAGAGCATTAAATACCCATGGAATTACCAAATCAACCATTCAAGACCGTGAATCCCTCTGTATCTCATGTAAAAGAATAATCAATTCCACATACAATAATAAATTAATTTTATATATGTCATCAATATAAGGATTATGATGTGGAACCCCTTGAGAAACCTATGTCATCCCATAATGTCTATTATTCGATTGCCCCATCACTGGGAAGATGGGAACAACCCCAAAAAAATGAATTTTCAAAAAATGCGGAGTCACTTTATGAATCAGTAAATATCATGCACTAGAGAGAACCCTTATCTATTTATAGTGGGGTCATATGAACCGGAGTTCCCCTTCAATAATAGGGGAAGTGGTTGTAGATGTAAAACATCATGTCTGCAATCCTATATCATGTGTTTACATTGTTAAATTTTTATTATATAAAATAGATCTAATTCTAAAATATAGAATATTTCAGCAGTCATAAGAGATTCTCTATATACATTATTTACATATTACATTGGAAAATTAATGTAAACCTTGAAAGCTTCTTGAAAACATTATTATTCTAAAATTTGAATTCTATAGAACTATCAAAGATCACTTTCTGATGCCTTTTGAAATTGAAAAAAATATAAGGGTGAGCTTAGATAACGATCATGGGTTATGTACATTGGAATCTATCAGAGACATGTAAGGGATAAATTTATAGGATATTGAATAATCAATATAGATGATATATATTCAATAAATTAGAATAAAATATAATAATTGATAAAAAAATTACTTATAAAAAATAACTGATTTCAAAATGACCATTTTCGTAATGCTAGATAGTATAATCATTGATACAAGGAGTAATGATCTCAAGAACACCGTTTTTTCCTATACATCATAATCATAACACAATTTATCCCAAAAATTCATCTTACATGTTCTCAAGCCCTCATATAAATTAATATTAAATAAATGTAATGAATATAGCAGGATAGCCACTCTAGTTTGTCACATCAGAATTACAAGGTCAATCAATGGTATATATAAATCCACAACCATCAACTAGAAATGTCCAATGTATTCCTCATGTATTAAAGGTACAATAAATATCATCAATATTCATTAAAATCAATAATTAAACTTCTTAAATCTAGTCTATGGAATTTTTGTATTTCCCATTAAAATAGAATAACATTTTTATTAATCAAATTTTTTTTAAAATAATATATAATAATTATTATATGATTTATTACATACTAAAATGATTCTAAATATAAACATGTTATGAATTAATATGGAAATTAAGTAGAAATAATAATCTCAAATGAAATATCGAGAGTGATAGAGAACATAAAATAAATAATTATGTGTAAAATAAGATATGATACATAAATTAGTATGATATTAAAATAGAACATAGATTCATCATAAAATAATTTTTATTTATTAAATTAATTTCCTTTTAGAAATTATTAATGAATATGGTATTGAAATTTGAAATTAACATTTTTAAAAGAATTGTAACATGAATTAAAAAACGATGTTAAATGTTACATCAAAACCTATTTTCAGTATTATAAAATAAAACACATTAAAAAATATTTTTAAAATAATTTAAGATAAGTTAATATTCGAAAAACATTCATAGGAAAAAAAATTGGCCTCTAAGATAAAAATATACTTAAGTGAAACAAAATCCCATTTGAATTTTTTTTGGAAAATGATATTCATTTCAATTGGTATAGAGTGAAACCAGCATAGAATAATGGGATAGATTTTTTCTTCTAAAAAATATGGAATTCTATGTGGTAATTTTAGTAATTCATAAAGATAATTATGGAAAAATTTGGTCATGTGGGAAACATTAACAGACCATTTTTAAAACTTTTTCAAAGCTAGTCCACAATGTCTCATATAAAAAACATTTGAATGCATACATTATTTACAAAATTAAAATGTAAAATATCCTCAAAAATGAACTTATAAAATAATTTTATTATACATAATATTGTTATTGAGAAAAATAAAGAGACAAATTCATGAAAAAATATTTTCTTCCTAAAATATGAAATAAGATTGATATTTCATAAAATCAATCTTACAAACTTTCTGAGTTCCAATGATACAGGAAATTGAAATAAAAAATTAAATTACAATAAATATCCATATTTTTTGAATGTAGATGTGTTTTAATATATAAATATATTATAATTAACCATTTTTTAATTTAAACATAAAGTATATAAAATATATATGATTGTAAAATAAACCATTACCTTGAATACTTGCTTGGTCGACATGTTCCAAACAATGATTTATTAAATAAATAATTATTAGTAGTATGTATAAAATAAATAAATAATTAAATAAATATTTATTTATATCATTTATTAATAAATTATCTTCACCCATTTAGTCTTATTTCTTTGTTAAAATCAATTATTTAAGGTATTATCTCTTATATATCTCAAGCATGTTTTGATTCAACGGCTTAATCTACGACCCTTGGTAGTTTACTCATCATGTATAGAATGTTTATAATTTTATTACATAAAAATTATTTATTAAATACACTTTAAGATGAATATATCTTTGTAAATTATGAAATATCGGAGATGTCGTTCATGGAGGAGATAGCATGTATAAAGAAAATGATGATTTTCTCATTTTTCAATAGATAGACATAAATGAATTTAAGCAATGATTTCTATTTCCATTAAATTAATTATGTTCAAAATATAATTCTTATAATTTAAAGAATTATATATAACCATCCGTAGTGATTTGTGGATGAAAAATGAAAAGATTCACATTATTGAGGTGGTAGTACATTTGTACTCATGGGAATATCTTATATTTTCAATAGGATATATAAGAGATATATAATGTTTATACAATCAATATAACAATATTTTAGTTTGTTAAAAATATTTATATTATCAAATTTTTTTGTTTATAGTAGATATGAAGGTGGTGGAATAGAAAACAAACATGAAAAAACTCAGTTACTATCATTATCACTTCCATGGATATCCCACATTGCCTTTCAAATTATGAAATATTATTTTTTCTATTGTGTTGAGAATAGGTCCTCTAAGAAATGGGGAGGTAATTTTAGAATTTATTAAAATACATCTTCATCTATCTAAGTCACTCATTGTGTGTGATGGTGTGAGAGGGTGAGCGTTGCATTTTATATGTGAGGACAGTGGCACTATTATAAATAATTAAATCATCAAAATAATATAAATTAATTTTCATTCTAATAGAGAAGAAAATAGAGAAATTATAAATATTTGCTGATTAAGGGCCTAAATAAACACATACAATTATATTTAGACAAGTTTTTTGTTGCATTTGAAGTCAAATATCTTAGTTTTAACACTTTGTTAACCACATGGACACTTTTCATAGTGATAAAATTTTATCATGGAAATTATTAACTATAAATAAAAATTAAATGTGTCTTATTTAATAATATTAAAATGATAATTAAAAACCATTAACATATTTTAAAGGATTAAATTTCTAGAGATGATAATAATTAATTTTAATATTAGAATCCAAAATGAAATAAAAACGAATTTTTTAACAACAAATATATTTTTAAATCATTAAACATTTCACACCAAAATAATGTAGTGAATTTATTATAATAACAATAATTTGTTTACTAATAAAAAATTTAAAGTTATGATACTATAAAAAAATATAATTTTTAATGTTTACTTTTAATTTCATAATTACTGAAAATGTTAAAAAGAAATTTTTTTTCATTTCAGAAACATATCATTGGATTAGAAATGTCAATCATGGGTTTATAAATTCAAACTATTGTTATAAATAAATTATTTCACTAATTGAATACATATTTTTTTGAGAGAAAAGGTTTTTAGTCCTTCAATTCAATCTTATATCATTATAATGTCCTAAAATTAAAAAAAAATTAAAAAATAGTATTTTTCAGTATCAACCATAGAACTAACCATTTTAGACAAACTAAAACTTTTTCACTTGGATAAATTGAAGATAATGAATTAAAATTTTAATTTCCACTCATGAAATTTAAATTATAAATTACATAATTTTTTTATAAAATTTATAAAATTAAATATGACAATGAACTTCTTTAATAAAAAACTGACAATTGAATCATTATGTGTTCATAATATTATTTTATATAAATTTACATGTAACTGAATGTCAATTGATCAAATCAATCAATGAATTATTTTAAATGTTCTATATTTATTAAAATACACACAAATTCAAAAAATATCTTTGAAAAGTTCACTTTTAAAACACTAAATGATTTTAATCATGACACATTAACTAATAATTTTCTAATCATTATATTTAATACTAAAATCCAAACAATAAAACATGAGTATCACAATTGATCTACATCATTATATTTACTAAAATATTATCCTTATTATAATTTAAATATTCCATGACTCATTTTAATTTTGTGTTTCATGTGTTATAAGATATTTAACATATATTTTATTTACAGTAAAATGCATACAAAAATTATGGGTTGTTATATTCAATACACAATAAATAAATTTCATCGTAAAATTTTTTATTCTGTTCTAACTATAATAATTTTATCATGGGAAGGGTATAATATTTTATTTAGATTTTATCATGATAGTTACTACATTGAAATTAATTATTTCTTAATTAAATATTTTATAATACCATGTATCTACCATTTAAAGACCCATACTTTTCATTGAGTTTATAGAGGCATTCCTCAATAATCATGAAATATATCCGATAAAATAATTTTAAAAATTAATATTCCCCTTATAGATTTTGAGGAATTATTTTTCGATCAAGATATATAATAAAATAAAATATAAAAACTTTATTTCGTCCCATTCTATAAAAATAATATCATCTGTTAATATAGTTTTAATTTTTTTAACATATTTTATTCTTATCATATTCTTAATAATAACCATACCGAATTTTCAAAATATGAAGCCAAAAATTCCACACATATGACCCGTAAAATAAATAAAAGTTATTTGTCTAATGATTATACAAATATTAAAATAATGGGGATTGTGAGGTAAACCAACATGAAAAGAAATTTTAATCATCAAATCATTTATAATCGAAAATAACAAAAATAGAATAAAAAAAATTATATTTCAAATACTACTTCCATAATCCTGAAAATTAATTATCCCACAAATAATTACAATATGTCAAAGTTAATCATCAGTTTAACAATCATACTTTCAACTAGAAAATGTTTTTCCTCTAAATAGTGAACACCAAATATATTCTCATTGTAACCAGATTTCCATTATTTAAAATATTATAAATTAATCAACACATTAGTATGAATTTACTAGATGGGACTATACATTATTACAATCTCAATAACTTTTAATTATTTAGTTTTAGAGAATTAGTTAAAACACATAAATATATAACAGATATAATATAATGATTGAACATCCACTAAATCTCATTTTTCCCACAAACACATAATTTTATAATTTAAACTCTCTTTTCATTCAAAATTTATTCAATTAATTTAATATAAATATTTATAGTAGAATGATTGACTCTGATATATTTTTCCACAAATCCTTAAGGCCTATAAAAATGTTGGAATATCTTTTATGGTTAGAAAAATATGATAATGGAATTATATGAGAAAGAAAACTATTAGTCACGTTTTAACATAATGACATACCAATTAAAATTTTATTTTCATATAATTTACCTTGATCTCAAAATCATCAATTACTTAATTACAAAATAAACTTATATTACAAAATATTTTCATAATATATCTCATAAGAAATCATGAAGGAAAAATCATAAACAATAGGGTATTTAGGAAAACATTATTACTCCTAATTTTTTTTATAAAACATATAAATCACCATTAAAGGGGGCATAAACCATCATTGAAACATAAAATCACTATCTTAAATACATAAATAAAAATAAACCCATGTAAACTAAATTATAAGAATATAAAATAAATATAGTTACATTGTTACATCATCTTCATTTCACTTATACAATCAATCTTACAAACACTCGTACAATTTTAAAAAACTATACGGTTAATTAGACAATATATAGTCGATATAAAATAATATAAAATAATGAATTTTAGATATATATTGGGATCAAAAGACAACATGAATAGTTTAGAAGAATTTTATCATGATGAAACACATAAAATAATACATTAGAGTCATAAAATCCATAAATATTGGCAATAAGGCCCATAAGAAAAATTAAATTCATTTATCTCATGAAAAAGACAAGAAATATAATTTTATTTTATTCACATTTAAAAACTAAAAGATTTAAAAAAATGGGAATATGATATTATTTTAAAGGATATTGAAACATTTAAATAAATATTTAAAAAAATTTGTGAGGTGTTTATGGAAAAAACATTCATGTTGTATATGTTAAAAATAAATCTTTTTACTCTTTTGTAAATAAATTCCAAAAATAGTTTCATAAAAAACCATGAAAAAATTACTTCCAAACAAATTATATTGAAATTAACATTTATTTAAAATTTTCCATTAACTATATTATATTTGGAAATAATCACATTATTGAAACATTAAAATCCATAGGGACCACGAGGAGAGAACCATTTACAATTTAAAACTACATTTTAAATAAAAATCCCTTTCATGAAGTCTAACTCTCCATATACGTACTTTAACTAAGACATAATAAATTCAAATCAATTATTTTACTAAATATGAATATTTTTAAAGTTAATTTATATAAAAAGATTATTTTTATTTCATTTATTATTAGGCCTTATATAGTTATTATATCATTTTTTTTATACATTTTGAGGATGTTTCTCTCCGAACCAAACAAAATCTTCATTAGGTTGACTGTGATAAAAGCGATCAATATTACAACATTCCATGAAAATAAATAATTAACTAATTAAAATTTTTAAGCATTAAATACACTTTTATAAATATCCATGTAATGTGTACATGAAAAAATGAATTGCTTCATGGAGGTGGTAGTCTAAAAATACGCATGAGCAACATTCTCATTTTCCAACAGATAGAAGGTTAATAAATAAATTAAATAATTATATTTACATAATACTAAATAATAATCAATTTAATGCCTATTCATTAAATCATACATAATAAAAATTCATATGATGTTTTGATTTTCAAAAAACTCATTTCTTCATGGTGGTTCTATTCCACATGTACATATAATCATCATTTACATTTACCATGTGATATAAAATGAGATAAAAAACTGTTATACAATTAAAATAATAATATTTAAATATATTTATACAATTATGTTATCTTATCATAGTTTTTATTATTCGTTTAGATGTGGTATAATAAAAATAATCATATTAGAGATTAGTGAATAGTTGTACCCTTGATTTTTAAAAAATCATTTCGATTACACTTTAAAACTTTTACGAAGTTCTTTTGGTGATAAAAAACCAATAAATTTTGGTGGGTTTTTTGAGTTATTTTATATGATATTAGTCAATATAAATTGCTAAATTGGTGTATAGAGGTGATGAGAGAAAAATCTATTTTAGAAGTTAAGGGTGTGGAACTCTTGTAAATATCCTTTACATTTAAATATTATAAATGTCATTAATAGATTACAGTTGAACTAAATATGTAAATTTTCATTGATTAGGTGATAATTTTCTTAATCATAAAATCCAATAATAATTTGGATCATATGTTATTACTTTTACACTAAGTTTTTACCTTAATTAACATGTTTTACCCTCTACCATATTGATATTTTTTAACACGGTAACTATTCATTATGGAAAAAATGATTTTTACCTCATTAATAAATTAGAACCTCATAATTCGAAATATAAAATCCATTATTCCAGATTAAAATTTTATAAGTATAAGGAAATAATTTTTTTATAGGAACAGAAAACAAAATGGAGAACAGTTTAAAAAAATTGTTTTGAAGCCTAAAAATACTTTTTTACCCAAATCATGAATCATTATGATTAATATGGAAGTAATTGGATTATATTTAGTATTTTTGTACTAGAGAAATATTATAACCATTAAAAGTGTTATGGTAATTTTTAAATACTTGAAATGAAATGAATGTTTTTATAAAAATTGATATCATTAAATATTCAACCAAAACACATTAATTTTCAAAAAAATAAAAAAACCTTAATATTTTTTATATATGATTATATAATAAATAAATATCATTTTATAACATTTAATTTATAAAATTAAATAATATACAATTTAAATAAAACTATATAATATTAGGAACAAAATATAGTGAGAATAATATAATCTCAATTTCAATTTAAAAAATCATTTAAAATAATTATAATGAATGTGAATCTAAAAAATAAAATGATGAATCCTAATAATACATGAAATTAATTTATTATTCACATTAGCTTTTTTTCACAATCATCACTACTTAAAAAAATTACATCCTTGAAATTTTATTCATTACTTAAACAAGAACATGTATTTTTTCATAGCATTTTTAGGTTCATATGATGCTTCCCCGAACTTGTGGTTCATCAAAAAAAATTAACTAATTGTGTTACCATATTTCATAACACCATTCTATATGATTCATAATCTACACCCATTTGTCATCATTGTAAATATATTCCTCCAATTATACCACCCTTGGGATTAAAACATGAGATTCATTAGGTATATATTTTGTTACCAAAAAAATAACAAAGCACATCATGTAACATAGATAAAATAAGATGCTAATCTACTTGGTATGAAAATATTCCCACTTTTTATAAAATTTCATATGTTATGAAAAACTACATATTTATATTCCTCTTCAAACTGAATCACATAAAAATTTTCTATGGAGATAATTACACATTGAAATTATAACATAATTCCAATGAATGTGCTATCATCTATTTTTATGTATAATTATTTTTCATTCCCAAAGATTCCCCCATCTAATACTAAATCATATTTACCTTCTAAGACATTTATTCTACCATTTTGGGTTCCTATATATTTTTTTCACCGACTTCATCCCAACATGAGAGGGTCTGACACTGGTTTCCATATAATTCATCAAAATATCTCATCAATATACCATAATGAAAACCGATCGTATAAAAAAAGTAAAACTAGTGAAGTATGATCATACCAGCTTCCATGGTAATTCAATACTCTATATCTAATCATATACTCTAAACTTTGAATCATTCCCTCTGAATTATAATTTTATTGAGCATAAATATTGGTACTAAAATTTAAATGTATACCTTTATACATTTGTTTTTCATTCCAATAAATAGAGTATAATTTGGTAACATGAAAAAATATAATAGAAATATATTATAGAGAGAATTTTTATTCTTTTATGACTTTGAAACTTATTATGAAACATTATTGGATCCAGGAGCTAAAACAACATTCGATTCCAAGGTCTGGAGTGCTTGAAATTAATTTCACAAAATTATTAAATTTATTTTATATCACATATAATCATTTTTTCAAATAATATGAAACATATCCTAAATGGATTATATAATGGGAAATTTGATACCATGGTGGAATCTGAATTGTTGGAATTACCCTAGGAAATAGCTAATTTTGGCCGACATGGGTCATTCAGCTTAGGCATGTATTGGCGTAAAAGGTTAGTAAATTAATTTATTTCCTAAAAAACTAATTACCTATTTAAGTATCCTACTATGATAAATCTATTGGTTATACCACATAACCTATGATCATTAATAGTAGGTCCATCCATTCTTTGTTGGAATATTGAGATCAGATAACAAATATTTATCAGATTGAGGTGGATTAATAGGTTGTGATAGTAGGGGATCTTCCTCAACCATGAGGAATCTCTTATTCAAAAAAAATAGATCCAATATAATGGTATGAAAAATCCATAATGGTTTCCACCATTAATAAAATAATGATCATGATCATATATATTATTCCATGATCTATGTTTAAAAAAATCATTTCTTGAGCCTGTGTAACGAATGTAATTTTTTATTCAATTTTTTTAGTATACCATTAAATAACCCTTCAAATCCCCAGTTTTTTAATTGTTGGCGAAGGATTATTTTCTATTCATGTTATAAACATTTCTGTTTCTTATTCCCCACACCTGTTCTTCTCATCCTTCATATTTGGTTGATGGATTTATGATTTAACTATTGTAGAGAGGGTCTTAGAATTATCATACATTAGGATTCTTGTTGGATGTGCGAATAATGAATGAATTGGATTTTTTTGGTTGAATTAGAGATTATTGTGGGTAGAATTGATGGAATCATAGATCTAGGATAAAATACAAAGAAGTGGTGGAATGTGAGGTGTGAGAGTCATGTGGTGCCTTTGGCGGGAGGATTGTAACTCCAATTTCTTAACACTAGAGATCTGAAATCAATTACCAGTGGATTTTCCACCAATTTCAGGTGGTCAATTGGTGGGAATATAATCTTCAAGTCCATATCGAAAAACCACATGATTGATTCCATGAATTCTAGGAAAATACCTGCCTACATACCATGTAGTCTAAATAGAAGATGTTTTGAGTCCCCTGTATATAGTGGATTGGGTTTCTACGTGAGTTAAATATCAATACTATGTGGGATCCCTACACACCACATGAGGTAGGGCAGGTGGAACATCGTGTACTCTAGGAGTTCATTGGAATGGACATGGACATGCACATGTCATGTACGGCATATGATCTATGTACGTAGGCACAAGTTCGGCTTACAAAATCATGTCCAGGATCGCATGTGTATTCACCGAGAGTTAGAGACATTCCATGAAGTATAGTTGCACTCCATTTAGTACTACATGTCTAGTGAGTCATGTTCTCTTGAGGACATATTTAGGAAGAAGATTTGGGTCACATACTATGTGGACCACATAAATGTGATGTTCTTCTTTATAAAGGTAAAAAATCTCATATCTCCTTTATTTTGAGTAAAATGACGGCACATGAGTAGCCAATTCTGAGTGTGCTTTTGAAAAATAATTATAGTGGCCTTCATAGTTTCTTTTGAGATATGTTGATAGATGTTCTAAGTGTGACACATCTTTTGATGGTTCTCTACGATAGCAGTGATCAGGATGGATTATCAGAGAGAGGTCAGGGTTGGAAAGTACCATGTCTTTCTAAGGATCTTCCCCTCAAACAGCTCTATCTATTAAGCGGTACACCATAAACAACATGCGAATGTGTCCTCTATCTACCGAGCGGTACCGCTATTAATACTAGGGAATATGTCATCTCTTTACTGAGTGGTGCCCCTTGATGGATTAGGTGCAGTCCTCTAGAAACTGATTGGAATCACCTATCATTCTATGGAATGGATCCCCAACCACCGGGGTGTCACCACTCGTGATTCACTTGGGAATGTTTCATATACATGGATAGTTTTCACCATTGGGATTTAGAGAGGGTATGAAGATAAAACACTCCTCACCAACTCTTCATATTAATGTGGGAGAAGATGTACATTTTTGATGCACCTATGGAACTATTAGCATACTCATTCTTGAGATAGTATATAAGGTGGTATTCCCGTTTCACTATAATTTGGGATTCTTTTTTTATCAGATATCTCAATAGATTGGTTTTATTTTATTCATACCTTGGTTAGATCTGACTACTTCTGTCATGGATCATATTCCCCCCTCCAATTTTCAAGGAATCCTACTAGGTATGAATATAGTCACCCCTATATTGTATTATCCCACATTTTTCATGTCTTTTGAAAATTATGGACAATTCGGCAGAGTTTTTATAGGAGCATGGGGATACCCAGATGTATTTTATCATGTATTTTCATTGGGTCTTGTAGATCTTGATCTAGGCTCTCTCAACGTTTTATTTACATTTTTTTTCTAGATTAGGACATATTTTATTACATGCATGGTTTATGCTCAACATGTTACTATATTTTATTATTATTCTTTTACACTTATTCATGGATATGGTTGGGTGTGTAAATACTGATACGTGAAGAAATACAAACCATTTTAGTTATGTGTTTTGTTGGTTTTCACGAGCCCATGTTATATATATGGAGTCTTGTGGTAGTTGCGCATTGTACATCGCCCAGCCAAGTGGGCCTCCATGGGTCAGGACATGAAATATTGGTATTAGAGGTGGTTCAATAGTATGATGGTGTTTGGTGTTTTTCTCCCCTATGAGGTTAGGTTTAAAACTTAGTGAAAGGGTGTCAATGTCTGTTCTGTGTGTCTTTTAGGTTGGGGGACACTGTGTTGGTGTGGCGTCCAATATATACATTCACCGTGACTATAACCACACAATTTCCAACTCATCATATCGATACATTTGTTGTAGGTAAACTTGGTACATGAATTATATAATATTGAGTCTTTTAACTATCCTTCTTCAGTTAACTCTGCAAATATAAATTCTCATCAGAACATTGTACATCATGATTACTATTTGAGGATGCTTCACAAAATATTGTCTTCAAGGCTAACAATTCAACATAATATAGATGGTATGGGGAGTGACGTGGCCTCATTTAAGGGTCTATATTGCAAGATATTTTCTCCATAAGGAAAGGTAGAAGAAACTATTCCTATTAAGAAACCAATTGTTCCAATATAGTAGGATAAGGATGCAAAGAGACTTAGATAAATACATTTGTTCAATCATTATATTACATTTTGGTTTAGTGGTGAGATGGATCTCCATGGAGGGGAGGATGGTCATGAATTTTTAATCTATGCTTTAAGGATTGTGTGGACCTCGATAGATCTGATGGATGCATTGACATCTAGTCTTTTCCATGAAGTAGCTGGCTGATGGTGAATCCATGGCATGAAAAATCATAATGAGACAACACCCTCATGGTCTGACTTCTGAAAACTATTTCATGAGGATTACTATACCTCATGCTTGAATATGGTTTGGATGTAGGTTATTTTGGAGATTAAATATTAATGGAAGAAATTTTCAATGTATTTTGTGAGGATCACCTACACTACACTTTACTCCCTTGAGATGGTTCATGATGGATACTTTTAGGAATAAGATTTTGAGAATGGATTCTAAAAAGACAACCATTATAGTGAGGTAACTTTGTTCGTTACCACAAATTTTAGAGTATTATAAAGGTCACTGGTTATTGGGAGCTTCATATTTGAGGGACACCTTGTAGTTGGGAATGGAAGTGGGTGTCAGAGTGCTGAGTCCTCTATAGTGGAAAGAAGGTTCCAGTCGTTAGTGTCCCGATGTATGAGACATCCTCATGAACAAACTTTTTCATATGATCATGCAACTCAAGGATCACATGGTGAAATAGAGTATCCAAGAGAGGGATGATTCTATTAATGTGACAGAAGAGGAAAAATGAAATATGATTCCTTATCCCATGTGCTAAGGAGGGTGGATAGAAATTAGATTGACTTCTTTTGAAGAGGAATCACTATGATCATGGATCTCCAAGTTAATACCAAGGAAGCCCTTATAGATATATAAATAATAGTTGAGAAGTTGAGGAACCACGACGAATCTCTTGTGGTGGTGGAACACGTTAGGAGTTTCTTCCACCACCGCTACATGGAGGCACATGCCCAGCTTAAAGAGATGGTATTCAGGGATGCTGAAATCTGTATTAAACGAAGGATTGTGAATTAGAATGTCATCAGATGATTAGAGTTATGATATATGTTTATTCAAATATTTTATCCGCACTACTAGAAACACATGTAATCTTTCCTTACCATCCATATGCCTAGTTCGAGATATTGGGATCCTTCTAGAGATGTTAATATATCATCTTTTCCTTGAGTTTTTTATAAGGAATTCTACTTCAATATCATATTTCGGTGGGTTGTTTGATCTATTTAATTGATGAAATAGTATCTCATGGGACCTATTATTTATCCTATTAATGAATAATAATGTAATATTTGGTCTGGAATAGTTTTCCATGATTTTATCATAGATTTATTGTCTCCGTAGAAAAGTTATATTCGTTTCAGAAGTTAGACAATGCATCCTCTTTTTTGAGAGAGAGATAGTATGGAGGAGTTAGTGGGGCTTTCAAGTAAGAAGATATATAAGTTAAACATCAACTAGATATTTTATCTATTAGATAAGTAGGATCTTCAGGCATTTGGGATCCATCATTCTTGGATTGCTATATGGTCGCCTTCCATAAAGACATTCTAGAACAACCTCTAGGGTTGGAGATCAACCTTTTCATCGAATCTAACCCCAAGACAACTCTAATATCATCATGATTCAGATTTAATTCACTCTACCATGCTCTAAGAGTTGAGGGTGTATTTAGAGGACCTTCAATATAAGGGTTTTATAAGACCCACTATGTCCCCCATGGTATATTCGGTGATGTTTGTTAAAAAATAAAATAGGTTCTTGTGGATATCCTTTGATTATATTCCCCGAAAATAGGAAATGTTGAAGAATATTTACACCATTCCATGGATTTATTAATTCTTTGACCAGTTTTGAGTAGCAGTATAGTTCTCGAAGATAGATATCATGTCTGCCTACCACTATTTAAGGGGCTGAATGGAATGTATTCCTTTGCTAGTGTAATGATGTCACTACACACACTATTATTTTTTGGTGATTCTTTTAAGTGTGATAAATTCCCCGACTCTGTTTGTAGATATGATGATCTAGATTTTATATTCATACTTGGACTTCTTTTATCAACATTGATGGTATACTCCTCTAGTCTACATCAAAGTAAGAGTGTTCATTTAACACGAGGATGGTCCTAGACATTATTTGGGAGCACCATCAGTAAGGAAAGAACTTGGAGTATAAATTTTAGATCAATGAGATCTAATTTATGGGGAAATTCATTTCTCATCATGTATTAGTCATGGTCCCAATAGTGATTGATGCATTTCTTTTATGGTATCCAACCAATAGTTTTTTAAAGGTGCAATGTTATTTTATCTTGTTGGAAAAATACAAGAGGTTTGTAGTGGACTTCTCCACGGTTTCATGCCCTTTGACTACCCTAAAATGTAAAGGGAAGTCATTTACCTAGACTTTGCATTACTAGAGACCCTTTGAGGAGTCGATATAGAGGCTGAATCATACTCCGATTTAGAGACTACCCATGGAGGGATTGGAGTATATAGTGTATTGTGATGCATATGGAGATGGTATCAGTTGTGTGTTAATACAGATGTAGTAAGTGTTTTCTTATGAATCAAGGTAGTGGGGACCCCATGAGTAGATCGATGAGACTCATAGACTATAGTTGGAAGTGATTGTCTTAAATCTAAAAATGTGGGGACACTATATTTTGTGTGGGCGGTTTATTTTTTACTCAGACCTTTAGAGTATCATTTATGCCTTCTTCCATAGATATTTGATCCTCAGATAGTGGTTGTGGTACAATTTATTATAGTTATATGTATTTGAGATAATCTATTCCTCTAGGAAATGAGATGTGGTAGAAAATTCCCTTAACAAGAAGGAATGTTCTCTCCTAGTGGATGAGGGGTCTGAAAAGTAATATTTCACACAACTAAACCTACTAGGGGAAGAGGATGCAACTTTTCTTTTTTACAATTGTGTTAAATCCTATGATTAATTAACATATTGGGGAGGCTGAGTTGGGGGAAACTTACAATGATGTCCTATGTGAGTAAATATCCTCACAGGATTCACCATATGGGTTCTCTAAATTATGGTATCCCATGAATCGTTTCTCGGGAATGATGGGTTTTATGTTCATGATGTGAGAGGAGGTGTTGATATTGCTTTAGAATTCTCCTTTGGAATTAAATATTGATATAGCGATGATGTACATGGACCTCTAGTGGTAGTTTTGGTGGGATATCATGTAGTAGAATGTGGCCGAGTTTGTCCCTCAGTGTCTGAAATTTCAGTAGGTGAAGGTTGAGAACTAGGTAAAAATAAGTTTGCTTCAATTACTTTAGATCCTTGAGTGGAAATGGGATGACATATCAATGGACTTGTTCAAATGGACTATGTGGATTGTGAAAATCCATATTGACCTCTAAGTGATATTTAACTGACAAACCAAGTCAATGCAATTACTTTCTATCAGGGACTAGAGTTTGGTTGGAAGATAGAGGTAGTTTTAAGTGTGGGAGAACGTACACTTATTTGTAGTTACCTCAATGATTCTATTCGAATATAATTTTTGTTTCATTTCTTGATTTTAGAGAGGCCATTAGGAGGATATTGGGACCCATATAAGGATGAGTAAAAATTTTCACCCCCTTGTAAATTGGTAGACCGAGTTTAGTATATAGGTTCTCAAGGATATGTTGAGGCCTTTCATTTTAGTCTTTATATGGAGCTTAGAGGATCAATTAAATTTCATAGATATATCTTATAATAAAAGATATTGCTATATTATCTGGCATGGAGCCTTTTTACACCCTTTATAGGATACCTTTAAAGTTCCCGATTTTATGGATGGATATTGGAGATGTTTCATGTGATGGGATAGATATAATCCATATGGAAACAGAGAAGGTATAGACGATTTGTTAGTAGATGAGGAGATATCAGTTCTGACAAAAATATTATGCAGAACAATGTTTTATGACCTTGGAGTTTGAGTGGGGAGACTAAATTTTATTGAGAATCTCCCCATGACATGGAATTTGGAGGGTTTTCTATAGAGGAAAGCTACTAACATGTTTCATTAGTCCATATGTGGTGTTTTAGTATGGTGAGGATGACTATCAACTTTTATTATCCCCATAATTGGATATGGTACAAGACTTATTCCATGTTTCATAGATAATATGATATGATCATGATCAAAAAAATGTTATTTACTTGGAAAATATGGACATAAAGAATGGATCCAATTTCATGTATTTCCTAAGGGTGGCCATGTATCCACAGAAGAGGATCCTACTGGGATGGGCCACTAAATTGTTCTATGTATTGTAGTGGCAAAAGTGTTTTTAGGAGAGCTCCTGAGAAGAGGAGTTGCCTACACAGGCTCAGTATCCCAATTTTTTTAAAAGTTTTAAATTTCATGGATGGAATATTGAAGACAATTTTCCTTTTGAAGGAATTAATTATATTAATAAATATTTTCATTGACAAGCGAAAAAAGGGAAAAATATTTTTAGGCTGAGTGAGCATGGAATTTATTTTATAAAATTATTAATCATATGTCGTATCACAAACATATAGTTTTTCAAATAAAATTCAATATCTACTAAAATGATTCCAATATTTTAGATTAGAGACTACAGTTGATTCCAATGCGTGGGGATTACTATATACTTTCAATAATGTGGGTTCACACTGGATGTTCGGATGATACACTCATTGATGGGTATGTTAAGTGAATTAACAAATTAAATTAATTAATTAATTAATTTAATTACTAAAAACCAAATTATATTTATAAGAATACTACAATGGATAATTTATATGAATATCCACATATCCTTATGAACATTGTGTGGAAGTTACACCATTCATTGTATACTAATCAAGATCAGATGATGACCAGTGACCACACCGAGGTGGATTGACGGAAGAAAACTATAACAGATCTTCCTCATCACTTGAAAACACATTCATCACCAATGAATTATCCAGTATTAATGATGGAAAGATCAGTTTTGGTTCCATAATTGATTAAAATATTTAACATTATCAGATCGTTTATTCCTTGATCTTATTTTAAGTAAATCTGTTTCATGAGGTCGTGTATCAAATTATATTTTCAATTCAATTTATTTTTAGTTATGGAATGAAATCAGCCCTTTCAATCCATGATTTCATAATCATTGGACATGAATTATTGGCCAATGACAATATCAAGTTTTCTATTATGCCTTTCCCCCACTAGTTCTATTCATTATTCATCAATGGACCATCCAGTCCTCATTCAACTACTTTCGAGTGGGTCTGAGCATGATCAGGTACAAAGATTTGAATTTGATATGATCTCATTTACTATATTTTGTATTGAAGGATGAATCAGAGTGGATTGTCAAAAGAGGTGGCAGCTTCATGGATCTGTGATCCAAATAGGAGATTAGAGTGGCATGAGAGGCACACAAGGTGCTTGGTAGCTATGAGTGAATGATCAAAACACCTATTTATGGCCATATGAGTCCCAGAATCACTATTCAGTGGAGTTTTCCATCATAAAATGATGGGAATCAATTCATCAAGTTTAAATATACAAAACAAGTAAGTTATTTCATGGATTCTATAAATCGATAACTTTGTGGAATGTATTCCAAATAACACACATAGTGTAGTTTGTGGGCCACAGGATCATGGATATCTGGATGAGTTTAATATTTTTATCGTGTGGGACCACCACACGCCTTGTGTCCTAGTTCTAAAATCATGGTGTGTACTCTAAGAGTACTTAGACATTCACACAACCATACATACATTGGGTATTGGTACATGACATGTGTACAAAAGAATGGGTTTGCCTTATACATTTACTAGATGAATCACATGGGTAGGCCTCGGGTGGACGAAAAAGGAAGTGTAATACCCTAATATGTCGTGTAGTACTACCTTTCATGCGATCCATGTGTTGGATAAGACAAACCTGCAAAGAGGAGAGTGGCCACACATCATGAATTATTTTATATATATAGAATGAGGTGGCTTTTTTAGTAGATTTTGTTAGATAATATGAGATGTTATGAGCATGAAACATATTTAGGCATCGCTCAATGATCACAAATATTAGGAAGGATCATCAGAAAGATGAATAGGTTGTCAATATGCATATCATGTTGTGTATAGGGTCCCATATACACCTTTACCAACAAAGTGGTAACTCATGATGTATTGGGTAACTACTCATATATCTACTATATGGTAACCCCTAATAAAACTAAAGCTCAAGACCTCTATCTACAAGCTAGTACCTCCTGATAGAATATGGAACGAGTCCTCCATATGATGAGTGGATTCCCTAAGTCATAATGGGGTGTGGGTCCTCTGCCCAATGATAAGAAGCCCATGATGTGCTATGATTTAGGTTATCTTATTGGATTTTGTGCCCCCATTGGGTTGTGGAGTAGTGGCGAGGTGTAGAACATCCTCATGACTTCTTAGGAAAGACACATGAGATGCTGGGACACATTGATGTACATTTGGAAGTATTGGAAAAATCTTTCCTTATGTGGGTTATGCATGAATAACTCCAGTATCCCTCGTCTGGGATTCTTTTATGAGAATATATCATTATTTTTTTCTTTCCCTCTTACATTTGTAATTTTGACTACTTCAATCATGCCTCTCATTTATCCTCTGCAGTTTATGGATAATCATATTGGGTATGCACGTACTCACTCATGCATGTGATTTTCCCAAACATTTCATGTCTTATGGAAATGATAGAATCAGTGCTGATGATTTTAGATGAATACTGGGATAACTGGTTACCTTTTTATATTTTTGATTGTCAGTTATTAGAGAATTAGAGCCATTATTTCATAGAATTTTATTTCCAATCACTTTCAAGATAGAGAATCTTTTATTTTGGACATGTATTTTTCGCTTTACGTTTTTTCGATTTCGTTATATCAAGTTTTTTTATTCTCTATAGGTTATTACATTCCTAGTTTTTACTTTAGATGTGAAATAATTTTATTATTATTAATCTATTCATTTTATGGATATTTTTTAGTGTGTTCATACAGGTAATTCGGGAAAAGGCCTCCAATTTTAGTTATAAATTTCGATAATTTTTTCCATCCCCTAGCCTATGAAGGTGGGAATGGGGTAGTTGTCTCTCAACCATCCACTAGCCAAGGATTCCTGGTTGGTTGGTTTAGGGTATTTGGACTCTGTGATAACATAACATCTCTTCAAGGTATAGTTTAAAATGTTTATTCAAGACATAAAATCTCTAATTGGTAGAAAATGAATAGATTTAGCTAATCAATAAAAAATAACCCAATCTCATTATTACCTCATGATGTCTTCAAAAATCTTACCATTAAATCCACGGATAAATTCAATCATTACCATTTCCAAACAAGAAAAGTTTAAAGCATCCAATACATTAGTTTTCACCCAACCTAACCTGTAGAAAAGTCAAACATTTAAGTCTAAAATCATCAATTATTTCTTTATTAACTCCCAAAAATAATATTCCTTGTGGTATTTCTACATTCTAATGATGCCATAATAAAGAGAAAATGGAGTTATGGGACATTCACTCAATAATTACTTCTTAAATGTGGATAACATGGAACATAAAAACTATTTTAAAATATTATAACATCTAATTTGTCACCGTTAATTTTAACAAAAATCCCATTATTAACAAAATATATTATTTCATTCAAACAACCATCTTATTTCTGAGAATATATAATTCTATATGAGAATTATGACTACACTGACACCTAAACCAAAAGACAAATATTTCCTACACACAAAATTTCATGGTCAGTATTCATTTATTTGTTAACCAAAGAAACATGTTCTATATATATCATAGATAATGATGCGTTATCTTTTCAGCTCAAGGAATCAAATACAATGTATCCTTTCCAAAATGATAGTGAATAGTGAAATCATACTCCTTTATTAAATATAACCATCTACTATGCCCCATATTCATATTTATTATTTGAATATTTACTATTAATTTTTATGGTGAGTATGTATTTCACATTTTATGGGATATAATATAAGAATATACTTTATTAAATATAAAACTACTTTATTCATTTCATGTTCATGCTTAGTGTAATTATACTAAATAATTTTCAATTATTCTGAATCATATGAAATTAACCAATCATCTTGTATAAAAAACCCAAAATCCCCTTCAATGAAGTATTACAGTAAATAACCAACTCATAATTTATTAGTGGAAATGATACCATTATAGTATTTACAAATAATCATTCCAATTCTTAAAAAAATAATAACATTCGATTTTCCAAATTAATTTATCTCATTTTCAGGTTAACATGACTATTGGGAAATAAAATACAACAAATATTTTAATAAATCCTCTTTAGTAACCAACTAATCTGCGAAAACATCAAACCATAGAGACTTTTAAAGGTCATGGACAATATTATGCCACATAAGGTTTACAACGATCAAATGTAATATCTATTTTAGAAAAAATATTCCCATGAAAAGAAATTATTGGAATCAAACCCCACCTTTACATTATTTCTCATACAACATCATTTCATTTAATGTTTTTAGAAAATTCATTGTATGTTTCTCCAATTCCTTATAAATTTATGAACAAAATATAATTTCTTCAAAAAAGACAACTACAATTTTATCAAAATACTCATGGAAAACTCATTTCATAAGATCCAATACTCTAATGCATTCAATTTTAAACCCGAAAGTAATTACAATAATCAAATTATTTAAATATATAGTAAAAACAATATCTTTATAATGTCTTCCACCTTTGGATTCAGGTGATGATATATAAGCATAGGAATATTATTTTTACAATATTATACCCCTTGATGATGATAAAACAAGTCATGTATATGATGAAACATATAATTATTATTAATATTATTAATATTTAGTCACCTATTATTAATTCAATTTATCATATATCAATAATGTTTTT
The DNA here is from genome assembly GCA_963277665.1 of Viscum album. Classification (NCBI taxonomy): domain Eukaryota; kingdom Viridiplantae; phylum Streptophyta; class Magnoliopsida; order Santalales; family Viscaceae; genus Viscum; species Viscum album. Next base: position 223,313,413 of record OY728131.1, on the reverse strand, counting down.
TAAAAAAAATATCACCACAAGGGGAAGTTATACGATGAATGAGAACCTTATTGTGTGTTAGTTGTAATTAGTTTATCAATTCCAATAACTCAAACAGATCCACTCAATAAGCAGATTTTGAACTTCTTTGAGAATATAGAAAAAATTTAAAAATAAGGTTATCCTCCTAGATAGAAATAACACAAGTAAAATCATCTGAAAATGCATCTATATATTAATTTCCATTAAGAAAAATACTAGTTTGAACGACTTCCCTCTTTTTGATAATATGATAATGATTTCATGGACTTTCATATGAAATCAGTTTCGGTAATAACCCATACTTTTTTCATGTAATTTCCCTTCTTATCATTAAAAAGTATAAAACAAATAAAATTCATATTGATCTTAATAACAACATTATTCTAATAAATTACTAAGGAAAATAGTAATATTAATAGAAATTTGAGGAACCTATACTGATATAATAGTAACATGGCTTCTGGAATAGTAGCAGGCCCATTAGGAATAGTAATCTTGCCAATAGAATAATAACATCACCTATTAAAGTATAAATAAAATTTAGACAACTTATAAATAAAAATATGATATAATTATATCATATTAAAATTATATAAATATCTTAAACATGATAAATTAAGTGTTGGTATTTTTGTGAGACATGAAGGATTATTTATAACTTTATATTTAATATAGTGATTTAAAAGAATTTTTATATCCATAAAATAAATTCATAAATTAATATTTTTTTGTACTAAAATTATAATACAACATTATGAGGCCTTGATTAATTTTTTCTACATGTTATAAAATCAGTTATAATATTTAAATCAATTTTTTTTAGAATAGAGAATGATTTTAATTATAATTAAAAATAATAATTTTTATAAAATTATATTCAAAAATGTAACTATTTTTAAATGATAAACTACAATAAATAGTTCTGGTGAATTTTTAATGATATTTCAAAAATAGTGGAATTTTTGTACTATAGTGGAATAGGGTAATATATGGTTTAACATATACAAGTATTTTTTAGTAATATATGATTTATGGATGATATAAGCATCATAATATAACACACCTTTCATTATTAAATATCTTTAGTGATTAGTATCAACGTTATTTATAGTCTCGATCCAAAAATTATAAAATAATTAATATAATAATAAAAAATACCACTCTTCTCTCCTATTAATACTGCCCCTCATCACCCCTTATCGTCACACCATTGAAGACATGAAGTTGTTTAAGTCTTCCCATTTCCATCCCCAAAACTCTTCTCAGTGCCCATGAGATTATAGTCTCCACAAAAGAGAAAACCTACCTTCCTTAAGTAGGTTCTCAAGGAGACAACATCTTAGAGGAAATATCCTATGGCATTCTCTTTTATTTTTAATCATTTTCCTATTCTATCCTAAATTCCCCTCACAATATAATAATGATAACTCCAGTATAATATATATTCTATAATTTAGTTATATTAATGGGATGTCCAACATCAAATATTTTTCCCCACCTTTAGTTTTAAAATTGAAATCATTATATGTGGTGTATCGATTCACCACCTTCATTGATGATGAGTTATCATTTTACATTACTATCATCCAGTTTGGACATAAAACCATTTCTATGGTTAAAACATATTTTATTATACATATTCTAATGTATATATTTTTCTATAATCAATATATAAACATGATATAAAAAGTGGATATATGTTTTTGATGTCTATAAAAACTGCAAAAATAAATTAAATCATTCTCATTAATGTTTTATCAAATGATTCATCCCCATACCTTATAAAAAGGATATGTAAGACCATTAAAACATCTCAAATTTCATCCATAACATCAAATTTAAATTTGGGATAATTATTCTCATTTTACATGAACTTCCATACCTGTGTGCCAGTGATATAATAATAATGCAATGAAAAGGAACACCCCTAGAACAATTGAAATTAACTCTATAACTCATAGAAATGGCCAAAAAATAAACAAAAAAATTTATAAAAAATAAAATACATGTAGAATATGTTATATATTTAGAAATTAATTAATCTAATTTGATTATTCGGGGTATTAATGTTAATAAAGCATTCATACATCAGGTATGGGGATTATTGAACTGAGCTCTATTTCATTGGGTTATACCCCTTTCATGCCAAAAATCAGTGTGTATATTCATTTAATAATCCTTTAATATAATTTCATTATTCTTCCCTATTATTTTTAGGGATATACCTATTAATAACATGGTTTTATGTCAGAATTATAGAATTTTCCAAATGAACTCTTCTTTTTTAAAACACATCTTCACTCCACTTGAAATTAATTTTTAATCACTCGTGATTTATGGTTCATATACGAATTATTTTTTTAACTGTTTCATTTTGGTACCAAAATATTATACATGAATGTATGGATTTTGAAATTATTTTCAAAGTCATTTCTTTCTATGGATTATTTTTTTGACAATGATTGATATATGTTGTATGTGGAAATCATGATAATGTAAATGTTATAATTTGATTGGTCGGATTAGAATTATATAGCCCTCTAATGAAACGAGTAATATGATGTATCTTTTTAGAAAATTTGAAATATTAATGGAAATGATGTTAGATTTTTTCATTGTGATTATGTTATGATTATGCACATTTGTTATGTGGAACATCATGCGAGATTTATTCATTACTATGTGTGGAACTTGAACACTAAGATATGATGTTTCATTTTTATGCATGTCCATATTCTACACCATTATCACATATTTTCAATCATTATTATGGAGATGATCATATGAATATATTATGATTGTTATGATTATTCTCACTCATGATATCTTGATTCATATACTTACCTATCTTCTTACTGAGCTATTAGCTCGACCATTTCCTTGATGCATATCCTTAGGTGATTACTTGTACTAAATAGAAAATTAGTATTAGGGATAATGATACAGTATTCAAATAATTATTAATGTTTTATTATGATAAAATTATGTATGTTATTTAATTTTCCAAACATAGTAAACCATTAGATCTTGGATTATAACAATTTTATGAGGTTTATCTTTAATATGGTGTAAAATATTTGTAAGAAAACTCATGGTATGTAGAGTTTTATTAGATAATAGTTTAGTGAATATTAGAATTAGGATTATAGAGAACAATTTACAACCATTAGTATGAAAATAACGATATTAATGAATCCAATTATCTTTCTATTAGAAAATAATAAATGTAGAGTACCAATAAGATATTCCTTTTAATTTAATTTCATAAATTAATAGATTATTTATTCATGGATTGTTGAATTATTTTTTTTAAATCCCATTATATTTAAGAAAGTAGTTGGAAAAGTTGAAACTAGAACAATATCCCTAGTGAGAAAAAATTAATCAATTTCCAAAATGACATCCCTGATGCCTTGGGAGTTGGTTTTTGAAATTTTAAAGTGATTAATACCCAACTGTATGAGGCTATAAATAATTAAATTATCAATGTGGAATGTCATACCTAACCAACGATGGAGAAACTTCTTATAGAATATCTTATGTGTCAATGAAAATCAACATGTTGTAGATATTCTAATCCACATGATGATGAATTGTGGTTTTACTCAATATAGAAAATCATTTCTATGCTCAAAAGTTATGATAATGATAAGGTAAGTCTTTCCATCTATCAATTAGATGGATAGGTTGATTGATGGCCGGGATTGATTAAGAACACCAATATTATGGTTGAAATTGAAGAGATAGGGTGGGAATACATTATTAATATATTTCATATAAATTATTTCCCTAAACACTTTATATATATATGGAGGGAGAATTCATATAGATCAAGAAAAACTATAGTGAATCTGTTAAGATTACAAAGAAAAATTCTTAATGCTTGAAAGGTATTCCATAGGACTTTTTATCAAAAAAGCTAGAAAAAGAGGTATATTATTTAGTGGTTTAAAACCAATCCTTGTAAAGGATATATTAATTGGAATTTTTGAGAGTTATGAAGATGTTGTTTGATGTTCTGTCAAAGTGGATATAGAGTTTGTAGAATGTCCTTGTGGTTGGGTAGATAAAAAAACAAAATATGGATTGTTAAGCGAGATGATCTAAAGAAATATGTGGGAATAAATATCGACCACAAACATGTCAAAAATGATGGAAGAATCATTGTCGGAGTTATCTCAATAGAGAAATTAATTATAATAAGTTTGGGAGAGAATGACGCCAAAAACATGAATGTCAATAAGACATGAAGATTCTATCTGATTTGATGGTGGAGAGGAGAGAACCACCCACAGTTCAATGATTGATCTATTTAGAGTAAGGAATATTTGAATGTGACATCACTAAACCTCCACTCCTTTAGTGTAATCTATGTTAGTATTTATAAAATCCCAAGGAGAAATAGAAATATTTTTCCATCACTACTGTTGATATGGAGATAGAAAAAAATTTATTAAATGGTGCACATTATATTCACTTAATACTAAAAAACATCTTCTTTTGATTCTTGAAATTTGAATTTCTTTAAATATTTCATGCTTTCTAGAACAATTGAATTGATTCCCTGATACCTTGAATTTCATATATCCTTGATAACATCTAGTGGAATGATCATTGATAACCATTTTTTGGAATCTTCTCTTATTTTCCTTTGTTCGGTGATTCTTTTAGAAAATCTTATAAAAAATACCTTGGTGGGATTTGATGATATATAGGTCATGGATTTCATGTATTTATTTATAGAACTCCTCAACTCTTGGGAAAATTATTATATTTTCACATTATGAATTATCCCATTATTTTCTAAAAATTCAAGGAATACCATGAATCTCCTTTGGAAAATTTCTTAACCATGTGGGTGTTGATTCCCTGTGAAGAAGAATGTCTCACACAAATGGTTGAGTCGAATAAATGTATCATCATAGGTGAATTTACAATTGTAATGCAATATAGAGATTTATTTCCAAAGTATTTACCTTGAAATTCCCAATATTATTAGGACGATTTATCAAAAGAACATATACCTAGATCCACCCCAATCTCTAAATGACCCTACATGATGGCATCGATTGAACATGAGGAGATAAAGATGCAGAAAAGAGAGAATTTTTACAAAGGGATTATATGGCATAGTTCATCACCTTAGGGTGAACCAATGCACTTTGTAAAGAAAAATGATGGATCAATGTGGTTGTGTATCGATCATAGAGAGATCATTAAGATCACCATAATGAACATTTATCCTCTTCCAAAGAGTGATGAGTTGTTTGACCAACTAAGAGGAGAAAAATATTTATCAACAGTGGATATTCAATCTGGATATCATCAAATAAGGGTGAAAAATGAAGATATATAGAATTCTACTTTCTGTACAAGGTATGGGAACTATGAGTTTCTAGTGATTCCCTTAGGACATACCAATTCCTCAGAAATCATCATGTAGTTTATGAATGGATTCCTCAAACACTACTTTGAAATTTTTTTGGAAGTGTTTATTTATGAAATTATTATCTAATCCAATATAAAGTAGGTACATGAAGAACAAAAAAGAATATTTCCAATGGAATTTAATAAAGAGAAATTGTTTTCCTTGTTTACTAAGTGTTACTTGTGGATAAAACATGTTTTATTCATAAGACATGTTAAAAAAGTGAAGGAACTTCTACGGACCCTTCAAAAGAAATAACAAATGATGAATGGACCATACCCACCAGTGACATGGAAATACATATTTTTCATTGATAAAAAGGGTACTGCTAATGTTTGGGGGAAATTTTCCATGATTTCATATCCTGGAAACTATGTTATAAATGAAAAAGGTAAATTATATTTGGATATAATAATGTGAATAAATAATCAAGTACCAAAATAAGATGATAATAAATGTACATGATGATACATTATCAATAGGTGGAGTAATTTTATGATATATAGTGACGATTCAATGAAATTATTAGGTTTTGTACTCATTCAAAATGATAAAGTGATATCTTGTGCCTCATGGTAGTTTAAGATCCATTAAAAGAACTACCTAATGCATCCTATGGAGTTATAAGATATGATCTTTTCTCTAATGATCTGGTGGAACTATTTCTATGGAAAGAAGTGTGACTTATATATCGGTCACAAGATTATATGTTATATGTTCACACATAAGGGACACAACATTAACCAAAGCGAATTGATATATATCATCAGGGGATATGATTTCTCAATTTATTCCATCTGGAAAATGAGAAAAAGGTATTTCATGCTCTTAGTAGAGAATAACATATTAATTTATCCTTGATGTATATTCAGAAAGAACCTATCATCATGGATATGTGATGGAATGATTAAGAAAACAGAATATAATGGAATATATACTATGATGCCCAAATGATTTACCAACCATCAATCCAAGAGAATATCAGGGAGGAATAAAGGGGTGATCTTAAGCAAAAAAGACGGTGAATGCAGAAAATAGGGACATATACATGAGTTCCACATAAATGATGATGGTGTGATTTAGTTTGGAATGAGGATATTTATTTATACATAACAAGAGATAAAGAATAATCTACTGGATAACCTACATAGATAATCATTCACCATCCCCTATAGATGTACCTAGATGTGTCGTCATCATCGAGAGAAATTCTGGTGAGAAAACAAAAATAAGAAGATTGTTGTGTATATATCAAGGTGCTTGATATTTCATTAAGTTAAATCAAAATGACATAATTCCAATGGTATGATGCAACCATTTCCTATACCCATGTGTATATGGGATATTTCCACTATAGATTCTATCAATAGTGTTTTAAAATCATCCAAAGTGGAAAATATGATATGGGTTTTGTTGGATTGACTCACCAAAACCATACACTTATGTCATTATTTAGGAAGATATAAAACTTAATAAACATTACATTATATATTTGAAAGATTTAGTGAGGTGGGCTGAGGTTCCAATTTTGATCATATTTAATGATTATCAGTGGTTTACATCTAAACTGTTGAGAATTATTCAACAATAATTCAGTGTTGAATTTATTTTAATAATGACCAATCACCCCTAAACTGATAGCCATTCAAAAAGGGCTATTCATACACATGAGAAAATATTATGATCCAGATCAATAGAATTATAAGATGGATGGGATCAACATATATTTTTTATGATTTCTCATATATAAATATCTTCTAATAAAGTATTAATAATTGACAATGTAAATTTTATGGGAAGAAATGTAGAACTCCAACATATTGGGATAAAGTTTGTTGAATGAATGCTACATCGACATGATATTCTATAATATAGGACATGTAATGTTCAACCCATTTAAAATATTTCAATGCTATAATGACGTACTCATAATATACATAGAAATTCAACCACCTATGTTGAATAAATAAAACATTATAGAAACCGATGCCCAAATAATGTATTAGTTTAGTGCCTTTGGTAACATGTAAACTAATATGGTACATATGTGAAGTGAATTATATCCTACTAGGTTCCTATTGGCTAGAACACTCCTTAGAAACATCCAAAATAATTCATAAATTCATAACCTGGGTAAGGAAACATAAAAACGGTGACCACAAATGCTCAGTAATGGTAAACAAGAGAGACATGTAAGCATAAACACGATCATATGGGTTTGAGAATTTGAACATAACATTAAATGATAGTACCCTAAATATTGAGTATCATAAACTTGAAACATGGAATAATGATTGGTAGTTTATAAGACATTAATATTAAGGTAATAAATTACATAATCCATGAAATCATATAATAGGAATAAGACATGGGATTGTGGCATACATAATCAATCCATATCATTACCTATATGTAAAGACACATTGTGGTAACATATCAAGCCACTTCATGGGAACTACACTTACATGGTAGGGCACGCCACTATCCTTAGTTTCATTTCATTTCTTGTAAGGTATCAAGTTTACCTATCTTTCCATAGTGGGTCATGTTTCCCCATCTTCTTAGAGTGGATCAGGATTCCCCATCTTCCATATTCATGGTTACTAAAGCTATTGGGGGGGACAAACAACCTTACCCATTTGTAGTCCTTTCCTTGTAATTCATTGGGTTCCCCATATCTCCATAGAGGATAATCCCTATTTACTTGATTAACTACAATATCTCATGAGATATAAATATCTACTTAATGGATTGGGGGAGATATAGGTCCCACCCTTCTAATAAAAAAATCATTCATACATGTAACAAAAAATAATAAATCATTCATCATATCATGACCTATAAAAATAAATGGATTTTATAATAATTCTATCATAATGCCATAAAATGAAATTTGTATCATAAACATGTAATCATAACATTACCTGTGGTAAAAGATGTAGGTTTCATAATCAAAACATGACCCATGAAAAATAGACTTTCAATAGAATATAACCTCTAAAAATAAGTTTTTTTTGTAAACATTATTCCATAAAAACATAATATATAAGATAATTAATATTAATGGAAACATTGAATCATTTACTTTGAATGGATTGAGTAACAATAGTGCATTTCATCTTAGATGGGAAATAATTTTGAAAGATCTTTTAAAAACATTTCTTGAGAAAAATATCCTTTGTTTTTGCTAAAATGATTATCAAAAGACAAAACCTTTTGAAAAAACTTATTTTAAAACAAACTTGAATACTTATAAAGTTATATTTTAAATTATTATAAAACCCTTTTACTTGAAAACATATAAAACAATCTTGAAAACATTTCTAAAACCATTTTCCGTGAAAAAATAAAAATAAATATTGAGAATATTTTAAAAACCATTATCCATGAAAACTTATAAAAGAATCTTGAGAAAATTTTGAAGACCTTTTTCATTTAAAAAACGTTGAAAATTTATAAAAAATTCTTCAAAATGATTAAAATAACTTTTTAAACTTAATATTTTTTTGAAAACTTTTTTCATTAAAATATATTTTAAAACTAATAAAAGAGGAATTGGTTACCATAAAACATTTTACAAAATAATTTTCATTTAAACAACATTACAAACATTGAAGATATTGAATATTAAAGAAATAATTTATTAAAAATATACATTTAATCATACAATATAATTTTCACGGAAATAATGGTCATGATTTTATGTATGTTCCTACTTGCTGAACATTCTCTTTTTACCTCAATAGTACTAAAAAAGGTCTTGATTGGAAAAAGATAAGAATATTACTTCTAGAAATATTTTACATAAGGTAAAACAAGGGTAAAAAGTCTTTTAATATCATAGTATAAAATTAGAAAAAATTAAATCATATTTAGAAATCAAGGTTTTTTAAGAAAATATATTTCTGACCGAAATGAGAGGTAATGTCGGATTTTCTAGAGAGACATTTTTTATGTATCTTTAATAAAAATAGTGTGAAAAAGAAACCACTAAATGTATATTACAATCATATATTTATGTTAATAAATTTAATTTTATTTATTTATATATAGGTTATAACATTTCATCAATGGCCGTGTAATCATAAATAATCTCGATAAACATTGAGATTGTATAAGTAGACTAATACCATTTGGATAACTTTAATTCATTATGGAAATAATAACAATACATGATGTTTAAATTATTATGAACATGTTTTTATTCATTATATAACATATTAAATGTATGTATAAACATCTTATATAAGAATATATGTTCATGGAATGGCATGTGTCTCAAAGAATGAAAGATGAGATAGTGTTACTTTACCACTTTGGTAACATTCAAAAACTAATCTCACATGAAATAAATATCATACAATGGAATTGAAAATATCAATAAAAATAAAAAATAATAATAATATAACACATCTATAGGACTTATATTAACCACAAAAACGAATTGAGTGGTGATTAAGGCATGTATCTCATATTAATATGTAGTGAGATTAAATCCCCTTACATTGTGTATGACTCTCTTCGTACGCATTCAAAACTCTAGAATAATAAAAATAAGTTTATTATGAATATATAAAAAATAAATATTATTATATATAATAACATTAATGGTTTTATTGTGACTTTATATAACTTTTCGGTTAATAATATTATGTTCGGGTTTCACTTCAGGAAATATCCTCTTTGTTCTTCACATGTGTCTTAATTTGTTATATATTTGGTCCTTATACATATATCATGATTTCAAGAATTTATACCATGATATTAATATCATTTATATTCAGTATATCAGTATCATAAAAATATATATAGTCTATAGGTATGAAATGAAAAACAAATTTCATGGAGACTACATGCCATACGTACGAATTAAATGATGATTCTGTTAAATTTTCATATTGATAGAATGAAATAAAAAGAAATATATGTTTATATATGATTATATATAATTATTACAGTATAATTATTATATTATATATATCATATAATATCACTAAACCCATCCTTAATATATTCCATGTGTATTGTGAATGAATAACATCGCCTTAAGGAGGTAGTTGTCCACCCATCCACAATCAGTGTTATCATGATTACACATAAAATGAAAGTATGAAGGTCTAATTTATAATATAATTAAAGACGAATAAATAAATTATAAATATCACATATATTATATATAAAAATAGTTTCCATTTTAATTCCCAACATGAGAGGTGGTAAAGTAAGAACAAACAGTCATTCTTTCGTGAGGCGGTAGTTCACAACACAAATTAAAGGAAATTTCGTTACACATTAGATTGAATAGAGTGTAAGTTTAGGTCAAAAAATAAGTTTAGAAACTTGAAAGTATATTTATGATATTTTTTAATCTAATAATCATGGATTAATTATATTTTAGGAGTGGATTAAGGAAATAAAACAAAATAGTAAGAGAAATAATTTTACATCTTATTCAGTTAACTCTTATTGGTTTCCACCAAAGATATTCCCTGATTAGATTTATTAAAAAGGCATAATTAAATTAGGAATGTAGGGATATTGGAAATTATAATTCTTAGATATTGGATAAACCAATGTGGAATGAGATTTTAGATGAATGGGGAGATGCGGTGACCTTTTATAGTGAAGAGAGGGCGCACACATGCAATTTTTTTAAAAAAATTTGGTGTACCCACATTGTTACCTACAAAAGTCATAAAAACAACAAGTCATAAGAATTTATTTTTTATGGTTGCAATATTTCCATAAATTTGATTTTGGAAAAGTGTTTAGGCCATTTAGGCCCTTAATTTTAAGATCTATTCTTGTGATAAGCATTATTTTACATTAATCACTGTAACAAATTTTAATTGCATTCACTATTATTTTTCATAAAAAAATAAGTTTAGATTATTAGAAATTATATGTTATGAATTTTCAATATATGGAATAAAATTTTCTAATTTCTAATCACAAATGTTGAAAAAAGTAATTTAAAATTTATCCCCTAGACAGGATGACCCAACAGGTTCTTAAATTAAAAATGATCAAACATTTGCTATGTTATTATATCCAATTTCATTGTAAAATTGGTTCCATTGACAAAAATTATATTAATAGATTTATATTTGATCTAATTAAAATTTTAAACAAATATAAATTATAATGTAAACATACAAATAAATAATACAAAAAATAAATTTTGAATTAAAATTCTATATTTTCCACTATTCCTAAAAAATGAAACTTCTGAGAAAATTACCAAAAATTCATACTAAGAAATTTTTTATGGTTATATTTAAAATATAATGTTTATTATGACATATAATATTTTTAAAAGTGAAAAATGATGATTTTAAATAGGTTCTCCATTAAAAGGCAGTAACTGTACCTTATTAAAAATATAGTATTTTCTGCCCAAATTTATATTTGTTTTTATCTTAATCATATCAAATATATTGGATTAATATAAAAAATATTTAATTTAATATAATATATATTAAATTAGTATAAATTAATAATTATAATTACTTTAATTTATTAGGAATAAGCTAATTTTTTCCATAAAAATAATAATATTTTCCTTTATCTTCAATTGGTCTTTATATTAATTCCTAATAAATTTTTAACTAATGAATTCATTTTTTAATTTTGTAAATAGTATATATTAAGAATTTAGTTAACCCTTTTCTTAATAACTAAATTAACTGCAAAGTTATATGTTATTTTAAAAATAAATTAATAATATATCATTATTTAATAAAACATGGTTTTGAGTGTTACGCATGCCATCGATGAAATTCATTCATTCATGTAATGTATGATAACCTTAGTGTTATGTTTAGGTAAAGATAAGAATTATATTTTTTGTTTCTCATGACTAACATGGAGTTTTTAAAACAAAATTCAATCATAATTATATAAAATATATGATTTTTAGTGTTTCATGAAATTAGAAATATCAAAAAGATTAAATTAACTTGAAAAAAATCGAAAAATATTGAGATGTTACAAAAGCTACTCATAATAAGAAAAATAGATATTCAGAAAATCTTATAAGGTTTTTGGAGATCAATGATGGAGGAAAATTCTTCCTTCGAATGTCAACACGAATGATATTCACTTGATTTTGAAAGAGATGGAATCTTATCCCAATGTACATTGGCCCCTTTTAAACACTTTATTTCATATGGGTAGTGGCCTATCATCTTGAAATACCACTACATATGGATCAACATCATCACATGTTCCACATATAATAATAATAATAAATAAATAACCCTCTCATAACCCTATAAATACCACCCTTCATCTCCACATCCCCTCACACCTTATAAGCCTTGTAAAATCACTAAATTTTTCAAATATTCCTCCAAAATCTTCTTCCCCTCATCTATGATATTATTTAATCAAAAAAAGACCAAACATTAATAAATTTATGAGGTTCTCATAGAGACAACATCTAAGAGGTTAAATCCTCAAACCTTCACTTTTAATTTCCCTATGTTTCTTATTATATATTCAAATACACTATACAAGTGATAATGATAACTCCAATATGAAAAATATATCCTAATTTTTTTATTTTTTTCAAATATCCATAATAAAATATCTTTTTCCCTTATTTTATTCTATAGATGAAATAATTGTCTCTCATGTGTTGATTCACCGCCTTCATGGATGTTGAGTTTTCATTTTCCATTAACATCTTTAATGCTAGTCATAAAATAATTGTAATGGTAAAATAATATTTTATTATACATACTAATATTTATATAATATTCTAGAATAAATATATAATCAATATATTAAATATAATTTTATAAGTTTGTGATGTTCATAAAAACAGCCAAAATAAATTAAATCATTTTTATTAATATTTTATCAAATGAATTAGGCTCCTAAAATATAAAAAAAAAGATATATGAGACCATATAAAATATTTATGTTTTTTAATAACATAAAATATATATTATAGAGAATTATTCTCATTTTACATGAACATTCATACTTTTATACTAGATAACCAACCATGAAAACCAATAAGATAACACTCCCAAATCAACAGAAACAACTCTATAACTCATCAAAATGGACAAACAAAATAGAATAAATTTAACATAATTCAAATTAAAGTAAAAAATGATTAGTATGTAGTAATTAATGAATATAATTTGATTATCAAGGATAATAATGGGATGAAACCATTCTTATATATGGTAAGGGGATTCTCAAACCCAACTCCCTTTCTTTGGGTTATACCAAATTCATGCCAAATTTCACTGGAGATATTCAATTTATGATCCTAGAATATAATTTTAGTGTTCCTACCTTTTCATTTATATTATATACATTTTTAAATCATATATTTTGGAAAATAAATTAATATTTTACAAAAAATAACTCTTCCTTCCAAAACACATCTTGAATCTTCTTGATATTGTTTCTTATTCACTCATGATTGATGATTCTTATAACAATGATTTTTTCTAATTGTTGTCTGGGAACCAGAAAATTAATTAAGGAATCTATGCCTTATGAAATTATTATGAAACACATCACTTTGTAGGAATCATTTAATTACTATCATTGATATACGTTCAATGTGGAATGCTTTATGATGTAAATGTATTGATGTAATGGGTGGGCCCATAATTATATATCTTTGAAATGAATTTGGTAATGTGATTTTTCATGGGAGATAATTTTTGATATTCATGGAAATGATTATAACTTTTTTAACAGTTATTTTGTTATGATTATGAACATGTGTTAGGCATGAACAAAATTTTACCTTTGTTAACAACAATGTGAGGTACTCGACCATAAAGATATGATGTTTCATTTTTATGCACAGACATATTACATACCATTATCACATGGTTTCTCACATTATTATGATTATGATCCAACTATAATGCTTTTATGATTATGAATACGCTCAAACATGTTATATTTATTCATGTTCTCATCAATCCTCATACTGAGCTTTTAGATCTCACCTTTTGTTGATATATATAATCAAGTGAATACCTTTACTAAAGAAAATGGGATATTTAAGGGTAGAGATATAGGATTTTAATAAATTTTTATGTTTCATTATTTTCAAATTATGTATAGTCAAGATTTTCATATGTTATTAAACATTAGGATCAAGAAATGTAACACTTTTATAATATTTATCATTAAATTTATGTAATAGTTATGAATTACAAACCTCGGTCACTATATATTCTCATAACCATTATATTTTATCATAGGTGTGAAAAAATTATAATGAATAAATTAAAATTTTCATATTAAAAATTAATATTTGTTCCATAACTCTAAAATATATTTTATCAGGATATACTGGATTTGAATCCACACCTAGAATAACATTCAACTAAACTATAGTAAAGAAAACCAATTTTTCGGAGAAAAAGTTAAATATAAGATCATAGGAAGGTTAAAATAAATATGTGTTTTATTAATACTTCTACAATGCAATTTTACTAAACCTTATCCCTCGATTTTTTGAGTAAATATTTCCATTTTACCAAAAAACATTATTAACATAAATTTTTTTCTATACCCTAAATAGAAATATTATTTAGAATAATCTGGGTATTAAAGTAATCAATATATCATTACTTAATTTGATGGTCCTTTATATCCTAAGGTATTTATAAATGACCTTGTTTAACAATTATTATTGTACCCTAATGATTTACATCCTTTATGATTTTCATTAGGCCTTTATCCTCACAACGAACCATCTCATTACATTTATAATGAAACACTACCTTATTATCATAATTTTTTTAACCATTACAATGATTTTATTCAATGCAATGATGATCCCAATATCTCTTTATACCAAAATTATAACACTTTAAATATTTCAAAAAATACTCCCCATTTGGTTTCTTACTAAACATATCAAAATAGGAAAATCTATACTTATTTCCATGTAATTTAATATTACTAACCACTACAAGGTATCGATCTCATCATTTTTATTTCTATTCTAAACTAATGTCCACTACCATTCTACTTATTGTCAAAAAAAATATATAAACAATTCATTTTTTTTCTTCAAAAAACCCGATAAATTAAATAAATTTTCCATCGCATTGATATATCCTTCACTTACCACTATATAATTTTTTTACCAAATATAGTTTGAATATATTTCATCAAATTCTTCACTCTATGTGTATTCCTATTTGGGGAGTTCATTCACAATTTGGCACTAGTACAACCACTAATATCCTACTTAATATAATTTAATAAATCTATAACCTTCTCTATTACAATTCAATAAATTAATGGTCATGAATTGGGGAGAATATTATCCCCTTGATTCCTTTTTGCTTCATTAAATATGTTTTACCATTAGAAAATCATTCCAAAACATACATAGATTAGATAAACTAACATAAAACCCTCGTGGTTTTATAACTATAATATGATACCTAGATTAAAATCAATTATATAACTCTTTATAATAACATCATATCCTCTAGTGTTTTATAAATCATTGATTTATATAATCAAGAATAGATTTTTCCATAATCAACTCAAAATAAGAGTTTAATCAAAAGTATTGAATTTTTAACCATTCCAATTATATTCTAGCTATAGAGATGTAAGTAATGAAGAAAACTCTTACATATCAATCCCATAGAATAAAAAGTGGAAACTTATTATTAATATCTATTTTCCAAAAAGACTAGATTCTTAAATTTACACTCTTATCTTATTGAAAACTAATTTTATTCTATTAAGATAATTCCAAATACTAGAAATGTATAACTTTATATATTATCCACCTCAAAATTATTTTCTATGGAAATCATTTTGAAATGTGCTATCATCATTAAATGTATTGAAAGGAATAAAAATAGAATGAAACCTAAATTTTTTTTTGAATATCACGAAATCCCATAATAAATTTACATTATATATAATTAATATTCATCTCAAAATAATTATTTACATACTAAATATATCAACATCTATTACCAAATCATTCAAAAAATATATAAAAAAGAACGTATAAATGGAAAAATCAAAATAAAAAGGGCTTATTTTAAAACATGACCACTCAAGGAATCTTATTTTTTGAAAAACATATTTGTCACCCTTAATGGGGGAATAAAATTTCCTTTAAAAAGATCATTATAATAAATAAGATATAAAAATAAATTAACAAAAAAATAATTTTCAAGAAGAGAAGTGTCATGTATGTAGCTTGGGACACTATCATTATTTCACTCATACACTCAATCTGACAAAAAAATCTTTCATATTTGACTACCAAATTTGTTAATTTCAACATATATACCTTGGAGAACAAAATCATTACCTGATGCATTGGAGATCAATATCGGGACAACCCATCATCATAAAGAATATAAAATAACTATATCATGAAATTAAACACTTAAAATTTTATATTTCAAACATAAAACCTAGAATAATTTTCATCATATCCCTTAAGAAAAATCACAATTAGTTATGAAATAAAGTTCTATAGATAAAACTTTATCTTTTTTGAATAATTAAAAATTAAAAAATCCTAGAAAAATGGGAAATGATTATTCATTGAATGAACACATTAAAATATATTGAAACCATTGGACATATAAATATACATAATTTTTGTAGAACATATTCATCTCATACTAATTTAAAAATGTTCTATTTAATATTTTGTAAATTAATTCAAAAATTACCATTGTAAAAAATAAAGAAAAGTTTATTTTCAAAACAGATTTTCTAAAAATAAAATCAATTCCAAAATGACCAATAAAAATTTCTATAGTAATAAAAATAAAACTATTCTAGCTTCTAAATTAATATGAACATGAATAAAAAATTATTTTAAAACATTTAAATAAATATTTTCTATAAAAATCTATAACCATGAGTCTTACGCAACTTATATATAATTTAACTCATATATAATGAAATTATATTGGTTATTTACATACTTTAAAAAGTTTTTTGTTTTCTCTATGAGATTTATATTTTTATTTCATTTATTACCATGTCTCATATAGTAAATAAATTATTTATGTTCATGTCATCTATTTTGATGATATTTCCTTCATAATCCCAAAACAACATCTATATGTTGACCATGGTTATTGGGGCCATTATTCCATGATATGAAGAATATTAATCTTGAAATAATTAACATATTTAAATATTAAATATTTTTTTACTAACTATGATTGGATGACATGGATGTTTAATCACATCTCCATGTAAATTTGATAGTCCACATGTACACATAAGAAAAGTTATCATACTCCATCATACAGAAGGGTAGATTGTAAATAAAAATATCATTTTTATAGAATAATAATATTTTCATTATCATCATATATATTTAATAATTCCATAATAATAACCATCCATGTGAGGTGGTGATGAATAACATAACACATCACATCATGGTGGTTGTAGTCCAAAAATAAGTTGGAATAATCATTTAATTCCCCAATGGATGGAAAATCAGAAGAAAAAGTGGTGTAACATGAACATAATAAAATTTCTATATGTTGTATATAATTATGTTTTTAAATCATAATTTTTATCATTATTTTGAATGAGGTATACTAATAAATAAATACGAATGAGCATAGTTATGAGTTATACCACTACTTTAGAAACCAACCTTTATAATACACTATAACCCTTATATATTAGTCTTTTATTCATAACCAAACATATAGGACATCTAGAATAAGTATGGTTAAGAATTTTATAAATTATTTTTTGATCTAAATTTCTCATGTCATTTGAGAAGTAAGGATTGGATGTTCCCTTTTATATAAGAGTTGAGTGACACTCATGTAAATAACTATATTATTTAAATATTATAAATATATAACTCAAAGTCATGTGACACAAAATCAATAAATATTAAAATATAAGGTGATAAGGGTTGAAATAATCGCATCTAATAAGAATTAGGAATTTTTTTACCTTGTTAGTTTTTTACCTTAATTAACCTATTTTACCCTTTGGTGGTAAATATGTTTCATGAGGGAAACTATATATAATGAAGAAAAATTAAATTTATCACATTACTAAATTTCAACCACATATTCAAAATTTTAAATTTTAATTTTAATGATTCAATTTGTAGATTTTTTTAAATTATTTTTAATGTAAAAACTAAAAATAAATGAAAAATAGTATTTAGAAAAAAAATAGTTTTTAAGCATAAGATGAATTTATATTAAAATAAATATTAGTGATGACTCATATTAATTTATTTTTAATATGATTTTCCAATGGGACTAATTTTATTTTAAAATCATTGCAAATTATAATTTTACAATTAAAATACATTAATCAAAATGATAGTTTTTATAAAATTATCTATTTTTCAATATTCACCCAAAAATTATACTTTTCAGAAAAAATACATTAAATTAACACTTAAATTTTATATTCTACTATTAAAATTAAATTTTATTTTATTTAGGTAATTTTTAAAATTTTAGAAATTTAACATTTAAATAAATCTATATAATACCTAGAGTCCCCTTTTAAAAGAATAAAATTATTTCATTTTTAATGAGAAAATAATATATAATTATTTAATTGAATCTAAATATGGAAATTATAATCATGAATATTAACAAGAAATGAAATTTAATTATAAATAACATTACATGGGTTATCACATAATATATATTTAAATTGAAAAATCTTTCCTTGGAGTTCTAAGGAATTAGTAAATATTCATATAGTATATAAATGATTGTTTAGATCTAGAATCAAATAAATTATTAGTTTATGATTAGTGCACATTGTATCAAATCCTATGGGACATAATATTTTAATATAGTAATTGTGAAATATTTATCTTGATCTCTTTTCCATGTCTGAGGTATATTTTTTGTGATTTTTTGAATTAGTATAAATGGTGCACAATTTCCTTATAGATTAAATAATAGATATTAGTGGCCTATTCCATTTCCTTTTTGCAATGTAAATTTATTTTGATCATCCTTAAAAATGTAATAGAATCAAATTTACTTTAATCATGTACATGGGGATTTCATTCCACAATTAAAAAAAATTTTAAGTTTCATCCATACCCACATCTCCATATCATTATTTTTTCTCCATTATTCCTCAATTATTCTACTCATATTTTTATTTACATCTATTATATAATACATAGATAAACCTTTCCCTATTTTGATAGAATTTGATACCATTTCATCCTATATTGAATGTTTTTGGAAGACTAGTACCTTTTTAGATATTGTTATGCCCCATAAAACAAAATATCAAACAAAATTTCTAAATTATGTATATAGTCTTTATTATGACATACTATTATCATAATTCTTTATTAAAACCCATTTAAATCTTCCACTTTATACTTATTTAATTTTTAAGGAATTTCTATTCAATATTATATATTTACTCTTCACGAAAATATTTATAAAAAAATATCACTATAATATTATTTTATTCGATTACCTCTATATCCTTCTCCACTTTTGTATTTGGAATATTTGAACACAATTTATAATCATCTATCTTAAGTCAATACACTAGCAGAATAACCTCCTCTCATTCATTAAATCTCTATTTAAGGGACTTGATGAATTTTTTGGTTATCAGTAGAATATTAGTACAATTAAAGAATGGTTTTTTCTATCACATGAAGTAGTTCAGAATTATTACTTCATATAACAAAGTAATAGGTTTTCTATATAAGAATTTTTATTTTTCATGTCTTGAGTAAACTACCCTAATATAGTCATAATAAACTCATCTAAAATTTAAACCCCGTTGACATGATCAGGGAGGTAAATAAGTGCATTGATTATTAGTTTCGATACATTTCCCATTACATTAACTATGTATCTTTTCAATATAATGGAATCCACTAAATTATCTCAAATCATTATGAATATTTATCTATAATATTAAATTCCATAAAAACATCTTGAAAAATATAATGGTTTATCAAAATGCATGTGGAATCTACATTCTTAAACAATCATGTAAACAAGGTTCCTATTAAAATTTCTTATATACCATCTATAACAACCCTTACTCTAGTAACCGTGTACAAGTTTTCAATTTAATACATTATTATATGATAAAAGGGGCCACATAACCAATTATTGAATCATTTATAAGTATTTTGGTACTAGATAAATTCAAGATTTTTATTTTTTATTGGAAACAACAAACATATATCATAATTTTTTAAATAAATTCTTATTTCATTAATTTCATCTTAGAGAATAGTCAAAATTGCCTTCTTGATACACTTCGGAATGTAAAAAAGTAAATGGGTAATCTCATTTTAACTGTAATGTGCCAAATATAGAGAAATATATTTTAGATATATAAATAATAAACAATAAGATAAAGTGAATAATCAATAAACATTACTTATATTCAATAATTTAAGCTGGAAATATATTTATAGATTTCAAAATTATATGTAAAATGGTATAACATTTCAAAAGTAATGGTATGCATATTATAAGGAAACATAATCCTTATTCTAAGACTTAATGATATTAATGTTAAGGTTCCATGGAAAGACATAAAAATATTAATTCAACTCCTTATACCAATTCATCTTACATTTCATCAGGCCCTTGTTCCGGTTATATGATACTATATGACCCACAATATAATTGAATAACAATTTTTAATTTTCTCATCAGACATGTTAAACACATCTATGGTCTATATTAGACCCCAAAAATCACATATAAATTCCCAATTCATTGATAAATTTTATAAAGAAAAATAAAACTTATCATTAATGTGTCTTAACAATCAAAAAAATAATTGTATTGAAATGTGTATATAAAATGTAAATATTTCATGAATCTAAAGAATAATCTTCTTAAAAAAATTCATAAAACATATACCACATATAATATTGAGTATGTTGTTTAGTAAAAATTAAAATAATTCTATATATGAATAATGTATAAAAGAACATAGACTTGATGGGAAAAATAATTTAAATAAGGACAGAGAGTTATAGAGATTTAAAATCAATCAGTTTTTATAAAATGAGGTATAGACCATAAATTAGTATGGATTTAATGGAAACTATAAGTTATTCATAGAATAATATATCTCATTAAAATCATGTCTATTGAATTATCAGAGTGGAAATTCATGTGAATCATTGTAATGAACATTCTAATTTTTTTCATTTTGATTCAAAAATTGTTTTTAATGTGAACTATGAAAAGCATTATGTAAGATGATAAATAGAATTTTAAAAATAATAATTTTAATATAGTTTGAAATAAAATAATATTAAAAATATATATTTGTTATATTTCAAAAGCTTTAGTGGAAAAACACACATAAGTAAAATGAAATCCCTTTAAAAAATTATAAATACAATATCCTTTTCATTCAGTATAAAAAATAAAATCATAAACATAATGACAAAAGGATATTCTTGGAAAAACAATTAATAAGTATAAAAGATGATTCAGAAAAATTAATGGCTATGATGGTTTAAAATGGTAGTCAAATTTAAATGTTAAAAAACATTATTTTCATAGTTTTCCAATGAGGATCAAAAGTAAACCCTACAAAAAAACATAAAATATATATTTTTTTATAATTTTTGAATTGCTGAAACATATTTGAAAATAAAATTAATCAATAATTTTTTTATTAGGACATTCATGAAATAAAATAACGAATATGGATATGATTGAAAAATATTTTTGTAAAAAAATAAGAAGAAATATCTTTGTTTCATGAAACATTTATTCTGGTCTTTCTAAGTACCAATGATAGGTAAAATGGAAATAATTGATGAAAAATATAAAAATAAATATAGGGTAAGAAAATTTATTTTATTAAAAGGAAATAAAATATAATTTAACAAATTTAAATTAAAACAAAATTGCTAGTGAATAAAATTGAGATTATAAAATACAAATTTTCCATTGATTCATGGTTAGTTAGATGTGATCCAGCCTCATATATAACAAGTATTTATTTATTATTGTTCTATATGAGATACATATTTATATTTATTTTAATACCTGAAGCTTTCACGGTACGTTTCCATTTGAATAATGTAATAGTTTGCATTGTATGCAACTTCGAGATTCTAACACACCACATCCAATCAAACTAGCCGTTATGAATAGTAATACCCACTTTTTGAAATTTTATAAATTTTATCGTTCAAAATGTACTTAATTTTTGGATTTGGAATATCCAAATTAGTTTAGGGTGAATTTTTGGAATTTTTCTAAAAACATTAAATTTTTGATGAATAGTGAAAAACACTAAGTTATAGTTTGAAACCAAATTTTTATTTAAATAAATATTTATTTTATTTAAATTTATTTTAGGTCAAAATACATACATAATAGATATATAATTTAAATATAATTCATTTGAGTCAGTTTATAATAATTTTAGATATTCAAAAAATTTATTGAACTTTTAATCGTCTTTTACCCACCTCCTAGGAGCATTTCCAAATTTGAATAAAATATAATTTCATCATTTCTGTGAATTGAATTTCAAAAATCTGAGAGGCACGATTGATATCAAAATGTAAAATGTGGTTCAATAAGATAAAATTTTTAGGTGAATTGTAACGTTTTTCTTTTATTTACCACGGTCAAAAGTAAATACTGTAATTATGGTTTAAACTGATATTATTATTACCCTGACACATGTCATAATTCTATTGGATAAGAATAATTCGACCAAAAAAACCTTAAGAATAAAATACAATCTTCTTTGGTCCACATGGATTAGATTATGACATTTATTATTATTTAATTCAACGAAAAGTTAAAAGAGTTAAAATCAAAGTTTAATAACAAAAACATTTTTAATATAGGCTTACACATAAGATAAATTCGACTATAAATACTCTTTTTAAAGATAAAAGTATTTGCTACATAATTTTATTTTATTAAAAAAATTAGACATTAAATAATTTAATTTATTTATGACACAATGATGATGTAGTTATGACCTAATTAAAGAAATTTTAAAATAATTGATATTATAAATATTCAAATAAATGCAATTTGAGACTTTTTATGAATCGCACTAATTTTATTGGTTAATATGACATTTTAGGGTTGGTAAGATGAATTTTTTTTTGATTTAATAATTTTGTTATGACTTTAGAAAAACCAAAATACCAAATAGTGTCAAAATTGTCATAAAATAGTTTTTAAAATAAATATTATATTATTAATTGATATTATATTCCTAAAAATATATGGGTTGGAAACAAGACATATATAATGATATTTTTATCATTAATGGTCCACTTGGGGTTCTCTAGGATGTTTATTGTAATTTTATTAACAATATAATATAAAAATACAAAGAGACAACGTAAATGTCAAACTATTTAACTAAGAGTTAAATATAAAAGATAATGCTAATATAGTATCTCAAACATATCTAAAACATATTGGATGAGTTGTTTTCGACACATCCCCACCCTAGTCTTCAAATAATTTATTTTGGTGCCATTATAAATTGGAAGTTATTTTATAATAAAATAATATTTCTAGTTTTTTCAAAGGTTCCCATCACCCCTCTTATAAAAGGGAACTCCTCCTTCCCTCAAATTCAAACCTTCAATGCCTTTTGTATCAGCCAAACTCTGCCCCAATACCCTTTGAACATTCCTTCCTTCATCATATAGGACTTCCTTTAGTCATTAATACAACCTATTGATCCCTTTTGATCAAATCAAAATTAAAAATCCAAAAGAAAAATAAATATTTCATCACCTCTTTCATGTTTCTTTCTTCTTCCACTTCCTCATTCACTGTGGTTTCCATTATAAAATAATAAATCCAGTATCTTCTATATACTGTGGTGTTATTATAAATATGGTACAACCTTATTCATTATTCTATCTATCCTTTGAATTACATGTCACCATACGTGCGTATGTGCGGCTTACCGTCTCCACGTCGTGGTATACTTGTTATTCAATACATTATTTTTTGGATGGGTATAATAGTGATTTGTAATTATTGTAAATAATAATTATAACATGATAATGATTCTGTATATATAATATACCATCCAATTATATATTATTTTAATATCAAAAGAGTGATATTGTCACTAGTGTGTATGTACAGATTACCGTCTCCACGAACGCGATGAGATTCATTCCCCATCATATCCATTCAAGACTAATTTTCATTTAATGACTAAAAATAATTTTTAAAGACATTATATCATTGTTGATATGAATAAGATACATACCATCCCTAACAAATATGTCTCACATAACAAATAATATAAAGGAAAACGAATCTGTTAACAACAGAAATAATGATAATACTAAGATATTATTAACAAAGAAATGTTAAAAGATCATATATTATATCATATTGATGTATATGATTCTTTTATAATTTAATAACAATTATTTTATCATTATAATAGTGGTTAAACTACCCTTGACCATGGAAAAGTACAACGTAAGGGGTCTCTTAACTCACATTTAATTACGTGATATTTCCATTGTTCGCAACTTATTTATTTTATATGGGGTATTGTGTACTACCATTTGATATATACTATCACGATTCTATTTATATTAATGTTATTCTGTGATTCATTTGGTGGTTAATAACTTTTGGTCATACGACTCAAGTGAATACAATGAAGTAAGGTTATTTCATCTCACTTTTTATTCCCGTGAGATTCATGCTATATTGGCCACTATTTTCTTTTATGTGGCGTATATACTGTACATGATCATATTATTGATGTAATATACTCTAATTTATGAGTATTTACAAGTTAATTGTATGATCCTTTTTTCATGAGGTATATTCTTCATAAGTTACCAAATCAGTAAGGGAATTTCAAATTTCAATTTCCACTCAATGGGATTTACGCATACTTCATAGATTATATTACTGCATGATTATGTGTAGAATCACTATTTATTATTTATTTAGTAATTTTCACTCCCCTTTCTGTGGATATACTTGTGATACACATAATCACTTCATTGATAATTTCTCAATTCATCGATATGAACATGATAAGAGTAATTTTTATCACAATTTACATTTATTGAGTTAAAAATATAATTCATTGGTGTTGTTTTTATAAGAATATGTGTGAATGTACTATGATTTATTTCCTCTGAAAATCCAATAATATGGAGTGTATTTATATTTTTCACACATAATTACATCCTTGATTTATCATTAACCTAAGGATACGGTCTTTGTAAGATATTTCATCTTAATTTACATTCCATTAAGACTTCTTTGTTGTTATACACTAATTCACTTTTATATGGTGTATATAATATACTTTGACATATTATATCATGAATCCCTTTATTCTCATGATTTTATAATGTGATTATTACCTCAATTATTTTTATTCAAGTTTCTATCTTTTTTTAGGAACACTAACTAAAATATCATTTTAAATGTTTTTAAAAATTATTCTTCTAAATCATTCTCAATAATGTCCACGTCTTAAAAATGGTTTTAAGGTTTTATTTATATAAAAATTAATGTTTTAAAATTAACATTACTTTTAAAATTTTTTATGTGGTATGGGAGACTATGATTCAAAAATATATTTTTAAATGTCTTCTTGATAAATAGTGGTACTTTTAAATATTTTCAAGAAAAAGGGGGGTATTTTTCTCAAATAGATTTGCTGATTATTTTCATCTATGTCAATACCCTTCATTATTCTCGATTGAGGTTAATCTATTACAATAAAATCTTCCATAATGTTTTGAATTAGTTATGTTTGACTATGGATATGCTATTTGTATACCATTCATGGTTTGTGGATAAAGTATTGAAATTTTGTATACTAGTTTTGATATGAATGTTTATGTTATGTTTATAACTTTTCATATGAGGAATGCATTAGACATAATACATGACGGGTGGAGCCCTCTTTAGCAACTCAATGTATTGGTAGGTATCATGAGAATAAATAGTGTCTTGGCACAATGCCTTGACAAAATCTTATTTGTAGTCTTGGAAGAAGGCCTTGACTATATGGTTATGAAAGTCTGGAAACATGCATTCCATCATTAAGAAAGTTCCTATTGATATTGAATATTATTATTTGACTAGATGAATATAAATGTGAATTAGTAAATGGAATTATTTTATTTTGTTTTTTCCATATTATGCTTAATTTCAAGATTAAATGGATTTTGTTTTAGTCTTATACATTCCCTTAAATGTTTATTCTTAGTTATGAAAGTTCCACTATATTTTTATCGTTACAGAGAATCTGATGTGAACCCTTTCTATGTTTTATTTTTCCTAGGATGAAAAGAAGTATATTATGACTGAACTACAGGGATAGTCTGTGGGATCTCAGTGTTGTCTATGGAAACAATGTTGTTGTAGTTTTCCATTTCATGATGTAATGTAAACCTTATGAATGTATCTTGCACTTCCAAGGATACTATACCAATCGGTCTTTTGAGACTTTTGCTTTTGTGATCATGCCAATGATACATAATAATTCGCCAACTCTAGGCTTTATGGGTTAGGGCTTTGCAGTTGGTATTAGAGGATGTTTACTACAATCGTTGGAAGCTGGATTTACAAAACTCTGATTAGAGTACATTACCCTATGATAAAGTTTGAGGATTAGTATAGAAGAGCTTCCTAGAATTTTGGTATTGTAGTGATTTTGTGAGTTTTCCAAGAAATACCTCCATATCTGGATATGAGCAGGTAGAGGAAGCTCTGGCATAGATATACCTAACGGTAAAACCCAAAAACACCGCTTTATGCTAGACTTGAACAAAAACGGGTGCACGACAACTGCCCTTCATGCACTCTTGGTTATGACCCTCCCGGGGGATATTCTTAGGATTATTTACATTTTCATTACAAACCAATTAGATGGATTTTAATATAAGATGAGAATAAATGACCATGGTTAATCCTAAGGTGTTTCAAATTGAAAATATGGGGTCATGATATTCTCTAAATGATTTTATGACTACTGTTACTCACACAATGCATTCTAGTTTTAGTCAATGGATGGATTCCAAGGAAGTCATAGTAACTTTGAGCATGATATACAAGGTGGGAATAGTGGTGGAAATGAGAAAAAAATGGAATTTTGATAGCTATAAAAGATATTGTGTTCATGCCAAATTAGTTTTCCAAATATATGATCAACAACATATATATTAACCAACTCCCGGACTCAACAAAGTTGAGAAAGGTGATGAATGATAAGAGAAACAACAGTGGAGGCAATGGAGGAGAGAATCCTCAATTTCCATCTTGCAATAAATTTAGAAGGAGACACCCAGGAAAGTGTCTCAATGGAACAAAGAAATGCATTACATGTGGGAAAGAAGGATATAAAGTAAATAATTGCTGTGGAAAAATGAAGAGTATATTGGAAGATAATAAAATTGGTAACAAGAATCCATTTATAGTCATTTGTCTTAAATATAGGGTACCATGCCATTATCCAAGGGAATGACCTATTCTATAGGATATTTTCTTGGTCAAAGAAGAAGCTATGTGTAAATAATTGGTTGGAGAAAATTTTAAAAGTATTAGTGCTCCTTGTTGATGGGATTACTTTGGAATAATTTTCTCTTGTATTTGTAACCTAGAAGTTTGTCATGTGAAAATCATATTTGAGGAAGAATTTTCTTTTCTCTTATGGATATAGTTATAAATTACCATTTGGTTTTATATGACCATTTGGTTTGAGGAAATTACAAGTTATTATATTTTGGGATGAAAATGAATGGTATGAGATAACATTTTTGCTTAAATTATGTTATGGTTATTTTGAGGAATTTATCTCATATTGGTAAAGTTATAAAATATAATTTTTGAAAAAATACAACATGGAGATCATTTGA
The DNA here is from genome assembly GCA_963277665.1 of Viscum album. Classification (NCBI taxonomy): domain Eukaryota; kingdom Viridiplantae; phylum Streptophyta; class Magnoliopsida; order Santalales; family Viscaceae; genus Viscum; species Viscum album. The sequence goes on along the minus strand of OY728131.1, from coordinate 223,285,085 downwards.
TAACTCCTCGCGTCGGACAAATCTGTGGGAATCAAACCCACAACTGGAGTGCGATTGGGATTTATCGCCTACCACTGGACAATGTGAAGCACCTGGTCAGTGTGACTAATTATTTTTAGTTAAATAATTTTATTGACCAATAATATTATGATTCTGGATCTTATGTCTTATCAAATGAATACCCTTTGTATAGGAAAATTATTTGTTGATTAAGTGATAAATGTTATTTTGGAAGACGTTCGCTCTGTTGGGAACACTATATGCTTAAGGAAAATAGAATACTATGGGATTTCATTTGAGGAGTAATGGTGTATTTATATCTATGTTTTTTTTTGGATTTATAGTGATTTTGTTATTTATGGAAATGACTAACCTATAATAGAGAATATGTGATTAGGTTACTTACATTTAAGTATGTGACTTTATGAGTTTTCGATGTGATTTAGAGATACAATTTAATGTGGAAGACTACATAACCAAATTCTTTTAAGTTATGGGTTTCAATTTTATTTTGGATTATATTGAAGGATTTTAAGGACAATTTTTTATTGAATGGTATTTATTTAACTTTGGGGTATTGTTGGTTTAATTTTAGAAATTAATATTAGTGTTTATTTCTCTATAGGAATATCCTTTTGGGGGATCATCTGATCTTGTACTAACCATTTTGGTTTTGATTAATCTCTAAAGACAAGGTAACTATATAGTTTATCCTTTTTGGATCATGTGAATCTCTAGAAGTTGATTCTTCCACTTTCAGTGTGACTAAGTCATCGTGAATGCTCATCGTTGGAAGAAATGAGTTAGTAGTAGAAATTTATTATCAAATGAAACTCTAATTAAAAATTAAGTATATCTCTTTATGTTCATGGTCAATCTCATAAATAAATTCTTCATCTTTATGAAATGTAACATATAAAAACTTGTCCATTTACTTTTCCTACTGGGAAACTATTGACTGTTTTTCCAATCACAAGTGTGTGGTTTTCTTATTGTTAACTTTCTCTGGGTCGTGTTTTAAATCACTCTCTATCAAAACATGACCTTTGTTTATCTTCTATATAGATTTTTTCCTACATGGAATCCTAGTATGGGTTATCTCAGGTGACCTTTGTACTTTTATTTCATTCTTATAAAGTGATAGTTTTATTGACTCTTTTTTCTGATGTGGGACTTTCAATTATCCTCCCAAGCCCAATTTTAGTAATTGTGAGGACGCAATTTCTAAAAGGGGGGAAGAATGTAACCCCCGAAACTTCCACAATATGTTTCCCTTTGAATAATGTAATAGCTCGCATTGTACGCAACATCGAGATTCTAACACACCACAACCAATCAAACTAACCATAATGAATAGTAATACCAAATTTTAAAAATTTTATAAATTTTATCTTTCAAAATGGACTTCATTTTTAGATTTGGAATATCGAAATTATCTTAGGGTGAATTTTTTGTATTTTTCTGAAAAATTTTAATTTTTGATGAATAGTTAAAAACACTGAGTTATAATATAAAAACAAATTTTTATTTATATAATTATTTATATTATTTAAATTTATTTAATTAAAAATATATACATAATAACTATATAGTTTCAATGTAATTAATTGTAGTCGGATTTTAATAACTTTAGATATATAAAAATTTGATTGAACTTTTAACCATCTTTTTCCCACCTTCTAGGAGCATTTGAAAATTCAAATAAAAATTAATTTTACCGCTTTTGTGAATTGAATTTCAAAAAACCGAGAGACATGGTTGATATGAGTAAGTAAAATTTTGTTCAATAAGATAAAAATAATTTTTTGGGAATATTAACTTTTTACTTTTATTTTCCACGGTTAAAATTAAATAGGGTAATTAAGGGTAAAAATGATATTATTATTACCATAACACATGTCCTAATTCAATTGGATAACTATAATTTGACCAAAAATAACCTTAGGAATAAAATATGAACCTCTTTGGTCTACTTGTATCAGAATAAAATAATTATTATTATTTAATTCAAAGAAGAGTTGAAAGAGTTAAATCAATATTTAATAACTAAACCATTTTTAATATATGGTTACACATAAGATAAATTATACAATAAATATTCAGTAGAAAGATAAAATGATTTCCTACATAATTTTATTTTATTTATATTTTTTAGACATTAAATAATTTAATACATTTATGACACAATGATGATGCAGTAATTACCTGATTAAGGAAATATTAAAATAATTGATATTATAAATTTCCATATAAATGTAATTTGAGACTTATTATGAATTCCACTAATTTTTTAGGTTAATATGACATGTTAGTGGTGGTTATATTAATTGTTTTCGATGTAATAATTCCTTTATGAATTTAGCAATAAAAAAATACCAAATAGTGTCAGAATTGACATAAAATTGTTTTTAAAATAAATATTATATTATTAATTGATATTTTATTCCTAAAAATCTAAGGATTGGGAAAAAAGCATATATAATGATAGTTTTAACATTAATTAACCACTTTGGGTTATCTTGGAAGTTTTTTGTGAGTTCATTAACCATATAATATAAAAATACAAAGAGAGAAGGTAAATGTCAAACTATTTAACTAAGAGTTAAATATAAAATATAAGGTTATTATAGTAACACAAACATGTCTAAAACCGATTGGTTTGGTGGTTTTCGACCCATCCCCACCATATACATTAAATAATCCATTTTGGATCCTTTAGAAACCGAAATAAATTTTATTATAAAATAATATTTCTAGTTTATCTTAAGGTGCCCATCACCCCTCTTATAAAAGGGCACTCACCCTTCCCTCAAATTCACACCATCAAATCCTTTTGGATTGGAAAAACTCTACCCAACTACCATCTCAAATATCCTCCATCCATCTTAGAGGACGTCCTTGTCATGACCTGCCTTCACCAAGATGAGGGAAGGGACAAGAGATTGCCAGACCCTTCCTTCTTCAAGTTGAAGGAGAGATAATAACCACCGAGACCGGCCTTCAATAGGTCCCGGAGTGGCGACTAACACCAAGGGTATATAATCATACACAAGATGGAAGGAATTACCCTTTTTCTTTTATAGGATCAGGAGATAAGATAGTAAATCCCCACAACCCCAAAACTGGGGGTGAAATTAAAGCCAAAAGAAAACCATTCCCATATGTATGTTACAAAAGTAAATACTGCAAAGTACAAGGAGAATACAAAGATAAAGTACCAAGGAAAAGAAAATCAGCAACTGAAACTATCCCAGCGTCTGAGCTAGTACGACCCCACACAATCCCTAAAGTCATCTAGGATACCTAAAAGCATATTCATATATGTAGGGTGAGCATACAAGTATAATCAGTAGGGAAAACCATGGACTCTCGTGCATGGTTGAGGAGACATTCAAATGCCCTGTGAGAAAGAGACAACCAAAGCACCTAGAAAGGAAAACTATCGACCCGAGCCTCACCAAGGAACACTCTCCAAATAATGTGATTCATGTAATATATAGTAATATCACATCAACATTTGGGTACCCCGCGCCATTTTCCCACTGGTTATTGAAGACATCCTACGCATTGAACCAATCCCACCATTCTCACTGCAGTCCCACTACAACACCCCACCCGCACACACATGGGACACAACCACACATCCCTACCTAAAACACAAGGGCCACAACCACCACACGAAACCACGCTCGCAAACACCTGGGCCAGAACAACTACTACCTCACCTGAAGACTCCTGGGCCTCATCCTGAAGATTCTTTGGAAAAACATGCCCGCACACACCTGGGCGAAACACCAAAACTACCCTACCTAAATAATCATGGACTATAATAGACTTCATGCTGTCGCAACCTACCCATAGAGTCTCGGGATATTCTATAAAGAGCTGAAAAGGAGCTAATAACCAGCCACTCATAAGAGTGTCGGAAAAAACAACCTCCCCCATGAAATGGGGGTGTTCGATATTAAGTGCACAACTTGGGTGGGGTGAGAATAAGAAACATAAAAACTATAGATATATGTATAGGTAACAAGCACTCATCCCAGCCTAGGGGTTCCAAAACCTAATCACAAACACCCTCATTACTATTCATTCATAAAAGAACTGCACATCACTCACGTCCAAGTCACAACTCATTACCAAAACCAATTCCCCATTTTAACCATTCTTTTTTTCACACTCAAGTGATCCCATTAGGGAATTCTAGACTACTGGAGAAATAAGATGCATAACCACAAGCAAGGGAAAGAGAAACAGCCAAACAACAATTTAAGCATTCACATCCGGTTCTCTTGTAAAATCACAACAACAATGGGATCAGTAAGAACCCTCAAAGTACTAGAACCAAACTAAGCCTCGAGAAATAGCCCCACATAGCTTCAGATTCACATCCAAAAATTGTACCACAACAGAGGACCACATCCCCATACATATCACCCCATAAGCATCGATCAGAACAAACTCACATGCTACCAAGACAGAAAAAAGTAGTTTACAGACTCTAGTACATCATTCACTACGTTTTTCAACTTTCTGTTTGTTTAACTGGGGTGATCACACAAGGATTGTTGTTCATTGGACATTCATTTAATCAGAAAAAATTCTGTAATTAACAAAATTCCCTTGTTGGAGTCCTTCAATTATCACAATAGGCAAGGGTTCATTATAGTGCAAGGAAAGACCACCAACGACCATGATTTTTAGTGTTCATGAGCCCATACAGTTCACAACATAAATAATCAAAGGGAAGGAAAAGCATAAGAACATCAATCACACTTCCCCCCCTTCATTCATTAAAATTCCATTTATTATCATCATTAACATTTTGGTTCCATCCATCCCGTAGAATCAGTAGGATGCCCTCCCATCACGATACATAATAAGGAGAGATGAAGGAAAACCCAACCTGGATGATCAAGGATCGAAGTTCTTCTCCACGCGCCAATAACGGGGGATGTGCGACATGCAGGGGCATAACGTCGGGGACTCCAAGGGTTTGCAGAAAATCTTCGGAACAGGTTCACCAATCACCTCGGGAAGGGGGAACTCAAAACACACCAAGAAAAAAAGAGAGGAAAATAGGAAAGAAGAAGAAGAGATTCCCGTGCAATATAAGGATGATATCCGGTTGTCACGGGATATGGAATTGTGAACGACTATAAGGTAGGATTGTGGTTTCACCATGCAGTTGGGTGGTTACACATGAATGAATTAATTGTTATTTAATTATTACCATCGGAAAAAGGTGGTAACATCTGCGACATTTAATGTTTTTTATATAAATATAGGGGCACGTTATGCGGACACACAACATGGTCTGTTGTGGATATCCCCACTCTTAGGAATTTGATCGTTAATTATGGGATCAAAAGAAAATGGCCTTGATCCACTTCAAAAATGATAAAAATGGCTAAAAGTGGTGGTGCGGGAGAATTGTACATGAAAAATCCGACAAGGCTAGGTGTCACCGATCGCGGCGCACCGATCGTGCCACACACCGATCAGTCACACCGATCGTGCCACACACTGATCGGTCACACCAATAGTGCCACACACCGATCGGTCTCACCTATTGATGAGGCACCGATCGGTGGTACACTGATCCGGAGCACACCGATCGGTCGCATGCCGATCAGTCGCATTCCAATCGGTCGCATGCTGATTGGTTGCATGTCGATCGGTCACACTTCGATCGGTCGCACGCTGATCAGTCACACACCGATCGATCACACACCGATAGAGAATCTCACCACCAAGATGCCACCCTTAGGATCTGGATTTTGGAAAAGTGATGGACCATGAGGGTTTGGGCCATCACATCATATACCTCTCAAACTATTCTCACCCTCGAGAATTAATACCAAACCAAAAGAAAAAGAGGGGGTCTGAAAAACCACCTCGAAAGATACCTCTCAAGAGTGAACCTCATCGACATCTAGAAACTGCTCTGCCTCAAGTAACCAAGCAACATTAAAGGGCCAAGCTATCCAGTCATATGGGTTAGGGAGTTTCTTCCTCCATGTCGAAATATTGTCCGCTTTGGGGGGGCATTGACTCACCCGTACGGGTTTAAACACATCCAATTTAATGTGTCTTGAGTAGAGATCGGGTCCTCCCCTCCCCGTAGTCAGGAATTTTCACATGCATTTAGAGAATAATGAAAACCATACATTCTATAATTAACAACGTAAGGTGTTCCATAACAAACAAGTATAATAGAACAAAACTCAAAACATATCTGGGTATTGGGCACACATCTTTCCCTCCTGTTCCCAGGTACTCTCTTCCAACCACCATGTCTCCACAACACACGAACTAAGGGAATGGTCCGTCTGTGGAGCTCCTTTTCCTCATGATCCTCGATCCTTACTGGTCTTTCCACAAAAGTCACGTCTGCCTCGATGTCCAGCTCCCCCTGTTGAGGATGTGTGAATCATCGTGCAGATACCGCCAGAGTTGTGACATATGGAAGACGTCATGTATTCTTAGTAGCAAAGGTGGTAATGCTAGTTGATAATCCACTTCTCCCACCTTCTATATAACTCTAAATGGTCTGATGAACCTTGGTGAGAGCTTACTCCCCCTTCTGAACCTATGTTGCCCACGCCGAGGGGAGACCTTAAAGAATACGTGGTCCCCAACCCCGAACACCAAGGGTTTCCTCCTATTATCGGCATTTGACTTTTGTCAGTACTGAGCCACCTTCATCATCTCCTGTATAAGATGAGTCTTCTCTCTTCTGCTCTGCACCACCTCCAGGCCATGAACACTTGTTTCCCAAACCTCGGTCTAACACACGGGTGAGAAACATGGCCTTCCATACAAGGCTTAGAACAGAGTCATGCCAATGGTAGAGTGATAGCTTTTATTGTAGGAAAACTATACCAGAGGAACGTGTCACACCCATGATCCCCCAGAGTCCAGAATACATGCCCGTAGAATGTCCTCCATTGTTTGGGTGGTGCGCTCTATCTTCCCATCTTTCTAGGGGTGGAAAGAAGTGCTAAGACGTAGCTAGGTTCCAAAAGCATACTGCAATCCTCTACAGATTTATGTGGTAAACTGTGCATCCCTATCTGAGACTATAGACCTCAGAACTCCATGCAACCACACCACCTCATCCACGTACCTCCTTCCTTAGTTATTCACTGCTCCCGACTCCTTGAACACTAGAAAGTGAGCCCAATTCGTCAAACGGTCCACCACTACACAGATAGTGTCACAGCCTCCATGAACGTTGGGTAGCCCTGTGATGAAATCCATCGATATTTCATCCCACATTCACTCGGAGGCGTCCAAAGGATGCAACAAGCCGCTTGGAACATGGTGTTCATCCTTCGCCTACTGACACACTAGGGACCAGGCCACGAACTCTGCCACCGACCGCTTTACCCCGGGCAACCAGAACTGACCTCTCAAACTCCGGTACATTTTGGAAACTTCTGGGTGCACTACTAGGGGTGAGTTGGGGAACTCACCAAGAACCATTACATGCATTGCCTCTGGGACAAATATATTTCCTCAGAAAAGAATCTGATCCTGAGCACCCTATTTCCACCCTTCCAGAGCATCTCCTTGGTTAACCCGGTCACACATCAGCTCACTCTCTATGTCTCCCTACTGAGAGTCCTCCACCTACCTCAGTAGAGAGGATTTCATCGTCATCTGAAACATCCAACCTCTACGACCATCCTCCATCGCATCCAAGTGCAGGGAATCCAACTCCTCCATCGCCTTTCAAGCATCTGCCGACTCTCGAACCTAATCCTTCTGTGACTTCTTGCTCAAGGCATCAGCCACCACATTCCCTTTTCCTGAGGTGTAGGAAATCTTGAAGTCGTAGTCCTAAAGGAACTCCATCCACATTTGTTGCCATGATCAGGTCCCGCCATAAGAAGATATATTTCAAGCTTTTGTGATTCGTGAAAACCATGAAGCACTCCTCGATGAATTAATGCTACCACATCTTTAGTGCAAAAATGACCGCCGCAAACTCCGGGTCTTGGGTGACATAATTACGCTCATGATGATGCAACTTTCTAGACCCGTAACAGATCACCCATTGTCGTTGCATCAGCACACACCTGAGGCCTTGTACTAAATCATCACAAAACACCTCGTACGCTGCCCATTCTTCTGGAAACCTCAGCACTAGGACACTTACCAACTTCCACGTCAGATATCTAAAAGCTTCCTGGCACATTCCATTTCACATTAAATCCTAGTCCTTCTTTGTCAAAGATGTAAAAGGTTACGAAACTCAAGAGAAGTTGGGTACGAACCTCTAATGGTAACCTTCCAGTCCAAGGATACTACAAACCTCTTTCACGTTCATGGGTGCTGCCTGAGAAACAACTGCCTTGACATTCGATGGGTCCACGGCTATTCCCTGTTTGGACACCTCGTGCCCAAGGAAGTGCAATTCTCGTGTCCCTAAATTGCACTTTGATTACTTCCCATAGAGTTGGTGTTGTCGGCAGACATCTAAAAACATTCTCATCTGCTCAGCCTGATTCTCCTCTGAACTTGAGTAGATCAGGATGTCATCAATATACACGATTACGAACTGATCTACATATTCCTAGAAGATGGAGTTCAAGAGCCCCATGAACATAGCTGGATCGTTTGTAACACCCAACGACATGACCAAAAACTCAAAGTGACCATATCTACATCTGATTGAAGTCTTCGAGATGTCACCCTCTTTCACCCTCAACTAGTGATATCTCGACCGCATGGTCAATTTTGGAGAACCACCCTGCCCCTTTTAACTGGTTGAAAATGTCGTCTATCCTCGAGAGAGGGTAACGGTTATTGAACATTACCTGATTCAGTCTCTGGTAGTCTATGCACAGCCAGAGACCAACATCATCCTTCATTGAGAATAAGACTAGAGAACCCAGGGTGATGCACTTGGTCGAACAAAACCCTTCTTCATCAGGTCGTCAATCTGAATCCGCAACTCTCGCAACTCAAAAGGTTATATCTGGTAGGGATCCATCGAAATTGGATGGGCACCAGGTTACAAGTCTATCTCGAACTCAACATCACGTTTAGGGTGAAGAGTCACCACCTCCGCAGGGAAGTCGTCCATAAACTCACTAAAAATCCATCAGACTTCCACCACCTCTGCATCCCCCAACTCCACTAATAGTTCAGATAACAATGAAAGGGGCGGCTCCTCTCACCTACTGCTTTTCTGGAAACCCTGCTCATCTATGAATGTTACATGTCGACCACCCAAATCTAAACACACGTCCCTTCCTCGGATGTAATCAATCACTACACATACATAGAACAACAAGTCAATGACTAGGATGACATCATAAGGTATTATCTTCCATATTAGATGATCCTTGATAGACTGATGTGTCCCTATCATCAATCTACACCCTAGAAAAACATAGAACAAGTCGGTCTGACCACCGACTAGTATGATCAACACCAGAGGCACTCGAAGTATCTCAGCGTCGAAACCCATAGCACGGGACAGACTGGTTGAATCAAAGGAGTGCGAAGCTCCTGTATCGAACAGGGCATATGAAAGAGTACTAAACAAGCTGATCATACCTCAAACAACTTCTGGCCCTGCTGGAACTGCTGCCTCCGTGGTGTGCAATTGTCCATTCCCAGCTCCCCTAATTCTCAGATATCGGCCACCTCCTCCACCATGCCCTATTCGAGGTCCCTGAGGGGATTCCTAAGGTCGGCCTCCTCCTACAACGCCTTCCCTCATAGGAGTAGGAGCTTGCTGCCCCGGTTGCTGCTGAAAGGGTCTAGCTGGAAACTGCTATTGTAGAGGTGGGGGTTGAACCTTCCCACCCTCTCTGCACTATACTCTGTTCGGGCACTGATTCCCAAGGTGCCCATAGCTTCCACAGATGAATTATCTTGGCCCTGGGCCTGAAAAGAAAGGGAGAGGGCCAGGAGATCGAAACTGGAACTACTGAGGCCTGCTTCCTGCTGGTCGAAACCTAGAGGGTCTGGACGCTGGAGGCCAGCTGCTGACAGTTTTCCGCTTCGACGAGCCCAACAGGATTTTGTCTCGTGATATACCTCCCAGTGTGTGTATCCTCTACACCACTTCACCCTTCTTCTAGACCTCCAAGTACGTCAGTAGGGTGAAGGGAGTAACAGCATACTGAATAGAAGGTCGAAGAGCCTCCTCCAAACGTCTCACCTAAGACTCCTCATCTTGAAAGAGGTCTAGAGAAATGTGGATGAGATCCTTGAACTTGATCCCCAATTCTCTCACTGAAATGCTCCCCTGCTGGAGGGAGATTAGCTCCTGCCTCTTCTCAGCCTTCATCATGGAAGAGAGGAATTCCGCCCGGAACTCCTTCTCGAAGTCAGCCCACGTAACCTAAGTCTCCCTCTTTTCCCCAGGATAAAGCGTCCACCACTGACGTGCTTCTTTGCACCTTTGGCTCACAGACAGAGGAACCCAGTACTCCGTCAGAGCCTGGATCAAGCTGAAAGCTATCAATATCTCCTATCTCTAGCTCTCTGTCTCCATGTCCGAGATGCTTCCCTCGTACTTCCTGAGGGTGTGCCGCTAAAAGGCACGAAGCATCCTCTACCACAGACCATCTTCCTCTTCTCGTTCAGCCATCTGTCGATTGGACAATTCAACCTCCTAGTCCTTGATCACCCGAACTACTCGTAGTCATCTCCGAGGTGCCATAGCTACAAGGTAAACAAGGAATTCCTAAGCCCGAGTAGTGGAGAATAATGTTCTTATATTTTCCTAGACTTCTCATTCATTTTAAATTCACAAAATACCAATGAAACTAAAGAAATCATGTCATTATGATGCATGTACCTTCCCTAGTGTCTCTACCCTGCAATCAGTGCAGACTCACATGGTCGTTTGGTAGGCCCAAAGTCCTTGCATCACATCACAGGGTGCCCTAAAATCCCATGTCCAAGCCGGTCTTCCGTGACCTAATTCACACACCAAGATCACCCAATACTATTTCCCTACCATCACATGCCTTCCTCACTATGCCTACCTCCAGACCCCATCCTATCCCTCAACCACTGCATCTGATAGCATTCTGTCATGACCCACCTTCACCAAGATGAGGGGAGGGATAGCAGATTGTCAGACCCTACCTTCTTTAAGTTGAAGGAGAGATAATGACCCATGAGACCCGCCTTCAATAGGTCCCGAAGTGGCGAATAGCACCAGAGGTATATAATCATACACAATATGGATAAAATTACCCTTTTTCTTTAATAGGATCAGGAGATATGATAGTAAATCCCAACAAAACTAAAACTGGGGGTGAATGTAAAGCTAATAGAAAACCATTCCCATATGCATATTACAAAAGTTAATACCGCAAAGTACAAGGAGACTACAAAGATAATGTACCTTGTAAAATAAAAACAGCAACTCAAACTGTCCCAATGTCCGAGCTAGTATGACCCCGTACGATCCCGGAAGTCCTCCGGGAAACCTGAGAGCAGTTTCATATATGTAGGGTCAGCATACAAGTATACTCAATAGGGAAAACCAAGGACTCTCATGCACAAGTGAGGAGGAATTTTAAAGCCCTCTGAGAAGGAGAAAACCAAAGCACCTAGCAAGGAAACTATCCACCCAAGCCTCATAAAGGCACACTCCCCAAATAACGCAAGTCAAGTAATGTATAGTAATAGATCATCGACATTTGTGTACCTCGCACCACTTTCCCACTAGTTATTGAAGACATCCTATGCATCGAACCAATCCCTCCATTCTCACCGCAATCCCACTACCACACCCTGCCCGCACACACCTGGGCCACAGCCACACACCCCGCCCGCAAAGACATAGGCCGCAACCACCACATGAAACCAATACCGCAAACACATAGTCCAGAACAACTACAACCACACCCAAAGACACATGGGCCTCATCCCGATGATTTTTGTGAACAACCTGCCTGTACGAACCTGGGCCAACCACCACAACTACCCTGCCCGAAGAGTATTGGGCTATTCGAGAAAGGGAGTAGAAAAGAAGCTAATAACCAGCCACTCATACGAGTGTTGGGAAAAACACCCTCCCCCATGAAATGGGGGTGTTCGGTACTAAGTGCTCAAATAGGGTGGGGCACGAATAAGAAACATAAAAACTATATATATATATATATATGTGTGTGTGTGTGTGTGTGTGTGTGTGTGTATAGGTAACAAGCACTCCTCTCATCCTAGGGGTTCTTAAACCTATGCACAAACACTCTCTTTACTATTCATTCATAAAAGAACAGCACAACACTCACGACCAAGTCACAACACATTCCCAAAACCAATTCTCCATTTTTTCCATTCTTGTTTTAACATTCAAGTGATCCCATTTAGTGAATTATACACTATTGGGCAACTAACAGTCATAACCACAAGCCAGGGAAAGAGAAATAGACAACCAACAATTTAATCATTCACACCCGGTTCTCTTGTAAAGTCACCACAACAAAGGGACCAGTGAGATCCCTCAAAGTACTGGAACCCAACCAAGCCTCAACATATAGCACCACACAGCTTCAGATTAAATACCAACAATTGTACCACAATAGAGGATCCCATCCCCATCCACATCACCCGATAAGCATCGATCAGAACCAACTGACATGCCACCAAGACAGAATGAAGAAGTTTCCAGAATCAAGTACTTCATTCACTATGTTTTTCCTCTTTCTGTTTGGTTAACTGAGGTGATCACACAAGGATTTTTGTTCAATATACATTCATTTAATCGGATGAATTTATGTAATTAACCAAATTCCCATGTTGGAGTTATTCAACTATCACAAGAGACAAGGGTTCATTAGTGCGCAAGGAAAGACCCCCAACGACCATGATTTTCAGTGATCTTGAGCTCATACAGTTCACAACATAAATAATCAAGGGTAAGGAAAAAGTAGTAGAACATCGATCACAGCTCCCCCCCTTCATTATTTAAAAGTATGTTTATTATCTTAATTAACATTATAGTTCCATCCATCCCACAGAATCAATAGGATACCTTCCCAGCATGATTCACAGTAAAGAGATATGAAGGAAAACCCTACATGGATGGTCAAGGATCTAATGGCTATAAGGTCGGATCGTGGTTTCCCCACATGGTTGGTTCATTACACATGACTGAATTAATTGTTATTTAATGGTTCCAATTGGAAAATGGTTGTAACAACTGCGAAATTTAAAGTATTTCATATAAACAAAGGGGGCACATTACGCATACACACATCTGGGTCCATTGAGGGTCGCCCCACTCTTAGGAATTTGAACATTGATTATGGGATTAATAGAAAACGGCCCTGAACCACTTCAAGAAGTTTAAAAAAGGATAAAAGTGGTTTTAGGGGAGAACTATAGAAGAAAAACTTGACAAGGATGGGTGACACCGATCACATCGCACCAATCGTGCCACACACTAATCGGTCACACCGATCGGTCGCACACCGATAAAGAGTCCTACCATCGAGATGCCACCCTTAGGATCCATATTTGGGAAAAGGGATGGACCATGAGGTTCTAGTCCATCGCAGTCCTCATGTTATAAATCCAACCTAAGGTTCCCTTTTGATCAAATCAAAAGGATGAACCCGAAGAAGAGATAAATATTTCATCACCTCTTTCACGTTCCATTCTTCTTCCACTTACTCTTTCCTTTTTGTTTCCATTATGAAATAATAACTTCATTATCTTCTATATACTATGATGTTATTATAAATATGGTAAAACCATATTCATTATTCTATCCATCCATTGAATGGAATGTCACCATAAGTGTGTATGTACAGCTTACCGTGTCCACGTCGTGGTATAATTGTCATTCAATACATTATTATTTGGATGAGTATTATAATGATGTTTAATTGATCTACATAATAAATATAACATGATAATGATTCTTTATATAAGATATACCATCCAATTATATATTATTTTAACATCAATAGAATGTTATTGTCGCTTGTGTGTACGTATGGATTACCGTCTCCACGAACGCGATGAGATTCATTCCCCATCGTATCCATTCAAGAATAATTTTCATTTGATGATTATGAATAATGTTTAAAGACTTGATATCATTATGAAAATGAATAAGATACAATCCATCCATAACAAATATGACTCACATAATAATGAATATAATGGAAAACGAATCCATTAACACCCGGAATGATGATAATACTATGATATTATTAACAAAGAAATGTTAAAAGATCATATATGATATCATATTAATGAATATTATACTTGTATAATTTAGGAAAAATTATTTCACCATTATTCAAGAGTTTAACCTACCCTCTACCAAGGAAAAGTATAAGATAAGGGGTTTCTTATCTCACATTTAATTCTATGAGATTTCCATTATTCACCACTTATTTATTGCGTGTGGTGTATTGTGTAAATACATTTGATATATATTATCATTATTCTCTTTATATTCATGGTATTATTTTATTAATTTTGTTGTTATTAACTTTTGTTCATATGACTTGATTTATTACAATGAAGTACGTGCTTTTCATCTCACTTTTTACTCCCGTGAGATTCATGCTATGTTGGCCAATATTTACTTTTGGGTGGTGTATGTACTGTCCATGATTGTATTCTTAGTATAATATACTTTAATTTTTGATTATTTACATGTCCATTGTATGATCCTTATTTCATTGGTTGTATGTTTCATAAGTTACCAAATCGGTAAGGGAATTACAAATTTCAATTTCCACCTAGTGGGTTTTACGCATACTCCATTGATTATTTTACTCCATGATTATGTGTGGAATCCCTATTTATTATTTGTGTAATAATTTCCACTCCCCTTTTTGGGGATATATTTTTGATACACATAATCACTCCATTTATAAATTCTCAAGTCATCGATATGAACTTAATAAGAGTAATTTTTTACTCAATTTACATTTATTGAGATAAAAATCCAATTCATTGTTGTTGTTTTTACAAGAATATATTCAAATGTCCTCAGATTGATTTACACTGATTATCCTATCATATGGAGTGTATTTATAGTTTTCACACATAATTATGTCATTGATTTATCCTTAACCTACGTATACGGTCTTTATAAGAGATTTCATCACAATTTACAATCCTTTGAGACTTCTTGGTTTTTATACACCAATTCACTTTTATATGGTGTATATAATGTACTTTAAAAAATTATATCATGAATACCTTTATTCTCATGATATTATAAAGTTTTTATTACCTCAATTATTTTTATTCAAGTGTCTCTCTTTTGGTTAGGTACTCTAACTAAAATATCATTTTAAGTGTTTTAAAATTTTAGTCTTCTAAATCATTCTCATTAATGTCCATGTTTTAAAAATGGTATTAAGGTTTTATTAATATGTAAATTAATGTCTTAAAATTAATATTCCTTTTAAAACATTTAACGTGGCCCGGGAAACATTGATTCAAAAATATATTTTTAATCGACTTCCTGTAAAATACTGTGACTTTTAAAAGTTTTCAAGAAAAATGGGGATATTTCTCTCAATTAGTTTTGATGATTATTTTTATCTTTCTAAATACCCTTCATTATTCTCGATTGAGGATAATCTATTGTAATACAATATTTCATAATGTATTGAATGAGTTATGTTTTACTATGGATGTGTTATTTTTATACCATTCATGATTTGTGGATAAATTATTGACATTTCGTATGCTAGTTTTAATATGAATGTTTATGTTATATTTCAATCTTTTCTTATAAGGAATGGATTGGACATAGTAACTGATAGTTGGATCCCTTTATAGCTCTTTGATGCATCGATAGGTCTAATGAGACAAACTAGTGTCTTGGGACAAGGCCTTGACAAAATCTTATGTGTAGTCTTGGAAAAAGGCCTTGACTATGTGGTTATGAAAGTCTGTCATTATGCATTCCATCATTAGGAAATTGTTTATTTATATTGGATGTGATTATTAGACTAGTAGAATATCCATGTGAATAAGTAAATAGAATTATTTGATTTTATCATTTCCATATTATGCTGAATTTCATGTTTAAAAGGATTTTGTTTTAGTGTTATACATTTCCTTAAATGTTTATGATTATTTATTAAAGTTTCCCCTATATTGTTATCCTTAATGAGCTTCTGAGCTCACCTCTTTTTATGATTTATATTTCCTAGGATGCGAAGAAGTATATTATGACTGACCTATAAGGATAGTCTATGGGATATCATTGTTTTATATATGAAAAATTTTGTGGTATTTTTCCATTCCATGATGTAATGTAAACCTTATGAATGTATCTAGCACTTCCACGGATAGTAAACTAATCGGACATTCGAAACATGATCTTTTTTATCATTCCAATGATAAGAAATAATCCACCAACTCTGGGCTATTGGGGTCAGGGAGTTACATTTATTATTCTATATATCATTTTCTAATTACATATTTTTACCAATTTACTCTTAATTAATAATTAAAACCAATTCTATATGTGTTAACTATTATATTCCCATAAATATTTTGATTTTGTTGTCCTAGTCCTTTCACCTGGGACACATTTTAATCACCAAAATAATATGAATAAAATAATATGAATAATATTTATAAATTAAATACACTTTTAAACCCATATAGGACATGAGGTTATGAAAAATAAAATACATCATTCAAGAATGCGATAGTTGACACGTATGGATGAATAACATTTTTTTTTCAATAGATGAAAATAAGTGATGTTATATAATTTATTACTAATGAAATTGAAATTATTTAATTAGAATCATATTTATTAATTTAATCTTTATTTATAACTAGCCATTTGTAGAGGTTATATGAATTGAAATTTGATGCTCTACAATGGCGGTAGTCTATATGTATCCACGAGAAACATTTTTATTTTCCATTAGATATAAAAGAGAGGGAAAATGGATTTAATATAATCAAAACAAAATTTAAGTATATTAAAGATACTGATTTCATTATATATAATTTTTCTAATATAACTAATGGAGATTGAAGAATAAAGAAACTCAAATTAAATAGGCTAAGTCCATTACCTCTTATTTGTATATCCATCATTGGCAGACACCATTATTCTTCATACCTTTTTTATAAGGCCAAAAACTCATAGAATATATAATGAGTAATTATATGTTATTTGTACAGATATGGGTCAGATACGATTCATGATGAGTGAGAAGAAGACAAAGGCTGATGGTGTGATGACCCAGACCCCCCTTGGTCCCTTCCTTTGCCAAAATCCGGATCCTTAAGGGGTAAGGATCGGTGAGGCCGATCGGTGCGACCGATCGGTGAGACCGATCGGTGCGACCGATCGGCGCGACCGATCGGTGTGATCGATCGGCGGAACCGGCCGACGTCACCCGGCCTTGCCAAATTGTTCCAGTAACGCTCCTTTTTCGCAAATAGGGTTTAAACCCTATTCTGCCTCGTTTAAAAAAATGTCTTAAACACCCGAAATGTGCATAAAAGTTTTAATTAAATACTGAATCAACTCTTGAGTCGGTTTAAACCACCCAGCACCTTTAATGATGAGTCAAGCCGCGTGGTCAACCCACGACTTCCACGTCTTACGCGGTTCAACGTTTTTATCTCAACCGTCCCTGTCTCTTATAAATTAAGGGTTAGGCCGTGGATTCTCCCTTCCTCGATTGTGGCTCTTCTGGTGCATCGGGCGTGCCGCGTCGTTATCCGTGAAGTTCCGCCTCCCCCCCCCCCCGACCTAAGCGTTGATCATCTATCAGCAAGTAGGGAATTTCTCTCATCTCTCACTTTTGTGTATCATGCGGTGTGGGAGTTATTTTGTTCCTATGGAATTGGTTGAACCGAACCATAATGAAGATAATAAACGAAGTTCTAAAGAAAGAAGGGGGAGGGGTTGTGATCATTGTTTATGTCTTATCTTGTGATTATCCTTTTTAGTTGTGCTGGTTTATGTTTTTCTAAAAATTGAGGCCGTTGGTGGTCATTGCATGTGCAATGATTAATCCCCTCATGATGTTTTAAATGGGTTGTTGAAATTGTGAACTCCTGCTGTGAAATTGGTCAATCACGTATACCCGGCTGAATAATTTGGAAGCACCAGGATAAACCCTACTATGAAAACTCTAGGTTAGAACACACAGATTTGAAATCATGGAGTGTGTTAAGTCTTTTAAATCTGAAATTACCAGGTGGTTGTGTGAATTTGGGGATGGGATTCTCTGTTGGTATGGTTTCGGTGGTTGAGAGTTTGAGACAGGGTGGGCACTCGTTTATATCACAAATTGGGGAGAGATCCTCTGTTGATAGAACCGGGCGTGAGTGTTTTGGTTGATCCTTGATTTTGATGCTTTCCTTGGTTATGCTTATGGTAGTTGCCCAGTAGTTCTTAAAATTAATTTAACTTTTTGACTGAACGTGAAACAAGAATGGGACAAATGGTTTTTGTGGGAAAGGGTCGTGAACTGTGACTCGGACGCAGTGGTGTTGTGTTCTGTAGGTTCGCTAGGAAAACCTAAGCTATGGGTGAGTGTTTGTTACCTATATCTATACTTGTAGCTTTATGTTTCTTATTCGCACCCCACCCAAGTTGAGCACTCAGAGCCGAACACCCCCATTTATGGGGGAAGGGTGTTTTTCCCAACACTATTCTTAGTGGCTGGTTATTAGCTCCTTTTCTGCTCCCTTTCCCGGATTGCCCAAGTATCTTCGGGCAGGCTATGATGGCTTGAGGTCCATTATCATCCCAAGAACCTTCGAGCAGGGTAGTACTATGGTTTTCCAGGCGTGTGCGGCAGGTGGTTTCCCAAGCGTCTTCGGGATGAGGCCCAGGTGCCTTCGGGTGTGACAGTTGATCTTCTAGCCCAGGTGTCTTCGGGCGTGGTTACGTGAGACAGTTGAGGCCCAGGTGTGTGCGGGCGGGATTTCAGCAGTGGGACTGCGTGCGGTTGAGGCCCAGGTGTGTGTGGGCGGGATTTCGGCAGTGGGACTGCGTGTGGTTATGGCTCAGGTGTGTGCGGGCGGGTTTGGTAGTGGGACTGCGATGAGAATGGCGGGATTGGTCCGATGCGTAGGATGTCTCAATAACCAGTGGTAAAGTGGAGCGGGGTACCCAAATATCGATGTGCTCTGATTATATATATTACTTGACTTGCGTTATTTGGGGAGCGTGCCTTAGTGAGGCCTGGGGTGGTTAGTTTACCTTGAATAGGCGTTGGTTTGCTCCTTTCCCACGGGACTTTAGCAGTTCCCCCACTTGTGCACGAGAGTCTTGGATTTCCCTACTAAGTGTACCTATATGCTCACCCTACGTTTACTTTCAGGTTTCCAGGAGGACTACCAGGGCTGTGCGGGACCCTACTAGTCAGACAGTTGGAGTTGTTGCTGTTGTCGTACCTTTGTTTTCTTTTGGTATTGTACTTTGAGCCTTTTTGTACTTGCACCTTGTTGTAAACTGTTTAAACATGCATGGGGGCATTGTTTGGGTTTATTTATATACACTTGTTTCTTTTCCTTTTGGGTGGTTGACTTGTCCTATTTCCCGATCCTAAATAATGAAAAGGGTAATGCCTCCCATATTTGTGAAAACTCATACCCTTGGTGCTAGTTGCCACCCCGGGGCCTACTGGAGGCGGGACTCGGGGGTCATTATCTCTCCTACAACTTAAAGAAGGAAGGGCCTTGCAATCTGCTGACCCTTCCCTCCTTTTGGTGAAGGCGGGTCGTGACAGAATGGTATCAGAGGAAAGGTTTGAGAGGTAGGATGGAGTCTGGAGTTAGGCACAGTGAGGATTGCATGGGATGGTAAGGAAACAGCATTGGGTGACCTTGGTGCGTGAATTAGGCCAGGGAAGACCGGCTAGGACATGGGATTTTAGGCCCCCCCCCCCCCCCCCCCCCCCGTGATCTAATGCAAGGACTCTGGACCTACCGAACGACCAAGTGAGACCACACTGATTGCAGGGTAGAGACCCTAGGAATGGTACATGCATCATAAATGACTTGTGTTCTTATGTTTCTGGGATATTTTGGGAATTAAGAATAAATTTAAAACTTTAAGAAGTTTTTTTTCTTTTTATTATGCACTACTTGGGCTTAGGCTTTCCTTGTTTACCTTGTAGCAATGGAACCTGGGAGGCGACCATGTGTGGTACAGGCGATCGAGGCCCCGGAGACTACTTTAGCTGATCGGCAGAGAGCTGATCGAGAGGAAGAGGGCGACTAGTGGAAGAAGACTCTTCGGGCCTTCCAGCGACAGGCCCTCGAGAAGTATGAGGGCAGCACCTCCGATATGAAAGCGGAAGGCTGGCTAGAGGAGCTAGTTATATCCTTCGGCCTGATTCGGGCCCCGACCGAGTACTGGGTTTCTCTGGCCGTTAGCCAGATGTGAGGGGTGGCACGTCAGTGGTGGATGCTTCACCTGGGGAATAGGAAAGAGTCTGAGGTTGCTTGGGCGGATTTCGAGAAGGAGTTCCGGGCGGAATTCCTCTCCTCGACGATGAAGGCGGAGAAGAGGCAGGAGCTACTCTCCCTCCAGCAGGGGAGTATGTCCATGAGGGAACTTGGAATCAAGTTCAAGTACCTCTTACGTTTTTCTCCGGACCTCTTTCTTGATGAGGAGTCTCAGGCAAGACGTTTGGAGGAGGTGCTCTGACCCTCCCTCCAGTATGCTGTTACCCCCTTTACCCTTCCGACATACTTAGAGGTCCAGAAGAAGGCTGAAGTGGTGGAAAGGATGCATGCTCTGGGCGGAGTGTCAAGAGAAGGGATCCAGCTGGGACCATCGAAGTGGAAGGCCGTCAGCACCAGGCCTCCAGCATCGGGACCCTCCAGGTTCTGACCCACAGGGAGCAGACCGCATCAGTTTCATTTTCGATCCCCTGGCCCACGTCCTTTTCCTTCGGGCTCGGGACCATGATGCTTCATCTGCGGGAGCCCTGGGCATCTCCGGAGTCAGTGCCCCGATCAGATGCAGTACAGTAGTGGCAGTCATCCCCAGCATCCGCCGCAGCAGCAGTTTCCAGCCAGACCCTTCCAGCAGCAGCAGCAGGGACAACGAGCTCCCGCTCCTCCACAGGCAGACATAGGAGGAGGAGGCCGACCTCAGGGCGCTCCCCAGGGACCTCGACCAGGGCGTGGTCGGGGAGGTGGCCGACAGCCGAGGGGCAGGGGAGCTGGGCGTGGACATTTACATGTCGCAGAGGCAACAGTTCCAGTAGGACCAGAGGTTGTTCGAGGTACGGTCAATGTGTTTAGCACTCTTGCTTATGCTTTGATCGATACCGGAGCTTTGCACTCCTTTGTTGCACCCAGTCTAGCCCGTGCCTTGGGTCTAGATGCCGAGAGAATTTCAGTGCCACTGGTGTTGAGCACACCAGTTGGAGGTCAGGCCGACTTGCTGTTCGTTTTTCGGGGAGGTAGACTAATATTAGGGCCACATCAGTCGGTTAGGGATCTCCTTCTGCTACAGATTCAACCGTACGATGTCATCCTAGGAATCGACTAGCTATTTTCTGTGTGCTCCGTCATTGACTGTTTTCGAAGGAGGGTGGGGTTCTCAGGTTTGGACGGCCAGCGTGTTACCTTCACCGGCGAGCGGAGCAGTCCAAAGGGAAACAGGATGGAGGAACCTCTCCTCTCCTTGTTGACTGAGCTGACAGTGGAATCAGTAGATGCTAAGATGGTGGAAGTGCCAGAGATCGTCCGCGAGTTTATGGACATCTTTCCTGAGGAGGTGACGACTCTACCCCTTCGACGCGATATCGAGTTCGGGATAGACCTACAACCCGACACTCGTCCGATCTCGATGGCTCCTTATCGGATGGCACCTTCAGAGCTACGAGAGTTGCGGATACAGATTTACGATCTGATGAAGAGGGGTTATGTCCGTCCGAGTGCGTCACCATGGGGCGCTCCAGTCTTGTTCGCAGGGAAGGTGGATGGTGGCCTCAGGTTGTGCATCGACTACAGGAGGCTGAATCAGGTAACGATCAAGAATCGCTACCCTCTTCCGAGGATAGATGATCTTTTTGACCAGCTGAAGGGGGCAGGATGGTTCTCGAAGATCGACCTGCGGTCCGGATACCACCAACTGAGGGTGAAGGATAGCGACGTCCCGAAGACGGCGCTCAAGTGCAGTTATGGGCACTTCGAGTTCGTGGTCATGCCCTTTGGTGTTATGAACGCCCCGGCCGTGTTCATGGGGCTTATGAACTCCATCTTCCGGGAGTACCTGGATCGGTTTGTGGTGGTATTCATCGACGATATCCTGATCTATTCAAGGTCAGAAGAGGACCATGTAGAGAACCTGAGGACAGTTTTGGAGGTCCTCCGATAGCACCAGCTCTATGGGAAGTTGTCAAAGTGAAAGTTCTGGACACGAGAAGTGCACTTCCTCGGGCACGTAGTGTCTGAGTAGGGGGTAGCAGTCGACCCATAAAAGGTTGAGGCAGTTGTTTCTTGGGCAACACCCAAGAATGTGGCGGAAGTCTGGAGTTTCCTCGGACTGGCAGGTTACTATCGGAGATTCGTACCCAACTTCTCCTGAGTAGCATCCCCTTTGATGGCTTTGACCAAGAAAGACCAGGTTTTCATGTGGAGCGAGCAGTGCGAGTCATCCTTCAGCTACCTAAAAGAAAAGCTGGTTAGTGCCCCAGTGTTGAGATTAACAGAAGAAGGGATGGCCTATGAGGTGTTTTGTGATGCTTCAGGGCAGGGCCTGGGATGCGTGTTGATTCATCAACAAGGGGTGATCTCTTACGGGTCCAGGAAGCTACGCCCCCATGAGCGTAACTACGCCACCCATGACCTGGATCTTGCAGCGGTCGTTTTTTCACTAAAGTTATGGCGGCACTACCTCATCGGGGAATGCTTTGTGGTCTTCACAGATCACAAAAGCTTAAAGTATATCTTCTCCCAGCGGGACTTGAACTTGCGACAGCGGATATGGGTGGTGTTCCTCCAGGACGATGACTTTGAAATCTCTTATACTGAGGGCAAGGGCAATGTGGTGGCCGATGCCTTGAACAGGAGGACACAGAAGGATGCGGTCCGAGAGTCGGCGAGTGCCTGGAAGGCAATGGAGGAGTTGGCTGCCTTACACATGGATGCGAAGATGGATAGTGGCAGAGGCTGCCTATATCAGATGATAGTGCAGTCATCTCTGTTTCGATAAGTGGAGGAGTCTCAGTGGGGAGACCCCGAGTGCGAAGTGATGCGTGATTGGGTTGACTAGGGCGATGCTCCAAGAGAATGGACAGAGGATGGTCAGCACCGGATGATTTTCCAGAAAAGGTTGTTTGTTCCAAGCGTGATGCGTGGAAAGGTTCTCAGTGAGTTCCACAACTCACCCCTGGCGGTGCACCCAGGAGTTACCAAGATGTACCAGGGGCTGAAAAGGAAGTTCTGGTGGCCCGGAGTTAAGCGAGCGGTGGCAGAATTTGTGGCTAAATGCTTAGTATGTCAGCAAGTGAAGGCTGAACACCGGGTTCCAGGCGGCCTACTGCAGCCTTTAGCTGTTCCCGAGTGGAAGTGGGACGACATCTCGATGAATTTCGTCACGGGACTACCCAAGGTCCAAGGAGGGTGCGACGCCATCTGGGTGGTGGTGGACAGGATGACGAAATCGGCTCACCTTCTAGAAATCAGGGAGTCAAGTACTGCGGATGCTTTGGCACGAAAGTACGTGAATGAGGTGGTGCGGTTGCATGGAGTTCTGAGGTCTATAGTCTCGGATAGGGATGCACGATTCACCTCGCGAATCTGGAGAGGATTGCAGCATGCGTTTGGCACCCAGTTACGCCTTAGCACTACTTTCCATCCCCAGACAGATGGAAAAACGCAGCGCACCATCCAGACCATGGAGGATATGCTACGGGCATGTGTTCTGGACTCAGGAGAGTCATGGGTGCGATACTTGCCTCTAGTAGAGTTTTCCTACAATAATAGCTACCACTCTACCATCAGTATGGCCCCGTTTGAGGCTTTGTACGGGAGGCCATGTCGTTCACCTGTGTGTTGGACCGAAGTAGGAGAGGCAGGCATCCTTGGCCCGGAGGTGGTGCAGAACACGACAGAGAAGATTCAGCTCATACGAGAAAGGATGAAGGCGGCCCCGGACCGACAGAAGTCGTATGCTGATACTAGGGGAAGGCCCTTGGAGTTTGAGGTTGGGGACCGCGTGTTCTGGAAGGTCTCCCCGCGGCGTGGGCAACGGAGGTTCGGCAAGGGGGGTAAGCTTTCCCCCAGTTTCGTCGGACCCTTTGAAGTGTTGCGGCTGGTCGGCGAAGTGGCTTATCAGCTAGCGTTACCTCCGCCGCTGCTAAGAATTCATGATGTATTTCATGTATCCCAGCTCCATCGTTATCTGCACGATGAATCACACGTCCTTGATTGGGGTGAACTGGACATCGAGGACGACGTAACCTTTGTGGAAAACCCAGTGATGATCGAGGATCGCAAGGAGAAGGTGCTTCGTGGGAGATCCATTCCCTTGGTTCGTGTGTTGTGGAGACATGGCGGGCTCGAAGAGAGTACATGGGAGAGGGAAGCACAAATGCGTGCCCAATACCCCGGGTTGTTTTGAGCTTTGTTCCTTTTGTACCTGTTGTGGTAGAACATTTGACTTTTGGCTATGAAATGTACTAGTTTATTTCCTCTCTTGTGTGTGAAAATCCCCGGCTATAGGGAAGAGGGAACCCGACCTCTAATCAAGACGCATTAAGGTGGATGCGATTAAACCCGTGCGGGCGAGTCAGTGCCGCCCAAAGCAGATAATATCTTGACATGGGGGAGGGGAACTCCCCAAACCCACATGACCGGGCAGTTGGCGTGGTATGTTGCTTGGTTCTTGACAGGGGAGTGTTTTTAGTTATTAGGGGTTCACTCCGAAGAGGTATCTTTTGAAGATGGTTGTTCGGACCCTCTATTTCCTTATGGTTTATTGTGATCCTCAGGGACGAGGATTGTTTAAGAGGTATCTGATGTGATGACCCAGACCCCCCTTGGTCCCTTCCTTTTCCAAAATCCGGATCCTTAAGGGGTACAGATCGGTGAGGCCGATCGGTGCGACCGATCGGTGAGACCGATCGGTGAGACCGATCGGTGAGACCGATCGGTGAGACCGATCGGGGCGACCGATCAGGGCGACCGATCGGGGCGACCGATCGGGGCGACCGATCGGGGCGACCGATAGGGGCGACCGATCGGTGCGACCGATCAGTGCGACCGATCGGTGCGACCGATCGGTGTGACCGATCGGCGGAACCGGCCGACGTCACCCGGCCTTGCCAAATTGTTCCAGTAACGCTCCTTTTTCGCAAATAGGGTTCTAAACCCTATTCTGCCTCATTTAAAAAAATGTCTTAAATACCCAAAACACGCACAAAAGTTTTAATTAAATACTGAATCAACTCTTGAGTCGGTTTAAACCACCCAGCACCTTTAATGATGAGTCAAGCCGCGTGGTCAACCCACGACTTCCACGTCTTACGCGGTTCAGCGTTTTTTTCTGAACCGTCCCCGACTCTTATAAATTAAGGGTTAGGCCGTGGTTTCTCCCTTCCTCGATCGTGGCTCTTCTGGTGCATCGGGTGCGCCGCCTCGTTATCCATGAAGTTCTGCCCCCCCCCCCCCCCGACCTAAGCGTTGATCGTCTATCAGCAAGTAGGGCATTTCTATCGTCTCTCACTTTTGTGTATCATGCGGGGTGGGTGTTATTTTGTTCCTATGGAATTGGTTGAACCGAACCTTAATGAAGATAATAAACGAAGTTCTAAAGAAAGAAGGGGGAGGGGTTGTGATTTTTGTTTATGATTTATCTTGTGATTATGCTTTTTAGTTGTGCTGGTTTATGTTTTTCTAAAAATTGAGGCTGTTGGTGGTCGTTGCATGTGCACTGATGAATCCCCTCGTGATGTTTTAAATGGGTTGTTAAAATTGTGAACTCCTACTGTGAAATTGGTTAATCACGTATACCCGGCTGAATAATTTGGAAGCACCAGGATAAACCCAACTATGATAACTCTAGGTTAGAACACACAGATTTGAAATCATGGAGTGTGTTAAGTCTTTTAAATCTGAAATTACCCAGTGGTTGTGTGAATTTGGGGATGGGATTCCCTGTTGGTATAGTTTTGGTGGTTGAGAGTTTGAGACCGGGTGGGCACTCGTTTATATCACAAATTGGGGAGAGATCCTCTGTTGACAGAATCGGGCATGAGTGTTTTGGTTGATCCTTTCTTTTGATGATTTCCTTGGATATACTTATGGTAGTTTCCCAGTAGTGCTTAAAATTAATTTAACTTTTTGACTGAACGTGAAACAAGAATGGGACAAATGGTTTTTGTGGGCAAGGGTCGTGAACTGTGACTCGGACACAGTGGTGTTGTGTTCTGTAGGTTGGCTAGGAAAACCTAAGCTTTGGGTGAGTGTTTGTTACCTATATATATACTTGTAGCTTTATGTTTCTTATTTGCGCCCCACCCAAGTTGAGCACTCAGTGCCGAACACCCCCATTTATGGGGGAAGGGGGTTTTTCCCAACACTATTCCTAGTGGATGGTTATTAGCTCCTTTTCTGCTCCCTTTCCCGGATAGCCCAAGTATCATCGGGCAGGCTATGATGGCCTGAGGTCCATTATTAGCCAAAGAACCTTCGGGCAGGGTAGTACTGTGGTTGTCCAGGCGTGTGCGGCAGGTGGTTTCCCAAGCGTCTTCGGGATGAGGCTCAGGTGTCTTCGGGCGTGACAGTTGATCTTCTAGCCCTGGTGTCTTCGAGCGTGGTTACGTGAGCCAGTTGAGGCCCAGGTGTGTGCGGGCGGGATTTCAGTAGTGGGACTGCATGCGGTTGAGGCCCAGGTGTGTGCGGGCAGGATTTCGGCAGTGGGACTGCGTGTGGTTGTGGCCCAGGTGTGTGCGGGCGGGTTTGGCAGTGGGACTGCGATGAGAATGGCGGGATTGGTCTGATGCGTAGGATGTCTCAATAACCAGTGGGAAAGTGGTGTGGGGTACCCAAACATCGATGTGCTCTGATTATATATATTACTTGACTTGCGTTATTTGGGGAGCGTGCCTTATTGAGGCCTGGGGTGGTTAGTTTACCTTAAATAGGCGTTGGTTTGCTCCTTTCTCACGGGACTTTAGCACGTTCCCCCACTTGTGCACGAGAGTCTTGGTTTTCCCTACTGAGTGTACTTGTATACTCACCCTACGTTTACTATCATGTTTCCAGGAGGACTACCAGGGCTGTGCGGGACCCTACTAGTCAGATAGTTGGAGTTGTTGTTGTTGTCGTACCTTTGTTTTCTTTTGGTATTGTACTTTGAGCCTTTTTGTACATGCACCTTGTTGTAAACTGTTTAAACATGCATGGGGGATTTGTTTGGGTTTATTTATATACACTTGTTTCTTTTCCTTTTGGGTGGTTGACTTGTCCTATTTCCCGATCCTAAATAATAAAAAGGGTAATGCCTCCCATATTTGTGAAAACTCATACCCTTGGTGCTAGTCGCCACCCCGGGGCCTACTGGAGGCGGGACTCGGGGGTCATTATCTCTCCTACAACTTAAAGAAGGAAGGGCCTGGCAATCTGCTGACCCATCCCTCCTTTTGGTGAAGGCGGGTCGTGAAAGATGGACTCTTTTTATATGCAAGGGGAGCAGAACTCATGTAAAAAGTTATACGATTAAATTAATATAAATTAATTTTCATGGTAAAGTGGCTCCAGATAAGCATAATTTGTAAAAAAATGGGATAAATAGTCATAATACACTAATTCAATCATCTTTAGAAATGATTTAATGATATTTTGAGCACAATATTTTGGTTTAACCCCCCCATCAACACATACTTCCCTTAGCTTGGTGATAATATTTTACCATGGTAATTATTAATTATGACTAAAAATGAAATAATTATTATTAATTAATTTAAATATAATGATTCACAATATAAAATAAATTTCATAGTATTTAATTACAATTGGTTGAAGCAGATAATTATAATCTATTTATGAAACACATAATGGAAAATTGTTTTTGAGAAAATTCCTTGTTCGTACTAAAAATTATTTTACATCAAATAATATATCCAATTGATACTTGTAAAATTTATTAGTTTATGAATAATAAAGTATAGTTAGTACCATTAAAAAAATCTAAAATAAAATGTAATATATTTGTTACATAAATAATGAAAATGATAAAAAACAATGATTTTATTAAAATAATATGTCATTATGCTTCTGAAATCTCAAAACTAGATTTCATAATTCTACATAATTATTGAAAAATAAATTTTTCACTACACAAATTCATATTTTTTAAATTAAATTTATTTACAAACAATTAATTCATTCATGTAGTATGTTGACTTTTCAAGGACACGCAGATTTATTAAATTGTTGTTTAATCCACTTGTTTTACTCTATTAGAAGCTCCAAATAGACTAGGGAATGGTTTGGGAGTGTAAAGTATTGTTTATAACCTCGGGCCATAGTTTTTGGGAGAATAACATGGGGAAAATTATTATCAAAAAGTTTATTTCTAATTATGCACCACAATTGTGTGGGTTATTGAGTGTGATGCACATATTGTCAAACAATGAACCCCGGTTGTATTGTAATTCGAAATGGTGCATGTGTATTAAAGAGATAAAACACATGGCAAGATCATTGTATATTTAACCATCAAACTAATCATAGAAGGGGGAATGATCTTTGATACTGAGTATATATAGGCTTCTCATGGTTTATAAACTGTGGATCTGGTTGTGTGAGGGGTGAATTTCATGGGACTATAATGATGCACAGTTAGAATACATTTTCTCCAGCAGTGTGTAAAAACAATACGACCTTCAAAAATATGTAAAATAATGATATAAACCCAATTTTTACTTAATATACATCCTCTCTTATTGTACAATTTTCACAAACTAGATCCTCTACTCTCATTGTATCTCTCCATTTGTATCTAAGCTAGTATTTGGTCAATCTCCTCTGGTAGGCATCCATTTCTCTCACAATTTGTTGTGTTGGATATCCATAGGTATGCTCTGCAATCCTCTTCATTCCATTATCTATTTATCTCATTATATGGAATCCTAAATCCATGCAATCTAATATACCCATTTCTTATGGTATATATATTTTTATTGGATTTCGTCCCTTCTAACATGAAATTTTATCAATTAAGAATGAGGAATCCATTAACCGTTTATGGTAGGTGGACTATAACATTTCAATTAAATTCCTGATGATTATAGATTCTATTATATTGTTTCACAGAAGAACCACACTGTGTTACATATAAATGGTTAATACCATAAATTTAATATTATAAAACATTTTTTTCATTTCCCCATTAATAGGTTTTGAGTTCATCGACCTTAACCCGATCCACCCCTTTAAGTGGGTTCATTTCTATTTCAATGATTATGTCACCCCTTTTATTGTTGAAATTTCCACCTAAGACTTTAAGCCATTTACAAATTGAAATTGTTTGATAAAGGTTGAATACCTCTTGGATTATATTGATTATATATGAAATGGAATTAATGGAAAATTTAAATGAGATGGATGATCTCATGGAATATAAATATTATTATAAATGGTTGGTAAGGTAGAAAGAATACAAAATGGATCCTCTTTTAGTCACTTATAAGTGAATTGATAAATGAGAATATTGTGATAATGTAAATTTTTAAACAGTGAATGGAAACTAACATGCCTCTTGGAACCCTTGTACAAAATGTTCAATGATGGATACATTGGTACGGAATAGAGGTCATAGTATAGAACTAGTGATATATTTATATTAAATGATGTAGATTATTTCCATTGATCAAACTTTCTTAGGACTCCATGGACTTTCTCCCTGGGCTCCAACAAAGTCTTTTACCAGTATTTAATATTTGAGATTATTGGACTTGAAAAGAAAACCTTGTTCAATAGCCTTGGGGTTTTCCCCATGTATGTCTAAAGTATACCATGTTTTCTATAGAATCTCTTCATGGACTAAAAGAGAGAACCTTTTTCAATGGATGTGTGTCCTATCCCATGTAGGTCTTATAATTTATAAACCATGAATATTTTCTATCTGATTTATTATTATTATATATATTTATGCTTCATTTATAAACTAATTTTCAATATAGGTTCCAAAAGGATGGGTTGTATCATTGTATCATTTATATCAATTCGCGTATTAAACATGCAAACTCCTACAACAATTATGTATATGAAATTTTTTTTATAGACATCATTAGTGGGATCCTAATTAGTATATCTCACACCATGTTCAGCAAAATATTTGGTACTCGTGTATACTTCATGGATATAGGTATTGATAAGGGGAATCTTCATTTTATGTCTTCATGACATCTATGCTTGGATAGAGTAAGAGAGAAAAGAACTATTCTTATACTCATGATTCTATTGGTGATTGCTTGGGTAATTCTATTAATTTTTGTATAGAATTTTGTATATTTATATTTCAATGTTCCCCATGAACCTCCCCTTTTTATAAACCACCATGACATGGACATCATTTTTTATATGATATTACACATGGTTCATCCATTGTCTATACCAGTCTTTCAATTACAACTATATTATTATATTATTATAATGAATTGGTCTTAAATATCTTCCACTATATATTCATTTATTAAACCTATGGTTTGTGATATGATCATGAGGTTATATACACCCCACTATACCATCATGTAACCTTACTGATATATTGAAGCCTTTATCATATGGGGAAGAGCGTTGGAGGTTGTAGTCGGTGTCTCATGACCAACTTGTTGCACTTAAATTAAATTTATATTTGATTTATTAAATATTAATTAATAAATATACATATTGTCTCTTTTTCATTATCACATTAATGTAAAAATGACCTAGATTATTTTTTTCGTTGATAAGGTCGAATGGGTTACCCAATATTAAAAGAAACTCAATGTTTTTTGAAAATATTATTAATATAGTTCTATGGTTAGATAATATACTATGATGGGACACAATGAACATAGACTATCAGGTTTGGGTACTCATAAGTGTTTTACACATATTATCATTAAGTTCCCAATTATTAATCTCCAATATGGGAGACTATGTGAATAGACCGACATGCATGAATTCTGCATGTTTTTGTGTCATCGTAAATTCCAATCTACGAGCATGTGTAATGATTATTAGAAAGAAATATTGTCATTGGTTCATGTCATTAACCATAAAAATAGATTTTACAAACCAAATGATCATACCATATATTGGTGTTTAATAGGATTTATTGGGTGTGTCACAAGTTACATGTCATTAATGGATAATTTGAAGAAGGATTTATCTCATCCATTATTGTGAGATTTGATATCTCAGTAATGTTTATGGAAAATAATTATTTCCTAAATTCCTTTTCTAGTGTTTATCGATACATTAATTTCAGATAATCAACAAAATATTTATGGATAATATAAGTTGATGACATAATCGTGAACCACTCTCGATGATATATTGTGAAAAAAGTATTCTGTTACATAGAAAGTGTTTGTTTTCCGTTATTCATTTTCAACATTATGTTCTTTCTCTAGTGTGGTTTTTCAAATATATAGACAATAATATTGGAAATAAGGTAAGACCATATAATTCCAACAAGAAATAACTCTAGAGGGTCACACACTAAGTTTTTATATTGAACAATTAAATTCTATTTGAATTTAATTAATGTAATATATATTATTCTCTAGACGAATGAAAAATTTAATTCAAGTTATATTGATCATATAAATTAAATAAATATTTATTGATCATCATGTGAATAAATATATTTATTTATTTATTCTATATAATAATTAATAAATATTTATTCATGGTTATTTGAATGCAATTTTTGTTTATATATATTATATTTATTTTGGTATTCAATAAATACTGAGGAGTTAAAACAGACCAAGATTGTGTCTGGTGATAAATAATTATGTTGATGCTGAATAAATTTATTTAACATTTTTCCAAGATAGAATATGAAAAAAAGTAATAAATAAATTATTATTTTAAGTGATGGAGTTCATTAATTGGATTAAATTTTTTATAGTTCAAAATGTAATTAATCAATATTCTAACATAAAACTTGACTCTATAAATAGCTTATTATGACTATTGAACAGGTAATGGAAAAAAAATTTATTTTGTGCACAACGAATTATCTTTGAAGTCTTCCATCACACTCCCTATCAACAATGAGATAAAAGTGAAATTAATTCAAGACAAAATATTGAGAAAACAAGAAAGAACAATGATTTATATTCAATTCTCCACTCTTTAAAATGAATATTGAGTGGCATTTTTCAATGTTCATTATGTGTATGTGCAGATAAATTCTTGAGGGAGTCTACCCTTGTATCCTCACAAGCCCAATAAAGGTAATCCAAAAGGGCCTTTTTTGAGGTTTCTAGAAATAGAAATTAAAAGAAATTATAATTATCAAATCACCCACCACACACTTCGGTTGAGACCATAACATAAAAGTGTTATCGAAGTGGGAACATTTAAATTTATAAAAATTTATTTGGTTGCTGATCTATGTGAATTTATTGGTCAATTTTCATTTCATGTTATTCGTTCATTAATCCAATATTAATTGACATGTCTCAAAAAATTTATCAGGTACATTTAATGTTCGATTTTTCATAACTGTCTATGTATAAATGAATAATGATCATAGATTCCCTCATGAATTTCTAAATTTTCAGCATTTAAGATAAGGGTTGTAGGGAATGGACTCAAAATTACATCCTCTATACCCCAGTTCATTGACTCTAGATGCCTCAAGGGATGAAAGGTGTTTTACCTAGTGTGTGTCGATGTACACAATGTGTACTCTATAAGGGTTAGTGGAGAAAGTCATTAACACTATGTGGTACTTATACACAGTCAAACCATGTGAGACTAACAACCTTGAGTATTTATGAATCACATGCACTGTATACGATATAAACGAAATGTACATTATCAATTCTCACAACTAAAACCCACCTCATAGATCCATAAATATGACATAAATAAATAGAATTAGGAACACACGGCATTTTTCTTGTCTATACATATTATGTAGTTTGGAAGAGGCACACATAGTTGACCTAGGAATTTTTACAGGATACAAACAAACTGATATGCACAATTTATATCTGTTCTATACATGTCATGCATTCTCTTGTTAAAATAACCAATTAAAAGGTAAAAATAATAGAAAATTTTAGTATTAAATCTTATTTATTTATTATCACATAATTTTTTTAACAATTTAATTATTATTTTAAATAATCATAAATGATCAGTTATTTTTTTGTATTAAATAATTAATTATTGCTTCATTTGATTATCATTCATTAATTCCATAATTAATGTGTATATCTAGTTCTGTTCGAATGATCATTAACATGAAAGGTAAGTAATTAATTAATTAATGAAAGTACGTTCATATGAAAAAAAAAAGAAAACATAAACAAATGAATGATATCTAGTAAATTTTCAATATTCACTACTTTTATGAATAATCAATTGCATAACTAAGTCTTATGTATGTGTTGGATTTTATTTAATTTAATTTATTACAAGGGTTTTAAATTATTTAATATTAAATTAATTGATGGCTTGTTATTCATCCCACCCCCAATTATTGTGTAAGACCTATGTGTCTAAATACAAGGATGTAATCATCTTTAACCAATCATTTGATTCCCCTCACCTATGTGTGAGTAATAAATACTTGTAATTGATGGAGAATCCCATGGCATGTGGATATGGTTTAATATGGAATGATGATGATTCCAACTCAATGTTACACATTTGTATAGAAATAATTCAAGAAACGGTGCTAATAGTGGAAAATGGAGTTATTCCCCATGGTCGTAGTCTGGTTTATTGTCCCTTAAAAAATAAACCATTAGATTGGCTTGTGATCAGGTCATTTACATTATTTTTCTTCAATGCATTTTTTTTTTAGTTATGCAAATACTGCAATCAAATAAATAGATGAATTATTTTGAAAACATTGAATTTAAATAAATGGATTACGCCTAATTTTTTTACCATCATGGTTAATTAATTAATTAAAATACATTTAATATTAATGATACATATAAAGCGTAAAACAAGATTAAATGTATTTATAAAAACTTAAAATACCAAAAATAAATATAATCTCAAACATGTCCTTTCATTATATATTTATGAATAAAATAGAGCAATGTTTTTGAACAAACCGTTACAGGAAACTTAATTATATAATGGGAGTTCATATGATATTTTTGGGTTGGATTAACCATTTTACATCATAAAGATTTTCCATTTCTAGAAATGGTGTATTTTGGAGGTGATTGTTGAGAAAAGTTGATTCATGATTTCCGTAGTGGGGAAAACATTATAAACTAGTAGGAGATTTAGTATAAAAATTATTTTATTTTTCCTCCCAAAATTTTTAATTAAGAAAAGTACTAATAATATTCTATTCTAAATTTTAGAAGAAATTGAAATCTCATAATCCACATTATCACTATTATCCATATTGGAGTAATATCATCCCCAAATTAGTGCTAACATCCAGGAATAATAAAAACACCATTGGGTTGTCATCCCTATAAATGAAAATCATATGATTGAGAATCAACACATTGTTCTCCTCTTTCAAATGAGGTTTTTTATGAAGAGTTCCTAGTCTGCAAGAAATATATAAACAACACAGTCAGCAATCAATTATTTATTTTTTAATATATAGATAATAAACAAATGAAATATCATGAAGACATGGATGTGTATAGAATTCATGGGAATCACTGTGGATTATATTAGAATATATCTATAAAAGAGATGTTCTAGATTCCCAAAACCATATTTTAGAGTAAACTTGTGATAGGATACCCAACTAGACCACATGTACATAATCATATTGGATACATTGAGAGCTATGAATTTCCAGTGGTCAAACTACCTAATTAACTGGGAACTGATCTCATTATTATATCACCCCCGTAGATCTTAGGCATTTTGGTTATGAATATAAATATGAAAAACATTGGTAAGAATTTTCTAGATCTTATCACCCTTCTTTAGCAAGTGGATAATGAGACGAAGTTGGAAAAATATTTGGTCCTTATGGTGAACTAGAAGAAATGGAATGTAAAAATACACTACACAATGCTTCTTCTAGACACCCTTACATGGAGTGTACTACCATGGGAAATCAATCGAATAAGATACAATTTTTATAACATTTGGATGGATAGGAAACTGGGAAAAAATTCACCCAACCTGAGAATCAATGGGAAGCTTCAGACATTTTTTTAGTTAAAATTTTCTTTTTATATAAATAGGGTATTAGATATAGCTATTGCTGATCACATATGTATTCAAATACATGAAGCTATTAGATTTAGAATAATTCACTAAGGATAAATGGATCTGTGAGAATCCAATAGATTTAAACTTACTATTGTATCTATTGAGGAATGCCACCTCACATTTGTAACATAATTGGTCTTGGTTTTGAATGATTGGTCTTTTGTAACATCCCGTACCAAAAACATATTATCAAGAACTATATATGATATATATTGTTTTATTTATAAATTTTAAATAAATTTTCCTTATTTTATGAAGTTATCATTTCTTCTGGTAAGGTGCATTTAAATAATGGTCATTATGTTTTTCCCTACACAAAATAGGTAATGGAAGTTTATAATAAACAACCTCAGATGACTCACCCCACACCAAACCATGGAATTTCCAACTAGGTCATATAAAAAAATTATTGATTACAATACATCTAAGAGTATATTTAGACAGTATTGATATAGAACCACTTGGTGTATGTCATGCATATTTAAAAGGTAAAATGATGAAAGTGTTATTTACTGGGAATAGTGAAATGGAAAAGAGCATCTGGAATTAGTTTCTACATATGTGTGTGGATAATTTCTTTATATAGCAAAGGTTGAGTTCTCATACATCATAAAATTAATTAATTATTTTAATAGATATTGATATGTCTAACTAATGGGGTATAAGTTGGATTCTCTTGAAAATTTTA
This sequence comes from Viscum album, assembly GCA_963277665.1. Classification (NCBI taxonomy): domain Eukaryota; kingdom Viridiplantae; phylum Streptophyta; class Magnoliopsida; order Santalales; family Viscaceae; genus Viscum; species Viscum album. Next base: position 223,249,009 of record OY728131.1, on the reverse strand, counting down.
ATGAATATAAAGATGAACATGAGAACCATCTTTGTATGAAGATTAAAAAACTCTACTTAAACTATGATGGAGAATTTCATAATCAATACATAATTTTTTATTTATGATATTTTGAGATTTTATCTCAACTCAATCCTCCTGATACGACTCAATAGAATGGTATAAGTGATAGGAATCACCATACCTTGTTGAACAAATTGATATCAATAATGAGTCATGTCGGTCCAAAATTATTCTTTTAGGGATACTAATTACAAACAGTAGCACATACACTAAATAGATTACTAACTAAATCAATAAATGGTATTCCATAAAAATTATAGAGGTGATGAAAAAACCTTTTATTAAATTTATATGTTTAGGGAAGTTAATAATTTGTTACATCCTCTTCACGTGACATTCTTTAACCTCAAGGAAAAATTTTTAACCTCATTGGATACCCCGTGGGAACAATAGGATATTACATATACGACCCATCTGAAAAAATATATTATACTGGCAAGGAACACTATATTCCTTGAAAGGTGGCACATATATAAATGATATTATGGGAGATAAAAAATATTTGAGGATGTCGAGGCTCAAGTCCTGCATGACTTTGTAAAAGAAAATATTCCAATGAAACTCCATGGAAAAAAGAAACTTTTCCAGAGAAACAAGAACAATATAGAAGTATAAGAGAGGACAGATAACTAGAATGTTATGGTTTAATTGACACTATGGATGGTGACTCATTATTTGAAGAAAATAATGATCCTCTAACCTACATGGGAGGGGAAGGTTCCATAGTAGATGGAAAGTAAAAAAATAATGATTTTTTTAAATGGACTCTATGTACTAAAACCAAGCCTGGATTTTGTTAGACTCTCTAGTAGATGTAAATAATATTGGTTAAAATGGGTATTCAAGAATAAATAAGACAATTAATGAGACGTTAGTACCTATAATTCAAGGTTGGTTGCAAAATGGCTTAAACAGTGTCAGGGATTTGACGATGATGGATCTTTTTCACTAGTTTGAATTCAAAAATCCATAAGAGTTTTAATTTCCATTACAATTTTCCAGGATTATGTGTTTTGGAAAATGGATTCCAAAATATCCTTGCTTAATGGGAACTATATAGAAGATTTATATATGAAAAAACCAATTTTTTTTTGCCTCTAAATGATTCCAACAATATATGGAAGTTAAAAAGATCCATTTATGGAATAATGAAAGATTCAATGTCATAAAACATTAGTTTTCATGTTTCCATAATGGAATTTGGTTTCAAAAATAATGAATAAGTGCCCTGGGTCTATAAACATACTAGTAAGATTACATTCATTTTATTTGACGTATATGTAAACAACAAATTTCCTATTAGAAATTAAGTATCAGTTTTATAGTTTATTAATTTGTTGTTGAACAAATGCCTCTCAATGAAGGAATGAGGTAAGGAAACATATATTCTAGGGATTATGATCTTTTATGAAATATCCAAGAGAATATTCATCCTATGTCAATGTACATATATTAAAATGGTAATGATGATATTCATTATGGAACAATCCAAGAGGGTATTATTTCCCATGTCACATGGAATTCATTTTTATAAGAAAATATATCCTAAAATAAATGAATATTGAAAGATAACTGAAATGATTCCATTTACATGAATTATTGGGGAATTTTCTCATGTTATTTCATATAATATTGTATATGTTTCCTACACATTTAGTGCAATATGAATATATCAAGATGATCTAGGTGACAACCGTTGGATGGATGTCAAGGTTCTCATTAGGAATATGATGCAAGCATAGGATATATTCCTGATCTATGGAGGATGTGAGGAACTATTTGTAATGAGTCATATTTTTTCGATAATATTTTTTAAAAATTATTGGGAAAATTATGAGAGAGTGAACCGAGATGGTGTGCGATTCCGAGGCCCAGATTTCCTAGAATGATCCTTCAATAAATATTATATTTTTAAACATCACGCATGAGCAGTTTTCATGAAAAAGTGGAATAACTATTAAATGAGTTCCCTGATTAGAAATCATAAACACCGTTTCATTGGGTATGGTGGGGTTATCAAAGGTGCGGCTTATCTTTTGTCAGTGCAGGGCTCTAGTGAGAAAACTTGAAAATGTGATAACAGTAAATAAAACAATTACCTAAAATTGTTTAATTTTTTCAATCTTTATATCTCATGAATGGTGACTCGTATTGAAAATATGAGACCACTATTGAGTTTATAATGGGTTTTTTTCCTTATGAAGGGGGTAATCTCGACTAGCGCGAGTCGAGGGTAAAAGTTATTTTTTGAAGTGATTGTCATGAAAATATTTAATAAAATATTTTATTTGTAAGTTTTTAATTGACTCGGGGGAATTTTATTTTTTTAATAATCCTCTTCAGAAATCCATGGTTATAGTCATAACCTTGGAGTTTCCCTATGGTAATGAGGAAGAGGCTCTCTCACCAACGACGATAGATCAGAGGTTGGGATTCGATCTTGTGATGACGAATTGACGATGTCTGGTGGAACTATGATAAAAAAGATGAAGCGACTTCAATCTATGTCTACCAGATATCCAAACTCAAGGTAGGGGTTGAAATTCTTCATAATTTTCTTTTCATGTTATTTATTCCAATGATGAACATAGGTCAACCCATGAAAATGTTGATTTGTAGCTCAATCGTTCTTATGGGATGAACGAATTTTTGTTTTGGGGATTGAATAGGGTTATATCAATTTAGAAATTTGATTATTCTTACCCTTTGTTCATCATCTAACTTGGATGGATTGAGGTCGAAAAAAAAAGGCCATGATTCATATATATTGGGTGTTCCTTATGCTTCTTCCTTCCTCGTTCATCATGATTCGTAGTTGAACCCACGTGGTCATGGATTGATGATTGTTGAAAGGTTATATATATTTTAGAACCCCTAAATCAAAGCTTTTTGGACCGCAGATACCATATCAGTGTAGATTAGGACCCACAGTGGTGAGATGCCGCATCATCGGCGGGATGTCACATCAGGCCAGAAGACCCACGACTAAGTTGTGTGTGTGCGCTGGTGCATGGTCTTTCAAACCACCTGTGGGGAGGGTGGCCAGAAACTGCTGACCACATTGATTTGGAGTGGAATGTTTAGATGTGCCGAACCAATTGAAACAGGATGATCTGGGGAAACCTGGCCGCCCTGAGCGGCACGTCGGGCATTACCTGCGGCCTAGATGACCGGGACGGCTGGGGTCGGGTTGACCCGGTGGGTTGGTCTGGCGAACCCCAGACAATATCCGGTTTGGTCGGCCCTGCCGTGCCAGATGAGGCCTAGACCCAACAATCCACTTTTTTTAAATATCGCATAACATTCTAACCAAATGTCTGATTAATGAGACATTTGTGGCATTGGGACCCTTAGGACATTGAAATCCTTTTGAGAAACTCTAAGTGGCTTTTAATGGATTTATACACACAAAATTTTAATTGAATAGTATTTCATCATGAATAAAGAATACTACGAGTGGGAATCCTGTGGCTGACTATGATGGGATGATTATGACTACGGGTCAGAGTGACCCAGTGAGTCTAAGTGACTTAACGGGTCTAAGTGACTCAGCGGGTCTACGATACTTGTTGGGTCTAAGTGACTCAAGCAGTCTAAGTGACTCAATGGATCTATGTTACTCAAGGGATCTAAGTTATTATGTTGGTCTAAGTGACCTTGTGGGTCTATGTGACTCAACGGGTCATTGTGACTCTGCAGTACTATGTGTTCATTGATTATGTCTGATATATTTTCTTTACATACATTAGATTTATTCTTCTGTGACCTCACAATACTTCATGGTATTCCTTAGTGGAGTTCCTTAATTTTGTTCCCTAGTCGCGATCCTTTATAGTGTTCTTTCATGGTGTTCCTTCATGGTGTTCCTACATGGTATTCCTTAGTGGTGTTCATTCATGGTCTTCCTTAGTGTTGATCCTTTGTCATGTTCATTTGTGGTGTTCCTTCATTTTGTTCCTTCGTGGTGTTTCTTTGTGGTGTTCCTTCATGGTTTTCCTTCATATTATTCATTAGTGGTGTTCCTTCATGGAGTTCCTTCATAGTATTCCTTAGTGGGGTTCTTTCATGGTGTTCATTAGTGGTGTTCAATCATGGTGTTCCCTCATGGTATTCCTTAGGTTTGTTCCTTCGTGTTGTTCAATCATGGTATACCATAGTGGTGTTCCTTCATGGTGTAACTTAGTGGTGTTCCTTCATTGTGTTCCTTCGTGGTGTCCCTTCATGGTAATCCTTAGTGGTTTTCCTTCATGGTGTTCCTTCATGGTGTTCTTTGATGGTATTCCTTTCTGTTATTCCGTCATGGTATTCCTTAGTAGTGTTCCTTAATGGTGTTTCTTCATGGTATTCCTTATTGGTGTTCCTTTGTGTTGATCCTTCGTGGTGTTCCTTAGAGGTGTTCTTTCTTGTTTTTCCCTAATTGTGTTCCTTTATGGTGTTCCTTCGTGGTGTTCATTAGATGGGTTCCTTCATAGTGTTTCTTAGAGCTCTTATTTTTGTTTTAGTTCATTTAATTACTTAAGGTTTACTTTGGGTAATTAATTTTTAGTTCGGGGACCCTATATAGTTTTATTTTACTCACCCATGTATTTGCTTCGCTCACACATGTCGTGTCTTGTGAAAATGATCAATGGCTTTGACGGAGTCCTTGGTGTGAAGGAGACATGGGTGCTTCAGGGTGACCCAAAATATGTGGTATGATTTGACAACATTTAGATAGCGTACTATACCTTCCCATCTGGTAGGGTTTCCTTTGGATGAGATCATGGATCTTGTACTTTTCTATTTTAGTTGTGCTTATATTCGTGCATGCTTACTTTTAAGTTGAGTACTCTTTCCTGGAGACATGTGTCTATGTATAGGTACATAAAAAAATGACTCCCCTTTGTGGAATACTCCAACTCAATGCTAGTCTCCATCCCCTATCTTATGGGAGGCGGGCATGGGGTAGTCATGACATGGGCCCTAGGGGATGGGTCATGAAACTATTCATCAAAGGATATACGTATGGTAGTTTCAAAATAGATCTAAATAACATGATGTCTTGAAATGGATACATCTTTAAACTGAATGGAGGAGATGTGAGATAGAAGAGCTCAATGAAATCTATCATAAAAAATTATATTGAGGAGTTCAGGAATATAGTGGCTTCTGAGGTAGACAATGAAGAAGTATGAATACCCAACTTCATCCTAGAATATGATGTGGTGCATATCAATAATGACCACTTCACACTCTATTTTGATAATACTATAGTGGTGGATCACACAAAGGATCTACGATCACATAAGTGGATGAAGAATTACTTCAAACTTATTGTCTATTAAGGTAATTGCAACAAATATATTTGAAAAAAATCCCTCAAGGTGTTTTCATGGTATGTTTTGGGTGTGATTTTGTTTTTTGACAAAGCCAGAAGACTCTAAATGAGTATGAATGGTGTCTGTCAAAGCTGGCATTTAATGTGGTACAGTTTCCTAGTGTTTTCCAATTTTTTGGGCCTCAAAATAAAAAGTTTGCTTTTGGAAAAAATATATTTCTACATATGTGTTAATGAGATGCGTAATGGTGAATGAAATCGATAAAGGAAGTGAGTCTTGTGGCATGATACATGAACCGCATATCATGGATTATAATCAATGGTGGAAATTCCAACAACCCCCACTGGATGGAATAATAATTAGAATTGCAACATACCCACCTCATACATTGGATTGCGTTGAGTTCAATGAAATCAAAATAGGTAAATGAGGTAATATAACATTAAATTGTTTTTTTCAACATTTAATTGAATGTATTCCTCATTTTAGAGGCAACACACTAAGGGTAAAGCACATTGAACAATGACATGATCCAAAGACATCAATACATTATGGTAAAAGGTATAGAACACCTACCATAGACAGGTAGTATACTCCTCATCTACTATAGTCTTCTAATTAGGGTTAGACTATATGAAATCATATAAATAGAAAAATACCTAGAAAGTTATTGGATCATTGTGTATATAATTGATTGATAGATACTAAAGGGAGTGAATTATATGTATTAAAAACTTAATTTTTCCAATCTTAAACTAATTTAATTTATGTTTATTAAATTAATCATCTTCCTGAAGCATATATCATATTTAATCATTAATGTACTTTCTCTTGGGTCTAGTTGTACGAATTTTATAAAAAAATGCCGACGGTTTATTTGAGTATATAAAAACTTATAAATCTATGTTAAATATATATATAATCATAATGTAATATCATATAAACATATGAATGAATTTAAGTAATAATAATGTATTTTAATTAACGATATTATGATAAGAAAAGTTCAAATATAAATATGAATATAAAATAATTCACTTTCTATTACAGTTGCTGAAAAAATAAAATATAGTCGAAAACCTAGAGAAATAAATTGAATTTTATTATTTTTACCCAAAGGGAAGGGTATCCAATACCCTTGGATAAAAATCCCATATTTTATTATTTTAATATATTTATTCTTTCCCTTACTAGGGAAATCCCTAGATATGATGATTTTTCTATCTCCCAATCCCCACAAGGGCTTGATATGATGATTACCTTTTCTATGTCTGCATATCCCTGATAACACTCAATATGATGTTCAGCTAATCTATCTCACAATCCTAATGATCCCTTCATCTTATTCATGATATTTGTCCTTATGATTACAAAAAGAACTCAATAATTTTACAAGTATATGGAATAAATAGTTCACTCTTTCAATCATCAGATCTCCGACACATTGAGAATTATAAAACCGAAGAGATCATCACATCGGCCCAAACTCTTCTATTGCAGAAGTATTTGTATGAACATGTCCACTGGACATCTTGATCCTCTAATAGTCATATTTATCCATGTTTTTCACATTGACATAGACACCTATCACTTCTATATTTATATTCAAATAGAATGTTTGATATCATTTTTATATACAAGATTTTTAGTGTAAAACATATTTTTTATATTAGAAATAAAATATTATGAGTACTTTAGTAAAATTATTATATTTTGAAAAAACAATTATTAAAAAAGTCATTAAAATAAAATCTCTGAGTCTATGTAATATTTTAATCAATACAATTAATAGCCTCAATATTAATATTTTGTCCATACGAAAGGAAAAATAGGATATTCTATATTGTGTATGATAAAGATGAGTAAAATAATTGTCATATCTAGTCTCATTATAATAATTATAATGAAAAATTATATTATCCTAACCTTATATATCTTTTTCTAAATATGAAAAAATATATTTTTTTCTAAAAATGATACAAAACAAATTGATTAAGTAAGATAATAAAATAATATGGTGATTTTTATTTCCAAAAAAGTATGAAAATTTTTAAAAGAGAATCTTTTTTATCCTCTTTCTCCCACTTTTTGAAAAGTGCAACCCAAAACCCTAAAATGAATATGAAACATTGAATCATAGTAAAAAATAACAATTATACATATCATTCCATGAGTTTATAACTCATCTAGAAATAATGATGAATATTCCTAACTCCCCCTTAGATAAAATACTCCCCATAAGAATCACATTATCCCATAAAATGAAATCACTCCCCATAAATTAATACATATCCCTCTATTTGATTTTAAAATAATTATTCTGAAAATTACTGGGATTCCTGTAAATGAGTTAGAGAAATAAAATTAAATCCATTCCATTTAGAAGAGTTTTCAATTCGTTAGAGAAAAAGATGGAAAATTACAACAAGGGTTAAAATATAAAATAATTATTCATTCTTGGACATCATTTCATTAAAAATTGTTATTGTCTTTTTGAACTAGTTTTTTTTTTCTTCCAAAATCATTGCAATCTTTTCAACCCGAGATCATATTTTTACCTCATCATACTGAATATTTTCTTATCAAGACTAAAACTTTTCTTTTAATATTTTAGTATTGTCATCCAGAGCGTTAATAATTCTATAAATATGTCATCATGTCCCATTAGAGCCACAATTTTATCATTACATACCTTGAGTCTTGAAATCTCATTCCAAATATACTTTGCCTTTTGTTAAAAATTTGTGGCATATTATGTGTGTTTTTGGTTGCATTTTTGAAATTCTCAGGGAATTTTAATCTATTTTACATATCTTTAGAGAGAATACTAAATGCATATCTGGTTTTAGTCGATGGTTTCTTAGATTCTTCAAAATTGATTTCATGATGTTTCATATCATTTTCAAAACAATGAGATTCTTTGTCCATCTTATTGCAACATTTATTATGATCCTCAATACTTTCTTAAAATATCGTAAAATCTACCTCCAAACCTAGCAATATATCTATTAAATATTTAATTCATTTTGATTTTTCAAGTTGATTTTCTGAAATCAAAACAACTTTTGTTTCATGTTTGGGTATGTAATGAATTTTCTTTTTTCAATCTGTTCAACGTATGAAAGATATAGTCGAGTCCCTAAGATATGATTGAGTTTGAGGGATTATGTCTCTATTTGATTGTTTTCTGTAGGTTTAGTTCTACTATAATAAACTATCATTCCTTTATATTTCTAAGTATCCTTATTTTCTACATCAGATTGTTTATTTTCACTAGTTGACATATTATCTTTATTAGTATTATAATTTTCACATTTTTAAAAATATTAATTTTGGAAATATGATTAAATTTCAATTCTAGTTTGTGATTCTATCATTTCAACAGTTTATAATATATCTTTTTTAACTTCATGAGAATGTTCTATTGAAGGGGATTCTTTATAAGATTTTAGAGGAAGTTTTTCAGAATGATATTAGTCCGTTGTATCCCCTTTAGCATTTAAAACATCTTGAATTACAACATCTCCAAATTTTTCATGAACTTATTTTTTAATTTACGTATATTAAGAATATGGAACAATTATAATGACAATGATAGTTTCATTAACAAAATTGGTATTTGGATTATGTTTACCAGTTTGGAAAGGGGGTAATCAAAGTTCATTTGATTCATTTTCACAATATTTCCTTAAAATATCTAGAATGTGATATTTGGAAAATCTTTTCTTCATATTAATATATTTTTCCTCTTCTTATAGAGAATCATTACCAAGATGTTTTATTGCTATAGATTGTGGTGGGGAAAGACCAAAATATAGATCTCCTATCTTCATTTATTTTTTATTAATAACATAATAAAAAAACATCATCTTTAACATTCATCTCCTTCTTATTTATTTTAAGAGAAGTAAACTCCTGTCTTCTTTTGTTTTCGTGACCATATTGTTCAGTTGGTTTTGATGTAATTTCCCTACCCTGATCATACTTATAATATGGCTCTATATAGAGATATTTCTCAACAGATTCATCAATTCATTATCAAAATGATATTTCAAACTTTTTAACGTATCATCATTGCTAATGTTTTTTTACCTTCTTTACTATTTATTTTATGGCGATCATGAGGTAATCAATACACTTTATAAAAAACTAACTCAAAATTGTTGTATACATAATAATCTCGGATTTTATGGAATTTGAATTTATGTAGTAGATATTGAAAAAGATGTAATCTATCAAATTGATTTTTCTCATGTTTACTAGAAAATACAAAATGAAAAAATCAGTTACCTTAAGGTATTACTTATCACCCTTTATTGGTATTAAAAAAACATGCATCCAAATAGTTGTTAGATGATTATCCATAGATATATAAAAACCCATCCTTTTTATTTCATAATATTCCTAAAATTATTCCTCATATCATTTTATATTAAAATTGCATGGAAGTTAGGAATTTTAGAAGAGGTAAAGTATGCCTCTCCTTCTGAAGGAACGCCAACATGGCTAGTAGCTTACTTAATGAACATATTACACACATATCCATAAATTGAAATTGAAAATTTCCTTTCAACATTTTTTAAAATGAAATAAATAAGAATATAACTTTCTCAACTAACAACATCAAGTTTCAAATTATGATCACTATCAACTTTGTCAACAGATACATATTCTGAATCTTGAAATTTTATAATTTTGTTTATAGAAGAATAAAATTTACCATAAATTTTTTTCTTTACTAACCATTCAGAAAAAAACTCCATATTACTAAAATCCAATTATGGAATTAAATTTTATGAAGATACTGAAGATTCAGACATGATGATTCTTTTATTTGTAGAAAATCAGACTTGGTAATTTGAACTGTTGGTTTACCCAGAGGTAGAATGAAAGAGAAGATCAATGTGTGATACAAATGGGGGTCCCTTTATATAGATATATGAGGGAATCAATTCAACTTATACAGTTGTCATTAAGATTAACAAGATATGTTGGTTTCATATCCTTTGAGGAATATAATTTAAGAAAAAAATTGAACTCTTTGGGTTTTTAAGGTAATATTTCCATCATATTCAGTGAATTCCATCAAAAAATTGGAAATTTATTGAATGGATTTTTTTTAAAATTATTAATAATAACAATAGTAGTAAGATGAACATAATAAAAATAGTGTAAAACATATAAAGTGAGATATTTGATCTTTTACAGTTTTATATTTTTATCATTGATGTTAACTAATTATTATTCTATTCATTTTAAATGAGTACAAAAACAATCTGGGTATGATGTTTTTTTATTATTAAATATATTTATTCTGAAAAATTTCTAAGTATGAATTTTTTTTTTACTATGAACAATTTGGAGTACAAAAAATTTCTATGAATGAAAATTTTTTGGTATGAAAGTTTTTTGAGTACAAAAAATTATTTCAGTACAAACAAAATATGAATACATTATATTTTTTAGTATGAAAATTTTCATAGTATGAAAAGTTTCTTGACGTTACGAAAAAATATTATAATAAAACAAAAACAATAATATATATACTCACCCTTTGGAAAGGAGTATCTTAATTTACAGATATGGTTTAAAAATTATGTATAGGTGGATGACTGTTTTATAGTGATCTTTCCATGTTCCTGTTTAATAATTTTGAATATATCGAAAGGTAATGTTTTTATAATAATGTCACTAAGATATTCATGAGTTTTGATAAAATGTAAAATGATATCTCCTTTATGTTTTTGATCACTAAGAATTCGATTCTAAAAGGTGAATCCTAGTCAGTAGAAATATTCACCACATATAAATAATTTAATTTTTTATAATTTTGTTCCATAACATCAATGGTTCCCCAATTTTATAAATTTGTTTTTTATTATAGTATCTATTATTTTATCAAAAAAATTTAATCATTAATAATATCTATTATAATTTTGTTCCATAACATCAATGGTTCCCCAACAATGGTTTTACTATCTATGGTTCAATATGTTAATTATAAAATATCACTTGATACATTAGTATAGTTTTTCTTTCAAATTAATGAAAACAACCTTTGTGAATGTTTTATTTTTTTAAATTTTAAATTATTTAATAAAATAATATTTATCTTAATGTAATATTATTGATAATTTTACATTATTTATTTAATTTTATTTTAATAAATAAAAATTAAATATTACTATCAAAATATATTAAATCAAAATATTTTTAAAATGATATATTCTTCTAAAAAATTATTACTAATAATAATTCAACCATTTACTTCACATTTAAAATTTATATTATCATTTATTTTAGTTAATTATTAATGAATTAATCACTATGTTGGTGTTTCTTAGTAAAGTAACTAAATCATCTATAATATTTACTGATAAGTAACTATTATAAAAATCATTTAATTTTCAAATAGATATTTATAATTAAAAATATGTTGTTTTGTTCCCTATCTCAATGTTTTATAAATGTAAAATGTGTGGAATGTTCCCATTTTGTCTTTTTCTTTACTTAACAAATCATATAAGGAACATTTATGACATATTATCGCAATAAAAAATTAAATTAACTCCAATATGTTATATGGTATAACTATTTGATGCCAATTGATTTTGGATAAGTTTGAAGGTGATTTGTCCATCAATTATATAGAAAACATATGGGTATTAATGTAAAATTTCTCAACGTTCAATAAATTGTTTTTCCCAATTTTAATTTAAAATTCATTTGAATGACATACATTGGATTATTATATGTATAATTCATATATTGTGACTTTAAACCCCATAATATAATAGAATTAAATATTTATAATTATATAAATGAAATACCAGTTTATTAACTAAAATAAATTATGATTCACTATTTAACAAAAAATTACACATCTCAGAAAAATCCAAAAAATAAAAAATAAGATAATCATAAAATTATGAATTCAAAAAATAAATTTAATTTTATAAAATTTAATTCATAAAAGATTCTATAATTAATTTTATTATTGTTCACATAAAGAAATAAAAATTATTTTCTTTATGAAAATAGTATTTTAAAACATATAAAGTATTTATGAAAAATAATGTTTTTCATTATCAATATGTCTAATCTATATGATATCTTTACATTTAACATTAAAATAGTATTTTTTTATTTTAATATTAATATCATTACGGCCTAAGTTATAACTATCACATTTAAATAATTATAATAATAAAGTGTTGTTTCCTAGAAAATCAGTGTTGCGTGTAGTATAAGCCAATTCAGTGTTATATGTAATGAAAGCTAAACAATAAGTTTCTTATAGTGCATTATTTATATTGGGTTTCATGTAAGAAAGGACAAAAATATTTTTTCAATGTATTAAAAACTACTTCTAGAGTTATATAAAATAAAATATATCAAATATATTAGATTATATAAAATCAAATATTTCAAAAAATCCTAGTGTGTTACTTTATACGCCCCATAAAATGAATTTCAAAGCAGAAATTTGTTTCGGTTATCAATAATTTAATACATTAATCTTCCTTTCATATAAACTGATCAAAAAAAATTAACACTAAAACATCCTTTAAAAAATAATGTAAAATACATAATGGTTACCCAAAGTAACATGGAACTAGGATTCCACATAAGACAGCATATGTTCAAAGTGAAAAAATGGACATGGCTGAAAAGAATAAATATTAAGAGGGAGTGAAGAAGGATATTGAAAACAAAATTTTGAATGATTTATTAAATTTTAATGGCCTCAAATTCATAATTCTCTGATCATTTAAAAAGTTATTTATTCAAAAAAATTAAGGTATTGGGAAAAAATTATTTTGATAAATTTCCTAACATTGAATAATTTCAAATAAAGATATACTTGCATGACTTCAAGAAAACATCACCCTTTATAGTTCATTTATACAGATCACATATTTCTATAAAAAGGAAGGTGAATATTTTCATATCCGAACCACAAATAGATCATTAGATCCATGATCATCTATCCCATATGTCATCAGTTATCATCAACATAAATTTGTTACATCATGTTATCAAATATTCATAAATCCTCACGTGAGGAGATAATTCATTAATATCATAAAATTCATCATATGTTTAACCTAATTGATCCGAAAATTGTTAACCTTATTACCTTTCTATAATATGAAAAAAAAAATATTTATAAATATATGAATTAAATCATCTTAATAATGATTTCCATTCTATCAAAAGTTATCTCCTTATTTTCACATTCCAAATCTATAAATATCATCATTGTAAATCATATTAAATCTTATTAATTAATTTAATTAACTTAAATTCATTTCAAAAACATGCATTCCACCTTATTCCAAATATTACTGGATATATTCCTTACTTCCAATAAATTTTAAACATCATCAATAATATCATAGACCACATTTTCAAGAAATAAATTATTAATTTTTCTGTCATAAATACTATCCAATTTACATTATCCAAATCAATATCTCTTTATCCATATTGAAAAATATTTTATCAACATCTTTAATACATTTAGGGTTTTCTTGACTTAATCAAGATATCATTATTTTAAGTCTTCATCACCGTTCAACATATCATTTTCAATATTTGATGAAAATTTTACATAGAAAATTCATATATATTTCACACTTGGAATAACATAATATTTGAATTTGATAACATATACACATAAATCATTGAAAATATTTCTTAAACCATCTCTCAAGATTTATCAAATTATTCCTTAATTCATTTTTAGTAAAATATGAAATAAAATCAATGTCATAAGATTTTTAAAAATAAATTTATTCATGATTGTCAACAATGATATTAGAACATCATATACCATTCATATGTAACTTTTTTGACTTTTCAACATTAGTATAAAAACCATTATTTGTACCACATTGATGATTATATTCATAAACCTTACAAATAGGACAGCGATTTTCATAATGCTTATAATTTCAGGATTTAATGCATTCAATACTTGATAATACTTTCGGTGGTGAAAATTCCAATCCATTATGTTACCTGATCCATTCATATTCCCTTTCTAGTTACTTAATTTATATCCTTATTTTAAATTGTCAAAATGACTTCATATTATTCTAAGACATTCACATGGGTGACTCTTTCCACGCACTAAATATTTCAGAAATTGAATATTCTATCATCCATGGTCTCCATTACCTTAACTCTCAGTGAAGTCCTTCCTTCTATTATTTGGTGAGTATGAGAGTGGGTTAAGGTACACATTGTTAATCATGTTCCATGAAAAATGATTATTCATGGACACTACACCCATTAATCATGTGATCATCCCATTTGAATGATCATCGGAAAATTTTCTCTCACTTTCAATGTTAATCCACATTCTTCTGGTTCCCTATGTTGAATAAACTAGAAAGCACACTATTAACAACTATTTTCATAGTGGAAAACAATATAATCGTGAAAAATAATTACATATAGGATATCTAAATTATGAATACTTACTTAATATATGATGACCTAGGTTTATCACAGATGACATAATTTTAATAATTTCATTATATATTATGAAGATCTTATCAATTCCCAAAAAATATCTCCTAGGAGTGTCATACCGAGTGTGTTGCAAGTCTTATTGTTGTCTATCATGTTACGCTGAGTATGTCCAGATGCACCATGTTAGACTTGTTACCCCTAGGTATATATATACACTAGAACATCATCTACTTGTAGTATCTAGCTATTGATGTATCTCTTGGAAACCACTAACACTATCGTATACAAAAAATACAAGAAATTTTCATATACTTTTTATCATTCTTAAACATATCCTTAGAGACTTCAACAGACATATCCTTAAAGAAATATACCTAATGATGTCATAATGTTTTCTCATCCTAGTTTTGATAGTTTGATTAAACCTTCACTATGATACCAAATATAACAACCCATTTCTAATGTAGATATGTATTACATCACTTCTTAAGAATACATAACATAGTACACAAATATATGCCCAATGATATCATTATATTAGTTCATCAGGAAACATGGAAACATAAAAACTATTGAAAAATTGAGCTAAATTATCTCCCACTAGGTTCTCTATGAATATCACCCCTCTTAGAAATATCATACATGAAATGTTTCTTTATAAGCTAGGGAATGAAACATAAAAATGGGTGATCAAATATTCTCAGTATGGGTAATCAATGATACATGTAATTATAAACATGAGAATAGGGGTATGAGAAAGGGAACATAACATTAGAAGATTAGACCTCATATATAAAAGAATATATAAAAGAATAATATATTTATTCTTTGAAGTTTATTAAACATGAATCATAAGTAAATAATAAAACCTAATCCATTAAATAATACTATAGGAATAAAACATGGGCTTTTTGGTTGACACATATGAATATTAAAATTATTTCCAAATTAGTCAGGGAATCATTGCCAATATCATCTTAGTAGTGTGGATTCACTCTCCATACCATCTTTGTAGTCAAGGTTCAATAAAATTTCTATATTAATAGAATTATTTCACTCCTCATACTATATTGGTACACATGATTCACTTCAATGGAAATCTAAGTAGTCATGGTTAACTCCCAATACCATCATAGTCTATCTAATGATATATAAATAGTGACCCAATAAAATGGTGGGATATATAGTTCCCACACATCTTGTAATGAAATCATACATACATGTTCCAAAAACTAATTGAAAATAATATAATAACACATGAAATGAAATGGGTATCCTAAAAAAGAAATCATTGTATAACCCGTGGAAAACGTTTTGGGTTTCATAATCATTTCGTTAAAATCTAAACCCAAGAAACGAATTGTGTTTCAGAAGAATATAACCCATAACAGGGAAAAAAATTATAAACATCATTTTATAAAGACATAAACCCTTCAGAGAAAGAATATGAATGAGACCTTTGGATTATTCCCCAAAACGAATGACTAACATCAAAAAAAGTCATCTTAGACGGAAAATAATATTGAAATATGTTTCAAAAACATTTCTTGAGGAAAATATACATTATTATTTGAAAACCAAAATTAAAATATAAAACATTTTGAGAAATATTTTCGTTGAAAATACTTTGAAAACATATAAGGAAGGCTTGGAATATTGTTCAAAAACATTTCCTGGAAAAAATATAAAATATTATTGAAAACATTTTTTCAAACCCATCATCCTTAAAAGAGTATAAAATAATCTTTAAAACATTCTAAGAACCTTTTTATTTAAAAGCACTTAGAAATCATATGAATATAGCATGAATACAATTTAAAAACCACTTCATTGAAAATTACATGGAAAACTTATCAAAAAAATATGAAAATGTTTTGAATACAATTTCATTGAAAAAAAATTTGAAATGTTATAAAGAAATCATAAAAATGTTTTGAAACCAATTTATTTGAAAATTCATTTACATTTAATAAATAAAGAATTAAAACAATCTGAAATACATTTCACTGAAAATAACATCAAAAAAATATAATGGAATCTTTTTAAACCATAAAAAAATTTAATATAATTTTTTCTTGAAAATTCTCTTCAAGGATAACTTGAAATAATTTTTAAAAAAATTATTTTTGAAATAAAAAAGATTTCTGACTGATGAATGAAATATAAACAGATTTTTCATAATAAAGTTTTCTTAATTATATTATGTTCCAAAGAGTGGAAAAGTTGTACTAAAACCTGTTTATATCTTGAATAAACATAGTATAAGGAAATACATTTTTCCATGAGAGATTTATCAAAATATTTCATTAACAGAAGTATAATCATAAAAAATTCTAATAAAAAATGAGATTATTTCACACAACTCTTGGCACATGATAACTTCTGATCATCCACACCATGTATGTAAATGAAATTACATTATTCTTAACATAATATTAAAATAAGTATATTCATGATATACCATTTCTAATTGAATTATATATATATTGAAAAATGATTTAGGCGAATAATAATATAGGAGTCTTAAAGAGGGAAAATTGAGGCAAAAATATCTCACATATTTGGTATCTTTTTATAGATAAAGAGGGAAAATTGAGGCAAAAATATCATACAAATTTGATAACATTTGAAACGTAAACCCCATTAAATAAATATCATATAATGGATATGTAAAAAAAATCTAAATTTAATGATAATAATTGTAGAATAAATTCCCAGTCATTACAAACAACACACAAATGAAAAGAGTGGTGAACATGGCATGCATATCACAGATATAACAACTGAAGAGGAATTATTTCACATTGTGTATTTTTACTTTTTAGAACTCATTAAAACATCCTCTTTAATAAATATATTTTTATTATATATATATATCAATGACCCATATTCTTATTTATAATACCATATATGGTTTTATTATGACTTTATATTACCTAATTTTTAAAAATTATGCGTTAAGGATATTCATCGGGTAAAATTCTCTTTGTTTTTCACATGTGTATTAATTTTTTTTTATATTTTGTCATTATAATTATATAATTAAATACATAATGTAAACAATGATATAAATATTTTTAATATGAATTATATTTTTCTTTTAATAATCTGTTGAATATAGAAGTATAAAATTGAATACTCCAGTCATGGAGACGATAGAGAGTACTTATGCCTAAACATTTTTTATGTATTATTGTCCCACTAAAAAAATAATTTAAATGGAATATATGTATATATATGAAAATACATAATTATTCCATTATAATTATTATATCTTATATATCCTCTATGTTTTCTGAACCTGTCAATAATTTATTCAATGTAGAGTGTGAAGGAATCACATCAACTTGAGGAGGCAATAGTCCACACATCCACAAATAATCATATCATATATAAAGAACATATAATGTGTAATGTCATTTATTATAAAAGAACTAATTAATCATAAAAAAATAAATAATATATATTATATATAAAATGGTGTTTCCCTCAAAATTATACACCATGAATGATGGTAAATTAAAAAAATGAACAACCATCATTTCATAAGGCGGTAGTTAACCATACATATAAACTATATATTATTCACCAATTGTATGGAAGTGTGTGTAAGTATAGGTATAATAAAATGAATAAAAATATCTCATTATATGGAGGATACTTTTTTCCTTATAGTAATAGTGTAACGAAAGTTGAGGGGTGTAGAATTGAAATATACTAAAGAGCAGGATGAAAGATGTTACCTCTTCTTTGGTTAACTCCTTTTAGATTTCACCAAAAGGATTTATTGGATGGATTTATTCAAAAGGGTTTATTCATGGAGGATTTAATTGATATTGGGATGTTAATTGGGCAGATTTTGGAAGAACATAACTTTTTTTAGAGGTGTGAAGATGTAGGATAACCAGAGACCTTTTTATAGTAGAGGAGTGGCACACATATAAATAACAAAAGATATACAATAATTGGAGGTATCTCTTAACTAATGAGCCAATATAATAGAAATACAATAGATTAAATGTGAATATATTATTCCAAAAATCTACACCACATACAAATTAATTCATTTTTATAATTTTGTTCCTTAACTTCTACATTTCACAAATTATATCATTTTTATTTTTATTAAAGTATATAGTATTCTATAATAAGTAATTTAAACATTAAGAATAAATTATAGTGATATTAGATAGAATATATATAACAAATTAATTATAATTTTTATATCTGTTTTACAAAATAAAAGTAGTAACTGTGGTCAAAATTAATTTTAAAACAAGAATATCTCATACACAAAAACACTTCGTTAACAGGGACAATGCTAATTTTTTTCTATCCATAGTTCAATATGATAATATTAAAATATCAAATGGTACTATAATGGACCTTATTTTATAGCATCATTAATTTTAATTTGTAATTAATGAAAAAATCAAAACATTGGTCTTTATTATGAATATTAATTAAATAAATTATTTTCAAAAATTACTTATAAGTCTTTAAGATAATCATTAATCACTTAATTTTTAAATTAAATTGTATAACCTATAAAATATTTTTCCCATATCATAAATTTTATAAATGTTAATAGTAACAAAATATTCTTTTTTTCTTTTTAATTAGATAACATTTCATGTAGGAAAAATTCAAGAAATATTAAACCAATAAATAATACAATTCAATTCAAGTGGTGATATGGTCAAACTATTGGAATCCAATCCTTTTTTACAAGTTTTGACATCATTTTTCCCCTTAAGATTATGGTTTGGGCCCATGTTGAACATAATTTTTCCTTAATCTCCGTCTTAATTTTAATCACTTTCACTACTCTAATTGGTCAATATAAAACAATCACAATGAACAACATTTGAGTAATATATTAATAATTGATCTATTTTTACTTTTTTACAAAAATTAATATATAATTAAAATTTAATTATTTTTTTAATGAAAAATGTAGTTTTTAACTAAAACAATGTATTTTTCACAATACATAAAATAATGAAACATCTTAAAAATGTAAAAAGTTCACCATAATCAAATTTTGATATTAAAAATTCAAAAATGATTTTTATTTTATCCAATTAAATTTATAAAAGTACCAAAAAATAATATTATTATTTATCGTAGAAGGACATAAAAAAGGAGTCCCTTTAAGAAAATAGTATTTTCAAAGATATAAAGACTTTACCAAAAATTATAAAAATCATTAACAAATTGTTTAATTTATAGGAAACTCATAAAATTAAAATATAAACATTTTAATTACTATTAATAATACAATTTTTAATGGCTAGGTTATAACTATCTCATTTTAATAATTATAAAAATAAATTACAGTTTCATAGAAGATCAGTGTTGTGTTAACCCAAGCCAAGTCGGTGTAGTGTGGAGCACAAGATAAACATTATGTTTTATTTAGTGTATGATTAACATGGTGTTTAATAAAATGAAACCAAAACGTTTTGCATTAATATATATAATATACTGTTATTAGTGTTGTGTGAAATACAAAATATCAAAAAGATTAAATTAATTAGAAAAAATATATTTCAAAAAATTTTGTGGTGTTAAACCTTTTAAATGTTATTTATTTTAAAAAAGAAAACACACTTAAATAGTACAATGAAAATTCTTCTTTTATCCATTGGATGATTTTAACTATTCCACAATAATTAATTATGTTTGATTAATTATATTTAATCATTTTAAAACAAAATAATATTACCTGAGAGCAATATTTTGTTACTATAATTATATTTACTAAATTTTAATTCTAAATATAATCGTAAAATTTCACAATACATTTTAGTTCATAATTTCTTATGTTTCAACATATTCAACAAATTTTTAAATTATAGGAAAACACATAATGAAATCATATGGTGAAATAGTACAGCTCATGAATTTTAAAATGCGGTGGACACTGCTTATCATGGTTCATTTTCATTGAAGTCAAATATCTAGGGGAGACCTAAATATAATCAATTTCAATGCTCTCAATATGAATAATATATCCATCTTTGATCCTATTTCAAAAATTATGATCCAATCACCTGGTAGACCGATTTGCATACATATATTCATCGCATCAATATATAGATGAAGGGATGTCTATGAAAATCAACATATGGACCACAAAGACACTCACCATTTTCACTCAATGGAATGATTCACATGAATAGTCATCTTCAACACCTAAGAATCATGTATGGGAGGATCCTTGGCCTTGAAATTAGAAGCACTTACATAAGAAATATGAAATTTTTAACCATCTCATCATTGTATCAAATAGACTCCCAATAATGGATTCAAGTAACCTCCCAAAGAGACTCGAGTATGCCTGTATTGAGGATCCTCTTTATCCTTAATAATTTGAGATAATATTTTTTCTAGATGAGACATATTCGTTTGAGAATATCTATAATGAGTTTAATAAAATAATTAATTTCATAAAACAAGACTAAAAAACTAAAATATTAGGGAGTATCAATCCTTTGTCCAAATCGAAAAGATAGTGATTTGAACATCATACTAGGAAGATCAAAACTATATATAAATTTAGAAGTGCCATTGTAATCTGAAAAATTCCTAAAACAATATGTTATTGGATAATTTATTCAACTAAAAGAAATAATTCCCTAGAGAACCGTTATTTGAATGAGGGTTTAAGTAATGATCAGTCTATATAGACAAGACTATTTTTTTACCTAACAATGAGCCCAAGATAGAAGAAATGCATCATCTTTTGAAAATAAATTTTAGTTATGTTTTTTGTGAAATTGCAATGAAATTACTGAGTTTGATACCAACATGGACACAAATATTTTGGATCTACCGAAAACATATCATAAATATATAGGGGAAAGTAGAATTAATATACCCACATTACCAAGTATGAATACAATACAAATAAAGAGATCAATACCCCATTACATATGAGAATTTTAATACCTAAAACGTCTCACCACCCTTTTCCTAATCTAAAAAAATAGAAAAATAATAGTCAACAATTATTTTTGGGATATAAGACATCACTAATCAATGGATTATTTCCCAATCCTTATCACAAAATTTTTAAGCAATGTAATACCATGATTTCACGCCCTCTCCCTTATAGGCGGATATTCGAATTATAACCATATTTGATTTTTTTCACTTAATGGCAAGGTGGCCTCTACCTTTTGGTAATCGCATGGTGTAAATATTATCAATTAATTTACTTTGTATCAATGAATGTTAGGGAATAATACCTTTGTTCTTGGAATTATATATTTAATTCTTATTTGGGGAAAGTAGTTGTGTTCTTAATTAATGATATGGGGGAAATATCAACTAAACAATTATCACTTCACAAATATTTTGGTATGTATTAGTCAACTATGTCAACATAGATTTAAGATCAATGAAATAAAATATTTTATTTTAGTAACATCCATAAAATTCATTATAATCTTGGTATACTATTCTAGCCTTTAGGTAGAACCTATAATGGTTAAGGCAATACTTCATATTCTACCTCCTCATAACAATAATGAGATGAGAGGATTTCAAGAATGTCATTCCTACATCATGGATATTATATTCATCCTTTAAAAAATGAGATATAATTTTTTAATGTTTATAATGTTGAATAAAGGCATCGCATATTATAGGGATAAGAATTTTTAGACAGCCTTCTCTATTCAAAAATTGTTCCTTTTTCACACATCTGTCATCGTACAATCTATATAAGGGAACCCCTTCATTACTTTTGTTGAAACCTTTAAATGATAAAATAGTAGCCTCCTTGATTAAATTAATTATACATATATGGAAAATGGCCACTATTATCCTAAAAAGTAAATGTTTCATGTTTATACCAACTATTCTAGCATCCATAATAACTTCAGTGTTTTGGTTTTAATAATATAAAAATTGAAATAGTATTTATAGAATCACGAGGTTACTATCATCTATCATGTTAGTATTTTAAAATATATATTCACTATATTGATTATGAATATTAATATTTCATGATTTCTGGTCATTTTATTATAATATTTTATATAAATTATGGCCCAAATGACTATAAATGGGTAATCAATGGAAGATTTCCACTTAGAACACCCAGCCAAAAATATTATTAGTTATGAATTGACCTCTATAATAAAAAGTATTCAGCATCCAGGAGACGTATTATTCATGGGAGATATACTTTTATAGATCATCTTGTATCCCAACAGTTACAAGTATACAAAATTTAATGGAATATAGTGCTGACTTTTAGTTGGTATTAATCTCTCCAACAAAAGTGTTATTTCCATATAACATCTTGATGTTTATGGGATGTATTAATAATGGGTTATAATAATAGGACCCCACTATAGTCATGGATATAGAAATAAAAATAACATTTCTCTCATTAAATATTTGTGATGTTCATAGTTGGTGAACATGAAAACCAATGGAGAATATTCTATCAAGAAGGAATAATTTCTCCCCTTGATTGATTGTGATCAAGGGTTGATGGTTACATTATAATAAGTGTCAATATTTTCTAACAAACAAAAATTGCTGAATTCCAAAGAAGATGTAATGGCCAATGTAAAAAACAACCCAATAAGATCTTGACCTTGTCAACATGGTAGTTATCAAAGAACATTATAGGGTGATATCACCACTTATTAACATTGATATAGAAGAAAATAATGAATTTAATTCCTTCATTGATATAGTGGAGTCTCTAATCTTCTCAAATAAGGTAAGGATTGGACAAATTTATGTAGTTTTTTAGTACTATTAAATTAAAAAGCTGTCAAATGATTTATCTAAGAAATAATATACCAGTCACAGAAAAAAACATACTTTTTTAGGATGGCCTATATTCCTAGAAGGACTTATAAAATGGGTCTTTAATTAGGTCCCCCTTAGGGGAGTTAAATGAGGAGAGTCATGAATACTATATTTGATGTTAATATAAGTGGTTTCAATGCCCACATATCAAGTAATAACCTTTATATCGAATTGAGAGACTTGGATATCTATATCATTAGATGATGTATAGTGTCATGGAGTTCACAAATA
This sequence comes from Viscum album, assembly GCA_963277665.1. Classification (NCBI taxonomy): domain Eukaryota; kingdom Viridiplantae; phylum Streptophyta; class Magnoliopsida; order Santalales; family Viscaceae; genus Viscum; species Viscum album. The sequence goes on along the minus strand of OY728131.1, from coordinate 223,225,082 downwards.
AATACGTTGCATTTTGAATATATGAAAACATTATTCATCAACACTTAGAGATTTTTATCATCACTAAATATTTATATTCATTTACTATATATTGAATTGATTTCATGGGTCTATACACTACATCCATAACTAGGTATTTCAAGTTCATTCTTACAATAATTTAATTATTCTATAGATAGGATAAAGTTTTACCCTGAATTGAATTTGGAACATAAGTTATTAAAAATTTCATGTTGTCTAATATCATTTATAAATATTGATTCCAGCTGATTATATTGATGGAAAATGGTATCTATTTTGTTTCTTCTAAATTGTAGAGTCTATACCCGAAATAAAATATCCATTCAAAACATTCATCCTACTATTGTTTAATTAAAGAAAAATTGATAGATACATTCAATAATACCTTATACAATATTTTTTTAAAGATACTAGATATATAAAAGGTATATTTTATTCATAAGTTCTTGTATTCTCTATGAAACTATTACATATTATCTCATAGATCCATATGAGTGACCTCATATGAGATTGTGTATAGGACAAAGGTAATCCTTCCCATTGATGTTATATTTCCATCACATGACATCACCATGTATGACCAACTATCTAAAGATAAAAAGTCATAGAGACATCCTAAGATATTGTTGTAACTCTATTAGATATATTATGATTAAACCACAATAAAAATATTCATGAAAATAATTTCTCATGAGCATTAAATAAGAATATTTTCTTTTCATCATTCTTCTATCGAGAACCAGTGCCATATCTGAGAACTCTTATAATGCCATGTAAGAAACCACTAAAGTTTGAGATAAAATTTGAGTATCCGTATACCATACACAAGGATTACCCCCAAAATTGTTATTCCTTAATCTCAATGGATTTTGAGAAAATCACACATTCTTCTAACAAAATGCTTATCAAGAAACACATTTCCTAGAATCACATTGGGGCCATAAAACTTTATTCCTATATTACATTGAACTACTTGGATAAATCAATCATATAGATAAATTAAATGAAAATAATAATAAACAGTAATTGTATGAATATAAAAATATGACACTTATATAATTATCACATGATATTAAATAGCATGTAATATGGTCCATTCTATATAACTTATAAACTACTTTTAGAGGAATTATTATATTTCCTAATTCCTTGCATCAGAACCGGATCCATGTAATATTTTATACTATATGGACATAATTAATAAACTCATACTAAAAGAAACCCCTTTATTAAAAACTATGTGTGTCTTGATTCTAGTTATGTTAGGATATCTAGTTATGCTCATATCATTTATCTCAAACATAAAATAAAATTTATTTTCATTAAAATTTTCACATTATCCTAGTTATTTAAACTTCATTAATTAAATTCTATTTTTTCTATATTATTCGAGGTAATTTGTCTCCATTTAATTTTTTACATAAGTTATATGTGTAATAATAAAATTACATGATTGTATTAAACATATGACCTAATCGTCAAGGAACCTGATTCCTTGTGACAGGATTTTAAACAATATATAATACATTCCACATTCAAAGACAGTTATAATAGTTTGAAAAAACTATTATATATAGCATTATTTTCTTAAATGAGAGAGATACCCTTTTTTTTTCCTCATCATTTATGTCTTCATAAATAAACCAAAAAAAATATAGATATACCCATCTAAAATAATTTTTATGTTGTACTTATGTAAACTTAGTTCATATTAGCCTTTCTATTATATAGCTCAAAAATGGGATGGGATCATTATATCTCTCCTAGAACATGATCAATATCTATGAAAAGATTGTTGTCTAGAACTATATATGGATTTTTTAAAGTTAAAAAGTGATAAATAGTGATCCACATATATCTTATTTTTATCACAACTAGAAGCACTATTTCACATATAATACTTCGGTTCATCCTCATATATGACTTATCCACAGTCACATTGGTTTTCCTTCCAAATACACCAACAGTATGATTAAACAATTTTTTCCCAATAACCATGTGTAGATTGATTCGTATTACCATAATATAAGTATTTTCGCTACAATATTTCATCATATCCTAAGAGAAAGATTCTATTTTAATGATTTATCATGCACTAGTCATGAGACATTTAGAAATTAATGTTAGTTTTATCTCTTCCTACTCTAACCAAAGAAACCATACAATTATCATTTTTTGTTATTTCATTAGAGATTGATTATTGAAATTATATTATACCAAGAAATATGTACGCATTCATCTCCATTATTATGGTATTTATAGTACTTTCTAGATCAGTTATCATAGACCCAACTTTAAATAAGAATTTAACCTATGGCCTTCACATTAATTCTAATTTTCAACATTGAACATGAAATGAGATAGTATTTATAAAAACATGGATCTCTTATCCCATGAATAACCACGAATATGGCTCATCATTAGATCATATACCGAGATGAAAATTCACCCTCTAAATATTGTTTTTGTTTTCTAGTTATTTTTCAATCACATTTCCCCATTATGTATACTGATGGCCATGCGTTACTATTAATCAATTTCATCATATCTTCATTTTGAGGCCTCATTTATAAATAGTTCCATCCCTTATATAACTAGGATCATCATCTATTTCACTTAATTTCACCCAACAAATGAAATAGATTTGGGAATGATTGACTATAGAAATATGTGGGTCTTGAATCTTTTTATTTTATAGTACATAGTGATATTCCAGATATCCACCCTTGTCATAGCCCCAAATTCAATTAAATTCAATTTTACACAACCATTATAACAATTGGTTCCCAATATTCAAAAGTAATATTCCCCCATTGACCATATATTTGGGTATTAATCCCCTCAGCATCAATTCCCCTCTTCATCCTATGTTTTTCTTACCCTCATCTATATTATGGTATTTGATGGCCCTGTATTAGGATGATGTAATTTTCATCTCTCTAGCACATGATCAATATATATATTCTGATATAACATATAATAACAAAATGTTGATTGATTCATTTTTTCAATAGATACATTGGTACATCTAATGAATCTGTCTCATACTTAGCCTTAATTCATTACACACTTATGCCACCCATCAAAAATCAATAATAAGTCAACCTAGGAAAATTTTAGATAGGATTGTTCCATTAAAAATGTCAATTTATTATTACCATATGGAATATTTCTTACCATAAATGTTTGAATCATTACAAATCATTCATGGAAATTGGTAAAAAATTTATCTGATAATAAAAAGGAAGATTATTCATTGTGAAAGTATATATAGGGAATATATTGCCCGTATATAACCAACCAGTAGAATTCCTCCATCAAGAGTCAATGACTCTATAACCCATTAACTCTTAACAACATTGTGATGGAACCCATCATTTGAATTCATTCAGTGGTCATCCATAAAATATATTTTTTATTTTATGACCTTCTTTTTGAGATTACTCAATTTGTGAATTACTCCATTATCATTCCTTGTTAAAATGTGTTGAATCCCTAATCCCTATCGAGCCCCATATGGTTTTCACACCACAAAAATATTTTTACTAGAAATATGATCCTGGGTTATATTCAACTTTTCTCATGTTCATCTATAAAAATATGTTCCCTTATTCATTCCCATAAGGTCATTAAATTACCTCTTCCACTAAATAGACATTCTCATCCATTTTTGTCTAAGAACAAAGAACAAAAAATATAAGCACCATTTATTTTCCAAAGTATCTTCTTCAACTATTTTCATCAATCTTGTGAGTTTTATTCTACCATTTCCTACGTACATGCATTCTAACTATTAGACAAATTTTCATAGCTATAAAATCCAATACTTTTATTCAAAACATTATGAACATAATCTATCTAAGCATTTTTATAATATTTTATTCATTAGCATTGATTTATCAATTCATTTCATGATTTCCATTCAATTATTATTATATATATGGTATCATCATTTGGTCAAAGATATATAATCCTAAGCATTAGCCTCACTTTTTTCAAATATATTTGATGATACAAAACATCTTATTTGGTTTAGCATGCAAAAACATAGGATACGAAAATATGGAGACACAATACTCACCTTGTAGAAAATAATTATGGTAAATAGTTTGAATAGTTGATTATCCATAATTACGCATTTAACTCACATAGCCTTGGAAGATTTATAGTATTTAATAGAAAATTGATGAATTATAGTAATGTTCAAAACATGTAAATGGATCCCCACAAAAAATATATATTCCTTCTAAAAAAATCCAATCCAATTTTACTTCTTAGAAGCAATATAGGTCTAAAATGAAATAAAATAATGAATTTTTTGGTCCCAACTAGAAACTTGAATAGGAAAATTTAGGTTCACTAGGTTTGTCAATATTGGAAAATGTTAGAGCACCATTATATTCTTCACAATTTTTTATTTAAATGATTTGTGCATAATTTATGAAGATATAATTTCAGGGTAATTTATCCAATTTTAACATTGAAATCCTCATGAAAAAACTCCATTCATGATTTTATTATGGTAATGTATTAAAACACTCATAAAAAATGGACAAACCATGGCTTACAATCATATCAAATGTGTTACATATCCAACCATCCTATATCCATATAAATGTAAAATTCCTTGAGAATGTTAATTGAATGGACTAACATTAACATTTTTTAATTTTAAAAGTGTTATGTTTTTGGATTCCATGTATACATATTAGAGTAAAAATTTAGGAAAAATTAAAATTTTGTAGTCTTTTGTATGAAAATATTAGTCCGGATTATGGACATGGTATTTTTACTAAATATATAACTATCATATATCTATATTATGGGTCCTAACTTGAAGATAATAGATTGATTAGTTTATTTCATCACTAACATAATTTTTCAGAAGATAAATCACACAGTTCAATTATATGTAATATTCATGTTGATTTTTTTATTATGATCACACCATTTTTTACTATCACATTTTATTATGAATTCATAGTCAAAAAATATATAAACTCTATATTTTGATAATAATTCAAAATAGAAAATTTTTCATTCATTAATAAATCATGGAAGAACGTCTATAAGAATAATTCATCCAGAGCTAATATGATATAAAGTAAATGGAAATTATTAAAGAGATATATTATAAGATAAATTTATCCAAATACTAAAAAATTAGTGATGTATGATATGATATATATCCTATATGTATAAAATCTTCTCAAATTGAATCCTTGTCTTTAGAAAAAGACAAATTCAATTCAGTTTGGGTGGCTAGTTCCTTAACCTGCTCGATTAGGGACACATTATGGACCTCAAATTCATTTAATAATGTATGAAACCAAGAAATATGATACACAATTTACATTATTTCAATATCTTTTGGAGACATTGACTCATGAATATTTGAACACACATTATAATTTTCATCCAAATCCAAAATATCACAACATAAATACTTCACTAAATTGATTCCCTTTTGAATTTACGGTGGTCACATTCATTAATAACAATTTACCCTAATATAATATAATTTTTGAAATTAGAGCATTTAATATTCAATGGTAACGATCACACATTATCAAAATTAAGAAGGAATTATGAAGGATATCATTCATTCACCAATCTCCATAAATCATAATTCATTAATGATTCTATAAAAAATTTCTAATATCACATTGGTGTTGGTTTATTATCAGTAACAAGTCAGTAATTCAAATTATTTTCACCCATCAATAATGATATATATTCTGGGATCAAATAAAAAATAGATTGATATGGTGTTACTTGTGAGATGGGTGATAACTTTTTTTAAAATCATGTTTCCTCATCATTTTTAGGGACTGACATAGAAAAAGAATCCTCCAAAAATGATTGTCATAGTATAGGAATTAAGGAATCAACATTATTGATGTAGAAAGTGATTTTATCTACTATAATTGGTCTTACAACCAATTTAATGTAAAGTGGAAAATAATTTAAAAACATGCCTTATTTTCTATAGATCCAACCTCATAAGACCGTTGTTTCTTTTGTTTTTTTTTTAAATAATCATGGCCTGCAGACACAATGAATCATATGTCATTCCCACTAATTAGAATATCTACCCAACAACACTATATGGGTAGTCATAAATCAATGTTTTGAAAAATCCACATGAATGATTATTAAAAGAATTTATGGGATGGAATATAATTTCAATGCTTTTCCCTCTTCTTACATTATCAATCAAAATTATAAGATGATATAAATATAGCATTTATTCTAAACTCTAGTTAAAAGAAATAGGTAATCTCTTCATATATATATATCAACCAACACACAAACCGGTATGAAGAGTAAGTTTCGTAAATGAACAACTTATCAACTCAAACATCGAAAACTCAATCCAAAAAAGACATGGAAAATGGCCAACCATTATGGTTTTATAATCATTTTTCAATAAAAATACCAGATGTTTAATAATAAGTAACAATGGTATAGTTAAAATTATTTATTAAAATTATACAAACTTCTTTGGGGAAATGAGATATTGTTCAAATATCATAATTATCCATTAATTTGGGATGTGTTGTGGAATAAGGGATCAATAAAGTATTTTTAAACTCATCGAAAAATGTTCTTACAACTGATTATATATGATCTATAAAGGGTTGTTGATCCAATAAAAGTAGGTTCTCTATTGAATATGAACCAAATTTTAGTAAACAAAAGAAATTATCTTTAAATCACGTATTATTAGTTTCCATTGAGAAAGTATCACCATTAACACCAGGTTACCAACCCTAACACCTGGGGAATCCTCCCTTCTATGGAAGTACGTCCCCACATGGGATTATGGAAAAAAATCTTATTAGTTGATATTTTGAAGTGTTTACCAAGTTTATTTCATATCTACATGTATTATATGGTTGTGTATCCCTGGTGGATCAATATGAACCATCATCATTTTGGAATAGTTATGAATGATAGATCCTTTGATTTATAACACTTTTTAATGACCCATTAGTAAAACAGACATTCCACCACCCCCCAAAATGGATAAATGAGAATGGTTAAAGTTTTCTGCCTAATATTTTCTCGACATAAACCAATAAATGAATCAGTAGGGGTTTTTTATGTTTCCTCAAAAAAATTAGATGTTTTAGGAAATTAAATATACATTACATTAGAGATTAGAAAACAATAAGTTAAGAATCTCCTATAGGATGATCCACACCTCACCATATATAAGGTGAAAATTTTGGCTTCCAAAAACAAACGATTAATTCATTTTAAAAGTATATTTGGTCCTTAATATGTCACAAATACTGAAATCTATCCTTCCTATTATGGTTCAATCATCTGAAATTGTTATGTGAATTCTATGAATCATTCAAGAACCCAAAAATTCTAGTGTAATTTATCAGAAAATCTTCCACCATTATGATGATCTCATTGGGAATTCCATACTCTTCCAGTATAATTCAATGATATAGTATATATTGATGAATAATTATAATTATTGTTTTAATGGTCATGGTATTGATTATCCTACATTAGTGGGGAATTATTCATGATGTATATGCTTCCTAGATACACATTACGAATTATTTATCTTCTTGATGAAATTTTCATTTACGTGTTCTTAAGATAAGATACAGACCATGTTAATGGTCCATTGTGATATGGTGTGTTAAATGATTCGTCATTATGAATCCTGAAGTTGTAAAATGATATTTTGTTTTAAAATGGGTAATCCTAAGGATATTTTTCAAGGAGGTTCTTAAGAACATCAATCTAACTTGTTACCTGGTACTAAGTTTCAATGATACTATTCCAAATGATCGTAAACTTACATTTATTCACATTCATTGAGTCTGGGATTTTAGATGAACTATAATAAATTACCCCTTTATACAGAAAATAAGAAATTACTATCAAATCATTCAATTAACATGATGATAGTTCAAAATATATTGAAAAAAATCAATTTTATGTTGAAACAAATGTAATTGTAATGCCAAATTGAAATTACAAGGACACATTAATAGTTGAATATTTACAAAGATATTCATTCGAAAGAGAGTTAAATTCATGAAAGATATTATCTATGTATAATATTTTCTTGGGGGATTTTCATTTCAACGTAAATAACTAAAATAAATTGGATGAAAGATACATTAGGGAATAACATATCAACTTTACAGTGTTAAGTAACACCCCCAAACTACGCTCCCCACATATCTATTACCATATAATGGGGTGGGAATCTCATAAGATCCCAATGATATATGGAATCCACATAATTTTATAATCTAAATAATGAATTGACCTAATTTTTATGGGATAATTTGATGAATTTTTATAAGTTATTTATAAAATCCATCAAAAAATAAAGAAGGAAAATAAAAAAAAATACCGTTTGGAAATAAATTCTTTCATGGATGGATAATAGATTATGTTGTGGATAATGTTTGTTATGTCATCACCACATACTAAATTTATAAATAGGGAGTTTTATGGAAATTAGAATTTATAAATTTTATGTAGACAAATAACATTAAACATTTTCATTTATTTCAATCATTCATGAATGAACCCTTCATAGTGGTGTAAGATTTAATCAAAATTATTATTTATCACATAGGAATAAATCATTTTTCATATTGGATTAAAAAAACATAAAATTATATTATTTTACGAAACATTTATTAATAATCTAGTTACCCCTTAGAGTCACATCTTTTTAAGTCATTTTTGAAATAAAGTCTTTTTTGAATCATAATCAAAAGACCTACATGATCTGAAGAATTTGTTTCAGAGATGGTTCTGGGAATTATATAGAAATATTTGTATGATAAAACTATAAATAAACATAGTAAAAACATGAATGAAAATAAATTTAGGAATATTTCCTTGGAATGAATATTGAGGGAAACATCATACCATTTTTTGAATCACTTCCATTATACGATCCTTCATGAAATCCTCAAGATGACAATAGAATATAATATGGTAGAAAAGGAAAGTCTCCCACATTAAATTTATATGGTGATTACTACATGGATTAAATTTAACATTGATCCTCTTATCTCTGATATTTTTTTAATTATTCTCATATAAATTTATTTTTAGGGCCAATATAACATCCATGATTCAATTATAGTAAGTAATTTGATGTTTCTAATGAAACCAAATCATAAATCACACACCTTTATTCAATAATGTTATTAAATAGATAATTCTAAATTATTATAAATTTCATTTAAATAATTTCATTTCATTTGCAAAATAAATATTTTAAAATTACTATATAATTATTGTTTTCATATTTTTTTGAAATAGTAAGTTTTTTATGATTAGTGAAAAATAATGACATAATAAAACAACCACTTTTAGGAAATTATAATGATAATTTCAATACATTAAGGATTATGATCCTTTTTAGACCCAATACATATTTAATATATAGTATAAATCAAATTAAATGACAATTTAGAACATAGAAACATATAATTAACATTTTAGATATCTGAGTAATGTTTTTATTCAAATTTAAACTATTTTTATTTTTTCTTTTCAATAATGTATTCATAAAATTTCATTTAATTTTGGTTTAGTTTTAAAGTAAAATAATCCTCATTTTATTTAACATATTCCATTTAATCCTATTTTAATCAACATAATAATTTTTTAAAATTTATTTTTATATTTAAATTGATTTTTTTAGAACATTTTTTTCATTACATTTTCTGATACTATTTTTAAATTAACATATATCAATTATATAAATTATAATAGAAAAAAATGAAATAAATTAATGTAATAATCATTTATGTATTTGGTAAACATGAAACATTCATTCTTGGTCCCTATGAATAATAATTTTTGTATAAATAAGTCAGTTTCCATGATTAGAATTAAAACAGGTAAAAAGAGTGGGAATTAAAATGATAAGGATTCAAATGACATAAATATTTATATAAATCCTCTAATATGGTCATATTTACATCATAAACCATCTCCAATGTAAATATTACGCATTTTAATTCATTTTTCATGAGTAAAAAATATTTTTTTTATTTTGAGTCATTACAAGATTTCCCTCTCCCTCAATTATAAAAGGACACCACCTCTCAAATCATCTCCACACATGAAGCGGATATTAATTGAGAAAAAACCCACATTAATACATTCTTAACAGTCCCCACAAAATTTATTACATACTTATTTGATCATAATATCTTTAGAAAACGTTGTGACATAGAATCCTGTTGGGGGTTTTTGAAAAGATGTATAGTTCTTAACTGAGTGTTTTTATATTATTTATTCTTTTACCTATTTTAGACTACACTTAACCAATGGGACATAATAATATCATTATCTATCATACACATAAATTTAATTATGTTTATTCTATAATCCTTTTTTATATAATTATCTATCTAATGGGAAATGATCATATCTTTCATACATACATGGAGACTAACACCTCACAAAGATGATGTATTTCATGTTTCATTACCGCCTATTATAGTTGGAAATAATAATGGATAAAAATGAAATAATATAATATAAATTATAATAATTTCAATATGTAATGGTAAATAAATACCCTAATTATTTCTTCATCATTTAATTACAATTAAAAACACCTCCCATGTGAACGTATAGTCTACCGTCACTATATAGTGGCACAACCCATTTATCATAACGGGATCACTAGGCTGATTATAACAACACAAAATAAGAATATATATAATATTAATGAAATTATTAGGATTATTTAAATATATGATATCTTTTTTCACTTACTTTTCATCCCATTAAAAAATATAATGTCACGTGTGCGTCTGTGTGGAATACTACCTACATGAAGCGATGTGATTCCTTTTTTATATCTTTGTTTCACAGATTATACAGAATATACATATAATGAATATATATGATATATATTTCATCATACCATTCTATATAAGATGTATTTGTGATAAAGATACAAAATATGAATCTACCCAATCAGAACATATACAAAAAATGAAACAACTGACATTTGAAAATGAAAATTTTCATAATGAACTACCAATGAACAAGTGTTAAAATGTTATAAGTGGATAATTAGTGATATTATAAGTATATGTTTTTTGCTTTTATGATAATATTACTAAATTTAAATTTATTATATAGCTGGTTAAAACCACTTACGAGGATATTTATATTTGAGGATATTTATTTCATTATAATTTCATTTTATTTCAAGATAGTTTATGTTAAGATTTATTTTTGGAAACTAATATTATCCTACACTCTTAAACCAAATATATTTCCTTTTATATGGTTATGTTTCAGTTTTAAATTTTAATTTTAAATTTATTCTCTTATTGGAGAAAGATTCAACATGTAAGTTACTAGAAAGGTACCTTCCTTTAAAATATTGTTTGAATGTTTTCAATCCAAAAATTTTACTTCCATGACCATATTTTCAATAAAATGTTTTCAATAAGTTTTGTAATATTATATAATGATTAATTGAAATCAAATTTACCAATGATTAATTTTCTGTAAAAAGGATCAAAATGAATATTCAATACATTTTCTTAATTTTGTACTTTTTACCAAAGGGGTGAAGAGAATATTTGTTTTAATAGACCTTGTATGAAGGAAATTACCTACATCTATGAATACTTTTTTCATTGAATCATAATTAACACATTTTCATGGTTATTTTCAAATTATTTCATTTTCCAAATCTCTGATAAACTTTTGATTTTAAATTTTATAAAAATAAAAGGATTTGTTTCTCATGTTTTTAATAAAATCCCTGAATATTCTATTAAAGGTACTTTCAACTATGTTTATATCCTTAGATTATAATTAAGCCCTAATTGGGATATAATATAAATATAATATACTTATTTTTTCAATTTATTTCTTAATATCATGTTCTTTTATTTCAGTTACTATTGAAATAATACTCATTATTGATTAAATACAAATAAATGTTTAATTATAATCCATTTTCAAAATAATGTTTTTGTAATATTTAAAATAGGAGGAATGTATCATAATTTCATGTAAAGTCTATGCTCTAGTTATATATATCCCCTTGATACATGGGAATGTGTCATGTGAAAAAATGTAATTCATTCTATACTATGTGGTTACCTGGTTTACACATTCCTATTTAATAAGAATGATATCATTATTGAGAGGGATTAATGGTTATATTAATAATGTCTTGGTTGAGGGGACATGATCATGAATGCCTAGAATTATGTATTTACATTATTAAGAAGTTATTTTCCCTTATCCATGTCATCACTACATTGATATTATCGATGGATATTCATTAAACTCACATTCTTAGTAGAATGGTATATCTTTTCATTATAAAATATACCCAATGGATTATTCCATATATATAAATGATAGCTTACAATGCTTGTGGACATTATTGATAATCTAAGATAACTCTTTATTTTATTCCATTCTTGATGATATAAGGAAGTTTCCATTGAAATATTTCAATGATGAAATATTGTTTCTTCTTCTATGCTTCTATATTTACAATGTAATATATATATCATGTATGTATCTAGTTTTCAAATACCACTAAACTAATCTATCATAGATGCTGATGTCGCTTCATTCTAGTACTAATGTAATAATGTAAAAACCAAATACAGGTTATTATAGTCTATGTATTATATTTTCTATAAATATAAGCTTAAGAATAACCTTGGAAACTATATTTTATATCAACGTAGATAACATGAAAATTTTTATAATCCCTTAGGGTATTTGTTAACTTTTACCAATATAGATACATTTTATTGCTCAATATTCATCATGATTATGATCTAACTCAGTGTGCACCATTTTATAGAGATGAAACCTAGTAAAAGAAATAGAATAAATACTAGTATTTAATGTATGTTTTTCCCAACTAAATAATAAAATACATCCAATGCTCGAATTTAGAACATAACGACCATATTAGTGTACATGGCTCATATTATGATACATAACCCTTCTGATATGGAGAAATTTTTTATTCCGTAACATTAATCATATATATTAGATTGCTTCATGCTTAAAAATAATTTATCATTTAATTGGACAACTAATATATTTATATCTATATAGTACATTATGTTTCTCTGAAATTAATTTCATTATTTATGAAGTAAGTAAACAGAAAATTATATTTTGGGAGGTTTATCAACATGGGGGAGATATTAATCAATAACAGTAAATTATTTGCGACACTGAATTGGTTTAAAATCTATAATATATGAATTGTAGAACATTTAATGTTTCATTAATCGATAAATTTGTTTCTGATGAAGAACATGATGAAATGGGGAGCAAGTTTCTCACATTAAATTTAAAGGAGGAACAAAGTTCTAGAGTGAATGATGAAAAGTTTAAAATATTGTCGAGGGATTATTTGGAATACATATGTGTTTCATAAATAAGGATTGAATGTTTATTTTATGGGATAAAGAGGAGTCTCAAAATCACACAAGTTTATCAAATTTTTTCCATCATATTTTGATATAGTTACAAGTGTTATAATGATAGAGATAGAATTTTCTAGGTCTTATATATTCAAGATAATTAATGTTAATAAGATATTGGATTATATCAAATAAAAAGGTAATGTTTGAATGAAAACAAATGTGGGATGGGATTTCCAACATCTAATAATATTGGAACAAAAACTCCAAAACTTATTTAATATCAAAAAGAGTATGTTTCATGTACGTGGAAATTTTTCATCACCACCTGAATGTAACACGAAGAAAGAAACCACTATTATCTAATTATTATGATGTAAATAGTTATGTAATTTTTTAAACCATTGACCAATGAATAAATGTACCCTTTCATGGAAGATTACAAGGATATAAGTAAAAGATTATGTGATTACTATAGTTGAAGTATATGTTCCCAGATATGAGTCTGATTGTGCATTGATCATTACCTTGGTTTTTTTAAAATGAATTATTTTACTCTATATAATTACAATATTTTACATCTTCAAATTTTTCAAAGAAAATTATATATTTCCTTAGAACACTAAGATAAAAGTTTTCAATATATACTTCTACTATAAATCAAATTGAAAAAAACATATTTCAGTTAGATCCCATTATAAAATTTATACATATATATATACCCTAATTGATAACATGATTATAGTATATATGGCCGAATATAATATAATATTTCATATAGAATTTCTTTTAAATTATAATCAAAATTTTAATTTCCAATGGAATAATATTATGATATGTGAGGGAGATGTGGAATCCATTATCTTTAGAGGGGAGAATAAATAATCTTAATCATGTCTAGATCAACCATCAGATTCCCTTCACAATGAAATAATTTGAGAAAAATATAAAATATAACCTATCAATGAAACGGTATAAAAATAATAGAGGTTGTAAAGATTTGGAAGGAACATGTTGTTGTGTTTCGTAAAGAACTATAGATTCATCCACCCGAGCATGAATTTTATTCTTCTATTTATGTCATCCCTGATGAAAAACATATATAGTTTACTCCCTACGGGATGGATAAGGCAAAATTAGTGAAAACGAATAAATAAAAAATAGATTTTGGTGATAATTGATATATAATACAGTATTTTTTTGACATGGGGATCCCATACTAGTTGATATAGGAAGAGATTTTGGTCAATGATGAGGTACGTCTACTATAGGAAAATTAATTCCATTACCATATGGAATAATTTTCCTTTTTTCCACACTTATTACTTTTTTGGTAAATTTCAAGGAGCTTAATATTTTTAAATGATTGGTCATAATTCTGGGTGTCATCAGTGATAGTTAAAGAATCCAATTATGCTAAAGGTAACATATAATTTTTTTTATAGAAACTAGGAATTTATAATTATTCCTTTTGTTTTGAATAATACTCTGTCTATTTTTATGGATTTTTTGAATAATTATTAGTGGGTTATCATGATAATTTAGTTGTGGTATCTTTTATGATATCTTGATATACTGTAAAATATATGATGAATAGAAGTGAAATTATCAAATCATTATTAATATTTTTAGGTAAATGATTTTAAATTTAAAATATAGAAAATATAATTTATGGCTTTAATAAGTTTCTTTTCAAGGACATATTTTCTCTGAAGATGAAATAATATTTAACACAAAAAATAAATATTTAATGTTGGAAAATTTGGTTCCAATGAATATAATTGAGTTTTTATGTTTTCTTAGATTTGGTGGATATTATTGAAAATATGTTAAAAATAATCGGAGCTAGGTGACTCTTTAACCAAGGTAAAATGTAAAAGGGTTAAGGTCATAAATTCAGGATAATGTAAAAAAAAAATCAGAATTAGATAAGAGATTAGTTAATTCCCTAAAATTAAAAATGGACATAAGAACCATTATGGTATGGAAACAAAAAAACAATCCCCAATGGTTTACAAACCATCAAAATTAGTGACAACAAAGAGATAATAGTTTGATGATGAAATTTTTAAAAATAAAATGAATGTTTTAAGAGATTTTTGGTTGGTATATTTTATCTTTGAAGATATGAGACTGAAATTTTGAAAGTGTTTATAGGTTTTACCAATAACTGAGTGGAAGTGATAATTATTAAATTAGTCACCTAGATAAATTTTTATATACACCTAAATAGCAGCAAAATATATCAGGATTTCAAGGAAGGTTTTTTGAGATAAGATGAAACATGAAATTATAAATTAGGAATCTAAATTTAATCTGTGGAAATGGAATGATTTTATGATGAACATTGACATTGCACATCCAAAAACTATGAGAAAGATTTATTTTGTATGGGTTATTATTGATTTTTTTACCTCTTTCAATTTTATCTAATCGTGACCCATGGTTTATAAAAAAAATCAGGATGTTATTGAGAATGATATTGAAACAGATAAATATTTGAGAACCACTTATCATCCTTAGAGACATAGAAAATCTTAGAGGACTATTAAGACATTATAAGACATGTTGTTGTATTGATCCCATGAATTTCATGGTACATGGGATCCGTATTAACTTTTGGTGATATTTTCATATAATAATAACCACCATTAGGGAATTCATATGAATTAATATGAAGAAGTATATGGGAAAATATTTTTTCCCTAAACTTTTTAACATTACATTAGGGATTCGATTATTTTAAGCCATTAACTTGTTAAGAAGATAATGGTGAAAGATGGAACTATTTAGATTCATATTAAGGATTCTCAAAGTTGAAAAAAATGTTTGATAAGGATAACCAAAGGAAGTAATTATAATTTCATGTTAGAGATAATGCTTTCTTGAAGACATATTAAACTAAGGGTGTTATAAAATTTGGAATGAAAGGTTAATAAAGACCTCATTACATCAGGACATTTTAAATTATAGAAAAAAACATGGAGACATGGTTTACCATTTGATAATTCTACATAGCCTCTCTAAAGTTTCTGAGGTTTTTCAAATATATTTTTTCAGATAGTACCTTCAAAACACCAAACATGTTCTCAACTCAATGGAAATATAATTGGAACCCGATTCATCATACTGTGAAGTGCCTATCCAGATTTATGACAATATGGATCTTGTTTTTGTTAAATTACATGACTAAATTAGGGAAGGAACTTTAGAGATATAATGAAATAGAATTAGTGACATCGGTACATGATAATTTATAGTTAATAACTCTAATATTTATTCATAATTTTACTTTAAACATATTTATTAGATGATATTTCTAGAG
The DNA here is from genome assembly GCA_963277665.1 of Viscum album. Lineage (NCBI taxonomy): Eukaryota > Viridiplantae > Streptophyta > Magnoliopsida > Santalales > Viscaceae > Viscum > Viscum album. Next base: position 223,208,306 of record OY728131.1, on the reverse strand, counting down.
GTAATAATTTAATACTCGGGATTCAATTATAGTATGTAAAAAAATTTCTCTAAATAAACTATAACATATTGAACATGGTTTATTAATGACTATGATTAATAGAAAAATAATAATATTTAATAAATTAAATTCCAACGTTGTAATTTAATTTTTTAATTAAGCATGTCAAAAAAATTAGGTTAATGTTTTTATATACTTAATATACAGTTGAATTTTTGGAAAATATTGAATAATATAATTTTTAAATATCTATCACCATTATGAGATAATCAAGATATAATAATAACCAAAAACATTATCAAAAACATTTCTTGAAAGAATTTAATTAATGTATTAATATAATTCATATAAAAATATAATTCTTAACTTATAATATATTCTTAAATCATTGAAAATCTAAGTAACTCTTTTTTTCAAATATAAAATATTTTTGTTATTCATTTTTAATCATATATTTATAAGGATCCTTTTAGTATCAATTTGGTTTTTAATAAAATTTTGTCTCATTATATGAAAAAAATTAGATACATAAGAATAATAATTTTATTTATTTTTCTACAAAATAATTTTTTTTCAAAAAATGGTATTTTTCTGAAAAACTATCCTTTATCACATTTTGGGAGATAGTTTTGAGATTAATTTATTACACTTTTATAAATTATATTTGAAAATATGCACTCCACATTTTGATATATATTTTCTATATTTGGTAATGAGTATTTTTTTATTTTATTACTTTATGAATATTAGTTTTTTGTAAAAAATGATAGTTACCATTGTATGTTTTAAAACAAGATCCAAGTATGGAAACTTAAATGAAAAGGGATAAAATGAACAAATATATATATATATATACCATTTTATGGTCATATTTTCAATATAAATAATCTTATCTTAAAATATTTCTCATTTTGGAGACATTTTTCTTAGGAAATAAATAAAATATTTTAATCTTTTGAAAAAATCTGTCTTTGTCCTCTCCGTTGCTTATAAAAGTAAAACAAATATTATTTCTTACACATGCATTAAAAGCCTTTTATCTCATCAAATAGCTGAAAAAATCATTTCCTAACACCCATCACCATGTCCTAGAGGTCATTGTTCTATTATATTACAATTATATAAAGGCATTTGTTATAATCGTACAGAGCTTGTCTGAATAAGAGGTTTACTTAATAACTGAGTGTTTCCATTTTTATTTATTATTTTACCTCCATGAAACCAATATGGAAATTTTATTGTAATTATATCAGTTAATATAGTATAATTAATAGATATTATGTTTATAGTATAACCATTTTCATCAGTATATCGATAAAATGGGAAATGAAAACATCTTTTTTACGTTCATCTAGACTACAACCTCTTCAAGTTGATGAATTGCATTTTCTATCATTGCTTATTATGGTATTCAATAATGATGGATCAAAATGAAATAATATGGAATATATATTTTATATGTCTAATTATTTAACATTAAATAAACATTATTGTTTTCCCATTTCCATCCCTTGAAAAATCTAGAACATTACGTGTGGGTGAGTACGGTATATTGTCTGCACATAGCTAAGTAATTAATTTTTCATAAAGACTTATATTGGATGGTAATAAAAATGTAAATAATGAATATATATCATATTTATAAAATAAATATTATTTTGGAAATATATTATATTATTTCCTTTCATCCCCTTCCACCTGATAAAAATGATGGTGTCAATTATGAGTACGTGTGGACTACAACCTCTATGAAGTGATGTGATACATTTTTTATGTACACATTACAAATAAGATTATATATATGTATATAATTAATATATAGGATTTTCATACAATTAAAAATACTATTTAATTATGGAACCATGAGAAATATCCCTTAATTGATACAACAAAATGGAAACATACTTGAATAATTTATCAGTTAAAACTCAAAAGCACCAAAATTAATAAAGAATTATAAATAAATAGGTATTGAAATGATATAAGTGAAATAATTATGATATTATAAGTTTATAAATGGTTCTGGTACCTATGTATAATAATTCAAAATTTCTTTTAAAGTATTCTAAAAAAACCTATGAGGAAATTTTAATATGACTTAAGAGATTTTTCTAACAGTCTATTTTATTTTGTGATTGTCTAAATTCATATTTATTTTGAGAAAATTTATATAACCCCAATATATTAATGAAATATATTTTCTACTTCTTGTGTAATGATTTATTTATATATCTTTATACTCTAATTCTTCTCTTTTTGGATCAATTATATACAAGTATGTTACATTTAAGGATGTTTCTTCTAAAAAAAATATTTTTAATATTGTTGGTCATCTCTTTTCATAAATGACCTTATTTTCATTAAATTATATTAAATAATAATTTTTATAATCTAGAATGATGTATTAAATTATTTTTACCTATTTTTTTAGAAAAATGTACTAATTAATCTTCATACCATTTTTCAAATGATTTATTTTTTAACACAGTCGTAGATAGAATCTATGTTTTAATCTACACTATAGGACTTGATTTTATTACCATCATGAAGAGACATTAATATGAATATTCTTCTATAAGTTTCCATGGTTATTTTCAAACAATATAATTTTCTGAATATTTTGGAAATTTTTGTTAAATTGATTTCAAAAGAAAATGACGTTTATCTCATGTTTTGAAAGAATTTTTTCAATATTCATTTACTTGTATTTTTATCTATGTCAACATCATTTGATGATTCTAATTATTTAATAGGTATATAATCTAAATATAATATCCAACTTATTTAATTTGAATTATTATGATCATATTTTTTTATCTACTGATAGTGTCAATATTCATTATTCCGGATTTAATAGGGTTTAAGGTTGGTTTATAAGGAATTATGAAGTTCATTTTTTTGGAAATTGGAAGTAAACGTGACTAATTGGGACTAGTTATAGATATCTACCAATGCATTAAAAGGTCTCATTATGAAAATAGTATGCATTTCATATTATATGAGTTTATATTTTACAACTATCCCTTTATTAAGAATGATATCATAATTTAGAGGCCATGATGCTAAGATTAATGATATCTTAGTTTAGAGTCCATGGTCATGATTGTTTAGAATTATGCTTTTCATTTATTAAGAATTCAATTTCTATTATTCATTTCCCATATTATGTTATTTTTTCCATGAATGATCATTTAAATAAAATTGTTTATTGAGTGGAATAATTTATTTTTATCCACTATTACATATGGTGTAATCATTATTTACCCATGAAAGGTTCTATTTAATTTTACTCATTTTGATAATATGATCTTGCCCATAATTGTTTTCCCTGCCCCAAGGTATGAAAAAGCTTCCTATAAATAATTTCATGAGGTTTTTTCTTTATTTTTACAATGAATATATAAATCATGAGAATATATAGTCTACTAGGACTTCTAAAAGGATGGATCCTACATTGTAAGTTCTGTTGAATCTTGTAGCAGTGTAATTTTGTAAACACAAACTCCATGTAACTAAAGTAAATCTATTACTATGACTTGTCTAATTTTATTGATATGAATATAAGTTAAACATGAAGAGTTTGGATAAACCTATCTCCTCACAAAAAATACCAATATTTTATGAAATTTATGCTTTTTAATGTACATATTAGAATCTTCCCAATGGTCCACCACTATGAATATTTTTATATATGGTAAATTAAAACATAAAATATACTTTTTGTCGATATTTTTTCCCCTTCAAAAACATTCTCTAATCTTGTTTATACATATCGGTTAACGTTGTCCAACAGACCCCATTTTCTTCTTTTCACCTTGGATAAAACCTCAAAATAACAAGTTCCATCATAGGATCCTCCAAAACTGTCATATTTACATTATGATGTGATTATGAGATTATTTTTTTCACCCCCCAATCATGTGTTTTAGATATAAAGGAAATCATGGATCCTATAATAGATTTCACAAGGTTCTACTCCCTAAAAATAGGGTTATTGGGACAAAATCAGTAATGTAGACTCTCGAAAATGAGAGATCATATCTTTATTCACCATTGAACTTTCTTCTACCCCAATAAAATTTTAATGAATTCTAGGATTTGATCTCCTATATCATTCATGTAATTTTTTTGACATAGTATATTATTTTTATAAAATATCTTGATTCATTCATATTCCGACTATACTATCTCTACTTTATATTATTCCTTTTTAAGACTATCTATAAGACCATTCGGTTCATGTATAGTCCATTGATTATCCTCACATCATTCTAATAAATTAAGCAAATATGAATTTAAACTTCCAATCTAGTATATGACCTAAATATTACATGCTAGTTTATATCAATGGTGACTCTAATTTTCATCCCATGTCTAACAACTAGATCACAATAGTTGGATTCCCATATATAGGACTCCTATAGAGTGTAAACTCAAATTTTTCTCACATTGATTATCTTATTTTTTTTGTCTCATTAATGAACAATAAAAAACAATGAACCTCATATTTTTTGTGATCTATATAGAAATAATCTCTTTATTAGTTAATAATATATAAGATGAACTAAATAGGTTTCTCATGATTAAGTCTCAAACAACAAAATTTTGGGTACATTTTACATAGTAGTACGTTCCACATGAACATAAAATCCCTAGTACATAGTTAATTCTTCTTCATGTTAAACTAATCCAAAAAAAAATTGCATATGTGTGACCTTAATCTAAAATACATCATTTTATTTGTTTAATAGCATTATAATTCACATAATTAGTCATTTTCGAATGATCTTAACTGGATTATCATTGGTATTATTTATAATAACATAAAATTAACTAAAAATGTCATTTAAAAATGATCTGAAAAGATAGGATATGTCCTATTAACAATAATGTGAGAATGACTGTTATGATTCCCATCATATAGATTTTTACATATCCATTTTCATGCCTGATCCCAACCTTATAACACCTAACTCCTCCCTATATAGTAATAAATTCCAAAGTGTCATGATTTTGGATTTAAAGCATAGTTTAATAAAGAAACTATGGAAATTATGGGGAACATATAATTGATACATGGTGTCAAATAAATCTAATATAATTATATTAGATAAGGTAACTTGAATTTTTAATAGAAATGATTTCATTAATATTTATTAATTTATTAGAAATCCTTAAATTATGTTATAAGACACTTTAAGGGATATGCTGGTCACCAATACCCTCAAGATCTATATGTAATTTGAAATGTAATTATAATATACGAATTAATAGATACCTTTTAAAATAAAGGAAACTACCAACTAAAAAAGTGTGTATGATTTTTTGGGAATATTTTTTTTGGGAATCAATTTTAGGGGATCCTTATAGACCTTGGATGGTAAAAAATACATTATATTTTTTTAAGTCTTACATGTAAAAATAAAGATATGTTGAGGTAACTAAGAATAACATTGATAATTTAGTGATCAATTTCTTAAGAAATAATATAGATTCCCATTATCTAATTTTATGTTTATACATAATTAATCATGGAACTCAATTTAACATTAAATATTTGTTATGATTTCAAAAAAAATTAGACCAATATATGAGAAGAACCCCTTATCAGTCATAAACTATTTATAAAGTGGAATTATCTATCTAAGAGATTAAGAATTTTATTTTACAAAAGTTTTGTTCATACCAGAGGGGTTGGAGAAGGAGTTTATATTATTATTTATGATAATGCATGAAAATGTTCAAAATGTCAATTTTTATGACCCATCCAGGGTCACATATGTCAATCCATGCCATTAACGATGGTATATCAAAAATAAATCACACTAGGCTCTGAGGATAGTTATCATAGAATAAAATAAAGTTAAGAAAAAAACACTACTATATGTTAATGAATTCTAAGAGATCAAGAGAGACAGAAATGGGAATGAAAGATAATTAATAGGATAAGACTATGAATCATAGAGATCAATGAATTAACTTGTGGACATTCACACCTAGAGATAAAGAAAATTTAATTCTTGATTTTAAATTTTTTCTTGGTAAACTAAATCCTTATTGTTTAAGAACATTCACCATAATCAAAACCATTCTATATCAGCAAATAGATATCCAAATATATATTGAAACTTCATTTAAATTTAAGGAAAATTTACTAAATCTCTACATATGAGTCTTTAAAGATGGATGTGTTATATTTCTAAAATATAACTGAAAAATATTAAGGTATATCTCGATTTTCTCATTAATTAATTAACCAACTAGGAGGAACTCTAAGTATATTTTTTCATTTTTTAAATTCTATTTATGTTAAATTATATTTTCAAATTTAAAATTAGATTCAAGAAACTATGGCACTCTCCCCTCCAACTCCATCGGATATCCAATAGGCATAAAAGAAGGATTCATTATTGTTTTTATCATGAAGGTTCGACCTATGGTGTAACCATATAGATCATGTTATAACACAAATCCATCCAAAATTATATAATAGATATCAGGACCCAAGGTACCTTAACATGTTGTAATAATGGATTATTAAGAAACCAAAAAAATATTAAATTTTAGATGTTGGGGAACATGTTTTAGTCTAGCCATAAAAGAACTTTTTTAGATAAAACCAACTTGGTTTTAGTGTGGTACTGATGGACCATGTTCTAACATGAGATGTGTCTAGAATATAAAAAATATTAATTATCCAATTACTCTCTTTATAGAACTATCTCTACCCGTAATCCATGACTTTTTGAAAAATATCATAGGACTACACTATGATGGATTTCACCATGGTGTAGTGGTATCATAAGCATAAATTTATAGAATAAATATAGAATCATGTACTATTTGAACAAAACTGTTCATTCTAAAATAAATTAGAACAGGCTTTCATGAATTATAAGTCAATATATATTCCATAAAAACCCCGAAAATACATATTTAATGTCCATATTCCTCTCGATCATAGTTCCCTCGATTGATGCCTGTAGCCAAAAAGTACATCACTGATTATATTCTATGACTAATTTAAATATATATTATCATATCTCAGGTGATTTATTTTAATATCTAGAAGATTTGAATAAATATTTAGGTGATTCTCTACATCATATCATCATGCTCCAGAATCTTATATGCTATTTAAGGGTGATACAATATCAAACACTGCCCATTCCCACATATACCCTGAGACAAATCTCACCACCTTCACACCATAAATCACTAGGGGAATACACTAGAGTTACCCCAAATCAAATTGTTAACATCACCTATACATGAGGTGACCCAAGAATAAAAAAATATAAATAATATATCATTTTTTATGAATATTTAGTATATATTAAAATTGTATAAGCCTATTGACCATAATGTTTTAGTGATTTTTTAGACAAGATAATTAATAAATATATTTATTCAATTTTTTTCAATGTATACCATAAATAACATCTTATTAGTACCCTTCTAAATATATCATATTTATAACCCTTTATGAAAACCAAGGTATGGAAACATAAGAAAGGGTGTGATCAGATTCTCAATAGGTGTATGTATAGGTATATAAATCATAAGAGAGAATAAGATGACCATTTGGGTGTGCTAGTACAATCAAGTGCGAGTTCTCAATAAAGAAACTCAGACCCATATAAACTCATACCATAAATTATAAAATAATGATATAACTAGAAATATGATCAGTGTGGTTGTAAGAGTATTATTCAATATTAAAGTGTCAATCATAGTAATGTGGCATCATATGCATAGGAAATGAAAATACATTGGGAATAGGTAATGATAATAAATTCCACACCTAATATTATAGGCATGGTTAGAAATTAATCATCTCAAATATCAAAATATGAACATATCTATTCACAAAAATTTAAATACATAATTTTATGAGAATATGTAAATGAATTCATATTCAAAGATAAAAACATGGAAAAAACTGTTCACAATAATATCCACCCTTATCATCCTCAAATCGGAATATATCAATACCAAATCCCAAAATTCATTCTAGGGATGTAACATACACATTCCATAAATTATCATAATTCATACATATTTATGTAATAATGTAATAAAAAATATTTCATTTCATTATAGATTATCAGTGTAAATTATAAATAGTTTCATCATTATATCATCATCATAATCAATAACAATATAAATAAATAATAATAATTTTATCTTTTGATCATGTCTCTAATGGATGATAAGTAACATCAATGGTTGGTGTCATTGATTAAAAAAACATTACAAAATAACTCGAACATTACATGAGGAAAATACTCTTTTCATTTCAAAATAACTTATTTTAAATATATAATATCATAGTATATATGAAAAAACAATGTATTATAAAATAAAAATAAAATAAAATATACAGATCATATAATAAAATATTAATCATGATGGTGGGAAAATATGTTTTCATAGTATATGTTAAGACAAATATTTTGTTCACACCTTCGGTAAAAAGATCCCTATTCAGAAAATGAAAAAAATGATTTTTTAAAATATTTTTTATATAGTAGCAAATGGGTAAAAATAAATTTCATAAATCACTATATAATGAAAACAAATTCCTGGAAATCATTAAAACATAATATATAAATGGAAGAAAAATATTCTTGACCAATGTGGAAATTATTTCGGTTTTCTCCAGGACTTTAAGTACCAATGAGTGAAAATTTTAGTATTACATGAAAATTTCATGAATTAAAAAAATATATATATAAAATTTATTTATTTTATAAGGATCAAATAAATTCCTCAATCTAAATTCAAGAATAAACTATCTTGATTAAAATTAGATTGAATCCTAAATTCATTAATCCAACTCCTATCTCACTTTGAACATATTCCAACATCCTATATAATAAGTATATAATTATTATAAATCTTTTATAGAACATTACTCATATATTTTAATCCATGTAGTATTTACATATAAAATATTATCAATCATTTATTAACAATTATTTATTGAAATCAATAATTTAACCTGTAATTACAATGTTTTTCAGGCATGTTTCTATTCGACAATTTGAGTCCTTGTAGATTGATCATTCTTTAAAAATATTCACAATTTTAATCATTACTCGAATATCAATACTAATAATTATATACATTTTTATAACAGTTCATATAATGTTGTGAAGAAAGATAAATTCTATCACTTTATGGAAATTGTATTTTGTATGTACACACAGGTGATGTTTCCACTTTTCAGAGGATGGAATGAAATAAAAGTTAATAATGATTCACTATTATAGAATCATACATATATAAAATATATTCATTAAATTCATGATGATATCAATGAATGTGATATGGTCATGACACATAAATAAAATCACTTTGTGGAGGTGGTAGTCCATAAGTGTGCAATACTGATTTTTTCTTTTCCCATTGGATAAAAACGAGGGGGATAATGGGTTTTCCATCATAATAATAATAATTACATATAAAGATAATACTAAATTTATTATTTTAGAATAGATACCATAGGTTTACAGTAGGTATAATTAAAAATATTCGGTTAAGTGTTATACCTCTACATTTAGAATCTTATTGTGTTTTACACATTAATTCTCTAACGGATGGTATTTTGGAAAGACCATGAGATCAAGAATGTGGGGAAAGAATCTATTATTGTATTAGGGTAGGGTGTGATTACCTATAATACTGAAAATTTGTGAATGAAGTAGTTGAGAAAGATCCATTTAAAATATAAGATGTTATAGGGTCAAATTAAACTATGTTAGACACATTTATATTGATTTTGGATACAGCGTAAACATTATCTCTTATTTAAACCAATCTAAACCAATTTGAACCATAAATGAGGAAATTTAAATTTTTACCCTGATACTATAATTACATGAATAAAAATTAAAGGATTCTTATAAAAAACTTTTAAATAGCTAATCCCAATTTTTTAATCAGTTTTATAAAATAAATTTATATATGTTGAAGAAACAACTTTTAATATAAGAACACAAAACACATGGAAAATAGTTTTTAGGAAAATACCGGATTTTAGAGTAAAAGTAACTTCACTTTGAAATCATTTAATAAGTTTGTTTCAATTAATTATGTTGAAAAAATAATTATAATAGAATCTTTTTGGAATTGTGTCTCAAGACAAAACTAGTAAAATTTTATAACCATTTCATTAATGACAGAGAACAAAAAATATTTTCATATTTTAAAAAAATATAAATTCTGTTCACAAATCATAAGTTTGTGTTACCAAATTCAAAATGATGTTTTCGAATAAGTTATTTTTCCACTATAGAATATATTTTATCAATTAAAAGGTTTCATAAATTATTATGTCCTTCTTACATAATAATTGTATCAAAAGGTGAAAGAATTTGGAAGTTGAAATTTTAATATTCACCAAAAATCAAATCTCATTAAAAAATAGAAAAAATTAACACTAAAAGAAAATTTATATTATAAATTAAATATTATATCCATTTTTTCAGATGAAATTTTTAAAATTTCTAGAAATTTATGTTATAGTATGTGTAAAAATTTCAGTAAAACAAATTTTCATAAAAATAAAAATTTGACCATAAATTTGGATTTTTTTTCTTAATTCATGCCAAATAACACCCTTTAGAATAATGTCAAAGAATTTTATCCAATATATAATCTATAAATTTCTTTAAAATAATTATTTTATAGCGATTAATATAATATATTAAGATAAAAACATTACATGTGTAAAACAGTTTTTCAGAAAAACATTTATTTTTCATTCATATGATTTTATTTTCATTTCTTTAAAATTGATAACAACTGAATCATTTTCACAAATTGGGCGAAAAAAACATATTCATAATTATTTATTAATATTCATACTCATCAATCCATTGTCTCTGTGATAATTATCACATTATATAATAATATTTTAGTACTACATCATAGATTGATAAAACTTATAGTAATGTGTAAAGTAAGATATCATGTAAATAATATTTCTTTAAAGAGAAACATTTCATAAAAAATCGAGGTGTTAAATTATAACCCCTAATAATTATTTCTCCCTAAAATAAATTATCACTATAAATAAAACAACTAAGGATCTTTTTATCTTGTCACATCATTATGTTCCCACATAGCTTCCTAAAATCTATGGTTTCACTAATATACATTGACAAAAAAAATTGAAAATGTTTGTGTGTTTGTTACAAATAATTTTATCACTTCATTATATAGCCTCCACCAGTAACTCATCATATGAAATATCATTCCCTAGTGGTACAACCTCTGATTTAATATAAATCATGGATTAGATATGTACTTCACAATGAGGGATACATAGAACACATTGTAAACATTAAAGAGATTTTGTGAAATCACCATATGGTAAGTAACATCCCAACTGAAATAAAGAATTATAAAGGGAATAATATATATTGGTATTACCATTCCATTATTTTTAAATATAATTACCTCTTACATTAGAGAAATTCATTGTAATACATTTTCCCCTATTTTAAAATCAAGATCTAAATGTTGATTGTTAGAATAAGTTTCCTTTTTTATGCTGAGATTCTATGATGTGTTTTGAAATAGATAAAACCTTATATATCACTTACTTGATTCTGATAGGAACCAATTACTTTCTTCGTCTAATTTCGTGCTAGAATGTTGGAGTTATTCACTTATTAATATATAGGTCTTTACAAGGAATCATATGAATTATTGATTGAAATCAATTATAATAATAAAAATTGATAAAAGAAATTTATTGATCCCAACAACAATTGAAATCCATAAAACATACTGTGAATATATACTCTATAGCATTAATCTTCCTCTCAAACTGGCCATATATACAATGATGATATGTTGTAGTAAAAAACTATATATATAAACCCTAATGCAGACTTCCCTAGAACATCATGGTAATCCTAAGATCCTGATTAGATACAATTGTTTGTGGTACTCAATGAAACCATACAACCTTCCTAATATGTATCCTATAAAGAATTATGTGAATAAATTCTCTAGTTATAATGAAATGTGCCTACTTTTATTGGCCATCTAATAAACCCAAATAACATTATTGACTCTTGATTTTTTGGGGAGACTAATGATGATATCCATAGAGATGTCATCTTCTATTCATACTTCTATGGATAATCTTTATAATTCCCCAATATACTTTATTATCTTCTCCTTAACAAGATAACATAAAAACAAAAATAATACATAATCTGCAACATACCTTTTTATGTTTCCCCACAAGAAATATACATTTAATCCTCTATATATCATTGTATATCAAGTATAAAAAGATAAAATATATTATGATCATCATCCAATAACTCTTTAATCATGTTTTGTTCTTAAGAAAAACTTTGATCCTCAAAATTTATAATTGATTCATATTAAATTTTCAACTATAGAACATTTCTCACCTTTTTTCATTTCCACATCCTCATTATACTCCTCTTTAATCCTCAAAAGGATTGATGGTTGAACATTAATCTGAGAAATATATGATATTTACCATTTCCTCATAATTTTATAATCCATGTTTTTAATGTACAAAAATATTTGATCTCATTAAATCCTCAAAATGGAAAAACTATTATAGTATTTCGGAATCGGAGCATCAACCATTATGTTTTCCTTCGAAGGGTGGTAGTGTGTTAAGAATTAAAAATACTTAATCAATTCCAACATTATCCATTGGTTCATGTTAAACGCTTTGTATTTGAATATATACCTGAAGGTTTGTTAATCCATATATATATATAATCACTTCACTATAAATATAATTCCTCCTTTTTTCTAATGAAAAAAAATTACCACTAACAACTCTAAATGATGAGCCATGTACTTTTCCCATGGATTTTTAATTTCTATGAGTAATAATTTATCATCATGTCATTGCAAATGATAAAACATTCTACTATCATGTTTAATGTATCGTTATAGTTCCCAATACCTTCTATGCTACAGGGTATCCTCAGTGTAGGCGCATGGACCAACAAACATTTCAACTCAAAGAAATTTTCCCCACATTCACATGTCCATAAGAACTTATCTCCATTATCCATCAACTAGTTTAGTGGATTATATGAATATGAAAAATTATTCCCAAATTAATAATACTATCTATCCAAACCAGCAAAACTATGAATCTTAGTTTTCATGGTTAGTCTTCTCAATTGGCCAATAAGTTCCGTAATTGGACGATCTACTAAGATTACCTTGAATGAGATTAAATTACTAAATGATGAGGCATTGAGTTCCCAAAATTTAATCTTAGTAAACATGTAATACATAATCTACTTCCTTATTTCATTCTCCACAAACATAAAATGATCATCATTATCATCCGCAATCTTATGGGTTATAACGACTTCATTTTTCAGGTATGGATTGGTTCAGAATTCTTAGTAATTTTACATTTATCATGGTTCCAACAATATTAATAATTTTAATTTATTTCATGAAGATCATATTTATCCATTATATATAATTTTAAAATTATTCATATAAATTGGTGATGAAAAATTAATTATATCACTCTTTGGGGATGGTAGAATGTATGTACACATGAGTGGTGTTTCTAATTTTCGATGCATGGAATGAAAGAAAAGTAAATAATTATTCAAAATTAAAAAACTATACTAATATCACAAATATATTATTTATAAATTCAATAAATCATTATAATAATTAATGTGAAGTGGTGATAAGAATCAAAACACATCGCTTTGTGGATGTGGTAGCCCACACATTTGAACATATAAGGTTTTCATTTTCAATAAGATATAAGGGACATGTATAATGGTTGATCATTATTTATATTAATAATTAATAAATAATAATATTATTAAATAATTATTTTCTAATGAATATTATTTGATTAGATAAAGTAAAGTAATATATAAAATTGGAACTATTTAGTTAAGAGTTATACCCCATAATTGAGAATCCTTGATTGGATTGCACATTAAGCCATGAAAGTATGATATTTCAGTAGTGAAAATTCTCTAGGATGTGGGGAAAGAAGATATTATTGTATTACGGTTGTGATTTTCTAATCATGAAGGATACAAAATTCTAAATAGGGGAGGAGTGTATGTTCCCTTTTATAAGTGAGTGAAATGGCACACTAGAAATTACTAAAATAACTAAATAATATATATATATATATACATATACATATAAATATATCTTAATGATGTATTGTGGAACCAATAAACCCAAAATTAGATCTTAAGAGGTGGTACGGTTAAAATAAACTCAAACAATCACATTTTGACAAGTGTTTGAAACATTTTAAAAATTATATTCTAGTTAAACAAATTTAATCCCATTTTAACCATATTCATGGTAACAAAACTTTTTTCCAAGATTAAATAATTATAAAACCAAAAATGATGGTTCAATTATAAAAAATGTGGTAACATGGATTCCATAATTTTAAACTAATTTTTTTGATTGAATTTCTATATGTTCCATAAATTACATAAAATATAATAAAATAGAACGCATGGATAATGGTTTTAGGAAAATACATTATTATAGGATAAAATTAATTTCACAATTAAATTGAAAAATAATCTGGTTTCCACAAGATCTATCTGATAAATAATAAAAAATGAATCATTTTAGGGTTTTTTCAATCTAAAACCATGTATTTTCTTCTAGTCATTCCTTTCATTGTAAAAATTTCATATATGAGAATAAAACTGGATTTATTCTTTGTCCATGCCTTGTGAATACCATTATATATTGTTAAAAAATATTATATAAAACATATTCTATAAATTTTATTAATTTCATTAATAAATGTATATTAATTAAATTTATAAATAAAAAACATATTTTGTGAAAATAAAATTGTTTCAAAAAAACAACCCATTTACTTTAGACTACATTAATTTTCATTTCTAACTATTTGATAACAAATATATGTAATTTTTTAAATGTATAAAAAAAATTCCTAATTTAGATACCCTGATTAAAACCCACCAAAAAATCATCGGATATATTTGTCACATTAATTAATAATATTATATTAGTACATCATTGTTTGTTAAAACTTTATGTTTTATATATTTAAACCTATCAGAGAAACAATATTTATTTAAGGAGAAAAATATCAAGAAATTCTAGTATTTAAAATATATATACATCCTCTATTTATTTGATCATGCCACTTATAGATTAAACTATTGAATGAATCGATACAAACTTTAGATTGTTCCACATCAGAATCATGATTTTTATATGGATCTAGATTCCTAAAGTCTATTTCATTTAGAGGCCTACTAGAAGGGAGATGGATTCCTACATGAAATCCCATATGAAGATTATTTTAATCACAATGCCCCTTTATATATTTCCTCCCTTTCAAAAAGAGAGACACATAGATCACAAGATACCCAGCAAGGACCACCTCCTATTTAATGCACTGATACTCTACTAGATCTTATCAATGATATACATATTTTTTATTTTAGTAAAATATTATCCACTCAGGTTAATTCCTATATATAAGTATACAAATTAGAGGGTCGGGGACTAAATATTTTATCATCCATAGTATAGAATCAATACCCTTCATCTATCATGATATAACCCATTTCCTAACATACAATTGAGACCACCTAGATTCAACTATCTCTTAAATATATGTCACATGTCATCTTATATTATATTAATAATTTATAGAGTAGTATTGAGGTCAATTCAGGTGCTTCAATTTTTCAGACTGCTTCAACCTACTTCACACAAAAGTCTATTTCATAGTTTATCATTTGGGAGAATTCGTAAGAGATTTAATGATAGTGAGACCAAGAATTCACATATTTCCAACCATCTATAACTATGGTCACTAAGGAGGATGATTATGAAAAGGAGATTGTGGATAAACCATATAATACATTGATCCTTCATCATTTGGTTTGTTTATGTATTTTATCCCCTATTATCAATTTTTTGTGAATCTCAGGTACTATATTCTTCTATAGACCTCATGTATCACTCTTTATAAATCACATATTATTATAAAAGGATGTTTAATTATAATAATCTCTATTTCATTATACACTATGTTTAATTAATGTAGAAACAATAAATATTAAGAATGAATCAATTTTTAGTCCCAAAGCCATAATCCCCAGAAATTCAATAGAACATCAATGACCTCAACCAAATCCAAGTATCAGACAAAATTTGTTGGCTTCCATGAAGAAATATCAAATTTCTATATCAATTTTGGAGACTTTTCTTGATTTCATTTACATTATTTATTCATTTGAATCTCTCTCTCCTTGATTTCAAATAGTACATATGTTGATTGATCATAACAAGGGTGACTAGATTCTTGAACGGAAATGAATTTTTTCTTAAATTTAATATTTTACAATACATTTTTCATAAGAAAATATCTTCTGAATTATTATAAATAATAATGATAACAATAATAAATGTGGAATATTTATGTGGATTTCATATAAATTTACTTATTTATTCATTATATTTTTGATATCTATAAGGATATAAAAATTAAAATTTTCATCTAATTTAAATTTTTGAATATTTTTGTTAATCAATTTATTACATAGTATTCATTTCATTAGTTACTTTTCAATATTGAAATCCCACTCACAATAGGAATTCAATGTGGTTTTTGAACAATTATGTTTAATTGAGAAATTTTTATGGGAACAATATAATTGAATCAACTCTAGAAATTTTATAATAATAATTTTAAATGAATTAATTTCTTTCTAACTACATTGATATAATTAAGGATTTTTTACTATAATGAATTTTAGCTTTATCCCTACCCAAAATCTTACTTATTTTTATGCTTCTGGAATCCATGAAATTCATTATTGGAAAGATGCATTATAGGGAAATTTATCCCACACACACTCTATTCATGAACAATTTTTTTTTTATAATTTTATGATTTTCAGGGATATTGGTGATACCTTGAATACAATGTGACAATTCCAAAAAATATAGTATATGATTCTTTCATTTGTGATTGATATTTTGATTGCAATATATTTAATATTTTGACTAATTGATTCATCTATTATTTTGGATATGATATCCTAGACCAAAAAATATTGTAATTACATTAATTAAGGAAATTATTTCATTTCAATAAATTTAAGATAACATTTAGTTTTTATGTTTTTGAGAATTTGGAAAAAAAAAGTAACTAAAAATATGATTTCCTTTTTTAACTCATTGAAATTTTCAAAATATATAAACAACTTATTAATCTATAAAAACTTTTAGCCATTTCCCAAAATATCTTCAAATAAGATTCTATTTTAAACAAATCCAACATATTATTTTTCTTATAAACCTTCAAATGTTGAAAAATAACAAAATGGGTTAGATGAGATGCTTAGTATAGGTAATCATATGTGATAATAATCAAATATTATAACTGAACATAAGATGAAAATATGTGTATAATCAAGATACGATAAAAACAATACCTATAACACATTAAGACATAAATCATTGCATAATGGATCTTATTAAAATAGTCATAAATAAAAAGGTTGATTTAATAATAGTGATCTATGAGAGCATAAAATAATCATGAGAGTAAGAATAAATCTTTTAAATAACTTTCAACATTGAAAGAGACATAAAAATAGGGTATATTACATTTATAAACCAAATCATCAATGAAAGTGCTTATGAGAAACAAAAATTTTCTCATAAATACCTATATTATTATACATAAAGAGTATAGTAATGTATTTAATAGTGATATATGACCCCACCCATCATTATTCATACATACGATTTCTATATGAAAATTAATTATTCATTTATCATTAATAACTTATAGAAAGTAAATGGGTTTCATTAAGTATATAAAAAAGAACCCATTGAATAAAATTGTTTTCTTATCCTTCTAAAATTTATTCAAATTAGGAAATATTTCATTATTCCATTAATAATCATAACATGGTAGAAAATGAAAAATAAATGGTCATTTAATGATATCAAGATACATTATAAGTAAATACCCTATAAATAATGCAATACACGGTATTTACACCATATAGAGAATGATTATATTGTTTGGTCATTAATTTCCAAAATTAATCAATATATATGAAACTAGGGTAATACCATTTAATCAATGGAATCGAGAATAATGTATCCACCATGCATATTCAATGGAATAAAAGACAATATTTTAATGTGTCACGGATTAGGAAAAACATTGGCAGTGAAAAATAATTTATTTCAAAGAAAAGAATATTAAATAAGTTATATATATAAATAACATGGATATTATCATTTAAAAAATATCCTTTATTAGGTCTAAGATATATATAAAACAATTTCTGGGAGAAATGGGGAAAAAACTTTTGGGAAAAAAAGTAATATGCTTTATCAAATTAACATACATTAAAAGAAATATTTTCAAAAAATCATAAGGAAATCATTTCCTTTTTAAATTATAAAATAATACACAGGAGGTTATACATAATATTAAAGGGTTGTTAAAAAGATTTAATCACTAGGAAACATTAATATAATATTCTTTTTATATTTTAAAATGATCCATATGGAAACTTCCAACAGAATTTCTTTTAATTTTTTTTAAAAAAAAATCAAAAACACTAAAATAACCTTTTTAATTTATTTTTTAAATATATATTTTAATATAAACCCAATGTTGAGTATAAGATAAAAATATAGGTGAAAATTATGGTTTAAAATTACCATTATTAAAAAGTACATCACTTAAATGATTTTAAAGCTCTCAATTTAAAAAGATGTAAGGGGAAATTTAAGTTCACCAAATTTATAAAGAGGAAAATAAAATGATAGAATCTTTATAATGAATGAGTTTTTAAATTAACCATATTTATTATCACATTTTAGAGATCATAGTATTTAGACAGAAGTTGAAGATAAATCAGTCCAAATTGAGTATCATTTCAATTAAAAATACAAAAAAGAGAAAGATAATGAAATTTCACATCAAATTACCTGAATAAAAAACATGACAGAATATATAAAACATGTAGTATACACACCACTAAAATAAAGATATGTTTCAAAATATTTTATATGTCTCAATAAATGAAAATTCAGATGGAAATCACTAAAAACATTTGTTATCACTGAGTCCAACACTATGAGAGAATGAACATGTAATAAAAAATTTAATAAAATTTAATTTAAGGGAATAATGATAAAAAAAGATAATGGGGCTCTAATTTCACAATGAAAAATAAAATGTGGTGTATAATATAATCATGTCTCAAGTAGTCCAAATTTGACATAAATTCCCTCTAATGTCTTTAGAAATATTTTGATGAAAAATAAATTGGAATTTTGAAAACCATGTGGTTTTGTAAATATCATTAATTAGATCATGCAATATTCTAAAATATGTTCTTGGGTATTATATACACTATATAAATAATAAATTGGTTCATAAAATTAAAATATATCTCAATAAGGGGATGTTTAAATGAAAAAAACCATACCTTTTTCAATTCATAGTTGATTAAACTATAGACTCCAATAAAAAACAAAAACAACTTTAATAATATATAAAATAAACATATTCGAATATTTTACCTTCTATACCAATAATTTATTATTATTTTTTATGTGTATATTGGTTATTTATAGCTTTTTTCAACCATTGGGTGTAAATAACTTTAACAATTTTTGTATCTCTTATAATTATGATATCATTATTCATATTTTTTTACCAAGTTTTTCATTAATATATAATTTTATATACCATATTCTTTAACTTATATTAACTTCTAAAATTATTATAATTTTGTTTCATTGTTTTAATATTATTAGGTGAAAATGGAATAGGTGTCGAATTATTTCTGTATATTTAGCAAACAAAGTTGACAATATAAAAATAAGGTAAATACATTATAAAAAAATTATAACCATACAAAAAAATATTTTATTATTATATTACAATAAAATTATTATTTATGATACCATATTCATCTATTATATAGTTTTATTTAATTTTTCATATATGTGGTTAAACCGACACAATCATGAACACACATTATCTCGATATGGTATTGTTGTAAAATAG
Organism: Viscum album; assembly: GCA_963277665.1. Taxonomy (NCBI): domain Eukaryota; kingdom Viridiplantae; phylum Streptophyta; class Magnoliopsida; order Santalales; family Viscaceae; genus Viscum; species Viscum album. Next base: position 223,188,199 of record OY728131.1, on the reverse strand, counting down.
GTGTTTCTATTGAAAAAAAATATTTTAATAAATAATAATGAAATAATATTTATTTTATTTTTATTTTTAACTATAATTGATTATTTTTTGAATAAATAAGGATAATAAAGTTGAAGAAAAAAATGTTCATCATGAAGTTGGTAGTCTACACACATGCAAGATTACTATTCCATTATTATTATAAGTTGTTGGAATTGAATAAATATGTTTTTAACATTAATATAATAACATAAAATTGTAATAATATTATTTTATTTCTTCATATTATTATATTGATTACATATTTATAAAAGAAAAATTCAAAATAAAAACATGTGGAGGAGATAATACATACATTGGTGACATTACCCTTAATTGGAAATCTCCTTGGAATTTAAGGGACTATGATAATATAGTCTCCCCAAGGGATTTAGTAGTTTGTAAGGTGTAATATTGGGATAAAAATTGTAGAGTATTGAGGAGGAATTATATGGTTTTGTGTATCTTTTAAAGGGTGGGATTGGATTCCTTTTATTAGTGAATGAAAATAACGTATTGGAAATATGAAATAATTTTCAATAATGACACAAACCTATTAAAGGATCATCAGCTCAAATTTTGAAACACTTATTAGTGTGATAAGATAAGGTAGAAATTAATTTTATCTAATCATATTGATAAAATTTAATTGTGACTTAAGTCTTCAATTTTTACTTTTAACCTCTTGTCCAAATAATCTTTTACAATGGAAACTAGTTTTTTAAATAATTAATGTCATATATTTTTGAATATAAAAGGTAATAACTCATTCGTATATTTATATTATGAATAAAAATTTATTATTTAAAAAATTCTTTTTAAATTACATGTAATAAAAAATTAATTTTTTGTTAAATAAAATTCTTCATAGAAAAATTGTGTTTATAGAAAATGTTGTTTTCACTAATAAGTCTTCAAAATATTATTTATTAATAATTAAGTTTTAAGTAAGTATTATTATATTTATATATTTTTATAAATTATATTATATTCAGAATATAAAATATAATAGTATAATGTATTGGATAAAAATTATGCCTCATCATTATAATAACTCAAAAGAGACATTTCCACTAGTAACATGGTAATTAACTTTAACTAGGGGAAACAAATATTTTTGCCTAATGATAATATTTTAAACATTAAATAAATCTAAAATATTATATTCATTTCAAACAATTTATCTTAAATATATGTATGAATATTAATTTTAATAGTATAACATGTAAAGCCTAAGAACTCGTTACTAAAAAACATTATTTTTAAGAATAATGTTTACCTATTGGAAAAATTATAAATGTAATTGATAAATGTTATAATAAGATGGTTATTATTGTTAAAATAATAGTCCTGTGAAATTAAAATTAATAAAAATCCAAATTACCCCATGTGTAAATTTAATTAATGAATCGAATGAAACATAGTTTTCAAAAACTATTATTTATTTTCTAAATTTATTTTCAGGGGTCATATAAATTGAAAAAAAATATTTATCTTAATCAATAAATAAATAATTTTTATAAAAACTATGTATAGAAAATTTTTATTTCATATAAATGAGACGATATTAGAAATAGCAGTATTTACCACTATTCACCTAAATATTGCCTATTTTTAAAAAAATCACATAATTAAAACTATATATATTTTGATATACATTTTTCAAAATTAGTTTCATTTTATTAATTTAGTTATCTATATTTTAAATATTGTTTTTAAAAATATATATGGTTAAGGTGAAAAATAATATTTTTTCAAAAAACTTATATTTATTTATAATGTGAATGTATTCATATTTAGTGTTAAGATATATCAATTAGAAGTATGATACATACATATATATATAATTCCTATCTAATAGTCATATAAGATCATTTATATATAAGAATTACAGAATTAGAAAACCAAATATATCTAATTTCAAGTGGTTTTAATATTGTTGTGTCCAATTGATTATATACATAATAATTACAAGCTGATATCATTCTAATTTCCACATAAAAACACGTTATAACCTGCTCATATGATCATAGGGTAAGAAAACCGGTAGTGGGATTCATGTAATTAGATTCATCTAGATTAGAATTCCTTGAAATTTCGTCAAGATAAATCATTTTCCATAAACTATTTCACTCTTAACATAATTTCTCATGTTTGGGTTGTAAATGGGGTCCGGAAAACCTTACCGTAATCACCTCCCTTCTGATCTCAGAAAAATAGGATTTATAGGTATGAGTTCCTCTTTCGGATTCCATTTCATTCTACAATAATTATTGATTTTTTATATGGTTATATCAATTTATACTAATTAATTGAACGTCTACATTACAACGATCATATTTTGTATTAAAAATATATCATGATTTTTTGTTTTATCTTAGTATAGTGTGTGAAATATTATATTTAATATTTTATTTACGTAATAATAATATGACTTGAAATCTCATGATGTTGAATTCTACCCCATTAAATAAATAGCATCCTCAAAATTTTAATTACCTCCAACTAATGAACATGTGTGAGAGTATTCTTAAGATATTAATCCTTCCTGATATAAATTATAATATGAAATTTACCATAATTTAATAGGCTATACCATGTTTCTTATCATCCCAAAAATAAAATTTATCATATTCGTATGCTTCCTTATTCGGTTAAAAGACATGGTGTTTTTTTGGATACATACATTTCTTAACTTCATCCCTATGATTCTATTTCTAACTAACACTAAAAACAAAATGTATGTGATAATATCTAAAATAATCGGATTATATGAATGTGAAATATTAATCATATGTCTTCTTTTCCAATGATACATTCATTTCAACAAATGATTATTTCATTTCGATTATATCATAGATGGTCAATCTTATAAATAGTTGGTTCAACCTAAGATACATAAAGTTATATTATCTCATAATTGTTAACCTCAAGTCTTAAAGTAACAAATAAATTAATCATTCTTAGTGGTTCATAAAGATCATGTGATATACCAAATCATATCCCTCAAGTGTGTTTAGCTGTGTGTGTAATTAGGCCAAATTTTCATGCACATGGTCTTGGATTAGTTAATACCAAATAGACACCTTCGATGATTTTCCCATATGTACATTAATGATAGATCATGTATAAATATTAATGTATCTTCACATTGATTTATTTTCTAGAAAAAAACAACTTATAATTGACCAATATTCCTGGATGTTATTGTATACAAAATCATGTCCATTAGACCAATTCCTAGTGTTTTCCTTAATGTCGTCATATCCTAATACTAATAATATTAACTCAACTCATCTAATGGGATATATATATCATTGAAATCCAGACTAACCTTATATTTTAAAACATTGATGAAACTAAAAATTCAAAAATTATCCACAACAAATAACATCCCGATCTCCCGTCTTATCTAAACACTTCGTTGATACCAAAAATGAAAGATAAAAACTAATCATTTAGTAATTACAATATTTAATGAAAATATTTCACTAAGAATCATTCCAAAAACCTTTTATAATTAGATTTATAGTGAACTATGAAAAAACTTTTACTAAAAAATCCCATTTATTTATTAACAAATGAAAATTTCTCCACAATATAAACAACAAATAAATATATAACAACACTTAAGAATCACGAAAAAATTATTCTCATAAGATATTGTCCTGAAAACATCTTACGTATTATATTTCTTCATAACCTTGGAAAATTGAATCATTATAATAGGGTGATATCAAATACTCAAAAATGGTAAACAAAAGAGATGACTATATAATTTCATTAACCATCATAAGATTACCTTGTGGGTATAATGAAGATACAAAATAAAAACATACCCAATAACTATTAGGATATAAATTATGGAATAAAAAATTTTATAAAATAAAACATGAATCAAAATATTGATTCAATAAACAAGATCCATGAGAGAATAACCTTTTCAAAAATATAAGAATAAAACTATTATAAAACATTATATTTAGTTACAAACATTATTATAGATATCATCACATTCCTACACCACACCATTTTTATGTGTTCTTATAAGCCTCTAAAATTTACACCCAATTACATACCTCATGAGTTAAAAATTTTAAACTGATGCATTTGAGGCTGCTATAGGACCTCAACCAACATCATCCATACAAATGATTTTTATAGGAAAATGAATTATTTTTACTATCATATATATATCATGGAATTAAAAAGGTTTTCATTCAACATATCCTAATGTACCAATAGGAATATCAGTTTTATAATAACAAAAAAATTATACATTAATATTTCATCATTTTATATGATTATTGACCACATTTCAATACATTCCACAGTAGAAAAATAAATTATTAGTGTCTTCAGATAATTGGAAACAAAATAAACCAATACATTAAATATCTATATCATATCTCACTTCATTCATCAAAACGATTATCCTTATTTTAAATATCGTACATAAATCCATTATTCATATCCTGGTAGAAAATAACACAAAATAAAGGTGATATTAGATACCCAGTAAGTTTAAAAATGATAGATAACAATAATAACAGTTTATAATATCATCTTAAGTGTACAATAACAAAATCATGTTCTTGTTCTAGAACAAAAAAATTCATACCCTAAAAATCATAGATAATAAACACCAAAAAAACAATTTATATCCCTGAAAATGATTGATAAGGGTGAACAAGAAATAATATCCATTCATGGATCATAATATTATCTTGAGGAAACATAATAATAAGAAATAAAAATATTTTTAATAAATCTAATTACAATATTGGAAAATAATATTATTTTCAAAAAATATAAAATGTGATCATATTGGCACATAAAAATGTGAACATATCAATTCACAATATTATCCATACATAATCATATAATAATAGTAAGAAGAAATCATAATCATGAATAAAAATGTGAAAAAATTGGTCTATTATCATGTCTATTATTAACATCATCACCTCGTGAGTTTGATATATAAAATTAAATAATTCAATTAATTGATATAATGGACCAAACCATCACATAGTTATAATCCATTCATATGTTTGACTTAAGGTCATGAATACAATTATCATTTCATCATAGCATAACCAGTGGAAATGAAAATTTGTTTCATCATGATTTAATGATTATGATAAATAACTACATAGAAAATATCAATTATTTTGTCATTGTATCATTTACGTAATTAAATGTAATTAACATCATAAGATATTTCAATTTAGAAAAAAATCATTAAAGTATTATTTGAATTTTTTTTAGTAAAATACTCTTTTCAATTTAAAATCCCTTTTATATAGTCTAACAATTTCCAGAATTATTTGAAGAAAAAAACTATGTGTCAATGCCCCTTATATCATTTAAATGATGATTCAAAGAAAAGATTAGCAATGTGGGTGGTAAAATCTATTCGTTAATATTCATTAAAATAATGAATCTATTAGCACATTTGATAAAAATTCCCAATTCAAAAAGGAAAATAAGATTCCCATTGAATATTTTTTTAGAAATTCAAATATATAAAAAAATGGATTATATTAATAATTGGATAATAGTTAGACCATTAAAATAGTTCTAACATGGAAGAAAAATAATACTATCCAAATTAAAAATAACGTCGATTTTTTTATAAAATATTTCCTCAAAAAGTCTTTGAACCAATAAGAGAAATATTATACATTAACGTGAAAATTCCATAAATTATAATATAAAGATAAATAATATTGTGTTTAAATGATAATTTACAAATAATTTCCTTCAATGGATATTTAAAATACCCCATCCCAAAAAGAAATTCTATTTCGACATAAATCGCTTACCCAATTGGTAAAATCGGAATCAAAACCTTGTTATTTAGAGATCCTTGGATGAATTCATAAATCCTAATTTTTTTTTGAGAAGCATCATAAAATATATAAATTGTTATAATATTTCAATACATAATAGAAACAAGTAGTGACTATGGAATATGTCTAACTCAAATAAAAGTGAGACAAGAAACCCTTTCCACAATTATTTCCGTTCATTGTACAAATTAAAACCCCAAATATAATAAATATTGATTTATAATAAATATATTTTACAAATATATTCCTAAATAAAATAATATTCATCATTCCTTTATAATTTCCAATTATCATTTTATTAATAATTTTTCTAGTGGTCATTCAAGTGAAAACATGTCAATTTTTTATGCATGTTATATTTTGATAGTTCAAGTTCTATCCCCTTTGTTATCATTTCATTTTATTTTATTTTTCCATAATTTTATAATATATGGAATTTTAATCATTACTAAACTGTGATATCTATTCAATTTAAACAATTTTATAACCATTCATATAAATTTGTGACGAAAAATGAATTATATCACTTCATGTAGATGATAATCCAAACGTACAAATGAGTGACATTTTAATTTTTTTTGTATGAAATGAAATAATGGTAAAGAAATATTCACCTACCAAAAATCCTTATTATATCATAAATATCATATATATATATTTATTTTATCCTTATTACCATCTATTTAAATCCAAAATGAAAATTGAATCATATTGTTTCATAGTGGTGTAAGTACACACATACACATGCGCGATGTTAGGTTTTAACAAAATATGGGAATATAAAAAGGTAGATAATATATTATTATTATATATGAACAATCATTTCCCAAATATCATATATAAATAATAAATTTTTCATGAAAACCATCAATGAAAAATGATGGTGAAAAATTAATCATATCGCCTTATTGATGTTGTATTCCACTTGTATGCATGAGTAACTTTTTAACAGGGGAGGGATACTGATTTTATTATAACATCATGGTTATCATAAAATGAATGTGGTATAATAATATATAATATTAAAATAATAAACTTATAGATATACCTCTTTTCTGAATGACAACTATCTGTTAACACCTTAGGCTTTGTGAGGGTGGTATTTAAATCAAACTAGGACCTCTAGATCATGGGGAGGGATGTAAGGAATAGATTATGGTAGACCATAATCGATCTAAAAGGTTCATAAAATCTTAGTAAGAGAGGATATTTGGTGTCCCTTTAAAATAATTGAAAGGACACATTTGGAATTTCATAAAATATTTCAATATAATAAATTATTCTACTCATGCCTATGAAACAAAGTTCATATATTTCGAATATATGATGTGAAGTTGTCTAAATCCTATAATAAAGTGAAATTTTGAAATTTCTAGGGAATTATTTAACCATTTCTCTTACTTTTATCCCACGTTAAACCTTTTTATGATTACCGTTATATCAAATTTTGATAAAATATTTGGGAAAAGAAATTTACCATAAAATAAAAAGTGACCCATATGAGGAAAATTGTTGATATTATATATTATATCTTATTTTTTTAGCCAAATAGAATATTTTACTTAATTTTAAAAATTTTATAATTTATTATATAATATAATATATTAAAGTAAAATTGTGTTTTTTTAGATAGTTTTACATTAATGTCATCATAGTCAAAATTTAATTAGCATATAAACATTTATCACTTAAAAAATATGGTATATTTATAAGTCCACGGCCTTAAACCTTACTCAATATTTAATTACTTTAATAATTCACATTGAGGATCTTTTCATGGTTTAGAGTTTTAGAGAATTAGGACATAACTATTACATCTCAATAGATTACAATGTAGACACTTCTACTAAGATTCCATAAAATAAAAACTCTTAAAAAAACATGTCTAGTTCCATGATTTAGATAGCATGAATTTCCCTTGATCCCATCCATGAACCTATTACACATTAAGTCCTGTGAAAAACATTTAAAAAAACTTAGGGTGAGCATAAAAATCTCATTAAGGGATACACAAAGAATGAAAACTGTTAGTTTTTCAAAACAACAAGTAAACCATGTATACATTATCAATGTAATAATTTTCACCTTTATGAAGTAGTAAAAACTCTTCACTAAATAAAATATCATTACTTACTATTTTGTAACCAAAAGATTACCATAAAACCAATATAAAGAACACATAACATATAAAGGTAACATGGGACATAAGCATAGTTAAATGGAATAACCATACGGTCGACTTCCACACATATCACTTAATGAAATAGACATACATCCAACTTATATACCCAATGCATTAGAGGTAATAACATGATCACCCATCCTGGTATTCACGGCACCACCCGTCATATGGTTTATCACGTAACCACCCGCCAAATGTCCAAGTACCATTATAAAATCATAAGACATAAAACAAATATAATGGAAAGGAAAAATTTCCACACTTTGATCACAATATATCACTTAAATATATTTACATAAAAATCCATTATAAAAACCATTTTCAATACCAAAATACATTAAAGAGTATATGGTATTTATTTAATTTTAAAAACATTACGGATTTTTGAGGAAGCCAAAGACCAAATAATACTCGCAGTGGTGAAAAAGGTCGTTGTCACCACGTACGTTAGAAGAAATATTCCTTTTTTTCATTTTGTAAAATGTTTCATAGAAAAAGATTCCTTTTGTATAAAATAAAAAGTCAAAGGGGTTTATACACAGTATAAAATAAAGCCTTGTATTAGAACAAAATATGCCTCAATGAAAGGAGATTGAGACGAAGTCCCTTACCTCGTGTCTGACGTGACTCGATTTCTCTTTAATCTTATGAATAATAAACTAAAGATAATTTATACTTTCTTAAGAACCATTTTTAAGATTATTATTCCTTTTATATAACTTATTTCCATGTTATAAACATTATGTAATCATTTAAGTTAATAATGTTTGTTTTGTCGATATTTGGTTCTTAAGTCAAAAGTGGACTTCTTATGATTACATGTTGTTCGTGTGGTCAAAGGTTCATTATATCCATAATTATATTCATGATTTGGATATCATATATATCATATATATCCAGAATATACTTGTATTTATAATAGTATATATCATTTATAGGTAAGAAATAAAATGCACCGTTCATGGAGACGGTAAGTCTTACGTACGCATTAAAGCTACATTCATTTCTATTTCATCTTTAATGGAGTGAAATCATAATGATATAAAGGTATATTATAATTTCAGTATAATATAATATATAATATCATTAACTCCATCCTTTATACGTCCCACGTATGGCATTAACGAATCAAATCACTTTAGGGGGTGGTAGTCGGCACTTCCAAAAATGAAATTATCGTGTTTACCCATAATGGAAACCATAAAATAATACCACAAATGAAAAATACAGAAGCATAAGGAAAACATAAACATAATATATATCATATATAAATATAGTGACATCCTAATGGCCACCATTAGAGGTGTTAAAATAAGATTGAACAATCATCGTTTTGTGAGGCAGAAAATCGCCACCCATAGAAAGAGTATGTTCATTAACCATTAGACGAAGGTGTGTGTAGGTGTAGCTCTAATCCATCTCATAAAAACATCATAGTATATTTAAGATAATGTTTTTGTTACAAAATAAAGGAATAAAAAGAGTTTATGGGGTTGGAGAAGCAAAATAAAACATAAGAACAAAAGAGAAGACATTACCTTTAAATCAGGTAACTCTTTTTTGATTTGAGCTCAAAGGCTTCCTTGGAAAGACTTCTGCCCAAATTGAGGCTTCTATGAGTAATCTAGGGATTTTTAAGGACAAAATGGGGAGTGGTTGGCCAAGAAAAAGTCTTGAGAGGTGTGGGTAAGGTGGTAGAGGTGGGGGCCTTTTATAAGAGGAGAGGAGGGGTACTCTTGGAAAGTTATAAAAGGTTAATTTATTATAAAATGTGTTTCCATTTTTAATGGTCCCACAATTATATATTTCGAGTATAAGGTGATAGTATTTCTGAATCCACCCATCCAATATGCTTTTTACAAGTGTAGGTCTTATATTTTACATTATCTTTTCATTTTACTGAAATCGTTAAATATTGAGGTAATCGCTGCATCATCATGGTGTCATAAATAATTTAATTTATCTAATGTATAAAAATTATAAAGAAAAATATCATGATGTAGGAAATATTTTTAGCGTTATAATGAATATTTATGGTCAAAAATATGACTTGTATAACCCCATTTAAATTTTTTTTTAGTAAAACCACACATGTTTGTGACATTTTTATTTTAACATTAAATAAAAAGATATTAATGTCATTTTCCTACCAAAGTGTCTCCATGGGGTCCCCAAGTTGACCCATGTATTTTATTGGTTGGCCATGACACATCCAATAAGGTTACGACATGTTTAAATTTCATTTCATATTACTAAAACATTATTTTTACCTTAAATTACACTAATTACCTCTAATCGCGATTAAAAACTTAAAAGTTACTATTCACAAAAAAATTATTTTAATCTCATTGAACCACATTTTACTTCTTAATGACAACCATTTATGTCGGATTTTTTGAAATTCAAAACACAGAGGTCGTAAAATTTCATTTAAACGAAAAAAATCCATTTTTTAAGTACCACTTAATGGTTTCACTATTCATCAAAAATTGATGTTTTCCAAAAAAATACCAAAAATCCACCCTAAGATATATTTGATATTCTGAATTAAAAAATGAAGTCTATTTTAAAAAATTCAAAACATATAAGTTTCATTAATAAATTTAATAATTAATTCTTGCTGTCAAAACAAATAGGGTGTTTTTTAGAAACAAAATGTAGCAAAAGACTGACACTAGTTCAAGTCTGATTTCAAAGTGAAATTAATTCCAACGACCACTATTGGATTAAGTGGTAAAAATATATTCTAATTTCACTTTAAAACCAATTCAAAGGATAATCTAAACATATTAATAAATTAGATTAAAAATAGGGTTTGAATTAAAATACAAAATTTTTTACTATTCATTAAAAATAATGATCTTTATCAGAAAAATACCAAAAATTTACACAATGTAATTTTTGATGTCCCGATTCTAAATAAGAATTTGGTTTGGTCCAATATAATGTATAAGAGTGACCAAAACTATATTTAATCACATTTCTCCATCAAAAGGCGATAAGTGGGCCTTTAGTGAATATTAGAGTATATATGCCTAAAATTGAATTCTTTTCATATTTTAAGCCTTTATCCTTTATTGGATAAATGTAAAAACATTTAACAAACATATATAATCATATTTTAGTTATTTCTATTCATTACCGCCAATACAACGGCTACATGTTAAATACCATTTAAAATAATATTATTTTATTACTAGTGTGAAACGTAAGATTTCAAAGAAACTCTTTGTTGCGTACCGGGTACGCTATCGAGCATAGAAACCCTTTAAAGTAAAATTAATATTTAATTCATAAATATTAATAAATATGAAAATGTTTTATTCTTTATTTACCTGGGATGTTACATCCTTCCCCCCTTTTGGGAATTACATCCTCGCAATTTTATTCACTTATCAAAATAAGTGGGGGTATTTATCCCTCATAGCATTTTTAGATTCCCACATTGCCTCTTCAACCATATGGTTTTTTCACAAAACCTTTACCTAGTGAATTACCTTATTTCGCAACACTTTCTCTCTTCAGTCAAGAATCTGGACTGGTTGTTCTTCATAAGAGAGATTCTCTTCCTACTGAACTACCTCTGGGCTCAAAACATGAGTTGTATCTGGAATATACTTTCTCAACATAGAAACATGAAAAACATTGTGTACCTTAGATAAACTCGGAGGTAAATCCACTCGATAAGAAACTGATCCAACTTTCTCCAAAATTTCATATCGTCCAATGAACCATGGACTCAGCTTTCCTTTCTTACCAAATTGCATCACACTTTTCCATGGTGAAACATTGAAAAAAACATGACCACCTACCTCGAAAGATAGATCCTTCCTCCGGTTATCCGCATAAATCTTATGCCTCCACTGATCTGTTCTCATGTGTTTCTGAATCAACCGAAATCTTTCTGCCTTCTCTTCTACCAATTTTGGTCCCATTAGCTTCCTTTCACCCACTTCATCCCAAAAAGCTGGAGTTCGACACCGTTTACCATATAATGCTTCAAACGGAGCCATATGTACACTGGAATGAAAACTGTTATTATTTGAAAATTCAACCAAAGAAAGATGTTGGTCCCAACTTCCCTGATAATCCATCAAACAAGCACATAGCATATCCTCTAAAGTCTGAGTTTTTCGTCTTGACTGCCTATCTAATTGAGGATGAAAATCTGTACTAAAATTTAATTCAGTACCCAACTACATCTGAAGGCCCCTCCAAAAGTTATAAGTAAACATGGGATCATGATCAGATACAATGGATAGGGTAACTCCATGCAACCTGACTATCTATTTAAGATACAACCGAGAAAGTTGATCTAGAAAGAAAGTATCTCGAATAGGAAGGAAATGAAAAGATTTAGTCCGCGATCAACAGTAACCCAGATTGCATTATTACCTCGAGATGTCCTCGGTAATCCCATAACAAAGTCCATAGATACATTTTCCCATTTCCACTCTGGCACTGGTAAAGGCTGAAGCATCCCTTTCGATAACTGCCGCTCTTCTTTAACCTGCTGACAAGTCAAACACTTCACAGTAAAGTCAGCAATAACTCTTTTCATTCCATCCCACCAGTAATACTCCCGCAGATCTCTGTATATCATAGTACTGCCAGGATGAACTGAAAACGGGGAACTATGAGCCTCACATAACAACTCATTCTTCATCTGTGAATCACTAGGCACACATAATCTCTTCCCAAACCTCAAAACACAATCATTATCAATGTCAAATTCAGGCAACATACCCTTCTGAACCAGCTCTACCTTTTTCTGCAACCCACTGTCTTTCTTCTGTGCTTGCTTAATTCTATCTGATAGGGATGATCTCTATGATACCTGAAACAAAATAGAAGAACTTCCTACACCAACAACTTCTATGCCGAAGTTCATCAAATACAAACCAAAGGATCTCATTCTAAACATATCATGGTTAATGAAGCATTACTTTTTCGACTCAAAGCATTAGCCACTTTATTTTCTTTTCCCGGATGGTAAAGAATTGTACAATCATAATCCTTGATTAATTCTATCCATCTTATTTGTCTTATGTTCAATTCTTTCTGGGTGAATATATACTTTACACTTTTGTTATCAATATATATTTCACACTTTACTCCATACAAATGATGCCTCTAAATTTTTAGAGAAAAAAAAACAGAAGCTAATTCTAAATCATTTGTAGGGTAATTTACCTCATGAATTTTCAACTGACGTGAAGCATAAGCAATTACCTGATCATTCTGCATTAGGACGCAAGTAAGTCCTTTCAACGAAGCATCACTATAGATAACAAACACACCATTCCTAGAAGGAGGTGATAAAACTGGAGCATTCTCTAATCTTCTTTTCAACTCCTGAAAACAATCATCACATTATTTTGTCCAGATAAACTTTACACCCTTCCGAGTTAGCATAATCATTGGACTAGATAACCGTGAAAAATTTTCAACAAACCTTCTGTAGTAACCTGCCAAACCAAGACAACTATGGATCTCGGTTACATTTGTGGGTCTTGGCCATTCTTCAACAACATTTGTTTTAGCAGGATAAACAGTTATTCAATTTTTTGAAACAATGTGACCATGGAAAGAAATTTGTTGTAACGAAAACTCACACTTGCTGAATTTTTTATACAGTTTCTTTTCTTTTAAGGTTTGCAAGATAACCCGTAAATGACTTTCATGCACCTCTTTACTTTTAGAAAACACCAAAATATCTTCAATGAAAATAAACACACACTTATCCAAGAACTCATGGAATATTATATTCGTAAGTACCATGAATACAGCAGGTGCATTGGTTAACCCAAAAGGCATAACTAAAAATTCATAATGGACATATGTAGTAAGAACGTAGTCATCAGAATGTCTGCTTATTTTACTTTCAACCAATGGTACCCTGACCTCAACTCAATCTTTGAAAAATATTGAGCTCCCTTGGGCTGATCAAAAAAATCATCGATATGATGCAAAGGAGATTTTTTCTTAAAATTATTGTTATTCAAGGCTCTATAATCAATTCAAAGTCTCATTGAATCATCTTTATTTTTAACAAACAAGATAGGAGCACCCCACGTTGATGTGCTAAGTCAAATGAAATCTTTATCTAATAACTCCAGCAATTGCTTCTTTAACTCTAAAAGTTCAACTTGAGCCATTCGATAAGGGGGTTTTGAAATTGACTTAGAATCAGGAACTAAGTCAAAAGTAAATTCAACTTCTCGATCATGAATAATACTAGGCAACTCATAAGGAAAAACATCAAGATACTCCTTTACCACTGGCACATCATTAATCTGAATAGTTCCTTTATTTTCAACAACATGTGCATGGTAACATTCATTTACATCTTTTACTAGTTTCTCAACTTCCTGATATGTTATCAAAATCAAGGTTTCATTTGTGTACACAAACTGAAAATCGTTCTGAAAAGAAACCATTTTAGCACTGCATTCAATCTTAGCATGATAAATAGAAAGCCAATCTATGCCCAAAATAACATCAAACTCTACTAGAGGCAAAACAATAAGGTTTTCTGGTAGATTCTTTCCGCACTCGAGGATTGGAAGGTTCTTATAATTTCTTTTTGTCTCAACGTTCCCTCTGGGTGTTTTTACCATAAGTCCAGGATTCATATCTTGAGATGGAATTTCCAATTTACTAGAAATCTTCTCAGAAATGAATGAATATATAGACCCTGAATCAATCAACACATTGGCATAATCTGAACAAACAAACAGTATATCTGATACAACTTCATTCGATGGCCCAACATCTGCTGAAATAGTTGCAAAGGATTTCACCACACCTTTCTTCTTGTAGTATGGTTTCTTTCCCTCAGTTGAGTTCTTTGTTAGACACTCATTTGCATAATCACCCATTTCATTACAAATAAAACATCTTACCACTGGCTTTTCACTTCCTTCTTGTTCATCTTCCTTACAGTTATGAGCAATATGACAAGACTTACCACATCGAAATCACTTTTTAGACATGGATAAACATTCTCCATGATGAATTTTTCCACACTTCTCACAGGATGGATATTTGATTTTCTTACCTCCTTGTTTCTTTGATGAATTCTTCCTCTTTTCCTGCCAACTAGACCTCTTATTCTATTTTTTGTCAAAGAAAACATGATCATCAGAAAACTCCATTTCCACCTTCTCCACAAATCGAAGTTTTTCATAACTTTTGAACTCACGAGAAGTTAAATCCCTTCGATAGATTGGCTTTAACCCTGAGTAAAAATGGTTGATTTTACTATCATGATCTCGTATGAAGTTTGGAGTATACCTTGCCAGTTGAGTAAAATTTTCTTCATAAGCAGCAACTAAATCTTCCACCATCCTCAATTCTAGGAATTGTTTTCCCATCCTAAGACGAACCACCTTAGGAAAATATTTCTCAAGAAACATACCTTTGAATTCATCCCAGTGAAGATCATCAATCTCATCACTATCCCTAATATTTTTCATCATCGACCACCACTGATCTGCTTCAACTTCAAAATAGTAAACAGAAAGACTAACCTTTTGACGTTCTGAACACCCCATGACATAAAAAATATTCTCCAGCCATTTAATCCACCCTTTAGCTAGCATAGGGTCAGATGATCATCTGAATGATGGGGGATGTTGCCTAATGAAATGTTCCAACACTGACATGTTCCTCTGCGGTTTCTCTGGATGATCTCGTGCATGGATAACACCACCATTTATAGCCTGAGTCAACTGTTCCATTACTAAAACAAACTGTTCAGTTCCGATTCCGACCATCTCGGGTTGATGATTTTGAAGGTTGTCTTCTTCCTGATGTCGTCCAAACAAAGCTGATTTGTTTCCTCTGTGGAAAACCATTCTGAACACATAAATATCTTAGGTGAACAAACTTCAAAATCATTTAATGCTCTATCATTTCAATCATACCATAAATTAACATATAATTTAACAATTTTCTAACTCCTAAATATGTCTAAAACGACCTCTGATACCAACAATAAGGCCCCAGCCTCAAACCTTACATAATATTGAATTACATGAATAATTCACATTGAGGATGTTTTCATGGTTTAGAGTTTTATAGAATTAGGATATAACTATTACATCTCAAAAGATTACAAAGTAGGAACATCTACTTAGTTTCAATAAAATAAAAACTCTTAAAAAGAAACATGTATAGTTCCATGATTTAGATAGCATGACTTTCCCTTGATCCCATCCATGACCCTATTCCACATTAGGTCCTATGGAAAACATTTCAAAAAAACATAGGGTGAGAATAAAAAGCTCAGTATGGGATACACAATGAATGAAAACTGTTAGTTTTTCAATACAACAAGTAAACCATGTATACTTTATCAAAGTAATACTTTTCACCTTTATAAATTAGTACAAACTCTTCACTGAATAAAATATCCTTAATTTCCCTTTTGTAACCAAAATATTACCATAAAACTAATATAAAGAACACATAACATATAAAGGTAACCTGGGGCATAAACATACTTAAATGTAATAATCATACGGTTGACTTCCACACATATCACTTAATGGAATAGCCATACGGACGACTTCCATACCCAATGAATTGGAGGTTATAACGTAACCACCCATCCGAGTATTCACGGCACCACTCGTCATATGGTTTATCACTTAACCACCCATCAAATGTCAAAGTACCATTATAAAATCATAAGACATAAACCAAATATAATGGAAAGAAAACATTTCCACACTTTGATCACAATATATCACTTAAATATATTGACATAAAAAATACATTATAAAAATCATTTTCAATACCAAAATACATAAAAGAGTATATGGTATTTTTTTCATTTTAAAAACATTATGGCTTGTTGAGGAAGCCAAAGACCAAATAATACTCGCGGTGGCAGAAAAGGTCGTTGTCACCGCCTACGTTAAAAGAAATATTCTTTTTTTTTGTAAAACGCTTCATAGAAAAAGATTACATTTGTATAAAATTAAATTTCAAAGGTTTTTATACGCAGTATAAAATAAATCCTTGTATTAGAAAAAAAAATGCCTTAATGAAAGGAGATTGAGACGAAGTCCCTTACCTCGTGTCCGATGTGACTTGATTGCTCTTTAATCTCCTAAATAATAAACTAACGTTAATTTATAATTTCTTATGAACATTTTCAAGCTTATTATTCCTTTTATATCACTTATTTCCATGTTATAAACATTTTTTAATCATTTAAGTTAACAATGTTTATTTTGTCGATATTTGGTTCTTAAGTCGAAAGTGGACTTCTTATGATTACATGTTGTTCGTGTGGTCAAAGGTTCATTTTATCCAGAATGATATTCATGATTTGGATATCATATATATCATATATATCCAGAAAATACATGTATTTATAATAGTAGATTACATTTAGAGGTAAGAAATGAAATGCACCGTTCATGGAGACGGTAAGCCGTACGTACGCATGAACACTACTTTCATTTCTATTTCATATTTAATGGAGTGAAATCAAAATGATATAAAGTTATATTATAATTTTAATATACTATCATATATAATATCATTAACTCCATCCTTTATACATCCCACGTATGGCATTAACGAATCAAATCACTTTGAGGGGTAGATAATCCGCACTTCCTAAAATGAAATTATTGTCTTTACCCATAATGGAAACCATAAATGTATACCACACATGAAAAATAAAGAAGCCTAAAGACAAACATAAACATAATATATATCATATATAAATAGAGTTACATCCTAATGGACACCATTAAAGGTGTTAAAAAATATTGAACAATCATCGTTTCATGAGGCAGAAAATCGCCAACCACAGAAACAGTATGTTCTTTAACCATTAGACGAAGGTGTGTATAGGTTTAGCTTTAATACTTCTCATAACAACATCCTAGTATATTGAAGATACTGGTTTGGTTACAAAAGACAGGAATAAAAAGATTTTAGGGGGTTGGACAATCAAAATAAAACATAAGAACACAAGAGAAGACACTACCTTTAAATCAGGTAACTATTTTTGATTTGAGCTCAAAGGCTTCCTTGGAAAGACTTCTGCCCAAAGTTAGACTTCTATGAGTAAGATAAGGATGTGGAGAGACAAAATGTTCTGGGGTTGGCCGAGCCAAAGGCTTCAGAGGTGTGGGTTAGGTGGTAGAGGTGGGGGCCTTTTATAAGAGGAGATGAGGGGCGCTCTTGGAAAGTCATAAAAGGTAACTTTATTATAAAATGAGTTTCGGTTTTTAAAGGTCCCACCATTATATATTTCAAGAATAAGGTGATAAGAGTTCGGAATACACCCATAAAATAGGTTTTTGACAAGTGTAGGTCTCAGATTTTACATTATCTTTTCATTTTTTTAAATCGTTAAATAATGAGGTTATCACTGCATCATCATGGTGTCATAAATAATTTAATTTATTTAATGTATGAAAATTATAAAAAAATATCATGATGTAGGAAATATTTATAGAGTTATAATGAATATTTATAGTAAAAAATATGACTTGTATAACCCCATTTAAAAAATTGTTTTAGTAAAACAACACATGTTTGTGACATTTTTATTTTAACATTAAATAAAAAGATATTAATGTCATTTTCCAACCAAAGTGGCTCCATGGGGTCCCCAAGTTAACCCATGGATTTTCTTGGTCGGCAATGACATATCCAATAAGTTTAGGACATGTTTCAACTTTATTTAATATTATTAAAACATTATTTTTACCTTAAATTACACCAATTACCTCTAATCGCGATTAAAAACATAAAACATACTATTCACCAAGAAAATTATTTTAATCGCATTGAACCACCTTTTAATTCTTAATGACAACCTTTTATGTCGGATTCTTATTTGAAATTCAGAACACATAGGTGGTAAAATTTCATTTAAATGAAAAATTCAGTTTTTTAAGTACCACTTAATGGTTTCACTATTCATCAAAAATTGAAATTTTAGAAAAATACAGAAAATTAAACCTAAGCTATACTTGATATTCCGAATTCAAAAATGATGTCTATTTTACAAAATTCAAAACATATAACTTTAATTAATTAATTTAATAATTAATTCATGTTTTCAAAACAAATAGCGTGTTTTTATGAAACAAAATGTATCAAAAGATTGACACCAGATTAAGTCTGATTTCAATGTGAAATTAATCCCAACAAACACTATTGGATTAAATGGTAAAAATATATTCTAATTTCACTTTAAAACCAATTCAAAAGATAATATAATCATATTAATAATTTATATTAAAAAGAGGTTTTGAATTAAAATACAACATTCTTCACTATTCATTAAAAAATGATCTTTATCAGAAAAATACCAAAAATTTACACAAACTAAATTTTGATGTCCCGATTATAAAGAAAAATTTTGTTTGGTCCAATATGATGTATAAGAGTGACCAAAACTATATTTAATGACAGTTCGCCATCAAAAGGTGATAAGTGGACCTTTAGTTAATATTAGAGTATATATGCCTAAAATTGAATTCGTTTCGTATTTTAATCCTTTGTCCTTTATTGGATAAATGTAAAAATATTTAACAAACATATATAATCATATTTTAGTAATTTATATTTATTCCCCCCAATACAATGGCTACGTGTTAACTACTATTTAAAATAATATTATTTTATTACTAGTGTGAAATGTATGATTTCAAAGAAACTCTTTATTGCGTATCGGATACAATATCGAACATAAAAACCCCTTTAAAGTAAAATTAATATTTAATTCGTAAATATTAATAAATATGAAAATGTTTTATTCTTTATTTACCTAGGATGTTACAATATTTAATAAAAAATTCCATGGAACATAGTAATTCATCAAAAACTTCTTAAATTCAATATTTTTAAAACTATTTTATTTGGTTTCTCTATTATATGAATAAACATTGTGTTAGTGTTACAGAGTAATTCATGTTAATTACTTTGACAATAAAAATCTAAAAATAAATTACTATGATAAAAAAATCGATCATATTAAAAAATCTAATGAACATTACCTCTTATTTATCTATGAAAAAGATATTTTAGATATTAAACAAAATAGTAAAACCACAAATATCACTGACATTTTCTATTTATTCGTTATATAAAATAATTATATATTCATTAACCATGTAAAGGGTCATTAAATTTGAAAAAAAACATTAAATAGGGGATTATTAAGGTATAAATAAACATATTAAATGAAATAATGGAAATTATATTGTAGATTTATACAGATTATCTCATATGTTTAATTATTTTTACCTTTCCTACATTGAATATGGTGACAAATATTGACAACAATTGCAATTCCAAATGACCAAATATTAAAAAGATGATTATTTAAAAATTTTAAACATCATGATTCCAAAAATGGAAAATATCTAGTAATATTAAATCTTTATAAGTGATCAAAATTAATATAAATATAAATTTCTTAATAAATAATGGAAAAAATATTTTAGAAAAATGTGTTTTGAGCCTAAGAAGAACTTCTAAAAAATTCAAATATAATTTTGATTCATATATAATTAATTTGATATATTCTTATTAAAGAAGTAATATTTTAGATTAAGATCAAATTTAAAAGAAAATGGTAAATTTAAATTAATTTATTAAAAAAATAAATGAAAATTTAAAAATCATTATTTCAGCATTATACTAAAAATGAAATCTTTTAAAAAATCCAAAAAATTCACCCTAATGTAATATTGATATCATGACTTCAAAAATGATATTATTTTCCATAATTTTCATTTATTCAATGAGTAAAAAAATAATTAAAATTTTCGAACACAAAAAGAAATAAATTTTCTTTTCAAGGAAATATATTTTTACGGAAGAAAAAATACTTTATTAATGATTGATTACTAATTTATTATATATAAATCAATAAATTAGAATTAATTATATTATACATATATATATTTTATGATGTTTTTAATCTTCTTTATTCATGAATATTTATTTACTATGTTGTAATATATAATGATCGCTTTTTTATTCTTATTTTTTCATGTTAAAGAAGCTATCGACCATCTAAACATTTTTTAAATAGTAATATATTTTGAAATATCATCGTGTTACAGTATATGTCATTAAATAAATTCTGCATCACAATATATAACTTGATAATAAAGAGTTCAATATATAAATATAACTTTATTCAAAACCCACATTAGTCAAAGTAATAACAAAACTTCTTATTAAAAGAGAAATTGGTAAAGATAATGGTTTCCTAATATTACCCATAATCAATTTCCTAGATAATGAGAAAATTATATAGATGATAAAATATGGACATGTTGGAAAAACATAAAGTCTAAAGAATAATATAGAGTTATATATATCATATTCATGAGAAATTTAATGATGGAAAAACCATAAATCATTGAGTGTTAAATAAGGCCCTCAATTCATAAGAAATGAAAGTAAAAAAATTAACATTTTTATTCAAGATCATTTTCCAAGAATTGATGTATTCTTTTACTATCAAGATTAAGGAAAAAATAAATATACATAATTAATTCATTTAAATTTCATAAGAAAAATTTAAAACTTTTTCTACTTTGATAAATTTCTACTTATGTCTCATCTCTTACTTTAAAAAATGAGTTTTCTAGATGAAATTTTCAAGCATGAAAAAATAGCAACTTTTTATGGATTAAAAGATAAAAAAATAAAAGAAGTTATTCCTAACATAATTAAACATTATCCGAAACCAAAATTATTAGCACAATATAATATTCAAGATGAATAAACATGTATTCATCAATCTTCATAATTTTAAAAATAATACCCAAATTTCAAAAAACATTAAAACTCTCCCAAATAATCCTACCCAATATTGACCCCAAATATTATAATAGTTCAATATCATATTATTCCATGATCAAATTAATAATTATATTAAAATTTTATCTATTACTCATTATATCTCATTGCATAAATATATATTCCTTTATAATATATTATCCAATATATACTAATCATTTCTGAAAATAAATCCTAAATAAAATCATATATCATTATAAAAGGTAATTCACAAAATATTCCTTAAATGAAATATAAGCTTATCCCAAATTAAAAAATGGATGTTCATGTTCATTCATTCTCTACTAGAAACCCAGTTATTTATTCCGAAAATAAAATTTTTTCCTTTTTCATAAATTGTGTATAGAATATAAATATAGATATATAATAAATACTCAAAATCATATAAAATTATACTAAATTTTGAACATTAATATTTCTATAGGTCACATTGATACAAACATCCACATGACATCCCAAACACTAGATTTTATAAAATTTTTGTCTAAATTATAATGATTCCAGTTAGCAATAGACATTTTGTATACCAATACTTAGTATAGGATTTATCTTTTGAATTAGGGAATGTACATTAATAAGGAACATGTTCCCCATATATAATACATTGAAATATAAATGGTAACATATTATAAACATCATTTTTGCCATCAAAATTTTCATTTTCCTTTCTCAAACTACTTCCGTTTTGCCATTATTTTCCACACGTAAAATATCTTCTCAGTAAATTGATGCATTTACCTGGGTGCTTCATCCCACAGGCACGGCATGTAGGAATATGAATCTATTTCCATTCATAGTCATAATCAACTAAACTACAACAAAACTCTTTTTTTCTCTTATTATGTGATTTTTGAAACTCACCGAAGTTGAATTTAGTAATCATATAATGAGATATATAATTAGGAATAATTATAAGGATTTACATTGCAGATCCAATTTTATTTTGTATTTCATGATGATATTCATTCCATTATCCACCACGTTTAACATTAAATATATTCCACCAGGTTTAATCAACCAACAAAAACCCCAAAGAATAGTTTGAGAAATAATTATCATAGTTATTGATCAGGTAATCAAGAAAAATCATTCACTGGATGTTTAAATCATGACACTATCATTTCAATTTATGACACTTTAGTTTCCTCTATGTTAATTAATTGGAATCATCTATTAAAATCACGCATAATGGTTCATAAATTAAAAAATAATTAACCTATGATTATTATCTATGAGGGCATATCCATGTGGGATATATATGTCTCGATCATAATCTATAGAGGATGATGAAATTAACAAACAACACTCCATTTAATATTTATTACCCTAAATGAATCTATGCCACAACAACATCTGTTTTCTGTATACAGATAATTATATATTTTCTTGGAAAAAACATAGTCATAGATTTAACAAAAAAATATAAAGTTATCCTATAGATAGACTTATCCTAAGGGGTTTCACTTATGTTATATAAAATTAATATCTAAAAATAACTAAACACATATCTGATACTGAAAATAGTGACATAATCATTTCAGACATTAATATTTCATAATATAAGATTAATATTCATTACATATCATTACGTTTCATAAAAAACCAAAAAAAAATAGTCTCTTTAAAAATGTTCACGCATAAAAAACTAGCGCATAATATATATAAAACATCCCCCATATAGTTTATAACAACTAATACAATTCATCACAATATCATACTCAAAAACATGATTCATATTTTAGGGAATATGAAACATTATAAAGAGTGAGCTTATATTCTCAGTATGGGTATACATTGGAGATATCAATCATGGGAGACAATAATATAATCATAAGTGTGTGATAACATAATCAAATGTATGTTATAAACATAAAAGATTCATAGCCCTTAAATCATAAATCATGAACTCCAAAATCAATTCATACCCACCTGTAACATTAATAAGGGTGTAAAAGAAGTAATCATCATTCAATAATAAAAACATTGGATTTTGGAATTATAAGTGTATGAAATCATAGAATTGTGGACATGACTATTAGAAATCATATACATGAAAAACTCTTATGAGTATAGCTATATATTAATAAAACTCTATTATAAAAATGTGGACACATATATTCACAATCACATCCATGCAAAAAATTGTGAGCATAGAAATAAGAAATCATACTCACATATAAAAATGTGAAAAAGGATATTCCAAATCATGTCTTCATTTATCATCATCATATCAAGAAATATATATATATATATATCACATTACCCAATGCATTGGGACTATAATTAATCCAAATATCTCAATATAGTAATCTATTCATATGTAACCCCTATGTTCATGAACACATTTTTCATTTCATAATATATAATCCCATTGATAATAAAATGGACTTCATAATGATTTCCTCATCATGATAATTAAACATCCAAAGAGATAAAATGTATGATATCATTGGATCTTGTGCTTGTTGAAACATAAGTAACATGAATATATTTTATCAGAGATGAATATAACCTTAAAATATCACTAGAAAATATCTTTAGAAAAATAAACTTTTCATTTTGAAATCACTAATATATTGTCTACATATTTTAGCACATTAGCCTCAGCCCGGTTAGTGAGGACATAGAAAGTGCATCCAAGAGTCAGGATTTAAAATCCGAGAGGAGACATATATCTAGGTTATAGTAGCATCACTGTAGCGTTTCTATAATAGGCATTGTAGTAGGCACTCTTTGGTATTGTAGAAACCGGAACTATTCATCCATCTGGGCCATTGGTCCACTGGTTTGGTCCTCAGGTCCTGCAAGGGTTTCTCCCCCCACCCCCAACCCATCAAGCCAGTTGTCTCTCAAGGCCTTCTGGCCACCTCAAGGCCATCAAGACACCCCAAGGCCATTAGGACACATGAATATTAAGATGTACCATTTATACTACAAGGGATAAGGCTCTAGATGAGGTTTAGAGTAGCTACATTCACTATAGCATAGCTAACCAAATTTGGAAGAATGAGAGGGTATGTCATTACCATCATTATCGGGCATGAGCTGCTCAACACAGGACAGCTAGTCGACCAAACATGTAAAGGTGGAGTGCTGAAATCATGACATGTACTAGGGAGGAGTAGTTCCAAGTTTTCTTATTTGGGTGATTCCCTCTAAGGCATGAGGGCCATCTAATTCTCTCTAAGCCTCTGTTCCTTGAAATTTTTCCTCCTCACCGCTTGAAAGGTGGATTATAAAAAATAAAAATAAAAATCACTTTAGTCTATTTGGTAATGTCTACCTATTTTCATAATATTAGGGAAATTTTCTTTTAAAATAATGATGGGAACTATAAAATGAATCTATCAATCGAAAATTAGTCATGTTCGATGGAAAACTCATTCGTGTGCTATACGATAAAATGAAGATTTCATTCACACCATTGGTAAATAACCCGTTCAAGGGTGAAAACAAGATAAATTTAAAACCAATTTTAAAGAGGGTAAAATATGCGTAAAATGTCTTTAGTAAATAATTTTATAATAGTAAAAAAATTATTGAGAACATTTTAAAGTTAATATTGAAATTTATGAAAAATATTCCTATAAAAATAGTAAAAAAAAAGTTGTCTTTATTAAAAACAATTTTCTGAATCACTATAAGAACAAAGGAGACAAAAACGGTATTATAAAGAAAAAATTACATGAATATACATAGTTGGAAATATGATAAGAAAACTTAACTCATGTATTTTTTTGTTTCATATGAAATAAAACCTAATGTATACGAAAAATAATTTAATTATAAATATACTTTTTAAAAATATTCATTCATAATATACAATGTATAATTCCTTTATAATTATTAATATTCATTTTTAACAACTCTTCTATTAAATCGACATTGAGGTGAGAACATGTATGTCTTCCATGTATGTTTCAGTTTGATAGATCTAACACTTGGAAATTACATCATAATTTTATCATCTATATAATATTAATCATGAAATAATTATCAAATTTACTCATTATATATAATTTTAAAACTATTCATACAATGTTGTGGGTAAAATTAATCACATCACTTCATGGAGATGACAATTCATACGTATAAACGAGTGATGTTTCCATTTTTTGGTGGATGTAAAAAATGAAGGTAAATAAAAATTAAACATTAAAGAATTATTATTATACCATAATTATAATATATAATAACTCAATATATCCTTATTATCAACCATGTAAAGCATGAATAAAAAACGAATCAAATCCCTTCGAGGATGTAGTAGTCTTCAGTATGAATTAGCAACTTTATATTATAACAGTGGGTTATAATGTAATAATATAGACAAGATATTATTATTATAGAATAATATAATTATCATTAATATAATATAAAAATATGAATTCCATCATTATAACTAAACATCAAAAAATAGTGATGGAAAATGAATCATATCTCTACATAGAGGTGATATTCTACACCAATGCACATGCGATACGTTCATTTCACGTTTGATAGAAAAGGAGAGAGAAATGGATATAAAATTAACATAATAAAATTTTATATTCGAGATATTTATTTTATTATATCATCTTGATTATCCTATAATTGAAGAAGTTGTAATAAGTTGTCAAAGAAAAACACTTAACTTTGTTTTATACCTCTTCTTTGGATATACAGCTTGAGATTACACATCACCATTATGATTTTTGTATTTTGATCAAAACAATGCCTATAGATTATGTGGAGAGATATAATTAATAGATAATATTATTTATTAGATGATATAGTAATCTCATGATTTTTTTGTAATAGAGAAGTGGTGGTTAACGTTTATATTAATGGAAAGGATATACTTTTATTTTTCATGAAACATTTTAATATTATATTATTTAATGTTAAGGTGGAAGCAAGTTGATATGTGTTAAATTTTAAATGTATATGTGTGGAAATTATGTCACACAATAAAATTTATATAGTTTTATGAGATTTTTTAAACCTTATCTCAGAGTTTTAACACCCTCATTAACCATATTGATGATTACCATGATATCAATATTTTTAATATTTAGGGGTCATGATAGTTACTCGAAAAGAAAAAGTGTCCCATATATGGAAAATGGAATATATTTTTGACAATA
Source organism: Viscum album (assembly GCA_963277665.1). NCBI lineage: Eukaryota > Viridiplantae > Streptophyta > Magnoliopsida > Santalales > Viscaceae > Viscum > Viscum album. The sequence goes on along the minus strand of OY728131.1, from coordinate 223,161,167 downwards.
TCCTATTCACATTTCCAAATGTAATATTTCTTGTAATTTTAAAACATTTAATAAATTATTATTTATCCTAATACTCCATTAAATTCCTTTACATAAGTATTCACATTATTTGAATTTAATGACATCAAGAGAGAAATTGAATTTTAATATAAACTTATTGTAAATAAAAAATATTTTATATTTAAATAATAAATATATTTAACACAAAAATTCAATAAATTTTATTACTTCTAATTTTTTTAAATTATTTATTTTATTTTTCTATAACCTAAACAAGCATTGTACGAGTTTTTCTTAAACATTTCTCTTAATTATTTCATCAATAAAAAATTAAAAATAAATTACCATAATAAAAAAATTAACTCATACCTTAAATAACGATTTATCATATAATATATCCTCCTGTTATCTGTGTGAAAAAATAATAGAGACATTAAAACAATGATTGTGACGTCTTTATATATATTTTTCACTTAAAATATTATTAATGTCATTATCAATGGAATGTAACATGAGATTTATAAAACCTTAAATATAAGATTCCTAAGGTTAAAATAACCATATAAAATGAAATCAAGATAAGTTTTTTTATGATTACAAGGCTTTATCATATTTTTTACACTTATTTTTATCATTTACCTTTACCGATGTGACAAATATTTACAACGGTTTCTATTCCTAATGATCAAAAATAAAAGAAAACTATTTTAAAACATATGAACCTCCAGATTATGAATATGGAATATAATTTCCAATATTCCATTTCTATATGTTGAAGAAATCATTTTTAGTAATAAAATTAACATGCATTGAAAGTGTTTTTTTAGAAAATAGATTAGTTTAATCTTAAGAATGATCTTATACCAAAATATATTATATTTTTTATTCTTATGTAATTAATTTTTTAATTTATAATCAAATGAGGTTTATTTCACTTTATTATCAAATTTAAATCATAATTTTACCTTTAAATTAGTTTATTAATGGTAAATAAAGGCTGGTTTTCAAAAAAAATGTTATTTTTAACTATTCATTGAAAAATAAATATTTTTAGGAAAATCAAAAAATTCACCATATTAAAATATTGACTTGTTGAATTAAAAAAATTTATACTAATTATTTAAAATATCATTTACATAATTAATTATCAATTAATTATAACATTCAAACACATAATGTAATACAATTGTTTTTAATGAAAATATATTTTTGTAGTATAAAATTATTTTACTAAAAATTTACTTCTAATTTTTTTCATCAATAAAAAATTATAATTAAGTAAATCATTTCAATATATATTTCATAATTTTTATACACTTTTTTTACTTGTCTATTTAACATCTTGGTTATAATATATCATGGTTCGTTTCAATCTTGGTGATGTGTGTTAAACAAACTATCAAACACTTGTAATTTTATTTATACATATACATATTTATTTATTTATATTTATATTCTAAATTATCATGGTGTTATATATAAATTTATAATATTTTATAACATATTTTTCTTAATAAAATATTAATTTCATCGATATCTTTATTGACATGTAACAATAGTTTTAATGGCAGCACAACATAGAATAGAAATTTTATTTTGAGATTTTTATCTCCTAGAGAATAGATTAGAGAGTAGGAATTGTATTAAACCTATTTATAGATACATTTATTAAATATTTTATTCAATAGAAAATTATGGATATATTATAAAAAATAAGCACTAAATTTATAAAGAAATATATTTGATTCTTCAATAAAATGTTTTCTTAAAAAACGTCTTTATTACATTTTCTCACTGATATTACAACTAATTTCTTCTAATTTAAGAAATTGAGTTATATAAAAATTAAATAATATGTGAACTCACAAAATCAAAATAATATCTTGTTAATTTTTTTATTTTTCTGAAATTATTGATGTTTTATTGAATACTGTAAATATATATTTTTCAAAAACATTCATTTCTTTTCATTAAATCAAGGAATTCAAATTCCAAATTTTTTTTGTTTTAGATTATGTTAAATATTATTAATTTAATTTATATTATTCAGGTTAATTCATCTTTTATTCATAAATATTCATAATTTTCATATATTTTAGTTTTTGAGCTTAAAACTCATTTTATTTAAATATTTTTTTGTTGCATTTTATAAATTTATATTAAAAATTATTTCATATGATTATCGAAATATATTATAGAAAAATAAATTAATTATTTCTAATCATGAAACACAAATTAGTTAAATATTTCCCTTTTACTTTTGTTCATTATGGATAGTGACTATAGTAAATATTTGTCTTCTTATTAATGATAAATAAGGTAATTAATGATACAAATAAAATGATTAGTCCAAAAAATCTCCATAAAATTGGCTTCATTTTATTTTCATAGTTTTTTTCTAATAGTTCCATCAAATATAATTAAATATTGACAATTCATTCCACTTTTTGATGATAATAACTATAATATAATTTTAAATAAAGAATAAAAAACATATTTCACACTTTGTTTTCAATATCTCTAAATTACTTTCATAATAATAAATAGAGGATAGGTTATTTATAATTTATAATTTTAAAAATAAATTATGCTTATTGTCTCGATGATTTATTTTTAATTTTTATTGAATGAATACTTACATTGAATGCATACACAAATCCCTAATTATTTTTTTAATTAATAAAAAAATAAAATAAATTATTTTGAAACTATTAAAATTAATAGAATTTTTTAACTTACTAAGTTTAAAGAATTATTAAAATGAATATATCATAAAATATATATTTTAGAAATTTATATATTAATTCCAACATTTTATTTATGTCTTAAAGTTCAAATTTGATGAATAGTTTCAAAATTTCTTAAATTATATTTTATAAAAATAATATTTTATTAAATTATATAAAATTACTAAAAATTCATATCATCTTCTAAGGGAATATTTTATGTTCTAACATATCAAAAATGGTCCATTTATGGGTCACTTTTCGTGTTATGGTGACATTCTTGGCCCATAAATTGTAATAACCTTGATATTGCAGAAATACAAAAAAGTATTAGCGGGGGTTAAAACTAAGTGATAAAGGTTAAGGAAACACATAATCTTTTATAAATATTATTTGAGGAGATTATTTAGACTCATCCTCATCCTATAATTAAATATTATAAATTTTATCCACATGTGCCTAAAAATTAATTTATATTAATTTAGTAATTCACGTAATTTCATGGTACCCCCACCCCCACTTATAAATGGAAACCCATTCTCAATTTTGGTTACACCAAATTAATATATCTAAAATGACTATAACCAACCCAATTATATTCTAAACTTACATAGACATTAATTTTATGTTTTTTATTTTTAAAATACCACTAAAATAGTTCTTAAAATGTATGTAAAGGAGGTCTACCAATAAATAGTTAATCATCCTACCCAATATTTTCAATTTATTTCATCTTTTACCTTTTTTAATCTATGGTTTTACTCATAAAATAAAGACTCAAATACCATTAATTTACTAAACTTATATTATTCTTGGTTATCAACCATTATTCCCCCTCATTTTCATCAAATGGAGAGGTAAAGTATCACTCGCACATATCTGTGGACTATGACCACCACATAGAGAATCAATTTGATTCCCATCACCATCTTTCCGGGGAAGTTATTATGATTATTCTTATTTTTAATTATTATATTTTTGACGTGATAATTATTATGGTATTATATTATCATAACTATCTTCTTACCTTCCCGTCTATTTGAAAACTATAGCATCGCTCGTGCATCCGTGTAGACTACCACCTCCATGAAGAGATATGATTCGTTTTTCATTTAATCTTTACATAGATGGATATAAAGAGAGATTTAAAGAATATATAAGATATATATAATATAATATTGATTATATTAATGTTAATTATATTTTAACTTTTCCTGTTCACAACTATAGAAAATTGAAATCAATTTTCATGCTTATCTACAACATATCGCATCCATGAATGGTTTAATTCATTTTTCTATCATGATATTCTATGGGTGAATCTATATACCAATATATAATATATGTTATATTTCAATCATGATTAAAATTTAAGATATTATGGAACCATTATAAATAAAAAAGGATTGAAACTACCAAACTAATGTTCTCTATAGAAACAAAACCATTAATACCTGGAAACAATGATTTTAATTAGAAATTATTGATAATTTGTTGATTTAAATAATATAAATGGATAACATATCATATTATAAGTTTATATATAATTATTCTCTATAATTATATTTAATATAAATTTTTTATTCATGTTGTTAGTGGAACTTGTGAGAAAAATCGAATTTTAGGTAATGTATTTCATTTACAATATCATTCCATTTTAGAAATATTAATGTTTAAATTTTCATTGAGGGAAATTATATGATTCATATCTAAAAAGAAATTTCTTTTTATTTTCCTATATCTTTTAAAAAAAATCATTTAATGGTTCCATTTTCCTCTCTTGGGAATATAGAAATATTGAGAGAATGTTTTTAAGAATTACGAACATTGTTTCCACTTTATTAAATGATCTTTTTCATCTATGTCTCTGTTTTATAAATATATTCTGCAATTATTTTTATATTATCTTATTATTTTTGGGAGTAATTTTGACAAATGATTTAATATTTATATGTTAAATTTAAAAAGTAATCCTTTTGTGAGTTTTTGTAAAAGATATTATATAATTTCTAAAAAAATGTAAAATGAAACATTATTTTTACAAACATGACATGAACATAATTTAACATCATCATGACAATTAATTTATTTAAATAATTATATATATATTTCTAATGTTATTTTCAAATAAAATAGTTATTTTAATTATCCACTCTACCATGTTGAATATTCTTTATTTACTAATGATAATATCTACTATATGTAAAACTTATTAAGCATACGAAATAAAGGTTTATATTTTCCCTTTCCTTGGGATTTGAACAAGGATATTTTAAGTGATACAAGGATAAAATATTTTTTCCTACTTTGTATTTATTTATATTTCCAAGGTAATATGGGAATCATGTACATATCTTGTTTTCAAAAACTACTAAACTGATCGATCTAGTATGGTGACATACCTTATATATTATACTAATGAAATAAATTAAACACCAGATTTTGGTTAATGCAGTTGTGGTTTTAAAGATATTATCAGAGGAAATTCAATAGAATCATTACAAACATGAATTTAAATGAACATAAATTATATGATAATATTGTTAATACAGTTTATTAATTGGGAACTTTTACCATTATTAGGATTATAATTTCTTGAATAAACATTCTAGATGATTATGAGATAACTCAGTGTGTTCCATTATTTAGTAATAAAACATAACAAATTAAATAGAATCAAAACCTATAGATAATATAGGTATTCTCCTTATGAACAATCCAATATAGATTCTGTTTGAACTGTGCACATCATAATGATATTGGGGAAGGAAACTCAGGTCTTTAAAAATAACCATTTCAATATGGAACTACTGACTATTCTGCAATGAGATTCCCCAATGTTGGATCACATTATTTTATGGATGGATCATAATTTAAATGAACTTCTAATCCTTTTTTTGTTGAATAATGGATTAAGTACATCGAAGTGATAGTATTAGATTTTAGATTTAATAAAAAAAAGTTATTCTAGATGAGTATTCTTTTAAATGATATTTATAACAATGTTGTTTTTTGATCAAGCAGACTAATGTTGTTTAAAAATAAAGAAGATTTAAGTTGATATTCTTAGAGAAGTACATCACTAGTGATAAACGAGCTAAATTTGGGAGAATTTTCCTCACATTAAAAAATGAGGAAGCAGAAGGTGTGATATTGTATTAGGGTAACATTACAATATTATCCCATCATGTAGTGGAATACATATATAATATAGAAATAAATATTCACTATTTCCATGAAAATCATAAATTGGGCCTCCAAAGGGTATTAGTTTACTAATAGATTTCACCATATGATGATATAGCTTCATGTCAAATCAGGATAGAAAAATAATTTTATTGGTGCTATTTCTTTATGGGAAGGTAAGAAAATAATATGTTGGATAAGAAACATGTAAAAAATTAATATAACAATGAATAATAGAGTGAGTATGGTATTTTTAATATGATATAATTTTGAAACGAAATAACCATAAGCATGTTTAATGGGAATAAGAGTTTATTTTATGTGTTGACAAGGGGTTCTTAAGGCTCTTAAATTCAATGTATTGAAAGAAACCACAAATATCTTCTAATTTAGTGAAAAATAAATTGGGAATTATTAAAAAAAATATATCCCTATAGAAAATGTTTCATACCAAATATGAAGCCAATCGGAGAAGGCCAAGATTATGAAATTACTATAGAAAAATAAGGAGTCCTAAATAATTTGGATAAAGGTACAAATATTTTACATTCTTAAAGTGAAAAAGTTTAATTTGATTCAGGTTTAACCAAACCTTTTGTATCATAAAAAATATATGGGTATCACATAACCAACTCAATTATTTGATATTGAGTAAGTATTGAAAACACTTAATGGGAATATGATTCACATCTGAAGTATATAGCTCCTCTCCAATATAATTTTGTTGAAATAGGATTCCATAAAATCTTTTTATACTTACTATTATTCAATTTTATGTTATTTTTGAAATTCATTGCCTATCTCAGTATATAACCCATATCAATTTTAGGGTAAGATATGTTATATTTGATATTCTAAACCAACCTATGATTTTCCATCGGTGTAAGGATAAACCCAATATCACAATGTAAATTACTTATATCATACACATTTCACTTCCTACTAAATAAGGATATTTATCTTAGATAATAAAGGTTCAATGAAATATTGATGATATTAATATTTTACAAAATTTTATTTACATATTTCCAAAATAGTTATAGTGAATCAATCCATTAATAAAAAATATTACATAATTCATAAACATAAATTACCATTAGTATTACATAAGGATCATTAAGGCCTAGTATATTTAGATGAATATGTTATTATTCCAAAAATATATTATTCTTATTTTATTTTCCATAGTGAGCTTCTAAAATCCATTTGAGTTCCTAAATCTACATGGGACATCCTTGGGAATAAAATAAATAAATAGGTGAGATAATATTCCATACAAGGCAATGAATATGATAAGAAGACAAAACATGTCACTTTAAGGTATAAAATGGTATCATAAAATAGAAGGAACATTAGTAATAAAAAAGAATCATAATTTAAATATCATGGTATCATAAGATCATGGAATCATAGGAAATGTGGTAGAAAAATATAACATGGCATAAATATGAATCAAGGATCACTACATGGAAAATATGACATTGTGTAAAAACTCCCATAATGGATTATTCTTAGTCCCTAATCCCCTACATGATTCTTAATGAGACTAATGTTTTACCCAATGCATTGGAGTGCTATATGGGCCCACCATTTTATAACATGTTAATGATAAATGTCTGAGACATAAAAGAATCAATCATTAGAAATAAGATAATAATTTCCCATGTAAGGAAAATCAGCGGCATAATCTAGCTTCATATCATAAATAATCAAAATTCCATGGTCAAGAAATTTAAGAAATGATCATAAGGTATGTATTACCATATAAAATTTTGAGAGAGTGAACTAGGAATATATATATAAAAGATACCTATAAAAAATTATAATCAATTCATAAAATCAATGGTTGGATTAATGATGAAAATAATTTTAATAGCATTCTTTAGAAAAATATCTTCTTCACTTTGAGTTACATCAATGGATGTCGCCTTAGATGTAAATTTATTTTCAAATACAACATTGAAAATTTATTAGGAAAATATAATTTTTATTTTATAGAAATTGATTTCAATTATATTTTTTTTTCAAAAATAGAAGAAAAAACATTGAAAATAAATTTTGAAACTTAAAAATGAAGCATTAAAATATTCTGGGTTTATGATAGAGAAAGAGTTATCTTAATGGAAAAAAAAATTAAAATCAAATATTATATTCATATTTGCGTAATAAAGAAAAAATAACCCTCTTAATAAAATAATATTAATATTTATTTTTTAATATTTTCTAAAAATCAAATTACGGATAGAAATAAATATAAAAAATCATTGTGAAACACTTTGGAATGTTTTCAAAAAATCATGGGTTTGGATCAAGAAGTATTTTTAAAAAAAAATATTAAATGCAGTAAGATTATATTAAATAAATTTATCATTCATTTTAAGTGAAAAATTTAGTAAGATGATACAATTACTTAAAAACATTATGAATATTGAGAATAGAATAAACCCTTTCCATTTTGGTAAATGTTGAGTCACAATTTTCCCTAAATGAAGTAGATTAATTATTACATAAAATATCATGTTGTATGAAGGATACAATATATAGTATTTAATTATTTAATATATAATCCATTCTAAATAATTTATCTTCATAAAATAACATGTGGCTCATTGAAGGATATTTGATATGAACCCATTAAAAATTTCATATCATTGTTGTAAGAGTTAATGAATTGAATGATAACGTAAAAAAAATTATATTCACCCAGATACAATTTTTGTTAGAACATAAATATAAAAGAGAATTTCCCAGATTATTATGGATTAATATAATCAAAAAATTATTCATAAAACCTAATAAGTTGAAATTGAGTTAAGAAACCCCTTAGATAATGCTTCCCTTTTCTTTATCACTATTTTTCCTCATTTATAGTGGTTTTAATCATGATATAAACATTCACTAGAATCATATTATAATATATAATATCAAATATTATTCTTTTATAAAATTTTATTACCCATTCATTAATCATCTTTAATTTTCACCATTTTTTCATGTGTTAATTTCCTTCATTTTTACTAATTTTTTTTTTAAATTTTTGAATCATGAAGATAGGTTATTGTTCCATAATATCTATAATTATTTAAATTTTTTAATTATAAATTTTTTAATTAGATATATATCTGTAATAGTTAATAAATTTTGAACATGGAAAATGAATCACATATCTTCATGGAGATGGTAGGTCATGTGTGTGTAGGAGTAATATTGTAATTTTCTTAATGCATGCATGTTTTGAGAAATGTATTGTTTATTAAAATTTTAGAATCAATATCAAGTAATATATACCATATATATTTATTTGATTCAACATTTCTTACATTCCATGTAAAGAGTTAGTGAAAAATGAATCGCATTGCTTCAAAATCTGGAAATCCATCATACGATAGAACAAAATTATCATGTATTCAATAGATGTCAAATTAAGAAATTATTTAATATATTTCATTATAAAAATGATTAATATTTCAGTAGTATTATATATATAAAAATAAAATTCATCCTTAATACCTTATATGTAAACTGTAAGTAAAAAATTAATCACATTTCTTCTAGTGGCAGTAGTCTTCCTTACATATGAATCACATAATCACATTCACCAAAAAAATTAAGGTAAAAGAAAAAAATTATTTCAGTATATAAGGCATTATTCCTACACATATACGATCAATAGTTTTGTATCCCATTTAACAGAGGAGAAGATGTCTTTAGTTCATGAATATAACAGAAAAATTTCTTAATGTATGGAAGATACTGGTGTTATTATATAACCATGTTTTAAAAATATTTGAATGAGGTGGAATAAGAAATAAAATAAAATGATAGATTTATAATGGTACCTCTTCTTTGGGAAACATATTACAGTTTTCACAAAATTATTCACTGGTTGGATTTTTTAGAATATATTTCATATAGAATGTTCGGATTTAAATAAGTGGTTTTTTTCTATACTAACCAACAAGTTTTGTAAGTCTATAAAGGATAGGATAGGGGGTGTCCTTTTATAAGTGTCATATATGACACACATTGAATTTTTTAAATGAAAAAATTAAACGAATTTCTTTTCTTAATAAAATGCTAAAAATGACTATTTTCAACCCTTAGAAGATATAAAGACTAAATATGACTATAAAATATAAATTAGACCAGTTTTGGTCATTTGTAACTATAAACATTTTATTTTAACACCTGATAAACCTGTTTTCACATTTATTATGGTAAAAATTTTATTATTCTCACTAATCATTGTGGTTTAAAATAAATAAACCATATTAAATAACAAAAAATATTATAATTGGCACAATTTAATTAAAAATTAATCCCAAAGTCATGTTGAAAAAACATTTTTTCCAAAGAACGCATTCAAAATTCTATAATGTTTTTATATTAAAATTCAATAAAAAATTGATTACAAAGACCTAAATTAGTTAAATTGTAATATAAATTAACTAATTTTAGTATAAATACAAACTATAATATTATTTACATTTTAAAATTGTTCAAATGAAAAATTAGTTTTCATTAAAAATTTGTTCTTTCACTATGCATCAAAAAATAAATATTTTCAGAAAAAAAAATCGCCCAAAGAATGTTTTGACATATAGATTTAAAAATTTAAAATTATCATTTAAAATAAATTTTCTTCATTTTGTAAACATTAATTTTAAATAATTTTTTTAAAGGGATACTAATCATCCATATATAAAAACAATCTTTCAAAAAAAATCCATTCTCTATAAAATGCTTTTTTATTTTATTTAAGTTCAATATAATACAATTTAATTGGTGATATAAAAGATTAATTTAAAATATTTATAATTTTATTTATTCCTAATATACCACCCAATCTATCAATTAATTTATAATGGTTGTGTTTAAATAATTAAATTTTAATAGAATATCTAGTTTGTTTTAAACCCAGTGTTGCATGCATCACAAGCTACCAAACAGATTGAATTTATTTAATAAGAAATATATTTTAAGGTCACATGGTGTCACATTATATTATAAACATTGATTTTTATTCCATATTCTCTATCTAACATGATATTATTCTTTTAAAAACTCAGTGTGTTTTAATAGTTTCCATCTATTCCTCCAAATCCTGATGTTGAGTTATTAATAGAACTCAATAATAGTGCTACACCTATTTCAATTCATACATATAAAATGTCCTTGATTGAGTTGTTAGAATTAAAAATGATACTCTCGGTGAATCTAAATAATGGATTCATTCACTATAGTTCTACCCATTGGTGGTACCTATCCTTTTTATGATTAATGTTGGGTTAATGTGTCTTTTCGTTGATTATATTGAACTTTACATCGTTAGAATCAATAAAAAGTATCTTCTACCATGTATCAAAGACCTATTTGATCAATTACGTGAAGAACAATATTTTTCCAATAGTGATCTTCGATCAAGACATCATCATAGAATGGTAAAGTGAATGGATATATCAAATATAGCCTTTTATATGAGGTGTGGTCATTGTAAATTTATAATAATTCCATTTAGAATTACTATTACTCAAGTTATCTCCGTGGATTTAATTAATAGAGTCTATATAGTTTACCTGGATAAGTTTTTGGTAGTATGAATTGAAAAAAATTCTTACATATTCAAATGTAATTGAATATTATGAATAGAAATGGATGATTGAGGTAATTACACAGATATAAGAGATATTATATACCAAAATACTGTGCATGAATTTTGGATGCAAAAAATTCACATTTTTTTGTCATAAATTTTTAATTGAGGGTATATCAGTGAATCCTTCAATGATATATCTTTTTGAGAAATTCCTTGACCAAACATGAAAATAAGGATCTATATCATTCTTTTATTTCCAAGATAACCACTTTTCTTTTTAATATATTTATCAAGACTATCTAATAAAATCAATATGTTATCTTGGAAGGCATTTATGTTCTTATAGAAATAAGAATTTGAGAAAAATTTCAAATAATTAAAGTGAATATTGTTTAAATCACATATGCTAACACTACCCTAAAATGTTTAATCATTCATTATATATTATGATGTATCAAAAAAGTAATCATAATTAATATTCATATAGATATATATGATGATATATTATTCCTTTCACTAATTGAAAAATCATAAGAAAAACTACTTAACTCGTGATTAGGAGTTGGAAGAAGTAATTTTTTTATAAAATATATGAAGGAATTATATGTATAGAGAATGTTTTGATGTGTATATTGATTATAAAATATTAAAATATATATTTAGATGGAAATATTGAAATATGAAATAGATAATATGGTTGGATTTGATTACTGATTTTGACTGACCAATACATTATCACCCTAGGAAGGTGAAAAATGTGGTTGATTCTCTAAGTCACATGTTTTTCTATATATTGGATTTAAATATATCTTTCATTTATGGATACATAGAATGTGGATATTTAAATATTGGTAATGGAGAAAGGTCATATCATTCTCATATTAATATTTATCCATCAATCCATTAGGGGATTTGGAAAATGTCGAATTATAGAAGAAGGTGTGGAATATTTATGATTTCAACCATGATTCTGCTATAATAATAATCCTTAGAAACTATATATGTATTATATTCATACCATTAAAAAAATATCTATTGGATAAATCCTATAATTTAACATTCTCTACTCATCATATAACTCTCTTGATATTCATAATGATTTATACATTAAGGTAATCATTAAATTCTATGGAATAACACTCACAATCGTATCTAATAGGGATTAAATGTATACCTTGATGTTCTAGATATTTATTTATTAGGCTCTAAACATTGATGTGAGTATCTATAATACTTATCACCACTGGACAGAAGCTCAATTTTGGAGGGGATTTCAAACTATATAAAAAATTATGGGATATTTCTAAATGGAAGTCTAACAAGTTTGTATCTAACACCATTATTTGATAGAATTTTTATAAAACGACAACATTCAATTGAGAATTCATATAGATCCTTATCAATCCCACTCTAGTAACAATTGATTAACTATACTATACATGGATGAAGTTAGCGAAAAGAATATATTTGTAACTAATCTAATTGAGTAAATGGCATAGAAGGATAGAACCATTAACCAGCACGTATGTGCATCTCAGAGTTGACATAAAATTTGTCCGGATAAACATCAGTAAGATATATATTTCATAGTCAGTGATAAGGTATTCATATAAATATCTCCATGGAAAAATGTCAAGATATTTTGAAATAAAATTAATGTTGGGCCCTAAAAATATCAGTCCCAATGAAATTCTTCATCATATTGGGATGTTATCTTATAACATGTCTCTTCCACTGAATCTGTCTCATATTGGCAAGGAGTACTATAAATCACTCTATAGTAAGTACATACTTGAACATTCAGGTGTACTAAAATTATATCTCATACCACTACCGTAATATCTATCTTATAAGGAATAAATGGTCGATACTAATTATCTTAGATAGAATGTTAAATGAAATAATACCTAGAACCTAGTCAAAATGTTGTGGCCATATCATAAAATTCTGGGAGTTACATGGGTACTAGAGGATATGATAAGGAAAAAGTATCCTCATTTCTTTGTATCAGTGTAATGAAATTTTAAGAGAGAAATTATTATTAGTGGTTAAAATATAACACTCCAATATTTTATGATATATTACTCATAAAATAAATTTAATTTTGTTGATGTAGTTCTCTATATACAAAACTATGTTTAAACGAAGCACAATATACTATTGAAATATAAGTATTTGAAAGTTATTATCCAGATAATAGATTAATGGGTAGGAATAGGACTAAAAACATTATATAAATATTTATAAATATTTTATTCAATAAAAAGTTATAAATTAATTCTTTTGAAATTGCTACTCAATTTCTAGAAAGGATTTTTCATACATTAATACTATATTTTCTTTAAAATGCATGTTATAACATTTGTGGCATGGTTTTTATATCTAATTTTATCCAATTTTAGAAAATAAATTTCAAAAGTGGTTTTTATTTTTGAATTTGTCAAATCAATATTATATTTAGTTATTTTTTTTAAATTTTTTCTTAAATGATTGATTTTTTAAGAAATAGTGAAAATTCCAATTTTTGAAATACTATCATTTCATTTCATTAAATTAATTAATTTTAATGTCATGTTGTATTTAAACTGATATTAATATAATTATGTTAATTTATTTCAATAATTATCAGATAAATTTAATTTTTAATCAAAAGTATTCTTTATTTTGATATAATTTAATTTTTATACAAAAAAAATCAATTTTTCAAAACATTGTTTTTCGTTACGTCTTATGAAAATAATTTATAATTGTTTTCTTCCACAATAGAAATTGAATCATTTAAAATTTATTCTATATTTTGAATTATGAAGCCAAAATGTGTTAAATAGGCTCCTTTTATTCTTGCTCATTATCAATAGTAAGAGTAGCAAACATTTTCCACCTTGGTATGGGTAAATCGTGTAATTAAGGGTGAAAATAATGTCCTAAGGATTAAATATCTCACTAAAAATTGTATTAATTTTATTGTAGAATATTATTTAGCACACGAAAATCAAATTGTTGAAAAGTTTATAATTTCTATCCAATTTACATTGATCATGACCATAAAATAAATTTCAATAAATAATTAAAACAAAATATCACCCTTTTGTTTTTAATGTATATAAAATTTTTAAGGATAAAAATTGGAAAAGTTTTTATCGAATTATTTTTCTAAAATACAAAAGATTTTTTACATGGTAATTTACTTTAAATTTCAATCTACTGAATAATTAATCTAACTTCTTATGGAACATCAAAATAGTGTTAATTAAATTAGTAAAAATAAAATAATGTTTTTTAAAAAATAAAAGTATGTTAATTTAGGTGAATTGTTATTTTCAATGAATTTTGTGTTTAAATATGAAATAATTGTGAGTTCTTAAAATAGTAATTTGAGTTCAAGTTGGTATCTTATTTTTTAAGTAAAATTATATTAATAGTGTCAAAAATATCATTAATAGTATTTTAGGAAAAATAATATTTTATTAAATAATATAAAAATTAATAAAAAATATATTATACCAGACCAATTGAATTTTATATTATTTAAATATCATACATAAAGCATTTATGGTTTAATTTTCCTTTTGTGGACACATTCTATAAACTTGATGATTAAAAAAATTATATTGTACTAATTATAAAAAGAAATAACATTGGGTAAAAACTAATACATAAGGTTTAAAAAAACGCAAACTTCCTAAAATATTATTTTATGATATTATTTTAACTCATCAATATATGATATTATCATTATATAAATTTTGTTACACTTGACCCTAAAAATGAATTTGTATTAACATAATAAATAGTGTAATTCCAAGAGTGCCCTACCCAGCAATTATAAAAGGAAAACCCTTATCCCATTTTCTTACATGACATTGACCCTTCTAGAATAACAAAACCCTAGAGTAGTTTCTTATCAACTCCCCTAGACACAAATTCTAAATTAGTTTCTTAATTAAATTTCATTTCATCGGTCAATAATAAAGGATATAAGGGATGTCTACTAAAGAAGAAATAATCATCCTACTGAGCCTCTTTCAAATTATTTCTTCTTATACCACATAAAAATATATATTATTTGTAGAAAACATTTCTCAATATTCATCCTCTTTCACATCTCTCGTGCGTACCTACAGACTACCACCTCGATGGGGTGATATGATTCATTTTTTAATTTTACTTTATAAAGATGATAATATGGATATATTTAATGAATATATATGATATTTATGATATAATAATGATTTTATTATGTTTAATTACTATTTACCATTCTTTTTTTCCTTTAGTCAAAATATTGGAAAAACGTTCTGGAGTATATACGACCTATCATCTCTATGCATGGTAAATTTAAATTTTCTATCTGTACATTCTATGGATGACTATAAATATATATATCTCTGGGTAATATATGTGACATTTATATATTTTTTAAATTTATACCAATTACAGAAGCATGATCAATGTAAAAGTACTATAACTACTGAACTGAAGTTATCATGAAAAATGAAATGTTCAATACTCGTAAATGAAAATTTTAATAAGAATTTATTAATAAATTGGTGATTGAAATATAATTATAGGATAATATATGATATTATAATTATGTAAATAATTATTTTTTATAATAATAATAAATAGAATTTTTTATAGAGTCGTTTAAATGAAATTAAAACGAATGTAAAGCTTGAGGTAAAGTATTTCTTTTACAATATCATTTTATTTCAGGATTTCTCATATCTCGATTTGTATTGAGGGGAATTGTGTGATTAAAATATAATAAAACCTGTTAGTTTTCTTCACTGATATTTATTTGGGTAATTTTCAATTAATTGTACATGTTTCCTCTCCTTTATACTTATAAATATAGAGGAAATGTTTTCTAAGAAAAAAATTATTATTTCATATTTATTCATGAATATTTTTATTTCATGTGCATGTTTTCTAAAAATTCTTCCAAGAATGGATTATAATTTTCCTAAATGCTTTTATATATTCTTAAGTTTATATGATTTCTTTTTTTTTAAAATAATAATAAGGAATCTTATTTTCATTTATCAAATGAATTATTTTTTAAATTTTATCAAAAATGTTAAAGGAATATTTATTTTAACATATATGGAATGAACAAAACTTTTTACCATCATTAACACTCACTTATTTTAATATTTATTTAAAAGTATTCTAATTTATATTAAAATATTATTTTTTTTTTTGATATTTTGTATGTTTTTAAATTTTAATACATTATTTACATATAAAATGGTATTTTTTTCATGAAATTTACTCGTGATCTTTTAAAGGTATTTCCAACTATAAAAAACCAATTGATGTTACTGGGGATAAGATATAATAATACAATACTTAATATTTCTTGGTATTGTTTATTATGATTATGTAATGATGTTTACAATACATAATTCAATATAGATAATTATTTACTATAAGGAATTTTTAGAATGAATTGTATTGATTATTCAAATTATAAGGAATGCATGGAGGTGAAAGTGATGGGTGGGGCCAAGTTATATATTTCCTATAAATGTATCAACATATAAAATTATACAATACATATGTAAATCCAAATTAGTTAGGTATTTTGTTCATAATTACCAAATTATTATTCATGATAGCTTGGTTGAAAAATCACAATGATAAGATTCATGATATCATAGATAAGAGGCATTAATCATGAATGTAAATAATTATGAATTTACTTTGTTAAAAATATATATTTATTCATCCAAGTGTTTTCTATGTTTATATTATCATGGATACTTGTATAACTTAGTTAGTTATTGAATTAATTATGTTGGGATTATCAACCCATCCTTATTGATTATTATTTATTTACTCATGTTATCTTTTCATTATGTAACCCTTACTTAGCATCTAAGCACACCCTTTAATTGTTTTACATTACCTATGATTTGGATAAAGATGTTATAAATTATATTAAGGTTTGAATAATTTAACATATGATATATATTTTTATATTTCTAATATAAAATGGGAATCAAGTATGTATCTACTTTTTCAAGACATTTAAACTCATCGATCCTGCGGGGTGAGATTCCTTGAATCTTATACCAATTTAATTAAGTAAACATGAACTCTGGGTCACAAGATTTTGTTTTCTAAATTATAGTATTCATATCATTTTAAAAATTAACACTCGTCTTGAAATTATTGATAATTACATAAATATTTATAACCATATAAACACAAAAAAATCAAATGGGTATCCAATTATGTTAATAAAACATAAGTTAATACCCTCTATATAAGATAATTTATTGTATTTACACCATAAATGAAATGAGTATATATATTATCCATCAATTTAACCAATAAATAAATGTATAGTTAACTATGTTAACACCCCTCAATCAAAGAAATCGATAATTTGGTACTCACATATGATATGAAATAGATGAAAAATAATTCCTATATATAGTGGATGATTAAGAATGGAAAACATAGTAGAGATTCATTTGATGGAATGAAAATAACATTACATAGCATGTACAGAAAAATAATTTTAATAATATCATTTGAAAAATATCATTTATTAGGAATAAGATGTTTTAATGGAAGTGTATATGGATGAATACCAATTTTAGGGTACATTTGGGAAAAGACTTTTAGTAAAAAAAAAAATATAGAAGATATCATAAATGTATTATTATATATACTTTTTTTATAAATCAAAAATATAATTATATTATTTAAAATATTTTAAAATGAATATGTTTTGTTCCAAATAGACCAATAATGTTAGGAGAAAGGTTCATTCACACAAAAAAATCAAAATTACAAAAAAAAATTAAATTACTTATATGGAAAATTTTAAAATAATTTCTTTCAAAATAAATTAATGATATTGAATTTAATTAAAAATTTTCTCTCAATTTTTTTAAAAAAAAATAGTATTTTAATGTCCATAAAATTTCTAGTTGAAGATTAAAATACTAGTTAAAATTATGTTTTAAAATAAAAATTTTTAATAACCACATCGCATAATTATTTTAGAACCTCCAACATAAAATGAAGTACGATGAAATATAATTTCACCAATTTTATCAAGAGAAGAATAAAATCATATTTTCATTAGAAAAATTGAGGTTACAAATTTCTTATATGGATTATCATTTTTGAGATATCTCTATTATTTTAAAGTTATCGAAAATAAATACTTAAGGCTCAATAAAAATTTAAATAACAAATATTGACGGGGAAAGAGAATGAAATTGAAATTAAAATACCATGAGTAAAAAAATTAATTAATGATATAATATATAAAATAGGTAGTATACACACCACATAAATAAAAAAACTTCAAAAAGAGGAACTATGTTTCAACAAATGGAAATTAATATTGAAATAACATATAACTCCAGTAACTTTTGAGTCGAACCCCCCTGAGAGAATAAACAAGGAATTGAAAATTAAAAATAATTTTATGTAAGTTAAAAATTATGTAAAATTATAATGGGGGTATAATTTTTCCTTGTAAAATAATACATTGTGTGTAATATAAACAAGTCTCAAGGAAATACAATTTGAGACAAAAACCCCCTTATAGCATTTGTAATGTTTTGAATCAAAATTCATTTTCTAGTTTAAAATAAAATGGTACTATAAAAAATAATTAAATCTTAGTGTATTTAAAAATATATTATATCTTAGTATATACACCATATAAATAATAGATTGGTGAAAACCATTGAAATATGTCTCAATTCAAAGAATTTGAGATGAAATTACCTGACCTAGTTTTCTTTCATAGTTCAAGACAACCAATCCTCATATAAATTAATATTTATTCCTCAATAATATATCTCATAACCATATCTAAATATGTTTAATTTTATATCCCTCATTTCTAATTGTATAATGTGACGAGATTGGGAATATACAGATTATATCAACCATTGGGTATTAATAACAAAAACCATTTTTTCATTATTTATAACTATTATTTCATAACCCAATATTTTATATGAATTTAATAATTAATATACCATTTATTATATATAAGTATATAATATTTATTTATTTTTAAATCCCATATATCATTTCATATGTTTTTGATGAATATAACATGAGAATTTAATCAGAGTTCGCATATTTATGATGGTCATATAAAATGAAGATGATAATTTAATAATAATTCACATACTTAATACAAAAAATACATAACCAAATACAAAAAAGTATTTTCTCATTATATTATATCTAAATTTATTATTTATTTTCACATATTCATCCATGATATAATTTTATAGCACCATTGATCTATGAGGTTAAACCAGCTCAAATATGAAAAATCATTAACTCGGTGTGGGACTATTATTAAGGAGTAGTTTCTTTTAACATCTTACCATTATAATATAATTGTAATCATATTATTTTAATTTATTTATAATGTTTAACTAGATATAAATATATTTTCATAAATATTGAATAGCTATATGGAAACCTAAAAATTCAGGGAGGTTATAGTCAGTGTACACTCTTGATTTATGCTCCTTTGTTTTTATAAGTGGATTAAAATGCATAGATAACTCATGTACCATTAGTATAAAAACATATAAATATAATAATTATATTCAAATTGTCAATATATTTTTATATATTAGTAAATATAAAAGTTAAAGCCTCTTACAAAACATTTATCTTATAAACATAAATTTAATACCAATTTAAACAAAAAAAATTTATAAATAATAATAAATTAAATTTTAGATTAAAATTAAATATATAAAGAAAATATGTTTTTGTAGAGAATGGTTAATTCCATCATTAATCCTTCTAAATATTATCTCATATTGATTAAACATTTAATGTGAATTAATATATATATATATATATATATATTGTATATTAGATTAATAATTTTAAATATAATTATATTAAATGTTAGATAAAAATTAATCATCATCATAAAAAAATTAAATAGAGACCTTTTCACCATTTATGTCATAGTTGTCATTAGACTTAATAATATAATTTTTCTAAAAAGAATAAAATATAAATTATTAAATAATAATATGATAATATAAATTTATTAAATCAAATTTGTCAAATTAAATAGCTTTAAATAGTAAATTTATATTTAAAATTATCTCTTGTAACACATAAACCCCATTTTTTTTGGAAAATATGTATTTTCATGCATAAATATTGTGTATGTGGAAAAATTATCTATTCTATTAATTCAAATAAAATTAATAAGAGTATTATTCTTCAAATAATACTTTTATGACATAAAAATAAAACCAAAACATAACTTCCCTGGGATTAAATTTAATTAATGAAATCTATGAAAAATAATTTTCATAAAATTTTATTTTCTATTATAATATAATATTAATTTGTTTAATAAATTGAACATTTTATTTTTAAATTAATTATTTCACTTTAAATATATATATTTGATGTATCAATACGGTTTCTAAAAAACATAATTTATATAATAGTGATGGTATTAACAAAAAAATTATATTTCACTATGGACCTAAAAAAGTATTTTTTAATAAAAAACTAAAAAAATTCAAATTATGTAATTCTTTATATGTTGAATTTAAAAAGGAATATCATTTTATTATATTTAAACTATAAAATTCATTCAAAATTATTACAATATTAAGGTTCAATGTATGGAATAAAAAAATAGAACTAAGAATACTTCTAGGTATAAAATGGATTTATTATATTTTAATGTGATGAAATATATATTGGATTGATGATAATTATTTTAATTTATATTAGGTTCATACCAAAAATTGATATTAGTTCATTTTAATATAGGAATGAAGAACACTGAAAATAATATATACTAATCTTAAAATGGTGTTATATTGATGGCTTCATTAGATTTTATATAAAATAAATAAATATTGATATCATAATAAATTATACTTAAAAATAAACCATAAAAACTCCAAATAAGATCTAATTTTTAGATATTCATTAGTAGAACTCATGTGTGGTGGTTCAACAGGAAGGGATTTCATAGTGAGTTCTACAAGATTATGTTTTTCCCATAAATGATTTCCCTTATTTATTAATTTATCGTGTTCATCATGGTTTTGTTCTAGGAAAAACCCTAGAGAAGCTATTTCCCTTTATAGGTTGTAAAATGGGATTCAAAATAGTGACTACCTCTTTCGGATTCCATTTTTTCAGGCACCAAATATTGATTTTGTGAAATGGTTATATTAGTTTATACCGGATAATTTAATATCTATGTTTCAACATTCGTATTTAAAATCCCAAATATATTAAGTTTTTTCATATCATTTTGGTATAGTGTTCGAAAAATATTATTTCATATGTTTTTTATTTATGGTGAATATTCATTGAAATCTCATGCTCCAACCTTGGAAAGAATATTTCTAAAATGGATTTCACCATAGAAATTTTGATAACCACTCACACTCGACATATGAATAATTTGAAACCTAATGCCTTATGTTGACGTCAGAACCAAATTTCTGTGTTGAGGTGGATTTGGAAACATCTTTTCCATCATGGTTGTTTGTTAGAGTAAGAATGGGATTTTCGTGGTGGAAAGGTTGTTTTTTTAGAATCTGCTAATTTTTTTGGGCATTGTTCTAAGAAATTTCATTCAGTTGAATTCATTCATTATATGATTCCAGAAATCTCTGTGTTCAAAGAAGAATTTATAGATTTCCTCTTCAAAATTATTTCACGAATTCCTTCGAAGGTATCTCTGGGTGAGTTGGATATATCCTCGACAGGGTCAATGGAGGTGCTTTATGAAATGGGATGGAGGAACATCTTCGAAAAGGGAACATCAAATTCAAGAGATATACCTCGAATTCCTGTTTTCCAATCTATCTTTTCAATGGAGGTGTATGATTTTTTGGGATTCATTGTTTTCATCCCCAGTTTCTCACTCAGTCTCTACAAGGCTATCAGATGAAATTTTGATGCATGGTGAACCATAAAAACATAAAAAGGGTGGGTACTTCATGTTACGAAGAAAGGAATCCAACGATTAATGGATTCCAAATATCTTATCTTCTATATTGGACAAAAATACCCAATATGATACAACTGTTAATGTAAATAAGATAGATCGTGGTTAAAGGTTTGAAGAATTATATTCCAAAATGGTTTTATAAGGGTTTCAAAAAGAAATGCATTCAAAAATGAAGAGGCAAACCCAATTAAGGTTGTTATATTCTGTTCGTAAGAAAGATATATTTCTGATCCCTCAAACCCCCCTGAAGAGAACCATATTGGACAATGGAGAAAGGAATAGTTTCTCTTTAACATAAACCATAGTTCTTCAAAGTATCATAGCTCTCCCCGATTGTTAATGAGAGATTCTTTATCAAATATTCCATCTATGGTTCCACCTAATCAGATGTCGGTGATGGGTGATCCTCGATAAAAAATATTTTATGTCAGTTCTATATTTCATAAAACTGGAATGTGAGGATTGAAAATTTTGATTTAAGAAGCAGAAAGGTGACCCATTCCTGGTATACATGCATTCTCGCTTCTAAATCGAGTAATAATATTGGACTAGTTTCATTTCGTAAGACATCTTATTTAAGGTTTCAATGGACTCATTAGTCATATAAAAGAATGATGTCTCGGGGTAGGGTCTAAATTTGTATATGTTTCTATTAAAGTTAGAAGACTTCAAATTTCCATGTCAGCTACACTTGAACCCATGGAAAACATAGATCACTTACCCAAAATTGTGAAGCATATGGGATTCACAGAGTTCATGCATGTGGGTACATATAATTTTTCAATTTTGATTTTCTAGAAACACAAAGACTCAGTGGAGTATGGTGATGCCTCATCAAAACATATTACCATAAAGATGAATATTATGTGAATGAATTTTTTATTTTCATTTTTTATGCCAAATGTAATGTTTTCAATAAATATATTTGTGGCATATTTTATCTAACAATCAAGTTGGTGGTCATGTGTGTTATATTGGAGGGGAATTTACCATGATTGTGGAAATTTTGGAGAAAATGGGTTGGGATTCTTATTTTAGGGTATCTATAAAGGTCATTAAAAAATTATTTTCCACTAACTTTCTCTTCGAGCTAGGTTTTGTGGGAAATACATATACCTGGTGTATCAATTATAGAGGGAGTAGTAGGATATGGTAGAGATTAGATCGATGTATGATGAATATCAAAGGTATGGATTGTTTTCCAAAAACTCGTGCAAATAAAATCACTAGTCCTTATCGTATCATTTCCCCTGGTGATTACTATCAATAAGGATCATATAATTCATGGCTAGTTAATCTACTCAAACAGTTGGTCCAAATTAGAAGGATCTTAGCAAATAGTCAGCAACTTTTGGCTCAATAAAATTTGTAGGAACCCTTGGTTGGATTTAACCATTTGACTCAAAATTTTAATTGAATATATAAAATAATATATTTATAGAAGATCAATTTGTGAATCAAGCATGGAAGTAATTAAATTGGATATTGAGAATATATAATAGTTTCTACATCAGATTTTGGATGATGATCTTTTCATCAAACTCAATGATAGTAGAAGTTAATTGGATGAAAAATTGTTGTCCATTGACAGTTCCTACATGTAATTATCAAGGGAGACATGTCTTATATATGGTAATTGTAACCCAATTTATTTTCAATCCTGTCTCACGGAAAATAAAAAAACTATAAAGATCATTATGAAGATAGAAGATTGGTATTATATAGAAGGAAGTGATGTTGTATGTAACATGGCCCTATATGATTTCAGTGATTTACAAGTACATCCAGGAAAAGATGTTGGATATAACATGATACCATCTCTTGGTGATCCTAATATCACAGGTTACATTACAAGACTAGTGGATGTGGATGAAAGTGCACTGTTGGTAGGAATACTAAAATAGGAGGAAATAAAAGAAGCAATGCTCAGCATGAAACCAGATAGAGCTCTTAGATTATATGGTTTTTTAGGATCCATTTTTATATCTCCTTAATAAATCATTAAATAGAATATTAAGGTATCTATTTGGGAATTCTTAAAGGGTGGGAATCTTCCATGTAACAACCCGATATTTGATGATAAGTATTCTTTTTAATTTATTTGATGTCATGTTTTTTATGCTACAACAAGATTATCTTGTGCTATACGCCACACTGTATTAGCTTGAAGTATACACAACACTATTCTTAGATTGTGTTACACACAATTTCAAGTTTGTTTTATAATAGTCATTCTACGCAACATTGAGTGTATATATATATGTTTGTTCAATGTATAAATTTAATATTGTTGGATTCTGTTATACGAAATAATAAAGGATTCTCGCACAACAGGAAACCTTAACTTGGCTTGCATTACACGCAATCGCGACCTTCCTCGATAGCGTGTGTTGTATGCAATCCCGGGTTTTACTGAACAATGATATATTATTATAATATTATTATGAACTAGCCATTATGAATACTATTAACTAAATTTTGAATTTTATAACATTATTATTCATCTTACTCATTTTCTAGAACACGTTATAAGAACAAAATAAATTTTTCGGGTAAAATAAGTATTCTTCAAAAAATGCAGTTTTGCCGACTTTTGATGGTGCACCCACTTTAAATATTGTTTTTACATGTTTATAAGTTAAATTTTTCAAAATAAAATTTTTATTTTTAATCCGGATATAAAATTTTACATTGGATAAATTTTTCATATTATCCTGATAACTTTCATATTTTAATGAATAGTAAAACACGTGATATTTTAATTAAAAACAACTTTTTTCATCATAATAACTTTTTTGGTTAAATTATAATATTGAATTGTTTTAAAGTATGAAATGCCTGGATCGGTTGTGATCACTGACAGGGGAGGGTTGAATCAGTGATAACTTTTTCTTTTTATGAATTGTTCCCTTTGGATTATCAATTCAACCTCTGCAGCTAGTTAAAGCCTAGATCTACTCTTTTAGTGGTGCAGTAATAATGAGAGCACAGAACACAGAGATTTACAAGGTTCGGTACAAAGACCTACTCCTTTCCGTGTTGGTTACACCCCCCAACACGGATTCTTCACTATGCCAAAAGATGATTACACAGTAATTGGTTATACCCCCCCCCCAATTACAAGTTGGTTAAACCCCCCAACTCCACAGCATCATCTTCATCATGGCTCCACTTCACTTCTTCAAAGGTGTTGTTCAAAACTTCAAGTAGCTTCAACAGCCTTCAAAAGATCTCGTTGGTCTTGCTCACCAAAAAACCAATCACTTAGAATGATCAGTTCTTTTGCATTCACACACTTAAGTGTGTACTCCTCTTCTTCTTATGGTTTTTCACTCTTTTTCACTTGTGCACACATACACAACTCATTTTGAATGTACTCAAATGGGTACAAGCCGAACCTCGGCCTCTTCCTTTCTTTGCACACTCACAAGCCTCGGGCTCTTCACTTCACACACACTCAAGGTGTGTTCTTCACTTTGCACACAAGGTGCAAGTCTCCTCACTTGCTAAGCACACTCATGCAAGCCTACGGCCTTCTTCCTTCATTGCACACACACAGGATACGGCCTCGGGTTCTATTGAATGCAAATAACCCGTAGGGTCCTCTTACTCCATTTGCACACACACATTCAAAGTGTGAACTCCACTGTTCTTCAAGAGCCGCGTAAGCACAATGGGTGCAAGGGCCGTGCAAGGGTGCGTCCAACCTCTTCCTTCACAACTGCCGCGCAAGTGCTTACCGCGCAGGGGGCCGCGGTGCACCGAGGGGGCGCGCAAGTTCGCGCTGCTCACCCTCCTTCCTGTCGCGCAAAGGATAGCGCGCAGGGGGTCACTTTCGGGCCTCGGGTGGCACCGAGAACAACAGCCGCGCAAGGTAGTTGCGCAGTGTCTCTTTCTTCGCGAGGCAGAAGGCTCTCACGGATCACAAATTTTTCAGCAACACTCCTCGAGGGCTTGGCCTCATTTTTATAGGCAGAGGAGAGAAAATGGATTCCGCGGAATTCAACATATGAATGCCCGATAAAAGCGGCATTTTGAAAACTTCAAACGCGGGCCGAGAATCTCGTTCTTTCTCTCTGCACAACGCGGACTTCCTCTCCTTCTCCTTTATCCACGTGCATGCATTCTCGAACGAATGCATGGCCTCTTTAATACTTGTCTATGCATACCACGAACACCATGGCCTTGGCACTTTGTTTGCCTCAGCCTTGTTCGAAATTCTTTCTCGATGCATGCATGCAACATTTTAATGCATGCATGTGATCATTATGTCGAGACGATCAGAAAGGTGGCTACAGCATGATCATTGGTGGCCGGAAGCTTCATCTCCGTCGTGCGGGAGGTCAATGGTTCGACGGAGGCACGTGGGTGGCTTCGTATGGCGCGGAGAAGAAGATGCGCGGAGAGCCGTCGGGTCAAAGATTTGGACGGCCGCGATCAGGATGGGCCGCGGAGGATTAGATGTGCGGCTCGGATCGTCCGCGAGATAAGATGGATGGCCACGATTTTCTCCGCGGAAAAATTGCGCGTCCCACATCGAAACGGCGCGCTGTTTTTCCACGGTTTATCACCCAAGCGCTGTCAGCTTCCCTTCAGTTGCACTTCTCCCCTCTCGGTGCCACCCCGCACCGGTTTCTCTCTGCGGGCGCGGTCTGCGCCCACTCTTTCTCCCTTCGGGCGCGCCACTGGCACCCACTATGCACTGCTTGACACTCGCGGGTGCGCTCATGCGCCCCTACCGCGCTCCTCCGGGCGTGCCCCAGACGCCTATGCGGTGTCTTGGGTGCGTCCTGCCGCCCTGGCTCGCCCCACGGGTTCCCCCATGGGTGTGGGTGCCCTAGCGCCCATGCCTTGGGGTTGAACCCTCAAGGTGCCTTGGCTGGCCATATTTTTTGCTTAAGTGTAGAACCTAGCCTTTGTGTAAAAACAAAGTTACTAAGTACCAAATGCCAAGCCACTACTTCCAAGCCATTCTCCTTTTCATTTACTCTTCTTTATTTCTTCTTCTTCATTAGAATTCCTCCAATTCTCTTCAATATTTATTCATCACTTAGGAATGGAATTCTCGAAGGTTCTTCTTCTTCAACCGAACTCCTGAATCACTTAAATTCTTCAATGTGCTTCATTGATCTAATCAGAGATCAATTGGATCTTCTTCTAATTCTCATGAACTAAGTGATAGTGCATGGACTTCTTCAGTTCACTTCATCCACTTAGGACTTATGGATGGTTTACTTCAGCTCCTCATGCATTGTCAGTACAATGCATGGTCTTCAAACAATGTTGTGACATTGTATCTACTTGATACAAGTTCTTGGAACTTAAAGATCAGCTCAACAATCGTCTGATGTAATGATGATACTCCATCATCATCCATTCTTCAAGTGGTGTAACTTAGTATCATCTTGATACAAGTATTGAAACATTAAGATCAGTTCTTCAATTGTCTGATATTATGCTTCCTCAATCATCAATCTTCAAGATGTACTTCATCAGATGGCACACGAAGACAAGTTATTGACAAAAAATGCAATCACTTCACTTGGGCACAAAAAAGTATAAATAGAATATATTTTTACCATTTAATATAATGTATGTCATTAGGCTTGATTTTACATTGAATTCGTAGCTTAAATAAATTCAATCTTTTGCAATGTTTTAACAAAAACCCGTTTTCTTTCGACAACTGGATTAATTTTAAATTAATTTCATCAACTTATGTGTATTGAATTTGGAAAAATGAAATCCATATTTGGAATTAGTGGGTCCAAATTATATTAATAGACTACTTTTTATTTTTGAGCATTATGAATAGTAACAACGGTAAATTTTATTTACCATAGTAAAAGATAAATTGGGTAATTAAGGGTAAATATAATATTATAAAATTATCCTAATACCTTTCTTAATACAATTGGATGATTATAATGTGTCCTAAGACATATTTTTGTCGAAATGGAATCCATTAGAACCCACACGGAGGTGATTAAGACCTTTAGTTTATTTTATTTAAAGGAGAGTAAAATATGTCTCACTCAACTTTAATAATTAATGTATTTTAAATATAAGTTTATACAGAATATAAATTCGTTTATAAAAACTCATATGAAAGATAAAATGTTTTTATTTGTCATGGTAATTTATTTTTAATTTTTAAGAGTTATTTAATTACCTTATTATCTTATACATTAATGATGCAGACATTATTTATTTAGTGAAAAATCAATAATATAGTTTTTATTGAAATAGTAATACATATCAAAAGGCCCAAAAATCTATAAAAACATATTATTAGTGTATATATAAACCCTAATCATCCACTGGCCGAATTTTTGACCATTTGGATCCGTATTAATGCGATTATGACACTTATATTATTTTATTTTAAATGATGCCAAAGTTTTCACCTTCATAATTTAATAAATATATCATTTTTAATATTGGGATTTTAAGATGATATATTCGATTAAAATTATTATTGTGAAAGGTAATATATTTATATTCATCATAGGATCTTATTTTTAATTTTTATGAAAAAAATAAGTATATTAAATAATTATACAAAAATGTTTTAGTAATTATTTTATTAAGAGATAAACCAAATAAATGGTTTTAAAAAATAATAAAATAAATAATATATGAACTATTTAATGTGATCAACTAATTTTTTGATACATATGACCTTTTATGAATCTATTAAAGCTTTTATTACGAATATATCTACTGTATATATCTTATTTAAATTCAAATAAATGAATAGTGTCAAAATTGACACTATTGTTATTTTATAAAAATAACATATTATAAAATTGTTTAAAAATCACAAAAATATTTAAAAATTATGAATTTAACTTTATATGGTCTAAAATGTAATGAAGTATCCAATTCTAGATAATTAACAACAAATAAGTAATTATTTGTTATAATTTAAAATTTAGAATGTTATTAACACAAATAAAATTAAATTGATTAAATAAGGATAAATCAAGTTGATAATGGTTAAAATAAATTCCTAACATGTCTAAATTTTATTGGTTGATGTGATTAGAACCCTATAGCATCTAATCTTCGGATATGACTCATTTTGGAAGTTTTTAAGTGGGGTTGGTATTTAATATAAACTAATATTTTTTATATTTCCAAGGGTGCCCCTCTGCTCCCTTATAAAAGGGAACCTCCTCCTCCTCCTCACACCAATTTGAGAATTTAAGCTCGGCCAAACCCTGCACATTTCACTTCCCCACTTCTCTAGAAACATCCTATAGGTACTGGTCTTCTTCACAGACCTATTTTAGTTCCCTAAGAGGAGGTCTCAAAGAGGCGCTTCAAAGAAGAGGTCATGTCTGTTACCGATTCTTTCAACATTATTTCTTCTTCAACTTCTTCTTCTTTTGTTTTTTCATTATGAAGTAATAACATCTGTATCACTCATAATGATATGTTATTATATGTATGAAAAAAACCCTATTTCACCATCAACCCATCCTACGGAAAACGAAATCACTGCGCATGCGTATGTACGGAATACTGTCTCCACGCCGTGGTGTAATCTATTTTCCACCACCACCTTACTTGGATGGGTATAATGGTGTAAATAATGACTATATATGATTATTGTAAAGTGATATTGATTCATAAATAGTATACATACACTCTAATACAATTCCATTGGAATGATATCATCGCTCGTGCATACGTACGGATTATCGTCTCCACGATGCGATGAGATTCATTTTCCATGTTAACAATTCAAGATTGATTATAAAGTATATATAATAAGTAATAATGAAATATATGAAATAACAATTCTACTGTATTTATGTACATATATATGTATGTCATATACTTAATTCCATTCAATTCAATAAGGAAACAAAACCAGCGTGCATGCATACGTACGGCCTATAGTCTCTATGAACGGTGTATTTCATTCCATTTATTGATCTATTATATATATGTATATTATGAATATATATTATATATAAATCATGTTTTACATTCTTTATGTAAGTAATCATGATCTAAGTAATCATATGAATAATTATAAGTTAAAACACAAACGAAAAATGAAATGATTTTATCCAAAACGCTGCTTTAACATGGAATTTACAAAAGAACGGGTAATATAAAGTCATAAGTGAAACATATATGATATAATAACAATGAATATGATTCTGTAATAATTCAATGACATTATTTAAGTCATTATACAGGAGTTTCGGATACGTCTGAAGCATATCAGACCCAAGGTAAGGGATAATTGTAGAGACCCGAAGCTTAACGTACATGGAAATTACATTACTTTTGCGGAATACTTAGTACATAACAAAAACACACACACAAGGACCGTAATAGTTTAGTGTCTTTGGAAACTCAGAATATAATCTTCTAATCGTTGTGAAAGATGTTCACCATCTCCTATAAATATCTTCTTCTTTTTACCTAAAACATTTCTTTATATCCTGGGGAAAAGAAAACATAAAAGGGAGAGCTCAAATGGTCAGTAAGGGTAAACAAAAGAAATATCAATCACATCATGTACATAAGGACATAACTTTTGGAAATCATATCCTGCAAAAGAAATCATAATTTCATAACATGGGATAAATCATAGTAGTGGAATGTAATACCAATAATCATAACATAAAACATGAAACTTTGTGGCATACACACATAATAATAGAGAATAATTTCTTATTAGTCAAGACTCATTGCCAAGACTATCTTATTGGACAAAGTCCCTTTCTGAACCGAGTTCACTCCTCGTTTCAGTCCTGTTTCACTAAACCGGTTTAACCTGTCGTTCCAGCCACGTCTATCTCATGAGATATAAAATCTTTAGCCAATGCATTGGATGTATATATAGGTCCCACCCATCTCATAATTATACCATTCTTATATGTGCCACAAAATCATAAACCATACATCATAGCATAACCCATGAAATAAAAATGTGAATCTTAAACATTGTGACATCATAAAACAATTCATATAAGACAATGGAATTCATAAAAATAATTCCATCAAAACATAATCAAATCAATGTAATAATAGGGATAGAAATAGAACCCTTTATTATCTTACATGGAAAATAATTTTGATAAAACACTTGAACTCCATTCTTGAGGAAAATATCCTTTCTACTTCAAAAACACTTTTCCATTCTTAACATGTCATACAATTATAAACTAAAAGAAGTTGATTAAAAATAAACTTGAAAACTTTTAAAGGAAGATTCTTGGAAATAATGTTTTAAAAATCCATTCATGCTGTATATGTTAAAAAAACATTCTTTGTACTTTTTTGGGAAAAGTCAAAAAGTACCTCGTACGAAAAATAATAAAAGATTCCTTTCATATCCTTTACTAAAAGCTCAACGAAGGGTAAAATTGTATTTAAACAATTTTAGGTTGATGGAAGTAATATTAAATATTTAGGAAACAAGGATTTGGATGATAAAATAAACCCCAGTAAATACTGAAGTATAAACAATCTCAGATAAAAATGAGATTGTGATATTTCCCTTACCTTTGGTCCGTAATGCTTTGTATGTGTCCGAACCTCCTGTATAATGATTTTAATACTGTTATTGACTTATTAAATAATCATACTTCATTTTATTATATCATATATGGTCATATTCTTAGCTTATTATTAGTAATATTTCATTACTACTTGTTATTCAGGTGTTTATTACTTTTTGTTCTTATGCGTGTTTTGTCGAATAAATTCTTACTCTTCACTTTAGGTTATAGATACCTAATTTCCAGAATTGTATTAGTGTAATATATATCATATTAATTCATTCAATTCATTTATATAATCATTATGAAATTAAGATCATGTAGAACGAGTCGCATCACATCGTGGAGACGGTATTCCGTACGTATGCACGAGTGATGATATCGTTCCTATGATCGTGGAATTGTATCGGAGTGTAAGTATAATATTTCATAATCAGTATCACTTTATAATAGTCATATATAGTCATTATTTACACCATTATACCCATCCAAGTAAGGTGGTGGTGGAAAATAGAATACACTACGGCTTGAAGACGGTATTTCGTACGTACGCACGCGTGGTGATTTAATTTTCCGTAGGATGGATAGATGGTGAAATAGGGTTGTTTCATAATTATAATAACATATCAGTATATTAATGATACTGATTTTATTACTTCATAAAGAAACAACCTAAGAAGAATAATTAGACGAAGAAATATAGTTGAAAGAATCGGTAAAGGATATTACCTCTTCTTTCGACATGCCTTTTGAAACCTCCTTTTAGGGCACTAAGATTGGTCGTCGAAGAAGACCAGAACCTCTAGGATGTTACTAGGTAAGTGGAGGGGAGAAATTGGTAGGGTTTTTCCAAGCTTGAAGGCTCAAATTGGTGTGAGGAGGAGAGGGAGGAGGTGCCCTTTTATAAGGGAGGAGAGGGGCACCTTTGGAATAACGAAAACTATTATTTTATTATAAAGTCAAGTTCGGTTTTAAATAGCTCCAAATTGATTTATTTAGAAGATAAGGTGGGTATGGGTCGAAATCCTCTAATAAAATAGAATTTAGACAAGTTTAGGTTCCTATTTTAACCTTATCATTTGTATTTAACTTTAAGTTAGCTAATTTTACTCTTACCGTGTCTTTTTGTGTTCTTACACTATATGGTTAATAAACTTACCATAACAAGACAAACGAACCTCAAGTTGTTTATTATTAATATATATAACCTTATATAAGTCATTTGGCCGAACCTTATATTTTTAGGAATAAAATAACATTTAATAATATAATATTTGTTTTAAAAACTATTTTATGTCAATTTTGACACTATTTAGTAATTGTTTTTTTTTTGAAAATTATAACAGAATTAATAGTTAGAAAAAAGTTAGTTAAATCATTCGTAACATGTCATATTAACCTATAAAATTAGTTTTGTTCATAAAAAGTCTCAAATTATATTTATTTGGGTATTTATAACAACAATTATGTCAATATTTCATTAATAAGATAATTACTCTATCATCTTTGTGTCATAAATAAATTAACTTATTTAATGTCTAAAAATTACAAATAAAATACCATTATGTAGGAAATCATTTTATCTTTCTAATGAATATTTATAGTCGAATTTATCTTATGTATAAACCCATATTAAAAATGATTTAATTATTAAACTTTGATTTTAACTATTTTAACCCTTCTTTAAATAAATTAATAATAAATGTCATAATCTAATCCAAGTGGGCCTAAATGGACATATTTTATTCCTAATGTTGTTTTTGGTCGAATTAAACTTTCCCAATAGAATTAGGTCATGTGTTAGGGTAATAATAATATCATTTTTACCCTTAATTACCCTATTTACTTTTGACCGTGGTAAAAAAAGTAAAAAGTTACTATTCACCAAAAATTATTTTCAACTCATTGAACCACATTTTAGTCCTTGATATTAACTGTGTGTCTCGGATTTTCGAAATTCCACTCACAGAAGCGGTAAAATTATGTTTTATGAAAAATTCAGTTTTTTAACTACCAATAAGTGGTTTCACTATTCATCAAAAAATGAAAGTTTCCAGAAAAATACCAAAAATTAGATCTAAGCTATATTTGATATTATGAATTCAAAAATGATGTCTATTTTATCAAATTAATAACATATCAGTTGCATTAATTAATTTAAAAATTAATTCTCGTCGTCAAAACAAATAGCGTGTTCTTAAGAGATAATAACTATCAAAAGATTGACACTTGTTTATGACTGGTTTAAGTGTGAAATTACATCCAATGACCAACATTGTATTAAATTGTAAAAATATATTCTAAATATACTTTAAAACCACTTAAATTAATAATTTATCACTATTAATTATTTCGATTAAAAAAGTTGATTTTAATTATAATTTATTAATTTTCACTATTCATCAGAATATGAAAGTTATCCGAAAAGTACCAAAATTTCACCTTAGGCTAAATTCGTTACTCCGAATCCAAAAATGAAAGTCCATTTTGAGAGCTAAAATTTCTAAAATTTTAAAAGGTGGTTATTACTATTCATAATGGCTAGTATTAATAATATTTTAATAGCACATTGTTATTTAGTGAAACTCGTTATTGCGTACTACACACGCTATCGAGGAAGGTCGTGATTGTGTGTTGTGCGAGCTCCTTTTGGTGTAGCATAAAACACAAGACATTAATGAAATTAAAAACAATATTTTTCATAAAATCTCGGGCTGTTACATTCTACCCCCCTTAAAATGAATTTCGCCCTCGAAATTCATCGGGGTTATAAATGGTTTACTCTTCGAAAGATTCTTTAATAAAAACCCACATCATAAAAAGAAATACCAAAAATTGGCTTTTACAAACTAAATTATGAAATGTAATGATTACCCAAATAAATTAATCACTGGGTTTCCACATAGGTGAAAATATGGATATGGAAGAGAAATCTAACCATCATGTTCTGATGGAGAGTGGTAGAGAACATGGCTATAGAAAAGCCAGCAATCACAAAGCCATAAATTTGTGACGATCTAAGGTACCATCTGATTCATCAGATATAAGAGCACTAGGACAACATTTTTGGTTTTCAAGATCATTTCCCTAAAGTTGATGAAATTGGAATTAGAAGAAATACTTTCGTGATTTAGGTATAGTCTCACCGTTTATCGTTCTTTGGACAATTTCCACTTCATCTCTTAATGAAATGAAGTTGAATTTATCATTCGTAATGTGTTATAAGATCATGTGATTGAATGATGAGTCATTCCATCTGTCTTAAACAAAAGGATAGAAAACTTATCAAAAAATACATAAGTCCATCTATAGTGAGATTAATCATATATGCTTCCTAAAATTGACTTATACTTCATATATCATACTGCTTAATATAATAAAACTAGTTTCTACTAAATAGAGACTTCCTGTAGGCTAGTGGTAGGAGATAAAGGCCAGTCGCACTTCGGTTGTGGGTTCGATTCCCACAGCCTTGTCCGACGTGATGGGTTGTCGCCCGTCCTGCAGGTTGTCCTTTTTCTAAAACTATATTACTATAACATCCCATCAATAATATCAAAAAATACTAACTTTTTTCCAACATAATCCATTCCAATCTATAGGCTTATCTTAAATACTTCGGTCCAAGCTCATAGTATAAAGAAAATGATTACTTGTAATGTCACATAACAATCATGTAGATGCCATCATTTATCCCCATATATCATAAGATATATCTTGTTGGTCAAATTACAAACATGCAAATACCTTAATCATATATTTTCTTGAAGAATTAATACCCATTGAACCTTAGTGAAAACATGAATGCAGTTAAAAGTTAACACTTTCCACAAACCAAAATCCTCAAAATTCTTTATAATCAAACCATGACATCACTTAGTCCTTATATCAATCATGAGCTCATGAATACAATCAAACATATCATTATCTTCTTATCCCTTCATTATGCACATATCATCTTCTTAAAAAAAATATCTCAATCACTTTCTATGGTTACCAGTACCATACAATTATTGAAAACCACAATAGACCAATACATAAATATTCCAATATTCCACGATACTATATACAACATTTTTTTGGAATCCCATTACATAAAAATTTAATCATTCCACCACATTGTTGTCAAATTCAACATCACCAATAGTGATCGCATGTGACTTCCCTTTTTCCTTTGCCTTAAGCGGTTTCTCATGTCGATCATCACTAACCCTTGGATTAGGGCATTTATTAGCATAATGCTGCATTTCCTTGCACTTGAAACATTGATGTGTTGGTGGTGTGTTCTCTACAGTATTTTCTTTATTCACATCATTAGAAACCATTTTTCCATTACTTCGACACTCAACTACCCGATGACCTTCTTTTCCACACTTAAAAAATTTTCTAGTCCCTTTAAGACAATCTACACTATGCTTATTTCCACACTTTGAGCATGAGGAAACATTCATCTTTTTTTCACCATTATTCAGAGATTTCTCCTTGAAATTCATCTTTCGTTTCTTGTCAAAACTATGAGATGGATAAGTAACACCAACTTCCATTTCAACCTTGATAGAACAACGCACTATTTCTTCATAGCTACTGATGTCTCTTATAGCTAATTCCCTTCGAAGATTTGGTTTTAAGCCACTGAAGAATCGGTCAACTTTACTTTCAGGTTGGATGATAAATCCATATGCATACCTTGCAAGCCTTGTAAAATTATCTTCGTATATACCAATAGATTCATAATCCTTTTTCTTTAGTTCAAGAAACTCATTCTACATCTTTGTTCGAAGAATACGAGGGAAGTACTTATTGAAAAATAAGTTCTTGAACTCGTCCCATTCCATGGACTCAATGTCATCTCTTGGACTCGTATTCTTGATAATATTCCACCATTGATCAGCTTCACCTTCCAAACGATATGCTGCTAAGATGACTTTATCATGTTCAGAAAATTGAAGAACTGAAAATATATTTTCAGTGGTATAGATCCATTGTTCAGCGACAAGTGGATCAGAAGACCCCCTGAAAGAAGGTGGACATTGCCTCATGAAGGACTCAATAGAATATTGTTCCCTTCTCTACACATTTGGAAGTCCAGAATGATTCATAGATTGTGTAAGTATAGAAATAATATTTTTCACTCCATCTCCTATAACATTTGTTTGTTCAAGAGGACAATCATTTCATTGTCCATTACATTGATCAACACGGTTCCTTCGGGTTCCAACCATCGTCTAAAAAACCAAAAATAATAGTCTGAGAGGCAAAACTCAAGCTAGGGAAAACAATATAATAAAGGGGGAGTAACTTCAATATCTAACATCATGGGTTACCGTAATTCTAGTACTATAAGCTATACTTATACTTAACCTTAGGGACATCCCTAGACATACCTTAGAAATATCTCAATGGATCTTACTAAAGTTCTCGCATCCTAGTTTCCAAAGGTTGACTAAAACTTTCCTCTGATACCAACTGTAGAGACCCGAAGCTTAACGTACATGGAAATTACATTACTTTTGCGGAATACCTAGAACATAACAAAAACACACACACAAGGACCGTAATAGTTTAGTGTTTTTGGAAACTCGGAATATAATCTTCTAATCGTGGTGAAAGATATTCAACATCTCCCATAAAGATCATCTGTTTTTTACCTAAAACCGTTATTTATATCGTGGGGAAAAGAAAACATAAAAGGGTGAGCTCAAATACTCAGTAAGGGTAAAAATAAGAAATATCAATCACATCATGTACATAAGGACATAACTTTTGGAAATCTTATCCTGCAAATGAAATCATAAATTCATAACATGGGATAAATCATAGAAGTGGAATGTAATACCAATAATCATAACATAAACTCATGAAACTTTGTGGCATACACACATAATCATCGAGAATCATTTCTTAGTATTCAACACACGTTTCCAA
This sequence comes from Viscum album, assembly GCA_963277665.1. NCBI lineage: Eukaryota > Viridiplantae > Streptophyta > Magnoliopsida > Santalales > Viscaceae > Viscum > Viscum album. The sequence goes on along the minus strand of OY728131.1, from coordinate 223,123,211 downwards.
GACTATCTTAGTGGACTAAGTCCCTTTCTGAACAGAGTTCACTCCTCGTTTCAGTCCTGTTTCACTGAACCGGTTTAACCTGCCGTTCCAGCCATGTCTATCTCATGAGATATAAAATCTTTACCCAATTCATTGGAGGGAGATATAGGTCCCACCCATCTCATAATGATACCATTCTTATGTGTGCCACAAAATCATAAACCATACATCATAGCATAACCCATGAAAAAAAATGGGAATCTTAAACATTGTGACATCATAAAAAAATTCATATAAGAGAATGGAATTCATAAAAATAATTCCATCACAACATAATCAAATCAATGTAATAATAGGGATAGAAATAGAACCCTTTATTATCTTAGATGGAAAATAATTTTGATAAAACACTTGTACTCCATTCTTGAGGAAAATATACTTTCTGCTTCAAAAACACTTTTCCATTCTTAACATGTCATACAATTATAAACTAAAAGAAGTTGATTAAAAACAAACATGAAAACCTGTAATGGAAGCTTCTTGGAAATAATTCTTTAAAAATCCATTCATGTCGTATATGTTAAAAAAACATTCTTCCTACTTTTTTCAGAAAAGTCAAAAAGTACCTCGTACGAAAAATGACAAAAGATTCCTTTCATATGCTTTACTAAAAACTCAACAAAAGGTAAAATTGGATTTAAACAATTTTAGGTGGATGGAAATAATATTCCATATTTAGGAAACATTTATTTGGATGATAAAATACACCCCATTAAATACTGAAGTATAAACAATATCGGATAAAAATGAGATTGTGATATTTCCCTTACCTTTGGTCCGATATGCTTTGTACGTGTCCGAACCTCCTGTATAATTATTTAAATAATGTTATTGACCTATTACAGAATCATACTTATTTTTTTGATTTCATATATGGTCATATTCTTAGCTTATTATTAGTAATATTTCATTACTACTTGTTATTCAGGTGTTTATTACGGTTTGTTCTTATGCGTGTTTTGTCGAATAAATTCTTATTCTTCTCTTTAGGTTATAGATACCTCATTTCCAGAATGGTATTACTGTGATATATATCATATTCATTCATTCAATTCATTTATATAATCATTATGAAATGAAGATCTTGTAGAACGAGCCGCATCACATCGTGGAGACGGTATTCCGTACATACGCACGAATGATGATATCATTCCTATGATCGTGGAATTGTATTGGAGTGTATGTATACTATTTCATAATCAGTATCACTTTATAATAGTCATATATAGTCATTATTTACACCATTATACCCATCCAAGTAAGGTGGTGGTGGAAAATAGATTACACCACGGCTTGAAGACGGTATTCCGTACGTACGCACGCGTGGTGATTTCATTTTCCATAGGATGGATAGATGGTGAAATAGGGTTGTTTCATACATATAATAACATATCAGTATATGAATGATACTGATTTTATTACTTCACAATGAAACAACCAAAGAAAAATAAGTAGAAGAAGAAATACAGTTGAAAGAATCGGTAAAGGATATTACCTCTTCTTTCAACAAGCCTTTTGAAACCTCCTTTTAGGGCACTAAGATTGGTCTTTGAAGAAGACCAGAACCTCCAGGATATTACTAGGGAAGTGGAGGGGATAAATCGGCAGGGTTTGTCCGAGATTGAAGGCTCAAATTGCTGTGTGGAGGAGAGGGAGGAGGTGCCCTTTTATAAGGGAGGAGAGGGGCACCTTTGGAATAACGAAAAATATTATTTTATTATAAAGTCATGTTCGGTTTTAAATAGCTCCAAATTGATTTATTTCGAAGCTAAGGTGGTTATGGGTCGAAATCCTCTCATCCAATAGAATTTAGACAAGTTTAGGTTCCTATTTTAACCTTATCATTTATATTTAACTTTAAGTTAGATAATTTTACTTTTGTCGTGTCTTTTTGTATTCTTACACTATATGGTTAATAAACATACCATAACAAGCCAAACGAACCCCAAGTTATTTATTATTAATATAAATAACCTTATCTAAGTAATTTTCCCGAACCATAGATTTTTATGAAAAAACTAATAATTAATAATATAATATTTGTTTTAAAAACTATTTTATGTCAATTTTGACACTATTTAGTAATTGATTTTTGTGAAAATAATAACAGAATGATTAGTTCGAAAAAAGTTAATTAAACCAATACTAACATGTCATATTAACCTATAAAATTAGTTTAGTTCATAAAAAGTCTCAAATTATATTTATTTGGGTATTTATAACATCAATTATGTCAATATTTCATTAATAATATAATTACTGCATCATCGTTGTGTCATAAATAAATTAAATTATATAATGTCAAAAAATTACAAATAAAATACCATTATGTAGGAAATATTTTTAGATTTCTAATGAATATTTATAGTCAAATTTATCTTATGTATAACCCCATATTAATAATTATTTACTTATTAAACATTGATTTTAACTATTTTAACCCTTCTTTAAATAAATTAATAATAAATGTCATAATCTAATCGAAGTGGACCTAAATTGTCATATTTTATTACTAAGGTTGTTTTTGGTCATATTACACTTGTCAAATAGAATTAGGACATGTGTTAGGGTAATAATAATATCATATATACCCTTAATTACCCTATTTACTTTTTACCGTGGTAAAAAAAGTAAAAAGTTACAATTCACCAAAAATTATTTTCATCTCATTGAACCACATTTTAGTCCTTGATATTAACTGTGTGTCTCATATTTTCGAAACTCTACTCACAGAAGCGGTAAAATTAAGTTTTATGAAAAATTCAGTTTTTTAACTACCACTTAGTGGTTTCACTATTAATCAAAAAATGAAAGTTTCCAGAAAAATACCAAAAATTAGATCTAAGCTATATTTGATATTATGAATTCAAAAACGATGTCTATTTTATCAAATTCATAACATATCAGTTGTATTAATTAATTTAAAAATTAATTCCCGTCGTCAAAACAAATAGCATATTCTTAAGAGATAATAACTATCAAAAGATTGACACTTGTTTATGACTGGTTTAAATGTGAAATTACATCCAATGACCAAAATTGTATTAAATTGTAAAAATATATTCTAAATATACTTTAAAATCACTTAAATTAATAATTTATCACTATTAATTATTTCGATTAAGAAAGTTGTTTTTAATTATAATTTAGTAATTTTCACTATTCATCAGAATATGAAAGTTATCCGAAAAGTACAAAAATTTCACCTTAGGCTAAATTCGATACTCCGAATCCAAAAATGAAGTCCATTTTGAGAGCTATAATTTCTAAAATTTTAAAAGGTGGTTATTACTGTTCATAATGGCTTGTTTTAATAATATTTTAATAGCATATTGTTGTTTAGTGAAACTCGTTATTGCGTACTACACACGCTATCGAGGAAGGTCGTGATGGCATATTGTGCAAGCCCCTTTTGGTGTAGCATACAACATAAGACATTAATGAAATTAAAAAGAATATTTTTCATAAAATCTCGGGCTGTTACAATAATTGTGCAAATCTCATTTTTATCCGAGATTGCTTATTCGTAAGTATTTACTTGGGTTATTACTATCATCCATGTCAATGTTTTATAAAAGTGTATTTATGTATGTTTAATGTCATTTTTACCCATTTTGAATTTTACTACATGGTATGTAAGGAATCTTTCTTTTGTTTACGTTACGAGATACTTTTTGACTTTTCCGACAAAAGTACGAGAAAAATGTTTTTTTAACTTATACGGCGTGAATGAATTTTTACAGTTTTATAAAGCCTTATTTTCATGATGCTTCCTCCAAAATATTTCATTACTATTTTCAACAGAATCCTTTTCTTTTAAAATTACAGGACATTTTTTGAAAAGAGGATGATTTTGAAGGAGAAAGGATATTTTCCTCAAGAATTCATTTCAAGTGTTTTATCAAAACCATTTTTCATCTAAGATGACATTATTTCATATGTGTATATTTCAAGTATAATGTCTCTATGATTTACTTGGATTCACTTTTCTTATTATGAAATGACATCCATTTCTTTTATATGGATTATGTTATGATGGGATGATGTTTATGAAACCCATTTTATTTATTGGGTTATTATGAATCATGTATGTTTATTTTGTGCCACAAGTAAGAATGATTTCATTATGAGATTGGTGGGACCTATATCTCCCTCCAATTAATTGGGTAAAGATTTATATCTCATGAGATAGACATGGCTGGAACGGAATGTTAAACCAGTTCAGTAATACAGGACTGGAACGAGGAGTGAACTCGATTCAGACAGGGACACTGTCCACTAAGATGGTCTTGGCAGCAATGCCTGGCTACTAAGGAAATAATAACATGTGCTGAATGGTTGCCACAATTACATGTTTTATTCCCATGCTATTTTATCATGAATGATGTTCCTATATGATAAATTCCTTACTTACTTCTAAGATTTATGTCTTTGCTCGAGGTTTTAAGTTTTAGATTTCATGTTCAAGTTTTTTGCATTCAAATGTTTATGGATTGTTTTATGGTCTCTATGTTTGCCATTACTAAGAATTTGAGCTCACCCTTTTTATGTTTTATTTTCCCCAGGAAATAAAGAAAGGTTTTAAGTAAGGAAACAAAAAGGGGAAGATCATTATGGGAGATGTTGAAGATCTTTAAACATGATTAGATGTTTATATTCTGAGTTTCCAAAGACACTAAACTATAACGGTCCTTGTGTGTCTGTTTTTGTTATGTATTAAGTATTCTGCAAAAATAATGTAATGTCCATGTACGTCAAGCTTCGGGTCTCTACAGTTGGTATCAGAGGCAAAGGAGGTAGGAATGTATCTGATCCTTGGTAACTCTCACATGTGAGCGTTGGAAGAAACATGGCTCTCCGCCCAAGGGCTTCATGAAGAAATGGATGCCACTGGGGAAGGTGGTCTGTCCCGCCCAGGGGGTGTATGCGCCCATGGAGTGCCCTGATAGGTATCAATTATAGTCCACTGGAAGTAATTCCAGACCGTTACAGTTGGTATTAGAGAAAAGGTTTAGTAAACCTTTGGTAACTAGGATGTGAGAACTTTAGTGAGATACCTAGAGATATTTCTAAGGTATGTCTAGGGATGTCCCTAATGTTATGTATACGTATAGGTTATAGTCCCAGAATTGCTCTAAAGATCTTAAAATTAAACCTAAGATGTTAGATATTGAAAGTACTCCCCCTTTATTATGTTGTTTTCCCTCGCATGGTATTTGCCTCTCACACTATTATTTTTGGGTTTTAGACGATGGCTAGAACCCGAAGGAACCGTGTTGATCAATGTAATGGACAATGCAATGATTGTCCTCCAGACCAAACCAATGTCATGGGAGATGGAGTGCACAATATTATTTCTATGCTTACACAAGCCATGAATCATTCTGGATTTCAATATGAGCAGAGAAAGGAGCCACATTCTGTTGAATCCTTCATGAGGCAGCATCCACCTTCATTCAGCGGGTATTCTGATCCCTTAGTGGCTGAATAATGGACCAGTACTACTAAAAAGATATTTTTAGTTCTACAATGTTCTGAGCATGATAAAGTCATCTTAGTAGTATATCTTTTAGAAGGTGATGCTGGTCAATGGTGGAATCTTATCAAGAATATGAGGCAATGAGATGAAATTGAGTCCATGGAATGGGACGAGATCAAGAACTTGTTTTCAGTAAATACTTCCCTCGTATTCTTCAAACAAAGATGGAAAAAGAGATTCCTGGTCTTAAGCAGAAGGATGATGAATCTTTTGGTATATACGAAGCGAATTTTACAAGACATCCAAGGTATACATCTGGCTTTATCATCCAACCTGAAAGTAAATTTTATTGATTTTTCAGTGGCTTAAAACCAAGTCTTCAAAGGGCATTAGCTATAAGAGACTATATTAGCTATAAAGAAATTGTGCGTCGTGCTATCAAGGTAGAAATGGAAGTTTTTGTTACTTATCCATCTCATGGGTTTGACATGAAACGAAAGATGGAGTTCACGGAGAAATCTCAGAATAATGGTGAAAAGAAGATGAATGTTTCCTTATGCTCAAATTGTGGAAAGAATCATGGCGGGGATTGTCATAAAGGGACTAGAAAATGTTTTAAGTTTGGAAAAGAAGTTCATCAATCAACTGATTGTCGAAGTAATGGAAAAATGGTTTCTAATGATGTGAATAAAGAAAAGACTATAGAGAACGCACCATCAACACTTCAATGCTTCAAGTGCAAGGAAATGGGGAATTATGCTAATAAATTCCCTAATCCAAGGGTTAGTGATGATCGACATGAGAAACCACTTAAGGCAAAGGAAAAAAGGGAAGTCACATGCAATCACTCTTGGCGATGTTGAATATGACAATGATGTGGTGGAATAATGAAGTGTTTATGTAATGGGATTCCAAAATAATGTTTTATATAGTATCGTGGAATATTGGAATATTTATGTATTGGTCTATTGTGGTTTTCAATAATTTTATGGTACCAGTAACCATGGAAAGTGATTGAGATATTTTTGGAAAAAGATGATATGCACATAATGAAGGGATAAGGAGAAAATTAAATGTTTGAAAGTATTAATGAGCTCATGACTGATATAAGGACTAAGTGATATTATGGTTTGAGTATATAGAATTTTTGGGATTTTGGTATGTGGAAAGTGTTAAAATTTACCAACATTCATGTTTTTACTAAGGTTCAATGGGTATTCATTCTTCAAGAGAATACATTATTAAAGTCTTCACATTTGGGGATAAATGATGGCATTCACATGATTGTTATGTGACATTTCAAGTAATAATTTTATTTGTACTATGAGCTTGGACTTAAGTATTTTAGATAAGCCTAAAGATTGGAATGGATTATGTTAGACAAAAGTTAGTATAGTTTGAGAATAGAACTTTTTTTGATATTATTGATGTGATGTTATAGTATTGTAGTTTTAGAAATATGAAAACCTACAGGACGGGCGACAACCCATCGCGTCAGACAAGGCTGTGGGAATCGAACTCACAACTAAAGTGTGACTGGCCTTATCGCATACCACCGGCCTACAGGAAGTCCTTGGTTAGTAGAAACTAGTTTTATTTTATTATGCGGTATGATATATGAAGTATAAGTTCATTTTTGGAATCGTATATGATTAACCTCACCATAGATGGACTTATGTATATTTGAAACCTTTTGCTAAAATTTTGTTTGAAACAGATGGAATGACCCATCATTCTATCACATGATCTGTTAGTACTTCACAAATAACAAATTCAACTTCATTTCTTTACGAGATGAAGTGGAAAATTGTTCAAAGCACGAACAACAGTGAGATTGAACCAAAATCAAGAAAGTATTTCTTCTAATTCAAAATTTCCAACTTTAGGGAAACGATATTGAAAACCAAAAATGTTGTCCTAGTGCTCTTATATCCGATGAATCAGATGGTACCTTAGATCATCACAAATTTATGACTTTGTGATTGTTGGATTTTTCATAGCCATGTCCTCTACCACTCTCCATCATAACATGATGGTTATAATATTCTTTCAAATCCATAATTTCACCTATGTTATCCTATATGGAAACCCAGTGATTAGTTAATTTGGGTAACCGTTACGTTTCATACTTTAGTTTTTAAAGTTAAGTTTTGGTATTTCATTTTACGATGTGTGTTGCAATTAAAGAAACTTTCATGTAGAAAACCATGTATAACCCCGACGAATTTCGAGGGTGAAATTCCTTTTAAAGGGGGTAGAATGTAACAACCTGATATTTTATGATAAGTATTCTTTTTAATCTATTTGATGTCATGTGTTTTATGCTACAACAAGATTATCTTCTGCTATACGTCACATTGTATTAGCTTGAAGTATACACAACACTATTCTTAGATTGTGTTACACGCAATTTCAAGTTCATTTTATAATAGTCATTCTACACAACATGGAGTATATATATATATATATGTGTTCAATGTATAAATGAAATATGGTAGGATTCTGTTATACGAAATAATAAAGAATTCTATCACAACACGGAGCCCTGACTTGGTTTTCATTACACGTAATCGCGACCTTCCTCAATAGCGTGTGTTGTATGCAATCCCAGGTTTTACTAAACAATGATATATTATTATAATATTATTATGAACTAGCCGTTATTAATACTATTAAATAAATTTTGAATTTTATAACATTATTATTAATCTTACACATTTTCTAGAACATGTTATAAGAACAAAATAAATTTTTCGGGTAAAATAATTATTTTTCAAAAAATGAAGTTTTGCCAACTTTTGATGGCGTACCCACTTTAAATATAGTTTTTGACATGTTTATAAGTTCAATTTTACAAAATAAAATTATTATTTGGAATCAGGATATAAAATTTTACATTGGATAAATTTTTCATATTATTCTGGTAACTTTTATATTTTAATGAATAGTAAAAACACGTTATATTTTAATTAAAAAGAACTTTTTTCATCGTAATAACTTATTTGGTTAAGTTATATTATTCAATTGTTTTAAAGTATAAATAGAATATATTTTTACCATTTAATATAATTTATGTCATTAGGATTGATTTGAAATTGAATTCGTAGGTTAAATAAATTCAATCTTTTGTAATGTTTTAAACAAAAACCTGTTTTCTTTCCAAAATGGGATTAATTTTAATTTAATTTCTGCAACTTCTGTGTATTGAATTTGAAAAAATATATTCCATATTTGGAATCAGTGGGTCCAAATTATATTAGTATACTACTTTTCATTTTTGACTTTTCTCAATAGTAACAACGGTAAATTTTATCTACCATAGTAAAGGTAAATTGTGTAATTAAGGGTAAATATAATATTATAAAATTATCCTAATACAGGTATTAATAAAATTGGATGATTATAATTTGTCCTAAGTCATATTTGGATCGAAATGGAATCCATTAGAACCCACTTGGAGGTCATTAAGACCTTTAGTTTATTTTATTTAAAGGAAAGTGAAATATGCCTCACTCAACTTTAATAATTAAAGTATTTTTAATATAAGTTTATACAGAATATAAATTCGGTTATAAAAACTCATATGAAAGATAAAATGTTTTTATTTGTCATAGTAATTTATTTGTAATTTTTAAGAGTTATTTAATTACCTTATTATCTTATACATTAATGATGCATAAATTATTTATTTAGTGAAAAATCAATAATATAGTTTTTATTGAAATAGTAATATATATCAAAAGGCCCAAAAATCTTCACAAAACTTATTTTTAGTGTATATATAAGCCCTAATCATCCACTGGCCGAATTGTTGACCATTCGGATCCTTATTAAGGCGATTATGACACATATATTATTTTATTTTAAATGATGCCAAAGTTGTCACCTTCATAATTTAATAAATATATCAATTTAAATATTCTGATTTTAATATGATAAATTCGATTATAAGTATTATTGTGAAAGGTAATAGATTTATCTTCATCATAGGATTTTATTTTTAATGGTTATGAAACAAATAAGTATATTAAATAATTATACATTAATGTTGTTGTAATTATTTTATTAAGAGATAAACCAAATAAATGGTTTTAAAAAATAATAAAATAAATATTATATGAACTATTTAATGTGCTCAACTAATTTTTATTATACATATGGCATTTTTTGAATCTATTAAAGCTTTTATTTCGAACATATCTATAGTATATATTTTATTTAAATTCAAATAAATGAATAGTGTCAAAATTGACACTATTGTTATTTTATAAAAATAACATATTATAAAATTTTTAAAAATCACAAAAATATTTAAAAATTATAAATTTAACTGTATATGGTCTAAAAGGTTAAAGAGTATCTAATTATTGACAATTCAGAACAAATAAGTAATTATTTGTTATAATTTAAAATTTAGAATGTTATTAACACAAATAAAATTAAATTGATTAAATAAGGATAAATCAAGTTGATAATGTTTAAAATAAATTCCTAACATGTCTAAATTTTACTGGTTGATGCGATTACAACCCTATCTCATCTATTCTACTGATATGAGTAATTTTGGAAGTTTTTATGTGGGGTTTTGATTTAATATAAACTAATATTTCTTATATTTCCAAAGGTGCCCCTCTCCTCCCTTATAAAAGTGAACCTCCTCCCTCTCCTCCTCACGCTAATTTGAGCCTCCAAGCTCGGACAAACCCTACAAATTTTACATCCCCACTTCCCTAGAAACATCCTAGTTGTTCGGGTCTTCTTAAAAGACCATTAATATTGCCCTAAAAGGAGTTCTCAAAGAGGCGTTTCAAAGAAGAGGTAATATATGTTACCGATTCATTCAACTTTATTTCTTATTCTAGTTCTTCATCATTAGTTGTTTCACTATGAAGTAATAACATCAGTATCAATCATATACTGATATGTTATTATAATTATGAAACAACCCTATTTCACCATATATACATCCTATGGAAAACAAAATCACCGCGCGTGCGTACGTACGGAATACCATCTCTATGCTGTGGTGTAATCTATCTTCCACCACCACCTTACTTGGATGGGTATAATGGTGAAAATAATGACTATATATGATTATTGTAATGTGATATTTATTCGGAAATAGTATACATACACTCCAATACAATTCCATGGGAACGATATCATCGCACGTGCGTACGTACAGATTAGCGTCTCCACAACGCGATGAGATTCATTTTCCATGTTAACAATTCAAGATTGATTATAAAGTATATATAGTAAGTTATAATGAAATATATGACATAATAATTCTACTGGATTTATGTACATATATATGTATGTCATATACTTAATTCCATTCAATTCAATAAGGAAACGAAAATAGCGTTCATGCGTACGTACAGCCTACCGTCTCCATGAACGGTGTATTTCTTTCCATTTATCGATCTATTATATATATGTACATTCTGAATATATATTATATATAAATCATGTTTTACATTTTTTATGTAAGTAATCATGATCTATGTAATCATATGAATAATTTCACGTTAAAACACAAACGACAAATGAAATGATTTTACCCAAAACGCTGCTTTAACATGGAATTTACAAAAGAACGGGTAATATAAAGTCATAAGTGAAACATATATGATATAATAACAATTTATATGATTCTGTAATAATTCAATGAAATTATTTAAATCATTATACAAGAGTTTTGGATACGTACGAAGCATATTGGACCTAATGTAAGGAATAATTGTCCAAATCTCATTTTTATCCGAGATTGCTAATTCGTAAGTATTTACTGGGTTTATTGCTATCATCAATGTCCATGTTTTAAAAAAGTGTATGTATGTATGTTTAATTTCATTTTTAACCATTTTGACTTTTATTACATGGTATTTAATGAATCCTTCTTTTGTTTACATTACGAGTTACTTTTTGACTTTTACGACAAAAGTATGAGAAAAATGTTTTTTTAACTTATATGGCTTGAATGAATTTTTACAATTTTATAAAGCCTTATTTTCATGAAGCTTAATCAAAAATATTTCATCACTATTTTCAACAAAATCATTTTATTTTAAAATTTCATGACATTTTGTGAAAAGAGGATGATTTTGAAGAAGAAAGGATATTTTCCTCAAGAATTCATTTCAAGTGTTTTAGCAAAACCATTTTTCATCTAAGATGACATTATATCATATGTGTATATTTCAAGTATCATGTATCTATGATTTACTTGGTTTCACTTTTGTTATTATGAAATGATATCCATTTCTTTTATATGGATTATGTGATGATGGGATGATTTTTATGAAAACCATTTTATTTATTGGGTTATTATGAATCATGTATGTTTATTTTGTGGCACAAGAAAGAATGATTTCATTATGAGAAGGGTGGGACATATATCTCCCTCCAATGCATTGGGTAATGTTTTATATCTCATGAGATAGACATGGCTGGAACGGCAATTTAAACTAGTTCAGTAATATAGGACTGGAATGAGGAATGAACTCGATTCAGAAAGGGACTTTGTCCACTAAGATGGTCTTGGCAGCAATGCCTTGGCTACTATGGAAATCATAACAAGTGATGAATGGTTTCCACAATTACATGTCTTATTCCCATGTTATTTTACCATTATTGATGTTCCTTTATGATAAATTCCTTACATACTTCCAAGATTTATGTCTTTGATCGAGGTTTTAAGTTTTAGATTTCATGTTCAAGATTTTTCTTTCAAATGTTTATGGATTGTTTTATGTTCTCTATGTTTTCCCTTACTGAGCATTTGAGCTCACCCTTTTTTTGTTTTATTTTCCCCTTGAAATAAAGAAAGGTTTTAGGTAAGGAAACAAAAAGGGTAAGATCATTATGGGAGATGTTTAAGATCTTTCAACATGATTAGATGTTTATATTCTGAGTTTCCAAAGACACTAAACTATTATGGTCCTTGTGTGTCTATTTTTGTTATGTATTAAGTATTCCACAAAAGTAATTTAATTTCCATGTACGTCAAGCTTCGGGTCTCTACATTCCAAAATCCATGTGTCCTTCCAGGGTTATTCTTGTACTAAAAATTCATCATCCTGAGTCTATTAGTTAATATCACCCTATTTGTATATGTAATTTCATTTACAACATCTTGAAAACCCTCATAAACAGTATAATAATCAAGATCATTCCTAATCTAGTCTCTACAGAATAACATGGGTTCATCCAAGGAAGTAGAATCCATCCTATAGTAGGGATTAAAATGTTCATGGTTGAATCTATTAAAATGAAGAAAATTGGATCCAATGTGTTCATCCATGTTGATAATGAAAAGGAATAAGATAAGACTTGGTAGGGATTCATTGTTAGACTTATGAGATTTTTTGGGTTCTTAGAAGAATATTTAGATCTCCTGTTAATATGTTAATCAACCCTAAGGATTTAACCATCTCTATTTTTAAAGGGATTCAACTACTTCAAGACATTCAATGGTCGTAGGAAAGGAGATCCTCTATAAAAAAAATTTGTTATGATACAAGATGCTCTCAGAAGGAGGATCAAAAAGGGCATTGAAGATGGAATTATTCTACCTTATTAAAATAGGTCCACAAAAATAATTATATCTTATTACATGTTTTTGAATGATATTATGTTTTTATGAATGGTAGGTTAAAATATAAAAATTATTTGAAATTGATAAGTGAATAATAAGGCTCAAAAAGTGGTAAAATAAACAATCATGTGAGGATAAAATTATATATTTCCCTAAATTTCTATTAATTTCATAGTAGTAAAGCATAATGTAAACATAAAATAAAACATCATAACATAACAATAAAATAATTGGGGGGATCCTCTTCTGGATGGAAGAACTAAAAAAATAATCATTTATGGAATTAAATACATGATTAGAAGTTTTATTTTCAATAGAAAAAATAAGTTCCCCTCATACGTAAGGGGATGATTGATCATTTTGAATAAACCAATACTAGTTTCTTATGTGAAAAAATTAGACTGTTTGAGGTAACTGGGATATATGGAAGTGGATAGAAAGACCCTTAGAGGAAGGAGGAATAAACCTTTAGAATGGAAGAGAAACTGTGTAGGCATTAAAAGATTCAATTTTATGGGAGATCATTTGAGGTAATAATATTTGGGATTATTTTATGCCAAACAGAATTGGAAAAGATGGATAAAGAGGTATGTAAACTCAAGGAAGATTTAGGGGATATAAAAAACAATGGTTGATCATATATATATTTTTAGAGAGAAAAATAGATTTGTAGTGGGATACAATGAGATCAACTTCTGGAAAAAAATTGGGCTCGAGGTATGCTTTATTTTCCTGGATGTACAGTTCTTGAGAAAACGTTTAGGGAGGCTAGATCATTTCCAATATTCATCAAACCTATACTGAATGAACATCATTATATTGTGTTAAATAGTATTTAAATGAATGATTGACTAGATTGGTTAGTCTTCACTGAATACCACTTGGGGTATTTTAGTATTCGGTCTTTCTGGGACATGGTGTATAATAATAATGGATTGGATTAATGTTATATAATATTGTTGTGAAAATATATTCCATTAAAGATGAATTTTTTGGTTTGAAGGTTGAGGAACATTGATATACCCATGAATGAAAATGTTCAAAACTGGTTGGTGTTTCTTACTTCCATATTCTAGTTCTCCATGTCACTGGGAAAAGAAATTATCTAGAATTTATTATTTAAAGTTTACTAGGCTTATGGTATTTATAGAATTCTATAACATGGAATGGGGATTAATTTACAAGGATACTCAATTATAGAATCTATTCCATCCTAGCTACAGTGAACAGATTCTGACATGGTGGAATAAAGGGTTTGTATCATGGATTTTTTAGTGGATTGTTGAGTCTGGTGGGCGGATAAAAATAAATCAATTGTAGTGAATTGAAGCCCAAAATTTCGTATACACAATTCATTAATATCCCTCTTAGATGAACTGAGTGGCCTTCTAGACAATAGAAACATATCAATATCCCATTGAAATTTTATCCCAAGAGTTGCGCTAGAAAATAAAGGGGAAGAAATGAGTTGAGGTAATTGGGTCAGTTGGAATCCTCCAAGGCTGGGACACATATTGAATGTTGACAGATCATGAATCTCATGTGTGATGATAGTTGGAGGGCTAGGGAGAAGAGTAATATGATCAGTCATCTTTAGGTTATGTTATCCTTATACTCTAGGAGACTCTTTTGTAGATGAAGTGATGTCCATGGTAAGTGGCATTAATATGTTTAGGTTTTTTAACATTGTTATTATGGAGGTGGAATCCAAATACAAGGTGGCAGTGAGTATCATTCAAGGGTGTAACAATTATATGATAAATTTTTTTACTTGATCAAAAATAGAAGGATTTTAATTAATCAAGACATAGAGGTGAATCACACATGGGGAGAAGATAATTTTTTTTTATTGATATCTTTTCATGTAAGTGGGATCCATATAATCCAACTAATATATTCTTTTCCACTAGTTCTTTTGTAAATGATTGTATTATTATTTTTAATGGTGGAACATTTGGTCTTCATTAATTTTTTCCCCTCTGAATTTTTTTCTACCTTATTTTGAACCAAAATGATAGTATTCGATAGATATCAAATCATTATAGTTTTATTGGTGTAAATTTTCTTTCTTGAGAAATTTCCAATAAAAAAATAATAAAAAAAATAAATAAAATCCACTAGTACAACCTGCCCCTTTATCAGTGCTAAAAACCAGCATTAACAGTGCTAGAAAAGCGCTGTTAATTCGGGTGTAAATAAAGGGGGGGTCCCCTATTTCAGCGCTTCTCGGAGCGCTCATAAAGGTCACCTATATCAGAACTTCTCGGAGCACTGATAAAGGGTCCCTTTATCAGCGCTCCTCTAGCGCTCTTAAAGGTGTCATTTATCAGCGCTAAAAAAGTGCTGTTAAAGGTGTCCTTTATCAGCGCTAAAAAAGCGCTGATAAAGGCCCCAGTGCCTACACCTATAAAAAAGTACCTACACACCTATACACCAGAATACCTGCACAAAGTAGCACATGCACACCTGCACAACATAGCACCCGCACCCAATATTTTGACTGACAACGGTATATACATTTACTTAACATCATGAATACAAAAAAAACGCATTGCCATATACATTTCAAACATTTTTTTACATGGTTACATTTACAATTATTCAACAACAGTTATAAACATTCATGTTTCATCCTTTGATATCCATGATCCGCTCTCAACGGTATTTGTTGCCGAACAAAGTATCCGAACTCAAGGAAAAAAATTCACCTATATAAGAAAACAAATATTATGTTAGTAATGCAATAATGAAAGAAATTAAAATAGTAAAATGAAAGAATACATTAATATGGAAATGTGAAACTAAAATATTAAATTTTAAACTCAAAAAGATTTCACTTTCATAACAATGAAAGGGAATAATGTAAAATCAATATGTTTTTGATTGATTTATCTCATTTAATAAATACTGATTCTTTATCTAATGAAAAGCTTTACCGGTCACACCATGCATCGGATAGAGGTGCGGTCAATTCGTACACGTCACAAATGATTCGTGGATATTTGTACTAAAGTATCAAAAAAATCCGAACGCGTTTGCTCAGTTTGGAATATGTCATTGGTGTTGTTTTCCAAAGTTTATGTCATTTTCAAACTGATATCAACCAATTTTAGCCATACCGGTCACACCGAGCGTCGGATTGAGGTCCGGTCAATTCGTACACGTCACAAATAACTCGTGGATCGTTGTCCTAAAGTATGAAAACAATCCGAACATGTTTGCTCGGTTTTGCGTATGTCATTGGTGTTGTTTTCCAAAGTTTATCTCAATTTGAAACAAATATCAAACACTTTTAGCCATACCGGTCACACCGTGGGTCGGATTGAGGTGTGGTCGATTCGTACACATCACAAATGACTCGTGGATCATTGTCCTAAAGTATCAAAACAATCCGAACGCGTTTTCTCAGTTTGGAGTATGTCATTGGTGTTGTTTTCCAAAGTTTATCTCAACTTGAAACTGATATCAGACACTTTTATCCATACTGGTCACACCGTGCGTCGGATTGAGGGGCAGTGGATTCGTACATGTCACAAATGAGTCGTGGATCGTTGTCTTAAATTATCAAAACAATACGAACACGTTTTCTCGGTTTGGCGTATGTCATTGGTGTTGTTTTCCAAAGTTTATGTCATTTTCAAACTGATATCAGACAATTTTAGCCATACCGGTCACACCGTGTGTCGGATTGAGGTGCGGTCGATTTGTACACATCACAAATGACTCGTGGATCATTTTCCTAAAGTATCAAAACAATCCAAATGCATTTGCTCGGGTTGGTGTATGTCATTGGTGTTGTTTTCTAATGTTTATGTCATTTTAAACTGATATCAGACAATTTTAGCCATATCGGTCACACCGTGCATCGGATTGGGGTACGGTCAATTCGTACACGTCACAAATGACTCGTGGATCGTTTTCCTAAAGTATAAAAATAATAAGAACGCGTTTTCTCAGTTTGGCATGTGTCAATGGTGTTGTTTTCCAATGTTTATGTCATTTTCAAACTGATATCAGACACTTTTAGCCATACCGGTCACACAGTGCGTCAAATTGAGGTGCGGTTGATTCGTACACGTCAAAAATGACTCGTGGACCATTGTCCTAAAGTATCAAAACAATCCAAACGCATTTGTTCGGTTTGGGGTATGTCATTGTTGTTGTTTTCCAATGTTTATCTCAATTTGGAATTGATATCAGACACTTTTAGCCATACCAGTCACACCGTGCGTCGGATTGAGGTACGGTTGATTCGCACACATCACAAATGACTCGTGAATCGTTTTCCTATAGTATCAAAACAATCCGAAGGAGTTTTCTTGGTTTTCCGTGTGTCATTAGTGTTGTTTTCCAATGTTTATGTCATTTTAAAACTGATATCAATCAATTTTAGCCATACTGGTCACACTGTGCGTCGGATTGAGGTGCGGTCAATTCGTACATGTCACAAATGACTCGTGGCTCATTTTCCTTAAGTATCAAAACAATCTGAAAACGTTTTCTCAGTTTTCCATGTGTCATTGGTGTTGTTTTCCAAAGTTTATCTCAATTTTAAACTGATATCAGACACTTTTATCCATACCGGTCACACCGTGCATCGGATTGAGGTGTGATCGATTCGTACACGTCAAAAATGACTCGTGGATCGTTTTCCTAAAGTATCAAAACAATCTGAATGTGTTTGCTCAGTTTTCCATATTTCATTGTTGTTGTTTTCCAAAGTTTATCTCAATTTCAAACTGATATCCGACACTTTTAGCCATACCGGTCACACTATGTGTCGGATTGAGGTACGACCGATTTTTACACGCCACAAATGACTCGTGGATCGTTGTACAAAAGTATCAAAACAATACGAATGCATTTGCTTGGTTTGGCATATGTCATTGGTGTTGTTTTCCAAAGTTTATGTCATTTTCAAACTGATATCAGACAATTTTAGCCATACTGGTCACACCGTGCGTCGGATTGAGGTGAGGTCAATTCATACACATCAAAAATGACTCGTAGATCATTGTCCTAATGCATCAATACAATATGAAGGTGTTTTCTCAGTTTTCCGTGTGTCATTGGTGTTGTTTTCCAAAGTTTATGTCATTTTCAAACTGATATCAGACAATTTTAGCCATACCCGTCACACCGTGCGTCGGATTGAGGTGCAGTCAATTCGTACACGTCACAAATGACTCGTGGATCATTTTCCTAATGTATCAAAACAATCCGAACGTGTTTTCTCAGTTTGGCGTATGTCATTGGTGTTGTTTTCCAAAGTTTATCTCAATTTGAAACTGATATCAGACACTTTTAGCCATACCGGTCACACCGTGCATCGGATTGAGGTGTGGTCAATTCATACACGTCACAAATGACTCGTGGATCGTTTTTCGAAAGTATCAAAAGAATCCGAATGAGTTTTCTCGGTTTGGCGTATGTCATTGGTGTTGTTTTCCAAAGTTTATCTCAATTTGAAACTGATATCAGACACTTTTATCCATACTGGTCACAACGTGCGTCGGATTGAGGTGTGGTTGATTCGTACACATCACAAATGACTCGTGGATCATTTTCCTAAAGTATCAAAACAATCCGAACGCGTTTTCTAGGTTTGGCGTATGTCATTGGTGTTGTTTTCCAATGTTTACCTCAATTTGAAACCGATATCAGACACTTTTAGCCATACTGGTCACACTGTGCGTCGGATTGAGGTGCGGTTGATTCGTACACGTCAAAAATGACTCGTGGATCGTTCTCCTAAAGTATCAAAACAATCCGAACGTGTTTTCTTGGTTTGACGTATGTCATTGGTGTTGTTTTTCAAAGTTTGTGTCATTTTCAAACTGATATCAGACAATTTTAGCCATACCGGTCACACCGTGCGTCGGAATGAGTTTTGGTCAATTTTTACACATCACAAATGACTCATGGATCATTTTCCTAAAGTATCAAAAGAATCCGAAGGCATTTTCTCAGTTTTACGTATGTCATTGGTGTTGTTTTCCAAAGTTTATGTCATTTTCAAACTGATATCCAACAATTTTAGCCATACCGGTCACACCGTGCATCGGATTGAGGTGCGGTCGATTATTACACGTCACAAATTACTCGTGGATCATTGTCCTAAAGTATCAAAATAATCCGAAGGCGTTTTCTCACTTTGCCATGTGTCATTGGTGTTGTTTTCCAAAGTTTATGTCATTTTCAAACTGATATCAGACAATTTTAGCCATACCGGTCACACTGTGCGTTGGATTGAGGTGCGGTCAATTCGTACACGTCGAAAATTACTCGTGGATCATTTTTCTAAAGTATCAAAACAATCTGAATGCGTTTTCTCAGTTTTTCGTGTGTCATTGGTGTTGTTTTTCAATGTTTATGTCATTTTCAAACTGATATAAAAAAAATTTAGCCATACCGGTCACACCGTGCGTCGGATTGAGGTACGGTCAATTCTTACACGTCACAAATGACTCGTAGATCATTTTCCTAAAGTATAAAAACAAACCGAACGCGTTTACTCGGTTTTCCGTATGTCATTGGTGTTGTTTTCCAAAGATTATCTCAATTTGAAACTGATATCAGACACTTTTAGCCATACCGGTCACACCGTGCATCGGATTGAGGTGCGGTCAATTCGTACACATCACAAATGACTCGTGGATCGTTGTCCTAAAGTATCAACACAATCTGAACGTGTTTTCTCGGTTTGGCGTATGTCATTGGTGTTGTTTTCCAAATTTTATCTCAATTTGAAACTAAGTAGTAGGAATTCACTAATCTAAGGATATGAAACATAAGAAAGGGAGATCATAGATTCTCAATAACTGTAAAGGGAGATATAAATGACCATATAAAGATAACATAAGTATTAGGAATTCACCTTCATTGTCCTATTTGTTTAAATTCTTTGATCAGGTACGCTGCCCATTCGTTTCTAAAGACATTTATATCATCCTCTGAATAGGAGTTTTTACGACAGTCATAGTAGTACTGAAAAAATATAAATACACAAAGGATTAATAATTATTTTAAATAAAGTAGTAATTATTTTCAAAAATACCTCTTCAGGGATGCAAGTTTGTTCATGAAATATGATTTCTTTCACAAATTTACAAACATAATAACTGTAGTCCTTGTCATTTGTTTGTTTCGGAAACTGCAAAAAACATCGAGAAAAATAAGTAATTTGTTTTGATATGTATTTGGATAGTGAAATATAATTATATATACCACGAAACTTCTCCATTTGTAGATCTTGTGGGCATTGTCGTCCTTATGCCCTGGATTCATTCCAGCCTTTAGACGATATTCATAGACCGCCCTATCATAACAAAATCCTCATTAAAAGATAATATAAATTATATAAATAGATATTTAGTTCTAAAATGTTGGATCTAGTGTATTACAAATTTAAAATCTCCATCATATGTGGTCGGTTAGTTTGATATCCATGTAGTGAATCCAGAAAATAAATCTTTGGAGTATCCAAATTGAGTACAATGAGCATCCAATGTTCCCTAAAAACACAAAAAGAAATAAGTACTGATAGAAATGAAAATATAATTGATATGATTAAAATGTAGAGCATTACCCTTGCATCGTTGGTATTAAAAAGAGCATGTCAGTCGTAATTCTTCTTTGAAAGGTTCTGAGCAGATTTGACATCAATTCAGCTTGAAAATTAGAATCTATTTCTGTTCGTTGTGTAGAAATGGTGTGAGGACTAATGAGTCCAAATTTGTATTCATGGGAAAATACCTTCAATTGTTTTTCATATATACGCCTGTGAAAAATATGAGATGTATTTATCCATAATTATCAAAGTATATCAGCTTCTATAAAATCAAATCATGAAAACATACCTCATGTATACATTTATAACTGAGGTTCCTAGCCAGTCGTATGTGATGATCTCAGAAAGAGCGTCTGCACTAACGAAATCTATTGTTTCCTCTTCGTACATATCTTTTTCCCAAACAATTGTATGACTCTTTCCAACTTTTATTTTCATATCCACATGAGCTTGCAATGATATTAAATGTGGATATAGAACGGGCCGAGTGAACGCGCTCTCAGTAGATCATTTTGATTGGTTGGTTGATCCAATCTTGGAGCCGCTCTTTCGTTCTAGCTTCTCCATTTTATCCTTCTGTAATAACATTCATCGGTTCAGCCATTTTCTAATTTAATGTTAAAGGTTCTGCTTCAAAAATGAACTGGAAATGAATACCTCCTGCTCGACGTGTTTTTTTACAAGATTCGACAGCCAAGCAATAAATGTTCCAATAGATTTTTCCACCGTATGAATATCGTCATCATCATTTGGCACGGGTAGCTCGGCACTCGGCTCATGATCTACGTTAATCGACACTTTGACATGACCGGTTGGAAGTGGTCTGGAGTGTAGCGTGTCATTATGCATATTCAACATCGTAGCCCTCGCTACAAGGCGATGGGTGGGAGTTGACAGATATAAATCATAGTCATTTTCACCCTGCAGAATATCATTAAATGAAAGGTATCAGTGTCTATGTGATTCACATCTCACAAAAATGAATATTAAAACATTGATTACCTCGGTTAAGTCAGGTCTTTGAGGGGAATGGCTCGCCTCAAAGCTGGTGAGGGGTGGATCTTCTCCTGGGGGTTGTTCTTAAGTTGTTTGTTCTCTTCGCCTCTCCTCCATCAAACTCTTTAGCATCTCTCCCTGAGATTGGATTAGTTCTTCAAGGGTAGAAACTCTGTCTCTCATTACATGCAATTCTTTAGTTTGTTCATCCTCTTGTTTTTTTCTTAAAATATGTCTTGGGTGACACCCCAAAACCCACACCTTTGACGCAGCCATACTGTTCTGGCAGTTTCAAGGCCGTTGAAAGTATGTCTGCATCCGGTGTAGGTGTTGTTGATTCCTGTGACTATGACAAATAGAAAATATGAAAAAATAAGTAAGCATCATTATGAAATAATGATTTAAAGCAAAACATGTTTATATTATGTCATACTTACACATTTTTCCCACACTTTTTGTGTGTTTTCATCTATCAGTTTCCCCTCTTTATTAACATGAGCCTCCTTCCATAGCACATGGCATGGAATGGAAGTGACTTGAGATTTTGCTTCATCAATCTGCATAAAAATAGAGAAATATGGTTAAAGTGTTTTTTTATGTCACATAAATTTATTACAGTACTTTTAAAATACATACCAATTGTTTTTCAATTGAAGCGTACCCCAACCTTGCTTTACGGTAGGGGTACGCTGGTTTTGCTGCCCGTTCTTTATTTTCAGCACTCAGTTGCTGTTTCATAAATAAAAACCTATCAATCAATGTGATGAATACAAGAAACGTTACACAACGTGTAACCAAACACAATGTACCTGAAAATTCTTTTCCGCACGACGGTTGTAAAACGCATCCCACGTTCCTTGGGATATCAAGTGTGCATAAAGAGGAGGCGGGTGCGGCATGATTTTCCCTTCAGCATCTTTCAGATGGTTTTTCGTTAAAATGGTGCGAAAGCCACTATGAATCCTTCCTTCCAGTCTGAAAACATATTCTTTGTGCGAAACATCTACTATAAATGCACTCTGCAAGAGATGATGAAGGGTTAGTCAATATTTCAATATTTTATTTTATTTTAATAAATTAAATAGATGATATCTTAATGTTACTATAATCTCTTCCCACATTAATTTTTCCAACCCACTGACAACGTGGTGCCACGACTCTACGTCAATCGGCACGCGTTGTCGAGTGACAATTCCAATGTAGCTACTAAACATGGCTTTGTTGGGGTTTACATGCTGGCCTAGCTTATTCCATCCCACAACATATTTGATTCCTTTTGCTTTTTCCTTAAGGATTTTTGCTAAAACTTTCAAACTACGGTGCACCTGTTTTTTTTGTCGCTGGGGTTTCATCGCCTACCATTTCCTCAGTTTCTGCATCATCATTATGTTTCTCCAAAGCGCTAGCTTCGGCACTGACACCAGCTGCAATAGGTTGAGAGACCTGTTGTACGTCAGTAGTGGGACCAGCTGCAATAGGTTGAGAGACCTGTTGTCTCTCAGCAGTGGGAACAGCTGCAATAGGTTGAGAGACCTGTTGTACGTCAGCAGTGGGACCAACTGCAACAGGTTGAGAGGCATGTTGTCTCTCAGCAGTGGGACCAGCTGAAACAGGTTTAGAGACTTGTTTTGTCTCGGTATTGGGTGCATCAGCAGGTGAAGAAGTCATTATCTATATAACTGGTTTAAAATTTAAGTTATATCACATAAAAGCAGCAGCGAACATATAATAACATAATGTAACACAATCTATATTACAATAAAAATCAATAACCTGATTATTGAACACCCTTTTTTTAAAAGTCTGAAGGAATTTGACCCCTCTATAAACTATCCATATCCCTTCATTTTGGTCTCCTCGGACATACAAAACGTCTTCTACATGGGGAACACTGCGAAATGATTGCGAAATACCATTGAAAGGGTCATCTTCCATTGAATTTTCATCTGACCCTTCAGCTGTTTTGGTCGATAACAGAACAATTGACCAGTTTCGGTTTGCAGGATCGGGAACATAAAATACTTTCACTGCCTGTGATGCCATTATAAATGGTTCGTTTTTCTCCCCTTCCTTACTGAAATCAACTTTCTCAAATCCCAAATCATCTATTTTAACAGCACTCCTGTTATCAACCCACTTGCATTGAAATATCGAAACTTGAAATTACGTATAATCCAACTCCCATATTTGTTTGATGATGCCAAAGTATGACATATTCGCATAAATTGGATTTTTGTCCTTAGCACCGGAAACATGAATCACTTCAGCCACAAGTGTAACCCCACTATTCTGCATGGTACTTTCTTCATCATGTTCATTAGTATAAAATGTATAACCATTAACTACATAAGAATTGTAAGATAATGCATACACACTTGGTCCTCCGGCTAGCCATCGAAGTCGTTCCGAAATAGACTTTGAATTTTCATATGACTTCTTAAAAATATGATCTCGAAACCATCCTATAAACTGTCGATTATGTGTATCTGATATCCATTTTTCAGCCCTTGATGGATTCAATTGCCTAAGAATTTCTTTGTGGATTTCAACATATGGGTCAACGTCCAAACTGTTATGCAAAACATAAAGGTGGGCCTGCTCCTGATCTGTAATATTGATTGTGACAACCTTTCTTCCAGAAATTCCTTCACCCTCTAGCCGCCCAGTGTGACGAGATTTTGGTATGCCAATGCTTTTCACACCAGACAAGTATTCGGTACAGAATTCAACGGCTTCCTCAACAATATATCGCTCTGCAATACAACCCTCTGGCCGACTTCGATTTTTGACATACCCTTTCAAAATCTTTATATACCGTTCAATGGGGTAAATCCATCTGTAATGTACAGGACCACATAGTCGAATCTCTCTCACCAAGTGTACCATCAAATGAACCATCATATCAAAAAATGAAGGCGGGAAGAATATTTCTAATTCACATAATATGACGGAAATTTCTTTTTCCTTAACTGGCAATTTCACCGGGTCTATAACTTTTCTGCATATAGCTTTGAAGAAGAAACACAGTTTCGTTAATGTATGGCGGACATTCTTGGGAAAAATGCAACGTAAATCAATTGGAATGAGATTTTGCATCAAAACATGACAGTCATGTGATTTCAGACCTTTTAACTACAAGTCGCTCATTGACACAAGGTTACTGATATTTGACGAATACCCCTCTGGAACCTTTACGTCATTCAAGAAGTTGCAAAACTGATATCTCTCCTGTCTGGAAAGAGTGTAAGCAGTAGGAGGAAGAAATGTTTGTTTTTCACCCTTTACTGGTGCCAACTCTTCAAGTATTCCCATCTCAACCATGTCCAACCTAGCCTTAATTCCATCTTTTGTTTTTCCAGATGTATTTAGCAACGTGCCGATAACACTGTCAAATACATTTTTTTCTACATGCATAACATCAATAAAATGTCTTATATACAAACAATTCCAGTATTGTAATTCAAAAAAATTGATCTCTTTTTCCAACTGATTTTCGTAAGGTTTTTCAAATCCGGTTTACCAAAAGTAGTGTCCAAATTTTTAACTTTCTCAAACAATTGATCGCCTGTTAGTGGAGATGGTGCTGTATGTTTTTCGGAACTTCCATCGAATGATGTCTTCAAAGAACAGTACTTATGTCGTCGCGGTAGAAATCTGTGATGTCCTAGAAACACGGTTTTCAATGACTGTTTCAACCTAATTGATTGTGTACCTTCTTCGCAAACGGGACAGCCTTGAGTTCCTTTAATGCTATATCCTGACAAATTTCCATAAGCTGGGAAGTCATTTATCGTCCCATACAACATGACTCTCAAAGTGAAATCTTCCTTTCTGTAAGCAGCATACAATGTAACACCTGAATCCCACAATAATTTCAAATCTTTGATCAATGGAGCTAAATAAACATCAATAACATTACCCGGTTGTTTTGGTCCTAATATAAGCATAGATAACATGATTTATTTTCATTTCATGCATAACCACAGTGGTAAGATATAATTTATCAACATAACTGGCCATGTACTGTGACTGTTGCTTTGAAAACCAAAAGGATTCACTCCATCTATAGATAACGCAAGACGAAGGTTTCTCGACTCGTTTCCAAATTCAGGATACTCATGATAGATTCTCTTCCACTGAGGAGAGTCTGTCGGGTGACGTAGTATCCTATCTTTAATTCTTGTATCTTCATTCCATGTTAATTTTTCTACAGTCTCCTCACTTCCATATAGCCGTCTAAACCTTGGAATGATTGGAAAGTACCATACAACTTTAGTAGGACTGGATTCATCTTTCTTGTATCGAGAAGCACCACACTTTGGGCATTCATTAAGTGATTTTTGGTCCTTGAGAAATAGTATACAGTCATCCGGGCAGGCGTGTATTCTTTCATAGATCATACCCATAGAGCGTATCATTCGTTTGGCATCGTATGTTCGTATCGGGAGCTCATTGTCTTCTAGGAGCATGTCATTCAAGAGGGCAAGTAGTTTCGTAAAACTGTCGTCACTCCACCCGTTATCTGCTTTCAAATTATACAGCTTCAGTACGGCTGACAATGCTGTATATTTAGTGCAACCAGCATACAATGGCGTCTTTTCACAAACTTTTAACTTCTCAAACAATTTTGGGCAATCACGAAGTTCATCTTCGAAGGTCCTTGTCATTTTCTCAATACGATCTTCATTATCATTCACATCTGTAATCACATCCTCCATACAGTCATCTTCATTGTTCATGTTTGTAATCATATCAGATGATCAATAAAACGTAGTGTCACCCCAGTCACTACCTACATTCATTGGTTCCCTGTATTTATTCCAACATGTATAACTTTGATCTATTCCGTGACAGATCAGGTGTTCCTCCAAATAATCTGGACTAATTTGTTTTGAATAACAATAGTGTAAACACGGACAAAGGATTTGAGAAGAGTCACATGCATGATCTTTTGCAAACATGATAAATTCTTTCACGCCTTCTTCATACTCTTTTGTCAACCGATTGGCATTCATCCATTCTTTATTTATATTCATCCTATTTAAAATCCATAGGATAAGTATATAGCTTAAAGGAGAAGGAATATGAGTTTAATTTAGATAAAAAAAAGATACTTCAATGAAATAAAGGAATAAATAAATACCAAAATAAAAAATATATTGGGAACCACTACAATCCCTAAGCCTCACATCATCAAGATCTCTAAAACCCATTAGAGTTAATCCAACTCGATCTGGGAACACTGGGACCTAATTCTACCTGACCTTAAATACATTAGGAATTCTTGGGTACTCAGTAGGGAACCACCAATGTGGTTTCATAAATTCTAATTTTTAGTTATATGTGCATGTTTCATGCTCTAAATAAATATATAATATCTAAAAAATAAATAAATAAATCATCATTGAAGCTCAAGTTCGTAGCCTCGATCATCCATACCAACTTTGGATAGTGCCAAAGTGTATTTGAGAACATTGTGATGACTATACCAACCATAACAATAATCATGAGGTCTTTCACCCTAGTATACATTGATAATTACCCTATATATAAACTCACCCTGGTGAATATGATAATAACCTGGAAAACCTCCATCCCATTATCACAACATGAGTAGTATCCATACTAGTATAAAATTGTTCCCAACAACTTAACCCCAGTAGTGCAGGACACTCAACCAAACAAGCCAAATACACAATAAGGACTGAAATCTCTCACCTATCCACTTTTCATAACAAATATAATCACTACCCAAAATCAATGGCATCCCTATTAGTAGTATCATAGACCTCACTACTATGTAATTTGTTCCATTTCAATAAAATACCACCTCAAGGTCATTTTTTTAATAAAAGTGGTGACATGAATTGGTCACCTAATTCATGCCCCAAAGGACTCAATTAAAAAAAAAGAGTATAAGTACAAACACAAGGTGAAAAGAACTTACACCAGTAGGTATTGAGAGAAGTATAAACCAAAAACACCAAGGAAAATCTGGAAAAATATCTAGAAGCAATGAATTATCCAAAAAACCTATTATCAACTATTCCATGATCTCTAAAAGGGGTTTTACTATCCATGGGGACATCACTAATCCATCTGGCTCGAAGGGAATCCAATGCCTTGAAAAATTTTATTCTCTATCAACTTGAGTTATGTTATTCATGCTGTTATACAGTTGTTATTTTAAAATGAAGGGCTGAAATGAAACCTGAGAAAGACCTTAATACATTAAAACCAATGTTTAAAAAGGAAAACCATTAAAGGTTTGGATCAATAAGCAGTTAAGAATGAAGACCATCATTGCAACGTCACCATCCAATAGAAGCACATGATGTAGTGAAACACTCATCGCATGAGAGCATCATATTATTTATCAGTGTCTTACATTGTATAGCCTCATAATATTTACATGGTAATATTACATACTATAAATAGTCTCAAGAGATGGCTTACGTCCCATTTCAATATATAGGTTTGTTCTGGGTCAGTCTACATATCCATCCTATCAACAACCTTACAATGTTATACCCACCCAAGTAGTCACATCCCCAAGGGGGATGTTCACACACTT
Organism: Viscum album; assembly: GCA_963277665.1. Lineage (NCBI taxonomy): Eukaryota > Viridiplantae > Streptophyta > Magnoliopsida > Santalales > Viscaceae > Viscum > Viscum album. The sequence goes on along the minus strand of OY728131.1, from coordinate 223,094,953 downwards.
TAGGTTCAATTCAATAAGTCCAAGGGCTCTAATGTATCACTAGTTCCATGTGTGGCCTATGGGAACAAATACATAAAAGTCACAGAATGTAATCCAAGAGGTCTTTGGGTTCCCCTTAATAAGGTCCTCTAAGTCACACTCACTCTAATAACACCCATTAAGGAATTTATAAATCCATAAAGAAATTACCAGGACCACATACCTATTTTATATGTTTCTACTATTTTAATTCCAAGTTGAAAACTTTTCCTAGGCTCGCTAAACCTCATCCAATGTCTACCCCAAGATAAACTCATCAATATAGATCCTTCCTCTCTCCAAAAAACCAAAATTATTAAATTATAACATTTATAATTAATTATCCAAATCAATTTAAACTAGTTATATTCACTAGAAACTCATCTTGTGGACTTTTCATGTTAGAACCAAGACCAAAAATCCATATAAGATCTGAAGTGGGATCTTAGTGACATCTTAGGAAAAATACCCAACCATCAGAACCAAATCCATAGGCAACATTATATAATTTGATCCAATATCCATGAAAACTACAAAAGGAAACACAAATCCTTCATAATGATTTGTGACTTCCAGATACCATCATGATGCCTCTTATACATGAGGTAGGAAAACACCCCCATCAAATCAATATGATACCACCGTGCTCCAGTTGAATCACCCATAAAACCTAATCTAGATAAATAAAGAATCAATAGAAACTAAATATAAAGAATAAAACGGTAAGGAAGATGGTGAAATCACATAGAATTGTTGAATAAATCCACTAAAAAACTCGCCATGGAAAGGGGAATCAAAGAGGAATAAGGGGGTGGGTTGATCGGGCATTGTATAAGAGGGAGGATGAGAAATGGGGGCTTCCCCTATTGGAATTTCAAAGGGAAAAAGATGAAAATATAATTTTAATGTTCTTCAAAATTTTCCAAACCATATATTAATAATATGGTGTCACTGTACAAGAAAACCCCTTCAAATATTTGGTCAACATAGTTTACCAAACTATGCATTAATTATGTAAATTGGAACTACCTCAGTCTACAAAATTCCACATGTTTTGTATGAAATCATGAAAAAATGGTATGTTAATCCCAAACTAAAATACACCTCACATGGTTTCCTCTAAGATATCCCATGGTTAACCTTCATTAACCATGAAATTCAACTATGTGATTTAGAAAGAGGACTGAAAACCTCCTCATGCTCAACATTCTACATTGTTTCTCAAAAAATATGAACACAAAACCATGTTTCATTTGAAAAATCTCCAAAAAACATCATATAAAACTAAAATAAAGCTTTTGAGACTCACCTGAGTACTTGAGGCACCTCTCAAACCATGGTGGAGGAGGAGGCAACAGAGTAGGCAGAGTAGGAGGAGGAGGAGGCGCCAGTGGAGGAGGAGGATGAGGCAGCGGACTAGGAGGAGGAGTAGGAGGAAGCGCCGGTGGAGGAGGAGGAGGATGAGGCTGCAGTGGAGGAGGAGGAGGAGGAGGAGGAGCAGAGGAGGAGGAGGAGGTGGTGGCTGGAGGAGGAGGATAAGGAGGAGGCGGCGGCCGGAGGAGGAGGTGGCGGCCAGAGGAGGAGGATAAGGAGCAGGCGGCAGCCAGAGGAGGAGGCGGCGGCCGGAGGAGGAGGAGGCAGCGGCCGTGGCGGAGGAGGAGGAGGAGGCGGCAGCGGTGCAGAGGAGGGCTTCCGCGAGAGCTTGACCGGGTGCAGGGAGGAGGAAGAGGACCTGCGGGTTTTTACCAAATCCGTGTGAGCCTTTATCAGTGCTAGTAAAAAAGCACTGATAAAGGACGTATTTATCAGTGCTAAAAGGAAAAGTGCTGATATATACAACCTTTATCAAAGCTTTTTTAGCACTGATAAATTGGACCTTTATTAGAACTTTTGTTAGCGCTGATAAAGGTCCGCCCCTTTATCAGCGCTTTTCCGTTAGCACTGATAAAGGCAGGCGCATGGCTTGCCCAGTTTTGTTGTAGTGATCATTTCATTATGTATCAATGTTCTATATATGAATTACTAAAAGAGTAGGAGATAGAATATATTTAATGTCTCTTGATGGAGAAAAGGAAGAATATTTTTTATTTATCACTAATAATATATCATTCATTATGTTTAATGAAATGAACCCATTTTAGGCTTTAAATTTCACTCACAATATCATGAACTACCAAACATAAATAACAGAGCCATACGAACCATCAATAAATCCCTCTTGAATGGTTTGGTTTGTTTTTTCGAGGGCATAGACTATGATAATGTAAAATATTATTGATATTGAAAATAAACATGGTATTTAGTATAACCCCATTTTTAAATTATTCTTGTGTTTTGAGGAAATACTATTTAAGTAAATATATATCACATCATGTTTACTTATATATGAATTTTAGGTTCAATAATTATTCTTTTTTTAAAATATTTTTCACTAAAAATGTATTTAATAGAGGCACAATTTATGGTTTTTTATGAATTTTCCAGTAATGGAAATTGATAATGATATTAGAATATTTGGAGAATATTTTAGAAAATTTGTAGAATAATCTTGTCATAATAAGTCATTCCACAACATGATAAGTTAAACCATAGTATATTATAGAATATCTAGTGTAACATTAAAATACAACCAAAATACTTTGGTGTGAATGAAATTAATTAAATAATTATCACACCATAGAATGCTATAAAAAATTATACATCAATTCTTTGAAAAATTCACCATATAGTAATCCCTAGTGACATGCTACACCATATTTTAGTTAGAGGGAAAAATATATAACATCCCCCCTCAAAAATGTACATACAAATAAAGGAATCAACTAGATTCTAATAGGAATAAAACAACATGAGGAATTTTCCTTACTTAAGAGTAAAAATTTATAGGGAAAGGTGACGTAATAGTTATACCATATGGATAGAGGTGATTCTAAGACATTGGTCAGCACTATGGGACAACCCCAGATATGGGGTTGGATATGAAATATTATAAATAAGAATACTAACCAATCATAATGCTGATGTGGGAAAATAGTTTTTTGGTTCCATTATGACAGTTTAATTCATTCCATAATAGGTTTACAATCCAACAACCACTTTTAAGAGATTCCTGCGATCACACCATGATCAACATGTATTTCACCATAGAGTGATAAAGGGAAATTAGATATAAAAATACATAATAATCATGTTGTGGAAGAGTCCTTCTTCAAAAAATAAAATCCTTAGATAGATAGAAAAATATAATCATAGACTAACATCATAGGGATAGTACATAAAGATATCTAACATAATATAAATTTTAAAATAATTTAACAAATAATTATACAATTCAACTTATCATACCTTGATAATGTTGCCTCTTGAGAATAGATAAGAGATTGGTATTTAGTTATAACCACTTTAAAAAGGGGTGGATCAAATTGTGTCAAGAGTGATACAATTTCGTAAAATATCTGATGTTAGCTACGTTTTTTGGATTTTTTTGTTCTTGTTTGCATTTCACTTTTCTTTTCTGAGTTCTATTGTTAATTTATCCTTCAGTTCATGTTATTTTTTCGGATTTTTTTTTCATTACTTCTCTCTTTTTCACTACTCATGTTCATAAATTAAAACAAAATTTAGTTTCTCTCAAACAAGAGTGTTTGGCATCTTTACGAGTGTTCAATCAAAAAGAAAAGGATTTATGGTTGAATTTTACTTTCAATTTTATTAATCACTAATGACATTGAAAAGAAATTACATTGGTGAATAATGTTTATCCCATCTCAAAATATGTATTCAAGCAAATTACTGTCTAATGTATGAATTCAATGATGATTGAGTGGATTTAAATATTGATAGTAGTTTGGAATTTTTTATGCTTTAAAAATCAATATTAATGCACTAATATAAATTTATTTCTCCTACTAAGAGATCTATATTGACCCATGAAGAATAAGTGGATTAGAATGTAAATAAGTTGGTTATCTTTCAATGCTTTTTTAAATAACTAATTAGAACAGTTCTAAATTAAAATAGGTATTCAACATTTGATCAACCATTATTTGAAATTTATTTCATTCTTCAAGTTTATTTATTTTTGTACCTGTCTTTTAAATTCCTCATTTAAAATATTTCCATTTTCACCTTGATTTAAAAACTTCCAGGTAGAAAATTTACCCATAAAGCTCCAGGGGATTAATCATATTCCTCATGGGATTAACCATGGAATCAAACTATTATATAATTTATTAGTGGATTAAAGGATAAAGTGACTCTATATTCCAAAACATGAGAGCACGCTAGAGATAAAAATGATGGTAGTCATGGAAAGTACCACTCAAGAAGAATATATAGTATAATATCAATTGAATTAAAATAACATTTGAATAAAATATCATAAAAATGATATAATGGTAAATGTTATGTTTCCACATTCAAGTTGATATCATAATTAAAGAACTCTAAATCAATCAAAAAAATTCTATTCAAATTTTTTGATTGAAACTTAAAATATCATTCTTTCTTAGAGAATGATTATAGTTGTAATATTATATTTCATTATGTCTCTATAAATGTAGGAGTTCAAGATATTTATGGGAAAATCCCTATCAAATGAACCATTCTTTCATCTATGAGGGACGATGACAGTGAGTTCTCTATAGAAATACTTATGAATATTTAGTTTTGGTTTACCCTATTATATACGATTGTGTTTTTTATCAATGGGTAATTAACTATTCATTTCATTAATGTGAAATGATAAAAAAGGGAAACAAAACATATAAGAAGAATTGATTTTAATAGAATAATAGTTTAAATAAGTTCACAATAAAATTATAATGAAATGAGCATTGAGAATTGATGAAATTTCATTTTCATTTCATAAATTTCATATTGAATATTCCGTATTGTATTTCAAATTTATTATTGGGTGATTCAATTTTCAAACAAATAATAATTTATATATTGATGAAACTATAGGGGGATTCCCCGTTGGGGAGATTTAAGAGCCAATACGGAGTCTTATAAAGTCATTAATATATTTATATAGACATTTTATATTTCTTTAGTCTTTATTTATATTTATAGATGACATTCATACACTAATACTAATTTGTCTATAACTGTAATGTTTTTATCCACAATTTGATAGTGCACTATCAAATTATTTCTTGAGAAAACATCTGTTATGTAATAATATTTATAACTATTTTATTTATATTCAACATGATGAAATTACATGAAATTTATTATAAAATTAAATGATTTAAAATGAATTAAAAATATAAATAAAAGAAGAAGCTCGTATTGTTGTGGGAATAAATTGAATTGTGGTAAATAGCATGAGTAAATGAAAGATTCGTCAACCATGCATGAGTTTAATGAATTAAATAATAAATAAAATAACAAATAATTTGGTCGTCCAACACATAGTTAGTGTTGTGGTGGAACAATTAATTGGTGGTACTTTTCTAAAATAGTAGGAAAAGAAGCTTATGATATTGCCAAAGATATTATTGAATGGGTCTTGGTGTGGTAATTGTTAAAAATGGATTGTATATTCATAAAAATAATTAACTCTGTTAATGGATGGGAAATTATTTTCCTATGTTTCAACATAATATAACTGGAATATAACGAATTCTTAATGGGGAAATGAATTGTGAATCTTTTTTATGAAATTTCCCTTGATTAAATGAGTTTTATAATGAAGTATATTTTAGTATATATCCAATATTCATTGATTAATCCTATCCATGTTTTAATGAATAATATTTTTTTATGGTACATTAAAGAAAATATTGTTGTCATGTTTTTTATAATATACGATCCTAGGAAATAATCTATATTATATATCAGATACGAGATTATTTGCGACTGTTATTTTGGTATCAAAATGTTACCATGGAAATGAAACCATGATCATGGTGGATACACTATGGTTAAATATATGAAATTTAAAATTAATTTTCTAAAAAAAATAATGATGATCCACCCCTATTTGATACACATCCTTCCTAAGATATGTTGAGGGTGACTCTTCCCCAGAGTTTGAGTTTATTCATCACTAATTGATGAAATTTACTTGTGAAAGAGGATAATTTATTTTATAAATTGATATGATAAGATTTATTCACTCAAAAAACCCCATATTATAATTTAAATAATACATAATATATATAAATAATAAATATTATTTTAAGAATAATAATAATTTATAACTTTATACATCAACTCCTATCTTGGTCTTTATAAGATTTTTAGCTATAAAAGTCTCATGAATCTTTGGCACCCTTCAATATAAATGATAACCTAAAGAGTTTCTACAAATATTATGTAAAGAAAGAAATATATTGTTTTCAAGTAACAATATCTATTAAATATCATTCATGGTACTTTTCTATCAATACTATTATTTAATTTGATTAAGAATATTAACAAATAATAGTGTCGATGTTTTGAACTAAATATTTTTCGAGATGATAATTTTAACATGAAATTAATGATAGGTATTTATAAATGATTCATTATTAACTATAAATAAATGAATTCATAAGCATTACATGATCATCCACGTATATTTAATATTATTGAAATATATTTAAATGGATATCAAACCAGAACCATGTTAATTTTTTTGGAAGGAAGTAGTATGGTTGGAATTTTGAATGGGAATAAAAACAAAATAAAAAGGTCTCAAGGGACATTTTATTTATCAAATTATAAATGGTAAATTTTATGGAATTGAAATTATTATATTTTATTAAGATATAAAATAAGAGGTGGAATTTTCTAAAATACACTAATGATATTTAGAATAATTTTAAGGGGTTCAAATTAAGTATTAATGTCATAAATTTCAATCACATAATTTTTCATTCTATTTTATTAAATAGATAATTTGAATTATTGATTTATGTAAATTATCTCTAACTTAAATATATTATTGGGTTCGTGAAGTGAAAACAATACATTAATTTTGATAATATAGAAATTATTATTTCATTGAAGGTAATGATAAAAAACCTATATATTTATATGGAATTATTACTCCATCATAAATTATTAAATTATATTTCTAAAATAATCACTGATTGCATTTCTATCACTACATTGAAATTATAGGATAAAAATTTATAATATTGTACATGTGTCATTAATTTTATTTTATTGAGATATTCCAGAGTTGGGTAAGATATGTAAACTGATCAAATATTCAAAAAATATCAAAAATATTGTATTTAACATTTATAATAAAGAGGTAAAAATTAATAATTTAAACACCAGTTAGCTTTCAAATTATTTTTTAGACATATAAACGAGTAATATAACCATATATGGATAGGTTTTTCAAATATTTTCTTTGTAAATCACGTGATTCCTTTAAATTTTTTATAATAAGAAAAATAAAAAATATTTTTTTTAAATATAAGAATGTACTAGTGAGTTATTTTTTCTACTCTACACTAATTCATTTTAAATAATAATAAAAAGACTTAGTGTTTGTTTCATGTAATTTATAAAATTTACTGATATCTTTGATAGTTATTTTAAAGGTACAGTTATACACTAATTAAATAATAAATAGTTTTTAATATCTATATATTTACACATATTATATTTCATGATATATAAAATCCGTATTGATTTATTACATATAAAAAAGATAGTATATAATTCATTACCATAATCAATTAAACAATAAACCTAATCTACCAATAATTTGGTAGAAATATAATTAAAAAAATTATTTTAAGGGTTTTTAATTATTCTTGGATTAACTATTGTTTGGAATAAAATTACAGCGGTATTTTTTTAGGTCGAAAGGACTTATAAATTTCTACATATATGATTGTTCATAAATCACTATTGTTTATAATTATTCATTATTTAAGATGTTTTAGTCGATCATATTGAAAATTAATGTTCCAATGGATTTGATATATGATTTATATATCTAATGGAGGAGTTAATATATATTTTGTCATGACCCAACCCTACCCGGGCTCGAGCCGCAACTACCCCAAGCCAGCCTCCATAGGCCAGGGGCTGGCGACCAGCGTCAAAGGAACAATAACTCGGGGAGTCCTTTGCCTAAGTACATGTACACACACACACACAACACTCAATGCAATAGTGTAGAGTAAAAGTAAAGACAAGAAAACTAAAGGGAAACTGATATATATAAACCATAGTGTGCATCGACCTCTAACAGTACAAAGTACAATGATGAAAAAGAAAAAGGGGAAAAACACGCGCCCAACCAAAAAAAGGTTCCACAACCCAGCAACACGTAAAAAAAAGGAAACAGCTGACGGGTCTCCCACCTCGAACATGGCCACAACCACTACACGCGGTCCAAGCTCCCAAGCTCCTACGCTCCACTGAAGTCATGCTCCACCTTTTTGTCGTCTGTAAGGGCACAACAAGTGCGAGCAAAGCCCAAGAAGGGGTGAGTTTAAAAATACTCAGTAGGATACCCTGAAGGCTCGAGGGAGCATGAAAAGAAGGTACCGAAGGGTGAGCAGTAGAGCGAACAGGGTAAAGTAAAGGGAGTACAACAGAGAGTGCAGTAAAGAGTCCAGCTCAACCCAATAAGAGAAAGGAGGTAGACTTGTCCAGACACAAGGAGCTGTAAATGGTGAGAAGATGAACTTCTGGTCGATTCTTCGCTACCTATAGCAGGAGAGTAGACTCATCCAACCACGAGAAGCTAGACACAGAAAGCACGTGGCATACCCCACACGTCTTTTCCTCTCCTAGAAGGAGAGTAGCCAAACCCCAAGGAGTGGTTACTCGTAAGAGGTATATACATATATATGATCTGCCAAGAAGCCCGATCAAGCTCGTAAGGGGATCTTCTTACCATATCCCAGCCCAAGAAAAAGTAGCCAACATTCCCAGAAGCTAACACCATCGATGCCCAGCATCCCACACGTCTGCCTTGAATCGCAAGTCAAGGGGCTCAAACCACCGCACCTCGACACTATCTGCTTTGCGCAGCACTGAATCACCCGCACGGTTTTAGGTCTCATCACAAGGACGCGTCTCGGTGGGTGAAATCGCCCCTCGTACATGAGAGTTCTGGGTTAAGTCAAAACCCACCTCGTCACTACCCGCAGTCGAGAGGTCTCCTCAAAGTCAAATCTGTCACAACAATGACCTGTATAACCAAGGGTCCCGATCCGGTAATCACGGAGGAAAGCCTCAGACTAGCCTAGTAGAAAAGACTAAGCCTGGAATGCCAACTAGTGTCCCCACTGCCCAGCCATGCTAGAGGGTAATTAATAATATGATATTGGGTGACCCACTGCCCAGCCCCGCTGGACGGTAAACCATAATACAATGTCAGGCGACCCACTGCCCAGCCCCACTGGAAGGTAAACCATAATACATCGTTAGGGGTCCCACTTCCCAGGCCCGCTGGAGGGTAGACCTGGAATAAGTCGACAGGCGACCCACTTCCCAGCCTTGCTAGAGGGTAGACCTAGAACTAGACGACGGGCGACCCACTGCCTAGCCCTACTAGAGGGTAAACACTAATAGGTTTTCGGGTGACCCAATACCTAGTCTCGGCTGGAGGGTAAACCATAAGTGCATCGGGCGACCCACTACCCGGTCTCTACTGGAGGGTAGTCCCTAATAGCGTCGGGTGACCCACTGCCCAGTCTCTGCTGGAGGGTAGACCCTAATAGCATTGGGTGACCCACTGCCCAGTCTCTACTGGAGGGTAGACCCTAGAAGCCGATGAGTAACCCACTGCCCAGCCCTACTGGAGGGTAAACCCGGAGAAGTCGATGAGTAACCCACTGCCCAGCCCCACTAAAGGGTAAAACTCAGAACTGCTATGGCCATCTCTACTGGAGGGTATAACACTGGCCAACCGAACACGAATTGGGTATCGCGCAACCACCCAACTCCAGAACAACTCTCCCAAAAGAGGATAAGCGCATGTTCCATCATGGGGTGCTACTTGCACCGCTACAAGCTGATCCATCAAGAACGAAACTAGGGGGAGACCACTCAACCCTGCTAGTCAGTCAAACGAGCACAGATCCAGGGTAAAAGCTCCACCCTACTGGTCAAACAATGAGCACAGGGGGACCCTCTACGTTGCGAGAGGTCGAGGTATGTGAAGAAGAACACGGCACGCATTATGGGACCCACACGACGTGTGGCCCCAAGTCAACCTCATCCAAGCGCACGAACACCTCAGGTACAAACCACACCTACCTCCAAGTGCTCTCGTATACTCCCAGAGTATACCACGTCTCCAGCCCAATGGCTATTGTGCACACGACACCCAACGTCAACCCGAAGGCATGACGTAACATTTCCAACTTGCCACCTCAACGACTGGAGAATGGACAACCACATTTATTCCAGCATTACTTCACTCACATGGGAGTGTGCGTGATCACACGCCAAGGGTCTTCTATAACCATAGAAGAAGAACCGCCCCCCGGGTCACCTTCACATTTCCACATTTCACAAGATCACGCAAGAGGCTCCGCACAACCAAACGGATCACACCGTTGTAATCCTTGTGGAAAAACACGCGAGATCGACTACTTAATCGCCTCCAATAGATATCCGACAGACAAGTCACCAATACCACCTCATGCCCGAACGATGTCCCGTAATCCCGAGCCTCGGCCATGAAAACAGACAGACGCATCGCACCATTGCGATCCCCTCGGGAAAACACGTCAAAAACACTAATCACATGAGTGCAATGGATATTCGGAGAAAAAGGTGCATTCCGGCGCACCGCACATGATTGTTGCTTCATGGGACCTGTAACCCGGTTCTGAAACACAACAAATGGATTGCACCACTGCGATCCTCTTGAAAAAGCACACAAGATGGACTATTCACTTGTCCAAAACGGTCTCCCGGTGATAAAGATGTAAAAATCACCGTCGACGCCCAAACGACCCTTGTGGGCCCCGCACCATCGTGCGGAATTACAGCGGGCAGACTGCGCCAACGCGATGCCCCAGGAAAAACACCCAACATCAACTGCTCACACGCCCCGAATGGACGTCCGGTGAAAAAGTCGTGAAACGCTGCACGCAGCTCGAAAGACGGGTCGTGGGGCCCATGCCTCAACTTCTGCTTCAATGCCCGAAACCACCCTGGAAAACTTCTACCCGGTGCCAGGGTCCCCACGCAACTGACGGCGCTCAAAACGGACGTCTGATGCGTCCGCGCCGCCCAAAATAAGAGTCTCGAGAAAAATGCTCGTCCACTTAAAGACGCGTCGTGCCTCCATGGCCCCTCGTTTCGGGAATTAAAAATTCCAAAAACCATTTCAAAAGGTTTGTCTTGACACGATCTCTACGATTCCGCAAACGGCGCACAAAACGGACACCCGTAGCCTGAAATACGGGAGTCCAAACATTTTAAAAAAAGGGGTTCCTCTGGGCCGGACCAGGCCAGTCCGGCTGGCCTGCTGAACCGCGGCCCAGCAGCAGGTCCCGGTCCAGCCAGACCCATGGGCCACTGTGCTGCGGCCCTCCCCCCTCCCTCTTGACCCGCACTGTGTGCGGGTTGCTCCACCGACCGTCCGGTTGGCCGGTCGTGCCCACGCAGTGACCCGCCTATGGCGGGTCTCGGTCTCCCCAGCGGGGTCGCGAGCCGCGACCTCGGACGTCCCCTCGCCGGTGCCCCCAGCCGGCACCCTCTCACCGCCTCCCCTCTCCACCGCGACGCCGCAGGCTGCCAGCCGCCCCGCTCGGCCAACTGTGCCGACACTCAGATGAACCTGCCGCCGCCTGGAAGACCGCCGGACCGCCGCTGGGAAGCCGCCTCCGCCGCTGGTTCTCGCCGGAATACACCAAAAGCCTCTCGGAACTTCGTCGGATCCCTATGTACACCTCAGGACATGGAATTTTGATCCGAAATGTGAAATGGAAACCTCAGATCGAATCCTACACAACTACTGGCTTCGCTCGATTGTAAAAACAGTGATTCGATGCAAAATTTATAAATTCAAAGGTGGTGTGGGGGTTTAAGAAAATAAACGTGCGATCCTACCTTGTTGGGCTTTGCCCGGTGCTTCTCCGTGAGGGATCTGCAGCCGCGCCGCTGCCTTGCCAGAGGGGAGGAGGTGAAGAGGATCTTCCTCCATCGTTAGGAGCTACAGGAACCAGGGAAGAAATGGGAGAGGAGAGGTGTTGGTTAAGTGTTTAAATAGAAAACACTTAAACACCCTCCCGACGGCCCGAAACCAAACTCCTGGCGGGGTGGGTATTAAGCCTTACCTAGGCTAAACACTACCTCCCGAGCACAACGGCGTTCTCAAACTTTTAATCCGAAACACCGTTCAAAAGTTATTAAACTTAGCGCCAGAAGCCGCCAAATTACGAGAACGACCCTGGGGCCATTTTTCACAAACGGGTCGCGCCTGCGAAACATACACCCCTCCTAGGGTAAATGGCACGCTCCGAACCCAACGGTGCCCTCGGTTTTTCAATCCGAGCCACTGTTTGAGAGATACTCTAGTTTCACCATTAAATGAAAATTTAATTAATTAATTTATCCATTTAACCTTCCGAGAGAGAGCGAGGGTCCAAACATCCCACGCCGACAAGTTTTATGTTGTTACTAGGGTAAAATCCCCATTCCGGACCTATCTGTACACTCGGATACATGATCTGGGACACTGTTTGGGAGTTATCCCATTTATTTAGCATTGTCAGTGTGAACGCACTGAAAATTTAATTCCGGCCACTCCGGGGCTCAGAATCGCACGCCGTCTGAAGGCGCTGATCTGAAATATCATCTAGAAAATTCCAAAGTCTTTCTCAGAAAATATTGGGTTCTTACATCATTCCCTCCTTCCAAATTTTCATCCCCGAAAAGCAAAACTACGGAGCAACATAGGGTATTGAGCCCACACATGGCTTTCCCATACCCAGGAGAACTCACGCCCAGCTCTGCGTCACCGCACACAGACCAAAGGTTTGATCTGTTCATGCTAGGTCGGCCATTGCTGACGTCTTGCACCCACTCCAGACTTTGGGGTTAGGGAAAGGCAGTAGGGTACCTCACCATCCCTTTTCATGGTCTCAAATGGCCCGAAGACTCTTGGGGGTAGCTCACCTCCCCAAACGAACTACTACGTCGCATGCTGCGATTGGAATCACCGCCCGCACCTGAAATAAGGCCCGATGATTCCCTCCTTCAGAATATCCATATGGTGGAACACCCAAGGATATCTGATCACGCAAGACTCCACAACTGAGGCTCTCTAACATGCTCAGTGAGCGATGGATTAGACACCATCGACTAAAGGAAAAGGTCCCCCGCATTTTTCATTACCAACATAGGGTTACACTACCAGCTCCTCCCGCTCCTCTGCTAGAACCACCTCTCTGGGTACTACTCCGATCATGGCGCTGCCTCTGCCATGGTGGTGTGCCTGCTGCCTGCCCGAAGCTCTCAGCAAATTGGGTTGGGCTGTCTCGTGCCAAGTGACCTCGCCCATCACAAGCATAACACTGACTCTCTCTGGGCTGCACTGGTGCCCTCTGGTACCACTGTGGTGTATGACCAGGCCCCTAACCCCAGTTTTCAGTAAGCCACCTATGTCGAGGTTCTGCTTGCCGACACCCACTAGCTGCGGCAGACGTCTTGGCTCCAACGTGCCTGCTGCCACCACCAACTCCAATACGTGACAGGAATCCCTCTGTCACCAGCACCTGATCTAGCACCTCGACATATGTGGAAATTCCCAAGGGTACTACGACAGAACGAATCTCTCAGCGGAGACCCTACTCAAACTTCCGCGCTCGGATGTTGTCGTCATGGACCAAGTCTTGGTAAAAGCGTGCACAGTCTACAAAACTAGCCACGTACTCGGCTACCGTCATCCCTCCCTGTTGAAACTGTAAGAGCTCCTGAATCCGAAAGGAGCGCAAGAAGTAGAGGAAAAACTCCTCACGGAACAACAACCGAAAGTCGCCCCACGAAAGCGATGACTCATCAAGAAGCTGAGTCACCATACTCCACCAACGCCGAGCTGCTCCACGAAAAGGGGTGGCTTATAGAGCCACTATCTGATATGTCAGCATCTGCACAAGCATGAAAAGGCGAACCACTGCCTCGAGCCAAACCTCTGCTGCCTGAGGGTCTGGCTCACCACTGAACCTCAGCGTTCTCTACCGCTGGAACTCACAGAGCGCGCTCAACCTGTGCTCAAACTCAGCCTGCTCTACTGAAACTTCCTGCTTCTCAACAGGTGGGGGTACTGCTACCAGCCCACCCGAAGAAAGGGGCTCGCATGATGGGTCTTGGAGTGTGGCCTCGTAGCTCATAGGGTCGTCATCACACACCAAAGCTGGTATCTGGGATGGCTTTTTTCGTGTAGACATCCTGAATATTATCAAGGAGTACCGTGGTCAGATGAGCATATATGTATATACCAATAACAACGATGGGGAGCTGACTCGAGAAGGATAGTCAAAGACTCAATCCTATTAGATGCACAAACCAAATTTTACCTACAATAAGTGTCTCAGCATGCCGAGTCAACAAGCGGGTTATCAAGGTCCTGGTGAATGGATACGTCGGCCGCAGCACCATCACTGGATTCCTTGGCCTGAGACCCGCTCTCGAGACACGTTAACACTATTGCCCTAAATCCCAACCAATTCCTCTTTTATGGACGTCCGCACAATGTCCCAAGGAACGAACCGCCTTTGATACCACTTTGTCATGACCCGACCCTACCCGGGCTCGAGCCGCAACTACCCCAAGCCTGCCTCCATAGGCTAGGGGCTGGCGACCAGCGCTGAAGGCACAATAACTCGGGGAGGCCTTTTCCTAAGCACCTGTACACACACACGAAGCAAACTCAATGCAATAGTGCAGAGTAAAATTAAAGACAAGCAAAGTAGAGGGAAACTACTATATATATACCACAGTGTGCATCGACCTCTAACAGTACAGAGTACAGTGCTGAAAAGGAAAAAGGGGCAAAACACGCACTCAACCAAAAAAAGGTGCCACAACCCGAAAACAGGTAAACAAAAAGGAAACAGCGGACGGGTCTCCCACTTCGAACTCGGCCGCGACCACCGCACGCGGTCCATGCTCCCAAGCACATATGCTCCACTGAAGTCACGCTCCACCTGTCCGTCGTCTGCAAAGGCACAGCAAGTGCGGGCAAAGCCCAAGCAGGGGTGAGTATAAAAATACTCAGTAGGATACCCTAAAGTCTCAAGGGAGCAAAAAAAGGAGGTACTGAAGGGTGAGCAGTAGAACGGACAGGGGAAAGCAAAGGTAGTACAACAGAGAGTGTATTAAAGAGTCCAGCTCAACCCAACAAGAGAAAGGAGGTAGACTCATCCAGACACAAGGAGCTAGAAATGGTGAGAATATGAACATCCTGTCGAGTCTTCGCTACCTATAGTAAGGGAGTAGACTCATCCAACCATGAAAATCTAGACACAGAAAGCAAGTGGCATACCCCGCGCGTATTCACCTCTCCTGGAAGGAGAGTATCCAAAACCCAAGGAGTGGTTACTCGTACAAGGTATATACATATATATGCTCTACCAAGAAGCTCGAACAAGCTCATAAGGGGATCTCCGTCCCGTAGCTCAGCCCAAGAAAAAGTATCCAACAGTCCCAGAAGCTAACACCATCAATGCCCAGCATCCCGCACATCTGCCCTGAATCGCAAGTCAAGAGGCTCAAACCACCGCACCTCGACACTATCCGCTTTGGGCGGCAATGACTCGCCCGCACTGTTTTAGGTCGAGTCACAAGGATGTGTCTCGGTGGGGGAAAGCACCCCTCGTACTTGAGAGTTTCGGGTTAAGTCAAACCTCGCCTCGTCACTGCCCCGCAGTCGAGAGGTCTCTTCAAAGTCAAAGTTGTCACAACACTGACCCGTATAACCAAGGGTCCCACTCCGGTAATCACGGAGGAAAGCCTCAGACTAGCCTAGTAGAAAGGACTGAGCCTGGAATGCCAACCAGTGTCCCCACTGCCCAGCCATGCTGGAGGGTAAATCATAATATGATATCGGGTGACCCACTGCCCAGACCTGCTGGAGGGTAAACCATAATACATCGTCAGGCGACCCACTGCCCAGCCCCGCTGGAGGGTAAACAATAATACATCATTAGGCGACCCACTGCCCAGCCCCGCTGGAGGGAAGACCTGGAATAAGTCAACATGCGACTCACTTTCCAACCTTGCTGGGGGTAGACCTGGAACTAGACGATGGGCGACCCACTGCCCAGCCCTGCTAGAGGGTAGACCCTAAGAGGGCATCGGGTGACCCACTGCCCAGTCCTTGCTGGAGGGTAAACAATAAGTGTGTTGGGAGACCCACTGCCCAGTCTCTGCTGGAGGGTAGACCCTAATAGCGTCAGGTGACCCACTGCCCAGTCTCTTATGGAGGGTATACCCTAATAGCATCGGGTGACCCACTACCAAGCCTCTGCAGTAGGGTAGACCCTAGAAGTTGATGAGTAACACACAGCCCAGCCCTGCTGAAGGGTAAACCAGGATAAGTTGATGAGTAACCCACTACCCATCCCCACTGGATGGTAAAACTCAGAACTGCTCTAGCCATCTCTACTAGAGGGTATAACACTGGGCAACCGAACACGGAGTGGGTATCGTGCAACCACCCAACTTCAGAACAACTCTCCCAAAATAGGTTCAGCGCCTGTTCCATCACGAGGTGCTACTAGCACCGCTACTAGCCGATCCATCAAGAACGAACCCAGGGGAGACCACTCAACCCTGTTGGTCAGTGAAATGAGCACAGAGCCAGGGGATAAGCTCCACCCTGCTGGTCAAAAAACGAGCACAGGGGGGACCCTCTACGTCACAAGATGTCGAGGTACGCGAAGCAGAACACGGCACGCACATGGGACCCACACGACGTGTATCCCCAAGTCAACCCCATCCAAGCGCACGAACGCCTCAGGTACAAACCACACGTACCTCCAAGCGCTCTCGTATACTCCCAGAGTATACCAAATCTCTAGCCCAAGGGCTATCGTGCACACGGCACCCAATGTCAACGTGAAGGCGTGACGTAACATTTCCAACTTGCCACCTCAACGACTGGGGAACAGACAACCACATTTATTCCAGCATTACTTCACTCACACGGTAGTGCGCACGATCACACGCCAAGGGTCCAATACAAACATAGAAGAAGAACTGTCGCCGGTTCAACTTCACATTTCCACCTTTCACAGGATCGTACAAGAGGCTCCGCACAACCAAACAGATCACACCGTTGTAATCCTCGTAGAAAAACATGCGAGATCGACTACTTACTCACCTCCAACAAATATCCGACGGACAAGTCACCAACACCGCCTCACGCCCGAACGGCGTCACATAATCCCAGGACTCAGCCCCGAAAACAGTCGGGCATGGCGCACCACTGCAATACCCTCGGGAAAACACGTCAAAAGCAAAACTCACATGAGTGCAACGGATATCCAGAGAAAAAGGTGCATTACGGCACACCGCACACGAGCGTTTCTTCATGGGACCCGCAACCCGGTCCTGAAACACAATGAACTGATCGCACCACTACGATCCTCTCGAAAAAGCACCCAAGATGGACTATTCACTTGTCCAAAACGGTCGCCCGGTGATAAAGATGAAAAACTCATCGTCAACGCCCAAATGGCCCTCGTGGGCCCCGCACCATCATGCGAAATTACAGCGGGCAGACTGTGCCAATGAAATACCCCCGGAAAACACCAATAATCGAATGCACTCATGCCCCGAACGGACGTCCGACGAAAAAGTCGTGAAATGATGCACGCAGCTCGAAGGACGGGTCGTGGGGCCCAGACCTCAACTTCGGATTCAATGCCTGAAACCACCCTGGAAAACTTCTCCCCGGTTCCAGGGTCTCCATGCAACTGACGGCGCTCAAAACGGACATTTGATGCTTCTGCGCCGCCCAAAACAAGAGTCTCGGGAAAAACGTTCGTCCACTTCAAGACGCATCGTGCCTCCGCACCCCCTCGTTTCGGGAATTAAAAATTACCAAAATCATTTCAAAATGTCCGCCTTGACACGAGCTTCATGATGGCGCAGAAGTTGCGGAAAACAGACACCTGTAGCCCGAAATACGGGTGTCCAAACATTTAAAAAAAAGGGGTCCCACTGGGCCAGACCAGCCCGGTCCGGCCGGCCCGCTGAACCGCGGCCTAGCAGCAGGACCCGGTCCAGCCAGACCCACGGGCCGCCATGCCGTGACCCACCCCCCTCCCGCTTGACCTGCGCTGTGCGCGGGTTGCTCCACCGACCGACCAGTTGGCCGGTCGCGTCCACGCGGAGACCCGCCTTTGGCGGCTCTCGGTCTCCCCTGCGGGGTCGCGAGCCGCGACCCCGGACGTCCCCTCGCTGGCACCCCCAGCCGGCTCCCCCTCACTGGATCCCCTCTTTACCGCGACACCGCCAGCCACAAGCCGCCCCACTCGGCCACCTGCGCCGACGCCCAGATGAACCCGCCGCCGCCTGGAAGACCACCGGACCATCGCCGGGAAGCCGCCGCCGCCGCTGGTTCTCGCCGGAAAACACCAAAAGCCTCCCGGAACTTCGTCAGATCCCTACAAACAATTCAAGACTTCGAATTTTGATCCGAAAAGTGCGTTGGAAACATCAGATCGAATCCTACGCAACTACAGGCTTAGCTTGATAGGAAAAACAGCGATTTGATGCAAAATTTATGAATCCAAAGGAGGTGCGGAGGTTTAAAAAAATAAACGCGCGATCCTACCTTGTTGGGCTTTTCCCGGTGCTTCGCTGCGAGTGATATGCCGCCACGCCGCTACATTTCTGGAGGGGAGGAGGTGAGGAGGAGCTTCCTCCGTCGTTGGGAGCTGCTGGCGCTAGGTAAGAAAGGGGAGAGGAGAGGGGTGGGTTAAGTGTTTAAATAGAAAACACTTAACCACCCGCCCGACGGCCCGAACCCAAACTCCTGGCGGGGTCGGGATTAAGCCTCCCCTAGGCTAGACACTACCTCCTGAGCACAACAGCGGTCTCAGACTTTTAATCCGAGACTCCTTTCAAAAGTTATTAAACTAAGCGCCTGAATCCGCCAAATTACGAAAACGCCCCTGGGGCCATTTTTCACAAACGGGCCATGCCCGCGAAACTTACACCCCTCCTAGGGTAAATGGCATGCTCCGAACCCAACGGTGCCCTCAGTTTTCCAATCTGAGCCACTGTTTGATAGACACACTGGTTTCACCATTAAACGAATAAATTAATTTATTAATTTATCCATTTAACCTTCCGAGAGCGAGCGAGGGGACCAAACATCCCGCGCCGATAAGTTTTATGTTGTTTATAGGGTAAACACCCGATTACAGTCCTATCCGTACACTGGGATCCCTGATCTGGTGCACCATTTGGGAGTTATCCCATTTATTTAGCATTTCCAGTGTGAACGCACTGAAAATTTAATTCCGGCCACTCCAGGGCTCGGAATCGCACGCCGTCTGAAGGCACTGCTCTGGAATATCATCAAGAATATTCCAAAGTCTTTCTCAGAAAAAACAGGGTTCATTCATTTTTTTGATTGATTTAGTTCGCATAAATCATAAAAAAAGAATATCAATAAAGGAATCATGAAATTTTTCTCCATTGTTTCTATGTAATTTATAAAATACCTATTTTGGTCGATGTAAAATTTGGTTTTAATTTTTAAATTTTTATATTAGGTTAATTAGATTCCTCAAAATGGCATTTCAAGGATCAGAGTCATCTCTTAGGGGTATTTATTAATTATTAAAAAAGAAAATTTTAGAAATTCATCAAAAAACATTTCAATATAAAAAACTAAGAAACCATGGTGTAATGAATTTTTCCCCTATTTTGGTTGGATAATTTCTCATTCATAAATTAAAACCACCTATAACATATTTTACAGCATATTTTTAAATATAAGTAATTAAAATAGAGTGTCATTTTGTATATTAATTTAAAATAAATCATATTATATAAACCAATTAAATATTTTGTGTATATATATATTATATAATATAGTTGTTGTTGGTTGTATTGTACCACTAATTTTACTAATCACCACAAATATACATCTCTCTTGGAATATTCTCATTTCATAAAACAAATCAAATAGTTTTAAGGTTACCATAAGTATATTTTAGTATTCATCATTTCTTTATATAATATTTCCATTAAATAAATATTTATATGATCTATAATGAATTTTAAAAATTCCTAATTTCATTATTTATATTATTTTACAAAATTTTCTATTATTGGGATTTCATCATTTAACTCATTACTAAAATATCATTAATGAACTAAATATTTAAATATAATACATGTTTAAACTTCTTTATGACCAAAAATATTTTATGACATTCAATTTAGTTGAATTGTTTTGGATAAATCATCCAAATATTTGTCTTCAAAAAAAATTTACCTCATACCTAATAATAATATCCTTCCCAAAATTTGAAATGTTATTTTGGATATACATTAAATGATTATAATTTTTAATTAACTTATTATTGGTTTTTATATCATCCATGGAATTAATTTTATTTTTAATATTAAATAAATCATAATTGACATTCAAAAAACATTCTAGAATATGTCTTGAATTTTCATTAATGTAGAACAATGTTTTATATTGGTTGAATCTTCAATTTCATAAAATCACACATGTACTCATTTCAGTTTTCACCAGGGAATGATTATCCTTTGAAACAAGTTGAGAATTGACTTTATCAAGATAAGATCTAGATTCCATATTTTAATCCATAAAAAATTTTCACCTCTATATTGAATAATTTTAACATTAAAATAACATATAATATCTTTAAAATATGAGAAAATATCTAATGTTATCATGCACGTCATCATTGTTCCCTATTTTATTTTTCATATTAACAACATTATCATAAATAAAATTCACTACACTAGTATCCTTTTATAAATATTTATTAAAATATATAGCATCTCTAGGTACATCAACCAGATATTCGTGATCAGTATCCTTAATTACATATTTCTCAAGCACAAATAAAAAATAATTCATATATTATTTTAAGAAATTCAAAAAATATATAAAAACTGGAATCCCGGAAAACCTCTATGATTATAACTTATACCATATAAACATTATACCACTAAATAGTGGAAGAGGATAATATAGTGATCATAAGGGATATAAATTCCTTTAAATAATTATATTTTAACCATCTAACTATAAAAATATCTCCCTAAATTGATAAATAAGTATCAACATAAACCTCAACATGTTGTTTATCCACCTTATCTAATGAATTAATTATACCTTAAACTTCCCGAAGATAGTTTTTATACTCATAATTAGTATTAGTATTGTTTTCATTTTTATAATCTTATTTTTCTAATTCTTTTCCATTATGATGTTTTTAAATAATATTTACAAAATTATTTTAAATATGATTCCATAATTGTCAACTTTTTATTAAAAACCCTCCAAAAAACTTTTAATGATTTTTTTCTCTATATCCAATTTTTTCAATGAAATATATTATTTTATAAAAAAAATTAAATTATAGAATGTGGAGAGAAATTTATCCTATTCTATATGAAATAAAAATTTCAAAAAAATTGATCCCAATTGTTTCATTTTAATCAATAAAGTGTCAATATGTTTTTGGTGAGTTGAATATAAGGTGTCCATGCTTGGAAAATTAATATGGTTTCTTTTAATGGAATCAAATTTCATTCTTGAGAAATTATCCTTATAATTATAATAATTGATGTTTTTTTATTTAATGTCAAATACTTTTATAAAAAATGACACAGTTTATAAAACAAGATAATTAAGTGGAAGTATAGAAGTCTATGAAATGTTATTACATGATGAGTTTTATGATGATGGCCATATAAAAATTAATGATGTTAATTGTATGAGTAATACTAATAAGAAAAATTAGTTTTATTGAGATTTTATTTTTTTCATTTATATTTTTTATTGAATATTTCACTATTTCATTGAAATTTTCTAAGTGTTAACAATACATTTTCCCAAAAAAATACCTCTAATGACCCAATACATCCACATGGGGAACCAGGGCTCAATTACATGTGAGGAAAATAAATTGAGTAGGTTTATTGATCCATGGGTGCGAATACCTGCATAACCTGTAATATTGGGAATTCATAGTTCTTATAGTGGGAACAAATTTTTCCTCTTTGAGGAGCCATATCCAATATGTATGGTTTGACGGTGGCATTAGGGGGTGTGTGAAGTGTTTATTTTCATCAACCCTGGTTTCTGTTTGTTGTTTAAGTGGGATGTAGGATATTATATATTATTTATCAAAATCTCAAAATTTTTATGTGCGGTTCATTTTACATGGATAATGTTCACCTACATAAATTGTTATTCATATAACAATTTTTTTATGGTGAGATCAATTCATCCTGATCAATTGTTCTCTCTTCATCCTTAACCTCTCAGCAAGTATTGGATGTTCCATATAACTCCATCATTCGACAATTAAGTTATCAGAATCCATACATGATCATGCTAATGTAATTAGGAATTCATTATCGACCTGAGTCCATAAATGTACTAAAATAATTTAATGCATGCGATAAATCAAATTGAATCCCTCGAACAAATGTAAAGAGAGTGGGAGAGACCTTGGTATACATCTTTCATACATCCTTAAATTTGAGTATTAGAATAAAGAGCATGCATGTGATTCTAGTATCATCAAATAATTAATTTACTAGAATATGACTTAAAATGTTTCATCATATAATAATGGAACCCTCCTCGGAGTAATTAATAATCAATATCAATGTTGTTTTTAAAGATTCTTTGATATCATAAATTTACAAGTGATTTTATATTTCATGAAACAAGGATCAAATCTTGTTGAACATTATGATATAATAACATGCATTGAGGGAAAGATACCTAGATTTTTACTAAGAGATAGTTCAGGTATTCTAAACAAAATATATCCACTGTGAAACATGAAATTCACATAAGGTCGAAGATTCTGGGAAACACATTACTTTTGTGAATTGGAAGAGAATCTATAGCCTCATGATGATTGGTTCATTCACTATATTGTTTTAAAAAGGAACTGGTTTTTTAAAATTTCATTGCACAACATTAAGAAGAGAGGAAATGGATGTTCACATACCTAGTGTTTCCTGAATAATAAATTTGTTTGAAAAAATAAAGAAGACAATGCACTACTGGTTTGAGCAAATAATTGTGTTTAAGAACAAATAATGTGGTATAATATATTTCATGAAGAAGAAGAATGAATGTTTTTGCACGAATTGAAATTGTTTCAAACAATTAATGCATTAAATAATTCAAATCATATGAAAGACCAACTGAACATACAGTGAGATACCCAAACATTCTAGTTTCATGAGAGTTTGGGAAATTTATTAATTGATATAGAATTGATGTATGATTGAGACACTATTTTCATATATAGGTGATAGTGGATAAATGTAGAATAATTTAGAATTTGATAAATAATTTAATATTACATAAAATAGTAAAGTGGATTATGCTTCATTTTTATAGGTTTGACAAACTTGGGAAACCATAAAATTTAGGAATGATGTGCAAAGACCATGAAATTTTGTGAATTTTTTTTCTTAAATTCATTGTATTTTTACGTGTCCACAAAAATTTAAGGTGCTTGATTCCAGGGTGTGGTGTTATCGGAATCAATTTCTGTAGTTTTGTTCGGGTACGATTAGTAAACGTACGATCGGGATTTTATATCTTTTAAACTGGTGCTCGGAATTCAAATATGAGGGCACCGTTGAACTCGTAGCGCCAATATTCTCTTAATACGGCTTTCACCTCGATGGCAGTTGGTCAAGAATGAATGTTAGTTTTGTGGTATTAATTCATAATTTAAATAAAAACAAGGTGTGCAACTTATTTTTATTTTGGTGGTTAAAACCTCCAAGTGAAGGTTAGAGGTGGGGGCCACCACTCCTTAAGCCGTTGTGACCCCATCCAGCAGAATGCCAATGTGACCCCATCCAGTGGTAAGCCGTTGTGACTCCATCCACCGGTAATCCATTGTCACCCCATTCAGTAGTAAGCAATTGTCAACCCATTTTTACTATAATTCATCTTTAGATAAACTGTGAGGACTTTGATTCCCTTCCACGGGGATGAATAGGAGGTCTCTTCATGACTCAATCCCATCATTATCGTCATCCTCGAGTCGACTCCATCTCATTCTCCATCCACAACATAAACCATCAACAATCCATCCTGATTCTTACCCGGGTCACCCCATCCTGGTGGGATCATAGAACCTCCATCCTCATTCCCATCAACACCAATCGGGAAGAAAATCACATTTTGGCCATATCATCAGTGTTCCCTCTAGGGGTTGCACCCATCTGATCCACTCTAATCTGTTTTTTGATCAGCCTGATCCATCTCCACCAGATGTTAAACTCGTGACATACCCTGTGTTATACATGGGAAGTTGAGGAAAACCTCTGATATATTGCTATGGAATAGGATTCCCCGCGTTCGACGTTGTATCAATCGGCCATCCACAGCCTCGAGAAGCACTATAATGAGGGGAAAAGAACAAGATGCACCAGTGTTCCAGTGTCCGAACATGCCAGTGATGTCTCTACACGACCACTCCCCCAATTGAAGGTTGCAGCCCTAACCGGACCCCTTGAAATGTCCTGACAAAAGCAGTGTAATTTACCAGCGTCCATGAAGATATGGCACCGGGAAGAGTTTCATGAACAACGTATTAAATCTATGAGGGAGACCCAGACTAGATGATTAGTTTCGAGGTGGAATCCATGAAAGGACGAACCAACATCCCATCATCCTGTTTTGATCAAGGAGAAAACGTCCCTGAATAAGTGATGGATGTCGCCTGCCTTTGGAAAGTGGGAACGCGGGCCAACAGCTACGCGTCCTCCACAGGCGGATGTGTGCGCCCCAGCGAAAGCATCAGAAACAATTATAAAACCACACTTTCTAATCCCATCTCCAGGAATAATTTTAATTTAATTTCTTCTTTTTCTGTTAATTGAATATTCCAAATAGTATACCAAATTTCTATTCATAATAATTTATAATCTTCAATAAGAAAAACATAATTTTTTATCATATTTATTGGTTAAATAATTTAAAATTATATATAGAGACTAAGAAAAAAATGTATTTACAAATAGACTAATATTTTAACTTAAGGGGTCAAATCACCAAGAAACTTTTCCACCACCCATTTTATGTAAATATATAAAATTTATACCTTATATTAACTAGTTTTTATCATTGTTGGGTCTGATTTACATGGAAAAATAATAGGTGTAATTCTATCTTTAAAAAAAATATATGTTTCTCACTCACCCCGCTTATAAAATGCCTCTTATCCCCCTTATTCACACCTATAAAACAAAATTTTTTTATCCAATACATGACCAAATAACTGTAAAAATTACCTTAGATAATCCTAAATTTCTTATCTTGGGATGAAATCCTACTTTTGAAGACATTATTTCAAACCTAAAGAGAATACGTGAAGAAGAGGTAATGTTCTTATAAAAGGGTATTCATTATATTTTATTTTACTCCTCTATAATATTTATTATGTCATTGTTCTATAATATCCTATGTATTTTAAATATAATGAGATTTATTTATGTTAAGTTTATGACCAACAACTTCACACACTATCTAAAATGGTAAATGAAATCATCATTCTTGTGGGTAGTGGAATATTGCGTCGCGAACCAATTTTATTCATTCTTCCATTAGCTCCTACCAGGGCTGGGAAAAATAGTGGACCAACTATTTTTAAATGATATTTATTATATTTAAGATATATTCATTCTTATTGAATTATTATATAAAAAAAATCATCCTGATTTTCATTTTGTGGGAGTGTGATAATGTCATATGTGTGTACGGAAGATTACCGCCTCATAGAGAGATGTGATTCATTTTAGAATTACCTGAAATGTATTAAAAATATATTTTATAAAGATATAATATATATTTATGACATAAAAATGAAACTAAAATGATAATATATATATACTTTTATTTATTTTAATACAATAAGAAAATGGAAACAGCGTTTACCCATACATACAACATACCATCTCTATTAACTGTGTATTACATTTCCGATCACCCAATTTTTTGGATTAATATAAATAAATATATACTAAATATATATTATATTTAAAAACTATTTTATATTTTAAATAAAATTAAATCATTATCAATGTATGAGAAAGAAAATATAACAATTCAAAACACACTCAAAAAATAATTCAATTAACACTTGAAATGGTGAAAATAATGTAATATTATTAAAAAACATGTGATAATAAGTTATAAAAGGGTAATATAGGATATTATAAATATTAATATAGTTATTTAATAATTAAATATCATGTTCAAAACCATTATTCATGATCATAAATATTATTCAACCAAAATTAAGTGTAAGGTAATGGATTACCTCTCAATTTACATTACATGGAGACTTATTTGCTATTACGAACCAATTCACATTAATGGGGTGAAAATACATCCTATTTCTCATTTGAAATCATTATTCTCTAATAATTTATGGAATATTAAAATTCAATTTGAATTATATCATCCAAAGTGTTTTGAATTTAAATGTTCCATGTGGTAGAAGTTGTCTTTGTAATCTCACTTTCTTTGGTGATTTATATGTTTGACTTGAAAAAATAACTTCCTTAAGATAATTTTTTTATTTTTCATTAAATTTTGTATAAATATACATATTCTTATTTGAGGGATATTATTGTTTCCTATACATTATACTATTTTTAAATACAGTTTTTACTTTTAAAATAATTTAATTAATTGAGAGAATGTTTATGAATCTATATTCTTTACTCAATACAGATATTTGGGGTGGCACATTGTTCATTAATTAAATCTATTATTATATATATGAGGACTTTTTTGTATATGAAAAATTTTTTTTGGAACCTGTTAGTGAAATACCCTGGATTCATCGGTATTATCATGTGATGAATGATTTGGGTAAACCGTATTTATTATTATTATTTATTCATGATTAAATAAAATATACTTGACCCTTAATTTGAATTTTGGATCACCCTTATTTTGTTCTTTTTCCACATGTTAAGAAGAAGAGATCTTTGAAAGCATTTTCAAGGATGTATTTTATTATCTTCTTTAATGTATTATTTTTTACCTATTATTCCTAATATAAAATTTATATCATGTATGTATAGTGTATTCTAAATATTCTAATCTGGTCGATCCTCTAGGATTATATTCCGTATAATCATGCCAATATTATAATTAGGGTATCAGCTCTGGGCTTCTGGGGTCAGGGTCATCACATAAATTCATTTAAGGAATCCCACTTATTTATGTGTATGATTTATTATAAATACATAGATCGTATAGCTATTTAATTTATCAGTGATTGTTGTTTATAATTACACATAAGAATTTAGAAGGTAACATTAACATTAAAAGGGCGTTTCATCCACTTTCCATATTCAATTTGAAATTGTTTATTCTAGAATCACGAGTCTCCCTGAATTTAACTTCTTTAGTTAAATATAAATAAGGCTATTAATTCATCTCAATATATATCTAAATCATATAATAATAACATCTTCCTTATGATTAGTTGTCTAATTTTTAGAGAAATATCACCACAAAATCATGTACATCAGCCTTCCTCCTCATAATTTCATAATGATTAAACTATACTTGGGAGTGTGGACACACAACTTGATATTCTTTCTTCTGAATAACATTCTAACATATGATTAGCAGATTATATTTACATTAAAAATAACAACAATCTTCAATAGAAAATATAGAAGTTTTCACTACTTTATTTGATACAACAGCTATGCATTATACCTCATTATCAACTTCTTAACTCATAAATATTCAATACATAACCATTTTTTCATCATATTAATTTATGTTAAAAGAATATTTTGAATAAATTTTACATAGTTGTTTATAAAAAATTCATCATTAATTTTCAGTAATACAATTTACTCATAAAAAAGATCACCAATATTTCATTAACTTTTATCGTGATAATAAATTTCATATATCTCATTCGAAATTCTAAAAAATATTCATCCTATAATTGTCTCATTTTTATTAATTATAATTTATTTAATACCGATAAATATTTCAGTTTAAATCATTTTAAAAGTATTCATTCTCTCAAAAAACTTTCGTTAGAGATAATACTTATGAAACTGCTTATAAAATTACTCTTACATTCTATATTATTCCATAATTTTTTAAATTATATAGTTCAAAATTGTCCCAATAAAAATAATGAGTCTTATGAAAATATATATGAGGCATATTATGTAAATATTTTAAAATCCTCTGTGACCATTATTAAAATTCAATAAGACCATTATTGTTTTCTTGATAACCATTTAAAACTCAAAAAATAACCCTTATTATCTATCATACGACCATTATAGTTTCAAATATTACCCCTACTGGTAGGATAAATCATATGGATTGTAAATGACAATTAGTAAATTTGTAATAATCTTTATAGAATTAACATTACTTATCTAATTCATTATTATATAGATGAAGTGAATCTATTTAAGTGAAAATGAAACTAAAAAAATAATATATCCAATATTAATCTCGATTTTTAAAATAAAAATAAAATAAATATTTTAAAAAACCATAATTTCCAAATTATCCTAGATTATTTATCTCATCTCAAAAACATTCAAACCCCTTAAAAAATCATTAATATATTAATTTATTCTTAATGAATTGTTGAAAATAAATAAAACCTTCCTCAAATAGTCTATTTTTTTCTTTAATCTTCCACCATTTTATTTGTATTCATCATCTATAATTAATTATAAAAAAATAAAATCACATCCTTCCTCAAAATTAATAATCATGAGACCAGACCACCAGATAAAGTTATTTTTTAGAAAATTCCATTTTCTAAAGAACAGAAAAATGTTCTAATTGATTTACATGATCTTCCCCATCAATAAGTTTAAACCATTATAATAAAAATATATCCACATTCACAAAATAAAATCTAAATGGATTATTTTAATTTTTATCCTCCTTTAGCTACTAAATACAAATCTTATTGGGGGAAATGATCTAATTTCACAAAAGTGAATGGGAATGTCTAACTATTATGGTTCATTCTCAAAATCTCAAATTTAGCCTCCTGCGTTACCTTGATGATGAAATCAGTATGTTGAACCCTAGTAGAAATAAATTCCAACTTCTTATCCTGATAGGAAACCCTATGTTAAATAAATTTAAATAGGATGGAAAGTTTTCTAGATTGAGAGTTTAATATTAGATTTTCAGAGATTTCAATTTTACCTTGACATCCACATGAAATTATATTTTGTTCTACTATAATCACCCAAAAATATTTTTGTTTTTATTTAATCTATATTATCTAGGTATATGAATGTATAACTATCAAATTATCTACATCTATGTTTCATAATGTAACAGAAAACATTATTATAGTTCCCTCCTATGTAGTTTCCTATTAAAAGACATATCCCAACAATAGTAGACTTATTTCCATAAAAATCACATACCCATTCAGAATTAATAAATCTAATATGATACATATGCTCATATATTTAGTTAATCATCAAATAATTGAATTTTACTTTTACATACTTATGAATTTTATGGGAATACATTAAATTTAATTCTATTAGAAAACATTGATACCTTTTACACAAGCTTATTTTATACACAATATCCTCTATTAATACGATGAGATAGATTAGATAACTGATTTGTCTTTTCAATTCATGTATATCAACACTTTATCCTTTAGAATCTTCTATAAGATTCATTTAAAATTATATTTGTGAGGACACTAGTTTAGAGTCTACCATTCCAAATATCTTTAATAATAATCATGATAAATTTTCCATTGAAATATAAATATTTCCATTTTTGAGAACTTTTTATCATATAAAATATCTCAATTATATTAATATATCCATATCAAAATGATCTATAATTTTCCTAGTAAATTATTTTCAAGAATTATATTGTTTTATTAATGGAATAATTCCCTTAAAAACATAATTATAATTAATGTTTTTTACTTCCTTTTAATTTATATAAATCTTTCTCCCAATTTTCCCTTAATTAACATCATCTCTCTCGAGTATCCATCCTAATTTGAATAAATGGAACTATGGACCTTTAAACCATAAAGTGTCTTCCTCAGCTTACAAAACCTTATTCATCCACTTTCTAGAAAAAATAATTATTATTAAAAATATTATCTAATTTTTTAGACATTATAATAAAGATAAAATATTTGAATTCGATTTTGAAAATTATTTGTTGCCTTTCAACTACAACACTGAAGAAAATGCTTCTGGATTCTAATCTTGAAATAAGAGAAAATGTTTCTTCAAGAAAAAAATATTATTCTTTTAAATAACCTATTCATATTCACACAAAAACATTATTGGTACTTCCCCATTATAATTTATTTTGTTTTGGAATTCTCAGTACATCCCAGTCACATTTTTCACTTTATGTCTAAGGAAATGTCCCTAAATGTCATTTTTTTCAGTATGATCTCATTCAATAATAATAATATCAACCCTTTATTTTTTCTTAGTAGCCACATGAAATAAATATGGTTCAATATGAAACTAAGTGTTTTTTATTTTTAGTCTGCATCTCTTTATTTTCAAAAATATTTTGTTATAATATCCCATTATACTTTTTAAATTCCATAAGCTTCATTAACTTTTGATAATTCAATTTTTTTCATCCTTAGAAACCAATTCATTATGACTATTTTGATCACTAAAAATATGTACAAAAATTGGTTCATTTACAACCTATTATTCACAAAAATTATTAAAATCCTACTAAGTGTATTTATTAGATACTTCAAATGTTGCTTCAAATGGAACATTAATGGTGGGTTTATTTTCAAAAACATTTACATCATAACATTTATGTATATAATGTGTATTCTTATTACATTATCTATATACAATTACATTAGATATTTATTCAAAAAAAATTTAAATCATCATATTTATCATTTAAATGTCCCATATTTTTTTAATATTTATTAAGAAGGTATAATAAAAAACACTAGAATAATCCATAATTGTGTTTTGTTCCAAATATCAAAATATTTCATTTTTAATTTATTCCATAGTAATTAAATATTTTTAATTGGAACAAATTTTCAAAATACTTCTACCCCTAAAAACATTGACCAATTGAGCTAAAAAATAATTATACTATTTCAATAATAATAATATTCATTCCCAAAATAAAAACAGTCAATTAGCGACTTAATGATGCATGTATTACTTCATAATTCAATTTTTTGAAATTTATGATTTGAAATAATTTTTTTAACCTCCCTTGCAATTTGAGGTCCCAATTTTCTTGATATTAATCCTCATACTACTCTCAGATTCTCTTATAAAACTCTAAACCATTTCCCTACTTGTGAATTTTTCACTATAAGCAGCACATCATTAATTACCGTAAGGCCATAAATAAAATTTTTTATGTTTATTTATCTACTTTTAACACCTTTATATTTATTATTAATTTTATTTTATATAAATATTTTCTTGAATAAATTTTTTCACATAAAACACCGCTCTAAAAATAGTAATGATACCTTTTAAAGATTAAAAAAATCATTAATATGTTGTCATTAAATTTGAGATAATAAATAAGGGTAATAATATTAAGATATATTTTCGAATAAAAAATATCACATTGTTAATAATATTGAATATTTAAAATTCAATTACTGTAGAATATAACAAATTAGAACATTTTTTTCATAAAAATGCATTTTTTCGAAATTTAGTTTTAACATACAATGTATTTTTATTCCCTAAAATTAAATATATTATATTTAAAATATAATAAAATATTATGTTTAAATTATTAATATATCGACATTAATTAAAGTATTAATTTATTTAAAATTTGAATAAGAATAATAATATTCTGAGAATTATTTTTCCATTAAAACTATTCTTACATTAAATTTTATAAATATATATAAAATTAAATTTTATAAATTTTATAATTTGATTTTGGTAAAATAAAATTAATTTTTTATTCAAAAATGATATTATCTAAGGACGATTTTTTGGAATTTATTAAAATTATTGATTTTTAGGTGAGCAGTGAAAAATAATTATTTTGTTAATATTATAACATTCAAGACTATATGATGTGGTAAGTATTTCATAAAAACTTATAAAATATTATTTATGGACAAAACCGTATTTGTGGATTTAAGTGACGTATTTAATTTACTATGTTGAATTTTGAAAATTATTGTTTTATATTTTTAAAACATATGTAATCTTCTTCCAAATTAAAAAAATCATCTGCCTCTTTTAATTAAGATTTATCAAGGTTTAATTTAGTTTTAGATTAAATTTAAATCCAGAAAACACTTATTTTTATATTATTAACTCATTTAATTTTTTATAAATATAAAAAATTGATTATAATTCTTGAATATTTTTATTATGCTTAAAAATATACTTTAAAAAAAAGGTTCTCACATAATATAAGATAATATTAAAATTAACTTCTATCACCTTTAAAAAAAATTTATTTAAAATTATATCCAAATGTGAAATAAAAATATGAAAAATTTTTAAGTAGGAAAATTTTAACTTTATCTCATAAAATTTAGTTAATGTATTTAAAATTGAAGTTACCATATTGAATCTAAATTAAGGGGAAAAGATTTTAACCAAGTGTAAAAGAAACAAAACATGTTAAATTCCAATATCAAAATGATTTGATGACATGATAAAATAAAAAATATATATCTCCTATAATATTTTCCACTTTTAAGTCCACTTATAAGGAAAAACATGTCTATATTTTATATTTCCAGGTGATATATTCAAATATTTCATTTCCACCAACTATTATATGGGCCTTCCATCGCCCATGGAATTCCCCTTTAAAAATTTTAGGCTCCAAATGACATAGACTTGTTATCTTTACCTATTATTTTTTTCCTCCTCCACAAGTCTCTCATAACAATAATTTGTCCTATGTAGTACATTTCTAAGAATTACTTCCAGAGAAATTTCGAATTCTTAACAAATATTCTATTCACTATCAGATATTTTTCATTATATATATATGTATCCACTAAATATATACATTACCAATTGAAAAATTGTAAAATTGGAAATATTTATATACTGATGTGATGATATGTTTATTGAAAAATTATTATCAACCTACAACCTTTTTCCCAAAAGAATGAAAATGATATTTTTTTAATAAGAATAGACTTATACCTCCACAAAGATAAGTATTTCATTTTAATTAACCATATTACATGCATAGTTAAAATGGTTATTTAATGAATAAATATTATATATATAACATTAGTAATATTATTTAATTATAAAGTCATTTTAAAAAATTCATTGGAAAATGAAAATTTCATTCATATGTACATGCAAACTCTGAACTCCATGAAGTGACAAGTTTTGTTTTTATTTAGCCCCAATAATTTACTATTTTAAAAAATATTTAATGGATGTATATAAAATTAATAATTGATATTTTTATTAATATGGTTCTGAAGTTATTACATAGACTAAAGATGTCATTACAAAGTAATATATATTGATGTCACTAAAGTACCTAGTTCATGATTACCGCTGATTTACTATTATCAAATTACGAAAAGATAAACCATGAAATTAAATAATAAAATTATAAATAATTATAAATCATAAATTCAAGCACCCTATATAATCCTGTAATGAGGAACTTGGTATCATGAAACATAGGTTGACGTTGATATTTTAATTCATGTCAGAATCAATAAAATTTGAAGAAATTCAATTTTGAAAATTAACATTAACCACCTAGTAAATGTATTTGGACCAATTATAAATAAATATTTTTAAAAAAATATAGATATTAAGAAGTTTTTTAATTTTTTTCATTCAGATGTTTATTATATTCAAATTGGATGTTAATGTGATTTCGTGTAATTTTGGAGTTATGTTACGGGTTTCCCTCTTAATTTTGGTTCATTGGGACATGATCTATCTTATGAAAATATTTTTTATTATATGTTGTTTATAATTAATTTATGGAAAATTTTATCATTATTACATTTTATTCATGGTAATTAACGTAACTTTTCTTGTTTTCTCTTTAAAATTATTTTTATTTGGGGGTTACCGATGTTGTAATTGATTCTTTACAATGTCATCGAAAATTGATATTATTATGAATGAATTCCCATATAAGGAAGAATTATATTAAATTTATCCCTAAAAAACAAACCAATTTTTTCTCTTATTTTTATTATTATTGATTTGTTAAATTTCCTCTCTTAATTTTGTTTCCCGAATTAAATAATTTAACGGATGTGATTTATGTATATGAAACCAAACCCACATATTCTTTAATGTAGGGAATCAACCTCCTAAATTTCAACATTCATTTTACAAACATCCTTATCCATGAATAAGTTGTCGATTATTGTGTTTATTTGTAATTTGAGATTCTTTAATATATTTGTAATGAATGTTTTTAATGTTATAAACATGTATTATTTTTCAGAATGTATCCACTTTTAATGTTTTCTATGTGAGCTTTTTATTTCATCATTTTAATCATTTTTCATTATAAATATTCCTTTTCATGTTTTAAAATTTTTTTTCATATTATATAGATTCATAATTTTTTTTAAATAATTGATGATTGTGTTTTATTTTTCAAAATTAAATGTTTTATTTTGAAAATTAATTCTTCATTTAAAAAAAGTTTTCTAATTACTGGTATTTTTAATAACGAAATATGAAGTTCTATTATTCATACTGAAACAATTTCTTGAACAGTTATTTATTTTAAGAAATCAAAAAACAATAATTAATGGGTAATTTCCTAATAAATTATCAAGATTAGTTTATTTGTTAAGTATACATTTTTCTCGAGTTATCAAGCATTTCGAATAGAAAATATTTTATTTATCATTCACTCTATATTTATGGTCATAAACCTTATTTATTATTTCAAATATCTATTATTATTTTTTATTATAATTTTTGGTATAATTTTTTTTTTCATTTTACATTCAGAATATGATTTTTGAATGTGACTCATAACTATATCTTTTTAAGATAACTTAAAAAATGTTTTTAACAAACAATTTTTATGATTTTTCTTCCATTTTACTCTTTATAATAAAATGATGTATCTCCATTTCAACTATGTTTTTTGAACCACCCTCAAATTTCACTTATGAAACATTTTGATTGGTTTATTAAATTTCTGGTATCAATAGATATAATTATTGATGTAATTTTATCTGATACCATTTGGAAATGATACAAAATCCATATTCATTCCATGGGGTTTTTATGATATGATATATAGTTGGTTTCATCTGTAATTCATATCTATAAATGATTATATGTGGCATCTTATTTCAGACATGTATTCATTGGTTTTGGATTTGTGTCTTAATAGATAATGACATTGTGTGTCGGTATAAGTGTTGGTAACGATGTTAATAAGTATTGTTATTTTTTATAAGTGGGGTCAGTTATGCTCACAAAGATTACGCATCAGTGTATATGTTGTCATGTATTCCCACAAATATTATTAATTGTTATATGTTTTCTCAGTTATGCTTCTAAAGAGATTATGTTAGTATAAATGAGTTTTTTTATACTAACAATTATTGTTTAGGGACATAATTTTGAATGGATATCTCCATAATGTCTAAAATTCCATTGTTATTGTGTACACAATATTTCAATGTCATATTCCTATTTGTTGTGGCGTATATCAGGTTTATTAATTCATGTGTATTGTCTCCTGCACATATTCTATAGTAAATGTTTTTTAATTTGATATTACATTTCCCTCTATATTTACTTATGATTATAACTTATGATTCTGTTGTTATTTTCATAAGATATTCCCCCTACCATTTTTTTTCAATTTGATGAAATTTTGATATGTTTTTCACTTACAAAGAATGTGAAAACACACCCTTCCTATTTTTATGTTCCCTAGGAAAAGAGATGAAAACTAATTATTAGAAGTCTATATGAAGTGTAACGTGGCTCCGTTATAGAGAAACATCCTAAAAAATTCTAAAATATGTTTTGAATATAGTAATCCCCCAATGAAACTAAAAAAATTCATAGGATTATGTGTTTATTTTGAGATTTAATGTCTATTATATGGAAATTATGTATAATAACGATATGATTTTCCTGTTACAACCCTCTATATATATAAGAACCAATATGAAAGGTGTGTGTTCTTGGCTCCAGACAAGGGAGTTTGGTTCTGTCAAGATCCATTTGGTATAATATAAAGGAGTAATTATTTTTGGGGATTAGTTTTTTAGTTATTTGAGATTAGGATGAGTGAAGTTTAGTAAAAAAAATATGGATAATTACAAGCAGAGGATAATATTCTATTATTTTGGTAAAGTAGTGATTATGTGATTTCTATAGAAAGTGCATCCCTGTATAAATACTGAATTTGGATGTGGGATCTATAAAATGTATAAAATTAGGAAATATTCTTGAAAAGGATGGTTTAGTATTAACTGTACCTTCCCCTACTCCATAA
The DNA here is from genome assembly GCA_963277665.1 of Viscum album. Classification (NCBI taxonomy): domain Eukaryota; kingdom Viridiplantae; phylum Streptophyta; class Magnoliopsida; order Santalales; family Viscaceae; genus Viscum; species Viscum album. Next base: position 223,058,253 of record OY728131.1, on the reverse strand, counting down.
CAAATATTCCAAACTGCACAACTTTTTTGACACTCTTGAAGATATTCGTTGGTGATTAATATTCTCTTGAAGAAAAATTATGATTAATTTAAATGGAAAATAATTATTCTAGGGAGCCTAATGGGATCATGAACATATGAAATCTATGTTAAACTAAATTTGTTATAGGTTGATCCAATTATATCATAATTTAATATAAATTATCATGTGTTGAAAAGAACGTTTCATCAGAGAAGACGTCCTATAATTTATTTTTCATAATCATATATTCATTTTTTCTAGTTTCCTTGGATATTATCATACCCATTTTGGTTTTACTATTTTTTTTAGTTATAATATTTTTTATATGAAATTGTGTAAGGAATGCCACTATAAACCATTATGTCTTACGATCCAACAAAAGAATAATATTTTTTATCATGATAGATATTTTATATTTTCTGGACTATCTTATATATAACATTATCTATTTTTATAAGTAACTGATAATTCAAATTATGAGGATGAAATTTATTTTTGGCGGAGAATAGACCTTGATATTTTTTGTGAATTTACTTTTAAGTAAATACTATGTTGAATAGTTTGTTTCAAACACAACACCACACTAAATATGGTCGCAAAACATTTTACTATGAAAATATTGAAGTTGTAATGTGAAAATTAAATTTTTGGGTATATAAAAAAGAACCAGAATTTAGATATATATGTAAAAAATGAAATTAAATAATTTTAATACTAATTAATTGTTAAAACTAAATTAGTAAATGTAAATAACTAATAAGTATATTTCTTGATTAAAATAAATTATTTATAAGTTTGAATTTTTATGAGCTATGTATTTTTATTCCACTAACTATATATATTATGTTTAAATTAATATAAATTATAATTTCTATATATCTAATAGATTAGAAATAACTTAACTTGTGATTGATGGATAAGAACATTAAATTTTTTGAAACATCATTTTCTTATAAAAATAGTTTACCATTATATTTTTGTAGTTCATTTAAAATATAAAACCGAATATTTTAAAATTTTAAAATTATAAATTATAAAAAATGATGTTCATTTTTTGATTAATTATAAAAATATAATATTAGTATGGTTTTATATAATTTTTTTAAATGATTAATTTTTAGTATAATAGTGAAAATTAGGTTTCTAATAATATTCCTTCACTTATAACTATGTCATGAGGAAAGTTTCATTTAAAAACTAAAAAACTATTTATCGAAATATATTAATTTATGGGGTAAATTTATTCATTTGAAACACTATTATATATTCATAAAATTCATTTTTTACATTTGCAAAATATAAGTAATATTATAGCCTATTTAAAAAACTAAATTTAATCATTTACTTTTATTAACATTTTATCAAGTTGTAATCAGTTTTTTCTTGATTTAAAATACATATAACTCTCATTTTTGTAATAATAAATCAATTAATTTCATGAAAATATAAAATAATGATAATTTTAATGTCCCAAAATAGATTCCAATAAATGGTTCCCCACACTAGTGGGTCACATGGCCTCAAGCGCATCTCACAAAATGCCCCATGCTGAGGACTATAAACAATGTCCTGGGGTGTGTATGTGGGAACGATATGCCCTCATGTCTGCTACTTTGATAGAGATATTAAAAATATCAGTCAATAGTAGAGGCCATAAATATTTCGTACAACATATAATCTACCAAGATAAAAATATATAAACAATGGTAGAAGTAATCCCACATACAAAATTTTGTGCCATGCCATGTCCCTAAAATGATGTAAAAAATATATAGATAACCAATACAATAAATGTATCAAAATACAAAAAACCAACATCAGAACTATCCCAACTAACATCCCATGCCTAGGTCGGTCTTCTTCTCCCATAATTTTATCAGATAAAATGTCAAGCATCGTAGAGTGGCCGAATTCCTCAGGCCTTACCAGCATCAATAGAGTATGTTTGTCCACTTAGCTCGTATGTCTACCTCCTTATCCAACTATCATCCAGTAAATGGTTATGCTACCATAACACCTATACCAGAATAATTGAATATCCTCAGAGAACCTTCACACTCTGGTTAATGATAAAATATAATGCTCCTTGAGGTAAGCATTTGTATGTAACCTAGCCTCTTCACCCTAATGAATACGATATGGTTCCAGATGAGAATGGAATAGTTCAGATACATGTAATACATTGTGCATGGCCCGATACCTCTAAGGTAACAGAAACCAATAGGCTACCAACCTGACTCTATCTAAATCTCAAACAGCCAGACATATTGTGGTGAAATCTTGTATTGTCTTCATATTCTTCTATGCCCCAACCTCTATGAAATATTAAAAAAATATTTGATCAGTAACCTTGAACTCTAGAGGTCTTCTATGACGACTATTATAAGATTTATATTGATATTGTGAAGTATTCATCCTCTTTCTAAGCAACTGGACATGATTAGATTTCTCAAGAATGACACATAGTTCCAATAAATCTTCACTGCTTTCCTATAACCAGCATATTGTCAATCAACATGGACTACAATACCAACCCTCATAAGGTTCAATCAGTATAGTCTTATGATAACTATAATTATAGGGAAACTCAAATAGGGTAATATTCCACTCCAATGATCCATGAAAAACAAAGATGTATGCATGCATCATGTTCTCAAGCACATGAATCAAGCGCCTTGATATGCCATAATACTTGTGGTGGTATTCTATTCATTAAATCAAATGCATACCCAAATACCTGTAAAAACACTCCCCAAAAAAATATGTAAACCGAGAGTATATATCTAATACTATGGTATGTGAATCCCCATAAACTCATATTATCTCCCATATATAAAACCTCCCAAGAACATCCATTGAAAAGGCCTCCTTGATAGGTAAGAAATGATCAATATATGTGATCCTGTCAGCGACAACACATATATAATTAATCCCTTGAGTTTAACTAATTAAAACAATCAAGAAACCCTCCATGACATCTTAAAATTTCTATTTAGGCATGTGTAACTACTATAAATGCCCAGCTGGTTAGAAAAATCAGATAACTCTTGTTTCATCCACCACCACCAATACTGGAAACATAAATAAAAATACATCTTGGTAATGCTGAGATGAACGAACTACACTGAATCATGAAACGCCTGCATAAACTCTACAAGTTAAACTAGTGTGACCAAAATGAAACCACACATTTGTAGGATTTCATTCCCACATATGGTCCAACCAGCAGGTCAACCGACACCTACCATACTCTCTTGTAGGATTAGGCCCTCATAATCTAAAAGATTCTTCATCCCCACTCCATCAAAAGGGTTGAGGCCATAGCTAAGGATGAAAGAAAATTCTCAACATGATTATCATGTGCCTAAAACTGTATCTTGGAATGAAAGGTCATAATCTTCAACTTGTTATTTCCCTCTTGGAATTCTTATATCTAAGTCCTCATAATGATTGCAACTACAATGACATTTCCCAGTCCCATAATATAGGGAAACTCAGTGTTAAAATCTATATATACTCAAACCACCTTCACTGCCTCATATTCTCTTAAAACTATGTAAATATATACTCAAGTATTTTGTGGTCTATGTACACCCAAAAACACTCTCCAAATAAATAAAGTATCCAATAGTGCAAATCATGAACAACATCAGCTAACTCGAGACCTTACATCAGGTTATTCTTTTCCTATGACCACTTATATTGTGACCTGTATGCCAAAATTCTATAACAAAACATCAAAATAGCTCCAATCCTAATACCTGATGTCTCTTAATATATAGTGTAGCTCCTACCCAACTCTAGTAGAATCAGGACCAGCGCTCAAGTCGATCTCCCTTTCATCTCCTCCAAGTCTGTATCATAGATATATGACCATACGAACTTCATAACCATCTTATTGAAACCCATAAAAATTTCTTCTAATTATGATAATTCCTTTATCAAATTCATGTAGTATACTTCAATACCCATGAAACGTCAAATTTGAAAAAAAATCATCTTTTGTTCCTAAGAAACTACATTTATCATCGTCTTTGGGTCAACTCATACCCATGTCTCTGATATAATAGGAACTCATAGGTGAATTTTATCCATCCAGAATTGGAACTTATTCATCTTAGCATATAACTATTTCTCTATTAGAGTATCCAAAAGTATATCAATATGATTGGTGTGGTCTTATCGATAGTTGAATAAACCATGATATCATCCACGAAAACCACCACAAAAAGCTCTATATAAGGATTGAAAACTAATTTCATGAATTCCATAAAAACTATTGGTGTGTTCAAGAGACCGAATAGTATAACCAGATATTTATATCGACCATACCTTCTACAAAAGGTTTTCTATGGTATGGTTGTTGGTGAAACACACACCTTTTGATAACCTTATCTCAAAGTAATTTTCTAGAACACCCAAACCCCTTAGATATGATCAAAAATTTCATCTGCCTTTGAGAAGTGATATGTGTTATTTGACATCAATTGGATCAAATTGAGATAATTCATGCATATCCTATGGGTACCATCCTCCTTTTTTCTCAAAAAGGACCAGTGAACACCATTGAGAAGTACTTGGTCATATAAACCAATTTACCTCCAATAACACAAGAATCCTCTTGAGCTCCTATAAATCCATCATATCCATCCGATAAGGATGAATTTATATTGGAGAACATCCTAAAACTATCTTCATAGAAAACACAACCTCTATCTAAGGAGTTAAACCAAAATCTTCTTATAGGTACACTTCCCGGAAAATATCAACCACTAGTGGGAAATATGATAAACATGATCTATGATCATCCAAATGCAAACTAGTAATATGGGTTTTCATCCAACCTACCCCATGATGGTCTGGTATACTCTCCTAGAAATCCCAATAAACCTTTTGAATGAAAAATACAACCTATAGTGATGTGAATGACTACCTTTGGGGATATAAATCAACCTAAGATTGATAAGAAACATTCCATTCTATAGAGAGTATCATGTCTAACCTAGTCATCTTGAGGGAAAAGAATATCCCATTCGAAGGGAGACTCACCAATATCATGGGCCACTACCTAAACTAATTTATATTCTCTATTCTAGTCCCTAATAAAGACACAAGAATCATAAAACCCCAATAATACTAAATCTTGTGTATACGGATATCCACCATAGGTGAGGATATGGAACTATGTGATGCACCTACATAAAAAAAGTACAGATACTAAAGCAGAGGCCATTAAAATCAAACCTCCCACTATAGATGGCCTAGAACCTTTCTCCTTAAGAATAGGATGTAAATAATATATCTTGCCTAAATTGTGGTTCTTTAACACAACCTCACTACTGAAAGAATTTACACTCTATTTTCAATGTATAACTGGTTCCTAGATGCCTCATCCACAAACACCGGCTTAGCTTGAATTATAGAAAATAGCTCAAATCCTTGCCTAACGTGTAACATTGAAACCCACTACAGAACATAGAGTTTGAGACGAACCCATTCCACTAAATGTTGGAGGGAACGTCCTACAATAGTGTTGTACATGGCCCATCCTTATGTAGGATTAGAGCTCTAATGGGTCGGGGTAAAATATATTCCTCATGTGTCCCTGTATTCAACACTAATGATGGAAAATAGGGCTACCATAACAAACACTTATCTAGTACTCATATCATAGGAAGCCTCAAAATATCACATTATTCTACTGGAAGCTACATTATAGGGTCGAGAGACTACACTTCCCTGCTTTTAAACATCATCTTCCATTCATTTTCGCTATTTAATAAGCACCAAATTCACTATCTCAGTATTAATTTCAATCCTCAACACACTAACTTATGATTTAATGGCATGTATGGGACCTTCGTCAAATCTTCTCTCCCTCTATGCCTAATTAGTAAATGGTATTAGTTCAAAATGTGTCCCCTCTTTTAATCATGATGAATAATACATAACATTCATCAATCCCTAATCATGATTAATAAACTCACTATCCCCCTCTGCTTTTAGAGTCTCAGGGAAAAATTAATCGTACAACCCAGTTTGGAAATCACCCCAAACCATATATCAAATCATGTCATCATAGTTCAGAATATCCCCCCATCACCTTCTTTCTCCTCAAAGAATGTATTTCATGAGATTTAATCTAATATAAAGAGGTGTACCTATATGATAAAATAATTAAAATGTATTCCCAATCCATAGATCAGCAGTCTATGGACCACCAACTTCTAAAAATGTGGGTGACTTCTATTATTTGAACACATGTGTCAGCCTAGCCATAGAGGGGGTAGCCTATGGTTCCCCCTTAAATGTCTTTATATAGAATAAGATCTATTTATGGAATTGTGACTCAACACCATTTTCTAGTAATATAGTATCTGGTACAACTTCCACTATAAGAGGATCCAATGGAATCACATGTCTCACCACCTCTGAAGTTTTGTCTTCACCACCCTCTTGGCTCACGACTAGAGGACATCATGTTGTAATGTCTCTACAACGCCAAAAACATTCCTTAAATAGGATAAATAATAAAAGATCCCAGAAAAAAGCATAGGATCTGTCAAAACCTTCCAAAAACATGTCACAACCCATATCTTGTTCCTAAATCTATGAATTGGTAAAATAAAAAATCCTAGCATTAATATAAACATTGAATAATCCACACTCAAAAATCAAGTCAATGTGAGGTTCTCTATTTCAAAAATTAAATCACCATTTGAATTCAGAATTATATCACAGTTATCTTTTAATAGTTGAACCAAATTTTTCACCACTTCTAATTCGTAATATCCCATACACCGCATGAACCAAAAACTGGGGTCCACTTAATCCACACCATTACACATTTCGATCCAAGTGACCAATGATCAATGACATAATGTTCCATAATTGGCTGCATAAGGAGTCTACTATAGTTTAATAAAGAAAACAAATTAGGTTATGTAAATCATTGTACGTACCAACCATGTTTCTCAATTACCTAGACAAATTGTCTATAAAAATAGTAGGTATATCACATAATGAACATATCACAAACTCATGCAGTCAGGAAATGCATCCTATATGGAATATCATAATTAAGGGATTCTAAATACTAAAAAGTTCCTAAAATGATTCATTATAGGAATACCCTCATATCATTGGTAAATTATAAAATATATTTTGAATCATATTAATAGTAATATCAAAATTATATGTGTCACCAAACATCGAAATCCAAATAAAATTTTATTGTCCAAAATCTAGAAAACCAAAATTTTTGTTCTAAGTAATTTGGTTTTTCTCTGTACATGGGTTAGCTAATCTCTAGAATATCTCATTACAAAATTCAAATACATTCCAAATCCTATTTATATTTTCATAAAATATTCGGGTATAAAATAAGTATCCTCTGATACCTCTTTGTAACATCTCTACCCAAATGCCACTAAACGGTTCCCTGAGCCAATGGGTCCCTTCTCCTCAAGCGCATCTCCCCAAACGATAGTGGATTTTGAATATCGATGAGGGACTTGGGTGTGTGTTTTTGGAGAATATGCCCTCAATTTAAAGTGTAGAAATGAATTAGTAAACATATTAGTCAAAAGTGGAAGCTGTAAATCATTCATACATATGAAAATAATCCATGATAGAAATATATAAACAATTCCATAAGTAATCACATACACAAAATGATGTATCATAACATGTATCTTCAATGATTGAAAATAGTTTATAGATATCTAATACAATACAAGTATCAGAATACCAAAAATTAAAAATGGAACTATCTGATATTTCATTATAACCCTAGCTTGGTCATGTGCTCCCCTACACCTAACCACAAACAAGTGAAGCATCATATAGAGGGTGATTGCCCCGGTCCCTACCTATATCAATATAGTATTTCCAGGTACCCATCAGCATCCCAAACAAGGTGTGATATAATATTGAGTACGCCACCACCAATGGTTTCTATAACAAATCCAATATGTTTAATACTACATGAATCATTTTCCAATATATATCCAAGGTATAACAATTCTAAATGTAAATGGAATCATTTTAAGTGAAACACTCAATCAAAACAAGGATCCATGCAAATAATAGTAAGGTTCCCATATCAAGGGCAGCAGTAACATAAAACAAAACTAGATATATTATCCTCTCTACCAACTGTGATAGGATACCAATATCAGGTCTATCTGTAAAACATTTTAATAGATCGACAATATTCATCCTATAAAACTATTGTTTGATAACCATCATGACTAATCTATATAATTGATTATATTCCGTTCATAATTTCTATTCCATATAATCAATTCACCCATAAAAAATACACTGTATAATATAAAGTTCAAAACCAAGAAGGTTCAGATCCAAGGTATAAACGACTAAGGCAACCTCACCAAGTCTAAAGATCATCCAAATGGAAACTCACTAAAAACCATGGTGGAGTCTGAGGATCATGTCAACAGAACATATCCAATGTGTTTCCAAGGAATCTATATTCAGGGGTAGAAATACCTAAGGAATCAAATGGAATCAACACCTAAGGAGAAAGTAGTTCTTAGGTGTCCAATACCAGAATAACAACCCATAGTAGAAACATCCACGACATCTAATAGAATCAACATCCTAGGTATACCAGCCAGGGAATGCACTACCATTTTCATATCATTTTAGTAATAAATTCATATGAACTCAAATTTCATGAGTTTATCCACCCATATAACAAGTTCCATATAAATAACCGAACCAATTGATATCATGTAAAATCATGTAAAAGGAGGAAAAACTTCTCCTTATAACTCAATTAAATTATAATTCAATTAATGAAGGATTCCTATAACTAGGAAAGATCAAACAAACCCCATGGGTGTAATAAAAAGGAAAAAACAATGGAACATCCCATGGGAGTCCTTGGATTAAGAAAACCACCAAAAAATCAAAGGAATGAATTGGAATCCCTAACAGGTTCCAAATCATCCAATTCAATGATTTAATTAATTAAATAGGTTCCACTGAAAATTTTGGCATGTAGAATAACGATGCTTATAAAACTCTAAACCCCAAGGGAAAGGTATATAACACCTACCGTATATATCTGTTAAAAAACTCATACAATATCATCTTCTGATTAGATCCAGAATGTAAGGAAAATGAATAAGGGATGGAAATATTGAAAATATAAGCATATTAGCTAGCAATAAAAAAGCATAATCGATACAATGAAAAATGAGGTACAGTACAAGAGTAAAAGGGAAATAACTAGTAGGGACCCAACATAATTGATAGTGGAAAAATAGATTTTGGATCATGAAACAAGCACTAAGCCTATATTTATACTACCTTGGGTGCTATTACCTGCAAGAAGATGGGGTGATACCTCACTCCAAAAAATAGAGGCCCCTCTCTCTTATTTTAAAAATTATACCCTTAAATTTGTAGGGAGTTTAAATGATTTACCCATCATGTAAAAATTGAGGTATTCCTATATGGGAAAACCCCTTACATGACATTAACCGGCATGGATAGTTCATTACATATTATGTATTGAATTAACATTGTGTATTCCATATACATTCACTCAATTGCACTATAAAGAGCCTACAACCCTCATGTATCTTCCTATCTAAAAACATGCCAAATGGCCAATGTCCTAGATTAGGTTATAATAAAAAAAGATAATTTAATTTTTTTTAACTGAACAAAATGATCCATTACTCCAGAAAAAATTTTGATCTTATTATAGTCTTACCCTATGTATTATTATCAATTTAAAAATACACTTTTTTAAAAAAATGGTTCTTATACATAATTTCTGCTAATAATAAAATTATTTTTTCTCACCCATTGAAATTTAATGTCATAATATGGATTCCATATTTATAATAATAATTTAAAAATTAGTTATTAATGTTTGTTTAATTTTTATTAATTAAAATTATTTAGAAAGGTAAAAAATGTAGTGACAATGGTGAAGATAAATTATGGTAAAAATGGTTTAAACAAGTATAATACGGCTATATAATATTAAATTCATGTCTCAAAATGAGTTTCTAAATTTTTTGACTTAAAAAACTTATATCTGATCAATTATATTCAAATTTGGAATACAATTACTTTGTGGAACATGTGTTCCTTTTAAAATAAAAGGTTATATTTAAAAAAATATCATTCCCTCCATTTAATAAAGGTTACTTCCAAAAAACCAAAAAAGGCACTATAAAACATATAAGATCCATTACACCTCTTCAAACTTCACTTCTCATATAATCATCATGCATCTCTCTAAATCTCTACTCACAAGATGTTTCTATATGTCTCCCTTATCCCTGAAGTACTTCAAGAGAAAGATCAAATTTTCGACGTAAGTACTTATAAATCTATTATAGTTTTCCTTAACTATGATTCTACTAACAAATTACACATTTAAAACTATTCCATTAATATTATTTATATACTGATAAGTTTTTATGCATGTGTAATAGTCATTATACAGCTTTCCCCTTCCCATTGAAAAAACTAAAATGATATGTGTGCATATGATTGGACAAAAGCCCCCATGAAGCAATGTGTATCATTTTCCTTAAGGGACATAAATGGTTTTCTCAAATGGATAGTTTATGAATAAATAATATAATTATTCAATTATTAATATTCTTAAATTATAAATTATTTTTTACCTTATTTTAGTTCTAGGAAAACCAAAAACATCATTCATACATACATACAGACTATCAACTCCATCAAGTAAAGTGTTTTATTGTTCATTACCACCTTTAATGGATGTTTTTAAAATATATTTAATGGATATTTATTTTATTTACAAATTAATACATGTCATTAATGTGATTTTTTAAGGATTTGAAAAAATGATAATTATCATAATAAATTAATCTCTTAATGTTGGTAAATTACTTAAAACAATCTTCTGAGTGATTTATTCTTCTAAAATTGTGAATATAACTAAAACATAATGATAGTAGATATTTATAAAAATAAATAGTTACTTTTATCTAGTAACCTATATAATCTACTAATTATGAACTTCGAATCAAATAATGGGGGTTGAAATCCACATTTTAATGCATATGTGAAACCATCAAATCTAGAACATCAGATAATTTAAAATAACATTAACTGACTAGTAAATGAATGAGTGATTATAGTCATAGAGTATAAAAGTATATATATATATATATATATTAGTAATTTTATGAAATAGTTGATTAATATTTTATTCTTAGTATATAGTAATTCAATGTTCTTCATTAGAATTCAAATATTAAGGTTAGCGTCTTCACCTCAACATCAGTACATTGAGAGATGGTTCGTATTAAAAACCTATTTTTATTTATATGGTATATGTACTACCTATCAAGAATATTTTATTATTACACCATATTATTCATGGTAATTACATTTTTATTTCATTTTTCTCTTTTAAATAGTTATGTTCAGGGGTTAAGAAAGTCTACTAGATTTCATTCCAATCTCATTTCAAATCAAGATTATTATGAATGCCTTCAAATCTAGGGAAAATTCGTGTGAAATATATCTCTATGAACCCAGTAATTTACTTACCCTATAGTTAATATTTATGTTTTATATTTTCTACATCAATTTAATTTCACTTTGTAAATAATTTACCTCATATTTTACATGAATGTGAAACTGACTCGACCTCTTCTTTACGATTGGGGAACTTCCTTAAATAAGTCCAAATTCATTTTGTTGATGTACATATCCATCTTTAAATAATTTAAAAATGAAAATTTTTATTATTTTTATTTCATTAAAATATTATCAAAGTAATTATATATCGTTTAAATCTTGTATTGTTTTGAATAAAGCATCTCATTGTTACATTTTCAGTGTCAACACAATCATTCAATGATATGAGCATTCATCATTACAAAGACTCATTTTCAAGTTTTAAAATTATTGTGTAAATGATTTTTATTTGTAAATACTTCCTACTGAAAAGTATATATTATTTTATTTTTAAATAGTAATATTTATGTTTTAAATAAAAACTATCAAGTTCAAAAAGGGATTATAAGGGAATGTTTTTAGAAAATAAGTGTTCAGTTTATGTATGCCTTCTCAAATATTATTTTTGAACAAATATTTCATTGATCATATTTTCATTCTGAAACTAATTTTTTTAGAATAAAGGGTAATTTTTAAAAAATATTATCATAATCAAATTATTTTTCTTTAAAACTCATTTTTATGGACTTTTAATGGATTTCACTAAGGAAATACTTATTTTTTATCTTCCATACTATATTTTTTAATCATAAACATTATTTATGTTAAGTAGCATATTATTATTATTTTTAAAAAGTTGTTTTATAAATTATTTCATTTTACATTACTGAAAATTATTTTTAATGGGGTCTCTTAAGTAATTATTTTTGTTATAGTGTAAAAAAATGATCTTGAAAAACTGTTGTTAGGGTTTAGAATCCATTTTCATACTTATCGCTAAAGGATATATCTTCTTTGGCATATTCTTTTATGGATCTATCTCTTTCCTTGTGGTCTTCATGATTTCATATATGATTCATTTATTCTGGTATGCATTTGTATGAATTTTGATAGTTGGTGTAGCACCCCTATTTTTTATGATATTTTTGTCTCCAGATAAATTTCATTTCATAGATAACTGACATTACACAAAATATTGATTTTAAAAAATTTTCAATATATTATTAAAATATTATTTTAAATGTAACTGTTAAAGTCAATATATTTGATTAGTGGGTATGAATATGGATAAGTAAAATATGAAATAAATTTTTTTACATATGAATAAAATGAATTCAATGCTTATCAAATGGTTATAAATTAAAAAATTTCTTTTGAATGTAACAAGATATGTTTTATAAAGAAATAATTTTTTTCCTCTCAATGTATATTTGAAATTATATTAATCTCTAATGATGGGTTATATTAAGAAATTGATAAATAATATATTCAATATATTTTTTTAATATTCATAAAAAAAATTATATGCATGGATTAAGAATAAATCTAGTCTTATGTACATATAATTATTTTTATAAAAATAGTTTTGTTAGATTTTTTCACTAATTTGAAAATGTGTTTCCAAAACATATAATAATTTAATCATTTCAAATGGATCACTTATTTTGAATAATAAGGCTAAATTTTTTTTAATAGTTTAATTTTATTTTTTCATTATTAATATTAACATTGGTAAAAAAATTCACCTCGCGAAGTTTAAAATGTGTAAAATATGTAAAATATAGTTAAACTTTTGAGGTAAAACATTAAAATAACACTAACAATAGAATTTATCTCTTTGTATGAGTGGATTTTCTTTATTCTCATCAAATTATTGAATATTTTTTTTACTTTATGCCATTTTTCATTGATTATGAAGTTTATATTATTTTAAGAAAACGAAACATTCAGAATGTCACCCTCTTGAATTAAATAACTAAAAATTTCATTATATGGATAAAAAGTGTATAATTTAGTTCTAAATGATTATATTAATCATTATTTATTTTTTATCATGGTAATTTATTTCTATATTTTTGTTATCAAATAATTACCTTAAATGCTATAACAAAACTGAATAAAATATTTATTCAATTAATAAAAAAAGAAAACACAAAATTTTTAAAAAATTAGTTGTAATAAAACATGGATAAATTTTGGATTTACATGATTTTTTAAAATAAAAATAATATAATATTGATGTGTGAAAGGATTATATTTGAATTAAATACCAATCTTGATGTCTTAAAATTAAAATTAAATGAATATTTTTAAAATGATATTAATGAAATTTATAAAAGATAATATTTTAATACATTATTTAAAATCATAAAAATATTTATATAGGATAATTTTTTTTGATAAATAATATAAATTTTCAACCCTTGTGAATTTATAATCGAACTATTTCTATATGTGTTAAATTATAGACCTTTAATATTAAAAAATTCATTATCTCACTTAAATTATAAACTATTTAATGAATATGTTATACCAAAATATAAGGTTCAAAATTGAACCAAGACCTATATAAATTTAACTGGATGAGATTATTCGATCACAGTCTCCTTATCTTTTAATCAATGTATATTTTGAATGATTAAATGTAATGATCCCAACCCTAGTCGCCTAGAGATGGTCCCATACTAGATTACATTAGCATTGATAAAAAATTTGAATCCAAAAGGATTAGTTAGTTTATAGTTTTTTTAACCATATACATCCATGTAACCCATTTTATATTGGGATATGAAAATGAATCATAAAAAAATAAAAAGTCCAATATTCCTAAAACTCATTCAAGGAATTAGTTTTCATGTCCTGATCAAAGATAAAAAATAAGTATAAGATCAAATACTTTCTATTGGTTAAATATAGATGAATCTATTATGAATCAACCATAATAATCAAAATGGAATGTTGAATAACTGAAAACACATGTCACATAAATATAAGGATAATGAATAATTAATATGTAAGGGTAAATAAAAGAAACACAGTTCATTTAATCAGTAAACATAGAATGAAATGCATTCATACAGAATGTCATAAAATTATCAAATGGATAATAATAATTAATAGATTATAAATGAATTACATTTTTAATTATATTATTTCATGTTTCCTAGGTACATGAATCCTTTATGGTTAACACATTTTACAAGACGACCTAAAACACATTTGAAAAATTATTTAATTCATAAACAATGTGCATTATCAACAATTTTTATTGAAAAAAGAAGACATTTTTATAAATATTTCCCCAGTTAATCAAATATTTTTCAAAGTAAACATTGTGTATAACAATTTGATATGGTTTAGTGAATACTCATATAAATTACACAAAAATTTATATATCAATGAGAAATTTAATGTATAATGAAAAATTATTAAAATAAAGTTGTTGTTTCAATAAAAAGTTAATAGTCACAAAAGAAAGTTAGATTACCCAACAACTCTAAACATTTAATAATTTTGAAGTCTAAACCATAGGATTTAATATTTCAAATTGAAGCATAAAATATAATTAATACTTAATATTTCATGATATTAATTTTAAAATAGGAATTATTTATATGACTTAAAGTTAAATTGATGTCAATTAATAAATAATCTTTAATGAAATGTAAATTGAGATAAAATCCATTACCTCATAATACCTTTTGATTATACATTATTTAACATCCTATATAATGGTATTAATGATACTATTGATTTATAATATAAACATAATCTAACTTATAATCACATATATAATTCTTTTATAACATATTATCACTTTCTCCTAAATAATCATTCATTGTTTTCATTATTTTGGGTGTTAGTATCCTTGTTTCCTTATACAAGTTTTTTCATCAAATACCAGTTTCATTAACAAATTATATATTTTAATAATATATAGAATATTAGACATTACATAATTAAAAAATTTATAAATTAAATTAAATTTTAAAACTAATCATGAATGATGGTTATGAAAAATTAAGTATGTTACAATCAGGAAGATGGTAGGTCCTACGTGCACATGAGTAATTTTTTCCATTTTCAATCAAAATTATGGAGAGGAGTTATGAGATATATTACAATAAAATAATGATAAAAATATCATAAATACAATATTATATATTTATATTTTCCATCCATGAAGTTTGGTTAATAAAAAAGTGTCACATCACTTCAAGAAAATGGTAGTCCACATGTACACGAACGATGTTATGATCATTACATGAGTGAATAGGAAAGAAATAAAATATTATTTATAATATCATTCCAAAAATGATTAATATTTCAAAAAAATTCTCCTTATTCCATGTATATAATATATAATCATTAAATTTATCCTTATCACTTCCATGTAATGCATTAGTGAGGACGAGTATCATCTCTTCGTTAGGTGGTAGTTCGTCGTCCACATGAGTGATGATATCGTGTTTCATATTGAATGAAAAATAATAATATATATTAGATATAATGACTCCATATGTATTTTAATTATATATATATTATATATACTTTATATCAATCATAATATCTATCCTTGAGATATGTTAATTAAGAAATTAATGAAATTGGTCTGCAAGTCGATAGTCTCCGAAAGACACTATTGGCGATTTCATAACCCATTTGATGGGAGTAGAGATAGATCATGATGATTAAATTATTTCAAAAATATCCCAGTGTATGAAATATACTTTTATTATTATAGAATAATTTTTTAAAGAAAAAATGAGGTGGTGGAGAAAGAAGTAAGATGAACACACTTGTAGAAGAATATTATCTCTTCTTTAGGTATCTTCCTTTGGATTGTACTAAAAATTTAATAGGACGGATTTATTTCCAAACATTTGATACCAAGAATATGGGATAGAATTATAGGAGTGATTTTTTTGGGTATTTTATTTTACAATTTGGTTTCATAGAGTGAAATCTTGGGAGAGTGAGTTCCTATTTCTAGTTGATGGGAAGTAGCATTCTTTTAAATACTCAAAATTATTCACTATTGGGAGGTTTGAATTGCCTCATGTGGGTAAAATATTCATTAATAATAGAGGGGAGAGTTAATTTTTATGATATTCTCCCACAAAAAAACAAAAATAACTGTGTTTATATAATGTTGTCCCTTAGCTTCTATGTTTTCTAATTTTTACGATTTCGGTTTTTATTAAGATAACAAAATTTCTAACATGGGTATTTTACCAATTAAAAATAAATTAAAGTGATACTTATTATAATATTTATACTCATATTTTATAAATATGATAAATAATTTATAAAATAAAAATCTCATGTGTGTTGGAAATTAATTTTAATAGTAGTGAATGTGGCTCATGAAAACACTACTTTGACCCTAACTATGCTAATAATATTTTTTAATATTAAAGGGTCATTGTTTTCCTTATAAAAGATAAATTTGCCCATTTATGTACCATATTTTATATTTATTAATATTTAAATATCATTTATAAGGAGATAGTATTTTTAGTAAATTTAAACCATTTCATAAAATATTATTCATTCTAATTTATCAATAGGGCCAATGTTTAAATTATTTATTTAATTTGAACATAAAAATTTCAAGGAAATTATGGTATTTGAATATATTAAAGTCACACCTCTTTAAAATGATATATTTATCTAATAATCTATCACATCCCAACTCTAGTGCCACATGTCGGTGCCCCGAGTAGGTCGGCCAAATGACCTCAGGCGCACCTCCGTGTGTCCAAGAGGAAGTCGACTAGTAGAGAGGATCTAATAAGTAAATCATGGGGAGAATAAACCCTCTTTTATCTTTGTAAACAATATAGAAACTTTTTTGAAACATCACAACCATATATAACCATCAACAATGCCAAAATATCAAGACAAATAATACAGGAAATACAATATACAACTAATGTGGAAAACATGTCATGCTAATGTATGAGTCAAGTGTCTAAAATAAAAACAGAAAATAATGACCTCTATGATCCCAAAGTGGGTCCCAAAAAATTTCTAGTCTCCTAATCCATTATCCATCCCAACTCATTCATCTATGATATGGTATTTTCCCTTAAGATATCCTACAACAGTAAAGTCCATTCAGGTGTAGATCCGGTAGCCCAAGTAGGGTGTGAGTATAACTCATTAGGCCACCCCCAATGGTGTATAATAAAAATCAAGTCAAAAAGTTTATATGATTTACAATGAAATAATTACTATGGATAAATGAACTGTTATCTCATTATATAATTAATATTTATTTAAAAACATAAAATCCAAGGTTCCTGAGGACACACATACATCAATATCTTCTTTGGGTCATGATGGAGCCTGATGTGTATATAGGTAATATCAAATCTTAATACCCACTTCATCTCATTCTAGAGCTTGATGTGTTAAAAGGTGATACCATATCTCAATACCTACTTTTTATCATGTTGGAGCCTAGAGTATTCTCATGTGAGGTCATAGCTCAGAGTACATTTGTTACTGTTCATTATTTCACACATAGTTATCCACATTGGGAATATTAAATTCAAAAGTAAGATGACTAGGTTACCATTATTACTTCTCATAATAATGACAATGCTCCCATTCATTTACTCCCATGTTCAATGACCTTGTTACCAATTTTACTTCTCAATTGAACGACCATGTTCCTATTCCTTTACTCACATGTAAAATAAACTTATAACAACTTATACATCTCAATTTAGAATGACCATGCTCCTATTATTTTACACAAAATTAATTCATAAATTAATTATTTAACATCAATTTGGTTATTAAATCACTGATAAGTCTATCAATTAAATACCCTGAATTAATTTCCCAATAAATTTAGTTCATTGATAGATTAACTAAATCAATAATTAATTATTTAAAGACAACCACCTAAATATTACTTAAAAAATTCTAAAATTAGTTATATAAATGAAAAAACATCAGTATATCATAATTAGTTCTAAAATTAATTATTTCAATTTTATAATATTAATGTCACATAAAAAATTCTACAATTAATTATCCCAAAGAAAAAAACCTAATCTCTCAAAATAAATTCAACAATTAATTATCTCTATTCCGTATATCAAAAATACATAATTCATTTTACTATTAATTATCTAATGAAAAATCTCTAAAATATAATAATTAATTCTGAAATTAATTTTCTACTTTAATGATGCTTTAATTAATCAATTAGACACATTAATTAACCTCCTTTTGGAATTCCAAATGTTAAATAACTCAATCAATTTAAAATTTTCATACACATAATAAAAATAATGACTATGGAAATTGAATATTAGAAAACATACATCACGTATGATGAAGAATGTTCACTAATGGATATTCCCCAAAATTGAGTAGCCTGATTATGTAGATATAGATCGGAATATCAAAACCCTAAAACAATATTATGGGAAAAGTATATCTTAATTATAAATCATCATTTCCATTCATAGATATAGATTCACCAAATATTGATCTACATATAGAAAAAAAGGATATTAATTTCCCCCAAATGAACGAGATAATGAATCATGATCATGGGGAAATCAATGGGATAGTATCTACTTAATTGGAGAGGATAATATATTAGATCTAGGCTTCAAATCACCAACATATAAGGTTGGAAGACCTATGATTCTGTCCAAGAGGCTACAAAATTGTTAGAAGTCATGATGGTTCGAGTGTGGGTTGATTTTTGGGTTAATTAGGGGTATCAGGTAATTTTAAACATGAAAATAGGCTTAATTAAAACCCTTTAATGTTTTTCTGGATAGCTGATCATGGTTTCCCCTAAATTTCCACCATACCCATGTGCCTTTTATTTTATTAGTTCATGGTTTCTCTTTTTAGGGAGCATAGTTTGGGAAACTATGCTCCAGCCGTGTGAACCCCCGACTATCATGTGTTTCACGGTTTTTTGGGTTGGGGTGTACAATTTTCTTTAATTGCATTCCAATAGTGCACAAATCCATTTCATTCCATTTTTTTAAAAAAAAATCTTCCAAACACACCATAAATAATAACCCAAAAATTAAATCAACTGTTGGAAAAAATAGTACCTGAAAACAAGCCCGATATATCTCCAGAAAAGGTCAGAATATTACAATATTCCCACTTTATTACAGCTCATCTTCAAGCTACACTCCCATGATCTGTAGGATTATGTGTCCAAAATATTGGGTGATTGAGGCAACATATTACCTACCTTTACCATGTTTCCTCATGCACAAGCACACGTCCCTGCAATACAAGAACTATCAACACTATCATTCCCTAAAATGATTTTTCACTACAATAAAACACATATAATAGATTCTCCATAATGTAAGAATTTATCTAAAGCTCAAAATTATCCATATAGATCACATGAGAACGGTTTGAGAGATACTTACATAGTTGTGTTAAATTTAATGAATCATGTATAGCATTGTATATCTGTGGTAGAGACAATCAGTACACCAATGGCGCAATTCTCTCCACAATCTAGAAAGGTCCAAGAAACCATGGCACTAACTTTCCATGTATTCATTTCCTTTGATCACCCAACCAATATAGAAACCAAAATAAATACTCTTTTTTTTCATCTGTGTATATAATTATATGACTTTTGTATATTTTGATCCATATCTATATGTTTCCGAATCAGTTATATATGCCCCGATGTCTCTATAATTAGACTCAGCCCCAATAACTCTAACTCACCTTCCACCATTCAGCAAATAAGTGATCTTCAAGGCCTACCATAAAGTACCTCGTATGGTTCCATATGTATAGTTTCTTGATAACTGATGTTAAAGGAAAACCCCACCAAAGATAAGTACATCTCCATGTACCCTCCATAGTATAGAACACACACTTGCAACATATCCTCAAGAAGATCTATGGTACACTCCGACTACTCATATGTTTGTGGTTGGAATGTCGTAATCAATAATACAAATGTACCAAGTCCCTTTTGTAAACCCATCCAGAATAATGAATTAAAATGAGAGGTGTGATCTAAAACTACAGTTCGTGGCACCCAATACAGATGGATTATCTCTCTAACAAAAGAATATTCCAATTTCTCCACCCAGAATTCCTCCAATATAGGTAATAAATGCCCAACATTTAATTGTTGATCCAGAATAACACAAATGGAGTCATTCTTCCTTAGAGTCTTCAGGAGACCCACCAAAAAGTCTATTTTCATGTCATCCCACTTCCATCCTAAAATAGTCAATGATTGTAGAAAACCAACAGGACATTGATGCTCCGCCTTCACCTATTGATAGGTGAAGTATCAAGTCATGAACCTTGTAATCTCATTTTTCATGCATGGCCACAAAAAACAATCTGTAAAGTTCACAGCACATTTTTTCACACCTAGATATACCTCCCTCTTCAAAGCATGAAATTTCCACACGAACACCTCTCATATGTTTGTAATAACAACAACCCTTTTCTAGATGTAGATGATCGCATCCTCATCAATTCTCCAATATGATGGTGACTTCCCATCATCATGTTTTTTCCTCAAAGTAGAATACATTAGGTACTCATACATTCTATCTCATATCCCTCTAAAAAGGGTAGAATCCACTAAAACTAATACCAGATTCATCTTCTCCTGACCCACCAGAACCACCACATGCATATCAGAAAGTAAATTCCTCATCTTCTAATTAGTACTAGACTAATGAACTATCTGAGACTATATTCTCCTTCCCAAATCATCATCCACACTGTTCCATTTCCCATTAGTATGTGGTATCTCAAAATAAAATGACTTCAAATACTAAACCCATATCCACTGTCAGAGATTCAAATCATGCAGCTAAAAGATAACCTTCAATCGCTTATATTCCCTATACACAGTAAATTTTTTCTCCAATTGGTAATTCCACCAAAACGTCAAAGAATAAACCAAATCTTCTAAAATAATGCCATGCATAAGGTAGTTCCATTCATGTTGCCTTAGCTGCCGAGACCTAGATAACACAACTCGATATCCCTACATCTACACTACTTTGAATCATATCCCAAAAGCATCATAATGAACCATGTACTCCTCACCTTTCTCAAGTAGTATCAAGATCATTTTTTATTTCAAAAGATTATTCAACTCCTTCATGGCCATATGACAAGATTCTAAACATTTAAAATTTACTCCCTTATTGGTTAATCCTGAGAGTGGGAAATTCAAATAGGAAAATTCCTAGATGAATCTCAGATAATATCCAGCTGGCCCTAGAAAGATATGGATATCGTATACTTTTTTGGGTTACTCCCAAGAAACCAATGCATGAACCTTATCTTGGTCAACTGACACACCCTCCTCTGAGACGATGTGTCCCAAGAAGTTTTCCTAATAAATATAGAATTAAAACATGGAATATATATAATTCTTTTTAGTGAACTAAGGATGATGTTAAGATTTTGGGAATTATCATAATGAGTCTTCATGTACCTTAATATGACATAGACAAAAACCTCCACAAACGGATACAGGTATGAATGGAAGATTTTTTTAATCAAGGATTTAAGAACTACTATTTTTTTAAAAATCCCAAATGGAATTATGATGAAATAAAAAAGTTCAAACATGCTTCAGAAATAAATTATTCATATATCCGAAGTCTAAACTCTATCCGGATTATACCATGTTCTCAGGTCGATTTTAGAGAACACACATGCTCCTCTCTAATGGTCAAAAAAATCGACGATATGTGGAAGAGGATACCAATTCATTATAGTTGTCTAGTTCAACATCTAGTAATTGAAACAAAATAAAAAATATTGTTATCCTTATTTGAATAAAAACATAGGTGATCCGCATGGTAATTTACTCAGACAGGTAACTCCATTATCCTCTAACTCCTCCAACTGAGTATTGAGAACGTAAATCTATGCTAGTGAAATTTTTTATGTTGGAATAGATACATTCTCAACCCTCAACATGAGCATAATATTGAATCCCACATTTATCTCAGGTGGCGACCCTAATATGTCTTTTGGAAAATATTATGACACTATTCTACCATAGATGGAATGATATCATGGTTTACCCCTCCATCATCCGATAATAAACTAGAAACCTTGGTTGTGAGATCTCAAAATTGTGGAGTAATTGGCTATGCTCACCCTACATGGATATCTCACTCTCCACATTCAATATAGTGGTCTCCCTTAGGATATGTATAAGTATCTCACCTTTGGTAAAAATCAATACTGGAAAGTTGTGAAACTATACTATCCATAAACATTATTAGGTGAAATCTAGACATGTCAATGACATAGATATCCCATAGAAAACGTCACTCCCTGATCTCGAGAAAACATCCACTACATAAACAGATTTATCTAGACTATACTCTCAATGGTTTTTCTATCATCGTTTTTTCACTCATAAAACTTCACCGCTAGGCTCAAGACATTTTCATGTTTTGAATATATAATAGAATGAGAGGAACCAATATCGTATAAGACACTAACTAATATAGACACTATAGTAATATTACCTCTCATAGTTGATGGTCTAGCCTCACTATCGGCAAGTGTAGGTTGCATTTCATGCAACTTTCCTTCCCCAAATCCCTGTGACTCTGTCTAACTCCCCTGAGTTTCATCACTCTAATGATATGGGATCACTTTCTTAGAATCCCCATGTCCACTGCATCTTCCACCTCATCTAGTGAAATTCCATCTTCCTATCAGATAAGGTGTTGATGATTCATGTAATGTCTTGGATTTTCCTTGTATTATTTATAATTATTATATGGAAATATTACAAGACCAGTCGTAGAGACGGAACATCATTCCAAGGCCCGCTAATCCTGGAATGGTGGTTTGAACTTTTTTTAAGTTATGTGAGTCGTCACTATTTCATGGTTGTGGAAGTTTCCAAATGGATGCCCGAATTAAAAATATGAGGGCACCGTTGCATCTAGGACGACGTCTTTACCTAAGAAAGGGTCTAACCATGACTGGTGCGGGTCGAGGGAAAAAAGTTAATTTTCATACAATTTCAGTAAAATAAAATATAATAAATGTTAATGTTTATTTTATTTTTATTTGGAAAAACTCACTAGATCGCAACGATGGGGAAGCTTTTTAATAATTAATGCCATTTTATAATCACTCATAAATGACAACATGACCCATTATTGCCGCAGTGTGATGGAATTCCAATGTTCTTCCCCTTTTTAATGGGTTAATCGAATGATGGTCATTGACGGAAAATTAATAAGAAACTTTCGAAAATCCATGGAGCTAAGGAGAAAACTCTAGGCAACGAATGATGACAAATCAAAGCTAATATTCGATACACAAACGAGTTGAAGGATCTCGACGATGATGGCGGCACAACCTCTTCATCAGTGATCGATCCCTATTGAGTTAGGGGTTATTATTTCTTTTCTCCTTTCCCTATTTTTGAATTTAAATGATGAACGCGGATCAACCACAAACAAGTTGATCTGCGGATTCGCACGTTCTTGTGGGAGGGTATTATTGGGAAGATTATGGGGAATTAATCCATGTTGAATTATTGTTTCATTCTGGTACATTTTATCCTACTAATGGGAGCGGATCGACGCTGTGACGAACAATGGAAAAGGATCATTCTTTGAATTTTTTTTATTGGTTTTTCTTTCCCCTTTCTTTATCACACGTTCTTCGCGTTCTTCACAGGGCGATGAACAACGGTTCGTTGAGCACCCGTCCTATGATGAAACGATCCCAAACTGAAGATCCAACATTTAAAAGACTCTACGGAGGTGCAACGACCATGACAGATGATGAATCGGCTTGGATCAGAAGATACCGTTCTATGAGTGTTCTTCGTGTAGGAAGATCAAAATGTTTTTCCGCCGCTGCTCAGAGGCTCGAAAACAATGGATATGACAAGGGGATGTCAGGGTGACCTAGAATCTAGAGTATCATGGGGATCAAACCATCAAAATGAATATCGTGACATCATTGGAGGAACACTGGAAAGAAGCGTTGTTTCTAGAAGATTCTGAAATATATGGTGTGTACTTTCGAAGAACATGCTGTGAAGTACCAACAACGGCGGCTAGGGTTCCAGGGGTCATATGAGAATCACATGTTGTGTGACCCTGGTCACATTGCGTTTTGGTCCTTCCCCAAAGCTCGGCATGTATTTTGGAATGTACACGAACACGGGTTGGATTACACGGTTTCATAACATGGCGTGTAGATCCTACGTGGCATGGCAGAGTCAACTACATGGGACTCGGAGTGTATCTAGGGGATACACGGACACAGGATGTAGTACACGGCCGTGTACTCCACCACATGGCCCGGCAAGTCCAGTAATGTGGGTCACCAAGTGTACCAATTACAAGGGATGACATACATAAGTTGAAGCTGTGTACGGGCACACGGTTTCATACACAGATCCGACCTCGGACGACTCGAACATGGTGTGTACTCCATACCACATTCCTTGTATTGAATTTTATAAAAAAACCAGCCTTATAACACGGGCTGTTGTACACGGGAAATACTCGGTGTCTAAAGACATGGTTTGTGACATTTATACATGCCATTTACTTTTGGTAAAATGGCTTGGTCTTCATGTCCACTGTATCTTGGACAAGTTTTGTTTGGGATAGTGCCCCCTCTTCTCGTTCCCCTGAAGGTCAGGAATCATTTCCTTCTACATGAGTATGATCCCATCAATGGGACTTTCTATGATAGAGTCAGGAATCCATCCAAGAGGCCGAGATCGAGATCCTAAATCCATTCTTGACCCTAGGTAGAGTTAGGCATCAACGTGACCAAATCCACCGGGAGTTGATCCTCTACCTAGTAGGTGAATCCTAATGATTCATGGTATCCACCATGGCCTTGGAATTGATCCTCATCTTGGTAACGTGATCTTTCCCACTCAAGAGTGTGTCTCTCATAATGATTTCATCTATCTATCGTGATCTTTCCTACTCAGATGTGTGTGTATTGAAATGAGTGTATCTACCTCTCGTGATGTTTCCAAATGTGTTGTACTTTTCATACAGACTTCATCATATCTACCATACTCATGGAGTGTGTTATCTCAGAACGAGTGCTTTGTGGAATGTTCAAACTGAATACCTAGCAGGGTTATGATGATGTGTGACTTGTCTCGAGACAGTGACTCTAGGTTTTGAGCATATCCAGTTTTTGTTTCTCTTACTATATGTTCTGTAGACATATATGGTGTAGAGCTGACTATACCTTTACGTTTTCTATTTATTTGTGGTTTTCAGGGTCTCCTATTGAGTATTGTTATACTCACCCCTGAACGGGCTTTGCCCATACGCGCCTTGTCTTGTGTATACGAGAATCCTTTTGAAAGAGTCCAGGGAGGACAAGGACAAGATCAAGATTTATGAGTTCCCTATAGGCCGATGTGTCCCTATGACCATGAGCAGCAATCCCAATACCTCATTGTGTTTACAGGTTGGACTTTGCAGTTTTTAGACACCTCATTTTGGTGGGGTTGTATTCTGGCCCATTTTACTTTTCAGTACTATACCATTCGTCGTACTCTATTGGTTGGGTTAGGTTGTATGGATACATTTTTGTTCCTTTGTGGTTTTTAGTTTTAGCATTTTTGGGCTTTAAGAGGATTGCATGTGTACAGGTATTTAGGAAATGCCTCCCATGTTAGTAATATGCCTACTCGTGCTATTCACTAGCCCTTGGCCTATTGGAGAGAGGCTTGGGGAGTCACGGTGCGGGCCCCACATGGATGGGTCATGACAGAGTGGTATCAGAGGTGGTCGGTTCTACCTTAGGACTATGAGTCTGTGAATTTGGGTTGGGGTAATATTCTTTAATGTTTCGATCTCACCTTTTAGGCCAGAGACTCCAGTGTTGGTTCGGTCAGCCGACGTATCCATACACCCGGACTCTGATAAACTGTTTTTCACCTCAGTATATAAAAACACTATTTGAAGGGATGTAAAATAATGGTACATTCATCATGTAGGAATGGGTTGTTTCTCCATGTCTTTTGAGTCTACTATCAAGATATTATCTTTGACAGTGGTACATCTTGTTTCCCTATAGGATGCCTCCGCGGCACATACCCGCTAGGATTCCGCAGCACGATCACAAGGATAACCCCCTCAATATTGAAGCTTTGATATAGGGACCAGTTCCCCAGGAGTTTCAACTAGGTGGTGCACCTGCTATGCCACCACTAGTGTATCTGACCATGGTAACTGCAGTACCAACCAACGATGGGTGTAGGCTTATCTTGCTCCATGAGTTCCAGAGACAGAGACCCCTCAGGTTTTGAGGTGATCACAACCCTCAAGTGGCTGAGGACTGGCTTCAGGCTGTGACTAGAGTTTTCCGTCAAGTGAGGAAACCAGCGGACCAGATGGTAATCCTAGGAATAGGCCTTATAAGGGGTTCCACACGACGATGGTGGAGTCTGACCACATAGAAAAATGATGAGGAGACTCTTTCATGGACATAGTTTGAGCGACTCTTTATAGTGAAGCGATGCTACGTATGTGATGGTAGGGGAAATCTTGCTAGACCCGATGAGCTGCTAACAGGGAAACTATCGATGGACCACTGAGGTAGAGGTAGAGAGTGGCGCAAAAAGACCCACCGGGAAGTGGACGTGGCATAAGAGGTGGGAGAGCTACATGTGGTGGAAGATGCTTCGACTTACTTCCACCACCACCCCCAGGAGGTCCGCACCAGGCTTAGGGAGCTAAGGGATAGGGATGGGGACAACTGAATGCGGTCGAGGTGTACAACCCAGGGACTCCAGGGATGATTCGAGGTACTATATTTGTCTTCTATACCTTATTTTCTATAATTATAGACCCAGGTTCTAGTCATTCCATTCTCTCCACATGTCTTATGCATAACCTTGAGATTATGATAGAGTCTTTGACTCGATACTTACGCTTTGAGATACCAACAGGAAGAGACTCGACGATCACGAACCTTTGCAGGAAGTGTGATCATACCCTTAGAGGTAAGAGTTATGGATGGAACCTCTTGGTGGTAGCATTAACGCTTTACAACATCATTCTTGGTATAGATTGGTTATCTTCAATCCATGGCCCGTTAGACTATTTTAGGCGAAGTTTGTGGTGTGTCCGTAGTGATTTGACGAGGTTTTCCTTTGTCAAAGAAATGGGAAACCAGGTATCACATAATGGGATTATGCATAGGAGGATGCAACCAATCTCTCGTGATTTGGATAGCCTTTCCCTTGGAGTAGTGCATGTTGTGGGACCCCAATTCCCAGAAGTAGTGGCAGAGTATGAGGGCGTCTTTCCCAACGATGTTCCAGGATTACCTCCTCATCGGGAAATCGACTACTACATCGACTTACACCGTGAGATGGCACCGATTTCCTCATCAGCATATCGGATTTCTCCTGTAGAGCTTCGCAAGATGAGGGTGCAGTTGGAGGATTTTCAAATCAAGGGTTTTGTGAGACCCATCATTTCACCATGGGCAGCCCTAGTATTGTTTTTGAAGAAAGTAGATGAGATTCTAAGGGTTGTGTGTGGATTACCAGCACCTGAACCAGGGAACAGTGAAGAATAAATACCCACTTTCGTGATTCAACAACCTCTTCGATCATCTAAGAGGTTCATAGTGGTTCTCTAAGGTTGACCTTCGATCAGGTTTTCACCAGTTATCAGTGCGGGATGAGGATATAATGAAGATGGCTTTTAGATGATGCTATAGTCTCTATGAGTACTTGGTGATGTCTTTCAGTGTAATGAACTCCCCCGTAGTTCTCATGGGATAGATGAACTAGATCTTCCAGCCGTACATGGACCGGTTCATAGTGGTCTTCATCGATGATATCCTTGTGTACTCAGTGTCAGAGGGGGAGCACGCAAGACACCTGTGAATGGTTCTAGACATACTTCGAGAGTGCCAGCATTATGGGAAGCTCTAAAATTTCCAGTTCTAGATTCAGGTGGTCCACATTCTGGGACATGTCATCTCAATAGATAGAGTAGATGTGGACCCAGCCAAGGTGGAGGCATGTTAGCATGGTATCCACCTCAAAGTGTGACATAGGTGCAAAGCTTCCTTGGGTTTTTAGGATATTACCGGTGATTCATTACTGATTTTTCTAAATATCACCACCGGTGAAAGCCTTGACCAGGAAGGGGAAACCCTATATATGGACGGAGAAGTGCCAGCAGGCTTTCAAGCAGTTGAGATGAAGTTTGACAAGCGCCCAAATCATCAAAATTCCGTATGAGGGTGTTGAGTACGTAGTTTTCTGTGAGGCATCAGAGACAGGGTTAGGCTGTGTCCTGATGCAGAGGAAAGAAGTGATTGCTTATTTCTCATGCCAGCTTAGACCACATGAGAAGAACTATGTGACCCATGATCTTGAGTTGGCAGTAGTAGTCTTCACATTAAAGATGTGGCAACACTACCTTATGGGTGAGCAGTTCAACATCTACTCTAACCACAAGAGCCTCAAGTACTTATTTTCATAGAAATGTCAGAATCTAATACATAGGTGTTTGATAGATTTCCTCCAAGATTATGATTTTGATATTATCTATACTCCAGGGAATGGCAACAAGGTGGAAGATTATCATGGAAGAAGGTCGATCTCACAGCTATTGAGTGAGGCGACAGGGCAGGTAGACAAGTTGTAGGTATCCTTCATGGATAGAGAGGATGTAGCTTACCTGCAGTCGATGGTCATTACCCCTCCACTCTGACAAAGAGTTAGAGAGGCACAGCTTGGGGATGTCAGTTGTGAAGATTTACATGCACAGTTGTCCACAGGATATTCTCCTGATTGATATTCACAAGGTGTGTAGCACGTACTTATTTTCAAAGGATGCACTGTCGTACCAGTATCATTGCAGGAAGAGGTCCTAAGGGACTTCAATACATCCCCCTTGGCGGTACATCCAGGTGTGTAAAAGATTAACTAGGATCTCCGACAATAGTTTTCGTGGTCAGGCATGAAGAGGGCAGTGGTAGAGTTCATTTCCCGATGCCTTACATGCCAGTAGGTGAAGGCTGAGCACCAGGTCCCATCAGGATTAGCTCACCCCTAGAAGTCCCAGAGTAGAAGTGGGATGGAATATCGATGGACTTCGTAACAGGCTTACCACGGATGTCCAGGGGGTATGATTCCATCTGGGTGATTGTTGACTAACTCACCAAGTCGGCCCACTTCCTAGCTATCAGGGAGTAGAGTTCCATAGAGAGCATGGGACGCCTCTTTTTTCAAGAGATAGTTCGACTACATGGAGTCCCCTCGACAATAGTCTCAAATTGGGATGCCCATTTCACATACCTATGGTAGAAGGGATTGTAGGAGGCTTTTGGGATTCATCTACGCTTGAGCACAACATTTCATCCCTAGACAGATGGTCAGATGGAGAAGACCATTCAGGTTCTGAAGGATATGTTGCAAGCATGTATCTTGGACTTTGGTAAAAGTTGGGAGGACCACATACCACTGGTGGAGTTTTCGTACAATAACAGCTACCACTCTACCATTGGTATGGCACCATTCGTGGCTTTATATTAAAGACTATTCCAGTCACCACTTTGCTGGATCGACCCCAGAGATTCGGCACTCATGGGTCCAGAGTTGTTGCAGGATACCACCAAAAAGGTGAAGATCATCTGTGAGTGGATGAATATAGCATCGATTCGACATAAGTCTTATACTGATAGGTGATGGAGAACCTGGAGTCTGAGAAGGGATACCACGTCTTTCATCGGGTCTCACCTCAGTGAGGGTAACAGAGATTTGACCGAGGTGAAAAGCTATCTCTGAGGTTTATTGGACCTTTCTAGATATTGTGTAGAGCTGGCAAGGTGGCATACCTCCTGGCTCTACCACCATAGTTTCATCGGGTACATGATGTCTTCCACGTTTCGTAGCTGAGGAGATGCGTTCATGACCCATCGCACATCATTGACAGGGGCGAGCTCGGCATCAAGGATGGAGTGAACTTTTATGAGTACCCGGTGGAGATTGAGGATCAGTAGGAGAGGATACTTAATGGGCGATCGATTCCCTTGGTGCGCAGTCGGTGGCAGCATGGGAATCTTCAGGGGAGCACATGGGAGCGGGAGGTTCAAATCCGTGCCCAGTACCCACATATTTTTGAGTACTCATGTTTTAGGTTTTCAGGGATGAAAATACCCAAGGTGGGGAGAATGTAATGTCTCAGATTTTCTGTGTATTATTTTTAGATACTATAAAGAATTATTACGAGACCTGGTGTAGAGACATCACATCATTCTGAGGCCCAGTGACCCCAGAATGGTGGTTTGAACATTTTTTAAGTTAAATTAGTCGGCACTTGTGTGCGATTGGGTAATGTTTCCAATGGATGCCCTGATTAAAAATCTGGGGGCACTGTTGCGTCCGGAACGACGAATTTACCTAAGAATGGGTCTAACCTAGACCGGTGCAGGTCGAGGGAAAAAGTTAATTTTTAGATGTTTTTAGTAAAATAAAATAAAATAAATGGAAGAGTTTATTTTATTTTATTTTTGGAAACACTCACTACAGCGCAACGATGGGGTACCTTTTTAATAATTAATGTCATGTCATAATGACTCAAAAACAACAACTTGACTCATTAATGCCACAGTGTGATGGAATTCCAATGTGCTTCCCCTTTTTAATGGGTTAATTGAATGATGATTGTTGATAGAAAATTGAGATGAAATTCCAGAGAATCCATTGATCCTTGGAGAAAACTCTCGGTGCTGAATGATGAAAAATCAAAGATGAGAATTATTGCACCTATGAGTTTAAGGATCTCGACGATGATGGCGACATGACATATTCGTCAGTAATTGATTCCTATTGAGGTACAGGTTGTTATTTATTTTCTCATTTCCCAATTTATTATTTTAAACGATGAAGGTGGATCAACCACGAACAAGTCGATCTGTGGATTCGTCCATTATTGCAGGAGGGTTTTATATGGATGATTCTTTTGAATTAATCCATGTTGAATTATTTTTTGATTCATCTCCATTTGATCCTACTAACGGGAGCATATAAACACTATAATAAACGATGGTAGAGGTTCTTTCCTCGAATTGTATTATTGGGTTTTCTTTCCCCCTTTCCTTCTCCCGCATTCTCCACGTTCTACGCGGGGCGATGAACAACGGATCGTTGTGCACCCGTCTTACGACACAATGATCCCAAACTGAAGATCCAACATTGCAACAACCCTACGGAGGTGTGATGACCATGATGAAAAACGAATCATCTCAGATCAGAAGAGACCGTTCTTCGAGCGTTCTTACCACGAGAAGATCAAAACGCATTTTTGGGGCTGATTGAATGCCCGAAAACAACGGAAAGGAATTTAGGATGTTGGGGCAACCTAGAATCTGGAGTTTCTGGGTGATCAGACTATAATAATAATGATCGCGGCATCACAGGAGGCACGCCGACAAGAACCGTCATTTTGGGAGAATTCTAGAATACACAGGGTGTACATTCCAAGAACTCGTGATGTAGAACCGGCGGTGGCGACTAGTGTTTTGGGGGTCAGATAGGAATCATACGGCATGTGACCCTGGACACATGGCATGTTGGACCTTCCCAGATTCTTAGCATGTATTTTGGAATGTACACATACACGGGTTGGATTACACAGCTTCAGAACACGGCATATAGATCCTACATGGCATGGCAGAAGCAACTACATGGGACTCCGCCTGTATTCAGGGGTACACTGACACGGGAATGAGTACACGGCCATGTACTCCACCACACGGCCAGGAAAGGCTAGCAATGCGGGTCACCCCATGTACTGATTACACGGGATGATGTACATAGGTCCAAGCCGTGTAAGGGCACACGACCACGTACACTGAACCGACCCCAGATAACTCGGACACGGCGTGTACTCTGTACCACAAGTCGTGTACTGACGTTTCTACACATCCAGTCTTACAACATAGGCCTTTGTACACAGGCAGTACCCGAGGTCTGAAGACATGATGTGTGATATTTATAGATGTTGTGTGCTTTAGGGGAAATGGATTGGTCTTCTTGTCCATAGTATCTTGGACATGTTTAGTATGGTTTAGTGCCCCTTCATCTCCTTCCCTTGAAGATCAGGCATCGTTTCCTTCTATAGGAGTACGATCCCTTTAGTAGGAATTTCTGGGACAGAGTAAGGCATCCATCCGAGAGGCCTGGATCATGATCCTCAATCCATTCTTGACCCCAGGTAGAGTCAGGCGTCGATGTGACCAAATCTACCGGGCATTGATCCTCTACCAAGCAGTTGAATCTAGATGAGACACAGTATCCTCCATTGACCTGGAAGTGATCCTCATCTGTGTATCATGATCTTTCCCACTTAATAGAGTTTCTACCGTAATGAGTGAATCTATCTATCAGGATCTTTCCCACTCAATAGTGTGTCTCATGTTATGTGTGTATCTAACTCTCGTGACGTTTCCAGACGTACAATACTTCTTGGACGGACATCAACAGAGATACCAGACTCGTGGAGTATGTCCTCCTGGAATGATTGCTTCGTGTAATCATTGAACTGAATCCCTAGAGGGGTTATGAGGTTGTATGACATGTCTCTAGATTGAGAGTTTGGGTTTTGAGCATATCGGGTTTGTGTTTCTCTTGCTATAAGTTCTGTAGACATATTCAGTGTAGAGATGATTATACCTTTACTTTGTGTATTGCATTGTGGATTTTAGGGTCTCCTACTGAGTATTTTTATACTCACCCTAGCACGGGCTTTGCCCGCACGCGCCGTGTCTTATGCAGATGAGCATCCTTTTGAAAGAATCCACGGTGGACCAGGACAGGACCGAGCTTTCTGAGTTCCCTGAAGGCCGAGGTGTCCCTACGGCCATGAGAAGCAGCCCCAATACCTTTTTTATTTATAGGTTAAACTTGGTAGTTTTCATACTCTTCTTTTTGGTTTTCTTGTATTGCGGCCCATTTTACATTTCAGTTCTTTACCTTTCTCCATACTCTATTGGTTGGATTTAGTTGTATGCATGCATTTTGGTTCCTTTATGGTTTTTTACTTTCAGAATTTGTGAGCTTCGAGTGGTGTGTGTCTGTGTGCAAGTACTTAAGAAATGCCTCCCATGTTAGTAATATGCCTTCTCGGTGCTAGTCACCATCCCCTAGCATATTGGAGGTGGGCTTGGGGAGTTGCGGTGCGGGCCCCACTGGGAGGAGTCGTGACAATTCCCTTCACACACCCTATTTTACTGTACCTCCAAATCACTAATCAGCTATCAGTGTGTCCTAAATAAATACTATAGATATATCAAATTACCACAATACTTATACTTCGTTGGTGGTCGGGGATAGTGTTGATGGTAGTGGCCTGACCTTCTGAAATGGTGACATATCAATCTAGTAATATCTTCCACAACAAACAGTCTTATCTTGCCACCCAGCTTTACACTTCCCTGACCAATGATCTCATAATGGTGCTTCCAGATCATGTAAGTCACACCTCTTTATCATCCAGTCACAACTATCTGTCCAGCAATGGAATCCTCCATTAGGTTCCCCTCAACTCTGGGTTCTTGATCCTCCACCTCAAAAGCCTCTTTAATCAATACAGGTTAACAATGGGACTTAATCTTGTACATAAATCTATCCTAAAAATTCCTTGTCATAATTGTCTCGTATCAAGTCATATATGGATAATAGTGGTGCAAATCCATAAAGTTCCCAATATAATCCATCACGAGCATGCTGCCCAAAGTTAGCCACATGAACACCACTACTTTATCCTACCTTAGAATATCTTGATATAATCTCTCCAATAAACTACCCATGAAGAACTTCGATAACAATCCATCTGTCGATATAGTCTCCACCAGAACATCCCCCCAAAGTTTGTATGATCCTCATACCATATAATCAAAGAACTTTAACCTTCTCTTGGTAGGAGTC
The DNA here is from genome assembly GCA_963277665.1 of Viscum album. Taxonomy (NCBI): domain Eukaryota; kingdom Viridiplantae; phylum Streptophyta; class Magnoliopsida; order Santalales; family Viscaceae; genus Viscum; species Viscum album. The sequence goes on along the minus strand of OY728131.1, from coordinate 223,023,782 downwards.
TCCAAATGGTCAAGTATCATCTCAATGGACTCATCCCAGAACTCAACTACATTAGGTACAACATCTCAAAAAATAGTTGGAGGGAGATGCAACTAAAAATCCATTTTCAGTTCATATAAGTTCTTTAGAACCCACCCTAGGCCTCTTCCAATGAATTTAATTATGTAATAAATTTCTTTTGGAATTTTTCTCCTTTTCCAGACCCAACATGATCAGTGCCTCTGGTTACATAACTAAAGGATCATTCTTATGAATGCCCATTGGTTTTCCTATTAGAAAACCTTATCATGGAGGCATACTCTCAAAAATTACAAATACACATATTAAGACACCTAACACATCTTTAGAAAATTTACATAAGAGTAAAATCATAACAATTCACAATATTTCATTCTACCATATCACTCCACCATGTCAAAACTGGGGAGTTATCACCACTCATAACCACACTACACAGTTCTTGGTTATCAAAAGGTGTTATCATTCTAATTGTTTAATAATTTACATTATAATATCATTTATACCTATATTTCATCATTTTACCCCATTCAATTTAATATTATGCACTATTTTCAATTCAATTTCCCAGGCAATTAAAAATTGTTAGTTCAAAAACATACCCAATACCCATTTTCTATGAGTAATTAAAATGATGCATCTTATAATAATCCTATGTTCCAGGAATTATGTATGCATAATCAAATCTCATTCCATTCTTAGCCATGAGAAAATTCTCAGAAAATTAAAAAAAACAATTTTCACATCACACAACAATTGTGTCACACAAGGTGAGATAATATTCAATTGTAACAAAAAACAACAATAACGACAATCCTGCCATAATTACTTTGGTTTCCCACATATATGGGTTTGCAACTACCTTTCATGATCTCATGCTTAACCACCAACCCTTACTAGTCTCTTTTCTAATTTTCCCAAATAGATTTACAATTAAAATAGAAGAATAGTATACCTCTAATACCACTTTGTATGATCTCTACACTGGTGCCTCATGTTGGTTCCCCGATCCGATCAATCTCTTAACCTCAAGTTCACCTCCTCATATGCTAGAGGAAGCCTACTAACAGTGAGGTTCTAATAAGTCAATAATGAGGAACCTATACTCTCTTTTATCATATTAAACACTACCGGATATAATAAGAAATTGTGGAAGCATATATTACCAGAAAAAACCAATATCTCAAGATAAACAATGAAGAATGTCTAATATATAATTAAAAAATAAAACATTCCATGCTAATGTACGTTTCAACTGTCTAAATTTAAAACTAAAAAATGTCCCAGATGACTCAAAAGAAGGTCCAAAACCACATTTGGTTCCATTATCAAATCTCCATTCCAAATCATCCATCAAACACAGATTCTTTTCCCTTAACCTATCCTGCAAAAATAAAGTCTAATCGAGTACCGATTAGGCAGCTTGAGTATGCTGTGAGAACGAATCCGTAAGCCACCACCAACAGTGTATGGTACAAATCCCATCAAATAGTGTATAAATTTCTATGAGGAAATAAGTATAATGGATATATATAAAGTTATCACATTATATAATAAATATTTATTTAACCACATAAACTCCAGGGTTCTCGAAGATACCCAAACCTCAATAGCTAATTTGGCACATGTCAGAGCCCACATTGTTTCTAGGTAATATCATATCATAATACCTACTTCGGTTCATGTAGAGCCTAATGTGTTCCATAGTGATGTCATATCTTAATATATGCTTTTTCTCAAGTTTGAGGCCAAATTAATCTCTAATTAGGTCATATCTCTGAGAAATTTGTTACTGTTCTTTAACTCACACATAATTTTCAATAATTCCAATGTAAAATTCACTAGTAATATGAAAATTTTACCATTTTTACTTCTCAACAAAATGACAATTTTCACATTCCTTTACTCACAAGTATAATGACCATGTTACCATTTTTACTTATCAATTTAATGACCATGTCAATATTACATAATTAATTCTGCTATAAATAATCTCAAAGTAATAACCCTGATATCGTAAAGTTAATTATTCAATTATATTTTTCAATTTAACCATCTCAATGTCACATAATAAATTTTATAATTAATTATACCATTTAAATAACCCCAATATCTCAAAATTAATTCCACAATTAATGAAATCAATTCATGCAAAAAAGAACATTGTTAGTTTCACAATTAATTATCTAAATAAGAAATATATTAAACCACATAATTAATTCCCAGATTAATTACCTATATTAATAATTCTTCAATTAATCTATTATCCATATTAATTAACCAAATTTTAGAATTTCAATTGATAGAAAATGCAATAAATTCTAAAATTACATAAACATAATCCAAAAAATGACTATGGGAATTTAATATTAGACCACCTACCTCAATTTTGAAGAATGATTTTCAGAAATGAAAATTCCAAAAAATTTAGTATCACAACAATATAGATCAAGATCTGAATCTTAAAACCCTAAATCAAGAATAAGGAAAAAAACCTATTAAATATAAATCCAGGGAAGAAATCCTAGATCTAGATTCACCAAAAATATTACTAGGTATACGAAAAAGGAATATTACATAACACTAATAGAATGAGAGGAGGAAAGAAGGTGATGGAAAATCCCCAGGATATGATTCACTTTCCGAGAGAGGATAAGATCTTCGATCTGGAATTTGAATCACCAAGAATGGAGGCCAGGAGCCCTAGTAATATCTTTAAGTGGGTCCAAAATTGTGATTCCTTGTAATGGTTTTAGTGGGGTATGATTTTTGGTTAATTTTAGGGCTCTGGTGATTTTAAAATTTATAATCGAGGTAATGAAAATTGGGTGGATGATTTGCTGGTCATAGGCACATGGTTTTCCCTAACATTGTGCCTTAACCGCGCACTTTTCATTTTAGGGGTGAAAGGTTCTTTATTTTAGGGTGAACGGTTAAAAAAACCATGCACAAGTAGTGAGATCCCACACTCTCTAGGGTTACAAGGTTTACTGGGCCAAGGTGCATGGATTTCTCAAATCATTCACCAACCATATACAACCCTTTTTTCTTCTATTTTTCTCCAAACTCTTCCCAAACACAACCCAAAATAAAAACCCAAAACAATTACTAAAATATGGACAAAAGAATACATCAAAATAAGCCTAATTCCTCTATAAAAATGTTAAATATCATAAAAATCAATGTAATAAAAAATTTCATTCAATTTACCTCACTTTTAATATTTTTAGTACCATTTATTTTATTTCTTTATTATATAAATAATTCATGTGTTAGCTTTTATTAATAATTTAATGTAATTATATTATCTATAAAAATTTAAAATAAAATTTCCTCAAAAATTGAGCACTAATTATTTTGAAAAAAAAATTATAACCAAATATATGATGTTATTCTTGATCCCAAGGCAATATAAATATTAAAGGATGGAAAGGTTCCTTTATTGTCTTTTTCCTGGCTTAACATATCATATAGTTCAATTCCATGGACTAAAATCCCAATTATTCATAAAAATTGATCCAATATATTAAGGGTTGAAATATTTCTAGAAAATAGGTGTTGGAAAAGTTGGTTGTTTATTATACACATTTTATTCTTAATTCAACCACATAGTAACTTGTTTTTATAGTAATCACTGTAATTAATTTTATCTTTTTCAGTAATCATTATGATATAAAAAATAAGTTGGGATTATTTGATAATATAAATTATTTTGACTCTAAATATGGAATCCATTTTGAAAAATATTACTCAAATTAGTGGAATAATTTAATTTCAAATTAATCTCGCTGACGATACATGAAATAGGGTTTTAGAGTGAAAATTATTGATTTTGACAACGTTTTTATATCAAAATTCAATAAGAAAATTATTCCGATGATAAAAAATGTATTAATTGATATAAAATTGAACATATTTTCATTAAAAAACAATCCAAAAGATAATTTTACATCATAAATTATTGAATCCAAAATATAGTTTTCAAATGTGAATTTATTATTTTTTACTATTCATCAAAAAATAAAACTTCTTAGAAATATCTGAAAAACCTGACCTCATATAATTTTAATATTTTACTATAAAAATTTAATTTAATGTTTTCAATGAAATTTTATAAAGGTGTTAAAAGTTAACATTAATTTATGTGCAATAATCAAAATTAAAGTGTCTTTTAAAAAATATTTTTTAAAAAAACATTTATTTTTATTTCAAATGATTCTTATTGTATTACTAATCAATAAATAATCAATAGAAATGTGTAAAATATATATTTTCATAAATTAGTTAATCCTAATATTAACTATCATACTAAATTCATAGTGATAATTATCGTATTAAATATTAATAAATTATTGTTCAGTAAAACATATCCTTACGTGTAATGTCATCTTTTGAAGAAACTCATTGTTGTGTGTAATACAAGATAAACTTAGTGTTTCATCTGTCAAAAGATATAGAATAGATTGATATTATTTTAAATAGTAAATATATCATAAATTCATTGGATTTCATACTCCCTTCTACACTTAGTATATCATGTCATACACATTATCGAATACAATGTTCTTACATTAGACATTTCTGATGTCACTTTCTCCCTGAATTGATATTTCGAAGTTATTTATGTTGAAAATAACACATAATAAAAGGGATAATAAAAAACCATATTAACAAGAGAGATAGGAAAGTAAAAATTACATATGGTATAACATATAACTTGGTTTCCATATATGATAATATTGAAGGATAGTGAAGAAGTGGACAAGGAATAAAAGAATAAATAATTATAGAGAGTGTTTTAGGTTATTTATAACAATAAATCTAATAATAAATTTAAATTTATGTGGGCCAAATACATAAATTTTTTAGGATTGAAAATTTCATATATCAATCTCAAATTCAGGTACTAGGATATCATTTTTGTTTCAAGACCTTTGTCCTGATGATAAGGATTTCTTTTCCTTTTTACAAATATAAGGAAATATACATTCCTGATATGTTTCAATTTCATAAGAATAATTTCATCCTTTGGTTTTTCTTCAAAAAATTCCCAAATCATCCATTATTCCAAGAAATGAATATATTATTTTGAATTTTTTTTACCTAAAGCACTAAAATTCTCTTTTAATGAATTGTAATATCTTTAAAAGAGTGACAAGTATTTTTGTATATATCTAACTATTTTCTAAAATCAATTTTGTTATCACATTTTATCCAATATTCCTAAATACTTATATAGTGTTGTAATAAAATAATCACTAAAGTATCATACAAATTACCACTTAAACCATTCTATAAATACTTAACCTTATGACCCTTCCAAAATATTCTGATACAAAACATTAGAATTTGTTCCACGTTAGTTAGTAGTATAAAAGATTTAGTATCCATATGAATTATTTATTTATCCCAACCTCATTATCAAAATAATAGTAAAATATTAAAATCTATATTTTCCTCAATCGTGTTCTTTCTAATATGGTCAACTTTCCATGGAATCATTTGTCTCGGTCATCAGTACCATTCATTAAACACTTTCAAATAATTAATGAAGTACAATTAAAATAAAATTCTTCCCTATTTATTAATTATTATAACCAATATATTATTTATAAAATACTCAAATAAATTAATTCTTGAATCCAAATAGAAAAATTTAAATAATTCATATTCATATGTGTAAATAGCATAATCTTGACCATGATCCAATAACTTCACTATAGATATATTTAATTGCCTATCGAGGAATTGGATTGTGTAGGGTCCCATATCCATATAGTTGAAGAATTGTATATTGGAAAAACTTTTCCTTTAGTTAAACTCACAAAAATGTTTTTCATTCCTTACACACTTTTAAGAAACTACGCTACCTTTTCAGAATGTTCCAAGTTGTTTCCTCCCACAAATATCACATGTTAGAAAATATTTATTTCTCTTATTTTGTTTTTTCATATATTATATCTATAATCCTCTTTTTATATTACTTTCCTTAAAAATATTGATAAATATAGGATATTTTATCTATGTATTTATCACATGATATTATTTCCTCATATAATGATAATGTTTGGGCGAATATTTCCCTTGGAATTATTGGCTTAAAACCATCAATGAAATGACCATTCTTACTCTTTAGAGTATGTGCATTTATGTGGTTCTCATTACTTATACTATGATACATTTATAAATGATGTAATACACTAGATTAGATTATGTCATTATGAATCATGATGTATAATCCAAAATTTTGTGTAACACCTAAAATAAATAAAAAATTTTATAAACAGCTAATCTAGTAATAATAAACATGATTTATCTATTTATTTCAAATATTACTTACTGGTATTTAGAAAAAAATTGAATTATCCTAAGAATATCACCTCGTAGTGTCAACCCATGTAAACAATAAGGCTCTTTTTTTAGTACAAGGTAACTCTCTAGATAAGCCTGACATGCCGTTTTCAGAGTTGCTTCCCCTAGATGCATATATCCTAGAAACATATCCACTTGTTGTATCCTAATAGGGATGCATTTTTAGAAAAAATAATGTGATATCCATATTACCAAAATAGTAAGATTACATTCTATAAATATCCTTAAATTATATCATAGGGTTATGTTACCTAATCTATGTTTTTTAAAAATCTAGTTTCCATGTTTTTTACTATACTTGGTTAGATAATAATTGTAAAAATCCCACCCAAATAAGCTAAAGCTACTGTCATTATTTATTAAATTTGAAAAGATACATGATTTGAATCCTAAAGGATATAACATTTTTGTAGTATTGGAAAACTATATAGAAACATGATACTCGTGTAACATTTCTAAAATAAAATAAATCATAAAAAGAATAAAAGCTCATAATCTTTGAAACTCATTCTAAGAATTCATCTTTATATCCTATGGAAAGGAACTAAAATAATTATGAGATAAAATTATCAATTAATGTTAATTATATTGGAATTTATCAGGAAAAAATAATTAAATTAAGCATGGAATGGTTGATAACTGAACTAAAATTCAAAAAAAATTGGGATAAGGTATATTCAACATGATAAGGAAAATAACTGAAAAATGTTCCATTTAATCAGTAAACTGAGGATGAAATGCATCCATAGATATTGTCATTGAAAAAACCACATGGATAATAATAATAATAAAATTATCAAGGAATTAAATTCTAAATTATCGTATGTCATGTTTCCCAGGTATAGGGAAATTTTAATATAAAGACCATTGGTGAGATAGTTTAAATAATAATGGGTAAAAATCCATCTGATTTAGACAACTGAATCACTAGATGAGACTACCAATGCCTCAAGAGATTAAATTAACCAACCCAAAACACAGGTCATACCAGTCCAAAATATTCCTCATATATTTATTATTTTATTTACTTCCTAAAAAATGTTCCTTATCAAATATATACATTGAGTAAAGGATACAAATTTATCAATATTTTCCCAGTTAAATGAATAAATTTCAGAGTAAACATTGAATGAAAAAATATAATATAGTTTATAACATAATAAATTGAATTAAATAATAATATTTATAAATAAGATATATATAATTTCCAATGAAAATTTATTATAATACATAGATTTTTTCAAGAGGAAGTTAACAATTACAAACCATTGTGGGATTTCATAATAACTCATACCATTCAGTAATTTTCAAGTCAAATCCCAAGGTTATAATATTTCAAATTGAAATATAAAATGCCATGAATAATTAAGAATTAATTATATTACATAAAAATTGGGTTTTATATAAACCACATAAAATTATATTAAAGAATAATAACAAATAAGCCTCAATAGAATGTAAATTGAGACGAAATCGCTTACCTCAATCTTCCTTTTGATTGTAAATTTGATAACTTCATGTATAATGGTTTTAAGAATTTTATTAATTTAATAATACCAATATTATTACTTATAATGACATATGTGATCCTTTTATAAAATCATATTTCTAATTTATTAATAACCATTCATTGTTTTCATTATTTTGGCTGTAAATTTACTTCTTTATTTATGCATGTTTTGTAATTAAATATCTGGGTATTGCACATATTATAGAGTTTCAAAATATAAATAATAAAAATAATTATATAATTATAATATTTATTAGTTATTTTAATTTTTAAAACCAATCATTAATGATGGTTATAAAAAATGAGGTACATTACGATCATGGAGACGTTATGACATAAGTTCACATTAGTGTGGTTTTCCTTTTCAAGGATTATTATTGAAATTAGGTAAGTAATATATTAACTTTTAGAAATATAATTATATAATAAATACCATATTAAATAATTTTATATTCTATCCATGTGGTGTGGTGATGAAAATGGGGTCGCATCATATCGAGAAGGTAGTAGTCTACACATACACGAATGATGTCTTCATCTTTACACGGGTTGAATGGGATGAAATAAAATTTATATGTATTATATTTACATAATGATAAATATTTAATCCACACAAAAATTATATAATGTATATCATATATAATAATTAACTTTTTCCTTATCAACTTCCATGTGAAGTGTTTTTTAAAGATGAATTGCATCGCTTCACAAGATGTTAGTCTGTGGTACACACAAGCGACGTTACCGTGTCTCCTACAGATTGGTGGATGATAAGATATATAATATATAGTTAATAAATAGGTATAATAATTCTATATATATTATATATATAATCTATATAGAACATAATACTCAACCCTGAGAGCTGTAAATAGAAAAGTGGACGAAATCGGTTCGTAAGGCAGTAGTCTACCAAACACACGAACAGTGCTTTTGTAACCCATTTTATAGAAATGATGATAGTTCTAGAAAATGAAATTATTATAAAAATGTTCTATTATATGGAAGATACTAAGGTTATTATATAATTATATTTTAATAAAAAATGAATTTGGTGGATAAAGAAGTTAAATAGAGATGCCTGATGAAGAACATTTCCCCTTCCTTATGTATTATCATTTAGTTCGCACTATATCCTTCCTAATAAGGATTTATTCCCAAAATAAGGCCTCTAGGATGATTTTAGGTAATTTGGGTTGTAATTTGTGTTTGTTGTTTTGGAACCAATGTAGTTTTAATGTTCAAAAATGGGGTGCAGTGAGAGCCCTTTTATAGTTGAGGAGGAGTGTCATTATTATAAATACTCAAAATTATTCAATATTAGGAAGTCTCCCTAACCTCATGTGACCAAAAAATTGGAAATTTATATATTTTATGGTTTATTTTGTTAATAAAATCCTCCAACACACAAAAATAATGTCATTTTTGTAATTTTGTTACTTAACTTCTATGTTTCACTACCTTTACCATTTCAGATTTTATAAAGGTAACAAATTATAACGTAGGTAAATAATCCATTAAGACAAAATTAATGTGATCATTATTATAAAATTTTAAACTAAAGATTATAAATATGATATATAGTTAATAAAATAAAAATTCCATGGTCTTGGACGTTAATTTTAACAGAAGTGAAAGTAGCGTGTAAAAACACAACATTAACCCTAACCGTGCTCAGAATGTTTTTTATTATTTAGAGTTCAACATTATAATCATTAAATATCAATTGATAAATTAGTGAAATATATTTTATATTTCTAAACATTCATAAAAAAATTGGTAGTATATTTTTTATTAATTTTATATCAATTAATAAAATATCTTTTATTATAATCCAGCATTAATGAGAATTTTGAAATTATTTATTTAATTTGAATTCAAAAATATTAATACAATGATATAATTTGATTATATTTAGTTCAAACATGTGTATCATGATATATTAGTATAAAATATTAATGGAATACAAGAATTCATTAAATATATTTGACTTTTCATATTTTTAGTATCGTTTATTTCAGTTATTCATTATATAAAAAATTCATCCATTGTGGTTTCTTAAGCATTTGAATTAAATATTTTACATCTAAAAAATTAAAATAAATTATCATGATAAATTAAAATTATTTACCTTTCAAAAAAATATTTAGAGCCAAACATATGATGTTTTTTCCTATTCAAAATATTTATGAATATTAAAGTAAAAGAATGATCATTTTTTCCTTTTTCATTACATAACTTATTAAATAAAGCAAATTCATGGATTAAAATCCTAATAACTCAAAACAAATATAGGATAAGGTGAAAAGGGACAAAATATTTCCTTGATTTGGGTCTTGTTCATTTGGTAGGTCATTTTTCACCTTATATTATAGGTTTAATGACTAAGTAATCAAGTTTTTACCATAATCACTCTAGTTAGTTTTATCTATTTTCAATTATCATTTTACTTAAAATTTATGTTGAAATTAATATATAATATAAATAATGAGGATTATAAATATGTAATACACTTATAGGAATTCCACAGACATTAGTGGAAGAATTTAATTTAAAATTAATCTGATAACAATGATGAGAAAGAGGATTTTTAAAGTGAAAACGTTAGAAAGTTTACAAATGTTTTTATATAAAAATTAAATTTTATAATTATTCCAATAACATAAATTGGATTATTTAATATATAAGTTAACTAATTTAACATTAAATCCAATTAAAAATATAATTCAACATTGTAAATTATTTATACAAAAAGGCAGTTTTGAAGTAAAATCCAATATTTTTCATTATTCCTCAAAAAATGAAACTTCTCAAAAAAATCACAAAATATGACTATAATATAATTTTCATATTAATATTAAAAAAATGAGTTTAAAATATTATATAAACTTTTTAAAATTAGTTAAAATTTAATTTTTAATTATTTTTTCCAATCAAGATTAAACCGTCTTTCTCAAAAAAATATTTTTTCAAAAAATACATTTCCTTCAATTATAATGATTCTCATTTTATTACTAATAAATATAAAAAGAATAAAAATGTGTAAAATTTATATTTTCTTATGTTATTTACTATTATTCATACCCACCATTCCAATAACTATAACCACCCGAAAAATTATTAATGAAAATTGCTACTGATTTATTTAAATGTCTTATTATATTAAATGGTTATATAAAATTTTCACTTCCTACATTTTATGTTTTTGGATTTCAAAATAATGTTAATAAATGTTTTTTTCTTATAAATCCATTGAACAGTGACCAAATGATTAGTATAAATATAGGGCTTTAATATATCAAATGTACTCAGATAAAGGAAGTGATGGCCTTATCCAATAGAATTGCTTCATACGAAGCCCATTTGTCGGAGATCAGAAATGAGGTGGTATCACTGGGCTTCGATCTTCAACAAGTAAAAGTTGAGATTCAACATGTTAAAGGTTGAATGAAATGAACTATGGGTGTAGTTGAGATTAATAGATATTACCACCCGAGTGATTTTATCTGAGCATCCCCAAGAGTTTATCATCATGGCACACCTTACCCTTAGGTCTTATACAGGTATAATAAAGGGTTATGTTACAAGACCCTATCACTATGATTATATGCATTATTTTTTTATAGAATAAATTATATATATTCATTTTATTATTATTACTTTGTAAATAATTTTTAAACCATAAATATTATTTTTTAGTTAATATTCAATTAAGAAATTTATTTTTATGAATTAATGGATTTTTAATTAAATACTATTTTAATAAAATATTATTTATAAATTAATTTTTATTAAATATAAATGATCGTATATTTTTTATGAATAAAATTTTAATTTTTATAAAGGTTTGAAAGATGTTTTTATCAAAACCCATGAATTTTCGATAAATGTTGGTTTTTATTTTAATAATAAACATTCACATATTTAGATAATTATTTAGATAAAATAAATATTATTTCTAGAATCATGACATCAAAATGATCCAATGGTGAATTTTTATAATTTCCCGAGACAGTCGAATGTTTGGGGAAAAATTAAAAACCATTTAAAGATATAATGTGCTTTATGCCATCATAATGACCCAACATTGATATAATAAAATAATATAAATTATTTTTTCGTCCAATATATGTTTTAACTTTTAAAATGTGATTTTATATTTTTTTATTAATTTTTTTGTGCCTTATTGGACCCTCCAAGAATTATAAAACATTTTAACATTTTAAAATGGTTTCCTTGAGAGTGACTCAAATCCCCATAAGAAAGCCTAATATTTTAATAATATCAGACATTGGACTTATAAAATAATGTTTTCCACTCCCCTTTGGCCATAAACATGGGCGAAAACCATGGATTGGTTTGTGATTTTGATTAGTTTAATTTGTAGTGTCCGAAACCAAAATAATAAAAAATTCCCTCTCTTTTCCTATATAAAACCACCCAAACTCCCACTTTTCTTCCCTCAAAACCCATGAAGCACTTACCTAACCTTCCCTCTTCTCTTTAAATCCTCCCAAAGCACCCCATTCTCCCATGAAGAATCTCGCAACCCCCTCCCATACCTTCTGGATCCCACTTTCGATTAAGGGATTTCTTCTTTTCTCATTTTGTCCAAATTTATTTATATTGTTATACCCTTTTGTTTTCAATTAAAAATGATGGGTACGATTTTTCACCTCCCCCAGATACTTTTTTTCTCTCTCATTAATTCCACTCATGCGCACCTATTAAAATGCTGTAATTTCGTAAGTAATTTCTCTCTACTCATTTACATTAAATCAATTGTTTTATATTATGCATTTTAATTACATTAAATATTATGAGACATGTATCTATATGACCCACATTACTCTATTAATGGTATTCACATTTATGAAAATGTACTTATTGATTGATGACAGAAATTTATGTATTACACATCTCTTATTTGTGGAATAAATTATGATGATTAATGAATCCATGTTATATGATATATGTGGAACACTTATGCATGAAATGAAATTATTAAGAAGGGTGTGACCAAATGGGGCTCCAATTCCTTGGATAAATATTGGTATCATGATATGTCATGTTCAATGAGGTTTTACACTTTCTAATTCATGTTCAACGAGGGTTTATCATGCTCCATGTGAAATGAGCTTTGGATCATGCTAATATCATATTAAATGTTGTTCTCACATTCCCATTTTATGATAATCAAGCTATATCATGCCTTTTTGTTCATATTTTTCTTATACTCCATTCATATAATTATTGCCAAACATTTACTTTATTCTTAATTTAATGCCTTTTTACACCCTTACTAGGCATTATAGCTCTCCCGTTTTTTATGCATGTCCACAGGTTATCCCATGGAATACTAAGTATGAAGGAATGTGTGTGGTCATGTACAAAAAAATCAATAAAGATGTTTATTTAATATTTTAAGCCGTTATATAATGTACATAATCCCCAAATACACTAAACCTTTCAATATTCCTTTTTGTACTTGTAATTATTTTATTTAATAAATTATGTTTAATTGTGAAATAAATAGAAAGGTTTCTGTAGTTGGTATCAGATGATAGGTTTAGTTATTTTTGGGATTGTGATTAGAAAAACCTAGTGAAAACCTTAAGTATAAGACTAAGTATAATAAAAATATCCATAAATTTGGGTGATTATTTAGTAGGTGGTTTATCAAGAAAATACATCCTTGTCTATATATGATCATGTACAGGTGGCTCTATATTTGATGTATCTAGAGGTAAAACTCGAAAACACTACTTTGAGCTAGACTCGAACGAGAACTGGGGAATGACAATAGGCCTCACTGAACTCTTAGTTGTGAAACTCATGGGGGATATTCTTGGGGAAATTCCTAAGCTTAGTATGAACCATTATTAAGGGAATAAAAAAAATCCCCTAAGCATATATGATTGGAATTAGATCATGGATAACATAGATTCAAGCCTCTAAATTCATAGGTTAAGGGAAAAAAAGATATTTATATGTCCTCCATTTTTGTATTTGGATTACCCTTTTTTGATACCCCTAACTATCTTTTTTTTCCAGCCAATTGCCGAAAATATGAGGGCTTAGGCTAACAACTGATGTGAGGATCAATGTGATGAATGTTCTAATGATATTCCCAATCCGATGGGAGTAGTAATCGCGAACGTTGTAAAGATGCTCTCTCAGTTAACTCACGTTTTGAATAGAAATATGGGTCAAGAGGAACGTTCAACCCCTCTAAGAAAGAGAAAGTCACAATAAAGAGCTTCATGAAACAAAGGACTCTTACTTTTAATGGATCATCTGATCTCTCAATTTCTGAACAATGGATCAAATACATTGAAAAGATATTATCAATCCAAAATGTTCCGAACAAGAGAAGGTTCTTCTGTAAGGTTATCATATAGAGAGTGAATCTAATCAAAGGTGGACATTGATAAAAAAATATGAAGCCTGGGGAGGAGATCCAGTCATTGTAATGGAAGGATTTCTATAAAATGTTTTTTGATAATCATTTTCCTTGCACCGTCCAACTGAATATAGAAAGGGACATACATTCCCTTAAGAAAAAAAAGGCAATGAATCCATCAGAGCGTATAATAAAAACGTCACAATCCTTTCCTGATATACCTTCGTCTTTGTCATTACCCACAAAAGAGAAGTTTATCAATTCTTTGGTGGGATAAAACATATCCTACAAAAATCCATAGTGATCTTTGACATCGATATCTATGAAGAATTTTTCTTATGTGCCCTCAATGTTAAAATGAAGATCGTAGAATCTCAGGGGTATCATATGGATATGTTGCATAAGGTGGACTTTAATTTTATAAGTCTCAGGGTTAAATATAATGGTTCTAAGAAAATTCAGCACCCCACATTCTAATGGTGTGGATAGAAGAACCCCTAAAATTTCATGAAGGGGATGAGGAAATGCTTTAGGTGTGGATGAGAAGGGAACCTAGCCAATAACTACCGAAACAAAACTAGAAGCTGTGACAGATGAGAGGAACACTTCATTCGACACTCAATGAATTTTTCATTGTTTCAACTGCAAAGAACTAGGGAACTTTGCAAACCATTTCCCTATGAAAATGATTTTCTAAGGCAACCTATAACCTCTATGGAAGAAAGATTTATAATTTTCCATCACTACCGTCGAATTGAACCCCAAAAATGAAGTATTTATAGGTATGATAGTTATTAATTAAAGAATAGAAAATGTACTTTTTGATTCTGGATCTACATATTCTTTTATTTCATAAAATTTTTGTATAAAAAATCAAGGAAGTAAGGATGTCAATGAGAATGGAAAATGGGGAAATAATTTTATCCCAATAATATAACTCATACCCTATCATAATTTGTGGATTAAACTTCCTAGAAAACCTCTTCATTATACCTCTAGTGGAATTTAATGAAATTCATAGCATGGATTGTCTTTCCTTATATAGAGCCAACATAAATTTCAATGATAGGGAATTCACTCTCCATATGGTGAATCGACCCCAGATTATGTACAAGTTCAAGGAGGAGGATGAAACTTCTTTATCACCATCATCTCAAGAGTGGATATTAGTACCACAGAATCATGCATATCTTCCTCGGATGATTGAGTCTATGGAATCATCCATCCTTAAAGACATGCTTATTATGGGGGAATTATGTGAAATTTTTCCCGATGAATTAGATTTTCTTCCTCCTAGTAGAGATGTTGAATTCTAAATTAATCTTATACCTAGGTCATTTCCAATATCCAAGACTCTTTATAGAATGGTTGTTATGGAGGATGAGGAGAAAAAGAAACAACTACAGGATAATCTAGATAAGGGGTTTATATGCACAATTTTTTCACCATGTGGTGCACCTGTCCTCTTCATCAAGAATAAGGAGGGGTTAATGCACCTTTTCATCGATTAATGTGAGTTCAACAAAATCATAATAAAGAAAAATTATCCTCTTCCAAAAATTGATGGCTTGTTATATCAGTTATGTGGATCATAATACTTTCCAAGGTGGAACTGTGGTCGGGATATTATCATGTAAGGGTGAAGAAGGGGGATATCCTCAAGACTGCTTTTTGTATAAGATATGGGCACTATGAATTCATAGTGATGCCTTTCAGACTCACTAATGCTCCAGTAATATTAATGTACATGATGAATAGAGTCTTCAGAGATTACGTCAAATAATTTATGGTAGTCTTTATAGACCATAATCTAATATACTCCAAAACCAAGGAGGATAGAAAGAATAATCTATGCACTAAACTAGAGACCTTGACAAAGGAGAATCTATATGAAAAGTACTGAATGTGCGATTTCTAGTTGAAGAAGTTCTCATTATTGGGTCATATCATCACAAGAAATGGTATATCTATGGATCCCTCTAAGATAGATGTTACTGAGGGATGGCTGAGTCCAACATTGGTAACGGATATTTGTAGCTTCCATGGGTTAGCTGGATATTATGGCCGATTTGTTATAAATTTATCATGATTTTCCATCCCTCTTAACAAGACAACTCGGAAGGGAGTATTGATTTATTAGAGTGATGAATGCGATGAGAGATTTATGGAGTTGAATAGAGTCTTATAATTGTTCTCATCCTCACACTACCCACAAGTGGAGAACTTTATTTGGTATTTAGTGATGATTTTAAGAAGGGTATTCACTGTTTTTCCATGAAAAATGACAATGTTATTTCCTATGCTTCACGGAAACTAAAAGTTCATGAGTAAAACTATCTAACACATGATCTCGAGTTGGCTGCAGAAATATTTGCTTTAAAATTTTGGTGACATTACTTATTTGGGTAGAAGTGTGAAATATAAATAGATCAAAAAATCCTCCAGTATATATTCGTATAGAAAGAGTTTAATATGCACCAATAAAGATAGTAAGAGATGATCAAAGTCTATGACTTATCAATCAATTTCTACCCTCGAAAAGAGAACAAGGTGATGAATGTTCTATGTAGAAAGGACCCAGCAATTTTATCATTGGTGAGAATTGAAAATGATAAAATATTATTAAATTTTATGAAGATAGACATGGGAACGATAAAAAAGGGAAGATCATCAATCCTTTGACAAATGATTGCTTAACCATCTCTTTTGGAAAGGATAAAGGATGATCAAGGGGATGATGTGAGAATTGATAAGAAAGTGGAAACTATCATAAAAGGGAAATCATCTGAGTTCAATGTTAATGAAGAAGGAATTATGAAAATTGTTTCAAGACTATGTGTTCCATCAAATCTGGAGTTAAAGAATGAACATTCTGATGATTCACATAGTTTGAATTTCTCCATTCAAATAGAAACAAAAATATTTATCGAGATCTCTGAGAGATTTATTGGTGGAATAATATTAAGAAAGAGATTGTTGACCATACATCAAAGTGACTTGTATATCAGGAAATTAATACTGAGAGGAAGAAGTCTAAGGGGATGATTCAACCATTACCCATAATTTCATGGAAATTAGAGGACATCACAAAGGCCTTTGTCCCCGATGTTCTGAATACATCCAAAGGAAACTATGTTATTTGGTTTTTTGAGGGTCATCTTAAAAATACCACACACTTCATTGCTATTCAAGAGAATTTCTCATTGGATCAACTGGAATGGATATATATCAGAGAAGTGGTAAGGCTGTATAGAGTACCACTATATATTGAATCTAGTCGAGATCCAAGATTCACCACTATGTTCTGGATTATTCTTTAACATTCTCGGAATACTAACATGAACTTCAGTATAAATTATCATCCTTAAACTGATGGCCATTCTTGGTGGACTATCCAAACATGTGAGGACATGTGGAGAGCATGCTCCATTGACTTCAAAGAAGGTTAGGATCAAAATCTTCCTATGGATGAGTTATCTTACAATAATAGTTTCCAATCAATCATCCAAATTGCTCCTTATAAAGACCTATATAGGAAGAGGTGTAGAAAATCAGCATGTTTTGATGAAGTTGAGGATAGAAATCTCCTAATTCAAGAAACAGTAAAAGAAATGGCTGAGAAGGTTAAGACTATCCAGAAGAAAATTAAATCTTCTCAGAGTCGATAAAATTGCTATGCTGATAATCGTTGATGAGACCAAGAGTTTTATGTTAGAGACATGGTATTTCTATGCATATCACTATGGAAGAGAATTATGAGATTTGGGTAGAAGGGAAAGCATGGTCCATGGTACATTGTCCCTTTTATGATCCTTGATCGCATTGGAGTAGTGGCCTATCGACTAGAACTCCCACCAAACCTATCTCAATTATATGATGTATTCCATGTATCACTCTTGAGGAAGTACATACCTGAAAAATCATTAGTACTCAATCTAGAGGCGGTACCATTAGAGAATGACCTCGCCTATGAAGAGAATCTTGGGAAGATCTTAGATCATAGAGAAAAAGTTATACGAAATAAGAAAATGCCGCACGTGAATGTGTTGTGGAGAAACCATATGTTTAAAAAAGAAAAGTGGGAAATGTAGAAAGTGATGAGGTGGAAGATTGTAACATCTTAAAATTTTATTAATTAAAATTACTCTTGATCAAATTAAATGTGTTATTACGTAAAAGGTTTATATAATATATACACTTCAATGGTTTTCTGTTTATTGATTTTGATATACCATTATGAATTGTTACCATTTCTAATATAGTTATTGAACAATAATCACTTGATTATTATAAATATAGGGCTTTAACAAATCCAATTTAATCAGACAGAGTCATTGATGGCCTCATGCAGTAGAATTAATCCAAACAAATCCCATTTGGCTGTGCTAAAAAAGGAGGTGGCATCACTGGGCTTCAATCTTGTCCAATCCCAATATGAGCTTCAACATGTTAATCATGAATGGAACCACTTATAGGATAAGTAGAAGTTAATATAGATTACCACCTGATTGATGTTATCTGAGCCTCCCCAAGAGTCTGTCACCATTGCACACCTTACCCTTATGTATTATACAGGTGTTATAAGGGGTTACGTAACAATACCCTAGAACTATGTTTATGTTCATTTTTTAATCGAATAAATTTTATACATTCATTTTATTATTGTAACTTTGAAAATAGCTTTTAAAGAAAAAATAGTATTTTTTTAGTTAATATTCAATAAATAAATCTATTTTGATTAATTAATGGATTTTGGAATTAAATAATATTTTAATAAAATATTATTTCTAAATTTATTTTTATTAAATATAAATGATCGTATAAAATTTATGAATACAATTGCAATTTTTATTATGGTTTGAAACCCATGAATTTTCGATAAATGTTGGTTTTTATTTTAAAATTAAATAATTCAGATATTTAGAAAATTATTTATATAAAATGAATATTATTTTTGATATCATGACCTGGAAGTTATCCAACAGTGAATTTATTATAATTTTCCGAGATAGTCGATTTTTTGGGTAAAAAAATATTGTATAAATATATAATGTGCTTTATAAAATCATAATGACCCAATAGTGATATAATAAAATACAATAAATAGAATTTTTTTTTATTTTATGTTTTACCTTTAAAAATTAGATTTTAGATTTGTTTGATTACTTTTATGGTGCCTTAGTGGACCCTCCAATACTTATAAAACATTTTAAAATTTTAAAACAGTTTCCTTGAGTGTGTGACTCACCTCCACATAAGAAATCCTAATATTTTAATAAATTAAGCCATTCTGCTTTTAAAAAAAATTATTCCACTCACCTTTGGAAAAAACTATGGGCAGAAACAATGGTTTGGTTTTTGGTTTTGATTAATTTAATGTGTAGAGCACAAAAACTAAATAATAAAGAATTCCCCCACTTTCCCAATATAAACCCACCCATGCTCCCACTTCTCTTCACTAAAAACCCTTTTAACACATCCACATAATTCCCTCCTCTCTCTATAATCTTCCAAGGAATCCCAAGCACCCACGAAGCCTCCCTCTAGCCCATCCCAAGCCTTTTATATCACACTTCCATGTTAGGGATTTCTTCTTTTTAATTTTTGTCCATATTTTATTATATTTTTATACCATTTTGTTTTCAATTAAAAAGGTTGTGGTGTGATTTTTCACGTCTCCCATTAATCCCTCATTATGTTTTAATTATGAGAGAACTCTTCCTCTATCATTAATTCCCCCCATGCACACCTATTACCATGCCAAAATTCTGTAAAGAATTTTTCTCTTCTCATTTACATTCAAAATTTTATTTTATATTATGCATATAAATTCCATTACATATGTGAGGACATGTATCTATATTACCCCCCTACATTCCATTTCATGTTCATATGATGAGATACCCATTTCTCTCTCAACAACCCATTTTATGATTTCTATTTGACATCATTATGCTGCCGAAGTTACCCCAAAATGACCACACCAAAATCACTCTCATATGCTGCTGAAATTGCACCGGGATTTTCTAATCTAAATTCATTATGTAGTGAACACCGTGCTAATTTATCAATAAAAGGTATTCATGTTTATTCATATTTATTTTTTGATTATATAATTTCATTTATCAATCTCAAATTCCTTTATCGTGGAATAAATGATGATGTTTAATGAATCTGTGTTGTATGATTTATTTGTCACACTTAAGCGTGAAATGAGTTGATTAAGAAAGTTTCTCCCTCATAGTGCTAAACTTCATTGGGTATAGATTAGTATCATGATACGTCAAGTGCAATGTGGGTTTACTCATGCTAATTCAAGTGCAATAAGGGTTTACTCTTGCTCTATGTGCAATGAGCCTTGGCTCATAATAATATCATGTTAAATGTTGATGCCAAATTTCCTTGTTATGATTATCATGATATATCATGCTTTTATGTCCATGTTTCTCTTGTGATCCATTGATATTCCTATTACCTAACATGTACTATATTATTCATGTTATGCCTTGTTTATTCCCTTACTGGGCCTTATAGATCACCCTTTTCTTATGTATGTCCTCAGGTTATCCCATGCAATGTTATATACGAAGGAATGTTGTGGTAATGTAAAAATGTTTTCAATAAATATGGTTATTTCATGTTCTAAGTTGTTGTGTATTGTTCCTAATCCTCAGATACACTATACCTCTAGATATTCTATGTTGTATCAAGTGATGATTTTATGTAATAAATAATGTTTAAATATGAAATAAAGAGAAGGGTTGTTATGAAAACTATATGATAATTGACGTATTAAATAATAATATATTTTTGTTTAGTAAAACTCATCTTTCCATGAAACAAATTATTTCTAAGAAACATTTTGTTTCATGTAATGTCAGATAAAATCAATTTTGTGTGAATTGAAATATATAGAATATATTGAATTTATTTTAAATAGTAAATATATCACAATGTCTCAGGATTTTTATTTCCTTATATGCTTGTTGTAGTGTTCCATACACACTATCAAATAAAATGTTGTCAATTTATAATTAAGGGGTGTTACATTACACATTATAAAGAAGTTTATGATAATTAAATATTTTAATAAAATTCAAGTGTGTCATTTCACTCCTCTATTAAAAGACACTTGTTCTCTTATTTATTTAAACCTACATGTGTCATTTAACTAAACCAAACCATGTCTAATTCTCTTAAAAACAACCCTATTCATAAATTATTTGTTCTTTCCTTCATCAAATTATATTAAAATTTTTATTATGGATGTATTTAAAGGAGGTCTATGGAAGAAGAGGTAATCATCCTAACAGACCACATTTAATATATTTCTTCCACCTCTAAATTTATAGTATTTATCAAAAAATTAAACATCAATAAACATAAAATATTAAAAAAATTATGGAAATACTATTATTTACCATCTTTTCATTCAAATGGGGATTGAAAGTATCCCTCGTCTGTATGTAGGGACTATCGCTTCTGTGTAGCGATACAATCAATTTTCCATCACCATATTTAATTGATGGTTATTATAATGGGTTAACTATTTAAACATGACATCTATGGAATAATTACTCTTCTAAAATTAAAATAACATATCTACCTTATTACCTTCCCTTATATTGGAAAATGGTAATTCCACTTATGAACACGTGAAGACTACCACCTCCAAAAAGTGATGAGATTTGTTTTTTTATGATTTACTTGTATGGTAATGAGAATATATTTAATCAATATATACGATATATAAGATATAATAATGTTTATGTAATGGATAATTTTTATTCAACATTCTTATAGTCCATATTTAGAAAAGAGAAAATAGTAATCATGTGTTTCTATGTCCTACCATCTCTAAAAATGATGTAATTCATTCTTATATCTTTATCCTTTATAGATGAATATAAATATATTTTTATATATAAAAAATATATATGATATTTTTATCATTATTATAATTCTATATATGTTTTAACCATGATCAAATTTCAAGTAATGGAACTATTGAATCGAAATTCTCATGAAAAACAAAATAGTTAACTATAGAAATTATGAATTTAAAAAGGAATTGTTAACAAATAAGAGTTAAAAAGTAATAAATGGATCATATTTCATAATATAAGTATTTATATAATTATACGATATAATTATAAAAAATTTAATATGTTATAAAATATGATATAGTGCTTTTTATGTTAGTCAAATTTGAGGCTAGGGGTTTATATTACAAATTCATTTTTTATTGATATTATTTATAAATAAGTTTTCTTTGATGAAATTATATGATATACATTTCAAGAAACTCATTAATATTAATATCTTATAAAAATTATGATAGATTAAGTATTTTACCATCATTTTCCTCTGTTTAAGAACTGAAGATCTCGAAAGAATATTATTACCGAAAACCAATATGATTTATTTCTTTGGTCGAAAATTACATTTCTTCCATGTCAATGTCTTAAAAAATGTTTTCAAAATGTTTCATACTATTATTCTATGACTATTTAAATATATTTTTACCCATGGTTTAATTTTGATAAAAATATTAAAATGGAATATTATGAAGGAGGTACTTTTTAATTTTACAAAAAAAATGAAATTAATCATTTTTAACATACATAGAATGAACAGAATTTCTAAAAATTTTGACTACTTAATGTTTCGATGCATCTTTTATAGGTTTCCTTGTTTATCCTTGAATAAAATTTTTCCATAAATTATTATATTTTTTAAAATTGTAACATGTGATTTCAAAATCAATGTGTTATTTTCCCCGAGAAATATTAAAATTACATTTTTTAACGAATTTTTCATCTATTCTAATATCCTTTAATGATACATATATTTATACTAGGAATTTTCCAATGATACCATCCACTTTTATTTATTTTATCACTTATTATGATGATTTTACAAGGATTATTAAACCAAAAATGTTTCTTCCCCATGGTCTAATTAAGATATGATTTATCCTTTATCAAACTTGTTTCTTTTCCAAGGGTTATTCTCTAATGAAATAATGAAATGTTTATTAAAACAATTTCCTTTCAAAAGTTACAATATGATTAAATATTTATGAACTATTGGTACATATATTTATTATTTTCATTATGAGATGGTGTGAATGATATTATATATCCCTTAATTCATTGTTTAAAGATGGATATCTCATATGATAATAAGTATTGGAGTCGGTAGTGAACATGAATTAGTAACTAGTTTCTTCCACAATGATTTTTGTCAGACTGATCCTTGACTGGGGATATGATGGAATGGTGAGTGATCCCAATACACTAAGATAATACTATATGTGATCCTTGATAAATGAAATTATTTTATATACATATATATATATATGCCAATTTTATATGTATTATGCCAATTTTGTTCTCTCATTGCTCAAATTATTTTATTCTCGTATGATTCGTGTATTGTGAACTATCATGATTTATGCCATAGCCTATGATTTTTGTCTGATAAATAGGGTATGGTATTAAAATGTAAAACTCATGTCCTCATGCCCTTATTCTCATGTTATGATTAAGTAACCATTTATATCTCCCCTTTATGCCCTTATTGAGAATTTGAGATATCCCTTTCTTATATTTCCTTTCCCCAAGTAATGAAGAATGTTTTTATGTATTATATGTCAATGAAATGTTATAGTTATAAATAACTTTGTTCTAAATTCAATGGAGATCTTATGAATCAGTTTTTTATATATCCACATTTCTAAATAAAAGAAAATTTTATGATTTTTTCATGGATCCTAATGTTATGTAATGAATATTAATCTATTAAGATGTAACATCTATAACAACCCTAATCTTTATTTAACATTAATTCATGATTTATTAAATAACATTACACATAATATGTCCCAAAATATTGATTGTTATACTATATTTGGGAATTAGGTACATAGTCTAACATATTGAAAATGGGATACAAAAACATTATTGAAACTTTTCATAACATAATTCTAAAATTCCATAGCTTTTTAAAGCTACATTGGATAACCTAGGAAAATATAAGAAAGCGGTGAGGTATAAATCCAATTAAGTTACGTAGTGTGTTATGAGGTCATGCATAATAGTAAATAGGCATATAAATGGGGAATAAAAATAGTATGAATCATAAACTTGAACAAAAATACATGATATAGCAAGATAATAATAACATGGTAAATGTGGCAATAACTTAAAACCCTATATCATAAATTTATGTCAAGGTCAAGAAGGTCAAGACCCCATAGTAGGAAGAGTCTCATAAAGTAATCATGATCACTCCCTGTACAAAATTACATATCATGATACAAAATATCACCAAATTAATTGGAGTGATATCTAGGTGCGCCCATTATATTCATTTCATTATCATGCTTAAGTGTTCCATATAGATAATAAAACAAGGATTCTATCACCAACATAATTTATTCAACGATTATGGTGTCTAGAGTAAATATATGTAAGACCCTAATCATAAATATAATGTGTGTGTGTGTGAATTCCCTTGATAAGAAATGGGTATGGTATTCACTACCTTGTTATTTTGGCCTGGAAGATCGTAGTGAAATTCCAAAAACATAATGGTGTTACTTAAAGATTCTTAAAAATGGGTTGATGAGAGATAAAGGTGTCCCTAGTCACATAGAAATAAAATTTTCATTAATAGATAATTTTAATATAATATTCCAACAATATAAATTTGTAAATTGAAGGCATAATTTAATGAAGAAACTTGAATAGGGAAAATATTCCTAACAATATTTATACATGGTAGTGGGTGTACATAAAGGTTCATGGAAGGAATAATGAGAGGTAAAGGTACTATCATCATTTATATATTTTATAGTCAGTAAGGTGAGTATGGAATAACATGTCCCAAAATAAAAAATGAATTTAACATGGATAACAAAAAATAAGTTCTTCAATGGAAATGAGAAAAGAGAAATCCCCTATAAAATTTTAGCAAGATAATGGGTGTACCTAATGGATCTAGGGATTATTAATGAGAGTAAAATTGGTATCTAATAATTTATACATAAATTTAATGTATTTGGAATATGGAAGGAAAAATCCCAACATGAAAAAATAGATAATTTTAGATAAAAATTAAATACTATATAAATATACATTGTGTATTATGACATTATAATGACAAAAAAATTAACTAGTGGATAATTTGAACTTTCTAATTTAAAACAATAATGTTCATTATAAATAAATAATTTTCTAAATATTTGAATTTTTAATTTTAAAATAATAACCGTTATTTATTGAAAATGATATATTTTTTACAATAAAAGATTTTGAACTAATATAAAAATTACATTTGACATCATAAAAAATGAATGACCATTTATATTTAATAAATAAAATTTATAATAATATTTTATTAAAATATATTTTATTTATAACATACATTACTTCATAAAATGAGATTTCCTCATTCAAATTACATATTACTTGTGGATAAAATTTGTGTTTTATCATATAATTCTTTTATCATACGTGTTACAAAATAATTTCTTATGTAAAAAATTAAAGAATGAATATAATCCTCATTTTAATGAAATGGAAATATAAATATTCATACTATTATGGTTACTTTGTTTCTAGTCTTTGATAAATTATTTTTACCCTGAATTAGCCTATTTTTATTTTATAGTGGTAATTAATATTTTCAACAATTACTATTCATATTATTCAAAACTTCAGTTGACATTATTAACTAATATTAACTAACATTATTCAAAATACTAGATCCCTTTTATTAAAATCAATTCATAGAAGTGGAAGAATTTAATTTAAAATAAAAATCGCAAGTATGCTGGAATGTATTTTTTTTAATTCATTTTTTCAGGAAAAGATAATTTTTCTTTAACTATATAACTATTAATATTAACATAGGTATATTATAAAATTATTTAATTAAAATAATTTCTCCAAATAGATTTTTTATTCATAATTTATAATAATTTTTCATATTAAAATAGTTTTCTAGGAAAACAAATTTGATGATTAAGTATGACCTTGTACCTAAATCTTGTATACAAATAATTCCAAATAAAATTAATTGAACACAATTAAATAATACTTATAATTACATGAAATTAAATCAAGAAGATAAAGAAACATTTTTATAAATTAATTTATCAATATAAATTTAAAATTTTACATAAAAACTTTATTTTTCACTATTTACAGAAAAATCTATATTTTCAGAAAAAATTCAATATATTCCCCTAAGTTATTTATGATATGATGATATAAAAAATATAGTTGATTTTATAAAATAAATTTTCTATCTTTCATATAAATTATTTATAATATATTTTTCATAATAATAAAAAAATATAAATTCTGAAGGAAATAAAAAAACAAATTACCAAAAAATGATTGATTATTTTATAATAATTTATCAATATATTTGGAGAATATATTTCATAAATTAGTTAATCAAAATCGTATACATAATTTTAAAATAGTGGTTAAAATGGTTATATTAAAATAGTAGTTGTTTGTTTTGGTTCAGTGTTGCGTATTGCATAGGCTATCAAACAAAGTTTTCTCTTTTGAAAACTTAGGGTGTTACATTATTCCCCACATTAATAGTTTGTTTCATAGGAATTTAAATGTAAAATTGTTAAGAAAAATTTTGACACTTTTAAATATCTTTATTAAAAACCCACATCGTAAAATGGGTTAATAAAACATCCTCTTGAAAAGAGAGAATGGTAAGTATGAAGGTTATTACATAACTAGGATTATATGTATGAGAACATTAGTTAGAAGTGAAAACATAAACACGGAAGAGAAATAGAAAACAAAAGAACAAGTTGAGTGTGATAGAGAACATGGTCAAGATAAATTCAATGACCACAAAACCATAAATCTATGATGGAAAAAATTACCATCAATTCATAAAAATATAAAAATATCTTTTGGTATGAGGATAGTTGTCAGGAGTTGAGGAATTACTTTATCATCAAAACAAAAAACATAAGGAAATCTTATTTTATGACATGTAGAATTAATTTACACTAAAATATTATCTTTTTATCCAAATAATGAGAACTCAAGATGATTATTTTTATATAAATGTAGTAATATAATAAACTTCAAATGGATCACATAACACACCAAATAATAAGAATCCATCCCCCTAAATTTACTAAATCCCAAATAGTTAGCATAAATGAAAATAATACCTTTACACACTAGTCTCAAAAATTATATAAATAACCTAATGTTTTAATATTTATCATTCCTTAAATAAACACACATATGTAAAATTATTAACCCAAAAATTGTAAGAGTTTTTTAACCTAAAAGGATATATCATAAAATTATTATAATTCTTCTAAAAATGTAAGATGATTCATATCATATAACCCTAATAGGAATATTATTTCTCATCCCAAATAAAAAATCTCTCAAAATATTGTCAATCACATATAATTAAAAAGATTTTTTTATATAATATGTTTCTAAAAATATCATACTAAACTTCAATCATATAAATCATCAAAAATTATATCAATTATTTTGAGCATAAGTTTAGCATTACAAATATCACCCCAATAATATTTGTGTTTGTCCCATAATCAATCACCTATTTTGTGTCATCAATCTATCAATAATGTTTTTTATAAAATATCACATAATAACAAAATCACTTTTATAGGTTATCAGTACAGTTCAAATTAAAATTAAAGTCTTTATAGAAAAACCACAATTGAAAAATCCTTTGATGTTTTCAAATTCTTATATCTAGAGAATCATTGATATATTAAGTTTACAATAAACATCTGAAATACAATGCACAAACACATTAAACTTTACTCTAAAAAAATTTCTAAAATATAGGTCCTTCTATAGTATGAAACATTTGAGATAGATATTATTACATGTAGTGAAATAATATACATATTATAGAATATTCATCCTCCTACATTTAATTTTATAGAATTATGGGGTGATTCATAAAATGGATAGTGAATTAATTATCCTAGTCATTTATATTGGAATTTTAAGATTAAAAACATTCTATAACTAGGATATCACCAAATTACACTAAATCATGGATGGTAAAATTTTTGAGAATGACATTCCCACAAACATCAAAATCGTATACATAGTATTTTTTATGATGTAAAATCATTTTTGGGGTTGAATCGATATTATAATAAAACATATAAGAATTCTATAAATTAATTAATTTAAAAACAATATGGAATACACTACTCTGGAGTAATGGTTATATGTATATCAGTCATCATGATCCTTTCAGTATAGGATTTTCCTTCATAGCAAGTTCCTAGATATTGTTGATGCTCATCATTCTTCTCATCCCCTTGAATAGATAATCAACATAGTTAACGCCCAATATCTTCACATTTATGACCTAGAATTGTATAAGTAACTTGGGATTTATTTTTTACTTCTTCCATCACATTATCCATTTTTCTATGGAAATTGGATGTTGTATCCCTCATATGCATAGACATAAGTCATATTCGAGTCATGTTGTGACATTTCCATTGGTGTCCTTTTTCAAACATGTTAGACAAAGAAATTTGGGTACACTTCCGCTTATAACCATTAGCATATGAACTTCCCTAAGATATTTTATTCCTCATTAGTTACTTCATTGGCCATTCAATAATTTTCCAGTTGTTAATTTTCATTTTTTATAGTTTGTTTCACATAATCCCAATATCTTCTACTTAGAATCCAATCTGATTGGGCTTCTTGTTTGGGAAATCATGGCATCGCCCTTCAAATTAGTTGTTTACTCAGTTACTCCTATTTTTGACCGATGTCAATAATAAAGGGAAAAATATAAAATGTATATTTTTAAAATATTAAAAACATAAAGGGAAATAAAATAAAATTAAAGAAATAACTTCTAAATTACATTTATTTCCATGAAATATGAATTTATAGGCTCAAATCTATGTTGTAGATGATATAGTAAGATATATTCATATATGTATTTGTATTCTTCCCTTAGTAATGGTTTTTAATGAGATTATAAATATTCCAAAGAATATTCCCTAGGATTTTCGTACAAGTTGCATAGTAAGGCCGGTTATCATGTACCAGGATTCCCCATCTCAATCTAGAGACACATTTTTAGAGTTGTTACTCCAAGGTACATCTGTGTGAGAACCAAATCCATATGTAGTCTCCAGATATGGATTTATTTTCCTGATAAACCGCATACTCTATGCTTACCAAGATTTAGGTATGTCTTCTTATACTTAGTATTATCCCAAATTTATTCACAAGATCTTTCTAATCATAATCCAAAAAATAACTAAACTTTTTCTTCTAATACCAACTATAAAAACCCACATCTTTATTTAAAATTAATTCCAAATTTACTATATAAAATTACATATAATACAACCCAAATGATTGATAAGTATAATGTATTTGGGAATTAATCACATAGCATAAAATATTTAAAAATTTATATAACAACATTATTGAAACATTTCTGAAAACACTACTAAAATTCCATAATTTTTTAAAACTGCGTGGGATAAACTGGGGAAAACCCTAATAAAGGGGTGATCTATAAATACTAGTAAGGGGATTTATATGGTAAAATAAGATACATTTTATAAAATATGAATATAAATGGGGAATAAAAAGAGTATTAATCATAAAAATATAATAATGAAACATGATATAGTTAGATAATCATAACCTAGGAAATGTGGAAATAATTAAAAAACAATATTATAAATTTAGGTCAAGGATAAATCTGGAATGACCACATGGTAGAAAATGTCCCATAAACGATTCATCTTATCTCCCTATCCCTACATGACATATCACGACACTAGACATTACCCATTTCATTTTATAACAATTTTGCCGCACCCATCATATTCTTTTAATTCTCATGCTTAACTGTGCCACCTAGATCTTAAAACGTGGATTGACTCATCAAACTAATTTATTCGATGATTAAGGAGTGAGTAATACATATATGTCCCAAAAAAATATATATTTATAAATTTGAACACCCTTTATTATAAATAGGTATTGTATTCACTAAAAAGTATTTTTGAATTGAAGATTGCGGTGATGTTTTTTCCTCATAATGGATTCACTTAAAGATTCATAAAATGGATTTATTAGAGAGAAATGGGTCTCTTATCACATATAATTTTTTTTTACAGTAACAGGGTCATGTAAAATTATATCCCAACAATATAAATTTGTAAATAGAAGGCCAAAATTAATGAAGAAACTATTATAGAGAAAATAATCCTAACAATATTATGACATGGTAATGGGTGTAGATAACAGATCATAGGGGGATTAGTGAGAGGGAACTGCACTATCATCAGATACAAATTAAATGGAAAAAATGGTGAATATGTAATTAAATAACCCAACATAATAAAATGGAATTTAAGATACATAACAAAAAAGAAGTTCTTGAATACAAATGAGAAGAGATAAATCCCTTATGAAATTTTTTCATGGTAATGGGTGTAAATAACATTCCATGGGAGTATTAATGATTGTTAAAGGTGTGTTTAACCATCTATAAACGAAAGGAAAGTTTGTACATTATGGAAGAACATATATCATCATCAAGAAAATCAATTCTAGTGGAGAAGCATAAAATAAGTTCTTGAATAAAAAAAGGAGAGGGGAAGATCCCTTGCAGAATGAAAAGCATAGTAACTGCTTAAGCAAGGGTAAAATTGAGGGAGTATAATGAACCCACATTAAAATAAAATCAATTGAAAATTATGGTAATGATTATAAAGGAATTAATATATAACAAGTTGATATAAATAGAACTAATATCAAATACGGTCCTTGAATTTAAAGAGGGACAGAAGGTTCCTTACTTTTGTTTGTGAAACCAAAAGATTATTAGGGGATTATTAGGATCTTAGGAATCCTTGGAAGGAATTTAGATATTAGAAGTATTATTATGGTCATGATCTAAAGATTTTGAGTGAATAGAATTAACATATTTTGTTGGTTTATAAAAGAAATGAAGAGGATTTCTTTATTATTTTGGTTTTGAACTCCATATAATAAAATAATCAAAATAACAAAACATCCTCTGGGTTCTGCCAAATGGGATTCGTTTAAATTAATTTATAATTTAAAGGGCATGAATTATTAAAAAAATACCATTCATAGGTGGAGGTGGGTCATACTTCTAATGAAATGATTTTAAAACATTAAAATGTATTAAATGTTTTTAAGGATTCATAATAGAATTATAAAATATATGAAATAAACTAAAAATAACATTTTGTTTAATTTAAAAACATTTATTTTCTCTTAGATACCCTTTATAGTATTTATTACACCATTTATCAGCCATTATGATGTCATAATACACAATGTATACTTATATGGTATTAAATTTTTACTTAAAATTCTAATGTCTCCGAAAATTATAAAAAATTAACCATTGGATAATTTAAAAGTTTTAATTCTCAAATTAATATTAATTTTATTTAAATAATTTTACAAATAAGTGAATTTTCACTTTTAAAAAAATAACTGTCATTTTTTGAAAATGAATAATTTTTGAAAATAACAATTTTCAAACCCTTTAAAAAATCTATTTCACATAATAAAAATTATATGTTCATTATTATTTAAAAAAATATTTTTTAATAATATTTTATTAAAATATCATTTATTTATAAATTAAATTAATTCATCAAATGAAAATTCTTAATTTAAATTTCATAATACATTGAAATATAGTTTGTGTTTTATGTTAAATTTTTTTTATCAAACTTGTTTCAAAAAATTTATAAAGTAAAAAAAATAAGGAAGAAATTTAATAAAAAAAATTATTAAACATAAATATAAGTATTCATACTATTAAAGATACATTGTTTCAAGTATTTGTAACATTATCATTGCCCTTAATTAACCTATTTTCCTTTTAGTGTGGTAATTAATATTTACTACAATTATTATTCATAATATTACATTGAAATGAAATTAAAAGTGTAACTGTTTTTTAAAATAAATTAAATTATCAAATAAAATATAGTTTTACATAAAAGAAGTATTTGTCACTATTTACTGAAAAATCTATATTTTCTGAAAAATTATAAATTTTCACCCTATGTTAATTATGATATGATGGTAAAAAAATCGTGATCTTTTAATCAAATAATGTTTCTAAATTTCATAGAAATTATAATAATATATTTTTCATAACAATAAATAAAAATTATTTTTGGAGAAAACTTTTAAAAAGATATCAAACAAATATGAAAGATTACTTTCTAATAATTTATCAATAAATTTTTCACATATAATTCATCAATTACTTAACGAAACACATATCAATAATTTCAATATAGAGGTTAAAATAGTTATATTTAAATATTCACCATTTGTTTGGGTTCTATGTTTCATATCACATAGGTTATCAAACAACGTTTTCTCCTTAGAAAACCTATGTGTTACAATATCTAAGTATGTAAAGTATATGATAATCAATTGGTATCAGATTAAGGTTTAGTTACCTTTAGAAACTAGGATAAGAAAACATTAGTGAGAACCACTTGGATAATCCTAAATATAAGAAATTATTCAAGTGATCCGGACCCCAGTTGTCTGGAGTTGGTGCTTACTTTATTACACTGCACTAAATACAAGTAATCACATTCGAATGGAACAAATAGTTTAGTAGTCTTAGAAAACTATAACCTACTAGAATTCAAATTAAATTTTAAAACCTAAAATAAATAATGAATTTTATTTTAGATATCCATTATTCAAATTATTGTATCAATGCATATCAATCAGAAAATACATCCTGGTATCCTAGGATAAAAATAAAGTGTTGGTCTCATATATAATGAAAGATTATGAGTATAGTGGAAGCTATGAATAAATAGAGAATAATCAATATAGAAATGTAAATTTCTCAATAACTTCCCATTTAATAAATATCGTTATCATAATATTGAAGAAATATATAGTGATAAAATAAAGCCACATAAATAATCACATGATCTTAAAACTTAAAAATAGATATTCTATGTAATAGAATAATAAATGGAATGTCAATGACTGAATTCATGATGATGGAATATATAATGTCAAGCATATTAAACATACCATCATGGCCTCCTGACAATACTTCTTATCATTAATTCATAATGCTAATATATTTAAAATAAATGGGTAAGGCCTCATTCAAATACCCCAAATAATTTGTCTCATAAGAGATACTAGTTCGTCATTGGGATGTTTAATTTCAGCTGTAATGTTCCCAACCAGGTATCTACTATTTTCGGTTTCCTGAGTCGGGTTGTCCCATGACCTCAGGAATGCCTCCCCTTACTCTAGATGCTACAGACTATTATCAAGGGTCTAATAGGACATATAGGGATAATATGAACTATTTATCAAAGTAAGACACAATAGAAGACATATTAAAAAAGGAAATAGGTAAATCACAAACTACTTTTCCAACTGTTTCCTAAAATAGGTACAATACCACAACTACATACTAAATATTCTATTGTAATTTCTCACATTTCCAAGTGTAAGGAAACCAAACTAAGGACAATCTGATGATAAATCCCCAAAACTAGTCCTGAATCCTAATCCTTATCCATTATCTATGCACACTCCAACCCCAAGTCAACCATATATCATAGGAACTTTGATCTTGTTCTGACCTGTAACCACAAAGTCTACTCGGTTACCCAATGATGGCATGGTAAAAGAGTGAGTACAATTCAGTAGTCCACCACAAACGATGTATACAAAATACCCATTACAAGGAGATCATGTATACAGGTACAAGGAATAAAAAACAAAACAAAAGATTAAACTGGTTTTATTACTCAATAAGTATTACTTTATCAACATCCATAATTTGTTTTAGGGGTTGGAGATTATCATTTTTTATACATTCACCTACAATGCTCACATAAACTATGCATAAGGGAAAATGATCAAGTTCCCAACATTATTAGGGAAAACAATACACAGTCAGTTTCAAAACACATAACTTAGAGCCTCATTCCAAGTATTCATAAAACATACCTTTGAGCATCAATCTAAGTATGAAATCATTATGGGAAAATATCCTCAGTCTGACTACTTAACCCATGCATTAGAGGGGAGGAATTTAAATCCTTAGTCTAACCTGACTTGTTGGAGGAGCCTCTATCCAATACCCCGAATACTACCAACCCATATGCATAAGTTTCCTAAAGCATATACCAGAGATATCATTTACAAAAATATCTCATTGAACACATTACTATTTACAAACCATTATTCATTCAACACATATTCGACTCCCATTCCTTGTCCCATTAATACTTTTATCATTCACAATTATTAACCCATCTAACACATACAAAATTTAAAAAAAATATCATTTAATACATTTACCTTTGTACCAAAAATCCCATTATTCCATGTCGAAACATGAAACAATTAACATTTGTTCCATTTAATATCTCACACTAACAAGTCAACATATTTATCATGGGATCTATGTCATAAAATTTCAAATCTACACATAACATTTCAATTTCCATGTTCATTAAGTAGCACACCCCATGGGAGTCCCTTAACCTAGTAAATTCAATCTTTATACATCCCAATGGGATCATGTGGGGTTCAATTAATCATTTAACCATCCAATATATCAATTATCAATAAATCCATCAAATACACAACAAAAAGGAACCATAGAACCTCCACATACACATAATCACAACATAAAGACTATGGGATATAACTTTAATACCAAATACCTAGATTCTTATGAAAAATTCTCACTTAACATTAGAATTTTATTTGTAAACAAACAATATTTATATCCCAAAACTAGGATCCACTATAAATGAAGGATTTAGATATTATTATAGATAAAATTGATTTTAAATACCATAATCTCAAAAAAAATGATGGAAGAGGAGTTTTAGACTCCCCTATCTCTCGGATCATCACCCAAAGGTGCTCCAAATGGATTATAAATGATAGAGATCTGTCCTTTTGATTTTTATGGAGATTTATTTTGACACTCCCATTGCTGTAAAAAAAATTATGGAGAAATTCCAGCTAGAACCCTTAAATAATGAGGGAAAAACATGGTAAATTTCACACTATTTAATGGTTGCATGGTTTGGCCTCACAACTATCCAACCCATGCGCCAACCATGTGGCAACCATGCACCACCTTTTATCTAATAGTGGGCTTGGTCTGGAGGGTTTCTTGGGGATCCACACAGTTTTTCAAACCATGCAGTAGTCAGCTGGGATGGCTTTGTGCAATCCTGCACGGTTAGGTCCCTCTCTCATAAATGTATTCTCCAGCGAGGATACACCCCTCTAGTAAATCATGGTTACGAAACATGATTAATCCTAACCATGCACCAAGCATGAAACGTTCACTATAAGGCCCTATTTTCCCCTCTTTCATGTCCCGAACCCCAGAACACCCACAAGCCTCCACATAAACATAGGAAACGTTACATTAACATACTTTTAGTGATTTAAACAAAATTTTAAACAACTAAGTACCTTAAAAATTTATGAGATCCTATAAAATCCCCACATTATAATGGATCATCCTCAAGCCACACTCAAGGGCAATGTAAACACACCAAGGTAAAGTATCAGGCCTCTGAAATCACATATTTATCTTCCCCAACCGTGCCACTTCTTGAATTATTCCATGCATCCACAAAACATGAACCAAAAAAAATCATTCCTCATAAAATAGTCTCAATAAAATTTATAGTATGAGATAGGCGATCCTCAAAGGATCGCTCAGCCTCAACCTCAAAGTCATAAACATCAGTCACATGTGATGGGTCTCGATTATGATGTCCAGGCTATGAAACATGGAAAACATATTCTATTCGACCCTACAACTATGAATGAGAAAATATGTATTCAGTCGGTCCATTCTTCTCCACAATCTCAAATAGCCCCACATATCTGGGTACTAATTTAACTTATTTATAAATCCGATGGTGACCCATCCTTGGTGACAACCGAAGAAACACATGATCATCCATTGTAATCTCAAGATGTTCATGACGTCAATCCACATATGAACTATACCTACTCTAATTTTTTTCTATATATTTAAGAATCAAGTAAACATGATCTCACATCTCATGCATGAGACTCGGTCACAACAACTATGATTCCCCAAAATCCATCAAACAAAAATAGAGTTCTAAAAAAGCCTATCATAGATCCCCTCATATGGTTCCCTCTGAATCATATCCTAATAAATTTTTTTGATGGATAACGTAATAGGTTCCATGTGTTTCTCCCACAATCAACTAAATTATAGGACACATTCCATTAATATGTCCTTTGGAACCTAAATAGTATGCTCCAAATGCCCATATGTCTACCTATGGAAATACATACTCAAAAACATATGGGTAACAAGTGCCTTTGGAAACTCATTCCAAAAGCATAAAATGAAATTAGGATCATGGTATGAAACTACAGTTTTTTTCCACCCCATAAAACTGCACTATCTTCTAAATGTAAAACTCACCCACCAGGTTAATAGTGATGGTATCTTATATCGGCATGAAATGTGTCACATTGATCAACTAATCCACCTCTACCCACAATATATCATGATTATATGTTATATTCGATATACCTATGACAAAATACATCATGAAATTTTCCCACTTCCATTTTGTAATAGGAAAGGATTCCATAAAACCACTGGTTCCCTAATGCTCGTCCTTCACCTACTGACTGGTGTATCATTGCATCATGAAACCTACAACAAATTTCTTAATCTATGGCCACAAACACTACCTATGAAGGTCATGATATATTTGGGATAAAGCAGCATGCACTTCCCACTTTGAGGTATGAAACTCAAAAATAAATTATTCCTTTATAAGAGTGGTCACAACAACATCGCACTGAACATAAATGTTCTCATCATCAACAGCAGTCCAATCGGAAGGTAACTCCACGCCATTAAGGCATTCCCTAAAAGAAGAACACTCAAAATAATCATATTATCTCTCCATGATTTGGATTTAAAGCAGAGACTCAACAAGTAGGGAAGCAAATTTCATATTCCATTTCCCATCATGAGCCTCCAGATGAAACTCAAAAAACAATTCCATCACCCTCCACATGAAACTATATTCTTGAACTTCCTGATTTTTATATTTTCTAACTGAAATTATATTCAATACTATTCCCCTATCCTAGAATGTATTCTTTTCCAAAATATAAGGAATATATATACATAACCCATATTCATTTCTGATGATTTAAATAATTCTTTTAAAAGATATACTTAATGCTTTTATGATCGGTATACAAAGTAAACCTTTAACCCAAAAAATAATTATACCAACACATCGAAGCATAAACCACCATGAAAAACTCAAAATCATGAATAGGGAAATTTTGTTCATTAGGGATCTAAATTTAATGACCCATATGATAGAACACTGACATCTTGCATCAACACTACCCCAAATCCAACACCAAACGCATCACCCAACAAGGAATACTCTTTACCTGACATGGGTTGGATCGTATTCAATGTCTTAGCCAACCTCTTCATTAACTCCAAGAAAGAATCCTCACACACTCCATACCATTAAAACCAGACAACCTTCTTGGTCTAGCCTGAATTGGTGCTACAAAATGAGAAAAGTGTTTGATGAACCTTCGATAATATCCCACGAAACCCTGAAATTATCAAAAATGGAAAACATTCTTAAGATGATCCTAGCATACAAAATATTTTACTTTATAGTGGTCCACATACACAACTTCCTCATAGATGGTGTTACCCAATAATTTATTATTTTAAATCCATTAATAATATTTATATACCTTGGTGTATATCATATTCTCTCTTAGTCTACTCAGGTTGATGTCAAGGTTTTTGGCATTATCGGCTTTAGTCTTTAAGTCCA
Organism: Viscum album; assembly: GCA_963277665.1. Lineage (NCBI taxonomy): Eukaryota > Viridiplantae > Streptophyta > Magnoliopsida > Santalales > Viscaceae > Viscum > Viscum album. The sequence continues at coordinate 222,985,511 of OY728131.1, read as the reverse complement.
CCAAGATTTCATCCACAAATAAAACTAAAAATAAATCTAGAAACTAGTGAAATATTCAGTTAATTAGGCTCGACAAATATACGATCATGTTACTCAATCCAACATCATCACAAAAAATCATACAACTTATACCTCATCCTAAAAGCAACCCTGGGTATATGATAATGTTCCACCCTCCGCAGATGACACGCTGACCTCAAATAAATTTGGGAGAAAATTGATGAAAATATTAACTAGTCATAGATATAATTGATCTATGGTATAGTGTATTGATTCATAACTAACACATTAATCCACCAATTATAATTGACACACAACTTCGACACCTTATCTGTATTATTGGAAAACAAAACTAGATATCCCTAAGATGACATACTCAGATGAATAAACCCTTTATTATCTATATTCTCCAACTGCATTCTATGTTTCGAGATCACTTTCGTTCCATTATATGAGGAAAAATAGAAAAAGGTTCTCCACTAGGAAGGAACTCGATCATAAAATTGACATTTTTCTCAGGCGGAAGCCCTGATAAATCCTTAGGAAACTCATCATGAAACTAAACCACCACCGGAGGAAAAAAAGATCCTCTAATACCCCATCATCAGTCACAAGACTTTCTAATTTCGTGGTCATTTTACTCAACAACTGAAAAATTGTCCATGCATGACCTTCTGGGACATTCCACTTCCAATGGTGGATATAATCGTTCCCCTCTAGGGATGTGTATATTACTTGATGCATGTAACAATACATATGATCCTGAAAAAACACTATCAAATATATATACCCAAAAATTGATCAAAACCAGACTTCTCTATCACAAACATGTCCCATGTAAATGGTAGCATCCATCCTCAAGGTTACACTCCCTACATTGTCAGTTATTTTATTCCCACCACCTAATGGCATATCAATCAATATAAACCTACACATTTTTCAACTACTAGAAAAAAAACATTCACAACATAAGAAGATAAATAATAATGTGAGGATATTTTATCAAATAAAGAAGTAGAAAGCGTGGAATCTATAGAAATTATACCTTGAACTATCAATGGTCCAACCACACCAACACCTAGTGCAAGCTAAAATGCATGGAACTGATTTTCCCCTCTACCCTGGTCTCCGACTTGATTCCCATATGTTTCAAAACACTACTTATAAAGATTCCCTATTCCTAGACCACCACATCCTCTTTCTTGATTGGTATATCCAATAGATTTGTAGATCATGTCTTGTTATGTGTTATCCAACCCCCTACCTGCACTTTGCATTATACAAGATCCTCCATCACTTCCCATCTGATGACGGTTTTTGAAGAGCCCATTTATATGATAATCCTCTAGCATTATTGGAATGGAAATGGTGGTCAAGGACACTCACCATAAAAGTTCCATGTCCTTCCACACTAATTGTAAAAATATTGATCATTTACCTATGAAAATTTTCCTCTTATATAAATTATTTTTCTACCACCTCCCAGTTGCAGAGCCTCTAAATGTCACTGCCTACTATAATAATTTTCACCACTAGATCAGCCATTTGGGACCACGTATCCTCCCTCAGAAGCCTCCCTGAGGTTCCCTTCTAATATAATTCCCAGATCCACCACCACATAAAACCTCTTTAAATTGATTAAATCCACATGCGACTTGATCTTATATCTATGTTCATCTGATAAAAATATATTATTTCTAACACATATCCTACAAAAGATAGAACCACGAGTTAAAAGTTAGGGAATTGGCCAGTATAATTCATCATTTTCGTGTTCCCCTAAGTCAACCTCATAAACTCTATAGCCTTTTCCTTCCTCAATGTATCCATATATAAATATTCTATATTCATTACCTTTATATAATTACACAATATATGATCTAGCTTCTCATGTAAAACTAGAACATCCCACATGTGCTTTGCTAGCCCTCACAACATCTATACCTCCAACTTGGATCTCATTTCAGGATGAGTCTTTAAGTGATATACAATCATCTGAATAGACTCTATCCACAATTTTATAGTTCTAGTTTCACTCTCTCTAGTAATGGTCAAAGGCTACTGCATCTAAAACTCTATATTTATGTCAAACAAACGTTGTGAAACCTGATCGGGGTCCTACTCCATGATCTTTATTAAACAATAAAACTTCTCAAGGAACAAATCATCCCCTATATTACCCAGTATCAATGTGGTTTCCTTATCTACTACTGATGTATCACTCTCTGTGACATCCTATTTCCACCTAACTGTAACACAACATCATGGTGCAATCTCTCTTCAATTTCAAACATACATCTCAAAACACATAATATAGTGTTTCACAGTTTTTTCAAACCAAATCTCCCCACTATCCATAAACAAACAATTTCACCTACACTGTCTGACGGGATATAGTCACATATCTATCACAAAACTTAACCATACCTTTAATGGGCCATATTCATTATGGGTTACATCAACATACATATACACAAGCCTTTCATTAGACACCCATTTTAACCATTGCGCTTTCACAACATAAATCCTTCCCATTTATGAACCTTTATATCATTCCAAATGGTGACAAAAAAGATTCAAACCATTTATGAATCCTCATTAGGTAATTTTATTTAACCATGATATTAAATTATTTCCATTTACCTATTTTCATCACCTTTTTAGAAACCCCTTATTTCAAATTTGAATGTAAAGGAAAAAAAATTATCCATCACATCACACATGTCCTTCTTGTGTGTGTCTATCATGAGGCATGTAAAATATATCACTAGGTTCATAAAAGGATGAATGTATTCAAAATATCTTTCCATTTTATTCATTTTCTAAATTTCATAAAATAATCACATCACATATTAATTGCATCACTCGAGGACAAATATCATCGAACCACAACAAAAAAAAATCAATAACCTCAATCCCACCCCAGGTACTCAGTTTTCCCCTATACATTGGTCTGATAATCCCATGCACAAGCTCATTTACAAGGCCCGGCACATCAAAATACAATTACTACCATTCCAAAATCAAATAATAATATAAAATATAACCCCTCTGATACCACATTGTAATGTACCTGACCTCATGGACAGTAAATCTAGTGCTCTGATCCGGGTCTTCACATAACCTCAGGTATGCCTCCATGTACATCAGAGGCTACCAACTAGTAGTGAGGCTCTAATGTGATATGTGGAGAGACTGTACCCTCTTTATTAGAGTAATCCATGATAAAGGACATATTAAATAAAGGCTCTATTAAAGCCTAAAATTAAATACTAACCATTTCCCATAACTGGGTACAATCCCACAACAACATAGTACATATTCTATATCATAACTTATAGTTCCAACTATAACCATAACAAAATAAGTAAAACATGAAGATAAATCACAAAACTTGGTCCCAACACTAATAATGAATCCCTCATCCATGTGTAGTCCATTCCCAAGTCAACTAGCTACCATAGGGCCTTTCCCCTTATCCTAACATGAAATAATAAAGTCTACTCGGGTACATAATAGCGCCCCGAGTATGGTGTGGGTGCAGATGAGTAGGCCTCCACTAACATTGTATAGAAAATATCCATTATAAATAGATATTTTATGTAGGTATAAGGAATAAAAAAATAAAGAAAACAAAAAATAGATTCCATTACTCAAAAGGATTGATTTAGCCACTTTCATCATTTGTTCACTTGGTTGTCCATTTTCATCGATTTTACTTTGGCATAAACCGTCAAAATAAATTATACATAAGGGGAAAGGATAAAGTTCCCTGCATTATTAGGGAAAACATTACACATGAAATTTAATAACACATGCCCCGAAACTTCGATAGAGGTATTCATAGAATGTACCTTGGAGCCTCAAACCATGTACTCATATCACAAAAATTCGTTATGGGAATAGAGCCTCAGTCTGACTTCCTAACCTTGGCATTAGAGGGGGTGGGTTTAGAGCCTCAGTCTAACCCGACCCATGGAAGGATCCTCACTCAAATACCCCACATAAAACTATGTGATGTGAACTTACATCTATAACCATATATCACATATATCTTTTACAACCATATCTCATTAAACACATTACCATTTAATATGAATAATTCATTCAACAAAAATGGCATCTTCATGAATTGTCCCACTAATACATTTATAATTCACATGCTTTAACAAATTTAACACATTAACATTTCCAAACAATAATTCATTTAGCACATTTACTTTTATTCCAAACATAAGTTTATTCCATGTCACAACTTAACACGATTACCAGTGTTTTTATTCCCTATCCCACACTAACATGTAAACATATTAAGCATGGGATCTATGTCATCATAATTTAATTCTACAGTTGACATTTCAACATCCATGTTCAAGAAGTGGGAGACACTATGGGTGGCCCTTAACCAAATAAAATCAACCCCAACTCATTCCATGGTGATCATATGGGGTTCAATTCATCATTGAACAAACCAATTTATGAATTCTTACTAAAGGTATCAAATTTTAAACAAAAAAGGAACAATATATCCATTACATAAACATAATCCAAACATCAAGATTGAGGAATATAACATATGGGCAACCTACATAGATTCCAAAGAGGAAAGCTCACTTAAACTTATCCTTTGGTTGATAAATAAACCACCTTTAATTACTCAACCTGGTTTCCATTGGAAAAGTTGGTTTTAGAGCTTCATAAAGAGAAGAAATATTCTAAAAACATCAAACTCAAAAAAAAATACAAAGAAGAGTGTTAGACTCACCCAAAAAGTTGATATTCCCCCAACATCAATCTAAATTGAATAGAAGTGGGGGAGATCAATCCTACGGATGTTTAGGGTGATTTGGTTCATCAATCATGATATGTGGGGTTAAATTAGGAATTCATTAATGTTATAATACATATATTCTGATAGGGAAAATAAGGATTCTCCCTTTTTAACAGTCATGTGGTTTCACTACATGGTTAACCAAACTGTGTGCCACATGTGCGCCACCCTATGTCCAAAAGGGGGTCTAGGTCAACAGTTTCTGTGGGAACCACATGTTTTGACAAACCATGCTCTATCCATGTGGGATGGTTCAATCCAAGACTGCATAGTTTGGTCCCCCACCCATGAAAGTTTTCTCCAACCATGCTCTACCCCTCCAAGAAAGCATGGTTAAGGCTCTTAGTTTCTACTAATCATCGGCCAACCATGAAACACTCATAGGATGGTTCCATTATCCAATCATTCATTTACGGAACCCCCATGACACTACCGATCCTCCACATAAACTTTAGAGACATTTAATTAACCAATATTTACGGATTTAAACCGAAATTTTAAAAAGGAAGTACATCACAGAATTACGAGATCTTACCCAGGTCTCCACCCATCACATAATAACTCCAATGCATTCCTCACATTAAAGGGGTTAAACATAATCAAAGTAAATATTCATATTTAAAAACTAACATAGGATATGTTAATACATAACCCATTTCAAAAACACAATCATAAAAAATCGATATTAATATAGTAAATGGTAATGAAATTGTACACCCCAACTAAAACTGATAATATACCCTAAAGTGAAATGATGAAGATGGTATCAATACAACATATCTATAATGTATCATAATTAAATTAATGTTTTTATTTCATTGGTTAATAGAAATACCTTAAAAATACTGTTAAAAAATCTAGGAGAAAAATAACCTTTTCACATTGAAAATATTTTTATAACCAAAAGTTTTCAAAATATTTTGAAAATAATTTTTTTGAAAACTTGTAAAATAATCATTAAAATATTGATCGGTCATGACTGTTGAATTATTTTTTCACGTCATAGACATCAAATAAAATTCCTTTCACATTTTCGATAAAATCCAAATATGACTTATTTGGAAAATGAAAAAAATATTACTTTTAAAAAATAATGATAGGTAAAATTTTATTTAGTAAAAAAAATTGCAATTTTTTATAAAAAAAATTAAAAATATATCTAAAAAATATTTTTTTTCTCAAAAATGGTTTTCACCGAAGTGAGAAATATAGTCATATTTTCTTAAAAACATTTTATCTATAATTTTATGTAAAAAAAAGTGGGATAAGGGTAATGTAAGTTGGAAAAAATCATGGGTAATAAGAGTAGAATAATATAAAATCCTTTCAATATATAAATATCAAATAATTACCCTAAGGGAGACTTAAACAAAATACAATCCAGAATAACGATGATATCGTGAAATAAACTCTTACCAATTTGGTATCTTTTGAATCATAATCACCATAAAATAAATAAATTGAAATTGAAATTGAAATTCTATAATGATAAATATATTAATGATATAACATAAAAAAATAGAATATATATACACAACATAAAATAACCAGTGGTTAATACGGCATCGGTCTCATGGAAGTAAATGTGAGTCGAGCAACCCTTAACACTTGGTTATCTTGATTCATATGTTTTAAAACTTCCTATATAATAGATATAGTTTTATTAACAAAATAAAAAACCATAGTAAAATATATCATACCATATTTTATTTACATATAGTCATTTATCAATCATTTATTGGAAATTATTTTTAAATATCATGATTTCATATGATAACTGCTTTATTTTTCATGTATGTTTTGGATAGGTAATTTTATTCCATTTAATTTTATCATGGTTGAATAAAGTCCATAATTATAACCATGATATTAAAACCATATCAATTATTCATATATTTATTTACAATTGTCTATAAATATTTGAGATATAAAATGGATTATGCCTTTCATTGAGATGGTTTCTCATACGTAAGCATGAACATTGTTTTCATTTACCTCGATGGATAGAAAAATAAGAAAGTAAATATTATTTAAACATTAATTAATCATTAATAAGTTATATATGTCCCATATATTAATAATATTTATCCTTATTACCGTCCATGTAAATATTAAATGAAATAAATTTCACATCACTTTGGGGAGGCGAATGTCCACATGTGTGAACGAGTAATGTTATTTTTTTCCAACAGATTTGAAGGTAAAATTTTATATTTGATATTATATTTTAGTAAGTATTTATATATTTTATATAACACATATATTCATTAAATTTTATCCTTATAACCTTATATGTAAAACATAAGTGAAAAATGAATCACATCAATTCACGGGGAGGTAGTTCACTGTATACTTGAGCGACATTATCGTATCCCTCATGGAATGGAAATATAGAAGGTATATAACGAATTATAATATATATATATATATTTATTTATTTATTTATATATATTTAAAATCCATCAATGCATACAACCTTGATATTTGGATATGGTAAGCGAACTACGTCGGTCAAAGTGGTGGTGGTCCATCATACACACGACTGATGGTTTCATTTTCAATTTGATCGATGTAGAAATGGATATTGGTTATGAAACTAATATAATAACACCTAAGAATATATTAAAATCAATTTTTATTATTTTTTAATAGTTTTAAAGTATTATAATGAGTTACAAGGATAAGTAAAATTAAAATACATAGTTAAAAACAATACATATTCTTCTAGAAACCTCATGAGGTTCAACTCAAAGCCTTACTAGATTTGGTTTCTAAAAAAAGACCTATATTATTTTTTAGAGATATTAGGAGGATATTTTTAAAATTATTGGAAGAACCAAATGGATTTTTAATTGTTAATTATGGAGGATACAGGTGGCCTTTTTTAAGTGGATGATAGGACACACTTATTATTTATGAAAGTAATCAATTACTCATAAGTTATTATCATTCCAAAAGCCAAAAAATGGATAATTATTAACCCAAAAAGATTATAGGGTCTAAATATTTCCATCCTATTTGTTTTGTGAAATTTTTTATAACATTTTAACATATATGGTTTTACTTTAACCCACAGTAAACCCATTTTTACCTTAATCATGGTAATTACTTTCCCTCTTTTTAAAATTCATAATTTTAGAAAAACTATGTTGAAAATATTCGATAATATAAATTTTTATGAGTAAAAATGTGGAATCCATTTTTATAAATACAATTTAATGAATTTTTAGAATTCAATTTAATATTATACCAGTATGCGTGATAAAATAGCTGGTTTCCTAAGAGATAATTTGAAGAAGAATAGACTGTTGTAAAATAAAAACACAATAAAAAATTTACTAAATTGTTATAAACTTTTTAAATTGAATAATAATTTATCTATAGTTACTTTGAAACCAATTTTAATTATAATTTAACTTTATAAATAATTTTAACATAAGATAATATTTCTATTAAAATTTAGTAAGTCTTACTATTCATCAAATAATTCATTTCTTCATAAAATGATAACAAATTCAAAAAAAAAATTCTGAAATGTATATTTAAATACTAAATTTCATTTTTTTCAAATAATATTTCCACATCTTTTATAAATTAATTCTAAATTATTTTCACAAACTATGATTAATCCTCCATTCAGAAAATTAAATTTTTTTTAAATGTTTTTCTATATCAAATGGTTCTTATTTCATTCCCAATCTGTGGATAACCATTTTATTTATTTTATGCATGTGTAAACCACATAATTTCCATAATTAATATAGTAGTATTCATCCATGCATTCTTGGTGGCCAGCTTATAAAGGTAATGTTAAATGAATAATATTGTAATAGATTGTCATGTTATGTTTAAACCCATTATTGTGTGGATTTAAATATATAAAAGATATTAAATTAATATAAAAAAAATATATCATAGTTTTTTGAGGTGTTATATTTTCTTATAAACATGGTGTTGTGTGTCATACACACTATTGCACAATATGATCCTTTTTTAAAATATCTGGGTGTTACATTCTTCTCCCTTAAAATATTACATCCTCACAATTTAATATTGATCTCAATAATGAAACGTTTGACATAAGAAAATTATCTTCTTCAAATAAAACATCATTAGAATGGTAAATAAATCATCTTGTTGATAACATACCGTGTATGGTATGAAATTCTTCTCAAATATCATAGAAAAGTTTTCTAAATATCGGGTCCCCGATGACAAGTGGAGATATGGATATAAAAGAAATACTAATACCCAAGGATAAATATATAGTGATAAAGATTATTCATCACAATAAACTAACTGATTAAGATAAATTTAACAACAACAAATCTGTATATATTGTATAGCAATGAAGTTAATAGGGTACATTTTTATTTCAAGATCTTTTTCCAAAAGTGGACGGATTCTTCTAAGATATAGACTATGAAAATGAGTAAATATAATAACTTGATAATTTAATATTTTAGAGGCACAAATACATCATTATTATTTTATTTTGTGATATTACACATTATTACTTAGTATAAGAAATGAATATCCAAGATGAATTTTTTATTTTTAAAGCACTAAATTTAATTTTTATATGTTATGAGATCAATAAATTTTTGAAATGTATTTTTGTATATATTAATCCCAAAACCAAAATAGTAACACCCAAATATTAACTTATTCTATTCCATAAATAGTTTTCAATAAAATTATTTATGTAAAAATATATTATAATTAACTGAAACATCACATAGGCCTGTTGTATGTTCTCCACCCTTATCTCCCTACATTTATGGATTCAAGCATTATGGACTTACTGGATGCACCAGGTTGTTACCCAATATGTGGGAAGTCTGTTTTATAAAACCATATTAATATAGTTACTATAATGTTACCAAATTGTAATATAACATAATTAACTCAACATCAAATAATAGATAAACCCTAAATATTACCAATACCTTCATAAAAACAACATTATCAATAATACATCAATATTGGGATCATATTGAGGGTTATCCTTCCCTCAATCATGTGTTTTACAATAAGTTTAACTTTCCACTATGTCACTTTTAATGGCCCTTAGTACCATTCAACTTATCCTCTAAAATCATTAATTAAATAGTATTGTAGTACAATACTTATAAATTTCATAATTCATATAAAAATAATATAATTATTAAAATAATATCACAAAATATTTATTATATCCAAATCGACAAGAACACTAATCATTGAACTTCATATGTATCAATATTAAAAGTATGACCTTGATCACTTAGATTATTAAGTTGTATATTGTCTTGATGCTTGCGGAATTCGTTGTAATTGCTCCTTGTATCCATACAGTAAAAGAACTTTGTGTTTAGGGATTATCCTTTATCCTTACATTCATGAACATGTTGTGCTTTTTATCAAAATTTAAAGAAATATTTCTTTCTTTTTAGTCATGTACTAAGGTTCTTCTCTTTAAAAATATCATATGTGGGAAAATGTTTCCTTCTCTTATTCCCTTTATCTATTATTTATTCTTTTTCACTCTTCGTATATTTGATCCCTTCTAAGACATATGAGTTGTAAAATTATTTCTTTGTCTTGATAGCACATTATACAATGTCTTGGTATTTTGAGAAGGATTGGGAAACTAGTGCCCTTCTAATTATTGGAATAATACCATCAAGGAAATATTTAATATTTCTCTTTGGATTACATATGTAGTACACATCTTTCCTTTCTGACCTTATAAAGTTGGATTTATACAAATAAAAAATTTCCTCTACTTTATATCTTTTTCATAATTGATGCCTTTCCAAAACCTCTTGTTCCTCAAAAGGAAATTATTTTTTGAATAATAGTAACTTAAAATCCTTTAATTACTTTTTTTTATATTTCTTTTTCACTCTTAGGGTTTTCAATCAATGACCACCATTGATCTTCATCTATTGAAAGACAATAACCATCCATGATAACATTCTCCCATTCACTATTTCCCAAAGAAATAAATATTTCATCTATTGAACACATCCATTGCTGGGATAAAAATGAATTTGTAGCCCCATTGAATTATGAATGTTTATAATGCATTAATTTTTATAACATTTATACATTTTATGGTTGATCAGCATGAAAATCCATATGAGAAAGGTTGTCAATCATAACCTTAGTCAGCTACCTCGATATGGTTATAATATGATCTGTTATAATTATAGCTTCAACTCCATATTCCTTTTATTTCCCAAGAGTTAAATTCGTAAATGGATTATGCAAATTTATATGGTTAATACTACATACATTAGTCACCATTTCAAAACAATCGAATAAACTAGATTAGTTTATAACATTATGATACATAATGAATGATCCAAAAACTAGTGAAACACTTAACATAAATTGAAATTTTTAACCATAAAGAATCTCATAATCATAAAAAAGGTTTCATAGGGGATATATTTATTTTCAAATAATCATTTATGGTTTTAAAAAAAATTGATTATCATAATCATCTCCTTGGGGAGTGTGAAACTAAGTGCATAGTAAGGCTCATTATCATGCACCAAGGGATTATCGGGTCAATCAGAATGTAGCCTTTTCAGATTAATTACCCCTAGATAAATATGTACTAGATACATTTCCTCATATAGTATCCATATAGGCTTTTCATTATTGTATTAACATCAAAATTTCATCTCCATAAAAACATTAGAATGTTCTTCTATACTTTTCCTCAAAATCTATCATATTGTTTTTTCTATAATATATGTTTCCCTAAATCATGTTTTAAAGGTTTCTACCAAACACTATATGATTCCACGTGAATTTAGTCATATCAGAGTATCCTATAGATGGTGGTTACTTTATTATATTGGAACTATAAACAAGAAATCAAATCCCAAATGGCCAAATAGCCTATTGGTCTTCATAAACTAAATACAAACATTAAATTCACATTATATTTTAAAACATAAAATTAAAAAAATATTTCCATTTGATATCTCCATTATTTCCCTATGTATGTCCCTTCATATTACTTAGAATAAACTTTTTGTATCCTAGGAAACATAAAAAATTAGAAAGGGGTGACATCAGGCACTGAATAAGGGTATGCATAGAGTAGATGCTATGAATAAATAAAGAATAATCAATATGGAAAAGTGAATAAATAAAAAATCTCTATTTAATAAGTATCTTGAAAATAATATAGAAGGTGTAATGTCCGGACTCGGATCACCTCTATGAAGGTGGATGGACTGGTGGGTAACATAACCTAAATCACATCTCCCCAAACTCCAGAAGCTACCGACTAGAAGAAACGGCCCTTTTGTGTCCATGGGGGAAAGTATGCCCTCATAGGTAACAGATAATATTAGAGAGGAAGTAAATGGAAAAAAATTAATAAATAGATGAAGCATGTGAATGAATAAACTGTAGCAAAATAAATATAAATAAATCCAACTGAATAATAATAACCAAATGCAGAAGCTCGCAAAAAGATGACATTTCATGATGTAGGTCTAAAATGAATGTACAAGAAAAAAAGAACCCTAACACACAGTCAACTAAAATAAAAGACACAAGAAGCAACTGCATCATGAGAAATGCCTTGTCCTCTTCCCCAGTCTCCATTCTAAGTATTAATGAATAGTAAAACCTCTAAAGCAACACGCTTCCCCTTGTCAATACCTTTGAGCATGTAATCTACTCGGGTGTCAATGACGCCTGAGCAGGGTGTGAGATAAAAATCCCAATAGGCTTGCACCCATGGTGTCTAAAACTTTATATTTCGTGCAATGATAAATATGAAGTGTACCATTATATAATACTTCAAGATAATTAATATTCAGTGCAATGAAATAAATAAGTCATCCCGGGTCCCAAACAGCACCCGTGCCTAATCACCTGTTTCAGCCTAAGCTGGTAGTCTAAAAGGGAACCTGTCAGTAGAATACATGAACATGTATATATATAAAACCCAGAAAGCAAGGTAAAACAAGAAACAAGTATACCCTAAGAGTATGCTTTAACTTGGGGCTCAAGTCCAGTGTCAACCAGGAGCACTTCCACATATGAGAGGAAATATATATAAATTCTCAAGAGACTCAATTAGCAATAACATAAACCGTAAGTGAATCAGTATTTAAGGTTCATGTGGAGATTTCGAGTCTGATCCCATCCCAAAGGTTTCACTATGGAACATCTTTCAATTTATCCAATGCCACCGAGCCCGTCCAAGGAAAACTTTTGAAAGACCAAGTTTTTCCCGAGGCATGGCATTACCCTGAGTCCGTCCCGATCTCGCAAAAAGGGGTCGAGTGTCGTCCAAGGTTGGATTTGCCACATTGCCAGCAGATCTATCTCTATGGGACCTTTTGGAACTGTTATCACTCAAAAGTATTAGAATGTACTGCAAAGTCTTAGTACAAGAAATCCAACAACACCTCCCCCCGACATGTATAGGTAACCCGCCAGGAACAGAGGATTTAATCATGACCCTTAATACGGGACCTACCCCCCTTTCCCCACACTGAATTTAATTATGGTTTCCATAGCAGTAGATATGACATAATCAGTATATAATGTCGCAGCTTGAGAAGTAACCAGATACACCCACATCACAAGGCATAAATCTAATAGTATATCATAACAACTTTCAAGGCAATATACATATCATATCAACCTCATCAGATAATACACATTTAAATAATAAGCAGTTCATAATAACAAATTGAAAGAAAATATACATATCAAATCAATCTCAGTGGATAATGCGCATCTAAATAATAAGTAGTAAAGCATAACAAGTTTAAAGGATCCAATAGTTCATGTTCATGATCAATAAAACTGTATATTTAATTAAATTATAATTAAATGGGGCTTTGCAACACATGAAATTAATCAAATAATGAACTCGGCTAATAGAAGAACACACATATCATGTCGGCATGCCTACAGGGGTGTCCAACTTTTTTTCAATAATTCAAATTACTATTCATTTAATTTAAAAACAATAAAAAGGGGTTGCGCAATACCTGCAGCTAATTAAATTAATAACCAAGCTAATGGAAAAAATAAACTGACTATATAGGCACACCCAAAGGGGTGTCCATCCAGTTGGAAATATTCAAACAAATTTATTTGATATGATTAAGTCTATAACAATTAAGTAAAACCATTAAAGTAATTAAAATGTGTAAAATTACACAATGCTAGTAGGCACCGACTAATGGCACAATGGTGTAATTTCATAAATTGCCACAAAACATAGGGAAAGTGAATATGTACTGTACCTAGTTGTCGTAGATGACTCTAAGATCTGTGGTAGACGGTGATTTGACCAAAAATGGGTGAAACCCAAGGATTTTAGAAATACTCTATAATAGGGTCACAATTTCCCATGACGAACTGTTCGCAGATTACTCAACAAAAATGCACGATTCAAATTGTGAAATGTTAGAATTTTACTAAGATTTATTGTTCACCTGACAGCGAAGAAATCGGGCATTGGACGGAGGAGTAGTGGCCTTACGAAGGGGTTATAGGTTGGTGTGATGGTATTGAGGGGTGCGACGTGATGAGTGGCAGAGGGAGAGAAGAGAGGAGAAAAAAGAAAGATAAAAGAAAGAAAATAAAAAAGAAAAGAAAATTAAGAGAAAAATAAAAGATAAGGAAATAAAGGAAATAAAATAAAAGGATAAAATAAAACAAAAGAATGGAAATGAAAATAATAAAGATAATTAAAAACTGGAATCCCCCATTTTTATTTATTTTCATTTTTCTAATAACCCCCTCTTTATTTTATATCAGAATTTATTTTTATCCTTTCTTGATTTATTTTAAATCTTCTCTAAATCTCTTATTACTATTTTTAAATCCTTAATTAATTATTTAAAACTCAAACACCATGCCAATGCGCGGCGTGACATTCTCCATGAAACGTCTATATTTATTTAAATTAAATAAAAAGGTATCTAGGACCAGTAGTGAGGTGCGCAGGCACGCACCCCATGTCACTTAATCAATTAGACTTCAATAAAGTAAAAACATTTTGTACCTCATTATGGTCGAGACATTATAATAGAAATAAATGATGATCAAATAATTACATATAAATGATTACATGGACTTTCAACTTAACAATAGATATTATAACTAATCAAATAATCATATAGAATATCACTGACTAGATTTATAATGTTGGAATGTATAATTTCATAAATCTTAAACATATCATCAAGGCCTTATTCCAAAATTTTATAACTATCAAGTCCTCATCTCAATATAACTGACATAAATGGGTAAGGTCTCAGCAAAATATCCATGTTATTTTTCTCATTACACCTACCAATGTAATAGGGGCCATGTAAGTTCCAGCCCCACCCATCACTTAATAATTCTAACACATTCCTCATATGAATGAGGGGAAACATAATCAACCTAAACATTCATATTTAAAAAATTAAAAAAAATGTTATAACTTTCCCAAATCAAAAAACATAATAAAAAACCATCAATAAAAATAATTTGAATGGTAATAAAATCACACATCCCCATTAAAACTGGTTATAAATAAACTATAGAAATAATAAATATGGTTTCAATACAATATATCCACAGTGTATCTTAATTGCAATAAAATTTTTAGGTTAATAATGAATACAAATTCCATAAAAATTTCCTTAAAATTATTTTTGATTAAAATAACCTTTTTAGTTTGAAAATATTTTTAAAAATAAATGTTATCAAAATATTTTTAGATCACTTTTTATGAAAATAAACTTTGAAAATTTTAAAATAATAGTTAAAACGCTTAGTGGTATTTATCTAACCATGGAGATAAAAGGGTCAAAATATGGCCATAAAAATTGTGATGTACAAGATGGTATGTCATTTTAACCCTTGTCATTTTAGTTTAACCCCCCTGTATACCTATTTTTACCTTAATCACAATAATAAATTTTTATTATTTTATCTATTCATAATAGTTAAAAAATTTGAAATTAATAGATAATATAACTAAAAGTAATTAAAAATATGGAATCCATTTTTACAAATTCAATTCCCAGAAGTGGTAGAATCAAATTCTAAAATATACCCATAGAGGCGACAAACAATTTGTTCCTGAAGAGAAAATATGCATATGTAAAGAATTATTTAACAAAATAATTCAATATGAAATCTATTACAGTGACCAAAATTAGATAAATTGTAGTTTAATTGAAAAAAATTACTTTTAAAATAATTTAAAATATAATTTAACATTATTAGTAAATTGAAGGGACAAAGTAGTTTTTAATTAAAATTCATTATTTTTCATTATTCATCAAAAAAATAAAGCTTTCATAAAATTATAACAAATAATCCAATTATAATTTTGATATTTATATTTTATAAATGGATTTTATTATGTCAAAAAAATCGAAAAGTGGAAAAAATAATTTTTTAAAAAAAATCACAAAACACGACTAATACGCCATTCAGAAAAATGCATTCTCTTAGAAATCATTTCTTTCAATTTCAAATGGGCCTTATTTTATTTCCAATTAATATATAACCATTGAATTTATTTTATTAATGTGTAAAAATTATGATTTCTTTAATTTATTTAGTCATATCCATACCCTCCAACTTAATAGTTGTCTTATAATGGTCATGTTCCAAAAGTTATATTTCAATAGAGTGTGATGCTTCTTTTAAACCTAGTATTTCATGTTCCACAAATTTTAAAAAATATTTAATTTATTTAGAAATAAATATATCATAAATTATTGGGGTTTTATATTTTCTTCTAATCCTTGTTTTGTGTTTCATACCCACTATCAAACATGATGTTCCTAGTTTAAAATTTTGGTGTGTTAAAAAATTCCTTAGTTCTGGTAAAGAATTGGGTGATTTCATACTAGAAAAAGTTATATTTGATGATATTATAAGTGTAAAAAAAATTAACACACATACGTCTCTATTTCCTTTGGAATTGGGGATGACCTCATTGATTTAAGATTCAAACATTCCAAGAGGTTTCTAATGGGTTTGTTTGTAGAACCGAAAACATCCAATGACTCCATATCCATTTAAACATACTTTCCAAAGGTAGGTGCTCATTAGTTATGGACAGATGAGGCTTATGAATTTTCATTAGTCGATAGGATGGGAGGTCGGACTCATCACACTTTTTTTAGGGGAATTATTGTCTACTACGGGGCTCTCATTATAGATTTAAGTTATGTTCGTGAATCCTTTTTACATTACCAAGTTTAAAATGAGCTTTAATTTAAATCTGAAAATCAATGATTTATATGTAGGAAATTTTAGAGAATCTTTTATATGTATTCTAGGTTCTTCATCGATAGAGAATCATTTGTATTTGTTAGAGATTCTTGGTCAATGGTATCCTTCGACACATTATATAGAAGTCTCTTTGTCATTATGATGACCATGCTCATTTTAAAGCCACTCAGGGGGGTACATGAAGTTTATTGTCATTTAGAAGGACATGGATTATTTCAGAGTTGTGATCGAACCTGTATATGGGCTATCCACGTATCCTTTTTTTAGAAAAAATGAATTAGAACCCACGTAGTTCGAGTAAGGGAGTACGATTTTTATGATTGATGGCTCAAGGAAAGATCTCAAAATTACTTTTACACTCTAAGCTCACGTGAGTCATCCTCAGTGTGAGAAACAAGAGGTATCGGTAAAATCCAGACAATTGTGACATGAAAGATGCAACAATAAGAAAAAATGTGGGGCTTATGTATGTATGACTGCCCGAATAGATGAAGATTAAGATTTAATTCAGAGAAGAAATCCAGGAACAGTGACCATAAAGGTATATGTGCTTCATTGAGATTTATATACTCTAACTCAGGGCTTACTCCTGAAAAGGATGCCCAAATCAGCAGGGGTCTTATGATTGGGTTTTACTTCTGAGAAGGAAGCCCATATCAAAAGTAAATTAGGAGTAGTTAAGAGAAATTAAGACTGGGGCTTACTCCTAAGAAGGAGGCCCAGGTTAAGGGACATTGAGAAATTAACAAGGACTTGGGGCTTATTCCTAAGGAGGATTCCCTGTATTAATGAGAATTTGGAACTAGGGATTACTCCTGAAAAGGAGGCCGAGGTTAATAGGAATTATGACTAGGGATTACTCCTAAAAAGGAGTCCCAAGATTAGGAGGATTCTCTCATCTTAATGGATGAGGTTGAATGATTGAAATATCTGACATTAGTGGCATAAAGATATGTGAATCACTAAGTTTTGAGAGATGTTTCATGGATTTTATTTCAGATAAGGAATTCAAACCAATGAATCATGCCATAAATAGAATTGAAGAGAGTCCTGAAGACTAAATCTTGAATAGGAGAGGTGGAATGTCATAAGAGGGGTGAAATGGGCAGGAAAGGAACCCAAAAAAGATAGGGGCGCACACGTCCTGGAAGGCGCGCAGGTATTGTATGGGCATGCAAGTCCTAGTCGCGCAGGTATACCTGTGCGGCACATGGATAATTGCTTGATTTTCGGCCCTTAGAGTAATATTTGGGCGACCCTTGATCAAAGCCTTTAAAATTATCCATAGAGGCTTTCCAGAAGATGTCGCGCAAGTTATGATCAAGATGTAGGCCGGCGCGCAAGTGTGTCTGTTTCCCATAACGGTAAAACACTTACGCATTCAAGTGTTAGTGATTTCTAACACGTAGACCTTACTCATCTTGTTTAGACCGTCTATTCTAGGTAAAGAATTACCTTAGAAGTGTTCGAAAGACCTTAAGAATAGACTTGGGCGTTCAGAGCTCTATTTCTGAATTCTCGAAATATTCCGCCCAAAATGGGGGGCCCACTGGGTCTATTTATAGGCTGGAGAAGACCCCAGGCGGTTTTCAAAGAGGGTGCGCAAGTCACTTGCACACCATAAGGCAGCGCACAAGTATACTTTCGGGACCATGGTAGAACTTGCGTGACCCTTTGCAATGTTCTCCTTGTTCACCCCTTTGTCAATTTTTGATGTTCTCTTCAAAGGATGAATCAATTTGGGTTCAAGGTATTTCCCTTTGTCATTCGTTAGACTCTGTGATGGAAATGAGTGTCAACAAAAGTCCCTCCTCAAAGATGGATCCTGAGTGAAAAGAGGATTTGACTTTAAGGAAAAAAAAGAGAAACCCGGGGTCTTTGTGTTTATTGGAAGTTTAAAGTCATTCATGTCGGACATAAAAATTCTAATGTTTAAGGTCAAATAGCTTTGACCGAATGGATAAAAAATTGACTCAATTCCTTGATAATTTATCTAAAAATATATTACCACACTCAAATATGAGGGAAGATATGTAAACTATGAATTAAGAATATTTGAATCTGAGGAATGATATGAAAAAGAGCTAAAAGGAATTAGAAGAATTAGTTCCCAAGAATGAAGTTACAATTATTTAACAAACCCATTGGGGGTTGAATTATGGAAGGCCACCTAAGGCCATTGGCTGTATAGTCAAATAAATAGAATCTTTTGGCTGACAGTTCCATTATATAGACTACTTATGCAAAGCCACCTAAGGGCATGTGCTGCAGAGTCAGGCAAAAGAACTCTCATAAATTTACTTTCCTAGTGCTAAAAATCCGGTGAAAGTTTATGGAGATTCAAATTTTCCAAAGTATAGAGTTTCTTGTATAGAAAGAGGTACTTGAATATGGAGAAGATATTTCCAAACAAGATTATCAAAGAACTGGATGGATATTACTCCTACGAAGGTCTGACCCAAACATAGGGAAGGAAAATATAAACAATAAACTTGAATAATTTCAGATCATGAAAACGGATATGGGACAAATATGTTAAGGATGGCTATTTTTACAGATCCCTACATATTATCAAGACAAATAAAGACAAAAGAGTTTTTCCTCCCAAGAATGAAATTACCACTATTTAACAAACCAATTAGGGGGTTGAATTATGCAGGGACACCAAAGGGCATTGACTGCATTGTCAAATAATAGCATCTTTTGGCTGAAAGGACTGTTATGTAGACTACTTATGCAAGGCCACCTAAGGTCATTGGCTGCATGGTTAGGCAAAATAACTCTCAGAATTTCAGGCCTTTTGTGATTAGAAGTTAAGAAAAGGGTTATGACAATCTGAAAATATTTAAGGTTAGGATTATGAAACATAAAGATGGGTATTGTCCAATGTATGCAGAGATATAAAAATCAATGCTAACCATAATCATGTTGTGGCTGGGTCCTGAATTGAAATATTGGACTTCACTACAAATCCCATAAGGGTGGGAATCAAGCCCTACGTAGTTCTTAAACTACAGTTTAACATCATGCAGGACAAAAGGATTGGAGATCTTAGTTTAGGGTTATAGATCTCGGACCATTATAAGAAATACATAGTGTGTGCTTTCATGGGGACTTTTCGGCAAAGGGATTGAAAGTGGAATATGGGGTTAGACCCAAAAGACTTGGGGCTGGATTCAAGGGACACTTGAACGTTCCTATGTATCCCATAAGGATGGGAATCAATCGCACGTAGTTCTATAAATACCCTCTGTACAAATTTGGTTTGTACATGTGAAGGGTGAAAGGGGACATTAGTGCAATGATGATTTAACCCAAGATAAAAGGTTCGGGCATTTCCATATATGCACGTATTATTTGGAATAAAACATGATTGAAAATGAATGGAAATAATGATTCCATCTCAGGTGAGGGTATCAAAGAATGTTAAAGTTTATTGCAGTACAAGAAAAAAGTATTGTACAGTTTAACGTCGTATAGCAAGGACGAAAGTGAACCAATGTAAAGATATTTATTCTGGTGGCGGTTTCACGGATCAAAATCGTATGAGATGGAGGTGAACCGATGTGAAGAGATTGGTTTTGGGCTTGAACCTTGGGAGGTTTCCTACATGCCCAGCTTGGAAGGCAAGGATCAAAGTCAGTTTAGTTCAATTAAAAAATGGATTAATGATCAAGTTGTTCTTGGGGACAACGACCTAAAAATGGTGTTGGGACTTACGCATGGTTAGCGGCCCATAGAGGGTTTTATGGTTGAAGTTTTCTCTATGATCACGTGAGTTATACTTGGTGTGAGAAACAAGAGGTAACAACAACCTTAATGATGAATAGTTTAATGTCATGTAGGACATATGAAGGGACAATGCAGTTGAAAGTCATGCAGTTATGACTATTGGAGCTGCACAGTTTAATGTCATGTAGCAGGGACAAAGTACAGTTTAATGTCATGTAGGACGTATGAAAGGACTTTCTGTATAGTTTAGTGTCATGTAGTTAGGACGATGGGGACAATACAGTTTAATGTCATGTTGGACAAAAAGAGGGACTGTGCAGTTTAATGTCATGCAGTGAGGAGAAAAGAGTACACCATCTAAATTCATGTTAGATGTATTAGGGACTTTTTCACTGTTTAACGTCATGTTGGATGAAAAAAAGGGAAGATACAGTTTAGCGTCATGTTGGACGTAAGTGACAATAGTTTAAGGACATATGCATGGATTGTTGGTTATTCAATTTAATGTATTGCTGGACATAAGGGACTTCTATATAGTTTAACGTCATATAGCAAGGATGATGAAGGGGTACATAGTTTAACGTCATGTTGGATGAAAGTGTGAATAGTTTAAGGTCATATGCATTGACACTGGATGGTGAAGTTTAGCATCATGCTGGACGTAAGGGACGTCTGTACAATTTAGCGTCACGTTGCTAGGACGTCACAGTTTAACATCATATTAGACGAAAGTAGTACAAATATTTTATGGTCATATGTATGGACCATGGATGGTGCAGTTTAACGTCATGTTGTACAGTATGAAATTCCAATAGTTTAGGGTCGTATGCATGGACTGTGTATTATGTATTTTGTGTTTATACAAAATACTTCTTCAGAAATCTAGCATTGGTTGTAGTAGTGATGAGTTCTCCATCCAGTGAGATTAATGAATAAGCTCCATTGGAATAGACCTTATGTATTGAATAAGGTCTTTCCCATTTTGGTTCAAGCTAGGGAGGTTTCTTTCCTAGTATCATTGGTGTTCTGAGAACTAATACCAATTCTCCCTGAACGAATGAACGAAGATGAACTTTTTTGTTGAATGCTCATGCTATTCGATTCTGATATACTTCCAAGTGGTGTGGTGTGCACAATCTTTTCACATCTATCCATTCCAATTTATCCAATATCTTCTAAGATTGTTCATCTGTAGAAGACTGATTACAAATAGCTACTCTGAGCGAGGGTAGTTGATCTTCAATGAGAAAGATGGCTTCCGTTCCATATACCAATGAATATAGAGTTGACCGCGTTGTAGTGTGGGTGGTAGTCTGATAAGCCCATAAAGCATAAAATAGTTTATCAGGCCATGACTTCTTATCTTTATCAACCATCTTTGATAGTATATTTGAAAGAGTCTTGTTGATGGATTCTATCTGGAAATTGGCCGCTGCATGATACCGAGATGATTGGTTGGATTTGGTGTTGTATTATTGATACAACTTCTTCCCCTCGGATGAACAGAAGTTTGTGCCATTTTCCATCAATATGGTATCAGGGACACCAAATCTAGAAATGATGTTAGACTTGATGAATCTAACAATGAATTTTGAACTAACTTCCTTAAGAGGTATTGCCTCTGCCCATTTGGAAAAGAAATTAGTAGTAGTAAGAATATACTTAAACTGCTTGTTCGTAGCTGAAGGGTAACGTCCCACCACATCCATTTCCCATGTGGTAAATGGCCACGAGTATTTAGCTGTATGATGCAACTCTGGAGGTTGATGAATGAAGTTGTCATGTACAAGTCATGAATGACACTTCCTTGTGAAATCAACACAGTCTTGTATCATTGAAGGCCAAAAGTATCCAAGCCTTCGAATCTGATCAGACAGTCTATGTCTAGACTTGTGGGCACCACCGACTCCTACATGCACTTCATTCATGACAGCCATTATCTCTTCACCATCAATGCATCTGAAGAGAACTCCATCAAAACCACGTTTGTAGAGAGTTTTCTCTAGGTGATCTGGGATATCATAAAGAGTAAAATTTACCACACTTCTCCAGATTTGTTCTTTCTCATCTCTATCAGGTGGAAGTGTTCCATTTTGAAGATATTCCCTGATAGGTGTCATCCATCCTCTAGTATGAAGATACGGTTCTGGAATGGGACTGATTTCATTGATCTCCTCTATTCTGGTTCAAACATAAGGTGAAATTGTATGACGGTGGGCAATACTAATGGTTGTATCGTCCCGATTTGGATCTGCCAGAGTTGTGTCTATATTAGCTGTGCATCAGCTCGAGCATTTTGTGATCGTGGGACATAAGAAAATGTCGGGTCCGAAGGGAATTCCGCCAATAACTCTCTAACATAATCATACAAAGGGATTATTTCTTCTTTTCTGATGCAATAATCCCCATTGACTTGTTTTATTATCAGGCCTGAATCACCTTTCTCCATTAAGTGATTCACTTGTGCTTGAAGCGCCAACTCCAAGCCTGCGATGAGAGCTTGGAATTCTGCTTTATTATTGGTACCACCTTCCCACAATATGAAATAACAAGGTAACACTACCTTTTCCGGGGAAATAAGAATAACTCCTAATCCAACCGTGTTGAATTTAGGATCTTCCATTTTCTTCCCTGTTGGACTTCTGGATGCACCATTAAAATACATTTCCCATTCATGAGGACTATTCTGAATAGAGAAGACTTCCTCATCAGGGAGTTCAATATCTGAAGATGTATCTTCTACTATAGGATGTTCAGAAATGGAATCAGCTAGAGCTTGGCTCTTTATTATCTTTTGAAACACATATTGAATGTTGAACTGCTACGAAATAACTGTCCTCCTTTCCAGACGTCCTGTAAGCATTGGATGACTAAGGATGAATTTGAGTGGATTATTGCGAGATAACAATTGGACCTCGTGATGTTGCAGGTAGTGTATCAACTTCTGAACTACAATTATTAATTCCAGGCATCACTTCTCAATATTTGAATATCGGGTTTCTACTTCAAGAATAGTCCGACTAAGATAGTATAGGCTGTTTTCATTTCCAGCGTCATTCTTCTGAGCAAGAAAGGCACCCAATGATCTCTCTAGAGCCGTCACGTAGAAGATAAGTGCCCTTCCTTCAACAGGTGGCATAAGTACTGGTGGACTCTAGAGGTATTTCTTGAGAATATCGAATGCTTCTTGACATTCTGCAGTCCAATTGTATGTGACGCCCTTCTTCATCAATTTGGCAAATGGTAAACTTTTGCCTGCCAAATTGGAGATAAAACACCGAATATATGCTAAGTGTCCTTCAAGTCCTCTCAATTATTTCAAATTTCTAGGAGGTGACATACCAAGGATTGAGTTTTAATTCTCAAGATCGACTTCAATACCACAATGGCGTACAACAAAGCCGAGAAAGTTTCTTGAGGTTACCCCAAAAGCACATTTTAAGGGGTTCATCTTCAAATTATGTTGTCGAAGTTTGAAGAATATGACTTCCAAATCAGCCAAGTGATTAAAACATTGTTTGGATTTGACCACCAAATTTTCCACATCGCATTCAACAAACATCCCTAAAAAGGGTTTGAAGATATGATGCATGGAACGCTGATATGTTGTGCCTGCATTCATTAAGCCAAAGGGCATTAACCGATAGCAAAACACACCCTGAGGGGATCTAAAGGGTGTATATTTTTCATCTTCTGGACCCATTCGGATTTAATTATATCTGGAGTATCCATCAATAAAGGAAAGTGCTTCATATCCAGTTGTTTCATTAATTAATAGTTCTATAATCGGAATTGGAAAATCATATTTAGGACAATGCCGATTAAGATCTCTAAAATCAAAGCAAACTCTAATTTTCCCATTCTTATTTTTCACTGGGACAATATTATCCAACCATTTGGGATATCGATCTTCTATGAAGAAGTTATCTTTGATGAGCTTATCCACTTCAGCTTCAATTTTGGAAGCATAGGTTGGGTTTCTTCTTCTAGTGGCTTGTTTTAATCCTCGATGCTCTTCTGGTAAACCCAAATGATGAGTGGCAACATTAGGATCAAGCCCTAGAATCTCTGTATATTTCCAAGAAAATATATCTCGATTTTTCTTTAGAAAGGAAATATACATCTCTTGCTCTTCAAGATTCATGGTCATACTAATTAAAGTGGGGAGTGGATCTTCTTTTGTACCAAGATTTATTTCTCTGAGTTCATCCACGTTGGTAGAGATACCTTCTTCAAATGCTGGAGGAGCATCCCTAAGATCTACCTCTTCTTCTTCAACATGTGTTATTTCTTCTGTTACTACTTGCATAGTGGATGAAGAAGCATAATTTCCATGATCAGAATAAATGTTAAAAATTGAACATCTTGAAGAAGAGGCTTCCATTTCCGACCCAATTGATGATGAAGGGTCCTATTTGGGTAATAAAGAGGAGATGCTGGATTGAGAATCGACATCATTGTTCACCTATGGCGTCGCTATCATTTATTCTGGCCTGGTTGGCGAAGTATAGACTTGATGGATTTCAGCATATGAAACGAAGACATCTCTATTTGAGCTTTCATCATTACCTGGAGGATCACCAATTTCTCCCATGCTTTCTGGATCGATTGCCGTAATTGACATTATGGATCTTTCCATAAGAGTGTATGGATTTGGTTCTACCCTATCAATTTGACTGATAGAAAACACATAATCTGTACTCACATGCGCAAATTGATTTACTGGACTCTTTTCCAAACCATATGGAGCGTTTACTTTAGTAAGCTCCCTTATTGTGGATTTTTCCTTTACTTTCATGTGATAGAATTCCGCCTCAATGTATTGATATTCACATGTCTTGGACAGGGCCTTATCAACATACAATGTCTTAACTTGACCATCGAAACAATATTTGAGACATTGATGGTATGATGACGGGATAAATGCATGTTGATGTAGCCAGGGTTTTCCAAGCAAGATGTTGAAGGATGATTCTTGATCAACAACCATGAAATCATAATTGGATACAAGATCTCAACACTGAGTTCATAGTGTAATCTCTTCAAGTGGTTCTGGTTCATTTTTATCATATCTTTGTAACATCATAGTAGAAAGAGATAAATTAGATTCCTTGAATCCCAATCGACGAAGTGTACAAATGGGGATGAGGTTTACTCATGAACCATTATCACTGAAAGCCCTTCAGATGTCTACACCATTGACCTTTACAGATAAATACAAAGGTCTAATGTGTCCATACACGACATCATCTTCATCTTAATCTGTGAATGATATCACTGCATGGCATTCTGCAAGATTATTCTCTACATGGTAGACTTCAACTGCAGCAATTTTAGTTTCAAACTCCTGAGGACTAGACAAATCCTCAATGAGTGCCTCCCGAAGAACCTTTGATAAATTCAAGGAATCCAAAATTGATAACTTGGCCGGTACATGGGCCAGGTGTTTCAATATATCATACTTTTGATCCAAAGGTCTGCGTTTCCCAACAGGAACATGTGGTTTAGAAGGTGCCTTAAAAGTTGATGTTTGGGATGTTGATGCATCTTGTACCGGGGTAGGAGTTGGTAATACTTCTGGATTTAGAAGATTAGACCGATTATGTTTATTTAATTGTTGAGAAGAAGAAAATGGAACCTTCAACTGATCTTCCAGTATAACTGTGCGAGGACTGAGTCTGCCTTGGGTGGATGAACTT
This sequence comes from Viscum album, assembly GCA_963277665.1. Lineage (NCBI taxonomy): Eukaryota > Viridiplantae > Streptophyta > Magnoliopsida > Santalales > Viscaceae > Viscum > Viscum album. Next base: position 222,958,979 of record OY728131.1, on the reverse strand, counting down.
GCTTGTTCTTGTTGAGCTTGCTGAAGGGCTCTGCCACGAGTTTCTGTCACATACACAGTTCTAGCTGAAGTAGAATTGGAATAGTGGCCTCTGAAATGTCCACATCTTCCCCTGTATCCTGAGCCTATGTAACTTCCTCTGATTCCACTATTTGATACATGGGATTCAGGCTCATCAAAATTAAAACTACGACTGGAATATGGATCTGTTAATTGAATCATATAAACAGAACTAAAGATCAACTCTTCTTCTGATGAAGACTCTACATGATTAGCCTAATTAGGTTGTGCCGTTTGGGGGGGCGATGCCCGGTGCTTTGAAGTAGAAGGTATGAAATCTACCAGAGTCAAAGATAGCATAGTCTTTAACACATACTCATCTTTTTCTTAGTGTTCCACTTTCGTGGAATTGTGTCATTTCATTGAGGATTTTCCCTATGATGAAGAGGGTTTTGTAGCGGCATTTATGGTTGAAGGAACAATTGGTTTTTTTAATTGTGTTCGCAAAATAGCATGAGTTCGGTTGATAATTATTTTTATCATCCAATCATCATATTTCTGTGCATTTTTCCTTTTGACTTCATGCCATTCGCCTTCTTCCTCTAGAACTGTAGCAATAACACATGCTACCTGGGCTGAAAAGACTTTTAGTTTGACTTTTCCCAATTCGACCATCTTTTTCAAGATGTTTTGGAAGACAAAACACTGCCATATTGGATGCGCTAACATTTGATGAAATGAGCAATAGTTGGGGCGGTCTTCATCTCCTTCCTTGTTTGGCCTCTTGGGCCTTGGCAATTGAACCAGATTATTTTCCAGATCTGAAATGAAGTAGCCAGGAACTTGTTCATTTTAGAAAGAGTAAATTTTTATCTTTAGATCCTCAAATTGTTTCTATCTTTGATCTCTTTGATCATCTTGACAAAACTTCCATTGTTGTTGGCACTCAGGAGGTGGATCCCCTCGAGAAGAAGAAGGTTTTGAAGTAGAAGCAGGTACAGATACTTGTTTAAGCACAACTGTAGTAGTATCTGTTTTACCAATTCTCCTTCCTGGAGCTGATGGAATTACACGAGCTTTATCCTTAGCCTGTATAAGGGAATCTTCAATCTACTGAGTGATTTAAGTAAGGTCTCTAAACCCTCCTATCTATTTCACAGGGATCAATGACGTGCGTAATTCATCACGCAGATTTGCCACACAGATTGGAAATAGTTTCTCTTGAGGGAGTTCTAAGATTAGGGAATATGTTAATCCCTTCCAACGAGAAATGAAAGCTGAGACCCTTTCATTCTCCCTTTGCTTACAGTTTGTAAGATCAGAAAATTTTTTCTTTGGCAAAGTTGAGAAGAACTAGAGAAGGAATTTTTGGCGAAGATCATCTCACCCGGTAATTGACCGGGATTTAAAGCTTGTATACCAAACGAAATCTGGTCCTTGAAAAGTTAGAACGAAGCATCTATGTTTCACTGCTTCTTGCTACTCTGGAGTTCCCATCATAGGATCGCAACAAGATACGTAATGCGTCAAATGTTGTTCAGGATCGCCTGATCCATTGAAAACAGGGAATATAGGGTTTCCAAAACCTGATGTGGGAGAGATTGAATCTACCCATTCAGGGTATGCTCTCTTTTCTAGTTGAACCTGCGCACGCTTCCATTCCATATTCTCTAACGGAGCTGTTAATGACTCAATGATAGTTATTAACTTTTTAGAAACATCCGGTTGAACTTGGACTTGGGCAGGTGCAATGACTGGAGCTTGGATAGGTATGGATGCTGGTACTGCAACTGATGGTAGCTCTGCCAACTGTTGTTGCACTTGACCCATAGGATTAGACCTGTGAGGGTGTACTACTAGAGGAGGATATTATTGATCCATCTCAGTAACTGCAACAAATTCCCTTGGCTGACTGACTCTAGCACACTTAAGAAAAATATTATCCATGAGTAGTTCTGCATTCATCTTTCTAAACTCCTTAATTTATTCCTCTTTTTGGGAAAATATTTTCTCTTGTGAGAGCGATTAGCCTTCTCCATAGGAAGGATATGAAACCTGATTCTTTCCCTTCCCCTTGTTTGATCCCTTTTGGAGAGGGGGAAGTGGGTTATTGGAAAAAACACCCAGATTTTTTGTAAACCATTGATTTCATGTACGCACACCTTCTTCATTTATGTCTGTGCGTAAAACTTCTTGAGCAGGAATCTCTTCATATGAATCCCTTGAATGATCCTCGTCTGGTGGATCAGCAACAATGGTATTGATGACATTGATTGATGCATAACGCATCGCATCCCTTCTATCATCATTTTTGTGATATTTTCTTCTTCCATGTCTTTGATGAGACCTTGCCTTTTGATGATTCTATCCCTCAAGAACTTCTTGATGAACCATAATTTGGAGGAAATCTCCTGATAATTTGGCTCTTCATTCCTCTTGTGGCTTGTTCGTTAATCGAGAGAAGACCGACTTTCGCTGAGGAGGGGATTGGTGATTTGAAAAAGTCCCCAGTCCGGTGGACTGGGGTTGTTCTTGTTGTCTTTGTTCAACTCTTCGAATCCTATTTGTTGATTCCGAGGGTTGTTTTAAAAGAGTCCCCAGTCTGGAAAGCTGGGGTGGCTCTTAACATGCTATGTCTGAGACTTTCTTAAAATCTCTCCGGATCTAACGGACCTTAGTCCTAAAATTAGCTGGACGCATCAGCCTGCATCCACTTTTATCACCCGGTTCAAGAGACCGTTGGATTATTTCTGACACTTCTATCACTTGTTGATGTTCTTTCTCCAAATGAGAATCCTTTTCAATATTATCGTTCGCTTGATATAGGTTTAATTCAACAAATTGTTCTTTGTATACTTGATTTTTAGAGGAACTAGTTGAAGCCTATTCTTGGGAAATCTTTTGATTACAAACAAAGCCAATTGACTTTGGCCAGCCATGGGAAATAACATTTCATGAGACCATTTTCGGTGGGCTTTGCTGACTAGAGAGTAAAGTGAAATGCAGTGCTCCATGAACACCCCATCCTATGATATGTATACCAGATGGGGAATTGGCAATTAATTGGCACAATCTTCTTAGTGCACCAAGGAATAAACGCTGAAGGGATCTCTACTGCTTTTCAGCCTTCAGATATTGAGAGACTGATAGAGATTCCAAATCAATCTGGCATTGTATCCCTTCTATTATCTTAACATGATTTTCATATTCATCATAATTTAATACTTTCTTTTTCAAATGAAAAAGATTTTTCCATATGTTGAGAAGAATATCATGAATTCCATCTTCCATCAAAATCTCTAGAATGTCATACTGAGAGTCATCCAGAGGCCAAAACATGACTGGCACTTCCCCTTTTTCCAGTTTTTTTCTCATGTTCAGCATTTCCTCTTTATCATTAAATGAAGATTCTTGTACCTGATTTGACCAGAGCCGGTGCTATCTTGTTGCTTCATTGGTTTCAAAAATATTGGTAGAGAAATTATTGATTAAACTAGAAGATTCATGGCATAGGGGTGGTTAAGAGAATGACCTACACCCTGGGATATCTTCTGATTGAGAAAGTATTTCACTTACTAGCGATGAAGCATCAAACCTGACTGGTTTCACATTTGAAAGTGCCTCAAGATAAGAGAGCTTTCTTGGCACTACATTGTCCACTGGAGCATTTTCTGGGAAATGTGTATCACTACTGTGGAGAGGACTTTCACAGCGAAATTCATCATCTAGGGGAGGACCACCATGGTGGGTTACAAGCAGGTGTATGTTCCTGCTGATTTCACTCCACCAAACGTGGTTGATAAACTTCTTTCTACACTGACAGATGAGGCTGCTAGCAGGATTGATGAGTATAAGCAGGTGTATGTGCCTGTTTACCAGTGGTCAATACATTGGGTTCGCGGGATCCATCATTTGTAGTCACACGATCTTACTGACTAGATTATGATGATGTATAAATAGGTTTATGTTTATTCCTATAGTACTCCGCCAGAATTTCCTGGAGGGATTGGTGTGATGTTTCCAGAAGAGTCTGCTGGACAGTGGAATTAAAACGGATAGATGTGTGTTCCCACTCGTTGCTTGCCACTAAGATAGGTTGGTGGACTTCTCCAGAGATGGCAGAGATGAGAACCTGCTAACTATTAACCGGATTTCGCCTCTGGTGATTTGTCTTTCCTTCTTGGGTTCGAGGAACCTGAGCCGAACTCCTATAGTCGATGACCTCATCATGTTGAGGGCGCACTGCCACACGAGTCTGGCGGTGATTGTTGATAGGACCCCTTGGGAAGAACTCATGTCACCTTGAATTAAGGCCCTAAGGGACCTGCTCATTCACCTCCTCAGAATATGGGAGTGAATGGTGATTGTGTTCCGAGGATAATGACCCAAAACGGTTGGAGACGGTGGTTATCACCGCCTGATTCTTGATAATTGGTCATCATTGTCCGGACGACCAGTGTGAGTTGTTCACATGGAGTGCTTGTCGGGCAGCCTCCAGAGTTTAAATGGGACCGTGTTGACGGTACTTTTTATCCAGTGTGTTTGATACCCAGCATTGAAGATGCTGAGTAGGTGATATCGTCCTCTGAGTGGAAGATAGTCCAGCAGGAGTAGCAGTAGTGGAATTTGCAGTAGAAGTTTTCACAGTAGACGTATTCACGGATGTGAACTTAAGAGAATCCATTTTGGAAATGCAGAAGATCTTGGAAAAGAGTGCTTGTTTGATATTACATACATAATCAAGATAAGTCCGGCCACTACATATTTTGGATGAGAAAATATGTTATTGATTGCCTTGTTGTCCCTCTCATTGAGTTTTAAATAGTGGCCTAAAAATAAGCAAAACATCATTTTAAATTCGTTAAGGATTCAGGTTGGTTTCACCATTTTTTTTTCCTCCGGAATTGGGGTTGACCTCGTTGATTTAAGATTCAAACATTCCAAGTGGTTTCTAATGGGTTTTTTTGTAGAACCGGAAACATCCAATGATTCTGTATCCATTTGAACCTACATTCCAAAGGTAGGCACTCATTAGTTGTAGACTGAGGAGGCTTAGGAATTTTCATTGGTCGAGAGGATGGGAGGTCGGACTTATCACACCTTTTTGAGGAGAATTATTTCTACTCTGGGACTCTCTTTATATATTTAAGTTATGTTCATGAATCATTATTACATTAACAAGTATAAAATGAGCTTTACTTTAAATCTGACAATCAGTGATTGATATGCAGGAAATTTTAGAGAATATTTTATCTGTATTCGAGGTTCTTTGTTGACAGAGAATCATCTGTATTTGTTAGAGATTCATGGTCAATGGTATCCTTCGACACATTATATAGAAGTATCTTGGTCATTATGATGACCATGCTAGTTTTAAAGCCACTCAGTATGGCACTTGATGTTTATTGTCATTCAGAAGGACATTGATTATTTCAGAGTTGGGATCAAACCCGGAGATGGGCTACCTACGTATCCCTTGTTCAGAAAAAAGGAATCAGAACCCACGTAGTTCGAGTAGAGGAGTATGATGTTTATGATTGATGGCTCAAGGAAAGATGTCATAATTACTTTTACACTCAAAGCTCATGTGAGTCATGCTCGATGTGAGAAACAAGAGGTATTGGTAAAAACCAGACAATTGTGCCAAGAAAGATGCAATCATAAGAAATAATGTGGGGCTTATTTATGTATGACTGCCCGAATAGATGAATATTAAGATTTACATCAGAGAAGAAATCTAGGAATAAGGTCCATAAAGGTATATGTGCTTCATGGAGATTTAGATACGCTAACTTGGGGATTACTCCTAAAAAGGAGGCCCAAATTAAAAGGGGACTTATGATTGGGTTTTACTCCTGAGAAGGAAGCCCAGATCAAAAGTAAATTAGGACTAGTTATGAGAAATTAAGACTGGGGCTTACTCCTGAGAAGGAGGCCTAGGTTAAGGGACTTTGAGAAATTATTGAGGACTTGGGGCTTATTCTTATGGAAATTCCTAGTATTAATGAAAATTTAGAACTGTGGATTACTACTGAAAAGGAGGCCCAAGATTAGGAGGATTCTTTCATCTTAAAATATGAGGTTGAATGAATGAAATCTCTGACATTAGTGACATAAAGATATGTGAACCACTATGTTTTTTGAGATTTTCCACGGAGTTCCTTTCAGATAAGGAAGTCAAATCAATAAATCATGACATAAATGGCTTCATAGAGTGTTGTGAAGACTGAATCTTGAATAAGAGAGGTGGAATGGCATAATAGGGGTGGAATGGGTAGGAAAGGAACCCAAAAATATAGGGGTGCACAAGTCCAGGAAGGCGCGTAGGTACTGCATGGGCGTGCAAGTCCTGGTCGCGCAGGTATACCTACGCGGCACATGGGTACTTGCACAATTTTCATCCCTTAGAATAATATTTGGGCAACCCTTGGTCAAAGCCTTTAGAATTATCCCTAGAGGATTTCGAGAAGATGTCACGCAAGTTATAGTGAAGATTTAGGGCGGCACGCATGTGTGTCCATTTCCCTTAAGGGTAAAACACTTAGGCGCGCAAGTGTTAGTGAATTCTAACACTTAGACCTTACTCCACTTGTTCAGACCTTACATTCTAGGTATAGAATTACCTAAGAAGTGTTCGAAAGACCTGAAGAAGAGACTTGGGCATTCAGAGCTCTATATCTGAATTCTCGAAAATTTCTCCTGAAATGGGGGCCCATCAGGTCTATTTTGAGGCTGGAGAAGACCCCGGGCGGTTTTCAAAGAGGGCACGCAAGTCACCTGCTTAACCATTATGCGGCACGCAAGTATACTTGCGCAACCATGGTAGAACATGCATAACCCTTGTGCAATGTTCTCCTTGTTCATCCCTTTGTCGATTTTTGATGTTTTATTCAAAGGATGAATCAATTTGGGTTCAAGGTATTTCCCTTTGACATTCGTTAGACTTTGTGACGGAAAAGAGCATCAACAGTCTCAGTTAATAATCACAAAAACATTGGTTGAGTATATCATGGTGTCATTTAGATCCAATGTGATTATACACTTATCACACACCGTTATTGAAACTTTCATCGGATAATCTTCATTTAATTCAAATTATTTATGAACCATTATAAAGGGATTAAATACTTAAAATTGTGGATGAACTTGGTTAAACCTAATGTGTCATATTTTAAAAATAAGAAATCACTATTTAGATATCCTATTGATTATTTTTCATGATTATATGGTCTCCCACTGTGATTATTTTCTCTAACATAATTCGTTTTAGTTTTATTGAATGGATGAACATTGATGTAACGACATTTAATGTTTAATGTGGAAGACAATGAAATTATAATACTCATGATAAACCAAATGTTATAGGATATGGAATGAAAAATATTAACCCTATTATTATCAAACATTCTCAATATATTAATCTTGTTTAGAATCCAAATGAGAAAAATCGTATCTCTATGCTTATGAAACTTTATCTAGTGTTTAGAGGCTGGATATTTTATTTTGTTTATTAATCATTTGGAAGGAAAAGAATATAGATTGTGACTCTTAATAATAACATGTGTCAGTGATAAGAAATTGAATCTATTGAGTGGTATGACATAAAAATTATATTTGTGAATAATTGTGTTCCTTATATTATTCATAATTAAAAAATGATTTAATTCCTTGTGAAAAAGTAGATTGATGATGAATCTATTTGTACCTATAAGGAAAATTTTAAATGAAATTAAATGTATAATTATGGTATTATCATCCAAACTTAATGTAAGGTTGGTCAATTATTCAGTTGGTTAAAACCATTTCTTTGAAAAAAGTCATCCATATAGGACTTTAGTAGATATAAAAAAAATATTATTGAGATATCAAGGTGGAAATAGAGTTTGGAGTTACGCAAAAAAATTCTTGTTTATATAAAAAAATAAATTTGAAATAATAATGAAATTATCTAAACCATATCTAGAAGAATGTGATCTTTTCATTTATGATCTATGGCTAGAAAGAAAAAGGAGAAATTATCTCACCGAAACGGTTAAATGTTTTATGTGTGGAAAGAAAGGTCATCTGGATATCGAATTTTGACGTAATGGAATAAAGAATTAACTGAGGATGGAGAAAATGAATTATAAACTACACAACCCATAATCCATTGTTTCAAAGGTAAGGATTATAGGAATTAAGATATCTAGTGTTGAAAGCTAAAGTTTAATGATAATGATTGGCATTAACAACACCATAATCCTAGTAATAAATGAAAAGATCTCATGATAAGTGTGTTCAATGTGGGATATCATAACTATGTAGTGAAAGGTACAAAAATAATCTACTCTGAAACTTCTAATGTAATATATGATATTTGATAGACTCACTCTTTTATATATGAATAATTTTTTAATTGTATCATAAAACCCCCCCAATGGATAGAAGTTTAATTAGTAGTGAAAAATATTAATGGTATAGTGATAACATCTAAAGTCTATTAGGGTTCTCTAAATAACATTTTTGGGAATGTACTTCCTAAAAAATCGTTATTCTCCCTCTATTTCAATTTGATGTTATCTTAGATATCTATTGTATTTCTTTATATGAATCTAACAACAATTTAATAATAAGGTAAGTCGAGTTTGATATTCTAAACCAACTGACGATTGTACATCAGGTTGATGATAAACATGAACATCTAATGGAAACTACATAATTTTTATGGGTATTTATTCCAATTCAAAAAGGTTCTTTATCTCAAATGGTTAAGGGGAAACTCAAAATTAATTATATTCCTATTATACAAGAGTTTGTTGAAATTTTACAAAAACATTTTCATAATCTTCCACTAAATCTTGAAGTTGAGTTTTCAATAGAAATCCAACATGGTGATGCACTTATTTCAATGAAGCATTGTAGAATTGAACCCATTGATTTGTATATATTAATTATGTAACTCTAATAAAATATTAATAAGGGATTCAATCTGTAATGTGAGTCACTATGTAGTGAACATATTATTTTTTTTATTAATAAAGATGGACTGATGATACTCTATATTGTTTATCAGTAGCTGAACTAGTGAAAAATCAAGATTAAGTATCCTCTAGCCCATATTGATCATTTATTTGATCAATTTTGAGAAGATCATTTTTTTTCAAAGATTTATCTTTGATTTAGATACTATTTGCAGAGAATAAAAAGAGAATACATTCCTCATAAGACCTTCCATATGAGGTAAAGTCACTAAGAATCTATAGTGACTCCATTTGGCCTTAACAATTCCGTAGCTATATTAATGTATTTAATGAATAGATTCATTATATAATACCTTTATTAGTTTTTGGTTGTCTTTATAGAATATGTTTTTATATATTCAACGATCAAAAAATATAATGGAGATCATTTTACAATGTTATTTGATACCCTATAGAATGAGAGATTGTATCAAAAAATTTCCAATTGTAGATTTTGGACACAAAAAAAGATTCATTTTTGTCCTTATAATCTCAATTTAGGGTATATCCATAAAAGATCGAATTTATTAAACATTTTCGTAGACCAACCATCATAATTAAGATCCATATGTTTCTAGCTTTTTTGATATATTATTGTTTATTATTGGAGAATTTATCATGGTTCTATTATCAAACCACAATGTTTCATTTTAAGGTATAAAATTTATTTTAAATAAATGAATGTTTGGAAATTTTCAAGGAACTAGAGAGATGTTTAGTTAATGCACCTATGCATACACAACTCTGCATTGTATAAAGTTCTTTGATCTATAGTGATGCATCATAGAAGTGACTATGATGTGTCTTCATTAATAATGATATGGTTATACATTGTGCCTCATTAAAATTAATTATTCATAAGAAATATTAACTTCCCAATGATTTGGTATTCGATATCGTTATTTTTTCAATAACAATTTGGAGGTATTATATTTATCGAAAAATGTGTGAATTATTTTTCATTCCTTTATGTTTAAGGTAAATATTAACTTATAATAAGATGAATATGAACCAGTTAATATGGATGGATTTAATAAAATATTATGACAGCTCAATGCATTATCACCTAGGGAAAGAAAACATACTGGAATATGGTTTTATTACAAAGAATATTCAATATTATCATTGATTATGATGAAAAAATATTCAAGATTTCAAGATTTACAAATAATGGATATATAAATCTAGAAGGAAGGGGAGAAAATTTGTTTTTCAAAAATGATTGTACAACTATCTATCCAAGTAAAGATTAAATTGGCACAAAAAGAAAGATGTGTAGATGCATAAAAATATGAGAAATTTTCCTAATTTAAATATTTATTGAGATGAAATGAAAAGGTTAAAAAATAGTGTATATGTCATGTTCAAACGAAATTTGAAGAAGGTTTTATTGTATGAAACTTATTGTTCACCATTTTATATTCTTCCAAGAAGACTAAATTTATATATAGATATGAAAGAGTATTTTTGGGGGGAGGGGGGAATGATGTGATATATTATAGATAATTTATCTAAGTTCGTGGTATGTTAGCATATTATGGATGAGTGACAAAATTTTAAGGGGATGTCACAACCATTATCCATTAAATAATGGAGATGGGAAAACATTGCCAGGTTTTTTTCATTAGACTTCCCTAAGAATCTAATGCCTATAATGTTATTTGGGTCAATAATTGATTTTAGAGATGATTTCTATATTTATCATCTTTATAGGATGTAAATTAATAAATTAGTAATTATATATGATCTGAAACATTTTATAATATATAAACAGGATCTAAAGTATCAACTCAATGTTCTAGAGAAGCCTCCAGAAATATTTGGATTCAGAGTATTGCTTTAACACTTCTTATGATACTAGAAAAGATAGTCATTTTGAGAGAACAATTCAAGATCCAAAGGGTATAATTATATATTGTTTCACGGATTAAAATAGAATATTTTATCAAGCCTTCCTCTATTTGAGTTTAATTACAATAGTATATTTTACTCGACCAATCAAATTTATCCTATCAAATCCCTCTATGGAAATAATTATATAACTCTATTTCAATGGGATGGGAATGGAAAAATAAATATATTATTACATGATCTAGCTGATGAAATAGAAGATAATTTGAGAGATAATCTGTAGTACATCAAGGTATATCATAGTTAAAATAAAATTGTACTAGAAATTTTAAGTAAAATAAAGAATTAGAAGTTGATGAGATGGTATTCATATAAATTTTAGAATAGAATAAGTTTATCAAATTTGTTAAGAATTGACATCTAACCTTTAGGTATATTTTTACCTTATATAATCTGTATTGATTAGGGATAATAGTCTCTCTCTTGGTGTCTCCATGAAACCACTCTCAAGTTCACAATGTGTTCTATATATTTATCATAAGGAATACATATATTGTTCTTCACAAGTATTAAAAATGGAGGTTATACCACAGATAAATGATATTTCCTACAACTAAAATCTTGTATAAATACTATATCATAGAGAAAAAGTTATATATAACAATACTACTAACCAGGTAAAAGTTATCTGGAAGAATCAAAAATTTGAAGAACCTACTAGGGAACCTAAGGATGTGATGAAACATAGATATCCTCATTTTCTACATCTAAGTGATAGTAATTTGAGTGTTAATTTGATTTTATATAGGGGTTGAGTGTGAAACCCTAATATTTTGTGATATATTTTTCTTTCAATAAATTTTATTCTTTGATATCTTGTTTCACACGCAACCCCCAGTTTAAACAAATCATGATATACTATTAAAATATTATTATTTAATGTGATATTTATCTCCAATAAATAAGATTAGTGGGTATGAATATGTATAAATAAATTATGAAAAAAATATATATCTTTTTAATTTTTCACAATAAAAAATCATTGGTTATTAAATTGTGAAGAATTACAATAGAAGTGTTTAATGGTAAAAATAGATGTTTTTCTGAAACAAAAATGATTTTTCACACAATTTATTTTAATAAATTTTATTAATATCTACTAAGGAATTATTTAAATAAATGTAAAAGATGATATTTTCAATAATAAGTCTTAATATTCAACTACTAGTTTTTAAAATTTTTGGAATAAGCATAAATCCTATTTTAGGTTCAAATATTCATTTCTTATAGAAAGGTTTTTTAGTCATTGCGCACTATTTGTAAAATGAATTTCTATCACCTATAGGAACGGAATATTGAAAAATTAATCCCATATTTTCAATCATGGTGTTTAAATTTATTAAATAGTTTCATTTTATTTTTTGTTCAGTATAAATAGTAACCTTGAAATTTTATGTCACCTAAGTAGGGGTAAAATGGGTAAAATAAGGTTACAACTTTTAGAAAAAAAATTAAAATTTATATTACACTTTCCATTATATTATTATATAACTACCTTCAGAATATTATCATCCATGTATCTAATATATGTCCAATTGGGGGAATTTCTCATTTATTATATGCTTTATTTTTTTAATAAAACGATAAATACAAAATGTCACTCTCTTGACTTTAATAACTATAAATTTTTATTGTGGGAATTAAAATTGGGTAATTTTATAACTAAATGTTTATCAAAAATATGAATTTAGTTTTTTAAGTTGGTAATTTATTTTTAAATTTTAGTTAATAAATAATTTCCTTAAGTTACTAAAAAATGCTAATATATTATTTATTTAACAAACAGAAAAATAAAATAAATTATTTTAGAAATATTAAAAGTAATACAATTTGTATGAATTGTAGTGTTCCATTAATTATTTAGGTAAAAATAACATATTTTTTATTTTTTAATGGTTTATATTTTAGTTTTATGACTATATTTAAGAAGTAAATGTAAAATTAAATGAATTGTATCAAAAATGACATTAATGATATTAAGAAAAATAATATATTATCAAATTATTTAAGTATAATAAAAAATTTAAAAATAAAAATAATGATGGTAAAGGTTCTATAATTTCACCCCATGGAAATTTATGATATTATTTTTCTCTTGAAATTTAAATTATAACCCATTCATGTTAAAAAAGTCGTTACTACAATTAATGTTAAAATTGGTTAATCAATGAGTAAATCTAAAAGGCAAGGTTTAAAATGAACTAAAAACCTATATAAATTCCATTATATGGTGGTGTTTATACCAAATATTTATTTTAATTTAATTTTAGGCTATTTTGAAGCATGGAACTTGATAGATAAATTAATAATATTTAAATATTTTAAGAAATTCCAAGTGTTTCACTTCCCTCCCTTATAAAAGAACAATGCTTATCTCTTTTATATACACATCCTTGAGTCATATAACTAGAAAAAAATGATTTAATGTATCTTTTAAATTCTATAGACATGAAATATAGGTAGTGATATTCATAAAATACCCTTCCAAAAGTTATTAATAATAGATCTAAAGGAGTCCTTGTGAATAAGAGGTAATCATCCCACCTAACCTCTTTCAATTTATTTCTTCTCTTACCACCTATAAATATATGCAATTCATCATAAAATAAAAAATCTGGTATCCTAAATGTTATAAAATGTTATTATGATTATAAAACCACCATTATTAACCCAAATTTATATTAAATAGGAATTGATCGTATTTCCCAAGCATATGAGGGGTTTATTACCTCTGTAGAGCTATACAATTCATTTTCCATGACGAAAAATAATATATGTGTATTATGATGGTTTATATATTTATTCATGATATTTATATCCTAATTATTAATATATAATTATAATATCATATCTATCTTCTTCCATTCCCATCAATTGGAGAAATATAGCATCGCTCTTGTGTATCTGCGAACTACCACATCCATGAATTGATTTGATTAATTTTTCATTAATGTTAACATGGATGGTAATATATAAATATTTATTGAATAAATATTATATATTTGATATGATAATTATTCTACCAATGTTTATTTATCTTTATCATTGCTTTTTTCTCTCCTTCTAAAAATGATGATTGCATTCATACGTATGTATGCCCAATCATATTCATTAATAGTGTAATTTATTTTCAAATATCTATCCGTTTAATATGAATAAATATATTTATAATAAATATATATTTCATTTATACCATGATTAAAAGTATGTTTCTGATGTTACCATTATAAAATTACATGAACCAAAACTACAAAACATAAATTCTAATGAAAAAATTAACATTTAACGCTTCAATGTGATGATTTTGATGAATAATTTTTAACAAATGGGTGTTTTAATATAATAATTGGATCATATATGATATAATAATTAGTTATATGATTATGGTATAGAATTATAATAAATATTAATATATTATACACAATGATATAGCATTTTTTATACAATTCAATCTTGGGGTAGGGGATTTATATTACAATCTCATTATATATCTCTATTATTTATGAAATACTTTTAAATGATTAAATAATCTGATCTACCTCTCAAAATTTCATGAAATTTATTCGCCAATATTTGTTACTATAAAATTCAAGTTTTCCTTCCATTTTTCTCTATATAATAACTCATGATACTGAAATTATGTTTTTAATGAAAACATACTTTATTTCTTTGGTATGTTAAAAATAATTTTTCTTCCATGTTCATTTTTATAAAAATGATTTCATGAATTGTTTTTAAAATTATCTTATGATTTTTTAATTATTTGTTTAACCATTGTTTAATTTTTATGAATTATTTCTATAATTTTCTTATATCATTTTCTAAATGAGGTATTCAAGATTTTTTTCTAAAAATGTGAATGGAATATTTTTTTTAACCTACACTCCATGAAATGAAACTCCCATTGTCCAGAATGCCCAATGTTTTGAAGTTTAAGTTATAATTTTCTATGTTTATTTTAAATGAAAAAAAAATTCAACAGTATTTTTGATGTTTTTCATTTCAAATAAGTAATTTCGAAATAAAAAAGGTATTTTCTTCATGAAATATTCCTTGTAATATATTACAAGATATTTTAATATGTGATAAAATTCTTTAATGTTACTTGTTCTTTTCTAGGGGTATGTCCTAATTATAGCATCCATATTCATTATTTAGATCTATTATGAAAACTAGGATTTATGTATGATGTTAATATACCACTTTCTTTACCATGGGTAGATTAAGTTATGATGAAACACATTTCTTTTCCCTTAGTTATTCTATGATTAAATGATGAACTTTTTTTGATACCCTTTTCTTTTCCATGGGTTATGATATTTTAAATTTTTTATGATCATTTCGAAAAAATATCTATGATTTTTATTATGTGATGGGTTGTATAGGAATTATATATCCCTCAATTTTATTTGCTAAAGATGGATATCTCATGGGATAATAAGGCACGGAATGGGAAATGAACTATATTTAGTAAGGGACGTTGCCCACTATGATATTATTGGAAGCGATTTATGACTAAGGATATGATGAAATTTTTAATGAATACAATACACTATGATAGTCTTGGTAGTGAGCCTCAACTAAAGAAATGATTTTATATGCTTCTGTGTATGCCATAATCATATGTATTATACAAATATTATTCTCTCAAGGTTCATGTTCATTGATTCCCATAGGATTAAAGTCTTATGAACTCTGAAGATTATTTCCATGAGTCAAGATTATGATCTATAATATAAAGGGTATATTTTTTAAAATTTAAACTCATATCATCATACCCTTATGCTCATTTTATGTTAAGTTGTCATTTATATCAATATTGTTTACAATTACTGAGCACCCAAGCTAGACCTTTATTATGATTCATTTCTTCTTGTAATCAATAAATATTTTAAGTAAGATATTTCTAATAAGGATGTAGTTTTTAATAACATAGTGGTAGATCATGTAGATCTCTTAAGAAATATTTTTTTGTATCCTTGTTTCCCAAGAAACTGTCTTATATGATTCTGGTGTAAATCATAACATTATTTAATGAACATTAATATGTTATGATTTCATATCTATGTATTAAAAATAATGTTCCTTATTGTTGTGGACCTCTAATTCACTAAAATTATTTGTTTAAGTATTTTTTATCTCAAAATATAATGGTAGTTTTTGGAACATAAGTGTGGGTAGCTATGCTCAAAATGATTGTTTGAGATTATAAGTGTAGTCGTCTATGATCACATAGATTTTTTGTGGGTATATATTCAGTTAGTTATAATCATAATGATTTTCTATTACTATAGGTTTTGTTAGAATTGCTCACAAGGATTTTGTTTCAGTATATATGTAAAGGCATATCCTCACAAAGACTATTCATGTGTATAATTGTGGTTATCCATGCGCATAGTTATTTTTTTGGAAATAAATTTGAATAATTATATCCATAGTGTTATAACTTTATGTAGTATTGTGTGCATTGAATTTTTATGTTATGTTTATTTTTATTCCTAATATATCATATTTATTACCTTATATATATTATCACACACTATTATTCCATTATACATTTTTTTCATTAGAGATTAATTTTACTTCTACCTTGACATAGTATTACCACTTATGATTACCTGATCTTTTTAATAATACATTTCTCCTCTTGCTCTTATTTTCTCATATGAATATTATTTAACCCATTGATGACATGATGATGAGATTTTACCAAAATGAGTATTTAATCACACATCATTCTCATGATTCCATTTCCTAGGTTAATAACATGTGTTTAACTTATAGAAAGTTCCAAATGGGATCTGGTGTGGCTAAATTTTTGAAATTGATCATTGGAATTGTAAAATACATTTATTATATAGATAGTCCCCAAAAAAATAACCATCATTTCATGAAATTTTGTGTTTATCGGGATATGTGTTGTTTAGTTATGAAAATTATATAAAACATTTTTGTTTTTCAATTGGATCATAAAACTGAGTATCAAATACTATGTGCAATGAGTGTTTTTTTAGAACTAAACATTGGAGTGCGAGTCTGGGGATCCTCACATCTAGTGTAATGATTCTACATGGGTTCACAAAAATTTGAGTGGATTAATTTATGTCGATAAATTTATCATATTTTCATTATCTTATGTCTTCCTTGTATCATATTCCCATCTTACAAGCTGTAAAAATGAAATCTCTATATCTTAAAAACTATGGAAGATCTATCACACCATTTTCTTTTTTAATTTTACTAAAAAAAATATGAACAATTTTTATATTATGTTTATTTTAGTGATTATTTTTTTCAATTCAACTAAAGTAAAATAAAATTCTTGTATCACTGATAAAAAATATATTCCCATTAATTATATTATATTTTTAATGAATCTTTAATATTTTATTACCTATTTAAAAAATAATAATTTCAATTAATGTATCATAATTTAATTCATTATTAAGTGGTTCCATAGTAACAAGGTTGGTTTGATCCCATCGAAAAATAGTGGTTCTTTTGATTTCAACTTTTGAGTTTAAATTTATGGAAAAAAATTCCTTTTATCTTCAAGGAGATTTCATTTCAAAATATTATAGCACAACCTTATGTTCTTTAACTATATTCAATATATTTAATTATCCTTTTATATATGATGGAAAACCACTATCAATAATTCATTTATTTCTTCACTTACAATAATTAAATGCCACTTCATCAAATTGTGATTTATCATCATTTCTTCTACTCTGAGTCTTCTAGTGTTCATTGGCCAAATGATATAGTCATGGATTCATGATAATACATTTATCAACATAGTTTCCCTGAATGTAACACCTTTCATACACCTCTTATAGAAAAAATAATATATTTTGAATAGCTAATTGAGATAAATTTATTTTTATTACATGTCCATTCTCATCATTTCATCATGAGTTCACTAGATAGGTCCCTAATAATTCATTCCTTTTAGGACTATACATAAGAGATTTTTTTGAACCAAAAATCATATTATTTATTTATGAGTACAATATATAACTATTATTAGTTTATTAAACCAATTCTTCTATAATATTATTTTGTGTACCTTTGAATTAAAGCTTTTTGTGTTATAATATTTCTTGCCTCAATTATCTATGGAATTGGGGAACAATTCCTTATCAAATTTTCCTCAACTAACATTGAATTATGAGTAACACACCAATGTTTTACAGAACTAATGTTTACTCATATTTTCCCTTTGTGGTTAAACCTTTAGTTGAAATACATTTATCATTCTTGTTTATCATAGGCCTAGTTTTTACCAGAGTTTATGTACAATATTTCTGTATTTCCTATGATGATAAAAAAGGAATTTAACATCCTTCTAATAATAATATCTCGTTCTTATAAGGTTCTAATCCTCTTTAAGACACCTAAAATGGTTGATTTTCAGTTATTCGTGTATTAAATAAACATCCCTCTCAAAACCTCTCTCTTTTATCTATTTCTCAATAACATTCACTTTAAAATGTTCGACCTTGTCAACATAATATTTTTCATTGATGAGAATTTTATATTTGACTTTATACATATTCACATCCCCTTTTATAAAGGAATTTATGCCCCTTTTTATTGTTCATACCTCTTAAGACACACTATATGCTCAGCTTTTAGAAACTATTCGGTAATGGTTTATGCACTTTTTTTTTATTAATAAATTTGGTGGTCCAAGCTTGCTTGGATCGGACTTTCTGGTATGATCTTATACAACATTTTCCAACATGATCCATTAAATTAATAACTATTATAACACAATCACCAATATAATAACTAATTATTATAGAGTATTAATCAACTTACCTTATTTACATATTCTCTTTTTTCTTATATATGATTTTTCTCAATATTCACCATATTTATTGAAATAGTTAGAGTTACTTTACCATTTGTTTATTTAGTGCCTTCTACCATCCTCCATATATTTATACTCTAAAATTTTATCTTATGGGAATGTAGTTTCTATTTTTCTAGTTTCATGAAACTTACATCACTAGAGTGGAAATTTTCCATTATAATTATCCTTTCCCTTTTTTATATTTTTTGAGAAAAGGGACATTATCCTGTTTTTTTATTTATCAAATTTCTCATCATTTATTGATTTAATGGGGGATAAAGAATTATCAACTATCATTATGATTTTGTTCATGGATTTGAATTCCATTTATTCCTTCGATTTATTCATCAATAAAAATAGATTTTCTTATCTCATATTGAGGAGTGTGTTGTGAATTGTATTATGAGATAATTTATCACTTCATTCTAGGGCTGATATCTAAGGATCAAACCTATCCATAAAATTTATCATTAGCATATTGAAATTTTTTGAATCTTATAGAGTGTCTCTAAACCCCATTATATTGCTAAATATAACATTTAATCAAGTGAATTAGTCATCAATTGTACCATCATGTTCTATTCAGATGTTCTCAAGATTATCTCTCAATATCTATAGTTTTCGTTCTTTAATTTAAACATTTCATTCATATGAATTATCACTATTATATGAAATATCCATTTTTTATTTAATTCTTTAGACTATTTAGTAAACATTATCATAAAATTATTATAGAATGTAATTTATATATTTTCAATCTACTTAAAGGTTTCCCTTGAAGGGGTATCTCTATAATGTTGTGAAAATCCTATTATTATATCTTCACAACCTTACAGGCCTTGTAACTGATGATAGGGTTGAATTATTTTCTTTTATCCAATAAAATATATTCCATTATGAATTTTGAAACCATTAATATTTAAATAATATATATTATTTATTCTTGACCTCATATTTAGTAAGATCTTATAATAAAAATTGTCAACTCTAACACCCCTTAGGGAGGCCTAGTCAATTATAATACCAATGATAGTGGGGGTGAATAAATAATATAGTCTATTATAATTTATTTTAAAAATGTATTTTTAACTTTTAGGTTCATGATCCACCCTTTCTAAATCACTTACTCACTCACATGAAACTATAATGAAAATGAATGGCATAAGTGTTTTTTTAAGGTTCAAACCTGATGATGAAACCTAACCCTTATTGTGTTCAACATATTATTGAGACACATATTATATCACTTTTAAATTTCATTGGAATTAATTTTTCATTTTAATCACACACATGATTGGTATTTGAATCTTGCACTTCCCAAATGCCACCAGTTGTTATTTATAAAGGAACAGACATTCACTAATAATATAACTCTTACACTTTAGTATGAAAAAAATCTTAAGTAATTTGTTAAGAGTATTTACACCTGAGAATAAGATATTTATACTCAATATATCCTCTTCAAAATCCATATAAATATCAATAGAATACCACGAAATTTGAAATTCCCCCTCAAGACTTTATAATTAATAAAATGTGCACTTGAGAGCACACGCACAGACCTCAGTCAACATTTTTCTCAATATTAATCCTCCGAATGATCAATAGATTCAAATTTCATGAGATATTTGATTAGGAATTCATAGAAATATTAAATATTCTATCCTATTTATTTCATATATATTCTCTATATTTTTTCCAATATTATGACTCTCTACTCAAATAAGAATTTTTTTGAAGATAAAATCAACAAAAAACAATGAAAGAGAAGAAAAAGAACCAGATGGTTCATGGGGGTCTGAAGTAGTGAACTAAAAGAGAGAAACCTTTAAAAATTCCAAAAATCCTAGGTTAATGTATATCAAAAAAGAAAAAAAGTAAACAATCCATATTTAGCGGCTCTAGACGCAAGAAACTTAGGACCATATTGTAACACCCTGAGATTTTATGAGATATATTCTTTGTAATTTTTTTAATGTCTTGTGTTTTATACTACACCAATATTATATTGTGCTATAAACAACATCGTATTATCCTATAGTATACACAACACTATTCTATGTTTGTGTTACACGCTAGAGTAACCTTCCTCAATAGCTTGTGTTATACGCCAGACTGAGTTTCACTAAACAAAGATATATTATTATAATAATATTATTTAAGGGGATATATAATATACATTATGAATAGTATTAACTATATTTTTAATTTCATATAGAATTAACTATTATCTTATTTATTTTCTCAATATGATATAAGAACAAGTTCAATTTTTTGGATAAAGGAAGTATTTTTCAAAAAGTGCATTTTTGTCTCCTTTCGATGGAGCACCAATTTTAAATATAGTTTTTTCCACAATTATATATTATATTTGACAAAATTAATTTATTCTTTGGAATAGGGACATAAAAATTTATCTCAGTCGAAATTCTGGTATTTTTCTATTGAATTTCATATTTTGATAAATAGTGAAAAATATTGAATTTTAATTCAAAACTGCCTTTTAAACTAATTTATTTATATAGTTAAATTATATTTTTAATAGGTATTAAATTGTAATTATATTATTATTTTTTATTTAGTCCAACTTTAGTCTTTTATGTAATTTCACATTTAAATTTTATATAAACACATGATAATCTTTTGATATGTTTTTACTTCTTAAAAACCTGCTTTTTGGTTTTTGAAAAATGGGGATTTATTTTAAATTAATTTCTTCCAAGTTTATGCTTTGAATTTTGAAAAATGGATTCCATATTTGGAATAATTGTGTAAAAATTATGTTAATAGGATACTTTTATTTTTATTTTATTTTTTTGATATAGTCAATAGTAACTACGATAATTTTTATTTTCCACAATTAAATGTAAATCATGTAAATTAGGGTATCTAACTTTAGGATAAAGATAATAAAATTAACCTAAAACCATCAAAAATCCTATTTTATGAATTAAATTTCACCAATATCACTTATGGGTCATTATCTATTCATTTAACTAAATGATTCCATGAAAGTTATGTAATTATAATAAAAACAAAAGAAGGTGACAACAAGTCACTTCAATGTATAATAATTTTAATATTGTGATAAACATAATAAAAATTAGAATATAAATAGTCTCCAGGAATATAATGAAATTATCTACATCATGTTCATTTAATTATAATTTTTATAGATTAAAAAATTACCATTAATGATGACACAATAGTGATGAAGAAATTATTTAATTGATAGAAATATCAAATAAATTATTTTAAAAATATTGAATTAAATATCATATACAATAATTAATGTCTTCAATAAATTTTTTAGGTGACTATGAAATCATAGGAGTGTAAAAAATATTTTGGTTCAAATTTTTCTTCTTTTTGGATTTTATTTAATGTCAAATAATTAAATAGTGTCAAAATTGAAACTATTGATATTTTATAAAAATAAAATATTAATAAATTGTTTAAAAATAAAAAAAAATACTTAAAAATTAAAAAGTGAAAATTATATGGCTTAAAATTCTGTAAGGTATCCAATTAAAGAAAATTTACAACACATAGGGAAATATTTATAGCCATTTAATATTTAGAATATTATTACCACAAAGAAAATTCAATAGATTAACTAAGGCTAAATCAAAATGATAATATTTGAAATAAAATTAAAACGTTTTCTAATTTTATTGGTTTAGAGTATTACGACCCATAGTCATGAATTATTTTAAAATAAATTATTTTGGGAGCATTTTATACCAAAAATGAATTTATAATAAATTAATATTTCAAGACATTCCAATGATGCCCCTCCCCTATATTATAAGAGGGAACCTCTCTTTATCTATTAATCACACCTCCAAAGCCCTTTGGATCATCCAAACCCAGCCCCAATCTCCTCCCAAAATCTCTCAATCCATTCTATAGGCCATCTTTTGGGCATAAATCCATCTTATGGAGTCCTTTTTTCCATACCAAAAGGAGATACCTGAAAAGAAGGTAATTGTTTTATCACCTCTTTCTAAATCATTTCCTTCTTCTACTTCCCCTTATTATGTTGTTTCCATACTAAATTAATAAATACAATATATTAAATATTCATAGATATTATAATTATGGGACAATCTTATATCTCCTTTTATCCATCCTACGAATGACAATATCACCACGTGTGAATACGTACGACTTATCGTCTCCATGTTGTGGTGTAATTATTATCCAATAATAAATAATTTCAATGGGTACAATAATGAGTATTAGAAATTATATTAATTAATATAATATAATAATTATTCTTTAAAATTTTTATATCATCCAATTCTATATTATTTACCATCAAATGAATGATATCTTCGCTCATGCGTACGCACTGCTTACAGTGTCCACGACGTGATGAGATTCATTCTCCACGTTATCCATTCACGAATGATTATAAGGTATATAAAATAATTAATCATGAAATATTTGAAATATTAATTCTACTATATTTATGTGTATATATATGTCATTTACTTTCTTGTAATCAATTCAATAAGGAAACAGAGACATCATTCATAGGTACATATGGCCTACCGTCTCCAAGAATTGTGTATTCAATTTCATTTATGTATCTATTATATATATTTATATACTAAATATATATGATAAATTATTCATGTTTTACATTATTTAAGTAGGTAAATATTTATCTTGGCAATAATATCAAGAATAAAAAGTCCAAAAACTTACGATAAATTAAACAATTATTACCAAAAATGTTTCATTAACATGGAATTGATAAATGAACGGGTAATATAAAATCATAAGTGAATCATATATGATGCCATAATTATGATTATGGTTATGTTACAAGTTAATAATATTTTTAAAGTCACTATATAAGAGTTTCAGACACATATAAAGGATATAGGACCTAAGGTAAGAGAATATTTTGTCTCACGTTTGTTTTTGGGGGACATATGCCTTATACACCACCAATTTATTTTGTATAGTGTATATGATTCATATTATGAAGGTTATGATATTTACATATTTATATAATTTTATTTATTTTATTATTCATTATATTTGACTGATTATAATTGGTAAGGGATAATTTTACAATCTCATTTTTATCCGAGATTGCTTATATGTATGTATTTACTAGGGGTATATTTATCATCCTCCTCCATGTATTCTAAAAAAAAATTATAACATTTTTATTATTCTTATATGTATGTTGAAATTCATTTTTACCAATTTTTGAATTTTATTACATGGTTTGGAAGAAATATTTCTTTTGATTTCCATACGAGTTACTTTTTGACTTCTTTGAAAAAAGTACGAGGAGAATGGTTTTTTAACTTATATGGCCTGAATAGATTTTTACAGTTTCATGACTCCTTATTTCCCTGAATCTTCCTCTACATGATTTCATTATTATTTTCAGATAAATTATTATCTTTTAAAATTTAATTGAATTTTTTTAAAAGAAAACATTTTTGAAAAATAATGGATATTTTCCTTTGGAATTAAGTTCAAGTGTTTTACCCAAATTATTTTCCATCTAATATAACATAGGTTTATGTTTATATCCCTATTATTACTGAAATTTCATTTTGTTTAGGATTGAATTATTTTTAAAAGTCCATTTATCTTATATGGATTATGTTATGATGGAATGACGTTTAAGAATCCCATTTTATTTCATGGGTTATGTTATGGTTAATGATTTATGTTTTTGTGGAACATGTAAAAATGATTTCATTATGAGATGTGTGGGAACTTTATCTCCCTGCAATTGATTTTTTTAAGATTTATATCTCATCAGATAGACATGACTGGAATGGAAAGTAAATCTGGTTTAATAATAAAGGACAGGAATGGAAAGTAAATCCAGTTTTTTCATACATGGATGGAATTACATGTAAACCTGGTTCAGTAATGGACTTTGGCTACTATAATGGTATTGGTAGAAATGCATTTACTACTATGGAAAACATCTTATGAGTTTATTTTTTTCCCACAATTCCGTGTTTTATTCCACTGTTATTCTATCATGGTTAATGTTATTTATGATATATGCCTTTCGTAAATCCAAGATTTATTTTATGACTCAATATTTTGATGTTTGAAATTTATATTCATGTTTTTACATTCTTATGTTTATGTTTTGTTTTATATTATCCATTTTTACCCTCAATAAGAATTTGAGCTCACCCTTTTTAGTTTTTCTTTTCCCTCATTGTATAAAGAAACGTTTAATGTAGGAAAACAAAAGTGGAATATCTTTATAGGATATCTTGAAGATCTTTCACCATGTTAGAATATTATTTTACGAGTTTCCGAAGAAACTAAAATAATATGGTCTTGGGTCTTCTGTTTGTGTCACGATTAAGTATTACAGAAAATTAATGTAATGTCCATGTACGTCAATCTTGGGTCACTATACTTATTTCCCCTTGCTCCATGTGTGATGGATTTTCATACATTTGTTTATGTGGGTTCTGCATATTCAAATGTGATATGATATAAATAATTAGATGGGGTGTACCCTTTCATAGAGATGTGAATATTCACTTAGTCTATTTTCATACACATCCAATTCAATGTTTTCCTAAATAATAATATCATGAACTTTTATCATAGTTTTTAGCACATCCTAGAGAGTGTATCCACTCTTGATGAATGTAGTGAATGTGGAGATAATAATTCCAATCGGGTCATGGACAATGTCTCCACCCCCTGTAAATCCATACGGAAGAAACCATTGATGATGAGCTTGACACCAATGTTATGGGGGTGTAAATAGATCAACCAGCTCTCTGGGAAGCAAATAGGGGTGATGGGTGTTCCTTATGGATATAAGATGTCTGGGATTGGGGGTATATACCCAATTTTTGAGAATTCAGGCTTGGTGTGTTTCCATGAAATATATCTTTAAATTTTTATCCATTCACGAGAAAGGGACTGTCTATATATATTATTTTTCTAGCATTATAGATAAACAAACATATATATTCTAGTATAATGAACCTCGGATTATTCTCAATGATGTTTTTCCCCGTAGCATGGAACTACTGATGGCCAATGTTGACACAAGTGGGATGCAGAGATGTCAGGTCCATGAACACACCAGAGAAGTGATGCACTGATATGGCCGACTCGCATTGAAATATTAAGAGGATCATCGATTCTTAATTGTGATTACTGAAACATATTCATATGCACACAAGAGTGATATCGTTCATTTGATGTGCTCGTACATGGGTAGTGCAATGTAACTAATGTTCCAACAAAGGAATTTCAACGTCAAAGGTATATCCTTAAACAAAATTATATCACTACAAATATAATTTACATTAGACACTTGGGAAACCCTATATTAGTCCTTAACAAATAAAGTACCTGATGAAGAGCTCGTAAAAAACATTTTTTATGTTCAATTGTTGGAAAAATAAGGTTTACGATTTCATGTTTTTCTTTATTCAAAATGCCTTGGATTAATCCATGATATGTTCTGAATTATCCAAAATTCATGTCCGGAGTTGGTCACCCTAGCAAGATAAGTATAGAAAATTCCTAATTTTGGTAACATAAGATTATATTTCCTAGAATGAAAATCTAGTGGACATGGCACTATAGAGTTGGGATATGACATTGGAGCATTATCCACAAGGATAAGGTTTTACATTTCAATGGCCCTAGGTTCTTCCCTTATTTGTTCAAAAATTACTCTCCATGGAAATTATAAACCTCATGAACCTCCTATGATTGTTTTTTATACTAATAGTGGATCATGAAGATGACTCTCCTGATGTCAATGAGTACTTCATCTGTTAACCCCTATATCTTTTCCCACAATCCTAGTGGTGTTTCTAAGAAATGTTATCATCCCATAGAAAATAAGACGTGATTTTATTGATGTCATTAATGATGTCTTTAGGAACCTTTATAATGGAACATATATTAATAATAATGGAGTTGAGTATGTAATTTTGGACAATTATACTTATTTTGAATGATAACAATCGGTTCCTTCAATTGTTAATGTGATTGTAATTATGTTAACCAAAATTCTGAAATTCTGGATATAAATCCTAATTAGTGTGATATGTGTTCCCAAGTATCCCATACATAATATTCTCCAGTGGATTCCTATACTAGTTTTGATAAATGTTTCCCACCTCTCTGGAGGATGGTTAAAAATATAGATACTTATTTTATCTCAGTTAATGAGTTGACCAATATATTAATAGTACTCCTTCAAGATATTTTTGATATAATCGGTGGATCACTTAATTAAATTGATGAAGAGGTTCATATATTCTATAAACATGAGGTATGAGTTTCATCTCATGGATATAATAGGTGGATCACTTACTTATATTAATTAAGAGGGTTATATTATAATGACCTAGCCTTAAACCTTACATAATATTTAATTAAATGAATAACTCAAATTGAGGATCTTTTTAGGTTTAGAGTTTTAGAGAATTAGGACATAACTATTACATCATAAAAGATTAAAAAGTAGAAACTTCCACACATTTTCCAGTTATTCATAAAATAAAAACTCTTAAAAAAGAGTCATGTATAGTTCCATGTTTAAGATACCATGTCTTTTCCATGATCACATCCTTTTTCTTATTCCACATTATGTCTTGTGAAAAAAACATTTCAAAAACTTGGGATGAGGAAAAAATTCTCATTAAGGGATACACAAAGAAGTAAAATTGTTAGTTTTTCAAAACAACAGGTAAATCATGAATACTTTAACATAAGTAATACTTTTCACCTTTATGAAGTAGTAAATATTGTTCACTAAATAAAAGATCATTACTTACCCTTTTGTAACCAAAAGATTACCATAAAACCCATATAATGAATAGATAACATATAAAGGTAAGTTAAGACATAAACACACTTAAATGGAATAACTATACGGTCGACTACCACACATATCACTAAATAGAATAGCCATATGGCTGACTTCCATACCCAATGCATTGGAGGTTATAACGTAACCACCCGTCCTGGTATTCACGGCGCCACCGGTGATACGGTTTATCACGTAACCACCCGTCAAATTTCCAAGTACCATTATAAAATCATAGCACATAAAATATTTCAAATCTAAACATTTCACTACCACATTATATCATTTTAAGATGTTGACAAAATCAATGCTTTATCAAACCATTTTCAAAACCATTTATTAATGATTTTTTTTTGAATCAAAGTGTCTCATACAACTTTGAAGCTTTTAAAGGAATTAACATTTTAAAAAATAATTTCATTATAAATAAATCCTTAAAACCATTTTTAAAACAAGGAAATTAATGAGAATATTTTATGAGAATAAGTCTTTAAAACTGTAAAAACGATATTTTAGTTAAAGAGTTTTTAACAAAATGAGAAAATCTTGAATACAAATTATTTAGGAATAACATTTAATGAGAACATTATTAAATCATTATAATTAAGGTATTCATGATATAAAATTCCAAAGGATAGTATATACACTATATAAGAGTGAATTGGTGCATAACAAAAATTAAATATCAATGGAATTTAAATTTAGACAAAATCTCTTATTAAGACGGTATCCTTAGATTAAGGATAAATAAATTAAATAATTATGTGTGACAACTATAAATACACTAAATATGATTAGTTATTCGGTGTAAAACAATCAGAGGTCATTAAAACATATTCATAGGGTGAAATATTCAATAAGTAAAAGTTTAACCCAAAGAATCGAAATTGGGTTCAGAAGTTCCCTTGCAAAAATTCGACAACCTAACGGCATCACATTAAAATTCAGAAACTAATTTGATGAGAGATAAAAGGGTATCTCATCACTTGGAAATAATATTTATAGCCATAATGATATATAAGAACATATCCCAACATAAGAATATGTGAAATAAAAGACATAACAAAAAGAAGCCTTTTAAAAGAGAGGAGAGTGAAAGGTTCCCTTACCGATTTCGTAACATACGAAACATACACACATGAAAGAAGGATCATAAAATGAAGATTTAAATACCCATAAATTAAAGTATCTTACACAAAGAATAAAATCATGGGCAGTACATACACCATACAAAATGAAGTAGTGCCAAATGTAGCATGAACCTCACGGGGATAAAAAGTTAGATGAAAACCCCTTACAACGTTGTAATCAATTGAGTCTTATGGCCCAAAGTTAATAACCACCAAATGAATCATAGAATACTATAAATATAATGATAATCATGGTAATATATAACAAAATTCAGTACACAACACACCACATGCAATAAATAAGTGTCGAACAATGGAAATCTCACCGAATTAAAAGTCAGATAATAAATCCATTACCTCGTGTCCGACATGACTTGATCGTTCTTTAATATCATGAATAATAAACTAAAGTTAATTTATAAATTTTTAAGAACCTTTTTCAAGTTAATTATTCCTTTTAATATAACTTATTACCATGTTATAAACATTATGTAATCATTTATGTTAATAATGTCTCTTTTGTCGATATTTGGTACTTGAGTTAGAAATGAACTTCTTATAATTACATTTTGTTCATGTGGTAAAAGGTTAATTTTATCTAGAATTATATTATTGATTTGGATATCATATATATCATATATATCCATCAAATACATTTATTTATAATAGTACATAACATTTAGAGGTAAGAAATGAAATGCATCGTTCGTGGAGACGGTAAGCCGTACATACGCGTGAACGCTACTTCCATTTCTATTTCATATTTAATGAAATTAAAACATAAGGATAAATAGTAGTAATATAATTATAGTATTTGATCATATATAATATCATTAAATATATCCTTTATACGTACCACATATGGTATGAATGAGTCATATCACTTTGAGTGGGAGGTAGTCTGCACTTCCTCTAATGAGATTATCGCCTTTACACATAATGGAAACCATAAAGGCATGATATAAATGGAAAATACAGAAGAATAAAGAAAACATAAACATAATATATATCATATATATGTACAGTTCCATCATAATGGCCACCATGAGATACGGTAGGAGATAATTGAGCAATCATTGTTTCATGAGGTGTTAGTTTTCCATCCACAGAAACCTTACGTTCTTCATCCATTAGATGGAGGTGTGTGTAATTATAGCTAGAATTATTCTCATAAAATCATACTAGTATATTTAGGATACTTATTTTGTTATAAAAGAAAGGAATAAAAAGAGTTTATGGGTTAGAGAAGTAAAATAAAAGAAAACAATTTAAGAGAAACTGTTACCTTTAATTTTGTTAACTCCCCTTGGTTTGAACCAAAGGGCTTTTCGAAGTGCCTTCTGCCTAATGTAAGGCTTATATGACGAGTATAGGTTTGTAGGGAGCTTAATTGGGTAGATTTAGGACGAGACAAATGGCTTGAGAGGTGTGAGGAATTGGTTAGAAGTGGTCTCCTTTTATAAGAGAGTATAGGGGCTCTTTAGGAAAAAGTGATAATATTATTTTATTATATAATGATATTAGGTTTAAAAACATCAACAAATAATTAGAGTCAAATATAAGATGACTCATGGTCGAAATAAAATCATACAAAAATAATTGTATAGGTTTTGTATGTTATTTTAATATTTATAATCTTATTTATTTAAATAATTTATAAATGATGTAAATATTGCATCATTATTGTGTCACAAATAATTTAATTTATTTGATATCTAAAAATTATAAAAAAAATTCCATGTTGTAGGAAATAGGTTTATCTTTGCAATAAATATTTATAGTTGAAAATATAATTTATATAACCCCTTATAAAAATTATGTTTCTAAAAGATATTTGCTTTTGTCATTTTTTCTTTACTATAAGTTAATTAATCTAAATTGTCATTTTCACTCTCAAGTGGCTCAATGGGGTCCCAAAATCGACCCAAATAATCCCATGGTCGTTAATGACTCATCCAATATGGTTTGGACAAGTTTAAAGGTAATTTTGAATTATTATAATATTCTTTTTACCTTGAATTAACATATTTACCTTTAACAGTGGTAAATGAAAGTCAAAAGTTACTATTCACCAATAATTATTTTCATCTTATTGAACCAAATTTTACTTTTAGATAACAACCATGTATGTATGATTTTTGAAATTAATTTCACATAAGTGGTAAAATTTCATTTAAACGAAAAAGTCAGTTTTTTAACTATCACTATGTGGTTTCACTATTCATCAAAAATTGATGTTTTCTAGAAAAATACCAAAAATTCAACCTAATATTTATTTGATATTATGAATTCAGAAATGATTTCTATTTTACCAAATTCAAAACATAGAAGTGGAATTAATTAATTTTAAAATTATTTCTCGTTATCAAAACAAATAGTGTGTTTTTAAGAAACAATAACTATCAAAAGATTGATACTTGTTTAGGTTCGATTTCAAAGTCAAATAAATTCTAATGACCAAAATTGGCTTAAATGGTAAATATATAATATAATTAAACTTTAAAACAAATTAAAAAGATAATCTAACCATATAAATAAATTATATTAAAACATAGTTTTGAATTAAAATACAATATTTTCACTATTCATTAAAAAAATGAAATTTATCAGAAAAATTCCATAAATTTACACAAAGTAAATTTTTATGTCTTCATTATAAATAAAGATTTTATTTGGTCAAATATAATGTATTAAAGTGACAAAAAAAATATTTAAAGAGGGTTCTTCATTAAAAGGTGGTAAATCGACCTTTTAATGTAAATTATGCTTAAAATTAGATTCATTCTCATTTTAAGACACTTACTTTTATTGGATAAATGTAAATACATTTAAAAAATAGGTATAATGTTATTATAATTAGTTTTGTTCATTCCTACGAATAAAATGGCTAGGAGTTAACTACCATTTAAAATAATAATATTATATTATTAGTGTGTAGTGTAGGATTTCAAATAAACATGTTGTTGCGTATCGGGTATGCTATCGAACATAGAAACACCTATAAAGTAAAATTAATATTTAATTCAAAAATATTAATAAATATGAAGATTTCATATTCTTCATTTATCTGGGATGTTACATCCTTTCCCTCTTTTGGGAATTGCATCCTCACAATTTTAATACTTGGCTTGGAAACATCATTAAAAGTCCCACCTCAGAAAAGAGTCAGTAAAACTATCACTTTTAATGAATGAAAGAAAATTACAATGGTCACCCGAGATAACCCGTACTAGGATTCCATGTAGGAAAGCATGGATACAGAAATGAGAAAAAATTGTCAAGTTCTGATGGAGAGTGACAGAAAACATGATTAGAAGAAACTAAA
The DNA here is from genome assembly GCA_963277665.1 of Viscum album. NCBI lineage: Eukaryota > Viridiplantae > Streptophyta > Magnoliopsida > Santalales > Viscaceae > Viscum > Viscum album. The sequence continues at coordinate 222,926,915 of OY728131.1, read as the reverse complement.
ACACCAGAAAATCAAAAACTTATGATGTGTTAAATGGTCTTTGATTACCCAGTAGAAAATTTAAACCAACAAAATTTTTGTTTTACATTCCTTTTCATAATTTGGAGGAATTAATTTACTACATAGAATAAGAACATAAGGAAATATGCTTACCTTCAAGTAGAGTATCATCCACTAATAAGGTTCTACCAAAAACTTATCTTTTCTACAAACAAAGATCTTTCAAGAAGACTTGCTCACATCAATAGCACAAGAATCATCTTCTTGAGAATCACATAATCTACAAAATAAGAACTATATATTTCCCTTGTCTTTAGACATCAACTAAAACTAAAATTTTTAGTTCGAGATTAGATAATACTCAAAAAGGATAATCTTTTACAAAAAGAAAAACTACTCTTAATCTCCAAAATTTTTCAAAAAAAAACCAAAGTTCAATAAAGACCATTAAAAAAACAAATTTTTTTAAAATTCTTAAAAGTGATCCAAACTAAGTTTGATACCCGAATCTCATAAGGATTTAATTACATAGTCTTCCAAGATAACATTTATCTCCAAATAACAACAGTTACTTAGAAAGTCTCATATTGTAATGTAATTAACCAAATCACATGTTCTCCATGATAGGTTAATAATTTTCATAAATAAACCAAATCATCATATGTCCACAATAAAAACATATATTCTTCCAAACTAAAATTTAACCAATATTCCACAATTGAAATCCATGATATTCTATCTTCTTTAGGCATATAGTGTTTCCTCAAAAAAAGAATGTCTTCCACAACAGCCTTTATCACTTAATCACTAAATCATTTTTCTATACTATGTATATCCATTTGATAAAACACAAGTTCCAAAAATAAACTTATTCTTGCTCCATTAAAACATAATAAGTCTTACTAACCAGGGACTTCAAGTAGTCTAGTGGTAGTAAATGCACCCTTGTCTCCCTTCGGTTGGGGGTTCGATTACTACAGCCTTGCCAGATGCGATGGGTTGTCACCCATCCTACAGGTTTTACTTTTAATAAAACTCAAAAATAACCCTAACATGTTTTAACCTCAATGTTTTCCTTATACCTCTAATTTTCATCCAAATTAATTATTATCTAAACATCTTAATTTTTGATGTCTTATTTCACCATCATATGATTAAATAAAATGATCCCCAAAATGAAGAACATCATACCTTTATCATGGTGTCCATTTGGTTTCATCGTCATCTTGTTCAGGTGGGTAGAAGGTCCATTCATCGCAATAATGATTTATAGAACCTTCATAATCATTTTCTTCCTCTATCCAAACACACCTTGTACAACATGGGTCATATTGGTGTTCATAGAAAAACAGTTATGGAAAATAATCATGTATGACATATAATTACAAAAGATCTGATAAAACATGATTTTTATAAAATAGTCAGACTGAATTTGAGTTGAAAATTTTAATTAGTGGTCCTTTTAAAATACCACAGGTATGTGCTGAGATAATATATAGTAAAAGAAAATATAAATAGGTTCTTCAATGGTCTCCTTCTTCAACAGTTTTTTTAAAATCATAATATGTTTCAAAATCTTATGATAAGGTAAAATATTTGAAAATTCCTTGATAATATTTACCTTTCTTGAATATATGAGAATATTATGAAAATTGGATTTTTCTAAATACAACCCAAGATCCACGATGATAACGAGTTATAGTGGAGGTGTTTGATATCTCAAAAAACTGCTTGCAAGTGAGTTGTATACTAGAAAAAGTTTCACAATCATCTGAACATGACATTGCAATAATTATTGCAAGCATGTCATCAAGAGAAGATTGGAATGTCATTTGAGATCATCCTCCTTCCATTTGCAACTGAATTTCCTTGATCTAAAAAAGTTATAAAACAAGGATTTAACTGAAATAAAAGATAGGGACGAACCATATGTTAAACAAAAACTCATAATCCCTATAGTTGTCTAAATCGACCTCTGATACCAACCATATGGACCCGGCCTTAAAACATACATGATATTGATTTAAATGAATAATTCACATTGTGGATATTTATTGGTTTAGAGTTTTAGAGAATTAGGACATAACTATTACATCTCAAAAGATTACAAAGTCGATACTTCTATACAGTTTCCATTTTTTTCATAAAATAAAAACTCTTAAAAAGAGTCATGTATAGTTCCATTTTTAAAATAGCATGACTTTTCCTTGATCCCATTCTTGACCCTATTACACATTATTTCCTATGAAAAAAATATTTCAAAAACATGGGATGAGCATAAAAAGCTCAGTAAGGGATACACAAAGAAGTAAAACTATTAGTTTTTCAAAACAACAAGTAAACCATGAATACTTTAACATAAGTAAAACTTTTCACCTTTATGAAGCAATAAATACACTTCACTAAATAAAATATCATTACTTAACCTTTTGTAACAAAAATATTACCATAAAACCCATATAAAGAACTCATAACATATAAAGGTAACTTGGTACATAAACTTACTTAAATGGAATAACCATACGGTCTACTACTACGCATATCACTAAATGGAATAGTCATATGGGCGACTTCCATACCCAATGCATTGGAGGTTATAACGTAACCACCCGTCCTGGTATTCACGGCCCCACACATCATATGGTTTATCACATGACCACCAGTCAAATTTCAAAGTACCATTATAAAATCATAGAACATAAAATATTTCAAATATAAATATTTCACTATCACATTATATCATTTCAAGATATTGACAAAATCAATGCTTTATCAAACCATTTTCAAACCCATTTAATAAAGAGATTTTTTTTTGAATCAATGTGTCCCATACAACTTTGATTCTTTTAAAGGAATTAACATTTTAAAAAAATGTCCATAAAAATAAATAATTAAGACCATATTTAAAACAAGGACATTAATGAGAATGATTTAGAAGAATAAATCTTTAAAAAAGTTAAAATGATATTTTAGTTAAAGATTTTTTAACAAAATGGAAATGTTAAAATTAAAATAATTGAGGAATAAAATTTAATCGTAACATTATAATATCATGAGAATAAAGGGATTCATGATATAACATGCCAAATGATAGTATATACACCATATAAGAGTGAACTGGTGCATTACAACAATTAAATCTCAATGGAATATAAATTGAGACGAAATATCTTATAAAGACGGTATCCTTAGATTAAGGATAAAAAAATTACAACATTATGTGTGAAAACTATAAATACACTAAATATGATAGGTTATTTAGTGTAAAAAAATCATAGTTCATTCACACATATTCATAGGATTAAATATTCAAAAGTACAAGTTTAACCCAAAGAATCGAAATTTGGTTAGGAAGTTCCCTTGCAAAAATTCGACAACCTAACGGCATCACATTAAAATTCAGAAACTAAGTTGATGAGAGAGAAAAGGGTATCTCCTCACTTGGACATAAGATTTAAAGCAATAAGGACATATAAGAACATATCCCAACATTAGAATATGTGACTTAAAATATATAACAAAAAGAATCCTTTTAAAAGAGAGGACGGTGAAAGGTTCCCTTACCGATTTTGTAACTTATGAAACATACACCACATGAAGGAAGGATCATACAATGAAGATGTAAATACACATAAATTATATTATCTTACACAATGAATAAAATCATGGGTAGTTCATACACCACAAAAAAAAAGGAAGTACTGCCAAATATATCATAAATGTCATAGGGATAAAAAGTGAGATGAAAACCCCTTACCACGTTGTAATCAATCGAGTCGTATGAACCAAAGATAATAACCACAAAATGAATCATAGAATACCATGAATATAATGATAATGGTGATAATATATATCAAAAGGTAGTACACAATACACCACATGCAATAAATAAGTGGCGAACAAAGGAAATCTCACGGAATTAAATGTGAGAAAAGAAATCCCTTACCTCATGTCCGACATGACTCGATCGTTCTTCAATCTCATGAATAATAAACTAAATATAATTGATACTTGATTATGAACCATTTTCAAGTTTATTATTCTTTTTTATATCACTTATTACCATGTTATAAACATTATGTTATCATTTAAGTTAATAATGTCCGTTTTGTCGATATTTGGTACTTGAGTCAAAAATGGACTTCTTATAATTACATGTTGTTCATGTGGTCAAAGGTTCATTTTATCCAGAATGATATTCATGATTTGGATATCATATATATCATATAAATCCATCATATACATGTATTTATAATAGTACATAACATTTAGAGGTAAGAAATGAAATGCACCATTCATGGAGACGGTAAGTCATACGTACGCATGAACACTACTTCCATTTCTATTTCATTTTTAATGGAATTAAAACATAATTATATATATTAGTATTATAATTACCGTATTGTATTGTATATAATATCATTATATATATCCTTTATACATACCACATATGGTATGAACGAGTCATATCACTTTGAGGGGGCGGTAGTCCACACTTCCTCTAATGAGATTATCACGTTTACCCATAACGGAAACCATAAAGGCATTCTATAAATGGAAATTACATAAGAATAAAGAAAAAATAAACATAATATATATCATATATAAATAGAGTTCCATGATAATTGTCACGGACCATCCTCGGGGCCCGTGCCATGACATCCCCAAGCCCACCTTCTATAGGCTAGGGGCTGGTGACTAGCACCAAAGGCGTAATTCCCAATAAAAGGGAAGGAATTTCCTTGATATAAGTAAAAAAACAAAGTAGAGTATGAAAGATAGAGTAAACACAAAGTAAACTGAGTACAAAAGTATGTTCTGGAATGTAAATGGGCTGGTATACAAACCCAACTGAAAGTACAGCACAACTGAGAATGAAAGTACAACAGCTGAAAAGTAAAACATCAACCATCAGGTCGTCCTCCGGGAATCCCACCTGAAGGGTGGGTACAGATAGTCTCGTTGGTACCTCGGCTCTATCTGTCCACTCCGTGTATGTCCCGCTAGGTGGTCCACCTCTGGATATCGTCCAGCTCCACAAGCCTCAACCACGATCAGTGATGTCTGTCATCTACAACCAACATAGCGTAGTACGGGCGATACCCGTGCAGAGGTGAGTATACGATACTCAGTAAGGACCCCGAGACCCCCAAAGGTCTACCAGAATCCACAAAGGATAATCCACAATGGAAAGATAAAAACACGATGTATCAACCGACTCTACTTAGGTATATGCCTATACATATACCTAAGTCATCAATATCAGTACGGCTCCAACTTTTGTGCCCAAGCACCACCAATCCACACAGGAAAGTAGTCAATAATACCAATGATAATGACTAAAATTCAAGACTCAACTCACACAGGTATACTACTCATGAAGAGGGGTGGAGATGATAGATGTATCCTCTGAATCATCTCCTCTGTCGAACCCACGTAGGATCCAAGTATAGAAGTCGTTGCTGCCGAACCCACGTAGGATCCAAGTACAATAACCATCACGACCGAACCCACGTAGGATCCAAGTACAGTTGTCATCACTGCCGAACCCATAGAGTATCCCAGTACAGTCGTCCTAACTGTCGAGCCCATGTAGGATCCAAGTACAGTCATCATCGTTGTTGCAATCGCAGCCAGCTCTAGTGTTCCTGGACACAGCGTACCCGATTCTAGGAGGGTTCTCTCCACAAGTAAAAGGGTTCCATACATCAACTATCACGAAGTCCAGAATTGATGTATCCCAAAGTTACATCTCATCAAAATGAACTCAACATGATATACGGCGCGTCAAACGGATGACCGGTCTGTGAGATATTGGCTTTTTCGATCTAGGGGCCTAGTTGAAAATCTGCTCGATCCAAACCTGGCCATTTACCAATGCTATCCAAAACTCACTTAGAGTATCGCAAAAGGACCGTCTCGTCGAAAGAGACCCAGACCAATAGACGGTGCATCGATCAGACGCGTAGTCATTATGTTATTTACGTTTAAGTGAATAATTGGCCCGACCCGTTAAGCACAGTGGGCTGGCGGGTCGGGAAAACCCAGTTTGATGGGTTTGACCCGGCAGGGGTGTCGGACCAGTCCGAAGGAAAATGCAACTTGGCCTGAAGGGGCGCGACCTAACCCGAAGGGCACAGCCCGGCCCAGCTGGCCGAGTGATTCTGAGGGGGGGTGCCCCCCCCCCCCCCCCGTCTTTCCACACCGGCGGCGCCAAGCGCCACCGCCCTTCCCAAACCGGCTGGCCTTCTAGTGCACATGGCCTGCACGGCGGGCCGCAGCTTCTTCAGCATGGCTCCCTTCTGGAGCTGCGGTCCGGCTCCTCCCGGCCGGCCGATGAGCTGACCAGTTCTTCCGCCGACGCAGCCGGCAAAGTGGGTTGTGGTTCCTTCCGCACTTCCGGCGAGTCGATGCTGGCTTCCTCCGCCACATTCCCGGCATGGCGCGATAGCACAGTGCTTCCTCCACCATTGGTCGCCAAATTCCAAAAAGATAAAGAAACGACAGAGGGTCATCGGGCCGTTTTTGTTTTGGCACGTGCCCTCCATGTTAGGTGGTAACAATCGACTGGAGATGAAAAAGGTTTCACGAAGTACAACGAACAACATAATTCAAATAAAATTCTAACAATTCACCCTACCTCAACAATTGATGATGAACGTCAGCATCGCGGAGGACTACATCGTGAGGTGAGAATTCGTGGATGTCATCGAAGTGCGCCCGAGGAAGAAACGGTGTTCCCTCTATTGTCGCGGAGAAGAGAATATAAGGCGCATCGTTGTTGGTGAAATCCCAACGTCGGTGTCTCCTTCCTTGCCGGGAAGAAGGAAGAGTATGGAGTGTCGTGGTTGTCGAGCCATTCTACATTGGAGGGTCGATGTTCTTCGTCGGAGAAGAATCATCCTTCGTCGAGGATGAAGTTCTTCAAAAACCCTAGAGTTCTCGCAATTCCTCCTTACACAACAATTGCTAACAAAAATAAAAAAAGGCTTCTCTTTATTTTATTTAATCTTGTCATGCATTGAAATTTTAAAATTCAAATACTTAATTAATTTAATTGAATAGGTTCAATCAATTAATTAAGGTATGTGTTGGAAAGAATTAAAGAGGGAGAGAGGGGAGAGGAAGAGTTACTCAATTAAAGGGGAGTTAACAATTAAGAAGGGGGTTTAAAAGAAGTTTAGGGAATGTGAAAGGTTGGGGCTCGGGTAGGCCCCACCAAACAAATATACTCACATGGGTAGTAAGGGGCTTATGGGTCCCACCCCTACTCCCCCATGTAGGATATAACCACATTAGATAAAAAATAAAATTGTTCCACAATTTTATTCACTTCTTATTCAATACACAAATTTTTAAATTCTCCTCCGATGAAAAAGCATCTATGGTAAAGTCTCCTTAAGAAATTACCGGTGTTGTGAGTTCGTCGGTGTCCTCATATTTCAATTCCAAGCACCGGTTCAAAAGATAGAAAAACTAGCTTGTTCGTTTACTGAACGTTCCCGAGCTAAACTTCATAAATTGATTCTGGGCACACCGGGCCTCAGAATCATGTATCTTCAGAAGCAACAGACTATTAAAATTACAAAGTATTTATGAAAAAAAATCCTTGAAATTTTTGGGTCTTTACAATAATTTCCACCATGAGAGGAGGTAGGAGATAATCGAACAATCATCGTTTCGTGAGGCGTTAGTTTTCCATCCACAGAAACATTATGTTTTTCATCCATTAGATGGAGTTGTGTGTAAATTTAGATCTAATACATCTAATAACAACATCCTAGTTTATTTAGGATACTGATTTTTTTTATAAAAGATAGGAATAAAAAGTGTTTAGGGTTTGGATAAGTAAAATAAAAGGAAATAATTTAAGAGAAACTCTTACCTTTAATTTGGGTAACACCCTTTAGTTTGAACCAAATGACTTGTTGATGTGACTTATTCCTAAGGTAAGGATCCTAGGAGGAGAATAGGGATGTATGGGGATTAATTGGGAAGATTTTGGACGCACCAAATGGCTTTAGAGGTGTGAGGAATTTGTTCGAAGTGGTATCCTTTTATATGTGAGAGGAGGGGCTCTTTAGGAAAGTGTGATAATAATATTTTATTATATAATTATATTCAGTTTTAAAAGGTCATAAAATCATTATATTCTAATATAAGATGACTCATGGTCGAAATAAAATCATCCAATAAGAATTTGATAGGTTTTGGATGATATTTAAATATTTATAATCTTATTTATTTAAATGATTTATTAATGATGTAAATACTGCATCATTATTGTGTCATAAATAATTTAATGTATATGATGTCTAAAAATTATAAAAGAAATACCATGATGTAGGAAATACTTTTCTCTTTCCAATTAATATTTATAGTCGAAAATATAATTTATATAACCCCTTGTAAAAATTAATTTATTAAAAGATATTTTCTTTTGTCATTTTTTCCTTTACATTAAGTTAATTAATATAAATTGTAATTTTCACTCCCAAGTGGCTCAATGGGGTTCCAAAATTGACCCAAATATTCCCATTGTCGTTAATGACTCAACCAATATAGTTTGGACAAGTTTTAAGGTAATTTTGGATTATTATAATATTCTTTTTACCTTAAATAAACATATTTACCTTTAACCGTGGAAAATAAAAGTCAAATGTTACTATTCACCAAAAATTATTTTCATCTTATTGATCCACATTTTACTTCTTTATAACAAACATGTATGTTGGATTTTATAAATTCAATTCATAGAAGTGGTAAAATTTCATTTAAATGAAAACGTCGGTTTTTTTAACTACCACTAAGTGGTTTCACAATTCATCAAAAATTGATGTTTTTCAGAAAAATAAAAAAAAATCAGCCTAAGATTTATTTGATATTCCAAATTCAAAAATGATCTCTATTTTACCAAATTCAAAACATATAATTGGAAGTAATTGATTTTAAAATTAATTCCCGTTATCAAAACAAATAGCGTGTTTTTAAGAAACAGTAACTATCAAAAGATTGATAATTGTTTATGTCCAATTTCAAAGTGAAATTAATTCCAATGACCAAAATTGGATTCAATGGTAAAAATATATTCTAATTAAACTTTAAAATAAATTAAAAATATAATCTAACCATATAAATAAATTAGATTAAAACATAGTTTTGAATTAAAATACAATATTTTCACTATTCATTAAAAAAATGAACTTTATCCGAAAAATTCAAAAAATTTACACAAAGTAAATTTTGATGTCCCCATTATAAAGAAGGATTTTATTTGGACAAATAGAATGTATCAAAGTGACCAAAACTATATTTAAAAAGGGTTCTCAATTAAAAGGCAGTAAATCGACGTTTTAATGTAAATTTTGCTTAAAATTAGATTCATTCACATTTTAAGCCTCTAACTTTTATTGGATAAATGTAAATACATTTAACAAACATGTATAATAATATTTTAGTTAGTTTTTTTTTATTCCCGCCAATACAACATCTAGGAGATAACTACCATTTAAAATAATAATATTATATTATTAGTGTGCAACATAAGATTTCAAATAAACCTGTTGTCGTGTATCAGGTACGTTATCGAACATAGAAACCCATTTAAAGTAAAAATAATATCTAATTCACAAATATTAATAAATATGAAAATGTCAGATTCATCATTTATCTGGGATGTTACACATATATTCTACAAACATGATGTAGGAGTTTCATTGAAATTGAGGCCAAAGTCATAAAGTCTATATTATCGCATCATGTTGGATATTTTAATTGTATCTACAAATTGAATCCTATGATAGAATGAATAATAGTAGAGATTGTGGATCCATGTACCTAATCCCCTAAACGAACTTGAAGAGAAGACATTATTTCTCCATGATAGAAATGGAGATCTAAAGGGAGTTGAAGCATCTAAATAAGAGGTCAGTGGACTATGAAAAGAATCTCAATCAGTTTAGAACCTATAAAATTATCTTCCACTCTGACCTATCATTTTTTTTTTCCGTGTTTAGTTTTATAAAGAAATTACAAAGATTTTATCGGCTGATGTCACATATCATTTCTTAAGCAAGGCTTATGGAACCGTAGATATAACTTCTTTTTAAAATACCATGTTTCTCTCTAGATATGAAAAATTGGAGGTGTCTAGATAATATCCTACTGATAATGTGGGCTAACACATTTTATGGGATGTCAAACATACTTATGGTTTTTTATTGTTTGAGAAGGGATATGTCTTTTACCTTTTAGATGAGAACATGTGTGGTGGCACTGGAAACTCCAATGATACCTCCACCATTAAAGAAATCATGCACTGCCTTTATGAGGTCATCTTAGAATAGGTTCCATGATGCCACATAGTAGGATCCTGGGAATTCAACTTGGATGGGAGAACATTTAGAATTTGTAGCACGGTCATCCACATGAATTTCCTTGTCATCTAAAATATTTTCAAAGTAAGAGGCGATGTGATTTAAAACTACAAAAGGGATGGAATAAAAGAGATGGTCATGGCCCCATGGGTATCGTCCATGAATAAAGGGGCTTGGACATGCATGAAGCGATTCGAAATGTGTCTCTTCCATACCTCCAACCACATCAAGGCCATTATTGAAGGAGTGGTTCTCCAAGAGGATATTTTTTGGGGGGTTCCACCACTTACCCTTGAAGAAATATTTCATGTAATTAATATTCTGATATCCTTACATGAGTCATTTTTTCAATAATATTCATAATCTATATATTCTTTTTCTAAGATAAACTCCACTATGTTATTATTTTTCTAGGCTAGGTCATTGAAACTGGCATCCTCCCTTCCATTCTCAAACATAGAATATATCTGATCTATCTATTTTATTATTAATTCCATTTAATGGAAGCTATGGGGTTGGTTTTTAATCCATGATTTGATATTGCCATTTAGGCACCAGATCTTATTGTGAATCATGATCTACTATCATGATTGTGTGGGTATGGCCTAGGATGAAGTAACCACTTGATGATAAATGGGGTTAGAGGACCATCTCTGGGAGAAGTAGAAGTGACCACACCCTTTTCTTTTGGGAATCATATCAATGAGGATGGGAGGATGGTTAGATGGAGACTGAATGAGATGATTTTTATTATCATCTTGATATGAAGATATAAAGCATAATTTTTCAAGCCAACGATTAAGGTGTCACTAGGTGTGCTCACTTTCATTATAGTGATTTCAACACGTGAATTTATCTTTTCTATAAGCCATATCTACTCAACCTTTTTCAAAGAAAAACATTGTAAAATAGCATCTTTACTTCCTAGGATAAGCACCTCCACATTTATTTTCCATGGAATCCAAGATGAAATTTAAGTCACCTCCGACGATAAATGTAGATTCCCCTAGATTGAATCACTAAAGTTCATTACACAAGGACTCTCTTACCAAAACATCTAATTTTTTATAAATGATGGTGATAAATTAACTGTGAACATTGGTTCTTATATTTGTAGTGATGAATTGGTTAGTCACTCCCATTATATCCTTTAAAATGATGGGTTTTCAAAAGATTCAAATATTCTAATTAAGGGAATTTTATTGCATCAAATCATGCACCCTTATTTTATGTGTGAACTCATATATCCTAGATGGTTTTTTCTTCGGTTGAAGAACTACCACAAGAGTATATTTACTATTTAAAAGACAATTGGAGATGAAATCCATCTTCATCTAGGTTCTTAGACCCGGATAATTCCATATAATTAGGGATATCATTTGAGGAAAGTGTTATTGGATTTGGAACCCACCATCAATGGTTATTTTAAGTAGAGGAAAACTGAGTCTTGCTGAATCCTCGTTTGAGACCAAGTGAAAAAAATGATTATAGTAGAAGATTAGATTATGGGAATAGGGTCTGGATCGCCTAGTTCTGAGAGGAACTATGGGAGGTTAGATAGCACTGAGTAGCAATTTGAGAGGGGGAGGGGTGAAAAGGCGTAGGTTCTAGAGTCATCCAATGATGGAACTGAAAGGACCTTGGGGGGGCATAACCTACTTTGCAAATTTATGGGGGAGATTGAGGTTTGAAGAGAAAATAACATCCATGGGAGACACCAGTGACCTAAAACCACTAACTCCAAAAATGTTGACTCTTTGGTGAGGGGTGGGGTGACTTCGGGAGATACCATCAATTGGGGGGATGGATAGAGACCAAGGTTCCCCCCCCCAATGAGATTTTTTTGAATAAGTAGGGGCCAAACTAACCTATTTAACTTCACTCAATGTAGGGAAGTAGGTTTAAGGAAAGAAAAAACATCATGTAAATAAACCTAGGTGGAGAACCTATTCTTTTAATAGGTATAGGATGAGATCTCTTGAATCTGGAAACCTGATGAAATGTGATATTGCGAGGGTGTGAAGAAATTCTTCCATAATGAGATTGATTCACCATTTCAAAGGAAGACTCACTCTTTAAGAGGGTTATATAAATCCACATAAATGCTTATGTGGTCCATGATGGCATTGACCAACTAGAGGGTGTGATCAAATATGAAAATGAAAGAACCAATAGTGTTTACAATATTTTGAAGGTATGAATAATTCTTTAATGGGAGTGGTATGCTCTAAAGGATGAGACAAACCACTTTCTGATAAGATTCGTAGTCAAGGAGAACCCCATCTACATCCTAAAAATATTTAATCTACACTTCCCACACGTACTAGTGATTTCTAACCCAGCCTTCAAGAAGTCGGTCCTAGAGGAGAGAACCACAAAGAAGCCTTTACAGTTCAACATTGAGACCCCTGTGGGAGTGTCCAACCCCCAAGAAGTTATCATGTTTTTTAATAAGGGAAGAATACATATTTACAGGATAATCATTTCCAATAATTTCTAGTGGTGGAATGATAAACCCAGTTAAAATCCTCTTCTTAGAAGGTTTTATTTAGGGACCCATCCACTATGTTCATACAGATTTAATACATGGGGTCTCCAGAATGAGTGTGAGGGAGGATAAAAGAGAATATTGTATTTGAAATTGATCCTCCATTAGATAGGGTCTAACGAACACACCTCCATATTTCTAATGGGGGAGTAACCCAATAGGGGAAACTGGGGGTACCTTGGGTAGCTGGGGTAGGGAGCATGATAGAAGAGTAGTTTCTAATGATGGAGGATCATCCCCCATCATGGAGGAAAGTTGAATGGGATAAATTATGAGAAAAGTTTGAAATATAGGGGGTGTGTGTGGATTGTTCTCAGGAGCCAAGTCCAAAAAATAAATTCCTTCATATCTATATCTTGTATAGGATTCTCACTTCCCAATTATTCAATAATTAATATTTTATTCATCATTTATTAATCTTTAACTTATATATTCATATAATGTCATGAATAATTTTTCAATAATTATTTATATGAATCGCTCCTTGATTTTTTCAAATATAATTTACACAAGTCAACATTTTTATATATTTCTCCATATAATTTGGTGAAAGTGAATTTCAAGTATCCCATTAGAAATTCACCCAACTATAGACCTGTTATCTTCTCATTTATTTTATTTCAAATTTATTTAATTTCATTGAATATTTCAATATAAATCTCCTATAAGACTCGGGATATTGGTTTTTAATCTTCTATGAACACCCTAAAAACATCTATATCTATATGCCATAATGTAGAAATACTTTATGGTAAGGAATCATTTTTTGTGGCAGATGGACTCTTAATTTCTCTACATGAACCACAACTTCATTTCATTGTTATAATATCAAATAAATTATGTAATAACTTTTTCATACTATGGTTTAAGTTCTAGAAGCATCATTTGAAAACTCACCCTTACTTCAATGATTCTTCTATATAGATAAACCTTATGAAACACCCAATATAATGACTCCTAAATTATTTGTTATTCTATTCATTTTCTAAATTTACACGTAAAATACTATTTAATAAGAATAAATCACTCCTATGATGTTCACCATGACCCTAATATAATGATTCATATGAAATTATTTATAACCCTAATTAATGTTCTTGATGACAATTATGGTCTTCCATATAACCCTTAAAACTCAATAAATGCCCCTTAAAGTTTCTCAAATGACACATAGAGTCTCTCATATTACCCTTTCAAATTGGAAAATGACCCTTCCTAATAAAAAAGTAAACCATACAAATTTTGTAATGAAATTTATGATTTGTTTCATTTATTTTATCATTGTCTACTATATATATGAAATTTATTATATGGAGTAAAAAAATACTCCTATAAAAAGTACATAAAGAAAAAAAGTTCATTCTTTTAAAACAAAAAATAATTAAAAAAAATCCCCAAAATATTTATTAAACAATTTCAACATATATTTTTCTTCAAATAAGCATTCAAACACTTAAGTAACACATACCCAATAGTTTACTTTATTTTTCATTATTAGTTGACAAAAAATAAAACCTTCTATAAAAATTCCTTTTGGTTCTTTATAAAAGTCGAGGAAAATAATTTTTATATAAATTCGGAGGCAATAAAAACATCCCTTACTCCTATCCATAAACATCTATTGGGGTTTTAATAAATATAATCAAAATATCATTTCAATTGATTACCATCATTACTAAGTTAAAATAGAAATTTTAATGTATATAAATAATTCATTTCCTATGTTTCAAACCCACACTAAACATTATTAATGTAAACATAAAAAAATAAACATAAATAAGTGAATTTTAATTTTATAATGTTATAATTAAAATTATTAAATAAAGAAGAGTAAAAAATAATTTTGAAGATTTTTATATTCTATTTTTGAATTATGATATATTAGATAAAAAACCATAAAAATGAGTTTTTTTAAATTTTTTATAATCACATTTAAAAAAATCTTATATTATATAAGTATTATTTATTTATTCTTGTAAGTAAAAATCCTTGTACTTTATCTATAAACATTTGAGAATTTTATTTGTTTTTTCCTATCAAACATGAAATTTTCATACCTGAAAATTGATATTAAATTTACTTTCCATTTGAACTATCCTAAATCCTTAATTAATCTTAATACCCATTAATAATAAAATCCAAAAAACCACAACAAATCCATGATCTATGTAGAAAAATAACAGGTTAAAATAGTTTTGAAAAATAAATTCGTAAAGAGATGATAGATTAGATTTAAAAATTTGACTAAGATTGATATAAAATTTTCCAATAATAATTTTTCTATTCAGTAAAACTAAATTCAATTGAAATGATAAATTATTCATATTGGGTAAAATACTTCATAGCCATATTATAATTCTATATTGGGAAATGTTGTGTTGAATAACTATCTATAAAGTGTAATTTTATCATTCTAAGATGATAACATTCAAAAATAATATTTAATATTCTAAAAATAAATCATTAATAGTTATATATGGGAGAATTTTATGGATATTTACATCTAAAAAAGACATAAAAAATTCAAAATTCATAAAACAATATATGAAAAATAATTCTCAAATAGCTTGTATATGAGACGCATAATTACTTTAAATTTAATATATTCTACAATTTCACATATCAATCATAGTTTATAACATAGAGGTAGTGATATTTTTAATTCATAGTAATTTTAGTGATTCACATAGTTTTATATACACTCATCCTATATAGAAAATTTATTTTAGATTTGAGGCAATACATGTTCTTTCCTTAGATATAGTGAAACAAATTATATCCATAAGGATATTTCTGAAAATTAGTTATTCAATACTTCCTATAAATACCAACAAAAACATCATGAATAAAATGGGTTGACTAGACTCACTCAAAAATAACCACTTAGGTTAAATTCTCATGTTTTAAACATGGGATATTCTTTTATATGTAATCACTTGAAGTCCCTCTGTAAATGAATTTGTCTAAAGTGTAGTCCCTCAATAAAACAACTTATAAAAATGATATGTGAACAATTTTATATTAGTTATGTTATGTGATAATCACTATTTGTAATATTCTATGTGGATAGATTTATGAGAAGTGCTAAGTGGGGATCCCTTTTTAAATCCTATGTGCCCAATGTTATGTGGCCAACATTATGAAAACTATTATACGATACCAAAAACTATGCATCCAATTATATGAATCTAAAAATATGTGGAGTTCCAATTATCTTTCATGAATTTCCACTATAGGAATCCTCATTAGGTGTAAGCCCAGAGTTTGACAATCTCATTTACTATTATTATTACCAGTAGACATAGGGAGGACTATTTATGGGCCTCTAAAAAAATTTAATCCCAAAATAAACCAGAAAGAGGTAGAAACTATTCATAAAACCCACACAAGAATCTTAAATTGATGTGATCTTTCTTACATCCTAAAGCTCCATTGAGTTCAGATACTACTCATGGTAATCATCATTACCATTAAGTCAATACACTCTTCTTGTTTTCAAATACATGGTCATAGTATTTGGTGTAATTCCCAAATAACCCTATATTACCATTGAGTTTAGATACTCATAATGTTTATCATTATTAACATTGAGTCAATATACCCCATTTGTTATCAAATAAATTGAAATACTCTTCTATTTAAATCCCAACAAAATTTTAAACACCATTGAGTCAAGATACTCATGGAAGTCACTATTATCATTGATTCAAGATAATCCACTTGGTTTAAAATACATAGACATGCACATTGATATAATCACCAACCAAAAATTCATTAATCACCTTGATTCGAGACACTCATCTTCATTCAAGATATAGTGGAATCCTCTTTATTATATTCCTTAAGAAAACTCTCAATTAACATTGAGTTGAGATACTCCCTAGGCTTATCATTATTACCATTTATTCAAGATACTCCTATGTGATTCAGAAACATAAAAATACTCATTAGTTTAAGCCCCAAGAAAAATAAAAATAAAATTAATAGACGCAAGATACTCATCAGGGTAATCATTATCAACATTGAGTAGAGATACTACTCTTAGTTTCAAATTAATGGGAATCCTTTTAGGTGTAATCCCCAACCAAACCTTAATTATTCAACTTGAGTCAATATATTAATCTTTATTCTAGATACATATGAATACTTCTTGGTGTAAGAAAAACAAAACGTTCTATTACCATTCAGTTTCGATACTCTTTAGGGTTACCATTATTTATCTTGAGTTTAGATACTTCTATTAGTTTCAAATACATGGCCATCTTCCTATGTGTATTCCATGACTATTCCTTAACATAAATTGAGTTGATATATTACTATTGGGTCCTATATATGGTTATTATCATAGGTTTAAGCCCAAAAAGACACCCTTAACAAACCAGCAGACAAAGTAGTGTAGGTTAGCTCATGCATTATCCCCATCAAATTTCATGTTGTCTCCCTTTTCACAGTATATATATCTTACCATGCTAGCCTTAGTTCACAATTCCCACACTTCATATATAATTTAATGCTCTCACTAAATATGATTGATCTTCTATTTTCTCTTGTTTCTCACACTGAGATTTAATCATACAGTCAAATAGAAATGTGATAAGCATATCATCAACCTGATGACAGTGCCTCTATTGCAGACCTCCTCTTTATGTATAAGGATAAACCATTAAACCAAATTATGTGAGCTTTGATTCATGTTGATAGGAGGATACATAGGATTCCACATTGTGATCTAAAACTTATTTAATTATTTCCTTTCCAATTCAATAGAACTACATGGGTTTTGATTCCTATTTTAACAAGATATCTACGATGCCTCTTATAGGTTCAATCCCAACTACAAAACATAAACATCCTCCCTGGAAAGAAATCGACATAAAAGATCCTAGATAGATGTCTATAATATTAATCAACATGAATTCATAATAGAATAAAGGGTATCCTAGAATAAATATTGTGTTCTACATCATACACATAGTCTCGATCAAATCATTGTCATAAGGTTAACCAGTCCCACACAGGTATTTGGGAATGATTTGTGATTATGAATTAAATTTATAAGATGGTTACAAAGTAAGAATCGATTCACCCTACAAGGATGTGATGTGGCCGACCTCCCATCATCCTGACATAAATTCTTTCACATATGTCACTAAAAAACTTCTAGTCAGCACATTCCTTTGAAAAACATATCCACATTGACTCAAAAAGAGTGTGATCCTAAAATCCATTAGAGATTTAAGTGTGAGACAAACATAACTAATTGACTATATAATATGTTTATATTAATATATTCAAATCATAATGATTTATTATATATCCATGGGATACCTAAATTGAATCACTGAAAACATTAAAACATATAGAGGATGCATGAAATAAATTAATTTTTAAATGTGTTGCATCTAAAATATTAAAAGTTATTTGTTTAAAATCCATAAAAATAACACAGTCTTATATTATTTAAAATATAATTATTCATAAATACATTGATCATATAAATGGTCATATTCAAGATAAACTCTATTATTCATTGCCTATTTTTTTAAGGCATGTATAATAGTGATTAACCAATTAAAAGTTCTATGATGCACTTAGTGAGGTGACATAATGAGTAGGTTCATAAAGTAATATCATTAAGATGAAACATAATATCCATTTGAGTATTCTGTTTCAAAATTAATTGTAAAATAATTTTATATGATGTAATGGAAATTAATTTCTATCTAAATAGATCATGGTAATGTTATTTTTTATTTTATAAATGAAAAATTATATCATACATTTAAGTCATCAATAGTTATTATTTCAATACATCCTCCAAATTTTTGAGGGTCCAAGATTTTGATAATCCAGGAAAAATGTATTTGTAAGGAAGGTTTGAATTATATAATATACTCATATATCCACCTTTTTAACTTCTATATCAATTTATGTGGCCTAAATACATAGTTGACATGCATAATTCCATTTTTCTTTCTCCATGTTAGCTTGATGTAGCTATTGCAGTCCACTACATGACGTCGATCATGGTAGAGACCCAATCCCCAGTGTCCTAGAGCTGGGGTCTAATTTATTACATTGGTAAAAAAACAAGGAATATCATCCCAAAGGATAGAATATGTTAGAAGTCCGGGTAATGTAGATTTATATATTTAAATATCAATATAATTGAAAACCTAAAATACACTAAGTGTTTTCTTAGAGAAAACAATTACTCCTCAGAGAGTACCCCTACATATCAATCATAAAACACATCCTGATATCTTGGAGAGAATAAAACATTAAAAAGGGATAACCTCAAAATGATCAATAATGGTAAGCGTATAATGAAATATAAGAATAAATAAGGCCTCATCAATATGGGAAGATAAATAAATGAGACACATTTCATTTAAATAATAACTTGAGCATAATATCATAAGAATAAATGATGATCAAACAATACCATGTAAATAATCAAATGACCTCAAATAATGACCATTGATCTTCTAACTAATCCAATAATCACAAAAAATATCAATAACTAAATTCAGAATGATGGAACTCATAATTTGGGACATCTTAAACATATTATCAAGGCCTCATCCCAATAATTGTTAACATAAAGGACTCATGCCAATCCATCTTACATAAATGGGTAAGGCTTCAGCCAAATACCCAAGATAATTTTTCATATGATACCTACTGGTGCATTGATGCACTATATAATTTCAATCCCCGCTCATCACATAATAATTCTGATGAATTTCTCATATGAAATGGTTGAAACATAATCAACGTAAACATTTTTATTGAAAAAATGACATGAAAAATGTTATTTCTTAAGGTAATAAAAAAAGTCATAAACCATACAGAGTAATATAGTGAATGGTAATAAAATTGTACATACCCTATAAAACTGATTATAAACCATATAGAGAAATAATAAGTATATTCAAGATACAAAATATCCCCATTATATAATAATTAAAAAAATTCATATTTTTGATGAATAGAAATACCATAAAAATATTAGTAAAGACATTTTTATGAAAATAACAATTTCAATTTGTAAATATTGATAAAACTAAAAGTTCACCAAATATTTTTGAAATAAATTTATTTGAAAATAAAATTTGAAAATTTTTAAACTTATCTTACAAACAATAATTTTTCATCATATGGGAAAAAATTCCATGCCATAGACATTGAAACAAAGACACATTTAACAATTTTGATAAAAGTCAAATGAGACATCTTTTGAAAACAACATGAAGAACCCATTTAAGAAAATTAAATAGTAAAAATTTGTAAAAATTAGTTTAACAAATAATTTTTAAAAATACCACAAAATTTTTAAAAATAATTATAAAACATGGATTTTGATGAAAAAACATTTTTGACTGAATTGAGAAATAAATTCGAATTTGGTTAAAAACATTTTCATAATCATTTTAAGTAACAAAAAGTGTAAAAATGGTACTATTACATGAAAATTTCATTAATAACCATAGGATAATAAAATATATTTTTTTTAATATAGAAATATATAATAATTCACCCAAGAGCGACATAAACAAAAACAATCATGATTAATGAGGGGATTATGAAATAAACCCTCACCACTTTGGTAACTTCTGAATCATAATAACCATGAAATAGATAGACTTAAAATAAAATTTATGTACCATGAATAGAAATGTATTCATGATATATAAAATAAAAATGGATAGTATATACTCTGCCCAAAGTAATAATTATCGATTATGGTGTATGTCTCACGGATGTAAAAGTGAGACGAGAAACCCCTTCCACTTGTTCAACTTCCATCACATATACCTAAACCTCATATATAATAAATATATTTTTATTAATATTTTATTATATAAACATAATAATATATCTCATAACATATATGATTCACTCATAGCATTTTATTACTCATTTATTAGAAGTACTTTGTTAAAATTGTCATTTGTGGTGATAATTGCTTCGTTTTTAATATATGTTTTGGTTCGGTAATTTTAAAAAATTTAATTTGATAATGGTTATAAAATATAAATTATTTTACCAATTATAGAAATATCGTATATATTAATAATATATTTATTTATATTAACCTATAAATGTTTGATATTGGAAAAGGAATACATCATTCGTAGACTCGGTAGGTGATACGTACACATGAAAGTTGCTTCAATGTTTCTCAATGGATGGAATGAAAGGAAAAAATATTAATTAACCTTAAAAGAATAATAATTATTTTATATTTATCATTTATATTAATAAAATCCATCCTTATCACCATCCGTGTAAAAATAAATTGAAAAAAGTTCACATCACCACTTGGAGGTTGTAGTACACACAATCTCACAAGCGAGGCTACTTTTTTACAATTTATTATAAGGTAATAAGTTATATGGTATAATATATATATATATAGTTATATAATAAATATCCCATATATTAATTAAATTATATCCTTAATTCTTTCCATGTAGAGTGTATGTGATAGAAGAATCACAATTTGTCTCGAAGCGGTAGTCCACCGTACACACGAAAGACATTATCATATCCACAATATAATGGAATATAAGATTGTACATGTGATATGATAATTAAATAATTATAATAATATAATAAATATCATATAAGTATGAAAAATCCATCACTACATTTATTCATGAAATATGATGATTGAAAAAAATTACATCAGTTCACGTGGTGGTAGCCCACCGTACACATGAATAATGATTTAATAACTCATTTTACGGAAGAATATATGGATATATTTCCGGAATTTAACATTAAAAAACATAATTATATTTAAGATAATTATTTTTTTATATCATCATTGTTTAATAATAATTGATGGTGTTGGTTAAAGAAATGAATTACAATACCCAGTTCGGGACGTTACCTCTTCTTCAGAAAACTTCTTTTAGATTTCACTGAAAGCCTTAAACGGTTTTATATATGACCAAACTAAGGCTTAGATGATTATATAATGGAATTAATGATTTTATTTGGTAAGATATTTTCCAAACCAATGCCTTTTGGAATTTTAAAGTGGATAGGAGAGGGGGCAGCCTTTTATAAGTGTGGGGAACGGCACACTTACATTAGGTATAAATATTTATATAAAATTGGTGTTGGAAAGGTTTTTCATCATTTTTCACCTTTATTTAATTATTTTAACCCCAAGGTAAACCAATCTATACCTAAGTTGTGGTAAATAAATTTTTTTGTTTCTACTCTTAATTATGGTCAAAAATTAAGTTGAAACTATTATAAAATATGAATTATTAGGATTAAAATTATGAAATCCTTTTTTATCTTATTTTACTTTTAAATACATCTTAAAAATGTGTGTTTTTAAAGGTTTTAAGAGATATAATAATTCTAAATAAAAACCAATATTTTTCCATATTCACTGAAAAAATTATCTTATTAGAAAATTCTCATAAAAAATCACCCAAATATAATTTTTATATGTATATTTAAAAAATATATTTTATTTGTTCAAATGAATTTTATAAAATTGGTAAATATTAATTTTAAATTAAGTTATCAAATAACGGCTAGACCACCTTTTAGAAAAAATATAGTTTTTATAAACACATTTATTTTTCTTCCATATCATTCTTATTTTCTTTATAATAAATAGATAACAATTGAATTTATTTTATAAATTTTTAAACCGTATAATTTTCATAATTTAGTAAGTACTATACATACCGTTCAACATAACATCTAGGTTATAATGGTTGCGATTAAATATTAATATTTTAATAGAGTATCTTGTTTTGTTCAAACTCGATGTTGCATGCATTTCAAGTTATCAAAGAGATTGAATTATTTAAAAATAATATATCATAAAGTATCATGGTGTTATATTATCCTATATTCAAGTTATTTTATGTCATATACACTATCTAATATGATTTTTATCTTTTAAATATTGGGGTGTTAAATTCTTCCCCCATAAATAAATTGCATCATCATAATTTAATCTTGTCCTCGGTAATAAAGGGTTTAAAATTTGAAAATAAATTTCGTGAAATCCCACATTTGTGAGAATGGTAAAAAAAATATTATATTGATAATATAGAAAGTAATGTATGATGTTCATCTGGAATAATTACATAATTGGGTTTCCTAATATGAGAACATAGATGAGAGTTAAAGATATAGACGTGGAAAAAAACAAAAAATAATTATTTACATAGTTTTAGAAAATTGATCACAAGAAATTGGGTCATCCATATAAGTTTAAATACCAAAAACAAAAAAAAATAATGCATCAAAATAACATCAATTCATCAAAAATATAGTTATTAAGATAACATTTTACAATATCATTTTCCTATAGCCGAGAAATTATTTTACAATCTAATAATATAATACAACGTACTTACATTGTATATTTATATTTTATAAGAAAAAAATAATCCTTTGGTTTTGCATTGATCAATTTACACATTGTTTATTACTCTATGAAATGAATATCCACTATTATTTTATTAATGCATTAATCACAAAAATTAATCTTTAACATATCAATAGATCAATAAAAGAATGAAAACTCATTCCTCCTATCTGTAGGTATTTTCCAAAATCAAAACGGTTAGTACAAGTCTTCCAATATAATATATTAATATCTAATACTTAAATATTAATCCTAAAATTCAACTTTATCTGTTTCATAATAATTTTACCTTAAGACTCATCCAATATATATCAGACCAAATTCAGTCTCCAAAATTTAGAAAGAAGGTCAATAAAACAATATTATATTCCTAAGATAATATACAGTGTTAATTAATGCACATTAATAATATTTAAAAACCATGATCATTATAAAATTTTAATGAAAACATTCATGATTAAAAATAAAAAAACACAACTTGACGAATATATTAAATAGGTCCAAAATGCATCAAAATCCATCAAATATAAAATAAACCATTAAATCCCTAAATAATTTCATTGTCACAAATACTATCTGATAAACATATAATTTTCATTACTATCTCAAAATAGATAAAATATTAACATATATATTCAATTAATAATTTTTTTTCAAAAAGATAAACTTTCCACTGAATCACTTTTCTTAGTATTATTAAACATGTTATTTCAAATGACTAAATAAATACTAATACAGTAAAATCCTTATATGTTTCATGATTCTTAAAATTCTAATATCATCAATAAAATATTTTTGAGACATATTTATTGGATCCAATAACAAAATTACATTAATTAATCCAAATCATCTGTATCACTAGTATAATCTTGACCTTGATCCCTTACCTTAATTTATGATATATTCCCCTGACACTTGATACATTCATTTGTATAGTACCTCGTCACCTTATAGTTGAATCCTTGAACATTTTCAATTTTTTATTACCACTGAAATTGAGATCATGATTACCTTACTCTCTATACTTGTATCAAAATCCAATTCCATTTAAACAAGTACCATGGAGTATCTTTCGACAATTATAACAAGTGGGAAATCCTTTTTTCCATTATTCCCCATATAATTTTTTTCTGAACAATCATCTTATTCTATTCATTTATTTTTATTCCATAATACTTAGATAATTATTTCTTAAATTTATATCACATGATAATATGAATTCATATGATGAGGATTTCTAGGAGACTAGTTCCCTTCAAAGTATTTTCCTAGTCCCATTATAGAAATTATCACGATTATTCTTTGGATTACGTACATGGACACAGTTTCAATTCCTTTCAATAGGAACCATTTCTAAAAAATAGGATGCACTATATTAGATGATGATATTATGAAACATAACGTATAACCCCAAAACTAGTAAAAAAATATAAAATATATTGAAAAATTCACGCATAGATAATATCATAATAATAAAAATGGTTTATTTTGGGATATATTTATTTTGAACACCTTCATAATGGTTTGTAAAAGAAATGTTATTTAATCGAGGAATATCCCCCATAATTGGAAAACCATGAGGTTAGCTATATATGTTTTAATTAAAGAGGTGATGATCAATTTAAGCCCTATGTTTACTTTTCTAAGTTATTACACCAAGGTACATCTGATCTAGAATTACTTACACTTATAGTATCCTAAAAGGGATTCATTTTATATAAGAAATAACATAATCTCTTCTTTACCAAAATATTAGGATGATATTCTATACATATCCACAAATATTATCATTTGGATTTTTTCACTAATATATTTTTTCATAAATAAAGTTCCTAAGGTTTTTTATACATTTCCATTTGATACCAACTATATCAACCCTATCCCCATTATACCAAATAAAGGTTCTAAATTATGTCATTAGCCTAATATACAAGGAATTACATCCTGATGCACTGAATTTTTTATAAGTCTTGGTAAAATAGATGCAAACATGAAATTATAATTTTAATTGAAAACATAAAATAAAAAGAGTGTTTTATTTTATAATTCCATAATTCCTCATAGAGTATCACTGAATTTCAATCACAAAACATTTCCTGGAATCATGGAGAGAATAGAAAATAAGAAATGGTTGGTAATATATGCTTAGTGGCGGGAAAAGGTATAGTCTAGGTTATGAATAAGTTACTAAAAAGAAGTATGAAAAGTCAAATAACTGAAAAAAAAATTTCTTTTAATTAAAATTTTCAGCATTATATGGATGGAATAAATAATTATCATACAATTCCATATAAATAATTACCTAATATTGAAACTTAAAAATTAATTTTCAAACTAAAAGAATCATCACATGGAATATTAATTACTGAATTTATAAGGATGGAATGAATAATGACGTACATATTAAATATACTTTCAAGGCCTTAATGGAATATTTCTTACCAAAAAAGACACATTCCAAGATATCTTACATACGTGCTTAAGGACTCAACCAAATATCAAAGTTAATTTGTCAATTGAGACCTAGCAATGCATCGACGAGCTATATAATTCTGGGCCCCACCATTATTATTATAATTTTAATGAATTCATCATATAAAATGGGTAAAAAATAATCCATATAAACATTTTTATTGAAAAACTAACTTATAAATGCTAGTACATAACAATATAAATAAAAATATTCATAAACCAACAAAAGTAATACGGTGAATGGTAATAAAATTGGACATCTCCAATCAAATGGATCATAAAACAACCAAATAAATGATAAGAATGGTATCTCTAAAATATATAACAAATATATGAAAAGTACAATAAAGGTTTGATGTCATTTATGAAAAGAAATACCATAAGATTTCATAAAAATCAATTTGGAGGAAAATAACATTTTCACATTGATAAAATTTTTAAAAATTAAAGTTCAAAAAATATTTTGAGTGTAATTTTAATTTAATATAACCTCTTAAAACTTTTAAAATAACATTTAAAACATTGATTGGCCATGATGTTTGGAAAATTCCATTCATTTTGTACACATTAAAACAAATATTTCTTTCATATTTTTTTGTAAAAACCAAATGGTACTTGTTTTAAAAAATATAGGTATATTATTTAAAAAAAATTAGAATAGTTATAATTGGTAACAGTTTATTTAATAAATTGTATTTAAAAGTATAAAAATATTTTTGAACACATTTTTAAAAAACATGGTTTTTTAGGAAATGGGATTTATGACCAAAGGGAAAAATAAAGCCAAAATTTCTTTAAATGGTTTTCTCAATCATTTTCAGTACTAAAGGGTCAAAAAAATGTAACAATTAATTAAAAAAATTCATGAGTAACCATAGAATTAAAAAATATATTTATTTTAATATATAAATTTAAAATAATTTTTATAGGGGGTAATTAAAAAAATAATCTATAATAATGATGAGATTGTGAAATAAATTCATACGATGTTGGAAACATATTAATCATACACCCCGTGAAATAAATAACATAAAATGAATCTTTAAATACAACGAATATAAATAGATTCATGATATATTATATCAAATGGGATAATATATACATCACACAAACAATTATGTTGTTTCTAGTGTGTATGTCTCATGGAAGTAAAAGTGATACAAGAAACCATTACCACTTGTTAGGCATCATTCATTTTTATCTAAACCATATGTATACTAAATATCAGTCTTTTACAGAGAAATTATTGAACAATACTAATATATCTCATAAAATATATGAATCACTTATATTCTTTTATCACTTGTTTATTAGAAATTCATTCTTAAAATCATTGTTTTGGGTGATAATTCCTTCGTTTTCATGTATATTATAGTTCGGTACTTTCAGTGCTTTTAATTTTATCCTGGCTAAATAATCTCCAGAATTTTATCCATGAAATTAATAAAATATATATTAATTGTAAATTTTTTTACAATATTCTATAATTTTAGATATTTAAAATGGATTACACCGTTCATGGAAATGGTATGCGGTAGGTACGCATGAACATTTTTTCCATTTTTTCAAAGGATCGAATAATAGGAAAATAAATAATAATTAATTTTTAAAAAATAATTTTATTATACATATATATATATATAATTTATATTAATAAAATCTATTATTATTACCACTCATGTAAAAATAAAATGAAAAGGTTTCACATTGCTGCGTGGATATGGTAGACCACACGTACGGATGAGCGATGTTATTTTTTTAATTTATCATAAGGTGAGGATTTATATTTTATATTATATTTCTAAATTATGATTAGGCAATAAATATTACATGTACTCATTAACATTTATCCATACAACCTTCCATGTAAATTGTATCCAAAAAATAAATCGCATCACTTCACGATGCGGTATTCTACAGTACACACCTGTGACATAATTGTAACACTCTTGAAATGAAAATATATATATATATGTGATAATGTAATTAAATAGTAAAATAATATCACAAATATCATGTAAATATGTTAAATACAACATTAAAACCATCTTTTAATTGTGGTGATAGAAAATGAAAAATATATGTTTGTAAGGTGGTATTCCACCAACCACACAAAAGATGATTTTGTGACCCATTTGATGAATTATTAGATGGATATATATCATTAACATAACAAAAAAAGTATAATTTTATGTAATATACTTATTTTATTGCATCATTATGGTGTAATAATATTTTAATTATGTGGATAAAGAAAAAAATAAAACACTCAATTTGGGACGTTACCTCATCGTTGGAAAATATCTTTTTTGGTTTGCACCAAAATGCTTCCTCGGTTGGATTTCTGACCAAAATAAGACTTATTGAATGAATTTGGGGAATTAAATTATTTATTTTGTTTGGTATTTATGAATCCAATTTCTTAATTATTTGTGAAGAGGATAGAAGAGGGGTGGCCTTTTATAAGTGAGTTGAGGGTCACACTTTGAATTTTTTAAAATAAAAAGGGGTACCCATAATTTTCTAATGAAAAAAGGATAAAAATTTTAAATTACTGAAAAACGATTAAATAAGGTCTAAATATTCCCATAAAATTGGTTTGGAAAAAGTTTTGTTTCAATTTTAATCCTTATACTTTTAGCTTCACCCCTAGGTAAACCCATCATTACCTTAATCGTGGAAAATAATTTTTACTATTTTTATTATTTATTATGTTAGAAAATTAATTTTTACTTATTAGATATTATAAATTTTTATCGAAAATATGGCATAAATTTTTCCATATTCCATTCACATAAGGGTTAAATTTTAATTTAAAATTAATCCTACAGACGTGATGAGAAAGCGGATTATCAAAGAGAAAAATGTTTAAAAGTTGACAAAGGTTTTTAATCAATATTCAAAATGAAATTAATTTTAAAGACCTAAATTTGATTAATAAATATATAATTTAAATAATTTCACTTTTAAACCCATATTAATATAATTTTTATGTTTTTAATGGCTTTAAAATAAATGAAAATGATCAATGAAAACAAGTATTTTCACTTTTCACGGAAAAAATTATCTTCTTCGAAAATTCAAAACAATTCACCCAATGAAAATTTTGACATCTATATTTAAAAAATTTTGTTTATTTTTTCATCTAAATTTTCTAAAATTTGTGAATATTAATTTTAAATTATTTGATAAAAGCGTGAATTTACCTCCATTTAGAAAAAAAAATACAATATTCCAAAAAACCAATTAGTTTTTTTTCAACTGGTTCTTATTTATTTAAAATAAATTTATAACTGTTAAATTAATTTTATACACATGTAAACCATAAAATATTCAAAATTTAGTAAATATTATTGATACCTATTAACTTAAAATCTAGGATACAATGGTCATGTATGAGTAATAATATTTTAATTAAGTATTGTATTTTGGTCAAACCCAGTGTTACACACACTGGAAGCTATCAAAGAGGTTGAATTATTTAAAAATAAAAATATAATAATTCTAAGGGTATTTCGTTCTATTCTATGATTTTTTTTGTCTCATATACACTATTTAATGTTATTATCCTCTTTTAAAGTCTGGGGGTGTTATAATCTTTGGTTATAGTTCTTAATGGTCATTGATTAATGAGTTTGATCATTATATGAAATTAAAATATATTTAAATAGTAATGTTGTTTTGGGTTTTCAAAAAAACATTCTTAAATCAACATGGTTCTTAATTAATGAATCTTATACAATCTCTCAGTCCATGTGGTTCTTTAAATATTATCAGTTACATTTGATGAGATATTCTCCAATCATCCATGAGTTAAAGGATTATACCAAATTAGTTATATAAATTCATTTATTGGGACACCCCTATATATTTAGCATCTTGTATAATTGATAAAATTACTCTTTAATTAAGTTATATCTCTCAAAATTTAACATCAAATACGTAAATTGAGTGCAATGAGGCTAGGTTGGAGGGTTGTAGTTCTTTGACCTATGTTATCCGAGATATCATCCATGTTTCTCTCTAGTAGAGTTTATTCTATAGAATATTGATATGAAAATTACTTTTCATAAGTTGTGCATGTTGTCCTTCATATGGATTCCATTAGTTAATTAGTTCATGTTGTATCCATAAAATTAGACCGTCCACTTAATTTTATTATTAAAGGTGAGTTAATAGAGATTGTGGTTTCTTCCACTCTGATTACTACTATAATGTTACCCATTTTGGTAGTGAAGTATAAGGGTAATTTCTTTTCAATAATATTATTTCTAAATTTGGATGTTCAAATCCAACTAGACGATTAAGGTAGCTATACTGAGAGGGTATGAATCAGTTTGGTTAGATTTTACCAATTCAGAACTTTTCTATTGCTATTATACTTGTTTGGGTGAATGGATCTCAATACCTCTCCCCAAACACAATCTAAATGTGTGAAAGATATATGAAAATATAAAAGAATACAGCACCCATGTTTTTATTAGGTTAAACCATAATGTCCAACCTACTCTGTGAGTTTTGTTGGTAATTATCCAACACACATAAAACTGATCTTTTGTTATTAGGAATCAAGGGAGGGAAAGGGAATTACCTGGAACCTTAAGTTGGAAAAAACAATCTATACAAGAACTAAATTTTAGTTCTATAATCATCAATGTATATTTTCACTTACACCAATGTATAACAATGAAAATATCAATGATAGTGTCCTCTTAAATATTGATTATAAAGGAATGGAATAAGTATCCATTATACTAAAAATATATGATCATCGTCTTTAGTTGTAGTAATTTCATGCAACATTCTCTCTCATGATCACGCTTTAAAATTATTAATTAAATGATATATAATGAAACTATATAATTTCTAGTTCCTCTCCATCTATGATCCTAATGATCCACATCAATTTTAATAGCCCCACTCTCTTTGATAACCACGATATTAATATTTAGTATGAACTGTCAGCATCTATTAATATATATTTTTTTATTCTTCTTCTTCAAAAATTTAGATGTTAAGATACAATAGTTTTGAATCTCATTATTTCCCATATGTCCCTAATATTTCTAATCACCTTGCATATTTAGTAGTAATGGCATTGGAATCTCTATACCTTTCCTTTATTTCATATTATTATTTGATTCACTTTCTCTCTATAAATTCAAAAAGATCCCATGAATAATGTTTCATTTTACATATTTGGGAAGTCCCACAATTTCATCATCAAAATATTCATATTAAAATGTATATTATCTCATGGCTAAATATTCATTGAGAATATTGTAACAAAAATCCTTCAAGATAAGGAAATGTATATTTTTTATTCTAAACTCCTCCAATACCATTTAAGTATCATCTTGAATCTTTATAATCTAATCACGGAGTTCTTCAGCATATTTTAACTTCTATATTTATTTGAACTACCCTAAAATGCACAACACTTTCCCATATATACATGTTCTCATGTATAGATTAATTATCATGAAAAGTTTTATCTCATAGTAAAATATTTTTATCTAATATCAATTTCAATATTATCCTAAATCACTACTTCATATAAATAATCATAAAATATAAACTAAATAACTACACAGAACCAATAAATTTATTCTTTAATTTAATCAAAGAATATACATTTAATATTAAATGAAAACTCAATAGATCATACATATCCTTTGAAAAATTAAGGTTACCATTATATATCCTCAAAATAATATTATTTATTATCTAATATAAATCAAATATCAATTGAGAATTTAGAGTTATTCAGAAAATTCCTCATACGTATCTCAGTACATCACTGATTTCTACCTATGTGAGATCTTATACCTGCATTATTAATTGTCTTTTTATCCTCATAATATTTTTTATAAATAGCATACAAATTTTTTCTTCTTGAAATACTATTAAAACAATTTCAAAACATATCAAAAAATATCATGTATCATTCAGACAAACATAAATTATCTTCATCCATATCGGAATAGTTATCATTGCCCTTACATCACATATAAACTAGTTTGAATTTTTTAATGGTCTTATAATTTCTCAATTTCCTTATAGATTATTCAAAATCCATAAAATTTTTATGTCCTATAATAATTTTACCATTTACCAATAATTATAGTGGATTTAATATATAATCTTAGACATAGTTCTCTCAATCATCATCATCCAACAGAAGCATCCATATAATGTATCTGAGTTAGTGCTCTATAACACCAAGATGGATCTTCAGAAAAATTAATATCTATAAATATTCCTTTGAATTCATTTATTAATCCACCTCTTTATAGATATATGACATTTATAAATATATAATATCCATGGAATGCAATAGATTAATCATACCCATTCAAGATGAAATCATCAAAAAATTTATTTCAGTATGATTAATATCTAAATATGAAAATCATTACTTATTGTTATATTAACATGAAAATTATTTACGTTATTAACTTCCACAACACCATCAAGATTCTCTTAGATAAAATAAAAAATCCCCATTTTTAATCTCTACTCATTTTCCAACCATCAATAGATGAATATACTATATGAAACATGATCAATTGATTATTTAACATTCCCATTTACTGGGACCTCTAAATTCACTCAACATACTCACTCAAAAATTACTAACATCATCACTTGTTGAAGAAAATATAATATCATCATCAAAGAAAAAACCATATCTGTTATTGTATTTTTTTCAAATTCCCATATGGAAAGTACATGTCAACCTATTGCTAGCCATTTTCCTCTCCCTGAACCAAATTGATAATAAATACCAATGATAATATCGATTGAGGGTTACTAATTAACAAACTCTAGTTCTATTTGATAAATTATCAAAATAGAAAAAAAAAGTGGTAAATTAACTTCCCAACTTTTCTCATTATAACCATTCACTTCTAAAAACCTCATAATATTTTATTTCATTAAAATTTATATCCCATAACATTATAATTTACTCTATCATCACAATAATGGAATGATATGATCAAAATAACATAATAATAAATTTCTGAAGAACATTTCATAATTACTAACTGAATATAAAAATGATGAATTAAATAAGATTAATCAATTAAAATATCCCTCAATGGGAACAATATATAATCTCTTCATTAATTCTAATATCTTCTACAAATAATATCTAAGGATAATTTTCATAAAAAAATCCACAACAACTAAAACCATTGAGATAGATTTATTCATGCCATAATACTTTCATAGTACGGTAATCAAACCATTTCCCACCCCCTTAATATATCACATTTAATTCTTTATGTAGAAAAATCAGCATAACATATATGAGAGTAATGTGGATTCTACTGATCTATTAAGTTAGAGAAACAAGGTGGAGAGTTTCCTCTCAACCTATAAACTTCTTCAATTTTTGTTCTAAATTTTACAGAACTCTTCATCCATTATACATTTTTATTTTCCAGCAAAAACCACTTTTATATTAATGGTTTATTTTCTTCTATGGATTATCCTTTTCTACAATATATAACAATTCCTATAAATTCCATAGTGATAGCTCTATTCTCATAAATAGATCATATTAAGAAGGAAGTATGATTATACAATATCTAAGAGTGTGTCCACATTATTTTCACCATGCATATAACATCCAATGAATCATTGAGTTAACCTATTTTTTAAACATCATAAGAAAATTGAATTATTATTTATTCTCATAAATATCCTCTACCAAACCAATATTCTCATTTCATTAATGGGTTGATTTTATTATTTAGATCAATTTTTTTAAATCAAAAAAAAATATTCATGGATTAAATGAAATAATACATTACTCTTCCTTTTGATAAAAAATATAATAAACGTCACCAATTTGGTATAGAATACATTTTGGCCCTCATGGTATTTCCTTGTTTAGCACATTCCTATAGAAAATTCACAATGGTTAACTCATCGTTTTTAAACCATTTATTATTTATTATATTATTTTCTCTTTATTTCTTA
Organism: Viscum album; assembly: GCA_963277665.1. Taxonomy (NCBI): domain Eukaryota; kingdom Viridiplantae; phylum Streptophyta; class Magnoliopsida; order Santalales; family Viscaceae; genus Viscum; species Viscum album. The sequence continues at coordinate 222,893,122 of OY728131.1, read as the reverse complement.
AATGATTTTAGAACATTAATGGTTTTTTTTAAACAACATTCAACACATTTACCACCTATGTTTCAATTATTATGATGGTTTTTTTATCTCCCAAATCTATTAGATATAAATGTGATTTTAGATTTCTTCGATATAAATTTCCTCTACTTGGAATGGAACCCCAATGATGTGGGCCCAAATTTTTTTTCAGGGAATAACATTTTATTCCAAAATTCAATGACCTTATGTCCAGTTATTTCATAGAACTATTAAAAGATAAAAACAATCTTGATCATATCCTTTAAAAATCTTACATCTTTGAAATCTTGTTGTTAATATTTAAATACTACTTCAATTTTATTGTCCTTTGGGTAACTAAAACTATTATAATTTGTGACATCCACCTTTGAAAATTTTGTGGGTTTCTCATTATTTGTATTCAAAAACATTGTCTATAATTTTATTTGTATCATATTCTATAAAAGAATACATTATTAGTAAAAACAACGTTTTCTAGAGTTCATGTTACCTAAATTTTCCCCAGTACTATAATAGATTCATATCCAAATAATTATAATATTATCTTTCCAATATATAAATCTATTTTAGAATAATGACCTTCTTTGGTAATATCAAAATTATCACCTCTTATCCAAATAGTTTATAAAAATGTACTTGTGTCACTTCTTGGTTTCTTAATTGAAAAATACAACTCAATTCACTTCATGTTATGAATATTTTTATCATCATTAATTATAAGGACCTGGCCTTAAAACATTACATAATCTTAAATTAAATGAATAATTTACATTGATGATATTTTCTGGTTTAGAGTATTAAAGAATTAGAACATAACTATTACATCTCAATTATTAGAAAGTAGACACATCTACTCAGTTTCCATTTTTTTCATAAAATAAAAACTCTTGAAAAAATATTCATGTCTATTTCCATGTTTTAGACAGCATGACATTTCCTTGATCCCATCCTTAACCCTGTTCCACTTTATGTCCTATGAAAAACATTTCAAAAACATGGGATGAGTATAAAAATCTCAGTAAGGGATACACAAAGAAAGAAAACATTAGATCATCACTATATACATTACATAAGATTTAAAACATACCTCATGAAATCATTATATTTATGAATAACTCATAGAAATCATAATACATAAAGGTAACTTGAGTCATTCATAACATTCTTACGTAGGGAGTAACCCTCATGGTCACGTTTGGAATACCCATCACAGTATATTACCTAAATCTCTTCGTAGGAACCTTAGTAATTAAATACTTTGAATTACCAAATGCATTGGAGATATATCTCGGGCTCACCAGCCCTTAGTTTATTATGGAACCACCCGACTTCATAAACAATTCCCAAGAACCATAACATAATCGTATCAAATAAAACATGCCTAAAGGAAACATGACATTTCCACATTTCAATCATAAGATATCAATACAACACATTGATATACTCAAAATATTATCAAGTCCATTTTCAATATAAAAATAAAAGTAAAGTAAAACATCGTATTTATTTTTATTTTAAAAAAAGTAATGTCTTGTAGAGGAAGTTGAAACACAAATAATGGTCACAGCGGCGGAGAAGTCGTTGTCGCTGCATACATAAAACAAAAAAACATTCCTTTTTTCCTTTAGTAAAACACTTCATGTAAAAATATTAATTTTGATTGAAATGAAAAGTCAAAAGGGTTTTATATACCATATGAAGTAAAGTCGTGTAGAAATCAAAATATGCCTTAATGAAAGGAGATTGAGACAAAGTGTCGTACAAAGATGGTATCCTTGGATTAAGGATAAATCAATTACATAATTATGTGTGACAAATAAAAATACACCAAATATAAGTGGATATTAAGTGTAAGACAATCATAGTTCATCCATACATATTCATATTATGAAATAATCAACAAGTAGAGGTTTAAACCAAAGAATTGAAATTGGGTTATGAAGTTCCCTTACAGAAATTAGACAGCCTAACGACGTCACATTAATATTTATAAAATGAGTTCATAAGAGATAAAAAGGGTATCTCATCACTTGGAAATAAAATTTCCATAAATAAGTATATATAAGAACCTATCCCAACATTAATAATATGTAAATTAAAAGACCTAAAAAAAGAGTTCTTTTAAAAAGAGGAGGATGAAAGGTTCCCTTACGGATTTGGGTAACATTCAAAACAAGCACCCCATGAAAGAAGGAATATACAATGTTGAGGTAAAAACTCATAAAAAAGAGTATATTACACAAAGAGATTAATAATGGGAAGTAAATACACCACTCAAAGGTGATATTGACAAATATAGCATGAATCTCATGGGAATAAATAATGATATAAAAAACCCTTACCTCGTTGTAATAAATCGATTCATATGACCAAAAGATAATAAGCACCAAATGAATCATAGAATACCATTAATATAAATATAATCATGATAATATATATCAAATTATAGTACAAAATACACCACAAGAAAAAAATAAGTGGCGGACAATGGAAATATCAGAGAAATAAAAGTGAGAAAAGAAATCCCTTACCTCAAGTCCGACTTGTCTTGTTCGTTTCTTTATATTACTGAATAATAATCTTTGGTCAATTTATAATTTCTTAAGGACTTAATTTAAATTTTATTATTCTATTCATATCACATATTATCATGTTATAATAATTAGTTAATTATGTTAGTTCATATCATACGTTTTGTCGATGTTCGGTACATAAGTCAAAAATAAACTTCTTTGAAGAGAATTGTCCATGTAGTTATAAGTACATCATATACAGAATGGTTTTAATGATTTAAATATCATATATATCCATTATATATTTATTTAATAAAATTCCATAATGTTTGGAGACAAGAAATGAAATGTACCGTTCATGAGACGATAGACCGTATGTACGCATGAATTCTACATTCATTTTCTGTCATATTAATGGACTTTAAAAATAAATTATGCATAGATATATTATAATTACACAATAATATATATGTTATATAGGTAACATAGGTTCATTAATTACATTATTTATAAATTCCATGTATGGCATGAACGAGTCACGTCACTTGAGGGGGTAGTTGTCCACACTTCCTCATATGAAATTATCGCATTTGCACAACATGCAAAGCATAAAGGTATGTTTTAAATAAAAATACATAATCCTAGAGATGAAATAAATATAATATTTATCATATATATATATAGTTCAATCATAATTTACACCATGAGATATGTTACAAGAATATTGAACAATCATCATTTCGTGAGGTAGTAACTCGCCACCAACAGAAATAGCATGTTCTTTAACCATTAGAAGGGGGTGTGTGTAAGTGTAGGTAGAATCCTCATCATAAAAAAATCCTAGTATATTGAGGATACTAGTATTATTATGGGATCAAATAATAAGAAGATATTTGTGAGTAAAAAAGGAAAATGAAAGAAAGACACTCGAGAGAAGACATTACCTCTAAATCGGGTAACTCTTTTTGATTTGAGCCAAAGGATTCCATGGAAAGACTTCTGCCCAAACTGAGGCTTCTAGGAGTAAAAGAGGGATGTGGAGGGATAATATTAGTAGAGTTCAGATGATCCAAGGGCTTGATATGTGTGGGTAAGGGGGTAGAGGAAGGGCCTTTTATCTGAGGGAGGAGGGTCACTTTTGGAAAGACTGGAAATGTTACTTTATTATAAAATGGTTTTCAGATTTTAAAGGGCCCAAAATGACATATTTCAATGATAAATTGATAAGGGTTCTAAATAAAACCATAAAATAGGTTTTAGTCAAGTGTAAGTCTTAGATTTTACATTATCTTTTCATTTTATTTTAATCATTCATTAATGAGGAAATCACTGTATCATCATGGTGTCATAAATAAATTTATTTATTTAATGTCTACAAAACATAAACAAAATACCATGATGTATGAAATATTTTTATTTTTCCAATATCTATTTATAGTCTAATAGATCATGTATTTAAACAAAGTTAAATTTGTTTTACTTAGGATATACAAACTTTTTTTATATTTCTCTTATTTTTAAAAATAATGTCATAAATGTCACTATCACACCAATGTGACTCCACGGGCCCTCAAGTTTGGTAAAAATCTTCCCAGGTTCGGCCAGTACTCAAAAAAAGATTATTTGGACACATTTTGGGGTCATTTTATATTATTATCATATTATTTTATTACCCTTAACTACCCGATTTCTAATTAATCATGATAATTAAACATAATTGACGTCGTTACTATTCATAAGGTCCAAAAAAAGAGTCTTAATTATATAATTTGAACTTATGATTCCAAATATGGAATCAATTTTACCAAATTTAAAACATAGAAATTGCAGTAATTAATTTAAAAATAATTCTCACTGTCAAAACCAAAGACTGGTTTTTAAGAAGTAAAGTTTATCAAAAGATTGACTTGTTTTTACATCCAATTGAAAAGTCAAATTAATTCTAGTGAAAAACATTTTATTAAGTGATAAAACCATAATTCAATTAAACTTTAAAACCGATAAAACCTAAAATAAAACTCTATAATTAAATTAGATGAAAAGGCTGTTTTGTAGTAAAATGCAGTATTTTCACTATTCATTAAAAATGAACATTTGTCAGAAAAATACCAAAAATTTATTCAATGTAAATTTGATATTCCAAATTCAAAAATGATTTCCATTTTACCAAATTCAGAACATATAAGTTTCATTAATTAATTTTATAATTAATTCCCGTTGTCGAAACAAATAATGTGTTTTTAAGAAACAATATCTATCAAAAGATTGACACTTATTTATGTCCAATTTCAAAGTGAAATTAATTACAATGACCACCATTGAATTAAATGGTAAAAATATATTCTAATTACACTTTAAAACCAATTAAAAATATAATATAACCACATAATTAAATTATATTAAAAGGAGTTTTTGAATTAAAATACATCATTTTTCACTATTCATTAAAAATGAACTCTATCAGAAAAAAAAATTACACAAAGTACATTTTGCTGTCCTGGTTCTAAAGAAGGATTTTATTTTTTCAAATATAACATATAAAATTGAAAAAAATTAGTTCTAAAAAGGGTTCGTTGTCAAAAGACGGTTAATCGACCTTTTAAAGAATATTAGAATATTTATTCTTAAAATTTGATTCATTTGAATTTTAAGCCTCTATCATTTATTGGGTAATTGTTAAAATATTTTACAAACATATATAATTATTTTTTATTTAGTTCTGTTCATTCATGCCATTACAACGGTTAGGCATTAACTACCATTTAAAATAATATTATTATATTCTTAGTGTGCAACGTAAGATTTCAAAGAAACTCGTTGTTGTGTATTGGGTACGCCGTCGAACATAGAATCCCCATTAAAGTAATATTAATATATATGAACATTTCATATTCATTATTTACCTAGGATGTTACATTAATTAAGCTTATTTTATCTTTATATCCCTTTCTTATCTTCTAAAAATGACCCTTATACTCTTCATGAATCAGGTTATTCTCTTGTAATTAATTTTCTTGATATTTAATCCATTTTTATTTAATCTCTATCTTACAATTCATGAAATCAATGACATATATTCATTTTTATTTCAATTCATGGATCCTCTATCAATTCCATTTTATGATTCATCATTCTTTTACATTTATTTATGAAACTCCATCCTGAAACTAGATAAATATTCATCAAGATTTATACTCTAAGCACATTGGAACTCAACTTGATGGGTGAGATTTAGAAATATCATCAAATTTTATACTCAAGCCTCATCTATCCTTCTATTGTCTCCAACATGTAAGGAAATATCCACATAAATGTATTTAAAATATCTATAAATAAGTGTGTAAAAAATTTATAAAAATTATAGGGTTATTCTTAAAACATCATATAATGAAAAATATATTCCAGAAGAAACATAATCATCCCCACATTTACTTGGTTAATCTGGAGAACAATCTGATTAAAAGATATTAATTACCTCATCTTTATTTGGAATCATTTACTCTCTTGAGGTAGATTCTTTTCCATCTTCTCAATAATTGACTTTTTTACCAGGTCTTTTCTATCCGTACTATATTTTATTTTTATATAATTATAATATATGGAATCTTTGGATTCCTCCAATTTAATTTTGAGGGTTACCTTTTAATCACAGCCTAAAATTGATTCTTTGTGAATGTTATTATTAACAGATATTAACATAACCTACCCATTTTAAATACCATTAAATAAAATATAATCATTCTTGAAATAACTCATAGATTTTAGATTCATCAATTTCATTCCTTATCACTTTATTTTATACATAATATTTTTGATATATGTAATGTAAATATTTTCTTTTACATTGATCTCATTAATATCTTCACATCTATACATAATATTTTTTTAAAATGAGAAAATCAATAATGAAATATTATAATTATGTTGAATCTAACCATTTGTAGATGTTCCGGATTTGACACCAATTTTTGTTCTCCAAAATATTATTGTATCCAGAGTAAGGGGGTCAATGATTGTGCTTGTATTATACCAATTCAAAATTTTATTTTACCTAGATTCATATTTGGGTGATTTTATATTAATCTCTCTACCCATAATTGGTCTATATAAATGAAATATAAATAGAGATAATATAGAACAAAACATGAAAATGTTTATATGTTTCACTCAAAATCATGAGATAGGCCTCGATGTATGGAGGTTCTTATCCAACACAAAAACTGCAGATATTTTACTGTTAGAAATCATACATGTGTTTGGGAATACCCTAGAACCCATAACTATCTCCCATGATATATATTGGGATAAAATTTCAATTAATAAACCACCAACTTGTTGATGTAAAAGAACATACATGTAACAATAAAAAGAACAACGATGTTGTATTCTTCAAGATCAGTCAGTTTATAATAGCTCAATTATTTATTGTACTAGAAAAATTCAATAAAATTCCTCATTTTTAGGAATATCTTACATCTACCTATCTCTTGAACTATATTAAGAATGATCAATCTAAGGATATAGCAGAAAACATCTTGGTTTCTAATTCCTCATTAAGCATGAAACTTCTAATGTGAATCATTATAATTAGATCCTCTATTTTTAATAAATATAATGAAGATATTCAGAAGTAAATCTTCTCAATGTTTGAGATACAAAGTTGAAACCATGTTTAATTAACAATAACACTCGTAAGTCTATTCTTATTCATCAAATCACTTCCTCTTTATAAACTCTTCAAGGTCACATAAATAAGGATCCATAATTTAAAAATGTAAACTCAATTAAAACTCAGCATAATAATTTTCATATTTGAAATAATATTTCACCATCTTCAAGTATTCTCTATGGATAATTTATAAAGAACACACTAAAATATGGAGGTGTATCTTCCCTAATCTGGCCTCCTCTTTAACACCTCGAACCAAATCACCAGGTATGGGATTGTGAGCCCCATACCCTCATGTAAACCTCCCCATATGCATGAGGTTTTGTACTAGAAAAAACTATATGGACATCATTAATGGGGAGACTATAACCACTTTATCAGAATCAATACATAATAAATATACAAAAAAATATAAAATATAAAATTTTATATAGAATGTTTATAATAATAATTCTATAATTGAATACATGGTAGGAATCTTATGTCAAGAAAAGTAATAAAACAAGGAATCCCAAATTGGAAATTCAAACCGGAGTATAAACAACAACAAAAATGTAAATAAAGATCATATGTAAAAATATTGAATTCCATCCTGGAACCACCTCTATACCCCAGGGTGTATACCCTCAATAACATTTCATTGGGATCTTTCCCTTTCTAGGTTCCTTTATCATGATATCTGAATGAAAATAGAGATTCATGTTGATTTTATGAGTATAATCCTCATAGGACACCACCGATTCTTCCTTATATTAAGTTCACATGCATAAGAATTGTATTACTGGGAATAATTTAAATGTATAATATATCATCATCCAATATTATTCCAAGGGATTTTGTACTTACTAAGCTACCAAAAACTCTGAAAAAATCCTCCATGGCCCAATACCCAAAGAATAATCAAAATGGAAGTCATGAATGTGGTCATCCATGAGACCACCACATATATCCTTGAGTATCCATTGGGTTAACAAGCCTTGGTTAGGTCCATAATGACATCGAGCCCCATCTCTGCCATGTGCCAGGATATAAGACCATCAAATCCAATCATAGTCACCAATCAGCCTAAAAGTCATCAAACCCTATTTCTACCTTGGTTAGGGCCACAAGGCCATCCTATCTTTCCAATGAATCACGTCATTCCTTAGGGACACATCACTCCCACTTGGGTATCCATACATCTTCATCATCATTAAATATTTTTTTTAATAACCCATAAGGGATTACCAAGACGAACAATCCACATATCATTTCATATCATAAGAAAACCTCCAAATGACATATATTCACTCACAACATGGAATAATAAATTTACACACAAACCTAGAATATCAATAATGAGACTTAAATTCCATTAAAACACACACAAACATGTGATAAAACTCAAACATGGGCCCCATGGGATACACACACAGGAGTAGTCTGTTCCAAGAATGGGTCTCATGGGATACACACTCTCACACATGTGATTTAAATTAATCATGGGTCTCAAAGAACACTATTATATACCAACATATCATTTCAAAAACAATACACAAGTCTAATTTGTGGTAACAATCTTCCAACCTCAACTATGCTGACATCAATGTTATGATTTTCAAGTGGTCGATACCCATGTCACACCTATGAACTGACCATATCAATTCTTCAAGCCAATTATTACATAGAATCATTTATGATTCAATATAAAAAAAAGTTTATATAATGTGATTCAGAAATGGAATCAATCCAAGAGGGAATAACCTCATCAACTTACCTGAAAACCCCACAATTAATGGTATACCTAAGTATTTTCTATGTAAGTGAAATCATCGTTACTTAAATTGGAAACTAGATATAAAGAGGTTGAGTTAACCATATGCCAAGAACAATAAGAACAATATTTATCTCCCAATGTTTAATATTCATGAAATTATAAAAAGATATAGGGATAAGAAAAATCAGGTCATTCTTGTGAGTAAACTCAATGGTGTAAATGGTTAACTTGATCCCACCCTAGCTACATTCAGATTGGAGTAACTAAAAATAGAAGAAAAAAAAAGGATTATCAGGAAAAAACTAATTCAAAACCTCATTAACAACTCCCCAAATTAATTCACACATTGTTTCCTCGTTTAAATACACAAATCCCACAAATATTAGTGGCTAATTTACCTTTTTCAAATTCTAAAATATTCCTCACAATGGTGTGGTGGTTCCCACATTACTTTTTGTGGACTCAAACATGCCTCTCCTAGGTATCCATTATTACGATGGCTTCAAGAATGCCTAATACAAGTATACAGAGATGGCTTCCCACCACGGTGTTTTGGAAAACCCAAGACGATTTTGAACTCACCATGCCCTTGGCCACAACATGTTGACGTCATATTGGTCATGGTCTATAGGTGCACTGAAAACACTACATGCTTGAGAGAAATCCCTACCATGGAAATTATAATCAACCTATATCACACTAGAAGTACCCAATAATAAAAATAATAACAACATGGCGTAGTCCTACTAGAGGTGTACCTTAAAACAACAAAACCCTTATTTAAACCACCAAAACATCCAAATCGTCTTTGTTCCATGTTAAACAACTAAAATACTAAAAAATGCATATTATTTTTATATCAATACATAAATTAATGATCATTTAATAATTTTTTGGTGTTACAAATCACACCCTATGACAATATCTTATTCATGAGATGTTCCTCTAGTAATCTTGCTTCAACAACCAACGCCTTATAGCCAAAACATCAGACTCCCACTCCGACACCTCCTATTGGATATAACCATAATACTAAAAGAAACAAAAAATTTGTATTGTGTTCCCTATTATAACACTTGTACATTAGTCTATAACTTTTATTTGGTGCTCCAAAACCGATGCATTTGGTTCAGACTTAATATCCTCATTATTGATTGCATCGGTGCTATGGGGATCATACCTATGAACTGAGAAATATGGAACATGTCATGTATACCAGACTATCATGGAAAAGGTCTAGTAAGTAAGAAAATTATTTAATAAAATTTTTATCCTCAAATAGTCCCACAAATATTGGCATCGGTGTCTCTTACTTCTATAAGTGCTGATGCCCCAACTGAAGTGACCCTTGAAAGATTACCAAGTCACCCATAGTGAACTCTAAAGGTCATGTCCAATCATTGGTATATGATCATTGTCTAATCTTAGAGGTAAAAAAAAAACCTATTAATCAACTACACCATTTCAGTGGTCTCTTTCACTATACTTGACCCAATAATAACATCCTTACCCATATCATTCCAACATAATGGTGAGACACATGGTCATCCGTAAAGAGCCACAAAATGATCCAGGTGGATAGAAACATAGAAATTTTTATTATAAGATAACTCCACCAACTATATACGATCACCCTAGAATCCACCAAACCCTGGTATATATTCCCAAAGAATATCCCTCAAGATTCAGATCTCCCCCTCTAACTATCCATCGGTCTGTGTATGGCATGTCATACTTAGTTTTAACTGATTCCATAAATTCTTCTCTACGAAATTGCAAAAACGCATTGTTAAATGTGTATTTATATTGAATATGACACAAGAAGAAAGTCCATGAAGATGTAAAAATCTCCCATAAATAAGGATTTATAAACTAATCTAAAAATTGAATCTCTCAAATATCAAAGAAGCATTTTACATTCTCTAGCCTATTAAATATAACCCAAAAGGAATCCAAATTTCTCAAGGTTTTAAAAAACCACATCAAAAATTTCGTTGTTACATAATCTAATTTTCACATTGGAATGAGATGTGGTTGATTTATTCCTAAATGTTTCTAATGCTCCACCTTCACCCTCTAATAAGTTAGCAAATTTAGATTTGAACATGGGATGTATCTATTAATTTGAAACCACTATAAGTGTCACCTGATATCTCAATACATCTTCATAGAACCTAGGTGCACCACCCATAGAGATGAATGTTAGGGCCTCACTAAATTTCCCCCCATTGAATAATCAACCCCAAATATCCCATGGAAAATATCTTATCATCACTATACACTGACTATTTTGGAATAGGGTCACTTCTTGTCAACTGTTCTTGTACCACGATGAATTTGGGACCCTATTCATAGCTAGTATTTACCCTATACACAAGCATCAATGTGATAACCAAGGGCTCACAAGTCACCACTGCTTGTTACTTATATTCTTCCACCAACCTTTCAGATGAAATTTTCATCAATACTCATTCTATCTCTAATGCGATCTCTCAAATATCCTTTGTTTTCCGGCTGAGTGACTGAAAAATTGTTCCCTTTGAAAGGGGAACACTCCTTACAGTCAAACATCTGTAGATTCTCCACAAAAACCCTCTATCAGAGATCCATGTCCCTATTAAAAATTATTTAATGCAAGATATTCTATTATATATATATTACAAGTGTCTCACCAAAGAGGTAATGGAAACAACACTTCAAATAATCCACTGAAGCATCAAAATCCTAGACATGTGTATGGTAGTTTCACTCCCTGGTTCATATATAGACATACCCATAAGCTAATACACAATACTTATGCATCAACATAACTCGAAAATGAAAACCTATGGAATGACATTAAATTTCATATCCAATCCTTGGTTCTATAAATGTCAGGATCAATATTTTCATTAATATCCTCTTCACAACTAAGAAGGAATTTCACACTAGTATATCAACATGAACATCACTCCCATTTTTATATGATCTTTAATAAGTACCTATAAATGGGAGAATTTATGTATGACCAGTAAATAATACCCAAATAGTCCCATTAATATCATGATCTCAAACTCATTTCTGAGGTTTTACCTATATATCAAAACCTCTACCGTCGCAAGGTCCACAAAAAATCTTGCCTCACAGATAACATGCCCAAGATAACATACCTCATGGATACAAAAGTGTCACTTTTAATGTTTGGAAAGGATTCGGTGTGCATGAAGTTTAATCAACACAGCATCCATGTTTCTTGATTTCATCTCAACGGTCATATAGTATATAGGGATAAAATTAGTAAACGCAATAATGAATGAGTCAAGATATGGATGGAAGATCCCATTCATGAGATACATGACAACCGATGTGGTATTTTTCATCATGAAATAAATGATATGCTAAACATGAAGTTTTTATCTAATCATTAATATGGTATTTTGTGCATCTTTCTCTTTGAGCCATGGCTGGTGGTATCCTAATCATAATCCAATTTTGGAAAACCACAGAGCTCCCCAAAACTAATCAAACAAGTCGTCGATCTTTAGTAATGGATATTAATTTTTTATATTACCATGTTTATCATTTTTTAGTCTACAAAAAATTGAATTTTTCCATCCATATTCTTTTCAAATAAGACCAGGTCACCCCAGGGATATTTACTCACTCTAAAAAACACTTCACCTTGAAATCCACAAGTTATAACTTGAGTTCCTTATTCACATTTGTTGTCATTATACATGGATCAATAGATATAGGTTGTTCACCTATAATTATTTCAATAATAACTCAATACATATATTAGGATGGAGTCTTAATAAATCATCTAGAAAAATATAAGTATAATGGTCCACCATTAGATGAAAAGAGCAGGCACACAGTCTTAATCTACTATAAGTACCAATCCTACAATCTGTGATGTAGTAGCTCTAAATTAACTTAGTTCCAAATATATTTTTCCTACTCCAATATCTAATTCATGTAAAATAAATACTCTTTCTACCTTAGGTGCAATAAATGATACTCATATTTGGGAATAGTCAATCTGTTCTTAGTAACTAGATCGTCACTACATACCTAAGATCACATAAAAACTACTTATCTCAAGAATTAATAAATCCAATATATATTTATATCAAGAAATAGTATAGGAAATTTTATAAATCTTGAAATATGATCCAATTTCGTCCCTAATGGTGTGTTAAGATATAATAACTCATAAAATAACTTCAAAGGAAAATGAAGCCAATCAACACCCAGAGAAGATATAAATCATTGAGAATCTCATGCATTAGCCACGGTCGAAGATACCATAGATGTATTCAAGATCATACCCATAATAATTGATTTTTCCTCTTCACTACTTGTTATAAACTAGTATACTATATAAAATATTCATATATCTACTCCATGGGCATATAGCTAATAAGGAATACTTCCATAGGTCCCCAATGTTTGTGGATTATGAGTCTACTTTTGAGGACATAACATATATCCCTAGTTCACAATTTTTGTCTACCTTGAACCACAATGGGAACAAATCTATAAGACCCTCAAATATAACTACTGAAGATTCCTCATCTTTCCAAAATATCAAAATATATTTTGAGAACATGGGAAAAAATAATGATAATGATAAATTTTCTAAGGTTGAAACATTGAGGACATCTTCCACCAAAAAAAGGAATATAAGAAACTCTCATCCACTCCAATTGTCTAACACTTCCCTAAAAAACTTTTTATCTGGCCACTAATTGATTAAGGAGGAGGATCAAATCATGTAACCTTGAATTATAACAAATCATCCACCAAGATCTGTAAGGGGACCTACAAATACGTCATCTTCTATACCTTTCTCAATATTCCTGGAATTATAAACCACCTCTAGATATTTCTACAGGTTAATGCATCAGACATTACAAAATAGTTATAGAAAAAGGCTAGTCAAAAGCTTCTTATCATTTTATTTCTCATTCCAAAACTATAGATGAGTAATGAAAAGTGACTCTGTGAAATAAGAAATGTAACAAACAATGACATTGGTCCCTGTTCAATCTCCATAGGCACCTGAATACGATCAATCTTTAGCATACCTATGAGGATCTCCTTAAATAAAATATTCTTAATGTTCACACATGTATGAACATAAAATATTCCCATATATCTTATAACATCCCGCATGCTTTGGGAGGGTCCTTGAGTCATGAATGTATCAAAATTTAGTCTCCAATCCTCTAAATCCCCCCCATGGTAATATATCCCTTCAATCACATCAATATATTCCTTTACATCGTGATGGACTCAAGTTCCCTCGAAGGATGAATGATTTTGGAACTAGAAGTCTCAAGGAATAATTGGTAATTATCCTGAGAACTCCTCCACCTTAAATAGGAACTATGTGGAGGAATCCTATAAATTTATAGTCCACCACCTTTATTACAGGAGTAGGTATACCAGTTGGACTAGTTGTATCCTCCTATACATATTATGGTGGAATAAGGGAATTCTACCTTGAAGTAGAATTCTCAATTGCTTTTGTCCGTGGTAAAATCAGACAAATTCTAGGAGTAATTATCTATAATTCCAAAGTAACACTTAGAACACCTCTAAAATCTTAATTATGATATCAACTTTAGATGTTTATTGGCACTCACTACACATTTCTATAGGATAACCTATCCTAGTAGGGTACCCAAAATGATAAGGCATAACCTAATTAGAACTACCTAATGATCAAGCCTATCTATATATACTTTCTTGTTAGTAATAGTCATATTCATATAAAAATTATTTCTAAAGTTAAATTAATCTAAATCTCAACACAATATATTAGTGAAGCTCACACAATGATCAAAAAAATTAATTAAATGAACTATTTCATAAAGAAAGAAACATGTATATATGATATGTTATCCCTCATTCCTGGTATAGATGGAAAAAAAATACAATTCCTATAAACCGTAACAACACAACATACCCAATATCACCATGAAATAGAAAAACTGTAACTATGAATGTAGTTCCATATCTAGTAAATCATAGGTATAACACATAGAAGTCGATCAGGAACTTATGTGACTCCCCTACCCAAGATCTACATATCCTAACTCTTTTATGACTAGCCCAAAACATAGTTATGAGGAAAAATAAAGGAAAATATCATTTGATACCACTATGTAACACCCTTAATAGAATCACCAAATATAGGCCGTAGACTCACATGACCTCATGTATGACTCCACATGTGCAAGAGGCTACTGAATAGCAACAAGGATCTGAACCTCATTAGTGTGGAGACTGTACCCCCACTATCCAAAGTCGTACATCAAAAATATATCAAAAATATAATAACATAAAAATTCAAAATGGGGGTTTATAATAACAATGTCTTGAAAAATTAAATAGAAGGTGTATATATTCATTCAATGTAGTAAACTGAGGACCCCCAAAGTGGCAGTCCAAACTGAAGTATTACAAAAATAGAATAGTAAGGACATTATGGAAACACTCTAGATTCATCATTTTACCACTTAAAAACAACATGCTCAATTGATATCTCCTCTTACTTCATTTGAGTAACATGTAAAGGATATAATTAAATAAATAAAACATAATTCCCAAATTTAATCTTATATAAAATAATCCATCGAAACATGAAATATTCCAATGATTTCTTTAGACCAAAACACACACTCAAAATTCATTATGGAATGAAACATCCATAAATTGTTCTGATTTTTTACCAGATCCAGGTTATGAAACACACAAAAAATGGCCACACAAATAAAATATAGAAAAAAAATTATTGTAATAGAACTCAATTATCCTCTTCCTATTCTCATCCACTCAAAGCATCTCTTTGACTAAAATGGCCTCTTTAAATGGGTATGTCAAGATATCCAAGATTATATTCCTCTATTAAATGAAACAAATGAGAGTGTACCATTATGTGATACTAAATATACCACTAACCACTGAAAAATCAATATTCAATGTTGAAAGAACCTCTATAAAGTTCCAATCCAACAACCATCATTAATTAAATGTCTATGTGTCTTATTTCTCATTACATCATTTACTACATTACCTTTCCCTATAGAATAAAACATTATAATGTTTTAATATTATAGTAAATATAATTATATAAATTCATATACCATAAAACTAATATATAACATAGGTTCTTTTGTACTAGGAAGTCCAATAAGAACTCCCTCATAAGGAAAGACCACCAATGTTTCAATGTAAATAAGATATTAAAAATCTCATGTCCAAGGGATGATTAATTATACTCTTGATAATAAAAATATTGAGATCCATAGGATATTATTTCTAACTCTCCTATAAATATAAAACATATATCAATATTAGAAGAAATATATTACATCTTGAAAATGACTCATTCCCTATAAAACTGGTGTATTGGAGTATTGACCATGTTCTCCTTTGGATAGTCAAATATCATCTAGCACTGATCCACCTACAAAAACATATTAATATTTGATGGTCAAAGAAATATAATGTTTTATCATCTAAGGGAAATTATATAAAAACTTCCTTTAATATCCTAAAAGGACAAGGAAACTAAAATCATCTATAAAAATATTAAGTTCTTCCCAAGAAATTTCTACCCAAACCATCTATGGATTAATAATAAATCTCTTCAAAGAGATGACATGTCCACGTATGTGCACATAGTGTGTGAAAAACATTCACTTGGATAGATTTTTTACGGCTAGATTTGAATTAGGATTTCTAATAGATTCCTCAAATACTCAACATGGTCCTACCCTTTCCTCAAATACACTAGGATATCATCAATGAAAATCGCCCTAATCTAGCCTAAGAACTCAAGAAACCCCATTTTTCCTCTCTCTTATAAACACTGTTAGAGAGTTCCTGACACTGAAAGGAAACACCATGATCTCAAAATTCCAATTGTGACTCCTAAATAATGTCTTATGAATATATTCATTTGTATCTCTCGTTTGATGATATTCAAACCTCTGATCAATATTTCAAAACTATGAATATCCCATTAATTTATCAAAAAAATCACCAACACACAATAGTTATTATAAATTAATTACTATTTCCTAGTTAAGCCAAAACTGTTAACTCTTACAAATCCATAGGAATAATATTATATAGATACATTGATATTGGTAAAACATTGCGTTGAAACTTTATACCACAATTGATCTCATGTTGAAGGAGTAGTACCACAAGAACTTTGGAAAAAATATAATATAACTCTTTTACGACCCTTGGGAACTATTTCAAATGTACTTCATATAAGATTAATATAATACCTATAAACTCTAATTCAATGGTATCCTAGCTGATATAACCTATCTAATGATCCAATTTGAAAATTGTTTTCACATGTTCACTATTTACACTGGACAATGTTACTCATATTTGATAGTAATGAATGATAACCTATAATGGATACCACAAATCCATCACTAAGAAGGAGTTATATGGTTATTAAAATATTATATAGAATTTCACAATAATTTAATATTTCACAATCATTAGTTGAAACCCCCAACACAATGATGAAAAACTATGTTCATCTCTCACTAGAATTGGTGACATCAAGTGGATAAAAAAATATTTCAACCTAAATTCCAAACAATATAATTAAGGAACGTATAATAAAGTAGTGAATGAATTAAATTTTAAATAGTGTAGAAACTAGTGAATAATATAAATAAATAGTTCTATGAAATATCTGTAGTCCAGTTTGAATTTCAAAAATCACTATGTTCAAACATTTATATCGAACACCACCACTTCACTTCCCTAGATATCAGTTGCCAACTCATGTACAATCATTCCCTAAAATCTCTAAGAATAATTTTATATTAGGGTTTCCATTCCTTACTCCATCATGCATCAATGGTCAAAATCCAAAGTATTTATCTATTTATGATAATATTTAAGAGGTAATCGATGATTAGATTTCAATTGAAGTTGGTTATGTTAATCCAAAACCACTCCACCACATCCAAGATGTCTATTGAGAAAGGCTTTATATATATCATTTAAATATCCTCATTGATCCCAGAAATAGAAAACTATTACAAAAACATTTGTAGAAGTTTAAAAACTAACATGTCAAGATAATCGATTGGAAAATGACTTAGAACAGTTTCTCATTGATCAAATCCTTTACTATCCTTCAAAGGATAACACCTCCCTATAGATCCAATCATTGGAATGTTTTTAGGACTTCTATATTGATGTGAATATATCCACGGTAAAGTATTCCAGGTCCCTTAACCGTAATTCAATGCTATAATATTTGAAGAAAAAATTGAATGTTACAACATAGTGATCAATCATTTGATGAAAAGCCTCCTTTAAATGGAATTCCTTCACCTCATCATCTTTTATTTAATTAAAAAATAAAAAATTTTATTTCTAAAAAAACTCAAATATTCATCATATTCATATTCCTATAAACAATTATGGTTAACATACACCATTGTGGAACATTTAGTGTCAAATATATAAATTCTTTCTGAAACTGGCTCATAAATTTCACCCATGTAACATATGATTTATCATAATCACTGGTATAAAAAGTCAACCACTATCAGGATATACCATACAAAAAATTATTAAGGGGTCTAATTATATTGTATCCTTTGAATTAACCCAAAAGTGACCTCAGTCTCCTATAATAGCCTTTCTATATCCTAGATAAAAACATATCTTCTTCACTAAAGAAATATCTGACATTCAAACATGTGCAATTATTTCCTCTATGAACCATCCTCTACATGGTTAATTTCTCTACTGTCCACTATAAATTTCAAATAAACAGTAAAACCCAAATCTTTCTTGGTCGTTATAAACCTTCTATATCTATAAATTTATGAAAATATTAATCCCATGATATTGATTTCATTTAAATTCATTTTATAAAATTAATTATAATTTACCTAGATATATCCCTAATATTAACATTAAGTAAAAAATCATGATACATGAAAAAAACCTAAGTAAAATACCAAAATAAGTATATTATTCATTATTAATTATTTTTAGAGTATCAAGGCCCTTATATCAAACCACATAGGCCAATATATGTCCTATCTATTCTCCCTTGAATTAAAAAGATACTCAGATTAAATTTTATTATTTCTACAACAGAACAAATGTGATCATCACTCGTGAAAATTAAAATCTAAATTCTAAAATAAATTTTTAGCCCCACCACTACACTTTCATGGCATGGTTCCACAAGAAACCCTCCTATTCTAGAAATGTATTAACCTGGGTTTGAGTTATATAACCTTTTTTTGCTTGTTTATGTGTTTAATGTGGTAGGGAAATGTTTAGGAGAGTTTGGAAAGGTTTTGGGATGGTTTGGAATATTTTATAAGGCTTAATGGTTTGATAGCGATGGTGGAAACTATATAAAAAACCAAGGTGACCCTGCATGTGAATGTAGAGGCATGGGTGATGGCGCACAGTTAAGGTGCATGGTTTCCAAATCATGCAACCAGCCCAAGTAAGCCATCCAACTTGAGAAAATGGGATGTTTCTAGGTTGTTGCATGGTTTTTTTAACCATATGAGGTATCTGTGTGGGGAACCCTTTGGTACTGTAGTAGTCACATGATTAGTGAAGGG
This sequence comes from Viscum album, assembly GCA_963277665.1. Classification (NCBI taxonomy): domain Eukaryota; kingdom Viridiplantae; phylum Streptophyta; class Magnoliopsida; order Santalales; family Viscaceae; genus Viscum; species Viscum album. The sequence goes on along the minus strand of OY728131.1, from coordinate 222,873,544 downwards.
ATAGTCTAATCGTGTGAGCTAACCATGAACAACATTAAAAAAGGGGTTCATAATAATGGGGTCACATAGGATTTACACTAAAGCACACAATTCCCCTCCCAGTCAAACCCCACTAAGTATTTTCTCTTCTCGGGGGATAGGGAACTACTTCCACTAATCATGGGGGAATTTTTAAGGGTTTTATTTGTGTGATAATGGTGAATCTCCTCTAGTAAGTCTCCTCTCTTGATTGTTTCTTGGTTTTATTTACATCTATTTCTCTCTCTTGTTTTTTCTAGATCTACAAATGTCACCTATAGATCTTGGTTTTTTTCCTAAAATGGTGATCTTTGGGCTTTCTGTTGTTAGGGAATGTGATCTAAGGTGATTTTGTGGAGGTTTCACCCAGATTCGGTTTGTGGTTGGGCGGTGGGTTGACATTTCCAAACCCTAAGGTTTGTTGATTCTCTCTCATCTACATTTTTCTATAACTAGATGGATTAATTTAAAATTAAATTTTTATTAAAATTTATTGTTATTGTGATGTGAGAGGATTGGTTTAAACCCATTTTGTGATGATTTTTGGATTTTAGAGAAAATGGGTTGTTGTTGTGAAATGTTATTTGTTTCTAGTCTTTAAAATAATAATTTTAAAATCAGTGGATTGCATGATTATAAAAAATAGTTTTTCAAAATTGAGTGTCAAATAAAATTTTCTTTTATTGTCATATGGGTTTTCATGAATAATGGATTAACTGTTCTTATCCATAAATTAGTGGTTTATTAAAGTGGTTTTCCATGTTATATTGATCTATTGTTGGGTATAATTGGTTAAATTGGTGTTAGAAATTTTTTATATGTTTTTGGTAATTATTGATTTTTATTATTATTGTATTGTGTGGTATAAGTTTGGTTTTAATGGGATGGATAGTGGGCATGAAATAAAACCATCAAGAGATTCAATGTGGGCATTAGATACCAATATAAAAATGCGATGAGGTTGGATGTGAAGTTCCACTATCAATGGTAACTCTGATATCAGGTGGAAAACTATGAGTATGGGTGAGGCGGTTCTATGAACAACTACAATTACTTTGTTTTTGTCAAGATGGATTAAGTAATAACATTTTGGGATTCTTTCCATGTTGTTGAGTGATTTGGGTGGCTTTATTAGTGAAAGTATTCCTTTGGATTGTTGTTAATTGTTCAACTATTTCAATGGATTATTATAAATTGTATTATATAATTTGGATAATGGTTCTATCCTAGTGGCTTGAGTAGGGAAGTAATTAAGGTAAAACCAAAATAGTATTATTACTCAACACCAAATTTTCCACTTTGGTGGTTCTACAAAAGTTTTATTCTGGGACAGAGAAAAGGTAAGGCATCTAGTTCCTTTAGTGGTACTTCATGATGATTGGGTGGTATTGTGGCTCCTAGAGCAGAAATCTTGGTGTAGAAATTTAGAGTTGGATAATTGATTATTTGTTTTTTGTTATTTATTCTACTTATTTTTACTCTGGTTGTGGTTTATTGTGGTTTGGTTGTGTATAGCATCCTACCTTTTATCACATAAACTTTAATTTCATTATACAAAACTAATGATCTTTAAGGTTTAGTGTCTTGGAAACTAGGAACATAATACATGAAAACATAAAACATTCTTCTTAAACACTTGAATTTATTATTCATTTGTTCATCCTATGTTCTTAATAGCATCTCATAACCTGGGAGCATACATCAAAATAAGGGTGAGCAGAATGCCCAGTAAGGGAAACAAGGGAAACATTTTACATGTGAACTTGGGATACATCAATAAAGTCATGATAAATAACTTTAAGGCATTAGAAAGAGATCATAAGGCATATCATAATAAAAATAACATGTTTAATAACTTGAATATGTGGCTACAACATTTAACATAGACATTCATTGTCGTATCACCAAGGTCCATTCCCAAGGTTTCATTAAAAAATTACAAAGGTTATTCACCAAGCTATTGTTAAAATGGTTGTCTCTAGAGATTAAGTCTTTACCCAATGCATTGGAGCGCTATCAGAGCTCACCCTTAATTTTTCTTTATTTTCATGTTGTACACATATATCATCATCAAAAATTTCATAAATAACCTATATAGAACAAATGAAATGGGTTTAATTTTAATAATCAGAACGTTTTAAAAACTGCTTTAAAGACATGATCTTTATGTCACTTTAAACCCACCGAAAAAGAAAGTGGGTTTCATGTATGTAAATCCCAGAATTAAAATAGAACATTTTGATATATATGTGAATACCCCTATAGATGAAATAGCTTTTAGTATTCACTTAATAAAATAAATGAATTTGTGAAAAAGATAGGGACATTTTGAGATGAAAAGTCTGCAGCATAACGGCTATGTTTCAGGGATTTAGAAAATACTGAAAAGAGAGGGGACATGGGTCACCCACTCATTAATGATCCTTAAAACAGTATAGGGACATAATATATAGGATATAAGAACATAGTAATGAAATTTTAAATACATACCATATGAAATGAAAAACATGGAAGGAAGAAAAAAATAAGATTTCTCTTATGAAAATTCTGCAGCCTAACTGTGTCACTTAAAACTTCAAAAAAATGAATTGATTAGATCAAATAGGGTCTCTCATCATATGAACATAAATGAAAAATATAATGGATATAGATATCATACCCCACACATAATAACAAGGAACTTGAAATACTTGACATAAAAAATAGACATGAAAATGAGAAGGGTGAAAGAATCCCTTACAAAAACTTGGCAACATAACAGCGCCACTTAAACATTTTTAAAATGAATTGATTAGAGAAATAGAGGGTATATCATCATATGAATATAAAAATTAAAGTAAGGTGAATATAAAATAACATCCTCCATCAATTGAACATGGATCATAAAAGACATTACATAAAAGAGAGTACTTCAAATGAAGGATAGGGGTAAGATCCCTTACAAAAAATCGGCAGCCAAACGGCGCCAATGAAACATTCATAAAATGAATTGATGAGAGAAAGAGAGGGTATCTCATCAGATGAACATAAAAATTACAGTAAGGTGAATATAAACGAACATCCTCCAATATATGAACATGGAGCATAAAAGAAATGACATAAAAGAGAGTACTTGAAGTGAAGGAGAGAGGTAGGATCCATTACCTTAAAACGTAACTCTCAAAACTCGATGGTTAGGACCTTGAGGGCTTGGGGAACCTTGGGAGGAATCCTTGGGAGGTAATGAGACCAGAGCTTCATTGGGGGTAGTTGGGTGTGAGAACTAAAGGAAGAAAGGGTGGGAATTTATAGGGAAGTGTAGGTGATACTTTAATAATTTCAAGGGACACCTCACTAGTGGTTTTGGGAAAACCATGGGCTTTCCCAGGGTATTTCCCATGGTTTTAGGCCACATAGAACCCCTCATACAATAATTCATCCCCTTTGGTCGACCAACCTTCAAAAAATCTCATGACATAATCATCATGCAGTCATGAAGTCCTTAAAAATACGGAAACCATAATCTGTATTTTTACTATTCACTGGAAAAAATTTTAACTATTTCAGAAAAATCCCAAAAATTCACCCTAACACTTTTTCAACATGTAAATTCCAAAAATGAACTCCATTTTTTGAAAACAATGTTCTAAATATTTTTTATCTTAATTATTAATTAAAATCAAAATTTATTCAATAATTATAATTCATAATCTACAACTCATTTTTTAACTCCTTCGAATTTAGTCAACATTCCAATACCTTATAACCTTATGATAATAAAATAATAATATGTTTTACTAATTATAATGGTCACATTAATTTTCATATTTCTATTCATATTACTATTCATAGGGGTAAAAATTACTATTCACCAAAAATTATTTTGATTTCAATGAACAACATTTTTCACCTCAATTACAACCATGTCTCTATAATTTTTGAAAGTCAATTTACAAAAAAAGTTATTTAACAATTAAACATCTTTTTAATATTCATAAAAACACTATTCATGAAGTACTATTCACTAAAAATTCAACTTTCTCAGAAAAACCCCAAAATTTCACCTTAACCAAATATCGATTCTCTGATTTCGAAAATGAACTCCATTTTATGAAAATAATTTTCTAAATATTTTTAATTTAATTTTTAAATAAAAACACTATTCACCTGAAAAAACTAATACTTAACCAATACATTCTAGAACAGTTATTTACCTATTTTATTGAATCGAATTACTTAATCAAGGTTCCTAGATTATATTAATACTTTCTTAAGTGAGGTTACTTAATCAATTTGATCACATTACTAATCATAAGCGTAAAATCACTATTCATAATTTAGTATTAATCAAAAATTTTGTTGATCTTATTAGACTCTAAACATCTTACTGAACATGATTTTAAAAGACCTTTTTTTTGAAAATCATTACACATTGTTAATTATTTAAGGTTTACATAATTATTCTTAAAATAACCTTGTTATAAAATTCACCAATAATATGCATACTATATTTATAAAGAAATTTGAAAATTCAAAAACTTCACCATAAGAAGAAATCACAATTTTTATTTAAATCAAAGGACTACACAAGGCAGTTACAGTCTCGTTACATAACCCCTTATAACACCAGCATAGGACCTAAGAGTTAGGTGTGCTAGGGTGATAGAATCTTGGGGTGGCTCAGCCAACATTTCTCAAGTAGTGATTTACATCATCTTGAACTTCTCGCAAAGTCAATTCCGTTCCAGCTTCACACGATGAAGTTCAGCTTGTGTTTGGTCCAGAGCAAACCCCAAAGGTGATACCTCCTTCTCGAGTTCCATCAGATGGGCTTCGATCGGCTCGAGTGTAAAATCCTAGGTAAATAATGAATAAAACATTTTCGTATTTATTAATATTTATGAATTAAATATTAATTATACTTTAAAAAGGGTTTCTATGTTCGATAGTGTACCCGATACGCAACGATGAGTTCCTTTGAAAACTTACGTTACACACTAGTAATATAATAATATTATTTTAAATGGTAGTTAATATGTAGCCGTTGTATTGGCGGGAATGGATAGAAATAACTAAAATATGATTATATATGTTTTTTAAATGTTTTTACATTTATCCAATAAAAGATAAAGGCTTAAAATATGGAAAGAATTCAATTTTAGGCATTTATACCCTAATTTTCACTAAAGGTTCACTTATCACCTTTTGATGGCGAACCTTCATTAAATATAGTTTTGATCAATCTTATAAATTCTATTGGACCAAATATAACTCTTCTTTAGAATCAGGACATCAAAATTTACTTTGTTTAAATTTTTGGTATCTTTCTGATAAAGTTCATTTTTTAATGAATAGTGTAAAACAGTGTATTTTAATTCAAAACCTCTTTTTAATATAATTTATTTATATGATAAATTATCATTTGAATTGGTTTTAAAGTGAAATTAGAAAATAATTTTACCATTAAATCCAATAGTGGTTGTCGGAATTAATTTCACTTTGAAATCGGACTTAAACTAGTGTCAATCTTTTGATACTTATTGTTTCATAAAAACAAGCTATTTGTCATGACATCGGGAATTAATTATTAAATTAATTAATGTGACTTATATGTTTTTAATTTTGTAAAATAGACTTCATTTTTGAATTTGGAATATCAAATATATCTTAGGATGAATTTTTTGTATTTTTCTGAAAAACATCAATTTTTCATGAATAGTGAAACCACTCAGTGGTACTTATAAAAACTGATTTTTCGTTTAAATGAAATTTTACCACTTTTGTGTTTTGAATTTCAAAAATCTGACATACATGTTTGTCATTAATAAGTAAAATGTGGTTCAATGAGATTAAAATAATTTTTTGGTGAATAGTAACTATTAAGTTCTTAATCGCGATTAGAGGTAATTAGTGTAGTTTAAGGTAAGAATAATATTTTAATAAAATAAAATGACCTAGACACATGTCCTACCCTTATTTTATGCGTCATGGCCGACCAATACAATCCATGGGTCAACTTGGGGACCCCATGGAGCCACTTTGGTTGGAAAATGACATAAATACCTTTTATTTAATGTTAAAGTAAAAAATGACACAAACATGAAATGTTTTACTAAAATAATTTTTACATGGGGTTATACAAGTCATATTTTTGACTATAAATATTCATTGTAAATCTAAAAAGATTTACTACATCATAGTAATTTTTTTATAATTTTTAGACATTAAATAAATTAAATTATATATGACATCATGATGATGCAACGATGACCTCATTATTTAACGATTTAAATAAAATGGAAAGATAATGTAAAATCTAAGACCTAAACATGTCCAAAACCTATTGTATGAGTGTATTTATAACCCTAATCACCTTATCCTCGAAATACATCAATGTGGGACCTTTAAAATCTGAAACTATTTTGAAAATAAAGTAACATTTTGTATCTTTACAAGAGTGCCCCTCCTCTCCTCTTATAAAAGGCCCCCACCTCTACCACCTTACCCACACTACCAAAGCCTTTTTCTCGGCCAAACTCTGCCCATTTTGTCTCTTAACTTCCCTCTATTACTCCTTGAAGCCTAAATTTGGGCAGAAGTCTTCCCAAGGAAGCCTTTGAGCTCAAATATAAGAGAGTTACCCGATTTTAAGGTAATGTCTTCTTTTGAGTACTTTTGTTTTATTTTGCTTCTCCAACCCCCTAAAATCTTTTTATTCTTTTCTTTTGTAACAACTCCAGTATCCTCAATATACTAGGATGTTGTTATAATAAGTATTAGAGCTACACTTACACACACCTACATCTAATGGTTAAAGAACATACTGTTTCCGTGGATGGCGAATTTCTACCTCTCGAAACGATTATTGTTCAACATTCTTTTAACACCTTCAAAGGTGGACATTAAGATGAAACTATATTTATATATGATATATAATATGTTTATGTTTTTTTAAGCTTCTTTATTTTTCATTTTGGGCATACCTTTATGGTTTCCATTATGGGTAAACGCGATATCTTCATTTAAGGAAGTGCTGACTACCGCCCCCTCAAAGTGATGTGATTCGTTAATGCCATATGTGGGATGTATAAAGGATGGATTTAAAGTTATTATATATGATGTTATACTGGAATTATAATATACCTCTATATCATTATTGTTTCTTTCCATTAATTTATGAGATAGAAATGAAAGTAGTGTTCATGCGTACGTACGGCTTACCGTCTCCATGAACGGTTCATTTCATTTCTTATCCCCAAATGTAATGTACTATTAAAATTACATGTATATAATGGATATATATAATTAATGATACATCGAAATTATGAATATAATTATGGAATTAAAATATACATACCTCTCATTTAGTTTTAATTCCATTAATATGACAAATAAATGAAAGTAGCGTTCATGCATACGTACGGCTTACCGTCTCCATGAACGGTGCATTTCATTTCTTACCTCTAAATGATTGTGTAATATTATAAATACATGTATATGATGGATATATATGATATATTTTCTATCCAAATCAGGAATTTCATTCTGGATATAAATAACCATTGACCACACGAACAACATGTAATTGTAAGAAGTCCACTTTCGACTTAAGAACCAAATATCAACAAAACAAACATTATGAACATAAATGGTTACATAATGTTTATAACATGGAAATAAGTGATATAAATGGAATAATTAAATTTGAAAAGGTTCTTAATCAAGTAGAAATTAACTCAAGTTTATTATTCAGGACGTTAAAGAACGATCGAGTCAAGTCAGACCTAAGGTAAGGGACTTCGTCTCAATCTCCTTTCATTGAGGAATATTTCATTTTATGCACAACTTTTTTTATATGGTGTATAAACCCCTTTGACTTTTAATTTTATACAAAAGGAATCTTTTTTCTATGAAGCGTTTTACTAAAAGACAAAAAGGAATGTTTTTTAACGTACGCGGGGACAACGACCTTTTCCGCCGCCGTTTGTATTATTTGGTCTTTGGCTTCCTCAACATGCCATAATGTTTTCAAAATAAAATAAATACTATATACTCTTTTATGTATTTTGGTATTGAAAATGGTTTTGATAAAGGATTCTATTATGTCAATATATTTAAATTATATATTGTGATTGAAATGTTGAAATGTTATCATTCCTTTATATTGGTTTTATGTTTTATGATTTTATATTTTAACTTGGACATTTGACGGGTGGTTATGTGATAAACCATATGACGGGTGGTGCCGTGAATACCAGGACGGGTGGTTACGTTATAACCTCCAATGCATTGGGTATGGAAGTCGGTCGTATGGCTATTTCATTAAGTATGCATGGAAGTTGGTCGTATGGCTATTCCATTAAGTGATATGTGTGGAAGTCGACCATATGGTTATTCCACTTAAGTATGTTTATGTCCCAAGTTACCTTTATATGTTTTGTGTTCTTTATATGAGTTTTATGGTAATCCTTTGGTTACAAAAAGGTAAGTAGTGATATTTTATTCAGTGAAGAGTTTTTACTACTTCACGAAGGTGAAGGTATTAATTTGATAAAGTTATACATGGTTTACTTGATGTTTGAAAAACTAACAGTTTTTATTCTTTGTGTATCCTATACTGAGATTTTTATCCTCACCCCAAGTTTTTTGAAATGTTTTTCACATGACTTAATGTGGAATAGGGTCAAGGATGAGATCAAGGGAAAGTCATGCTATATAAAACATGGAACTAGACATGTTTCTTTTTAAGAGTTTTTATTTTATGAAATCTTAGTAGAAGTGTCTACTTTGTAATCTTTTGAGATGTAATAGTTATGTCCTAATTCTCTAAAACTCTAAACTTGAAAAGATCCTCAATGTGAATTATTCATTTAATTCAATATTAAGTAATGTTTAAGGCTGGGGCCTTATGCCGAGACTACTGAATGGGTCCATTGAATCTTCTTTCTATATTAATTAATCAAGATCACTTGTATTTAGAGACAATAATCACAACATTTAGTTTCCAATGGTCATATTGACCAACTGTCATATAGCAGTCAAAACACAACATTATTATTTTAATTATAGTAATTTTATTAAATGAAATAGTCTTGTTTAGTATAAAATAAAATAACACACAATGTTAGGAAACAAAAATGTATTCCAAATTTTGGGTCGTTACAATATTTTGGTCCTTTGTTATTGTTGATTTGTGAACCATTTTTGACATACATCATGTAGTTGTTGTGGTATTGGCTGGTTTAGGTTGGTATTTTCATTTCAAAGGGAAAATAGTTCCCACTATTCATTATTCCCTTGGCATTTGTTTCCATCCTTTGGTTCCCTAAGGATGTCACCTAAGGCTGAGTAGTAGTCCATCACCTTATCAGGCCAATGAAGAGGGGTGATATGTTATAAGTGGTATCATCTTGTTCAGTCCATGACATATAAGAAATGTCAGTCCGGGTCATTCTTGTAATTGATTTTTTTTCTTGGTATATTACATGAGTTGGGATGGTATCAAGGATTAGGATTGTCATAAATTGAATTTTATATCATGAAAGGACATAGCTAACCTTTTTTGATGAACTTCATCTTATAAGGGAGTTGGGTACATAAGTTTTTTGGAGAAAATTATAGGAGCACGATCACTTTGTCATAGGTTTAGTCATTGAGATGAGCATGGAATGCATAGTAGAATTAACATTCCACTGGGATTTCATATTTCATTTGGAATAATAATTTCTGTGTGGTATGAATTGTGAATTTTTGAAAAATCTAGAATTTTTTTTCAAATTTTCCATTTTGAAAATAGAATGAGGTATTTTGAAAACGGTTGATTTTTAAAACATTGTGGATTCTTCCAATATGTTTGAACATAGAAAAATGGAAATTTTGGAAATAATGGTTTGTATAGTTTCAATGTATTTAAATTGGAAATTTGAATCCTGCTGTTACTAGGGAATGAGACTTATGGTTATTCTTGTGTTGATATAAGTGGTATATGGTTGGCGTCATAGAGACCAACCAGAGTATACTGTAAAAAATTTCATTGTACCTAATCCCCAAGTGTACAGAAGGATAGTTTAAATAATAGTAATAGTTATCCATGATGTGGAATGTGGCAATATAAGTGATGATCTGAGGTGTGTGGATCACATGGTTCTGTTTTAGAAGTAGAATCCACCCATATTTAAGGGTGATTTGGAGCCATAAATGTTAAATGCATGGTTTAATTGGATGAATCGAATATTAAATTTCCTAGGTATATAGGAAGAGTTGAAGATGATGTTAGAAACATACATGTTGTAATATCTTGTCTAAGAGTGGTGGGAGTTGGTGGTCCATGTTGTAACGTACCGATGTATAGAATGGGTAGGTTTTAGGAATTTTTTAACAAAACATTCAACCCTAACACATTAAAAATTTAGTGCACAATGGATTTCGTTAGTTTGAGTCAAGATAACCTATTGATGAAGAAATATATAGTTATGTTTATGAACATAGTGTGGTTTTATCCCAAGGTTGTAGCTAGTTTATCATTGATGTCAGAGAACACTGAATCGGACCTGAGGAAAGAAATTTGTTCCAAAATGTTGGTGCTATGTATAAGAGATTTTATGAAGATGGTAAATAATGAATTAGTGGTAGAAAAGGATATCTTGGTGGCTATAAGTGGGGGATACATGTTGGTAACCCTGTAAAACAATGGGAACTCTAACATAGTGTTTAAGAAGAAGAGGGGCACTTATTTCCAGGGATGGTGTATGGCTCAAAATCTAATGGAAGCATTAGTGAATCTTCTTCAGAAGCCTCAAAGTAAGCCAGGATGTTTTAGTTTGGTTCTACATTCCAAATGTAGAGGGGTTTTATAGCACAACCTCAAACATGTCATATCTACAAGAATATGGGGTATCTTTTTCATTATTGTCATGATTCTACAATGTCAGGTGTCTTTGACACTCCTTCAGGGTCACAGACATCCTATTCCTCGATAGTATGGGGAAACATCATACTCTTCAAAAACAGAGCTTATTTTTTTATTCTAGGAGTACCACCACTCCTAATTAGGGAATGTTTATGCAGGGTAATAAAGAGTAGAGTGTGGTATGTAAGCACTTGTTTGGAGACTAGTAGGTTGGGGTGGATGATCAGTCAGGACCATCCACATTGTGTTGTACAATTCATCTGATTTCTAACTTTATATAAGTTCAGTTTGATATGGGTGATCATAATTCTTTCAACGCCTACCGTGTTTTTGATTTTTTGGGTTTCCGTGTGGAAATGATTCCTTCTATTTAAAAATTCAAACTCCTTTGGGTCAAAGAGAGTGTCAAGCCTTCATGTGTAGAGCATGTGGTATAGATGTGGATAAGGTAGAGTTGATGTGGGACATCGTAGTGCTTATGATGGATTCATATGATATAATCATGTGTATGGTTTGGATGGAAATGTTTGAGGCCCACAATGAATTTTATGTGTGAACGGTTAGTTTTACACTGGGTGATGTCATCAAGCTTCTCTTTAGAGGAGATAAAAATGTGAAGGTTGGTGAAATGGGTTTTTTTCTACCATTATTTGGGATGATATCATAATAATCAATGGCCTTTTATTTTTTATCAATAGAATAGTTTGGTAGCAGCTGCCTTTTCGAAGCGGTTGATCTGTTTATGGATTCCTTTCCCAAAGAATTCTCAGGGTTTCTACTCATGATAGAAGTCGATTTTACATTTGATATTTTTTCAAATATCAATTATATATCACATTCTCCTTACTATATGGAAGAAGTAGAACTGATGGAATTGAAAGTGTAGTTTGATTAGATATAAAATAAATTGTTCATTCGGTATAGCATACATTTGTGGGCAGTGCCAGTTTTGTTTGATAAAAATGAGGATTGTACTCTTTTTCTATGTTTTAATTATTGTATGCTTAAAAATCTCACAAAAAAGAATCAATATCTACTTCCATGTATTTATAACCAATTTGATCAGTTGATCAGAGCATAGTGGTTTTCTAAGATTGACTTTAGATTAGGATATCCTCAATTGTAGCTTTAGAAGTTGGGCATTCCCAAAACTGCCTGTAGGAGTTGATGTGGACATTGAGACTATGTGGTTATGACCTTTTATCTTACGAATGGTCCAATGGACTTCATAGATTTTATGAATCAGATATTTCATAGATATCTGGATTCTTTCATGGTGTTATTCTTGGAAGATATACATGTGTATTCAAGGACAAGGGGGGCATGGGTAAGACATAAAATTAGTGTTTGAAATCTTGATAGATAATTTATGGTATTAAAAATTTTCAATGTGTGACATTCAGAAACAAGAGATACGTTTTTTGGGAAAATTAATTCCTGAGATATGTGTTTTAGTGGATGTAGAGATGATAGGGGCAATTATCTCTTGTCAACCACCAAAAAATTGTTGTGATATACAGAGCTTTATTTCCCTATCTTGATATTATCGACATATTTTTCACGACTTCTCATGATTATCTTCAACGATGATAGCTTTGATAAGAAATAATGTTCCATTTCTAGTGAATGAGATGTACAATAAATCTTTTGGAGAGACTAAGGATCACCTTACATCAGCTCTAATATTGGTTTTTCTAGAACCAGGAAAAGGGTATGTGGTGTATTGTGATGCATCAGGATCAAGGATGGGGTGTGTTCTCATGCAAGGTGATCATGTGGTTGTGATACATCATGACAATTGAAGTTACATTAGAATAACTACCCAAAAATGATTTGTAGTTGGTGTCAATGGTTCAGTATTTCAAAATGTGGCATCATTATCTCTTCAATGAGAAATTCAGAGAGTATAAAGATCATAAAATCTTAATGAATATTTTTTTACAAAATAATGTGAATTTGATGTAGAGGAGATGGATGGACTATCTAAAGATGTTTTTATTCAACTTAATTTATACTAGGTAATATAAATTCAGGGGAAGATGCATTAATTAGAAATGCACTTGCTCAAGTGGTGAAATAGGAAGTGGATCAATCATAGTTGAGGTCGTTTATAGCTGATATGAGATTGAAATTTGAATAATGTGGTGGTTTCATTGTTTTCATTCTAGTCTTGTTGGTTCCTTACTTGGGTGGTTTTGTTAAAGAGGCATAGATGTATGGTTCATATTGTGTGTCTATGAGGTCAAAACTCAACAGCTGGGAAGCTGTTGAGGGTAGGAAACTAGATGGTAATTCAGTGTTGTTCTTTTGTAATTTCATGGTTGTACTTGTCTCCTTTCAGGAAATGCCCATTAGTTCTTCCCATCATTCGAGATGGGATATTCATCCTAGAATCCAAAAAATTAATAAGGCATTAAGAGTGCAATTTTGGTGTCTATGTACGAAAAGGAACATGGATGACTTTGTATCGAGATACTTAACTTGTCAACAAATCAATGTGGATCATTAATGGAAAGTAGGTATGTTGCAGTCTTAACATATTTCTATGTGGAAGTTTGAGAAAATAGTTATGGATTTTGTTACAGGTCTCCCAAGAACTTTCAGGAAGCACGATGACGTAGGGTAATAGTGGATCGGCTCAAAATTTGGCCCCTTTCATCCTTATTCAAGAATCTCATATGGTGGACGATCTATCGAAAATCAATATCCTGTAGGTGGTAAATACACATGGTGTACCAGTTTTGTTTGTATTATATAGAGACATGATGTTCACATATAGTATATGGAAATCCTTAGAGTGAATCTTTTGGACTCAGATGATGATGATCAGGGAATATCATCCTTAGATAGTTGGAAAAACAAAGTGGATGATACAACTGTTAGAAGATCTGTTATGGGCATGTGTGATAGATATTTGAGTCTCATAGGAGGATCACTTATTGTTGATTGAGTTATCCTACAATAACACTTATCATGCATCCATACAAATGGATCTTTTTGAAGAATGGTATTCATGCCCATTTCATTCTCCAGTATGTTGGGTGGAAAAATGTTAAACTTTGATAGTTTAGATAAGCCTTTCCCAAGAGATGATGGAGAACATTAAGTTGATCTGGAAAGGAATGGACACGATTTAGAGTCATAAAAAATCATATGTGAACCATCAATGATGGTTTATTATATTTCATAATGTTTTTAATGTGTCTCAATTAAAAAAGTATCATCTGAATCAAGACCATGGGATTCGTTAGGGTAATGTTCAGCTAGAGCTAGATGCTTCCTCGATTCGCATTTCAGTTTGAATTATAGATAGGACTGAGAAAGTATTTTGTGGTAAATTATCAGTATACATTGGGTTTTGTGGAAACATGGTCATATTTAGGAGGAGATTTTGGATCTGAAGAAAGAGAGAGCTGATAAATGGACAGATCTATTTATGAAAATTGTTGGTTCTCTACTTTCCGAGGATGGAAAATACAATGGTTGGGAGAATGTAGAACCCATGGATTGAGGTATGTAACATTTTTCCTGAATTTTAAATGTATAATTTGGTTTGGTAATTATTGGGAAAGTTTTGAAGGATTTTTGGAAGGATTGGATGCTTTTTTAAGGGTGCATGGTTTGGGAACGGTATGTGGAAACCATGAAACAAACCCAGGTAATCCATAAAACTTTAGACAGTGGGGTTCTATATTTTTGGGGAATGATTTTTTTATCCATTTGAGATAACTATACGAGGAACCCTTTGGGATAGTAGTAGTCACATGGTTAGTGCATGGTTTTTCTAACTGTGTGGGCTAACCATGTGTGGCATTATAATTTTGGTTCTTAAAAATAGGGAAACTCTTGATTTACCCGAAAACACCCATTTCCTCACCCACTCAAACCCCACTCAATATTTTCTCTTCTCAATGGTTAGGGAACCTCTTCCAATTATCTTGGAGGTTTTTATAAAGGTTTTATTGGTGTGATAAAGGTGATTCTCCTCTAGTAAGTTTCCTCTCTTGGTTGTTTCTTAGTTTTCATTATATATTTTTTTATTTCTCCCTCTATCATTTTTCTAGATCTATATCTATCGAATGAGGATCTAGGGTAATTTTTGCAAAAACTGGACAAATCTGTTCTAATTGATGTTAGGGAAAGGAATATGAGGTGATTTTGTGGAGGTTTCACCCGTATTCGATGTGCGGTTATGCAGTCGATCGATTTCACTAAACCCAAAGGTAGTTGTCCTCTATATAATCTTAATTTTTCTAGAACTAGAATGTTTAATTTCAAATTAAATTTTTTATCGTTTATTTTATTGTGATTTTGATGTCTGAAACTTTTTTTAAAACCCATTTTGTAATGATTTTGTGATTTTAGGGGAAATGGGTTATTGTTTTGAAATGTGACTTGTTGTTGGATTTCAAAATGACACTTTTAAAATCAGTTGCATAGGTGATTACGAAAATTGGGTTCTAAAATTAATTTTCAATAAATATGTTATTTTATTTAAGTATTGTTTGACATGAATAATAGATTAAGGGTATTTTTCAATAAATTGGTGATTTATTAAAGTGTTTTGGCATGTTATTTTGAAATATTATTGGAAATAATTGGTTAATTTGTGGTTGGAAATGTGTGTTTATATGGTTTTCATAATTATTTATTATTATTATTGTTGCGTTATGTTTTATAAGAATGGGTTTAATGGGATGGACAGGGGTTGTGAAGGACCACCATCATGAGACGGAATGTGTTCGTGAAGTACCACTATAAAAAGGTGATGAGGTTACATATGAAGTTCCACAATCAATGGTAACACTAAGATCTTGTGGAAAGTGTGATCACGTTTGTGGTAGGCATGAAGACACGCGGAATTACTATGGTTATTCCAAGATGGATTGATGAATAACTAGTCGGGTTTCATTCCTTGGTATTATGTGATTTTGTTAAATTTATTTAGGTAAGGATTTGTTTGATTTATTATTAATTTTTGAATAGTTTAAATGGATTATTATAAATACTGTAATATAATCGTCTTAATGGTTATGTCCTAGTGGAATTAGTAGGGAACTAATTCTGTTAAAATCTACTAATTATTATTAAACATCCCCTACTTTGGAACTTTGGTAATTTTTCATATCTCGTATTTCAGGACATAGGAATAGGTAATACATCACATTCCTTTAGTGGGGATTTGTGATGCCTGGGTGGTATTATCGTGCTTGGAGCATGGATCTTGGTGTGGATCCGTGGATTTTTTTAATTACTTCTTTGGGTTTTTATGGTCATTCTGCCGCTTGGTACTCTGATTATGGATTATTGTGGTTTGGTTGTATTATTCCTTTGGTATTTTTTAATTTTGAACTATTTTTGACATACATAGTGTAGTTTCTCTAGTTTTGGAAGGTTTGGTTGTTTGTTTTCATTTCATATGGAATTTTTCCCCCACTTCTCATAAAGCCCTCAGCATTTATTTCAAGCATTTGGAACCTTGGGGATGTCACCTGTGGACGATTATAATTCCATCACCTTCTCAGGACAATGTGGAGGGGTACGAAATTCTAGGAAAAGAACTCAATAGTGACCCCCAAAAACCACCCTAATATGATGTGAATTAAATACTAGATTGTTGGAAATATAATATAAATATTTTAAGGAACTACTCTCTTAAATCAAAGAGATGTAAAGCAAAAGAAACAAGTGAACACCAAATAAAGAAATATCTCTAACCCAAAATCCTAATAATTATAATAAAATATGTATTTAAGTTTATAATGAAAAGATAACTCTATGAAGAATATAAAATAATATATCTCCTATGTAGATAGTGACACATCTAAAACAATAAATATTGAATTTAGGAGTTATTAAGGCTCAAACTACTCTTTAAATTTATCCTAAAACTCATAAAAATATTATATAAAACATAGGGTGACCATTAAATTTTACTATGTATGTTTCTACCTAGAAACTCACTTATGATAGAAAATGAATCATACTAAAAGGTTAAAGTATAAATAGAAAAATCGACTTGTATCCCATCATATGTCATTAACACAACAATGTTCCAACCAGAACACTCTTTAAGTAAAAAAATGAATATAAACATTCATGAAAATATAGAAAAGGAGGCACCCCATGTTAGCTTCCTCACAGATTTAGTATCCATGATGTACTAATAGAATATTTCATGGGGACCCATCCAATCCTATATTCGTAAATCATATCCACATACTATAAATGCATACCAAATACATATGTTATAACCTCATACAATACCTATTATCACTGACACATAATCACAATAAAAATTAAATGGAAAATATATGATATTTGGAGTAGTACTTCATTCAATTCCACTGCATCCTGGATGTTTGGGGTTTTCCAAATTTATAAAACCTCATATAGGTTTAAATTTGGTTACTTGACATGGGTGGTTTTTTGAAAGGAATAAATAACAACAATTAATATAAAATACCACTAAACACACAAAAAGTTCACAAATTCACTGCCACAAATCAAAAACGAAAATTTTACTTTCATCTTATTCACTCCATAATAAATTTTCAATTATAACATCATTATTTTACATATTAAAACATCAAAATAATTATATTATCAATTCATTTAAAATCACTTCATTCAATAAATTTTCCACATTAATACTTCAGTATGTGTATTTAATAATTTCTAAATTTTTCCCAAACTAAGTCCCACATAATTCAACAATCCTACTAATTATTCTTCTATGTTTTCTTTTTTTCAATTATCAAAAAAATTATTAACCACATTACAAAATTATTTTCAACATTTTTTATTTGTTATATTCATCATCAAACACCCAATCCCAATTCTCTATTTTAATTAATTCATAATTCTGTTTCAGATCCACATCTAGGGAAAACTTCAACATCCAATCAATATCTATCACGTCGTGCTTCGATGATACCCAAAAAACATCAAATAATTTTTCATCAATGATTTTTTATAACATTAAAACATACATTAATCGTTTTTTATTTGAAATAATAGAATATACAATAAATGTATGAGTAATAATAAACACAGAAAGAAATGTATCTCAAAAACAATGTCATTCCCCTCAATGGATCTAACTCATATTATATGAAATTTGAATCATAATAATGTAATAAATAAATAATGGAATGAAAAACATATCTTCAAAACTATAAATAAAATGGAAATTTAAAATTCCATTACCTCTTATTGATTTTCAGATAATCATATCACAAAATAATTAAATCCAATTATCAAACATACATGTTCTTGGGATGATCCTCTAATTTATCTAAAACTCGTTATCCATTCATCAATATTTTATCATAAAAAAATATACCCATCTATATTTTGACACTTAAGATAGAAGAATAGGATAAAATTATATAAATAAATAAAAATATTTCCTTGGAGTGTAGGGATTCAATTATGAAAATGTAAGAACCAAAGGATCCACCAAGAGATAAATCTCTACTATATTAAGTTGTAAAGTGATAAATGTAACATAACAATAGAAAAAATATATTAATGAATTTATATAAAAATCTAGAATTTGGATCCTAAAACCCTCATAATTATTAAATATTACCATCAATTATTTTACCAAATTACTTATTTGACCCAAACTGTAGCATACTTAATAATCCATAGTGTATTGTAAATAACCTCCACCCAAACTAAAAGACAAAACCATGAAAAAATCTACCCAAACTACTTTTTTTCTAAGATAAAAAACCCAACAGGTATTTCCATTCTAGATTTCTCATATAAACCTCACCAAATTTCTCCTCCAAACCTCCATATGAGAAATTTCATTTTCTATAAAACTATGTCATTGTAGGTAAAATAACGATGTAATTTTCGTCTCATGTTATCTAAAGGGAAAATATAGTCATATTGTAAAAACCATAACATCTCTATAGTGAGGATGGAAAAAATAATAATAGATATAGAAATAAATTGTCATGACAAGTAATAAACCATTACATGATTGTCCTTAGTACCCTGAAATACAACTTCACTTCAAAAATTTACCCAAAAATTACACTTTTCTTATTAAAATAATTAATATACAAACTTGGGGATAAGGTATTTTCAGGAATCTATATATTATATCCCTATATAATAAAATGTATAAAATATATATAATAATTCAAAAGATAATTATTCAAATACAACTTACATTTAGAAAAGATTCCTTGGTAATACAAACATAGAAAATATAAGTAGATTCCATAATGATTAATTATTGAAATTATTTAGTTTTGGATCAATAAAGGCATGATAATATGTTTTTAAAGTAAATACCACCAAATCTACTTTAATAGTAAAGTAAGAAATGGAAAGTGATCTGTAGTTCTTGATAGATATTGATTCATATAGACTAATGAGTGCATAGTCATCTAGTAGTTATATGTATACGATAAAATTTACTACTAACTTTAGTAGGTATTTTAATGTGTTTCTTGTGAGGTACATCTATAAAAATAATAATTTTTCAAGGTTTTGTGAAATAGACAACAAAAACAACTTATAAAAATACTGATATGATTTGACTGCATTTTGGTATTCGAGGAAAACCTACAAGTGATAAATTCTAATATGGTTTAAATCAGGGTTCACATGACATTTTAAATTCTTTTACTTTATAGATCAGTTCTCTTATTATAGATTACTGAAAAAGGATCCAAATATAAATCTCCTCATATTTTCCTCAATGAATACTAAAACCTATCTTTGTGTGTTTATATATATTTTTTATTATGTGTGTGCATATATATACCTATATAATCATTATATTTTTATTGTAAAAAATATTTTTTTGTCTACTTTGTAACATATTTTATGTTTTAATGGTAACGTGAAGCATTTGAATAATTTATATTATTTTATATAATTTTGAATTAAATTGAAGAAAACCAAACCATTTTCTTTAAGTTAAAATAATTTGGTTCCTTTGTAGGACTAAAAATAAAGAAAAATACAAATTGACCATGTCTATTTTCAAGGTAACCAAAGTATAAAGCACAACATTGGAACCATGTCATTTTTAATATGGGGATTATATTTTAATTAACTCATGGAATGAAGGATAAGGGATATATATAATGATATTATCCCTTCATTATTCAATAAAATTAGATTGATTTATTCTAATAAAATTGGACAAATAAAAAAACCCAAAGTGTGAAATGTCTCTTGGTTATTAATTATGAATAAAATTTCACTATTTTAAATAAATAAGTCTAAAAATATAATTATTCTTATTCATTGGATAGAAAATCCATGCCATTATTTATTCCACAATTGTTTTGGTTTTTTTGAGTTTTTAAATAAATATTTTTTCACTTTTTTGGTATAAAAGTTTAATTTTAATTTAATCACTCACACATTTCCTTTAAAAAATACACTTTTAACATTTTAATTATATAAGTTTATAAATATTGTATTCTATTTGTTATTATTTTTATGATTTTTTAAAATTAATTCATATATACATTAATAATTATAATTTTTTAAGATGATAACTCCATTTATGTTTAACTATCATTCATTCATGAGTGGATTTTAATATCCCATCTTTTTATAGGTATGTAACTCATTGATTTTTTAATTGTACCTATTTTTTTTATTTTTTCCTTTCTCTTTGAACCTTATCGGTTGAGACTTATTTGGAGAAGAAGAGCCTTTGTTAGGTAAAATGACCAAAAGCCTTGGGATATATGTTCGTGTCAATTAATGGAGTCCATGTATAATCATGTTAAATGGGATTAAGAGGGGTTTTATTTGTTTAGTAGGCTTGGGATGTGGTTTGGGATATTCTGTAGATATTGGGTATAAAATTGCCTACTAGAAATTTACACAGCATGTATTTGTATTACATGGAATGTAAATATACCATATGGATGTCCTGAAATAAATTTAGGTGATTAACTTGTATATTTTGAAAGCTAATTACAAGTCTTTAATCCAAGACATGATGTATAATGTTTTATCATAGTTAGATTCAACTAATGAAATGTGAATTTCAGTATAAGTCTAAAATTAAAAATACACAATGCGAAATCATTTTACACACCATCTATTTCTCACGATCAGAAATTAAAATAGAAAACTACATATGATTTTTATTCATTATGTCCATCCCTCTCCTCTCTTAAGACCATGTAATTTTCTAGGATATTATTATGTGACTTCCTCCATTTTGGATTTCTGTTCAAGCAGTCATGCTTTGATAATTTGTTTCACTTTTTTTCATTTTTACTTCCATCATTATTATTTATTGTAGTGTAATATCTTAACTATTATTGGTGTGTGCTTTGATCCTTATATTGTTTGGTCTAGGTTCCTTCTTGTGATCCCCTTCACCTTCTTTCTCTTTGGCATTACTGGTTGGAAGCTTTTTCTTGATAACTGTTTTATGGTATGTGATCTAAGATATAACCCTTTGGTCTATTTAATAGTCAAGTATGTGTAATATTGTTAATTGTGAAAATATAATGTGTACATTAATAATTTGATTGAGGAATGATAATAAATCATGGATTATATTATTACATGGATCCAATTGGATTCAATGGTATTTGTGACTTGTCTTATGGCTACCTGTTGGGTGAGAAGACCCTAGATAAATAATGAATTAACTAATGGTTTAAACTTTGTTTAAAATGAAATAGGGTTTCATTTTATTTATTGATATAGGATCACTTTGGTAATATATTATGGGATAATGATATGACGGTGGATAATTTGATATATAAATGAAATTGAAATTGAAATAAAAAATATTATTGTCCTAATTAACCATTTAGGATTATAATATGATATAGGATACTCTTTATATTTTGATTTGCTGATATTGATGATGAAGTGATTATATATAAGGCTATGACCAGTGATGTTAAAATGTGTATACAGTGGGCTTGGAACTGTATATGTTGAAATGCTTGTATATAAAGCATTTCCAGGAGGCTGAAATGATTATATATAGGGTTATGTTAGATGGTGTTGGAATGAATACATATAGGGATATTCTCTATGATTCTAAAACTATTATAATTATGGAATTCATTAGTGATTTTGAAATACTTATATACTAGGGTTTTCCTAGTTAATACTGAAATTATTTTATATAAGGCTTTTCCTAGAGGCTAAAATGATTAAATAAATGGATTTTCCCAATTGTTTAATTATACAATGTGTGTATGGATATATTTTTAATGGTTTTGATATATGATCAGAGACATTATATAATGGTGATGAAGCATTTTGATCATTTTATTATATTAATTTGATTAATTAATACACACATTTATCAATATATTTCCTAAAATTTTTTATCAGGCTGGTTTTTTTAGACAAGTGGTTTCGGACAACTAATTTTAACTCACACCCTATTCGGGCCTCCGTTTTATACCCAAGAAGATTATATGGATGAATGTTTAGACAAGGGTAAGGGGCCTTGTTACATGTTTTTGTTCACTAGATGGGATAGAGTTTTTAGACTGGACTAACATGGGATTTGGGACTGAGTACTTTTGAGTATATTTGGGTTAGTTGATTCTTTTATTTTTATTTTTCATGTCTTGATATTAGATACATTTTATCTTGTCATCATATGATTCATTATTATCATTTTATTTGTTTCTCCTTTTTTTCCTTGATGTATAATATAATGTTTTCCTCTCTTTTTTCATTACTCTGATATTCATTCATATTGTTAATTTCTTCTATATTTTAACTCTAAACTAGGGGGTATAGTTTCGCTATTGTACTCATCACACCACCACCACTAGCCGGCAGCCTCCAACATGTGAGGGTGTGCTCTTTAGGTCCCATAACCAACATTATTGGGCCACGTGAGTGAGCTTTTTGTTGGGGGTGTTACAATGTGGTATTAGGGGAGAATTTTTTTATTTTGTGTAGATTTGATATTTGGTAAAGGTAAAAAGGATACTAGTATGTTTATGGGGATTATTAATTATCTTTTTCATGGTAGTAGCAAACCAAGGTATGGGTAAATTCCAAGTGACCAAGTATTGGAATGTTATACATGATGTTACATTATTATAGTTTGTGTTATTTAACCTACGGTGATTCACATGTTGTTTATTTTTATTTATTTTTTTATATTTATATTCAAGGAATTGTATAGAGGGATATGATCATTCATTCATCTTGATAGGCACATAGGGATGTATTTTTACATGAATTGTTCTTGATAGGGACACATTTTTTTCATGTGATATATTTTCGGTTTGAACTATAAAATAAGATACATTTTATATTTGATAAATTGAAATTAAAGAACTATTATGTCATGATAAAACACATATAAACCATGTTGAGAGACCATAGGATAATGTTTCTCTGTTTGTTTACCATTTGAGGTTGACATTGTTTCTAGACAATGTTCTAAGGAGTTTTTTTGTGTGGAAGATAAAATGTATCCTTAACTTCATCGATTTGAGTTTGAAGATAGTAAAAATCAGCATTCTCATAATGTAGCTCATCCAGGACTCCCCGTTGATCTTAAGGATCATATGAATGTTCAACTTAATGACAGCTTCCTGAGGGTTTTGAGATGAAAGGAGAAAAAAATCCACACAGTGCCTCTGATGTATGAGATAACAAGGTATTTTCAGCTATAAAACTATATTACATTTACTAGGTGGGAGGGCCCTAGAAATCCTATTTCTTGATTTTGTTAGTCTATCAAATCTTCAGTCACTTTGATCCACCCACAGGGAAGTTGAATATCACTACATACATGCTTCATGGAAGTTCCAAAAAATAAGGGAAAATTTATAGAAATATGGGAAAAACACAAGTTACCATGGATGGAATCCTAGTAAAAGTTCCTCATCCACATCTATCTATACATTTTGAGTTATGAGAAGGCTCAAAGATTCATAAACCTATCAGGAGAGGGCATGTCAGTGATTCACTATGCTATACATTTCAACAAATTATTTCTCTTTGTGACATATTTAGTGGATGATTATATCTCTTGGGAATAAAGTATTATTAATGGTCTTCTCTATGAGATTATGTCTCAGGTTGAACTTTTTCCTGAGTATATTTTCATTTGTGATGAATCGGAAACTCATCACAAAAATTATATATGAGAGAGGCCTCAAGAAGCTACCAACTATTTCAAAAGAGTGAACTGAGAGCTCTTATTTTAGTGGAATGAAGAACCACATCGATAGTTTTTTAAGTTTAAGATAGATAGATAATTTTGAGTAGTGTGAGAGAATCTCAAGAACATGGTTTATTACAGTACAATTAATGTGGAATGTTGGGACATAAGAGGCTTCAGTGTCTATAACCCACACTAGATTGTCAAGCTTGTGGTTGGAAGAGTCTTCTTTAGATGTTTTTTATGAATATCTCACACAGAAAAACATTTTGGGGATAGAAAATGTACCATTTTCTAGTAAGGATCCATTTACCACTCAGAAGTCATGTATTTGGTGTTCCAAAAGATGTTTAGGTCAAGGGAAGGTATGTGGTGCCACATTAAAAAAGCATTAGTTCCTTGAGTATGGATCATCATAGATCAGTTAGACTGGATCCTAAGGAAGTGGGGATAGTCAGGTGTATTTTATGCAGTCAACTATAGCTACTGTGGATGCAGGACCTTCTACCTTCAAAGGAACGATTCATATATCAACTATTTTTGCTCATATTTTTTTGATACAAAAAAAATAACATTCCTTTTTATATTTTCTCTTTTTAAATGGTTCAGTCTTGATTTTGAAAACCTTGTGTGGTGTTTTTACCATCCATATATCGTTGGGTATGAGGTCGGGAAATATAAAACATTCCAATGTGTGTTCTTCAATGATTGGTGGTTACCATTTATTTTCAGAACCATTTTTGATCGAAATGATAGGTTTCAATTTGGTTCTTGGTGTGGATTTCTTAGTTCTATACTAGGATCATATCGAATATTACTGGAGGGATGTTACCTTGCAATATTTAAAAGGAGATATTTATTCTCATCAAGGTGAGTGGGATCTTTAGGCTAGGTGTAGAGGGCCAGTTCAGTTTAGAATGGATGTTATTTATGTATTTTATAGTTATAATAGGTATGGATGATGTAGGAATGTAGTAGGATAATTTTTATTCACTATTAGACTAGTTTCAAGATGTTTTCCATAATTATTTATATAGTTTACCGCTTGAGTGGGAGATCGATCTCATGATCAATTTCGTTCCTGGGCAGAGCTAGTTTCTTTTAAACTATATATAATGGCACTATAAGAGCATCAAAAGTTGAAATATTTGTTGAAATATCAAGAATATAAAAGTTTTATATAACCTAGTAAGTATCCTTGGGGTTCTCTAGTGTAATTTTATTAGAAGGATGATGAAACATTCAGATTATATATGTATTATCAGATATTGAACCAGATGAAGTTCAAGAAACAATACCCCCTTCTATGCATTGATATTGTCTTTAATCAGCTAAGAAGCACTAAGATATTATTCATTGTCTACATGAGATCAGGAAACCACCAGTTGAGGGTGAGACCATCAGACATACCTCCTAATTATTTTACGAGAAGGTATGGATTGAATGATTTCATAGTGATTTCATTTGGTTTGATAAATGCACTGGTGATATTAATGGCCTTGATGAATCGGACCCTTGAACCCTTTCTCGATCAATTTTGGGAGGTTTTCTTGTCGCTGTCTTAGTGTAATCCTAGACAGTAGAAAATCATGACCAATATCCTAACATCATCTTGATTACATTGAGGAAGAATCAGATTTACTCATAGCTAACCAAATGTAGTTTCCATATTTATATAGTGCACTTCTTGGGTCATGTCATCTCATAGGCTATAGTTTCACTAGACCAATAGAATATTTCATCCATGGTATCTTGGAATAATACTAATAATTTATTCAAGTTTCATTTCATTCTCATTTTTTTCAACCAAGACTTCTACCATATGGAAGTAACAATATACGATATGAGAAAGAAAAGGGTGAAATTTTTTATCATATTCTTAGATGAGGGGTTTTGAAGAGCTAAAAGGAATGTTTTCCTCATACTTATCATCACATTAACTGTGTGGGTAAATCACATACCATATACCATGATGAATCCATAGTTGGAGTAATAGAAAATCTGATTCATGAGGATTGAGTGGTGTCTTATGGCTCTAGATAGATATGATCATATAAGATGACGTATCATACTAATGATCTAGAGTTATCTATAGTGGTAAATCGTTTGATGTTATAGGGGAATTTTATTTTGGGTGAGAGGTTTGTGGTGTACACAGACCACAACAGCCTCAATTATATATTTTATCAATGGGGCATGAAGCTTTCTTTGAGGAGGTGGTTCAAGTATCAGTAGCCTTTAATCTATGAGATGCTTTATACACAAGTAAAGGGAAAGTACATTGTGTATTACTTTAGAAATAAGATGAAAACAGAGGTATTTTATGATTCTTGTGATGTGTGGGAGATGATGGTTATCTTTTAAGATATGTATCAAGATGATTAGGATTCCCAGGGATATGTAGATCTGATATCGACATCTACCATGCCTATAATTTTATACCAGATCATTACATAGTAGTTATGATATCTATATGGATTATTTATAAGGGATAGCCTAAGTGGTGGGGATCCACAAACATGATGGTCTCTTGGTAGTGGCAATTTTATTATTATTTTTGGTAGATTATGGGTTCCTATGAGATTGAAGAATGAGATAATGGCAGTGTTTAATGATTCTAGATGGTTGGTACATCCTGGATTGACAAATATATATCATGATATCTATAGAAAATACTTGTGGTCATAATTTAAAATGGATGTTGTGGGCTTCGTCAGGATATGTTTCACATGTCAACAGGTAAAAGCAGAGCATCATAGGATAGATGGGCTATTGCAACCTCTTCCATTCCAGAGTTGAAATGGGAAGATTTCACTATAGATTTTGTGATTGGATTACCAAGGACACCTCACAAGATAAATGCAGTATGGGTGATCATGATCGACTAACATAGGTAGACCACTTCTTACCTATCTGGGAGATATTCACTATTCATGATCCATCTAGTCTTTATGTGTATGAGATAGTTCAATTACATCGTTTTCCAAGTATTATCATTTCTTTTAGAGATCTATGTTTCATTTTAATGGTTTTAAGGGTCTTCATAGAAATCTGGGATCATAAGTTTTTTTGACCGTAGTCTATCATCCACACACTAATGGTAAACCTGAGTAAACCATTTAGATTGTGGAGGATATGTTATAATTCTATGTGCTAGATTTTAGTGATTCATGGGAGTAGAATATGGATCTCTTGTATTTCGAATATAATAACAGATTTCATGTATCGATCCAGACAGAACCTTTAGATAATTTGTATGGAAGGTCATGTTGTTCACCTCTCAGTTGGTTAGAGGGAGGTGAGTCAATGCATCTTGGACCTATTATCAAATAAGAGATTTCAGAGTAGGTTTATCTAATCATGAGGTGGTTTGAGACTGCATAGATCTAAAAAAAGTATTTCACTAACCACCAGAGACAATCTCTAGATTTTGAGGTTGGTCATTGTGTTTTCCATTAGGTGTATCCTTGGTTCGGGAAAGGGTCGGTCCAGTGGAAAATCTAGCACATACGTTTTTGAGGCCACTTGAGATAGTGGAAAGTCTAGGTCTAGTGGTATACTGATTTTTCCTTCCATATCTCTACAGTTCCATTCTCAATCTGTTTCAAGTGTTGCAGCATCATAGATATTATATTATCCCTTCTCATGTAGTATACATTGAGTAAATTTTCCTATGTATAGATGAATTCATTAAGGATAATCTGATATGGATTGTACACCATAGTGAGAAATATCTTAGAGGTAGGAGTATACCTTTATTTTTAGTGAAGTGACATCATGGGTGTGTTCAGAAAGAGGCCCGGAAGAGGGAGTTTGATATGAGAGCATAGTGGCCAGACTTGTTCACTAAGACCCCATAATGATGCTTGTAGCATCTCAGGGATGAGCTATTATATGGTGGGGAGGTTGAAGATCTCATCTTTCTTCATGTACATCCCTCTTTTAATTTTCTGATGAATCCCTTTTTAGGATTTTTCTTTGTCTTTGAACCATGTCTTTTGACTCTAATTTGGAGACAAAGAGCCTTTTTTGGGGAGAATAACCTAAAATTTGGGGATACGTGCCTATTTGAATTAATAGATTATATTTATAAACATTTTTAATGGGATTATAAGGGTTATATGTGTGTTTATAATGCTTAAAATGTGGTTTGGGATCTCTTATGGATTTTATGTTTAAAACTCTCTATAGGACAACTACACGTCATGTATTTATACTACACACAGTGTAAATGCCTCCGGAGAGATATCAAAAAATAAATTTTTTTTTGTGAACTACTTCATGGAATAAAAATAATACATGTTGTGAAGACATTACATGAGTTCTAATGTTAGATATGGGATAGTTAATCCAAGACAACATGAATTTTGGAATGAATCTTAAATAGAAAATACATGACCTAAAAGGGGTATACATGAAATTTTTTTCACACGATTAGCAGTATTAAGAGGGAAACGCATATGATTTTCATTCGTTAGGTGCATCCCTCTCCTCTCTCAAGTCCTACTAATGTTCCAAGTGATTTTTGAGTGTCTTCCTCCATTCTATATGTCATGTTCAACAATTGATCTCAAGTGATATTCTTTTCTTAGGTTTCCCATTTCTCTTCCAACATTCCTCATTGTTGTGATGGGATCTCTTGACTGTTGTTGGTGTGGGATTTGATCATAATATATTTTTTTCTGGTTTCCTACTTATAAACTTTTTCACCATGCTTCTTGTTGGGGTTACTAGTTGGAGGCATAAACTAGATCGTTAGTTTAATGTAAGTGGTCAAAAACCTAAACCTATAGTTTGTTTAATTTTGAAATATGTGAAACGTATGGAATTGTGCCAACACAACAAGCACATTAATTAAGTGATTGATGAATGATAAAAAAATAATGGATTGGGATCTCTTTGGATTCAATAGTATTTAAAACCAGGCTTGTGACTACCTGTTGGATGAGTGGACCCTGAATAAATAATGAAATGATTAATTGTTTAAAGAATAATTAGAATAATAAGAGTTTTTAGGTGATCTCTAGATATAAGATCACTTTGGAAATATATTATGGTTTTTTGATGTGACTATTGATAATTTTTTATATAAATGAAAGTGAAATTAAAAAATGGAAATTTTCATAGTTAACCATTGAGGATAATGATATGATATTGGGATATTATTTTTGTTATGTTGTTTTAGTTTGATGTTGAAATGATTATATATAGGGTTATGTTAAATATTTCTGAAATGATTATATAGGGCTTGGCCGAGTTGATGATGAAATAATTATTTATAGTGATTTCCCCATGGGCTCAAATGCTTATATACAGTGTTATTCCTAGTGATACTGAAATTCATATAGAGCGGGCTTGACCTAGTTTATGTTCAAAAGTTAATATGTAGGGTTATTAACGGTGATGCTAAAATGTTAATATAGACAACTTTTCCAAGTTGATGTTATAATACTTATATATAGGGATTTTCCTAGATACAAAAATTCTTATAAAGAGGGATTTCCTAGTTGTTTAATTATATCAAGGGTGTATGGATATGGTTGGAATGGTTGTTCAACATGCTCCGAGTCATTTTGGAAGGGTGTCCAATTTGGTTGATTGTTCTATTATATTAAGTTGGTTATTTAATACACCCATTTGTTTCTTTATTTTATGGACTTATTTATCAGAATTTATTTTTGAAATGGTGGTGTTGAACTATTGAGATTTACTCAGACCCTATTCGGGATGTCGTTCTGTTCTTGAGTAGATAACATGTTTTTAGGTCTGGACAAGGGAACGGGGCCTTGTTAATGATTGGTTCTTATTGGATGGGTTGTATTTTGGAAATGAGACTCACATGGGGTTTAGGACCATGACATTTGAGTTTATTTCTATCAGATGATTTTTTTGAATTGTATTCTGATTTACACTAGATAAAGTTCAGTTCTTCATCACATGATTCATTAGTATTGTTTTATTGGTTCGTCCTTTTATTTCCTAGTTTTAGGATGTACTGTTTTCTTATTTTTACATTACTATGATTTTTATTTATATTGTTTATTTTTAAAGTATTATAACTCTAAACCAGGGGATATAGTCTCCACACTATACTCATCATATCCTTACTTCTAGTCAGTAGCCTCTAGCATATGGGGAGGCACACATGTGGTCTAGTAACCAACCTGTTTGTCCATGTGAGAGAGTTTTGGGTCAGGGGACATTACACGGGTAGTCACCTAAGAAATAGAAATTTAAGAATAAAAGTATTGGTGCTTAATTTTTTATATCAAATTTTTTCATAAAAAAGTCATTTTGGTATTTAATTATCATGAACCATATTCATATATTCATTTTGAAGTAATTATTTGAAAATGGAGTTATTAATGGAATATACCTAAGACATCATAGAGGATTAAATTATAAAATTAATAATTTAATACACCTTTTAAAAATAAGGTCAAACTTTAATAAACTTATTTTAACTATATTATTAAATACAATAAGTTCAGTTAATTTAAAAGGATTTACTGGAATAGATCATACTAAAATCAATTATAATTATATTTCCTTATAGATAACTGAAGGAGATAATATATATTCTATGGGGAACAATACAAAGAAATTATCTTATTATTTCTTTTCTATTTAATTTATTTTTTATTCAAATATGAATTTAAACATGGTATATTAATTTTTATCTTTGAAGAACAATGTGTATTTTTGAAATTTTTAGATCGTTGTGTTAGTTGTCATCCATGTCTTGGAATTGTTTTTTGTATGTTTTGGAAGTTGAATCTTTTGATACTGAAGATGTGTGATATGGATTTGAAGATACCAAAATATTCTTAGAGTTATTTTTAGAAATATTTGTTTGAGACTATATTAAAGATAATATAAGAGGTTTTGAAGATTCTACACCGAAGGGTATAGTTTTTTCAGACTCAATTATTATTATTTTCTCTTCATAAGAAAATATTAGTCCATATAAGGCCTCACATGTGGGAATTAATGCATGTATCCATCATTATGTATAAGAAAAGATCCCATTTCGATATATTTGAAATAAATAATTTCCTCTAAATATGAGAGTCATGACCATGTATACTAATTCCATAGGGTTTTTTCACTATATAAAAATTTTTCCCATGGGTCAAAATTAACATAGGATATATTATCATGGAGAACCGTGTTAGGAATTTTCAGCTATATATAAACTTTTTTGTTATGAATTTTTTTTTATATTGAAATGAAACCTAAAATAGTACTATTGAACATTGTGGATTAAAAAATCACATATAAAAAGTGTTTCATGAGAGTATTTAGAAATAGTGAACAATGTTCATATCTATTTTATGTTTTCATTCAGTTTTTTTCTAAAGATAAGTTGTGATGTATACAGTAGAGGTTTTTTATGAATAATGATTTAGCATATAATTTTTCAATTGATTATGATGATATTTTACTACTTTTGAGTTCAAACAATAACTTGCACCTGAATATGTTGTAATTCATAATGAGTTTTGACGAGAAAGGGATTTGAATTTCTATGTTATTTCTAAAATTAATTGGGTCATGCGAGTACGAAGAATACTTTGAGCTCAAAAAATTCTCAATGTGAGTAAGAATAAGTTTGTATCTTTACATTCATAAATGTTATATTATTTAATGTTGATCAAATTTGGAGGATTAAGAAGATTAATAGGAATAGAATCATTTTACATGATGAATGTACATGGATATGAATATGTAATTATGTATTGTATGAGAATCTAGTTATATTATTAAATATACTTTTAATAAAAGAATAAAAAGTGATACACATTCTCAATATAAGGAAAATATTTATGATAGAAGTTATTACTTCTCCTAAATGATGTAATTTTGTAAAAAAAAGGAGTGTGTTGATTTTTTCTCTAAGGTGGTGTGGGAGGTAATCAAATGATTCTGGTTAATGTTATGTGAGTAAGAACTAAGTAAAAACCAAATAATGTGTGACTACCTATACTTTTAATGTTATAAATTTAAATATCTGGTGATTTATTGAGTTCACAATGTTTAATTTTGAGAGAATATGAAAAATAAATTTTACATTGGATCTGCATAAAGTGAGAATCTAATCGTGGATATTTATAAATCCATAAAATTGGGGATTAATCTCTTCTATTTCCAATTAAATTGATGCTTCAAGAAGTTATATCTCATATTGGTTACCTACTTTGTACGAAGGTGGTTTAAAATTTTGGTGTCTAGTGTGAATCATTTCCACAAATATAAGCTTGTAATTAGTTTCCCCTATACATAAAAATTCGTTTTGGGGGGAGGAAGTAGCTATGATAAGAAGTAGGTTACCCTGGAAGAGTTAAAACCTTTTAAATATCTTTGTTTTCACTCTCTTTATTTTTTTCATACATGAGTAAGGTTGAGGAAATTTATTTGATTGAATTGACTCTTAACAGATTCCCACAGTTAATTCTAAGATACTAAATTTTAAAAACTATTCTTTGCAAATTCATCCCACATTTCTCTGTTGATTAATCTGATCCTATGAACTTTAACATGAATCATTTCCTGGTCCCTCACATTGATTCATTCAAGTACTTATAATGGATAATAATAATTATTTTAACAGTAGGGGTGTGCCTACATTTGATGAAAAAAATAACATAGTTTTAAAAGCAAATTATTTCCATATATTCTATCACTTTTCTTAGAATTCAGTGATGTTGATGTCTCTAATTTTGTACTCATTAAAGAGTATAATTTAATTAAAAATACAGAAACAATATATATAGTGAATCATAATAATTTATAAATTTATATTCATATATATATTCAGAAAATATCTACACAACTATTTTAGGACTTCAAACACTAAAAAATCTTTGATAATCCTGAAATAAGATATAAATAAAATTTGAATATCAAAGAGAAACAATTATAGATCAATAGAAGAAAGTTTTAAGACATCATGATGCATGTGGAAGAAGATATTGATTATTATTTAACTTAGTTCAATGAACAATCCATTAACAAATGAGGATTTGGTGAAACTATTAAAGAGTTCACAATTATAAAAAATCTAAAGGGGAATTTTCCAGATAGGATCTATCCTAATATTAATGATATAGAAGATGGTGAAGATATTAAATTGGAAAAATTTTGTAACATGATCACATATTATTAAATTATAAAAAAAATATATCCTCTAAGAAAAAATTGAATGATGAAATGGAATTCAAATCCATAAAAATGTTGAAAATTAAATAATATGTTATAAATTAATATTCTAGTTACTCTAAAGTGAATATGATGATGGATATAATCAAAGAATCATGGATCTTGCCTCAAAAAGATTCAAGAAGTGAAGGTGAAATGGTAAATGAAGGTATCCTCTTAGGTTCTATATATTCAATGGAATATGGATATTTTTTATTGGCTTCCCTTAGAAGTTAGAACCAAATTCTAAATATTATAAAGATTTGAAACCATAAAAAAATAAGTTCAATAAAATTTCAAGGGAGTAATCAACATATAAAAAAGTAGGAATTTATTTTATAGATAAAAGATAAGAAAAATAATGAATAAAGAAAAACATATGTCCAATTATCCACTAGTAAATCTAAAATTGATTGTGGGGAGAAATTCAATAACTTCAAGGCTCATATCGAAAATGGATATGAAAGTACAAGTAGTGATGAAGATGGTTCAGTACCAATTTTGTTGTAACACATTTTAAATGATGATATTTTTTATTTTCTTTAGTGGAAAACCATTCTCAAGAAAGGAAATAAAAATATTGGTAAATATAATACAAATATTATTACATAGAATAGTGAATTTGAAAACAATGGATTAGCTGTCATTGATGAGATCAAATAATCAAGGTAATAAGTATCTGAACATGAGAAGATGATAAAAGAAATTAAGGAAAATTTTCATTAAAATAATAAAAATTATATAAGATATAATTTCAATTTCTTGATTTTGAGGATGATCAGAATAAGATAAAGGGTAACTTAAAAATCATTTTTGAAGTATGTAATGACCCAAACAATTATAAATAAAATTCCCTTATTGTTTAATTTTTTATTATGTAAAATGGAAATGGAAAACACATGCACTTGGTTTATTTTATTATATATAATTGGTTTCAAAATACCTTAAAGAATCCATAACATTAATAATATATCCATTAAATAGTTATCACATGATTAGTATAAATATAGGGCTTCAACTAATCCAATTTTAATAGACAATGAAAGTGATGGCCTCTTATAGTAGGATTACACCCTATCAATCCCATTTATCAGAAATTATGATGGACATAAAAACATTTGGATTTTCCCATGACCAATCCAATGTAGATATCTAATAACTCAAGTATGAGCAAAACCATTTAGGGGAGAAGATCACGCTCATCGAGATCATATCCTAAACCATGTTTGATGAACAGGCCCATTAAAGTCTCACCATTACACACCTTACTCTTACAGAGTACGCCAGTGTAAAAAAGGGATATGTATTGAGAACATAATAAAAAAATATGTATATTTTATAGAATAATTAATCATTTCTCATTTTTATTTTTACTTTATAAATGATTTTGATTTTTATACAATTAAAAAAAATTATATTTTCAGGTAATATTCAAATGAAATTAAGGGATTTATTTTGACGAATTAATGGATTTTTTAAATAAATGGTATTATAAAAAAATTTATTAAATATGATTTATTAATTATTAATGTTCATATAATTTTTAGGAAGTGAAATATTTCTTTTATAAAGGTTCAAAAACTGTTATTGTCAAAAACACAACATTTTTTCAATAAGTATTAAATTGTATTTTAAAAGTTAACATTAAAATACTTATAAAATTATTTAGATAAAATAAATATTACTTTTTTAATTAAAACATTGAAATCATCCAACAGTTAAATTTTCATAATTTTATGAGACAGTCATATTTTCAGGTAAAAATTAAATACTAAATAAATATACAATGTGTTTTATGAGATCAAAATGACCTAGAAATGATTTAATAAATAATATATTGTGTATCCTAAAAAAATATATTTTCTAACCATAAAATAATTTGATTATATGTTTATATTATTAATTTTATAATGCCTTAATGAATCCTCCAAAAGATATAATATATTTTATGATTTTAAATTCATTTCTTTAAACGAGTGATTCGCCTTCACATTAGTAAGGGAATTATTTTAATAACATCCACCAATTTTATAACGAAATAATTCAAAACACTCCATTTGGTATAAACCATTGGTGAAAACCATATGAAGGTTTATATTTTTTAATATTTTATTTTATAGAATCCAAAACCTAAATATTAAATAAATCCATCTATTTTCCAATATAAACCCACACAATCTCCAATTCATCTTCTATAAGACTACATATATCATGTCATTACTCTTCCATACCCTCTATAGAATCATCTAATGTCAGCACAATCTCTAAATAATTCCCTTTTCAATCTTTTGGAGCCACAAACAAAAGGGTTTTTCCTTTCTCATCTTTATCTAAGTTTCTTATCTTCTTTAGCCTTCTTATTTTCAATTATTAATGTTGGGGTATGTTTTGTTAACCTCCACCATAATACCCTTACTATGTATAAATTATTTTATTCCCCTTTAAATCTCATTAATCCCCCCATGTACACCCATTACCATGCTAGAATTTCATAAGCATTCTTTCCATTCTCTTTTTATTCAAGAGTATTTATTATAGTATACCTTATTTTTAAAATTATAAATGCGTTGAAATATCATTACATGTCCATATAACTATCCACTTCATGTAAAAATAATTAGAGACCCATTTTTCTATTATCAACACATTTTATAAATTTTTAAGGGATATCATTATGCTGCCGAATTTCCACCATGCTTTTTCACACCAAACCCATTGTGTGGTGAATACCATACTCATTTACTATCAACGGTGTTCACATTTAAGAAGATATAACTTTTAATTGGTGTCATAAATGTTTTTATTCCACACTCTATGATCTTTTAATAGATTATTATGATGAATGAACCCATGTTCTATGATCTATGTGCTATACTTAAGCATCATAATAAAATGAATGTGACGGGTGTGCCCGAAATTAAATAGTGCTTCAATGCATTGGGTAATGTTTAGTATAATGATAATCTACATTGGGTCATGGGTGTTCCTGATTACATTATGGTACTTTTTCCACTATGAAGTCTTAGTGGTTTATCATTGACCTATGTTTGTGATTCAGTGTTTCAAGTTGTTGTCACATTTCCCATGTTTTGATTATCATTCTACATCATGTCTTATTTTTCTTGTTCATATATGCGTCTTTCATTTGTCTTGTCTAACATGTATTATTATCTTATTTTTATTACATGTTTATTCCCTTACTATGATTTATGGGGCTCCCCTTTATTATATATTTCCCTACATTATCTAATGCAGTTTTAAGCTCAAGTAAGTTAACAAATTTTTCAATAAAAATGATGTAATTCATGTTTAAAGTTGTAATGTAATGTACCTAATTTCCAAATACACTAGACTTCTTGATATTTTGAGTTTTATTAATTATAATTTTATGTAATTAAATCTTGTATAAATGTGTAACAAAGATAATTGTTTTTTAGTAGGTATAAAATGAAATGTTTAGTTATTTTTTGGATTAAGAATAGATAACTATAACATGATCCTTATGGATAAGACTAAGTATAAGAAAACATCCCTAAATTTTGATTATTATAGATTATGTGGTTTATTAATAAAATATATCCTCGTATGGATAGTAAAAGAGGACATGGTTCTGGAACATATGTACCTATGAGTAATAACTCTAAGAAGATGTTCCGAGTGTGATTCAAGTTAACCTAGTACACGATAATGAACCTTACTGGCCACCTAGTTCGACACTCCCATGGTATATGCTTTGGTAATTCAAAATATCATTATGAAACATTATTAAGGTTGTAAAAAAATCTTATAAAATTATATGTTAAGATATAGATCATGGAAAACAAGGACTTAAGCCTATAAAACCATAATTTTAGTAAATACATGTAAGATATAAGTTATCCATTTAATGTCATTGAATTTCTCTTTATCTTTGTAAAATTTAAATATACTCATTCTTAATTTTGATTTAATTCTATCCAATTGCTTGAAATAGGAGTAATCAGGTAAAAAATCAATGTAATGATTAATTTGATGACTGTCCCAGTAAGATGCCCAACCCTATGGGAGAAGGAATCCTGGACTTCATGAGGATTATCTCTTAGCTAACTTAGGTTTTGAATATAAACCTAGATCATAAATAGTATACAAATCCCATCAAAAGAGAACAAGATGAAATAAAGAGATTCGTGAAATAAATCCCACTTACTTTTGATGGATCATTTGGTCTCTTAATCATCAAATAATGGATCAACTCCGTTGAGAAGATCTTCTCCATACATCAATACTCCAAAATAGAGAAGATTTTTTTGGATATTTATTCTATGGAGGGTGAAGCTGATCAATGGATGACATTGATAAAAAAATATGAATCATGAGGAAGGTATTGAGATGATTGGATTGATGGAATTCCAAAAAAATCAATAAATATTTTCCCCACACTCTCCATATGAAAATGGGAGGTGATTTCCTTTACCTCAAGAATAAAATACCAAAAATATATCAAGGCATATGAACAAAACATCACAAGTCTTTGATGATACACCTATAGATTTGTCGGTACCCCCGAGTGTGGGGTTTCTTGCTTCTTTAGTGGGCCAAAACCATGCCAATGGAAATCCTTGGTGATTTGTGTCCTTGATAGCTATGAGGAATTTTTTTTTATGCTCCCTAAAAGTACATATGGAGATCGGTGAATCTCATGGTTATCATGGGGAAAAGAATCAGAAAGTGGATATCATATCTAGTGATATGATAAATATATCTATTGGTGCTAATAAATTTCGATATCACCATTTCCCAAGGTGCGGAAAAAGGTACCCCGGGATTTTCCAGAAGGAGATGAGGAAATGCTTTCGGAGAGGGAAGGAAGGGCACCTAGCTAGTGATTACTGACAATGAAACCCACTACTGTGATATAGGAATGGAATTATCTAGTCAAACCATAGTACATTGTGCATTTCTACAACTTCAAGAATCCATGCCATTTCTCAAATCAGTGTACTAAGATAATGATTTTTGGAGACAAACAACAACCTCCAATGTACTAAGGGTGAGCGTTTTCCATCAAAAAAATTGAAGTGAATCCTATGAAAGAAGTAGTGATAGGTACACTAGTTATTTAATCAATAATGGTGAACATAATTTTTTATTCTAGTTCTTTGCACACCTTTATATCATGAAAGTTTTGAATAACTATTCAAACACCATCACAAAGATTAGAGGTGGAGTTATTGTTTAACATGGAAAATGGGAAATTTTTTGAATCCCAAGTATATAAATCCTTCCCTATAAAATTATTTTAGCTTAATATAGCATTGAACCCTGTAATACCCCCTTCAGTCTAATTGGAAATATTTATAATCATGGA
This sequence comes from Viscum album, assembly GCA_963277665.1. Lineage (NCBI taxonomy): Eukaryota > Viridiplantae > Streptophyta > Magnoliopsida > Santalales > Viscaceae > Viscum > Viscum album. The sequence goes on along the minus strand of OY728131.1, from coordinate 222,834,946 downwards.
TTGGATTCCCTTATATAGAGCCAACCTAAATTACTGGGACAAGGAATTCACTCTCCGTATTGAGAATCGACCTCCAGTTCTATACAAGTGACACAAAGAGGATGAATATTATTTATCACCATCATCTAAGGTATAGAAATTATTTCTCAATGAGAATCTGTATATAGATCAAATGATTAAGTATATAGAATGAGTCAACCTTGAAGACATGTTTGTTATAAAAGAATATGTTGATGTGTTTCCTGAGGAATCTCTCATTCTTCATCCTAGCAATGATGTTGAATTTTCAATCGATCTTATACCTGGGTTGTTACCATTATTCAAGACTCTGTACAGAATGGTTGTTGTGGAACTAGAGGAGTTTAAAAAAACTAAAAGAGAAAATGGATAAAGGGTTCATATGCCCAAGTTATTCAGCGTGGGGGGCATCAGTCCTCTTCATCAAGAAGATGGTTGGTTCAATGTGCCTTTGCATCAATTATCGTGATCATGATAAGAACATGATAAAGAAAAAGTATCCTATACCTTGGATTGAATATTTTTTGGATCAACTATGTGAAGCACAATAATTTTCCAAGGTGGATCTACAGTTGGGATATTACTATGTTAGAGTGAAGGAGGAAATCCCCAATAATGCTTTTCATACACGGTATAGGCATTATGAATTCATAGTAATTTCATTCGGACTCAATAATTATTTATTAATCCTCATTGACAAGTTGAATAGAGTCTTTAGGGATTACCTAGAGAAAATTTTTGTTTCATTTATTGATTATATTCTAATACACTCTAAAAGCATGAAGAGAAATTTAGTACTATTGTAAACACCTTGTGAGAGGAAAAGGTTTATTCCAAGTATAGAAAATGTGAGTAATGGTTGAAGGAAGCCACTTTATTAGGATATAGCATCACAAAAAATAGGATATCTATATACCCTTCAGTGATAGAAAAAATTTAAGGATGGTTGATGCAAACATATGTGATAGATATTCATACATTCTATGGGTTATCTGGGTGTCATCATTGATTTATGAGAAATTTATCATGATTTTCAACACCTATTACCAATATAAAATTTAAGGGACTAAATCTTTCTTGGAATGTTGAATTCAAATAAATATTCAAGGAGTTGAAAAAGATGTTTCTCACTATACATGTTCTCAAACTATCCATAAGTAGATATATTTTTTTGGTATTCAATGGTTCTTCAAAGAAGGTCATTGGTTGTGTGTTTATGAAAAATGAAAAATGCATTACCTATTATTTAAGGCAGTTAAAAGACCATGAACATAACTACCCAACACATAACCTGGAGTTGGTTGTAGTGATTTTTTTCTTCAAAAATTTATTATAATTATCACTTTGGGGAGAAGTTTGAAATATATATGGATCAAAAAATTCTCATGTATATATTCACAGATAAATATATGAATATGAAACAACAAATATTGTTAGATATGATCAGAGACTATGAATGCTCAATCCACTACCATCCTGAGAAAGCAAATAAAGTGGAAGACACTCTAAGCAAAAATGATCAGGTAATAATTTCACTAATGATAATTGAGAGGGATCTAATCTTCTTAGATTTTGAAAATATGGACATAGGAGTCATAAAGTAAGGAACATCATCAATCCTTTCACAAATGACTTCTCAACTATCTCTTATGTGGAAGTTAAAGGATTCTCAAAGAGTTGATGTGATAATTAAGAATCAAGTGGAATATATAAGGAAATGGAAATCATTGGAGTTCAATTTTAATCATGGAGGTGTTGTAAAATTTGTGTCAATACTATGTGTACCATCAAATACTGAGTTAAATAAGGAGTTTTTGGATTCAACACATAGCTAAACCATCTCCATCCACCCAGGAAGCACAAATATGTATCAAGATCTCTAAGAACACTATTGGTGGGACAATATGAAGAAAGATATCACTTAATATACATCACGATGTCTTATATGTCAGTAGGTATAAGAGGAAATGAAAAAATCCTAGGGGATAATGAAATAATTACCTAAAACTACATGAAAATGGGAAAACAACCCCAAGGACTTTGTCTCTAATCTTCTAAATACATCAAGATGGAATAATGTTATATGGGTTATGGTGGATCATCTAACAAATATTTCTCACTTCATCAAGATATGAGAAGAATTATCATAGGATATACTTTCATGTATATACATTATGGAAGCGGTCAGGATGCATGGAGTACCACTATTGATTATATCCAATAGAGATCCAAGAATGATCTCCAATTTTTGGAAAAGTATTCAGCATGCTCCAAACACTGAGTTGAACATCAACATAGCTTATCACCCTCAAACTGACAGCTAGTCAGAGTGTACTATCTAGAAAATTGAGTACATGTGGAGTGAATCCTCAATTTACTTCAAAGGAGGATGGGATCAACATCATCCTTTGGTCAAGTTATCTTGCAATAAGAGTTTCCACTCTAGAATCCAAATCACCCCTATGAAGCCCATTATGGGAATTGTTGTAGGAAACCGATATGCTGGGATGAAGTTGGGGAATAAAAATTTGTAGGTCATGAAATGGTTAAGGAAATGGGGGATAAGATTAAGACCATTTAGCAGCACATCGAGGATGTTCAGAGTCAGAAACAGATTTATGCTAATAATCATCGACAAGAACAAGAGTTTGATGCTAGATACATGGAAGTCCTCCTTATATCTGCATGGAAGAAAGTGATAAGATTTGGTAAGAAGGGAAAGCATATTCTACGATACATCACCCACTTTGAGATCCTTGATCGCATCGAAGTAGTGTCATATCGACATGCACTCCCACCTGACCTATATCGAGTTAACAATGTATTACATGTATCACCATTGAGGAATTTCATACCTTACCCTTTATAGGTACTCAATACAGAGGTGGTACCATTGGATAATATCTTTTCCTATGAAGAGAATCTGAAGAAGATCCTAGATCATAGAGAAAAGGTTCTATGAAATAATTCAATGAACCTTTTAAAAGTGATGTGAAGAAACCACAAGTTTGAAGAAGTAATGTGGGAACTGAAGTAAGTGATGAAATAGACTTACCCTCATCTGTTTTAAGGGTGGGTGAAATGAAAATTTTAGGGGCCAAATTTCTCAGGGGTGGATATTGTAATGACCCAAACTCTTATAAATAAAATTCCCTTACTATTTAATGTTGTATTATGTAATATGATTATAGAAAACACATGAACTTATTTTGTTTTATTATATTTAATTGGATTAAAATGACCATTAAGAATATTTTAGATTGATAATATAGTCGTTAAATAGTGATAACATGATTCTTATAAATACAGGGCTTTAATGAATCCAATGGACACACAAAAAGGAAGTGGCATCCTCATCCGGTGGGATTGTACCCTATAAATCCCATTTATCAGAACTTCTAAGGGAGATATTATCACAACAATTTTCCCATTACCATTATCAATCTGATTTCAAACAACTTAATCATCATTTAAACCATTTGTGGGATAATTTCAGGCTCATTGAGATCGCATCCCATACCATGTTCACCAAACAGCCCCATGAAAATCTCACTGTCATGCACCTTATTTGTAGGGAATACGCTAGTGTAATAAATGGATATGTATCGTGAAATTAATAATATGTATATTTATATTGTATAGAATAATGAACTTATTTTAATTTTTATTGTTACATTATAAATTACTTTGATTTTGATTCAATTAAACACAAATTAGATTTTTGGGTAATATTAAAATAAAATTACAGTGATTTATTTTGATTAATTAATGTATTTTTGAAATAAATAGTATTTTAATAAAATGGTATTATCAAATAACTTTTATCAAATATAAATGTTCATATAATTTTTATGATGTGAAATGTTGTTTTTATAAGGGTTCAAAAATAGTTATTATCAAAAACACTATTTTTTCAATAAATATAGAATGTTATTATAAAAGTAAAAATTCAAATATTTATAAAATTATTCATATATATTAAATATTATTTTTGGAACCTGAAAATAAAAATTATCCAGTAGTTATTTTTTCATAATTTTCTAAGATAGTCAAATTTTCAAGTAAAAATTAAATGCAGTATAAATATATGGTGTGTTTTATGACATCATAATGACCCAAAGATGATATAAGATATACTATAATGGGTATACATGAAAAAATATATTTTACCCCTTAAAATAATTTGATTTTATGTTTATGTGATTAATTTTATAATTCCTTTAGGAATCCTCCAAAAGATATAATATATTTTATGATTTTAATTTAATTTATTTATATGATTGACTCACCTATACAAAATATAGGGAACTATTTTAAGAATTTTGGACCATTTCATAATAAAATAATTAAAAAAATACATTATTTTAAAATAATGGGAAAAAACAATGGTAAGGTATCTGGTTTTGATTATTTTATTTTGTAGAGACCAAAACCAAAATATTAAATAAATCCCTCTCTTATCCTATATAAACCCTAAAAATCCCCATTTTCACTTCACTAAAAATAGATAGGGAACATAATTACTCTTATATAACCCCTATATAATCCTACAAAAGTTCCCAAATCTCTCAAGAATCATTTTTTCAAGATTTTGGAACCACACACTCAAGTATGGGTTCTTTCATTTCTCATCTTTATCCAAGGTTCATTATCACGTCATTGATTCTTATTTTCAATTACTAATGATGGGGTATGTTTTATAACCTATACCATACTACCCTTATTATGTATAATTATGAGATACAACTTTCTCTATTATTAATCCCTCCCATGTATGCCTGCTACCATGCTGAACTTTTGAAAGCATCCTTTCCTTTCTCTTTTCATTCAACATTATTTATTATCATATGCCATCTTTTTCTAACACTATATTTGTTCCCATGTCCTTACATGTTCATATTATTATACAATTCATCTAAAAAACTTATAGACCCATTAATCTCTCACAAACACATTTTATGAATTTTTATGTGATGCCATTATGCAGCCGAATTTTCACCACGATTTTCCATACCAAACCCATTGTGCAGGGAATACTTTACCCAATTCTTATCAAGGATATTAACTTTTATGAACATATACCTTTTGATTAGTGACTTAAATTTATTTATTCCACACTCTTTGATCATAGAATAAATTATTATGATTCATGAATCTATGTTTTATTATCTATGTGGCACACTTAACCAAGATAATAAAATGAAAGTTGTAGGTGCACCCCGAATGATATAGTTCTCCAATGCATTGGGTAATTTTTTGTATTAGGATACGTCATGTTGGGATTTGGGTGTATGTAATTATTCTATGGGACTTTTCCAGCATGAATTATTTTTGTTTTATCCTTGACCTATGTTTATAAAGCGGTGTTTTATGTTTTCACACACTCCACGTGTTATGATTATCAGGCTATATCATTTCATTATTATTCGTGTTTCACTATTCCCCATTGATTTTTTTTTCTAAAATGTATTATTATATTCATTTTATTCCATTTTTATTCCCTTACTAGGCTTTATGACTTAATTATTTTTTATGATTTTCCCCAAGTTATCCAATGCAGTTTTAAACTCAAGCAAGTTAAAGAATCTTTCAATATAAATGTTGTAATTCAGGTTTAAAGTTATAATTCAATATACATAATTCCCAAATACACTAGACTTATCGATATTTGAGTACATAATAAGTCTAAATTTATTTAATTAAATCATTTATTAATGTGTAATAGAGATAAGGGTTATTTTATATTCATGGATCAATCCACTAAATACATTGAGAGATCTTTCAAAGAAGAACAAGTTAGACATGTACTTTATAAAACTATTTTTAATCCTACCTTATATTATATTTAATGTCATAACAAAAACAATTTGTCAAGAGTGGTCTATAAAAATAAGGGATAAACACTCTACTAATTTAGTTGAATAAATTATGAACTTTGGAATCTCTTTTTCTACCAATCATAAGCAATTTAGACTAAAAATGAAAGGTATGGAAAAAATCCACCTAGCACTACAAGTGAAATTTTTATGAACTAATGAGGTTCTCGTTTCAAGGGTACTCCTAGAGAGATGGTGTTTTTGGGAACAAATACTACACATTCTAGTTCAAAATTTATTTTATTTCAATAAGACATAAGTCAAGGGAATCCAACCTGATGAGATGAAAGTGGAATCAGGAAGAAATATTGAAGGGATGATGAACTTTTCCAATCTATAAATACATAGAACAATTAATGTATTGAAGAATTATTTATAAGATGTGACCCACAATGTCACAAATTGAAAAACATAATGATACTTTTTCTTGTCCAACTACCTCTTATATAAAAATGGAATAGTATATAGGTACTCAAAGATACCAATCCTTTCTTAGAAAAATGTTAACTTAGATAATGTATGAATTTGAATTCATGGAGACCTGATAGTCAATTTTGATCCCACATAACTAGTAATTCATGTATCTTTAAAAAAATTTGAGTAACGTTAAGAAGGTGTTGTGAATTTTGGAATTGATTCTTCCATGAAAATAAAAGGAATTGGATGTGCTCAAATTGGAAATTAAAATTTAAAATTAGTAAATATTTCATATGTGAAATGGTTAAAGAAAACTTTATTGAGTTCTCTCCTTGTTTTTTATGATGGACATGTGGTGATATTTCAAGAAAGACCCATGTATTATCAAATGATTGAAATATTTTAAGAATAATCACTCAAGGCAATATAAAAATTAGATATTTCTTTAAATTTGGTGATCCAAAAAATGCTTGTTATGTGGGTACAAGTGATGAGAATATGCTATGGAATCGATGTATTTTAATATTTTAAAAATAACTATAATAAATATTATATATCATGTTTTTGTGACTGAACTTCTAAATTTAAAAAAATGTTGAATGTATTTTTGGAACATTTATAAAGGGAAAATTGTCATAAAAACATCACAATAAAGTGTGTATAATATATAAATGATCATAAAAATTAATTCATATATATCATTGTCTTAAAATGATTCGCAATTTACCAAAGGGCGTCTATACATCATCACATTCGTAGATTGATAAACTCATATGAATAATTTTCTTCTTAACAATCATATGGTTGAGGTATTAAAAAGGTTAAAATGAATAAAAGAATAGTTGTAAAGGAATTTGAATTATCTATCAAGAAGGAGAGATCTTATGTTAGTAACTAATACACATGGGAATAATTTGAGGATTACATTTCCGAACATGGAATCAATCAACTATATAAAATGCAATTTACACATCAAAAAAATTGCGTTGTAGAAAGAAAGAACAGAAGCATATAGGAAATAGGTATAACTTTTCTTGTTGAAAATAAAATTTATAAATATTTCTATATAGATGTTTTTGTACTATTTTACACATTCAAAATATAATCCTTTTAGTACCCGAGACACATATTTTTTCCTTTAAAAATATGGTGTCAAAATAATCCTACAATGAGCTACTTCAATGTTTTTAACAATCCATGTTACATAATAATCAAATATAGTAAGCTCGGAATGTTTTAAGAAAAATATGATATGGATTTATTTAGGTGATATTTAATTAGTGTAAATGGATAATGATTATGGAAAAAAAACATTGAATGAAATAGTTAAGTGTTTTGACACAAAAATGGATGAAATTTTTGGAATACAATGAAATCAATATAATTAGATTTTGACATTTCTATACAGGATAGTGAGAATATTTCAGAAATTATTTCTAAGAAAGTGGTTGAAATACTTTAGAATATATATATGTTATCTTATAAAATACTAGTAAAAGTTTGGATTCTACTAGTTGTTTCAAAGTTCCATTTCTAGGATTCTAAAATAATATAGAAACATGACATTTAATTGCAAATATGAATGCACTAGTTCACATAAGAAGAACACTATGTGTCCAAAATCATGTCGCTATTATATCATATGTTGAACCATGAATAGTATCTAAATATATTGAACATGTAGATTGGGTTAAATCTACGAATAAAGAAATCAACCAGATTAAGACTATATCCATATGGTATCTTGTTCCTTTAATAAAGAGTAAAAATTTAATTGCCTCAAAGAGAATTTTTAAAAGTAAATGAATGGGAAAGGTGATTTCATAAAGAAAAAAGGAATTAATATTTTCAATTTATATCCCTGTATGGAAGGAATTTATTTTTAAGAAACAATTGAACATGTTTCTTGGGATGAAACTGCAAAAATATGTTTGGTTGTGACTTTAGATGAACTCTAAAATGTTTTCATATAGCTCTCAAGTCATCATTTCTAAATGGTGGACATGGGTAAAAAGTATATCATGAGAAACCAGATTACTTAATTCTGTATTATTTTGGTATTATGTCCTATATACTCAATAAATAATTGTATGGCCTGAAATCAACTCCCAGAACCATGTACTAAAAATCAGATAACTTCTTCAAACAAATGGGAATTTCTAAGGGATATGCAGATTTCAATTAGTATATAAAGGATCTTCTCGAAGTTAAATTGAGTTTAATTATATATGGGGGTGTCATAATCTATTCCAATAATTATAAATCCTTCGATGGGGAATTTTATATATAGAATTATTAGTACCATTTTTTATATGTCATGAGTGTTGATTTATTTTCTAGGTTAAAAAATTAAGCAGAAATATTAATATATCTTTTTATCCAAAGAAAATTATGGTAGGGTAATAAAAAAAGATTAGAATGAATGGTTCTAGGGATGTTTATACTCCCATTTTAGTTAGTAAAAAGTAGATTAAATATGAATAATCTAATAAGGTTTATTGGAATTAATTCAGAATTGTAGTTAGTAGAATGTGGTTTTTGACAGCATCTAAACCAAACACTGAGTATGTACTGACCTGATCAATTAGATATCAGTCCAAAAGAATAAAACCTACATTAAGAAATGTGTATTTTGAGGTATTTAAAAGGTATATTAAACTATATATTTCTTATAGATGTAGGTATGATCATCAATTTCTTAGTTTCACTAAAATAGACTTTGCTAGAGACTTTACCAAGAGGATATCCACTTTAGGTTCTTTTCTTAGAAATAGTTTTTCATTTGGTGTAATAAGAAACAAATATCAATGAAATTGAGTTTAGAAAAATAATATTATGTATATATTACACATTTAGTTATACAACTTTTATCGATGTATAAATGGCTGGTAGATTTAAGAGTTACAATTGAAAAATAATTATTAATTATCATCGATAATAAATGTGTTTTTAATCTCTCGAAAGATGTAGTTAAACATTCTCTATCTAATAACACTAAGAGTGGATAAAACTTTATCAAATGGAAGGTCATTATATATGTTATCATCCCTGAATACACTACCATAAACAATTATCTCACTAATATCATTAAAAATTTAGGCTAAGAGAATAGTTTATATAGTCAAATATGAAACTGCAAGTTATATCTTCACCCCATTATTGAGGATTTATCATATTACCTCCAATGTGACACTTTGGATTTTGCTTTCACATGGGAGATAAGATATTAAATGAAATTTATTTATTTTTAGTCAATGAGGAAGTTTTCTTGAAGTGTTTTCACATGTAGTTCATCAATAATTATGGTCATTTCCAAAGGATAGAGAATAATTTATATTTTTAAAGTGATATGATTAGTTGAGACATTTAAATAACTTGGATAAAATATGAATGTCAATTAGGAATGAAATTTTCTAAAAATATTAATTAATCACTTGGTGTGGTGTCAAGAAACATCTCTCAAAGATAGGTTATAGTTTGATGAGTCTCCATCAAGAATGGTGTTTAGTAGTTTTGTCAAAAAGTTAACAGGATGTTTGTCAACAAATAAAAAAGGGGAGATTGAATAATCCTAAGGATTTTTGAATGTGATGGATACTTGTATTTATTTTTATCTCTAACTATGAATTGTTGTTGAGAAGTTTTCATTTGTTCAAAATTTTGAAATTGAAGAGGTTTGAGATGGTTTGAACATTCATAAATGTTCTTAGAGGTAATTGTAAAAATATTTTAAGTGGTTGATATTGAATTTGAGATTTTAGAAGATCCACTAAGGCTTCCGGTGGGAAGGAAACTTTTTTTCCAATCTTAGGTATGAATTTTTTAGTACGTATGGAAATATTATTATTTTCTATCCTCACATATGTGAGTCCCGCCATGAATCCAATGTACTGCATAAGAAATGTTCCTTTGTTGATAAATTTCATTTACCAAATTTCTAGTATGTGTGAAAATTATGAGCATGTAAGATAAGTCAATTGGTTGTTTTTTCACTGCCTATCCAATTTTTCAATGGATCAAAAATCACATAATGTATTTTATCTCATATAATCACTTAAGAAAATAAAATCTTAGTGTAGACTGTGCTTTCAATAATTTTTTTTTAGCGAAATAAAACGTGATGATGTTGAAACTGATCTTCATGGTTTAATATATTATGACTGAAATGTGATACATGTTGTTTCTGGAGAAACTTTTAAAATGGTGATCACAGTTCAAATCTATTCTATCCCCTTAAATAGTTTTTGTCCAAAAAAATTATGATTAACAATGTATAGGATTTTTATGAATAATCTATAGATGTTTAATCGGTAAAGTGATTGATATGATACATTACTGCTCGGGAGTTCAAAAAATCACTTGCATCTAAATATATTTTCATTCTAACTGAATTTTTAAGGGAGGAATATGTGACTTATTGAGTTATTTTAAATATTTGTAGTGATTTATAACCATGTGAAATTTTTTGAGCTCAAGATTACTTTAGAGTGTGTAAGATAAAGGGAATTACTGGAATTTCACCACTAATTGGAACTATATAGAACACTTCTACATGAAGAGCACTCCCTCGTGATCTATAACAATATCTGTAAGATCATTTTTGACTGCACCATCATATATAGTTAGTATATGTCAATATAATTCTCAACCCTGTACATCAAAATCTCAACTTGAAGTCATTAAGGAGGCATTTTCTTAAATTCCAAAATGTTATTTTCAAAATATTTTAAACTCAATTATATGGCAGAAAATATTTAAATAATTATATGTGTTTGTGAATTTAATAACTACACACATCATAAAACTCAATATACAACCACTCTAAGTACACCCACAAAAAAATACAAACTTACCCTTGGAGGTAACAATCAATACCTCCATCTAACAATAATAATATACCAAAAAGTCACCACTCACTAAAGATTCAATCTCACATCACAGCTACGTATACATAAAAAAGTTATATTTTATAACTAATCATATAAAATTTGTATATTATTCTTTTAATTAATTATGATGAACCAAAAAAAATATTTAAGAAAAAAATAAATAATTTTTTATTGTAATTTAATTAATGAAACCCCATTTTTTTAAAAAAAATGCATTCACATCTAATCAAGAACATGAAATTTTAACCTCCATGTTGAATTTTATTTATGTATGAATTCTCTCTCTCCATATAAATCATAGATTAAAACAACAAACCAAAAACCAAAGCATCATGTTAAGAAAAAATATCAAAAAATATGACCATAGAAAATAACAACATAAGCCTAAAACCTAGAAAACATGGGTTTCTGTTATACATGTTTTCTCTACACCCAATCATAGTTTAAAACCCATTTTCAAACCATACTATCATCAATATAATAATAACCAACACCATTATTCCTGAAAACAAAGTCTCCAATACCATTTTATAATTCCATGGATCATGTTACTGGGTATAAGATGGAGCATTGAAAATTACCTTACTGTTATTCTTATAAAAAAGAGGTTTTTGACTATTAAAAATGACCCAACCAATATATTGGAGATATTATACACCAAATATCAATCCCACGCATAATAATAATTCATAAAAATAATAATAATATTAGGAACATAATAAAAAATCATAGTCACATACTAACTGTATAAATAATTGCACATATGATATAATAATGATCCCATTATAATTATACATCATTAGTCAACAAACTAATCCCCAAAAGTCATAAAAAATGGAAGAGATAAAATTTTATATGGAGATATACTATAAATGGAGATCTATAGACAATTCCCAAAACACCCCTTAAACTTCTTTCAAAATCATCCATGATCAGTCGCCTAATCTTGGGGATGTCACTTTTCCCAAATCCCTCATAGTTCAATATGCTGACTTATAAGGGTCACATAAAATATAACAATCATTGGGACATAATTAATGTTCCTTTAACATAAATACAATAAAATATGTGTGTTATTTTATAAATAATAATAAATAAATGGTTATCAAACATACATCCATGTCGGTTCATTGTGTGCTTCCAAGCCTCCATAAATAACAAAACTATTGTTCAATTAAATTGATGTGGAAGGAGTTAACATGTACTGGAGAAATATGAAATACACAATAATAAATACATAACATGAAATCCAATATGTTATTAATATGGTTAGAATTAAAATAATAAATAAGGCTAGAACCTTATAAGATCATATAAAATAAAGATACTTATAGTGGAAAATGAATCCCAGGTTGTGCCTCTTCATCTAAATGAATGAGAACATCAAACTGAATCATGCGTAAGTCCTAGAAGAGTTTAAATCATGTAAAAGATTCAAATAGAATAGAGTTTAGAGTTTTATATTATATTTTATTTTCTCACATTTTGATACAAAATTCAAAACCTGATTAAATCTTCCATTTTGCGATCATTGTACCATAAAGAAAAAAATCATATCCAGAAAAGTTAACTTATGAACTTTTTAGAAACAAAAATTAGGATTTCATCATGAAGTATAATATCACAATGTGATAAAACAAAAATTTAAAGAATGAAAAAAACATATCATTCCACAATGTATGATTTATTTCAATGATTTTTTAAATATTGAGAATTCAAATATAATTGATGACTTGGTGTGGTCTATAAGGTTTAAAATTTTTGAAATGAATATTAAGTATCCATTTGAATATATATGGAATATATTCACTTGGAAATAATTAATTGGATGTATCTAAAGAAATGGAAGTTGTAAGTTGGTTGATATATAAATTTTGGGCTTGAATTTTAAAATTATAATGACATACTGTAACAAGAAATATAGTAGAAGAGAAGAAATTTATAGAATAAGGATTGTGGGGAAGAAGTAATGTAAAGTGAAAGAGTTGTGGAATTTATTGAATATTATGAATTAATAAGTGAAGTAGGATTTGATATAGTTATATTAATGATCAATCATGGAATTAAATATTTTTTGTGCATATCTCTGAAGATCAATAAGTGGAGATCAGATCATTATGGTGAATGCCCATTGTTTTTTGAGTTTATATATTCAATTTTCATCATTGTGAGTTAGGCCTATATCATGGATCATAAAAAAGAGTCATAGAATAAATCTTGGTAGTTTATAAGTCATAAATCCTAAAAGAATCAAATATTTTTTTCAATGAGATCATATCATCAGAATAAGATTTGGATGTGTGGCATACACAGAAGAATAAAAAATATTAAATCAAGGCTAACCAACAAGTCATCCAAACAAATTAGTCTTAGGGTAACCACCCATGAACAAGATTCGGGCTTTGGATACCCTCCTGTGTACCCACTTTTAGTCTTGGGAAAAACATATATGTACCTCATTCAGTCTTGGTATAACACCTCATATACCCTTCTTCAGGCTTGGGATAACCTCTCTCGTACCCTTTGAGATCATATAACATTAATCATTACCCAATGTATTATTGGAACATGTAGGTCCCACAAGTCTCATTAACCAATCATATTTGTGTAAAAATGTCATAAAACATTAATTGTATCATAACCCATGAAAATAAGTAGTTTTTATAAACATTTCATCATATCATAACCTATCAAAAAGAATAGAGTTTCAAAAACATTTCATCTTTCCATCATTACATGACTCCTGAAAAAGAAAAGGATTTCACAAAAATCTCTTCATCAAAGATATAAACCATCCAGATAAAGAATAAGGATATTATAATTGGATCTTATACCAAGATAATATTATGTAACATAAAAGGATCTCATCTTATATTTAAAATGGTTTTGAAATATCACTTATAACATTTCTGGAGGAAAATATTCTTTTCAATATGAAATCACATATTTAAAATCAAAAAATATATAAAATTTTAAAGAAAACATTTCAGTTGAAAATAATACTATAAAAATATATAATAATCTTCAAATAATTGAGTTTTTATGGTGGAGGAAAATTTCATTCATTCCATGTATGATAAAAAAATGATTCCTTTAACATTTTTGGTAAAAAATAAAAATAACCTTGTTCTAAAAAAAGACAATAAGATTCCCTTGAAATTATTCTATTAAAAATTCAAATATGGATAAATATGTATTAGAAATCACAGATTAATACTTAAACATTACTGAAAAAAATATTTTATAAATCATAGGTATAGAAGAAAAATTATTTTCGACCAAAGAGATAAATAATGTTCATTTTTATCTAAAATTCCTTTTTGACCACTTGAGAAGAGTAAATAAAAGGAAAATGTGTATTATAATGAAATAAATAGAAGAGAAGAAAATACATAGGTTTCTTGAGATATAGATAATAATTTATTCTAATTGAAAAATCAATAATAATTTATCCCAAAAAAGGATAATGTTGCATAAAATTATTCCCACTTCGGTAACATTTGTATCGTAAGCCCCGTGAATGAATAACATGAAACAAAACATTATATTTTAGGATAACAAATAAATTAATGAAATAACCTATAGAAGGAGAATTATATACACCAAACAATATTATATAGTATTATGACATCACTTAGATCCCAAAAAACGTAATTTGAGACAAACAGATCTTACCATAAGTCTTGGCTTCCTTCATACACTTTTGAACCACCTCCTTTTCAGAAAACCTCTTTAGGTTAAAACCCAAACCCTTATTAGGAGGTACTCCTAATAAAACTAAGATCTCTAGGATATGGGTAAATAATTAAGGAAAATATTTTAGTATGTCTTAGCTATTTGTAACTTTTTTGGAGGTATGAAGAGTAGAGGAGAGGGGTGGCCTTTAATAAGTAGGGGAGAGGAAACACATGGAATTTATAAAAATAATAAATTTTACCAATTATTTTTACATTAAAAAAGGTTATATAATGGGTTATTATCAAAAATTATATGTTATATGCTGAAAATATTTCCATAAATTGGTTTTGGAAAAGTTTCTAGGTTGTTGTACCCCTTGTCTTTTTAGTACAATCTTTGTAAACCCGTCATAACCTTAACCACGGTAATTAATTTTTACTATTTTTACTGTTCATTTAGACAAAAAATTATATTGGAATTATTATATAATATTAATTATTATAATTCCAAATATGGAATATATTTTTCTATATTAAACATACATGAGTGAAAATACTTAATTTAAAAATAAACCTGCAAAATTGATGAAAAATAGGTTTTCCAAAGAGAATAGTTTCAGAAGCTTAAAAAGATTTCATATAAGTAATTTGTATAAAATTGATTTCAGTGGAAAATATTGGATTAACTATAATATAATTTATCAAAAAATACTTTTTAAACCATTTTAAAATAAAATATATCCTTATAAATTCTTTGAATAAAAATTATGTTTTCAATAAAAACCAATATTTTTCGCTATTAATCGAAAATTTAATCTTTTTAGGAAAATCCAAATATGTCCTCTAAGATAATTTTGACACATTGATTCCAAAAATGAAGTTCTTTTTTGAAAAAAAGTTATTAATGTATCGATAATAAATTTAATTTTTTCTTCACAAAATCAAATGCATATCATTTTTTGAGAAAACAATATATTTTCAAGCAAATAAAGACATTACTAAAAAAATAAGTACTTTTTCATAAATATTATTTATATATATAAAATCATTATAGTTAATTTTTAAAATTTGGTAATTCCTATTCATGCCAAAAGTTTTAATATCAAGGTAATAATGGTAGTTTTTAAATAATAATATTAATAGTTTGTCGTGGTTTGTTAAGACTTGATGTTTACTATAATGCATGTTTTCAGAGAAATTAAAATTATTTGAATAAAATTATTATAAAATTAGTAGGGTTTAACATTCCGCCCCCCCCCCCACCCATAAATGAATTCAACCATTTAAATTCATTAATGTGATACAAATAAATTTGGATGCATCTACCTCATCATATACTCAACATCCAACATAGATTCTCCAAATTGATGGCGTCAACACAAAACATTGACCAGGTGTGTTGCCTTTTTTTCATATAAATTTCCCTCTATGATCCATAATCTCACTTGGTTATTCCTCATAAAAAAAATATCATGCTTCATTAGTATTAAATTTTATTTCCAATTATATGATTGATCTAGTATGTACTTCCTCATGAGAGATATATTGAACACATCATGAACCTAAGAGAGATTTGTTGGTATCACCAATGATAAGCTACGGTCACGATGAGATCAGGAATTTCAAAGGAACTAGTATACCTAGGGATCATTTCTCCCTAATTTCTAACTCTCATTACCTTCCTACATGGACAAGTTATTGGAAAAACCTTATAACCAACATCAAATTCCAAATCACATTGGTGATTTTTAGTATAAATTCTCTACCAACTTTGTGCTTCCCTTTTGTGTTGTTGAATGGATATAAACATCTATACCATTTATTCATCATTATTGGGTATCGATAGATTTATCTACATAACTTCATCTTAGTATGTTCTAGTTTTACACATCTTTCCACTGAGGGTTTCATAAGCAACCATTTGAATTCTCGAGTGAAATCTATTGTTGTAATAAAACTCAACAAGAGGAATGTGTTGACACAAACCACATTTGAAATCCATATAAAAGTATCTCAACATGTCCAATATGTTTTCAACTATGGCTCATACTGACCATATTTCTGAAGATGATATGTTAGGGTGAAACTCAACTCTTTGTTAAGATCTTGCTAAGTACTTTTCTAGAACTTTCAGATAAACCTTAGATCATGATCAGATACAATATAATGTGGTGCTATATGAAACCTTGCCACATACATAATGTATAACCTTTAATGTTGATCCAATGATAAATCTTCTCTTATATTGATGAAGTGTGATGAATTTTTTACGTGATTGACTACATACCAAATAGAATTTTTTTCTTTTGACGTGTTGAGGAGTCCGATGACAAAATTAATGGTGATGTTTTCGCATATCCGTTCTAGTATGGCTAATGATTGTATTATCTCATTAGTTTTTTATCTATATGCATTATATTACTGACATACCAAGAACTATAAAAAATATATATATATATCCCTCTTCATATTTTACCACCATAAATATTCATTCACATAGTCTAGTGGTAGATGATATACCCTTTTCTCCCTTTGATTATGGGTTCAAGCCCCGTGGCCTTTCCGGATGTGATGGGTTGTCGACTAGCATAGAGGTTAGATTTATCCAAAAATATATTAATATCATTTAATACCTATAACATCCATAATTATCCAAATTCCAAATATAAGATAAACCCTAAGGGTTACCAATACCATTAATCTTGTGTCCCCAAACAGTAATGTCATTCCTCCAAAAATAAATTTTTCAGTAGAACATATACAAAACCAAAGGGTTGTATTCCCATAAATTTTTCACAAAATGTTCATAATCTTGTTAAACTCCCATAATATAAAAAATCATAAGGTTTTCTAAGAATTTAAACTTATGATTAATCTTAAACTCATAAATCCATGATGGTATTCAAAACATTTAAGTTTTTATTGCATGGAGATATATATTCTTCCAAAAGATAATGCACCCTTTATTCCTTAAATAAGATCATATCTTATAAAAACGTTTTTATTTGAATATTTTTTTCATCCTTATACTGATAGGATAAAAAACTTATTCCAGAATCCATATATTGGAATATAATAAATGCTTATAATCACATAAGTTCCACTAAAGGATATGTAATATGATTTTCATAGGGATCCAACATAAAAAATAAAACTTGAAATTCCCAACTAAGGAGTGGAGTGTATGTTTTCCCTAAATATCATGAATCATTTCATCTATTATTATTTCATTAGATTTTATTTTTTTCCCTTTTTCATTAGAGGGTATTGAGGATTTCCATCCTCATTATCCCTTGTATAGGGGCTTTGATTCACGTAATTCTCAAACTCCTTGAACTTGAAGAACTAGAGTGTGATTGTTTAATTTTATGGATATTTATTTCTATTTATATTATTAAAAAACTTCTCCACATCCCCTTAAAAAAAATTTCTTTATATTTACTTCAACACTTCAGTCATAAAAGAAAATATCATATTCTTTTCTTCATGGTTTTTAGATTTTCTATTGAATTAAATCTCCAAAAAGAAAGTAAATTTCCCAGGTGAGGCCTTTTCAAACCCACCACACTAAGAAACCCCCTCCCCATGAAGGGATTACTCCAAAGAGAGAACCATCTTGGAAGGACCCTTTTCTAGCTGAGATTGAAATGTTTCCTCGTGGGTGAAGGCCTGAGGGGTGCTGGTTTGATTGAGCAATCCGTCAGCATAGGTTGGTTGCGCCTGATTTTTTCCACCCAGTTAGGAATCTGGTGACCAAGCAAGGCGAGTGAATCCTGGGGGAGAGGTTACCCCTGAAATCAGGCTCCCATGATTTTAAACATGTACCTCCCACAGAACAACATTTTTATACCCCTATCCTTCACCACTTTTCCACTGCCGAAGCAACAATTACATATTTATTTTCTCATCAAAACTATTTGATTGATGGGAAAATCCAATATTCATTTCCTCCTTGATAGCACATAGAAATATTTATTAAAAGATAAAAAGGTCCCTTATGTATTACACCCTTTAGAGAACTGGATTTAATATTTTGATGAATCGATCGACCATGCATTTAATATTAATGATAACACCAAAAAGAAAACTCATAAGTCTTTCATAATTTACCACATAGGTTTCAATATATTCATCATCCTTATGTTTTAGTTAAATAAATTACTTATCCATTTTCATAAAAATAATATACGAAAACAACTTATTGAAATTTACTTTCATAAGTTCATCCCACTTTAGGGATTCAATTCCATCATACTTATTAGAATTCTTGATAAGATTACTCCATTATTCTTCTTCTACTTCCAAAAAATAGATAGTCAAAACGAAATTTTCATGATCCAAAAACTATAGAGTAAAAAATATATTTAGAAAGGTACTAATCTATTTATGAATAACAAGTTATTTTTATAACCACTAAAAGAAGGTGGGTGTTTACTCATGAAGGACTCAATGGAATTTTGTTCGCTCCTTTTCTATTTTTGAAGTTCGACATCATTCATATCCTGATATAGTTGTCTGAGAAAAGCATTAATATTTTTCATTTCAACTCTAATATCATTTGGTTTCTCTGGAGGGCCATTATTTTATTTTTCATCATACTAAGTATTAATACAATTCCTTCAACTTCCATCCGTAAACTAAAAATAAAAAACATACTATAAGAAACAATAATCAAAGTGGGAAACCACATAATCCGAAAATCACTTATAAAATGTCTAAATCATGATTCCTTGATTTCAAGTTATGGAATATTTTTTACAAGGTCACATGTGATTGTAATATATACAAATTATTACTAATGGATGATAAATAAAATAGGGATTAATCAAAGAATAAGACCTGAGACTATCATACTAGGTGCATATTAAGACCCATTTTTTGTAATAGGTAATTCTTGAGTCAATACCAAAACCTTGTTTCAAAGTTATTACCCCTACATACATCTGTTTTAGAACCACATACACGTGTACTATCAATATATGAATGTATTTCTTGGTAAACCAGTTAATATCTTTCTTATCATAACTTTTAGATTTTATCCTACACATTGACTCGTCCTATGAGTTCTTTAATAAATTTTTCTCATCTTAGTTTCAAAATGTTAACTAAAACTCCCACTAATACCAATTATAAAGGCTAAAACTACTCACACATAAATACAATGTAATGAAACATGTTTTGGAATTGATGAATATCCAAAGGAATTTGGACTTTTTCATTTACTGGGCCGACTGTTTTAAAAACCAAGATTCAGAACAAAATTACAAGAGTTGGAACACTTAAATGTGTTTTCTCTTGCACTTAAGTTAAGGACCAAGTTTTCCTCAATGTGTCTCTTCAAGTTTCAAAAATGATGGGGCTGTAAATTGCATTTTTTGGAGATCTTGTAGATTGTGCATGGTTTGTCTGAAATTGTGTGGCCCTCATCATCAAACTATACAGCCTATTTTGAGTAGAAGATGTGTTATGCACAGGCTGCTCATGGTTTACCCAAACTATGTTCCAAGACTGCATAGGTAGTGATGTTTAGGTAGTACATTCTCACTATTCATGGAATGGTTGGTGTATTATTTGTCTCACTATGCTTCTCAAATAGTGCGATGTGTATTTCTTTTAAAAATTTAATGAATTATATTATATTAAATTAAAATTAAAAAAACCTAATATACCCAATCTCCCCCACCCCAAATCACACAACATTCACCTCCTGAGGATCCTCTTTGGTTGTATGCGACACCACCCCCTCATATCCTCTATTCATGAGTATTTCCACTTGGTTTATTCAGGATTCATGTTCGATTCATTGAGGTAATCCTCTCTCTTCCCTTATCCTCCCTTATTGGTCTATTTTCCTCTCTCATGTTTCCTAGTTCTGTTTATCCAGAACCCAAGGTAAGGGTCAATCCAATTATTCTTATTTCATCCTTGAATAGGGTGTGAAAAGGGATTCTTGGCTTATCCTAGAATAGGTTTCAGTGTTCTCCATTGAAGAAGATGAGTTTCAGATCATTTCAGTTTTCTACCACCGTCTGAGGTAAGGTTTACTCCCACTACCTTTTCTAGACTATTTCTATTTAGGTTAGTGGTTTCGATAACCTAGTAAATTTTGTAGTGATTCTTGGTCATCCTTGAGGTGGGTTCTGGTTCATTGTCAAAGGCGGCTTACAATGTATTCATAGGTAAGAATATATATATATATATATGTATGTATGTATGTTCCCCCATTTTATTTATATTTCACTTATGGTAGTTAATATAAAAATATATGGGGCTAGGCTCCCTTATGTAAATACATGAAACATTCATACGTTTATAAGGGGAAATGGAAATATTCATATATGATAATTTATGTAAGGATCTCATTGCATATAATCATGGCCATATGAATAATTGTTATGATAAATGTCATGTTTTTATAATAAAATCCATTGATAGAGCGGTTTTGTCTTCTAAAACAAAAAAAATTAATGATCGTTATTTATATCATGCTCATTTTGGGTTTGATATTTCCATATGACTTCTTGTTGGTGTTTGATTTATGGCATGTTTTTGGATATGGCCCCTAATAGTATTAGAAAACAGAGTATCCTTTTTAAGATATTTAAAGAACTAAGGCATCGCCTATGTGCTTGTCTCGTCATTTAAATTAAATGATTTTGAATGATTTATAAATAGGGAATGCCCATTTAGGCATTTTACCTATTTTTTATATCATACCTCTTAAGTACCACTAGAACCATGATAAGTGAATTCCCTTGATTTGTTTAATTAAATGGAATGTATTGAATTGAATAGTTTTTTCATGATGACTTGTATTCCATAAATAAATTGTATTAAATGGTATCAAATGGAAAGACCCTTATAGATGGTAATTCCATGCCCTACTCTTTATGCTCAAGAAATAATTCATATGAATTGTAATAATTTTGATTCCCTTGGATATAATGTGATATTTATATAAATATATAGAATTAGATTTACTACCTCGGGGATTGTGTTATGAATGTGATAATGCCTTTAGATGGATTTCTAATTTCATGGCATGATAAGTATTTCCTCATCTCCATTTTTTGGTGTGTCTGTATGTGTGTGTGTATACACTTTTATAGAGTCTATGATATGATGGTAGGGTTTTTTTAGCATGGCGCATCACACTCCCTTACATCGACTATTGAGCATGGAGACTTAGAGTAGTAGTACAATATGGGCGATAGGTCGAGGCGCCACATTCCATGATTTGAGCGTTTCCATAGAGGATCACTTTCTATCTTGAGTGATTTATCATGACAGCTCTCACTCTATCGGGATGTGGGGCATGTAACCTTTTGAATGATATTTTAGGCTTTTTAGACTGGATTTGGATGACTGCGAGTTATGTCCTGGTCCAATCCAACAATAGTATTCTGGGTATATGGCCACTAGGTGTCAGTACATACTTGGATCATATAAGTGGATGTTGTATTTAACAATAATATATATATATATTATTACCATATATATAGTTCCTGACTAGACTCTTATTCTATCTATAAGATGAATCTGGTATAGCTGTTATTCTTTCCTTAGGAACCTAGATGGGTTATTGGTTATTTAATAAGTCTTATTTATTATTTCTCTATACATGCACACTAGTTAGTTTATTTTTCATGGAATGGATTACTCTAGACACTGTGGTTGATGGCCTAGTGACATTTATATCTCAATCATTTCGTATTCCTTCATTGAACTGGGGTACCAGTGTATACCTTCTTATTCACAAGACCTTGGATTTTTCTTATTATTATACGATGGTTCCTAAGGTGTTAGGAGCAAAGGACTGGTATGGAGCTCAAGATACTTGTGGATATCACCTTTGGGATTTTTTGTTATTTTATATACATGAGTTCTATGTTGTACTATATTATAAATAATTTTGTATGTTTTCTATTTGAGTTCATGTATCATTGTATTTCATGCATTATTTATATAAATTGGCATTGGCCACACATTTATTTCATTTATTATAATATTTGTCTTTTTTTGTTTGTCTTTCCTTATTTACTACTTCCATTGTTGACTTCTATTTACACATGTTACATTGTTGTACTGATCGAAGAATGAGTAATAGTCTCCCCACTATAACCTCCTTAGACCATTTCTGGTAGGTGAAAGCCTTTGGCATATGGGGTGATGTGATTGAGTCCATGTGATCCACTGGTCCGTCTACCGCCTAAGTGGTCAGTCAGGTCAAGACATTACAAAGTTGTATCAGAGACTTATTTTTCTTTCTTCATAATATGTTATCCTAGTATAAAAAATACTATGAATGTGTTGATTCTTATTAAATAATCATGATAGGGATTGATCACCCCACGTACAAGAAATGACCAAGTGTCCAGGCTGGGGTTTTTTGTTCTTGTTGTTTGTGGTTATAGTTGATATGATTTCAACTTGAGTGAATGGTATCATTTTCGATTATTATTGATTTGTGTAATTTTCTTTGGTTTCTCCATTTTCCTAGTATGGAAAAGAATGAGCATTACATGCATCATATTATGAACATACAAAATTTACAAGTCAAGCATATTCCATTCCATGTAGCTGAATTAGTAGGATTCTTTCTATGTATGATTGTGTTCCTTAAGTGATGCCATGGTTAGTTTTTTACTAGTCTATGTAATGGTTTATCATTCTTGTGATATTCCATGATTTTATTTCTTTATCATTACTTGTTTGATATTATTCCATGTTTCATGTTTATATAGAATTCTTCTATGTTTATAGATTATGGTGGTATTCTTTGCTTTTCTTAGATATGTTCTATTCGTTGGCTAAAGAGATTGTGGTTATGAAAGAAAACTATCCAATTTTCAATTGTAAGGTGTATGGACACCTTATAATTAGAAAAGGGAAACCCTTATATTCTAAACTATAAAGTGTATTGGTGCTTTATGGGTCAATAGATGGGAACCCATATAAATGGAACATTATATTTGAGCATGTAAAGTTCTGAATAGAAATGGTTTTTGATTAAATGGGAATTATACTTTTGTTTATAAATTTTATGGGAACTTTATAGATTTGGTTGGTAATAACCCATGTAATTGAACTTTTTTGGGATATTTCATATTTTTAAATGCTTAGAAGTTAAAATTAGTATGATTTTGATCTTAAAGAAAATACTTAACTATATAAATGCTCAATTGGGCCCAATTAGGCCAGTTGGGCATGTTTCTTATGAGATAACCCGTTTGGCTATTTTGAAACTTAAAAAATTAAGCTACTATTATTAAGTTTCAATATGATAAACCCAGGTTGTCTTAATGGGACACTCATCAATAACCTATTTTATTTAAACATGAATTTATATGGTAAATTTTCAAATTTATGATGGGATGTTAGTTAAATTTTTAATGTTTAAAAAAAGAAGTTTGTTATATCATTCTTGTATGTCTTGATGTCTTGTTCTAAATATTTTAAGTGTTTAAAGGATAAAGTGAATCAGTTTAATTGTTTAACTGGAACTTGAAATAGTTTCCTTAGTTTCTAACCCTCATGTAAGGGAACATTAAAATCTTTTCATTTTCCTTGGAATAGAAGCATGAGTGTTTTCCATAGGCCACATTTTCCTTTAGTCAATAGATTATATAATTATATTTTAAGACAAGGGGTTCCTATTGACATGACCTAGTAGTGAGGTAAGAACTTATGATTTCATGAGGGTATAACCCATGGAAGGTAGTACCATTCAATCATCAAAGTCTTTCTAATGTCAATATTTTCAAACATTTAGTGTCATTCAAGAGTTGTTGCCCCTTGTGTGATGCTTCGTTTCTTTCAGTGACACCCCTATTCTGATGGGTGTTCGTTGTATCTTTGAACTCCATTAAGGTAGTGGGTATTAGTAAATTCTCAGTTTCAGTAGTTTGGACATTCCTATGGCATGGTCATTCATTTCGTAGGTCTCTTGGCCCTGTTTATTTTTCCTTGGGAGACTCATGAGGTTTTTAGAAAAATTTAATGTCGTTTATGATAATGGGACATTGGGATAGTTTTCTATGTAATATATATGAAACATTAAGGAATAGATAATAAATCCTATAGATAGTCTTGAGTATGTGGCTCTTTAATCTTGGAACCTCATGTGGTAGGTTTTCACATACGCGGCGCATCAAGCGTTAAATTTTGTAACGAATCAGTTGAGTTTGGTGAAATTGTTTAGACTTTTGATATTGAGTATATTCTTATGTTATCTCTTGAGTAGATTGGCCTGTCTTTAATAAATAATTTTCACCCCAATACTTGGGAGGACATTCTCGAGACTCAGGTGTCTTGACATGCTAGTCTGTTCAGTTTTGGTTTCATTGTATAATGCTTGACGTTTTTGAGTGTGAATCAAAGGAGCGTCTGATGTTTGTTTAAAGTGAATAAAATCTATTATTCTTGTTAGTTGATGGTCTATATCTTCATTAGATGTTTAGTAAACTCCTAAAGTTGGGAGCATCATTTCCAATCTGGTGAAGGTGTTCTTCCATGTAGAAAGAACACAACCTAGAAGGACCATTGGAAAATGGTCAGTTTTTTCTTGAAAGCTTTTGAGGTTGGTGAGTTTGAATCGTGTTAGAGCTTCATCCATAGTACAATGTTGATATGGGTGTCTATGTATGAACCCCATGGAAAGATCATTGGTCTTGGATGGACTTCATTAGTTTTTCTTGAACGATCATAGAGTGCCTCTGGTGGTGAAGGCATTTGATCTGTTTGTGTTGGTGTGTCAGTAGCTAAAGTCAAGATTCTTATTTGAGATTCGACCAGTTGTGGTTCGATAGTATTTCAATTCAATATTTGGTTGTTTTTTACTACAAACTGTGAAAATACTCTTAGTGTATTATGTTAGGTAACGAGCATGTCCCCAATCTTGATGTCATCCTATATGCACTAAGACAGTATCGGTCAAATGTTGCACTAAGTTTTAATGTTTTTGAGGATTTGTTAGTCTTGATTGACCCTTATGTTCCCAATTGGTATGCCCTATATAGACTATGGTACACCAATCGGTTCTTTTCATGAGATTTCCTGGTGAATGATGCTCTCGTCTCTGTCGGTGTACTGATGTGGACATTTTGGATTTGTACCAACATCAATCTTTTAAGTATAGGGTATGGAATACCTTGTTCAGTTCCATGATCTTTAGTTTTTTCATTCAGATGTAATCTTGGAATTCTTTTCGGGCTTGAAGTTTATACTTAATTACATACGATTACAATGGGATGGATCTGGATTTCACATTTTCTCATTCAAAGGCATGATAGTCTTAAAAAGGTCAGGAGATGTTTTAACCAATAACGTCACCAGAATTCAATTATGGAATTTTGTGAGCATGATCATTATAACTTCAAGAGACCCTCTGAGAAGGAATAACATTTTAGTTTCTAAAGTGTTTGTCTTCTAAGCCGAGCATCATTTCGAATGGTCTTCCAGAGTGGATCGACTCGTTCTCTATATGGTTTCACATGGTGGTCAGTGGAGGACCTTTTCTGGCATTTCTCCATGTATAGATGAGCTTTGAATGATTCGGACAGGGTTCTTCATAAAAACCAGGTTTGACATAGTAAATGAGTTCAATAGGGAATTTTCCATTTGTTAAGTTCAAAATCATGTTAGGAGCATCTTCAAAACTCTTGGAGAGTTCATTTAAAAGAAACTCTAGTGGTTGAAGTGTCGGGGTCAGAATTGACCCCTTTCAAAATGATAATACCTAAGGTGGGGAGAACCAGTAGTTAGATGTTTAAAGAGGTTATAAAATTATCTTTTCTCTGGGTAAATGGGATTAGGTAAGCGTTGTATCACTATTTCAATTAGTAATCAAGCTTTTTCTCAGAATTTAATGTCTTAAGTGTTGAGCGCTTAAGTGAATACTTGAAGGTGTGTTAGAATTTGGAAGCATAATGCCACCATTTTAACGAGACTTCATGAACCTTATAGGTTGGGGGATGTTTTCTTTAATTCCAATGGCCTCTCAGGGATGAAAATATCTATGATGGGGAGGTTATAATTACCCCTTTTTAGAATGGATGAAAATAAACAGGAATTTCAACCTTTTCATTTATTGGATGGAAAGTTTTTAAAACAAAGATTCAGAAATAAATTATGAGAGTTGGAACACTTCAATGTGTTGTTTTTGGACTCAGGTAATGGAACGAAGGGCCCCCCATGTGTCTTGTGATGTTTCAAAAGTACTAAGGATAAAAATTACATGTATGGAGATCCTGAATTTGGTGCATGGTTTTTCTAAAACATTTAAACCCTCGGAAAAAAACTGTGTATCCTATTTTGAGTAGTATAACATCCCCACATAGGCTTCACATGGTTTACCAAAACCATACGCCAAGACTACATGGGTAGTGCCACTTACATAATACATGTGAATTGTTCATCACATAGTTGGAACATGATTTGGATAACCGTGCGACTCAAATAATTTTACATGTATTTCATTTAGAAGTATAATAAATTAAATTAAATTAAATTAAAATTAAAACAAAAACCCAATCTACCTAATCTCCCCATATATATAAAATGATACCCCCATCCATTGGATCCTCATTGGTCACACTAAACACAACCCCCTTGGATACTCTCTTCACGATGATTTCCACCAGATGTTTTCACAAATCGTGTTTGATGCATTATGGCAAGCCTTCCTCTTCCCTTATTCTCCCTTGTATGGTGACTTTTTTATCTCTCTGTCTCTTGGGTCCATTCGTCCAAAACCCTAGGTTAATGGTTAATTTGATTTTTTTTGTTTCTTCCTTGAATATGGTATGTGAAGGGCTTCATGGGTTGGCCTTGTGTAGGTTTTGGTGTTCGCCATTGAAGGAGAGGTGTTTGGAATCATTTCAGTTTTCCACCATTGTATGAGGTAAGTATTATTTTTTATTCCTTTTCTATCCTATTTCTATTTGGGGTCTCTTAGTGTTTTTGATTCCCTACTTACTTTTTTAGTGATTCTTGGTCATCCTTGAGGTGGGTTCGGGTTACTATTATCAAGGGAGACTTACCATGTATGCAAAGGAGGCAAATATATGTATGTAAGTTCCCAAATTATAAGTATATTCTCCCATGTAAGGGAATATATATATATATGGGGCTACGTATTCTTATATAAAGGTATGAAAAAAGCATATGAGTGTAATTGGATACAGATATATGCGTATATGATCACCTATATAAGAATACCATTCCATATATTCATGGCCATGCGAATATGTGAACAGGGGAGAGGTGTTCTTATATATGTGTGAAGGTGAATATTCTCATATGTGGGAAGGAGTGGCTTCAATTTTTCATTCATAAATATATAAAGTGCCAAGTGTTTGGCTTGGTTGTCTTCCCTTGAGGTAGGATCCCTATTCTTTACCCTTTAAAATTTATGAATGTATTATGTGGTACTTTCATAAATTGATTTATAAATCCAGAATGAAATGTTTTATTATAATAAATTATTTTTTACGATAAACTTCATGTTTCTATAATAAAACCCCTTGATATATATGTTTTTTTATTCCAAGCCAAGATGTAGTTATAGTTATATATATCTTGATTTTTTGGGGTTTGAGTTTTCCATATGCCTTATTTTTTGTGATTGATATATGGAATGGTTAGGATATGTACTATAATATAATTACTAACAGACTTTACTTTTAAAGATATTTAAAGAACCTGGGCACCATATAAGTGTTTGGACTAACTTTTAAATTAAAATACTTGGAATTATTTATAAAAATGGAATTCTCATGTTTGAATTTTCCACGTTTTCCCATGGTACCTCCTAAGTACCACTTAACCCTTGACGAGTGAATTGTCTTGATTTGTTTACTTAAATGGCATGTGTTGAATATAATAATTTGGTCATAGTGACTTGTCTTCCATAAATAAATTGTATTAAACTTTTTCAATTGTAATAACCCCTAGGGATATTATGTCCATGCCCTTTTATTTATTCCTCGTAAAATGATTCATATGAATTGTTATAATTGTGATGCCCTTTTTTATAATGGACTATTTATATAAATTAAAAGCATAAGATGTACTACATCATGGCTTTTGTTATGATTATGATAATTCCTTTATATGGTTTGATAATTGCATGGCATGAGAAGTATAGCTTCATAGACATTTATTATATATATATGTGCCTTTATAGAGGATTTGATATGATTGTAAGGGTTCAGTTGAGAATGGAAAATCATGCTTTCTTACATCTAGTGTTGAGAATGGCGACTCGCACAAGTGATATGATATGGGTGATAGGATATGGTACCACATTCCATGATTATATTGTTTCCATGATGGATCACTCATCATCCAAAGTGATGTACAATGAAGTCCCTCACTCTATCATTATGTAGGTCATGTACCCTATTGTGTGATCTTTTAGGCTCGTTATATTGGATATAGATGTATTTTAGTTACTACCCGATCCAATATGGTGCTATTATTATAGGTATATGTCCATTAGGCATCTGAATGCACTTTTCTCATATTGGTCCATGTAATATATAACTATAATATAAATATATAGATATTATTACTATATGTATAGTGCCTGAGCAGAATTTTATTCCATCTATGAGTTGAATATGGTATAGTAGATTGGTGGATCTTAGGAAAATGGATGGGTTGTTGTTTACTTAATCAATTCTGTTTATTATTTCTCTATACCTGCACACTACTTAATTTATTTTTCCTAAAATGGATTGGACCAGACATCATGGGTTCCGAACTACTAATATTTATATCTCACACCCTTATTAGGGTGAAATAGCACTACAGTACTTGAGTAGACCTTCTTGTTCACATAACCTTGGATTTTTATTTTTATAACATACTAGTAATTAGGGATTTTGGAGAAAAGGACTGAGCTGGAGATCAGGGTGCTCGTGAAGATTTCCTTTGGGATTTTTAGTTCTTTTCATTACATGATTCCTCTATTTTATTGTATTTTAAATCGGGTTTTATGTTTACAATTTTATTTTATGTATCATCGTCTTCCATGCGTGCTTTATATAAATTCAAATTGGCCACACTTTTATTTCAGTTATTAATTATATTCCTTACACTATTTGTCTTTATTTATTTACTTATTCTGTTGTGGATTGTTATTTATACATGTTATACCATTGTGTTACTCTGAGAATGAGTGTATAGTATCTCCACTATAGCCTCATTAAACCCTTTATTCTATTCAATAGCCTCAGGTGTACGAGGAGAGGCACTTGAGATGATGTGATCCACAGGTTCGGCTCTCATCTTAGTGGTCAGTGGGCCAGTACATTACATATTATATCATAATATATGAATATTCATTACATAACATAATGATCCACAACATAATATTTTTGGTCTGGGGCCTTTGGAAACATGGAGACATAAACAACTGGTCCATAAGTGAGTAGCGTTATATCAACATAAGTTCCTCATAAGTATAAATCTTCATAGACATATCATATAACACCATTATTCATAATTTGGGAAAATTAAATATAATAAAGTGCGATCCAATATTCGTGGTAGGGGAAACAAGGGAGATATCAACATAACATGAGGGTACGGTTGTGTGAACATGATAATGACAGTTGAAAAACCGTTTCCTGAATATCATAGATCATAAACTTGAGTCATGTAATAAATCGTGTAAGTTTATAATAAATGAATCATAGAGGAATGAAAGAACATGTTCCATGAGATCATAATATTGGCATAAGATATAGATTTTTGGAATACACATAAGCGTAGAAAATATTATATCAAGGAAACCTCCAAGGCATTCATAACATCTTAGACATAGGCTAACCACCCAGGTATATGCATCGGGAATGGGATAGCTTCCCATGTACCCACATTCGATCATGGGATAACCTTTTATATACCCTATTCTAGTCTTGGTATAACCTCTCATTCACCCACTTTAGGGATTGGGATATCATCTTGTCTACCATTTGAGCTCATATAACACTAATCTTTACCTAATGCATTCGAGTGATATATAAGTCACACCAATCACATAAACCATACATTTTGTGTCACGATATCATAAAACATTCACAATTTCAAAAAAAAAGAAATAGGTTTCATAAAATTTTATTCATGGTTTAACCCATGGAAAATACATTACTTTCATAAATATTTCATCTTTTCATCATATCATAACCCATGTAAAAGGAATGGTTTTTGGAAACATCTTGTAATCATAGACATAAACCATCTAGAGAAAGTATATAGATGGTTAAATTTGATCATATCCCCAATAAATCTTAAGTAACATCAAATGTTTCCATCCTATATAAAAAATTATTTTGAAAGATCACTTGGAACATTTTTTGGTGAAAGTATCCCTTATATTTGGAAAACACATATTTAAAATCAAAAAATTTCTAAAATTATAAATAAAACATTTAATTTGAAAATAAACTTGGAAACTTTCTATGTAATATTAAAATAATTTAGTGGTCTTGATGCAATTAAATTTGGCTCATACAATGTACATTAAAATAAATATTCCTTTCACATTTTTAGTAAAAGTTAAAAGAAACTCATTTAAAAAATGATAATAATATTCCATAAAAACCATTCTATGAATAAGTAAAACAAGTGTAAAATTTTATTTAAACCATCATAGTGGAATATTAAAATATTTTTGAAAATAATTATGAATGCAAGTATATGGATGAAAAATTATTTTTGACCTAAGATATAAATAAAGTTGATTTTTCATTAAAAACATATTATTCATCTATTAAGTACTTTAAGAGAAGATATGAAAATAAAAATGTATTATTCAGAAATAACTTGAGGTAAAAACTGTTCTAGAGTTTCTTGACACATAGACCGTAATACTGATCATCATAAAATTAATCATAAACATTCCCAAAAAACAATGATATTGTAACATAAAAGTTCAAAAACTTTGGTAAAATTTGAATTGTAGACCCTATAAAATAATTACATGAAACAAAATATTATATATCATGATAATAAATAAATTCATTAAATAAACTATAAAATGGGAAGAATTTATACCTTATAAATTATTAAAGTTTCATAACATCACTTATTTCCCAAATAAGTTAATTTGAAACAAAAATATATTACATTAAGTATCGACTTCATTCGTACACATTCTAACCCCATATTTATTGGGGAACCTCCTTAGTTATATTAAAAAATCCTTCTTATGAGGATTTACTAATCCAAATAAGTCCTCTTGGTTGTGGGTAGGGAATTAATTAAGGGATATGGGTAGGTTTTTTCTAAACCAAATAATTTTGGAAGTTTAAAGAGGAGAGGAGATAGGGTGTCCTTTTACAAGTGGGGGAGAGGACACATAATGAAATTTAGAAGAAAAAAATAGTACTGAAATTTTTTTGCATTCCAAAAGACTCCAAAATGGATCATTATAGATCCTAAGAGGTTATATGGTCTAAATATTTTTATACAATCAGTTTTGGACAATATTCTAGGTCATTTCGTCCCTAAATTATTTAGTGTAACCCTCCCCCCTATAGTAAACCCATTTTAACCATAACCATGAAAATAGATTTTTTCTATTTTTAGAATTAAATGTTAAATTAATTTAAGATGAACTGATTATATAATTTTAAATATATGTATTTCAAAAATGATATTCATTTTTCTGTATTCTATTCACTAAAGTGGAAAATTTAAATTTAAAATTAAACCCGAAGATATGATGAAAAATCATTTTTCCAAATTGAAAATTTTAAAATGTTTAAAATGTTTGTATATCAATATTAAATATAAAATTAATTAAAATCAACAAAAAAGGATTAATATTAATATAATTAGGATAAAATTAATTTTTAAACCATTTAAAAAATTTCCTTATAATTTCATTAAACGATCAGGTAGTTTTCAACCAAAACAAATATTTTTCACTAATCATTGAATATTAATATTTCCAAAAAAAATCTGAAATATTCACCATAACATAATTTTTATTGGTTTATTCAAAAATTGAATTTCATTTTTTAAAATAAATTTTCTAAAATTATCAAAAATAAATTTTATTATTTTCTCAGAAGAAGAAATATATATCATTTTTATGAGAAAAAATATTTTTTGAAGTGTATAATGAATTTACTAAAAATTCAGAGTGTTTTTATCAATACAATTTCTTTATATAAAAATATTATAATTAATTGTTCTAATGTGTTCATTACTATTCATTATCTCATGTTTAAAGACTATTTAATAATGTTCATTTTTAAATAATAAAACTTTTAGTTTTTCAAGGTGTGTTAAAACTCAATGTTGTTCTAATACAAGATATTGAAGAAATTAAATTTAATTAAAAATAAAACAAATATTTATATTTTACTCATCAGGGGAAGATAAAAAAATTGGTAACAATATCTTGTAGATATAAATTGTAATCTAGTCATATATGATATGTGAAATAATCTAAAAAGATCATTAGAATATTCATAAAATAAATTGGAATTCAAAGACATAGAGATGTAAATGATTAAGGAGGACGAAATTAATGAATATTTTAGTGATTATTCAATATTTGTTATGGAAAGTGTAAATAACAGTGGAAATTAAAGATTTTAGTGTAATATACCCATAATATATTTTCGTTTTGGAAAGGTGGGTCACATTTCTGGTGGGTTTAAAAACAGATCTGATGGAGAAGATGGTGAGTTAAAAGTAAAACAAACATAAAGAAATATGTTATCCCCAATAATTAACATTAATTAAAGAAATTATAGTTGAAATAAGATACGTATAGTAGTCTTCTTAAAAAAAAGAGGAAGATTATTTTGAGGAAGATCCTTCATAAGAAATGATATAGAGCTTGTCTAAAATATTGGAGATGTTATGATACATAGATTGGAGAAATTTAAAAGTTGAAGTTTTTTAAGATTGTAAATTAGATCGATTTATTTATCTCAATGTGAAATTTTAAGGGGCTATTAAATAGATTGACCTAAAAGGGAAAAAATTCTATAGAAATTTTTAGGGAATCCTTATGTTATGTTGCAAATCTTGATAAATAATTTGACAACCGAGAGAATGTTTTTTGGATATTATGAAATTGATCTAGTAAACCATTACGAGGCAGCGAACTACTGGTTAATGATTAAGGGATCGATATGGAACATTAATGATATTATTAAGTCAATCCAGTATATAGATAAGAATATGGAAAAACTCAAATAGAAAGTTATATCATTGATAAGGAAGTTTGGGTTTGGAATAAAAATAGAAAGACTATTGAAGAAGCTATAGTTTTTAAATTTATTAGATTAGGTAAGAGAGGAAATGGTCGTAAAAGGTATAAAAAGTATTGAGGAAGTGTAGAGTGCTCAATGAACCAATTTTAGGGGTAAAGTGTGCATGGATATGATGTTGAATCATCAAAAATAATGAAATAAAATGTGAAGGAAAGAATAATATAGGATAAATTTATAAATCATTGAGTACATTTCAACAATCAATGAGATATTAAATAGTAGGGGATAAGAGGAGAAATAGCAACAATAAAATATTTCTTCTAAAGATGTATCATTTTTATGAAAAATAAGGCTAGAAAAGGTGTTATTATGAAAAATATGAAAGTTACATTAAATTATAACCAATTGGAAGTCAAAAAATAAGAATTTAAATGTATCATTTATATTATCATAGAATATTATTCTATGGATATTGTTTCAATTGATTTAACGATGTGTATAAATCAATTGATTATAGGAAAATAACTAGAAGTTTTTTCCAATAAAAGACAACGAATAATGGATACAGTTCAATCTAATTGAATTACTTTGATAAACTAATTTTAACTATTATAAGAAGGCTAATATTACTTTATTTCGTAGGATGAATAAAATTAAAAGAGTTTGATATATATCTCAATTCATTTTTTAATTTCATAGAAAGAGAAAAGGATGAGTATAAAGGAGAAAATTATTGTACCTAAAATATAATTTAAAAATATAAAGAACAACAGTATGTGGATCCATTGTTGTTGGAGCTCATCCCACATAACGAGTAACATGAATCTTCACAAGAATATAAAATTAATATTTTATTTTATGGTTTAATTAATAAACGATGGATCTCTAAATATCAATGGGAGTGTTAAGACTATCTTGGTCAAAGATAAATTTAATAATATTACATTTCTATTTGTTTATAGACTTCCACCTAATTTATTGAGTATAACTCTATTATTTTACTTGTTATTAGAAGTTATATTCAATAAAAAATGAGGCAATGTAAAAGAAAGTTTGGGAAACTATTTTATGCAAGGATGGATAACAAATGAAAACTAGTATCAGGTTGATAATAAAGAGAATGTTTGTCACATTACTATAGAAGAAGAGAACATTCTATGATTTCAGGGGAATTGTAACATTAAAAAACATATTATGGAGAATTTTTAAATATTTAAATATATTGCTGACATTCCTTCATTGAAGAGGAATGGGTAAAAGATTTGCAACTCATGGTTAAGGGGAATGATGGTGAGACACCCATATTATCCAAAGAATAATTGAGTATCAAATCTATAGAATTTTTGCACACCAGTGTATGTGGTCCAATCGGTCAGGAAGAACTTATTTCTAAGAAATACTTAATTTACATATGGTGAAGAAAATATAATGGTAGGATGTGTTATGTTTATGCATTATAAGAGAGAAGTGTTGGACTGCACCAAAAGATTCTAAAGAAGAGTGTAGAATTAAACAGGAAGAAAATATTTTATTCTATGGTTAGATAATGGATCCAAATACCCTTCCCTTAAAATATAAAATTAACTGGAGAAACATATAATAGATAATTATTCTTCAATAGTAAGTAATCCTCAAAAGAATAGAGTTGTGAAAATAAGAAATATCAAGGTAAATAATATAGCTAATACTTTTTTGATTGAAAGTAGAATCTCTTGAAAGTACTATAAATAAGTTGTGAAAGTGGCTATATACACTCAAAATCAGAAAATTATTAACCTTTTAGAAGATAAAATGTTATTTGAAATGTGGAATATAAACAAACACCCATTGAAAATTTTTAAACAATTTGAAAGTAAATGATTCATAAAAAATGATAAATTTGGGAAAGTATGGTGAAGAGGTAAATAGAGGAATATTATTAGGATATTAAAAAAATTAAATACTATAAATTTTTTAACAAAATTATGAAAAATAAATTTCAATTTAGTTATCTGGATATTATTTAATATAAAGATAATGAAAATTATATAAATTGATTCTTTAAATAAGTCAGAGAAAAAAAGAAGTGATAATTGTGGATTTTGGATAATCTCGTAGACCTCCCAACAATGATGATTTTAATATTTTATTATAGGAAAATAATGGTGAAAATTGAGTCAACACATCCCTTAAACAAGAATAAATAGAGTGTAATTTGTTCTAGAAAAAATTATTGGAGACAAATATACTTCAACATAGACCTAAAAAATGAGAAGAATGTAGCACACTAATCTATGTGCTAAGGTAGAACAAACATAATTTGAAGTATTAGAAAAGAATGAATCAAGTTTCAAATCTAGGAATAAATAGTAAGATCAAAATGAAATTAATAAAACTTGGAAATATTTAGACAGGCCTAAAAATAAAAATATGATTGGTATAAAATGGGTCTTTGAAAAACAATTAATGATCTTGGATCAGTGGTCTAGAGAAATTATTGGATAATGTATATAGAATATTCTCAAGTTTAAGGACTTTATAATGAGGAAAATTTTCTATCATGGTAAGGAATGAAATAATAATACTTTTCCTCATAGTCATTTTTTTAAAAAAATTAAAGTTGATTAAATGGATGTCATGATATTATTTCACAATTGTGTCTCAAAATAAGAGGTTTATAATGAATAAAAAATAGTATTTATTATTATATATGATTATTTAAAGGATTGTATGTCCAAATGGGGTTTACATGGCCATAAGAAAGCACATAGGTCTTGCTAAACCAATATCGATACTAATTTGAGAAAGTTGGAGTTCAAGGGAGGAGGGATTGATCATAATATCTATTTGAAAATATTTGATGAGGAGAAGTTAATTGTGATAGTATTTGTGGAGGATATTATGTTTGGTGTTGAAAAAACTAAATTCCCCATATAAATTTTTAAATATGATGCATTGTTAATTTGAAATGTCTATGATTAGATAGCTACCATAATTTCTTGGGTTAAAATTTTATCAAAGGAAAGGTTAAACTATAATCTCAAGATCTAAATATGAAAAAGGGTGGTTAAATAAATTATGAATGAAATGTTTCAGAAAAATTAACCTCTTATAGTGATTATAAAGAAACATAGACCGTAAAAGGATAGAAATTGAGTTCAATCAACATTATATGGAAGAATTATTGGAGTGTTACTATATCTTATAGAAATAAGGCTAAATATCTTCAATGATATATAAATTAAGGGGTGATTTTAGAGTTAGTAAATGGAAGAACATATCTTAATAGTAAAGAGGATAATGAGGTACCTTTAGGGAATATTGAACTATGGTGTGGTTTTCATAGTAGGAGAAGGCTATGATTTTGTGGATTATATAAACACATACCAGGAAAGACATGTTGTGATTCAAAAATAAACTTGTGGTGGAGATTTATTCCATGAAATAAATTTTGTTGGATGGCTTATCAAGAAGTAGAATAGTGTATCCTAAATAAGGGTAGATGCATAATTTGTTTTTTTATGAATGTTTATACATATAAACTATCATGACCCACTCCACCAAAAGGTACCCCCCCCCCATATCTAGTAAGGATACAAGGGAATAATGATGCTTGAATCCCTCCACTAATAGTCCATGGTCGAGAGACAAGTACAAAGGGTATAACATAAATATAAATGGGAGGAAATACTATCTAAATAAAGAAAAATTAAGAATTAGATATAAGAAAAGTATGTCAATCAAATATTACTGATATAGAGATGAAATAATCCTAAGTACATGAATGTAATGTCCTAGAGAATCCATACAACTAAAAAGGGAAAGTACACATAAAAAATGTAAACTCAATAGTGACTATGAATCAAAAAAACTCTCTAACAACTACAAGCTCATAATTTCTATCCCCATCTCCTAATTTCTCCTAATAACATGAAAAGAGGTTTATATATACATAGTGTGAGAAAAAAATGTTTAATCAGTAATACCCTCCTCAGAGCCTTTCAGAGAAAATATGAAGAAATCATGATAAAGCCTAGTGCACAAAAAATGAATGTAACTCATCAATTGAATATGTAAACTAAGTTTACAATCCTCAACACGGATATCTCTCTATAAGTAAATCATACAAGAGATCATATAATATAGTAACAAAAATGGTACCCCTCCACCACTTCCACACTAGTTTTCCCCTCTACCCCATTGTAATAGTATTGAGTCATCTCACTCTAAAATAATCCATTATGAAACACCTTGGATAAAGAATAAAAAAATGAATATTTTGCATCACATCATATAATCATCCCATGAAACATCTATATATAGTAACCAACCAGTTTTTGGGATCCTCCACATCTTTTATGTCATATATAATACCTCGGGTATTGTACCTCAAGAAATCACATCCCATACACTGAATAATGTACCTAAGATATCAGGAAAACTTACCATTGTGTATACCTGAACAAATTATTACTAAGAGAAAAGAGTGGGGTAGAGGGGGAAGTCATCCATCTTTCCCTTTCCAACCAATATGTTAGGGAAAACACCCACATAGAGTCTATTGGGTGTCAATCTCTATTCCTACATGGTTGGGGTTTCATATGAAATCATATAACATATAAGATATAACATAGCCTACAACCACAATATGGGAACTAACCAATTATTAGGCTCAACTAGAGCTATCAACTCTCATACATTTGGATTACACTATTAAGAACTACAAATCCAATTAACACACAAGAATTTAAGATTAACTTAATTAAATTTTGATACTTAACATTTAAACTTACATCAATTGATCCATTAGTCATTAATTAAAATTACTCCAAATTACATTTCATTAAGTATTGAAGTGAATTCCTTTCCATCCAGGCATAATCCAAATAAGACCATGGATTTTCAAGATTAACATCATTTTCATTCAAATAAGCACAAAACCATTGGGTAAAATGTTTATTAAACATAATTGTCATTCCAAAATTTCAAGTAACATTGGAAAAATCCTAAGCTACCATAATGAGATCCATGACCACGCACAACCAGCGACATTAATGAATGGGTAAAGTGATACAAATAAATAAAAAACTCATCCATCCATTCTTTAAAAACATTAATAATAAAGAATCCTTGATTTAAACACAATAATAAAAAAACCAAACCTCAACCCATTCCATCCAACCTGACACCATCCCTGACACCTTTAAGTTTATCACCATACATATATCCATCATAGGTTTCAACTATTTCCCTAAACATGGTCCTCCCCACCCATATATCATTATCTATCCCAGGCTCACATCACATCACATAGTAAGGATCACATCCTGAGTAACCTAGATGGTACTAAGTAAGAAAAAAATTAAACTGGTCAAATAGTCCCTAAAAATAAGGAAACCTTCATTGTCATGAAAATATGATCTCATGGACCAAAAAATTTATCTTTAGAGAACAACTGGATTTAGTAATACCTTAGATTAAATAATCCATTTATTATGGTTACAACTATGAGTAACATATGGAATTTGATATAACAAGATTTAAAATTATTTAAACATGCTTCCTAACATTTATTTGAGTTTCAATAAAACATGAGAAAGAATATTTCTCAATATCATGTCTTTATTATTATCAATAATAATAATTCATGATTCAAGTTATTTAAAAAATTCCATTAACATTTGGGACAAAGAAATTTATTTTAGCCTGAACTTAGAATCATTTGACTTCCATTTAATTATATGAATCCATGGATTCATTTAAAAAGTCACTTTAAATTATTTAGTAAAATAGTGAAACTAATGGATTTATGTTAACTATTTTCATAAAACTAACATGCCAAC
This sequence comes from Viscum album, assembly GCA_963277665.1. NCBI lineage: Eukaryota > Viridiplantae > Streptophyta > Magnoliopsida > Santalales > Viscaceae > Viscum > Viscum album. The sequence continues at coordinate 222,795,009 of OY728131.1, read as the reverse complement.
CTAAGGGTAAAAAATATGATGATAAGTATAAAACTAGATAGCACATTATTTAGTAAATAAAGATGCAAACCTTTATCATGGTGTAAAACATGTGATTACTACATCCATAAACCAAGTTCATTATTTAATATAATTTAATCTTTATATGGGTTAAATACAATGTCCTCCGATGGGATAAATCATGATAATTTTATTATTCCACATAAAAATAAATGGATAAGCAATGAATCCCCTTCCTCAATGCACTAATCATTCATGAAGTGAGAATAGAATAGCCACACATATCTTCAATCACCACTCTTGGAAGGAAACTACAATCTCTCAATGATATGACAAAATGAATATATCAAAATATCAGAGAAAATTCATTAGATAAAAGGATATTAGCCACCGTAGCATGGAAAGAAATAATGGGATGAAAAAAGTTCTAAATTATAATTAACCCAAAGAAAATAATATTAACTCATCCTTGATAACCAAAGATTTATCCCTATAAATAAATGGTTGAACCCAATAGAAATTCACTTCAAAGGCCTTAAAAAGTCATCATTGGTACAAATGATTTTAAATAAGAAGCAAAGATAAATGTGTATTAGGAGGGGGTTCATATATTTATAGGATTACCAATAATTAGAAAACTATGGTGCTAGGAATTACTGATAGAGGAATATTCTACAACAAAAGGATATGGTCACATCATAACCTACTTGGTCAGACCACATATGAAAACCATTATCTATATCAATGGCATAGATCCTATGAAACCTAAAATTCACTACAGTAGAGCCTAAGAATCCATGATAAAAAAACACAATTGTATAAATAGAAGATACACTATAGATTAGATCTATGGCATAGATATCCACCAAGCTAGAAAAAACCCCTTATATTACTATATCACAATAGGTAGATCAATGCCATACGACCCAACAACACTAGACTATATCCCTTATCTATTACATGCCTATCCTGATTTCAATTAAACCACCAAAACACTCCCACTAAACCCCTAGGTAATATCTAGACTCTCTGCACTGTAGTGGCCCCCCTTGTAGAGCAGTCCCATGCTCCATACCGCAAAAATACATCGTAGCGAAAACATTTAAAGCATCTTCCTTTTTTCCTTTGTGACTTCCTGGGAACCATCTACAAAAACCTCCAATAACAAAAACTCACTAAGGTATGGGGTACTAGAATCCAATGCTTTATATTAGGTAACTCTCAAACTATTCACATACTTGAGAGTTTGAAACCAAACCTGAAGAGAATGAAATAATATTGGTCATCTGAATAGCCACTCCATGAGATACCTCTCAGTAATCTCACTAACACTAGATATAAAACCACCTAATTTAGAGGAACCATGCACAAAACCACACAATGTACAACCCAATATTAAGAAATCTCAGGGGAAAGAGATACATCTCAAACAAGATCAAGGCCAAAAATAGGCATTAAGAAGAGGAAACAGTCTCACAAACTGGATTAAGGTCACCATCCACAATGATCATCTCTAGAAGAGAACATATAAACATCAAACAGCTCCAGATACTGAGTTCATATCAATAACTCACATTCTTAGGTACTCTCCTCTACATACATGGGTTTCCATTTTTTACAAACCTAGATAATAGAATGCTCGTGAAATACATTCTCTAGGAGGTCCTAGATCTCCATAGACCACACCATGAAGGTTTCATCATTTTCAATGTTAATCTCACCCCAATCAATGATTTGAAAGTCATCGTGAAGATAAAGGTGAAGTTAAGTCATGTAGAAATCATCATGTATCAAAATCATCAATGAGGGGAGTGCAATATGATATTCCATAGCACCATTGTGACCAAACGCCTCAAAAGGACCCAAAAACTAAGGAGAAAGCTTAATCCCATGACCTACCCTTCATATCCCGATATGAGGATTCACCTTCAAAAACATGTCATCCTCTCAAGATAGTCCACTCTATCTTATTTTCTATTTGATGATGAAAATCATTTTTAAGGAAAAATTTAGAGTCAAAATCATATTGAAGAACTCTCCACATTAATTAGGTAAAACAAGGATCATAATAAGATATGGTCATTCGTGGGACTTTTTGGATTCTGACCACATTTTCTGGGTACTACTTAGACAAAACATCCATTAATATCGACTCGATAATCTCTATAATGTGAGTTGATTTCTCAAAATAGAACAGTATAACCCATATAACATTGTATCCTCTAAGATCTTAAGGTAATTCAGTAATGAAGTCTATCGATATGTCCCCTTATTTCCTCTTATGAACATATAATGGTTAGAGAAAACCACTAAGAACATGGTTATTGGATTTATCCTTCAGGAAGATCAAACATCAAGACAGAAATTTTGAAACTACACACTTAAACCCTGACCACAAAATCTTCGATCTCAAATATTGGTAAATCTTATTTTTATTAGGATTTACTACCATGGGAGAGCTATGGAACTCATGGAGAACTATATAATGAATCACTAGAGAGATGAAAAGTTTCCCCTTGAAAAAAAATCTTTGTATTTCATCCTCCAACCAACCATTAGAGGAATCACAAATGACAATCTGGTCTCTCCAAAACTCCACTTCAGAATCCCTCAGCTAGGAATCCTCTAGCTACTGCACTAAGGATGACTATACTGTCATCTGAAAAATACAACCACTAACTCAAGACTATCCCATATTAAGTTCATTACTAAGATATATTTTATAAATTTCCAAGGATATATATATTTACATATTGCATCACTGCATCACTTCCTACTCAGTATATCAGCTACAACATTACCCTTACCCAGTGTATATGAAATCTAGAAGTCATAATACTATAAGAAATAGTTAGAAACATATTTCTATAACTTCAATTCACACTAAGAGAAGTCATAAAAAATATAGTATTATCACTAAAACCCACAAAATACTCACTAATAATGTATTATCAACACAATTTCATAGAAAACATGACTACTTACAACTCAAGATCATGGGTGAAAAAATTAAACTAATGGGGATGTAAATAATACGACCCATAAGAAACTATTGATCTTTGATGAATCAAAAAATAGAATAATAAAAAACAGAAAGTGTCATAAAAAATCCTGAACTGAACTCCCTCTTTTGGAAGATGATGAATTAGAGCACAGTCTAACCTCTCCTTGATGTGCTCAAAACATGTCTATCACTAATTACTCCATAATAATTCCTGATACTCTTTGATCAAGAATATTATTAGAATTGAAACATGATATAAATTGATTATTAACCTCATATAATAGCCTTCCAGTCATGGAAACCTCATACTAATAGAACTATCTCAGGTTCATCCAAAGATACAAATTCCTTTATCTTAAAATGATCAATAATACTCCCCACTAGAATATGACATTCCCCAACAAAAAAATCTTCATGGGTCTAGAATTTATAGTCCTAAAAACTCACAAACAACTATTAATGATGAATAAATCCCAAAACAGCACATAGATTCCCTTCATGCTCTTCCTTAGTTGTAGAGTAGATAAGGATTTTGTCGATAAAAACCATGATGAATAGATCTAGGATCTCTCTAAACAATACATTCATAAAACACAAAAAAACATTTGGAGAATCCATCACACCTTATGGAATCTAAAAAAACTCATAATTCCCATAACCACATGGAAAGGAGTTCTTCAATATATCCTCATTGTTCACCTATATTTGATGAAACCCTTACCATAGATCAATTTTTGAGAACCAACTTTCTCATTTTATCTAAATTCATGAATCATCAATATACATAATAGGATATTTATTCTCAACTATTACATGATTAAAATGATGTTAATAAATAAAAAGATTCAAACTTTCATGAGACTTATTCATTGACAAAACTGATGCACCCCAAGGAAACACACACAGGTGAAAATAACCTCACTGTAATAGATCATCTTGTTATAATAATAGCTCTCACAACCTAGAAGGTCTCATCCAATATGGATACATTGATATTAAAGAAACACCTAACTATACCTCTATCCCAAACACAATATCTCATCGAGGGAGTAACACAACAACATATTTCTAGAAAACATCAACGTACTCTTCTAAAACATTAGGAAACAATATTAGCTGATCTCTTGAAAAACACATTAAAATCTTGGATAATAAAGAATTCAACGATGAAATATTCTTATAGACCATATGAGGGTCCAACAACACAACAAACATTTTAGAATATTCATTAGCATCATATAATGTTAACTCTCTACTACATAAATTCACAATACACTACACATAATACAATTATTCTGCACTAAGAATGATTTAATACTGACAAGATAAACTCCAATTGGTATATTCAATGCCAATGGATTAGTAAGTCCCAACACCATAATTACCAAAGTAAGGAATAAGGTGTGTTATATGAAAGATTGTGTGTCTTATTAATCAAATAAGGCATGCACCCATTTATAAAACAAGAAAAGGGTTCCCCGAATGATGTCTAGTTCACCAAGCACTAGAAATGCTAGAGCTTGAAGCTGGCCACATCCAGCTCCACAGCCTCCCTAACCATGATGAAAGCCATTTCCATGGTAATGATCTTCTGTATAAGGGTGTGGAGTATCTTAGGGATATACAATTCCTAACACATCTCCTCTATGATGAACACAAATTATAGCATATCACTACTAGTATCTCACCTAAAACTGCCTCCATAGACGAACCTAAAGTAAAACACATAGTGCATGATTAATTCTCAAAAAGTTTAATCACTCTCAATAATTATAATCTATTTCCCCACCCGAAAACCCATAATTTTATCACTTTTTCTAAACTTGGGAGTCTTTACCCTGAGATAAACGAGATGATCAAGGTTAGAACATACCCCGACTGTCCAAAAGAACTTATGTCTAGAAAATTAGGAAACTCATCCCACAAAACTTCTACTTGTAGATTCTTTATGAATTCCTATTCATGAATATCAAGATCTAGAGATAATTCTCTCAACAACCTCTTATATCTCTAAAACCCCAATATAATTCCACAAAATGAGTTGGGTGAAATGGATATGGATCTATGGATATAAGACCTCTTCAAAATAGATCACCATAACCTACTTATCTAGAAAAAGTCTTATTCATAATAGTTAAAGGTAAAAAAATGGAAAGCATACTCCTGCATGTTGGAACACCCAAATTAAAAGATAAGAAACTCCTAGAGACTAGAAAGCTTCACCGTCAAAGAAAGAATCACTTCTTGGAACTTATCCTTTAACTTCTCCCGCATTACCTCTAACACTACACAGTCACTGAGGAACATATAAAATATTGCCTCACTCCTTCATAAAGCATCACCAAGGAAAATGAAACCTAATACTCCTACTGGTAATAGATTGAACTAAATGTTACCTCCACGTACTATAACCAGCATTTTTTCATTGAGTCTGAAACCGAACCCTCATACTCTTGTATACTTTAGAACTAAAACTATCCACCTTTCCTCTTTTGAGTGTCTTTATATTCGACCTCTACTCAATGAAGATCTACCATCTCACCGTACTGAACATCCTTGGCATGAAATAGATGAGGAAATACACCTAGAGTCATAGTTATAAAACAAAAAACGTTTTGGAGACTCCTAAACCTAGAATATAGAGTGCATCAAATTAATTAGTCTATTAATTTTATTTATTAAAGGTTTAACATAATCCCAGGTTCTACCAATTTCAAACACAAGTAAAAATAAGAATGATGAATGATCCTCTCCTAGGTATCTACTGCAAAAATTTCATCTCTTCACTTAGAAGGATTAGTAAAATTAATGGTTTGTGCATCAGATCAAAGGGGGGTCAAAATACATGTGTCTCAGTTGGTCTCCCAAGATTAAATAACTTACTATATTTAGGTGGAATTATTTCCCCACCAACCCATGTAGTCCTCCCATATTCCTAACTCAAAACATCACCTTATACCTAAACCTAAACATTTGATTCCATGTTCTCACAACACCCTCCACCCATGGTGCCCCTCATGGTCCAAAAACGAGATATGGGAGATAATAACACCTAAATCCCACCTCTAATATGCCACGGGTTGGAGAAAATCATAGAGGGTATAATATATATTCAAATGGGTGAATTTACTTCTAAAAGAAAAAAGGAATGAGAGATAAGAAAAGTACAATAATTAAACACTACTAAGAAAAAGATAATAGAATCCCATGTACATGCATCTAATACCATATATAACAAATTTAAAAATAAATAAAAACTATAAGGACAAAAAGATAAACATGGCAGCTACTATGAATCCTAACACCTCTTAAAATAATATAATCTAATAATGTTCTTCCTAATATCTAGCCTTATCCTATTGAACTGAAAAAATAGTATATATATATGTATGTTGATAATCATAGTTATACCTACTAAAATCCTCCATGGAGCCTCTCATGAAAAAATGCAATGAAATCAAGTTAAAGCCCAGTGAAAAATATGTGAACATAACTCATCACCAAAATCACTATTCTAAGCTTCCAAGTTTCATCACGGTTATCTATATAACACCCCAATATTTTAAAATAAAATTATAATTTATAGCATATATAACAAGAAAAACATATTCGAAACAAACAATGAAATATTATTTTGTAAATATGACCATATAGCCAAGTTGTTGAATTTGTGAGTATTAATGGGGTTAAGCACATTATATAAATATGTATAATGGTTTCATATAATTTATTTATTAATAATTGCATATTTGTTGGTTTTCAAAAATACAAATTTCCTCAAAAAAATAGTTTTATGTTTCATTTTTGGTGTAACAATGGGATTTTTTTATGAAATATTAATCTTTGAAAAAAGTTTAGTTCTTCAATGGCTTGTGTTCCATGCAACCATGAGTTTAAATGAACTGTGAGACACCATTAGTTAAACCTATCCATTAAATTTGTGGAAATAAATTTGAATAATTAATTTATGAACTAAATATAAATCTCTAAATGAATATGAATGTATTGACAAGTTCTTACATATTTAGTAAAATTGCTTCATCAATATGTTTTATGAATGAATATTAATTTATAAAAGTTAAAGAAAATTTATTTGACAAAATTAATTTCATTTTTTAATTCTCATGTCAACAATATCTTAAAAATATTTTTTCTGAAAACATTTATTTTTTAAGGAATCAGGAAAATACTATTTTTTATTGAAAGTGGTATTTTATTTTAAAGTATTCACATGGTAAAATTATGTTTTTTATTAGTTTTAAAATTTTAATTATCTCATTTGAACTTAAAATAATACAATTACTTTATTTGAAAAAAATTAAACTTGTATTTAGTATATAAACATTTTATGTTTAAAATGGTATTTCTCTGAAAAATTGTTTTTCATGAAATTTTAACGGTTTAATTTTAAAATAATTTTGAATCTTTTATGTTTTGATTTTTTTAAAATGGATTCAAAATTTATATTCATGAGTTCCAAATTTATTTTGTTGGTCCCCTTTATTTTTGGCCAATACGAATAGTAACCTTGGTATTTTTTGTTACCACGATAAAGGGTAAATTGGCTAATTAAGGTTATAAATAAAATGACTTAGACTATAAAAAGACTCCAAATCATGGAAAACTTTTATTAGATGAATATAATTCAACCATTAAAACATAAGTATAGATATTAAGTTCACACATATCCATGAAAATGACTTATATAATATTTAAATCAAATAATGTAATAAAATATCACTTTTATTGTCTCAAATATCCATTATGTGTTCATATGGGGAAAAATTATATAAACGCATATAAAAGTGAAATTTTAACATAATAGACCCATTTTCCTGAAATAAATTTATTTTTGACTTTTTGGTCAACTTGGATGATATTACGATATATATAATATTTTATTTAATAAAAATTTAAAGATGTCACACTCAAGTTTTAAATAAAATATCATTTTTTATATAGGACTACCCAAAAGATATATTCAACTATAAATTTTCTTCTGAAAGATAGAATATTTAACTTTGAATTTTTTTTTGCAAAAAAATAAGTGTATTAAATAATGACACAACGTTAATACTATAATTATTTTATTAATGGTAATATCAAATAAATTTTAATAAAATATATTAAAATAAATATAATTTCAAATAATAAATGAAATCACTGAATTTTTTAGAATTCATTGACCTATTAGATATATAATAAGATATTTTTTTCTATGTAAACTTGTTATCTTGATATTTCTAAAATTCTATGTAAGGAATGGTTTCAAAATTGAAACTAATGATATTTTACCAAATCAAATTTTTATTAAATTATTAAAAACATAATAAAACATATTTCAAAGAAAATATAATACGGTCCAAAATTTTATAAATTATTCATTTATTTTCTAATTTAAATCATATAAGTAAAATATTGCAACCTTTTAATATTGCAAAAGTTGTTACCTTTGTTAAAATTAAAAGAGATCATCAACAGGGTAATCAAAATTATAAGGTTTAAAATAATTTAAATAATAGTCTAAAATATATGTTTTTATGATATTTCAGCCTCATATCAAATTATATTTGGATAAATTTCCTTTTTTATTTATTTTAATTGTGATTGATTTTATTATAAAATAATATTTTGGGAAATTCCAAAAGTTCTCCTCACCTCAGTTATGAAAGGGTGCCTCCTCCCTCTCTTATTCACATCACAATAAACCTTCAATATCAACTATACCCTAAAAATATATCTTCTAAACTTTCCTAACCACATTTTATTGTTTCTTTTCTTTTAAAAATTACAATCTCTTGTTTCCATAATAAGATATCTATATAAATATCATCGAATAAGTAGTAATCACCTTTACCGACTCTTTCAAGATTATTTTTCTTCGACTTACTCTTCATGTTTTGTTTCCATTATAAAGTAATAAATTCAGTATCACCTATATGATTATATTTTATTATTATTATGTAACAATTATATTCTACCTTTTATCCATCCTATGAAAAATAAAAGCATCGTGTGTGCGTAAGGCTTACGATCTCCACTTCGTGGTGTAATCTATTTTTCATCACAAATTTATTTTGATGTGTATAGTGATGTAAATAATAGATATATATAATAATTATGAAAATATATTTATTCTACAAAAAATATATACACCATATACTTCATTACCCTTTTACCATTAAGGGAATGATATCATCACTGGTTTGTATGTACGGCCAACCGTCTCCCTGATGCAATGTGATTCCTTCTCCCTATTCACCATTCAAGAAGATTATATAGATGTATAGAATTAATAAATATGATAAATATTACTTTAATATCATTATAAATATTACTGAAATATATTTTATGCACATGAACTCATACTTATATGACAAAACATGCAAAGGACAATGAAGTTGTTAACACCTAAAAGAAGTTTAATAATGAAATATTATTAACCAACGGGTGATAAGATGATTTAAGAGGATCATATATCATATCAAAAGTTTTAATATTATTCTGGTATAAATTAATAACTTTATTTATACCATTATATTCGAGTTTTAGATACATATAAAGGAAATGAGACCTAAGGTAAGGGTTAATTTCACAATATCATTATAATTCTAGATTGCTAATATATAAGTACCTGTTGAAGTGTATTTATCTTCCATGTACATGTTTCTTAAATATGTTCTAAAAAATATCTTTACTATTATTATAAATTTTTTAAAATTTATTTATACACATGTGTGAATTTTTAAAAAATGGTTTGAAGGGAATCTTTTTCTCGTTTTCCAAAGGAGGTACTTTGTGACTTTTCCAGCAAAAATATGAATGGAATTTTTTTAACTTATATGAAATGAATTTATATTTACTATTTCATGGTGCTCTAATGAGTTGAAGATAAACTTAAAATCATACAATTTTATTTTAAAAAAATGTTTTCTTTTAAAATTTCATGACATTTTTAGAAAATAAAACATTTTCAAAGCAGAAAGGATATTTTCCTCAAAAATTATTTTCAAGTGATGTATCAAAATTATTTTCTATATGTGATAACATTATTTGATGTTACTTATGTTTTATTATGGATAATTTTCAAGGATGATTTATCTAATATTTTTATGGTTGTTTTATTTTTATAATGGAAATTTATTTATAAAACCCATTTCTTTTTCATGAGTAGTGTTATGATGGAATTATGTTAAAAAAACGCCATTATTTTTATGGGTTTTAAAATGATGAATGAATTATGTTAGTATGGTAAAAATATGTATGTATTTCATTTTGTGATGGGTGGGACTTATATGTCCCTCAAATTCATTGGGTAAGGATTTTTATCTCATGATATATGAAGGACTGGAATGAGGAGTGAACTTGCTTCAGCAATACAGGGCTAGAATGGTGAGTGATCCTAGTTTAGTAAATGAGTTTTTCAACTATGATGGCCTTGGAAATGAGCCTTAAATAATATAGAAATTATCTTCTATTCTTATGTGTATGAAAAAAATCCAGGTATTATGTTATGCTCTCGTGGAATATGTTCTTTTATTATTTATGTACTTTTATGATATATTCCATAATATCATGAAATTTTATATTTAGGATATAATTTTCAAAAGTTATTTTCATGTTCTTATGCCCTAATGCTTATTTTATCTCTCTTTATTACTATTACTAATTATTTGATCTCACCACATTATTATGATTCTTATCCCCAAGAATTAATGAAATGTATTAAATAAGATATCTCAAAAAGGGTTTTAGTTATGAAGGAATAAGTGGGAGATGTTTTGGATGTTATATGAATCATTTTTTTATGTTTCTAAGTTTCCAAAGACAATAAACCAATATGATTCATCCATGTTTTTTTTATTCTATAATGAATATTCTTCTATTTAGATTTAATATCTTTGTATGAAGAGTATGGGCTATTGTAGTTGTTATCATGGTAGTGTTTAGTTAGTCTTAAAAAAACTAGTATTATAAAACCTTATTAAGAACCCTTAGGATAAGCCTAAGTATAGGATACAATCCTATAGTTTTGGTGATGATCATAGAAACCTAGGATAAAACCTAAGGTGTACTGAATTGAAATTTTATATTTAATTTCCCTTGATTATGTAATTTTCCCACTATGATTAATGATTCTCACTCTATAATTTTTGGTATTATTCAATTACTGGAACCTGAAAAAATAGTGTTAATGCTAAACGTGATGGGAAATGAAACGATTGTCCTCCTGAGTAACCAAATGTTTTGGGATATGGAATGAAAAATATTTTTACTATTCTCATACAACCTTTTCTAGATATGACACATAAAGTACTTCTAAATTGGAAAAGGATGGAAACAAATTTTATTGAGTCCTTAATGAGGTAGCATCCACATACTTTCAATGGGTCTTCTAAAACATTAGCGCATGAACAATGGATCAATACCAGTAATAATATATTTTCAGTTCTATGAGGTTTAGAGCATCATAAATTCATTTTATAAACCTATAATTTGAAATTTTAAATGGTTAAATGGTGTAATATTATCTATAATACAAGTCATCAAGATTAAATTGACTCCATGGAATGGGATGAGTTCAAAAACCTTTTTTTAATAAGTATAAAACTTTTATTCTTTAAACAAATATGGATATGGAGTTTATCTAGCTTAAGTTAAAGAATTATGGATCTATTTATACCTACAAAGAATATTTGACAAGCCCTTTAAGGTATACTTTTTTTAATGTCATTCAACTTGAGATTTAGTTTGATTGATTCTTCAATGGATTAAAACTAAGTCTCCAAAGGGTTTTAGCCATAAGGTACCTTAGTAGATATGAGGAAATTCTTTGATGTGATCTCTAGGTTGAGATGGATATTGGAGTTACCCATAAATATTATGGGTTAGGTAAGAAGAGATAAATTAAATTAAAGAGAATATATAAAAACCATAGTGATTGAAGATGAGCTTTCCAGTTTTTTCAAAGTCTGGAAGGAAACATAGAGAAAACAATCTTAAGGGGACTGATAAATGTTATTATAGTGGTAAATGAGGTCATCAAGAAATTTAATACCAAAATTATGTGAATAAAATATATCTAATGATATGAATATAGAAAACGATACGCATAATGCACATCCCGCACATCAATACTTCATGTGTACAGAAATTGGGAATTATACTAACCAATGATGAAACACTGGGGTTATTGATGATGATCGATTTCAACAACCTCTTAAGGCCAAATATAATGTAAAATCAAATGTGATCGCTACTAGAGATGTGGATTATGAAAATGAAGTGGGGAATGGTGTAATTAACTTCCCATGAAAAGGGTATAATGTTTTATTTGATTCTATATCAACCCATTATTTTATTTCTAATTAATTTTCAAAGGGCGTTTTTGTATTACCATGAAAATTAGATGTTGAGTTAGCTTGGAAAACTCAAAATGGTTCAACAATTGCATCACAATTTTATAATTCTTCTCTAGTTTAAGTTTATGGTAAAGTACTTCCTATAAATCACGTGATCCTTACATTATTTAAATTTGATGTGATTCTTAGAATTTATAATGTTTCACTATAAGGAAATCATATCAAATGTTGATGAATGGATGTCACATTTTATATTCTGAATAAATATATGATCATTTATCTATGCAAGGATGAATATGACCATCTAATGAAACTTACATCCAATTCTAAATGAGTTTTTTAATGTATTTCCAAAAGAATTTTCAAGTCTTCCACTAATTATTGAAGTTTATTTTTCATTATATTTCATAATGGGTGCTATGAATATTTCAAATACTTATAATAGAATAGATCCTATTGAGTTACAGGAATAAAAGAATATACTCAAAGAGAATCCTGAAAATGGATTCATATGCCCTAGTGCTTCACCTTGGGTTTCACCTATTCTATTTGTTAAGAATAAATATGGATCAACGAGACTATGCATTTCTTATCAATAACTAAAAATGATCATTATAAAGAAAAAAAATCATATCCTTTGTTTTTATGACTTATTTTACCAACAATGCAGAGATTAATAATATTATAAGATCACTCTTCATTATGGATATCATCAATTGTGGTTTAAGAAGGAGGATATAACCAAGATGACATTCAGTATAAGGTATAGACATAATGAATTTATAATGATGCCTTTTCCACTAACTATTTCCCCCTCTATCTTCATGGATTTAATTAATAGAGTCTCTAGAGACTATCTTGTTCAGTTTTTGGTAGTCTTTATAGTTTATATTCTTGTAAATTCAATGAGTAAGTAATAACATGAAGATCACTTGAAAATGTTACTAAATACGATCAAAAAGGAGAATATTTATGCAAAATTTATGAAGTACGCAACTTGGCATCAGAAGTTTCATTTTTGGGTCACATAATCTCAATATTGGGGATGTATGTGGATCAATAAAAGATAGAAGTTATTTAATTTTTTCCTAGATCAACAACAAAAACTAATATCCAAAGTTTTCTTGGTTTAGATGGATATTATCAATGTTTTTTGAGATATTTATCATGATTATATAATCCACTCACCAAGTTAACTTGAAAATGAGTAATGTTCATATGGATAGAGGAATGTAAAGATAATTCTAAGGATCTAAAAATAATTCTAGCCAGTGCACCTATTATCACACTACCTTATAGTGGAGAAAGGTTTGTGATATACAGTGATGCATCCAATAAGGGTATGAGATTTGTTCTCATGAAAAATGATATAGTGGTAGATTATACCACACAAAAATTTTAAATCCATGATAAAAATTACCCAAGTCATGATTTGGATTTAACTGTGGTAATTGTTTCATTAAATATATGGAGGATATATCTATATAGAGAACGGTTTCACATATATACAGATCAAAAAACTATAAAGTATATTTTCACTCAAAATGAGATAAAATTTTTCAAAGAAGGTGGTTCAAGTTGATTAATGATTACGACTTATCAGTACACTACCACCATTGGAATGTGAACAAGTTGAAGGATGATTTGAATCAAAATAATCACATTAGACTATCAATGAAGATGATCAGAAAAGATCCAATATTTATGTATTTTTAAAGGTTGGATCTGAAAATCATAAAGGAAGGAGAGAAATATTATCTTTATCATTTAAATTTTCAACCATCTATACAAGTGAAAATTAAGGAGTCACATAAGTAAAATTTAGAGCTAAAAAAGAAGGTGAAAAGTGTTACTGAGTTAAACTTTTATAGAAATGGAATAATAAGGTTCAAGAACCAAGTTTTTATTCCTCCCATACAAAAATTAAAGATGGAGTTGTTGGATGAGGCTCATATTTCCTCATTCTTTATTCATCATGGAAGAAAAAAGATGTATAGGGACCTGAAAGGGTTTTTTTATGGAATGAAGAATGATATTGAATAATTCTTTCCTTGGTGCATGATTTTTCCACCAGTTAAGATAGAGAGATAAAAGTGTTAGTGGATGTCACAACAATTACCCATAATAGAATGGAAATGGGAATACATCACTATGTATTTGGTCATTAGACTTCCAAAAACATCTAAAAATGATAATTATATATTGGTTATAGTTTATATCTTTATGAATTTAACACAATTAACAGATATCAGAGAAGATTTATCTCTTTATCATATTTCCAAAATATATATTAAGGAAGTGGTAATATTTCATGAAGTGCCACTTTTATTTATATCTGATCGGGATCCAAGGTTTACATCAAAGTTTTAGAGAATTATTCAATAGGATCTGGATATAGATTTAATTTTTAGCACTACTTTTCATCCTTAGATAAATGGGAATTTTGTTAGGACAATTCAAACTATAACAAAAAAATTAAGAGCATTATATATGTACTTCAAAGGTGGATGGGATCAACACCTATATTTGGTTGAATTTTCTTATAGTAATATATTTCACTCTAGTATTTAGATGGATCCATATGAATCCCTCTATGGTAAGAAGTGTAGAACTGCAACATGCTAAAATGAATTTGGGGAATATAAACTATTGAGACCTGATTTATTTGGGGAAATGGTAATGAATGTCAGATCTATTCAATATCACATAAGAGAATCTCAGATTCAAAAAATATTATGCTAAAATCAAACAAAATACCTAGAGTTTGATGTAGATGATGAGTTTTTTCAAAAAATATCATTCTATAAGAGAGTGAGGAGTTTTGGAAATAAGGGAAAGATATTCCATAGGTATGTCGATCATTTTGAAATTCTGAATTGTGTTCAAAAGTTCTCGTGTCCCTTTGCGCTTCTACCGAATATCTCCCATGTTCATGACCTATTTTTTATAACTATATTTAGAAATTACATACCTAATCCTTAACATCTACTAATATTATAATTCATACCATAGGAGTTGTATCTTTTTTATGAAGAAAAATTTCTAAGATTTTGGGTCTTAAAGAAAAAATTCTATGAAATAATAGCACTTATTTGGATAGCGTTTTATGAAAGAACCACCAATTTGTGTAATTTACATGGTAATCTAAGGATGTGATTAATAAAAGTTATTCTCATATTTCTGTATCCAAGTTATCAGTTTTGAGGTAGAAAATCATTTTAAAGGGGGAATAATGTAACACCTAGATATTTTTATGAAATATCTCTCTTTAAATAATTTTAATTATTCAATATATTTTTTTGAACACAACCATGAATTTAAATATACCATGAGAAACTATTTGTAAAACACATTAGTTAAATTGGTAAGAATAGATATGAATATCTAATTTATGAATTAAATATAAAGCCCTGACTCAATATGAATGTGTTGATAAGTGCATAGAAAATAATCAAACAATTTTAGTAAATCACTTCCAAAATATATCTAATGAATAAATTTTAGTAATTTTAATTTTTATAAAATGGAGTTCACAAAATTAATTTCATTTTTGAATTCAGCATGACAACATTATCTTAAAATTATGTTTCTGAAAACATTGATTTTTTGAAGGAAAAGTGAAAATAATGATTTTTATGAAAATTTTATCTTATTTTAAAGTATTTACAAGGTAAAATTATATTTTTTATTATTATTAAAAATTTAATTAGTTCATTTTAACTTGAAATAATCATATTATAATTTTTTGGATTCTAAATAGGAATTTTTCATATAAACAATTTATGTTTCAAATGGTATTTTCCTGAAAAACTATTTTCCATCACATTATATCGATTTTATATTAAATTAAATTCTAAAATATATGCCTTTTGAATTTTTAGAAATTATTTCCAAATTAGATTCATAATATTCAAATTTATTTAAAAGTTCCATTTTATTTTGGTCTTACATTAGTAGTAACCTTGGTAAATTCTTGTTACCATGGTAAATGGTAAATTTGATAATTTAGATAAAAAATAAAATGATAAAGACAATAAAATGACAGCAACACATGAGAAAAATTATTTTAGGAAGTCATATTTAACCCTAAAAAATAATTATCAAAATTAACTTGACACTTTCCATGAAAATGACTTATATAATCTTTAATTGAAACAAAGTCATGCAATGTCACTTTCATTATCTTAAATAACCCTTAGGTGTCCACAAGAGGAAAAAGTAGGTTATGAAAAAATATAAATATAATTTTTTAACATAATTAAAAAAATCATGATATTTATTTATTTTTTAATTTTTTGACCACTTGGATGAGATTTTGATATTTATAATATTTTATTTAATAAAATTTTAAAAATGCCACATTCTTGTTTTAAATGCTATATCATTTTTAATATAAAGTTACCCAAAATATATATTTTAATATAAATATTATTCTTAAATATATAATATTTATATTCAATATGATATTTTATTTTTTATTTTTTGTAAACAAACAAGTATATTTAATAATTACACAGCACTGAATCAGTAATTATTTTATTAATTATAATATCAAAGAAATGTTACTAAAACATATTGATATAAATATAATTTGAAATAATTAATGTGATAAAAAAATTATCTACTTGAACTTGTCCTCTTAGGTATATCATAAAATATTTGTGTTTAATTTAAATTGTCATCTTTATATTTGTAAGCGTATAAGTAATGAATAGTGTCAAAATTGATAGAAAGGATATATTATCAAAATAATATTTTATTAATTAATTATAAATCATATAAAATATTTTAAAATACAAAATAAATATAATATGGTCTGAAATGTTTTTAATTTATCATTTATGTTCTAAATTACATCACATAAGTAAAAATTACAACCTTTTAATAATGACACTTTTTGTTACCTTAGTTAAAATTCAAATAGGTTAACTAAGGGTTAATCTAAATGATAAGTTTTCCAATAAAAATAAAACGTGTCTAAAATTAATTAGGTTATAAGATTACATCATTATATCATATTATATTATAATAGATTTCCTTTTTTAGTTATATTTCTTGTGATTGAATATAATATAAATTAATATTTTTTGAAATTCCAAAAGTGCCCCTCAACTCAATTATAAAAGGGAACATCCTCCCTAACTTTTCCACATCAAATTGATCCTTAATGCTCAACCATACCCTAAATATTTCCTATATAAACTTTCATAGACACATTTTATGGGTTTTTTTATTATCAAAAGACCACCCCTAGTTCCCTTAAAGGAGATCTAAAGAAGTTTGACAAAGAAGAGGTAATCATATTTACCGAATCATTTAAGATTACTTATTCTACTAATTCCTCTTAATACATTTTTTCCATTTTAAAGTTTTAAATAAATTATTAGATATATGTTTAGATGTTATTAGTATGATTTGATAACAATATTCACATTTTATCCATCCTACAAAAAACAAAAGCATTGTGTGTGCGCATGGCCTATCGTCTCCACATCATGGTGTAATATTTTTTTCATCGCCACTTTATTTCCAAGGGTATAATAATGAAAATAATAGATTAATATATAATAATTATAACAAGATATTGATTCTGTAAAAATATATATACACCATTCACATTCAAACCCACTTACCATTAAGGGAATGATACCATTTCTCATGCGTGTGTACGGCCAACCGCCTCCACGACACGATCTGATTCATTTTCCATGTTCTCCATTCATTAATGAATTTATAAATCTATTTATAGAAATAAATATGATATATAATATCTTAATATAATTTTGGACATCACCTAAATATATCCTGTGAACAATAATTGTTACTTATAAGAAAAAACATGCATAGAAAAATAAAGTAGTTAACACCTAAAAAATGTTAATAATGAAATATTATTAATCAACGAGTGATAAGTGACCTAATAATTGTTGAAACCAATCAAAGCGTAAAATTTATATTTAATTTTCTACTAACTATATATTGTAGTTTTTAGGGTTTAACCCATGGTAATTCTAACAGTGATTTGAGTGACCAAATTTCAAGACAAACCCCACTGTTGTCAAGAGTGTGTTAAGTTTTCTTTCTTATTTTTTTATATATTGATATAAGAAGTAAGGAACTACAATTTTTTTATATCTTTATTCAAAATCAATGATTACAAAAAGATACTATAGAAAACAATGATCCATAGAAATTAAGATTAATAATCAATGAGATACGATTAGGAAATTCTAACTTTACTGGCCTTCAAAAAAACTTATTCACTGAAACATTATTATTTCACGAATTCAAAAAATATGAGTTTAACCTTCCTCGGAAAAAGATCAAACACCAAAAAAATGAAATCTAAAATTTATTCACTCCAAGATTCATAAATTGTAATGAAAATTAAAAATAATTCAAAGAATTAAACTCATTGTGTTATCCCAAGATCTAACATTTAATATATCAATGAAACAAATTCAAGATATATCTCACATATTGATCATGAAGTTTTTAAATTGAGAAAAGATTCATGAAACAATGTTAATGAATTAATAATTTATCTCAAAAATCATGTATGAATTCATTAACAAAAAGATTTAAGTGAAGATGGAAAACAAAGACAAGAAGGAAAAGAATTCCTCAAAAAATCAGCTAACTATTTTATTCATATTGGTAACTAAAAGCATTAAATTAAAATATATAAAATTAATAAATAACATGGGAAGAAATAACACTTTATTAGGTTCTATTTATCCTGATCAATGAGATCCACATGTGTACTCTGAAGGATCTCTTGGAAGCACTCCTGGTGTCACCTCTGATGAAAAGTGTTGAATAGTGAATTTGTCTCCCCTCCTCTTACATCTACTGAGTTTTTAAATCCACTGTCATCTTCTATAAGTCACCAATTATTTCCACAAACTTAGGAATTTCCTTCACTTCTACACTCCACACGTGCTTTTTTCCTGTGTAATACTCATCACTTTAACTTATCTCTTATAACAAACTAAATATACTCAATTGTTTTCTATTGGATTTGAACATGGAAAATATGTTGGGGTAGGTACTGTTTGTATAAACAAACAAAAAATAATGAATTAAATAACGTTAAAATAAAAAATTTATAAACAATTATATTAACTTATTATGTTAATTAATTAATACTTTATTAATTTTATTTAACATTAATGTTTGTTAATTAATTTATATAGTTTACAAATAATTATTATAGTTAATTTATTAAGATTAATAATTAATATTTATTTATTTCATTATAATATTATATAATTATTTATAATAATAATTAATAAATATTTTTTATTATTTATTATTATTATATTTTAAATTAGATTTCTATTTATTTAGTTAAATTAATTACATTATTTTATTTATTAATTTTATTTATAAAAATTTATTATTTATTTGTATTTAAATTTTTTTACTATTTTTAAAATTTATTAATCTAATATTATGTTTAATATTTAAATATTATTTTTATTTTAATTAAATATTATCTCCCCCCCTAATTACTCGGATCTGCATGGCAGGGGCAGTTCGGCTTCTTTAAGAAGTCGTTTTGGTAGCGGTCCCTATTCTCAATAGCTCCTCTAGAGCAGCAAAAGTAACCACAATCAACAGCAGTGTGGAAGATCCTGATTATTCTAGCGGTATTGCTGCATCTATGGTGACTGGATTCCCAAGTGGCGGTGACATCAGGTCGGCGGCACTTTAGATCACTACGGCCAGGGACTTCATGGTTCAAGACCGGAGGCGATGGTGGTTCACAGTTGGATTTCATCCAATGACTCATTATTTTTTTAGATCTATGATTAGAGGCGGATCTACCAGAGTGATCTACAATTGGCTCAAGATCAGTGAATCTAGGCGATGGAGGAGCCTAGATTAGCTTTGATCGGCGTCACTTAATTGATGAAAAATCTTGTTTGAGTTATGTGGATATCAAAGCGTCAGTGAGTAGAGGTGACAGTGAGTTATGAGGGAAGGATGGAATGGTAGCGGTGTCAGTTGCTCAGATATGGAATGGTTAGAGTAGCAGTGAGTCTGAGTGAATTCAATGGTGAGTTGAGGCACTAATAGGAGGGAAGATATGTGGTTTTGGTAGGTCGCTGAAAGAACAGTGTCTGTAGGTCACTTAAAGAACAGTTTCGGTGGGTCACCAAAAAATGGAAAAAGGATAAATGAGTGAAAATTGGGCTGAAAATGGTGTCTCAATTATCTAACGGTGAATAATAAGAAAAATGAACAGTCAGTGACTCATCTATAGAAAATATAAAATATCAAAAAAATAAAAAAAAATTAACATAATAAAGATTAAAAAATTAATTTTAAAACTTGAACTAAAAAATTAAGTTAATAAAATTTAAATAAATTAAATAATAAAATATTAAAAACATAAAACTAAATATTGAAAAACTAAACTTAAACATAAATTAAAACTGATTGAATTTAAATAAAAACAACTACAATATTTAAATTTAAAATATAAAATTGAAATAAATCATTAAAATAAAAATATTAAAGTCTTTAAGGGTAAAAGTGAGTGGGATACTGAAACAATGTTAGTGATTGTAGGATCCAACAGTGAGTCGAGGATGAACTGTTTAATATGAGTCTCCAGTAGTGAGCAATGACTCGCTGATGGCGCTTATAAAAAAATGACAAATTAAAATAAGGCACCATTGGGTTCCCTCAACACTATCACTTAACTAGTGATGACTTAACTAAGTGCATTAAAATAAAAACAGATCAAATAAAAACTATTATGAAAATGATATTTTAATTATTAATTGAATTAATATAGACTTAAAACAATTTAATTAATTAAAAATGAGGAGAAAAAAATATAATACTGAACATAAATTTAAAACTGAATGAATTTTCCAAAGAGACAAAAAAATATTAAGGTAAAAATAGATAATTTTTTTATTGAAATCTCATTAAATTAAAATTAATATTAATTTATATTAATAATAAAAAAACCAAAGATAAAACTTAAATTAACGATTAAGTTGCCAAAATAAGAATAAGTTGATTAATTGATTAATTAAGAAATAAATTAGAACTTTTATAACATGTAAAAAAATTTAAAGGGTAAAAAAAACAAGTAGATGAAAATTAATAATTTATAAGACTAAAAAGATAAAAATTGATTATAATAAATTGATTAAATAATAAATTTAATTATAGAAATAAAAAATCCCAAATATTTTATAAAAAGTTAAAAATTAGTCGATTAAATTGTTAAAAACATAAAAACAGATGTGGAAAAAATCATCAATTAAGGCCGTATCAAATTCCATAACACTTTAACATTGATTGTCCTCAATAAATTTCATACGTAATTTCTGTTGAAAATAAAAATGTGATTTAATTAAATAGCTTAAATTGAATCATGTTCAACAGTTTTAAATAATATGAGTGAAAAATTATGAGATAGGATTTAAAATTAAATATTCAAAGGAAATCATGCCCAAGTAATCAATAGATGTAATGAATCATCAACTAATAATGATTTCATGATACTTATATGAATATTATTAAATAATTACTTTGAATCAAACTCTATTTTTGAGTTAAAGTGTGATAACAGGTTTAAAAATCCTAATTAAAAACTTAACTAAAGGCACCTTGTACTTTGACTTTCACATAAATTCCAAAAAGAAAAAACTAAGTTAATTTTTGTTGAATCACCTTATTATTACAACATAAATGATTCTATACAAATCAATTGTCCCCTTATTCATCTTGTATTTATTATTCCCCCAACCTAAATAAACACATTTTGACAATAGGTACTTTATTTTATTTCTTCCCAGCCATATTTCATGGTGAAAATCATTATTCATATGCACTTATTCAAATTGAAGATAGATTTAGTTAGCAGAAACAACCCCATTTCCTAGAGTCTGAGAGGTCCATCATGGGTTCCAAAATTCCCATTTTACTCTAGTTTCAAAAGATTTAAATGAATTTCATTTATATTGGCTCAATAAGTTGATTATTTTTTTAATTATTATTAAAAAGTGTATCCCCTTGGATAAAGTTCAAACATTCATTTCCCAAATATATGATCTCAATTACACAAAAAAATATCCAATATCACTCTCTAATATAGTTCATAGATAGAACATTCATAAAATCATTAAGAAAAAATAACTCAGTAATCATTTGTCTGCACAAGTCTCATATTCAAGGAGACTCTTAACTACTAGTAAGGTGTCATCCTTAGGCACGACATAATTGAAATAAAGTGAAAGCCTAAGGAAACACAATTTTTGAAAGTATTTTGAAAAAATATAACCATTTTATAACAAAAAGTTTAAAATGTAGTGGAATTTTATGGGCTTCCACTAAATCACATATTTTTTCAAAGTAAGTTGACCCCATACCCAACACTTAAAATACAACATTTTCCCCAAAGATGAATTCAATGGTTTGGAAGAACAATTATACAATTAATGAAAAAAGTATAGCTTTGTTAAAGAATATTAATTACATGTATCAAGGGGCTCATTAACACTCAAAATAAGTGTTTTCCACAAAAAAAATTACATCAGGGTTACATGCATTGTCATTAAATCCACTGAATAAATTTTTCAATGAAATAGTAAAAGTAAAATGTAAAAAATGAACTAAAAATGAATTGGGTTTATCATGTTTAAAAAATATGATTCAAACTAATTTCCAATAAATAAAACAAATTAATATTAAACACCCAACAAATGAATAACCAACCATGGGAAATCCCACACACTTATTTTCAAGTAGTGAAGATATTTTAATATCAATCAAATGCAATTTCCTATAAAAAACACATGCATAAGAATTTTTAACAACCAAGAAATTGAGCATAATTTTTATAACAACTACAATCTAAAAAATACAATTCCCAACAAAGGGAAATGCACATAAAAAATTTCTAGTAGCTGCAGAATATTTGTTACAGAAACACTTACTAACTCACTACTACTGCCACATTAATGAGTCATCATTGAGGTGACTCACCGGTAAATACATAACAGTGACTCTTATGCAATGGTAACTCAAAGACATACTAGTGTTGAGTGACTTGTCAGTTACTTTTTTTTATTCTTAAAAGAACTAAATAGAAAAAAAACATATATACAGAGATTAACATAAGGTACTTCCTCGAATTGGATTTATCAAGAACTGAATCATTAAGTGAATTCCACAAATTTTTGAAACCAATAGCAGCAAATTTTCAAATATGATAATTAGAATTAGAAATAAAAAGTCAAAACAACCACACAAAATACACAAAAAATAGAGAAAACAACAATTTATTCAAAAAAAATAGGAATAAAAGTAAATAAAATGCATGGCCCATTGGTTGACTCCCATGAAGCACTTTGTTTTATGTCTTTTGTTTGAATTTATTCAGAATCAATTTTCAAGAACAATGATGGAATCCAAGCCCTTTGGATATACCTAAAAATATAGTTTAACTCTCTTACCGTTAACATGTATAGACTTGTTTTTCTCACCAACAATCTCAACAGAACCGTTATTAGTCACTCTAACAATATTAAAAGGTCTAGACAACATGGACTTAGGATTTCCAGGAACGATCTTAAGTCTTTAATTAACAAGAAGGATTTTATAACCAGGTTTGAGCTCACTATTTTTTAGGAAATTGTCATGAAATATTTTAGACCTCCCTATTTATATCCTGCAATTATCATAAGATTCTATCCTTAACTCATCAAGTTCACTCAACTCAAGTAATCTCTTCTCTCCAGTACTCTTATGTTTAAAAATTACAGCTTAACTTCACAATATGACTTGTGTTGCAACTCCACAATAAGAAGAAAACATATTACAAATAAAATCATATATGGAGAAATACATTTCGTGGTATTAAAAACTATTATATAATCTCATAAAGAATTGTATAATTTAAGAGACCAGTCATTCCCACGGTGTGAGATAGTTTTCTCTAAGATATGTTTCAGCTCCCTATTTGATATCTCAACAAGTCCATTGGACTATGGATGGTAGGAAGTACCAATCTTATGTGTGCATCCATATTTTTCCATTAAATCATTAAACTTTTAATTTTTAAATTGTGTTACATTATTTGTTATAAAGGTTTTTTGTATTCGAAATATTGGAAAAATGATCTTTTTAACAAACTTAATTACATTTTTACCTGAGTTTTGGGTAGTGCTACATCCTCAACCCACTTAGACACATAATATACATCCACAAGAATTTTTTCTTTCAATTGACGTGATGTAAATGGACCCAAGAAATATAAACCCAAAACATCAAAAATTAGAACTTCTATAATATCCTTTTGGGGTAACTCTTACTTCGGCCCAGTATTAAAAAACATTTGACATCTATCAAATCCTAAAACAAAGATCCTAACATCCTTGAATTAGGTGAGCCAATAAAAAATATATTTAAGGACTTTTTGAGTGGTTCTTTCCCCACCATGATGTGCTCCACAAGGTGAGGAGTTACAGCTTCCCATAATTGGCAGCATCTCTTCCTCTCCCGCACACCTTCTCAGAATTCCATCGGTACATCTCCAAAATAGAAAAGGCTAATCCAAAACGTATTACTTACGTTATGAAATGAATTTATTTCTTTTATCAATAGAAAATTATTTGGCAAACACTATAGATTCTAGGATATTTACATAATCATCAAACCATACATACTACCTTATTGAAACAGTGAGTAAATTTTCATCAGAAACAGAAGAATTAATCTCCCTTGGATATTCACAATGAGTGTGAGGAAGCGTAGAAAGATGGTCTACAACTATGTTCTAAGATCCCTCCTTATATCTAATCTCTAAATAAAATTCTTGTAATAGAATAATCCATCAAATAAGTCTAGGTTTGGCCTCCTTTCTAAACATCATATATTTCAATGATGAAGAGTTAGTGAATACGATGAATTTATTTCCTAAAAGATACTTCCCAAATTTATCTAGAGAAAAGACCACAACTAATGACTCCTTTTTAGTAATGGTGTAATTCCTTTGAGCCTCATCTATTAGCCTACTAGCATAATAAACCACATGAATCTTTTGATCCCTCTTCTGTCCTAAGATAACTTAAACAACCATATCACTTGAACCACACATTAACACAAAAAAAGAAGTTTCCAATCATGTTTAGTGATGATAGGTGATGAAGTGAGTTTTTTATTTAACAAATTAAATGATTATAGATAGTTTTGAGCCAACACAAAAGGTGTGTCCTTGAAAATAAAATAATGAAAGGGATTAGTTATTTTGGAAAATTATTTTTTAAACCTCTAGTAAAAAATAGGATTCCCTTAAAAACTTTTAACCCCTTTAACATTCTCAAGAGGTGGCAGTATTTCAATTACTTCTACATTGGTAGTGTCTACTTCTGATCCTATTCTGGAAACATTATGTCCAAGTATTGTCCATTTACTGAATATGAATTTTTATTTTTACCAATTAAGAACAAGGTTGGTCTTTAAGCATCTCCCTAACACTAAATCCAAATTTCCTGAAAAATTATCAAATATTCTACCCACAATAGACAAAATCATCCTTGAAAAATTATATGATTATCTCAATCATATTAGAAAATATAGAAATCTTGCACCTTTGAAAGGTAATTGGGGCTCCCCACAATTCAATGTGAATTCCCTTGTAGGAAAATATCCCAAAGCGGAATGTAATGGTAGCTTTGTCCTAATCCTATGGAGGTTTTAGAATCTGGTTACAATAATATCCATCTAGAAAATAGAAGAAAAAGACATTCCCAAAAATCCTATAAATTATTCGATCAAGGACGGGAATTAGAAACTGGTCCTTCCTAGTGGTTGAATTGAGCTTCATATAGTCTATATAGACTCTTTATTTTTTTTATTTACTAACTTCAATTTCATTATTTTTCACATTAGTAACAATAGTGAATCCTCCTTTCTTAGGGACTATATAGACTAGACTGTCCCAAGTACTATCAGAGATATGATATATGATATCAGTGTCTAGAATATTGAAAAATTATTATCTAACAACTTATTTCATGTTTGGATTTAATCACCTTTGATATTCAGCTCTAGGCTTATACACTATCTCCATAGGAATTTTATGTATGCAAAATGAAGGACTAATTCAATAAATATCAATTATTGTCCAACCTAGGGTAGATTTAAATTTCTTCAAGACATTTAAGAATATTTCCGCTTAGTTGTTTTCCAGTTGAGCAGATATGATCATAGGAAGTGTTCACTTCTCACCCAAAATGAATATTCTAGATGTGCAGAAAGTGGTTTCAATTTAGGGATGGGTATTTTTTCAATTTATAGAACACTCTTGGGCCGATTAGGTCTAGGGGAATCAACATATTTATTATAAGGTTTTTTCAAATATGAATGATTTTTAATTTAATAACCAATTTTAGGATTCATAGTACTATGGTCCATAGTGGAAAGATCATTGTCCAGATTTTATAGATTTGATTTCAAAATATTTATCAAGGAAAATTTATCAAGTTGTATAATAAGAATCCCTATACTTTATAAAAAATTTCAGTAGTCTTATTGATAGTAGAATCACCCTCAAGTTCACGAAAAAATTTCTTAAGTTTCGGTAAGGATGATAAATCTCCACCAAGTGCAGGAAATGGAAAGTTGTCCAGTTCTATAAAATTTTCCATATTGTCAAGTTGAGCAGATTCTATTGCATTTAAGATAGGAAAATATTGATTTTCAGCTTCCAAATTTATATCTTCAACATAGGGTTGTTCTTCATATTCTTCAAAGCATTTAATTGAATTTTCAGCTTCCAATGACTCTATCATTGAACAATTTTCATAGAAAGTTGGTCCTTTGACATTTTTAAAAACATCAAACTATACATATTTCTCTTCAATTTTAAATATAAGTTGACCCATTGACACATCAATGAATACTCCACTAGTGGACAATAAGGGTTTACCCAAAATTATGGAAACCTCTTGGTCACACTCTATGTCTAAGACTATGAAGTCAGTATGTAAAAATAGTTTCCAAACATCTACAAGAATTTCATCTACCATTCCCACAGGATGTGTGAAAGAACGGTTAGCCAATTATACAATGATTGTGGTGGGTTGAATACCACTAAATATCAATTGTCAGAATAGTGAATAATGGAGAAGTTTGATACTATCACCTATGTCCCCAAGATAGTTTAGTTGAATAGAATTTCCTAAGGTACAGGGGATGACAAAACTACCTTTGACTTTAAGCACGGGTAGGATTTTCTTTTAGAGTACTGCACTGTACTCGTCAGTGAGGCTATAGGTAGAAAATTCTTCAACAGTATATTTGTTTGAAACAATTTATTTTAGATATTTCAAGTAATATGGATTTTGGACTAAGGCTTTAATGAATGTGATGTTCACTTAGAGTTTGGTCAAAATACCAACGAACTAAAGAAGTTATTCTTTGGTATTTCTTTGGGGTTTCATTTTTTGGGAAATGGATGGGTGGGGATTAATTCTTAAGGACGGTAGGTATGTCCCTTACTTCTTCAATATATTACTCTTTTCTTTTGTTCTTATTATTTTTAAAAAAATTACCATCATGATTTCCAGGTGAAAAATTAAGATTTTATTTATTTTCAGTAACTTTTTCATGATTTTTAGATTATGTGTTAAGAGGATTTTTGTTTCTAGATTCACACAGTATTTCAGTTTGGGAATTTTTAGAGTTTGATTAACCTATAGTTTGAGTATTATTCCCACTTCTTATAACAAGATCTATAGCATTATCCCTAGGGTTTAGTTCAGTTAAACTAGGCAACCTTCCTTTATCTCTAGAAGATGGATCTCTAGAAAGTTGACCCAACTGAGTTTCCATGATCTTCCTTCTATAAATAGTTTTAATTTTATCATAATCATATTGGGTTTTATTTTTATGCAGTTGGTTCATGAATATTTCCTCATTAGAGTATATTCTATTTAAAATTTGATCCAATTTAGAAGACAGTTGTCCATTATAATTTCATTTTGAATTATAACATTCTTTACTCTGTTGGTTTTGATTTTTTTTCTAGGTGGATTTTAGTAGACAAGGGCAGTGGGTTGTTGATAATTCCTTCGTCTTCCCATGACATGTTTAGATGGTTCCTATAGCCTTGAGTGTAATTTTTTTAAAATGTGTCATCCTTAGGAGGCACTCTAGGACCATAATTGAAAAGGTTTTAATTTTATTATTGGGATGGAATATAAATATTTTGGAAGATGTTCTCAGTGTGCCCAAAGATTCCACATTGGGCACATTGTTCCCTAAGATATTGGTTATGGTTTTGAAATTCGAACTTCATTAATAGTCTTTTTGGAATTATGGTTTATTAAATTTAGAAGTTGATTTTTGATTTCACCGAGTTGGGCTTGAGTATCAATTCCAGTTCCAAAAAAAATATTCGGATTTTTTTTCACTGTCTTCCTTCTTGAATTTTTATGTTGAGAATTCAAAGAAATGTTGTTATAAATTTCTCTTAATTCTTCATGAGTTTTATCATTGTAATTAGCCCCATAGTATTTGTGAACTGGTTTTTTAGAAAAGTAGGTAATCCCCTCATTATAGATGTTGATGAGAATATGGCATGAGAGTTTCTGTTTGGTATACTACCTATGAATATACATAAATCAATCCCAAGCCTCATGAATGGATTATAGAACCTCTTTCTAAAAACCTTTTATTTTAGTTCTTAATTTTGACCTATGTCTTTGGGGATAAAATTTCATTATGGATGAGTTATAAAATTGGTCCCAATTTTCAAATATGTTTTCATCTAGACTCGAAAACCAATTCCTATCATTCCCTTTAAGGAGAAATGGAAATTTTCATATTCTAAAATCATTTTCTATGATTTCATAGAGTTTAAGTTACTACAGTATATTGTAAAATTCTCTATTAAATGCTATAGAGTCCTCATTAGAGAGTCCATTGAATGTAGGAAATAATAAAAGATAGGAATATTTCAGTTCATATTTTTGTCTCTAAGAGTTAACCTGATTGAAGAAAAATTGGTTGAATTTTGAGGGTGTTAGAATCTCTCATACTTGGCCTCTGATTTTATTTAAGAGTTCAGGGTGATAATTTGTAATATTATTAAGAGCGAGAACTCTTTCATCTAAATTATCCATTTCAATTTTTCTAATCTTTTTTAAAGCACTCAAATGTTTTTCAAATTATGGGATTAGGGGCTCTAGTCTAACAGCAGAAGACCCTTGGCTCATACAATATGTAATAATTGAGTAAAACTAGAAAAGAAATAGTTAGCAGAAAGCAGAAGTAAAACAGATGTAATAATAGTAATGCCGTAATAGTGGGTAAAAATAGACAGTAACTGACAGACTATTTTTTCTACAGTAGTTTTCAATTTCCAATTTTTTATGTGAATTTTTTTAATTCCAAAAAATTATCATTTGAAGCATTCTCTAGTAACCGTTTCAAAAACATGACCCGATTATCATTGAAACGAATCAAAGTTTAAAATTTTTAGCTATTTTTCCTACTAACTACCATATGGCGGTTTGTAGGGTGAAACCCAATGGTAGGATAACAATAAGATGAGTGATTGGATTTCAAGACAACCCCCATTGTTTTCAGTAATGTGTTAAATTTTCTTTTTTATTTTTTAAAATCTTTTGATATAATAATTAATGAAACCAAATGTTTTTTTAAAACTTTTTTCAAAATACATAATGACAAGGATAAACTATAGAAAAAAATGAGCAACAAAATGTAAGATGGATAATCCAGGAGATATGCTAGGGAAATTCTAACTTTAACGGACATTAAAACTAACTTCTTTGGTGAAAATGTGTTATTTCACAAATTCTGAAAAAGAATAGTTTAACCATCCTCTCCAAAAGATTAAACACCTAGAAAATAAAATTTTAAATTTTGCCACTCCAAGATTCATAAATAGTAATGATAATTAAGAAAATTTAATGATTAAAACTCACCATATTATTCAAAGATCTAATATTTAAGATTTTATAAAATATATTCAATATCAATCTCACCAATTGTTCAAAATGTTTTGAAATTGAGAAAATATTTTTCAAACAAAGTTAATGAATTCATAATTGATCTCACTGATCAAGTATGAATTCATTAATAAAATTATATAAGTGGAGAGGAAAAAGAAATACAAGCATGTTAAGAATTCCTGAAACAAAACATTCATCTAACAAATATATACATTTTGGTAAATGATAACATTCAATTACAATATATTAAAATGAAAGAGAACATGGGAAGAAAGAAATCGAGCTTCTGTGCTCCTACTCTGGCTCCACGAGATCTGCTGGTGTACTACGAAGGATCTCTTGGAATCACTCTCAGTGTCATCTCCATTGAAAAGTGTCAAATAGTGAATTTGTCTCCACTCCTCTTATTATTGAAGAATGTTTAAATTCTCCATCATCTACACCAAGTAACCAAAAATTTCTACCAACATAGATAATTCTTTCCCTTATGCACTACATGCGTATGTTTTTTCTGTCCAACACTTGTCACTTAAAATTATCTCTCGTAACAAACTCAACAGACACAAAAGTAATCATTTTAATTTGAACCTGGACAATCTGTTTGTTGTGGTACTAAAAGTATAAAAAAATAGAAATTAATTGAATTAAATAACGTTAAAATAAATTTTTTATAAACAATTATATTAAATTGTAATATAAATTAATTAACACATGATTAACATTAATTAATATTAAGATTTTTTTATTAATTTATCAAGTTAAAAAATTATTATTCTAGTAAATTTATTAAGATTATTAATTAATATTTAATTAAATTATTATATTATTTAATAATTAATATTATTAATAATTGGTTATTATTTATTATAATTTATTAATATTATGTTTTAAATTAGATTACTATTTTTTAGTTAAATTATTTATTTATTTTATTTCTTAATTTTATTTATAAAAAATTTATTATTATTATTATTTAAATATTTTTACAACTTTTTAATTTATTATTATGTTTTATATTATATATTTATTATTATTTTTATTTTTATTTTATTTTATGTACCCCCCTATTTCCCTAATCTGCGCAGTAGGGGGAGTTCAGCTTTTTCCAGAAGTAGATCCAAGGACGACCCCTGTTCTCAGTAGCTCCTCCACAGTAGTAGTGACGAACATAATTTGCAATGGTGTGGGGGAACGTAGTGATTCTGAAAGCACTACTCTATCCACGATGACTGGATTCTCTAGCGGCAGTGACATTAGGCCGATGGTATATCTGATCGTGGAAACCAGTGGCTTCATGGTTCAAGACTGGTAGCGAAGGTGGTTTGTAGTTGGATTTCATTCGGTGACCGGTTTGGTTTTTAGATCTATAAAAATAGCTAAATCTTGGAGGGGGGTCTTCAATCATCTTGAGCTCAGTGAATCTAGGTGATTACGTACCTTGGATTGGCTGAGTGGTGGCACTTTGTTGATGAAAAATCTAGTTTTGTATGTGTGGAGATCAGTGCATCGATGAGTAGAGGCAATAGTGGGTCATGGTGGAAGGAGGCAACGGTAGCAGTTCCAGTAGATCATACATGGAATAGTGGGAGTAGCGGTGAGTCCCACTAAAATCGACCATGTTTCAAAGAACCGATTGGATGGAAGATTGGCAGTTTTGGTAGGTTGCTAGAAGAACGGTTTCGGTAGGTCACCATAAAATGGAAAATGGATAAATGAGTCATAGTTGTGCTTCCAATGGTGACTCAATTATCTAACCTTCAGTAATAAAAAAATGTACTTTTGGTGACTCACCTACATAAAATTAAAATTATCAGTAAAGAAATAAAATTAAACTAATAACGATTAAAACATAAGTTTAAAAACTAAACTAAAAAATTAAATTAATAAAATTTAAATCAATTAACTAATTAAATTATTCAAAAAAAACAAAATATGTAAATACAGAATAGAAAATTAAATTAAAAAATGATTAAATTTAAATAAAAATAATTACAACATTTAAAATTAAAATAATAAATTGAAATAATGCATTAAACTAAGAAGATTAAAGTCTTTGAAGTCAATAGTTAGTTGGATAATGGAACAGTGTCGGTGACTACGGGTTAAAATAGTGATTTAAGGACTCACTATTGCAGATGAGTCTCCAACAGTAAGTAATGACTCACAACTAGCTCTTTCAACTAAAAAGGGAAAAATTAAAATAAATCGAGTTGGGTTCTCTCAATACAATCACTTAAATCACGATGACTTAACTAACTCTATAAAAATTAAAAAAATATAAAATAAAATCATTCATTAGAAAGATATTTTATTTCTGAATTGAATCAATATAGTCCTAAAATAGTTTAACTAATTAAAAATGAGGAGAAAATAACTAAAATATTAAACAAAAAATAAAAAATCAATGAAATTAATAAAAAAATAGATAAATATTAAATTTAAAAGAGTTATATTATTTATTAAAATGTAATTAATTAAAAATAATGTTAACTTATATTAATATTACAAAAAACAAAGATAAAAATTAAATTAAATATTATGTTAATAAAATAGTATTAAAATGATTAAATTATTAATTAAAAAATTACCTAGAATTGTTTTAACTTGCAGAAAACAAACTAAAATTGTCAAAATAAAGAACAAAATAAGTAAGTAGATGAAAATTAATAATTTAAAAGAAAATTAATAAAAAAACATAAATATAAAGTTTATTAAATAAGAAATTTATAGATATAAATACAAAGATTTCATATATTTAATAAAAAGTGAAAAATTATTCTATTAAATTATAAAAAAAATTAATAAGATATTTGAAAAAATCACCAATTTAAAAGGACACATCAATAATATAATATAAGAAGATCATATATTATATAATAAGTAATAATATAATTTTGGTATAAAATATTGGCATTATTTAAGCCATTATACATATGTTTCAGATACAAATGTAAGAAATCAGACCTAAGGTAGGGGTTAATTTCACAATCTCATTATTATTCAAGATTGTTTATGTATAATTACCTTCTAGGGAATATTTATCTTCCCAATCCATGTTTCTTAAAAAATCCAAAAATAGTTTTATAATTCTTATACAACTATGTAAAGTTTTTTTTACCCTATTGTGGATTTTTACTAAACGGTTTGAAAGGAATATTTTTTTCATTTTCCAAATGAGGTACTTTGTGAATTTTCCAAAACAAAGTACTAAAAGAGTGTACTTCTTAAACTTATATGGAATTAACTAATTTTTACACTACCATGATGATTTAGTTCATTGAATCTTACCATAAAAGCTTACGTGTTAATTTTCAAATAAAATGTTTTCTTTTAAAATATCATGAAAGTTTAAGAAAAGAAAACATTTTCAAAGGAGAAAGGATATCTTAAACAATAATAATTTTCAAGTAATATATCAATATTATTTTCTATATTTGATAACATTATTTGATGATTATTATGATTTATTAGGGATATTTTTCAAGGATATTATCCCAATTGTTTCTATTATGGGTTTATGTTTATGATGGAATGATATTTATGAAACCCATTTCTTTTTCATAGGTTATGTTCCCGTGGAATTTCGATTAGGAAACACATTTCTTTTAATGGGTTTTAATATGATGAATGAATTATTCTCACTTGGAACACAAATCTATGGTCTTCATGATGTGATTTTTGGGAGCTACAACTCCCTCTAATACATTGGGTAAATATTAATATCTCATGATATAGACAATACTGGAATGAGTAGTGAACTCGGTTCAGTAACACAGGGTTGGAACGGGGAGTGAACCAGGTTCAATAAAAGAATTTGTCCACTATGATTTTCTTGAAAATGAGAATTGACTAATTTGGAAATGATATTCTATTTTTATGTGTATGACACAATTCAATTCAAAATGTTATGATCTCATGGAATATGATCTTTAATTCTTTATCAACTTCTGTGATTTACTCTATGACACAATATCATGATCATTGATTTACAAGATATAATTTTCAATACTTATTTTCATGTTCTTATTCCCTTATTCTTATTTGATCTCCCTTTATTACCCTTTTAAAGCATCTAATCTCACCCCTTTCTAATTTTTCTTTTCCCCGGGATATGAAGATAGTTATTAAGTGAGATCTCTCAAAAAGTTTTCTAGTTATGCAAAAATAAGTAGGAGATGATTTAGAAGTTTTAGAAATCAGTTTTTTATGTTTCAATGTTTCCAAAGACACTAAAACTATATAGTTCAAGTGTCGTTTTTTATGTGATGTTATGTAATTAATATTTATATATTTAGATGTAATATCAATGTATGAAAATTATGGGCTGATATATTATGTCTGGAAATTATAATTAATATATACCAATTTCTGACATTATATTTTATAAAGTGAAATAATTTTTTAAATCAGTATATCAAAAAAAATATTAGGTTTAATTCTTTTGATTATTTTGAAAAGGTTGATTTTTTAGTAAATATTAAAAAAATGGATTTTCATTTAAAACTATATTTTTTTTTACAGAATTTTCCAGGTTTCATTTTATTTTAAAATGGTTTAAAAGAAAAATTATTTCTCTTATATTATTAATAATCTAATCAAGTTCATTAGAATCAATATTTTTGTTTAATTTAGTATAAACAATTGTATACTTAAAAGTAAATTTTTTTACAAAAACAATTTTTTATAATATTTTGAGTGTTAATATTAAATTAATTTTAACACATATAGTAACTAAATATTGAAAAATGGATTCCATATTTAGAATCCAGGGGTTTAAATTTTTAAAATAAGTCCCTTTTATTTATGGTCATTATAAATAGTAAACATAGAAAATAATTGTCACCATGGTAAGGGTAAATTAGGTAATTAAGATTTAAAAATATGAAAAAGACTAAAACATTATCTAAAACATTACTTTATAACATTGGATGACTATAGTTTTTCTATTTTCATCTAAGTCTCAAAAATATGGAAACTTGGTTCCATATTTTTTCTATTTTTACCTTTATAAAATTTAAATAAAAGATATAGTCAAAATGACATTTTCCTACTTTTAATATCTACAAGATTTTGCAATAAGGATAAAAACTACTTATGTTTGATTCAAAAATGTTATTGAATGAATAATTTATATTTTTACCATAGTAATATATTTTTAATTTTTGTGATGAAATAATTATCTTAAATTATTATGCAATGAAAAAAATGTATTTATTTAACTAATAGGAAAATACAATAAATTATGTTATAAACACTAAAAGTATTATTTTTTAGGTGAGTTGCAATGAAAAAATTCAAAGACATATATGAAAAATCTGATATTTTTTAAAATTCTATATTTAAAATAAATATTTTTCTTGATATTTTGAAAGTCAAATTTAAATAATTATGTTGAAAAATACATTATTTATATTTTATGAAAAATAATATTTGATAAATTATTTAAAAATTATAAAATATTGAAAGAGAAAAATTAGGATAAAAAATGATCAAAAATTTATACCATTTTCCATTAATGATAAAATTCTTCCCTTATTAGTAAAATTATAATAAAATTGAAAAAAATTGTTACCAGGTGTAAGTTAAAAAAATATTGAAGGGGTTTAACCAAAATAATAAGTTGTAAAATAATAATTAAAATAATATAAATTTTATTATATGAGTGGATTTTAACCATATCATATATTATATCTTAAATTATGGCCACATTATCCCACTTTCACGTGAAAATTAATTTATTATATTTAAATCTTTTTATTAATATCATGTATGTCCTTTCGTTTTCTATAAAATGAACAACATCCCCTCTCTTTTATAAACCACAAATAGCCTATTATATCCACAAAATCCTGGAAAAAAAATATTTTAAATGCCAATATCCAATTTTTATAGGTTCTAGTATTCCTAAAATACCAATCTTAGGTCCACTACGAGAAAATCTAAAGAATCACTTTCAAAGAAGAGGTAATCATCTTTACTGACTTTTTCAAACATTTTTCTTATACTACATATTATTAATGTGTTTTACACATCCTAAAACTATAAATACAGTATCATAAATCTAATTATATGTCATTTTCATTCTGTTACCAATATTTTTCATCACTTTTTCACCCTACGAAAAGAGAAACTGTTGCCCATGAGTACATACGTCTTACTGTCTCCATGTTGCGGTGTAATTCATTTTTTATCATGAACATACTTTTCTGGTTATGAATCTGTAAATAATTAATATATATTATATTTAGGACATAAATATGTTTCTTTAATTATAATATAATATATACCTTCTTACCATCCAATCCATTGGAAAATAATAATGTCACTAATGTTTATGTGGCGGCTACCACCTCCTCAAAGCAATGTGATCCATTTTTAAATTATGAATTAAATTAATAGTACTAAGTGTATATTTAATTAATATATATGATATATACGAAAAAATAATTTTTCTATAAAGGCTAATTATTATTTTCCTTTTTTTCCATCTGCCAAAAAGTGAAAACAACATTCATGCATACGTACGACCTACCATCTCCTTAAACACTATAATTCATTTTTCTATCTCTAGTTTTTAAAATAACACAATATATATATATATATTAAATATATATTATATTTATATCAGGATCAATATTCTATAGATTATGGAACCATAATATATATACAAGGATCGAAATTTTCAAACTGAAACTTGCATGAAAAACGAAGCAGTTATCACTGGGAACAATGATGTTAATAAATAATTATTAATAAATGGGTGGTTAAATATTATAAGTAAATAATATATGGTATTATATATATTATTATGGTTCTATAATTGATTTATAATTAATCAATATTTATTAAATAGGTGTATGATACACAAACGAATGAAATCAGACATGAGGTAAGGGTTTCTCATATGACTTTTATTTTCATGAGAAATATGTCATATTCAACAATTATTTACTTCATGTGTTATATATACTACCACTTTGATATAATATATCATGATTAACTTTATATTCATGGTATCTAAAATTTTATTTCAATTTATTCTTTTCGTGTGGGTTCTAATTCAAAAGTTAACATAGTGGTAAGGGTTTAATTCACAATCTCATCATTATTAGAGATCATTTATGTTTATGTTTATATTGGGTAAATTATTTTACCTTTATAACTGAATCCATATTTATATTATTAACCTCTTTATATTTCTAAAGATTACAATTTTTCTTTCATTTTTTTATTTTATTCACCTAAGAAACTGAAAGAATGTTTTTGTAGAAAACCAGTTTTTTCTATTATTTAGGGAATATTTTTCATCCAAGTCAATATTTTCATTAAAATTTATTTAAAAATGTTTTTAATATTATAATATGATCATTTAAATCTATTTTTACCAATTTTTTACCTTCTATAATTATATTTCAAAGGAATTCATATTTTGAATGAGGTACTTTTTGATATTTTTACAAAAGTGTCAAAGGAATGTTTTTTAACGTATACGGAAAGAATTGAATTTTCCACCATCATGACCACTTATTAATTATATATTACATTACATGTTTTCAATATTATTTTCCTTCAAAAGTTTTTTCCTAATTTTTAAAAAAAATATAGTTTTCAAAAAGTGATTTTAAAAGTTAAAAGGATATTTTTCTAAAAAATGTTTAATGGTATTTCTTTGTTATTAATATTCCACAATGATAAAAAAACATTATTTTACTTATGATCCACTATGGATATGTTATATTGATACCATTATTAATATTTATTTATATTTTTTATGATCAGTTTTACTTGGGAGAGTATTGACATTCCATATTTGTTTTTTCTCAATTCGGACCATTATTGATAATAAGGAATATTGATTAAAGTTATTTTGTTTATTTATATGATGAAATAATTTGAGTTATTAATTGATGAGTGGGAGCTGAAATTATATAGTCCATTGATGAATCTTTAGGCCTTATGACACTAACCTATTGGCTATCCATAATAAATGAGTTTTTGGAGTATATTATCCCATAATTAAATTCTTCTTCGAATGGGGACTCAACGTGATGTTTTAGTTTTCCGTCATTATGTATTCCATCATTATGAAATAAGTTATTAATATTCATGTGATTCTTTCTAATATCATCCATGGGTAATTTTCAAGCACGTGATATTATTTAAATGGAATCATTTTATCTTTATTTACTCTTTCCAAATTATTATTCATGCTCGATTTATTGATTTAATAGAATTTATATTCATCATTTTACACTATCATATGGATTATGACTTATTTACTCATGATAGGTTCCATTATACAAAAATAATACTGAGCATTTAAGTTCACCATTATTATTTTTTCTTTTCCCCATGATATGAAGGAATGTTTTTTGAAATATTACAAGGATGTTGAACATTTACAATCATTATGTATTATATTTTCTGTTTTTAAATTTAATGTGAGATTAAAGAGTGTATCTATTTTACCAAGGCTAATAAATTATTCATTCCATTGGGATAAGATAGCTTGTATTCAGTACCAATATAAGTAATTAGGGGATCTAGGATACTAGTTCGGGGTCTTTACATTCCGTATCATATCAAGTTTGGTATAAAACATTGGAATTATATTTATGAAAAACATATATTACGAAACATGACCCAATAAAAAATTTTGAATACATTCCCCAAAGGATCTAATTTTATGATTTATATGAGGATAGTTTAATATTTATAGGTACCATCATGGGATAATAAATAAAATGATTGTTAAAAGTTTAATGTCATAGAAGCACCTTCTATGGTTTTATGTGATGGAATTACAATGGGGACGTTTATTTAGTTTTAATATATTTCTATGTTATATTAAAAAATTATATATAATTTTTTTTTATAGTTAGAGGTTTATTTGAGGAATAATGATTTTATATTTTTTTGAAATATGTTTATATTTATTAAAAACTATTGGATAATAAGATCATTTATGTTAAGGTAATAAAAGTCAATTAAGATTTATTGATTTTTATTAGGGGGTAGCTATATAGAAAAAATAAATGGATAAGTGTGATTTTATGATTAATTTTATTTTTTAGGATGTTCATAGTATTTTTAGGGATGTTATGGGAATTATATTGAAATAGTTTTATAAAAAACCCATAGGCTGGGTGAAAACTTTTCATATCCGGAAAGGTCGTGAGGCTTGATCACACAACCTAAGGGAGAAAAGGGTGGGACTCCCACCACACGCCTACATGATTTCCTTGTTAATATGACATTTTTTAACTTTATAAATCTAATAGATAAGGATTAAGTTGATTTTATAAATCATATAGGCTCAAATATTTTTGAGATTTTGTAGTGATTTGAAAATTTTAAAGGGTTTTAGTAAGAATACTATATTAAATTTAAAATAACCCTTTGGGTTAGTGTATGACTTGATGATAAATTAAATATAGTTTATTGTGTAATGTTATATCGATAATATTAATAGTTAATAAGTGATTCATTGGCATTGTATTATTTTTAAAAATATTTATTTCTGGTCACTATCTAAATTTGTTTTAGGATATTTTATTGAATTTCACTACATTAATAGATTATATAATGATTTATCTTGGTTATTAATGGTATTATTTGGTATTATTCATTAGGTTAAAGTATATTTAACCTTTAGGGATGATAAGTAGTTTAATGTAATCATTATTTTGGAAGAATGAAATTATATTCTGGAAATTTAAGTTAAAATGTATGAGATAACCATTATAGTTAAAACATTATTTAATTTTATGGATATTGAGGTTAATTGGGGTTTGGGGTTATTTATTTGGGGAATAGTGTAAGTTGAACTTTTGGTGTTATTGTATAAATTTTTAATTTAAATGTAATATTTCATCATAAAAAAGTTTATATATTTAGATATTATCTTAACTTATAGTAACCGTTTATGTTTTTATTAAATTTTATGGAAATAAGGAATATCTTATTATCCTTTCATGGATTATGTAATTCTTTATAAGTTTATTTTAGTAATTCAAGTATGAGAAATTAATCTTTAATGCATATTGTTTGTTGAAGGGGTGATATTGTTGTGAAAACTGATTAAATGATGAAATTATATAATCCAATTAAGTATATTTCCTTATATCCTTATTATAGAGAGTAAATAAATTCCTCAAATCTAGGAAAAGAACCATAAAACAAAAAATATATCTTATTACAGTTATTCTTGATGAATTGATTGTCTTTTCACACATCGTAGATTTATGGTTTTGAGTTCGTTAACTTTCCCCTAAACATGTTCTCTATCACCCATTATTTGTTATTCAGTTTTATTTCAATATTCAATGTTAATATATTCACCTATCACAAATGTTCTCCTATTTTGAAACATAGTTTTTTTATTCCAAATTAATTTCTTTCCCATTTCTTCTTTTTAATAGGAAGTTGTATTAAACTATTTTAAAATGTGGATTTCCCATGGTGGAATTTTGAAATAGAAAACCCTTGATTACTTAACACAAGTTGAAAGTGTGAGGATTATATTTATTAAAGATGGATAATGTAAGACCGTTATATTTTAGAATAAAACTATGTATGATAGAATATACAACATGAAATACTGATAAAAACAAACCACAAAATATTATTATTTAATTATAAAAATTATAACTTAGTCATTGAATTATTAGGTTTGAATAGGATAAATAAAATTATCAAAATATACTTAAATGTTTTCATAATTTTTTAATTAATAATAAATAAATAATTTATTTTCAAAAATTCATTTTCTTCTAAAATGGTTTTGTTTAGTATTTTTTGTTTGGGAATCATAATAAATTTCTACCACATATAGATGTTCTATATTATAAAATAAAAATAATTTTTGAAATAATCATATCAAAATTAACATAGGGTGAAATTTTGGAATTTTTTTGAGAATTTTGATTTTCCAGTAAATAGTAAAAAAAATACTGACTTTCATTGAATTTTTTTTGTATCAAGAATTTCAAAACATCTATTTTATTTTAAAATGGTTGAAAAGTAAAATTAGTTTTATTATATTATTAAAGTGAAAACCAATATGATAAAGGCTAAAAAAATGACCCTAACACTTTTAGTTATCTTATTAAAAATGTATATTTCATAAATTTCTAACAAATTGTCAAAAGTATGCCAACTTGGTACCATACATATATAATTTTAACCTTTATAATATTTAAATAAAATATAATGTCACAAATGTAACTTTCTTGCATTTAATATCTATATCAATAGGTTATGGGGATGAAAGAATACTTTTGTTCAGTTCTAAAAATTTATTTGAATTGTAAATGAATTTTTTATCATAGTAATTAATTTTAAATTTTTTATGATGGAATCATTATCATAAATGCTTATGCAATGCCAACACAGTATTTATTCAATTAATTTAAAAATACACAAAATTATTTTATAAAATCTAAAAGTAATATTTTATGGGTTATTTATATTGAACCATGAATTTCATAGAAATATATGAAAAATTGGACATGTTTTAAAATCCTATATTTAAATTTCATATTTTTCTTGATGACTTCAAAGTCAAAATAGATGAATAGTGTCAAAAAATCAATTGTTGATATTTTATGAAAAATAATATTTTATTGAATTATAAAAAAAATTAAAAAATATTTAAATATCACAATTAGATTCATAAATAGTATAAACTTTCTTCCATTTTCCATTTGAGAAGAAATTATTACCTTATAAGTAAAATTATGACCATTTGAGACTGAAAAAATCATTATTGAGGTTATGGTTAAAAATTTTAATAAACGCTATAAACTAGAAGAAACCACCTATTCTCTACTATATAAGGCCTATACACCCAATTATATCACCCAAATCCTCATAAAACCTCTTTAAAATATCATTATTCAGGTTTTGGTGGAGTTATTATCCTAAAATACCAACCTTGGGTCCCTTATGTGAATATCTAAAGGTGGTCTTTCAAAAAAGAGATGATTGTCTTTCTCGAATCTTTCGAAAAACATTATTCTTATACTTCCTATCAATGTGTAACTATAGTATCATAAATATACTGAGATTTTATATTGATTGTGGTACAACAATTTTCCATCTCTTTTCCATCCAATGAAAACCAATAAAATTGCTAATTCTTATGTATGGCCTATCGTCTCCATGTAGCGATGTAATTAATTTTCCATCGCCACATTACATGGATAGTTTCAAAATATTTAAATAGTGAATATATATAGTATTAATTAAATAAATATTTTTATATAATTATAATATTATATATACCTTCTTTCCTTCCAATTCATTGGAAAACGATAACGTTGCTCGTGCATCCATGTAGACTACCACATCCACGAAGTGATGTCATCCGTTTTTCATTTTTTATTTAAATTGGTGTTAATAAGGATATATTTCATAAATATATATTATTTATATAAAATAATAGTTAATCAAAAAACTTTAATTATTATTTACCTTTGTTTCATTCCTTGTGTCAAAAAGTTAAATAGTGTTCTTACGTACGTATGGCCTAACGTCTCCATAAATGGTGTAATTAATTTTTCTATATTTAATTTTTATGATGAATATAAATATATATAGTGAATATATATATGATATTTATATAATTATTAATATTTTATATATTATGTAACTATAAGATATATACAAGTACAGAAACTCTTAAACTGAAACATGCATGAAAAAGGAAGTAATAATCACCAAGAACAGTGATTTTAATAAAACACAATTAATAAACGGTTGATAAAAGGTCAAAATTAAATTATATGTGGTGATTTATATATTATTATTTTTATTTAATACATGTATAATAAATTTATATTTATTATATAGGATGTTCTAACACTTATGAAGGAAGTCAAACCTGAAGTAAGGGTTTCTCATCTAACTTTTGTTTTCAAGAGACATATTCCATATTCATCAATTATTTATTTCATTTAATGTATATACAATCTATTAGATATTATATATCATTATTACCTTTATATTCATGGTTTTTAATCTTTTGTTTGAATATATTCCTTTCACAGGGGTTAAGATTCAAAAGGTATCAAAGCGGTAATGGTTTATTTCAAAATCTCATCATAATTCAGGATTTTTTTGTTTAAGTATCCCTTGGGGGAATTATTTGAAATTTATATATTAAAAAATTATTTTATTCTCCTCTATTTATTTCTGAATATTATATGTTTCCTTTCATTTTACGCTTTTTATTACTCAAGAGGTTGAATATATTTTTTTAATGGAAATTGACTTACTTTTCTATTAGGTCATGAATATTTTTATTCCATATCTATATTTTCATTAAAATGCTTCCAAGAATTTTTTAATATTATACTATGATCATCATCTTCCAAATGAGGTACGCTTTTATATTTTTAAAAAAGTGTTCAAGGAAGGGTTTTTTAACTTATAAATCATAAATAGAATTTATAAATATCATGACTACTCATAACTTTGAATATTCCATTAATAATTTCCAAAAAAAAATTTTAGGAAAATATTTTGGAAAATTTTAGTTATGAAAAATTATTTTCAAGGGGAAAAGGATATATTACTTGATAATATTTTAATGACCACTTATTTTATTTTTATTCATCAATGATTAAAACAATTTATTATAATTATTATTTACTAGGTATAGGTTTTAGTGACACCATCCTTATTCTTTATTTGGATGGTTTATAATTAGTTTATCTAAGGAAAATATTGACATTTCGTATTTACTTTTTTTCAACATAGATGGTTTTTTATTATATGGAATGTTTATTAAGATGTATTTTTTATTCAAATGATGAATGAGTTAGTCTATTAAGTGATGTTTAGGGGAAATAATTACATATCCCCTTGATTAATTGGTAAGTCTAATGACAAAAAATATTTATTCAGCCTTATTAAATGGGTTTTTCATGTGTACCTACCCATAGATTAAACACTCTTGGAACAAGGAACTAATGGTAAGTATCATATGTCCCGCATTATTTATTCCATAATTATGAAATTAGTTATTAATT
Organism: Viscum album; assembly: GCA_963277665.1. Taxonomy (NCBI): domain Eukaryota; kingdom Viridiplantae; phylum Streptophyta; class Magnoliopsida; order Santalales; family Viscaceae; genus Viscum; species Viscum album. The sequence goes on along the minus strand of OY728131.1, from coordinate 222,750,605 downwards.
TCCATGTGGTTATGTTAAATAATATCCATGGATAGTTTTCATCCTCAGATGATTATTTATATGGAATAATTTGACCTTCACTTACTCTTTCTATATTATTCTCCATGATTGATTTATTGATTAAATGGGAATATCATTCATTTATTTATATTTACATATTAATTATGCCTTATTTTATCATTATAGATTTAATTTTACATAACCTTCACATAAAATCTGAGATAACTCAGCACTAAAAATAAATTTCTAGTAAAATTCAAAACACATGAAAATGAAATTCAAAAACATCAAAATCAAGACTCTATACTTGGTATGACACTTAAGTGGATTAAATTAAAAATTATTCATTATGTCTATTAATTCCATTTCTATTTCATTAATTCTTCTAAGAACAAGTATGCATACTACACTTGTTTCCTTCCAAACACATGATTTTTTATATTGAACAATGTTTTAATCACCCAAATAAATGAAATGGTCACCATATGCTTGAAAATTTTATAAATATAACCCAATTCAGTAAATGAATTTGGTCCATCATGAAAACTAATAAAGGGTTTTTCTTAGGTCATAATCTTGGTGGTTTTCAAGTACGAAAAATTATTTGGCATAAAGAGATGGTTTGGGTCTTTGTTGAAGAAAAATTGCATGATTCCAGTTTCCACTTAAGCATGGTTTCAATGTGTGTTGTAAAACGTGAAAAGATTCAAATTTGTAAACCTATAAACTACTTCTGAAAATGCTATTATGGTCGAACCATAGAGATAATGTGAGAAGACACTCGGAATATCAGCTTGGAGTAATGTTCAGAAAGAAGATATGTAATTGTTATTAACAAATAAAAATTATTAAAAGTAAATATATGTTTAAAAATGAGTTATCAAATTATCTAAAACTATATAGGTAAAACAAACTAAGAAATGTAAGAAAAATTAATGAGTTGGAACTTTCAAATTTTTGATGTTCCTTTAGGTGCATGCAATGCAAATTATTTAATTCCCACATATGAATATTTATATATTTAATTATCAATCATTCCAAATTTAATCAAAATACTATCAAGTCTCATTTTCGGATGATATAAAGTATCATAATTTTTATAAAAATCATATGTTATTTCATTCTCTATCCAAATTAATAATGTGTGCATCATTATAGAATTGAATCACTTGGTGAAATACCACAAATCAATTCTAAAAAAGTTTAAGAATCTATCTATGTTGGGTTCTTTCATATGAGATAACTGATTAAGTATAACTCAAGAATGTTTGAATTAGAGTACACAAAAAATATTAATTTTTCAATTAATATATCTATTTATTCCAAATTCTATTGTGTTCGATTTAATATTCTATCAGGCGTGAAATTGGATTTAGGATAAATAAATTCTATTATGATCTCCCTCTCATGATTATTTATTAGGTACCATAGAAACCTGTTCCAAATCATGTGTTTAGACTCAAAATGACAGTGAAATTTTAATGAAAACATAATAAATAAATAAACATGCAATTAAAATTAATTAATTTAAATGGAAATAAAACATGGAAATAAATTAAAGGTATGCGTATACCTTCATGTCTACTGTAGCTCTGACACCAAGAAAATTAGCTAGAAATTGCGTAGAAATGACACAAAAAATAATAAACAAAATTCATCATGTGTGTGATGAAGCAATGATCACTGCAGGCCGCTATCGATGATTTTAAAATAAAACCAATTTTCTCGTTGATCACCATAATGTCTAACCTAAAAATCGTTCCATAAAAAATGATCTGATCCGGAATGAATAATTATTGCACGGTGAGGTCGAGTGGTCCACTGATGGTGGAGTGTCCTAGAAGAAGAGTTTCATTATGGGTGCTTACTATTGGTTGTTGGAGCATAAAAGGAGGTTGGTGCTCTTTCTTGGTGAGTTTGTGGGTGGTGTTCCATGGTAGTGTCCCGTAGTTGGTCTACAGCATAGGGGGAAGTGGCGTAACAAGGGGATAGGAGGGGTGATGGGATGAAGGGGATGGGAGGGGGAGGTGGTATGGGGGGAAGGGGAGGGGTGGGTGATCTGATGAAGGGGAGGGGAGGGGAGGTGGTTGGGGAGATATTAGAAGGGGCAGGGGTGGGTGGCATGGAGATATGGAGGGGGAGTGGAGGGTAGATAGGGTGAGGCGGAAAAATTCAAAACAAAAAAAAACAAATTCAAAATTCAAAAAGTAATCATTATCTAATTATCTAAATAGGAAATAATAATGACTCTCATAATAATAATAATGGTCATACAAATAAAAAAAATTAAATGATTAAATATTATAAAAATAATAATTAACACAAAATGTTAAAAAAGTAAATACATATATAAATACATTTACACACATGTAATGAAATGAAAATATAATACAAAAAATTACTACTAATTAAAATACTAAACTAATAATAGAGACACTATTTTTAATACTATAAAAATAAAATAAAATACTAATATAGAAAATTAAAATAAATATTAATAAATATTAATAAAATAATAATAAAACTAATGTTATAAAAACTAACAAAAATAACAATAATAATAGTGTTAAATATAATATATAAAATTAATATAATTAATATAAATATTAAATTTCTAATATAAGTATATAAATTAACTAAAAATTATCAAAATATCTAAAATACAATAAAACTAAAAAATTAAACTTCAAATATAAATAATGTTTAAAAATAAATAAAAATAAATTGTAAAATTATAAAAATATAACTGAAATCCATGTACATTAAATCTCCCAAACTTAAATTTTATCACACCTTGGAAAACCCATCAGAAAGAATACATAAGTGGATGATAGAAAAACATGAGAAATATAATCACAAGATCAAAAAAAATCAATCCCTTTTTACCAACAAAATATCAAGCTTCATTTAAAATTTAAATTTTTAAAACAGTTTCCCTTCCACTCACTTTCTTTAAAAAACTATTTCCTACACCCACTCTTCATGTGACCCACCTTTCCATCACTCTCATCACTCAAAGAAATTCAATCGAAGTAATGGTTAATTATCATACACATGAATGATAACTATAGGATTTCCTTGAATTTAATATCTCCACTAGTGAAAATCAAAATAATGCCCCAATATCTAGGTCTTCATGTTAGGTTTAAATATATCTGAGGTCGTGGGATGGAGGGTTATAAACAAATTGTGAAATTTTTCGGAAACAAATTGGGCTAAGTCTTGAAATAAATATATAATAAGTTTCAATATGAATGTATCCCTCAAACACTCACTCTCAATAATTAAAACAATTATTTTCCCTTAGAATATCAGTGTCCAATGTTTCACCCATATTTTTTTCTCTTTTTTCTCTCCTCTTTCTTTAGGGCACAACTCAGTCAAATAAGCTGGGCCGAAAAAACATGTGAGTATCAACCCCAAAACCCCATGAAATAAATTTCAAAAAAATCCCAAATAAAGGTTCCCAAGTAACAGCTTTTCTATAACATATTTTTTAAATTAGGTCAAATGTAAAACTCTTCATCTCCTAGAGTAATAATTCATCATATTCATAGGTATCTATAATGTTAAGAGTTATCGTGTAATTACCACAGATGTACTTTTGTTTCAACCTAAAAGAATCTACAATACCATATCAAAATACAATTAATGAATGTGTCTACTATAAAATGTAACACATATATTCAGGATTAGATCATGTCTTTCCATTTTCATAAAATTAATCACTTCACATCAAACATCCCTCAACATTAATAAATCTCTACCCCACACTTATATTGAAAATTATCATGTAAAAAGTTACGAATTGTGTAGGGAAGGATATTGGTTATTCGCTCATCCTAAAAAAGTCTTCTTTATGGATTCTAAGGGCTACATGACGGAGAAAATGTATGTGTGACTCAGTGTTTCAAAGTGAAAAAATAATCAAATAGAAGCCTCGGTCTTTTTACTATTACTTTTGAAATTCCAATCACTTTGATAGAAAAACATATAATGTTTTAGAAGACAAAACATGGAAGAGATTCCCTCAAGAAAAAGAGAAATATGAGATTATTTATAAATCGGTTAGAATCCTCGTGGGTAAGGAAATAGTATGTTGGATAATACAAATGAGTATGAGTTAAAATAGGTGTCTCAGAAATATAAAAGATTCCAAAAAAAATCAACTCATTGAATAATATTAGAAATCTTCTAAGTCAGGAGATCAGGGATCAATGATTTCTAAATAGGAATCATGTGCTCAAACTACACTTAGAGACAGGTGGTATTCCACCGACCATGTTATTACCAAAATACATCTATTTTCACATGGGTTAAAAAGATGACATGAATGTTAGTTTTTTTTTCAATTTTCAATTTTTTTGGAGTTAGTTGTTTTACATGTTGTTTTTGGAAGCATAAAATTTTTCAAAAATGAAACACTTCTAAATGTAAGTGTAGATAGATGTGGAAAGTTTGCTTGTATCTAATGAAGCTCTAAAAATGGGATACTTGTAAAATATACACACGTATAGAACATACCTTCATCATATAAATGAATTCATACCATAATCAAAATCATGTGGATGATAAAAATATATATGGTGAATTAAAATCCACTAAAGGGTTAGAAGAAAACAGATTACAGAAAATGCATGTCATTTGTTAACTAAAAAACTAAATGAAATGAAAATAAATACAGTGAAAGGTAAAACCCAAATATGGGTTTCCTCCCATTGAGTGATAAATTTACTTCACCTTCAGCCATAAATGTTTGAAAATCAACCTGGATCAAACCGAATGTATACTATGCATCTTTTTCTTTATCATTTGGAGTGTGGAACCCATTAATTGATATGAAATTATCCTAGAAGGTACAAAGTATCTCAGTGGGAACTTGTTATTTAAATGGTTTTATGGAATGAAATGAAAATAAACCTAATCCCTAGGGAATGAATATACCTTATATAAAGAAAAAAACACTAAATAATTGATGTTTGTACAAAGGGTATCTTCTTAAAGATAATGAACATTATATTTTTCAATTTTCACAAGATAAGAAATTCCCTTACCGGAATCTTTTAGTAGTTGTATTAGATTCACCATATCCTTGAATTTATTATTTGGCTCGATGATGTATCCCAATCCACATTCACCACCAACTACTCGAAAAAGAAATTCCACTAGTTTCCAAATCAATTCATGCTCGATGCATGGAGAAATTGGGGTGTTCTCAATTGGAGCAAATGACTCCATTGAATCAACAATGATATCTTTTTCAAAGGATCCATCTATAGTTCCATCATTATATCTCTCCATTAAAACAAGTGGCACCAAAAACTCAACATCCTCTAGGAAATACCATTATTTCATTGTTTCTAGAAAATTATGAGTGATTTCCACCACCAATGCTGAATGATTTCTAAATCTTGAAATGTTTTAGATGTCTCCATTTTAGAAAAAATTTTAGACTCACAAGGATTTTCATAAATATTGGATTCAATGTTATTTATAGTGATGTACTCTTGTGTGTGGAAATTCATTGTGTCTTGGATCAATTATAGCTCTATCATGGTACACAAGGGTCCTATTTCAATGTCTTATTCATCCTTACAAGGTGTAATTTCATAGAAATTGAATTCATCCTTTTCCACATTAGGATGTACAGGTTGTGAACTCACAAAATGAGAATATGGAATAAAATTTTCTTGGAAACCTTTATATTAAATGGGGTGGAATACTAAGCTCTCATATTATTGAAATATAATTATATTGGAAGAATTAAATTGTTATGGAGAGGAGGTGTCACTAACATGAAAACAATGTGGATCAATCTCATTATAAGAATTGAGACATGGATGTTGTTCAAAAGTAAAACATGATACACTCTCCTCAAAAGAATGGATTTGAATTATATTATCAAGTGGTAGTGAGGTGACTAGTTAGAAAATATGAATTATTTGATTTTCTAGATCTTTCATTGAGGATATCAATTTTCCATTATATTCATCTTGATGTTCAAAACTCTGATTTGTCTCAATTATATCATAAAACAACATGCATCCAATTATTTAATCATTTGTTTAACATGAATTATCTAATTCTAAATTTTTAGGAGTTCTTTAACTTTGAAAATTATTAATTGGTGGGTAGGAACTAAAAGTAGAATATGGTTCATAACATGGACTTTAATAATAATCATTAAAATAAACAGGATTTCCTGGAGAGCCCATGTGTGGTGGATCATTATACTTCATACCATGAATTGTGGCCACGTAAGGTAGGAATTGATTTTATTTTTGTTGTGATACCCATGACATTATGAAAGTCTTGGGGTATTTAATTTTTATGAAATTCCAAAAAAAAATAACAATAGTAAACTGCTTTTTTATTAAAATCACCTAAATCACTCTTCTTAAAGAATTTATAATGCTATTATTCTCCCCTGGAATAGCACCAAAAATTTGACATGTGTGTCACAATTCATACAAGTTAGAAAATTTATAAACTTATAGACTACTATATAAGCGGTAAGCTGGGTAGTAATACAGAGATAATGTGAGAAAACATTAGGAATATCCTCTTAGAGTAATTTTGGGGTAGATAAGATTTAATTGTGATTAAAAAGAAAAATTTCTAAAAAGAAAACAACTATTTAAAAATGATTCATTAAATAATAAAAACTATCTATGTGAACCAAACTAATTAATGTAAGAAAATAAGTAGAGAAAAAAGTGTCAAATTTGTGACATCTTTTTATGTGTTTGTAATGAAAATTATTTAATTCCCACATATGAAACATTATTTATTTAATTATCTCCAATTAATAATTTAATAAAACTGCTATCAGTTATCATTTTCTAATGTTAGAAATTATTCTAATTTTTACACAAATCATCCATCGTTTCATTCTCCATCTTGATAAATAATTTGTGTCATTATAGCACTGAATCATTTGGTGAAATATCACAACACTTTTTTCATGAAGTCGAAGTATCTATCTATGTTAGGTTTTCTAGCATGATACCACCTATTAAGTATAACTCATGCATGTTTTAAGGATAATATATATAAAATATTGATCTCTCAATTAATATAATCATTTATTTTAAATTCAATCGTGTGTGATTTATGATTCTCTCATTCATGTGATTGACTTCTACATAAAAAAAACTCTCTGATGATCTCCTGACCATGATTAATTATTAGGAATCACATGAACGAGCACCAAATAAAGTGTGGATACTCCAAATGACATTTAATTCAAATGAAAATATAATCAATTAAACAAACATCCAATTAAAATTAATTAATTTAAATTGAAGTAAAACGTGAAAATAAATTAAATTCATGAATATACCTTCATGTCTCTCGCAACTTCAACACGAAAAAAATTATCTAGATATCAGTATACATGATACAAAAAATAATAACCAACAGTCATCATGTGTTTATCGATAAATAATCACTTCAAGCCACCATCGATGATCGTAAAATAAAAAATTTTGTCCCAACGACCATCAAAATGTCAAACCAAACCATCATTCCACCAAAAGCATGGTCAGATTTAGAACGACTACATGCTTCACGAAGAGGACGAGCAGCCGACTGAGGGTTGTGTGGCCTAACATAAGGGGTGAACTGTGGGTTCTTACTATGGATGGTTGCAGTAGAGCAGGAGGTCTACGATTCAATTTAATGCGTTTGGGGGTGGTGCTCCCTTGTAGTGTTCTGGAGTTGGTCAATAGTGGAGGGGGAATAAGGGGACGATATGGGGATATTGGGAGGGGTGGGGTGATGGGGTGAAGGGGAAGGGAGGGGGAGGTGGTATGGGGAGAGGTGGAGGGTGAGGGGTGTGCGGAAGGTAGATAGGGAGGGGAGCGGGAGAAAAAGGTAGATCGGGGAGAGAGGGGAAGATTTAAAAATAAGTAAATAAATAAACAAATTCAAAATTCAAAATAAAATAATTATCTAATATCAAAATAGAAAATAATAATGACTATCAGAATAACAATTACGAGAATACTAATAATAATATTAATGTAAAAAATTAATTAAATATTATACAAAACTAATTGAAAGAAAATGATAAATGTTAATAAATATATAAATATATTTATGCACATGTAATGAAAAAAAATATGATACAAAAAAATTACCACTTATAATAATGCTAAACTAATAATAAAGATAATATATTATTAATACTATAAAAATATAATAAAATAAAATAAAATTCTAATATATAAAATTAATTATAAATACTAATAATATTTAATAAAATAATAATACAACTAATGTTAGTGAAACTATTAAAAATAATAATGAGGATGAAAAATATAATATATAAAATTAATATAACTAATAAAAATATTTAATTACTAATATAAGTATATAAATTAACAAAAAAATTTAAAATATCTAAAATACCACAAAAATACAAAAAAGTAAACTAAAAATAAAAAAAATGGTTTGAAAAATAATTAAAACTAAATTAAGAAAAATATTTAAATACAAGAGAAATCAGTGTACATCGATGGTCTTCTTTTCTTTCTTTATGGCACAAAATCATCTCCAAAATTAACTCAAAGTCTCTTTCATGGACATCAAACAACATCACCAAATCATTTGTAGTGACACGATAATTTATTCTCAAAATTTCAAAAAAAAAATAATTCTTTTACAGCTCTAGAAAGGAAGGACATTATTTTTTTTATTTTTTAAAATCCCTATAAAGTAAAATATCCCTTTTCCTTAGAAGCATGAGATGGAAAAATATTTTAGTAAAAAAATTTTGTGACTAAAAATATCTCTTTAGAATATGAATTTCTACCTAAATCCACACCAAATAATATAGCACAATAAAATTCATCTTCCACCCACACTTAACTTCAACTAGATCATGCATTTATACTTCAAGAGCATGTTGGATAGGGAAACTGGCTTGTAATGTGGCTACCTAACAAGAATAACATGCCTACTAAGGGATCAACAAGGATAAATGTATAGGATCAACCATAATTATTTGTACTCTCATTAAGAAATATATTTCAATCACAAACTAATTGCCTCAAAAATTATGAACAGAACATCTTTAAAAATCATAGGTTTTTTTGAAAAAAGAAATTTATTATTAAAACAAGAATTTTATTATTTTATTCATGAAGTGGGGTGAATATTAGTAAGATAAAAAAAATTTGAGTCCTCGTATACTAGTGGTTTTCAATATTGGACAACATTTATGGCAAAGAATTCAAAATTCTAGGGCCTTTTTCTTGATCTTCAATAAATTAAATCCAAAACAAAGCACATTTAATTTATCTTTTAACTTCAGATCCATGAATCAAGTTAGTTATTTTCATCAAAAAAATCATTTCACAAAGTTTATTACATTGAAGTTAGTGTGTTTTTTTAACATGAAATTTGAAATAAAACCCACAAAATTTGAAAAAGAAACACACAAAATCCATATCTACCCAGCATGTTCCTCCCCCATACTTTTTTTAAAATTTACAAATTATTCATAGTTTATATAATATTATTGTCCAAGATGATATAACTAAAAATAATTTAAAAGTAAAGAAACTATGTAATTTTTATTGAGTAGCAGTATCCTTGAGCTAGCCTCCTAAAAGATGAAACCAGGAAACATACAAAAAAACAAAATTAAAGCATAAAATTTTATTTTAAATAAATTAAAGAGAAAAAAAAAAGAAATACCAGGTAAAATATATTTTCTATGAATCACCATATTGGGTACTATGACTTCACTACTCCTAGTCATGTAGTTCTAACTGGTCATCTCTATTTTGAAGGTGGGTATAGTTTCTTCCTCATGAACAAGAAAAATTATATTTATCTAATTTCAACTCACTAAAAAAATTATAAATGCTTCGAAAAAAATATTTCTCTAGATTATCTTCTATGAATCAGTGGCTCTAATGAAGTAGTTTAAGTGGGAAAAAAATCTAAAAGTAATTTCCCCAAAATTTATCCTCACAAATAACCTCCACTGGTTGTTAAACTATAATCTCATAATGTGATTCATCAACAACTACATCATCAAAAATGATTTCTTATTTTAAAATAATCATTGTACCACAATCCTTGTGTAATCAATTTTACTCAAATGGACACATCATTCTTTTTTTAATTTCTAACTTGACATTTTCTTCATCTGAAAAATCATTCCATTCAAATGGAATGGGAACTGAATATACATAAGGAGAAGTAGCTAACAATTTAGTATCAAAACAATCATTAAAAAATGAATCAAATTTTGATAAATCTCTTTATGGAATCTTAGGTTCCAGCTCGATTTGGGAATAGATGTAAGTAGTAAGTATCTCAGGTTCGTTCCAATGTTGTTCAAAAATGAATGTATCAATTTTCACATCTTATTTGGAAAAATCATTATAAAAGGTTTATGAATTTCCTATTTTAGAACGTTGGGCTTCACAAGAAATTTCATTTTCAACAAATTCTTCCAAATTTTTTTCTAAAGACATTTTATTTCCAAAAAGACAAATTAATTAGAGAATCTGTGATAATTTCATACTTTATATTTAAAAACTGATATTTCAAATTAGTTTTCAAATCACCCACAAAAGGTACCTCAATATCAAAAGTGTGTGAAATAATATTTTACATTTCCTGAGAATCGTTTTGAGATATTAATTCTTTTATTTTTTTAAAATGATTGGAAAGAATTTCCATTTCTTCCTACTTATTGAATCATGAAATATTTTTATTGAAGAACCATTTCATTTTGTTCCATTTTAAAAGTCTTTTGTTGGAGTTTAAATTTAAAAAAACATCATGACTAGGCTCTTCATATTATTGATAATCATACCTAGCATCCTGGTTTTAAGAACAATAGAAGATAATTATTTCTTTAACGCATTCCATACAACATGGGACCATCCCCAATAGAATCATGTGTATCACTATGTGTCTCACCACCATAGGCTTCAAATGATTCCACAAACCCAAACCTACCAACCCATATCTCATCACCCTTCATAGGAACATATCAAATCACATAGAAAGACTCACTTCCAGAGCAACATAAAAGGTAGTAAGAAGCAGAAAAAGTAAATTGGGAACTAGTCCCTAAAAAGGCTTTCGGTCCTTTCATGAAATAGGTCTCTCATGTCCTTAAGAATTTATCTATAGAAAAAAATCATTTTATTAACATATTTAATTAACTGATTCATTCATTCAAGTTAAAATTATAGGTAGCCTAATGAGTCAACTATAAAAATTTATCAAATTATTTAATTTTCTTCCCAAATTTTATTCTGGTTTCAAGAAAACCTGCGAGAAAACAATTCCCAAAATCATGCCTTTATTATTATGAAAACAAGAATTCCAACTTTTAGTTCTTTAACCAAATCCACTTATACATAGAATAACATCTTTAATTATTCATTCACTAAGCATCATTTTATTTCAATAAAATTATAAGAATCACCATATTTATTAAATAATCCACTATAAATTCTTTAAAAAATTAGAAAATTTACTAGATTTATGTTATTTAACCAATTTTATCAAATTAAAATTATAACAAAAGAATAATAAAAATTCTAACAATAATAAACATAGATAACACACTATCTAGTAGATAAGGAGTCATATCGTTTTCATGGCATAAAATATCTTATCGCTGCAACCATAAACAAAATTCATTCTTCAATCTGGTTTAATATTTATTATGGTTAATTACACAATCATCCAAAGGGAAAAAGAATGATAACTTTATGATTTTACATAAAATTATAAATATAAATAACTAATTCCTTTTCCTCAAGGAATTCATCATTCTTTAAGCTAGAATGCAACAACAATGTGTATTTCTAATCACCTTTTCCATAAGGAATCTACAAACTCCACGGGATCAGGCACTATAAATGCATTAAATAAATATAATATATTATTTTTAAGGATATCAACTTCCATATCTTGGATATAAATAATTATAGTAAAACAATATTGAATAGAGAATAAACTGTAATAAAAGAAGAATAAATCACCTTGAATCACTATGCATTGATTCGTAGAAGGTGGGGATTGACCTAATCTAAAGGGGAATGAAAGGACTTTAAAAATTGATATTGGTATCCTAAGGAAATGGGTAAAATATAAGAAAAAAAGTGAATTCATAGGTGGTTTGGGTATTTAGGCCAACTAAAAATCAAAATACCGTGATAGAGCCTCTTACTATACAGTAAATAATTGCTAGCAGTGGAATAATATATGATGAAAGGAGAGGGACCACACCATAGTCTACCTAATCAAACTACATCTGAGAAACATAGCAAAAATACATAGAATAAATCCCAAAAATAAGAAAGGTGATATGACATAGACTAAAAAACCATACCATGGAACCCATTTTGCAAAAAAGAGGCTACGTTGTAGCTATGATCCATAGTGCAGCTACCACCCCCCCCCCACACATTGGAAGATTAAACCTCCCAATACTATAGTACACCCTATTACTATTATCCATATAACCCAACCAAAATACAATAGAGCCTAACTCTACAATGTAGATACCCAAAAAATAACAGAACCACCAAAACACACCAACCGAACCCCAACGTCATAGCTGGACTCTCCAGGAAGTAGAAACCCTCCTTATGATGCAATCCTAGGATCCATATAATAGAAATAATATAACACTAATCTTTAAGACTTAACTCCTCTATTTTTTCTCTGAGATCACCGGAACATTCTCCAGACAACTCAAACACCCAAAACTCAAAATGGTAAGTGATATTAGGATTTGGGACCTTACTATTTGAAACTATAATATCCTAGGAAAGTTCTGGGGCAATTGGTGTTGATTTAGTGTATAATTAAACAAACCAGGTTATCTAGACAAGTCTCCTAAGAAGGTTCTCTGCAGAGTGAAGTACAAAAATGAAAAAGAAACATGTCGCATGAAAATCTAAACAAGGAAAAATAAGAGGTTACAATTATCAAGTAAGATAAAATATACATGATATATATAAAGTCATTCAAAAAAATTATAAAGATAAAATGAAAAATGTCTAAAAAATTCCATGTGTGACCATTTATCACCACCAAGCATTCCAGTTATGAATTGGATGATAAAAGATAAACATTCATTCTACAGAATACCATTCTAATTGAATGATTCCTACAAAATCACATTTGTAACTAGCAAAAGCCAAAACTTGGGTGTGATCACAAATCTCAGTAAGAATTCACCAAATAATCTATACATGTTCTAATATCAATAATTCAATTTCTATAGCTTTGAAAAAAAATAGCTTACAAATATTTTTTATAAAGTGAAACCATTTATGAAATAATTCCCTTGTCGTTCAAAAATCATAAAATTTCCCAAAATTTGAGAATATTTTAAGTGAAAAATAAACTAGGTAAGAAACCATGGATACATTATATGATAAGCATGTGATAAAAAAACCATTAAATATTCCATAATGTGATAAACCAGTCAAAATTTACAAAGCACACCATTTAGGATAAGACCTATGGGTATATGTTCCATAAATAAAATAAAATCCTCAATCCAAACCTAAGGTGGATCCAAAAAATATAACCTATGGAGGAATTATTCACACTAAAGTGATATAAAACCTCATGTGGAATTACACACATAAAGAGCGATAAGCCTATTCCTGATGCACCCAAGTTTCCCCAATGTGCTATGTTTTTAAAAATCCATTTAAAAACAACAATCACATTTTATAAAACATTTTCACATCAAATCCCTTCTACTTATAGTATTAAAGACGAATTTCAAAAAAAAACCACTATTTGAAGCATTTAATCAAACATTTAGTGTGAACAAATTAAGTTTTAAATAAATACCCTTTAAAAAATGAATCTAATCCAATATAACCATTCCAGGGTCAAATAATAAATTTTCATTGAATAACCAATAGTAATTGACAATAACATATAACAATTCAATAATGAACCCCTTGTATAGAGAAACCAGCCTTTAGAATTGGGGGAACCTCATTGGCATCGACAATGGATATTTTGAATAAGAAAATTGGTCTTTAAAATATAATGAATGGGGGAAAATTTAAAAGGATCAATATAAAACCCAAACCTATCATAATCTGATGTATAAATGCAGCCAATGCCACTACCAAAATCAATGTAAATGAAGAAGTAGCTGGACTGCTTACCAGGGAGAAGTGACGCCTCTACTATGTGGATTGAATGTTGAACAGAGTGATCCAAAAGGAGTGAGATCACACAAAATTACCCTATGGTTTGATAGTTAGGCTTAAATCTTGAATGAGGTAGGGGTAAACCATGAAGTTCAAATAAAATTCCTAGGCACAAGTCATTTATGTGATAAATTATAAGTTTATGGATTATATTCATCATATTGAACAAATTTCAAAAAAAGGCATTTCCAAAAGAAAAACATAAACCTAGGGATGAATTTACAGTGTTAGTTTATATTTTGTTGAATAAATAATTTTTTTTGAAATAAATTTCCAAGTAGTGTGTCCATCTTATAGTTCACATCATAAAATGTGTATTTAATGTGTACACTTGTTCAACATTTAGTACCCAAAAAAGCCTCTATAGAACCTCCCATAAGGATCCTAATTAAACCTAGACCCAAATCACACCCTCTAAATCCTTTCAAACATTTATATACAGAATTTATTAATTCCAAAAAAATATACATACCATAAATTTAGGGTATTTTCCACAACAAGTTCTCCTTATCCACAAAATTCTTAAAACATGCCCAAATGAAAATGGAAATAACTCAAGAGTCAATAAGTACCTAAAAGAAGGAAAAGGGGTTTTCTAAACTCCCCACCCTAAACACTTTTTCCCCCAAAAAGAACTCAATATCTTGGACTCACAAAAAAGGTAAAGAAAATACTACCTCATCAACAATTCCCACTCCCATGTCTCATAGCTATCTCATTTACACTACCATATCACACAAACCACGAATTTTTTTTATTACATAGTACCTTCTCTCAACGATATATAATATAAACTAGTTGTTCAACTACAATGGTGTTTGGATCAAGATCAACATCCTCAAATTTATTCACATGGTAATGATCTTTTTGTTACCTTATCATCTAGGAAACATTAAACATGTTTTGTATATATGTAAAATGATATGGTAAATCTAATGGTTACGCCACCCTTCCAAGATGATCCACAATATCGAAGGGTTCAACAAATATCAGTGTGAACTCACCTAATCTACGCAACTGAAGGTGAACCAAGAAAGGTGAAACTCTAAAAAATCACAAACCTCTCACTCTAATAGCTAATGATGATGGAATTAATATGAATTATGATGACCCTATTCCATCACAAATAACTTTTGGATCAATTTAACCCTTTCTATCATTTCTTAAATAATAATCAGCCCAACCAAGGACCACTCTCCCAATTCTTACCAGCACAAGGTATATTAAAAGAGACACCTATACAAACCCTAAAATAATACATACTAATAAAGTATTTATAACTATTATTATAGGAAAACATGACCAAAAGAAAATGATTTTCCCAATAACCCCCAAAATCAAGAACATAAGTCCATAGCATTCCCTCAAGAACTTGGATATCCCTATCTATATTTTCATGAATTTTTGAATAATAATCAATGCTCAATTTTAACTAAGAATCCATTTCCACTTTAATACCTTTCTTAAACTTGAATGTGAACCTAGGTTCCCTAATAAAAATAATTAGAAAGGTTACCCTATGAAGTATCATAATACATCAATCATACAATTCCTTATGTTGTTTGAGTTTTTTAGTCCCCTTGATAAGATGAAAATGCACTGATTCATAAGTAGATCAATTATCACCCAAATCATATCCTTACCACTATGATTCCCTCAAAAAATAATAATGAATTATATGGAAATATCATCTCACTTCAATACTGGAATGAGTAAGTGATACAATAAACTATAAGGTCTCTCGTGCTCTGCCATAATTCTCTAACATGTAAGGCACCACAATACAAAATTCAAAAACAGTTGTCTCATCCCCAGAAACCAATACCAATGTCTTAAGTCATGATACTTCTTGGTGGACTCAAGGTGAATATAAAAAATAAAAATGGATTACATTATCTATCAACTAATTCCTCATAGAAATATGAACAACCTCCCACTTCAGAAACACAAAGCACCACCGGGAGACTGAGACCACTCATCTGAGGTATCCCCACCATTTAGGATTATATTAAAGCACTAACCTCAGTTTTAAGTACTTTATAAAGATTAATATGATCACAAAAATAGGATTCATCTTATATCAAATCCAAGTACACTTTCCCACCATCCTCTTCTACTATCAAGATCATCTCAGTAAAAAAATCATCTAATAATACCCTTCCAATGATTCCTTCATTCCATGTGTCAGTAATATCATTCTTAGGAAATTGGAATCCACATTAAATTTAATAATATAATAAATATAAAAAAATAATGTAGATACACAATCTGACATCTTTGTTTCAAGTTCAAATCTCTCTAAGTGAAAATATACTTCAGGATTTCATAATCATAAAATATAGTAAATCAATCTAGAACTTGGTGGTGGTAAAAAAATTAGTGCGTAAATAATTGTTGTCAACTCAATATCATGGTTAATATATTTATTATCATGATTAAAAAAATGATCAAGATCCATAAGTCACCCCATATTTCCCCTATTTCTAGACACACTCCAAATTCGTCCTAGAATCATTAAAAAACATCAAAACATAAATATGGTTTTGGAATGATGAAAACTCAAGATGATGTCAACCTCTTCCTCAATTCCTCAAAAGGTCTCATACATTTTTAATTCCACTAAATGTTTACACCCTTATAGATTAAAGTTGTCTTCTATTATGTGATCATTTAGAAATCATGCACAAACTGCCTATAATAACCATCCAACCCTAAGATGTTTTGGATATCTAAAACATTTACATGATGCTCACAGGACATAATTTGTTGTATATTTTTAGGATCCACTAATACACCCCTCTAATAAATAACATTCCATAGAAACTTCACTTACTAGATCCAAAACTCACATTTAGAAAATGTACCATACAAATGATATTCCCTCAGGTTTTAAGAATGATATTAAAATGGTATATATTCTCCACCTCTTTCCTAGAGTACATCAAAATATAATTCGTCAACACGAAAATAAAATAGTCTTAGAACCAATGAAATATATAATTCATCAGTTCCATAAATAACACCAAGGTGTTAATGAGATAGAATGGAATAACAAAAATATCAAAATTCTTATACCAGATCATCAACATCATCTTAGGTATATCAACTTATGAAATCTTGACTGGTGGTACCCTAAACAAAGGTTGATTTTTGAAAACCAATATACCCTCTAAGATGATAAAAAAGAGATCATCAATCTGGGTAGGGGATATTTGTTCTTAATTTTATCCTGATTTAACTTTAGATAGTTCACACAAATCCCAATCCTCTTTAATACCTTCTTATAAATGAGGATTGGTGAATCCCATAGTGACCTTCATGGAGAAGTAAATACTTTATCTTAGAGGTCCACAAGATGGATCTTAAGTTCCTCTAACTCAGCCGGTCCCATATGATATGATGGCATAGAAATGGGTATCATACCATATAGAAGTTAAATAGTAAAATATAAAAATCATCAAAAAAGATCTCATGGTATTTACACACCACCGTAGGAAGTGGAAAACTCAAATAAGGAATAATATAATCAAGGAAAATTTCCGAAAACTAACATTATATCACCCCCAATATACAGAACAACAATCCTCGAACTCCCAGACCTAAAATCCCAGTCAACTTGGAAGACATGAGGGAATTCATTTTGATGTAAAAAACTGAACTCGGTGATAGTAATAGGAAATATGGTCCATAAAACTAATAATTCAATCGAGGCCAATAATCCGGTTGAATATATCAATATCAAGCACTACGAATTCCCGCTCCACCTCAAGGTTGTCTATCATCACCCGATATGTGTGAAAATTGAAACCTTGGTCAGATCTCTTTAAAAAAACATAAAAAGGATAAAAAAATTTAAAATATCTAAATATAATAACAACACATCAACTAACTTTGAAGATATTAAAGAATGAGTGGAACCAATATCAGATAAATTTGCACCATAGAGGATAAAGAAAACATAATACCTCTTATACTAATCATCCCTACTTTAGATTCCACTCATGCATACTCCAACACAAAAACACCTCTAGAATTAGCTCATTCCTAGTCTTTATTGGACATATAAACATCTCCCTTAACCTAAGGATAAGACCCACCACCCTTGTAAGTGTCAAGACAAACCTAAAAACCCTTGTTGAGAGTGGGTCCATACTTACTACCTTGGGACATCCTTCCACAAAAATGACTCAAATGTCTAAATTATTTTCAATAATGATAAGTATTGGTAACTGTTATTGATTTAGTCTTGGTATGACTAGGCATTCCACACTAATACCAAACATCTTTCTGCGGATCCGATGAATCTCATGGAACTTGTCCTGAAGAAAATTGGCTACCTTTTCACTTCCTTTTCTATCCATAAGGCACACCCTAACTAATGACTGAACAAACTGAAGCTCTTCCAAAACCTATTGTCCCAAATATGAATTCCTCTTCCATAGCCACTTTATCGACCACCTCAAAAAAATTGAATGGAACATTAGAAACTTCATCAGCTTAATATCATCCCTCGATCCCATTGAAATCCTCAGAGATTTTAGGTAATTGTTTATAACCTGCTATGGTTCCAAGTGCACTAACTCAGAAAAGCCAGTGGAATACTCGAAAATGTTACACTTTACTTGCTCTAAGATTAGAAACTATTGGGGTTTTTTCACATGTAATGTTTTAGGGTAAAACTTATGGATGAAGATTTATTGAAGGTATCTAAGGTAAGATCCTCATGCATGTTTTATAAAACAAAAAATTCTAATAATCTCCTTCCATGTCCCTCATGCATTTATTTATAAAATAACACCTTAGATCCCTTAGGACTCTTTAAAAAGTTTAAGATCATCTCAATCTACTCAATCCACTCCCCTGATTCCTGAGATCATTTTTCACCACAAAATTTGGGTGGATTATGATTATAAACATTAGATACATGGTCTACCACCTATACCAGGTTTCTGACACCCTCTAGACCTAGATTATGAACATTTTAGATTATAGATTCTAATAAATGAGGGCCCACTGAAGGATTCGCCAACAGAACCTTCCTAGAAACTTCCCCTCTCAAATTTAGGATAGCTCTTATAAAATTAATTAGATAATAATCACAGTAAAAATACCAATTTATTTAATAAAAAATTCAAAAATCATTAGACCATATCAAGGTATCCCCATAAATTTATTTAAATGAAAGGAATTTAAATCATTTAAAATTCTATGAGTGAAAGTCAAAGATTTAAGTAAGAAAAGGTTCATTTAAATAAACCCTATATTCAATTTATTTAAACGTTCTCATATACCATGTCTCAAGCATGGAAAAATCCCTGAACACCCATGGAAACACAAGTTCACTCATGGAATTAAGTTGGATAGGACCCTTTTCCGCACTTACTATTTGAATATTAATATCCCTAACTCTAGACTACCAAGGTACTAAACCAAACCAAGGAAGTTTCACAAAACCTGAATCTAGGAAGTGGATATAATACCCATTTGTCACAAAACATCCTAGTTCATCTAGAAAAGTTAACCAAAAAGTTCTGCCACATGGAGAAGTACAACAAAGTGGAAGAATCTTGTCCCATGAAAAGCCTAGACAATGAAAACTAATAGCATATATAAAGGAAGGAATAGAAAATATCCATGATATATATAAAGTAAATCCAAATAAAAAACAACATAAATATGAAATAATTGAAGTATAAACAAGCCCATGTGTGACCATCTGTCACCACCAATCCATCCTACTATGAAGATGATGATAACAACAGAAACTAGAATGCAACCCAATGCCCTTTCCTTTACTTGAGACCTATAAAATAACATCTACTACCAACAAATGGAAAACATAAGGTATGAGAAAAAACCCTAGTAGGATACCACCAAAGAATATATACAAGTTCTAATATCAATAATGCATTAGTTTTCACTTTAAAAAAATCTAGTATTCAAAGATCTTTCATAAAGTAAAACCATTTAATGAAACATTACTTTTGTTTTCATAAAACCATTCCATATTCATCAAATCCAAAAATAAGTCAAGCAAAAAAGTAAACATGTAAGGAACCATAGATACATCATATGATAATTATTTGATCAATTAACTATGAAATATACCATCATGTGATAAAACAATAATAAAAGAAAAATAACACCATTTTGGATCTCCTTTGAGGCCTCAAACACCCATTTTTGGGTAAACTAAGCATACCCCAAACCAAGAAAACCAATACAGGGACGATGTGCGTAGTGCCTGTAAGATTCTACCTCTGTGTGAAACATCGAATTATGAACATAAATCTCTTTCACTCTAAAGGTGAATGGATATTTCAGGTCTTCCACCAATTTTGATGGGATCGTGAAGGCCAGAACGTGCAAGGGATCAGGGTTGCATGTAATAAATTGTCATTGTGCACAGAATACCACTTTATGCTCCAAAGGCAGCATTAAGTCAGGGGTCTTTCATGACCGGGTTCCCTTGTCAAAGGAATAATCCACGCACTATCCCCTTATCACCTAAGTACATGTGCACCCAATGCCAAGGATTTCATCTCTAAATAAAATCTCACCACTCACTCTAGGAGAGGATCTCTGGAAGATAAAATAAAGTTCTTGTGCACTAAATTAATCTTTTTTGCAACAACATTTAGTATGGACCAATCAAGGGAGAAAATATTTCATGATAGGACTCCTGTGGGACCAAAATTTACTTATCTCGTGGTTGAGTGATCCTCATGAAACCCCCTTGAAAGTATCTCAGTTGTGTGAAATATAACATACATGAACTCAACCCCCTTTTTTTACACAAAAACTGAAATCTTCTATGAAAATGCCCTTTCAGACTCCATTATCATCCCTTATACTAGAGATCCATGCCCATGAAACTCTTTCAGGTCCCCAGCCTAATCTCCCCTTTACCTCTTGTGAATCCATACTTATTACTTCTAATAATGGGTACTCTAACCCCTTTTCTTATAAGAATGGGGACTCTAATGTGGTCCTCATGACTGAACACTTCTCATTGGTAGTTCTAATTCCATTCCCCTCCTAAAGTCACATGATTGGTTGTCATCTAAACCTTATGGGTAAGGATTAAGTCCCTCCACATCTAATCTTCATAAACTAATATGGCCTAATTCCATGTCCTAGTCATACAATGTTAAATTGTACAAAAATCCATAGTAAAGAATGTAAAACTATAGTCTTACCCTATCAAATAGGCCCAGTATGCTCCATGTATGAGTGTCATAGGATGACCCTCGCACCTCTTATCGATATGACGCACCGAGTACCACTCACATGGAATGAGATTCCTCAAGAAGATTCCACACATATGCATCATACACCTCATTGATACTCCAAGAAACATTTGGGAAGCATTCATGAAGAATCCTCACACCATTCCTACCAAGATAAATTATCTTGTAAAGATAAACTTATACACATAAGCCCCACACCATCCCTTTTTGATTCTCCTTTAACGATATGAGCATCCTCAACACATGACGTTAAACTATATGGATCAGTCCTATCATGTGAAATTAAATTGAAGCATAAAACTACATAGTTTTTGATCTTATCCATCCTACTAGATCCCTGAAATTGGAAAAAAAGGGATCCATCTTTTCTTGATTATGATTAATACCCCCAACCACCTTATACATAGGATGGGTTGCCTCTATCAATCACTAGAACCAATGATAACCATTATGAGCTAACCTGTAATGTTGAGAGGCAGTGTGATGGTCCTCCCCACACCATCACCAACCAAAAAATATTTCCTCCCTACTTTATCAACACCCAGTATGGAGGTCTTCTACGCACTCCTTCTTATTAACACAGAGGTCCTCCATATTCCCATGTCAACCAGCATAATGGTCCCCCACTTTCTCTAGCCCAAATGCAAAGAGGTCCTCATAATTACAAACTGGTAACCTACCTTGAATAGTCTTCCTAAGGTAGATAGGTGAACACTCACTGCTAAAAGTGAAATCTTGGGAAACATCAAGTCATCATCACCCTTGTGAGTTTTTTAGATTTTTTTGATGAATATGACTTAATAATGGATCCTCCAACCTGACTACCAAATTCTAGGGTAGGATCAATACATGTGATATTACCTATCGAGGAAGTTTAAACACACAGGATCCTTAGATCCCTCTATATGTACAAGTATGTGGATAAAGTTTTGGCTCCCATCTAGAGTCTCATAGTATATCCATCACTATTATCACCAGTCTCCCTCTCTACCTCAACCCAAGATAATGGAGTGTTATTCTGGTTTGGGATGACCCTTTTAGATGTTGAGAACCCTGTAGATCCATAGATGGGCATCATTTCCCTTATTTATGAGGCTTTAGTGAATAGTACGTCCTATAGGTATGTGATGATGTAGTTGGTATTATACCTTAGAGATGACCCCATGTGCAGTGAACAAACACCTCATGTACTAAATCCTCTAGAAATAGACATATTTTCCATGGTGGTTTGGACATCTATAACTCTAAATATAGACATCTCGAAGTCCATAACTGAGGTCTCGGCTGAGTGTTTATTCCAGACCATCTAGGATACACTTCACCGCCTCTAAATTTTTAGTCGGTTTATCCAAGAATCCAGGTTCATCTTGATGATATCAATCGGTAGTGTTGAAGGGTTGAGTTGAAATCACTCACAGTGGCTCAATGACCTACATCATATGAATACCATTCAACCCTCCAACAATGATGTGTTAAGAGCCTCACAATGCTCTTTCAGATTTTCAAAGAAGCATCTCCACATATGTTGATCAGTGGTTGCGGATAATATGCTTCTCTCTACTTCATCCCTATCCTGCGATAGACTAACCTTCCAATCGACATCAACAATTCTACTTGGGGTATAGTTATAGTAAACATGGTAATTCTTGAGATGAATGGGAACATATACAATAACATTGATCTTGAATGGGAAAACCTACCCCAAGGGGAAAAACAATACTAGAAGGATCCTCGTAAATGTGTCTACACCTACCCAAAAAAGTAGGTACTCAGCAACAAGGATCACTCTAATACATTAACCACCCATCATATTATCAAAAAGGTTACAGAGAATGTTGGATCCTTTGATCCGTCTATGGTTATGGTAGAAATATAGGAAGATCCAATGGTTTTTTCCCAATTATGATAGGTCAAGGAGCCGAAGAGGATCATTGATGAGTACATTTATAATCAAAATTCAGATTATGGTGCATCTCGATGAGATTCCATTTATCCTCCAATGATACAACAAGTCCCACTTATATAGTTTCCCCCATTCAATCTCCATAACCCCAATAATCCAGATAGAAAAGTGGTAAGATTTTATGGAAAGTGGTCATCCTATGGGTCAACGAAACCTACTAGACAGTATAATTATCCTCTTTAGGATCCCAGTCATGCCACTCCACAAGCCTCGATCCCGTATACCGAATTCGTGATATTTTCAATGCATCGGTGGTTAGGAATACTCATCAAGATAGAGGTCCTCATCAAGAATATTTGATATTCACTCTCACTTCTCTATTTTAGTCCCAATAGATTCCAAAGGTGGCAATCCCACCAAAAAAAAAGTTGTACTCATCATGGGTGGAAAGAATGTAAGTAACCCAGAATTTTGCGAACACTATTTATTCCCTTTACAATAGGATGTGTCACAAACTATAGTATTTAGCCTAATTCATCTCAATGTTTGCGCCCATGTTGGGGAACCCGGAGTAGTAGGAGCGCTCCAAGATTTTTTCCTTCTTTGAGACAGTGGAAGGACCTACATTATTCTGGTACATCAAGCTACCTATAGGTTCCATCGCTGGTTGGAAAGATCTTCATAGAAAATTACTTTACCAGTTAAGATCTATTGCTTAGAAGAAAAGTACTAATATCCTCTTCAAGTATAATAAAAGTCCAAATGCACAAGTCTTAAATTTTTTTTCCAGGATGAAAATTAGTACATATTCACTCAACATGTTGCTGACTCATGATAAGAAGTTATAAAAGTTAATGGGGAATGTTAAGACTAATTTCTTCCCTACCCACAACACTCAAAACATCCCATGTGGGTTCTAGGATTTTTTTTTGATAAGGTCAAACATTTCAAAGAATCCTTGAAACATACTAAACAGGAATAACTATGACTCGTACAACTCCCGCAATAAGTCCCACAAAAGTGGAGACTATCACTGGGGTATAGGTAGAGGCCCCTGATCCACAAGAGTTATTTTCCCCACTACCTAAAGATATGCATCGTTTGAAGTAACCCTACTAGGCACATCCTCACTGAGAATTGATTCATTAGGCATCACCTTATCAAACACGGCTACCTAGACAATATAATATGTCTTCATACCCTCAATATGTTTTGTCCCACCTCTAGGGTCATAATCCCAAAGCACCCTTCCCATGTAGAAGGAACCTGACCAATTATTTTAAGGATTCTCAGGTCCCCAGTTATTTCATTTCTACCCTGGATAATAGAATTCTGAAGCTTCTATAGTGAAGAATACCCCTGTAAGCTAGACACACTGACCGCCTTGACCATTACCCTTACCATAGGATCCTAAAAAATAACATCAAGGAATGTTATGTGTTTAAGGAATGGATTCACGACCAACTGGATAATGGATTTTTCAAGTTGTATGATGTCCTGATGTAGGTTACATATATCTCTACCAACCCTAGTAGTGACAATGAGGGTTCACATGAATGGTCGTAGAGATCTAGGTGTGGGACCTAAAAGTATGATGACTAGTTTCCATGTATATGAGTCTCTCATACCCATTTTTTTATCCATTTGTACCTAGGTATCCTCGAACCTCATGTGGTTTCTCTACCTTCTCTAACTGTTACTTTAGAATCTATGTTGCAACTTTCCAACTCACCAAAGAGTATGTGCCTACGGTGAATGCCTCAGTGAATGTTTTTGAGAAGTAGTGCCACATCACACTTCCCAAAAATGAGGAATGTTGGGAAAAACAATTGGGTTACCCTAAAATATTCTATCAAAGAAGGGTTAGAGGAGATACGAATAGAAAAATTGGTCAGGCCAGGGCCTCAGACCAATTAGTGTATGATACCGAAACTATGAAGTAGGATTTTAAAATAGAACTGTTCCCATAGTCCTACTATCCCTATCTAATAGATATGTTGTCATAGTTGATTGCATTAATTGATCAAATTTATCAGTCAGATCCAAACATGATAATCGACTGAGTAGAGCAGCTGTGATCGCACCTTATTTGGCCTTATCCAACCAAATCTATATCCCAGTCATGTGGTAATGGTTTTGGGTGATTCAATAGGTCCACATCAAGATGTTTCAAGACCAGCCAGAATCTCATTGTATATCCAGCAATACATGTTTTACCTCCTACCAAAGAACATCCCTTATAGGAAAAATCACATAATTAGCACAGAAGTATGATGTGTTGAATCACCTCACCATAAAACTCGCAAGTCTCTCAATCCTTAAGGCCATAATATTGTTCAAAATGAGAACATCTTGTTCAACATGATTAGTGTGATTATGATTGTTTCTGATCAATAAAGTTATTCTGGGGATAGGAATACAGAGGTACCGATCACCTTAGAGATTGAGGACTTGCGGGAATAGCAATACGGATTCCAATATTCTTATTGAGGTCGACCCTAGTGTGGGTAAGACAGACTTTCTTAAATGTATAAATAAAGGGAACTTTATCTAAGTTTGTTGCATACCCTTCTCTTTGGGTTAAAATATTTCTTATACTTGTCTGGTTTTCTCAGAAGTTTTATTTCCATTTTATTTTGTTAAATAAAGAAATTGTAAATTTCTTACGCTTTCTTATACTTGTATACTCTAATATAAATAAGATTCAATATGATTTAAGAAAGAATAATTCCATAAGAAAACTTTGTTGAAGTTTCTTTATCAGATTCATTATTTGTATCCTAATAAAATTAGTTTCTTAGTAAATAACTAATAAGGTTTTGTGAATCCATATTGTTTAACTTTGTTAAACATAGATTTTTTCAAGGATAAAAACAAAATTTTTTAAACATAAAATTCACCCCCTCTTAATTTATCAATATACATCTATATTTCCATCCTACATTAGAGGATTTGAGAACCCCCTAGTTATAATATAAGGTTACTACAATAGATTTCTACAATGCAGATAAGGTTGAGCAATAGGTATGTCAAGCCATCATCTCGTTATCCATGGATGATGAGTGATCCCTCATGTAGGGGAACATCTACCAACTGTACATCAGAGGTCAGTTCAATGGTGATAAAGTCGGCCACAACCTGTTAGACATAGGTTTTGGGATTAATCTCATTATAACCAAGATGCTCCCACAATATTGGGTGGACCGAAGTAGAACTGACTCTTTCTAAACTGATGATATATAGTTACGACATGAACAAGCAGAGATTGGGGGCGGGAGTCACTTGTAGACCAAATTCAGAGGCTTTATATAAATTTTTGAATTCATGGTTGTACCATAGAATATTACCTACAACGCATTGTTGTTTAGGCCTTGTATTCATCTGTATATGGCAGTACCATCATCCTATCACTTGTGCCTCAAATACTCCCTCAATGGTCAAGTAGGGGTACTCTAGGGTGATGTATCCCCCTTTGACTTCATTGAAGCCTACTATCAGGAATTCGAATATTATAGTAGAGAGAGGAATATGGTTTAGACTATTGAATTTTACCTCATACATATATATAGAACAAGCCTAGGTGATACTAGAAACCCCAACCCTGATGAGGTACCGAGATGTTCACCCCATGGCCACTATCTCATGACTTGACCACTAGTTCCAGAGAGCATGATTGAATTTCTAGAAGCTGAATCTCCATCATTTCTTTTATATCAAGCATGGGCCTTATAGTTGGAGGCCTGATGGAATTTTATTTAAAGCCTCTATCATCATGATTTTTGAAGAACTAGAATCACTCAATGGATATTGTGTATCTGCCCAAGTAGGAACCAATGATCCCCCTGAATTAGCTAGCTTGGATGAACAACCTCCTCCTACTAATTACCCTACCTCATATGAAAAAGAGGATTTAGAAAATGCTCCTCTTTCATTTGAACAGGGTGTCTCCACCACTATCGATGAGCTGATTTAGGTGGGCTTGGGTACTGAGGAAGATCTAGGTCCAACACAGATTAGTGAATCCATGCCTCTAAAGGAGTAGTAGTAGTATTTTTCTTTCTTCAACTAGCATCACAATGTTTTTTATGGAGTTATGATGATATTTCAAGAATAAAAACTCATATCATCATTAATTGTATTGGTATCCTTTTGATTCATAGAGGGTTCAAGCAGTCTCCCATAAAAATGAACCTCTATCATGGTTCCATGTTCGAGGTCGAGGTTGATAAGCTTATCAAATATAATTTGACAGGGATGTCTATTATACCAAGTTGATATCTAACATCATACTAATTGGGAAGAAGAACGGGTAGATCAGAGTCTTTATTGGGTTTTATGAAGTCAAATTCCATTTTCCAAAGGATTATTTTCTCATTCTAGGGAAATAAATGTTTATTGATGCTACAGATGGGTTTCAGGATCTTTCCTTTATGGATGGTCACTCTGGGTACAATCAGATTATGATGGCCCTGAGGATCAGAATTCTACCCCCTTCATGGAACTATAAGGGACCTTTTTCTTTCAGATGATTCCCTTCAGTTTGCAGAATACATGATCCACTTATCATCAGGTTTTTTACCACATATTCAAACCAATTCTCATGACATTGGAGGAATGCTATGTGGATGACTAGGTGGTCAAATACTTCTAGTGATAGGACCATCTCAAAGACCTTAAGAAAGTGTTCAACTTTTTCACTCATAGAATTTAAAGATGAACCCCTTGAAGTGTGTGTTCGGGGTTACCTCTATAGAGTTTCTCAGCATCATCTATACATTGTCATTAACATCGACCTAGAAAATATCAAGGTCATCAAACAAATGCTTCCCATATACAACCTCTGGGAGCTATGGCGCCTCCAAGGACACTTGGCCTAAATAAGCCGAATTATCATAAATATGTCTGGAAAGCGTAAAAACATTTTTAGGATCATGAATAAAATAATTGTCTATCAGTGTTATGGGGAGTGTTAGGATTCCTTTGGAGAAATTAAGCAGTATCTACTACAGCCTTCGGTTCTGATGCCTCTCATATCAAGGAAGACTCTGGCCCTCAATATGATGACCATGGAATGGTCCCTCAGTCTTCTTATCACCTATAATAATAATGAGGGTGTAGAAAATACTTTATAATATCTCATCTATATTCCCCTAGACATTGAGGCAAGATACTCTCCCATCAGGAAGAGCTATGTCACACTGGTTTTTTGTAGTGTAGAAGTTACAGCACTATTTATTGGATCACGATATATAGCTGGTGAACCATGTGGATCCTATAATGTGTATCCTAAATCACCCCATGTGGACAGGATGATTGGAATTCTAGTTTTTTATCCTTAAGTAGTTCTACAACAAGATCGTTTCATAGAAATCCATCAAGGTTCAGACATTGGCAGAATTTTTGGCTACCCATAAGGCCCTTGAATAATTTCCTCTAGACATTGATTTCCTAGAAGATAAAATCCTATTAGTGGACCATGATATTCCAGGATTGAAGATTCACTTTGATGGTTCCACCCATAGACCAACCAATAGAGGAATCAAAAATCTAATGTTTAATAGAGTAGGCCTTGGTATTTTCTTCATCACCCCAATACAGACTATCCTTCCATACTCATTCCTGATTTCAAAAGTCTAAACTAATAATGAGTTAGGGTATCATGCTCTCATTACTATTTTAGATCTATCCCTTAGGATTGATGTTCCATGCTTTCATGAGAAGTGAGACTCTGAGCCTACAATCAAATAGATTAATGGTGACTATATCATTATAAAGAAAGATCTCCTACCCCTATTGGAGCACACTCATCAGTCGATGGCCCAATTCCCTTCTCATTACGAAGTAACTCAGGTCCCTTGGGCACATAATGATTGATTTGATGCCTTGGCCACCCTAGATTCTTTCCTTGAAAAGACTAACTAGGATAACCTATTAATTTATGTGTTGAAAAGGAGATTAATTACTCCCATCATTTCAGATGATGTTGACATGCAGTAGGTGAACTAATTTATTATCGGTAGTTCCATGTCAAGATTCCTGATTTCCCCCACAGTAGAGCAAATACCTGATTGGAAAACTCCTTTCATCGAATATCTATGGAATGGTATTCTTTTCCCAAATCAATCTATGTATGTGATAATCGACTGGTGTGCATCATAGTTCACCCTTGAGAGTATATCTAACCTTGAATAAACCCTCTATAGACATAGTTTTGACGGATTTATCCTTCATTGAATCCAATAAAATGGGACTCCCTAGGTTATTCAGGAATTTCATGTTGGGGTTATTCATGATCATCAAGTGAGATTAAAGCTCTACCACCAGACTCAAAGGCTAGGATACTTCTAGACAACCATGGTATGAAACTACATGGAGTATTTCAAGATGTGTCCCTCATGTCATATTCTTTCCAACTTATGTATGGACCACCATATATCCTCCATGCCACTAAGTATTCCATAAACATTGAAGTATGGGGTTGATATTGTAGGACTATATTTGAAAAAAAACTCTCCAATATGGGTTCATTCAAACCATTACCAATTTCTTCTCCAAGTGGGAAGAATCTATTCCCATTAAGGAAATCAAGGGCTGGTCTGTGATCAATTTCATGAGTTCCAACATCATTAATAGATTTGGAGTCCCTCGCGTTATTCTCACTAACAATGGTACATAAATACATGTCAATGTGCAGAATAGATTGTACGAAAAGTATAATATCTGTTCAAACTGTACTTACCACTATCATGTGAAGAAAAATGGATATATTCATGTGCTCAAAAATACCCTCACTAAAATTATACTAATGATGGGGGTCCAAATAATAAAATTTGGTCAAAAAAGATCCCCAATGCACTCTAGGACTATCAGATGATGGATTATAATTCAAACCATTTTGCACCATATTCCCTAGGGTATGAAACAAAGGTATTCCTCCCATTGAGGTTTAGTTTCCATCACTCCGAACAGCTATCCACGACCAGAAGATTCTAGAAAAAATAGTAGAATTACATGTAGCTAATTTGTAATCCCATGAAGAGAATAGTCTCTAGGAATTAAATAATCTAGAGAAGAACTAGAACAGGATAGATATTTTGTTCAACAAGAAATTTCACCTCGCTCCTTCCTCCATGGTGACACAGTATGGGCCATCATGATTCCTATGATACCTGGTAAGAATATGCCAAAGTTGGAGCCCAAGTGGGAAGGACCTTACATCATTCACAAGGACTATTATAATGGTCCATACTCATTGATCATCATGGAAGGATAGCATAACACACCTCTTAAAAATTCCAGATTTCTCAAGCATTATTTCACATAATGAGCTTGTTGTGTCCAAGTGGCATGATGTAAATTTTCCTAGTACCGCGTCCTAGTTGCATGACATTAAACTGCACAATAAACATCATCCCATTCACATGAAGTTTAACTCTAGGAAAAATCCTTATCACATGATGATAAATTATACGATGTCTTCCTCATGGTACGAGGTTAAACTGTGTGTCTACATCCCAATCACACGATGCTAAACTATCTGATTGTTTCGAACACTATGAACTTAATCAAAGAGATCAATTCAAAGCATCGTGACTTTAAACTATAAGAAATTCCCCTCATAAATGTACAGTGTGGTGTTGGGCCTCCTTGTACATCATTTACATTAGTTTTTTCACTCCATCATACCATACATATCCTCCTAGGATGCTCAACGTCCTTAGTGCATGATGTTAAACAACATTCTTACCTAGTAAAAGTTTGAGATGGCCTGTATGACAGACATGGGATGAAAAAAATCCTCAACTCATGAAATTAAACAATATTTTTACCCAATATTAAATCGTTAATCCTATGAATATGATATGATAATAAGCTCATGATTCAAACATGGGATTCACCATGAGAACCATGGAAGCCATAATTCCCTCCTTAGAGAGGATCACCCCTACCGGTATTATTTTCTTGCCACAACATGTTTCTTAATTCTGTGTTTTTTTATTCCCATATTTATAGTATAATGTGGTATACTTGGACTTCTTTTTTTTCATCCCATTCATGATTTTTAATGTCCCAATAACGTGAAATTAAACTTTGTGATTGTTCCAATCTTTAACACCTTAAACTAATAGCTTCCATAAATCCAACCATCGTGACATTAAACTATGTGAGAGACTTCTTAGGAATGTGATGAATGTAAGTGTTCCTCCTCGGTCTTCATTTACAATGGGTTTGTCACTCTTCAATGCTACACATGTCTATTTTAGATACTCAAGAAAGATCCAAACTCTGTGGCCATAAAATAAGAGAACATGTTCTAATATTTAAGACCATAAAATAATATCTGTGTTCCATGTAATATTTTTGAAAATTATTTGAAACACATAGGTTCTTTTACCCTATATTCATCTGGTTTATTACCCTCCTCAGAAACCTCATTCTTGAGAATCGGTTTAAATCCCACTTTTTGATAGTCCTATTAGTGAGCCCAAATTCACTATGGCATAGAACCTAGAGTGTTTAATACCACATGGATATTTCCTTGATTCATTTCAAAACTTCAAGTCTTTCTTGTTTTGGATTTCCATCATCCTTCAAATCAAAATGGCCCCCATAATGAGGATGGTGCCTGGCCAAAATGGCTCACCTCTAGTCCTAAACCAAAGCCATGATGGATCTATGGAAACAAATAGTGGATATCATATTTGGAACTTAGTTAGTAGTTGATCCTATATTTTCTCTCCCAATTATTAACTGGTGTGGTTTTGGTTACAATATTTCAAATAGGGTCAAAAGGCAATCTCTACCCTTCTGTCTTCCCTTATCTATATCTCATAAATCTTCACTTTCCCCCTTTCCACCTCCCTATATCTTAGTGGAATTCCAACACCCTTGGTATCACCCCTCTCTGCATCTGCATGTGTTAATTAGTGAGGTCAATCTCACTGGGAAATTCTCAACCTAATATCTCCTTTAACCTATTGTTTCTTCCATGTGTTAGGTAATTACCCTCACCACTCCATGTTTCCCACACCTATCATGACTCATGTGGGCTTAGGAGTTTTTGTAGGGTGTCCACCAACATGATGAAACTGTAAAAATGATCCTATGGTCCACACTCTATGAACATAAACTAGGAGTTTAAGTCCAAGAATCATGAATTTGAACAATATGTAGGTTCTGATAAGAATATATCATGCAGTATATAACTTTTTGGCCCTCATTCACATCGAGTTTTTCATTATTCCATTCTACATATATTTGTTTGAGAAGATACTAAGGTTCAAACTATATGACCTTAAACTCAAAGCTTATATTCCAAGTATCATTTCCTTAAACTATGTGTGGGTCTTCTCGTGAATGTGTTGTTTGGGATTATACCTCCTTGGTCCTTATTCACATCAGTTTTTTCATGCCACCACATCAAACATTTCAATTTGAGACATGCACCCTATAGTCTAAACTCTATAACCTTAAACTATGAGCCCATGGTCTGAGATTTAGTACCATAAATTAAGATCCCCTCATAATCCAAGAATCTCTACTTTAAACTATTTTTCTTATAGACATGGTTGAAGAATTATGACCTTAAACTATGTTTTGTTTTCTTCTAGGTACTTCTATGGTGTGTGATCCTCTTTGGATCCATTCATTCCATGTTTTCACTTTCATGTGCCACACGGATACCCTTAGAACAAACATTTCCCCATAGTTTGAATACATGACTCTAAACAATTTTCCTTGGTCCAGTCCATATAAATTCAAATTGTATATGATCAGCTTCAAGACTAATTCACATGTTGCAGGGCCTCCATGGATCATTCAAATCAGGTTCTAACTCTTTCACTGAATGAACATCCTTGAACCCACTTTCACCCCATGGTCTATACCGTACGAACTCAAAATATGTATATCACCACCCAGAACTATGTGTGGCTTGATTCCTATCCTCATTTGATACATAGTTATTCTCGGGAATTTTATCTTTGGTCCAACCCCTCCGTCGACAAATCATGGGACATTTCCATCTCAAATTTCAAGATACCAACCCGGGGTGTTTTTTAGCTTTGTGTGTTGTAGGGTCCTTCTTTTCCCATTATTCACATCTGGTTACTACACTAAATTCCACACAAGTACCTTTCAAACACACATGTTCCCCCTTGGTCCAAGAAACACAACCTTAAACTTCTTGAAGCCCCTTATGTTTCTCATGGAACACAGTCTTTCTTATCCCTCATTCATATTGGGATAATACATATTCATTCCACACCAAACACTTTAGAGATCCCCTGTGGTCCAAACTCTGTGGATTTTGACTTAGAGGCTATGCAACAATCCCCATGCCATTAAACTCTGTTTGAGTTGTCTCAGGAGTGCTTGGTGAAACATTGGGCGGCCTCCTAGGCCCCTTATTTCTCATCTAGTGACCTTTTCAATACCATGCACATTCTATTAAGACACAGACCCTTACTAAAAAATCCCTATGTACCACACCCCAAACACGTGATGTCAAACTATGGGATGCATCCAGATCACATGACATTAAAATATACAATTCCTAGTTCTCACCATATGATGCTAAACTGTGTTCCCAACATCCTCAAAATATGACGTCAAATTGCATGTTTTTTTCCTCATTTCATGATGTAAAACTGGAAGGAATCTTTGGACATCACCTTAAAATCCCTTTCCTTAGATGTAAGTCACCTACCACATTGTTCGTTCTCATATGACCATCGCTCAGTATCCGATATGATGCTTTCCCTAGAATATGAGTTTGAATTTTGTTTAGACTGATATGCCCACACCAATGTACTCTAATCCACAGTGGTATAATTATGGGAGTGCTGGAATCCATTCAAACATTCCATTAATTCATTCCAATGCTTTGAGTGCCTCTCATTTGGATCCTCATTCTCTTCCATGTCTGAATGCATAACCTAAAATTATGGTTTTTGGACACGTTATCTCACCTACCATCCTGAGCCAATGTTCCAAAAGAATTTGGGGAAAATTATGAGATAGGTCCCATGTTTTGTGTAGAGACCCGTATCTTGACGTACATGGACATTACATTACATTTGCGGAATACTTAGTACATAACAAAAACACACACACAAGGATCGTAATAGTTTAGTGTCTTTGGAAACTCGGAACGTAATCTTCTAATCGTGGTGAAAGATCTTCAATATCTCCCATAAAGATCTTCCCTTTTTTTACCTAAAACCTTTCTTTATATCCTGTGGAAAAGAAAACATAAAAGGGTGAGCTAAAATGCTCAGTAAGGGTATACAAAAGAAAAATCAATCACATCATATTCATAAGAACAAAACTTTTGGAAATCTTAACCTGCAAAAGAGATCATAATTTCATAACATGGGATAAATCATAGTAGTGAAATGAAATCCCAATAATCATAACTTAAAACATGAAACTTTGTGGCATTCACACATAATCATAGAGAATCATTTCTTGTTATTCAAGACTCATTGCCAAGACTATCTTAGTGGACAAAGTCCCTTTCTGAATCGAGTCACCCTCATTTCAGTCCTGTTTCACTGAACCGGTATAACCTACCGTTCCAGCCATGTCTATCTCATGAGATATAAAATTTTTACCCAATGCATTGGAGGGAGATATAGGTCCCACCAATCTTATAATGAATCCTTTCTTATGTGTGCCACATAATCATAAATCATACATCATCGCATAACACATGTAACAAAAATGGGATTCTTGAAACATCATGACATCATAAAACAAATCATATAAGGTAAATGACTTCATAAAAATAATTTCCTCAAAACATAATCAAATCAATGTAATAATAGGGATAAAAACAGATCCCTATATTATCTTATATGGAAAATAATTTTGATAAAACATTTGAACTCCATTCTTGAGGAAAATATCCTTTCTACTTCAAAAACACTTTTCTTTTCTTAACATGTCATACAATTATAAACTAAAATAAGGTGATTAAAAATAAACTTGAAAACTTGTAAAGGAATCTTCTTGTAAATAATTTTTTAAAAATCCATTCATGCCGTATAAGTTAAAAAAACATTCTTCTCGTACTTTTGTCGGAAAAGTCAAAAAAGTACCTCGTAGGAAAAACGACAAAAGATTCCTTTCATATCCTTTACTAAAAATTTACCGAAGGGTAAAATTGAATATAAACTATTGTATAAGGATATAAATATTACATATTGAGGAAACATGGATGTGGATGATAAAATACACCCCAGTAAATTCCAAAGTATAAACAATCTTGGATAAAAATGAGATTGTGATATTTCCCTTACCTTAGGTCCGATTTGCTTCGTAAGTGTCTGAACCTCCTGTATAATGATTTAAATAATGTCATTTACTTATTACAGAATCATATTCATTGTTATGATATCATATATGGTTCACTTATGACTTTATATTACCCGTTCTTTTGTAAATTCCATGTTAAAGAGCGTTTTGGGTAAAATTGTTTCATTTGTCGTCCGTGTTTTGACTTGTAATTATTCATATGATTACTTTGATCATGATTACTTAATTCCAGAACATAAAACATGATTTATATATATATATATTCAGTATATACATATATATAATAAATCATTAAATGGAAATAAATACACGGTTCATGGAGACGGTAGTCCGTACGTACGCATGAACGCTGTTTTCGTTTCCTTATTGAATTGAATGGAATTAAGTAGATGACATACATATAAATATATAAATAAATACAGTATCATTATTATGTCATATATTTCATTAGTACATATTATATATACTTTATATTCATTCATGAATGGTTAATCATTGAGAATGAATCTCATCGCGTCGTGGAGACGGTAGTCCGTACGTACGCACGAGCGATGATATCGTTCCCATGGTCGTGGAATTGTGTTGAAGTGTATGTATACTATTTCAGTATCAATATCACTCTATAATAATCATATATAGTTACTCATTACACCATTATACTCATCCTTGTAATGTGATAGTGGAAAATAGATTACACCACGGCGTGGAGACGGTATTCCGTACGTACGCACGCGCGGTGATTTCATTTTTCCGTAGGATGGATAGAAGGTGAATTAGGGTTGTTTAATATTTATAATAAAATATCAGTATGTAAGTAATACTGATGTTATTACTTTATCATGAAACAAATAAAGAAGAATAAGTTGAAGAAGAATGAAATTGAAAAAGATCGGTAATGGATATTACCTCTTTTTGACGCGCCTTTTCTTAACCTCCACTTAAAGAACTAAGGATGGTCTCTGAAGAAGACCAGGACCTCTAGGATGATACTAGGGAAGTGGAGAATACATTTTGGCAGGGGTTGGCCGATCTTGAAGTCTCAAAGTTGTGTGAGGAAGAGAGGGAGGAGGTGCCCTTTTATAAGGGAGGAGAGGGGCACCTTAGGAATATCTCAAAATATTATTTTATATTAAAGTCAAAATCGGTTTATAATGGTTCCAAAGGGTCATATTTCGAAGGTAAAGTGGGTATGGGTCGAAATCCTATCAACCAATAGGATTTAGACAAGTTTAGGTTATTTTTTTAACCTTATCAATTAGATTTAACTCTAAGTTAAATAATTTAACTTTTACCGTGTCTTTTTGTTTTCTTACACTATATGGTTAATAAACACACTATATCAAGTAAAAAGAACCCCAAGTTGTTTATTATTAATATATATAATCTTATCTAAGTCATTGGGCCGAACCTTAGATTTTTAGGAATAAAATAACAATTAATAATATAATATTTGTTTTAAAAACTATTTTATGTCAATTTTGACACTATTTGGTACATGATTTTTATGAAATTCATAACAGAATTATAAGTTCAAAAAAAGTTCCTTAAATCAACAATAACATGTCATATTAACCTAGAAAATTATTGTAAGTCATAAAAAGTCTCAAATTATATTTATTTGGGCATTTATAACATCAATTATGTCAATATTTCATTAATAAGACAATTACTGCATCATCTTTGTGTCATAATAAATGATAATTATTTAATCCTTAAAAATTCTAAATAAATTCCTATGATGTATATAATTGTATTAGCTTTTTGGATACTATTCATGTTTGAAGTTTCATAAAGTTTATCACTAGATTAAAATTATTATACTTATAATATTTAAGAAAGTGACATGTTGTCACATTCTTTGG
Source organism: Viscum album (assembly GCA_963277665.1). NCBI lineage: Eukaryota > Viridiplantae > Streptophyta > Magnoliopsida > Santalales > Viscaceae > Viscum > Viscum album. The sequence goes on along the minus strand of OY728131.1, from coordinate 222,713,053 downwards.
TTTTAATAATAATTAAATTATTTTCATTGAAAAAATTTAATTAAATTAATCTAATCTGACCCTTAGTTGATATGGGTCGTTTTTTGGTCATAAAATAGGATTTTGAAATTTTTTAGGGAAATTTTAAAATATTATATTTACACTTAATTACCCGATTTACCTTTAACTATGGTAAATAAAATTTACCGTAGTTACTATTAATAATTCCCAAAAATAAAAAGTATCCTATTAACATAATTTGGACCCACTGATTCCAAATATGGAATCCATTTTTTAAAATTCAAAACACAGAAGTTGCAGAAATTAAATTAAAATTAATCCCATTGTCGAATAAAAACGGGTTTTTGTTTAAAACATTGCAAAAGATTGAATTGATTTAACCTACGAATTCAAGGTAAAATCAATGCTAATGACATACATTATATTAAATGGTAAAAATTTATTCTATTTATACTTTAAAACCATTCAATATTATAATTTAACCACATAATTTATTACAATGAAAAAACTTGTTTTTAATTAAAATATAGCGTGTTTTTTCTATTCATTAAAATGTGAAAGTTACCAGAATAATATGAAAAATTTATCCAAAGTAAATTTTTATTTCTTGATTCCAAAGAAGAATTTTATTTTGTCAAATTGAACTTATAAAAATGTCAAAAACTAGATTTAAAGTGGGTGCACCATCAAAAGGCGGCAAAACAGCATTTTTTGAAAAATACTTATTTTACCCGAAAAATTTATTTTGTTCTTATATCATGTTATAGAAAATGTGTAAGATGAATAATAATGATATAAAATTAAAAATTTAGTTAATACTATTCATAACGGCTAGTTCATGACAATATTATAATAATATAACATTGTTTATTAAAACCCGGTATTGCGTACAACACACGCTATCGAGGAAGGTCGTGATTGCGTGTAATGCAAGCCAAGTCAGGGTTGCGTGTTGTGAAAGAATCCTTCGTTGTTTCGTATAACAGAATCCAACCATATTTCATTTATACATTTAATATATATATATATATATACTCAATGTTGCGTAGAATAACTATTATCAAAATTGTGTGTAATACGGTCCAAGAATAGTGTTGCGTATACTGCAAGCTAACACGGTGTTGCATATAGCGCAAGGTAATCTTGGTGTAGAATACAACATAATACATTAATGAAATTAAAATAATATTTTTCATAAAATCTTGGGGTGTTACATTCTACCCCCCTTAAAATGAATTTCGCCCTCGAAATTCGTCGGGGTTATAAATGGTTTACTATTTGAAAGTTTCTTTGATAGAAACCCACATCGTAAAAAGGAATACCAAAACTTATCTTTAAAAACAAAAGTATGAAACGTAACGGTTACCCAAATAAACTAATCACTGGGTTTCCACATAGGTGAAAATATGGATATGGAAGAGAAATCTAACCATCATGTTCTGATGGAGAGTGGTAGAGAACATGGCTATGGAAAAGCTAGCAATCACAAAGCCATAAATTTGTGATGATCTAAGGTACCATCAGATTCATCAGATATAAGAGCACTAAGACAACATTTTTGGTTTTCAAGATCATTTCCCTAAAGTTGATGAAATTGGAATTAGAAGAAATACTTTCGTGATTTTGGTATAGTCTCACCGTTTGTCGTTCTTTGGACAATTTCCACTTCATCTCTTAAAGAAATGAAGTTTAATTTGTCATTCGTGATGTGTTAGCAGATCATGTGATAGAATGATGGGTCATTCCATCTGTCTCAAACAAAAGGTTAGAAAATTTATCAAAAAATACATAAGTCCATCTATAGTGAGATTAATCATATATGGGTCCTAAAATGAACTTATACTTCACATATCATACTGATTAATATAATAAAACTAGTTTCTACTAAACAGGGACTTCCTGTAGGTCAGTGGTAGGCGATAAAGGCCAGTCGCACTTCGGTTATGGGTTCGATTCCCACAGCCTTGTCCGAAGCGATGGGATGTCGCCCGTCCTGCAGGTTGTCCTTTTTCTAAAACTACATTACTATAACATCACATAAATAATATCAAAAAAAAGGTTCTATACTTAAACAATACTAACTTATGGTTAACATAATCCATTACAATCTTTAGGCTTATCTAAAATACTTCGGTCCAAGCTCATAGTATAAAGAAAATGATTACTTGAAATCTCGTCAACCAAGCATGTGAATACCATCATTTATCCCCCATATATCTTGTTGGTCACATTCCAATCATGTGAATACCTTAATGATGTATTCTCTTGAAAAAAATGAATACCCATTAAACCTTAGTGAAAACATGAATGCTTTCAAAAGTTAACTCTTTCCACATACCAAAATCCAAACATTCTATATACTCAAACCATGATATAACCTTATCCTTATATCAGTCATGAGCTCATGAATACTGTCAAACATTTAATTTTCTCCTTATCCCTTCATTATGCGCATATCATCTACATTCCAAAAATATCTGAATAACCTTTCATGGATACTGGTAACATTAATCAGACAACAGTGTAACAATCCTTACATGTCTCCTTATTCCATAGTACCATGAGATTACTTATACAACATTACACATGATAAACATGTAATCATTGCACTACATTCTTAAACCATTGACCGAGCTTCAACAATTCTTTCATATCACATATCATTTGTAGTCTCTTCATCATCATCCACATAAATAATTCCCATACGACCATACTGATTATCTTCATGAGACTTTCCCTTAGGGCATTGGTTTTCATAATGCCCGCACATTCCACATTTAAAACATTTAACCATTGTTGATGTCGTAGCAATACCATTATCCTCATCCATGTTGTTAACTGAACCATTTCCTTTGCATTTACTTGCTTTGTGTCCTTCTTTTCCACACCCAAAGAATCTTCCAGTTCCTTTGAAACATTCTCCTTGATGCCTCTTCCCACATGATTTACATAGGGGAAATTGAACTTTCTTTCCTCTATGATCATCATGAAACTCAATCTTTCTCTTATTAGCCGAGTCAGGAAACTTACCAAATTTTACTTTATTGATCATATTATGAGATTGCTGATTCGGCATAATAATGATGTTTGGACTTCCAAATCCCATTCATTATGAAGAATATCATTCCATTGTCCATCATATCCTCCATTATCGTGAATCATCTTGTTTCCAGCCATTTTCTAAAACCCAAAAAAGAATAGTGTGAGAGGAAAAAATCGTGCTAGGGAAAAGAACATAATAAAGGGGGAGTACCCTAAATATCTAACATCTTATGTTAAATTCTATGATCGTTACCGTAGTTCTAGGACTGTATCCTATACGTATACTTATCCTTAGGGACATCCCTAGACATACCTTATAAATATCTCTAGGGATCTCACTAAAGTTATCGCATCCTAGTTTCCAAAGGTTGACTAAACCTTTCCTCTGATACCAACTGTAGAGACCCGTATTTTGACGTACATGGACATTACATTACATTTACGGAATACTTAGTACATAACAAAAACACACACACAAGGATCGTAATAGTTTAGTGTCTTTGGAAACTCGGAACGTAATCTTCTAATCGTGGTGAAAGATCTTCAATATCTCCCATAAAGATCTTCCCGTTTTTTTACCTAAAACCTTTCTTTATATCATGGGGAAAAGAAAACATAAAAGGGTGATCTCAAATGCTCAGTAAGGGTATACAAAAGAAAAATCAATCACATCATATTCATAAGAACATAACTTTTGGAAATCTTAACCTGCAAAAGAGAGCTTAATTTCATAACATGGGATAAATCATAGTAGTGAAATGAAATCCCAATAATCATAACTTAAAACATGGAACTTTGTGGCATTCACACATAATCATAGAGAATCATTTCTTGTTAGTCAAGACTCATTGCCAAGACTATCTTAGTGGACAAAGTCCCTTTCTGAACCGAGTCACCCTCGTTTCGGTCCTGTTTCACTGAACCGGTATAACCTACCGTTCCAGCCATGTCTATCTTATGAGATATAAAATCTTTACCCAATGCATTGGAGGGAGATATAGGTCCCACCCATATTATAATGAATCCTTTCTTATGTTTGCCACATAATCATAAATCATACATCATCGCATAACACATGTAACAAAAATGGATTCTTGAAACATCATGACATCATAAAACAAATCATATAAGGTAAATGACATCATAAAAATAATTTCCTCAAAACATAATCAAATCAATGTAATAATAGGGATAAAAACAGAACCCTATATTATCTTAGATGGAAAATAATTCTGATAAAACATTTGAACTCCATTCTTGAGGAAAATATCCTTTCTACTTCAAAAACACTTTTCTTTTCTTAACATGTCATGAAATTATAAACTAAAAGAAGTTGATTAAAAATAAACTTGAAAACTTGTAAAGGAAGATTCTTGTAAATAATTTTTTAAAAATCCATTCATGCCGTATAAGTTATAAAAACATTCTTCTCGTACTTTTGTCAGAAAAGTCAAAAAAGTACCTCGTACAAAAAACGACAAAAGATTCCTTTCATATCCTTTACTAAAAATTTACCGAAGGGTAAAATTGAATATAAACTATTGTATAAGGATATAAATATTACATATTGATGAAACATGGATGTGGATGATAAAATACACCCCAGTAAATGCCAAAGTATAAACAATCTTGGATAAAAATGAGATTGTGATATTTCTCTTACCTTAGGTCCGATTTGCTTCGTAAGTGTCCGATCCTCCTGTATAATGATTTAAATAATGTCATTTACTTATTAAAGAATCATATTCATTGTTATGATATCATATATGGTTCACTTATGACTTTATATTACCCGTTCTTTTGTAATTTCCATGTTAAAAAGCGTTTTGGGTAAAATTGTTTCATTTGTCGTCCGTGTTTTGACTTGTAATTATTCATATGATTACATAGATCATGATTACTTAATTCCAAAACATAAAACATGATTTATATATATATATATTCAGGATATACATATATATAATAAATCATTAAATGGAAATAAATACACCGTTCATGGAGACGGTAGTCCGTACGTACGCATGAACGCTGTTTTCGTTTCCTTATTGAATTGAATGGAATTAAGTGGATGACATACATATAAATATATAAATAAATCCAGTATCATTATTATGTCATATATTTCATTATTTCATATTATATATACTTTATAATCATTCATGAATGGTTAATCATTGAGAATGAATCTCATCGCGTCGTGGAGACGGTAGTCCGTACGTACGCACGAGCGATGATATCGTTCCCATGGTCGTGGAATTGTGTTGAAGTGTATGTATACTATTTCAGTATCAATATCACTATATAATAATCATATATAGTTACTCATTACACCATTATACTCATCCTTGTAAGGTGATAGTGGAAAATAGATTACACCACGGCGTGGAGACGGTATTCCGTACGTACGCACGCGCGGTGATTTCATTTTTCCGTAGGATGGATAGAAGGTGAATACGGGTTGTTTCATATTTATAATAACATATCAGTATGTAAGTAATAATGATGTTATTACTTTATCATGAAACAAATAAAGAAGAAGAAGTTGAAGAAGAATGAAATTGAAAAAGATCGGTAATGGATATTACCTCTTTTTGACGCGCCTTTTCTTAACCTCCACTTAAAGAACTAAGGATGGTCTTTGAAGAAGCCCATGACATCTAGGATGATACTAGGGAAGTGGAGAAGAGATTTTGGCAGGGTTTGGCCGAGCTTTAAGGCTCAAAGTTGTGTGAGGAAGAGGGGGAGGAGGTGCCCTTTTATAAGGGAGGAGAGGGGCACCTTAGGAATATCTCAAAATATTATTTTATATTAAATTCAAAATCGGTTTATAATGGTTCCAAATGGTCTTATTTATAAGTTAAAGTGGGTATGGGTCGAATTCCAATCAACCAATAGGATTTAGACAAGTTTGGGTTATTTTTTTAACCTTATCAATTAGATTTAACTCTAAGTTAAATAATTTAACTTTTACCGTGTCTTTTTGTTTTCTTATACTATATGGTTAATAAACTTACTATATCAAGCCAAAAGAACCCCAAGTTGTTTTTTATTAATATATATAATCTTATCTAAGTCATTTGGCCAAACCATAGATTTTTAGGAATAAAATAACAATTAATAATATAATATTTGTTTTAAAAACTATTTTTTGTCAATTTTGACACTATTTGGTACATGATTTTTATGAAATTCATAACAGAATGATAAGTTCGAAAAAAGTTACTTAAATCAACAATAACATGTCATATTAACCTATAAAATTAGTGTAAGTCATAAAAAGTCTCAAATTACATTTATTTGGGCATTTATAACATCAATTATGTCAATATTTCATTAATAAGACAATTACTGCATCATCTTTGTGTCATAATAAATGATAAATATTTAATCCCTAAAAATTCTAAATAAATTCCTATGATGTAGATAATTATATTAGCGTTCTGGAGACTATTCATGTTCGAAGTTTCATGAAGTTTATCACTAGATTAAAAATATTATACTTATAAGATTTAAGAAAGTGACATGTTGTCACATTCTTTGGTTTTAATAATAATTAAATTATTTTCATTGACAAAATTTAATTAAATTAATATAATCTGACCCTTAGGTGATATGGGTCGTTTTTTAGTCATCCAATATGATTTTGACATTTGTTAGGGTAATTTTAAAATATTATATTTACCCTTAATTACCCGATTTACCTTTAACTGTGGTAAATAAAATTTACCGTAGTTACTATTAATAATTCACAAAAATAAAAAGTATCCTATTAACATAATTTGGACCCACTGATTCCAAATATGGAATCCATTTTTTAAAATTCAAAACACAGAAGTTGCAGAAATTAAATTAAAATTAATCCCGTTGTCGAATAAAAACGGGTTTTTGTTTAAAACATTGCAAAAGATTGAATTGATTTAACCTACGAATTCAAGGTAAAATCAATTCTAATGATATACATTATATTAAATGGTAAAAATATATTCTATATATACTTTAAAACCATTCAATATTATAATTTAACCACATAAGATATTACGATGAAAAAAGTTGTTTTTAATTAAAATATAGCGTGTTTTTACTATTCATTAAAATGTGAAAGTTACCAGAATAATATGAAAAATTTATCCAAAGTAAATTTTTATTTCATGATTCCAAAGAAGAATTTTATTTTCTCAAATTGAACTTATAAACATGTCAAAAACTAGATTTAAAGTGGGTGCGCCATCAAAAGGCGGCAAAACTGCATTTTTTGAAAAATACTTATTTTACCCGAAAAATTTATTTTGTTCTTATATCATGTTCTAGAAAATGTATAAGATTAATAATAATGTTATAAAATTAAAAATTTAGTTAATACTATTCATAACGGCTAGTTCATGACAATATTATAATAATATAACATTGTTTATTAAAACTCGGTATTGCGTACAACACACGCAATCGAGGAAGGTCGCGATTGCGTGTATTGCAAGCCAAGTCAGGTTTGCATGTTGTGAAAGAATCCTTCGTTGTTTCGTATAACAGAATCCAACCATATTTCATTTATAAATTTAATATATATATATATATACTCAATGTTGCGTAGAATAACTATTATCAAAATTGTGTGTAACACGGTCCAAGAATAGTGCTAATACGGTGTTGCGTATAACGCAAGGTAATCTTGGTGTAGAATACAACATAAGACATTAATGAAATTAAAATAATATTTTTCATAAAATCTCGGGGTGTTACATTTTGAATATAGTCACTAGTCGACCATCAGTTTGGTTTCCCCCATAATCAGTAAAATGATCACGGATGTTATGTTTTGAACATGTTCATTAGTTATACTCCATCATGAAATCACTCTCCTTGTGTTCCATATGTTGGGAGTCATGATTCATAACTTCCATTCCCCTTTGTTTGGGTAAAATTCAACACCCCTGGAGTTACCCCATTCATGCACTAGAGCACATTGGAAAATAAATTTAACTATTCTGAGAGCCCTGTTCTCAAGCCACAACCTCTGTCAGTGTAAAAAACCCAATATGTATGAGAAATCACATAATAATAACTTGTTTCTCACACTAATAATGACTCTCATAAGCTTAGGGATTGGTTCTTAGTTGTATCAGAAATATGGTTCAAGTGAAATAAGTAAGAGAAGAAGAAATATGCTTGTCTGTGTATGTAGAAGGTTTCAAAACAAGAAAGTCTTAGTGATTGAGGAGATTCTTCCACATATAAGATCCTAACTTTTGTCCTAGAAAAGTTATCCCTACAGATCTACCGTAGAAATTGTAAGATTTAGATCTTCCAGTATCCGGTGTGTCGTCTCATGGACCTGTTGTTGTCTCCTGATATTTTCATCTTCCTCTTCAACTGCTAGACAATGCTCAACATCCATATTCTATTATTGATCCTGCTCAACATGGAGCTTATCTATTTTATTAATCACTATATTCATTTGATTCTCACCCTACTCTATTTGATTGTTCATTAAACTGATCACCTTATATTGAGCATTGATAAAGGCTACACACTCTCTCATTTTCTCCTCAAGATGTTGGATATCTAGGATGACCTCCTGGAGCTTCTGAGTGTTATCCAACTTCCCCCAATGATCGAAAAGCCCCATATGTTGAATTACCTCATTCAACCTCTCAATAAGGAAGTCATGAACAAATGCATTTAGACAACAGGTGTCCACTCTACTACTATCCAGGTTCCATATCCAGTGGTTGAGGGACCCATCTGGCTCACTAGGTATGGTTCCAAATTCTGGGTGATGAAACACCACATGTTCCTCCATGACCCACACTAGACAATGTATTTATCTTCTATGGCTTCGATCTAGGAGTCTTATTTAACATGGACGGTAGCACCAGGGTCCTCTTTAGTGATCCTCTCTATCAGATCAGGATCTAGATCAAGATACCTATCATAATCACCTAACCCTTCCATAGAAAACCCATATCTACTAACCTCAAGCTCCACCACACTAGTGGAATCACCCATTACCGCAATAGACTATTCTCTTGGGACCAAGACTATATTAGCTTTAATAAACTTCTCATAGAGGGTTGGTACAACCATCAGGGAGATGGCCCTAAATGAACTGATCGTAGTCACTTGTGAGGAACATAACCTTTCGAGCACTGCCTAGAACAAGAAAAACATTATTCAATTTGATCAACAAAGGAATAATTTAATTTTGTGAGATTTAAAGACTTAGAGAATGTGATTATTTGAAGATTTAGTCCCCCAGACATAGGTAGGAAGCTCCACCACAGGATACCCCTCAACGATGGCCATCACATAAATGGTCGGTACCATCTCCAATTTTATAGATTAAGAAAGACCTGCATGAAGAAAAAATGATCACATTGATGAAAAATCTCCTTGAAAGGTCTAAAAGAACCAAATGAATTAAGATTCACTCTTACCATGAGGAAGGGGGATTTCAATAATGAGAAGCACTAGGTGCACCAATTCTCCAACAGTGGACACTACTATGAGAATACTAGGGAATGATCCCCCATAGATGATAGGTAGGACATAATGAACTTAGGTCTCCACAATGACTTCCTATACTATCCCAGCAACTACATCATCCTCTGCCATAGGCCGCGAAGCATGCTCCTTCGCACTTAGTGGTGCACCTTCACCACCTTCATCAGGGAGCCTTTTTTGATTTTATAGTTGCTCATATACAAGGAAAACTTTAGTTATGGATTATAGATAATAAAGGGTAAGGATCAAGGGTAGAATGTAGGTTGAGGCTTACATCGAGAAGTGTGACCAAGTCCTCTTTAGAGGCTGTAATTTCACCACTTTCCTGGGAACTTTCCTGCTCTGTGACTAATCCTATGGATTCTTCATTATCAAATCCATGTGTGTCCTTGTCTGCTAATTCCTCCTTAGATGATTCATCAATAGGTGGTGTCCCTTCCTTCCTTGTTTCACTGCCAAACATCACCTACATCGGGTTGGAAGTTGGATTTTACTCCCTTCACATGCATGAAAATTTATCCACGGCTGTCAAATACACATTCTTTTAATGAAATCTCACCTTAGTTATGATCTTGATACACCCAACCTCCAAAATCTGGATTCCATCAGGAATTATATTTCACCACATGTCCTCCATCGACATGGATGCACACAGAATCCTCCATGACATCCAGAGTTAGGGGAAAATAGGATCAACAGCTGATTATAGTAAGTATATTAGCTTTTTCCTAGGAGACTCCCTAGAATGGATTTTCTTAGTTTGTGATCCCCCTACTTTCCCCAAAAATCATTTATAGGATCCCTCTCCCCTAAGAGGTGGGGTGCAACAGCGCCTCACTCCACCCCCATTGTATCTCCATCATGATCTTCCCCTTTTTACTAGATCAATCACTAAAGATCAGTATTTTGACTACCCTACTACTTCAAAACCACACTCGTTGTCTCGATCACTCGAATTCACTTCTGCAAGATCACATCCGGATACGCTACCACCCATTTTTTTGCATAACCCGTCAATTGGATAATATCAAAATTGGTTGGAGGTAGAATAATAGTATCCCTTGAACCCACATGCACCAACATCCACCAAAGTTAAAAAAGGATACAAGGATTTCATTCCTCACGAATCACTTTGTAGATCTTCTTCATGACCTTCTATATACACCTGAACTACCTATCAAACTAGGATGGTGTATATGGTTCACAGTAGATGTGGTCATTGATCCTGAACACCAACACTCCCCCCTAAATATCTGAACGTATTCCTTATATTCCCATGTTCCCAATAGGTTATCCACCATGGGTCCCACTAGGTTTGATAAGGGATGGAAATTGAAGTTCACATGGTTGTAGATCTCGATCATGACCCTGATCTCATCAAGATTCATTGGCCTAACCATGGTGATATTGAGAAAATATAGTTGCATACTATTATTTGGTGGGGTGATGGAATTCGGAAAATCTTATCCCCTAAAGTCAACTATGATCCATCAATAGAATAATAGGAACAGGATATGGATCCTCCTTGGTGTGCTCCCCTGGCAATAAGGCCCAGAAGGTTATAGAGATAGGCTAACAGGGGTACCCCTAGGTTTACTCTGTTTCTAGAAACCAAGATTGAAAAAATAACCAGCATCCCAGGAATAGGCCCATCCAAGTTTCGATGACTGTAAGCATCCATCAACTAAGGAAAGTAGTAAGAAACATGGTGTAGCAAACTAGAATCTCCCATACTTCCACAATGTTGAACCCCCACTTCTCAAATTTCCCCTCTTCTAGGATCAACCAATACGATATTGGCATCCTCCTCTGTGGTGCTATTGGACACTTATTTCCCTACCCCTGCATCCTAACATCCATATTCTTCTTCAAAAACTTTTCAAACCATAGTTTTAATGGTATATACTTATAAAACATTAGTACATGATCCATCTTCTTCTTCAATACCTCCATAAGGTATTGTGTTTTGAGAGGAGTTTGCTACTAGTCATCCCAAGTGTTCTATAATGTAATGTACTCATCATACTGAAACCCTTCTAGTGGGATGAATCTAATATATAAAACAAACCATAAACTAATTCTCACTTCTCCATGATAAATATGGAAGGTTTTCATGTCAATGGAATATCTATGGTGGAGCTCCATCACCAGCTCCAATTGATTGTAGAAATGGAACAGTGTTGCCCACATTGCCTCATATAGTCTGATTTGGTGAAGATACGCTCTATACAAAATCAAGTATAGCATACCCATTATTACCAATCCTATTCACTGGTGAAATTTCCACCAGACCAAAAGTCCTAGTTTTTTTTATCCCCTACATTTGTCCAATATTCTAATAAAAAGAATACCGACATAGTGGGTGGGGAATTATTCATCTTCTATTTTCTACCACAAGATCATCCTAGCCCTCCCTATTAGTACATAAACATCCATATCTTCGGGCTCCCTGGAAGGGAGTACATGAACAGTGATGTTCCATTATTTAGATCATCCTTGTCTGGGAACTATAATCATGGCCTATCGACTTACAGGTTGGGGATATTCACCTCATTTGGAAGTAAAAAAATCCATAGTATGATGTGATCACTCAGTTAATAGTTATTTTATACATCGTTCAATGTGTAAAAAAGAATTCTGTTGACTGAAAACACCCTCTTATCTTAAGAGATCTCAAGATTTTCCACTATCTCGGCTCTTCGAGAAGCGGTTGCAGCCTCGATCTCAACTTGACTCTATTAGTGGTCCATTTCATATAGGTTTGTAAATATTAAGGGATTTGCATGTCAGAAGAAGTTTTCTACATGAAAAATGGAAATTTGGCACACAATATTGACATCTTTTTTACAAAATGATCCCTTATTCATGGAAACTGGTGCACAGAAGATTTTTGGCTAAAAGAGATGGAAAAAGAATAGGATTTCATGAAAAAGTGTGAATTACGCACATGACAGCAAAAATTAATATGGCGAAATAAGTCAAGGAACTATAAAAATTCCCCTATGCCTATTTATATGTGTAGACCAGTGGATTTCATTCATGAGAAAGACTATTTTCTGACCAACGTCCAAATTTTTTGCACACCCAGGGAAATGGACTAGTCTCTTCAATGTTTCCCTTGGAACCTGACCTTATCATCCTATTTCATATCAGACTCAAAGGGGGGATTTTTTGGCACTAAAATCTCATACCATTCCTCAAATGTCAATTTTTGGGTAAACCAAACATTCCCCCCAACCCGAAATATCCTTCTAGGGATGATGAGAATGGTACATGCAAGATTATGCCTATGTGCGCACAACCTCATTCCACACATAAAATCCTTGATATCTAAAGGTATATTAGTGCCAAAATACATGCCCCATGATAATTCAATGAATACCACAGACGGTTGAGGTGAGATATAAGCTCAAAAATTCTAGATATCATCAAAGGAGTCTACCTCGTGAAGCTAGTTTTTACATCCCCCATGCCTCACGAAGGTACGATGCATTGACAGCCATCTCTACGAGTCAAATGAGCCCCACAACCCTCACAATGGAAGTTTATAGTAGGATTTTGGAGTTTTATGATCCTCACACCTTTTCATATAGATGATTATTGCGTCATGGCATTCCTCTGACCATCGTGAGACCCCTTTTCCTATAAATAGATGGCTTAAGCCCCCCCCCATAGGCATTGTTACCGTGACCTTTTTCCTTCCAAGAATATATTAGGAATCATGACCTTGAAAGAAAAATGAGTTCCCCATGGTACCAGAGCATCGTGAAACCCCCTTCCATTTGTTATGATTTACCCCTACCTTTGGTGTGGATTCCCTTCATGAAAGCCTACACCCTCGGTAAAAGGGGAAGGCCCTCTAGGGTACTTGGGGATTCCTGAAGTATTAAGCCTTCGTGAAGCACTCTTTTTAAAAATCATGAATCTATTCCAAATCAGGGTTACCCTACTTCATGGAGCTCCTATATTTGCAAATCCCCTCACCACCATGAAGCTCCTGAGTTTCACGAAGAACCTCTCAGTGAGGACCCCTGCTTTGCAAGACCCTCTCATGTGTATCCCTCTAGGCTTGAAAATAGTAATTTCTTGGTCCCTACTGTGGTGTTACTTATTTATTTGCTCTACCTAGTGCTTCTTTACATAGGTATTCTAACAACTATTTCTTCTTCACAGAGTTTCTCTAATGTGGACCCCCCAAATGACCACTCCTCCACCCTCTTATGTGTATCCCTCTAGGCTTGAAAATTGTAATTTCTTGGTCCCTAATGTGGTGTTACTTTTTTATTTTCTCTACCTAGTGCTTCTTCACATAGGTATGCTAACAAATATTTCTTCTTTACATAGATTCTCTAATGTGGACCACCCAAATGACCACTCCTCCACCCTGTGATATCTTGGCATTGATGATGTCTTCCTTCCCCAAAGTTTGTATAGGAATTAGTTATGTAAGTGCAAGGGGTAAAGGGTGATTCCTCCTCGTCTGAGCTGTAGGAAGTTAAAAATCCAAGATCCATCATCTTAGAACAGGATATTAAATTGTAGACTCACCCTATAACATGCACATGGGGTTCCCCAACTTGGGAATTTTACACACCCACTCATCTCTCGGGGAGTGATATCTCATTCACCCTACTGGTAAGGAATGATATCATACCCACATGGAATGATATCCTCTACAAGAATCCCACCAGGAGTAATCCCCAATCTCTATCTCCTTGGATCGCCTTAGGGTTTAATCCCCACATCATTTCTCATGGACACACCTTTTGCAACATGATAATAATGTCTACTTATACCTCCTATCCCTCATGCCGAGAATAACTCATATGGGCTTAGATATTAACAGTAATGGTGACTCCATATGGTCCACCTTTGTGCATAAGCCTCATTTCCTTTAGTATCGAACTACATGGTTTTTTATACCTATCTTACAAACAGAGTATGTAGGAAACCTCCCTGTGTTTAAAACCCAACAAAAGGTAAAATTTTGTTCTCCCTACAAGGGATGTACCCTAAGGATGTGACATATTCCTTTTTTAGATACATCCCCCAGATCCATCTCCCTAAATCATTCTGATCCATCCACCTGAGCAGATAAATGTGTGAAAGTCCCTATGCTATCAATAAAAAACTATGTGGACTTGGATCCGTGTATCCTACATAGGGTATGTAAGAATCCCCTGTGGGGTTCAATCCCATCATCTATTTCTATCTTGTTCCTTCACTCAAGTCACAATGTCTTTGTAGGATCATGCCCCAGCCCGAAGGTTTCATTTACTCTGAGTCCCCATCCAATCGCTCCATTCTCATGAGTCACCTCCTTAGGTGTCTCATTTCTCCATCCCCAAATACATGGAATTTTATTCATAGACACTAGGATATGTAGGAAGCCTTCCTAAGGTTCAAGCACATCACTCTCTACACTCTATCCCTTCCATCATCACTTCTTCCTTTTCCATCCAGATTCTTACATAGGCCACCACATTTTAGTGAGATCATGCCATCCACATCACCGCTGCTCCTAGCATCATTAGAGTAGCTAACCATGCATAATCCCCACAAAATCCATGTTCATACAACAAAGGGTTCTAATCTAGTGATGGGGATCTAGTCATTTTTAATCCTCAAATCACACCTTCAAACTACATGGGTTTTGATCCCTGTCTTCCACACAGGGTATGTTGGAAGCCTCCCTGAGGTTTAATCCCATATAATGGTAAACCTTGGTCCCCTCAACCCCTCAGTGGGGTCCACCTCTCTAATCATCCTTCATCTGTGTCCAGATTGGCCTTCATAGTGTGAAATTGTCCATTTATGGGACACACCATTTTAGGGCCCGCTCTTATGAAGCGTTTTGATCCATCCATAGGGTAAACATTCCAGGTGCTCCCTCCTAGAGATGTACCCATCTAATTGACCGTCATAAGTGTTTTGATCAGACCAATATGTCTCCAAAAGACAATAAACTTGTGTAATACCCCATATTAAACATGGTATGCCCAAGAAAACCTTGATAGACATGCCGCTAGTATAGGATACCCTACGATTGATGTGGGATTCCTCAGGTTTCTATGCCCTTGAGGAACACTCATATGAGGAAGAATATAGGTGATCCAATGTTCCAGTGTCCATACATGCTTAGTGATTCTTAACGTGAAAACTTCTTCGACCGAAGTCTTCTTCCTTGCCTAGACAACTTAGAACTTTTGGAAAAATTAGCAAAATTAAATGTAATCCAAAACAAGATGGCACTAGGAATGAGGTTCATTAATAATGTATTAACCTATAAAGGAGACCCATATTAGGAAATGAATTTTGAGGAGGAATCCAAGAAATCAAGGATAGATATATCATCATCAAATTTCAATCAAGGATTATACATATTTGATGAAGTGGTGAATGCCACCCACCTTTGGAATATAGGAATGCGAGGTACAATGCACTATTAGTGAATGTCAGACACACTTTCCGGGGGTGTGCCTTAGTGGAAAGTGTCAAAAACAGAAATGGTGAACGTGACATGATATCTTCTCCTCATCATGGTATTAGTAGTTTTCCAGACATCAGCATATAAGATTTTCATTAGATCCAGCTATCTGGAACCAATTCCTTACAAGAAAATAATGGGAATGTTGTGAAACTCACTAGAATTAGGGGTGGTTAATCTTTGGGAATTTCAGTCAGTGGCATTGACAGAGTGGATCTCTCTCCAACTATGGAAGACTAAAGAGAACTAGGGAATTGGTAATTTCTTTCCTATTATCCATATTTATAGCTGAATATTCCTACTTTGTAGGACCCAAGCTATAAGAAAATAATAATCCCCCCCCCCTCCCCTCCCACTGATGTAGGGGAAAGAGGAATAATAATGGGATAGTCTGGCATGACTCCACCTCTGCCACAACGTTATCCATGACCACAACCACCGAGAACCCATCCTCCATATCACCATAAGAAATTGTTCCTATAAGGGTGATAGACATTCTTTTTCATTGATATGAGCAGGTGGGGGTCATTTCCACACATAAAATGTCCCTTTAGGACCTGGAGGCTTTCACACCTCACTATCATCACCTCCCCCGTAGGCCACGTAGGGAGTAGTTGCTTTCCACTCAAAAAATGAACCATTTAAAAAGCCTCTCCCAAGAAAATTATTGTGACACACTCCCCTAAGCTGATGAGATAAGGGACATCTGAGTCATACCATTTATGACTACTCCTTGGGAGCTTCCAAGGAGGGCTCCCACCTTTCCACTTTATCACCACCAACTAACTTTCCCTCAAGCCAAAGAACAAGTGGTCTACACCCTTTCTCTACTACCCCTGTTTGAATGACCTATCCCCAACATTGGGCATGAACTCAAGAATATTCCTATTAGTGGGAATCATATTCTATAGCTTATGTAGCTTGTACCACCCATGACACATTCTACCTTGTCCCTACCACTGTAGACCATGGATTCATCTATGAAAAATTAAAATTGAGACCTCAACCTCCTTACAAGCGGGATGGGTTGACTCTTTCGATCACTATCATGATCAGCATCCATCACGGGCTGAGTCATGATGATGAGATCAAGAATGGAGGTCCTCCTTGTATTATCACCAATCCTAGTGGAGTTCATCCACACTCCCGCAACCAGCATAGAGGTCCTACCCTTTTCCCCAGTATCAATGCAAGAGGAGATCCTCCCCATCTTGTTGACATCTAGCATGGAGGTCCTCCCCAATCCAATGATTCCAGATATGGAGGTCCTCCCCGTGGCTTAGATCATTAACACGAAGTCCCTCCTTGTGTCACTCCTAGATCAAGTAGAGGTCCTCCCCACTCCAGCAACCATCCAAGTGGAGGTACACCCTGCTTCATAAAAAGTTAATATGAAGGTCCTTCCTATGTCTAATTTGACCAGTATGAAGTCCCCAATCATGATACCACTACTAACCAGTGCAGAGGTCCTCCCTGTGCCACCCATAGCCTACATGGAGGTCCTCCCCATATTATTACTAGATTCAGTGGAGGTCCTACACTCGTATCCAACAATCAACATGGAGGTCTTCCCAATCTATCATATCATCAATGTGAAGGTCTTCCTCATGTCACTCCTAGTTTAAGAGGAGGTCCTCCCTGATCCAGCAACCATCCAATTGGAGGTCCTCCCTACTTTAGTGACAGCCAACATGGATATTCTCCCCATGTCTAGTTCGACTAGTACAAAGGGCCTCCTAATTCAACCACTAACAACTAGTGCAGAGGTCCTCCTCATGCCACCGGATGCAAAAATGTTGGTCCTCCCCATGTTCATACCATCTTCAGTGGAGGTCCTCCCCGTATATCCATCAATCAACCTGGACGTTCTCCCTGTGTTCAATTTAACATATTTCCTAGTGCTCCTTATAGCTTAGACCACCAAAGAGGAGGTCATTCCCACTCCAATGACAGCTGATACGAATTCCCATCTCATGTCACAACGAGATCATGAGGAGTCCCTCCCCACTCCATCACCAACCTGCATGGAGGTCCTCCCCATGTCGCAGATCTACATTGTCCTAAAAAACTATCCCGGGGCAAAAGGGTGAACCTTCTCCACTAAAGTAAGAATCATGAGAGGTTTCTGATCATTGTTAATTCAGTTGGTTTCTTAGATTATGAAGTGGATTGTGAATAAATAATGGAGCCTTCTCCATGATCATGTGCATCAGGGTGAGGCGTAGGAACTTAGAATATGAGTTTCTTTATCCCAACAGGTGAAATGTACCAGATCCTGGAATCCCTCTACAGGTGCATGCAGGAGGAGGAAGATTTGTCTCCCTTCTAGATTCTTCTCATGTATCCCTCTCTATCATCCCGAATTTCATTATCCAACTCAACACGAGATCATGGAGATTTATTATAGGGCATGATAGGCAGCGGCCACTGACCGATCTCACCGCCAAGAGTTGTTGCCTTCATTCTTGAACCAGTGGAAAGAATTCCTTCTTACAGGTATGTGATAATGTGGTTGGAACCACCCCTGATAGATGACCTATTGAATAGAAGTCAGTCATCCCGCGCGGCATTTTCTCCACTGGACATTCCATCTCCGCAATGGTCTACATCAGTTTCCTTTCCTGTTCTTCATCCACTCCTAGTAGAATAATGGGGAAACCCAGAGCCAAATATTTCTTCTAAACAAAGCATTTTGTGGGGAACTCTCATGGTGGACCGGCTATCTAAGATGTTATTTCTGATCTCCATTCCAAACATTGAAATTCTAGAGCCCCTAACCTGGGATGAAATCAAGTGCTTCTTCCAAACCCTCTCGGAGGAGAATTTCCACCTTCGAGGTCAACAGTTGGCCTATCCAAAAAAATACGAACATTTTGACAATATCAGATACAAGTTTCACGTTGTTGACCAAGCATCACTTACAATGGCTTAGCACCATACATCACCTAGCTATCCCTAGAATCTTTAGTAGATATGTGTTCATATCTTTCCTGTTCTCCATAGAATTACCAAAGAGGCATCTCCGCACGTGTCGATATGGGGTTCGGGAAGTATGCTGCACTCTATCTCAATATGATCCTGCTACAGCTGGACATGCCCAATGGTATTGAGGATATGCATCTAGGCACCATCACTATAAATATAGTCATTCTTTAGATATACCTAAAATGAGGTTTTTTACCACGTTCTGAAGAGGATGGCCCTCCCCTAGGAAAAAACAACACTCAACGAGCCCCGCATGTGTCCATATTTGCAGTGGAGATATTTTCTTTTCCTTGGGGACCCCTCTAAATCATTTCCCATCTGTCAGAACACCAACAAGGGAACAAAATATGCTGGAAAATTCATGCCCTCGGAGCCATCTGGTTCAATGTAGAAGACAGAGGTTGATCCTGATTGGGAGACATTTCTTTATAAAATTTTAGAGAAAGAAAATCTAATTAAAGATATCCTTACTAATCACTATGAATAATAGTATCCAGATTATAGTGATCCTGGGTATGATCATGTACAACATCCACTGGGGAAATAGGGGAATCTGCAGTTTCTCTTTGGAGAGTTTCTGCTCCATGATCTCGAAAACCCATTGTATTCTAACAGGGTACATGTTTAAGATTATGGAATCGACTGTGGTATGTATAGCACAATCTGTCCGAGTTTCATGAGAATAATCCTCAGGACCTGACTCAAGTAGTTCCTATGGAATCTCCACATGTTTTTCCCCAACAGTTCCACTAGCCGCTCCATGAGTCGTTGATCCTGCCTACAACATTGATGAACCTGAAAATGCATTGGTGGTCTGGGATCCTCACCCAAAAAGGAATCCTCATTAGGAGGAACCGATTTCCACTCTCATCAACCACCTTTAGGACCTTGAAATGCGATATGTGATGATCCCACCGGATGGAGATCTATATCCAGCATGGGTGGATGATATTTAGGCACCCTCGGATTTCGACAATCCTACTTTCTCCCCATTCAATGGGATGGGTGACCCACTGAAAAATCTAGCCCACTTTCTTTCAAGTTTTGGGCCCATGTTAGGAACTAAAATATAGAAATAATCATCCAAGATCTAGTGTTTCATACAGACATTAGAAGGACTTGTGTTTATCTAGTACATCCAATTACCCATCGGGTCTATTCCTAGTTGGAAATAAATCTGCAGGTAGTTTCTTTACTAGTTAAAATCCTCTACACACAATACAAGTATCACTAACCTCTTCAAGTGAAAACAAAGGCTAGATGAGTGAGTCACAGACTTTTTCACCGGGTGGAAGGGCCCACGTATTCACTCTACATGATTCTGACATAGGAGCATGTACATATGATATGCGAGTGGAATGTAAATATTGAATTGGTTCCCTCCCCCATCACTCATAAGTTCCCAGGTGGATTTCAATATTTCTTGTATAAAGATCGGCGCCTAGATGAATCCTTGTAGAAATCAAAGAAGGTACGTCCATTTCACCCTCCATCCTCAAAAAGAAGATCTGTTAAGGCTAAGATTATTGTGGTCTCGCAGATAAAGGCACCCAGACCACTAGAATTTTTACAAGCTGAGACTCCTCCACAGCCTCACCAAGGGAATTTGGCCTAGGTCTAGCCTCAGGATCAGCATCACCTAGTGTAAAATCAGAAGGTGCTTCCATGAAACGCACTACCTCCACATAGGAGAGAAAATCAGGGTTCGACCCCTCTTTAGGCTCCATCCTCTTGATATGGATAGGATCCCAGGGTCCCTTTCCAAAACAGGAGAAACATGACCTAATTTTTTGATTAGGATCTGGTCCCTATCAAGAAATACTATATATTCAATGACGGGATATAAGACCATATTGATAAAAATATCGTCATGTTGTTCCTTACCCTAGCACAGGTAGCATGCATTTTGTTAAATCATGATACTGACAGTGAAGATGAGTGCCATAAGGTCTCCAACCATAGGTCTCAGAAGTATGACGACTGGATTTCTCACAAGGTAGTTTATCATGCCCATAGTGTCATTCATGCTCATATCAATCGGCATAAGCCTTCTGAAGTTGTAGTGTCTCCTCCAGTTTCCACTTCTCATCAACATCTCAACCTTCTATTTCATAAAAGAGAAGGTGCTGATGTTGTAAGGTAAATCAAATCCCCCCACCAATACCATACCAATCTTACACACTTCACAATTTCATACCCCCAGAAATGGGAATCTCCCCCCACCCCCTAAATCTGACCAGTACTAGAACACTTCTCAAATGATGATCAGGATTACCCTTCAATAAATATCATTGATCTGGTGGACCATTACATGGTTCTGGATGATGAGAAGAATTATAAAAATCCCCTTAATGTTCTCGGTCAACTACTTCATCAATGAGGCCATGGATATGTGAATTGTAGAAATGCCCAGGAAAGGGCCTCCATTTAAGTTGTGCATGCTTCTAAGACTAGACATCAGTCTTAGTGTAGAGATCAGCAAGTGAAATCCTCTCATCCCATATATTCATATTCACTACTACTTCCATTCATTATACTCGACCAGGGGGAGCCGTAGTGACCAAGTTAGGATCATTTGTGTCTAGTTGTGGCCGAACCTTAGTCATACAATAGTTAGTCAGTAGTAAATTTACATGATTCATCTAGTGAGCAATGATACATCCCCAAAACCAGCAATAATATTCCAGGTTGACTAGAAACACGTGTCATACCTCCTACCAAAGAGAAACCTCATCCTATTATAAATGTGCCTATAGCATGGAAGGATGATTTTCTTTAGCAGCTTTCCATAATTTCTGTAAATATCCTGATTTTCAAGGTCCTCCACCTGTCAGACGAGTTGTGTGAGGCTTTCATAGAGGCTTTGAGAATCACTTTTCAGTTTGAAAGAAAGGTAATGTCTACATAGGCCTTCCATGTTGAGTAAGTAAAGAAAGAAAAATTACAAGACATCATCTCATTATCAGTAGAATATGAAGGTTCTTTCATGCAGGGTAACATTCACCTTTTGTACATCAAAGGCCATCTCAATGGTTTGGAATTCCATCATTGTCTCACAGACATAGGTTCTTAGATCAATCTCATCCTAACTTGGATGCTCCACAATCTAGGACTGATCAAACTAGATTTTATTACCTCTAACCCGAAGATTTAGGGTTATGATAGGACCCATAAGAGGCCATGTTGCAGAATCTACCTAAATACCCAATTCGATGGCCTAACTTCAAGAACTGAATTTATGGTGGTCTCACAAGATACCCCCAACAATTCACTAATGGGTAGACCTTGGCTCCTTCTTCATGCAGTAGTTCCCTCCTCATATAACCAATGCATCAAGTTCTCCATCAATGGTCGAGTGGGCATGCTCCAAGGTGATGCTTCTCATTTTATCCCTTTTTAATACCACTATTTGGATGTACACTATTATTAGAAAAAGTGATAAATGGGTTTAGACTAGTGAGGTTGAGCACACTACTATTGTGGGTGATCCCTGGATGGACTTGTATGATGCATTCATCAACCCAACTCACCAGTTGGATGCTACAATGCCAGAATTGGGACATTGCTTCTTCATATCCAAGGTGAGGGGATGGAATGTTCCAAGGTACAAGGAACATTAGAAGATTACCTTTTACTCCTACACAGGATAGGATAGAGTGATACTAGATCCTCTTTCCCCTATGAGGTATCGTGATTTTCATCCCATGGCCATAGTAGTATGCCCCACCTTCTTGTTTATTTGGTCCAGGCTAAGTTGACATAGAATAAACCATCACCACTGAAACTACTACAAAACTATCCCCTGACAGTGATAGAAAACTCCTTTCTTAGTTACACAAAACACTAATAATTGAAGCACAATTAATAGCCCGAAACCTTTATCAGTGCTAAAAATGTGATGTTAAAATACCCCTTTAACAGTGCTAAAAAAAAGAAATGTTAAAAGGTTCCTTTAACAGTGATTTTTTTAGTGTTGTTGAAGGCCCCCTTAATCAGTGTTTTTTTAGTACTATTAATGAGGGCCTCTAATAGCATAAAAAATCACTGATAAAGGCTCTGCTGATATAGCGTATATAATTTTTTCCCCCACCCACCCTAGCCCCCTTTATTAGCTCTTCCCGCCCGCCAACCCCTTTATCAGCACTTCTCCCACCCCTTTATTAGAACATTAGATAATTTGAGCCTCGCAGACACACCCCTAACTCCAACTAGTTTCAAACCCTAGGCCTCAAGCATATACATCAAATCCTTTTCTACTCCCATATACTGTTTTGTTTGACATTTTATGATATATCTATATAATTATATATATTTCATGACATTAGTGTTATCAATATATTTATATATATGTTTATATATTAATAAATATATTTTATATGTAAATATGCTTATTTTATTTATTTATAAAATTAAAATTTTATGTGTGAATATATAAAAAATATATATATTGTTATATATTTGATTACAAATAAAATTACATTATGAAAAATGAGAAAATTTTAAAGCCATAATATCAATATGAATGTAATCCCTAGGAATAAATTCAGTCCCCACTAAAAAATACAAAAGGACCCCCATAAAAGAGGCTAAAAATCCATCGAAAGTTAAAAAAATGGGTACCCAACTAAAAACTCATTTTTGGAGTCCTTTTGAGTCTTTTTCCTCAAAATAATGTTACCAAGGTCCCGACCCCCATCATGACAGTGTAGATCTTATTTTATTCTTTCATTTGATATATAGTAGAGCCCAAACGAACACTCGAATCAATAGTTATGGATTTTTGAAGTTTGAGTTATGTTTTCAACTTATTTTAGATCTTTTATTGTTTTTTTTGATTATTTTTATCTTCAAATTAATATTAAATGACTATTACTCAGTAATAATAAGAAAAATATTAATTGAAAATATTTTTTTTACTTATTTTATAATCTATTTTCACTAAATATCTTATGATTTAATTATAAATTCCTATTTACCTTTTATAAAACATATTTCAAAAAATATTATATATATATATCGATATAAATATATTTTTTTATTAATATATAATTTTTCATGAAATATAATTTTTTTTAAATTAATTTTATTAGCACTTTTTTAAAAGTGATGATAAAAGACCCCATTTATCAGAGCTTGCAAAAAAGTGCTGATAAAGTTTCCCCTTTAACAACACTTTTTTAGCGCTGCTAAAGATCCCCTTTAAAAGTTATTTTTTTTAGCACTAACAAAGGGGATCTTTAATAGTGTTTTTAGCTAGTGCTATTAAATCCCTAGCACTAGATAAACTCATATTTGTAGTATTGTGACTTGACATCATCAATCATGGCCCCCTCGGTCAATGACATGATGGAATTAGGTTGATAACTTTTGTTTCCATGGTTTCAAAAATGCAGAATTATTACAATGAAGATTCCACATCCACCCAAGTGAGCACCGGTGTTCCCCTTGGATTTATTGGCTTGGATGAACCATCTCCTCCCATCAATTCCCCTATCTCAGATAATTCTGGTGATCTAGAAGATTCTCCTCCCACATTCTAAAAGGGTGTCTCCACCACTTTCATTGAGTAGTTATGTGTAAATATTGGCACTGAGACAGATATAAGGCATACACTAATCAGCACATCTATGTCTGTAGAGGAAAAAGAGTAGTACGCGGATTTCCTGAAGAAAGATCATGATTTGTTTTCCTAGAGTTATGACTATATTCATTGGTTAGACTCTCATGTCACCATCCACCACCTTGGTTGTCCAAAAAGTCACCACGGGTTCAAACTGCCTCCCAGGAAGATACACCCATCACGTGGTTTCGTGGTCGAGGCTATAGTGGATAAGATCATTAAATACAACTTTAAAAAGGAAGTAAAATACCCCAGATGGTTATCCAACATCATTCCCATTATGAATAAGAATATAAAAATCAAAGTATGCATCGACTTCTAGGATCTTGACCGCCACTTCCAGAAGGATGACTTTCCTCTTCCAATGACGAAGTTTCTAATTGATTCTACCACTATATTATAGACTCTCTCATTCATGTATGGGTATTATATGCATTATTAGATCTTTATTTCCTCCAAATACAATAATTCCACCACCTTCAGAGTTCTATAGGGTACCTCTTAATATCTGGTGATCCCCTTTAGTTTAAAGAATGTAGGAGCCAACTATCGGTGTTATGTGCACAGCATATTATAGAAGATCCTCAAGACACTAAGGGGATTATATGTTGATGATTTTGTGGTCAAATACCACCAGCGTCCAGACCATCACAAAGATCTTAAGAAATTTTGTGGCTTCCTCCATTCCCGCCATCAAAAGATGAACCCCTAAAAATGCACTTTCGGGGTGACCTCTGTAAAGTTATTTGGTTTCATAATCAGAAACAGAGGCATCGAGTTTGACCCAGAGAAAATCAAGGATATCAATAATATTCCTCCTTTGAGCATCCTATGTGATCTCTAAGTCATTCAGGTCCACTTAACATTTATACATTGATTCACTAGAAAATTGTCAAGAATGTGTAAGCTCTTTTCTAGACTTATGAAGAAACATTCCATCTACCAATGTGATAAAGAGTGTCAGACCGATTTTGAGGAGATTAATCAGCATGTACTGTATCCTCCAGTTTTGATGTCACCCATATCTAGAAAGCCACTTTTCCTTTATGTGACCTCCCTAGAATGATTCATTAGCACCCTACCCACTCAGAAGAATAATGAAGGTATGGAAAATACTTTTTATTATCTCAGTTTCATTCTCCTCAACACAGAGACCAAATATTATTCTTTCGAGAGGAGATGTCTCATGCTAGTTTTTGTAGTGTATAATTTTTTGAATTATATTAAACATCACATGATATAGCTATCATCCCACATGGATTCTCTAAAGTATATTCTGAACCATCCTATGTTAAATGTCAGCCTAGCTTGGTGGTTAGTGATCCTTCATAAGTTCTGAATCAGATTCATCTCATAGAAATATTTTAAGGGTCCGGAGCATGCAGACTTTATGGCCAACCAAACGGCCCCCCACAGAGTAGTATCTAGATATTAATTTTCCCAAAGAAACCATTCTATCAGTGGATCAGGATATGTCATGTTGTTACATTCACTTCAAGGTTGATTCTCGGAGTCCCACTGGGATAAGGATTAATGATCCTCGACACAACAGGGTAGGCTATGGAATTTTCTTAATCATGCCTACAAAAGTTGTATTTCACAATTCATTATTTTTATCATAAGGCTACACCAATAATGAGTCGAAGAATTAGGATCTCATAACTAGTCTTTAGTTGGATCTCGATATTGATGTTCCCCACTTGCACGTGAAAGGATACTCTGAGCTAGTAATCAATTATATTAATAGTGATTACGTCATGAGGAATCTCGAGCTTATGCCATTTTTTAAGCATGATTTCCTACTAATAGCCCAGTTACCTTTTCTGCTAAAGGTTACTCATGTTACTCAATAAAAAAATGTTCGACAAGATGTCATGGCCAGTCTGGCCACTTCTCTCACAGAGCCTCACTAGGAAGATCTTCTCATTCATGTGGCACATTGATGGGTCATTTCCCCTGTCAGTTTAGATGATAATGATAACCAGTTGGTAAACCACCATACCACTGATGCTTCCACATCAGGTCCTCCAGATCCCCCCTAGAGCTGAAGAAACCTCTAATTGGATGTATACCTTCATCGAGTATCTCCAACATGGAAATATACCATCAGATTGAATAGAGCGTGAGTGAATCTGACATTATGCAGTTCAATTTACCCTCCAGAGTTGTCCTAGATTGGATAAGACTCTCTATAGACATGGGTTTTAAACAATTATCATCCTATTCATTAAATGATATGAGATTCCCTATGTCATGTAGGAATTCCTTATCGGGTCTTGCGGTGCTCACCATGTAGGAATGAATCCCTCCCACCAGATTGGAAGATTGTGATACTTTTTTCCCACCATGGTCCACAACTGTATCGAGTTCTCCAGAAGGTTACATGAATGTCATATCCATTACAACATTGTGCATAAACCACTGGAACCCCTCCATAATACCAATTATTCATGGCCTTTTGTTGTCTGGTAACTCGATGTTGTGGGACCATTACCACCAGCAACAACTCTCTAGTTCATGTTTATTCTAACTGTGATGGATTTATTTTCCAAGTGGAGAAAAGATATTTCTCTAAAGGAATTCAAAGCCCATTCTATTTTTGAATTCATGAGCACCAAAATCATCCATTGATTCAGATTCCCTCATGATATTATCACCGATAATGGAACCAACATCCAATAAGATGACTTAGAGAAATTATATGCCATGTAAAACATCTGTTACAACCACACCTCTCACTACCATGAATAGGAAAATGGAAAGATTGAGGTGTTAAAAAAGACCCTCTCCAACATTTTGTAGAAGATGGTGGGTTAAAACAAGATTAGTTTTCAGGGACAACTCCCTAATTCCTTCTAGTTATATCAGATGACGACTCATAATTCCACCCAAGAAAACTCCATGTTCCTTGGAACACGTAATAGAGGCAGTACATACAATCATGATTTAGTTTTAATTACTTTGTACAACTGTCTATTATCATCTTACGTTAGAAAAAGTAGCAGAAGTATGTCCGGTCAAACTAGAAGCTCTTCATGAGAATAGGATTTGGCCCTTGAATAATCTAGAGAGGCACTAGAATAATATATCCAATCCTTTAAAAGAGATTTTTCACCTCAAATCCTTCTTCCAAGGTGACATTGTTTTGGATCTTCGGTTGTCGATGATTCATAGTAGGAAACCTCCAAAGTTGGAGCCCAAATGGGAAGGACCATATATCATTCAGAATTTCTATCCCAATGCTGCATACTCTTTGGTCACCATTAATGGTGAACAAATTTCTCCTCCCATCAATTCCAAGTTCCATAAAAATTATTTTTCCTGAGAAAGATATTTATCATCCTATAATACATTAAACTGTTCCATCCCACATACCATTAAACTGCGCAAATCTTCAAATTTGTCCTATATGATGATCAAATACACATTTTTCCCCACGGTCCGAGCTCTATGACCGTAAACTAAGATCTCATTAGTCCAAGAAACATGATGTTAAATTGTTCATCCACATCTTAAATGATGTTAAATCCCTATTTTTTACTTGTTGTATGATGTTAAACTACGTAATAAATCAACATCATTTCCACATGATCTCAAACTTTATGGAATTCAAGAAGTATGTGTGGCTTGATTCATGACTTCATGGGATATATAGCGATGTCCAAACATTTAGTATTTGGGCCTATCCATAGATCAATAAAACCCTTTGGATCTTGATCCTCTATATAGTCCTCCATAAATGACTTTAAACTTTATGAATATTTTTTTCTAGAAATTGTGATGTGGTGTGGGGCATCCTTCGTTCTCATTCAGATCAGGTTTTGTACCGCACCACACATACCTTTTGAAATATTCCTCCATTTCAGTCTAGGAAGGATGACCTTAAACTACATTTAGTACCATCCTACATGACACTAAACTATTACATCCTAGTTGTAAGATGTTAAACCACATAGCATTGATGGTCCTTTCTGCACTACCATAAAAGGAAAGTTCGCCTTTGTCCTACATGAAATGAGACATCTCTATCCAAATGGAATTATAATATACAACTCCATCATCTTTAATGCATGAATTTAAACTTCATGGAACTTAAGAACTATGTATTTATTGATTCCCATCCTTATGGGATACGTATGAATGCCCAAGCATCTAGTATTTGGGCTCAGCCATAATTTCATCCTTTCAGCCCCTTGTCCTGAGTCCTCCCTTAAGATTGTGTGGTGTGGTGTGGACCTTCACGTTCCTCATTCACATCGGGTTATTCATCCATTCTATACACATCCCCTTTGGGATACCTCTCTTCCCCCCACATCCTAGTCATGTGAAAATAAACGGTGTTACACCGCCATCTTTACCGCATGATGTTAAACTGAACATAATTCAAGAACTATGTATGCCTTGATTCACATCCTTATGTTATAAATAGAGATGACCAAGAACGTCACCATTGGTCCCAACCACAAACTCTTCCAAACCTTTCTAATCATCCCCCTTGATGTTAAACTATGCGTGAGTTCTTATTATGAATGTGTGGTGTGGTGTGGAATTTCATGGTCCTCGTTCTTGTTGGGATACTTTATTACACCACAATACGCATTTATGATTTGGAAGCCTCATCCTATGGTTTTATCCCTATGACCTTAAACTAAGATCACCAATATCCTTGTTTTACAATGATAAACCGCATAACAGCCTTGTTCCATATCGTATGATGTTAAACTACATATTCTATGTCATAGATGTATGATGATAAACTACACAACACTACAATGTATTCTCCTGAGAAGACAATTACCCTTCGCACTAGCCATCTCCCATGCCATATTAAAGATCTAATTGTGCCTTTATTCACATCCTAATGGGATACATAGTGACACCTGGGTGATTTTTCTATGGTCAAATCTACAGAGACACAAACTCACCCCTTTGGCCATTTGGCCTAGATATCACCCAAGAATGTGTGGTGTGATGTGGATCTCTTTGATCTGCATTCACGTCATATTCCCTCATGGAACCACACCACACATCCCCCCTATAATTGTTGCAAATTCTATGACCTTAAACTAAGATTTTTAGTGCCCTAGTTTCATTTTAATAAGCTGTGTAACAACCATGCTATTCTCGTTTGAGAGAACATCACCCCCATTATTGTCACTTTCTATCTACCAAGACATATTTTATAACTAAGTGTGTCTTGATTCCCATTCTTATTTGATACATAGCAATGCCTGGATATATTTTCCCCAGTCCTAACCATAGCATCAGGAACCCTTTTTCCCTTTCTTGGTTGGAGTTCACTCCTTGGGAAAGTGTGGTGTGGTGTGAATATTATTTAATCCTCATTAACATCATGTTATTTTACTCATAATACACTTCTCCATTAGGACACATATTTCATAGTCGCATGATGATAAACTGAGTGACATTTTCATCCTTACCAAATGTCATTAAACTACAAGGATACATCCCACAAACACAACATTAAACTGGGAACCCATGGTCCAGACTTTAAGACATTAAATAGAGATCTTCTAGTAGGAGAAGAATGACCCTTAAACTATTTGAAATACCCTACCTAGGAACTCAATCCTTGAAGGGACATCTAATCCCATATACGGATGTTCCATTCTAGCATGCTTGAGTGTGCGGTGGTATGAGGCATGGAGTGTCATCTTTCATAGAGTTATTCCCCCAATCCATCCTTATGATTCATGTTCCTCTTTATATGGTTCTGCATCCTCTTCCACATTTGTAGGTACCCCCCTAATAGAGCGTCGATACTGTATCAGCTCACCAACATTTTGTGCCAACACCCTAAAATAATTTGGATACCATTTTGAGTTAGGTCTCGCATCTCGAATATGGTAAGTGATCAATACTCATTTGTCTATCCACATTCTTGGTAACACGATATGGATGTTTTTTTTTTTGAATAAGTTCAATAATTATCCCCATATTCACACCACCCCCACTATGTTCCAGATATCAGATGAAGTGATTCATATTTTCCAAATTTCTATGTATTGGTAGATCCCGAAAACCCATGGTGTTGTCCCTCCATGTTTCCACACATGTTGAGTGGTAATTTTAGTGTGTTTGGGACTTTCCATTATGTAATTTGATTTACATTGTTGTGTTCACCCATATGATGGGGAAATCCTAACATTTCTCATTGTTTCCCATACTGAGCATAGCTTAAGTGGTCTTAGGAGTCATGGTAGTGTCTGTACCCACATTGAATGGTCTCATGACCCTATGGTTCAAACTCTACGACTTTATAATATGATCCATCTAGTCCAAATTCTATGACCTTAAACAAATATCTTATTTATTGTTTTCTTGAATGTTTGGGGATTTGTGTGGATCCCTTTGTTCCTTATTCAAATCGGGTTTCCATTTACCATTGCCCAAACATCCCTTCTAAAACACCTCCTCCAGCATCCTTACTAAAATAATTTAAAATGCATGGTCTAGTCCTATCATATGACCTTAAAATAGTGTCATCTTCATCTCAGCCTAACGATGAAAAATGGAACATCATTTTGGTGTTCCCACTTGAGATGGAAACTCCTTTGGAACTGGTCATCCACCATGTCACCTGTCAAAACCTACATATTGTTTTATTCCCATGGTGACACCCAAACTTTCCAACTTGGTCCATCTACTAAAAAAAACAATGAAAGAGAAAACAATAAATATATAATTCCTCTTATCTCTAAGTATGGGTAATACATGCAAGGCCAAATTTCCCTTCAAGAAAGAATCATGGATTGATTCTCATACTTATGGGATACGTTGTGACACCCAGGTCATTAATCTCAGGTCCAACCACAACAATATTTTACCTTTACATGTTCAATTATCAATGTCCTTACCACATGATGTTAAACTGCAAAAGATTATAGAACTTTATATGTCTTGATTTTGATCTTTAAGGGATACGTAGTGACCCATAGGCACTTTTTCTTTAGGCTCATCCAAAAACTCTCTGGTCTAAGATCTATGACCTTAAACTCTATGTAGTTTATCTTAAGTCATCATTTTGACACATGGTCTCTCTTTTTACTCATTCACATCAGTTTTTATATCTTTTGTGTCCCCAGTGTACCCTTGGTATGGGAGTCCTTCTTATAGTCCAAGCTAAAAGACATTAAACTGTATAAAAGCTTCATTATAAATGCATATGTGGTGTGTGTGGGACTCCTCATTCCTCATTCATGTCAGTTTTTTATGAACCCAATTTTTGTATACATTTACATATATATAATTGAAGATAAAAACATGTTTTCAGCAAATATCTGTTTTTCCATGAACATATTCTTTGATTTTGGTGATTCTGTTTACTTTCAGGAGCTTTCTGGCTAAAGACACGAATCAATGGAAGCCTGTCAAAATTTTTAAACTACATGGCATATACTTTTATACACGTCTTGTACATCCAGACAAGGAAAAGGACCGAAGGAGGGAGTACACACCCATGTCACCAGAAAAATGATACACGTCGTGTGAGGCGGCGCTACACGTCGTGTACTACATTCTAGAATCGATTGTCACCAAGAAGGTTCTACACAGCCATGTCACTAGGAAAATGCTACACACTGTGTGAGGCGGCGCTACACGCCGTGTATTACTTTCTAGAAGTGGTGGTTGTGGAGAGAAGTCTACACGCCCATGTGGTCGTTAAAGAAGACACGTCATGTTGCATTTCTACACGCAGTGTCTACTATTCTAGAAGGGGATTGGAAGCCAAATTTTGATATTACACACTGTGTACAGTGGTGCTACATTCTGTGTATACTCAAACACCAGGCGGCATCATGACAAGGTCAAAGACAGCGTATTAGGCCACCTACCAGTGGAGAAAAATGGCGCCAAAGCGCGTTGATGAAAGTACACAGCATGTACTCTCTATACACACCGTGTACTTTATTTTTCTATAAAAAGAGACCTTGGCCTATGGATTTTGGAGTTCAAAAACCATTTGGGGAGAGGAGACATTCCGCTTCCATTCCAAAGCCACCGAGGTACCGTCATTCCACTATTCTGCCTTCCGATACCCCACCTCAACGCCTACATGATGAATCTGTCAGGTATCACGTGTGTCGTTTTTCTCCCACTTTCTATGTGTAACTAAACCCCTCGTGTTGGGGTTGTGGATGAAGGGATCGTAATTTGTGTATTTTTTTATATAGTTGTGTTTTATCATTGTAATTCATCTTACTATTCTTAATTCACTGTTAAATATAACTGATAATTCTGAGCCGGACCAAGGGAAGAATTCTTAGCGATACAAAAGATAAGTAACGGTGAAAACATCCATGACCATTGGAAGGATTTCACCGATTCAAATAATGGACTGAACTTAATAAAGAATTAAGAACACTGACTACCAGACCAAGGAGTCAACTGCTCTAATTCCAAACAAGAGGAACCGGACCAAGGAAATCTTGTAACTAAATGAAATCCAGAATGATTGAATTATTATGAACAACACAACCATTTAAACAATTTGCATAAGAACTCCTTAATCATCATATCCCCGACACATCTTTTCTTCCCATTTTAAAACTCTTTAAATTTACCCGTTGTTTTCTTTAAAACTATTATTAATTTCTTCAATGTAAAACAATTTAGTTTCAATCAAAACCCAAAATCAATCCAATTGATTCTAAATTCTGCATACTTCGCCTAATTAGGTATTAACTCAATTGAATTCACGCACGCTATAGTTCCTTGTGGATCGACCCTGAACTTATGCTATACTAATGTTCTACGAACAGGTAATTAATTTGGGATGCATATAACTTCAATAAATAACAAGTGAGACCAAATTTTGGCACCGTTGCCGGGGACAGGTTTGGTTTTAGTGCTATGATTTTAATTGTGTTAATAATTGATTTAAGTGAAAATAAAAATCAAAAATTATCAAAAATCTATTTTCTAATCCCATTTCAAATTTTCACTTTTGTTTTTCTCTTTTACACCTTGTTTTCGTTTTTTGTTGTGTAGATATTAAATTGTATGTTTAAAAGACTTACACGATCCAGAAGTGCCGAGTCTTTGGAATTAGTTCCACTTGACCCGGAAATCGAATGGACATTGCTTCATCGTCGGCGTACACGAACAGAAACTCACAACCATCAACCACAACCCATGGAGAACAAGGAAGAAGGAGCACCAGTCGTAGATGCTGCGACTGAGCATCAGTACCAGGATTAGCAGCCTCCCGCTGCTAGTCAACCGGAGCAACCTCCTGGAGCCTTCATGGAATTCCTCCCTAGGGATTACCAACGGCCGCTGCAGCAACTCTTCCCACGGCCATAGTTTTCCCCTCTCGAGCAGTTCATGCAAGCTCCACCCCTTCAGCAGCAACCTCCAAGATGTACCCTTATGAAGTATGGTATTTCTTTAATCCAGGGAGCTGATACAGGCCTCGTTATTCCCCCGATCCATCCTCCACACTTTGAGATCTAGCCTGCTATCATGTAGCTGATCCAGAACACAGTCCAATTTGGAGGTCTGGCCAGCGAGGACCTGAACGCTCATCTCTCTAACATTCTAGAGATCTGTGACACCTTTCGGTACACCGGCATGTCTGAAGATGCCATACGAATTCACATATTCCCCTTTTCTCTATGGGACAAGGCAAAAGACTGAATCAAGGGGCTACCTCAACAATCTATCCTCACTTGGGAGGAGCTAGCCCAGGCGTTCCTATCCAAGTACTTTCCACCATCAAAGACGGTGACACTCTGGAATGAGATCCATAATTTCCAGCAGCATGACTCCGAGTCGTTGTATGAGTCATGGGAACGCTTCAAAGAAATGCTACGAAAATTTCCCCACCATAGACTTCCACTCTGGATGCAAGTCCAGACCTTCTATGGAGGACTTACCACGAATACCAAGTCCATGGTGGACGCTGCTGCTGGAGGCACGGTGATGACGAAATCCCCCGAAGAACTATTCGAACTACTGGAAGACATGTCAGCCAATAGATTCCAGTGGCACTCCGAGCGGGGGACTCAAAAGCGAGGTATTCACAACATTGATGGTACCACTATGTTAGCTGCTCAATTGGACGTTGTGTCCAAGAAAATCGACGCATTGAACCTCAAAGGAGCATCTCAAGTTTATGCGGCGAACCATCCAGCATGTGGAGACTGTGGTGATAACCACATCATGGGATAATTCCCAAGTTCGACTGCAGGCCCTTCGATGAGCAAGGTGAGTTATGTTGCCCAAAATCGAGGGCCCAACTAGTACCAGCAGTTCCAGAACCCGGCATGGTGAGATCAACATAACACAGGCTGGGGCCAATAACAGCAGAATCCTCCGCCCCAACGACTGCCCATCTATAACCAGCCTCCATACCAGAACCAATACCAAAGGCCGCAACAACCCCATAAGGGTCCTTATCAGCAACAACGGTATCAAAACCCTCATCCACAGCAGCCACGGCAGCCACCTCTTCCACTGGCTCAACAACCACCTCAGCAGGAGAACACCTCAAGGTTAGAGGATCTGATGAGTAAATTCATATTTACCGCTAAGACTCAGTTCCAGAATCTGGAAGCTTCGATTCAAGGCTTGTAGAATCAGATTGGCTAGCTGGAAAATCAACTCTCAGGGAGACAGCCCGGTACACTACCGGGGAACACCGAAAAGAACCCAAGGGAGGAGTCCAATGCTATCATGCTCCGGAGTGGAAAAGAGCTCCAACAGAACCAATCAGCACAGCAAGGTGCATCCACACCCAATTTTGATGAAAAAGGTACCAATACTGACCCCTCCTCATCCAAAGTCCCGCAGAAGGCGGCTTTACAAAATAATGAAAAGGAGGTAGTCCAACCATTCAAACCTACATTACCCGTTCTGAAAAGAATGAAGCAGAGGAAGCTAGAACCCCCAGTTCAGCAAATTCATTGATGTGTTCAGGAAGCTCCACATCAACATACCATTTGCAGAGTCCCTAACAAAAATGCCAACATACGCCAAATTCATGAAGAAAATCCTCTCGAATAAGAGGAAGATGGAAGATTTGGGCGTTATTGCATTAACAAAGGAGTGATCGCGGTGGTTAAGCATTCCATTCCTCCCAAACTCCAAGATCCAAGTAGTTTCACCATTCCTTGTACTATTGGATCCTGTGAGTTTGGGAAGGCCCTCTCCGACTTAGGGGCTAGCGTGAACCTCAATCCCCTTGGAGTTTTCAAGAATTTGGGACTCAACGAGCTCAAGCCTACCCATGTAGCCCTTCAATTTTCTGATCGATCCATCAAACACCCAAAGGGAATACTGGAGGACGTACTGGTCAAGGTGGGTAGGCTGATCCTTCCTGTAGATTTCATCATCCTCGACATGGGGGATGACTAGGAAGCACCTCTTATTCTTGGAAGACCTTTCATGGCAACTGGGAAGGTACTGATCGATGTGCACCAAGAAGAGCTTATTTTTCGGGTATGTGATGAAAGAGTTTCCTACAACGTCCTCAAGGCCGTCAAACATGATTCTTTTTCAGAGCATAAAGACTGTTATGTAGTGTCCACCATGGTTAACCATATTAGGGAAAAATGGGATGATCTAGTATGTTCTTTTACATCGAATAATTTAAATATTCCAGATATTCTATTAGAAGAAGTGCCAGAAGACTTGAAATTCATAGAAGGCTAGGGCAGCCACTATTGGCAGCATGCAGTTGTTCCTGATCGTTTGGAATGGGACAAGGTGAAACCACTTGTGCCTTCGATTTTAAAAGCGCATGAACTCGAACTGAAGCATGTTCCATCTTCTCTCATGTATGGGTATTCAGGACCCAATCAAACTTTTCCTATTATAATTAATGCAAAACTATCACAGGAGCAGCAAGATGCACTTCTAGAGGTTCTCAAATAGCGGAAGCACGCTATTGGGTGGACAGTCATTGATCTGAAGGGCATCAGTCCTACCATTTTCACTCACAAGGTTCTACTTGAAGAAGGTGCCAAGAAATCTCAGAAACCACAACGACGCTTGAATCCTCCAATGAAAGAAGTTGTAAAAAAAGAGGTGATCAAATTATTGGATGCAGACATCATCTATCCCATCTCGGATAGTCTGTGGGTGAGTCCTCTCCAAGTGGTACTCAAAAAGGGGGGTATCATTGTGATTTCAAATGAAAATAATGAGCTCATACCTACACACACTATCACGGACTGGAGAGTCTTTGTGGATTACCATATGTTAAACGATGCCATAAGAAAGGATCACTTCCCCTTACCATTCATGGATCAAATGCAAGAGAGGCCAGCAGGGCACAACTTCTATTACTTCCTCGACGGTTTTTCTGGCTATAACCAAATCTCCCTTGCTCCAAAGGATCAGGAAAAGAGCACATTCACTTGCCCCTATGGCACATTTGCTTATAGAAGGATGTCTTTCTGCATGCGCAATGCCCCCACCACCTTCTAGCGATGTATATTGTCCATCTTCCATGACATGGTGGAATGAATCCTGGAGGTATTCATGGATGGTTTTTCTGTCTATGGAAAATCATTCACCATTTGTTTACGGCACCTAGGGCTAGTTTTGGAACGATGTGAGCACACTACCCTAGTCTTGAACTGGGAAAAGTGTCATTTCATGGTGAAAAGTGGTATAGTCCTTGGCCACATAATTTCAGCGAAGGGGATAGAGGTGGACCCAGCGAAGATTGAAGTCATTTCGTGACTACATATACCAACTTCCGTCTGCACCATCCGCAGCTTCCTGGGGCATGCAGGTTTTTATAAGCGGTTTGTCCGCGACTTCTCCAAAATAGCCCAGCCGCTCATCAATCTTCTAACCAAGGATGCCATATTTGAGTTCAATGAGACATGTGTCAGATCTTTTGATCATCTAAAGCAGCGCCTGGTGGAAGCTCCAGTTATGATTTCTCACAACTGGGAGGAACAATTTGAGGTGATGTGCGATGCGAGCGACTACACAGTGGGAGCAGTCTTGGGCCAACGACATGACCAGATTTTCCCACAAATCTATTATGCCAGAAAGACACTCAATGAGACACAGATCAACTACACCAGCACAGAAAAGGAGATGCTTGCAGTGTTTTTCACATTTGACAGGTTTCATTATTACTTAGTGTTGTCTAAAGTTATTGTTTATACTGACCATGCAGCACTAAAGTACCTACTCAACAAGAAAGACGTGAATCCCCGATTGATCCGCTAGGTACTCCTCCTACAAGAATTTGATCTTGAGATCCGAGATAAGAAAGGGAGTGAGAACTTCACTGCTGATCATCTCTTCCACCTCAAGCTGCCTCATTTGGAGAGGGAATAAGATCAGGAGATCAGGGAGGATTTTCATGATGAGCACCTATTTTCAATCAACGAAACACCTCGACTATGGTATGTTGATATCGCTACTTTTCTGGTTACAGGTGTCGTTCACCCTGAACTCTCCTTCTAGAAAAGGAAAAGATTTTTCTCTGATGTGAAAAAGTACTTCTGGGAGGATCCTCTGCTATTTCGATCCTGTGCAGATGGAGTGATCCATCCTGGCATCCCGGAGAATGAAGTTCACGGTGTCCTGGAGTTCTATCATGCCTCACCTGTAGGAGGACATCATGGGCCGAACCGTACCATAGCAAAGATCATGCAATCTGGATTTTTTTGGCCCACCATGCATAGATATACACGGGATTTTGTTTCTTGTTGTGATCGGTGCCATAGGACAGGTAATGTGAGACGTAGAGCTGAGATGCCTCAGCACCCCATCCTGAAGGTTGATATTTTTTTACGTTTGGGGCATAGATTTCATGGGACCCTTTCCCCCATCTTTTGGGAACACTTACATCCTGGTCTGCCTCAACTACGTCTCCAAATGGGTGGAAGCCACTGCTGCAGCACACGACAGAGCCAAGGTAGTCATAAATTTCTTAAAGAAAAATATTTTTAGTAGGTTTGGAGTTCCACGAGTACTGATCAGCGATAGAGGGACCCACTTCGACAACACACTAATGAGCGGAATACTGTCGAGGTATGGAGTAAAGCATCAGATGGGGACACCATATCATCCCCAGTTCAGTGGACAGGTAGAGCTCTCCAACCATGAGCTCAAGCAGATCCTGGAGAAAACAGTGAACACTTCGCTGAAGGACTGGTCCAAGATGTTAGATGATGCCTTGTGGGAATATCGGAATGCTTTCAAAACACCACTGGGAATGTCCCCATTCCGCCTCGTCTATGGAATGCCCTTCCATTTTCCATTAGAATTGGAACACAAAGCCTACTGGGCTATCAAAGCCCTAAATTTTGATCTAAAGGCAGCTGAAGAGAAACGGAAGTTCCAACTGTCAGAACTAGATGAGATCTGATTAGAGGTATAAGAGAACACCAAGTTGTACAAGGAGAAGAAAAGAGCCACTCACGACCGGATGATATCACAAAAATCTTTCCAACCCAGTGATCAGGTACTTCTCTTTAATTCTCATCTTTGCTTATTTCCAGGGAAGTTAAAGTCACGCTGGTCGAGAACATTCCACGTTATCTGCGTATTCCATCATGGACCGGTAGAAATTTCTAGAGAACATGGTCAACCATTCAAGGTAAACGGGCATCGGATGAAAGCTTACCATCCTACAGACAACGTGTTGGGAATGTTGTCCACCATACACCTCAGGTAAGCATGTTAAGTAGGTTGAGCCGACATCCTAAAACAAAGGTGCTTCTTGGGAGGAAACCCAAAGGTTACATGCTGTGTCCCACTTATATACACGGCGTGTACTTATCTTTTTAATTTTTAATCTTAAAATTATAAATATATAGAATAACAAATGAATAACCAGGGATGATGTCAGTGTCGATGGCAAAGTCACTAGAGTTTATTCGAGCCGTCCTCGGTTCAAATCCTCCTAACCTACCTTCGGCACAGGGTTCTTCCTTTTATTTACATGTCATGTGTGATATTTTTCATATATATATAAAAATGTGTTTAATAAAACCCATGATGGGGATGGACCGGTTGGCTAGAATTGTAATCTGGTTCCAAAAGGCTCGGGTTCGAATCCAAACAACTGTCCCATTTCCATCATTTGTTCTTTTAATAAAACCACACGACGTGTAATCCGATATACGCCATGTGTGGCATGATTTTCAAATATAAATTAAAATATTTTTAAAATAAGAAATTACATGCGGGTGAAGTTGGCGGTTTGGCAAAGACTCAGCACCAGGTTCAAAAGACCCTGTTTCGAATCGCGCTAATCTCCCCGGTTCACCCCCATCCATTGCTAAATAAAAACCACATGCCTTGCTTTTCTTTCTTCCCATGTGTATAGT
Organism: Viscum album; assembly: GCA_963277665.1. NCBI lineage: Eukaryota > Viridiplantae > Streptophyta > Magnoliopsida > Santalales > Viscaceae > Viscum > Viscum album. The sequence continues at coordinate 222,673,098 of OY728131.1, read as the reverse complement.
CCATATAGAATAACCATATATATAAACTAAATATGGGCAGTAGTACAACCTTCACTCCAGTGGGTGAGGGCGCCCGTTCGGAACGGCCGATCGCCAGTTCGAATCCCGCCCCAAGAACCGGACCAAAGGTTGTACTACTCTTTTTCTCATTTTAAAATAAACAGGGTGTATTTCCCGATATAGGTCATGTCTAGGCTTATTTATAATAGAATTTTTGGATATATCTATTTTATTTTAATTATTAATAATTATTATATAGTTTTCTATAATAATTCTATTTATTTCTATATATTGTTTAAAAAACAATTTTGGGAATACACAACGTGTATTCCAAACCTACATGTCGTGTATATATAAGCCGCGGGCCAGCCGGCTTGAGGTCGTGTCACACGGCTGCCCCATTTTCCTCCTTTCTTCCCATTTCTTCTCCTGAACGCCACCCGACCCCCCCCCCCACTTCCCAGATCTATCGATTTGGGGCGTTTCAAGTTCTGATTCTTCTCACATTGTGATCCATGGTCCAGGTACGCCGTTCTGCAACCTCTATTTCAAATTTTTAGACTCATTTAGGGTGTTTATCGGATCGGCCGACCGTTCAGCTTCCGGCAGTACACGACCACAAAATGAAAAACACACGCCGTGTACTTCTGTACACATCCACACACAAAATATTTCGAAATTTTCATATACACGGTGTGTATGTTCGGTACACACCGTGTCCTTTTTTTCTTCATGCCCAAGTACTCCTTTGCACATGGCCTCACACACCATGTTTACATACACGGCGTGTGTGTTTGGTACACGTCGTGTAGAACATTTCCCTTGGCCCCTCCGTGTGTGACATTTAACATGGACTGTCACCCCATCTTCCAGAACACGGCGTGTGTGTTTGGTACACGTCGTGTCCTTTATATCTTTAGTCGGCCTGTGTCTCACCCTATACATGGCCATTTTCTTCATGTGCAGTACACGCTGTGTTCTTTACCTACTCGGCATGTATTGTTTTCTTTGAACTGATAAAAACATGGCCATGTAATTTATACCACACAACCACCTACACTTTGAGTGAACACGGCGTGTATGTTCGGTACACGCCGTTTCCATTTACATGGTCTATTTTCACCCACAGCATGTCTGTCCAGAGAACACGGGATAATATATATTTTGACTACACGCCATGTACTCTGAAGTACACGCCGTGTACTTTTATTTTCCGATTTTCTCACATTTTCTTTGTTTTATTTTCTTCATTTTTCTTTTTCTTTTGTTTTTTTTCTAATTATTTATATTTTAGGATATGGCAGATCACAATCCTTCCCGCGGGAAGCGGCCGGCCTCTGCCACTGAGAGCGACAGGCCCAGCTATCGTCGGATCCGACTCCGACCACCTACGCAGCCGGACCCTGATGCTACGGTATGTTAGCTCCCTCTATTGGCCATTCTACCGCCACTCACTCCCTCAGATGAGGCTGGACCTTCTTCTGCTGCACCAGCTGCCAATTTCCCTATGCTATCATCCTCAGTAGCTGGTCCCTCTTCGAGAACACCTTCCACCGAGCCACCCTCTACTTCATAAGATCCACCTTCAGAGCTAGACATTGTTGTTTCACCTGCACCTGGGCCGGGACCTGTAGGTACTCCTTGTCCCTGCATAGTATTCTTGGTCACCGACCTCACATACGACAGGTTCTGACGCTTCTCTCGTCGGCTGATCCCATTGAGTGGAAGTTACCACGACAGCAGCGTTCCGCAATGGCTCGGTATTTGGGAGGAGTTGGAGGTGCTTCTCGGGCGCACCTCACTCCTCGATATTTTCCAGGTCAGCACTCCTGTGTTCCGTGATTTATTTTTGGAGTTTGCGGCCTCGTTTGAGTTCGATGGAGCAGAGTACCGAGAGACACCTAGCGATGCGGTTCCCGTAGTTCGATTCCGGCTAGGCGGCCGATGTTTTTCTCTTACGATGACAGATTTTGGTTGAGGGTTCAGCTTCTACCCCCATCCTATCACCCCACCCCCCGTTTCTGACTTGACCCGGCCCGAGCGCTCTGAACTCATTTCCATGTTGCGGGAGATCGTTGGACCTGACCACCAGTACTCCCCCACTTCCCAGAAGAGCACTCTTATATCCAACCACGTCCTTCACTTCACCCACTGGTGCTTCAGCGCCATCCTTTTTCCCCCCCATGAGGATATGGGGGTCGTGACCTGTCGTGACATGGAGCATCTTACCTATGTCATCTGGCATGACTACCCGGACCTACCCTATCTTGCCGCCCCCTATTTCCACTCCATGTTTACTGGCTATTAGGGCAACCTGAACAGCAGGTTTTACACCACCCGTCTTGCCCACCACTTAGGGGTATTCGAGCCCTCTTTACCTCATGACTTGATAGGTTCACCCCAGCGGATGGAGTTTCTCATGCTCATTTTCATGGGATGGTCCGGAAGCAGGGGGTGCCTACATCCTTGCCCAGGCTCGAGCCCAGCCACCCGCTGACCCCCCTGCCCCAGCTGATGCACCTGATCCTCCCTCCCCACCCCCTCTAGCTTCTCCACCTCACCCACCTCCTACTGACCCCACTTTTTCTGACCATCCTTCTTCTGTCACATCCCTCATCCCACCTACCCTCGCACCCTCGGTCGATCCGACCCTTTCCCTCTGCCTTGCCACGATGGAGCAGAAGTTAGTTCATATCATCAGCCGCCAGGACACCATTGCACACCGTTTGATTCGTCTTGATGGTCCCCAGGACCGGATAGAGCATCTGTTGGTGCATATTGCTCAGAATCTTTGTGTTCCATTGCCTCAGCCACCAGCCTCTACCTCTGTTCCTGGCCCTTCTTCTGCTACTCCACTGCCCTCTGCTGCAGAGGCCACAGATTCAATTCTGCTAACTACGGTAAGCCCTGCTGCTACTACTTCTGCCGGTCCAGGACCTGCCGCTAAGCTTCCTTCACCGAGTCTCGCACCTACGGCTCCTAATTCTTCAGCTCCCCTTCCTGATGAGGAGTCAGAGCCTCCCACTTCCATGCCTCCTGTGCCATCTTTACCGGCCGATTCTGTACAGGATCATGCCTCCCCTGAAGCGACCCCATGATTGTGACATTTTTATTTATTTTATATATCTCTTTTGTCATTTTCGGTGCTGTGATGTTATTCATGTTTGCAGTTTTCCTTTTTCTCGACAGTCACAGGTACGTTCATTGAGCGCTTTGGGCATCACTTTTCACGAGGGGAGTATTTTTTCATTTTTATTTTCTGTCTTTTTGGATTTACTTCTTCCACTGATTTCCCTCATTTTATCCCCCATATCACCCCATTTCCCACCCTTTACCTTAATATTAAACTTGGTGGTCCATGTGCCGTATTAAGTGTGGGGGCACATCTATCTTTTTCACCTTATCCTTTTCCCTTTAACTAATCTTGGAGACATCATTATTAGATTCTATATTTGAAAATATAAATCAATTCTGGTTAATCATTCTTATAAATTCTAGAGTTATCAGTAGAAACTTTTCGAAAGGATGCTTGGTTATTTTAGTTTATAAGTATTTTAAAATGATTGCTGATATAGTTTCAATTGCAACTTTTCATCCTTGATTAAATTACATTTATTAGGCTAATCATTTATATGCATGTCATGACCTGATTATCCCATTATTATTTTTCCACTCCTAAGAGGTATTCTAAACCCTTTTTTGTATTTCTTTTCTAATACCCTCTTTCTTGATAGATTCTTAGGATATGCATCAGTACCAGAATTTTAAAGTTTTTCTTTTCGAAACATGAAGAAATTTTTGAATTACTTTAACATGATTGAGGCATTAGACTGTTTTCAACCCCTTTATCTTGAGACCTACCCTACATTTAATCTTCGTTAAGCCCATAGAATCCATGAACAACCTTTATAGGAAGCCACATTTCAAGCCTATTTATCTTCCTACCATATTCATTTGAGCTTTAAAAAGGGATTTAACAATACATGGTATATTTTTTTCCATATTCATGAAATGAAGTGTGGGGGAGTACCCCTTGATTATTTGGGGACAAAAGGGTTCCAAACATTTATTCATTGTATTCATAAGTTTTTCCCTTATTTTTTTAAAAAGGGGGGGGGGGACCTTATGCTTATTTTCTCATGAACCCTACTTGCCTAAGGGAGAAGACGGTGATGATTACCTAATAATTTTTACTGAGCTTATGAACGAAGCATATTTTAGTGAGATTTACTTTGAATATCATGCAATGTTGTTTAAAGGAATTATCCTTCCTTTTTCAAGCCTCAAAATTTATTTTCACATCTGAACCTACCAACCTTTAGCCACAGAGACATCTGAACCTTTTTGTTAAATCCTTCATGATTTTTTTAATCTAATTTTTCTGAAGTAGAGAACAAGATATCTTGCAAACCTATGGATAGAGTGTCTATACCTTAGATTGACCATAACTTTGAATAAAAATATCTTGAGTGTGGAGATTGATTTTGACTCATAAGGTAAATCATCAAGTGGCATGCTTATTTTTGAAAAGTAGAAAAATGTGTTGAAAGAGGGTGAGAATAGTTAATTATTATATATGAGGCATGATTTTAATATCTTATGAATTGAATTTGTTGATGCCTTTTCGGATTTTTTCTCAGTAACTTTATCCTTTATGCTTTTGATTAATTGAATGCCTTCTATTTAAAAGTATAGGCTCTTTTAATTAGATGTTGACATTTTGGTTGAGGGCAAGAAAATGACTAAGTGTGGGGGAATTTGATGCACCCAATTTGTGAATACATTTCCATATATATAACTGAAGATAAAAACATGTTTTCAGCAAATATTTGTTCTTTCATGAACATATTCTTTGATTTTGGTGATTCTGTTTACTTTATGGAGCTTTCTGGCTAAATACACGAATCAAGGGAAACCTATCAAAATTTTGAAACTACATGGCGTGTAATTTTATACACGCCATGTACATCCAAACAGGGACACGGATCGAAGGAGGGAGTACACGCCCATGTCACCAGACAAAAGATACACGTCGTGTCTGGCAGCGCTACATGCCGTGTACTAAATTCTAGAAGCGATTGTCGCCAAGAATGTTCTAGACGCCCATGTCTCCAAGAAAACTCTACACGCCGTGTGAGGTGGCACTACACACTGTGTATTACTTTCTAGAAGCGGTGGTTGCTGAGAAAATTCTACAAACCATGTGGCCGTTGAAGAAGACACGGCGTGTTTCACTTCTACACATCGTGTCTACTATTCTAGAAGGGGATTGGCGGCCAAATTTTGATATTACACACCATGGACGGTGGCGCTACATGCCGTGTATACTCAAACACCAGGTGGCGTCATTCCAAAGTCAAAGACGGCGTGTTAGGCCACCTACCAGCAGAGAAAAATGGCACCAAAGCGCGTTGACTAAATTACACGGCGTGTACTCTCTATACATGTCGTGTACTTTATTTTTAGATAAAAAGAGACCTTGGCCTACAGATTTTGGAGTTCAGGAAACATTTTTGGAGAGGAGACATTCTGCTGCCATTCCAAAGCCACCGAGGTTCCATCATTCCACCATTCTGCCTTCCGATACCCTACCTCAACGCCTACACGATGAATCCTTCAGGTATCACGTGTGACGTTTTTCTCCCACTTTCTATGTGTTACTAAACCCCTTGTGTTGGGGCTGTGGACGAAGGGATCGTAATTTGTGTATTGTTTTATATAGTTGTGTTTTGTCGTTGTAATTCATCTTAATCTTCTTAATTCACTGTCAAATATAACTGAGAATTCTAAGTCGGACCAAGGGAAAAATTATCAACGATACAAAAGAGAAGTAATGGTGAAAAAATCCATGACCATTGGAAGTATTTCACTGATTCAAATAATGGACTGAACATAATAAATAATTAAGAACACTGACTACCAAACCAAGGAGTCAAATACTCTAATTCCAAACAAGAGGAACTGGACCAAGGAAATCTTGAAACTAAATGAAATCCAAAATTATTGAATTATTATGAACAACACAACCATTTAAACAATCTGCATAAGAACTCCTTAATCATCACAACCCCGACATGTCTTTTCTTCCCGTTTTAAAAATCTTTAAATTTACCCATTGTTTTCTTTAAGACTTATATTAATTTCTTCAAAGTAAAACAATTTAGTTTCAATCAAAACCCAAAATCAACCCAATCGATTCTAAATTCTGCATACTTCACCTAATTAAGTATTAACTCAATTGAATTCACGCACAACATAGTTCCCTGTGGATCGACCACGAACTTATTCTATACTAAAGTTCTAAGAACGGGTAATCAATTTGGGACACATATAACTTCAATCAATGTCAAGCGAAACCAGGTTTTTTATACCAACACATCTTTCATATTCCTCCTATATCATTCCCTCGTTAGGTATGAACTCTACAACCTTAAACTAAGAACCCATTGTCCTCAATGAATGATGTTAAACTGAAACCATACCCTAAGAAAGTTCAGGATACCCCATGATAATTACCAGATGATTCAGCTTCCTCATCAGAGAGGAATTCCCCTAGCAGTGTCAGTCTCCTACTACACGGTGATTAGGAAATATGTAAATCTTGATTCTCAACCTTACAAGATATGTAGGGATGTATGGATATTTTATCTCAGGCCTAGCCACAGTTTCATTAACCCTTTTCGGTACTTAGTCCTCCATTCATCTTAAGGTTTGGATGAAACATGTCAGCCTCTTTGGTCGGATTCATGCCAATTTATTCCTCCCATTTTCTATATATATACACTAAGACTGAGATTCTTCAAGTATTCTAGGAAACATGACTTTAAACTATTCTCCATGGTCCATGAAATATGAACATAAACATTTTTCACTCTTGGGATTGAATTTGACTTTCTGATATGCTCAGTCCACACTTTGATTCCTCAGTTTGGGTTTTCAATCATCTTTCACATCTATATGGACCCTCAAATAGTGATGGTCTCATGCCACTTTGGCCCACCTTCCGTCATGGGCCGATGCCCTAATGGATCTTTGGCAGCAAGTAGTGAGTCATGTGTTTTGAACATGGTCAACATTTGATCCTAAATTTGCTCACCCCATTATTTTCTGGTGTGGTTTTGGTCTTTGTGTTTTAAACATGGTCAACAATCAGCCTTTACTTACCAGTAACCCTGTCATCCAGACATTGAAAGTCTCGACATAACCTCCTTTTAACATTCTTGTATCATGGTGGGATTTCATCCTTGGTGTCACCTTTGATGTACAATTCCACATTTCAGGTAAGCCCCCTATACCATTCCTTGTTTCCTAAACTGATCATGGATCACGTAGTCTTAGGAGTTCTAGTAGGGAAGATACAAATATGGTTGAGCCAAAAAATTGGCCTATGTTACAAACTCTTGGACATTAACTAAGAACCCCATAGAGATTGTGTGGGGTGAATTCGAGCCTCCTTTAACCCATTCATGTTAGGTTTTATCCCTCACCGCATCACTTATACCTCATTCCCATCTGATCCTTAGTATTTTTATGTCACGAACTGACCCTTCCCGGCCTCGAGCCACAACTACCCCAAGCCCGCCTCCATAGTCCAGGGGCTGGTGACAAGCGCTGAAGGATAAAAAACTCGGGGAGGCCTTTGACCAAGTACCTGTACAAACACATGCATCCCACTCAATGCAGAAGTGCAGAGTAAAAGTAAAAGTAAAGTTATAACTACTATAAATAAACCACAAAGTGAATCGACCTCTAAACAGTACAAAGCAAGTGTTGAAGGTAAACTAAAAAGAAAAGGGAAAAACACGCACCCAACCTGAAAAGTGCCACAACCCGGAAACATGTAAAAAAAAGTAAAATAGTTGGGACATTCCCACACCTGGAACCCAGCTATGACCATTGCACGAGGTCAAAGCTTCTGAACTCCTAAGCTCCTCTGATGTCACGACCAACCTGTCTATCATCTGCAAAGGCACACCAAGTGAGGGCAAAGCCCAAGCAGGGGTGAGTATAAAAATACACAGTAGGATACCCCGAAGGCTCAAGGAAGCAAAAAAGGTGGTACTGAAGAGGTGAGTAGTAGATCGAATAGATAAAAGTAAATGAGTACAACTTAGAGTGCAGTAAAGAGTACAGAAGAGTATCAGCTCAACCAAACAAGAGAAAGGAAGGAGACTTGTCCTATCACAAAGAGCTAGAAACTATGAGAATATAAACTTCTCGTCGAGTATTCACTACCTTTAGCAGGTGAGTATACTCGTCCAACTACGAGAAGCTAGACACAGAAAGCATGTGGCATACCCCACATGTCTTCACCTCTCCCGGTAGGAGAGTATCCAAAACCCATGGAGTGGGTACTAGAAAAAGGTATATATAAATATATACTCTTTCAAGAAACCCAAAAAAAGATCATAAGGGGATCTCCGTCCCATAGCTCAGCCCAAGAAAGTGAGTATCCAACAGTCCCAGAAGTAAACACCATCGATGCCCAGCATCCTACCCGTCAGCACCGAACTGCAAGTTAAGGGGCTCAAGTCATCGCACCTTGACACTATCTGCTTTGGGAAGCACTGACTCGCCCTCATGGTTTTAGGTCGCATCTCAAGGATGAGTCTTGGTGGGGAAAGTGCCCCTCATCCTTGAGAGTTCTGGGGAAAGTCAGACCACACTAGTCACTGTCACACAGTCGAGAGGCCCTCAAAGTCAAAGTTGTCACATCGCTGACCCGTACAACCATGGTCTCGCTCCAGTAATCATGTAGAAAAGTCACAAACTATCCTAGTAGAAAGTACCGAGTCTTAAAGAAGTCGTCGGGTAACCCACTACCCAGCCCCGCTGGAGGCTAAACCCTAAGAGGTCGTCGGGCGACCCACTGCCCAGTCTCTGCTAGACGGTAGACCCTAAGAGGTCGACAGGAGAACCACTACCCAGTCTCTACTAGAGGGTAGACCTGGAAGAAGTTGACAGGCGACCCACTGCCCAGTCTCTGCTGAAGGGTAGACCTGGAAGAAGTCGACAGGCTACCCACTGCCCAGCCTCTGCTAGAGGGTAGACTTGAAAGAAGTCAATAGGCGACCCACTGCCCAGTCTCTACTAGAGGGTAGACCTAGAAGAAGTCGAAAGGAGACCCACTGCCTAGTCTCTGCTAGAGGGTAGATATCAAAGAAGTCGACAGGGAACCCACTACCCAGTCTCTGCTGGATGGTAGATCTAAAAGAAGTAGACATGCAACTCACTGCCCAGCCCTACTGGAGGTTAGACCTGGAACTGCTCTGGCCATCCCCACTGGAAACAACCTCCTGAGTAGAGGATCGGTGCCCGCATGATGTATTGGTCACACTGAATCCTCAACATTCTACTAGGGAACATGAAGGGATGTGATACTGAAATCCCACACAGGTAAAGGAAAAAAGGGAAACCCAAACAACTCTGTCGATCCCACCGTCGAGAACAGATCCAAGGGAAACCACTCAACCCTGTTGGTCTAAACCATCGTGAACAGGAGGACCCTCTATGTCACGTGAGGTTAAAGGTACGTAAAGTAGAACACGACACGCACAAGGGGCCCACACGATGTGCATCCCTATTTCATCTCCAAACCACAAACACAAATTTTCCTGGGTACAACTACAAAATGTACCTCCAAGAATATCCGTATACTCCCAAAGTATACCACATTTCCATCCCAGATTCTATCGTGCACACGACACCCAATATAATTGAAAAAAGGACGTAATGTAACTTTTCCAACCTGCTTCATCCATTTCCCTAGCACGACCAACCACATCTCTTCAAAATCAACTTCACTCACATGGGAGTGAACGCGATCACGCGCCAAGGGTTCTCTACAAACACTGCAAGAAGAACCACCACTAGTACACCTTTCATTCTTCCACATTAAATGAGATCTCGAATGAGTCTCCGCACATCCAAACGAATCATACCATTGTAATACTTATAGAAAAACATGCGAGATACTGTTTACTTGCCTCAAACGGACATCCGATGGAAAAGCTTCCCAACACCGCTTTACGCCCGAACGGTGTCCTGTGGTCCCGAGCCTCGGCCCCAAAAACAGTTGGTCACATCGCACCATTGTGATCTCCTCAGGAAGACATGTCAAATTGACTGCTCACTTGAGTGCAATGGATATCCGGAGAAAAAGATACATTTCGTCGTACCGCACACGAGCGGTGCTTCGTGGGACCCACATCTCGGTCCCGAAGTGCAATGAACGGATTGCACCGTTGTGATCCTCTCGAAAAATTACACAATATTGACTAATCACTTGTCCAAAACGGGCACCCGGTGATAAAAATAGAAATCACTACCAACACCCAAAACAGCCCTTGTGGGGCCTGCACCATCATGTAGAACTAAAGTGGAAGGATTGCGCCATTGCAATTACGTCGTAAAAACACCCAAAATCGACTGCTCGCACGCCCTGAACGGACGTCCGATGAAAAAGTTGTTAAACGCTACTCGTAACTTAAAAGGAGGGCCATGGGGCCCACACCTCAACTCTGGCTTCAACGCCCAAAAACCCTATGACAGTCTTCGTCTTGATGCCAGGGTCTCAATGTCGCTGATAGTGCTCAAAATAGATATCGGATGTGTCCGAGCCATCCAAAACAATACCCCCCGGAAAAACGCCAAACTACTTAAAGGCGTGTCACACCACCGAGACCCCTGTCTCGGGAATTAAAAAATCTTGAGACCATCTCAAAACATCCTTCTCGATCCAAGTAACTCGTCGTCGTAGACGACACGCGAATCCGATTTATGGTTTCCAAATTAAGAGCGTTTTAGATTTTAAAAGGACCGAAAAGGGTGGGCTAGGCCGGTTCAGCCGGCCCACCCGTTCACTGAACCGGCTATCCGCGGTTCCCTGCGTGGACCACCCCGAACCGCCTAGACTGGCTCGACTGGTCCGGTCTCTGAGTGGACCAGCGTGGCCCGGGTCCTGTCTGCCAACCGGGGTCACAAGACCCTGGTCCTCCGGGTCATTGTGGCCCGACGACAACCTGCTGACCCAGCGCCTCCGTAGCCCGTGGCCCCCGCCCGCCATCGCTCGCACCGACCCCACTAGCCCGGCCAGCTCTCGCTCGACCGCCAACGCCGCCTCGAACTGCTACCGACCTCTGCAGACCACCCGGCCGACCACGCCCGCTCGCCGCTTCCACTGAAGACCGCCCGCCGACCGTGCTCCCTGACTCAGCCAGCCGCGCCACCGCCGGGAACCGACGGTCCACCATGCGGAGCCACCGGACCGGCCTAAAACCCACTGGAAACCCCCAAACAACCTCCAAAACCCGCATTCTTCTTTGGATGACTATGATCGCCACGGTGCTTGGATTTTAAATATGAAGGATGCATCAGATAGATCAAAAAAATTCCTTCACAAATATGGGCTTTGCTCGAAGATCAAACAGCATTTCGACGCTATAATTCAACTTCAAATAAGGGTTCGGAAATTAAAACACAAAACAAAAACTCCTACCTGCAGGGGCGTAGCCCAATACTTTGTCGTCGGTCTGCCTTTGTTGTAGCTGAGATCTCTTTAATTGGAGAGGGAGGAGGAGGGCTTGAGGAGGAGCTCTCCTTGAGAGGGTTTCCCCAGAGGATGAACATGGGGGGAGAGAGAGATGGGTTTAGGCTTAAATAAAGAAAAAAAATTAATTAAAATTTCAATTAATTTAAAACCCCCAAACAACCTATATCTGAAACTCCCGACGGGGTCTAGGTTAAGCCTCCCCTAGGGTAAACACCACCTCTGGAGCACAACAGCGGTCTCAGAATTTCAATATGAGCTTATGTTCTAAAGTTATAAACTTTAGCGTCCAAAGCCTCTAAATGACGAAAACGCCCCTGGTGGCATTTTTCACAGAAGGCCTGCGCCCGTGAAAGTTACACCCCTCCTAGGGTAAACAGCATGTTATGGACCCAACGGTTCCCTCATTTTTCCAATCTGAGCAACCATTTAAGAGATACTTGAGTTTAACCATTAAACAAATAAATTAATTATTTTATTTATCTGTTTAACGTTCCATTAATGGGAGAGGGGTCCCAACATCCCGTGCCGACATGCTTTATGTCATTCCTAGGGTAAAAACCCCATTTCGGACCCATCCGTACTCTCATATTTAGGATCTGAATTACCGTTTATTATTTATCACATTTATTTGGCATGCCCAGTGTGAACGCACTGAAAATTTTATTCCGGCCACACCGGGGCTCAGAATCGCACGCCGTCTGAAGGGGATGCACTCGAATAACATCAAGAATATTCCAAATACTTTTATAGAAAAAACCAGGTTCTTAAATCATTCCCTCCTTCAAGATTTTCATCCCCAAAAAGAAAACTGGGGAAACAACTTAGGGTACTAATCCCACACCTGACTCTCCCGTACCCAGAAGAACACTTGCACAGTCCTGTGTCACCGCACACAGACCAAAGGATTTGATCTTTTCATGCGAGGTTTTCCCTTGCCGATGATGTGCATAAGAGCATAAAAAATTCTTCTCGGGTAAGCCACGCGGGAGACGTCGTGCACCCACTCCAGACTTTGGGGTTAGGGTAAGGTGGTAGGGATCCTCGCCATCCCTTTGCATGGTCTCAAACAGCCTAAAGGCCCTCATGGGTAGCTCACCTCCCCGGACGAACCCCTACGTTGCATGCCGCGACTAGAATCACCATTTGGACCTGAAACGAAGCTCGGCGATTCCCTCCTTCAGAATATCCATATGGTGAAACACCCAAGGATATCTGATCGTGCAAGGTTTCACAGTCGATGTCCCACAACCTAGACTCTCTTACACACTCGGAGAGAGAAGGATTCAACAACATCGACTAAAGAAAAAGGTCCCACGCCCTTTACCCTACTAACACAGGGTTACACTGACGCCCCGCGCCACACTGGTAACAACTCAAACAAGGATCATGGAGAAAAGCATTTCACACACAGAGCCAAAAAATTCTACTGCAAAAAGTAGAAGAGCTGTAGAGTGTACCTCTTACCACCTCATGCTTTGTAGGATCGTAGAGATCCAAAGCCCGTGGCTATCCGTTGTCCCAACTATCAGCTCCCGGATCCTTTCATGGACCACCTGGTGGTAATGGAAAGACCTCGTTAGGTCGTCCTCCACTTCTATCTCCTCCCGCTCCTCTGCAAGCACCACCTCTTTGGGCGCTACTTCGATCACAGCACTGCCTCTACCATGGCGGTGCACCTGCTGCCTGCCTGATATTCTCAGTGTGCCTGGTCGGGCAGTCCCATGCCAAGTGACCTCGCCCATCGCAAGAATATCACTGGAGCTCTCTGGGTTTTCTCAGTGCCCCCTAGCACAACTGTGGTGTAAGACCACGGGCCAGAGTCCACTCACAGAAGGGTCTCCTCGGCTGAGGCCATTCACTTTTCTGCCATAGTGGTGCACGACCATGTCTCTGAAACCGGCGGGTGGAAGGTCGCCTGTGTCGAGGTTCTATCTACTGACTCCTTCTAGCTGCGGCAGATTTCTTGGCTTCATTGTGCCTACTTACACCATCAACTGTAAAGAGTGATAGGAAGTACTCTGTCACGAGCGCCTGCTCTATCACCCCCGCATATGTGCAAATTACCAAGGGTACTATGACAGCATGAATCTCTATGCAGAGACCCTGCTCGAACATCCATGCTCAGAAGTTGTCGTTGTGGACCAAGTCCGGGTAAAAACGTGCACGGTCTGCGAAACTAGTCGCATACTCAGTCATCGTCATCCCTCCCTGCCGAAACTGCAGGAGCTCCTGGATCTGAATATAGTGTAATCAGGAGGGGTAAAACTCCTCATGAAACAACTACTGAAAGTCATCCCATGAAAGCGATGACTCATCAAGAAACTAAGTCACCAGACTCCACCAACTCCCAGCTGCTCCGTGGAAAAGGTTGGCGGCCAAATATACCATATGATCTGCCGACGTCTGCACAAGCCTAAAGATGCGAACCACTGTCTCCAGCCAAACCTATGTTGCCAGAGGGTCTGGCTCACCACTGAACCTCAGCAGTCTCTATCACTGAAACTCACGGAGTGTGCTCAACCCACGCTCATGCTCAGTCTGCTCTGTTGAAGCTGTCTGCTGCTCACCAGGTGAAGATGCTGCTACCGGCCCACCCAGAGAAAGGGACTCGCATGATGGGTCCTGGACTGAGGCCTCGTAGCTCACAAGGTCATTTTTACGAACCAAATATGGTATCCTAGCTGGCTATCTTCATGGAGACATCCTGAATTTTATCAATGAGTGTCTTGGCCAGATGAACATATATCTATATAACAGTAACAACAATGGAGAGCTGACTTAAGAAGGACAGTCAAAGACTCAATCCTATGTGTTGCACAAACCTATTTTCCCTTCAATAAGTGTCTCAGCATGCCGAGTCGACAAGCGGGTTATCAGGGTCCTGGTGAATGGATACGTCGGCCGCCGCACCATCACTGGACTCCATGTCCTGAGAGAATGTCTCGATACACATTGACATTGTTTCCCTAGATCCCAACCAATTCCTTTTTAGGGACGTCCGAACAACGTCCCAAGGAACGAACAACCTCTGATACCAATTTTTCACGACCCGAACCTTCCCGGCCTTGAGCCACAACTACCCCAAGCCCGCCTCCATAGGCCAGGGGCTGGCGATAAGCATCGAAGGCTAAACAACTTGGGGAGGCATTTTCCTGAGTACCTGTACACATAAGCATAGTCCACTCAATGCAGAAGTGAGGAGTAAAAGGAAAAGTAATGTACTAACAGCTATAAATAAACCACAAAGTGCATCGACCTCTAAAGAGTACAAAGAAAGTTCTGAAGGTAAACTGAAAAGAAAAGGAAAACACATCCGCCCAACTAGAAAAGTGCCACAACTCGGCAACAGGTAAGCAAAAGTAAAACAGCTGGGAGAGTCCCACACCTAAAACCCAACTACGACCATCGCACGTGGTCCAAGCTCCCGAACTCCTAATCTCCTCTGACATCATGACCAAACTATTCATCGTCTACAAGGGTGCACCAAGTGCCGGCAAATCCCAAGCAGGGGTGAGCATAAAAATACTCAGTAGGATGCCCCAAAGGCTTGAGGGAGAAACAGAGGAGGTACTAAAGAGGTGAGCAATATATCGAATAAGGAAAAGTAAAGGAGTAAAACTGATATTGAAGTAAAGAGTACAATAGGGTATCAACTAAACCCAACAAGAGAAAGGATGGAGACTCGCCCTATCACAAGGAGCTAGAAACAGTGATAAGATGAACTTCACGCTGAGTCTTCACTACCTTTAGCAGCAATGTAGACTCATCCAACCACGAGAATATAGAAACAGAAAGCACGTGGAATACCCTGCGTGTCTTCGCCTCTCCTGGAAGGAGAGTAGCCAAAACCCAAGGAGTGGGTACTGGAACAAGGTATTCATAAATATATGCTCTGTCAAGAAACCCGAACAAGATCGTAAGGGGATATCTGTCCCGTAGCCCAGCCCAAGAAAGTGAGTAGCCAACCGTCCCAGAAGTAAACACCATCGATGCCCAGCATCCTACTCGTCTGCCCCGAACTACCAGTCTCTACTGCAGGGTAGACCTGGAAGAAGTCGACAGGAGACCCACTGCTCAGTCTCTGCTCGTGGGTAGACCTCAAAGAAGTCGACAGGTGACCCACTAACCAGTCTCTACTCGAGGGTAGACCTGGAAGAAGTCAACAGGCGACCCACTGCCTAGCCCTGCTGGAGGGTAGACCTGGAACTACTCTGGCCATCCCTATTGGAAACAACCTCATGAGTAGTGGATCGATGCCCGCGTGATGTTTTGGTCACACCGAATCCTCAAATTTTTACCAGCGAACACGAAAGGACATGATACTGAAATTCCACAAGGCTAAAGGAAAAAAGGGAAACCCAAAAAACTCCATTGATCACACCGTTGAGAACAGATCCAGGGGAAACCACTCAACCCTGTTGGTCTAAACCATTGTGAACCGGAGGACCCTCTATGTCCCGAGAGGTCAAAGGTATGTAAAGCAGAACACAGAACACACAAGGGTCCCACATGATGTGTGGCCCTATCTCATCTCCAAACCACAAACACAAATGTTCTCAAGTACAAATAAAAAATGTACATCCAAGCATTTTCGTATACTCCCAAAGTATAACACATCTCAATCCCAAAGTCTATCGTGCACACGAAACCCAACATCAACGCAAAAAGGGTGTAACATAACTTTGCCAACCTACTTCCTTTACAGCCCTTGCACGGCCAAACACATCTCTTCAAACATCAACTTCAGTAACACGGGAGTGAACGCGATCACATGTCAAGGGTTCTCTACAAACACTGTAGGAAGAACCACCACAGGTACACCTTCCATGATTCCACATTAAATGATATCCTGAATGAGTCTCTACACATCCAAACAGATCGTACCATTGTAATCCTCGTGGAAAAACACGTGAGATACTGTTTACTTTCCTCAAATGGACATCCGACGGAAAAGCCATCCAACACCGCTTTACGCTCGAACGACATCCCGTGGTCCTGAGCCTCGGCCCCGAAAACAGTCGGGTGCATCGCACTATTGAGATCTCCTTGGGAAGACACGTAAAATTGACTGCTCACTTGAGTGTAACAGATACCCATAGAAAAAGATGCATTTCGTCGTACCGCACACGAGCGGTGCTTCTTGGGACCCGCATCTCCGTCCCGAAGCACAATGAACGGATCGCACCATTGCTGTCCTCTCAAAAAACTACACAAGATTAACTAATCAATTGTCCAAAAAGGACATATGGTGATAAAAATAGAAATCACCACCAACTCCTAAAATGGCCCTCATGGGGCCCTCACCATCGTGTAGAACTAAAGTGGGAAGACCGCCCCGAATTGGCAGGACTGGCTCGACTGGTTCGGTCTCTGAGTGGACCTGCGTGGCGCAGGTCCTGTCTGCCAATCGGGGTCACAGTACCCCGGTCCTCTGCATCGTCGTGCCCCGGTGCCGACCCGCTGGCCCAGCACCTCCGCAGCCCACGGCCACCACCCACCGTCACTTTCGCCGACCTCGCTGGCCCGGCTGGCTCTCGCTCAACCGCCGACGCCGCCTTGAAATGCTGCCGACTGCCGCAGACAACCCGGTCGACCGTGCCCGCTCGCCGCTTCCGCTGAAGACCGCCTATCGACCGTGCTCCCCGACTGAGCCGCTCGCTGCAGCCCGCCGCGCCACCACCGTGAACCACCTGTCCACCGCACAGAGCCAGCAGACCGGCCTGAAACCCACCAGAAACCCCCAAACAACCACCAAAACCTGCATTCTTCGTTGGACGACTGTGATCGCCTCGAAGCTTAGATTTTAAATAAAAAGAATGCATCAGATAGCTCAGAAAAAGTACTTCACAAATATGGGCTTTGCTCAAAGATCAAACAGAATTTCGAAACTATAATGAAACATGAAAAAATGGTTCTAAAATTAAAATGCAAAATGAAAACTCCTACCTCCAAAGGCGTAGCCCGACGCTTTGTCTTCGATCCGCCTTCGTCGTAGCCAATATCTCATTGATTGGAGAGGGAGGAGGAGGGCATGAGGAGGAACAATCCTTGAGAGGGTTTATCCAGAGGAAGAACAAGGGGGGAGAGAGATTTTTTTAGGTTTAAATAAAGAAAAAAAATTGATTAAAATTTTAATTAATTTAAAACCCCCAAACAACCCGCATCCGAAACTCCTGACGGGGTCAAGGTTAAGCCTCACCTAGGGTAAAAATCACCTCCCAAGCACAACGGAGGTCTCATAATTTCAATCTGAGCCTCAGTTCTATGTTTATTAAATTTAGCGTCTGAAGCTACAAAATTACGAAAACGCCCCTGGCGTCATTTTTCACAGATTGCCTGCTCCCATGAAAGTTACACCCCTCTTAGGGTAAAAGGCACATTCCGGACTCAACGGTGCCCTCAGTTTTTCTATCTGAGAAACCGTTTATGAGATACTTGACTTTAACCATTAAATGAATAAATTAATTATTTTATTTATCTATTTAACATTCCGTTAACGGGCGAGGGGTCCCAACTTCCCGCGCCGACATGCTTTATGTCATTTCAAGGGTAAAACCCCCATTTCAGAACCATCCATACTCTGAAATTTATGATTCGAGTTACCATTTAGGAGTTATCCCATTTATTTGGCATGCCCAGTGTGAATGCACTAAAAATTTAATTCTAGCCACATCGGGGGTCAGAATCGCACACCTTCTGAATGCACTGCTCTGGAATAACATCAATAATATTCCAAAGTCTTTTATTCCAAAAATAGGGTTCTTAAATTTTAAGGTACACAAGCCTCCTTTGGTTCATTCAAATCAATTTCAACTCCTCCATGCCATGAAAACATTTTAGGAATTGACATCATAGTTTATGTAACATGAATTTAAACTATTGTTCAGGGTCTAGGAAATATGACCTTAAACTATGGGAGATGTCTAGGTCACATGATGTTAAACATTGAGAAATGTCCTGATCACACGATGTTAAATTGTACATTGCATCACCCTCACTGTTTGATGTTAAAAATACATTCTTATCATCATCACTTTCATGAAATGAAATTAAAAATAATCTTAGGCCCTCACATGAGAGGTCCTCTCCCATAGTTATGGTCATATTCCAAAATGTTCACATCTTCATTTGTTGCTCAGCATCTGATACGATTCCCCCTAGAAGATGGTATTGATATTTGTTCCGACCAATACACCTAAACCAATGTTATTCAGTCATAGTGGTGTAATTTCAAGGGGTTTTTAATTATTTTGAATGCCTAATCACTCCACTCCATGATTTTTATGCACCTTGTATGGATCCTTGTCCTATTTCATGTCTGAAGGGACCGCTTAACGGTTTGTCTATGACACTTTGGATCACCCACCGCTCTGGGAAAATTCCTTGGATGTTATCAGGTGACATCTGGAGTTCGGTACTGTGTTTTGGATATAGCCAATGGTTGAACCTTTTTCTCATTTTAAGATGGCGTTAAAAATGCAGTTTCTTGAATATGGTCAGTGGTTATTTTGTTTCGACATTCCATCCTCTTTATGATCTGAATTTTGGGGACCCTAATTCACACTTTCAATTTCCCCTTTGTTTGGATTGACTCCAATTCCCCTTGAATTATCCTACTCATGCACTGGATCACATTGGTTAAGGAAAGTTGGCTATTTAAAGAGCCCTATTCTCCAGTCACAACCTCTCTTAGCCTACACACTATGAGAGGTCAGTCAACAATAGTAGACCCTGAGTATTCGGTGGTCAGTTGAAACTCACATAAAAAGTGAATGATTATGTGGTCATCCCTTATTTCTCACATTGGTCGTGAATAATGTGAGCTTAGGGGTTGATCATTAGTTTCTTAAAATATATGATTGAGATGAATTAGTTAAAACGAGCATGAGATATGTCCATACACACAATTAAATACAAACAAATCAAGTGAGAAAATGTGTTTCAGATGCGTGGAAAAACATGGGCCCTATTGATTCACCCCATAAATGGAGTGCCTCAACTCTACCTCCCTATGATATGTGGCCTCCAAGATTTGTTTTCTTCAATTGACCTCTCTTTATTCTTCATTTTCTATAGAGAGGAGCTCATCATCTTTAATTAGTGTCTGGTCCTGTTCAGCTTGATGGTTAGCCACTTGACCACTCGCTTGCCTCAACTACTTTTTGGCCTCATCCAGTTGGACCTTTAGTCATATGATGAGTTCTAATTTATCATTGACAAAAGAAAATCACTCGTCTATCTGCTCATCTTGGTGCTAGATCTCTGGTTCGTCCTCCTAAATCTTTCTGGTGTTTTTATATTTTTTTGGTACCAGGAAGCGTACAAATGTCAACTATTTTCCAATTTCTTCTTATTAAGATAGTCTGAGATGAGCATGTGAAGACCTTGAGCATCCACCCCTCTAGCACATGGGTCACATAGATAATAGTGAATTGATAAAACTTAGATTATCTACTGAGTTTCATAAGTTTTTGTATATGAAACTCATGAAAAACATCCATGACCAGTGTTGAGTAGCCCATCTATCCTCCACCACATCAGAGTCAGACTCATCCATCTCTTCTGGTTCTGCAAGTTTGTACTCTAGAAATTCATCCTAGAATTTAGTGAAAGGTTCTTCCTCTAGCATTATTTCAGCTAGTTCAACCACCATATCATAAGTTTTATCTTTCTCACTTGATCCCACCATCACAAGGTTTTCCCTATCATCCCCACAGGTATCTATACCCATATCAATGATCATTCAATTACTATTGGTCAGGACTCAATAAACATAGACACTTGGCTCCATATGAACCGACACCCCTCTCAAAAAAGGGGCCCTTGGTCCTCTGGCCATTCACACCAGCAGGGCACCTGCCACTCTGACGACTATTCAGACAAGGGTTTTGTCAGTCAATATGATTGAGAAAATAATAAGTATAACTTTGTGATGCAAGAAAATTACAGGGTTTAAGAGATGGCTTCTAATTCTCTCACCTTTGGATTTCCATGGCTGGGATTCCAATATATAGTCCCCCATATATTAATGAAGGTTTCAAAGGTTCCAGATAGTTCACCCTTTCCTCCCCATCACTATTTTAATCTAATGCTACTATTTCTATATATGTGGGTACCAGTGTTTGGTTCTTCACAATCATCACCATAGATCCATCCCTGTTAGTAGGGGTTCTTTTCACACGTTCCTCCTGCACAATTAGATTTCGGTCAAGGATCCTAGAAAAAGTGGGGGAGATAATATCATAGTGGAATGGTTATAGATTATTTCAAGTTCATTACCAAATCTTCCGAACAGAGTTTCCTTTGGAGTCAAAACCTCCCCATCCTCTAGAGGAATCCCTCTGTCAGCATCTTCCCCCCATGACCCATATGATTCCTTGGGTAGGGTAAATGATGCCTCCATCTCCATAGCTGGTTGTTTTGGTGTGGATGCCAGATCTAGTAATACCTTCACCTGATCCATCATTAGATTCATAGTGCCTTGAGAGTGCATTGAGTTCTCAAATCAGCCACATATCACTCCCCCTATGCTTGGGATGCAAGGAAGTATTCTTTGACCTAACCAATTCTAGGAAGATATATCCCAAAATGGTTGAGTTTATCCTACATTTTATAAGTATTGAGGATTTTTTTGAAATTTCAACTCTCCCAAGACTTGAGGCAGAAAAAATATTCAGGAATATCCACACAACAAATTTGTTTCCCAAAATCTTGGGTAGGTATTCTATAGAACCCTCTTGATAGCCTCCCTTTATCCTGAGTTTTCTTGAAAAAAACTACTGGGCTTGCTACTATCTCTCTTCTTCCACTTCTAGCCGGTGCAGAAAAAGAAACTATTGGCTATGCTGCTTCAGCTCCACCACTATGATGTGCATATGCCCTACTCCCATGTCCTACTCTCATTACTATTCATCCTCAAACATGAGGAAGAGGGGCCACTCCATCACTAGATCGAATGGTCCATTATTTCAACGTTTCTCTTAGGTATTCCTCCTCCAAGATCTATTCATACTCCTTGAGTAACCCATAGGCAGAAATTGGTAGAGCCAACTTATTCTGCATCATATTGTCTTCTTTCTTGAGCATAAACCAAATCTTCCACCTCAAGCATGGGTGATCTTCACGACAAAGCCCTAGGTACACCTTGGGGTCCAGTCTCCTTAAAAATATAAACTTCCTCACGAACCAATGTGGGGAATATGGTTCATAGATTGGGCCTTTATCTACCTATTCTACCAGTAATCCACCTAAAAAAACCAATAGATATGACTGTTTCTCTTTCGTTCCTCTATCTTCATTAGTGGACACTCATGTTGGTAGAGGGAATGGATGGAAGTTGAATTATTATGCCCCCCAGATCTTGTTCAGCACCTCCATCAAGTTTAATTTGAATGGGAAAATTTTGATAGCACGCATAATGGTTGGTCAAAAGTTTGTCTCAAGAGGGTAAATTGGGTTTAGGTATTCATATCCCCTCATGTGTGCTCCCACCCAACCATACAAAAAATAGAGTGGTTTGCACATGCACAATTTCTTCTTTCCCTCACTGATATACTAGATCTCCTTATATAGATTTTCCAACATTAGAACTCTGAGGTTGCTCTGTTTCCTCCATTACTAGCATTGCCACCATGATGAATGTACTCAGTTTCATTCCCATATACACATATCTTACTAGAAACATCCACCCATAAATGAGAACTAATATGAACCTATCCAACCTGACTATTGGTTGATGATCAGTTTTGATGTTGTGACCCCACAGTTTCCATTGGTTATCCTCCAAGATTCTCTAATAAGAACCTTATTTTCCACGCTAAGCCCCTCTTTGGAAGGTATGGGTCATTATGGTCAGTTTCATGGGTGTCTCTCCCTCAGTAGGCCTCTCTAAAAAAAATTTAGGAAATGACCAAAACAATGCTTAAAGTGGAAATCCCTTTTAATTTTATGGTCTTTCTCTTTTCCCAGAACCAAGTCCAGCAGCATCTTCTCCAAACATTGCATCTACTCTGGATCCTCCCATGAATTATCCATGGGTATAAATTCATCGTACATCACCCCGAGAATAGGAATCCCAAAGATATTATTGAGGTCCCAGAGGCTAATGTTGACCTCCCCATGATTCAAATTAAAAGTGTTGGTCCTCGATGACTATTTATGATGTAACTCAGGAATTATTTCCTTCGTTTGGTAAATGTGAAACTAGGAAGCCCATTCCACTTCAAAAAGGCTAACTCACCTGATGTCATATCCAAATTCTAAATAGGATGTGCTTACCCGGTAGGTCCAGGCCCATTCCTCGGTGAAATTTCCAGCCTAGCATAGGTCCCAATCATTATTCCATATTTTATTCAGGTCCCTTAACCCACCTTGAAGATTGTATGATGTTGTAGTGACGATATCTCTATATGCAATGGTCTCCCATCCATATTATTGATATGGTTACAATGGGAGTCTGTGATGATAGGTGAATGATCCCTCTAGGTATGGATGTCAACAGCCCTGAACCACTAGTAATGACCTGGTGTGCCTCTAAACAAGTAAGATAGCCCATCTTTGCTTTCCTCTAAGATAAAGATTTACTCCCTCAGACCAAAGTCATAAAAATTCAGTCTCTTTCAAATAGGAGAGCCCTTCTTCACTTCTGTCAACATTTCTATCAGAAAATCGTGATCAGAGAGGCTCTAAACATATTCCCCAATCAGGATATTTTTCATCATATCTTCTCTTTGGGAAACATCAGCAAGGGCCTCCAAAGTGACTTCTTGGACGACCATCAGATTTTGATACTTTGTCAATTTTATTGAGTCTATTTGCAAGGGTCATTCATCAATCACGGTCATAGAGAACTATATTGTGGAACCATAATAGAATATTTTCTTATCATAGATCAACAAAGGATGATGATTCCCGTGTTTTTTAAGAACCATTTGTGGAGAAACAGTTCAATGAACCCAGTTTTCAAGGGCATGTTTTTTGGCTATATCACTTCATGAAAAGATTGATTAGGTTCAACCCATTTTTAGAGATCCATTATGGATAATTTTACCCTTAGTCCTTATTTATAGGAAACATCCCACCGAGAAACGTGGTGGGCTTAGCGCTTCTGATCCACATGGTGTCCTTTTCGTCCAGTGCACATCGTGCTCCTTTATCACAAGCCAATCGTGCAACTGACCAATTTTAAGTGACTTACCCTTATAATTTGACCCTCCTTTTCCCATAAACTCCCATTCTGAGGGGGGGGGGAATTTTTCACCGAAATATAAGCCCTGGGATAAGTCGATCAAGACCACAGCCAGTTGTGGTGAGATCCAATCCCAAACGTCCGAGATATCATCAAAAGAGCCTACCTCACAAAGCTCATTCATGAATACCCCATAACATGTGAAGGAACAAGTCCTTAATTTCTATCTCCAAAAGTCCGATGAGCCCCATGACCACCAAAAAGGAAGTTGATGGTAGGCTCTAGAAGTCTGATCAGCCCCATGCCTCTTCACAGAGATGATTGTTGCTTCATGGTGTGCCTCTAATCATCTTGAGACCCCTTTTCCTATAAATTGTCGGCTCACCCCCCCCCCCCCCCCCACACACACATTTTTACCACGAACTTCCTCCATCTAAGCTCCCTTTTCATGAACCTCCCGATTATCGTGAACCTGAGAGAAAAATGAGTTTCCCAAGGTATTGGAGCATTGTGAAACCCCCTTCCCTTTATTATGATTTAACCTTTCCAATGTAGGGATCCCTTTCATGAATTCTTACACCCTTCATGAAATACAAAGCCCCTATAGGGTACTTGAGGATTTATAAAGAATTATACCTTCATGAAGCACTCCTTTTACAACTCATGACTCTGTTACAATGTAAGATGACCCTTCTTCGTGAGGATCCTATCTTTGCGAATCCCTTTACCTCAGCGAACAACCTGAGCTTCATGATGCACCTCTCATTGAGGACCCTAACATCATGATACCCTATTTCATGTAGACGTCTAGGCTACTATGCAATGATTTATTGGTCCCTCATGTGGTTTACCTTTTTCATTGCTCTACATACTGCTTCTTCACATACATATGCTAACACTTATTGATTCTTAACATAGCTATGCTAACGCAAACCCCTCGAGTGACCACTCCCCCACCCCATTGTATCCTAGCATTGATAATGCCTTACTTCCCCCATGTGTGGGTGGACATCAGTTATGTAAGTACAAGGGGTAAGGATTGGTTCCTCTTCATCTGAGTTGTAGGATGTTAAACTACCAAGAATCATAATCCTTATCACATCATGTTAAATTATAACCTCATCCCATGAAATGTACATTGGGAATCATGCCTCGGGCATTTTCCATGCCCAATAGTCGCAATGGTAGAGGGATATCCTTAACCCTCATGCTATGGAATGATATCCTCCTCATTTGGAATGAGATCCTCTATAAGAATCCCTCCAAGATTAATACCTAATCTCTATCTCCCAGGGATTCCTTAGTGTGTAAGCCCCGCATTACTTCTCATGGATGCACCTTTCACAACACGATCATCAATTCTACTGATAACAATTCTTTCTCACACTTAGCATGACTCAAATGATATTATATAATAACAGTGTTTAGACTCCATGTGGTCCCCCTTAGTGCATAAGGCCCTTTCTATTCAGTGTTGAACAATGTGGGTTTTTATCCCGATCTTCTAAGCAGGGTATGTAGGAAGCCTCCTTGAGTTTAAATAAAAATAAAAAGTAAACTCTGATGGTCCCTCTTTGGGATGTACCCCCCCCCCCCCCTAATGTGATATATTACATTTTTGAATACATACCCAAGATCCACCTCCCTTAGGTATTTTGATCCATCCACCTGGGAAGCTAGCCATGTGTCAGCCCCGATGGCATCAACCCAGAACTATGTAGACTTTGATTCCTGTCTCCTACATAGGGTACATAAGAATCCTCTTTGTGGTTCAAAACCATCATCCATTCCTATCCTGGTTATTCCCTCAAGTCACATTGTCTTGGGAGAATTAGGCCCTAGCCCGGAGGATACATTTCCTTCAGGTCCCCATCCATGACCTCTATTCTCACGAGTCACCTCCTTAGTTGTCTCGTCACCCTATCCCAAACTACGTGGACTTTAATTCCCAGCCATTAGGATGTGTTGGGAGTATCTTCTAGTTTCGATACCATCACTCTTCAAACTCCATCCATTCCATCTGTACTTCCTCTATTTCCATCCTTTACCCAGGCCACCACATCCCGGTGAGATCATGCCATCCACATCACCACTTCTCCAAGCATCATCTGGGAAGCTAAGCATGTTTAATCCCCATGCAATCCATGTTCATCAAACCAAGAGTGGCCCTCTTGCAAAAATAAGTTAGCCATGTGTAATCCCCAAATCACCCCTTCAAAATACCAGGGTTTTGATCCCTATCTTTCACACAGGGTATGTAGGAAGACTCCCTAGGGTTCAATCCAACCAAATGGTAAACCTTGGTATCGCCCTCAGTGGGTTCCACATCCCTGATCCTCCCTCGGTGGTTTATATATTATCCTTAACATTGTGACATTTTCCCATTATGGGAAACACCATTTTTAGGTTCACTCTTATCGAGCACTCTGATCCATCCATCTCGTAGATTATCCAGGCACTCAATATCAGGGACATACCCATCTGATTTGGCCTCATAAGTGTTCTGATATGTCCCTCCTAGTTGATAAACTTATGGAATACCCAGTTTTAAACATGGGATGCTGAGGAAAACCTCAAAACACATGCCCCTAGTATAGGATACTCCATGATGGATGTGGGATGCCTCGGGTTTCTACTCCCTTGAGAATCCCACTTATGAATAAGAATATAGGTGCTCTAATGTTCTAGTGTCTAGACATGTTCAACGATGCCCAACTTGAAAAATTCTTTGACCGAAGGTTTCCACCCTAGATAGAACTCTTGGAATGTTTAGATAGAAGTAGCATAATTAACCAGCTTCCACAAAGAGATGGCATCAGTAATGAGGTTCACAAAAAAAATCATAATCTCTAATGGAGACCCAGACAATGTGGGGAATTCCAAGGTGGAATACATAGAAGGAGGGACCAACATCATATCAAATCATTTCAATAAAGGAAAATACATAACTAAATAATTAGTGAATGTTTAATGCCTTTGGGAAGTAGGAATGTGGGGTACATTGAACCGTCGGTGAATGTCATACATGGTTCTAGGCGGTGCGCCATGGCGGAAAGCATAAAAAAAAGCTAAAGGGATTTTTCAGGTCTTCCACCAAGTCTTATAGGATCTCCAAAACAAGTGCCTTAAATACAGAAGTCCCACATGAAATAAATGGTATTTTCTCATACCAGTTCCATTTCAATGTTGAAGGAAATTTTATGTCAGGCATCTTGCATGACCGAGCTCTCACTTCAAAGGAAGAATCTACACGTAGGCCCATTCTGCAACAAATTATTTGTATTCCCACCGATGAGGATTTCGAATATAAATATAATCTATCCCCTCTCCCTGGGAGAGGCTCTCTAGAAGGCTAAATGTTTCTCATGTGCATGCAAGTACTCCTCTTCCATGACAGAACATATCACAAACCACTTAAGGTATAGAATCTTTCCTGATTGGTCTTCTATGAGCCCAAAATTGTCTTGGCCCATGGTTGAGTGATCCTCATGAATCCTAAAATAAAATTTTCTTGAGTTCATGAAAAAATAATTTTATTTCATGCAACCTTGAATCCATGTGTTCGAACCCTTTTTTTTACTCGCAAACTAAAATCTTGTGTGATCCTACCTTTGAGATTACATTCCCCACACTTGTTCTATAGAACCCAACTCATGGAACTCTTGTGCAAAACCGTCAAAACTTGTGTAAAACAACTTCCAGGTCCCCAGCCTGATTTCCCCTATGCCTCTAGTGCATCCCTACCTGTTTCTTCTATGAATGTGTACTCTAACCTCTTTTTCTCCTAAACATGGGGACTCTAACATGGACCTTGTGACTGACCACTCCTCCATGACAGTTCCAATGTCATTATCTTCCCAAAGGTGAAATAGTGGTGGTCATGTAATAACCAGAGGTAAGGAGTAAGACCCCCCACATATGTGTTGCATGACGTAAAACTACCTAGTCTCGTGTCCTAGTCTTATGACATTAAACTACATGACAAATTCATAAGCATATGATGTAAAAATGTAGTCTTACCTTATGAAATAAGAACTGGATTATATTTGTATGATTGGAATGGGATGACCCCACACCTCATACTAGAATGAATCCCCATGTACGACTCACATGGAATGAGATACTCCAGGAAGCTTCCACAAGTAAGCCCCATCCACCCCATTGCTTCACAGAGTATCATTTGGATAGCTACCATGCGTAATCCCCACACCATTTCAACCAAGAGAAATCCTCTTACAAAGGGACGATTCTACGTAAAATCCACATATCATACCTCATTGATGTTACTTTTGTGGCATGAGTGTCCTTACAACATGATGTTAAACTATAGCAATCAGTCCTATCATTAGAACTTAAACTATAGCATTGAACTACATGGCTTTTGATCTAAAACTTTTAAATAGGATATGAAGGACTCCTCTCTAAGGTTCAATCCTGACCAATGGTAAAGTAATTTGTTCCCTCCTCGGGACGTACCTCCCAGTGCTGCCTATATTGGTAATTTTGATCCATCGGTAAACATTTTTGGCATGACATCTTCCCTTCTAGGGACACACCTCCCAGATCTTCCTTAAGGGGAATTTTGATCCATACATCCCAGATCCACCTCAAGGGACGTTCGGATCAGACATTCCAAGTGTTATGTCTTCCCTCCTAGGTATTCATATCCTACATCCACCCTAAGGGGTGTTTTGATACATCCATCATAGATCCACCTCAAGGGGTGTTTAGATACATCTACTCCAGGAGTGATATCTTTCCTCCTAGGGACACACCTCCCAGATCTACCTTTAATGGTGTTCTGATCCATCTATCCTCGATCCAACATAAGGGTTTTTCTCATCCAACCTTATAAGTGTGACATCTTCCTTCCTATGGACACACCCCTCTGATCTTCCTCAAGGGGAGTTCTCATCAACGTCTCGGATTCACCTTAAGGGTAATTATGATCAATCCACGCAGGACCCACCTCCATCAAGAGTTCTGATCCATCGGTAAACCTTCCATGTGTGTCATATTTCCACAGAGGGAAACACCTACATGATCTTCCTTGGGGGTTTTTTCATCACCATTCCATATCTGCCTCAATAGGTGTTTTGATTCACTCCTCTCATGTCCTCTTCCTTGAAAAATTATGATCCATCCATCATATCCCCACTAAACATTAATCATATAACCATCTCCATAAGATGTTAAACTCATGACTTGATATGTCACAACTATACATCCAGATATTTCTTCACCGGATATATAACTTGTGACATCACCCACAATACCTAACCCATTCATAAGTGTTGGATTCTTGAGGTAAAACTTCCTGGAAGAATTACCCCTATGGTGCCATTACCTTGTGAACGACACAAGATTCCTTAGGTTTCTCACCTTAAGATGCCTCATATAAAATTTCGTCCTAAGAAGAAGAATATTGGTGACAAATGTGACCAATGTCTAGACATGCCCAGCGATGTGCAATGTGGCTACTCTCCTATCTGAAGGATGTTTCCCTATCTAGAAAAAAGAAGAATGTCGAGATAGAAGTAGTGTAATTAAGCGATGTCCACAAAGATATGGTGCCCATAATGAGTTCCAAAAACATGAATTAAATCTATGAGGGAGTCTCATACACCATGGAGGGAGGAACCAACAACCCACCATCTTATTTTGATCAAGTAGAAATCATATCCAATTAAAGTGATGAAATTCACCCACCTTTGTAAAGTAGTAATATAGGGAAACAATATCCAGTTTTCACAATCATCATTTAAACACACAAGAAGGTCCCTGGAGAAAGAATCAGAAACACATTACATGCTATAATGTGACATAAAACCTCTTATGGAATTGCAGACACAAAGAGTTACAAGTCTATTCCCAACACACCCAAGGATACCTAACGTGATGTTTTTTTCAAAACCCATTTAAAAATTCTCATATTTAATAAATCATTTTCAAATCAACACCTTTTTACTTTGGGCTTGCAGACCCGCTACAAAACCAAAACCACCCTTCAAATCATCTAATCAAACATTTCTTGTAAAAAATACATTTTTAAATAAAACCCGTTTAAAAAAATTAATATCATTAAAAAAACCATTACCATGATAAATAATTCATTTTCATTGAAAAACCCATAGTAATTAACAAGAACATATAGATGTCTAGAATTGACCACTTGTATAGAGAGGCCTACCTCTATAATAGATGTAGAACTAATTTCCTTTGAAAATGGGGATTGGAAACAATAAAATCTATATATAAAAGCAAAGCCATGATAGAAAAATGAAGTTTATTTATAGAAAACATAAACAAATCACAATTAAATCCATAAATATAGTCGATTCAATCATTGAAATAAATGGAAATGAAGAATCCTACAGACTGCTTACTAGAGATAAGTGAAACATCTTCCATGGGGATTGAATGCCAAATAGAGTGACCTAGAAGGTGGTAGATCACCCATAATTTCCTAAAATATACCTAGGGTTTGAGAGAGAGTCCTAAATTTATAATGAGTAAGGGTTTAGAATTTTAGCATAAATAAAATCTCTAGGAAATAGTCATTTATGTCTTAAATCATGGGTTTTGGACATAAATTCCACACATTTGATGTACATTGAAAAAAGAATCACCTTAGGTTAAAAATGCACTGAGCCATGAATTTACAATATAAGTGGATATTTTGAAAAGAAAATCATTTTTATAAGTAATTTCCATGGCTTGTGTCTAAAAAAGTCTACATTATAAGCTGGGGATTTATGGTGGAAATTCATTCTAAAGTCCATGCCCGGCAGTAGTCCATGCAGAACCACCCATAAGGCTCCCAATTCAACTCGAACCCAAAACGCACTATTTAAAGCCTTTAGACCTTTATACCTAGACTCCAACTATTCAAACAAACATAATTTCCTGAACTTTATGTTATTTTCCCCAAAAAGTGCTCTCCATCCCTGAAATTCCTAAAATGAACCTAGACGAAAAGGAAAAAAATTAGAGATAATAAGTACCTAAAATAAGATAATGGAAAGATACACAATTTGAAGAAAAATAAAGATAATTATAAATTTAATAGATAACTAGGTATATCACTCTCACACAAAACACATTGAGATATATTATAACCTTTTTAAAAGACAAGGTGGAGAAAAAACTTACATTATTTTGATTTATTGGAATCCAACATCAGCTGGGAGATATTTTTACAAATTTATTGGATGAAATTATTTTCAAGTATAATTTTTTGAACCTTAAAGGTCAAATAATTTCCTCAAATTAAGAAGTTTTGATAACCCCACTCACCATTGTAGATAATGATTTACATAGAAGTTGAGTACTTCTACCAGTGTTAATATTTTATTAATTAAATAATATTCAAGGGGACACAACCCACAGGGAACCAATGGTAAAAAGATGATTGTTTGAAAAAAAATGAAAATTTTATAGATACTATTGTATTTTCTTATTTCCAAAAATGATTATTGACTCATGTTGGATTGTAAAATTTGTAAACATATATTCTTAGAATTTTTTCATACTGGAAGCTTCATGAATTCTTTGATGTAATTTTATTTGGAAAAGTATAAAACCTTTAAATTTTATTATCAAAGGGGGATAATGAATATAGTTGAAGAATAAAATACATGGATAGCATGGATCAGATGAAAAAACTTGGTTCAATATATGGAGTATTGATAAAAAATTCAAAGGGGGAATTTTTAAATCCTAAGTAATAATGTTGGATTTTTTTCCAATTGGAACTCAGTTGAAGTTGTGTGTTGTTATAAAATGGATGGTTGGATTTCCCTTCAATGATAGACAATAATGTGAAGTTATTAGAAAAAAATATGACGTGAGCATCAGGATAATGTCGTGAGTGATGTTACTAATTACAATAAAATATAAAAATCTTATACATAAGTTTTTCCATAAATAATATATTATCTATGATAAATAGGGGTTCTTGAGAAGGTATATATGAGGGTCTCCTTGAATATAACCTTGATACATAAGTGTAATAAATTTACTAGTGTGCAATGACATATCATTCATGTTGTGGGAAGGATATCACGTTGTGAATATATTTACGTGGGTTTCAAGGTTCTGTATACTTAAATAACCCCACACTATCGAAGAGTTTCACACTATAATAAGATTGGAAATATAGAATATATATATATAAATTGACCATACTATGATACAAAGGTCATGCAATGATTATAGGGTTTGTGCCACGATCATTACACCATAAAGAAAAAAGTAGTCCCTTGAAAGTTGATATTTAATCTATTTAGCAACATAAATCAATATTTTTTTAAGACTTTTACCACACTATGTTGAAACTAATATTTGAATAAGGACACAACCTATTATTTTTTAATGTAATATGACATGCCAGGATTCTTGAAATCTCTATAATTCAAACAAAATTGATGACTAGTCATTATCAAGAAGGTTTTTATATATTTTTAATAACTATTAACAAACCATTAGAATATCTAGGGTGGATATTCTCTTGGAAAAAATTAATAGGATGGAATTCAAGTAAATGAAGTTAGAATTTGGTTGAAAGGTTAATTTTGAATTTTAATTTAAAAATTATTAGGATATATTGTAACCTTCTCTACATAATAAGAGAAAACGGGGAGGAAATAAAATACATCAAAAAAATGAAAGTATAGGGAACAAGTTTTGGAATTTATTAAATATTTGGAATTAAGGAGTGAATTTTGATTATATATAATTCAATTAAACATCAGGCTTAGATATAAAGCTTTTTTGTGTATATTAGTAGAGAATAGGAAGTACAGATTAGATCTTTGTCGAGAATATCCATTTTTTATGTTATACATTCAATTTTTATCTTTTTGAGTACAACCTATTTATTGACATCATATATGTTTGTAACCCTATTATAAAGTAGTGAGATGAAGAGAATAAGAGGCAATAGTTTAATGTCCAGTGATATTTTTCTAAATATTATTTTCAAAAACCTATAGAGTATTTTTTTATTTGGAATATTTACACATCGTTGATGTGTGATTCTTGCATCTAGTCCAGTGCATGTCAAGAAATTAATATTCATGTGTTTTTTCTTCTTCTTTTTGAATTTGGTTTTCCTTATTTGTAACAAACTAAACTTTTATAAATGAAATTTCCATTTGTGAATGAACAAATTTATTTTTATGTAATGTAGTTATAGAAAACACATGCACTTATTTGTATATTTTAGACAATTATAATTTTTGTCCTATCAGATTTAAAAGACCATTAATAATAATAACCATTGAAAATATAACTGTTGAACAATGATCATATGATTAGTATATATATAGGGTTTTGATAAATTCCAATTGAAATAGACAAAATAAGTGATGGCCAAAAATAATAATATCATACCCTATGATGCTCATTTATAAAAGATTATCTGGGAGATAGAATCACGGGTTCTTTCCCTTGATCAATCTCAAGCCAATATTAAACAACTAAAGCACAAGAAAATGCATTTAATGGAGAAGTTCAAGATCATCAAGATCATGACCAAAACAATGTTCACTAGACCACCCCATAAAAATCACACCATCATGAAGCTTTCTCTAAGGGAGTTTGATTATGTAATAATGGTCTTTGTATCAAGACCTTAATAGTATGAATTTTTATAAGAAATAATGATTATATTTATCTTCTATGATTATTATTTCTTTTTTTAATGATTAGATAATTAGTAGCTTAAAATTAGATGAAAAACATAATTTATTTTTTGGGAAATTTATAGTTTCAATTAAGACGTTTTATTTTAAATAATTCAAGAATTTTTGAAAAAAATAATATTGTAATAAAATATTATTATTAAAAAATATTAATTATAAATGATCGTATAATTTTTTAAAAGACAAAAAAATTAAAAGGTTCAGAAAAATTTTCTTTTCAAAAAATACCAGTATTTTTTAATAAATGAATATTTTTTATTTAAAATTATAAATTCTCATTATTAGATATTTTTTATAAATTAAATATTATTTTTTAAATCATCATGTTGAAATTAGGTGATGCTGATTTTTATCAAAATTTTCCAAGACAATCGAATTTTTTGGGTTAGAATTAAATACAGTATAAATATACAGTGTGTATTATGACATAATAATGACCAAAAAGTGATGTAATATATTCCATAAATGGTATCCAAAAAAAATTTCCCATTTAAAATAATACATTTTTTAGGTTATCTTCTTACCTTTATAAACCATTTATGAATCCTCCAAAACCTACCCACCCAAGATCCCATTTTCTTCATTAAAAACCATTGTATAATGACTATACTCTTTCCTTTACTCTCTATATCCCACCCAAGGTACCCCCAATCTCTTAAGAATCTCCTATCAAGCTTTTGGAAACAACCTTTCAAGGTAATGGATCCTCTCCTTCTTTTTTTTATTCAAGAACCTTTTTTATATTGTTCCTATTAATTACCAATTATCTATGTTTATTATGCTCTTTAATATCCCTATTAATACCCTTATGATTTCTAAGTGATTAGATACCAAATAAACTCTCATTAATCACTCCCATGAATCTTTGAAAACCCACATCATGTGGCCCAAATTGTCCTCCTATTTTCTATTCCAAAATTTTCTTTTGTGAATACGCATCCCTATTTCAACTCAATGGTATTAACCTAGATGTACATATCATTTATTTATTGGTTACTACCATTATATATCCCAGAGTCCTTAATTTTGGGATTCAATGTGATGAAATTTGATCCTATGTTGAATGATATAGGTGGCATAATTATGCATGTACATGATATGAAAGTGATGAGTGGACCTAGAATTATATATCCCTCCAATGCATTGGTAATGTTTTAATCTCATTATATGAAATGTATTGTGCATGATAAGTTATCTTAAGAGAACTATGTTGTGTCTTCTTGGATTTTATCCTTGAATTATGTTTATGATACCATGTTTTGTATTTTTCCACATTCCCATATTTCCTTTATGTAATCATCATACACCATGCTTTGATGTTCATTTTTATGATTCTCACCCCATCTATATCCCTTTGAAATACCTATTAACTAACGTGTAATAGTTTTAACATGCGATTCATTATTTATTCACTTATTGTACTTTATATATCACCCCTTTATTATATGTCCCTAGGTTATTCCATGCAATTTTAAGATTAATGGTATTTTAGAAGCATGTTAAGAATGTTTTCAATGATGTTATTGTATCCATGAATCAACCAGATATGATCTATACCTAATTTCCTGAAAACACTCGGCATTAAAATCTTTTTGGATTGTTTTATGTGTAAATTTATGTAATTAATCATGAAATAAATTGTATTAAATATATGGTAATTAATAGCTAGAATCAGAGAAAATTCTAGTTATTTTTCGGATTAAGATTAGAAAATTGTCAAGAAATCCTTAGGTATAATACAAAACATATGAAAACATCAATAAATTTCGTTAAATTATAGAGTAAGCGGTTTAAAAACAAATAAATACCTATCTAAATACTAAAGTAGATGTATCCCTAACAAATATTTACCTAGGGAAAACAACCCCAAAAACAGCGCATTGAGCTTGACTTGATCGTGAACTACTGTATGACAATATGAATTGATTCACACCTAGTTTGATACTCTTTGGGGATGTTCTTTGGTAAGTTCACAAGCTCTTTATGCACCATTATTAAGGGAAAAATAACACTAAACATAT
Organism: Viscum album; assembly: GCA_963277665.1. Lineage (NCBI taxonomy): Eukaryota > Viridiplantae > Streptophyta > Magnoliopsida > Santalales > Viscaceae > Viscum > Viscum album. The sequence goes on along the minus strand of OY728131.1, from coordinate 222,637,635 downwards.
TTTATATTAGGAAATTGATCATAGATAACCTAGATTAAAGCCTATAAATTCATAGGTTAAGGAATATATGTCATTTATGAGTTATCCCTTTAATGTTCCTGGTTCCCTATTAATGTATTTAATAGTTTCAAAATACTCATCCATAATTTTCTATTTATTCTAGTAAATGGATAGAAATATGATGAACTGAGTTAGAAAAACAATGTGATGGGTAATGTGAGGACTTCCCGAAAATGATACCCAACCCCCTGCAAGTATGCATCACTAACTCCATGACAATATTTTCTTTATAGACTCATGTTTTTAACTGAAACCTAAATAAAGATTAATTATAATGGACCATACATTACATACATATATATTCCTTAAAAATTGAAGAATATTCATTACAGAACATAAAAAACCCATGTCAGGACTATATATGTTTAGTGTCTTTAGAAATTGGGAAACCTAAAAAATTAGTTCATAAGACATCAACATTTTCTTCCACTTATTACTTCATAATTAGACCCCTTTTTGAAATATCTTACATAATAACCTTCATAATAACCTAAGTAAAAGAAACATAACAAAGGGTGATCTCAAATTATTAGTAAGGGTAAACAAGGGAGATGTCAATCATATTATAATCATAAGACATAAGAACATAAGATTTGAAAGTATTATCCTATATATGAAATATCATGAAATTATATAATGGGATAAATCATAAAAGTTCATAAATAATCAATGAACATATTCCCAAAAGTCATAACATAAGACACGGAATTTTTGGCATACACATGATCATATAAAATCATTTCATATTAGTCAAGGATCATTTCCAAGACCATTATAGTGGAAAAATTCTATTACTAAATTGAGTTCACTCCTCATTCCATTGCTGTATTACTCAACCGGGTTTATGTCCCGTTCCAACCCTTTATTACTGAACCGAGATCATTTATTATTCTATCCCTATCTATATCATGAGATACAAATATTTACCTAATTAATTAGTGGGGGATATAGGTCCCACCCATATTATATTGATATCATTATTATGTGTGACACAAAAACATAAATCATTCATCCTAGAATAACCCAAGGAATATAATCGGTTTCTTAAACATCATTCCATCATAACATAAACCATGTAAAACAAATGGATTTCATAAATATCTTTTCATCATAAATATAATCAGACCATTGGAATAATAGGTATAGAATACATGAAATATTTCATTGAAAATATCCTTGAAATATTTTAAAGTAGGATTCAAAGAATTAAGGCATTATAAAAATGTAAAAAATTGTTCATGTTGTACAAGTTAAAAAAACATTATTCTCGTACTTTTGTCGAATAAGTCAAAAATACCTTTTATCAAAAATGAAAAAAGTTTACATTCATACCAATTAATAAAAAATAACTTATGAGTAAAATTGACTTTAAAATTTGTATAATAATAGAAAGAATATTTTGGAATACATATTTATAGACATTGATGATAATTATACCCCAATAAATACTTTCGTACAGACAATCTCAGATAATAATGAGATTGAAAAATTATCCCTTACCTTAGATCTGATATCCTTTGTATATATCTGAACCTCTTGTATAACGATTTAAATAATTTGATTGAATTATTAAAGAATCATAGTAATTTTTATGATATCATATATGATCATTTTCTCATTCTTTTGTTAATAACATTTCATTATTAGTCATTATTTGGGAATTAACTGCTTCATTTTCCTATTCGTTTTGTGTCGAATAAGTTACAGTAATCCATTTTAGGTTATAGTTATATAATTTAAAAAATGATATTAATGTAATATATATCATATTTATTCATTATATACATTTATATAATCATTATTTAATGGATATCATGTAGAATGAATCGTATCGCATCATGGAGACGGTTGGTCGTATGTACACACGAGTAACGCTTTCATTCCCATAATTGTGAAATGGTGTGCAAGTGGATGGTATATATTTTATTTAAAAATAAATATTATGATATAATAATCATATCTGGTTATTATTTCCAACATTATACCCTTCTAAGTAAGGTGGTGGTGAAAAAAAGATTACACCACGGCATGGAAATGGTATAGAAAACGTAGGCACATGGGGTGATTTCATTTTTAGTAGGATAGATATAAAGTGGAATATGGTTTTTCCATAATCATAATAACATATTATTATATAATTGATGCTAGATTTATTTATTTATAATGGAAACAACTAATTAATAGGAAGTAGAAGACGAAATAATTTTGAAAGAATAGGTAGAGTAGATTACCACTTCTTCAATGAACTCCCTCTAGATCTCCTCATCACTACCACAAAATTGGGCATCCGTAGTGCCACCCTTTATCAGCACTAACAAAAATAACTGATAAAGGTAAATTTTAATAGTGCTAACAAAAAGCACTGATAAAGGGAACTTTTAACTGTGCTAAAAAAAGTGATGTTAAAAGTGTCCCTTTATTAGCGCTTTTTCTTAGCGCTGATAAAGGCACCCCCTTAATGAGCACTTTTTTAGCATTGTTAAAGGGGACCCCTTTATCAGCACTCTTTTTAGTATATCTGATAAAGGCACTCCCTTTATCAGTGTTTTTTAGCGTTGTTAAAGGGGACCCCTTTATCGGTGCTTTTTTTAGTAGCACTTGTAAAGGGGGGCTTTATCGGTGCGTTTTCTTAACATTGATAAAGTTTATATTTAAAAAGAATATTCATGAAAAATAATATATTGATATATAAGTGTATTTATATTGATATAAAAATAATATATATTTTTTAAATATGTTTTAGATAAGTATAAATAGACTATTACATTTAATATATAATAAATTTAGTGAAAATGGATTTAAAATATTTTAAAAAATATTATTAATTGATAATTTTCTAATTATTATCGACTAATAATCATTTAATAACAATTTTAAGACACAAAAAAATCAAAACAAATAAGAAAAGATCTAAAATAAGTTCAAAATGCAACTCAAACTTCAAACGGTCATAACTTTTGATCTGGGTGTTCGTATGAGCTATACAGCATATCAAATCAAATACTATAGTGATCTCTATGATCTAGTGACCTAAGGGAACCTTTTTTCGCATTCTTTTAGGGCCAAAAAGTTCCATAAGGCCTCCAAAACATAGAATTTAGTCGAGATAACCCTATTTTTTACATTGAAACAACTATAACCTTTGATATCGAGGTCCTCTAGGAATGTACCATATATCATATTAAATATTGTTTCATTTCATTCTATATTAGTGGTTTTTGAGTTGAAATGGACTTCTGGATTAGATGTTATGGTCGTTTTAACATTCTATGGCTTTTAAGATACACATATATATGTATTTATTCGTAAATGTGTGTGTGTGTGTCTATTTATGTGTGTGTTGTATATATGTTTGTATGTATGTATGTATTTATTTATTTATATATAAACACACATAAAAACATATTATATAATTGTATTTAAAACTAATCTTATAAATATATATTAATATACAAATAATATACGGATAATAAATTATAACTAAATATATATATATATAAATATATATATAAATATATATTAATATATGAATAAATATATATATGTATATTAATATATGAATAAATATATATGTATTAATATAACTAAATATATTTATATTAATATGAATCTATATTAATATATGAATAAATATAACTATATATATAAAGAAATTGATATATCATTAAATGAATAAAAACTAAATGGATTAGTGGTTAAGCTACAGGTGTGAAAGGGGGGAGGTCTCATGTTTGATTTCTCAGGGAAGCATGGATGCGCGGGCAAGTGGGTGGGGGGGGGGGGGGGGTTGGGAGGGCAAGTGTAGCTTGCGGGGTGAGAGGGAGGGGGCTCCGCCTAGCATTGATAAAGGGGGGGTCAAGCGATGTCAAAAGCTCCCCGCAATAATATATTATTTTTCACTATTATTTTTAAATTTTTTTCCTTTTATCAGTGCTTAAAAAATCACTCATAAAGGGTTCTTTTATCCGTTCTAAAAAAATCACTGATAAAAGCCCTTTTTATCAGTGCTTTTTTTAGCACTGATAAAAGACGCCTTTTATCAGCGCTTTTTTTAGCACTAATAAAAGGGGTCATTATCATTTCTTTTCTGAGCACTGATAAAAGGGACCCCTATCTTTCCCTCGATTAATAGTGATTTTCTAGCACTGTTAATGCCCTTTTCTAGCGTTGATAAAGTCCATATTTGCAGTTGTGCTTAAAGCACAAGAGTTGATCTTTGGAGAAGACCAGAACCTATATAATGTGACTAGGAAGGCTTATACTGCATATTTTTAGGGTATGTTAGATATTAAAGGCTAAAAGTGAAGTGAATAGGTGAGGGAGGATTTGAACATTTACAATTGAGGTGAGGGGAACTTTTGGAATATCCAAAAATATAAAATTATAATAAAATCAAACCACGTCCAAAAACATCCAAAATTTCATATTTTCTAATATGAGGTGAGATAAGGTTTTAATATCATAAACCAATAAATTTTAGACAAGTTTTTATGTCAATTTAAACATTTTTATTTTAATTAACCCATAGTTATTCTATTTTAATTTTAACTAAGGTAAAAAAGTATTAAATATTAAAAGAGTGAAATATGTACCTATTTTATGTTAATTAGACCATAAATGGAAAATTTATAACATGTTAAACTGTATCATAATTATTTTATAACTTTACAAAATGTTTCATTGTTATTAAATAATTTAGTAAAACAATATTTTGATAAACAATAAATAGTGTCAATTTTGACACGATTAAATTCATTGATTTTAAATATATCAAGATAACAAGTTAACTTAGAAAAAAATATTTTATTATTTTAATAAGTGTTAAAATTAATCTATAAAATTAATTAGATATATTAATTATCTCAAATTATATTTATTTTAATATTTTTCATAACATTTATCCATTAATAAAATAATTACTACATCAGTTTTGTAAAATTATTTAATATAAATATTTCATAAATAAAAATTAAAAATTAAATAATTTGATGAATATAAAGACTCTATATTTAATAAGAATACTTGTAGTTGAATATATTTTCTAGAAAATCCTACATCAAAAATTCTATGTTTATTAAAACATGAATGTGACAACTTTATCATCACTTTAAATAAATATTATAGGTGTCCTAATCTATTCCATATGACACAAAAAGCTCAATAACTCATCCATTGGATGATTATGGTTGAGATATACTCCACCAATAATATTTAGTCAAGTTTATTTATCTTTAAATAGTTATTACCATTTTAATAAACATTATTTTATTAATTTTTCATCAATTAAATAATGTTTACATCATCAATGTATAAGACTTTAAGGTAATTATTTATTTCCGGAAAACTAAAAATAAAATACCATAATAAATAAAAAGAATTTTATTTCAAATGAGTATTTATAGTCAAATTTATCTTTAGTAAAACCTTAGATTAAAAATTATATAGTTGTTAAAATTTGAGTAAGACATATTTAAATTTTCTTTAAGTAAAATAAATTAAATGTGTTAATCTCATCCAAGTGGATTACAAAGGATTTCATTTGGACCAAATGATGACTTAGATAAAAAAAATCATCCATTAATATAAGGACAAGTTTTAGGGTAATTTTATAATATCATTTTTACAATTAATTACTTCATTTACCCTTTTACCGTATTAATAAAAATTATAGAAGTTATCATTCATAATGCGCAAAAATAAAATAAATATATTTAAATAATTTGGACCTCATGATTCCAAATATTGAATTCATTTTTAAAAATTTAAAACATATCTTTTTTAATAATTAATTTAAAATTAATCTCATTTTCAGAATGAGAAAATGGGTTTTAAAAGATAAAACATTGCGAAAGATTGAAATGTTTTCACATCTAAATTCAACGTAAACTTAACACCAATGACCAACATTATTTTAAATGATAAAAATAGCATATATTTATTTTTCAAACCATTCAATAATATAATTAAACCATATAAATTATTTTTATGAAAAAATCATTTTTTAATTAAAATTTAGTATATTTTTACAATTCATCAAAACTTGAAAGTTATCATAAAATTATAAAAAATTCATCCGAAGTAAATTTTTATATTTTAATTAAAAATAATAATTTTATTATTTCATATAAAAATTATTAATGTTTCAAATTTTTAAGTTTAAATGGTTTACCATTAAAGACGGCAAAATTGCACTTTTAAAAAATATAGGTTTTTATAAAAAAATTTGTTTTATTCATATCCAATTACTAAAATATCTATTAGATAAAAATAAAAAATATTTTATTAAATATATAACATATATATTTCACTAATTTCATTTAAAAATTATAATTAACTCAATTTATTAACACAAAAATATAAATATTTATTTAATTGGTTTATATTTTTCATAAATAATTGGTAGCTAATGAATTCACCATTCATTTTCATAAGTCAGTTATATTTATTCCTGCTAAATTAGTGGATAGGTTATACTATCCATTTTATACTAATGGAATCTCATAATTTATTACACTCACGATTGCGTGCAATGCAAGCCATTGAAGAATTGAAATTATCAAAAGAAAATATTTCATAAAAACATTTGAGTGTTACAGGAATGCCCAAATACCATTAATAAAGAGAAAGTTTTAATTGATATCTTTATACAACAAAGGACATTATCTTTTAGTGGATCTTTTGATCCCTTTATTGATGAACAATTGATAGGATCCACTGAAAAGATCTTTTCCATACTTAAATTCTTTGAGAAAGATAGGTTCATGGTTTTTTTTATGATATATAGGGATAATCCAATCAATGGTGGATGTTGGTAAAAAATATCAGGTTTGAGAAAGACATTGGTGTGATGGAGTGGAAATAATTCCAAAAACTATTTTTTGATAAATATTTACCATGAACTCCCTAACTTAAAGTGGTGATATATTTCTTTTCCCTTAAGAAAAATAATGATGAATATATTAGGGAATAGGAGGAAAACTTCATAAGACTTGTATGATACACCTCTGCCATTTTTTTACCAATGAATGTAAAAGTGACCACTTCATTGGTGTGTAGAAGCTGAGAATACCAAAATCCTTGGAAATTCAAGACTTTGATAGCTATTAGGAAATTGTATGATGTTCTATCAATGTAAAAAATGGATATCAATTAATCTCACGGTTCTCATGGGGATAAGAAGTGAAAAGTGTTATTCAATTTTAACCGTTTGATGGATAAATCAATTTGTGTTAATAAATTTCAAGATCACACTTTTCATATATGTGGGAAGAATAACCACATAAATTTCATAAATCGGATGAGGAAATGTTTTTAGTGGGGGAAGAAAGGGCACTTATCCAAGAATTTTTAGTGGGAGAAACCCACCAATATGATGGAAGAATGGAATTCTCCAGTTAACACACGTCCCATTTTCCACTATTTCTACTACAAAGAACAAAGACACTATATGAATCAATGCACTAATCTAAGGGTTTTTGAGGAAAACAAATGATAAAAACCTCATATTCCTAGAGATAAAGGGTAATCTTATACCATCACAATGGTGGAGATGGATCCTTAAAAAAATTGGTGATAGGTATGTAATTTATTCATTCAAGAATAGAGAGTTTTCTTTCTGATTCTATTTATATAAATTCTTTCACATCTCAAAAATTTATTAGAACTATTCAGACACCACCTTATTATTAACATAAGTTCTAAACATTATGTTAGTCTTTTTTTACAAATTTAGAATATTAATCATGAATACTCACTATGAAAACTTTTAGAAATAGATTTAGTCATTGTTACCCTTCAATAATTTATAATAAATTCATTAATTAATAATAAGTACAATTTATAAGTCAAGAAACAAAAAATAATTATTAAATAATAAAATTAATATTCACTTAATATAAAAACACAAATCAAACATAATGAGAGAGAAAAGATAAGATATTAGGGACAAAAAACCTCTATAAAATTTTATAAAAATACCCATATGAAGATAAAATCCCAAGTTAAGTATTAAATATCATGATTGTGGATTGAAATATTCACCCCTATTTAAAAATACAGACCTAGAGAACATAGGTTACTTGGAAAAACCTCTCCAACCACCTCATGTTCATCCAGTAATCACTTGTAGGATGGTCCAATAGACCAGTATGACTGCCTCTTACAACAAGAACTTGTTACCCCACCATTGGGTACCCAATGGCCATTGATGGTATAATAAATAAATATCCACCTTCATCCCCACCTTCCATAACCTACCTCCAGCTCAAACTCTTAAAACCATCTTCAAATCATTTCCAAAAACAAATTAAAAACATCAAATAAAATTATATATGTACCTCAACAATGGGGGTCATTACAAAATACCCTATATAGGGATTCTAAACCTTAAAAAGCATCCCCAATGAACATCTTTAGCCATTAAGAATACTTGTCAACTTCTCATTCCTCGTTTTCCTCACAAACACATTCATGTTATCATATAATACATAAAAGTAGGTTAACCATTTCTCAAAATTAATTATCACTGTTGTCAATAAACCTCACCAGTTTCTCCAAAAAAAGAAAAATCCAGATCTAACTTTACATCATCACACTAAACCATATAAGATGGATCGAGTTCATATTTACTTAGTTAATAAACATGAAAAGATTAGTAAAAATCCATACATCAAAATAAATTCCATCCAATAAATAATATATCCAACTTACACTTCTAATAAAAAATTTCCAATTTAGGGGGAAACAAAAAGGAAGATATGATCCCCAACTAAAAATATAAGATGTCATTGCCTACAACCGACATATGACTTCTATTTGTTTTGTGAGGTAACTATTAGCCTCTATGAGATAAACCATTTTCTAAATAAGTATTAATTATTTTAGAAAGGAGTTACCATTAGATCTCTATACATGTATCAGAATAAACACAATAGTTGATCTTGAAGTATAGAGATAACACCTACAGAGATGATGATTCTAGATGATGGGAGTGGAGATTCTGTCAGAATAATCTAAGCATCCAATATGATATATAAGATTTATCTATCAAGTTGAATGATTCTAGACATTGGCTTAAGTGAAACAAGTTGTAGGATATTCAATATAAGTTATCACTAAAACAAGAATATAGGATGAAATTTTCTAGAACCAACTATTCACCAAGGATTTTGGTTGAGGTAGTGGTATTTAGATAGTGAATGTGTTCATATTGTTGAATTATATGAATTTCGTATTTTTGTGAAACCATTAATACTATAATATTTCTAATTTGGTTGCCTAAAAATTTATGGTGGGATCATTTATACTATCATGGAGAGTTTTGGATGATAATTAAGATCCTCTAAACTTTTTCTTTGGAATAATTCATTCCACTACAATGTTATTTTTCATTTTCTAGTAAATTTTTTGTTTCCCTTGGATTAGAACTTCTTATGAACCATATTAAATCCATGTGTTTGTTTGATTCTTATTATATTATTTTTATTTCTTATTCTGTTTGGGTTGTATATTTTGAGTTTGAAAAGCTATGTGGTTGAGTTGTGTGGTTGTGGTTGTGTGGAATCTTTATTTCTGATGCACACGTCCAGGGCATCATGTTTTTTAGTAAATATTGGTAACCTTATTCTTTATCAAAGGTTCTGAAGGTTGGAATGTTCGAAAATTATTTCATCCATCACAATAAGTTGTATTCTATATCTTTTTAGAGTTAAGAAGAATATCTAAGATAAAAAATTCTGGAAATTATGAGTTTCTTTTACATATTGATTTTCTAATTCACTATATATTTTATATCTAGGAATGTATAATTATAATAGTACAAGGTGATCATGGGGAAATTTTATGAATCAGATTTTGGATTTTTTATGATACTGGTAGAATACTATCTATTTAAAAAGAACCAAGATGTTCTATTTATTGCAGTAAATCTAGAAGAAATGTCAAAATTTGAACGGAAAATACTCAACTGGAAGAAACTGGGTGGAATCTATATAATGTTGTACCACAATATGCCTTTCAACATTTTTTATGTGAAGGAAACTATAGAATTGGTTGTTAGGATTGCAGCCACATATGAGAATCCCTATACATTTAATAGTGTTTATGTAGTGAAAACTTTTCACATGATACTTTTGGAATGAAGTATGGTGGGTGGTCATCTGAATCATTTTTACAAGATCTATTGACAACAAGAATCCTTTAGTGTGATGTTCACTAAAGGAAAAGGGGACTTAATTCTTTTGAAATTGATTCTTGAATCACGGGTCAAATTTTTGAAATATGAGAGTAATTATAGTGGAAAGAATGAATTATTATTAATAGAAACGCATAATCTAATATTAAGTGGAAATATTTAAAATAATAAATTATCCTTCTATATTAGAAGTGTGTTTTATTTGAATGGAAGGGTGGAATCCACTTGTAGGAGACAAAAGAAAACACGGGAAAAAAAGAATAGATGGGTTTCATGGTCATTTGGCTAGTCCCTATGATTATATATGTTTTCGCAATGGAAATAAGGGATATTTATTAAGGTATTATCATGAGAGATAATTTAATTCCATAAATCATGCAATTTCATATAAAAACTCTATAGTGTAAGGGGAGAGTGTCACTTTGATCCTAATTTTTGTGAGTTTAATGGAATCATGAAAACTTGATTTTAGAGACTCATTTTAGTAAACATCATAAATGGAATGAAGGAATAGTTTTGTTAATTTAATTATTTACAAGGTTAAACTTATAGCAATAGAGAAACTTGTGATCATTGTAAAATGATAAATGATCATTTAGATGAAAAATGAATGTCCATTGCATTAGAAAATCATCTTTCACATCCCATTTTAGTTGAAGAACCTTGCTTCAGATCATCATATTACTGAATTTAGATTCTATAATATATTTACAGATGATGTTTGGAAAATCAAAAATGGTTCCATGGTGGTGGAATATTGTGTGAGGGATGGAACAGTGTACTAAACAGAGGGTATGGATGGAAACATTCATCCTAGAGTAATAGATTTTGGAATAAAAAATTTCTGGCATGATCATATTGTTCACATTTATGATAATCTCTTAAATACACTGACACTTAAAATATTTTTGAATCTTGATCTCATGGAGTATATAGCATGTAACGGTTGCATCCAAGGTAATAAATAGAAGGTGTTATTCTATACAGATTTAAAGACACCAAAGATTCAGATGCTTGAGTTAGTCCATACATATGAATAGAGACCAATACCAGTTTAATCTAAAAGGGGTGAACTGTAATAGACTATATTCATAAAAACATTTATGAAGAATGTGTTTGTCTTTTTCCCTGAACACAAGTCTAAAGTTTTCATAACTTTCATCATATGGAGATCCATTGGGAAAACCATTTCAAGAACTAAGATGACATGTATTTAGTCTAACATTGGTGGTGAGTATATAATAAGTTAGTTTCAAACATTAAATTGGATTAATATAATCTACATATAGAAGAGTGACCTCAAAATACCAAAATATAATGGTTTTTTGAAATAGATTAATCAAAAATTGAATGAGGGATCCAAAAGCATGAGGTTATGTTTCGGTTTCCCAAAGTAATTTTGGTCTAAAATAGTTAATTTTATATCTTTTCTAGTGAATCAGAGTCCATCTAAACCACTAGCACAAAAAATTAAAGATGAAAACAGGGCATGAATAAATTGGGTCATTACTCATCTGAATGTTTCTAGATGTATCATGTCTACACATGTAAACACTAAGGATAATTATAAGTTGGAAGATAATCCTTAGACATGTTTCTTTATTGAATTTGGTGAAGAAAACATTGGTTCAAAACAATGGGATTATAGACATCAAATTTTTATCAAATTCAAAAACATCATATTCAATGAAATGGTCTTTTTGAGAGATCAAAACTAGCTAGAAGATGCTCTTATGAAAAAGGAAAAAATAGAGAAAAATAATATTGAACTGATCAGAGGTTAGGTGGTGTTGAGATATTTGATTTTAGAAATGGGCGATGTTGATCCAATTATAGAATTACAAGAGCTTGATGTATCATAAATCAAAAGGATGTTGTAATACTGAGGAAGGATTTCAGAAACACTGAATCTATAAGAAGATAAACCAAATATGTCAAGGTGTTATATAAGGGTTAGAAGATAAATTTATATGTTTATAATGAACCTTGTGATTTTTATGGATGGTGTAGAACCCAAAATCCATAGTGATTTGATGATTCTAAGTGAGTCATTGTACAGGGAGTTATAAATAAAGGAATAATTGGATTCCTTGCATGTTTCTAATACATGGGAGATAATGGAACTTCTAAATAGAAAGGGGGAATTTAGAATGAATTGGTTAATCATCTAAAGGGGGAAGAAGATGACCAAATAAGATATAATTTATATCTAGTAATGATTTTCTTCCAATAATTTTAAGTGTTATATTTCAATGTGATTTTCTCTCCTATTTTGAAACACACAATTTTTAGGATGGTGATTACCTAGGTTGAGATAAAAGTTTTCTTTCTTGAAAATTTTTATGTAAGGAGTGTTTTCCTTCATATAGATTTGGAGGAACAAATAAATATAGTGAAATAAAAATTTTTTCTTAAAAAAATAGAAAGATTTCTTGGTTTAAAAGCTCAATATAAGTTTGTATGGACTCAAGTTGGAATTGAGGAAATGGAATAATGAGTTTAATAACTTCAAAATGGAATTTATTGTTTTTTGTATCAATGAGGATCATTTATATTACCAAAAGGCATATGGTAATGGAAATTTCATCATTGTTCTTATCAATATTGATGAATGTCTCTTAGATGGACCTAGAAAATGTGGATGGAACAATTGAAGTGTGAATTATGTGGAAGTTTCTAGGTAAAATATCTTGAATATGTAAAGTGGATGTTCTGGATGAGGATCTAAAGGTACATATTGTAGAGGCCCAAAGCTTAACAAACATGGACATTACATTACTTTTTTGGAATACATAGTACATAACAAAAACACACACACACAAGGACCGTAATAGTTTAGTGTCTTTGGAAACTCGGAATATAATATTCTAATCGTGGTGAAAGATCATCAACATATCCCATAAAGATCTTCCTTTTTTTACCTAAAACCTTTCTTTATATCCTGGGGAAAAGAAAACATAAAAGGGTGAGCTCAAATGCTCAGTAAGGGTAAACAAAAGAAATATCAATCACATCATATACAAAAGAACATAACTTTTGGAAATCTTAACCTACAAAAGAAATCATAATTTCATAACATGGGATAAATCACAGTAGTGAAATGTAATCCCAATAATCATAACATAAAACATTAAACTTTGTGGCATACACACATAATCATAGAGAATAATTTCTTATTAGTCAAGACTCATTGCCAAGACTATCTTAGTGGACAAATTCCATTTCTGAACCGAGTTCATTCCTCATTTCAGTCCTGTTTCACTGAACCGGTTTAACCTGCCGTTCCAGCCATGTCTATATCATGAGATATAAAATCTTTACCCAATGCATTGGAGAGAGATATAGGTCCCACCCATCTCATAATGATACCATTCTTATGTGTGCCACAAAATCATAAACCATACATCATAGCATAATCCATGTAATAAAAATGGGAATCTTAAACATCGTGACATCATAAAACAATTCATATAAGATAAAGGAATTCATAAAAATATTTTCATCACAACATAATCAAATCCATGTAATAATAGGGATATAAACAGAACCCTATATTATCTTAGATGGAAAATAATTTTGATAAAACTCTTGAATCTCTATTCTTGAGGAAAATATCCTTTCTACTTCAAAAATATTTTTCCTTTCTTAACATGTCATACAATTTTAAACTAAAAGAAGTTGATTAAAAATAAACTTGAAAACTTGTAAAGGAAGATTCTTGGAAATATTGTTTTAAAAATCCATTCATTTCGTATAAGTTAAAAAAACATTCTTCTCGTACTTTTGTTAGAAAAGTCAAAAAGTACCTCGTACGAAAAACGAGAAAAGATTCCTTTCATAACTTTTACTAAAAACTCACCGAAGGGTAAAATTGGATTTAAACAATTGTAGGTGGATGGGAATAATATTACATATTGAGGAAACATGTATGTGGATGATAAAATACACCCCAGTAAATTCCAAAGTATAAACAATATCGGATAAAAATGAGATTGTGATATTTCCCTTACCTTAGGTATGATTTACTTCGTAAGTGTCTGAACCTCCTGTATAATGATTTGAATAATGTAATTGACTTATTCCATAATCATAATCGTTGTTATGATATCATATATGGTTCACTTATGACTTTATTTTACCTGTTCTTTTGTAAATTTCATGTTAAAGAGCATTTTGGGTAAAATCGTATCATTTGTCGTCCGTGTTTTGACTTGTAATTATTCATATGATTACATAGATCATGATTACTTAATTCCAGAATATAAAACATTATTTATATAATATATATTCAGTATATAAATATATATAATAGATCAGTAAATGGAAGGAAATACACTGTTTATGGAGACGATAGGTCGTACGTACGCATGAACGCTGTTTTCGTTTCCTTATTGAGTTGAATGGAATTAAGTAGATGAAATACATATATATACACATAAATCCAGTATAATTATTATGTCATATATTTCATGATTACTTATTATATATACTTTATAATCATTCATGAATGGTTAACGTGGAGAATGAATCTCATCGCGTCGTGGAGACGGTAGTCCGTACGTAAGCACGAGCGATGATATCATTCTCATGATCGTGGAATTGTATTGGAATGTATGAATACAATTTCAGAATTAATACCACTTTACAATAATCATATATAGTTGTTTATTTGCACCATTATACTCATCCATGTAAGGTGGTGGTGGAAAATAGATTACACCACGGTGTGGAGACGGTATTCCGTACGTACGTACGCGCGGTGATTTCATTTTACGTAGGATGGATAAATGGTGAAATAGGTTTGTTTCATACTTATAATAACATATCAGTATATGAGTGATACTGATGTTATTACTTCATAATTAAACAACCTAATAAGAAGAAGTGGAAGAAGAAATAAAGTTGAAAGAATCGGTAACGGACATTACCTCTTCTTTGAAGAGCCTCTTTGAGTCCTCCTCTTAGGGCACTAAAATTGGTCTTTGAAGAAGACCAGGACCTCTAGGATGTTTCTAGGGAAGTGGAGAAGATAATTTGGCAGGGTATGGTCGAGCTTGAAGGCTCAAAGAGGTGTGAGGAAGAGAGGGAGGAGGTTCCCTTTTATAAGGGAGGAGAGGGGCTCCTTTGGAAAAACTAAAAATATTATTTTATTATAAAGCCAAATTCGGTTTTAAATAGCTCAAAATTGATTTATTTAGAATCTAAGATTGGGATGGGTCGAAATCCTCTCATCCATTATAATTTAGACAAGTTTAGGTTCCTATTTTAACCTTATCATTTAGATTTAACATTAAGTTAAATAATTTTACTTTTACCGTGTCTTTTTGTGTTCTTATACTATAAGGTTAATAAACTTACTATAAGAAGCCAAACGAACCCCAAGTTGTTTATTATTAATATATATATCCTTATCTAAATCATTTGGCCGAACCTTAGATTTTTAGGAATAAAATAACAATTAATAATATAAAATTTGTTTTAAAAACTATTTTATGTCAATTTTGACACTATTTAGTAATTGATTTTTGTGAAAAGTATAACAGAATGATTAGTTCGAAAAAAGTTAATTAAATCAATACTAACATGTCATATTAACTTGAAAATTAGTGTAATTCATAAAAAGTCTCAAATTACATTTATTTTGGTATTTATAACATCCATTATGTCAATATTTAATTAATAAGATAATTACTGCATCATTAAATTATTTAATGTCTAAAAATTAAAAATAAAATACCATTATGTGGGAAATCTTTTTAGCTTTCTAATGAATATTTATAGTTGAATTTATCTTATGTATAACCCTATATTAAAAATGATATACTTATTAAACTTTGATTTTAACTATTTTAACCCTTCTTTAAATAAATTAATAATAAATGTCCTAATCTAATCCAAGTGGGCCTAAATGGGCATATTTTATTCCTAAGGTTGTTTTTGGTCGAATTACACTTATCCAAAAGAATTAGGATATGTGTTATGATAATAATAATATCATTTTTACCCTTAATTACCCTATTTACTTTTAACCGTGGTAAAAAAAAGTAAAAAGTTACTATTCACCAAAAATTATTTTCATCTCATTAAACCACATTTTACTTACTAACATCAATCGTGTCTCTTGGATTTTTGAAATTCCACTCACAGAAGAGGTAAAATTAAGTTTTATGAAAAATTCATTTTTTTAAACTACCACTTAGTGGTTTCACTATTCATCAAAAAATGAAAGTTTCCAAAAAATACCAAAAATTAGGCCGAAGCTATATTTGATATTATAAACTGAAAAATGATGTCTATTTTTCCAAATTCAAAACATATCAGTTGCATTACTTAATTTAAAAATTAATTCCCGTCGTCAAAACAAATAGCGTGTTCTTAAGAGATAATAACTATCAAAAGATTGACACTTGTTTATGTCTGGTTTAAATGTGAAATTACATCCAATAACCAACATTGTATTAAATTGTAAAAATATATTCTAAATATACTTTAAAACCACTCAAATTAATAATTTATCACTATTAATTATTTCGATTAAAAAGGTTGTTTTTAATTAAAATTTAGTAATTTTCACTATTCATCAGAAAATGAAAGTTATCCGAAAAGTACCAAAATTTCACCCTAAGCTAATTTCGATATTCCGAATCCAAAAATGAAGTCCATTTTGAAAAATAAAATTTCCAAAATTTCAAAAAGTGGTTATTACTATTCATAACGGCTAGTTTTAATAATATTTTAATAGCATATTGTTGTTTAGTGAAACTCGTTATTGCGTACTACACACGCTATTGGGGAAAGTCATGATTGCGTGTAATGCAAGGCAAGTCAAGGATGCGTGTTGTGCAAGATCCTTTTGGTGTAGCGTACAACACAAGACATTAATGAAATTAAAAAGAATATTTTTCATACAATCCCGGGGTGTTACACATATATTCTAGAACCTTATTCCTTTCTTAATATTCATATATCTGGAAAGTACAGATGGATTCTTAATGCATGAGTCAAAGCCTATGAGTACTCCCCTAGGGAAAAACTTCAAAATTTCAAAGGATAAGACACCAGAAATGGATGAAAATTATAACTACATGGTGATAGTAATATATGAATCACCTATGGGAAGTCAGATATGTACCATGGGCAGTGCAAGGATTGATGTCATTGAATCAATAGGGTTGGTTACTAGATATTTGAAAAAATTTGGAAAGGATCATGTGGAGTCTACCATGTGGAACTTCTGTTATTTCAAAGTTTCAATGGATATAGGACTCGATTTTAGAATAAATGATTCCTAACATGGTTATTCAAATACTGGATTTTTTAGATATATGAATTCATATAATATCAAAACTGGCATTGTGTTTTCTTTCAAAGGAACTATCAAGAGTTGAATGTCCTAATTGAAATTAGTTGTTTCATATAAACCATAGAAGTGTGTATATTTCAATTAAAAAAAACATGGAATGAGTTTTTGTATTTGAAGGTTCTGTTGAAGAAGATCAGAAGAAGGAAAGAGACAGGAATGGTGTACTATGATATCCAAAGTTTGATTCACTATTCCAAGAATCTGGAATTTCATTCTCAAATGAAACACAGTCAACTTAAGTACCAATTCATTTGGAAGCTTGTGTAAGTTGTGGTGTTGAAACTATAGAATATTTAATGGAATCAGAATCCAACTAAAACTCTATAAAAAGTTATGAATCAAGAAATTCTAGAGAATTATTGGTCTTCACTGTATATTTCATTAATTATAGGTAAAAATATCATAGAAACTTCAATAGAATATAAGTGAAGAAATTTATAGGAGGGTTAAATAATCAAAGTACTTGGGACCTAGTGTACTTGGTGATGAATCCTAGAAAAATGATTATCAAACTGTAGATTATTAGTCTTAGTTTTGGATTCCATTTTCTATATAATAATTAAAGCTTTTATAAAGTAAAAAAATTCTACAATTCCATACTGGTATTAGATTCAAGGAGGAATTTTATCCAGAAGTTTAGAACTATTAGCAGCAGTGATGATGAATCCAAACAATGGTAGAGGAGCATATGTCACAATAATTTGAGTATCAAAAATGCTATTAAGTCTTAATCTATATAGGTGGTTAATTTCCTAAATAAGTACAAGTGTGGGAACCTAGAGGATATGTTTTAGAATCTATAACTGATGTGGGAATTTCAGAGGACAAGTCTGATGTCCTTCAGTATTCACCATTTAGTTTAGTTGAGGTGGTGGCATTTAGTCAATGGTCATGTTCATATAGACATTTTTTCCTCATATTTTGATGTTTGTGGATCTAGGAATATTAAAATATAGCAACAATAATTTCATAAAAATAAGTATAGGGTTCATTTGAATAGTGATGGGTGATTTTGGATCACACATAAGCTTCTATTAGCTAATTCTTGGGAATTAGTTGTTCAGTTGTAATCTATTATCTCTATTTCTAATGAAGTTCTTATTTCCCATGGATTATGACTTATGTTGAACCATGTTAAATAATTTTCTTCATTTTATTCTTATTTTATTTTATTATTACTTATTCCATTTGGGTTATCCACTATTAGTGCCTACTGAATTTTTGAATGTGTGTGTTCAAGGAGTATGGTTGTGTTTGTGTGGCCTCTCGGTTCTAATTACACCTATCCAAGGATTTGAGTTCTCTTTTGTACCTTTGAGTAACCTTATTTATCATTTAAGGATATACATGTTGGATCATTATGGAACTACTATATCTTTTTCAATGGTAACCAACCAATTCCTAATCATTTTAACAAGTTAAAATATCTCTTACACTAAGCTAGTCTTGAACAAGGAAACCACCTCAAATTCAATAAAACAAAAAAGGAGACTAAAAGAGATATCCATAAAAAGCTTTAAATGGTACCATTTAAATGTATCTGTAAGAATATGGTTCAACATTGAGGTACGGGTACTTTATTTTAAATCACATCTTAGTTTAAATTTTAAAATATGGCCCAATATGAATTCCATTTCAGGTCATTGAGGTTTCAGGGGTGTTCGAGGCTAGTTTAGAGCCCATAACCCATGTTTTGGGGTGAAATTGAATGGTACGCAGTTACAGTAAACCATGTGGGTTGGGCTGCATGGACATGATCAAAGGTCTATAACTTTTACAATGTGTTTTCACAAGATTTCCTTATAGTTATTCAAACTGTGATAGGATGCTCTGTGGGGATCCCTTTCCTACATTAAACCATGCATGGTTAGAACACGCTTTGTCTAACCATTCACTTACACAATGAGACCCCATATTTTGGATGAAATTACAATTTTACCCTACTAAAATCTTTAAAACATACCTAATTTTACAATTCCTCTCCTCCCACACAGAATACCCTCCCTTTTGGAAACCCACTTCAGTTAATAATCTAGGAATTGCTGCCAACTCTCCATCTGATCTTTGATTCAAGTGTCACTTGTCTTGTTAGAACCGCATCAGTGAGTTATCAATTCCTTTTTAGTTGTTCTTCAACTTATGGATATTGGTTGTGTTATTTAGTTTCATGATAATATGTCCTATTATTAGTTTTTTCACCCATTCTTCAATTTCTTTCCAATCTAAACCAAATTGGGAGATGATACTAGATGAGATAATAACTACGGACCTGAGGGATATGGTCTCATGATTTTTTATAAAATTATAGCTATTTATATATGTTGTTGTGTTGTACATCCAATTTCCAGGGATTGCCTTAAATGAATTTTAATGTTTGAATTGATTTTTTAGGCATGGACTATTCAATTAAAGAGACTATCAATGATTGTTATAGGTTGATGACCTTAAAATTAGAACATCCCCTTATGGTTTGTTTTTTAATTAAATGAACTATTACGATGGTTAATGTATTTGAATACCTTTGGGTTGTACCTTGTCCCAAGTAATGGGATGTTAAACTATGATTGTAAATGGTAAAATTAATTGAATTGTAAAGTGATTTAAATTTATTAATGGGAAGGGGTGAATTGAATATAAAACATGTACATTTACTTTTAGTGGCTTGTTTATGCATGTATTTCTTGTTGTAATAAAATTACAATATGAATAATTTAGAGGTAATCATTTTAAGCTTATCTATTACTATGAAATTAATTTATTAATAATTAATTTTCCTTTGAAATGTTGTGTTGTGTGATATAGATAGAGATTATTCCCTATGATAGTTTAATTAATCTTGAGAAACTTGTTATAAATATTTACACATGTGAGTATTTGGAAGCCAAGCCATCTAAGTTTGGATAATGGTTTAGTCGCCTTTCTAGGTCAGTTGAATTTACTTTTTATTCATGTTGAATTTGAAAATTTTAAAAGTAATTTATTAAATGGTATTTGGTGATATTTAATGTTTATAATCCTTGGGTGACACATGGATTGAAATAAAACATTCCTTGAAAATACTCAATTGGATTGAACCATGCTAATTCCTGACTGATACTTGGACTACTAAGGATGGATTCATAAGATTCTTGAATTCTATATGTCAAGTGATACATGGATTCAAATGAAAATTACAACTATGTAATCAATGGGGCATTAGATTATATTTCGATGGGTGATACTTGGGCCCCCTTAGTGGACCAACAATGATTGACTTGAGTAGCAATGATGTTATACCATGCGTAGAGAGATACCTTGGTTCTTGAGAGGTTCACCATGAATAGGAATGTAAGGTGTTGGTTTATATTATACATGGAGTGAAACTTGGATTCCAACTTAAGAATTCCAAGGATGGGATCACGTTCTAGATTTAATAATGAAGGAATTGGTTATTATGATGTGTCTTTCAAGGAAAAGCACAATCTGGGATTTTTTATTGCCATGCACTTTATAGATATTGTTTTTAGGGATCCTGGAGCCTATTTATATAATGGACACTAGGGTATGTGCTGGGTATCAAGAATTATTAATTGAATAAGAATGAATAGTTAAATAAAGTTGATTATAATGACATAATCTTGACTGTTAATTTATAGACTTACCGCTTAAATGAAATTGATTAAATGAATTGTTTGTAAAGTGAGAACCCTAACTTATAGGATATTTACTTTTGATAACTTCATTTACTTGTATATTTTTAATACACACTGTTGTTATATATATTTACTGAATAGTTGGAACCTAACCTTGGGTGGTTACCTACTGGGATTATCTCTCACACCCAGTTTGTGCCACCTTTGGGTACCCAAAAAGACTATATGATCATAGGAATGGATAAGGGAAATAACCCTTCTACGGAATCTAGAATTCTTCTTAGGAGAAGGATCATGGGGCCAAGCTGAGGCTCGCGATTCTAGATGGACAAATTTTTTCCTTTTTTACTTTGTTTGCATGTATTGTATATCGGCCTTGTATACATGTTTTGGCTTATTTATTAGAGACTCTGACATGTATCATCATCATTGTATCTGATCTTCCCTTTGATGTTTTTATCTATTCTTATTGTGCATCTATTGTCTTCGTAATTTACTACTTCTACAACTTGACTGATATTATTATTCTATTATGTCACACTCTAGTAATAGGGAATATTCCCCTAACAGACTCACCCTAGGTCCTCACTACTAGTCAGTAGCCTTTGGTATTTGGGGATATGTGATTAAGGCCATGTGGCCAACCGGGCTCGGGGTACCTTTTAGTGTCATACGAGCCTCAGGCCTTACAAAGTGGTATCAAAGCATATATTTTCTATTTTTATTCACTTTTTTGTGACACTAGAAAAATCTGGGAACGAATATGGATTTTTTTAATTGTGTATTTCATTGGAGAATCTACACTGTGTATAGGGAAAAGCCAAATTTTCTAGAGGTAAATTTTAATTTCATGGATTTTGACTATTAAAATTGATTTGATTCCACTATTGAGTGATGAAATCTCATTGTGATGTTAATATTGATATTATTGAGGGATCTGTTGTGTTTCAACCCAATTATATGATGGTATTTCATCTCATTCATCATATAGGAACTTTTTAGAAATCACATTCCATGTATTATTCCATGACATTTAGGATGCATTACTCATTATCATGTTATTGTGACAGGTGATGTAATAGATGTACATACTGTTGTGATAGATTTTGTATAGTGGATTGAGGAATTGATTTCATTTTTTAGTTCATAAAGATTATGTCCTCTTATGTACTAGGAATTGATTCACCTTGTTATTAAATTATTTAAATTAAATTTCAGATGGTATGGATTATATAGGCACCAAATTTTGGTTCATGAGGTGTGTATGGGCCCTCATGGATTTGAACTGGGTGAACCATTGGTTAAACATTATGATAATGATCATATGAATTCATGTAAATGTATAATGGAAATTAATATTCAATGAATTGAAATGGGAAAGAGGACGTGGAAATGAAGATGTGACCCAGACCCAGATTTGAGTGGGCAAGAGGCGGTGTCTCTAGTGGTTTTTGGTGAATGATATTTTTAAAGTCATGGATTTAGGAGTAGGTTGTGTAGTTTGACCTGGATTTAGTATATTTTTGACCTATCCTATTCTTTGAAGTGGGGAACATTGATATAGTTCTTTTCTGAGGAGTCTGATTGGATTCAAAATGCACAACTGGCCTATGTAGGTAATTTATAGTATGTTTCTTTTGAGACAACCCATTATGGGTGTTTAGAAACTTGATGATTTGAAAACTACTATTGGGTTTCCTTATAAAAGGTCTAGATTGTTTTAAAGATACCCTCATTGGTCACTTTATGTTACATAATTTGGAAGGATTTTATTTTGATAAATTGCCTTATTATGATTGAATGTCAAAAATGGTTAATGGTTTTAAAAATGGAACTTCAAGTGGTGTACGTCATTTAAAAAATCATGTATGGTCAGTTTAAATGTTTCCTTGAGTTTCCATAGAATATAAATGTGAGAATTTTCTGAAGACCATTTCTTTTTTTTAGAATTGGATTAAATGACGGGATCTTAAGCCTTGTGACTTCTCTAGGCATGACCTCGTTATGGTTTGTTTCTTTATGTTTTGTAATGGGATGGACTAAGGTTGGTAGCACCCTAAATCCTATGTTCCTTTATAAATGTTGTGAGTTTCTATCGTTTGGTTTCATTAGGGTGTAGTGGTCCCTAGTAGAACCCTTAGTTTCTAAATAACACCCTTGTGCGGATGGGTAGTCATTGTATCCTTGACCCTTGATATGGGTGTGAGAATCAAGTAATGCTCGGTTTTAGAAGATTGGATAAGCCCAAGGAATGGTAGGCCACATAGAAGGTATATTTTACCTTTCATCTTATTCAATGATGGATAAATTGGTATGTCATCATCTCGGTCAATGAACAAATGGGGCAATATGACTCTGGGTTAAACATCTTGTACAGACCACCGGATACTTGGATGCATAGGGCTGATAAGAACATGGGTTGTATCTAGGATGTGTTATCTTACTTCTATAACCTCGGGGTACAATGAATTATTATATGTGATGTCTATCGAGTTGTTAAGAGTGGTAATGAAACAGTTGAGATTGGTGAAATCATTTAGATTTTTTTTATGTTCTCAGTTCATCACCATTTTAGAGTCACCTGAAATTTAAAGTAATCAATTTCATATTAATACTCAAGAGAAATTTCTAGAGAATTGGGTGTTTGACATGATGGTTTGTTTGGTTTTGGTTATCATTCCAAATTCATTGATGTATTTGAGTGTGACTCATAAGATTATAACGCATTTGTTTAAGGTGAATTTGATCTAGAACTCTTTTGATCAGCATGTCTATCTTTCTTCTTTAAAACTATGACACTCCTTAGGTGGATATAGTCACATCAGTTCTGGTAAAAGTTTCCTTCCATTTTGAAAGAGAACAACCAAATAGGAGAATTAGGAAATGTTTAGGCTTTCTTGAATTCCCTTGAGGATTTCAAGTTATAATTGTGTCCGTGCTTGCTGAAAATCATGATGACGATTGGATTGGTTATGTATTTGAGATTTTTGAAATGTTTTTGGTTGTGGATGGAATTTTGTGGCTAAAAATGAATTTTCATAGGATTCCTTGGGTGAAAAAGGCATCATGGTTTGGTTTTTGGTGATGCATCGGTTGCTAGTTTCGAGGTTGCAGCAAAAGAAATCGACCAGTTGTGGTTCGACCAATACTTTTCCAGTAGTTTTTTATGGTTGGCTGGAAACCATTCAAATATACTTAGTGTATTCTCCTTAGAGATGATCATGTCCCCTATCTTGTCATCATACTTGATGCACTAAAATATTGACAGTCTTACACCATGCTAAATATTAAAAAGTGGTTGGGATTTTTGGGTGATATCTATATGAGTTTCATGATGGATGCATGTTATTTTTGTGGTATGGTTAGTTATGACTGATATTGATATTCCTGAGTAGGAATTCCTTGGGAAGAATCTAAGACACCATTTTTTCTTCTCTGACTTGACTATTAGGAAAATTATTCTCTAGGATTAGTCAATGATCAGATGTGGTAATTTTGTCTTTGTATCGATGTCTCACTTATAAAAATAGAGTATGGATTACATGGGATTAGTTCCCCGGACTCTCGTTAAATGAAAATGTGGTTACCCTGGACCCATATTAGGATCATATGTGATGTTTAAAGAGGGTGATGATTCCAATGGGATGGATCTGTCTTACCACCTTGTTCGTGATGTGGTATGACAGTTTTAGATGTTCAGGTGATGGGCTGACCAAGGAAGTTCACCAAGAGATGAGTATGGACTTTGGTGGACATGCTAGTAGTAAATGAAAGCTACCTTATAAGTGGGTGTTTCATTTAATTTTTTAATACATCAGACATCTAAGACAATAACTTTAAAAATATTCTGTAGGGTTGGGTCAACTTTTTATCCTTCTTGTTCAATGTTTACTGTCAAAAGGAACCAGTTTAAACACATCGCCATATTGAGGTGGGACCCAATATTTTGGGTGTAATTATGATTTTTCCCCTAATTAAATCTTTAAAAAACCTAATTTTCTATTTCCTCTCCTCATGCACAGCATCACCTTTATTTTGGAAACCCCCACGGGTGACTAATCTTGGAATTTCCACCAACTCTTTATTAGATCTCTGATTCAAGAGCCTCTAATATCATTAGATCCACATCAATGAGTTCTCAAATACTTTTAATCCGTTATTCATTCTTCTGGATAATGGCTATGCTATTTAGGTGCAAGATCATAGCCCTATTATTAGGTTCTTCATCTGTTCTTCAATTTCCTCCTGATTTGATTTGAATCAGGACCTGATACTGGATGAGCTATAAACTATAGAACTAAGGTAGGTGGTCTTGTGCCTTTCACTAAAATTCTAGTAGTTTATATATACTGTTGTGCAGTGCACCCAATTTCCATGTATCTTATTAAATGAATTTTAATTTTGGAATTGGTTTTTTAGGAATCACCTATTTAATTAAAGAGACCATATGTGATTGTTATAGGTTGAGGACCTTAAAACTAGAACCACCCCTTAGGGTGTGTTGTTTAATTAAATGAACCATTATGATGGTTTATGTATCTGAATGCCTTTAAGTTTTACCATTACCCATGTCATGGAAGGTTAAACTATGACTTTTCAATGGTAAAATAAATTGAATGATAAAGTGAATTAAATTGATTAATGGGAAGGGATAAATTAACTCTGACCCTTTCCCCTTCTTTGTAATTGATTTTTTTTACATGTGTTGCTTGTGGTAATAAAATTCCCATATGATTAATTGAGAGGAATGCCTTCTAAACTTAACCCTTAATATTAAATTCATTGATTAAGCATGAATTTACTTTTTTATTGTTGTTCCATCTGATGTAGATAGAGACTATTTCATATAATAGTTTATTTAAGCTTGATAATTTTGTTAGGAAGATTTTCCCATGTGATTATCTAGAAGCCAAGCCTTCTAAACTTGGTCAATTCTTAACTCACTTGTTTTGGTGATTTGAATTGAAATGTTATTGGTGTTGACCATGAAATATTTAAATATAATTGATTAAAGGTTATTGAATGATATTGAATGTTGATATGCCTTGGGTGACTCATGGATTCAAATGAATAATTCCATGGATGGACTCAATTGGATTGAACCATGATTACACCTGAGTGATACTTACCCTACCAATGATGGACTTATAAGGGGATTGGTTGTTATATGCTGAGTGATACATGGATTCAAATGAGGATTCCAATGATGGATTCAAAGGGGAATTTGATCATATATTCACTGACTAATTGGAACCTGGATTTGGGTGGTTGACTACTTGGATTATATCTCACACCCTATTCGGGCCACCTTTGGGTGCCCAAATAGACTATATGATTATAGGTGTGGATAAGGGAAATATCCCTTTGACAGGTTTTGGATTGATGCTTTACAGTATGGGAATGGGACTGAGCTGAGGCTTGTGATTCCATCTGGACAGACTTTTTGTACTTTTGTTACATGTATTGTATATATTCCTTGTATACATGTTTCAAGTGCTTCATAAGAGACATGTCGCATGTATCCCCATCATTGTATCTGATTTTACCTTTGATATTTTTATCTATTCCTAATGTGTATCTATTGTATGTGTGATTTATTAATTCCTCTATTTGACTACTTTAGTTATTAAACTTTTTTACACTCTATTAAGGGGGAATAGTCTCCCCATAGACCCATCCTAGTCCTTAACTTCTAGTTGTATGCCTCTGGAATTTGGGGATATGCACTTAAGGACATGTGGCCAACCGGTCTTGGGGGAACCTTTAAATAGCCTCCAGTCCTAGGATGTTATAGTATGTACAATAACTATTATTTTAAATAAAGTCTACCAAAGGAACATGATCCTCACACACACCACAAAAATAAAAAACACATGGTTATAGTATACCCTTGAAATCTGAATAGTGTGATTAGACTGTCCATCCATTTAAGACGGATAAAATATGATCAACCCCACCTACAAACCCAAATCATTCGATAATACTTTCCAAAATTGTGATGTGAATCTTATGTCATGATCTATCATGATACTAAGGGGTATCCTGTGAATCCTCACACCCACATAAATATAAATCTCTCGAATATTTTTAGTAAATCAAGGTGTCCATGATTGGTAACAATAATTAAACTTTTTTAAATCCATAAAAAATAACCCTTACTTCATATTTACGCTTTTAAGATATTGGAAAACCAATCATGAAATATATGGTGATATCATCCAATTTCCATTCAATAATTGGAAAGTATTGATTCTCCCCTACTAGTCTCTAATTCTCTTATTTAACCTACAAAAAAGTGATACACCTCAAAACAAGCCTAGCCATATCTTATTTCTTACCAAGCCACTAAATGTATTATTAAACACCATATTATATTTTAACCTATCCAGGATAAACTACCCATCGAGGAATACGAAAATCCATCATCACATATTCCTAAAAAGATAACAAAAATATAAAACCTCCTATTTAAATATAGGAAAGAAGAAATATTGAGGACCCATATATAAAAATACCCCCCCCCCCCATCATATATCTTTCCTTTATAAAATTGGCACTTGAATTCAGATATATGGACCTCTTTCACCTGATCTATAGCAGAATAGGGGATATATAAAATCATAATAAGTACATGTCCTCCATTCTTATATTCATTCAGATATATCTCTGAGAAGATTGTAATAAGATGGAACTCCTCTTTGGATACCTAAACCACACCCACTTATGAATTCTTGATCAAATAATTATAAATATAATTTTTTATCTCTAGTGTATATATCATCGTATAGTAAAATGACAGTAGAAATTAAACCAACCTCCTATACTTACAATACTAATCCCTTTTAGAAAATATAAAATTGAATCTCTTTTTCTTAGTGAAGACTAAGAAAATTTCCTCAAGAAAACAGTGGTTCCAACTCCTAATAAAAAAAACAATTGTATCCAACTCAAGATCATGAGTGTTCTAATTATTCTCTTGTGGTATAAGATACAAAGTTCTATACACCACTAATAGAACTTCTTGAATCAACAAAAAAAATTCCCATATCATAAGCATCATAATGTAAATAATACCATTTTTTCGGATTTGTAAATGTGAGAATAGGTATTGATGTCAATATATTCTTTTCCACATGAATGTTGTCCTCAAACTTTATACAACACTTGAACTTCACCCATTATAGTATGTGTCTTAATCAGTTTGGATAAGAAACAAAATTCTCAAATAAAGTAGTGATAATAGTCCACAAGGCCTAAAAATTTCAAATCTCAAAGTTTTTCTGAAGGATCTCCCAATAAATTAGAGCAAACACATTCTTTAGATTCGCTAATATATCTGTTTCTAAAAAACACTATCAGAAAACATCACTTCTAAAATCAAAAAATATAACTTTGATATATTACCATAAATGAATTAAGCTAAAAAATTATTTGAGATAAGTTCTACTTGAACACCATGCTCCTCATATGATTGTGAACACATCAAAATATCATTGGTGAAAATGATCAAAAATGAATCTAGATAATGATTAGAGAAATAAATCATCAAATATATAATCACCATTGGTTCATTCTTCACCCTTAATAGAATCATAAAAAATTCATAGTGTTTATATAAATTTTGAAAGGTCATATTAGGTAAATCCTTAGCTCAAAACCTTAGGTAATGATAACATGATGTGATACTGATCATAAAGAACCATTGATATCCCTTAAAATGATAAAAATATACTTGATTTTATATAAATCATGTGATTTATTGATAGTTACTTTCATCATCTTAAAGTAACTAATTCATAATCACTAACTGAAATCAACTTTATTAGCTAAAATAATAGGATCCCCCCATGGAGACGCACTCTAATGAATGGATCCTACGGATTTGAGATCCTTAAAATGAATATTTAATACCTAATACTCACCTATTTATAAATGATATGAAGGAATAGAAAATGATCAGAACCTAATACCAATTTCATAATGAAATTTACTTCCTAATAAAGTGTAAACCCCATGAAATCTTTAAAAAGAACACCTTAATACTGATTTACTAAATGTGGAAAAAAACCAACCACAACTCCCTTATCTAACTAGAGATACTTCTACTCTACCAAAGATGCAATACTCCTAAAATATCCCAAATCAAGTCTTTTTATTCTTTCATGGTAATCTCACCCACCTAGGAATACATACGAATTATCACCAAAAGGATAAAAATCCATGAATCTTTGATAGAAAGTAATATACATAAAAAAAATAAAAAAATCTATCCTAATAATCACATAAAACCCCCTTAATATCTAAGATAAATAAATCCTAGAGATTAAAATAACCTTAAATATATTATCACTAGATAAAAACCATTTAATATTCCCTTCTATCATCTCTAATGGGGTATCCATGGATAGAACTCCAAAAAAATCAATTTCTAAACATAGATTTGAAAAAATATAAATAGAAATAAAATTAAGCCCCAAAGGTGTTTGGTTATATTTATTGTCAATTATAATTATCCTCCAGAAGAATGTAAAAATAATTATTTAAAATGTTATATTATTGTCGAGGAGGAGTTTTAACCATGTTGGAGCTACTGAGAATAAGTGGAATGGGTTAAAGAACAAGTCTAAACCCCACTGCTCTAACTGTGAATCAAAATATAATCCACCCCATTGAAAAATTAGTTTTGATGTTATTAATTTTGGTACCTGAAGGTGATGAATTTGACAAAATATCCCTTGATGGGTAGTCCTTAATGTTGTGTGACGTTGTAATAATTTTAACAATTCTTTCTGAATTTGAGAATCTAGACAACCACATCAGAATATGAAGTAAGAGGTATTATTTTATTTTCCCATATCCTTTTTTATTATTATTCATTAGGTTTATAAAAGGTAAGTTATTATAAAAAAATAAAAAATAAAAAACATCCACTTAAATGATTTTGATGTCTTTGTTCAAATTAGTGTAGGTTTATAAGGATTCTTTAAATGTTATGTAAGCATTCCCAAAGAACTGAAAAATTGAAGTTGGTTTCACATTGTGGATTAATTATGGACATCCCTATAGTATAAATTTATCATGCTTATTTTATATATTGGGATAACCCATGTGAATTTATAATTTATTACTTTATGGAACATTACTAAAAGAAATGTGATTCCACTTGTAAATCAATCGATGCTTTGCTGATATGGAGCTCCAATAATCGCTATAACTTATGAGCAATAATTTTTGAAAATTTCCTTCACTATATAATATAAGGATAGGAAAAAAATTTAGTAATTACTGTGAGGACACTCTTCCCATAATATCACTTTTCGGGACAATCATAACTACCCTACTATGTCAAAAAGGGAAATAATATCTTTCCTCTTTGAATTTATTTTCAATTAAGAGGATATGTTTTACATTGATTAGTGAAATTTATTTCTAATTATTGGAAATTGAAAATAGGCATAAAGTGTGAGATTTAAGTTCCCAAATGTGTTTGATATTATTTTTTTCAATGAGTATTGTTTTAAATAATTTTTTCAATGTAATTAATTTAAAAGTGATAACTTGGGAGATTAAGAAAGGATCCACCCAAATGAAGTGGATGTTTTCACCACCTATGAAGATCTAGATGGATAGTTTAGAGGTAGTGGTTATAAAATCTGATGACTATTAAGTTGGAATGTATGGTTATCACATGTGTGGTATAAATGTAAAGATTCAATGTTATAAACACTATAATGAAGTAAAATAAGTGATTGATCTAGCTAAACTGGACCCTCCTGAATATCTTGTATCATTGTGAATAAAAATTTTATATCAAGTTAAATGTTGAGGAGAAACTAGAATTAAATATAGAGAACCCATACAAGGATCACTAAGTGTAAATTCTAGCCAAATTAGTGTCTTTACACTCTAAGATAATTTCTTATTTGAATTAATATGGATCATGATTTATTTGAGTCGTGTTTCCTTTGAGCTGGAAGATGAATTTGAGGATATAATCTGACTTCAGTATTTAATGTATTTTGGGGATTTGGGATAAGAAAAAAATTCATTATTTTAACAACTCATGGAATTATTTGAAGTGGCTATACAGTTACTAGAGGTGTTTTAGGATGCCTGGACCTAATTTGAAAAAAACATAATTGATTTGATTTAATTCTCAATTTACCATTCTCAAGTTGGAATTCATAAAAAGGTGAAAGGAAATTTATCTCTGAGAAGAATCTTGTAAGATAATTCATCTACATAGAAGTGAAATATCTACTAAATAAGATAATTTAACTATGTGATCGTGAAATAACAAAGGTATTTCTCTTTTGACATATGATATTTAAGATCACGTATGAAAATTGAGGTATGTGATATTTCAATGAGATATTTGTGCAATGTGAAAGAGAATTGAGTTATGCAAAGACTCATTGAGTACCTCATAAGAGAAGTTAATTTTTTAGATGAAAATTGGAAAATTCAATTAAGCTATGCATAAACTATATATGTCACGAGTAAGAAAATTAATTTTCACAAATAAAAAATTATTCTCATGTAAGTAGATTTTTTTACATAAAATAGATGTGGAAAGTGCATCAAATAATAAATTTATGTTGCTGATGTTTGAAAAAAATTGAAAATAAAAACTATATATTTGTAATATATTTCAGACTATGTTGAATATTTGACGTAGAAAAATTATGAGTTTATCCTAGGTGAAATATCATGTTTCTTGAATTCCCAATTCCTAATAATATTAATTATTATGATGCTTTTATTCTGTATTCAAATTCAAAACATCATGATGCTTGTTGAATCCTTGATCTAATCTTGTTTTGAGATGGATAAAATCAGGTGAGTATGACACTCATTATTCTCAAATATGTGAAAATAAATTTTATGGGTTTTAAGAATAATTAGAATAATGTTACCTGAATACTTGGTTTTCTATTAAAGATTAAATTAGCTTATCTGGGTGAAAATGGAAAGGAACTAAGATATAAGGATAGGAATTTTCTCAGGATTGAAATAAAAGAAGATCCACCATATGTATTCCTTGATGAAGAAAATAAATTTATCATATTTTAAATAATGATTCATATATATTTTTATATAATTGTGAGAAATTGTGTAAGGAATAAATATGTATATACTGAGCAGAGATGAGTTGAGTGAAAATTTGAATAAGGATAATTTTTTTAGATGTTTTGTCATAAAAATGTTTCCTTCATGCTGTATGAGAATGTCTTGATACCATAAGAAAAAAGGAGATGAGAATATGATGATGAATTCAAGGAAGGTGAGAAAAATATTTGAAAAATATACTCAATGGAGTTTAAAAATAATGAGAATTAAAATGCAAGAGTATTCTTAGAATTTTAGTGGCCACCAGTTGTTATTAAAATGTGGATATTCCATGATCTTGGTGATCATGGGAGAATAAAATTAAGCATATAGGATATGAATGAAATTTTTAGGGCCACATGTATTTCCACTTTTAGAAAAGTGAGATAACCCTTTGAATTGAATGAGTAAGGACCTCAAGAAGATGATATATTAAGCATCATTGAATCCATATAAAAAAATTTGGACAAACTAGTCCATTAAGATGAGTTGAGTGAGAACCAAAAATAAAGAGATATATTGAATTATAATAAAATTATAAACTAAGATAAGGTAAAATAACTATAGATCTATCATAGAAGAAAAAATTATCAGGAAAATTCATTGTATGTTGCAGTGATGAAGAAGAAGATAATTGAGCATGTGCAACCAATAGGGTCTCAATGATAAAGAATAATGATGGAGATCAAGTATAGTAAGTTTAGCTCATGTGTGTCTATATATTTTTTACACTTGAGATTGAAATTCTAAATATGAGAATAATATTTGAGTTTAGAATCCAGGGAATAGATTTGAAATAATGGATAGCTTTGAATAATATCAAATATTGAGTAGTATGTGTTTTAATGGATGACATTCAGGTAGTCAAAGAATCTAAGGTGAAGAATAATATTAGTTTTATGGGTGAAGAGATGTCCCTAAATAGATTTATATCTTATTCAAGAGGATAATGAAGTGGTTAAGGTAAACTATTGTGAAATTAGTATAAGCAGGAGCAGTGTGATGATATATTGATCACTTGTGTAATATAGTGATCTTACACCTGTTAGTTATAGTTTTATTGTTTTTAGAATGATAATTGGACCACTCCACTTATATTTAATGAATATATTTTATTAGAGAATCAATGGATTTTTCATCTCAATAATTGAAATTAGTAGAATCCTAGGAGGTGTTGAACCTTGTAAAAATACCCATTCTATTTATTTATTTGTTTACATTTCATATAGATAAATGTAAGGTCAAACAACATATGATCCAACCATCTTAACTATAATCATAGGATCAAGTCTAAATAGGCTTAAAGGGTTTAAAGGAATAATTGGAATTTTTTAAAATTAAACAACTAATTCACCCCTCCCCCCCAAGGTATGTCTTTACAGTGTATTGGGAACAAAAACTTTTATTAGAGTTGAAGTTACCTCAAATTATATCTTTATTAAATTATCATAAATAAAATCAAAATAATAATGTTCCCTCTAATAATTTCTGGAAATTTTTCATAGTTTTCTAAATGGAAAAGTCTGTTACCATCCCTATCTGTATGGATTTGCAGGTCTTAGATAGAACCTTACAAAACAAAAAGAATAAATTGTCCAAGAAGAAAATAAATAGAATAAGAAATAAAGTGGAAACCTACTAGAACAATGTTTACATAGAGTTAAAAAAAATTTGAAACAATTAGGAATGTGTCTACTAGGGAACCAAGCTCATTTTGTAAAAAATATATTTTTGATGTCCCACTTAGTGAGTTTTATTCCAGAATTAAGGATTACCTAAAAAATACCCAAAATAGGTTGTTTCATATATGTTCTCATACATCAAGGGACTGATTGATGAGAAATATAATCCAAAAATATATACTTATGAAATTGAAGAATCATTGGTGAAAAAAGAGAGCTGTTGAAACACTCTTACAAACCTTATGAATATAAAAGATGAAACATCACTACTTTGAAATGAAATATTCATTAATTATAATAAATAATTAAAAAAAGTAATTTTTTATAGATAAATATTTTACATGTTTTCCAAGGTTGTGTTCCATACATTGCAGAAACATCATAAAGCCTCCATTTTAATAAAATCTACCTAGATGTAGGCTAAATAAAAAAGTGTAAAAGTGATATAAGACTCTCTTATTAATAAAAGGAAAATAAATGAGGAAAAAATTCAAATATAAAGGAAGAATGGGAAGAAATAATGGACTCAATTTTTTCTAAAAAGATTGCTCTTAGTTTGAAGTGTTTTGATTTCAATTAAAAATAAGTAATATGGATTCTAAAAATTTGAGTCTCTCTAAAAAATTGAGAAAAAAATCCACACAAGTTTCAGTGATATTCCATATTTAATGATGTCTCAAATACCCCTATGAATCCATTATGGATAATAGTTTTCTATTATTTTTATTAGGCATACCTTTTTGTATCCATTTAAAATCATTGAATAAATTTCCTTAGCTTCTTATTTCTTCTAGATTTCACTAAATTAAAATCAAAACCATCTCAAACTCACTCCATTCCTTCTCAATTATCTCAAAAACACCTCTAAATTATTTTATAAAATGTACTTTCACCCATCAACACTTTTCTTTTTCTTAAAGATCAATGCAAGAATTAGTGTGATTATTTTCTTGAGAATTTAATAAGTAACAATCATCCAATAATCAGCACTTTAAATATATAAATACATGTTGAGATATTGATAACAAATGAAATCAATTATATTGGGAAAATTAATCTACCATTTTTTAATTATTGGTATCATCACCATGCATCTTTAAAGTAAATATGTGCTCATTTCTTTCTAAATTCCCCATGAAATATTTAAATCCTACCTTATTTA
This sequence comes from Viscum album, assembly GCA_963277665.1. Taxonomy (NCBI): domain Eukaryota; kingdom Viridiplantae; phylum Streptophyta; class Magnoliopsida; order Santalales; family Viscaceae; genus Viscum; species Viscum album. Next base: position 222,602,435 of record OY728131.1, on the reverse strand, counting down.
AAAAATCCTATAATGGGAACAAAAATCACACCCTTCATTTTTTCTGTTAGTACCTCAAAAATATTAAGTCAATATACGAGATTATTTCCGTCATCATTACTGATAATCAAATGCAAAGGAATAATGTAGAGGTTTTATTAAACCACTGTATTCCTTAAATAACTCTAATACACTTATCCCTTTCCAAACATGAATAAAAGTCTATATATTCTTAATATAATTTTGAAATCACATGTTTTTCTTACAAAAAGACTTTAATTATTCTACTTTAATTCTACATGGGAAAACCAAGTGTGTAATATAAGAGATAAATAACTATGTTTGTCTAAGTTGTATATAAATTAACCAACATGTGATATCCTGATCATAATATCATTCTAGGGGCTATTATAAATTGATTTTTCCATAAAAACAAAATATTACACACACTTCAACAAACACATAAAAAGGTTCAAGTACAATATGAGTAACTACCCATTTTCCTCATTTTCCCTTCAATAAAAACTCTCTTGACATAAATATATTTAATAAAATCATAAAAAAGTGTTTTAAGTATGATTTTCATACCAAATTAAATATTTTATGAGGATGTACAAGAATTATAGATTTAAATGAAATTATATTTTTATATCCCTTTTCCTTAATTTTTCTCCCCCTCAAGGTAGGCATTTATTTCCATATATTCAAAGTAGTTGGGAAAATCCATAAGGATTTATTTTTATTGTTTCCCAATAAATAAGAGCCTCAATAATCTCCATCAATTCCCCTCAAATTATCATAGATAAACAATATTTATGGGAACTAATAAGTTACCCTCTTTATTCCTCATATATAACATTCAGTGTGATATTTTACTCTCATCCTTGCCCTCTTCTTCCTTCTAAAATCTGGATGGTAAGTGATTTCTTCCTTGATAAAATCCTTCATAGATTATGTATTTATTTTATTTTAAAGAATTGATTATTCATGTGAAGAAATATTTATTTAATCATAGACCAATGTAACCTCACTTACTTCTTCTTTCATCATCATCTTAATATTCCCTTCTTTTTCTAGAAATATATTCAAGAATTTTTTTGTGTTATTTCCTGTTTTAATACATATTGCACATTTAATCTGGACTTTTTAAGTCATAACTTGTGGATGACTCTTCGTGATTATTGAACTATTATTATAAAACTAATTTTTTTACTTTATCCTCAGCATTCTCTTTAGCTTTCTTCATATCTTTAACCTTTCACTATTGGTTATACAAAACAATCAAACACTTTTTCATTGATTACTCCACTTCTTTGGGATTTTTACATTACTACTTAATGGACTAAAAAGTACATCATCTTTCTTCCATTTTCCTTTAAATTATCTTCCTTTTTGAATGATAGGGAATCTATACTTGTAATATAATTATGCAACCCTAAACTTCATGGATATATTTTCTATATCTTTCTCACACTTCTTATAAATATTCAAATAAATTTTGGGTGCATAGATTTCATATGTTCATTGTTATATATTATTTTATCAATGTTATTATTATTATTTTCTCAAGAAAACTCTCCCTTTTTACTAACTATTACCTATAATAAATATATTATACTAGTTAGAGAAATATTTGTGTACATACCTCCCAAAACACTATTAAAACCTCTAAATTATGATATTTCATCTTGATAGAAAATCTATCCCGAATTAAGTTGGGGTTTTCTTCCTTCAAATTGATAATTATTTTCCCTAGGGGAAATATATTTCCTATCACATATTTCTCTCCCATTAATGTGGAATGATTCAACTTCTCATTCTTGGTCCACACCTCATCAAATGTTTCTTTAACATTTTCAATTTTAGAAATGATATAACTATTTTGGATTTCATTAAGTGTCAGTTTACCTTATTCCTTTAGACCTTCATTATCAACTACTTATAATGAATCTATACTCATTTATATAGATTTCCTAAAGTCTTCTCTTTCTCTATTCAATAAAAACTAATATATGAGGCACATTTATTGTTTCTTAAACTCCTCCTCTTCCTTTAATACTAATTATCTCCAAGATCACACACCATTTTTTCCAGTTCATCTGTCTTTAATTTGGGTCTCTTGATCTCATCAATATAGGTTAGATATTTTTTATCTAGCTCCTCATTCTCCTCTTCCATAATCTTTTTCTAAAAACTCAAACTTTTTTGTATCCATAATCTTTTAATATCTCTCTATATTCCTCTTAAATTTCCTGAGTTGGGTAATTAGTTCAACACAAGATTCTAACTTCACTTATAGTTCCCACTCAAGATCAGTCATTTACTCTCTATCATAATGATGGACTGATGAATTAAATTCTTCCTCAACTAGAACAATGAATTTTTCATCATCATCTGATGAACAAATTTAGTTGTATTACTCCTACATGATCATTAAACTTCTTCTTTTTATAATAAAATACTTCTTCTTATTTTTACCCTTCTTCAAATTTTTTTATTTCTCATCCTCCTCATCAGATTCGAATTCTTCAACCTACTTATTTGGATAATTTTTTTAAATATGATCAAGAAAAATTACAATTATATAATCTCATAAATTTATTACCTTCACATTTCCATTTTCCCTTCTTAAATATCTTTGATAAAAGAGCTACGCTTTGCTTTAGATCTTCATCAGTTTTCCCATCAACTAAATTACTTGATTTAGTATCTTCTAATTATTTGAATTTACCGTTTCCCATGGCTTAAAAGGAAATTTAATATTTTATTTTATTTTTAAATTATTGAGTCTTCCTCATTTCAAAGTCTATGGGGATTTTTTATGTCTATCCAATGTCATATAATCATCATCATCCATTTTTATGCCTTCAAACCTATTCCTCCAAGCTTATGTTTTGGATACCTTGATAGTGATATTTCCCTCATTTATGATTTAAAAAATTTTCCATGTTTCTTTAGTAGATCCAATATCCATTACCTTTATATATACATTTTCTAATATAGATATAAAAGATATAATTTTGGTTATTTCTATCCATTTCAATATTTTTGTTCTTGTCATGGGTCACAAGATCACCTTCAATAATAAGTGGAAAGCCTATTGTGCTAGTATATATAACTTCTAGGCTGACAGAAAGTAGGTATGGAAGAATATTATTCCATTAACAATGATATATTTTATCATAAATGATAGTTACTCCTTAGATATCCATATAATCAGGATTCACTATTTAAAATAAAAAACTTTTTTATATTTACAGGGAGTCGTGTGCTTTATTAACACTTATAAAACCCAAACCAAATGGAACACTAAGAAGGGTTGAATCAGTAGTATTATTTTGTTTCCCTTGGAATTCGGGGATGACCTCCTGGATGGGAGATTCAAACATTCTGATCAGTTTCTAACGGGTTTGTTCGTAGAACCAGAAACATCCAATGATTCCACATCCATTTGGACCTACTTTCCAAAGGTACGCGTTTCATTAGTTTGTGAACTAATTAGGCTTAGTAATTTTCATTGGTCGAGAGGATGGGAGGTCGGACTCATCACACCTTTTTGAGGGGAATTATTCTCTATTCCGGGACTCTCTTTATAGATTTAAGTTATGTTCGTGAATCCTTATTATATTACCAAGTATAAAATGAGCTTTCCTTCAGTTTTGAAAATCAATGATTAAATATGCAAGAAATTTTAGAGAATCTTTTATATGTATTCAAGGTTCGTCATCAATATAGAATCATCCGTATCTATTTAGAGATTCTCGGTCAATGGTATCCTTCAAAACATTTATATAAAATTCTCTTGGTTATTATGATGACCAGGCTGGTTTTAAAGCCACTCAATGGGGCACTTGAAGTTTATTGTCATTCAGAAGGACATTAATTATTTCAAAGTTGGGATCGAATCCGTAGACGGGATACCTACGTATCCTTTGTTTTGGAAAAGGAATCAGAACCCACGTAGTTCGAGCAAGGGAGTATGATGTTTATAATTGATTGCTCAAAGAAGGATGTCATAATTACTTTTACCCTCTAAGCTCGCGTCAGTCATGCTCGGTGTGAGAAACAAGAGGTATTGGTAATAAAATAGACAATTGGGCCATGAAAGATTTAATCATAAGAAATGGTTTGGGGCTTATGTATATATGACTGCCCAGATAAATGAAGGTTAGGATTTACTTTATGGAGAAAATCCAGGAACAGGGTCCATAAAGGTATATGTGCTTCATGGAGATTTGAATACTCTAACTTGGGACTTATTCCTGAAAAGGAAACCCAAATTAGGAGAGGATTGATAATTGGGTTTTACTCCTGAGAAGGAATCCCAGATCAAATATAAATTAGGACTGGTTAAAGAGAAATTAAGGGACTTGGGGCTTACCCCTGAAAAGGAAGCCCAAAATTATGACTGGGACTTACTCCTGAAAAGGAAGCCCAGGTTAGGGGACTTGGGGCTTACTCCTTAAAAGGAAGCCCAAAAATTATGACTGGGACTTACTCCTAAAAAGGAATCCCAGGTTAAAGGATTATGATTGGGACTTACTCCTAAAAAGGAGGCCCAGGTTAAACAACTTATAACTGGGGATTATTCCTGAAAAGGAGACCCAGGTTAAGGATTCTCTCATTTTAAAGGATTAGGTTGAATTAATGAACTCTCACTTTTTAGTGACATAAAGATGTAGAAATCACGTTGTTTTGAGAGATATTCCACAGAATTCCTTTCAGATAAGGAAGTCAAATCAAGAAATCATGCCATAAATGGCTTTGAAGAGTGTCTTGAAGACTGAATCTTGAATGGGAAAGGTGTAATGGCTTAAGAGGGGTAAAATGGGCAATATGGGCACCCAAAAAGGAAGGGGCGCGCAAGTCTTGGAAGGCGCACAGGTACTGCGTGGGCGTGGAAGTATTGGTCGCGCAGGTATACCTACGCGACATGTGTGGGGTACTTGCACGATGTTCAACCAGCATTGAAATACTTGAGCGACTCTTTATTAAAGCCTTTAGAATCCTATTGAGGTTCTTCCAGAAAAGGGACGTGCAAGTTCTATTGAAGGAGTAAGGTGGCGTGCAAGTGTGGCCACTTCCCTTAAGGGCTAGAAACTCAGGCGCGCAAGTGCTGATGAGTTTCAACACTTAGGCTTTCCTTCCTCTCTTTAGAAATTCCGTTCTAGGTAATAAATTACCTTAGAAGTGTTTCGGAAGCTTTGAGAAGAGACTTGGGCATTGGGAGCTTCAATCCGAGTTTCTGGAAAATAAATCCTCCCAAATGGGGGGCTCACAGGGTCTATTTATAGGCAGGAGAAGACCCCGGGAGGTTACCGGGCGGTTATCATTTAGGTCGCGCAAGTCACTTGCACGACCAACATCGGCGCGCAAGTCACTTGCACGACCAACATCGGCGCACAAGTGTACTTGTGCGACTATTGTAGAACTTGCGCGACCTTTGCACAATGTTATTCTTCTTCCTTCCTTTGTAAATTATTGATATTTGTTCAAAGGATGAATCTTCTTTGTTCAAGGTATTTCCCTTTTCATTCATTTAGAATCTGTGACGGAAAGGAGCGTCAACAAAAGTCCCCCCTCAGAGTTGGATCCGGAGAGAAAAGAGGATTTGACTCTAAGGTGAGAAGAAATAAGAAATATGGCAGTTTAATGTCATGCATGTCAGACATAAAGAGGCTAATGTTTAAGGTCGAAATAGCTTTGACCAAAATGGATTATAATTGACTCAATTCCTTGACAACTCATCTGAAAACATAGTACCATACTCAAGTATGAGGGAAAATATGTAAACTATGACTTAAGAATATTTGAATCTGAGGAATGATATAAAAAAGATCTAAAAGGCATCAGAAGAAGTAGTTTACAAGAATGAATTTACCATTATTTAACAAACCCGTTAGGGGGTTGAATTATGTAGGCCCACCTAAGGGCATTGGCTGCATAGTTAAATAAAATTGTATCTTTTGGCTAACAAGTATGTTATGTAGACTGTTTATGCAAGGCCACCTATGGGCACGTGCTGCATAGTCAGGCAAAAGAACTCTCAGAAATTTACATTCCTAGTACTAAAAGCTAGTGAAAGTTTATGGAGATTCAAATTTTCCAAAGTATAGAGTTTGCTATATGGAAAGAGGTACTTGAATATGGAGAAATTACTTCCAAAAAAAATTATCGAAGAAATGGATGAATATCACTCTTACGAAGGTCTGACCCAAACGTAGGGAAGGAGAATATAAACCATAGACTTGAATTCTTTCAGATCCTGAAAAAGGATATGGGACAAATATGTTAAGGATGGCTATTTTTTCGGATCCCTACATATTGTCATTTAAGACAAATAAGGGCAAAAGAGGCATTCATCCAAAGAATGAAGTTACCACTATCTGACAAACCCATTAGGGGGTTGAATTATGCAGGGCCACCTAAGGGAATTGGCTGCATAGTCAACTAATAGTATCTTTTGGCTAACAAGTCTGTTATGTTGTCTATTTATGCAAGGCCACCTATGGGCACATACTGCATGGTTAGGCAAAATAATTCTCAGAAGTTTGACATTTTTGTGACTAAAAGTCATGAAAAGGGTTATGAAGATCTGAAAATATTTAAGGTTAGGATTATAACACATAAGGATGGGTATTTTCCAATTTATATAGAGATACATAGGTCAATGATAACCATAATCATGTTGTGGTTGGGTCCTGAATTGAAATTTTGGACTTAACTACGTATCTCATAAGAATGAGAATCAAGCCATACGTAGTTATTGAAATGCAGTTTAACATCGTGCAGGATGAAAGTATGAGAGATCTTAGTTTAGTGTCATAGAGTTCGGACCATAATAAGGAATACACAGTGTGTGTTTTCATGGGTAATTTTTCAGCTAAGGGACTGAAAGTGAAATTTGGGGTTAGGCCCAAAAGACTTGGGGATGGATTTGAGGGATACTCGAACGTTCCTACGTATCCCATAAGGATGGGAATGAAGCCCACGTAGTTCTAGTTATACTTTTTGTACAAATTTGGTTCGTACATGTGAAGGGTGAAAGAGGACTTTAGTACAATGGTGGTTTAACCCGAGAAAAAAAGTTTAGGCATTACCATGTATGCATGTGGTCTTTTGAAAATGAAACATGATTGAAAAATCAATGTAAATAATGGCTCCCTCTCAAATGAAGAAATCAAAGAGTATTGTAGTTTATTGTCGTACTGGACAAAAGTGTTGTATAGTTTAATGTCGTATAACAAGGACGAAAGTGAATCAAATGTAAAGATATTGATTCTAAGGGCGGTTTCACAAATCAACATCGTATTAGATGAAGGTGAACCGAAGTGAAGAGATTGTTTTTGGTCTTGAACCTTGGGAGGTTTCCTACATACCCATCCTAGAAGGCAAGGATCAAAATCCGCGTAGTTCAATTAAAGAATAAATTAATGATCAAATTATTCTTGGGGACAATGACCTAAAAATGATGGTGGGACTTACACATGGTTAGCAGCCCAGAGAGAGTGTTATGGTTTAGGTTTTCTCTAAGCTCACGTGAGTCATACTCGTTGTGAGGAACAAGATGTAGCAAAAACCTTAACGATGCACAGTTTAATGTCATGTAGCAGGGACAAAGTACCGTTTAGCGTCATGTAAGACATATCAAGGACTTTCTATGCAGTTTAGCGTCATGTAATTAGGACGATGGGGACAATACAGTTTAATGTCATGTTGGACAAAAGGGAGAATAGTTTAACGTCATTTATATAGACCATGGATGGTGAAGTTTAATGTCATGCTGGACATAAGTACAATTTAAGGTCATACAGGACCTTTAATGATTATGTAGTTTAACGTCTTTCCGGACGTAAGGGACTTTCAAATAGTTTAGGGTCTTATGCATGGACCATTGTTGTATAGTTTAACATCGTATAGCAAGGACAAACTGGTGCTGCACATTTTAATGTCATGTTGCAGAGACAATACAGTTTAGCATCATGTAGGATGAAAGGGGGACTGTGCAGTTTAATGTCATGTAGTGAGGACAAATTAGGGATTTTTTTCTTCAGATTAATGTCATGCTGGAAAAAAGTGTGAATAGTCTAGGGTCATATGCATGGAAAATGGATGGTGTAGTTTAAAGTCATACAGGACCATTTTGTAGTTTAAATTCATACAGGACCTTTTAGGGAACTTTTTCACATTTTAACGTCATGTGGGATGAAGTTGCAGTTTAATGTCATACTGCACCATTGCTGTATAGTTTAACGTCGTATACCAAGGACGAACTGGTGCCGCATAGTTTAGTGTCATGTTGCGGGGACATCTTGTGGATAGTTTAAGGTCATACTGGACCAAGTAGGAGTTTAAGGTCATACTAGACCATTGCTGTATAGTTTAATGTCATATAGCAAGGACGAACTGGTGCCGCACAGTTTAGTGTCATGTTACGGGGACATCTATATAGTTTAACGTCATATAGCAAGGATGAACTGGTGCCGCATAGTTTAGTGTCATGTTGCGGGGACATCTGTATAGTTTAACGTCATATAGAAAGGACGAACTGGTGTCGTACAGTTTAGTGTCATGTTGCGGGGACATCTGTATAGTTTAACGTCATATAGCAAGGACGAACCGGTGCCGCACAGTTTAGTGTCATGTTGCGGGGACATCTGTATAGTTTAACATCATATAGAAAGGACGAACTGGTGTCGCACAGTTTAGTGTCATGTTTCAGGGACATCTATATAGTTTAACATCATATAGCAAGGACAAACTGGTGCCGCACAGTTTAGTTTCATGTTGCGGGGACATCTGTATAGTTTAACGTCATATAGCAAGGATGAACTAGTGCTTCACAGTTTAGTGTCATGTTGTGGGGACATTTGTATAGTTTAACGTCATATAGAAAGGACTAACTGGTGCCGCACAGTTTAGTGTCATGTTGCAGGGACATCTTGTGGATAGTTTAAGGTCATACTGGACCAAGGAGAAGTTTAAGGTCATACTGGACCATTGCTGTATAGTTTAATGTCATATAGCAAGGACGAACTGGTGCCTCACAGTTTAGTGTCATGTTGCGGGGATATCTTATGGATACTTTGTAGTTTATACAAAATACTTCTTCAAAAATCTGGCATTAGTTGTAGTAGTAATGAGTTCTCCATCCATCGAGATTAATGAATAAGCTCCATTGGAGTAGACCCTATGTATTGAATAAGGTCCTTCCCATTTTGGCTGAATCTTGGGAGGTTTCCTTCCTGGTATCATTGGAGTTCTGAGAACTAATACCAATTCTCCCTGAATGAATGAACGAAGACGAACTTTTTTGTTAAAATCTCGTGCTATTCGATTCTGATAGATTTTCAAGTGGTGCAAAGTGCACAATATTTTCTCATCTAACCATTCCAATTCATTCAATCGCTTTTGGGATTGCTCATCTGTAGATAACTGATCACAAATGGCTACTCTGAGTGAGGGAAATTGAAATTCAATTGGCAAGACTGCTTCCGTTCTATATACCAACGAATATGGAGTTGACCGCGTTTCATTGCAGGTGGTAGTCCGATAAGCCCATAAAGCATGAAAGAGTTTATCAGGCCATGACCTCTTATCTTTATCCACCATCTTTTGCAGTATATTTGAAAGAGTCTTGTTAAAGGCTTCTATTTGGCCATTGTCCGCCGCATGATACCGAGATGAATGGTTGGATTTAATGTTGTATTCTTGATACAATTTCTTCACCTCAGAAGAACAGAAGTTGGTTCCGTTGTCCGTCAATATGGTATGAGGGACACCAAATCTAGTAATGATGTTAGACTTGATGAAGCTAATAATTCATTTAGAACTGACTTCTTTAATAGGTATTTCCTCTGCCCATTTGGAAAAGAAATCAGTAGTAGTAAGAATGTACTTAAACTGCTTGGCCGTAGCTAAAGGGTAAGGTACCACCACATCCATTCCCCATGTGGAAAATGGCCACGAGTGTTTAGCTGTATGAAGAAACTCTGGAGGTTGATGAATGGAGTTGGCATGTACTTGGCATGAATGACATTTCTTTGTGAAATTAACACAATCTTGTATCATTGAAGGCCAAAAGTATCCAAGCCTTCGAATTTGATCAAAAAATCTATGTCCAGACAGGTGGGCACCACAGACTCCTGCATCCACTTCTTTCATGACAGCCATTGTCTCTTCACCATCAATGCATCTAAAGAGAACTCCATAAAAACCACGTTTGTAAAGAATTTTCTCTAGGTGGTTTGGGCTATCATAAAGAGTAAAATTGACCACACGTCGCCGGATTTGTTCTTCCTTGGCTCTATCAGGTGGAAGTGTTCCATTTTGAAGGTATTCCCTGATAGGTGACATCCATCCTGTAGTATGACCATACAGCTCAGGAATGGGACTAATTTCATTAATTTCCTCTATTTTGGCTTGAACATAAGGTGAAATTGCACGACGGTGGGCAATACTGATGGTTGTCTCGTCCCGATTTGGATCTGCTAGAGCTGTGGCCATATTAGCCACCGCATCGGCTTGAGCATTTTGTGATCTTGGGACATAAGAAAATGTTGGTTTTGAAGGGAATTCTTCCATTAACTCTCTGATGTAATCATACAAAGGGATTAATTCTTTTTTTCTGATGGCATAATCCCCATTGACTTGTTTGATTACCAGGTCTGAATCACCTTTCATCTTTAAGTGATTCACTTGTGCTTGAAGCGCTAACTCCAAGCCTGTGATAAGAGCTTGGTATTCAGCTTCATTATTGGTAACACATTCCCACAATAAAAAGGAATAAGGTAACAATGCCTTATCTGGAGAAATGAGCACAATTCCTAAACCAACTTTGTTGAATTTGGGATTATCGATTTTCTTCCCTGTTGGACTTCTGGAAGCACCATCAAAATACATTTCCCATGTTTGAGGACTCTCTTTAATAGAGAAAACTTCCTCATCAGGGAGTTCAATATTTGAAGATGTGTCTTCCACTAAAGGATGTTCAGCCAGGAAATCAGCCAGATCTTGGCCCTTTATTGCCTTTTGAGACACATACTGAATGTCGAACTTCTTCAAAATAACTTCCCACCTTGTTAGACGTCCTGTAAGCATTGGAAGACTAAGGATGAATTTGAGCGTATTATTGCGAGATACCAATTGGACCTCGTGATGTTGCAGGTAGTGTCTTAGTTTATGAACTGCAAAGATTAATGCTAGGCAGCACTTCTCAATACTTGAATACCGGGTTTCTGCTTCAAGCATAGTTCTACTGAGATAGTAGAGGCTATTTTCATTCCCATCATCATTCTTTTGAGCAAGAATGGAAGCCAATGATCGCTCTAGAGCTGTCACATAGAGGATAAGTGATCTTCCATCAACAGGTGGCATGAGTACCAGTGGACTCAAGAGGAATTTCTTGAGAACATCAAACGCTTCTTGACATTCTTCAGTCCACTAGTATGTGACTCTTTTTTTCAATAATTTGGTAAAGGGTAAACTTTTGCCTGCCAAATTGGCAATGAAGCGCCAAATATAGGCTAAGTGTCCTTGAAGTCCTCTTAATTATTTCAAATTCTGAGGTGGTGACATACTAAGGATTGACTTGGTCTTCTCAGGATCGACTTCAATACCACGATGGCATACAACAAAGTCAAGAAATTTTCCTGAGGTTACCCCAAAAGCACATTTTAAGGGGTTCATCTTTAAATTATGTTGTCGAAGATTGTGGAATATGACTTCTAAATCAGCCAAGTGATTAGAACGTTGTTTGGATTTAAGTACCAAATTGTCAACATAGAAATCAACAAACTTCCCTATGAAAGGTCTGAAGATACGATGCATGGCGCATTGATATGTTGCACCTGCATTCTTTAAAACAAAGGGCATCACCCGGTAAAAAAACACACCTTGAGGTGCTCTGAAGGCTGTGGATTCCTCATCTTCTGGGGCCATTCGGATCTGATTATATCCGGAATATCCATCCATGAAGGAAAGTACTTCATAACCAGCCGTCGCATCAATTAAGAGTTCTGTAATCAGAACTGGGAAATCATATTTAGGACAATACCGATTAAGATCTCTGAAATCGATGCAAACCATAATTTGTCTGTTCTTCTTCATTACAGGGACAATATTAGCCAACCACTTGGGATACTGAACTTCTCTGATGAAGTTATCTTTGATCAGCTTATCCACTTCAGCTTCAATTTTGGAAGCATACATTGGGTGTGTTCTTCTCGCGGCTTGCTTATATCCTTGATGTTCTTTTGGTAAACCCAAATGATGAGTAGCAACATCAGGATCAAGCCCAGGAATTTCTGTATAGTTCCAAGAAAAAATATCTTTATTTTTCTTTAGAAAATAAATATACATCTCTTTCTCTTCAAGGGTCTTGGCCGCACTAATTAAAGTGGGACGTGGATCTTTCTCTGTACCCAGATTTATTTCTCTGAGTTCATCCATAGTGGTAGAGATACCCTCTTCAAATGCTGGAGGAGCATCTCTGAGATCTTATTCTTCCTCTTCATCATGTGTTATTTCTTTCGTTTCTACTTGCATAGTAGATGACAAAACAAAATTTTCATGATCAGAAGAGATGTCAAAATTTTCACATTTTGAAGAAGAATCTTCCATTTCCGACCCTATTGATGATAAAGGGTCTTCTTTGGGAAATAAAGAGGAGATGATGGATTGAGAATTGACATCATTATTCGCCTCTAATGTTGCTATAACTTCTTCTGGCCTGATTGGCGAAGTATAGACCTGTTGAATTTCAGAAAATGAAATGAAAACATCACCACTTGTGCTTTCATCACTGTTTGGTAGGTTACCAATTTCTCCCATGTTGTCGGGCTCGATTGCCGTAATTGACCTTATGGATCTTTCCATAAGAGTATTTTGATTTGGGCCTATTTTTTCAATTTGACTGATAGGTAACACATAATCTGTACTCACATGTGTAAATGGATTTATTGGAATCTTCTCCAAACCATATGGAGCCTTAACTTTGGTAATTTTCTTTATTGTAGATTTCTCTCTTCCCTTCATGTGATAAAATTCCGCCTCAATGTATTGAGAATCACATGTCTTGAACGGGGCCTTATCACCATACAATGTTCCAACTTGACTATTGAAACAGTATTTGAGACATTGATGGTATGATGAAGGGATAGCTGTATGCTGATGTAGCCAGGGACTTCCAAGCAAGACGTTGAAAGTTGAGTCTTGATCAACAATCATGAAATCCGAATTGGATACAAGATCTCCAAACTGAGTTCTAAGTGTAACTTCTCTCAGTGGTTCTTGTTCATTTTTATCATATCCTTGTAACATCATGGTATAAGGAGATAAATCAGATTCCGTGAGGCCCAATCGATGAAGCGTATGAATGGGCATGTGGTTGACTCTTGAACCATTGTCAATGAAAGCTCTTCGGATATCTACACCATTGATTTTGCCAGATAAGTACAGAGGTTTTATGTGTCCATGGACAACATCATATTCATCTTTATCAGTAAAAGATATCACTGCATGGCATTCTGCAGGATTATTCTCTATGTGATAGACTTCATCTACAGCAATTTCAGCTTCAAACGCTTGAGGACTTGACAAAGATTCGATTAGTGTTTTTCGAAGATCTTTTGACAAATTCAAAGAATCCCAAATTGATAACTTGGATGGTACTTGGGCCAAGTGTTTCAATATATCATACTTTTGATCTAGAGTTCTGCGTTTCCCAACAGGAATATGCAGTTTAGAAGGTACCTTGGAAGTAGATGCTTTGGAATCTGATGCATCTTGTATTGGGATAGAAGTTGGAATCATCCTTGGTTTTGGAAGATTAGACCGATTAGATCCATTTACTTGCTAAGATAAAGAAGATGTAACCTTCAATCGGTCTTCCAAAATAACTGTTCGAAGACTGAGTTGGCTATTGGCAGAAGAACTTTCTTGTTCTTTTTGAGCTCGCTGAAGGGCTCTACCACGAGTTTCTGCTGCATACACAGTGCTAGCAGGGGTAGAATTGGAGTAGTGGCTTCGGAAAGATCCACATCTTCCCATGTATCCTGAACCTTTGGAACTTCCTCGGATTCCCATCTTTAATAAAGTTAATTCAGGCTCATCAAAATTGAAATTACGACTGGAATACGGATCTGTTAATTGAATCATATTAACAGAACCAAAGATTAACTCTTTGTCTGATAAAGACTCTGCTTGATTAGCCTGTTTAGGTTGTGCTGTTTGATGAGGTGGTGCCCGTGGCTTTAAAGTAGATGGAATAAAGTCTTCCAGAGTCAAAGACAATTTAGGATTTGACACATACTCATCTTTTTCTGATTCTTTTTCCTTCTTTGAATCAAACTGTTTATTTGAGGACTTTCCCTCTGACGAAGAGGGTTTTACCACAATATTCATGGTAGAAGACACAATTGGTTTCTTTAATTGTGTTCGCAAAATGGCATGTGTCTGATTGATTGTTTTTCTGACCATACAATCATTATACTTCTGTGCATTTCTGCTTTTGACTTCTTTCCATTCACCTCCTTCCTCTGGAACTATAGCAGTAACACTTGCTACCTGAGTCGAAGAACCTTTCAACTTGACTTGTCCCAACTCGACCATCTTTTGTAGGAGGTCTTTGAAGACAAAACACTCCTGGATGGGATGCCCCAAAATTTGATGAAAGGGACAATAATTGGTACGGTCTTCATCTCTTTCCTTGTTTGGCCTCTTGGGCACTGGTAATTGAACCAAATTATTTTCCAGAGCTAAAATGAAGTAACCAAGAGCTTGCTCATTTCGGAAAGAGTATGTTTTACTTTTCAAATCCTCAAATTGTTTTCGTCGTTGATCTCTTTGATCAATTGGATGAAACGACCTTTGTTGTTGGCGTTCAGGAGGTGGAGCCCTTCGAGAAGATGATGGTTTTGAAGTAGAAATAGGTACAGGCGCTTGTTTAATCATAACTGTAGCAGTTTTCGATTTACCCATTCTCCTTCCGGGAGCTGATGGAATTACACGAGATTTAGCCTTAGCCTGTATAAGGGAATCTTCAATCTGTTGAGAAATTGAAGTAAGGTCTTGAAACCCTACTGTGTATTTCACAGGGATCAATGGCGTGCATAATTTGTTACACAAATTTTCTACACAGATTGGCAATAGATCCTCCTGAGGGAGTGCTAAACTCAGGTAATATGTTAATCCCTTCCAATGAGCAATGAAATCAGAGACTCTTTCATTCTCCCTTTGCTTGTAGTTTGTAAGATCGAAAACTATCGTTTTTGGAAAAATTGAGCTGAACTGAAGAAGGAATTTTTGGCGAAGATCCTCCCATCTGATGATTGACCGGGATTGCAAGCTTGTGTACCAGAAAAAATCTGGTCCTTGCAAGGTTCGCATTAAGCATCTGAGACATTGCCTTTTGTTGATTCAATCCTTTAGGAACTTCTTGATGAGGTATAACTTGGAGGGAATCTCCTGATAATTTGGCTCTTCGTTCCTCTTGGGGATTCTTCCCCAATCGAGAAAAGACTGACATTCTCTGAGGAGGGGATTAATGATTTGAAAGAGTCCCCAGTCTCGTGAACTGGGGATGTTCCTGCTGTTTCCGCTCAATTCCTCGAATCCCATTTGTTGATTTTGAGGGTTGGGTTAAAGGAGTCCCCAGTCTGACAACCTGGGGTGGCTCTTGACATGCTATGTCTGATATCTTCCTAAAATCTCTCTTGATCTTGCGAATCTTAGTTCAGAAATTAGCTAGATGCATTAACCTATATCCACTTTTATCACCTGGTTCAACAGACCGTTGGAAGATTTCTGAAACTTCTGTCATTTGATGATGTGTTTTCTCCATACGAGAGGCTTGTGCAATATTCTAGTCTGCTTGATGTAGGAGTAATTCAACAACTTGTTCTCTATATGCTTGATTTTGAGAGGAACTAGTTAAAGCATGTTCTTGAGAAAGCTTTTGATTACAAACAAAGCCCATTGACTGTGGTCGGCCATGGGCAATAACATTGCATGAGACCATTTTCGGCAGGCTTTGCTGACTGGAAAGCACTGTGAAATGTAGTGCTTCGTGAACACCCCATCCTCTGATATGAACACCAGATGGGGCATTGCCAATTAACTGATGCAATTTTCTTAGTGCGCCAAGGCATGAACGTTGAAGGGTTCTCTGCTGCTTTTCAGCCTTCGGATACCGAGATACTGATAGAGATGCCAAATCAATCTGACATTTTAGCCCTTCTATTATCTTAAGTTGATTTTCATATTCACCATAAGATAATACCTTATTCTTCAATTGAAAAAGAGTTTTCCATATGTTGAGACGAATATCATGGACTTCATCTTCCGTCAACATTTTTGGAATGTCATACTGGAAGTCATCCAAAGGCCAAAACATGACTAGTACCTCACTTTTCGCCAGTTTTTTCCTCATGTTCAGCATTTCCTCTTCATCATTAAATGAAGATTCTTCTACCTGTTTTGACCAGAGTTGGTGTTTCCTTGTTGCTTCATCAGATTCAACAAGATTGGTAGAGTGATCATTGATCAAACTATAAGATGCGTGACTTAAGGGTGGTTCGGAGAATGACCTAGACCCTGGGCTATCTTCTGATTGAGAAAGTATTTCACTTTCTAGATATAAAGCATCAGACATGACTGGTTTCGCATTTGCAAATACCTCAAGATAAGAGGGCTTTCTCGTCACTACATTGTCCACTGGAGTATTTTCTAGTCAATGTGAATCACTACTACGGAGATGACTTTCGCAGCGAAATTCATCACCATGCGAAGGACCACCATAATGGGTTACAACAAAAGATGATATCTCTTGCTCCATGGTCTTCTGACCACACAGAGGGTTCATGTGGCTCTCATCTAAAGACGAAACTTCAAGATTGACCGAATTTTTACGAAGCAATCCTTCATGAGGAAGTGTCTGTTGAAGACCTTCCGAATTAGTGTTCCGGTTATTGGGAACTGAGGGAGTAGAATCTTGAATCCCAAGAGATAAATTTCTAAGGGCTTGAAGATCTCCAGCATCGAGCAAGGCCTTGTTACAGATTGGCCTTTGATCTCCTGACTGTGTTGTGCGGTAGATGCCTTCTTACTCGCTTTGGAAACCACTTGTTGAAAAAGTGGTTGCTCTTAGCAGGTGTATGTGCCTAATTAGGAAATATGGTCGGGTTAGGCAGACGATCTTCACTCAAATCAGGTGTGTGTGCCTGACTTGGTTGTCCGTATGATTTGGGGGAGTATTCCCCATAACCCTCTTGGACTGGAACAGATGTGTGTGTCTGTTCCGGAGTGAATCGTTGATGTGTCACTCCACTGTTAGAGATAGATTTATGTGTCTTTCCCTGAGATGATGCTGAAGCTATTATGATATCTTGGAAAGCATCCAGAATATGAGTAGGAATTTGCTTCTTCTCTTTCACCATTGACAAAATATGCTTGGTGACTTCAGCTGCCAGAACAGGGATATACGTCCATTCCGGACTTGGAGTAGGTGTATGTGCCTACTCCTGTCCTCCTTTTCCTATCAGTGAATCCTGACAGGACTCAAGTGTGGGGGCAGAGAGTTGAGTCTGCCTCCTGTTTGTCGTCGGAGCTTTCCGACTGACTTCTCCATGCGCTACCAAGCGAGACTACTGGTAGGCTTGATTAGTATTAGCAAGTGCATGTGCCTGCTGATTACACTTCGTCAAATGCGGTTGACGAGATCCATCATATGTAGTCAGGCGAACCTGTTGACAAATTAATGATGTATAAGTAGTTGTATGTTCCTGCTTATAGTACTCTGCTGGAATTGCCTGGCGGGATTGGTGTGATGCTGCCAGATGAGTCTGTTGGATAGCGGAATTAAAACGGGAAGGTGTGTGTGCCTGCTCATTGTTCGCCAACAAGTTAGGTTGGTGGACTTCTCCGGAGATGGCAGGGATGAGAACCTTCCCATTGTTAACCGGATTCCGCCACTAGCGGTTCATCTTGCCTGCTCGGGTTCGAGGAACCTGAGCCGAACGCCTGGATTTGGTACCCTCATCATGTTGAGGGCGCACTGCCGCACGAGTCTGGCGGCGATTGTTTATGGGAGCCCTCGGGAAGGACTCATGTCTTTTTGAATTAAGGTCCTGAGGGACCTGCTCATTCACTTCCTCGGAGTAAGGGATCGAATGTAAATTGCGTTCCGGGGATAACGACGCGAAACGGTTGGAGACGGTAGTCAGCACCGCCTGCCTTTTGATCACTGGTCATCGTTGTCTGGATGACCTGTGTGAGTTGTTCACTTAGATGGCATGTCGGGCAGCCTCCAGAGTAGGGATGGTACCGTGTTGACAGTACTCCTTAACCAGTGCATTTGATACCCAGCATTGAAAATGCTGAGTAGGTGATGTCATCCTCAGAGAAGATGACAATCCAGTAGGAATAGCAGTAGTGGTATTTTCAGCAGCAGTATTCACAAGTGTGAATTTGAGAGCAGCCATTATGGAAATACCGAAGATCTTGGAAAAGAGTGCCTATTTGATATAACAGACGTAATCAAGATAAATTCAGCCACTTCATCTTTTGGATGAGCACACATGTCAATGATTTTTTTGTTAGCCCTCTTATTGAGTTTAAAATACGGGCTCAACAAATAGGTAAAACATCATTTTAACTTGGTTAAGGATTCATGTTGGGTTCACCATTTTTTGTTTCCCTCGGAATTCGGGGATAACCTCCTGGATGGGAGATTCAAACGTTCTGATCGGTTTCTAATGGGTTTGTTCGTAGAACCGGAAACATCCAATGATTCCACATCCATTTGGACCTACTTTCCAAAGGTAGGCACTTCATTAGTTTGTGAACTGATGAGGCTTAGGAATTTGCATTGGTCGAGAGGATGGGAGGTCGGACTCATCACACCTTTTTTAGGGGAATTATTGTCTATTCCGGGACTCTATTTATAGATTTATGTTATGTTCATGAATCCTTATTATATTACCAAGTATAAAATGAGCTTTCCTTCAGTTTTGACAATCAATGATTAAATATGCAAGAACTTTTAGAGAATCTTTTATATGTATTTGAGGTTTTTCATCAATAGAGAATCATCCGTATCTATTTAGAGATTCTCGTTCAATGGTATCCTTCAAAACATTTATATAAAATTCTCTTGGTTATTATGATGACCAAGCTGGTTTTAAAGCCACTCAGTGGGCCACATGAAGTTTATTGTCATTCAAAAGGACATGAATTATTTCAGAGTTGGGATCGAACCCATAGATGGGCTACCTACGTATCCTTTGTTTTGGAAAAGGAATCAGAACCCACGTAGTTCGAGTAAGGGAGTATGATGTTTATGATTGATGGCTCAAAGATGGATGTCATAATTACTTTTACCTTTTAAGCTCATGTGAGTCATGCTCGGTGTGAGAAACAAGAGGTATTGGTAATAAAATAGACATTTGGGCCATGAAAGATGTAATCATAAGAAATGGTTTGGGGCTTATATATGTATGACTGCCCAGATAAATGAAGGTTAGGATTTACTTTAGGGAGAAAATCCAGGAACAGGGTCCATAAAGGTATATGTGCTTCATGGAGATTTGAATACTCTAACTTGGGACTTATTCCTGAAAAGGATACCCAAATTAGGAGAGGATTGATAATTGGATTTTACTCCTGAGAATGAATCCCAGATCAAACATAAATTAGGACTGGTTAAAGAGAAATTAAGGGACTTGGGGCTTACTCCTGAAAAGGAAGTCCAAAATTATGACTGGGACTTATTCCTGAAAAGGAAGCCCAGGTTAGGGGACTTGGGGCTTACTCCTGAAAAGGAAGCCCAAAAATTATGACTGGGACTTACTCCTGAAAAGGAAGCCCAGGTTAAAGGATTATGATTGGGAATTACTCCTGAAAAGGAGGCCCAGGTTAAAGGACTTATAACTGGGGATTATTCTTGAAAAGGAGACCCAGGTTAAGGATTCTCTCATCTTAAAGGATGAGGTTTAATGAATGTACTCTCACTTTTTAGTGACATAAAGATGTAGAAATCACTATTTTTTGAGAGATCTTCCACAGAATTATTTTCAAATAAGGAATTCAAATCAAGAAATCATGCCATAAATGGATTTAAAGAGTGTCTTGAAGACTGAATCTTGAATAGGAAAGGTGTAATGGCTTAAGAGGGGTAAAATGGGCAAGATGGGAACCCAAAAAGGAAGGGGCGTGCAAGTCTTGGAAGGCGTGCAGGTACTGCGTGGGCGCGCAAGTATTGGTCGCGCAGGTATACCTGTGCGACATGTGTGGGGTACCTGCGCGATGTTCAACCAGAATTGAAATACTTGAGTGACTCTTTATTAAAGCCTTTAGAATCCTCTTGAGGTTCTTCCAGAAAAGGGACGTGCAAGTTCTATCGAAGGAGTAAGGCGGCGCGCAAGTGTGGCCACTTCCCTTAAGGGCTGGCCACTCAGGCGCGCAAGTGCTGATAAGTTTCAACACATAGGCTTTCCTTCCTCTCTTTAGATCTTCGGTTCTAGGTAATAAATTACCTTAGAAGTGTTCCGGAAGCTTTGAGAAGAGACTTGGGCGTCGGGAGCTTCAATCCAAGTTTCTGGGAAAAAAAATCCTCCCGAATGGGGGGCTCACAGGGTCTATTTATAGGCAGGAGAAGACCCCGTGCAGTTACCGGGAGGTTATCATTTAGGTCTCGCAAGTCACTTGCAAGATCAACATCAGCGCGCAATTCACTTTCACGACCAACATTGGCACGCAAGTGTACTTGCGTGACCATTGTAGAACTTGCGCGACCTTTTTGCAATGTTCTTCTTCTTCCTTCCTTTGTCAATTATTGATATGTGTTCAAAGGATGAATCTTCTTTGTTCAAGGTATTTCCGTTTTCATTAATTTAGACTCTGTGACGGAAAGGAGCATCAACATATTTTATGAGTTATTTTATTTTTAAATTAATCCTCTTTAACTAGTGAAAGTTATTGATCAGCTTAATTATTTTTCACAACCTCACCTTGTGTATAGTAATAATATATAAGAGATCAACACACTATATTTATACGTTCGGATATAAATTCTTAGTCCATTCCATATTGGTTATACCCCCAACAAAGATATTCTACTATCTTAAATAATCATTTACAACAAAGGATAGACCATTCCTATCAACACATATTGAAGTGTGATCAGTACTTCTAGTCTCGAAACTCACTAATATTTTAAATGATAAGACTCATACTCCTTCTTTTGAATATTCAAAAATTAGTTCTTATCCTATAATTAAATATCTCATGGATTAATAATCCTCTTCATTTATCCTCAATATAGTTTGTCTTGATATTTCACGGGTATTGTCTATCTTTAAAACTATGTTATATCTGGATATCAGTACACTCACTATTCTCTCAAGTTTTGAACATCTTATACATCACTGTCAGTCACTTTTTATATTCACAAAATAATATTCATATTATTTATCAAATATTCATGGTTTTTATTTCATGTTTAATATCCAATAAATCTCATCAAGTATATCTTCGTATTCTTCGGTCATCAAATCATAGGGCCAATCAGTCATTTTTATTTAAACCTATCAATAAATGGCCTGAGGAATCCAAAATCATCTTTTCCTTATAATATTAAAAAATTATATCTTCATATAAATTCCATAAGACTCCCAATTTATGCTATCAATAATATCTAAAATATTATAATCCCAAAATCCGTAAAAAATTTGCAACATTCAGAATTTATTTTGAATATCTCCAAAGCATCGTAACATGAACCTTAAAATGTCTTACTCATGTATATCCTTATCTCATCTTTTAGTTTCAAGTGTTTCTCAAAACGGTCTCCCATTATTCACTATGGAATGTTAAATTTCCCTATTTCTAATAGGTGGACATTTATTCTAAAATTCCATTAAATATGGAGTACGCTTTACATGCTCCATGTTTTTTCTTTTTAATTATCTAAAAATTTCCAATAAAACATATACAATTAAATACAATAAAAGGTTTCATAAACTTCTAATTGATAATTTATGAAGTTAGGGGATTGATCATGTGTTTATGATTAATTCAGTTGGTGGATCGACCTTTCTTTATACATTTGTTTCACTATTTACTTATAATAAATATTTTTGAGTATCATAATTGACTAACCTTCAATTTACTCAATGAAGCTTACATAGGCATTGTAGATGGTATATTATTTTTACTGAACTCTATTATGAACATTATAAAACTCACTAAGAAATGTAATGACCCTTTCATAGGTGTTTTTCTACTTTTACGATGCTACTAGTTTCCAAAGTACATTTACATAACACTTGAACTACATATACATAGATAGTGTACTTGAAAATATACCTTTCCACATCCCTTAATGAACTATATAACATTCCTAATATATCCATCTACCTTTACACAAATACCCTTATGCGACTAATAAAAATCTTATTTTTCCCTTATATTGTTCAATCTTACCTTTAAAAAGACTTTAAAAAAAATTTAATATCATTATACAGATTCTTAGTTCTTCCATATTTCACTCTATTTATAAAAAAACCTTTTTTAAGACATTGAGGAGCCAGTCTCTTTATTCTTTCCAAATAAAGGGTTCTTTTAGAGGTGGTTTGGAGGGGGAGGCTTGCACGCTGCTTCTTCAGAGTCATCTCCCCCTCCCCTAATTCATTTATCCCCCACCCCACTTTAATCTTCCTCATCACTCTCACTTGATAATTTTTTTATCATTCATTTATTCCCCTTCTCTTATACTATTCTATATGTGGTCTTGGATCCCTATTGAAGCCCCATCATTTCTTCCTCTTCTCTTTCCTTCTGGTTACTATATTTCCAACCTCATTCTATTCTAGTGCATTGGTTTTCTCAAGGATTTTTTGGACGTGTAGGTTGAACCATGTTAGTTTCCCAGGAGATCATATTGTATTTGGACTCATCTTTTTACAGTTTCCACATTCATGGAGGTCTATAATTATTTATTGTGTTGAAGGTGTGCAATTTTTCCAGCGGTGGTTTAAGCATTCGGGGTTGGTGGTTCTAGGTGAGGACATGATTCTTCGTGGAGACCATACAACTTCAAAATATTCTCTGGGTTCTTTGTTACTTCATATATCTCCCTTTTGGTCTACTAAGGTAGTCTCAAGAGGCTTTAGGAGGTGTGGTTCACTCACTCATTAGAGTTTATAGAGGTGCATCCTTCATCATCTTCGATCTGTGTTGTAGTTGTTCCTCATGTTCATAGCAGTTTAATTGATGAAAATGGTTTTTGCGGTGCTAGTTTTCTAACTATTCGATTCGTGAAGGGATCATGGGTCTAGAAAAGGTCATGGCACACCCTGGTGAAGTCGTCCTGGTTTTTGGACTTTAAAAATCAGATGATATTTGAAGAAGATATTTGGAGGTTCTGGTTTAGGTTTTCGGTTTGATTGGGAGCCCCCCTACCATTTCGAAGGTTTTTAGTTCTTGAAAATGGTGATGAAGTTATATTCTAGTGGATGTGGATTTCTAGTGATGTGATGAGGAGGATGTTCTGATTGTGATTCATTGGGAATGTGTCAAGGTGTTCCACTTCCAGAGATGATGTTGTGTGTGATATTTGTAAATATTTGTCATGTTTTCTTAGTTTTAAATTAAAATTTCAATTTTGCTGTATTGAGGTGAATTTTGACTATTGTATGATATTAAATTTTGTGGTGTTTGAAATGTGGTATCAAGTATCATGAGTTTACCACTGAACCACAAATTTATTTATTTAGAAAATGTAAAAAATTATTTTACAAAATCAAAAACCATCTTAAACTCACTCCAAGACTTCTCAATTCTGAATTTGATCAAACACACTTTCTAATTGTAGTAGAAACTATTCATTCACACATGAAAACTTGTCTTTTTCTTTTAGATCAATGAAACAATCATCACATTTGTTTTCTTGAGGATGTAATAAATAAAAATACTATTAAAATAACTACATTCTACATTCACACACAAATTGAATTATTGAAGACAAATTAAATCATTTACTTTGTGTATAATAATCTCCCCTTTGATCATTATTGTCAACATCACCACATGACCTTAAAGTTAATATGTACTCTAATTTATTTTTCAATTACAAAACACATATTGAAATCTAACCTTATTGAAAAAAAATCATCCAATGGGAAAAATATTTGGGTTACGCATAGAAGGGAAACCCTACATGTTAGGATGCCAAAGTAATAGAGTTGAGATAATCCTTATGATGGATTGGGAAGATTTTTCCTCTCAAAAATCAAATAATCAAAGGTGATATGATTGAAATTTTTTTCTACTTGATATATTTTTTAAATTATTTACATAGTTAACTAGTGTGTGGCATGATGAAATATGGATCTTGGCCCACTAATGGATATTACAATATTCTGTTTGGGGTCATTGTTTTTGTGAGATTTAATTTTATTAAGGTCTTTATTAAATAAATGTAAAACATTATACTCACTTAAAATGAGATTTTTTGTAGATATAATGGTACCATCATCATAAAATATGAATTTGAGATCAATCATTGAAAAGGATAAAATTTCTAGTAAAAATTATTAGAGTGGTATATAAAATTGAGAATAGTTCTTAAGTAATTAAAAAAGTTTCTTGTGTAAGAGAAACCAATTCCCAAGGAATCACCATCCAAATATGTTATTCAATATGAGTATAATTTTTATTATAAACATAAAAGAGATTCTCTTCAAATATGAACATTGATAAAATCTCTACCATAATAATACTTTTATGATATTTTTCTATAATTAAACGTAACCTCAAAGTCTGTTATAGGGTTATGTTTCTTAATCTATGTTTTCCTAAATATTGGTCCCAAGGTTTCTTCTAAAATTTCAATAATACCAACTACAACAACCCAAACTCTTGAAACCCTGAGTCGGTATCTACTTAATTACATTGGAATAAGACACAATGTATCGCATCAAAAAGGATCGATCAGCTTAGTTGTCTCAAAGAACCAGATAAAAACATGATTCTCCTATTGTATTGTAAATAAAATATAAAAACATAGTGAAAGTAAATATTCTATAACATTGAACTTCTTCAAAGGTTCCTTATTTATATCCTTAGGTAAGTAAAACAATTAAGGTTGAGATAAAATGCTTAGTAAGAGTTATGTATATTATGATCTATCAAGACTAAATAAGGAATAATCAATATGGAAAGGTATATAAATAAAAATACATGTCATTTAATCAATAACTTGAGCATGAAATCCATTCAGGGATAATATCAATGAAATAATCTCATGGATAATAATAATTGAATTATCAAATAATGAAATGAATAATATTGGATTTCATGATCGTAGGCATCATGATATCTTTAATATCAACTCCTCATGCCAAGACAGATTAATTGATGGTTAGGTATGCATAAAAACCCCATTTATGAAGGCTAGCCAACTAGTTTGTCTGATGAGACCTATCGATATATCGAGGGGCTCTTTATAAACAGGCCCCATCAATCACTCCATACCAAACGCATTCCTTATATATTGAATGACCAATTTAATTCAAAAATCGTAAGTATTGTATAGATTGAAGGATAATAAATATCATGATTTCCCTAGTCAATCAAATAAATTTTATAGTAAAAATTTCAAGTAAAGTTAGTGTACGGTTTAAGAAATAATCATATCCATGACCCAAAGAATATGTATATTTAATATAAATGTAAATTCCAATGAAAATGATAATAATAAATTGACTATTCCAAAATAAATTTAATGACCACACAATTAATCAACATATGAGAGATGATGATTAATTCATTAGAAAAATAGACTTTATATTAAAACTAAGACTTTTAAATAATAAAATAAAATGAAAATAAATCATTTAAATAAGTTTTTCATAAAATATTTTTCTTATTATAAATATTTAAAACTTATATAAGAAGATAAATATAATAAAACAATTATGGCATCAGAAAAATATTCTAACGTTGTATACATTGAAAAGAAGCATTCCTTTTTATTTTTTATAAAAAGAAATTCAAAAATCACCCTTTAGGAAAACATTAGAAATATTACTTTAAAAAATTAAAATTTAAGGATAACATAAAATTTCCTTGATAAAGAATTTGAGTAATCAAATGTACATTTGTTAAAAAAATGAAGAATTTTCATATGGAAGAAAAATATACCCGATCAAAAAGAAAAATAAGATAATATTTTCTTTTAAATTAAAATAATCTTTGTACAATTCTCAAAGAGAGGGAAATTTGGAAGAAAATATGTAAACTCCTTATATATAAAGTGAATAAGAATATATATTTTGTTTGTGAAGGATCGATTATAAGGTTTTATCAATGAAAATAAGATAAATCCCAAAAATTTAAATTGTACAACAAATTCTTTACTTTGATAACTATTAAATTATAACCCCAAAAAATAATAAACCATAGTTTAAACATTAATAATAAATAATAAATATATATTCTTGTAAAATAAATCAAATGAAAATTACATACACCACATAAAAATAAATATTTTTATAATAACATATATTTCTCAATGGAGTGGAAATTGAGTCGAAATCCCTTACAATGATCATAACATTGAAGTGAGAATTAATCAATGAAGTAAATATATGTGATAAAAGTAAATCCAAACAAAAAAAAATTAATAAAAAATAATATAATCAGAGATAATTTCACACATAGTCATGTAATTATGTAGTCAATTAATTGTATATATAACCTAATTAATGGATATCGAGTTAAAAACCCCCATACAAAGATCGTATCATTACATTTCGAATTAATCAATGAAGTGATTATTTGTAACAAATGTAAATACAAACAAAAAAAGTGTAAATATATAATTATACAATCATAGGTCATTTTACAAATAATCATGGCATAAAATAGTTAGTGAAATAGAAGTGTAACCCGAGGAATAGAAATTGAAGTAAGAAACCCCTTAAAAATCATATAATTAAAATGAGAATTAGTTGGAGAAGTGATTATTTATAAAAAATTTAAATCCAAAGGAAATAACAATACAATCATAGATCATTTCTCACATAATCATGGTGTAACATAGTAAATGAGGTAGAATCATAAGCCAATAGATGAAAATTATGTCAAGAAACCCTTTACAAAGATCATATCATTGAAATTAGAATTAGTCAGGTGATATCTCGGACTAGGCTACCACATAACCTGTGCCCCTATCCAGGTTAGCCACATGACCCCTGGCATGTCTCCCCTTAAGCTAGGGTATGCTAACTAGAAGCAAGGGTGTGAAGGTAAATCAGTAGGGAGACTATACCCCCATGTCAGAGTACACAGCAGATGTAATAACAACATACAATAGCGGAAACATAAATATGAAAATAGATAAATTGAATTGAAGAAGAATGATAGATACCACCAAAGACTGAATAACATAAAAATCCTCATATGTAGTTTTTGATAGAGATATCCATGCATGGAATACCAATAAAAAATGGCAACAATAAACAGGAAGCAGGCATACTAACACAGAGGTTAAAAAGTGATACAAAAGTCAAAATCTTCTCCATAGCATCTCAAGACTATGCTCGGTTCTCTTCTCTTAATCACTATCTAATAGTAATGATAAACCAACATAAGAGTGGTGTTTTCCACTATCCATACATATAGGAAAATAGTCTCTTTTGGTGCCAAAGGTGTCCCAGGTAGGGTGTGAGATAAATCTTAGTTGGTCACCACCAACAGTGTCTATGTGTGATCCAAGTGGCACTCATAAGTAAACAGTGTAAAACTAACAGCGAGAATGTATATAAATATAGAATAAACAATCAACCTCCCACTCAGGTTCCTAAAGGACAACTGGTGAGTCTACCTACTTCTGTTAAATGATAGTGTGTCTTATCAAATCACTAGGTATATATATATAGGTTATCAATAGCACGAGGTAAGAATGCCTAACATCCATATATATATATATATATATATATCATAGCTGGAGTGGGATAAGAAGGCCTCCAACCCATATAATATACTGGCATAGGGTAAGAATGCCTCAAATCCATATAGACATTATAACTGGCATGGGGTATGAATGCCTCCTCCCCACATATACAAGAGGTTATCAATAGAATGGAGTAAGCATGCCTCCCACCCATACATCTCATAAGTGGCATGGGGTATGAATGCCTGTCATTCACACATTCATATTCACTCACAACCATAGAAATGACATAACAATTTACAGTATATAATGTAAGGAAACCCATCTTACATCATTTAAAATTTAGCTAGAAAACCAATTAAGAAATACATTTATAGTAAGCCCAAACAAGGAAAGTTTGTTCCATGACTTGACACAATTCCATTTAAGGAATTTCATTTTAGTAATTCTAGTACATCTCATCCCAACCAACCTACAAGGTCTACCCTTCAATTTTCCTAACTAGGAAACCCACTTCAAAGGGGAACAAGCCAAGGTAAAAGGTCATGTCAAATATTCATAGGCTAAAATTAGAAATTCCAAGCCTAAGAAGACCATACACCCATGGGGTGTCTTGGGATGATCAAAATGCACCTAGAAAAAAGGAAAATTCAATTTAAAATCAATCCTAGATACTTAAACCGTAATTTGAAATTTAGGTAAAATTTTACTAAAATGGACAACTTGGGTGGAACACCCCTTGGGATTCTATACAATGAAAGGGTGATAAAAAACCCTAAAAATGAGTCAATTAACCTATGTAATTACACTAGGGTTAATTATACATGAAGTAATCAACACAATAAGGTATCTTGATAAGGCTATCTCATGACATAATGAGATCAAATACAAAGAGGTCAAAACTAAAATGGAAAATTACGTGACCACCTACCTCAGGGCCTTAGACGATGCCTCACTGAATATCAACCTCAATTTTGGAGTAGGTTCAAATAGATCTTATTTTTCATATAATTCCCTAAAAATAGGGTAAATGAGCCTATATCTAAATAGCGCAACATATAGAGAAATTTAGTGAGGAAGGAGGAACATGCATGGTTATCCATACCTCAAGGGTTCCAACTCCACCAATGGACTAAATACCAGACACCGTATGAAGTAGTATTAAGCATCCAAGGAGAATAGGGATTGAGACCTCAAGAAAGAGGAACAAGAGTTATGTCCATAGAAAGGAGAATAAAAAAAGATAAAAATAACTAAAGAGGGGAGAGGGGAAATGGTCATTTTGCCTAAAAACTGGTTGTGGGTAGTTATTGCGAACTGTTTGGCCAAACCATGAGCACACCATGCACAACTCACTTCCTCATTGGGCACACTACATGACCTATGTGCAAGGTTTTTCTAACCATGCATAAACTATTCAGATGGGCTTTGGAACCCCACTATAGTACTCTCATGGTCATGCGCTTGGGTCACACAGTTGCGGACAAAGCATGCGGCCCATCCTGCTTTCCCATTTTCAGAGCCCTGGGCTCAGAAAGTTCCCCAGATACTCTTATGAAATCCTTATCTTGATTATAAGACTTCATTAATACCAATTAAGTTGTCCAAAAAATACTGACTAGTACCTTGGTTAAAGAGTCAAGTCGTTACAACATCCCCTCCTTATAGCGACTCGTCCTCGAGTTTCCCTTCTGTGGGTAAATAGGTACTGTGGGTAAAGAGTTACAACCACTGAGTTTTTATATCATATTCCTACTCCCATGTCTAATCTTATACTCGGTCGTTCTTCCATAGAACCTGTACAAGAGAAACAGACCTGCCTCCGAGTGTCTTAATGCTCCGATCAACAATACAAACTGGATACTCCTCGAAAGAAGCATCTATATCCTGCTCAACCTCAATAGGCTGGAAGATGTGATATTGGTCTATAAAATATCAGTGAAGCTAAGACACATGAAATACATCATGCATATAATGGTATCTCTGATGAAGTGATAAGTGGTAAGCCATTGGTCTGATCCGCTTCACAAACTCGAAGGGTCCAACGAATCTCGGTGATAGATTACCCTACTTCTGAATATGTTAATGCCCCAACCTGGTCAAGGCACTCAAGAAAACCCAGTCTCCAACCTCAAACTCAAGAGGTCACCAGCGTCTATTAGCATAAGACTGATGTCTAGACTGAGCTATCAACATATGCTTCTGAATCAGATGGACCTGCTCTAAATTATCCTACATGAGACAAGGCCCAACCACTTCATATTCCTCTACATACAACCAACATAGAGGTGGGAAACAAGGCCAACCATTCAAGTCTTTATAGGGAGCCATCTCAATGGTATCCTGAAATATATTGTTATAAAAAAACTCGGTGAGGGGAATGTATTTCTCCAAGGAACCCCCAAAGTTGATAACGCACACATAGAGCAAACCCTATAGCACCCGAATTGTAAACTCCTTATATCTATCAGTATCAGGGTGATAGTACGTGATTAAAATTAATTGTGTACCTAGTTACTTCTGCAACCCCTTCCAAAACTTTGACATGAAATTAGTGTCTCTATTAGAAATGATAGAATGAGGTTCTCTATGAATAATTACCACCTCCTTGATATACAATCTTCCCATAACATCAATATAAATAGTCTCTCACATAGGTAATAATTGTTCAACCTTCTTCATATGGTCAATGGCATCCAACACTGCGTCATTTACATAAGGTGATTTGGGTAAACCAGTCACAAATTCCATCAAAACATCATCCCATTTCCACTCAATAATGGAAAACGGAAGAACAAGCCCTTCCAGATGATGATGTCCTGCCTTCGCCTTCTGAAAGATGGAGCATCATGTAATAAAAATGGATATCTCACATTTCTTAATGGGCCATCAATATTGATGTTTTAAATCCTGATACATTTTGGTGACATATAGGTGAACTGCCCATGCCGAGGTGTGTAAATCCCTCATCATCTCCTCCCAGATATCTCTAGGTACCCATATACACTCACAGAACAAACATGTCATATCCCAATCGATAGTCCAACCAGATTATGTATCATCATATAAGACACTTTCTCCTAGGAAAAGGCCCTAACGATCAGATAGTTGTCTCAACCTTACTCGTTCTAGAATAGTAGATGTCACCGCTAAGGATGAGACAATAGTCTAACCGTGGTCCTCCTAAACCTCAATAAGCATCTACGATAATAATTCCATAATCATCCATTCATCATAGGACTCCCAAACTATTAGTGTTTGAATCTTTCAACTCAGAGCATCAGCTACAGAATTCCCTTTCCCTATAGTGTAGGCAAGATCGAAATCAAACAATTGTAGGGACTCAAACCACCTTCACTAACTGAAATTCATATCCCACTGAGTGAATATGTATTTGAGAATTTTTTGGTCTATGAACACCACAAAACACTCTCCAAATAAATATTGTCTCCAACAGTGTAAGGCATGAACAAGAAAAGTGAGATCGATGTCGTGTGTCAGGTAATTCTTCTCATGAGGCCTCAACTGACAAGATTCATATGAAATGACTCACTCATCCTGTGTCATAATAGATCCAAGACCAATACCTAATGCATCACAATAGACTTTATAAGCCTTAACTAGATCTGGAAGAATCAGTATCAATATCAAAGTAATTCTTCCCTTCAACTCCTGAAAGGCTGATTCACAAGCTTCTGACCATTATAATTTCACACCCATCTTCATCAATCTTGTAAGTGATACTACAAGGTGTGAGAAATACCGAATGAAGCTTATTTAGTATCCGAAGATCCCCAATAAACTCCAAATATCAAATAAATTCTTTGGATTCTCCCAAGAAATCACATCCTTCACTTTCAATAGGTTAACTGAAACTCCTGACTCATAGATTATATGACCCAAGAAGTGAACTTTATCAATCTAGAAGTGGAATTTACTGAGCTTAGCATAGATATGATTCTCTATTAGTGTATTTAGCATGATCCCAATATGGGTTTCATGGTCATTTCTTGAGTGAGAATTCACAATATATCATCAAAGAAGACAACCATGAATGAACACGGATATGGGTGGAAAATCCAATTCATAAGATCTATTAAGACAGTAAGTGAATTCGTGAGTTCAAATGGAATAACTAGGTACTCATAGATCCATAATAGTTTTGAGAAGGTGTGAAAAGTATGTATAAAGTCATGACACACATCTTATGATATCCTGACCTCAGATCTATCATTGAAAACATCTTTGCTCCTCGAATTTGATCAAATAGGTCATCTATTCTAGGTAAAGGATACAGATTCTTGATAGTCAGTGGATTTAACTGATGGTAATCCATAACAATCCTAAGTTTACCATCCACTTTCTTGAAAAAGAGGATAGGTGATCCCCAAGGATAAGTGTTGGGGCATATAAAACCTTCCGCCTCCAGATCCTCTAACTAATTCTTGAGCTTCAAAATCTCCTTAGGTACCATCTTATAAATATGAATGGTCATAGGTGCTGCTCCTAGCAAAAGTTCACATTATAAACTCTACCTCTTACACCGAAGGTAGAAAAGAAAAGTATTCAGGGAAAACATCTCTAAAGTTCCCCAATGTAGGAGAAAAAACAACATATTTCAACCGTTGGTCATCAAGGTAAAGACTAAAAACCTATGATGTAACACTACAAACCCTCTGTTACACAGGTCCCACTCATGTCTTACCAACATCCCACTCTACCTTCTGCACATATTTAATAACCTCCGGTTACATAAACGTAACCCTATGGTGAT
The DNA here is from genome assembly GCA_963277665.1 of Viscum album. Taxonomy (NCBI): domain Eukaryota; kingdom Viridiplantae; phylum Streptophyta; class Magnoliopsida; order Santalales; family Viscaceae; genus Viscum; species Viscum album. Next base: position 222,569,730 of record OY728131.1, on the reverse strand, counting down.
AGAATTCAATGTGGGAACTGTAGGGAACTAACCAATCCATCCCAATTATTACATCAAAACATATCATGCTGAGAATGTAAAGGTTCCCTTAGAAAAGGTAACCACGTATCTCAAGGAGTAATTCTGATAGTAGCGAACTCCTTCTAATCATATACTCAAGGGTGTATCTAGCCTCAAAATTCCATGATAATGCGCAAAGTTGAGGCCCAAGATCCCAGTTATTTCCTCATATATGGATGAGTGAGACACACCAGCATCAAAAAAAGAAAACACAGGTTTGGAGGCTACAAGAATAATACCTCATGGAATTGATGGTCTGGCATTGTACTCCTATGGCTTAGGTTTTACTGCTTGTAACTAGCCTATATCATGGCATTGAGTCACTTATTAACTACCCTGAGTAGTCCCACTTTGCTACCATTGATAATCATAAGCCCGATTGCCTCTTTCTTGACCACCACCACAACCTGATCGAACGGTGCTATTTCAGTTTTCTGTCTGTCGTGATCCAAGCGAACCCTCTCATGACTAAGGAGTATGTGCATATCCCTTCCAACTAGGAACTGGGGGGAAAGTTCTATTGAAATAGTGGATATGTCACATCCTTCCACAACCTCTACACACCACTGGATTCTATATACATAGGCTCTTGAAATGACCTGGTGCTCCGCACTAGTGACTAATAGGAGAACCACCATTGAAAGGAGACTAACCACCACTATTCCTATAAGACTCTATGAAACGTAACTTTCTCCTAGAAGAAGATCCACTAGATTCCTTAGGTATTGAACTTCTCAGGCTTTTACACTCATTAAATCTCAAATTTCATTCTTTGATTAGGGCCTGGTTGATGATTCCTAAAATAGTTTTTATCTTGAAAACATTGACTTGCATCTAGATGGAATAACACAACCCATCCTCGAATCACCATGCAACCATCATCTCATCAGCAACTAGACAAGGATAAAAACACTTTAGGTTAGTGAAATGGGATGATTAATCCATGACTGACATGGTCCCCAGATGTAGATTCATGAACTCTTGAGATCTATACACCCTCGGAGTATGGGGAAAGAAGTAGTCATAGAAGATAGTTTGGAAGTAAACTCAAACCACATCTCTATGTTGGTCTACCTGGGTGATGACAACCCACTACCTCTTGGATTATTCTTGTATCATGTTAGCATCTAGTTTGACACTCTGCTCCGGAGGCATCCCTATGTGCTTGAAGATTGATAGCATCGCCTCGATCTAAGTCTCGGCAACAAGTGTTCTACCCTCCCCCAAGAAATTTGGATAATGTTTTTGTTGAAACTCGTGAGTCAACTCTACCATGATCAAGGTAGGTCACACTCCACCTTGCATATTCTTCATCATATTCAATAAACCCTCTCAAAAATAGGTATCATCTCCAAACTCAGTTATAGGAGGAGGATCCATAGGTGGCTCAACTAGAAGAGAAATGGGAAGCTCAAGGCATTCCACCTCAGGAACATGATCGTCGTCACCTTAAGGGCGTGCGACTTGAGGAATACATGGAGGTATAATGCTACAATTCCAAAATAACATCTCACAAGGGATTTAAACATATTAGATGATTGAATTTAAGTAACTTGGATAGGTACTACAACCTTCCTGTAAGAACAAACCCACCACTCTTCCTGCTTCAAAATCATGGACTAGACATTAGAATAGTATATACCAGGCCAAAAGAGTGAAGAAACACCCACTACCCACTACAAAGGTTGGGTTTGAGTAAAATTTCTAAGTTATTCTTGTGTAAAAAAGGTTGTCCTCAAGTCATACATCATTTCAAAAAGTTGAATCCAATGATATGTCATTTTCAATCACTTAAGGGTCCACACACCTTATGAGTCAAAATATGACACTCAGTTGGATTTCATTTTGATTTAAATTGTGCTTATCAATGTAATTATATCATTACTCAAATTGTTGAGCTAGTTGGAATGCCATTTTCTAATCCATAAGGGCCCATGAACCTTATGAATCAAATAGTGTCACCCACTAAAATAACACCATAGAACGATCCAAATCCTGCATAAACGTGTCAGCACAATTTTTTATATGTAACAAGGCACAACAACATGCAACGGAAAATTATTGCTGAAAATTTAAACGTGAGATCGAAAAATGTAGGGCCTATTCATATTGTGCCTATCGTGATGCATGTTCTAACACATAACCCTCATTTCATTAGGTTGAGAAATAAAACTACAATTCTAAAATAAAAAATATCAATAACATCACAAAACATGTGAACTACACAATAGTGAAATTATATCAACACTAATAGAATAATAAATAACCGAAATAATTCAAGAAACTTGGTCATTACCCAGTACATGGGTTTTCGATTCCCAAACACAGATTTTGACCAAGTTCCAAGCATTCACAATCTCCAATATATGGTCTCCAAAAAGTAAGTCAAGAAAGGAACTCCTTTTGTATCACTTTGTGATGTCCCAGACCCAGTTGCCACATAACCTGTGCCCCAAGCCCAGTTGGCCACATGACCCCTCGCGTATCTCCCCTTAAGCCACGGGCTGCTGACTAGCAACAAGGTGTGAATGTAAATCAGCAGGGAGACTATGCCCCCATGTCAGATTACATAGTAGATGTAACAACAACACACACTATTGGAAACATAAATATATAGACTAATAAAGTAAACATTAGAAGAATGACAGATAAAGCGGAAGACTGAATAATATAACAAAAATACTCATGGGTAGTGTTTGATACAGATATCCATGCATTACATGCCAGTAAAAAATGGTAATAGTAAATAGGAAGTAGGCATAATAACACAAAAGAAAAAAAGTTAAAGAAAAAAGTCAAAATCAACTCCATAACATCTCGAGCCTAATCCCATTCCTCTGCTCCTAAGCTCCAGGTAACAGTAAGGATCAACAACCATAAGATCATTGTTTTTTTTTCTATCCATAGTTGTAGGAAAACAGTCTTCTTAGGTTCCAAAGGTGGCTTGAGTATGTTGTGAGATAAATATCAGTAGGGAACCACCAATGGTGTATACATGTGATCTGAGTGGCGCTTGTAGGTAAACAGTGTGCAGCTAAAAGTATGGAAGTAAAGTAGTATAGAATAAACTATCAACCTCCCGCTCATGTTCATAAAGGATACCTGGCGGGTCTACCTACTTTAGCAAAATTCCGGTGTGTTTGATCAAATCACAAGGTATATATATATAGGTTATCATTGGAACAAGCTAAGAATTCCTCTCGTACATACATACATACATATATATAGGTTATCACTGGCATAAGGTAAAAATGCCTCTCATCCAAACATATATATATAAACCATACCTGGAGTGGGGTAAGAATGCCTCCCACCCATAGAAGATACTAGCATGGGTAAAGAATACCTCATTTCCATATAGAGGTTATAACTAGAATGGGGTAAGAATTCCAACCACCCATATATACAAGAGGTTATCAATAGTGTGAGGTAATCATGCCTCCCACCCATACATATCAAAAGAAGTATGGGGTATGAATTCCTCCCATCAACACGTTCACATTATCTTGAAGTCATAACAATTATATAAGCATTTATAATATATAATTTAAGGAAAACCATCTTACATCATTTCCAATTTAACAATAATACCAATTAAGTAATACATTTATAGTAATCCCTAAACAAGGCAAGGACATGTCATGCCTTACCACCATTCCATTTAAGTAATTTCATTTTAGTAAGTCTTGGCCATTTCAACCCAACCAACCTACATTGTATACCTTTCAATTTTCCTAACAAGGCAACCCATTTCAAAGGTAACAAGCCAAGGGAAAATGTCATGTCAAATAGTGATAGGTTCAAATTTTCATTTCCAATACTAAGAGAACCAAACACCCATCGGGTGTCTTGGGTTTATCAAAATACACATGGGACAAAGGTTGGTTAAATTTAGAACCAAGACTAGATGCTTAAACCATAATTTGAAATTTTTGGAAAATTGGTCTAAAATGAAAAACTAGGGTGGAACACCCCTTCGGAATCCATACAAATCAATGGTGATAATGAAATCCCTAAACATGAGTCAATTAACATATTTCATCACACTAGGGTCAATTATTCATGAAGTAATCAATACAATAGGGGATGTTAGAAAATTTCAGATCAAGGTACAATGATATTAAATAAAAAATGGCCAAAAATCATATGGAAAACTATGTGAACACATACCTTAGTTTCATAGATTTACTCATCGTTGAGTATTGACATTAGATACAAACAAGATTAGAGTAGATATAAGTTTCAATCCAACTCTTGGAAAATTGGGTGAATGATCCTACATCTAAATAGCACAAAATATGGAAAAATTTAGTAAGGAAGGAAGAGAGCATAGTGTTAGCCTTACCTCAAGGGTTTCAACACCATTGACTGACTAAAGACCTGACACTAGATGAAGAAGTAGAAGGCATCCAAGGAGAATAAATATTGAGATCTCCAAGAATACAAATGAGGGTTCTATTTGTAGGAAGGATAAGAAAAAATAAATAATAAAGAACATAAAATGGGAGAGGGGAAAATTGTCATTTTTCCACAAAACTGGGCAAGCATGGTTACTACACACAGTTTGGCCAAACCATGCGCACACCATGTGTATCTCACTACCTCACTTGGCACACAGCATGACCTATGTTCAGGGTTTCACTAACCATTTGTAGACTGTGCAGATGGGATTTATACCCCCACTACAGTAGGAGTACGGTTGTGCGCCTAGGTCATACTGTTGTAGAACAATCATACGGCCTAGCCGAATTTCCCCTTTTCGGGTCCCTGGGCTCTGGAAGTACCCCATAAGCTCATGTGACCTCCATAGCTTGATTATCATACTTCATTAAGAAAAATTAAGTTATCCAAAAAGAAAATCTAGTGATCCGTACGTTGGTCAAAGAGTCAGGTCGTTACAAATCAATGAAGTGATTATGTGAATTAAATTTAAATCCATAAAAAAATCAACTATAAATATAATATAATACAATTAGTGTTCATTTCACACGTAATCATGGCATAACATGGTCAACTAATTATAATTATAACCCAATAAATATAAATTGAGTTAAGAAACTTATTACTTCACACTTCTATAATTCTAAATGTGCTTTAACCTCATTTATAATATTTTTAAACGTGTTTTTAATTAATACCATATCCATATTCATATTTATATATCATATATTATCCACTAATAACATGTTATCATCTTTTTTGACAATCTTTCATTATTTTTATTGTTTTTTGTGTTAACTACTTAGTTTTCTCAAGTATGTTTTATCATGGATGTGTTTGTCCTTCCAAATAGGATATAGTTTCATAATCTATATAATTATATTAATTTTATAAATATAATTTTTATTCATTAGATATATTTTTAGAATCAATCTTGAAATTTGGACATGGATAATTGATCGCTTTGCATCATGGAGATAGTACGTCATACGTATGCAAGAGTGATTTTATCATTTCTCTATAAGTGAAGGTTAAAAAATTAGAAGGTATATCAAATTTATATAATAAGTTATATTTGATAATTATAATATATATTTATTACTTTTAACATTATAACTATCCATGTGAAGTGGTGATGGAAAATAAGTTCCATCGATTAGTGAGTCGATAGTTCATCTTACACATGATCGATGGTTTTGTTTCTGATTTGATGGAGAAGGAAATAGATAAATATCATTCCATAAACAAAAAAACTTATCATTATATGGTAGATACATGTGTTTTTATTTTTGAATTATTAATTGAATGTGGTAAAATAAGAAGTTGAAAAAGAGCTACATTAAGACGATTATCTTCTCTTAGAGAAACCCCCATTGGATCTTTTCTTAAGGGCCCTAGGGTTGGTCTTTTGAAAATAAAATAACCTATATAACATGTATATAGATTTTTTGGAGATATTTTTGGTATGATTTTTTCGATAGATATGGATCAAATTTGTGTAAAGAAGGGAGAGGGGGGTTTCCTATAATAAGTGTGGTGAGAGGTACGCTTGTAATTTTTCAAAAGATTTAAAATATTATTCAGTCACTTTCTTGGTAAAATGGTTTCAAAATGAATCATATTTAAAGGTAATAAGTTTAAGGTATATATAAAACAAATAAATGTTTTTAAATTATGTTTTTTGGTAATTTAAACACTTATCATTTTAGATTAACCCCGAGGTAAACTTTTTTTAACCTTAACCAAGGAAACAACTTTTTGAATAATAAGGGGTTATAATTTTACTTATAAGGTAAAAATTGGTTCATAAATGGAAAATAGGTGAAATAATAGACTATATATAACACTAATTTTCAGATTTAAATTTTTTTATGATTTATAAGTAATTTAATAACATATTATTTAACAAAAAATAGCATTAAAATCATTTTTGACACTATATATACAATTTAACTTAAAAGACATGAAGATAGAAATGTAATTAAAATATAATACATTTAATAATAAATAGAACATTTTTATTAAGTAAAAATATTTTTTAACCACAACTCATCCCAAATATATTACCTTTAAATTTTTTAGAATTATTTACTTTGAGTTTCCACTGCTTGTACAAGCACTACATCAGCATTTTATAAGCATCTAAGGAAATTATACAATCACTAAAAATTATAAATAAATTTATATAATGAAATTAATTTAATAATTATAAAGCCAAAATTTAATATTCATTCAAAACTTATTTTTATTCTAATGTTAACATAGAGGATATATTTAAAAGGAAAAGAGTGGTATTTTGTATTTTTCTTTACTTAAAATATTGTGTAGGTGCATTTCCTTGAATAGTGTCCCATAAAAAATTAAATCTAAAGAATATGATGATTAGGATCTAAATATATTCATAAAATAATAATTATTATGAAAAATGGTGGCATTATCACTTAGTTTTAAACTTGGTTAACCCAATTTACCCTTTTACTATGGTGATTTTTTTTTACTATTTTCACTTTTCATTATGACCAAAACTTAAGTTGAAATTACTAAATAATAGTAATTATTCCCATTAAAAATATTTTATCAATTTTTAAATATTCATTATCAATAAGTTTAATAAATCAATTTTAGTGTAAAATCCTAAAATTCAACAAAAAAAGGTTTTTAGAAAAATGTGTTTTTAAGGATACAAATTAACTTATATCAAAATCATGAATATCTCTTATTAAAGTGTAATTAATATAATTATTATAAAAAATGGGTTATATTTAAATTTAATATCAAATACTAAAATATAATGGGACTTTTAAATTACTTTATTCAATGATAATAAGTGAGAGTATTTGAAAAATCGGTATTTTCACTATTTATTAAAAAATCAATCATTTTGGAAAAATATCAAAATATCACCCTAAGATAATGTTCAAATGATTATTTGAAAAATTATATTCATTTACCAAAATACAATTTATAAAAAAAATATATAATTTAATTATAATTTCTATGCACAAAAGGGTATAAAAACCATTTTTAAAGTATAAAATGACCTTACTAAGTGTTTATTTATTTTTAATAAGTACATAATATGAAACCTTTATACATATGTTTTGTAATTTGGTTAATCCTATTCATACCCACCAATCCAGCAACAATGAGGTAAAGACGCGTTAAATAATAATATTTTAATAGTATATCATGGTTCACTTAAAGTTCGGTGTTGGGTGTTAAGCAAACCATCAAGCATGGTATTCTAAATTTTCAAGGTGCTAGATAAAGTCGCATGTATTGTTATCATGAAATTAATAAATGTGTTATTTCATTGATATCTCCCACTTTATTGGCTCCATTAACAACATATCCACTTCATATCATTTTGTTTATCCACTGTTAAAAACAAATAGTGTAAGGATGATAAATACCTCTGCATAACCCTTCTCACCCTTGTTGATCTCCCCAACTACACTTGAGATGTAGGCCCCACTAGTTATTCTATCACATGCTCTGCTACACCTTAAACCTCCACTTTCTCCTAGAACTCTGATTCTTTATTCCCACCATTAGTTTTAACTGTGTGATAGTTCTTATATATCACACCTTCATTAAATATCAAATTCTTGATTCAAATTAACAACTTAGTCTTGTCATCCCAAAAGAGATAACCAATATCCTTAAAACTATAGCTAATAGAAAAATTATTTAGACTTATAATCAATAAGGTACCTTACATCATCATTTATATATACATATTCCCAACAACCAAACACTCATAAATGACATAGTCTTGCCTCCTTTCCTGATAGTATATCCTCATATATACATTCTCTCATCAGTACAGATGGAATCATGTTGATTATATATGCCACCATATTCACTACCTTAACCCAGAATGTCTTAGGTATCACTAAGTATGGCCTCATACTCATATAATGTTCATTAACTATCATATTCATCCTTTCAACTATACCATTATGTTTTGGTATACCTCGAAGAGTCTTCTCCCACCAAATTCTAGTATTAGCATATAAATCATTTAATTCTTTACACTTATACTCTTCACCATTTTTAGGCCTCAATTATTTCATATTTGATCGTGAATCACTTTCCACAAGATCCTTCTACTTATAAAACATTTTAAACAAATCAAATTTTCTTTTTATAAAGTAAAAAAACATACATTCCTCAATGATTAATCATTAAATGTAATATAATATAGCAACCCTCCAAGGGAATGTACTCATGAAGGCCCCTAAATATCAATATGCACCGGTTCTAGCTTTCTAACCTCTGATATTTTGTCTCCTTTTACAAATTATACCTTATTATTCTCTACAAATATCAAATCTTCACATAATCCAACTTCCACTGACTTTATCTATGAATGCATTCCTTTTGTTTCCAATACCTTCATCCCCTTCTCACTCATGTGGCCTAACCTATAATGGAATATTTGAAAATCCCTAATAAAATTTGTTATTGTAAGAATTTTTATGAATTTTTTGTAGTATTAAAGAGAGTTTGATTATTTAATACATTATTTTTAATAATAATTTCCATGGTAATTTTTCATGAACTTATAATGAACATAATAAAAAAGACTAAATCACTAATTTAGATTATGGAAATAATATTCATTCTCAATCTAGTAATGTATCATGTATTCTACATAAAATAAGACCCCCGTTATTGGTTTTGATCTGTGTAACACCCATTCAAAAATCAAAAGGTGTCATCATCGATAAGATGTACCATTAAAAAATTCATTGAAACATAATTATTTAGAAAACTATTCTATGATTTTGATTTTAAGTATTTCTATGACTCTTAAATCCAAGAATCATTATGGTTATCCACACTCAGCAGTAAGACATTATCATATCCTTTGGTTGTTATATTGTTGAGTTGGTTTTAGGTTCCTTCTATTTTTCTCTACTCTCCTTCTTGACATGTACTTTCTTCCCATATGTTTATAAGGTTGGTGTAGAGACCCGAAGATTGACGTACATAGACATTACATTACTTTTGCGGAATACTTAGTACATAACAAAAACACACACACAAGGATTGTAATAGTATAGCATCTTTGGAAACTCGGAATATAATCTTTTAATCGTGGTGAAAGATCTTCAACATCTCCCATAAAGATCTACCCTTTTTTTACCTAAAACCTTTGTTTTTATCCTGGGGAAAAGAAAAAATAAAAGGGTGAGCTCAAATGCTCAGTAAGGGTAAACAAAAGAAATATCAATCACATCATTTTTATAAGAACATAACATTTTGGAAATCTTAACCTGCAAAAGAGAGCATAATTTCATAACACGGGATAAATCACAGAAGTGAAATGTAATCCCAATAATCATAACATAAAACCTAAAACTTTTTGGCATACAAACATAATCATAGAGAATCATTTCTTATGAGTGAAGACTCATTTCCAAGACTATCTTAGTGGACAAAGTCCATTTCTGAACCGAGTCACCCTCGTTTCAGTCCTGTTTCACTGAACCGGTATAACCTACCATTCCAGCCATGTCTATCTCATGAGATATAAAATCTTTACCCAATGCATTGGAGGTAGATATAGGTCCCACCCATCTCATAATTATACCATTCTTATGTGTGCCACAAAATCATAAATCATACATCATTGCATAACCCATGTAATAAAAACGGGAATCTTAAACATCATGACAATATAAAACAATTCATATAAGATAAAGAAATTCATAAAAATAATTTCATCACAACATAATAAAATCAATATAAAAATAGGTATATAAATATAACCCTTTATTATCTTAGATGGAAAATTATTTTGATAAAACACTTGAACTCCATTCTTGAGGAAAATATCCTTTCTACTTCAAAAACATTTTCCTTTCCTAACATGTCATACAATTTTAAACTAAAAGAAGTTGATTAAAAATAAACTTGAAAACTTGTAAAGGAATATTCTTGGAAATAATGTTTTAAAAATCCATTCATGTCGTATAAGTTAAAAAAACATTCTTCTCGTACTTTTGTCGAAAAAGTCAAAAAAGTTCCTCGTACGAAAAGCGACAAAAGATTCCTTTCATATCTTTTACTAAAAACTCACCGAAGGGTAAAATAGGATTTAAAAAATTGTATGTGAATAGAAATAATATTACATATTTAGGAAACATGGATGTGGATGATAAAATACACCCTAGTAAATGCCAAAGTATAAACAATCTCGGATAAAAATGAGATTGTGATATTTCCCTTACCTTAGATCTGATATGCTTTGTATGTGTCTGAACCTCCTGTATAATGATTTAAATAATGTTATTGACTTATTAAAGAATCATACTTATTTTTATTATATCATATATGGTCATATTCTTAGCTACTTAGTAGTAATATTTCATTACTACTTGTTATTCGGGTGTTTATTACTTTTTGTTCTTATGCGTGTTTGTCGAATAAATTCTTATTCTTCTCTTTAGGTTATAGATACCTCATTTCCAGAATGGTATTAGTGTAATATATATCATATTCATTCATTAAATTTATTTATATAATCTTTATGAAATGAAGATCATGTAGAACGAGTCGCATCACATCGTGGAGACTGTATTCCGTACATACGCACGAGTTATGATATCGTTCCTATGATCGTGGAATTGTATTGGAGTGTATGTATACTATTTCAGAATTAGTATCACTTTATAATAGTCATATATAGTCATTATTTACACCATTATACCCATCCAAGTAAGGTGGTGGTGAAAAATAGATTACACCACGGCGTGGAGACGGTATTCCGTACGTACGCAAGCGCGGTGAATTCTTTTTCCGTAGGATGGATAGATGGTGAAATAGGGTTGTTTCATACTTATAATAACATATCAGTATATGAGTGAAACTGATGTTGTTACTTCATAATGAAACAACTAAAGAAGAATAAGTGGAAGAAGAAATAAAGATGAAAGAATTGGTAACGGACATTACCTCTTCTTTGAAGTGCTTCTTTGAGACCTCCTTTTAGGGCACTAAAATAGGTCTTTGAAGAATCCCAGAACCTCTAGGATGTTTCTAGGGAAGTGGAGAGAAGAAATTGGCAGGGTTTGACCGATCTTGGAGGCTCAAATTGGTGTGAGGAAGAGGGGGAGGAGGTGCCCTTTTATAAGGGGGGAGAGGGGCACCTTTGGAATAACTAAAAATATTATTTTATTATAAAGTCAAGTTCGGTTTTAAATAGCTCCAAATTGAGTTATTTCAAAGGTAAGGTGGGGACGGGTCGAAATCCTCTCATACAATAGAATTTAGACAAGTTTAGGTCATTATATTAACCATATCTTTTAGTTTAAACTCTTAGTTAATTAGACTGACATTTACCATGTCACTTTGTATTTTTATATTATATAGTTAATAAACTTACCATATACATCCAAGAAACCCCCAAGTTGTGTTTTATTAATATATATAACCTTATCTAAGTCATTTTGACGAACCTTAGATTTTTAGGAATAAAATAACAATTAATAATATAATATTTGTTTTAAAAACTATTTTATGTCAATTTTGACACTATTCAATAGTTTATTTTTTTGAAACTCATAACAGAATTATTACTTAGACCAAAGTTAATTAAATCAATCCTAACATGTCATATTAACCTAGAAAATTAGTTTAGTTCATAAAAAGTCTCAAATTATATTTATTTGGGTATTTATAAGATAAATTATGTCAATATTTCATTAATAAGATAATTACTGCATCATCGTTGTGTCATAAATAAATTAAATAATTTAATGTCTAATAATTACAAATAAAATACCATTATGTAGGAAATATTTTTATCTTTCTAATGAATATTTATAGTCGAATTTATCTTATGTATAACCCCATATTAAAAATGATTTACTTATTAAACTTTGATTTTAACTATTTTAACCCTTCTTTAAATAAATTAATAGTAAATGTCCTAATCTAATCCAAGTGGGCCTAAATGGTCATATTTTATTACTAAGGTTTTTTTTGGTCGAATTACACTTGTCCAATAGAATTAGGACATGTGTTAGTGTAATAATAATATCATTTTTACCCTTAATTACCCTATTTACTTTTAACCGTGGTAAAAAAAAGTTAAAAGTTACTATTCACCAAAAATTATTTTCATCTCATTGAACCACATTTTAGTCCTTGATATTTACCGCGTCTCTCGGATTTTCGAAATTCCGCTCATAGAAGTGATAAAATTATGTTTTATGAAAAATTCAGTTTTTTAACTTCCACTTAGTGGTTTCACTATTCATCAAAAAATGAAAGTTTCCAGAAAAATATCAAAAATTAGATCTAAGGTATATTTGATATTATGACTTCAAAAATTATGTCTATTTTATCAAATTCAAAACATATCATTTGCATTAATTAATTTAAAAATTAATTCCCGTCGTCAAACCAATAGTGTGTTCTTAAGAGATAATAACTATCAAAAGATTGACACTTGTTTATGACTGGTTTAAATGTGAAATTACATCCAATGACCAAAATTGTATTAAATTGTAAAAATATGTTGTAAATATACTTTAAAACCACTCAAATTAATAATTTATCACTATTAATTATTTCAATTAAAAAATTTGTTTTTAATTATAATTTCGTAATTTTCACTATTCATCAGAATATGAAAGTTATCCGAAAAGTACCAAAATTTCACCTTAGGCTAAATTCGACCCTCCGAATCCAAAAATGAAGTCCATTTTGAGAGGTAAAATTTCTAAAATTTTAAAAGGTGGTTGTTACTATTCATAACTGCTTGTTTTAATAATATTTTAATAGCATATTATTGTTTAGTGAAACTCGGTATTGCGTACTACACACGCTATCGAGGAAGGTCGTGATTGCATGTAATGCAAGGCAAGTCAAGGATGCGTGTTAAGAAAGATCCTTTTGGTGTAGCGTACAACACAAGACATTAATGAAAAAGAATATTTTTTTTTAAAATCTCAGGCTGTTACAGTTGGACCATTCCCCTTTTCCTTATCTCAACACTTTCCTATTAACATTGATCATTATCTATTATTATCTCAATGTGTGTTCCATCCATGTGTAAATCATAAAAAGTAAAAATACATAATAATATTCTATAAATATCCTCATGGAGGATCAAGTCTCACTAATCATTCAACTACAACGTTTTATTCCCTCTAAAACTATCCATGGCTATTACAATTTCTTCCCAATTATCAGGTAATAAAGATAGTAAATCCAATGCACAAACCTAATAATCTAGCTTAATTACCACTAATGAAATCTAACTTTTGATTGTTTTTAATTTTTTGAAATGGTTAGAAATAATATTCTATTCAATCATATTCATAATTTATAGTCATCACCTTAGGTACAATTTGTTTAACATATGAGGATTCTCAAACCTATTCATGAAACCTTTCAAAACACAACCCTAGTCTTCTCCTCTATAATATTGAACATCGCATTTTTTAATAATGTAAGGTGAAAAATCCCAAAACCTATCAACCTAATATCTCCAAAGATGTATTATCCATATAGATTGGATCTTCACTCTGAGGTGACAAGTTAATATTTTCTAAATAATAATAATATTTTATATGAATCCCATAGTTTTTTAAGTAAGATCTGCAAAACAGTAAATATTCATCTTGAATTATTCCATAGGAATCATTCAATTTTAGAAATATGATATTGACCATCCAAAATAAATCTCTATTACCAATTGTTATGTAAATTCCAGGAACTTTAACAAAAATAAATTTTCCAAAAGAGGAGTAGAACTGAGAAAAATAAAAAATAAGAAGAAGATCATAGGATATGGATATTTATGTGGTTCAGGAATTATTCATATGACCATGAAGATGAATAATTATTTTAATAATTCCAAGAGAAATTTACAAGGAAAATACTTAGAATATTGGAACCCTAGCTCAAAATAAGCACATAAATAAATGTGTTGCTACCGTAACTAATTTTAATACAGTGAAAACTATATAGAACGTCCAATGTACTATGGTACCAGTGGTAGTAAATCCATGGTGTTACAGTACCATTTCCCCTAAAGTCAAAGTTACTATTGTGAAACACAAAAAAAATCCTTCTTTCTATAAAACCACTATTATTTTTTCGTGTCATTAGTTTACCTAACTCCATATAATGGATCGAGCTACAAATTCCCAACACGTGCAACCTCAACAGGTTCCAACTACACAGATTCCTAAAAATCAGTGTTAAGGAGAACACTTATGTCAATCATACTATGACACTAGATATATCTATTAAGTCACCTATAACACCCTAAGAATTTATGGCAGGTCTCTTTATATATAAATTTAATCTTTTTAATATCTTATGTTTCACAGAACGTTCAGCTTAAGTGAACTCCCAAATATTGTTATTGTAACACGAACTTTATAACCTAACTGATAAATTAGTTAGAATTAATATTTTCAACCAGATTTTGAAATATATATTTGTCTAACACATTTTTAATATATTAATTTATTCTTAGGAAATAAACAAATAAATTTTTGTAAAATCATTTTTATGCTACAAATATATGTTTTCTTCAAAAAGTGATTTTTATAGCTTTCTATGATAAAATAAATATAATTGATTTTTGAAACATTTATAAAAATTATTTAATATAATGAACATAATTTTTTAAATTCATCATTTAAGAATTATATTATGATGAATTTTTGATAATCTTATGAAAATATTAATTTCTTAGTGAATTGTAAAAAATGGGGATTTTTATAAAAATGTCATTTTTTCACTAAGTAAAGAAAATTAAAATTTCAATTATGTTTTAAATATGGTTTAAAGTAAAATAAGTATTATTAATTTAAATTTAAACCTATTAAATTATTTTTAATCAAATTTATATTTTAGCTTATAATATATTTTTTTGCTTTAAAAACATGATTTTTCTAAAAACTATATTGAAGTACACAATGTTTATCATTTTTAATTAATTAAAATAATACCTAATGGATAATGTTTAAAATGAAAATTATATCTTACATATCATTAAATATTAATTTATTTTCATAAAATGATAATTATTAGTCATATATTTAAAATAAATTCAACTTTTTCTATAAAATACACTTCTTGAAAACATTATTTTTTGTCACGCCTTCAAGTTTTGATTTAAATATAATTTTTCTAATTCTATGAATTTAATTAGGTAAAACAGATTCTATATTTTTAATCATAACATACAAATTATTTTGTAAGTTCATTTTCATTTTCAGGAATAAAAAAATGTTTCCTTGTTAAAAAAAGATTTACTGTAGTATAGGTAAAATAATGAAAGATATTAAAGTTAAAAGTTCAAAGATTAAAATACAAAAAAACGATAAATTTAAATTGTTAGTTGATGTGATAATATATCATAAAAATAATTTAAAACATTAATTTTCAATCTAATTCATTCTAATTAATTCCACTCAAATGTGGTTGGATTTAAATATAAAACAGTCGTTATTTAATAACATAAAACCACCCCTCCCCTAGTAAAAATACCACTCCTCACCACCCCCATTCTCCTAAAAAATACTTGAATCTCTTATAATCTCATCAAATACCAATACTCAAAACTCTCTCCACATCCAAGTTTGGTTGTTCTAAACAAAATATCAATTCCAAGGTTTTTAAGGGATCCTTTAAGGATGTAATTTTCAATAGGTAGTTTTCTCAAACCACCTCTATTATTTTCTTTTCATCTTCTAATTTATCATAAAAAACTTCCTCCATCGAGGAATAATAACTACAAAATAATTTAAATGATTTAATTTTATTTTTTTAATATAATATCTTATATTCATACAATTTATTACCTCCTCTTATTCAAAGAAAGAAAACCATTATCCAAATTATAGCGGTTGACCGTCTTAGTGAATATTGGTTTTTAATTTTCTATATTGCCTTCAAGTTGGTCGTAAAAGTGTTATTTTTGTTCAATAATATTTTAAAAGGTATATTATAAATTATTTAATTTTTTTAAATAATATACATACATAATATAAAATAAAACAAAACTACTTCATGATGGTTTGAAAAACTTCCAAAAATAAACTAAACATTTATCATTAACATTTTTTCAAATGAATCATCCTCATGTCAGAAGTAAAAATGATATATGGGAGAATTTAACATTATGGAAGTGAATTAATACTATTTTACTTCACTTATGGAGTTTTATTTTCATTTTAAAAGAAAATCTGTAACTGTGCACAAATGAATTAATGAAGAACCGTGAATCAAACGCACCCAAAACAATGAAAATAATGAAATATAATTAATGAATTTATGGTAAGATGTTATAAAATTATAACATAAGGTATTATAAATATGTGTATATTTATTAAATGAATTAATAAAATTATTTAAACATTTATACAGGAGTCTAAAGTACACAAAACAAGAGGGAATCATGAGGTAAGGGTTAATCATCTCAATTTTACTTCTCTGAGATATATTCCATATTCACCATTTATTTATTATGTGTGGTGTATATAATTCTATTTTATATATAATATAATGAATATAATTTTATCAATTTTATTTAATGTTTTGTTTGATAATTATTAATTTTATGGGGCATACGATTCGACTAAATACAAAGTGTCAACCGGATTCATAACCCAATTTCTATTCTTTGGGTTAAACTTCTACTTCATTGATTATGTCATGCTAAGATTATTTGTGGAAAGATATTTGATTATCTTATTATTGTATTTAAAAAAAATTGGATTTACATAAGATATACATAATCAATTAATTTTATTAATTCTCACTTCATTGAAATGATATTTATAAGGGACTTTCTATTAAAATTTATCTTTTAAAAGTTTCCCTTAAAAATGGATTTTTCCTCCATGATCTTGTTTTCAATAATTATATCCAAAAATGTTTTTAATATTCTCTTATTATTGTTAAAATTAATTTTTAAACATGTTTGACTTTTTGAAAAATGGTTTGAATGGATTATTTTTGTCATTTTCTAAGTGAGGTTATTTATAACTTTTCTGAAAAAAAAATATATATATATAAGGAATGTTTTTTAACTAATACAGCATGAAAGGATTTCAGACCATTATGAAAATTTAATGCCTTGAAGATTCATTTAAAATAATAGAGGGTTATTTTAAAATAAAATTATTTCTTTTATAATTGTGTGGAACTTTAAGAAAAAAAATTAAAAATATAAATGATATTTTCCTCAAGAATTATTTCAAGTGATCCTTCAAAAAATCATTTTTATATGATGTAAATTATGTTCTACTGGGTTTATTATTCAAGGATATAATTCATATTAATTATATGGTTTGTTTATGTTTATTATGGAGTGATATTTATGAAACCTATTTGTTTTTTACAAGTTATTCTATGTTTATAAAACCCAATTTAGAGTGGACCTACTTTTCATAACATGAATATTACATTATTTTAAAGATGAACAAAAAAATAGTGTTAAATATCCATTATACAAAGGTTTAGTGTTGTGGTAAAATTATGACCATGCATAAATTTCACATAATAAAAAAACATTTATTTAATTACTTCTTCTTTGGATTCGTATTGGCCCTCTTGTTCTCCTTAGTACAAGTATTCACTTAAGGATATACATCAAAATAAGGGGTGAGCTAAAATCCCAAAAATATGATGAATAGGGGACATGAAACATGTTTTAGAATATAATCATCATTACTTAATCATAATTATAATTAGTGGAATCATTAGATAAAGTAATAGATGGTGGAAATGCATAAAAATTAAACATCATGCCTTAGTGGTCAAAAACCACACACAATCATGAATAAAGATAGTCTTATATTCACAGATATTTCACATTATATCATGAGATACATCACATTACACAATGAGTTTTAATGTTATATAACTCTAGGAACACCTTTCACATTATAATATTCACATGCGCTATATAATTCTGGGTGCACCCATCACATCATAACATTCACATTATCATGCATGTCACATAGAATATATATCAATAATTGACATAAAATAACTGATGGAAAATAATGGGTTTCATTTGAAAAATCATACATTCATTAATAAAATTTTTTGGGGCCCAAAAGAAAGAGGTAATAAAATACTAGGTATAAGAATCATCAATATTTAGTGAAGAAGAAACAATCTATAAAGAAGTAAAAGATGTATTTTTAGAAAGAAGAGTTCTTTTGGAATAATATTAGCATATGTCATAAAAGCAAATTGGAAAGATATATGTCACAAAAAAGAAAAGATAAAAAAATAATAAATGATATTTAAGTAACATTAAAGGAACATCCACACTGAAAATGGATTGAAAGAAAGAAAACCCAAAGAAATAGAGTTGGGTTCGAGAATCCCCATACCTTATGTCTGAATGATTTATTCACTTTAATATCCTAGATAATAAAAATAAATTCATTAATTAAAAAATAAAAAACCTTTTATACATGAATTCTATTAATTATAGTTTTATTAATCTCATTTATGGTATTTTTGATGAGTTATAGAGTTTAATCTCATTTTTCGGGAGTGTTCAGTTTCTTTGTTTTCATGATCGGTTTTCTTGTATAAGAGTATGGAAGTTCATGTAAAATTGATATAGTTATCTAGAATTGAAACTATTTGTTATTAATGAAATTCCAAAATATTAAATGATATTTTATAGCATTTGGTAATATGGTATGAGTATGAATCATTATATAAATTTTTAATGAAAATGATATAATTTATTTGGTAGATTTTACGACCATCACAAACTCATATCATTTTATTTAATATCAACTTTATATATTTCTTAGAGAATGTTATATAAATTATAATATTTATAATAAAATATTTTGTAAACATAATAATTGTTTTATGACCAGCCTTGAAGGTGGTAGTGAAAAATAAAAATGCATTGTCCATGATGGCGGTAAATCAACACACCAAGGACAATAATTTTATTTTTAGAATAAAAGGAAATGGGAAGAGATTTGAAGATAAATTATTACATTAACAAAATAAAATTTCAGTATATTAAATATACGGGAGTTATCATTACACTTGGATAAGTTCATATGATTGTAGGATAAGAAAATAAATGAAATTGAAAACAAATTAAATGAAAAAAGAGAGAGGATTTTACCTCTTGAATTTCTCCTCGTTGAGAACCTCCTTAGGGAAAAGGGTTTGGTATTTTGATGAGAACAAGAAATAATATATATGGGTGAGGGTCTTGGTAATGTTATTATACAAAACTTGTACAATATTCAATACGTTGGAGGAGTGAGAAGAAGAGGTGCTGAGGGTGGTATTTATTGGGGGAGAGAGGTGTTTTCTCATTATTTTATTCATTAGTATATTATTTTGGCTCAAGACTATGAATATTATTGAATCCATGACCAAATAAAGAAAAAGGAGAACGATATTTCTATATTATATGATAACAACATACATGAATCATCTATGAATAAATAATTAATGTGTTTTTCATTTATAAAAAGTTATCATATTTTAATATTCATTAAAAATTCAAGTATTTTTTAAAAAACCCCAAAAAATTCACCCTAAACATTTTTTAGGTGTAGAATTAAAAAATAAACTCTATTTTATGAAAATAATTTTCTAAATATGAGTAATATAATTTTTAATTAAAATCAACCTTTACTTGGAAAATACTAATTTTAGAATTATAACTGATTTTATAACACTTTGAAAAATTAATTAAGCTATCATAAATTTATCTAATAATACTAATAAAAAATGTTAATTTTTGAATCTATTTAATGAAAATAAATTTTCATTTAAATAATTAAATTAATTGTAAAATTATAAATAAACATCTTTGTTTATTAAAAATGTCAGCACTAAATTAATAATTTTTAAAATATTTATTTACTTATACTATGATATAATTATATCATATTTTCATTTTGAAGATGCATAAATTTTATTTATGCTTTAATAGATGAGGTTATTATTCTATAGGCCTAATTACTATTCCTAATGTTCATGTTACTATTCCATGGGTCAAGTTACTATTTCATTAGTATCGGTTCCTTAAATTCCCGAAATACCTCTTATTTCATTAATTAGTCATATAGAAAGCCAATATTATGTTCTCAAAGTGATTTTATGAGTTTTATAATATATGAAATAGTTATGTGAAGGTAATTTCCATTGATAAAATTTTGGGTCATTACACAATTTCTTTTCATGGGTTCTGATATGATTTATGTTCTTCTGGAACACGTTCGTATGGATTCATTATGTGATGGGTGGGACCTATATCTCCCACTAGTTCATTGGGTAATGATATTATATCTCATGAGATATAAATACTAGAACAGGAAGTGAAACTAGTTTAGTAAAGGGATTTTTCCACTATAATAGTCTCAAGAGTGAACCTTAACTACTACGATGGTTTGCGGAGAGAACCCATTCCATAACAACAGTCTTGGAAAAGAGACTAACTACTAAAGAAATGATTATATATTCTTATATGTGTTGCACATTTTATTTCTTATACCAATATTATATTCTCATGTCTCATGTTCTCTTGTGATTCATGTCTTTTGAACTTCTATGATATATTCCATGACTTGAGATTATGATCTTTGAAATGAAGGGTATGATTTTTAAATGTTATGTTCATGTTCTTATTCGCTTATGATTACTTTATGATTGATAACTCTCTTTCTTACCCTTACTGAGTATCTAATCTCACCCTTTTCTTGTGTTCATTTTCCCAATGATGTGAAGAAATGTATTAAATATGTCATATCAAAAAGGGTCCTAGTTGTGAAATAATAAGAAGTAGACGATGTAGATGTTTTAGGAAACCATTTTTTCCCAATTTTCCAAATACACTAAACCCATATGATTAGGGAAATGTTTTTATATTATGTAATGAATATTCAACTATTTGGATGCAATATATATGTATGAAAATAATAGTTCTTCATATTTGGTATTAGATAAATATTTAGTTAACCTTTGGAAACTAGTATGAGAAAACCTTAGTAATAACCCAAAGGGTATGTTTAAGTTACAATCCTAGAGTTTTGGTAATGATCATGAATAACCCAAGATTAAACCTATGGTTTGATAGATTAAAGTTTTATAATAAATGTATCTTGATTATGTGGTTTCCCACTATGATTATAATTTCTCACACTAGGTTTCCTAGGATTTTAAAAATGGATGGAAGTAGTAGGAGGAGTGTTAATAGTGAATATGATGGAAAATGGAATGATATTATTCCTGAACAACCAAATAAAATGGGAGTTGTAAGGAAAAAAATGTTATTTTCTTAATCATCAATATCATAATATGATCAATAATCTAAAATTTGGTGAGTTACCTGAACCATATAATAAGTGAAATATATAGTTTCATAGTAACCATAGAGGAAATAAAGTTCAATTTTTATCATGTAAAGAATGTGGAAATGGGAATCAAGGAGAATTTTTCAAATTAATTAGAAGACACTTTGGGTGTGGAAAATAAGGACACAAATCGTGTAATTTCAATGGAAAAGTTAAAGATTCAGTAAACACAATGGAAATGAATAATGGTATTACTAAGGTATCATCGACAGTTAAATGTTTTAAATGTGGAATGTTTGTCCGTTATGAAAATCAATAACATTGGGGGAAAGATTGTAAAGACAATCAGAAAGGTTGTATGAGTAATGGTTATATTGATGATGGTGATGATGATGATGAGTGTAATGACCTGAAAATTTATGAATAAAATTACATTTCCCTAAATATCTTATGGATATAGGAAACACATGAAATTTTTTTATTGTTGTGTTTAAATAACTATTATGTATCATTACCATTGATGATATGGTCATTGAACGGTAATCACACAACAAATATAAATATAAGATTTTAACAAATCCTTTTATGATAGAAAAAGGAGATAATGGCCTCATCCAGTTGAGTCGGGCTCTACGAATCTTGTTTGTTAGATATCAGAAAGGAGGTAGTGTCGCTAGGCTTCACTCTTAACCAATCCCAAGTCGATCATCAACACGTTAAGCTTGAACTGAATCGCCTATTGGAGAAGTTCAAGTTAATAGAGTTACCACCTGGGCAATGTTATCGGAGCTACCCCAAGATTCTATCACCATCGCACACATTACCCTTAGTTATTATGCGAGTGTTATAAGAGGTTATGTAACAAGGTATTAGTTACTGATTTTGTAATCCTTTTTTATAAATAAAAATATTATTCTCTCAATTCCTTTATGGGAATAGTCTTTGTTAAAGAAATGGTGAATTTGACAAATGATTTTTTTGTGTAAAAATGGTACTTTTAATAAATATATGCATTATTATATTTTTATTAATAATATTAAAAAAATAATTCTTATAACTGATGATTATATCAATTCCTTATCTGTATATGATTAGGTAATCATTTTCATAAGATTTATATTTTTAAACGATGAAACATAAAGTGTATTTTAAAAAAATTTATTTTAACTAATTAATAAATTTTTTAAATTATAAATATTTCAATAAAATATTATTATCAACTTACTTTTGATAATAATAAATGAGTATATAATTTTTATAAAGCGATATGTTTTTTTTATTAATGTTTAAAAACTATTTTTGTCAAAACCCATCAAATTTTCAATAAATGTTACTGCTCATTTTAAAATTGAAAATTCAAATATTGATAAAATTATTTAGATAAAATTAATTTTAGTTTTTCAATCCAAACGTTAAAATTATCCAATGCTTAATTTTTCATAATTTTCTAAGACAGCTGAATTTTTGGTAAAAAATTAAATAATATATAAATATATATTGTGTTTCATGACATCATAATGACCCAATAGTGATGTAATAAATACCATAAAATGGATATTAGACCAAATATATGTTTAAACTTTAAAATAATGATATTTTAAATTTATTTGAATTATTTTATAATGCCTTAGTGAATCCGCCAAAATGTATAACATATTTTATGATTTTAAATTAATTTTGTTGAGGGTGTGACACACCTCCCCACTAGAAAGGCTAATATTTTAGTTTCTTCAGAATATTTACTTATAAAATAATGTTTTACACTACCCTTGGCCAGAAACCATGGGTTGGTTTCTGCTTTTGTAAATTTTAGTGTGTAGTGTCCAAAACCTTAATAATAAAGAATTCCCCCATTTTCCTATATAAACCCATGCAAGTACCCAATACCCTTCACTCAATATCCTTGAATCACGTCCTCACTCTTATCTACACTCTGTAGAGTCCTCTCAAGTATCTCCCAAGATCCCAAGAAGCCTCTCCCAAACCTTTCAGATGACACATCCAAGTAAGGGTTCCTTCCTTTCTCATTTTTGTCCAAGTTTCCTTATATTGTTATACACTTTTATTTTTAAATTAAAAATTATGGTGTTTGTTTTATCACATCCCCCATGATTACATTATTATTTTTGAATGATGAGATACCCCTTTCACTCTCATTAATCCCCCACATGTACACTAGTTACCATGCCAAAATTCCGTAAGGGATTTCACTCTCCTCATTTTCATTCAAGAAATTATCTTATATTATGCATCTAAAATTTAATTTAATATGTTATTATATTATGATACATGACCCCCTTACTACACATTTCATTTATAAATGATTATACACCATTTTTTCTCTCATCAACCCATTTTATGAATCCCCATGTGATGTTGTTAGGCTGCCGAAATTGCACCGTGATTTTCAAGGCCAAAATCATCATGTATTGAATACCATACCCATTTCTCTATCAAGGGTATTCACATTTATTCACATATACTTATTGATTATATACATTTATATATGTATTCCACTTTCCTTTATCACGGAAAATATTATTATGTTGAATGAATCCATGTTATATGATCTATGTGGCACACTTAAGCATGAGATTAAATGGCTCATGAAGGGTGCATCCTGATAGCGCTCCAATGCATTGGGTATTTTTTAGTATGATTATATGTCATGTTGGGATAGGGGTCTTACTAATTCCTTTAAGGCCATATTTTTACCATGTTAGGATAGGGGTTTACCTGATTCCTTTATGTTTATGATGCAATGTTTTAAGTTGTTTCCACATTTCGATGTTAGGATAATCATGCTATATCATGCCTTTATGTTCATGTTTCTCTTATGATCCATTGATATTACTATTTCCTAACATGTATTTTATTCTAAATGTTATTCCTTTTTTACTCCCTCATAGGTATTTATATCTCACCCTTTTCTTATGTATGTCCTTAGGTGATCCCATGCAATGCTAAGTACGAAGGAATGTTTTGGTCATGTAAAAGAAATTTTCAATAAAGATGTTGTATTTTATGTCTTAATTTGTCATTTAATGTTCCTCATCCCCAAATACACTATACCTCTTGATCTTTTGGGTTGTATTAATTGTAATTTTATGTAATAAAGTGTGTTTAAATGGGTAATAAAGACTAAGGTTGTTATAGTTGGTATCAAAGGGAGGTTTACTTATTCTTGGGATTAGGATTATAAAACCCTGGTAAAAGCCTTAGGGATAAGACTAAGTATAGGAAAAACATCCCAAAATTTTTGTGAGGGTATATTAATTGGTTTATCAAGAAAATATATCCCCATCTGGATACGAATAAGTAAATGTGGCTCTGTCATAGATGTATCATGGTGTAAAACTCAAAAACACTGCTTTGAGCTTGACTCGAACTGGAACTGGTACACAACAATGGTCCTTACTGCACTCTTGGTTCGAAAATCCTAGGGGATATTCTTGGTTAAATTCATAAGCTTTGTATGAAAAATTATTAAGGGAGTAAAAAAATAATCACATACATTAGGAAATAGATCATGGATAACTTATATTGAAGCCTATAAATTCATAAGATAAGGAAATAAATTTCATTTATAAGTTATCCATTTTTTCATTGAATTTCCCTTTATGTGTTTAATAGTTTAAAATAATTACCCCTAAATTTTCTTTTTTTATAGATAATGGTCGGTAATAAGAGGACTCGAGCAAACACTTGATGTGAATTTCATTGTGATCACTGTTCTAATGAGATGTCCAATCTGACGGGAGCAGGAATCAAAAACTTTGTCATGATTATCTCTTAGTTAACTCATGTTTTGAATAGAAACAAGGGCCAATAGACAAGTCCAACCCCCTAGTAAAGAACAAGTCACAAAAAAATTGATTCATGAGATAAAGTCATATTACGTTCAATGTAAGATCCCAGTTTTGGAAAGGTATGTTTTGTTGTGTTTTGGGTTCAGACCTTTTCTTTTGGGACTTTAAAAGGTTTCTTGGAAGAGTGAGAGGCCTTGGGGGTGTTCCAGGGGCTCGGGGCACGGAAAAAGGGAAGTCTGGGCAAAGCAGACCAAGGCGCACGACCTGCGCATGGTCAGCCAAACCGTGCGGCCTTCCCAAAATAAGTCGTGCAACCCTCCTTCCTCTGGACAGAAGCGAGCGCACTGTTTTCGCATTGTTTCCAAACTGTGCGGCTAAATCGTGTGACTCCACCTCCCTCGAGCAGTGGTGTGCACACGGTTTTCCAAACCGTGCGGCCATTTAAAGTTGGAATATTTACAAAATTTCCACTCCGGGCTTTATAACCCCAACTCGGGATTTTCCTCCCATCTTCTCCTCTTCAACCTAGGTGCAAACCAAGCCTCCCAAAGACTCCAAGAGATCAAAATCCCTCAATTCTAAGGCATTTTTGGTGTCGTTGGTTGCGGATCGAAGCTCTGGGTAAGGCTAACCTCATCCTTGCTTCTCTTTTTGGTTTAGGGTTAGTATCTTCCTTTCCTATTGTTCTAAAACCCTAAAACCATATCTTTTGGGTGATTTCTAGGTTGAAGCTCCAAGGTTTGGTCGAATCGAGGTCTAAGGACTCGATTGAGGGTGCGTTCAACCGAGGTTTCGAGGTAGGTGGGCTACAAGTTATATCCCATGGTTATTTAGGGGTTTTGTGAATGTTAAATTGTCTTCTTGATTTTCCTTGGTTATGTTTGGTTAGCCTTGGAATGTTTGAGAAGAATGGTGTTTAAAATGGAAAATGGGAACCCTCACGATCCCCGTGGGATGTGTCTGGATTGACTTGACCTAAATTAGGGCCATCCATGGGATGTGTCGGCTTTTCCCGGGATTATGGATTTTTATTAAACAAGTGATCGTGTTGTGGTAAATGGTAGAGCCCTTGATGAATATGTTGGCATGTTTGGTTGAACGTGGAATAAAAGTTAGGTGACGCACCTAGACTTGGTAATAATCAAAGGGTTATTTGAAATGGAATGAATGGTTGATCCATGGAAATCATGAATGGGTTAAATGGGTTAATGTATAAATTGATTAAAGACCATAATGGGATAGATCATGTGTCTAGGATGGAATGCTTAGTGTGATAGGCATAACACATGGGAATTGGTTGAATGGTTAAATGATGTGAAATGGTAATGTGTTAATGGGTTAAGGCATGATGTGGTTTCCCATGTGGGTTGTTGGTAATGATGGTTGCCGATGGGAAATGGATGGAAGGTTTATGGTTACTTATATATAAGTGTGTGCACATGTCTTGGTAGAGTGGGGTATGAATTGAGGATCTACGCCCATGGGTCGAGTGAAGACTGAGGCTCTAAACTCTACCCTAAATGCATGGCTTAGGAAAGGGGACTGAGGGACTATTCTCATAATGGTTGCATCCACCCAGACTGAGGCTTTGAGGGGAGGATATGGTTGCTATGAGAGGTTAGTCCAAGTGAGATAGGATAACGATGTGTTTACCCTCTTGCATGTGATCGTTGGCCTTAGACCCATGTAACATGATGAATTTGATTAACCCATGGAAATGTGATGAAATGGTAAGTGATGTTGATTGGTGTGAAATGAATGGTAATGAATGTGGTAATGTCTTGGATTTTAACTAGTTAATGGAACCTTAAATAATTACTTCGCATTTATCATTCATTTTCCTTTTTCATGCACTTCCTGTTTATACTGGATATTTTGTAGACATCGTTGGTGGTGGACTACTGATTTGTACTCACACCCTGCTCGGGCCGCCATTGGGTACCCGAGGAGACTTCTTGTCTGCATGATAGGAGAAGGGCAAGGGTCCTTGATAGATAGTGATTGGCATGGGTAGCACTTGGTGGAGGATCTAGACTTGGATTCGGGGCCATTTTGGGGGATTTGGTCGTTGTCTTCATTTGGTGCTTTTGTTCCCTTTTTCACTTGTAGAATCACATGACATATTTACTGTTGGGAATGTTTGTTATACATGTTCCTTGTTGAATTGGTTTTGTTTCTGCTATTTGGTTATTCTGTTGTGGATTACTCTGATATGTAGGGGGTATAGTCTCTCCATTTGACTACATAAACCCCCATTGCTAGTCGGCAGCATTTGGCGTATGGGGAGGTGCGCTTAAGGTCATGTAACCACCTGGCTCGAAGCACCGGTTTAGTGGCTTCCGTATTGGGGACGTTACAAAGTGGTATCAGAGGAGGTCTTTCTTCTCCTTCTCTAAGGTCCTGTTATTTGGGATTGGTAGCCAAGGTTTAAGATGTTTCGGGCCTTGGTAATGAGCTCATGTTTGGGAGTAGCTAACCCAGGTATGGGGGAAAACCCAAGTCACCCTGGATGGGAAATGTTGTTCTTGGTTGTGTGTTGTTACAGTTGATGATATTTCACCGTTGGGTGATGCACATGTGGTTTGATGTGATTGTTTTATGATATTTGGCTCGTCGACTTAATGGAACGAGGATTTGTACTCATGCATCATTGTAGGCACCTAGGTAGATAGGTGACATGCATTGTATTAGGTACACGCATGGGAAGGGTGTGTGAGGTAGGAAAGTAGGTTTCATTATGCATTTCATGAAAGCAAGAAGTAATGAGAATAATGAAATGAAACAAGTGGGTAAATGATGTTTAATGAAACCTAAGGGTTTGAAATGAAGGGTAAAATATCTTGTAAAATTTTTCGTGAGTTGGTGGTAGCGCATGATTGTTTACCCCATGTGGATGGGCAGTCGGAGTGTACGATCCAAGTGTTGGAATACATGTTGAGAGCTTGTGTCTTGGACCTTGGTGGTTCTTGGGAGAGGCACCTATTTTTGGTTGATTTTTCCTACAATAATATTTTTCAGGCTACAATTCAGATGGAACCATTTGAGGCACTTTATGGGAGACCATGTAGATCTTCGTTGTGTTGTCTAAAGGCCGATGAATCTGAGTTGTTGGGGCTGAGTCTCATGTAGGAGACTTCAGAGAGAGTTCACTTGATCAGGAAGAGAATGGCTACAGCTCAGAGTAGGCAGAACTCATATGTAGATCGAAGTTTTACACCTCTCGAGTTTGGGGTGGGTGATAAAGTGTTCCTTTAGGTGTCGGCAAGGTTGGGTCACCGACGGATTCGGAAGTAGGGTCAGTTGGCACCCAAGTATGTGGGACCTTTTGAGATTGTGGGGAGGATCGAACCAGTGGCTTACCGATTGGCTCTTCCACAGCAGTATGGGGGGATGCATGATGTGTTTCATGTGTTGCAGATTTGATGGTGTCACCCTGACCCATCTCATGTTGTTGGTGTTGAGGATGTTGAGCTTGAGGTTGATGTTTCCTTTAAGAAGCTTCCAGTTTGTGTGGTGGATCATAGTGAAAAGGTCTTGCGAGGCAAGGTTGTGCCATTAGTGAGAGTACTATGGCAACCTGGGAAAGTTTAGGAAGAAACTTGGGAGCAGGAATCAGATATGCAGGCTTAGTGGCCCAAACTCTTCTCTTCGGTGGAGCAATGAGGCATTGAAGCTCAGCTCGAGGACGAGCCGTTATAAGGTGGGGAGGTTGTAAGATCCCGGTTTTTGGAAAGGTATGTTTTGTTGTGTTTTGCGTTGATCCCATTTATTTTGGGACATTAAAAGGTTTATTGGAAGTGTGAGAGGCCTTGGGGGTGTTCCGAGGGCTCAGTGCATGGAAGAAGAGAAGTCTGGGCAAAGCATACCAAGGCGCACGGCCTGCGCACAGTCATCCAAACCGTGCAGCATGTCTAGACTAAGCCATGCGACCCTTCCTCCTCTGGACCGAAGCGAGCGCACGGTTTGTGCATGGTTTTCCAAACCGTGCGGCTAAATCGTGCAACTCCCCCTCCTACGGGAAGTGGCGTGCGCACAATTTGCACATGGTTTTCAGAACCATGCAGCTAAACTGTGCGGCCACTTAAAGTTGGAAGATCTAAAAAACTGCCACTTCGGGCTTTACAACCCCAACTCGATATTTTCCTCCCATATTCTCCTCTTCACCCTAGGTGCGTACCAAGCCTTCCAAGGACTACAAGAGATCAAACTCCTTCAATTCTAAGGCGTTTTTGGTGTCGTTGGTTGTGGATCGAAGCTCTGGGCAAGGCTAACCTCATCCTTGCTTCTCTTTTTGGTTTAGGGTTAGTATCTTCCTTTCCTCTTGTTCTGAAACCCTAAAACCCTATCTTTTGGGGGAATTCTAGGTTGAAGCTCCAAGGGTTGTTCGAATCGAGGTCTAAGGACTCGATTGAGGGTCCGTTCAACCGAGGTTTTGAGGTAGGTGGTCTACAAGTTATGTCCCAAGTTTATTTACGGTTTTTGTGCATGTTAAATTGTGTTCTTGATTTTCCTTGGTTATGTTTGGATATCCTTGGCATGTTTAAGAAGAATGGTGTTTAAAATGGAAAATGGTAACCCTCACAATACCCGTGGGATGTGTTGGGATTGACTTGACCTAAATTAGGGTCATCCATGGGATGTGCCGGCTTTTCCCGGGTTTAGGGGTTGTTATTAAAAAAGTGATCGTATTGTGGTAAATGGTAGAGCCCTTGAAGAATATGTTGGCATGTTTGGTTGAATGTGGAATAGAAGTTAGGTGATGCACCTATACTTGGTAATAATCAAAGGATTATTTGAAATGGAATGAATGGTTGATTCATGGAAAAGATGAACGGGTTAAATGGGTTAATGTGTAAATTGATTAAAGACCATAATGGGATAGATCATGGGTCTAGGATAGAATGATTAGTGAGATAGGCATAACACATGGGAATTGGGTGAATGGTTAAATGATGTGAAATGGTAATGAGTTAATGGGATAAGGCATGATGTGGATTCCCATGTGGGTTGTTGTGAATGATCGTTGTCGATGGGAAATGGTTGGAAGGTTGATGGTTACTTATATATAAGCATGTGCACATGGATTGGTAGAGTGTGGTATGACTTTAGGATCTACGCCCAGGGGTCGAGTGAATAATGACGCTCCGAACTCCACCATAAATGCATGGATCAGGAAAGGGGACTGAGGTTCTATTCTCTTAATGGTTGCATCCACCTACACTGAGTCTTCGAGGTGAGGATATGGTTGCTAGGAGGGGTTAGTCCTAGTGAGATAGGATAACTATGTGTTTACCCTCTTGCATGTGATTTTTGTCCTTAGACCCATGTAACATGATGAATGTGATTAACCCATGTAAATGTGATGAAATGGTAAGTGATGTTGATTGGTGTGAAATGAATGGTAATGAATGTGGTAATGGCTTGGGTTTGAAGTAGTTAATGGCACCTTAAATAATTACTTGGAATTTATCATTCATTTTCCTTTTTCATGCACTTCTAGTTTATACTCGATATTTTGTAGACACCGTTGGTGGTGGCCTACTGAGTTGTACTCACACCCTGCTCGGGCCACCATTGGGTACCTGAGCAGACTTCATGTATGCGGGTCAGGAGAAGGGAAATGGTCCTTTCCAGATAGTGAGTGGCATTGGTAGCACTTGGTGGAGGATCCAGACTTGGAGTCGGGTCCATTTTGGGGATTTGGCCGTTGTCTTCATTTGGGGATTTTGTTCCCTTTTTCACTTGTAGCATCACATGACATCTTTACTGTTGTGAATGTTTGATATACATGTTCCTTGTTGAATTGGTTTTTTTTCCGCTATTTTGTTATTCTGTTGTGGCTTACTCTGATATATCGGGGGTATAGTCTCCCCATTTGACAACATAAACCCCTACTGCTAGTCGGCAGCCTTTGGTGTATAGGGAGGCGCGCTTAAGGTCATGTAACCACCCAGCTCGAAGCACCGGTTTAGTGGATTCTGGGTTGGGGATGTTACATTCAATGGATCAGCTTATCCCTCAATCTCCGAATAATGGATCAACTTCATTGAGAATATTTTCTCTGTCCTTCAATGTTCTGAAGAAGATAAGGTTCTTTTGGATGTTTATCGTATGGAGGGTGAAGCTGATCAATGGTGAACATTGATAAAAAAATATGAATCATGAGGAAGAAATAAAGGCGATGGGATGGAAGGATTTCCAAAAAAATCCATAAATACTTTCTAATCACCCTCTATCATAATATGGAAAGAGATTTCCTTGCACTCAAGCAAAATGACGACGAATCTATTGGGGCATACGAGGCAAACTAAATCATACTTGCACAATACACCTCTAGAATTGTCATTACCTTTGAATGCAAGGTTGACTGCTTCTTTGGTGGGATAAAACCAATCCTATGGAAATCCCTAGAAATTCGTGACTTTGATAGCTATGAGAATATTGTTCGATGTTCCCTCAAAGTCAAAATGGAGATCGGCGAATCGCAGGGGTATCATGGGGATAATAAAGGGAAAGTGGGAATTTATCTTGGTGGTCTGATGGATAAATCCAATGGTGCTAATAAATTCCATCATCCCACTTCCCAAAGGAGAAGAAAGAAGAACCCTAGAAATTTCCTAAAGGGGGTGAGGAAATTTTTTAGGTTCGGGAAGCAAGGGCACCAAGCCAACGATTGCTAAAAATAAAAACCTGCTACAATGGCAGAGGAAAGGAATGATCTATTCGATCCTCAACACATTTTTCATTACTATAAATACAAAGAAATAGGGCAATTTTTGAACCAGTTCCCTAATACAATGGATTTTGGAGGCAACTAACAACGTCCAAGGAAGAAAGGGTGAGCTTTTTCCATCACTACCACCGAAAAGAATCCTGAAAATGAAGTGGTGAAAGGTATGAAAATTATATATTCAATAATAGAGAAAATAATTTTTGATTATAGTTCTATTAATTCTTTTATATATAGAAATTTTAGTAGAACAATATAAACATCACCACAAATAATGGAAGTAGAGATGATAGTGAAAACGAAAAATGGGGAAATTATTGCATCTTAGGAATATAACTCCTCCTCTTTCACAATTTGTGGATTCAACTTCCTCGAGAACCTAATCATACTTCCCTTGTTGGAATTGTATGCAATTCTTGGAATGGATTGGCTTTCCCAATATAGAGCTAATATAAATTGTCATGAGAGGTAAATCACTCTCTATATGATGAATCGACTCATGATTCTATACAAGTGCAAGGAGGAGGATGAATCTTTTTTAGCACCATAACCTCAATTATGGATATTAATTCCCTGTAAGCGCGCGCGTATTTTTCTTAGATGATTGAGTCAAAGGAAGGAACCATCCTCAAAGACATGCCTATTATGATGGAATTCACTGATGTGTTTCCTGAGGAATTACCTAGTCTTCATCTAAGAATAGATAGTTAATTCTTGATTGATCTTATACCTGGGTTGTTTCCAATATCCAAGAATCCATATATAATGGCTATTGGGGAGCTTCAGGATCTAAATAAAAAACTACCGGAGGAATCTAGAAAAATGTTTTATAGACCCAATTGCTTCACCATGGGGTGAAGCAGTCCTCTTCATCAAGAAGAATAATGGGTCAATGCACCTTTTCATTGATTATCATGAGCTCAAAAAAATCACAATAAATAACAAGTATCCTTTTCCACGAATCGTTGAATTGTTCGATCACCTATGTGGAGAACAATACTTCCCCAAGGTGGATCTATGGAAATGATATTACCAAGTAAGGGTGAAGAAAGTGGATATCATGAAGACTGCTTTTTGTATAAGGTATAGGCACAATGAATTCATAGTAATGCCTTTCAAACTCACAAATTCTCCAGAAATATTCAAGGACATGATGAATAGAGTCTTTAGAGATTACCTCAACAAATTTTTGGGATTATTTATAGATGATATTCTAATATACTTCAAAAACAAGGAGGAGCATGAGGAGAATCTAATCATTGTACTAGAGACCTGGAAAAAGGATAAGCTCTATGTAAATTAATGAAATTGTGATTTTCTATTGAAGGACGTCTCATTATTAGGGAATATCATCACAAGAAATGAGATAACTATGGATCCTTCCAAAACAAAACAAATTGAGGGATGGTCGAGGATGACATATATGATGGATATCTTTATCTTCTCGGGGTAAGTTGGATATTATCAATGATTTTTGAGAAATCTCTCAAGATTGTCAAAACCTTATACTAGTAT
The DNA here is from genome assembly GCA_963277665.1 of Viscum album. Lineage (NCBI taxonomy): Eukaryota > Viridiplantae > Streptophyta > Magnoliopsida > Santalales > Viscaceae > Viscum > Viscum album. The sequence goes on along the minus strand of OY728131.1, from coordinate 222,535,852 downwards.
AGCTCATAAGGGAGTCAAGTTTTCTTGGAATGATGAATGTGAAGAAAGATTCATGGAGTTGAAGAAGAGGCTTATACCTTCCCACATTCCCACACTACCCAAAAGTGGGGATCTTTTCATAATCTCCAACAATGCATCAAAGAAGGTCCAGGGTTGTGTGTTAATTCAGAATGAAAATTTTATTGTCTATGCCTCAAGGGAGTCGAAAATTCATGAGCCAAACTATCCCATTCATGATATGGAGTTGGAAGCTATGATCTTTATATTGAATATATGGAAGCATTATCTCTTTGGGGAAAAGTTTGAAATATATACAGATCACAAAATTCTCAAATATATATTCTCAAAGAAAAAGCTGAACATGTGCCAAAGAAGATGGTTTGAACTCATCAAAGATTTTGACCGCTTAATCCATTACCACCTAGGGAAAGCGAACAAGGTGGCTGATTCTCTAAGTATAAAGTACTCAGTGATTCTATCATTTATGAGAATTTATAAGGATCCAATAATATTAGATTTGATGAATATGGACATGGGAATCATAAAAAAGGGAATATAATCAATCATTTCACAAATTATTGCTCAACCATATCTTTTGGAAAGATTAAAGGATGCTCAAAAGGATGATGTGGGAATTCAGAAGAAACTAAAATCTTTAAAAAATAGGAAATCCTTAGAGTTCTTTACTAATGAAGAAGGAACTGTGAGATTTGGGTCAAGACTATGTGTTTCATCAATTCTGAAGTTAAAGAAATAACTTTTGGATGATGCACATAGTTTGAATTTCTATATTCACCTAGGAAACAAAAATATGTATCAGGATCTCCTAGAGAATTTTTGGTGGGATAACATAAATAAGGATATGGATGAATATACATCAAAGTTCCCAGTATATTGGTAAGTTATGGCTGAGAGGTATAAGTCTAAGGGGATAATGCAACCATTACCCATACCAATATGGAAATGGGAGATAATCACCATGGAAATTTTCACTAGACTTCTGAATACATCTAAAGGAAACACTATATTGGTGTTTGTGGATCATATTACAAGTATTACACACTTCATTGAAATTAAAGAATATTTTCATTGTATCAGGTAGTACGGATATACATCATAGAAGTGTTAAGTCTGATTGATTTACCGCTATCAATTATATCCATTCAAGATTCAAGATTCACCACTATGTTCTGGAAGAGTCTCCAATATGCTTGGAACATTGAGTTGAACTTCTACACATCCTATCACCCTCAAACTGATGGCTAATCTGAACAGACTATCCAGAAACTTGAGGTCATGTTTATGGCTTACTCAATGGACTTTAAAGTTGGATTGGACCAACATCTTCCTTTGGTGGGTTTATCTTATAACAACAGTTTCTACTCAATCATCCACAAAACCGACATTAAACTAGGAACCCATGGTCCATACTTTAAGACATTAAATAGAGATCTTCTAGTAGGAGAAGAATGACCCTTAAACTATTTGAAATACCCTGCCTAGGAACTCAATCCTTGAAGGCACATCTAATCCCATATATGGATGTTCCATGCTAGCATGCTTGAGTGTGAGGTGGTATGAGGCATGGAGTGTCATCTTTCATAGAGTTATTCCCCCAATCCATCCTTATGATTCATGTGCCTCTTTATATGGTTCTGCATCCTCTTCCACATTTGTAGGTACCCCCCTAATAGACCGTTGATACTGTATCAGCTCACCAACATTTTGTGCCAACACCCTAAAATAATTTGGATACCATTTTGAGTTAGGTCCCACATCTTGAATATGGTAAGTGATCAATACTCATTTGTATATCCCCATTCTTGGTAACACGATATAGATGTTTTTTTTTGAATAAGTTCAATAATTATCCCCATATTCACACCACCCCCACTATGTTCCAGATATCAGATGAAGTGATTCATATTTTCTAAATTTCTATGTTCTGGTAGATCCCGAAAACCCATGGTGTTGTCCCTCCATGTTTCCACACATGTTGAGTGGGAATTTTAGTGTGTTTGGTACTTTCCATTATGTAATTTGATTTACATTGTTGTGTTCTCCCATATGATGGGGAAATCCTAACATTTCTCATTGTTTCCCATACTGAGCATAGCTTAAGTGGTCTTAGGAGTCATGGTAGTGTCTGTACCCACATTGAATGGTCTCATGACCCTATGGTTCAAACTCTACGACTTTATAATATGATCCATCTAGTCCAAATTCTATGACCTTAAACAAAGATCTTATTTATTGTTTTCTTGAATGTTTGGGGATTTGTGTGGATCCCTTTGTTCCTTATTCAAATCAGGTTTCCATTTACCATTGCCCAAACATCCCTTCTAAAACACCTCCTCCAGCATCCTTACTGAAATAATTTAAAATGAATGGTCTAGTCCTATCATATGACCTTAAAATAGCGGCATCTTCATCTCAGCCTCATGATGAAAAACGGCACATCATTTTGGTGTTCCCACTTGAGATGGAAACTCCTTTGGAACTGGTCATCCACCATGTCACCTGTCAAAACCTACATATTGTTTTATTCCCATGGTGACACCCAAACTTTCAAACTTGGTCCATCTACTCAAAAAAAACAATGAAAGAGAAAACAATAAATATATAATTCCTCTTCTCTCTATGTATGGGTAATACATGTAAGTCCAAATTTCCCTTCAAGAAATAATCATGGATTGATTCTCATACTTATGGGATACGTTGTGACACCCAGGTCATTAATCTCAGGTCCAACCACAACAATATTTTACCTTTACATGTTCAATTATCAATGTCCTTACCACATGATTTTAAACTGCACAAGATTATAGAACTTTATATGTCTTGATTTTGATCTTTACGGGATACGTAGTGACCCATAGGCACTTTTTCTTTAGGCTTATACAAAAACTCTCTAGTCTAAGATCTATGACCTTAAACTGTATGTAGTTTATCTTAAGTCATCATTTTGACACATGGTCTCTCTTTTTACTCATTCACATCAATTTTTATATCTTTTGTTTCCCCAGTGTACCCTTGGTATGGGTGTCCTTCTTATAGTCCAAGCTGAAAGACATTAAACTGTATAAAAGCTTCATTATAAATGCATATGTGGTGTGTGTGGGACTCCTCATTCCTCATTCATGTCAGTTTTTTGTGAACCCAATTTTTTTATACATTTCTATATATTTAATTGAAGATAAAAACATGTTTTCAGCAAATATCTGTTTTTTCATGAACATATTATTTGATTTTGGTGATTCTGTTTACATTCAGGAGCTTTCTGGCTAAAGAAACGAATCAATGGAAGCCTGTCAAAATTTTGAAACTACACGGCATATACTTTTATACACCTCATGTACATCCAGACAAGGACAAGGACCGAAGGAGGGAGTGCACGCCCATGTCACCAAACAAAAGATACACATCGTGTGAGGCGGTGATACACGTCGTGTACTACATTCTAGAATCGATTGTCACCAAGAAGGTTCTACACATCCATGTCACTAGGCAAATGCTACACACCGTGTGAGGCGGCGCTACACGCCATGTATTACTTTCTAGAAGTGGTGGTTGTGGAGAGAAGTCTACACGCCCATGTGGTCGTTGAAGAAGACACGGCATGTTTCATTTCTACACGCAGTGTCTACTATTCTAGAAGGGGATTGGAAGACAAATTTTGATATTACACACCGTATACAGCGGTGCAATATTCTGTGTATACTCAAACACTAGGCGGCATCATGACATAGTCAAAGATAGCGTATTAGGCCACCTACCAGTGGATAAAAATGGTGCCAAAGCGCGTTGATGAAAGTACACGGCATGTACACTCTATACACACCGTGTACTTTATTTTCCTATAAAAAGAGACCTTGGACTATGGATTTTGGAGTTCAAAAACCATTTGGGGAGAGGAGACATTCCGCTGCCATTCCAAAGCCACCGAGGTGCCGTCATTCCACTATTCTGCCTTCTGATACCCCACCTCAACGCCTACACGATGAATCTGTCATGTATCACGTGTGTCGTTTTTCTCCCACTTTCTATGTGTAACTAAACCCCTCGTGTTGGGGCTGTGGATGAAGGGATCGTAATTTGTGTATTTTTTTTATATAGTTGTGTTTTATCATTGTAATTCATCTTACTCTTCTTAATTCACTGTTAAATATAACTGATAATTCTGAGCCGGACCAAGGGAAGAATTCTCAGCGATTCAAAAGAGAAGTAATGGTGAAAACATCCATGACCATTGGAAGGATTTCACCGATTCAAATAATGGACTGAACTTAATAAATAATTAAGAACACTGACTATCGGACCAAGGAGTCAACTGCTCTAATTCCAAACAAGAGGAACCGGACCAAGGAAATATTGTAACTAAATGAAATCCAGAATGATTGAATTATTATGAACAACACAACCATTTAAACAATTTGCATAAGAACTCCTTAATCATCATAGCCCCGACACATCTTTTCTTCCCATTTTAAAACTCTTTAAATTTACCCGTTGTTTTCTTTAAAACTGTTATTCATTTCTTCAATGTAAAACAATTTAGTTTCAATCAAAACCCAAAATGAATCCAATTGATTCTAAATTCTGCATACTTCGCCTAATTAGGTATTAACTCAATTGAATTCACGCACGCTATAGTTCCCTGTGGATCGACCCTGAACTTATGCTATACTAATGTTCTACGAACGGGTAATTAATTTGGGATGCATATAACATCAATCAACAACAAGCGAGACTAAATTTTGGCACCGTTTCCGGGGACAGGTTTGGTTTTAGTGCTAAGATTTTAATTGTGTTAATAACTGATTTAAGTGAAAATAAAAATCAAAAATTATCAAAAATCACTTTTCTAATCCCATTTCAAATTTTCTCTTTTGTTTTTCTCTTTTACACCTGGTTTTTGTTTTTTGTTGTGTAGATATTAAAGTGTATGTTTAAAAGTCTTACACGATCCAGAAGTGTCGACTCTTTGGAATTAGTTCCACTTGACCCGGAAATCGAATGGACCTTACTTCATCGTCGGCGTACACGAACAGAAACTCACAACCATCAACCACAACCCATGGCGAACAAGGAAGAAGGAGCACCAGTCGTAGATGCTGCGACTGAGCATCAGCACCAGGATTAGCAGCCTCCTGCTGCTAGTCAACCGGAGCAACCTCCTGGAGCCTTCATGGAATTCCTCCAAAGGGATTACTAACGACCGCTGCAGCAACTCTTCCCACGGCCATACTTTGCCCCTCTAGAGCAGTTCATGCAAGCTCCACCCCTTCAGCAGCAACCTCCAAGATGTACCCTTATGAAGTATGTTCTTTCTTTAATCCAGGGAGCTGATACAGGCATTGTTATTCCCCCGATACATCCTCCACACTTTGAGATCTAGCCTGCTATGATGTAGCTGATCCAGAACACAGTCCAATTGGGAGGTCTGGCCAGCGAGGACCTGAACGCTCATCTCTCTATCATTCTGGAGATCTGTGACACCTTTAGGTACACCGGCGTGTCTGAAGATGCCATACGAATTCACCTATTCCCCTTTTCTCTATGGGACAAGGCAAAAGACTGAATCAAGGGGCTACCTCAACAATCTATCCTCACTTGGGAGGAGCTAGACCAGGCGTTCCTATCCAAGTACTTTCCACCATCAAAGACGGTGACACTCTGGAATGAGATCCATAATTTCCAACAGCATGACTCCGAGTCGTTGTATGGGTCATGGGAACGCTTCAAAGAAATGCTACGAAAATTTCCCCACCACAGACTTCCACTCTGGATGAAAGTCCAGACCTTCTATGGAGGACTTACCACGAATACCAAGTCCATGGTGGACGCTGCTGCTGGAGGCACGGTGATGAGGAAATCCCCCGAAGAACTATTCGAACTACTGGAAGACATGTCATCCAATAGCTTCCAGTGGCACTCCGAGCGGGGGACTCAAAAGCAAGGTATTCACAACATTGATGGTACCACTATGTTAGCTGCTCAGTTGGACGTTGTGTCCAAGAAAATCGATGCATTGAACCTCAAAGGAGCATCTCAAGTTCATGAGGCGAACCATCCAGCATGTGGCGACTGTGGTGATAACCACGTCATGGGATAATTCCAAAGTTCGACTGGAGGCCCTTCCATGAGCGAGGTGAGTTATGTTGCCCAAAATCGAGGGCCCAACTAGTACCAGCAGTTCCAGAACCCGGCATGGTGAGATCAACATAACACAGGCTGGGGCCAATAACAGCAGAATCCTCCGCCCCAACGACTGCCCAGCTATAACCAGCCTCTATACCAGAACCAATACCAAAGGACGCAACAACCCCAGCAGGGTCCTTATCAGCAACAAGGGTATCAAAACCCTCATCCACATCAGCCACGGCAGCCACCTCCTCCACTGGCTCAACAACCACCTCAGCAGGAGAACACCTCAAGGTTAGAGGATCTGATGAGTAAATTCATATTTACTGCTAAGACTCAGTTCTAGAATCAGGAAGCTTCAATTCAAGGCTTGGAGAATCAGATTGGCTAGCCGACAAATCAACTCTTAGGGAGACAGCCTGGTACACTACTGGGGAACACCGAAAAGAACCCAAGGGAGGAGTCCAATGCTATCATGCTCCGGAGTGGAAAAGAGCTCCAACAGATCCAATCAGCACAGAAAGGTGCATCCACACCCAATTTTGATGAAAAAGGTACCAATACTGACCCCTCCTCATCCAAAATCCCGCAGAAGGAGGCTTTACAAAATAAAGAAAATGAGGTAGTCCAACCATTCAAACCTATGTTACCCTTTCCGAAAAGAATGAAGCAGAGGAATCTAGAACCCCCAGTTCAGCAAATTCATGGATGTGTTCAGGAATATCCACATCAACATACCATTTGCAGAGGCCCTGACAAAAATTCCAACATACGCCAAATTCATGAAGAAAATCCTCTCGAATAAGAGGAAGATGGAAGATTTGGGCGTTATTGCATTAACAAAGGAGTGATCGCGGTGGTTAAGCATTCCATTCCTCCCAAACTCCAAGATCCAAGTAGTTTCACCATTCCTTGTACTATTGGATCCTGTGAGTTTGGGAAGGCCCTCTCCAACTTAGGGGCCAGAGTGAACCTCAATCCCCTAGGAGTTTTCAAGAATCTGGGACTCAACGAGCTCAATCCTACCCATGTAGCCCTTCAATTTTCTGATCGATCCATCAAACACCCAAAGGGACTACTGGAGGACGTACTGGTCAAGGAGGGTAGGCTGATCCTTCCTGTAGATTTCATCATCCTCGACATGGGGGATGACCAGGAAGCACCTCTTATTCTTGGAAGACCTTTCATGGCAACTGGGAAGGTACTGATCGATGTGCACCAAGAAGAGCTTATTTTTCGGGTATGTGATGAAAGAGTTTCCTACTACATCCTCAAGGCCGTCAAACATGCTTCCTTTTCAGAGCATAAAGACTGTTATGCAGTGTCCACCATGGTTAACCATATTAGTGAAAAAGGGGATGATCTAGTATGTTCTTTTACATCGAATAATTTAAATATTCCAGATATTCTATTAGAAGAAGTGCCAGAAGACTTGAAATTCATAGAAGGTTAGGGCGGCCACTATTGGCAGCATGCAGTTGTTCCTGATAGTTTGGAATGGGACAAGGTGCAACCACTTGTGCCTTCGATTTTAAAAGTGCCTGAACTCGAACTGAAGAATCTTCCATATTCTCTCAATTATGGGTATTCAGGACCCAATCAAACTTTTCCTATTATAATTAATGCAGAACTATCACAGGAGCAGAAATATGCACTTCTGGAGGTTCTCAAATAGTGGAAGCACGCTATTGGGTGGACAGTCGCTGATCTGAAGGGCATCAGCCCTACCATTTGCACTCACAAGGTTCTACTTGAAGAAGGTGCCAAGAAATCTCGGCAACCACAACGACGCTTGAATCCTCCAATGAAAGAAGTTGTAAAAAAAGAGGTCATCAAATTATTGGATGCAGACATCATCTATCCCATCTCGAATAGTCTGTGGGTGAGTCCTCTCTAGGTGGTACCCAAAAAGGGGGGTATCACGGTGATTTCAAAAGAATAGAATGAGCTCATACCTACTCCCACTATCACGGACTGGCGAGTCTTTGTGGATTACCAGAAGTTAAACGATGCCATAAGAAAGGATCACTTCCCCTTGCCATTCATGGATCAAATGCAAGAGAGGCTAGCAGGGCACAACATCTATTACTTCCTCGACGGGTTTTCTGGCTATAACCAAATCTCCATTTCTCCAGAGGATCAGGAAAAGAGCACATTCACTTGCCCCTATGGCACATTTTCTTATAGAAGGATGTCTTTCGGCATGCGCAATGCCCCCGCCACCTTCTAGCAATGTATACTGTCCATCTTCCATGACATGGAGGAATGAATCCTGGAGGTATTCATGGATGGTTTTTCTGTCTATGGAAAATCATTCACCATTTGTTTACGGCACCTAGGGCAAGTTTTGGAATGATGTGAGCACACTACCCTAGTCTTGAACTGGGAAAAGTGTCATTTCATGGTGCAAAGTGGTATAGTCCTTGGCCACAGAATTTCAGAGAAGGGGATAGAGGTGGACCCAGCGAAGATTGAAGTCATTTCATGACTACCTATACCAACTTCCGTCTGCACCATCCGCAGCTTCCTGGGGCATGCAGGTTTTTATAAGCGGTTTGTCCGCGACTTCTCCAAAATAGCCCAGCCGCTCATCAATCTTCTAACCAAGGATGCCATATTTGAGTTCAATGAGACATGTGTCAGATCTTTTGATCATCTAAAGAAGCACCTGGTGGAAGCTCCAGTTATGATTTCTCACAACTGGGAGGAACAATTTGAGGTGATGTGTGAAGCGAGCGACTACGCAGTGGGAGCAGTCTTGGGCCAGCGACTTGACCAGATTTTCCGACAAATCTATTATGAAAGAAGGAAACTCAATGAGACACAGATCAACTACACCAGCACAGAAAAGGAGATGCTTGAAGTGGTTTTCACATTTGACAGGTTTCATTATTACTTATTGTTGTCTAAAGTTATTGTTTATACTGACCATGCAGCACTAAATTACCTACTCAACAAGAAAGACGTGAAGCCCAGATTGATCCACTAGGTACTCCTCCTACAAGAATTTGATCTTGAGATCTGAGATAAGAAAGGGAGTGAGAACTTCACTGCTGATCATCTCTTCCACCTCGAGCTGCCTCATTTGGAGAAGGAAGAAGATCAAGAGATCAGGGAGGATTTTCATGATGAGCACCGATTTTCAATCAATGAAACACCTCGACTATGGTATGTTGATATCGCTACTTTTCTGGTTACAGGTTTCGTTCACCCTGACCTCTCCTTCTAGAAAAGGAAAAGATTTTTCTCTGATGTGAAAAAGTACTTCTGGGAGGATCCTCTGCTATTTCGATCCTGTGCAGATGGAGTGATCCATCGTGGCATCCCAGAGAATGAAGTTCACGGTGTCCTGGAGTTCTGTCATGCCTCACCTGTAGGAGGCCATCATGGGCCGAACCGTACCATATAAAAGATCGTGAAATCTGGATTTTTTTGGCCCACCATGCATAGATATACTCGGGCTTTTGTATCTTGTTGTGATCTGTGCCACAGGACAGGTAATGTGGGATGTAGAGCTGAGATGCCTCAGCACCCCATCCTGAAGGTTGATATTTTTTTACGTTTGGGGCATAGATTTCATGGGACCCTTTCCCCCCATCTTTTGGGAACACTTACATCCGGGTCTGCCTCAACTGTGTCACCAAATGGGTGGAATCCACTGCTGCAGCACACGACAGAGCCAAGGTAGTCATAAATTTCTTAAAGAAAAATATTTTTAGTAGGTTTGGAGTTCCACGAGTACTGATCAGCGATAGAGGGACCCACTTCGACAACAAACTGATGAGAGGAATACTGTCGAGGTATGGAGTAAAGCATCAGATGGGGACACCATATCATCCCCAGTCCAGTGGACAGGTAGAGCTCTCCAACCGTGAGCTCAAGCAGATCCTGGAGAAAACAGTGAACACTTCGTGGAAGGACTGGTCCAAGAAGTTAGATGATGCCTTGTGGGAATATCGGACTGCTTTCAAAACACCACTGGGAATGTCCCCATTCCACCTCGTCTATGGAAAGCCCTACTATTTTCTAGTAGAATTGGAACACAAAGCCTTCTGGGCTATCAAAGCCCTAAATTTTGATCTAAAGGCAGTTGAAGAGAAACGGAAGTTCCAACTGTCGGAACTAGATGAGATCTGATTAGAGGCATACGAGAACACCAAGTTTTACAAGGAGAAGAAAAGAGCCATTCACGACCGGATGATATCATAAACATCTTTCCAACCCGGTGATCAGGTACTTCCCTTTAATTCTCATCTTTGCTTATTTCCAGGGAAGTTAAAGTCGCGCTGGTCAGGACCACTCCACGTTATCCGCGTATTCCATCATGGACCGGTAGAAATTTCTGGAGAACATGGTCAACCATTCAAGGTAAACGGGCATCGGTTGAAAGCTTACCATCTTACAGACAACGTGGTGGGAATGTTGTCCACCATACACCTCAGGTAAGCATGTTAAGTAGGTTGAGCCGACAACCTAAAACAAAGGCGCTTCTTGGGAGGAAACCCAAAGGTTACATGCTGTGTCCCACTTATATACCCAGTGTGTACTTATCTTTTTAATTTTTAATCTTTAAAGTATAAATACAAAGAATAACAAATGAATAACCAGGGATGATGTCAGTGTCGATGGCAAAGTCACTGGAGTTTATTCAAGCCGTCCTCGGTTCGAATCCTCCTAACCTACCTTCGGCATAGGGTTCCTCCTTTTATTTACATGGCATGTGTGATATTTTTCATATATATATATAAATGTGTTTAATAAAACCCATGATGGGGATGGACCGGTTGGCTAGAATCGTAATTTGGTTCTAAAAGGCTCGTGTTCGAATCCAAACAACTGTCCCATTTCCATCATTTGTTCTTTTAATAAAACCACACGACGTGTAATCCGATATACGCCATGTGTGCCATTATTTTTCAAATATAAATTAAAATATTTTTAAAAAAAGAAATTACATGCGGGTGAAGTTGGCGGTTTGGCAAAGACTCAGCTCCAGGTTCAAAAGACCCTGTTTCGAATCGCGCTAATCTCCCCGGTTCACTCCCATCCTTTGCTAAATAAAAACCACATGCCTTGCTTTTCTTTCTTCCCATGTGTATAGTCCATATAGAATAACCATATATATAAACTAAATATGGGCAGTAGTACAACCTTCACTCCAGTGGGTGAGGGCGTCCGTTCGGAACGGCCGATCGCCAGTTCGAATCCCGCCCCAAGAACCGGACCAAAGGTTGTACTACTCCTTTTTTCATTTTAAAATACACAGGGTGAATTTCCCGATATAGGTCATGTCTAGGTTTATTTATAATAGAATTTTTGGATATATCTATTTTATTTTAATTATTAATAATTATTATATAGTTTACTATAATAATTCTATTTATTTCTATATATTGTTTAAAAAACAATTTTGGGAATACGCAACATGTAGTCCAAACCTACATGTCGTGTATCGTGGCTATATAAGCCGCGGGCCACCCGGCTTGAGGTCGTGTCACATGGCTGCCCCATTTTCCTCCTTTCTTCCCATTTCTTCTCCTGAACGCCACCCGACCCACCCCCCCCCCCTTCCCAGATCTGTCAATTTGGGGAGTTTCATGTTCTGATTCTTCTCACATTGTGATCTGTGGTCCAGGTACATCGTTCTGCAACCTCTATTTCAAATTTTTAGACTCGTTTAGGGTGTTTATCGGATCAGCCGACCGTTCGCCTTCCGGCAGTACACGGACACGAAATGAAAACACACGTCGTGTACTTCTGTACACATCCACACACAAAATATTTCGAAATTTGCATATACACGGTGTGTATGTTCGGTACACACCGTGTCCTTTTTTTCGTCATGCCCAAGTACTCCTTTGTACACGGCCTCACACACCATGTTTACATACACGGCGTGTGTGTTTGGTACACGTCGTGTAGAACATTTCCCTTGGCCCCTCCGTGTGTGACATTTAACACAGCCTGTGACCCCATCTTCCAGAACACAGCGTGTGTGTTTGGTACACATCGTGTCCTTTATATCTTTAGTCGGCCCATGTCTCACCCTATACATGGCCATTTTCTTCATGTGCAGTACACGCTGTGTTCTTTACCTACTCGGCATGTATTGTTTTCTTTGAACTGATAAAAACATGGCCATGTAATTTATACCACACAACCACCTACACTTTGAGTGAACACGGCGTGTATGTTCGGTACACGCTGTGTCCTTTTACATGGTCTATTTCCACCCACAGCATGTCTGTCTAGAGAACACGGGATAATCTATATTTTGACTACATGCCATATACTCTGAAGTACATGTCGTGTACTTTTATTTTCCGATTTTCTCACATTTTCTTTGTTTTATTTTCTTCATTTTTCTTTTTCTTTTGTATTTTTTTTCTAATTATTTCTTTTTTAGGATATGAAAGATCACGATCCTTCCCGCGGGAAGCGGCCAGCCTCTGCCATTGAGAGCGACAAGCCCAGCTATCATCGGATCCGACTCCGACCACCTACGCAGCCGGACCCTGATGCTCCGGTATTTGATCTCCCTCTAATGGCCATTCTGCCGGCACTCACTCCCTCAGATGAGGCCGGACCTACTTCTGCTGCACCATATTCCAATTTCCCTATACTATCATCCTCAGTAGGTGGTCCCTCTTCGAGAACAACTTCCACTGAGCCACCCTCTACTTCAGCAGATCCACCTTCAGAGCCAGACATTGTTGTTGCACCTGCACCTGGGCTGGGACCTGTAGGTGCTCCTTGTCCCTGCATAGTATTCTTGGTCACCGACCTCGCATACGATAGGTTCTGACGCTTCTCTCGTCGGCTGATCCCATTGAGTGGAAGTTACCACGACAGGAGCGTTCCGCAATGGCTCGGTATTTGGGAGGAGTTGGAGGTGCTTCTCGGGCGCACCTCACTCCTCGATATTTTCCAGGTCAGCACTCCTGTGTTCCGTGATTTATTTTTGGAGTTTGCGGCCTCGTTTGAGTTCGATGGAGCAGAGTACCGACAGACACCTAGCGATGCAGTGCCCGTAGTTCGATTCTGGCTAGGCGGCCGATGTTTTTCTCTTACGATGACAGAGTTTGGCCGAGGGTTCAGCTTCTACCCCCATCCTATCACCCCACCCCCCATTTCTGACTTGACCCGGCCCGAGCGCTCTGACCTCATTTCCATGTGGCGGGAGATCGCTGGCCCTGACCACCAGTACTCCCCCACTTCCCAGAAGAGCACTCTTATATCCAACCACGCCCTTCACTTCACCCACTGGTGCTTCAGTGCCATCCTTTTTCCCCACCATGAGGATATGGGGGTCGTGACCTGTCGTGACATGGAGCTTCTTACCTATGTCATCTGGAACGACTACCCGGACCTCCCCTATCTTGTCGCCTCCTATTTCCACTCCATGTTTACCGGCTGTTAGGGCAACCTGAACGGTAGGTTTTACACCACCCGTCTTTCCCACCACTTAGGGGTATTCGAGCCCTCTTTACCTCATGACTTGATAGGTTCACCCCAGCGGATGGACTTTCTCATGCTCATTTGCATGGGATGGTCCGGAAGCAGGGGGTGCCTACATCCTTTCCCAGGCTCGAGCCCAGCCACCCGCTGACCCCCCTGCCCCAGCTGATGCACCTGCTCCTCCCTCCCCACCCCCTCTAGCTTCCCCACCTCACCCACCTCCTACTGACCCCACTTCTTCTGACCTTCCTTCTTCTATCCCATCCCCCATCCCACCTACCCCCGTACCCTCGGTCGATCCGACCCTTTCCCTCTGTCTAGCCACGATGGAGCAGAAGTTAGTTCATATCATCAGCCGCCAGGACACCATTGCACGCCGTTTGATTCGTCTGGATGGTCCCCAGGACCGGATGGAGCATCTGTTGGTGCATATTTCTCAGCATCTTGGTGTTCCACTGCCTCAGCCACCAGCCTCTACCTCTGTTCCTGGCCCTTCTTCTGCTACTCCACTGCCCTCTGCTGCAGAGGCCACAGATTCAATTCTGCTGACTATGGTAAGCCCTGCTGCTACTACTTCTGCCGGGCCAGGACCTGCTGCTAAGCTTCCTTCACCGAGTCTCGCACCTACGGCTCCTACTTCTTCAGCTCCCCTTCCTGATGAGGAGTCAGAGCCTCCCACTTCCACGCCTCTTGTTCCATCTTTACCGGCCGATTCTGTACAGGATCATGCCTCCCCTGAAGCGACCCCATGATTGTGACATTTTTATTTATTTTATATATCTCTTTTGTCATTTTCTGTGTTGTGATGTTATTCATGTTTGCAGTTTTCCTTTTTCTCGACAGTCACAGGTACAGTCATTGAGCGCTTTGGGCATCACTTTTCACGAGGGGAGTATTTTTTCATTTTTATTTTCTGTCTTTTTGGATTTACTTCTTCTACTGATTTCCCTCGTTTTATCCCCCATATCACCCCCTTTTCCACCCTTTACCTTAATATTAAACTTGGTGGTCCATGTGCCGTATTAAGTGTGGGGGAGCATCTATCTTTTTCACCTTATCCTTTTCCCTTTAACTAATCTTGGAGAAATCATTATTAGATTCTATATTTGAAAATATAAATCAATTCTGGTTAATCATTCTTATAAATGCTAGAGTTATCAGTAGAAAATTTTTGAAAGGATGCATGCTTATTTTAGTTTTTAAGTATTTTAAAATGATTGCTGATATAGTTTCAATTGCAACTTTTCATCCTTGATTAAATTACATTTATTAGGATAATCATTTATATGCATGTCATGACCTGATTGTCCCTTTATTATTTTTCCACTCCTAAGAGGTATTCTAAATCCTTTTTCGTATTTCTTTTCTAATACCCTCTTTCTTGATAGATTCTTAGGATATGCATCACTACCAGTATTTGAAAGTTTTTCTTTTCGAAACATCAAGAAATTTTTGAATTACTTTAACATGATTGAGGCATTAGATTGTTTTCAACCCCTTTATCTTGAGACCTACCCTACATTTAATCTTCGTTAAGCCCATAGAATCCATGAACAGCCTTTATAGGAAGCCACATTTCAAGCCTATTTCTCTTCCTACCATATTCATTTGAGCTTTAAAGAGGGATTTAGCAATACATGGCATATTTTTTTCCATATTCATGAAATGAAGTGTGGGGGAGTACCCCTTGATTATTTGGGGATGAAAGGGTTCCAAACATTTATTCATTGTATTCATAATTTTTTCCATTATTTTTTTTTTAAAAAAGGGGGGACCTTATGCTTATTTTCTCATGAGCCCTACTTGCCTAAGGGAGAAGACGGTGACGATTACAAAATAATTTTGACTGATCTTGTGAACGAAGCATATTTCAGTGAGATTTACTTTGAATATCATGCAATGTTGTTTAAAGGGTGAGAATAGTTAATTATTATATATGAGGCATGATTTTTATATATTATGAATTGAATTTGTTGATGCCTTTTTGAATTTTTTCTCAGTAACTTTATCCTTTATGCTTTTGATTAATTGAATGCCTTCTGTTTAAAAGTATAGGCTCTTTTAATTAGATGTTGACATTTTGCTTGAGGGAAATAAAATGACTAAGTGTGGGGGAATTTGATGCACCCAATTTGTGTATACATTTCCATATATATAATTAAAGATAAAAACATGTTTTCAGCAAATATTTGTTCTTTCATGAACATATTCTTTGATTTTGGTGATTCTGTTTACTTTATGGAGCTTTCTGGCTAAATACACGAATCAAGGGAAGCCTGTCAAAATTTTGAAACTACATGGCGTGTACTTTTATACATGCCATGTACATCCAAACAGGGACATGGACCGAAGGAGGGAGTACACGCCCATGTCACCAGACAAAAGATACACGTCGTGTCTGGCGGCACTACATGCTATGTACTAAATTCTAGAAGCGATTGTCACCAAGAGTGTTCTACATGCCCATGTCTCCAAGAAAACGCTACACGCCGTGTGAGGTGGCACTACACGCTGTGTATTACTTTCTAGAAGCAGTGGTTGCTGAGAGAATTCTACAAGCCATGTGGCCGTTGAAGAAGACACGGCGTGTTTCACTTCTACACACCGTGTCTACTATTCTAGAAGGGGATTGGCGGCCAAATTTTGATATTACACGCCATGGACGGCGGCGCTACATGCCGTGTATACTCAAACACCAGGTGGCGTCGTGCCAAAGTCAAAGACGGCGTGTTAGGCCGCCTACCAGTAGAGAAAAATGGCACCAAAGCGCGTTGACTAAATTACACGGTGTGTACTCTCTATAAATGTCATGTACTTTATTTTTCGATAAAAAGAGACCTTGGCCTACGGATTTTGGAGTTCAGGAAACATTTTTGGAGAGGATACATTCTGCTGCCATTCCAAATCCACCGAGGTGCCATCATTCCACCATTCTGCCTTCTGATACCCTACCTCAACACCTACACGATGAATCCGTTAGGTATCACATGTGACGTTTTTCTCCCACTTTCTATGTGTTACTAAACCCCTTGTGTTGGGGCTATGGACGAAGGGATCGTAATTTGTGTATTGGTTTATATAGTTGTGTTTTATCATTGTAATTCATCTTACTCTTCTTAATTCACTGTTAAATATAACTGAGAATTCTAAGCCGGACCAAGGGAAAAATTATCAACGATACAAAAGAGAAGTAATGGTGAAAAAATCCATGACCATTGGAAGTATTTCACTGATTCAAATAATGGACTGAACTTAATAAATAATTAAGAACACTGACTACCAGACCAAGGAGTCAACTACTCTAATTCCAAACAAGAGGAACCGGACCAAGGAAATCTTGAAACTAAATGAAATCCAAAATTATTGAATTATTATGAACAACACAACCATTTAAACAATCTGCATAAGAACTCCTTAATCATCACAGCCCCGACATGTCTTTTCTTCCCGTTTTAAAAATCTTTAAATTTACCCATTGTTTTCTTTAAGACTTATATTAATTTCTTCAATGTAAAACAATTTAGTTTCAATCAAAACCCAAAATCAATCCAATCGATTCTAAATTCTGCATACTTCACCTAATTAAGTATTAACTCAATTGAATTCACGCATGGAATAGTTCCCTATGGATCGACCACAAACTTATTCTATACTAAAGTTCTAAGAACGGGTAATCAATTTGGGACACATATAACTTCAATCAACGTCAAGCGAGACCAGGTTTTTTATACCAACACATCTTTCATATTCCTCCTAGATCATTCCCTCATTAGGTATGAACTCTACAACCTTAAACTAAGAACCCATTGTCCTCAATGAATGATGTTAAACTGAAACCATACCCTAATAAAGTTCAGGATACCCCATGATAATTACCAGATGATTCAGCTTCCTCATCAGAGAGGAATTCCCCTAGCAGTGTCAGTCTCCTACTACACGGTGATTAGGAACTATGTAAAGCTTGATTCTCAACCTTACAAGATATGTAGGGATGTATGGATATTTTATCTCAGGCCTAGCCACAGTTTCATTAACCCTTTTCGGTACTTAGTCTTCCATTCATCTTAAGGTTTGGATGAAACATGTCAGCCTCTTTGGTCGGATTCATGCCAATTTATTCCTCCCATATGCTATATATATACAGTAAGACTGAGATTCTTCAAGTATTCTAGGAAACATGAGTTTAAACTATTCTCCATGGTCTATGAAATGTGAACATAAACTTTTTGCACTCTTGGGATTGAATTTGACTCTCTAATATGCTCAGTCCACACATTGATTCCTCAGTTTGGGTTTTCAATCATCTTTCACATCTATATGGACCCTAAAATAGTGATGGTCTCATGCCACTTTGGCCCACCTTCCGTCATGGGCCGATGCCCTAATGGATCTTTGGCAGCAAGTAGTGAGTCATGTGTTTTGAACATGGTCAACATTTGATCCTAAATTTGCTCACCCCATTATTGTCTGGTGTGGTTTTGGTCTTTGTGTTTTAAACATGGTCAACAATCATCCTTTACTTACCAGTAACCCTGTCATCCAGACATTGAAAGTCTCGACATAACCTCCTTTTAACATTCTTGTATCATGGTGGGATTTCATCCTTGGTGTCACCTTTGATGTACAATTCCACATTTCAGGTACGCCCCCTATACCATTCCTTGTTTCCTAAACTGATCATGGATCACGTAGTCTTAGGAGTTCTAGTAGGGAAGATACAAATATGGTTGAGCCAAAAAATTGGCCTATGTTACAAACTCTTGGACCTTAACTAAGAACCCCATAGAGATTGTGTGGGGTGACTTCGAGCCTCCTTTAACCCATTAATGTTAGTTTTTATCCCTCACCGCATCACATATACCTCATTCCCATCTGATCCTTAGTATTTTTATGTCAAGAACTGACCCTTCCCGGCCTCGAGCCACAACTACCCCAAGACCGCCTCCATAGTCCAGGGGCTGGTGACAAGCGCCGAAGGATAAAAAACTCGGGGAGGCCTTTGACCAAGTACCTGTACAAACACACGCATCCCACTCAATGCAGAAGTGTAGAGTGAAAGGAAAATTAAAGTGATAACTACTATAAATAAACCACAAAGCACATCGACCTCTAAACAGTACAAAGCAAGTGCTGAAGGTAAACTAAAAAGAAAAGGGAAAAACATGCACCCAACCTGAAAAGTTCCACAACCCGGAAACATGTAAACAAAAGTAAAATAGTTGGGACATTCCCGCACCTAGAACCCAACTACGACCATCGCACGAGGTCCAAGCTTCTGAACTCCTAAGCTCCTCTGATGTCACGACCAACCTATCTATTGTCTGCAAAGGCACACCAAGTGAGGGCAAAGCCCAAGCAGGGGTGATTATAAAAATACATAGTAGGATACCCCGAAGGCTCAAGGAAGAAACAAAGGAGGTACTGAAGAGGTGAGTAGTAGATCAAATAGAGAAAAGTAAATGAGTACAACTGAGAGTGCAGTAAAGAGTACAAAAGAGTATCAGCTCAACCAAACAAGAGAAAGGAAGGAGACTTGTCCTATCACAAAGAGCTAGAAACTATGAGAAGATAAACTTCTCGTCGAGTATTCACTACCTTTAGCAGGTGAGTAGACTCGTCCAACCACGAGAAGCTAGACACGGAAAGCATGTGGAATTCCCCACGCGTCTTCACCTCTCCCGGTAGGAGAGTATCCAAAACCCATGGAGTAGGTACTAGAAAAAGGTATATATAAATATATACTCTTTCAAGAAACCCAAAAAAGATCATAAGGGGATCTCCGCCCCATAGCTCAGCCCAAGAAAGTGAGTATCCAATAGTCCCAGAAGTAAACACCATTGATGCCCAGCATCCTACCCGTCAGCACCGAACTGCAAGTTAAGGGGCTCAAGTCATCGCACCTTGACACTATCTGCCTTGGGCAGCACTAACTCGCCCGCATGGTTTTAGGTCGCATCTCAAGGATGAGTCTTGGTGGGGAAAGTGCCCCTCATCCTTGAGAGTTCTGGGGAAATTCAAACCACACTAGTCACTGTCACACAGTCGAGAGGCCCTCAAAGTCAAATTTGTCACATCACTGACCCGTACAACCATGGTCTCGCTCCAGTAATCATGTAGAAAAGTCACAAACTATCCTAGTAGAAAGTACTGAGTCTTAAAGAAGTCTTCGGGTAACCCACTACCCATCCCTGCTGGAGGGTAAACCCTAAGAGGTCGTCGGGTGACCCACTGCCCAGTCTCTGCTAGACGGTAGACCCTAAGAGGTCGACAGGCGAACCACTGCCTAGTCTCTACTAGAGGGTAGACCTGGAAGAAGTTGACAGGCGACCCACTGCCCAGTCTCTGCTGAAGGGTAGACCTGGAAGAAGTCGACAGGCTACCCACTTCCCAGTCTCTTCTAGAGGGTAGACTTGAAAGAAGTCAATAGGCGACCCACTACCCAGTCTCTACTAGAGGGTAGACCTGGAAGAAGTCGAAAGGAGACCCACTGCCTAGTCTCTGCTAGAGGGTAGATCTCAAAGAAGTCGACAGGGGACCCACTGCCCAGTCTCTGCTGTATGGTAGACCTAAAAGAAGTAGACATGAAACTCACTGCCCAGCCCTACTGGAGGGTAGACCTGGAACTGCTCTGGCCATCCCCACTGGAAACAACCTCCTGAGTAGAGGATTGGTGCCTGCAAGATGTATTGGTCACACTGAATCCTCAACATTCTACCAGGGAACCTGAAGGGATGTGATACTGAAATCCCACACGGCTAAAGGAAAAAAGGGAAACCCAAACAACTCTGTCAATCCCACCATCGAGAACAGATCCAGGGGAACCCACTCAACCCTGTTGGTCTAAACCATCGTGAACAAGAGGACCCTCTATGTCACGTGAGGTTAAAGGTACGTAAAGTAGAACACGACACGCACAAGGGGCCCACACGATGTGTAGCCCTATCTCATCTCCAAACCACAAACACAAATGTTCCTGGGTACAACTACAAAATGTACCTCCAAGAATATCTGTATACTCCCAAATTATACCACATTTCCGTCCCAAATTCTATCGTGCACACGGCACCCAATGTAATTGAAAAAAGGACGTAACGTAACTTTTCCAACCTGCTTCATCCATGTCCCTAGCACGACCAACCACATCTCTTCAAAATCAACTTCACTCACATGGAAGTGAACGCGATCACGCGCCAAGGGTTCTCTACAAACACTGCAAGAAGAACCACTACTAGTACACCTTTCATTCTTCCACATTAAATGAGATCTCGACTGAGTCTCCGCACATCCAAACGAATCGTACCATTGTAATACTTATAGAAAAACATGCGAGATACTGTTTACTTGCCTCAAACGGACATCCGATGGAAAAGCCGCCAAACACTGCTTTACTCCCGAATGGTGTCCTGTGGTCCCAAGCCTCGGCCCCAAAAACAGTTGGGCGCATCGCACCATTGTGATCTCCTCAAGAAGACACGTCAAATTGACTGCTCACTTGAGTGCAATGGATATCCGGAGAAAAAGATACATTTCGTCGTACCGCACATGAGCGGTGCTTCATGGGACCCACATATCAGTCCCGAAGTGCAACAAACGGATTGCACCGTTGTGATCCTCTTGAAAAATTACACAATATTGACTAATCACTTTTCCAAAACGGACACCCGGTGATAAAAATAGAAATCACTACCAACACCCAAAACAGCCCTCATGGGGCCTGCACCATCATGTAGAACTAAAGTGGAAGGATTGCGCCATTGCAATTCCCTCGTAAAAACACCCAAAATCGACTGCTCGCACGCCCTGAACAGACTTCCGATGAAAAATTTGTTAAACGCTACTCATAGCTTAAAAGGCGGGCCATGGGGCCCACACCTCAACTCTAGCTTCAACGCCCAAAAACCCTATGACAGTCTTCGTCTTGATGCCAGGGTCTCAATGTCGCTGATAGCGCTCAAAATAGATATCGGATGTGTCCGATCCATCCAAAACAATACCCCCCGGAAAAACGCCAAACTACTTAAAGGCGTGTCACACCACCGAGACCCCTGTCTCGGGAATTAAAAAAATCCTGAGACCATCTCAAAACATCCTTCTCGATCCAAGGAACTCGTCGTCGTAGACGACATGCGAATCCGATTTACGGCTTCCGAATTAAGAGCGTTTTAGATTTTAAAAGGACCGAAAAGGGTGGGCTAGGCCAGTTCAGCCGGCCCACCCGTTCACTGAACCGGCTATCCGCGGTTCCCTACGTGGACCACCCCGAACCGCCTAGACTGGCTCGACTGGTCTGGTCTCTGAGTAGACCCGCGTGGCCCGGGTCCTATCTGCCAACCGGGGTCACAAGAACCTGGTCCTCCGGGTTATTGTGGCCCGACGACAACCTGCTGACCCAGCCGCTCACCGCAGCCAGCCGCGCCACCGCCGGGAGCCGACGGTCCGCCACGCGGAGCCACCGGACCGGCCTAAAACCCACTGGAAACCCCCAAACAACCTCCAAAACCCGCATTCTTCTTCGGATGACTATGATCGCCACGGTGCTTGGATTTTAAATCCGAAGGATGCATCAGATAGATCAAAAAAAGTACTTCACAAATATGGGCTTTGCTCGAAGATCAAACAGCATTTCGACGCTATAATTCAACTTCAAATAAGGGTTCGGAAATTAAAACACAAAACAAAAACTCCTACCTGCAGGGGCGTAGCCCGATACTTTCTCGCCGATTCGCCTTTATTGTAGCTGAGATCTCCTTAATTGGAGAGGGAGGAGGAGGGCTTGAGGAGGAGCTCTCCTTGAGAGGGTTTCCCTAGAGGATGAACATGGGGGGAGAGAGAGATGGGTTTAGGATTAAATAAAGAAAAAAAATTAAATAAAATTTCAATTAATTTAAAACCCCCAAACAACCTGTATCTGAAACTCCCGACGGGGTCAAGGTTAAGCCTCCCCTAGGGTAAAAACCACCTCCGGAGCACAACAACGGTCTCAGAATTTCAATCTGAGCTTCTGTTCTAAAGTTATAAACTTTAGCGTCCAAAGCCTCTAAATTACGAAAACGCCCCAGGTGGCATTTTTCACAGAAGGCATACGCCCGTGAAAGTTACACCCCTCCTAGGGTAAATGGCACGTTATGGACTCAACGGTTCCCTCATTTTTCCAATCTGAGCAACCATTTAAGAGATACTTGAGTTTAACCATTAAACAAATAAATTAATTATTTTATTTATCCGTTTAACGTTCCATTAACGGGAGAGGGGTCCCAACATCCCGTGCCGACATGCTTGATGTCATTCCTAGGGTAAACACCCCATTTTGGACCCATTCGTACTCTCATATTTAGGATCTGAATTACCGTTTATTATTTATCACATTTATTTGGCATGCCCAGTGTGAACGCACTGAAAATTTTATTCCGGCCACACCGGGGTTCAGAATCGCACGCAGTCTGAAGGGTCTGCACTCGAATAACATCAAGAATATTCCAAAGACTTTTATAGAAAAAACTAGGTTCTTAAATCATTCCCTCCTTTAAGATTTTCTTCCCCGAAAAGAAAACTGGGGAAACCACTTAGGGTACTAAGCCCACACCTGACTCTCCCGTACCCAGAAGAACACTTGCACAGTCCCGTGTCACCGCACACAGATCAATGGATTTGATCTGTTCATGCGAGGTTTTCCCTTGCCGATGATGTGCATAAGAGCATGCAAAATTCTTCTCGGGTAAGCCACACGGGAGACGTCATGCACCCACTCCAGACTTTGGGGTTAGGGTAAGGTGGTAGGGATCCTCTCCATCCCTTTGCATGGTCTCAAATAGCCCGAAGGCCCTCATGGGTATCTCACCTCCCCGGCCGAACCCCTATGTTGCATGCCGCGACTATAATCACCATTTGGACCTGGGTCGAAGCTCGGCGATTCCCTCCTTCAGAATATCCATATGGTGAAACACCCAAGGATATCTGATCGTGCAAGGTTTCACAGTCGATGTCCCAAAACCTAGACTCTCTTACACACTCGGAGAGAGAAGGATTCAACAACATCGACTAAAGAAAAAGGTCCCACGCCCTTTACCCTACTAAGACAGGGTTACCCTGACTCATGCTTTGTAGGATCGTAGAGATCCAAAGCCCGTGGCTATCCGTTGTCCCAACTGTCAGCTCCCGGATCCTGTCATGGACCACCTGGTGGTAATGGAAAGACCTCATTAGGTCATCCTCCACTTCTATCTCCTCCCGCTCCTCTGCAAGCACCACCTCTTTGGGTGCTACTTCGATCACAACACTGCCTCTGCCATGGCGGTGCACCTGCTGCCTGCCTGATATTCTCAGTGTGCCTGGTCGGGCAGTCCCATGCCAAGTGACCTCGCCCATCGCAAGCATATCACTGGCGCTCTCTGGGTTTTCTCAGTGCCCCCTAGCACCACTGTGGTGTAAGACCACGGGCCAGAGTCCACTCACAGAAGGGTCTCCTCGGCTAAGGCCCTTCACTTTTCTGCGATAGTGGTGCACGACCATGTCTCTGAAATCGGCGGGTGGAAGGTCGCCTGTGTCGAGGTTCTATCTACTGACTCCTTCTAGCTGCGGCAGATGTCTTGGCTCCATTGTGCCTACTTACACCATCAACTGTAAAGAGTATAGGAAGCACTCTGTCACGAGCGCCTACTCTATCACCCCCGCATATGTGCAAATTCCCAAGGGTACTATGACAGCATGAATCTCTATGTGGAGACCCTGCTCGAACTTCCATGCTCAGAAGTTGTCGTTGTGGACCAAGTCCGGGTAAAAACGTGCACGGTCTGCAAAACTAGTCGCATACTCAGTCATCATCATCCCCCCCTACCGAAACTGCAGGAGCTCCTGGATCTGAATGTAGTGTAATCAGGAGGGGTAAAACTCCTCATGAAACAACTACTGAAATTCATCCCATGAAAGCGATGACTCATCAAGAAACTAAGTCACCAGACTCCACCAACTCCCAGCTGCTCCGTGGAAACGGTTGGCGGCCAAATATACCATATGATTTGTTGACGTCTGCACAAGCCTGAAGATGCGAACCACTGTCTCCAGCCAAACCTATGTTGCCAGAGGGTCTGGATCACCACTAAACCTCGGCGGTCTCTATCATTGAAACTCACGGAGCGCTCTCAACCTACGCTCATGCTCAGTCTGCTCTGTTGAAGCTGTCTGCTGCTCACCAGGTGAAGGTGCTGCTACCGGCCCACCCAGAGAAAGGGACTCGCATGATGGGTCCTGGACTGAGGCCTTATAGCTCACAAGGTCATTGTCACGAACCAAAGATGGTATCCTAGCTGGCTATCTTCGTGGAGACATCCTGAATTTTATCAATGAGTGTCTTGGTCAGATGAACATATATCTATATAACAGTAACAATAATGGAGAGCTGACTCAAGAAGGACAGTCAAAGACTCAATCCTATGTGATGCACAAACCTATCTTCCCTTCAATAAGTGTCTCAGCATGCCGAGTCGACAAACGGGTTATCAGGGTCCTGGTGAATGGATACGTCGGTCGCCGCACCATCACTGGACTCCATGTCCTAAGAGCATCTCTCGATACACATTGACATTGTTTCCCTAGATCCCAACCAATTCCTTTTTAGGGATGTCCGAACAACGTCCCAAGGAACGAACAACCTCTGATACCACTTTTTCATGACCAGAACCTTCCCGGCCTCGAGCCACAACTACCCCAAGCCCGCCTCCATAGGCCAGGGGCTGGCGACAAGCACCGAAGGCTAAACAACTAGGGGAGGCATTTTCTTGAGTACCTGTACACATAAGCACAGTCCACTCAATGCAGAAGTGCATAGTAAAAGGAAAAGTAATGTACTAACAACTATAAATAAACCACAAAGTGCATCGACCTCTAAAGAGTACAAAAAAAGTGCTGAAGGTAAACTGAAAATAAAAGGAAAACACATGCGCCCAACTAGAAAAGTGCCATAACTCGGCAACAGGTAAACAAAAGTAAAAGAGCTGGGAGAGTCCCACACCTAGAACCCAACTACGACCATCGCATGTGGTCCAAGCTCCCGAACTCCTAATCTCCTCTGACATGACGACCAAACTATTCATCGTCTACAAGGGTACACCAAGTGCAGGCAAATCCCAAGCAGGGGTGAGAATAAAAATACTCAGTAGGATGCCCCAAAGGCTCGAGGGAGAAACAGAGGAGGTACTAAAGAGGTGAGCAGTATATCGAATAAGGAAAAGTAAAGCAGTAAAACTGAGATTGAAGTAAAGAGTACAATAGGGTATCAACTCAACCCAACAAGAGAAAGGAAGGAGACTCGCCCTATCACAAGGAGCTAGAAACAGTGATAAGATGAACTTCACGCTGAGTCTTCACTACCTTTAGCAGCAATTTAGACTCATCCAACCACGAGAATATAGAAACAGAAAGCACGTGGAATACCCCACGTGTCTTCACCTCTCCTGGAAGGAGAGTAGACAAAACCCAAGGAGTGGGTACTGGAACAAGGTATACATAAATATATGCTCTGTCAAGAAACCCGAACAAGGTCGTAAGGGGATATCTGTCCCGTAGCCCAGCCCAAGAAAGTGAGTAGCCAACAGTCCCAGAAGTAAACACCATCGATGCCCAGCATCCTACTCGTCTGCCCCGAACTGCAAGTCAAGGGGATCAAATCACCGCACCTTGACACTTTCCACTTTGGGCGGAACTGACTCCCCCACACAGTTTTAGGTCATGTATCAAGGACCCATCTTGGTGGGGAAAGTTCCCCTCATACTTGAGAGTTCTAGGGAAATTCAAACAACACTTGTCACTGTCACACAACCGAGAGGTCCTCAAAGTCAAAGTTTTCACATCACTGACCCGTACAACCAGGGGTCTCACTTTGGTAATCACAGAGAAAAGTCACAGACTCCCCTAGTAGAAAGGAATGAGTCTGAAAGAAGTCGTCGGGTAACTCACTACCCATCCCCGCGGGAGGGTAAACCCTAAGAGGTCGTCGGGCGACCCACTGCCCAGTCTATGCTGGAGGGTAGACCCTAAGAGTTCGACATGCGACCCACTGCCTAGTATCTGCTGGAGGGTAGACCTAGAAGAAGTCGACTGACGACCCACTGCCTAGTCTCTACTGGAGGGTAGACCTGGAAGAAGTCGACAGGTGACCCACTGCCCGGACTCTGTTGGAGGGTAGAACTAGAATAAGTTGACAGGCAACCCACTGCCCAGTCTCTACTGCAGGGTAGACCTAGAAGAAGTCGACAGGAGACCCACTGCTTAGTCTCTGCTTGTGGGTAGACCTCGAAGAAGTCGACAGGTGACCCACTAACCAGTCTCTACTCAAGGGTAGACCTGGAAGAATTCGACAGGCGACCCACTGCCTAGCCCTGCTGGAGGGTAGACTTGGAACTACTCTGGCCATCCCTACTGGAAACAACCTCATGAGTAGTGGATCGATGCCCGCGTGATGTTTTGGTCACACCGAATCCTCAAATTTTTACCAGGGAACACGAAAGGACATGATACTAAAATCCCACAAGGCTAAAGGAAAAAAGGGAAACCCAAACAACTCCGTTGATCACACCATTGAGAACAGATCCAGGGGAAACCACTCAACCCTGTTGGTCTAAACTATTGTGAACCGGAGGACCCTCTATGTCCCGAGAGGTCAAAGGTATGTAAAGCAGAACACGGAACACACAAGGGTCCCACATGATGTGTGGCCCTATCTCATCTCCAAACCACAAACACAAATGTTCTTGAGTACAAATAAAAAATGTACATCCAAGCATTTTCGTATACTCCCAGAGTATAACACATCTCAATCCCAAAGTCTATCATGCACACGAAACCCAACATCATCGCAAAAAGGGCGTAACATAACTTTTCCAACCTACTTCCTTCATAGCCCTAGCATGGCCAAACACATCTCTTCAAACATCAACTTCACTCACACGGGAGTGAACGCGATCACATGTCAAGGGTTCTCTACAAACACTGTAGGAAGAACCACCACAGGTACACCTTCCATGATTCCACATTAAATGATATCCTGAATGAGTCTCTACACATACAAACAGATCGTACCATTGTAATCCTCATGGAAAAACACGTGAGATACTGTTTACTTTCCTCAAATGGACATCCGACGGAAAATCCGTCCAACACCGCTTTACGCTCGAAGGACATCCCGTGGTCCTGAGCCTCGGCCCCGAAAACAGTCGGGCGCATCGCACTATTGAGATCTCCTTGGGAAGACACGTAAAATTGACTGCTAACTTGAGTGTAACAGATACCCATAGAAAAAGATGCATTTCGTCATACCGCACACGAGCGGTGCTTCTTGGGACCCGCATCTCCGTCCCGAAGCACAATGAACGGATCTCACCATTGCTATCCTGTCAAAAAACTACACAAGATTAACTAATCAATTGTCCAAAAAGGACATATGGTGATAAAGATAGAAATCACCGCCAACTCCTAAAACGGCCCTCATGGGGCCCTCACCATCGTGTAGAACTAAAGTGCGCAGACCGCCCCGAACTGGCAGGACTGGCTCGGCTGGTCCGGTCTCTGAGTGGACCTGCGTGGCGCAGGTCCTGTCTGCCAATCGGGGTCACAGGACCCCGGTCCTCTCCGTTGTCGTGCCCCGGCGCCGACCCGCTGACCCAACACCTCCGCAGCCCGCGGCCACCGCCCACCGTCACTTGCGCCGACCCCGCTGGCCCGGCTGGCTCTCGCTCTACCGCCGACGCCGCCTTGAAATGCTGCCGACCGCCGCAGACAACCCGGTCGACCGTGACCGCTCGCCACTTCCGCTGAAGACCGCCTATCGACCGTGCTCCCCAACTGAGCCGCTCGCTGCAGCCCGCCGCGCCACCACCGTGAACCACCGGTCCACCGCGCAGAGCCAGCAGACCGGCCTGAAACCCACCAGAAACCCCCAAACAACCACCAAAACCCGCATTCTTTGTTGGACGACTGTGATCGCCACGAAGCTTAGATTTTAAATCCGAAGAATGCGTCAGATAGCTCAGAAAAAGTACTTCACAAATATGGTCTTTTCTCAAAGATCAAATAGAATTTCGACACTATAATTAAACATGAAAAAAGGGTTCTAAAATTATAATGCAAAATGAAAACTCCTACCTCCAAAGGCGTAGCCCGACGCTTTGTCGTCGATCCGCCTTCATCGTAGCCGATATCTCGTTGATTGGAGAGGGAGGAGGAGGGCATGAGGAGGAACTATCCTTGAGAGGGTTTATCCATAGGAAGAACAAGGGGGGAGAGAGATGGTTTTAAGTTTAAATAAAGCAAAAAAAAAATTTATTAAAATTTTAATTAATTTAAAACCCCCAAACAACTCGCATCCGAAACTCCCGACGGGGTCACGTTTAAGCCTCACCTAGGGTAAACATCACCTCCCAAGCACAACCGAGGTCTCATAATTTCAATCTGAGCCTCAGTTCGATGTTTATTAAATTTAGCGTCTGAAGCTGCTAAATTACAAAAACGCCCCTGGCGTCATTTTTCACAGATTGTCTGCTCCCATGAAAGTTACACCCCTCTTAGGGTAAAAGGCACATTCCAGACTCAACGGTGCCCTCGGGTTTTCTAACTGAGAAACCGTTTATGAGATACTTGACTTTAACCATTTAATGAATAAATTAATTATTTTATTTATCTATTTAACATTCTGTTAACGGGCGAGGGGTCCCAACGTCCCACGCCGACATGCTTTATGTCATTTCAAGGGTAAAACCCCCATTTCAGAACCATCCGTACTTTGAAATTTATGATTCGAATTACCATTTAGGAGTTATCCCATTCATTTGGCATGCCCGGTGTGAATGCACTAAAAATTTAATTCTGGCCACACCGGGGCTCGGAATCGCACACCTTCTGAAGGCACTGCTCTGGAATAACATCAATAATATTCCAAAGTCTTTTATTCCAAAAATAGGGTTCTTAAATTTTAAGGTACACAAGCCTCCTTTGGTTCATTCAAATCAATTTCAACTCCTCCATGCCATGAAAACATTTTAGGAATTGACATCATAGTTTGTGTAACATGACTTTAAACTATTGGTCAGGGTCCAAGAAATATGACCTTAAACTATGGGAGATGTCTAGGTCCCATGATGTTAAACATTGAGAAATGTCCTGATCACACGATGTTAAATTGTACATTGCATTGCCCTCACTGTTTGATGTTAAAAATACATTCTTATCATCATCACTTTCATGAAATGAAATTAAAAATAATCTTAGGCCCTCACATGAGAGGTCCTCTCCCATAGTTATGGTCATATACCGCAATGTTCACATCTTTATTTGTTGCTCAGCATCTGATACGATTCCCCCTAAAAGATGGTATTTATCTTTGTTCCGACCAATACACCTAAACCAATGTTATTCAGTCATAGTGGTGTAATTTAAAGGGGTTTTAAATTATTTTGAATGCCTAATCACTTCACTCCATAATTTTTATGCACCTTGTATTGATCCTTGTCCTATTTCATGTCTGAAGGGACCGCTTAACGGTTTGGCTATGCCACTTTGGATCACCCACCGCTCTGGGAAAATTCCTTGGATTTGATCAGGTGACATCTGGAGTTCAGTACTGTGTTTTGGATATAGCCAATGGTTGAACCTTTTTCTCATTTTAATATGGCGTTAAAAATACAGTTTCTTGAATATGGTCAGTAATTATTTTGTTTCGACATTCCATCCTCTTTATGATCTGAATTTTGGGGACCCTAATTCGCACTTTCAATTTCCCCTTTGTTTGGATTGACTCCAATTCCCCTTGAATTATCCTAATCATGCACTGGATCACATTGGTTAAGGAAAGTTGGCTATTTAAAGAGCCCTATTCTCTAGTCACAACCTCTCTTAGCCTAAACACTATGGGAGGTCGGTCAACAATAGTAAACGCTGAGTATTCGGTGGTTAGTTGAAACTCACATAAAAAGTGAATGATTATGTGGTCATCCCTTATTTCTCACATTGGTCGTGACTAATGTGAGCTTAGGGATTGATCATTAGTTTCTTAAAATATATGATTGAGATGAATTAGTTAAAACGAGCATGAGATATGTCCATACACAGAATTCAATACAAACAAATCAAGTGAGAAAATGTGTTTCAGATGTGTGGAAAAGCATGGCCCCTATTGATTCACCCCATCAATGGAGTGCCTCAACTCTACCTCCCTATGATATGTGGCCTCCAAGATTTGTTTTCTTCAATTGACCTCTCTTTGTTCTTCATTTTCTATAGAGAGGAGCTCATCATCTCTAATTAGTGTCTGGTCCTGTTCAGCTTGATGGTCAGCCACTTCACCACTCGCTTGCCTCAACTACTTTTTGGCTTCATCCAGTTGGACCTTTAGTCATATGATGAGTTCTAATTTATCATTGACAAAAGAAAATCACTCGTCTATCTGCTCATCTAGGTGCTAGATCTCTGGTTCGACCTCCTAAATCTTTCTGGTGTTTTTATATTTTTTTGGTACCAAGAAGCGTCCAAATGTCAACTATTTTCCAATTTCTTCTTAGTAAGATAGTCTGAGGTGAGCATGTGAAGACCTTGAGCATCCACCCCTCTAGAACATGGGTCACATAGATAATAGTGAATTGATAAAACTTAGATTATCTACTGAGTTTCATAAGTTTTTTTATATGAAACTCATGACAAACTTCCATGACCAGTGTTGAGTATCCCATCTATCCTCTGCCACATCAGAGTTAGACTCATCCATATCTTCTGGTTCTGCAAGTTTGTACTCTAGAAATTCATCCTAGAATTTAGTGAAAGGTTCTTACTCTAGCATTATTTCAGCTAGTTCGAGCGCCATATCATAAGGTTTATCTTTCTCACTTGATCCCACCATCACAAGGTTTTCCCTATCATCCCCACAGGTATCAATACCAATATCAATGATCATTCAATTACTATTGGTTAGGACTCAATAAACATAGACACTTGGCTCCATATGAACTGACACCTCTCTCAAAAAAGGGGCCCTTGGTCCTCTGGCCATTCACACCAGCAGGGAACCTGCCACTCTGACGACTATTCAGACAAGGGTTTTTTCAGTCAATATGATTGAGAAAATAATAAGTATAACTTTGTGATGCAAGAAAATTACAGTGTTTAAGAGATGGCTTCTAATTCTCTCACCTTGGGATTTCCATGGCTGGGATTCCAATATATAGTCCCCCATATATTATTGAAGGTTTCAAAGGTTCCAGAGAGTTCACCCTTTCCTCCCCATCACTATTTTAATCTAATGCTACTATTTCTATATATGTGGGTACCAGTGTTTGGTTCTTCACACTCATCACCATAGATCCATCCCTGTTAGTAGGGGTGATTTTCACACGTTCCTCCTGCACAATTAGATTTCGGTCAAGGATCCTAGAAAAAGTGGGGTAGATAATATCATAGTGGAATGGTTATAGATTATTTCAAGTTCATTACCAGATCTTCCAAACATAATTTCCTTTGGATTCAAAACCTCCCCATCCTCTAGAGGAATCCCTCTGTCAGCATCTTCCCCCCATGACCCATATGATTCCTTGGGTAGGGTAAATCATGCCTCCATCTCCACAGCTGGCTGTTTTGGTGTGGATGCCAGATCTAGTAATAGTTGCACCTGAGCGATCATTAGATTCATA
Source organism: Viscum album (assembly GCA_963277665.1). Taxonomy (NCBI): domain Eukaryota; kingdom Viridiplantae; phylum Streptophyta; class Magnoliopsida; order Santalales; family Viscaceae; genus Viscum; species Viscum album. Next base: position 222,503,582 of record OY728131.1, on the reverse strand, counting down.
ATGCCTAGAGAGTGCATTGAGTTCTCCAAATCAGCCACATATCACTCCTTTTATGCTTGGGATGCAAGGAAGTATTCTTTGACCTAACCAATTCTAGGAAGATATATCCCAAAATGGTTGAGTTTATCCTACATTTTGTAAGGATTGAGGATTTTTTTTACATTTCAACTCTCCCAAGACTTGAGGCAGAAAAAATATTCAGGAATATCCACACAACAAAGTCGTTTCCCAAAATCTTGGGTAGGTATTCTATAGAACCCTCTTGATAGCCTCTCTTTATCCTGAGTTTTCTTGAAAAAAAACTACTGGGCTTGCTACTATCTCTCTTCTTCCACTTCTAGCCGGTGCAGAACATGGAACTATTGGCTATGCTGCTTCAGCTCTACCACTATGATGTGCATATGCCCTACTCCCATGTCATACTCTCATCACTATTCATCCTCAAACATGAGGCAGAGGGGCCACTCCATCACTAGGTCGAATGGTCCATTATTTCAACGTTTCTCCTAGGTATTCATCCTCCAAGATCTATTCATACTCCTTGAGTAACCCATAGGCGGAAATTAGTAGAGCCAACTTATTCTGCATCATCTGGTCTTCTTTCTTGAGAATAAACCAAATCTGCCACCTCAAGCATGGGTGATCTTCATGACAAATCCCTATGTACACCTTGGGGTCCAGTCTCCTTAAAAATATAAACTTCCTCACGAACCAATATGGGGAATATGGTTCATAGATTGGCCCTTTATCTACCTATTCTACCAGTAATCCACCTAAAAAAACCAATAGATATGACTGCTTCTCTTTCGTTCCTCTATCTTCATTAGTGGACACTCATGTTGGTAGAGGGAATGGATGGATGTTGAATTATTATGCCCTCCAGATCTTGTTCAGCACCTCCATCAAGTTTAACTTGAATGGGAAAATTTTGACAGCACACATAATGGTCGGTCAAAAGTTTGTCTCAAGAGGGGAAATTGGGTTTAGGTATTCATATCCCCTCATGTGTGCTCCCACCCAACCATACAAAAAATAGAGTGGTCTGCACATGCACAATGTCTTCTTTCCCTCACTGATATACTAGATCTCCTTATATAGATTTTCCAACATCGGAACTCTGAGGTTGCTCTGTTTCCTCCATTACTAGCATTGCCACCATGATGAATGTACTCAGTTTCATTCTCATATACACATATCTTACTAGAAACATCCACCCATAAATGAGAACTAATATGAACCTATCCAACCTGACTATTGGTTTATGATCGGTTTTAATGTTTTGACCCCACAGTTTCCATTGGTTATCCTCCAAGATTCTCTAATAAGAACCTTATTTTCCACGCTAATCCCCTCTTGGGAAGGTATGGGTAATTATGGTCAGTTTCATGGGTGTCTCTCCCTCAGTAGGCCTCTCCAAAAAAAATTTAGGAAATGACCAAACCAATGCTTAAAGTGGAAATCCCTTTTAATTTTATGGTCTTTCTCTTTTCCCAGAACCAAGTCCAGCAGCATCTTCTCCAAACATTGAATCTACTCTGGATCCTCCCATGAATTATCCATGGGTAGAAATTCATCGTACATCACCCCCAGAATAGGAATCCCAAAGATATTATTGAGGTCCCAGAGGCTGATGTTGACCTCCCCATGATTCAAATTAAAAGTGTTGGTCCTCGATGACTATTTATGATGTAACTCAGGAATTATTTCCTTCGTTTGGTAAATGTGAAACTAGGAAGCCCATTCCACTTCAAAAAGGCTAACTCACCTCATGTCCAATCCAAATTCTAAATAGGATGTGCTTACCCGGTAGGTCCAGGCCCATTCCTTGGTGAAATTTCCACCCTAGCCTAGGTCCCAATCATTATTCCATATTTTATTCAGGTCCCTTAACCCACCTTGAAGATTTTATGATGTTGTAGTGACGATATCTCTATATGCAATGGTCTCCCATCCATATTATTGATATGGTTACAATGGGAGTCTGTGATGATAGGTGAATGATCCCTCTAGGTATGGATGTCAACAGCCCTGAATAACCCATAACATGTGAAGGAACAAGTCCTTAATTTATATCTCCACAAGTTCGATGATCCCCACGACCACCAAAAAGGAAGATGATGGTAGGCTCCAGAAGTCTGATGAGCCCCATGCCTCTTCACAGAGATGAATGTTGCTTCATGGTGTGCCTCCAAGCATCTTGAGACCCCTTTTCCTGTAAATTGTCGGCTCACCCCCCCCCCCCACACACATTTTTACCACGAACTTCCTCCATCTAAGCTCCCTTTTCATGAACCTCCCGATCATCGTGAACCTGAGAGAAAAATGAGTTTCCCAAGGTATTGGAGCATTGTGAAACCCCCTTCCCTTTATTATGATTTAACCTTTCCAATGTAGGGATCCCTTTCATGAATTCTTACACCCTTCATGAAATACAAAGGCCCTATAGGGTACCTGAGGCTTTATAAAGAATTATACCTTCATGAAGCACTCCTTTTACAACTCATGACTCTGTTACAATGTAAGATGACCCTTCTTAATGAGGATCCTATCTTTGCGAAGCCCTTTACCTCTGCGAACAACCTGAGCTTCATGATGCACCTCTCATTGAGGACCCTAACATCATGATACCCTATTTCATCTAGACGTCTAGGCTTCTATGAAATGATTTATTGGTCCCTCATGTGGTTTACCTTTTTCATTTCTCTACATACTGCTTCTTCACATACATATGCTAACACTTATTGATTCTTAACATAGCTATGCTAACGCAAACCCCTCGAGTGACCACTCCCCCACCCTATTGTATCCTAGCATTGATAATGCCTTCCCTCCCCCATATGTGGGTGGACATCAGTTATGTAAGTACAAGGGGTAAGGATTGATTCCTCTTCATCTAAGTTGCAGGATGTTAAACTACCAAGAATCATAATCCTTATCACATCATGTTAAATTATAACCTCATCCCATGAAATGTACATCGGGCATCATGCCTCGGGCATTTTCCATGCCCAGTAGTCGCAATGGTAGAGGGATATCCTTAACTCTCATGCTATGTAATGATATCCTCCTCATTTGGAATGAGATCCTCTATAAGAATCCCTCCAAGATTAATACCTAATCTCTATCTCCCAGGGATGCCTTAGTGTGTAAGCCCCGCATTACTTCTCATGGATGCACCTTTCACAACACGATCATCAAGTCTACTGATAACAATTCTTTCTCACACTTAGCATGACTCAAATGATATTAGATAATAATAGTGTTTATGACTCCATGTGGTCCCCCTTAGTGTATAAGGCCCTTTTTATTCAGTGTTGAACTATGTGGGTTTTTATCCCGATCTTCTAAACAGGGTATGTAGGAAGCCTCCTTGAGTTTAAATAAAAATAAAAAGTAAACTCTGATGATCCCTCTTTGGGATGTACCCCCCCCCCCCCTAATGTGATATATTACATTTTTGAACACATACCCAAGATCCCCCTCCCTTAGGTATTTTGATCCATCCACCTGGGAAGCTAGCCGTGTGTCAGCCCCGATGGCATCAACCTGGAACTATGTAGACTTTGATTCCTGTCTCCTACATTGGGTACATAAGAATCCTCTTTGTGGTTCAAAACCATCATCCATTCCTATCCTGGTTATTCCCTCAAGTGACATTGTCTTGGGAGAATTAGGCCCTAGCCCGGAGGTTACATTTCCTTCGGGTCCCCATCCATGACCTCTATTCTCACGAGTCACCTCCTTAGTTGTCTCGTCACCCTATCCCAAACTACGTGTACATTAATTCCCAGCCATTAGGATGTGTTGGGAGTATCTTCGAGGTTCGATACCATCACTCTTCTCACTCCATCCATTCCATCAGTACTTCCTCTATTTCCATCCTTTACCCAGGCCACCACATCCCGGTGAGATCATGCCATCCACATCACCAATTCTCCAAGCAGCATCTGGGAAGCTAAGCATGTTTAATCCCCATGCAATCCATGTTCATCAAACCAAGAGTGGCCCTCTTGCAACAAGAATTTATCCATGTGTAATCCCCAAATCACCCCTTCAAAATACAAGGGTTTTGATCCCTATCTTTCACACAGGGTATGTAGGAAGACTCCCTATGGTTCAATCCAACCAAATTGTAAACCTTGGTATCGCCCTCAGTGGGGTCCACATCCCTGATCCTCCCTCAGTGGTTTCTATATTATCCTTAACATTGTGACATTTTCCCATTATGGGAGACACCATTTTTAGGTTCACTCTTATCGAGCACTCTGATCCATCCATCTCGTAGATTATCCAGGCACTCAATCTCAGGGACATACCCATCTGATTTGGCCTCATAAGTGTTCTGATCTGTCCCTCCTAGATGATAAACTTATGGCATACCCCATTTTAAACATGGGATGCTGAGGAAAACCTCAAAACACATGCCCCTAGTATAGGATACTCCATGATGGATGTGGGATGCCTCGGGTTTCTACTCCCTTGAGAATCCCACTTATGAATAAGAATATAGGTGCTCTAATGTTCCAGTGTCTAGACATGTTCAACGATGCCCAACTTGAAAAATTCCTTGACCGAAGGTTTCCACCCTAGATAGAACTCTTGGAATGTTTAGATAGAAGTAGCATAATTAACCAGCTTCCAAAAAGAGATGGAATCAGTAATGAGGATCACAAAAAAAATCTTAATCTCTAATGGAGACCCAGACAAGGTGGGGAATTCCAAGGTGGAATACATAGAAGGAGGGACCAACATCATATCAAATCATTTCAATAAAGGAAAATACATAACTAAATAATTAGTGAATGTTTACTGCCTTTGGGAAGTAGGAATTTGGGGTACATTGAACCGTCAGTGAATGTCATACATGGTTCTAGGCGGTGCGCCGTGGCGGAAAGCATCAAAAACAAGCTAAAGGGATTTTTCAGGTCTTCCACCAAGTCTTATAGGATCTGCAAAACAAGTGCATTCAATGCAGAAGTCCCACATGAAATAAATGGTATTTTCTCATACCAGTTCCATTTCAATGTTGAAGGAAATTTTATGTCAGGCATCTTGCGTGACCGAGCTCTCACTTCAAAGGAAGAATCTACACATAGGCCCATTCTGCACCAAATTATTTGTATGCCCACCGATGAGGATTTCGAATATAAATATAATCTATCCCCTCTCCCTGGGAGAGGCTCTCTAGAAGGCTAAATGTTGCTCATGTGCATGAAAGTACTCCTCTTCCATGACAGAACATAGCACAAACCACTTAAGGTATAGAATATTTCCTGATTGGTCTTCTATGAGCCCAAAATTGTCTTGGCCCATGGTTGAGTGATCCTCATGAAACCTAAAATAAAATTTTCTTGAGTGCATGAAAAAATAATTTTCTTTCATGCAACCTTGAATCCATGTGTTAGAACCCTTTTTTTACTCGCAAAATAAAATCTTGTGTGATCCTACCTTTGAGATTACATTCCCCACACTTGTTCTATAGAACCCAACCCATGGAACTCTTGTGCAAAACCGTCAAAACTTGTGTAAAACAACTTCCATGTCCCCAGCCTGATTTCCCCTATGCCTCTAGTGCATCCCTACCTGTTTCTTCTATGAATGTGTACTCTAACCTCTTTTTCTCCTAAACATGGGGACTCTAACATGGACCTTGTGACTGACCACGCCTCCATTACAGTTCCAATGTCATTATCATCCCAAAGGTGAAATAGTGGTGGTAATGTAATAACCAGAGGTAAGGAGTAAGACCCCCCACATATGTGTTGCATGACGTAAAACTACCTAGTCTCGTGTCCTAGTCTTATGACATTAAACTACATGACAAATTCATAAGCATATGATGTAAAAATGTAGTCTTACCTTATGAAATAAGCACTGGATTATATTTGTATGAGTGGAATGGGATGACCCCACACCTCATACTAGAATGAATCCCCATGTACGACTCACATGGAATGAGATACTCCAGGAAGCTTCCACAAGTAAGCCACATCCACCCCATTGCTTCACAGAGCATCATTTGGATAGCTACCATGCGTAATCCCCACACCATTTCAACCAAGATAAATCCTCTTACAAAGGGATGATTCTACTTAAAATCCACATGACATACCTCATTGATGTTACTTTTGTGACATGAGTGTCCTTACAGCATGATGTTAAATTGTAGCGATCAGTCCTATCATTAGACCTTAAATTATAGCATTGAACTACATGGCTTTTGATCTAAAACTTTTAAATAGGATATGAAGGATTCCTCTCTAAGGTTCAATCCTGACCAATGATAAAGTAATTTGTTCCCACCTCAGGACGTACCTCCCAATGCTGCCTATATTGGTAATTTTGATCCATCGGTAAACATTTTTGGCATGACATCTTCCCTTCTAGGGACACACCTCCCAGATCTTCCTTAAGGGGAATTTTGATCCATACATCCCAGATCCACCTCAAGGGACGTTCGGATCAGACATTCCAAGTGTTATGTCTTCCCTCCTAGGTATTCATATCCTACATCCACCCTAAGGGGTGTTTTGATACATCCATCATAGATCCACCTCAAGGGGTGTTTAGATACATCTACTCCAGGAGTGATATCTTTCCTCTTAGGGACACACCTCCCAGATCTACCTTTAATGGTGTTCTGATCCATCCATCCTCGATCCAACATAAGGGTTGTTCTCATCCAACCTTACAAGTGTGACATCTTCCTTCCTATGGACACACCCCTCTGATCTTCCACAAGGGGAGTTCTCATCAACGTCTTGGATTTACCTTAAGGGTAATTATGATCCATCCACATAGGACCCACCTCCATCAAGAGTTCTGATCCATCGGTAAACCTTCCATGTGTGGCATATTTCCACATAGGGAAACGCCTACATGATCTTCCTTGGGGGGTTTTTCATCACCATTCCATATCTGCCTCAATAGGTGTTTTGATTCACACCTCTCATGTCCTCTTCCATGAAAAATTCTGATCCATCCATCATATCCCCACAAAACATTAATCGTATGACCATCTCCATAAGATGTTAAACTCGTGACTTTATATGTCACAACTATACATCCAGATATTTCTTCACCGGATATATAACTCGTGACATCACCCACAATACCTACCCCATTCATAAGTGTTGGATTCTTGAGGTAAAACTTCCTGGAAGAATTACCCCTATGGTGCCATTACCTTGTGAACGACACAAGATGCCTTAGGTTTCTCACCTTAAGATGCCTCATATAAAATTTCATCCTAAGAAGAAGAATACTGGTGACCAATGTGACCAATGTCTAGACATGCCCAACGATGTGCAATGTGGCTACTCTCCTATCTGAAGGATTTTTCCCTATCTAGAAAAAAGAAGAATGTCGAGATAGAAGTAGTGTAATTAAGCTATGTCCACAAAGAGATCACGCCCATAATGAGTTCCAAAAACATGAATTAAATCTATGAGGGAGTCTCATACGCCATGGAGGGAGGAACCAACAACCCACCATCTTATTTTGATCAAGTAGAAAACATATCTAATTAATGTGATGAAATTCACCCACCTTTGTAAAGTAGTAATATAGGGAAACAATATCCAGTTTTCACAATCATCATCTAAACAAACAAGAAGGTCCCTGAAGAAAGAATCAAAAACACATTACATGCTATAATGTGACATAAAACCTCTTATGGAATTGCAGACACAAAGAGTTACAAGCCTATTCCCAACACACCCAAGGATACCTAACGTGATGTTTTTTTCAAAACCCATTTAAAAATTCTCATATTTAATAAATCATTTTCAAATCAACACCTTTTTCCTTTGGGCTTGCAGACCCGCTACAAAACCAAAACCACCCTTCAAATCATCTAATCAAACATTTCTTGTAAAAAATACATTTTTAAATAAAACCCGTTTAAAAAAATTAATATCATTAAAAAAACCATTACCATGATAAATAATTCATTTTCATTGAAAAACCCATAGTAATTAACAAGAACATATAGATGTCTAGAATTGACCACTTGTATAGAGAGGCCTACCTCTATAATAGATGTAGAACTAATTGCCTTTGAAAATGGAGATTGGAAACAAGAAAATCTATATATAAAAGCAAAGACATGATAGAAAAATGAAGTGTATTTATAGAAAACATAAACAAATCACAATTAAATCCATAAATATAGTCGATTGAATCATTGAAATCAATGGAAATGAAGAATCCTACAGACTTCTTAGTAGAGATAAGTGAAACATCTTCCATGGGGATTGAATGCCAAATGGAGTGACCTAGAAGGTGGTAGATCACCCATAATTTCCTAAAATATACCTAGGGTTTGAGAGAGAATCCTACATTTAGAATGAGTAAGGGTTTATCATTTTAGCATAAATAAAATCTCTAGGCAATAGTCATTTATGTCTTAAATCATGGGTTTTGGACATAAATTCCACACATTTGATGTACATTGAAAAAAGAATCACCTTAGGTTAAAAATGCACTGATCCATGAATTTACAATGTAAGTTGATAGTTTGAAAAGAAAATAATTTTTGTAAGTAATTTCCATGGCTTGTGTCTAAAAAAGCCTACATTATAAGCTGGGGATTTATGGTGGAAATTCATTCTAAAGTCCATGCCCGGCAGTAGTCCATGCAGAACCACCGATAAGGCTCCCAATTCAACTCGAACCCAAAACGCACTATTTAAATCCTTTAAACCTTTATACCTAGACTCCAACTATTCAAACAAACATAATTTCCTGAACTTTAGGTTATTTTCCCCAAAAAGTAATCTCCATCCCTGAAATTCCTAAAATGAACCTAGACGAAAAGTAAAAAAATTAGAGATAATAAGTACCTAAAATAAGATAATGGAAAGATACACAATTTGAAGAAAAAGAAATATAATTATAAAGTTAATAGATAACTAGGTATATCACTCTCACACAAAACACATTGAGATCCATTATAACCTTTTTAAAAGACAAGGTGGAGAAAAAACTTACATAATTTTGATTTATTGGAATCCAACATCAGGTGGGAGATATTTTTACAAATTTATTGGATGAAATTATTTTCAAGTATAATTTTTTGAACCTTAAAGGTCAAATAATTTCCTCAAATTAAGAAGTTTTGATAACCCCACTCACCATTGTAGATAATGATTTACATAAAAGTTGAGTACTTCTACCAGTGTTAATATTTTATTAATTAAATAATATTCAAGGGGACACAACCCACAGGGAACCAATGGTAAAAAGATGGTTGTTTGAAAAAAAAATGAAAAGTTTATATATACTATTATATTTTCTTATTTCCAAAAATGATTATTGACTCATGTTGGATTGTAAAATTTGTAAACATATATTCTTAGAATTTTTTCATACTGGAAGCTTCATGAATTATTTGAGGTAATTTGATTTGGAAAAGTATAAAACCTTTAAATTTTATTATCAAAGGGGGATAATGAATATAGTTGAAGAATAAAATACATGGATAGCATGGATCAGATGAAAAAACATGGTTCAATATATGGAGTATTGATAAAAAATTCAAAGGGGGAATTTTTAAATCCTAAGTAATAATGTTGGATTTTTTTCCAATTGGAACTCAGTTGAAGTTGTGTGTTGTTATAAAATGGATGGTTGGATTTCACTTCAATGATAGACAATAATGTGAAGTTATTGGAAAAAAATATGATGTGAGCATCAGGATAATGTCGTGAGTGATGTTACTAATTACAATAAAATATAAAAATCTTATACATAAGTTTTTCCATAAATAATATATTATCTATGATAAATAGGGGTTCTTGAGAAGGTATATATGAGGGTCTCCTTGAATATAACCTTGATACATAAGTGTAATCAATTTAATAGTGTGCAATGACATATCATTCATGTTGTGGGAAGGATATCATGTTGTGAATATATTTACGTGGGTTTCAAGGTTCTGTATACTTAAATAACCCCACACTATCGAAGAGTTTCACACTATAATAAGATTGGAAATATAGAATATATATATATAAATTGACCATACTATGATACAAAGGTCATGCAATGATTAAAGGGTTTGTTCCATGATCATTACACCATAAAGAAAAAAGTAGTCCCTTGAAAGTTGATATTTAATCTATTTAGCAACATAAATCAATAGTTTTTTAAGACTTTTACCACACTATGTTGAAACTCATATTTGAATAAGGAAACAACCTATTATTTTTTAATGTAATATGACATGCCAGGATTCTTGTAATCTCTATAATTCAAACAAAATTGATGACTAGTCATTATCAAGAAGGTTTTTATATATTTTTAATAACTATTAACAAACCATTAGAATATCTAGGGTGGATATTCTCTTGGAAAAATTTAAGAGGATGGAATTCAAGTAAATGAAGTTAGAATTTGGTTGAAATGTTAATTTTGAATTTTAATTTAAAAATTATTAGGATATATTGTAACCTTCTCTACATAATAAGAGAAAACGGGGAGGAAATAAAATACATCAAAAAAATTAAAGTATAGGGAACAAGTTTTGGAATTTATTAAATATTTGGAATTAAGGAGTGAATTTTGATTATATATAATTCAATTAAACATAAGGCTTAAATATAAAACTTTTTTGTGTATATTAGTGGATAATATGAAGTACAGATTAGATCTTTGTCGAGAATATCCATTTTTTGTGTTATACATTCAATTTTTATCTTTTTGAGTACAACCGATTTATTGACATCATATATGTTTGTAACCCTATTATAAAGTAGTGAGGTTAAGAGAATAAGAGGTGATATTTTAATGTCCAGTGATATTTTTCTAAAGATTATTTTCAAAAACCTATAGAGTATTTTTTTTATTTGGAATATTTACACATCGTTGATGTGTGATTCTTGCATCTAGTCCAGTGCATGTCAAGAAATTAAAATTCATGTGTTTTTTCTTCTTCTTTTTGAATTTGGTTTTCCTTATTTGTAAAAAACTAAACTTTTATAAATGAAATTTCCATTTGTGAATGAACAAATTTATTTTTATGTAATGTAGTTATAGAAAACACATGCACTTATTTGGTTATTTTAGACAATTATAATTTTTGTCCTATCAGATTTAAAATACCATTAATAATAATAACCACTGAAAATATAACTGTTGAACAATGATCATATGATTAGTATATATATAGGGTTTTGATAAATTCCAATTGAAATACACAAAATAAGTGATGGCCAAAAATAATAATATCATACCCTATGAAGCTCATTTATAAAAGATTATCTGGGAGATAGAATCACGGGTTCTTTCCCTTGATCAATCTCAAGCCAATATTAAACAACTAAAGCACAAGAAAATGCATTTAATGGAGAAGTTCAAGATCATCAAGATCATGACCAAAACCATGTTCACTAGACCACCCCATAAAAATCACACCATCGTGAAGCTTTCTCTAAGGGAGTTTGATTATGTAATAATGGTCTTTGTATCAAGACCTTAATAGTATGAATTTTTATAAGAAATAATGATTATATTTATCTTATATGATTATTATTTCTTTTTTTAATGATTAGATAATTAGTAGCTTAAAATTAGATGAAAAACATAATTTATTTTTTGGGAAATTTATAGTTTCAATTACAACGTTTTATTTTAAATAATTCAAGAATTTTTGAAAAAAATAATATTGTAATAAAATATTATTATTAAAAAATATTAAATATAAATGATCGTATAATTTTTTAAAAGACAAAAAAATTAAAAGGTTCAGAAAAATGTTCTTTCCAAAAATTACCAGTATTTTTTAATAAATGAATATTTTTTATTTAAAATTATAAATTCTCATTATTAGATATTTTTTTATAAATTAAATATTATTTTTTAAATCATCATGTTGAAATTAGGTGATGCTGATTTTTATCAAAATTTTCCAAGACAATTGAATTTTTTGGGTTAGAATTAAATACAGTATAAATATACAGTGTGTATTATGACAAAATAATGACCAAAAAGTGATATAATATATTCCATAAATGTTATACACAAAAAAAATATTTCCCATTTAAAATAATACATTTTTTAGGTTATCTTGTTACCTTTATAAACCATTTATGAATCCTCCAAAACCTACCCACCCAAGATCCCATTTTCATCATTAAAAACCACTGTATAATGACTATACTCTTTCCTTTACTCTCTATATCCCACCCAAGGTACCCCCAATCTCTTAAGAATCTCCTATCAAGCTTTTGGAAACAACCTCTCAAGGTAATGGATCCTCTCCTTCTTTTTTTATTCAAGAACCTTTTTTATATTGTTCCTATTAATTACCAATTATCTATGTTTATTATGCTCTTTAATATCCCTATTAATACCCTTATGATTTCTAAGTGATTAGATACCAAATAAACTCTCATTAATCACTCCCATGAATCTTTGAAAACCCACATCATGTAGCCCAAATTGTCCTCCTATTTTCTATTCCAAAATTTTCTTTTGTGAATACGCATCCCTATTTCAACTCAATGGTATTAACCTAGATGTACATATCATTTATTTATTGGTTACTACCATTATATATCCCAGAGTCCTTAATTTTGGGATTCAATGTGATGAAATTTGTTCCTATGTTGAATGATATAGGTGGCATAATTATGCATGTACATGATATGAAAGTGATGAGTGGACCTAGAATTATATAGCCCTCCAATGCATTGGTAATGTTTTAATCTAATTATATGAAATGTATTGTGCATGATAAGTTATCTTAAGAGAACTATGTTGTGTTTTCTTGGATTTTATCCTTGAATTATGTTTATGAAACCATGTTTTGTATTTTTCCACATTCCCATATTTCCTTTATGTAATCATCATATACCATGCTTTGATGTTCATTTTTATGATTCTCACCCCATCTATCTCCCTTTGAAATACCTATTAACTAACGTGTAATAGTTTTACCATGCGATTCATTATTTATTCACTTATTGTACTTTATATATCACCCCTTTCTTATATGACCCTAGGTTATTCCATGCAATTTTAAGATTAATGGTATTTTAGAAGCATGTTAAGAATGTTTTCAATGATGTTATTGTATCCATGCATCAACCAGATATGATCTATACCTAATTTCCCGAAAACACTCGGCATTAAAATCATTTTGGATTGTTTTATGTCTAAATTTCTGTAATTAATCATGAAATAAATTGTATTAAATATATGGTAATTAATAGCTAGAATCAGAGAAAATTCTAGTTATTTTTTGGATTAAGATTAGAAAATTGTCAAGAAATCCTTCGGTATAATACAAAACATATGAAAACATCACTAAATTTTGTTAAATTATAGAGTAAGCGGTTTAAAAACAAATAAATACCTATCTAAATACTAAAGTATATGTATCCCTAACAAATATTTACCTAGGGAAAACAACCCCAAAAACAGCGCATTGAGCTAGACTTGATCGTGAACTACTGTATGAAAATATGAATTGATTCACACCTAGTTTGATACTCTTTGGGGATGTTCTTTGGTAAGTTCACAAGCTCTTTATGCACCATTATTAAGGTAAAAATAACACTAAACATATTTTATATTAGGAAATTGATCATAGATAACCTAGATTAAAGCCTATAAATTCATAGGTTAAGGAATATATGTCATTTATGAGTTATCCCTTTAATGTTCCTGGTTCCCTATTAATGTATTTAATAGTTTCAAAATACTCATCCATAATTTTCAATTTATTCTAGTAAATGGATAGAAATATGATGAACTGAGTTAGAAAAACAATGTGATGGGTAATGTGAGGACTTCCCGAAAACGATACCCATCCCCCTGCAAGTATGCATCACTAACTCCATGACAATATTTTCTTTATAGACTCATGTTTTTAACTGAAACCTAAATAAAGATTAATTATAATGGACCATACTTTACATACATATATATTCCATAAAAATTGAAGAATATTCATTACACAACATAAAAAACCCATGTCAGGACTATATATGTTTAGTGTCTTTAGAAATTGGGAAACCTAAAAAACTAGTTCATAAGACATAAACATTTTCTTCCACTTATTACTTCATAATTAGACCCCTTTTTGAAATATCTTACATAATAACCTTCATAATAACCTAGGTAAAAGAAACATAACAAAGGGTGATCTCAAATTATTAGTAAGGGTAAACAAGGGAGATGTCAATCATATTATAATCATAAGACATAAGAACATAAGATTTGAAAATATTATCCTATATATGAAATATCATGATATTATATAATGGGATAAATCATAAAAGTTCATAAAGAATCAATGAACATATTCCCAAAAGTCATAACATAAGACATGGAATTTTTGGCATACACATGATCATATAAAATCATTTCATATTAGTCAAGGATCATTTCCAAGACCATTATAGTGGAAAAATTCTATTACTAAATTGAGTTCACTCCTCATTCCATTGTTGTATTACTCAACCGGGTTTATGTCCCGTTCCAACCCTGTATTACTGAACCGAGATCATTTATTATTCTATCCCTATCTATCTCATGAGATATAAATATTTACCTAATTAATTAGTGGGAGATATAGGTCCCACCCATATTATATTGATATCATTATTATGTGTGACACAAAAACATAAATCATTCATCCTAAAAAAACACAAGGAATATAATGGGTTTCTTAAACATTATTCCATGATAACATAATCCATGTAAAACAAATGGATTTCATAAATATCTTTTCATCATAAATATAATCAAACCATAGGAATAATAGGTATAGAATACATGAAATATTTCATTGAAAATATCCTTGAAATATTTTAAAGTAGGATTCAAAGAATTAAGGCATTATAAAAATGTAAAAATTTGTTCATGTTGTACAAGTTAAAAAAACATTATTCTCGTACTTTTGTCGAATAAGTCAAAAATACCTTTTATCAAAAATGAAAAAAGTTTACATTCATACCAATTAATAAAAAATAACTTATGAGTAAAATTGACTTTAAAATTTGTATAATAATAGAAAGAATATTTTGGAATATATATTTATGGACATTGATGATAATTATACCCCAATAAATACTTTCGTACAGACAATCTCAGATAATAATGAGATTGCAAAATTATCCCTTACCCTAGATCTGATATCTTTTGTATATATCCAAACCTCTTGTATAATGATTTAAATAATTTGATTGAATTATTAAAGAATCATAGTCATTTTTATGATATCATATATGATCATTTTATCATTATTTTGTTAATAACATTTCATTATTAGTCGTTATTTGGGAATTAACTGCTTCATTTTCCTATTCGTTTTGTGTCGAATAAGTTACAGTAATCCATTTTAGGTTATAGTTATATAATTTAAAAAATGATATTAATGTAATATATATCATATTTATTCATTATATACATTTATATAATCATTATTTAATGGATATCATGTAGAATAAATCATATCGCATCATGGAGACGGTTGGTCGTATGTACACACGAGTAACGCTTTCATTCCCATAATTGTGAAATGGTGTGGAAGTGGATGGTATATATTTTATTTAAAAATAAATATTATGATATAATAATCATATCTGGTTATTATTTCCAACATTATACCCTTCTAAGTAAGGTGGTGGTGAAAAAAAGATTACACCAGGGCATGGAAATGGTATAGCATACGTAGGCACATGGGGTGATTTCATTTTTAATAGGATAGATATAAAGTGGAATATGGTTTTTCCATAATCATAATAACATATTATTATATAATTGATACTAGATTTATTTATTTATAATGGAAACAACTAATTAATAGGAAGTAGAAGACGAAATAATTTTGAAAGAATAGGTAGAGTAGATTACCACTTCTTCAATGAACTCCCTCTAGATCTCCTCATCACTACCACAAAATTGGGCATCCGTAGTGCCAACCTTTATCAGCACTAACAAAAATAACTGATAAAGGTAACTTTTAATAGTGCTAACAAAAAGCACTGATAAAGGGCACTTTTAACTGTGCTAAAAAAAGTGATGTTAAAAGTGTCCCTTTATTAGCGCTTTTTCTTAGCGCTGATAAAGGTACCCCCTTTATGAGCACTTTTTTTAGCATTGTTAAAGGGGACCCCTTTATCAGCACTCTTTTTTGTATATCTGATAAAGGCACTCCCTTTATCAGTGTTTTTTAGCGCTGTTAAAGGGGACCCCTTTATCGGTGCTTTTTTTAGTAGCACTGGTAAAGGGGGGCTTTATCGGTGATTTTTCTTAACATTGATAAAGTTTATATTTAAAAAGAATATTCATGAAAAATAATATATTGATATATAAGTATATTTATATTGATATAAAAATAATATATATTTTTTAAATATGTTTTAGATAAGTATAAATAGAGTATTACATTTAATATATAATAAATTTAGTGAAAATGGATTTAAAATATTTAAAAAAATATTATTAATTAATAATTTTCTAATTATTATCGACTAATAATCATTTAATAACAATTTTAAGACACAAAAAAATCAAAAAAAATAATAAAAGATCTAAAATAAATTCAAAATGCAACTCAAACTTCAAACGGTCATAAATTTTGATCTGGGTGTCCGTTTGAGCTATACAGCATATCAAATCAAATACTACAATGATCTCTATGATCTAGTGACCTAAGGGAACCTTTTTCGCATTCTTTTAGGGCCAAAAAATTCCATAAGGCCTCTAAAACTTAGAATTTAGTCGACATAACCCTATTTTTTACATTGAAACAGCTATAACCGTTGATATCGAGGTCCTCTAGGAATGTACCATATATCATATTAAATATTGTTTCATTTCATTCTATATGAGTGGTTTTTGAGTTTAAATGGACTTCTGGATTAGATGTTATGGTCGTTTTAACATTCTATGGCTTTTCAGATACACATATATATGTATTTATTCGTAAATGTGTGTGTGTGTGTCTATTTATGTGTGTGTTGTATATATGTTTGTATGTATGTATGTATTTATTTATTTATATATAAACACACATAAAAACATATTATATAATTGTATTTAAAACTAATCTTATAAATATATATTAATATACAAATAATATACGGATAATAAATTATAACTAAATATATATATATAAATATATATATAAATATATATTAATATATGAATAAATATATATATGTATATTAATATATGAATAAATATATATGTATTAATATAACTAAATATATTTATATTAATATGAATCTATATTAATATATGAATAAATATAACTATATATATAAAGAAATAGATATATCATTAAATGAATAAAAACTAAATGGATTAGTGGTTAAGCTACAGGTGTGAAAGGGGGGAGGTCTCATGTTTGATTTCTCATGGAAGCATGGATGCGCGGGCAAGTGGGCGGGGGGGGGGGGGGGGGGGGGTGGGAGGGCAAGTGTAGCTTGTGGGGTGAGAGGGAGGGGGCTCCGCCTAGCATTGATAAAGGGGGGGTCAAGCGATGTCAAAAGCTCCCCGCAATAATATATTATTTTTAACTATTATTTTTAAAAAAAATTCCTTTTATCAGTGCTTAAAAAATCACTCATAAAGGGGTTCTTTTACCTGTTCTAAAAAAATCACTGATAAATGCCCTTTTTATCAGTGCTTTTTTTAGCAATGATAAAAGATGCCTTTTATCAGCGCTTTTTTTTAGCACTAATAAAAGGGGTCATTATCATTGCTTTTCTGAGCACTAATAAAACGGACCCATATCTTTCCCTCGATTAATAGTGATTTTCTAGCACTGTTAATGCCCTTTTCTAGCGTTGATAAAGTCCATATTTACAGTTGTGCTTAAAGCACTAGAGTTGATCTTTGGAGAAGACCAGAACCTATATAATGTGATTAGGAAGGTTTATAATGCATATTTTTAGGGTATGTTAGATATTAAAGGCTCAAAGTGAAGTTAATAGGTGAGGGAGGATTTGAACATTTACAATTGAGGTGAGGGGCACTTTTGGAATATCCAAAAATATAAAATTATAATAAAATAAAACCACGTCCAAAAACTTCTAAAATTTCATATTTTCTAATATGAGGTGAGATAAGGTTTTAATCTCATAAACCAATAAATTTTAGACAAGTTTTTATTTCAATTTAAACATTTTTAATATAAATATTTCATAAATAAAAATTAAAAATTAAATAATTTGATGAATATAAAGACTATATATTTAATAAGAATACTTGTAGTTGAATATATTTTCTAGAAAATCCTACATCAAAAATTCTATGTTTATTAAAACATGAATGTGACAACTTTATCATCACTTTAAATAAAATATTATAGGTGTCCTAATCTATTCCATATGACACAAAAAGCTCAATAACTCATCCATTGGATGATTATGGTTGAGATATACTCCACCAATAAGATTTAGTCAAGTTTATTTATCATTAAATAGTTATTACCATTTTAATAAACATTATTTTATTAATTTTTCATCAATTAAATAATGTATACATCTTCAATGTATAAGACTTTAAGGTAATTATTTATTTCCGGAAAACTAAAAATAAAATACCATAATAAATAAGAAAATTATATTTCAAATGATTATTTATAGTCAAATTTATATTCAGTAAAACCTTATATTAAAAATGATATAGTTGTTAAAATTTGAGTAAGACATATTTAACTTTTCTTTAAGTAAAATAAATGAAATGTATTAATCTCATCCAAGTGGATTACAAAAGATTTCATTTGGACCAAATGATGACTTAGATCAAAAAAAATCATCCAATAATACTAGGACAAGTTTTAGTGTAATTTTATAATATCATTTTTATAATTAATTACTTTATTTACCCTTTTACCGTATTGATAAAAATTATAGAAGTTATCATTCATAATGCGCAAAAATAAAATAAATATATTTAAATAATTTGGACCTCATGATTCCAAATATTGAATTCATTTTTAAAAATTTAAAACATATCTTTTTTAATAATTAATTTAAAATTAATCTCATTTTCAGAATGAGAAAATGGGTTTTAAAAGATAAAACATTGCGAAAGATTGAAATGTTTTTACATCTAAATTCAACGTAAACTTAACACCAATGACCAACATTATTTTAAATGATAAAAATAGCATCTATTTATTTTTCAAACCATTCAATAATATAATTAAACCATATAAATTATTTTTATGAAAAAATCATTTTTTAATTAAAATTTAGTATATTTTTACAATTCATCAAAACTTGAAAGTTATCATAAAATTATAAAAAATTCATCCGAAGTAAATTTTTATATTTTAATTAAAAATAATAATTTTATTTTTTCATATAAAAATTATTAATGTTTCAAATTTTTAAGTTTAAATGGTTTACCATTAAAGACGGCAAAATTGCACTTTTAAAAAATATAGGTTTTTATAAAAAAATTGGTTTTATTCATATCCAATTACTAAAATATCTATTAGATAAAAATAAAAAATATTTTATTAAATATATAACATATATATTTCACTAATTTCATTTAAAAATTATAATTAACTCAATTTATTAACACAAAAATATAAATATTTATTTAATTGGTTTATATTTTTCATAAATAATTGGTAGCCAATGAATTCACCATACATTTTCATAAGTCAGTTATATTTATTCCTGCTAAATTAGTGGATAGGTTATACTAGCCATTTTATACTAATGGAATCTCAAAATTTATTACACTCACGATTGCGTGCAATTAAAGCTATTGAAGAATTGAAATTATCTAAAGAAAATATTTCATAAAAACATTTGAGTGTTACAGGAATGCCCAAATACCATTAATAAAGAGAAAGTTTTTATTGATATCTTTATACAACAAAGGACATTATCTTTTAGTGGATCTTTTGATCCCTTTATTGATGAACAATGGATAGGATCCACTGAAAAGATCTTTTCCATACTTAAATTCTTTGAGAAAGATAAGTTCATGGTTTTTTTATGATATATAGGGATAATCCAATCAATGGTGGATGTTGGTCAAAAATATCAGGTTTGAGAAAGACATTGGTGTGATGGAGTGGAAATAATTCCAAAAACTATTTTTTGATAAATATTTACCATGAACTCCCTAACATAAAGTGGTGATATATTTCTTTTCCCTTAAGAAAAATAATGATGAATATATTAGGGAATAGGAGGAAAACTTCATAAGACTTGTATGATACACCTCTTCCATTTTTTGACCAATGAATGTAAATATGACCACTTCATTGGTGTGTAGAAGCTGAGAATACCAAAATCCTTGGAAATTCAAGACTTTGATAGCTATTAGGAAATTTTATGATGTTCTATCAATGTAAAAAATAGATATCAATTAATCTCACGGTTCTCATGGGGATAAGAAGTGAAAAGTGTTATTCAATTTTAATAGTTTGATGGATAAATCAATTTGTGTTAATAAATTTCAAGATCACACTTTTCATATATGTGGGAAGAATAACCAGATAAATTTCATAAATCGGATGAGGAAATGTTTTTAGTGGGGGAAGGAAGGGCACTTATCCAAGAATTTTTAGTGGGAGAAACCCACCAATATGATGGAAGAAAGGAATTCTCCAGTTAACACACGTCCCATTTTCCACTATTTATACTACAAAGAACAAAGACACTATATGAATCAATGCACTAATCTAAGGGTTTTTGAGGAAAACCAATGATAAAAACCTCATATTCCAAGAGATAAAGGTTGATCTTATACCATCACAATTGTGGAGATGGATCCTTAAAAAAATTGGTGATAGGTATGCTATTTATTCATTCAAGAATAGAGAGTTTTCTTTCTGATTCTATTTATATTAATTCTTTCACATCTCAAAAATTTATTAGAACTATTCAAACACCACATTATTATTAACATAAGTTCTAAACATTATGTTAGTCTTTTTTTACAAATTTAGAATATTAATCATGAATATTCACTATCAAAACTTTTAGAAATCGATTTAGTCACTGTTACCCTGCAATAATTTATAATAAATTCATTAATTAATAATAATTACAATTTATAAGTCAAGAAACAAAAAATAATTATTAAATAATAAAATTAATATTCACTTAATATAAAAACACAAATCAAACATAATGAGAGAGAAAAGATAAGATATTAGGGACAAAAAACCTCTATAAAATTTTATAAAAATACCCATATGAAGATAAAATCCCAAGTTAAGTATTAAATATCATGATTGTGGATTGAAATATTCACCCCTATTTAAAAATACAGACCTAGAGAACACAGGTTACTTGGAAAAACCTCTCCAACCACCTCATGTTCATTCACTAATCACTTGTAGGATGGTCCAATAGACCAGTATGACTGCCTCTTACAACAAGAACTTGTTACCCCACCATTGGGTACCCAATGGCCAATGATGGTATAATAAATAAAGATCCACCTTCATCCCCACCTTCCATAACCTACCTCCAGCTCAAACTCTTAAAACCATCTTCCAATCATTTCCAAAAACTAATTAAAAACTTCAAATAAAATTATATATGTACCTCAACAATGGGGGTCATTACAAAATACCCTATATAGGGATTCTAAACCTTAAAAAGCATCCCCAATGAATATCTTTAGCCATTATGAATACTTGTCAACTTCCCATTCCTCATTTTCCTCACAAACACATTCATGTTATCATAGAATACATAAAAGTAGGTTAACCATTTCTCAAAATTAATTATCACTGTTGTCAATAAACCTCACCAGTTTCTCCAAAAAAAGAAAAATCTAGATCTAACTTTACATCATCACAATAAACCATATATGATGGATCGAGTTCATATTTACTTAGTTAATAATCATGAAAAGATTAGTAAAAATCCATACATCAAAATAAATTCCATCCAATAAATAATAGATCCAACTTACACTTCTAATAAAAAAATTCCAATTTAGGGGGAAACAAAAAGGAAGATGTGATCCCCAACTAAAAATATAAGATGTCATTTCCTACAACCGACATATTACTTCTATTAGTTTTGTGAGGTAACTATTAGCCTCTATGAGAGAAACCATTTTCTAAATAAGTATTAAATATTTTAGAAAGGAGTAACCATTAGATCTCTATACATGTATCAGAATAAACACAATAGTTGATCTTGAAGTACAGAGATAACAACTACAGAGATGATGATTCTAGATGATGGGAGTGGAGATTATGTCAGAATAATCTAAGCATCCAATATGATATACAAGATTTATCTATCAAGTTGAATGATTCTAGACATTGGATTAAGTGAAACAAGTTGTAGGATATTCAATATAAGTTATCACTAAAACAAGAATATAGGATGAAATTTTCTAGAACCAACTATTCACCAAGGATTTTGGTTGAGGTAGTGGTATTTAGATAGTGAATGTGTTCATATTGTTAAATTATATGAATTTCAGATTGTTTTTAAACCATTAAAACTATAATATTTCTAATTTGGTTGCCTAAAAATTGATGGTGGGATCATTTATACTGTCATGGAGAGTTTTGGATGATAATTAAGATCCTCTAAACTTTTTCTTTGGAATTATTCATTCTACTACAATGTTATTTTTCATTTTCTAGTAAATTTTTTGTTTCCCTTGGATTAGAACTTCTTATGAACCATATTAAATCCATGTGTTTGTTTGATTCTTATTATATTATTTTTATTTCTTATTCTGTTTGGGTTGTATATTTTGAGTTTGAAAAGCTATGTGGTTGAGTTGTGTGGTTATGGTTGTAACAACCCGAGATTTTATAAGATACATTCTTTTTAATTTAATTCATATATTCTATTGTACGACACACCAAGATTATCTTGCGCTATACGCAACACCGTATTGGCTTGTAGTATACGCAACACTTTTCTTGGGTCTTGTTACACACA
This sequence comes from Viscum album, assembly GCA_963277665.1. Lineage (NCBI taxonomy): Eukaryota > Viridiplantae > Streptophyta > Magnoliopsida > Santalales > Viscaceae > Viscum > Viscum album. The sequence goes on along the minus strand of OY728131.1, from coordinate 222,480,681 downwards.
ATTTCAAGTTCGTTTGAATTCTACGCAACATTGAGTGTATATATATATATATATATATTCAATGTATAAATAAAATATCGTTGGATTATATTATACGCAACAACAAAGGAGTTGTTCACTACACGCAACCCTAACTTGGCTTGCATTACACATAATCGCGACCTTCCTCGATAGCGTGTCTTGTACGCAATACCGAGTTTCACTAAACAACGATATATTATTATAATATTGTTATGAACTAGCCATTATGAATAGTATTAACTAAATTTTGAATTTTATAACATTATTATTCATCTTACACATTTTCTAGAACATGGTATAAGAACAAAATAAATTTTTCGGGTAAAATAAGTATTTTTCAAAAAATGCAGTTTTGCCGCCTTTTGATGGCGCACCCACATTAAATCTAGTTTTTGACATGTTTATATGTTCAATTTGAAAAAATAAAATTCTTCTTTTGAATCAAGATTTAAAAATTTACATTAGATAAAGTTTTGATATTTTTCCGATAACTTTCATATTTTAATGAATAGTAAAAACACGCTATATTTTAATTAAAAACAACTTTTTTCATCATAATATCTTATGTGGTTAAATTATAATATTGAATGGTTTTAAAGTATAAATATAATATATTTTTACCATTTAATATAATGTAAGTCATTAGCCTTGATTTTACATTGAATTCGTAGGATAAATAAATTCAATCTTTTGCAATGTTTTAACCAAAAACCCGTTTTCTTTCGACAATGGGATTAATTTTAATTTAATTTCTGAAACTTTTGTGTATTGAATTTGGATAAATGGATTCCATATTTGGAATCAGTGGGTCCAAATTATGTTAATAATCCACTTTTTATTTTTGGGCATTATGAATAGTAACTACGGTAAATTTTATTTACCATAGTTAAAGATAAATAGGGTAATTAGGGGTAAATATAAGAATATAAAATTACCCTAACACCTGAAAAAATACTATTGGATGACTAAAAGTCGACCCATATCACCTAAGGGTCGTATTAGAATCATTTAATGGACTTCGGCCCTTGAAAATAACTTAATTATTATTAAAACCAAAGAAAGTGACAACATGTCACTCTCTTAAATCTTATAAGTATATTAACTTTAATTTAGTGATAAACTTCATGAAACTTCGAACATGAATAGTATACAGAAAGATAATGAAATTATCTATATCATATAAATTTATTTTTAATTTTTAGGGATTAAATAATTATCATTAATTATGACACAATAGTGATGCAGAAATTGTTTATCTAGTGAAAAATCAAGAATATAGTTTTTATTAAACAAATAGTGACCATAAAATGCACAAAAACCTAACCAAAACTTATTGGACATGTAAATGTAAACCATAATAATCCAATGGTCTAATATTTGACCATTTTGAGACTTATAAAAGCGATTATGACAATTATATTATTTTATTTTAAATGATGCCAAAGTTGTCACCTTCATAATTAAATAAATATAACAATTTAAATATTGTGATTTTAAGATGATAAATTCGAGTAAAAGTATTATTGTGAAATTTAATAGATTTAGTTTCATCAAAGGATTTTATTTTTAATTTTTAGGCAACAAATAAGTATATGAAATAATTATACAAAAATGTTGTAGTATTTATTTTATTAAGAGATAAACCAAATAAATGGTTTTAAAAATAATAAAATAAATATTATATGAACTATTTAATGTGCTCCACTAATTTTCTAGATACATATGACATTTTATAAATCTATTAAAGCTTTTAGTTCGAACATATCTTCTGTATTTATTTTATTTAAATTCAAATAAATGAATAGTGTCCAAATTGACACTATTGTTATTTTATAAAAATAACATATTATAAAATAGTTTAAAAATCACAAAAATATTTAAAAATTATAAATTTAAATTTATATGATCTAAAATGTTATTAAGTATCCAATTATGGACAATTCACAACAAATAAGTAATTATTTGTTATAAATTAAAATTTAGAATGTTATTACCACAAATAAAATTAAATTGATTAAATAAGGATAAATCATGTTGATAATGTTTAAAATAAATTCCTAACATGTATAAATTCTATTGGTTGATGATATTACAACCTTATCTTATATAATATTCGAATATGAGTCGTTTTTTGAAGTTTTTAAGTGGGGTTAGATTTATTATAAATTATCATTTTTAAGAATTCCAAAGGTGCCCCTCTCCTCCCTTATAAAAGGGCACCTCCTCCCTCTCTTCCTCACACAACATTGAGCCTTCAATCTCGGCCAACCCCTGCCCAATTCTATTCTCCACTTCCCTAGAAACATCCTAGAGGTTCTGGTCTTTCTCAAAGACCAATTTTAGTTCCCTAAGAGGAGGTCTCAAAAAGGCGCTTCAAAGAAGAGGTAATTTCCGTTACCGATTCTTTCACCTTTATTTCTTCTTCCACTTCTTCTTCTTAGGTTGTTTCATTATGAAGTAATAACATCAGTATCACTCATATACTGATATGTTATTATAATTATGAAACAATCCTAATTCACCATCTATCCATCCTACGGAAAATGAAATCATCGCGCGTGCGTACGTACGGAATACCATCTCCACGCCGTGGTGTAATCTGTTTTTCCACCAACACCTTACATGGATGGGTATTATGGTGTAAAGAATAATTATACATAGTTATTATAACATCATAATGATTCTGATATATTGTATCATCCAATCCAATTCAATTCAATAATTATGGAAATGATATCATCACTCGTGCGTAAGTACGGACTACCGTCTCCACGACGTGATGAGATTCATTCTCCATGTTAACCATTTAAGAATGATTATAAAGTATATATAAGCAATAATAATGAAATATATGACATTATAAAGCTACTGGATTTATGTGTATATATATGTAGGTCATCTACTTAATTCCACTCAATTCAATAAGGAAACGAAAACAACATTCATGCGTACGTACGGCCTACCGTCTCCATGAACGGTGTATTTCTTTCCATTTATCGATACATTATATATATGTATATTCTGAATATATATTATATATAAATCATGTTTTATATTATATAATTAAGTAATAATGATCTAAGTAATCATATGAATAATTACAAGTTAAAACACGAACGACATATGAGATGATTTTACCCAAAACGCTACTTTAACATGAATTTACAAAAGAATGGGTAATATAAAGTAATAAGTGAACCATATATGATATAATAACAATGAATATGATTCTGTAATAAGTCAATGACATTATTTAAATCATTATACAGGAGTTTCGGACACTTACGAAGCAAATCGGACCTAAGGTAAGGGAAATATCACAATCTCATTTTTATCCGAGATTGTTTATACTTTGGTATTTACTGGGGTGTATTTTATCATCCACATCCATGTTTCCTCAATATGTAGTATTATTTCCATCCACATACAATTGTTTAAATCCAATTTTAACCTTCGGTGAATTTTAGTAAAATATAAGAAAGGAATCTTTTGTCGTTTTTCGTACGAGGTACTTTTTGACTTTTCCGACAAAAGTACAAAGAATGTTTTTTTAACTTATACGGCATGAATGGATTTTTAAAACATTATTTCTAAGAAGCTTCCTTTACATGTTTTCATGTTTATTTTTAATCAACTTCTTTTAGTTTATAATTGTATGACATGTTAAGAAAAGAAAAGTGTTTTTGAAGAAGAAAGGATATTTTCCTCAAGAATGGAGTTCAAGTGTTTTATCAAAATTATTTTCCATCTAAGATAATATAGGGTTCTGTTTTTATCCCTATTATTACATTGATTTGATTTTGTTTTTAGGGAATTATTTTTATGAAGTCATTTACCTTATATTATTTGTTTTATGATGTCATGATGTTTCAAGAATCCCATTTTTGTTACATGTGTTATGCGATGATGTATGATTTATGATTATGTGGTACACATAAGAAAGGATTCATTATAAGATGGGTGGGACCTATATCTCCCTCCAATGCATTGGGTAAAGATTTTATATCTCATGAGATAGACATGGCTGCAATGGTAGGTTATACCGGTTCAGTGAAACGGGACTGAAACGAGGGTGACTTGGTTCAGAAAGGGACATTGTCCACTAAGATAGTCTTGGCAATGAGTCTTGACTAACAAGAAATGATTCTCTATGATTATGTGTATGCCACAAAGTTTCATGTTTTAAGTTATGATTATTGGGATTTCATTTCACTACTATGGTTTATCCCATGTTATGAAATTATGCTCTCTTTTGCAGGTTAAGATTTCCAAAATGTTATGTTCTTATGAATATGATGTGATTGATATTTCTTTTGTTTACCCTTATTGAGCATTTGAGCTCACCCTTTTATGTTTTCTTTTACCCAGGTTATAAAGAAAGGTTTTAGGTAAAAAAAAAGGGGAAGATCTTTATGGGAGATGTTGAAGATCTTTCACCACATTTAGAAAATTATATTCCGAGTTTCCAAAGACACTAAACTATTATGGTCCTTGTGTGTCTGTTTTTATTATGTATTAAGTATTCCGCAAAAGTAATGTAATGTCCACGTACGTCAAGCTTCGGGTCTCTACAGGGGGTGTAGCTGCCCATGGAGTTCCCTGATAGGTATCAATTATAGTCCACTGGAAGTAATTCCAGACCGCTACAGTTGGTATCAGAGGAAAGGTTTAGTCAACCTTTGGAAACTAGGATGCGAGAACTTTAGTGAGATCCCTAGAGATATTTATAAGGTTTGTCTAGGGATGTCCCTAAGGATAAGTATACGTATAGGATACAGTCGTATAACTATGGTAACGATCTTAGAATTTAAACCAAAGATGTTAGATATTGAAGTTACTCCCCCTTTATTATAATTTTTGCCTCTCACACTATTCTTTTTGGGTTTTAGAAAATGGATGGAAACAAGATAATTCACGATAATGGAGGATATGATGGACAATGGAATGATATTCTTCATGAGAAACCAAATGAAATGGGATTTGGAAGTCCAAACATCATTATTATGCCGAATCAGCAATCTCATAATATGAGCAATAAAGTAAAATTTGGTAAGTTTCCTGACTCGGCTAATAAGAGAAAGATGGAGTTTCATGATGATCATAGAGGAAAGAAAGTTCAATTTCCCCTATGTAAATCATGTGGGAAGAGGCATCAAGGAGAATGTTTCAAAGGAACTGGAAGATGCTTTGGGTGTGGAAAAGAAGGACACAAAGCCAGTAAGTGCAAAGGAAAAGGTTCAGTTAACACCAGGGATGAGGATAATGGTATTGCTACGACATCAACAATGGTTAAATGTTTTAAATGTGGAATGTATGGGTATTATGCAAACCAATGCCCTAAGGGAAAGTCTCATGAAGAGAATCAGTATGGTTGTATGGGTAGTATTTATGTAGATGATGATGAAAAGACTACAAATGATATGTGAGATGAAAGAATTGTTGAAGCTCGGTCAATGGTTTAAGAATGTAGTGGAATGATTACATGTTTATCATGTGTAATGTTGTATAAGTAATCTCATGGTACTATGGAATAAAGAGACATCTAAGGATTTTTACACTGTTGTCTTTACTTGAGTTTTGAAAGTGTATGATTAATGGTACCGGTATCCATGAAAGGTTATTCATATATTTTTGGAATGTAGATGATATGTGCATAATGAAGGGATAAGATGATAATGAGATGTTTGATTTTATTCATGAGCTCATGATTGATATAAGGACTAAGTGATATCATGGTTTGAGTATATAGAATTTTGAGGATTTTGGTATGTGGAAAGTGTTAACTTTTAACCGCATTCATGTTTTCACTAAGGTTCAATGGATATTAATTCTTCAAGAGAATACATGATTAAGGTATTCACATATTTTAATTTGACCAACAAGATATATCTTATGATATATGGGGGATAAATGATGGCATTCACGTGATTGTTATATGACATTTCAAGTAATCATTTTCTTTATACTATGAGCTTGGACCGAAGTAGTTTAGATAAGCCTAAAGATTGGAATGGATTATGTTAGACATAAGTTAGTACTGTTTAAGGATAAAACTTTTTTGATATTATTGATGGGATGTTATAGTAATATAGTTTTAGAAAAAGGGACAACCTGCAGGATGGGCGACAGCCCATCGCGTCGGACAAGGTCATAGGAATCGAACCCACAACTGAAGTGCGACTAGCCTTTATCGCCTACCACTGGTCTACAGGAAGTACCTGTTTAGTAGAAACTAGTTTTATTATATTAAGCAGTATGATATATGAAGTATAAAGTCCATTTTAGGAACCATATATGATTAATCTCACTATAGATCGACTTATGTATATAACTTTTGCTAACCTTTTGTTTGAGACAGATGGAATGACCCGTTATTCTATCACATGATCTGCTAACACTTCACGAATAACAAATTCAACTTCATTTATTTAAGAGATGAAGTAGAAATTGTTCAAGGCACGAACAACAGTGAGATTGTACCAAAATAAAGTAAGTATTTATTATAATTCAAATTATTCAACTTTAGGGAAACGATCTTGAAAACCAAAAATGTTGTCTTAGTGCTCTTATATCTGATTAATCAGATGGTACCTTAGATCGTCACAAATTTATGGATTTGTGATTGTTGGCTTTTCCATAGCCATGTTCTCTACCACTCTCCATCAGAACATGATGGTTAGATTTCTCTTCCATATCCATATTTTCATCTATGTGGAAACCCAGTGATTAGTTTATTTGGGTAACCGTTACGTTTCATACTTTTGTTTTTAAAGAATGGTTTTGGTATTCCTTTTTACGATGTGGGTTTCTATTAAAGAAACTTTCGAATAGTAAACCATTTATAACCCCGAAGAATTTCGAGGGCAAAATTCATTTTAAGGGGGTAGAATGTAACAACCCGAGATTTTATAAGATACATTCTTTTTAATTTAATTCATATCTTCTATTGTACGACACACCAAGATTATCTTGCGCTATACGCAACACCATATTAGCTTGTAGTATACGCAACACTTTTCTTGGCTCTTGTTACACACAATTTCAAGTTCGTTTGAATTCTACGCAACATTGAGTGTGTATATATATATATATATTCAATGTATAAATAAAATATGGTTGGATTCTATTATACACAACAACAAAGGAGTTTTGCACTACATGCAACCCTAACTTGGCTTGCATTACACGCAATCGCGACCTTCCTCGATAGCGTGTCTTGTACGCAATACCGTGTTTCACTAAATAACGATATATTATTATAATATTGTTATGAACTAGCCGTTATGAATAGTATTAACTAAATTTTGAATTTTATAACATTATTATTCTTCTTACAAATTTTCTAGAACATGGTATAAGAACAAAATAAATTTTTCGTGTAAAATAAGTATTTTTCAAAAAATGCAGTTTTGCCGCCTTTTGATGGCACACCCACATTAAATCTAGTTTTTGACATGTTTATATGTTCAATTTGACAAAATAAAATTATTCTTTTGAATCAAGGTGTAAAAATTTACATTAGATGAAGTTTTGATATTTTTCCGATAACTTTCATATTTTAATGAATAGTAAAAACACGCTATATTTTAATTAAAAACAACTTTTTTCATCATAATATCTTATGGGGTTAAATTATAATATTGAATGGTTTAAAAGTATAAATAGAATATATTTTTACCATTTAATATAATGTAAGTCATTAGCCTTGATTTTACATTGAATTCTTAGGTTAAATAAATTCAATCTTTTGCAATGTTTTAAACAAAAACCCGTTTTCTTTCGACAATGGGATTAATTTTAATTTAATTTCTGAAACTTTTGTGTATTGAATTTGGATAAATGGATTCCATATTTGGAATCAGTGGGTCCAAATTATGTTAATAATCCACTTTTTATTTTTGGGCATTGTGAATAGTAACTACGGTAAATTTTATTTACCATAGTTAAAGATAAATCGGGTAATTAGGGGTAAATATAAGATTATAAAATTACCCTAACACCTGAAAAAATCCTATTGGATGACTAAAAGTCGACCCATATCACCTAAGGGTCGGATTAGAATCATTTAATGGACTTTGGCCCCTGAAAATAACTTAATTATTATTAAAACCAAAGAAAGTGACAACATGTCACTCTCTTAAATCTTATAAGTATATTAACTTTAATTTAGTGATAAACTTCATGAAACGTCGAACATGAATAGTATACAGAAATATAATTAAATTATATACATCATATAAATTTATTTTTAATTTTTAGGGATTAAATAATTATCATTAATTATGACACAATAGTGATGCAGAAATTGTTTATCTAGTGAAAAATCAAGAATATAGTTTTTATTAAACAACTAGTGACCATAAAATGCACAAAACCCTAACCAAAACTTATTGGAAATGTAAATTTAAACCATAAGCATCCAATGGTCAAATATTTGACCATTTTGAGCCTTATAAAAGCGATTATGACACTTATATTATTTTATTTTAAATGATGCCAAAGTTGTCACCTTCATAATTTAATAAATATAACAATTTAAATATTGTGATTTTAAGATGATAAATTCGAGTAAAAGTATTATTGTGAAAGTTAATAGATTTATTTTCATCATAGGATTTTATTTTTAATTTTTAGGCAACAAATAAGTATATGAAATAATTATACAAAAATGTTGTAGTATTTATTTTATTAAGAGATAAACCAAATAAATGGTTTTAAAAATAATAAAATAAATATTATATGAACTATTTAATGTTATACACTAATTTTCTAGATACATATGAAATTTTATAAATCTATTAAAGCTTTTAGTTCGAACATAACTTCTGTATTTATTTTATTTAAATTCAAATAAATGAATAGTGTCCAAATTGACACTATTGTTATTTTATAAAAATAACATATTATAAAATAGTTTAAAAATCACAAAAATATTTAAAAATTATAAATTTAAATTTATATGATCTAAAATGTTATTAAGTATCCAATTATGGACAATTCACAACAAATAAGTAATTATTTGTTATAATTTAAAATTTAGAATGTTATTACCACAAATAAAATTAAATTGATTAAATAAGGATAAATCATGTTGATAATGTTTAAAATAAATTCCTAACATGTATAAATTCTATTGGTTGATGACATTACAACCTTATGTTATCTAATATTTGAATATGAGTCGTTTTTGGAAGTTTTTAAGTGGGGTTAGATTTATTATAAATTATCATTTTTAAGAATTCCAAAGGTGCCCCTCTCCTCCCTTATAAAAGGGCACCTCCTCCCTCTCTTCCTCACACAACATTGAGCCTTCAAGCTCGGCCAAACCCTGCCAAATTCTCTTCTCCACTTCCCTAGAAATATCCTAGAGGTTCGGGTCTTTCTCAAAGACCAATTTTAGTGCCCTAAGAGGAGGTCTCAAAAAGGCGCTTCAAAGAAGAGGTAATTTCCGTTACCGATTATTTCCCTTTATTTCTTCTTCCACTTATTCTTCTTAGGTTGTTTCATTATGAAGTAATAACATAAGTATCACTAATATACTGATATGTTATTATAATTATGAAACAATCCTAATTCACCATCTATCCACCCTACGGAAAATGAAATCACCGCGCGTACGTACGAACGGAATACCGTCTCCACGCCGTGGTGTAATCTGTTTTTCCACCAACACCTTACATGGATGGGTATTATGGTGTAAAGAATAACTATACATAGTTATTATAACATCATAATGATTCTGATATATTGTATCATCCAATCCAATTCAATTCAATAATTATGGAAATGATATCATCGCTCGTGCGTACGTACGGACTACCGTCTCCACGACGTGATGAGATTCATTCTCCATGTTAACCATTTAAGAATGATTATAAAGTATATATAAGAAATAATAATGAAATATATGACATTATAAATCTACTGTATTTATGTGTATATATATGTATTTCATCTACTTAATTCCACTCAATTCAATAAGGAAACGAAAACAGCGTTCATGTGTACGTACGGCCTACCGTCTCCATGAACGGTGTATTTATTTCCATTTATCGATCCATTATATATATGTATATTCTGAATATATATTATATATAAATCATGTTTTATATTCTATAATTAATTAATAATTATTTAAGTAATCATATGAATAATTACAAGTTAAAACATGAACGACAAATGAGACGATTTTACCCAAAACGCTACTTTAACATGAATTTACAAAAGAATGGGTAATATAAAGTCATAAGTGAACCATATATGATATAATAACAATGAATATTATTCTGTAATAAGTCAATGACATTATTTAAATCATTATACAGGAGGTTCGGACACTTACGAAGCAAATCGGACCTAAGGTAAGGGAAATATCACAACCTCATTTTTATCTGAGATTGTTTATACTTTGGTATTTACTGGGGTGTATTTTATCATCCACATCCATGTTTCCTCAATATGTAATATTATTTCCATCCACCTACAATTGTTTAAATCCAATTTTACCCTTCGTTGAATTTTAGTAAAAGATAAGAAAGGAATCTTTTGTCATTTTTCATACAAGGTACTTTTTGACTTTTCCGACAAAAGTACAAAGAATGTTTTTTTAACTTATACGGCATGAATGGATTTTTAAAACATTATTTCCAAGAAGCCTACTTTACAAGTTTTCATGTTTATTTTTAATCAACTTCTTTTAGTTTATAATTTTATGACACGTTAAGAAAAGAAAAGTGTTTTTGAAGAAGAAAGGATATTTTCCTCAAGAATGGAGTTCAAGTGTTTTATCAAAATTATTTTCCATCTAAGATAATCTAGGGTTCTGTTTTTATCCCTATTATTACATTTATTTGATTATGTTTTGAGGGAATTATTTTTATGAAGTCATTTACCTTATATGATTTGTTTTATGATGTCATGATGTTTCAAGAATCCCATTTTTGTTACATGTGTTATGCGATGATGTATGATTTATGATTATGTGGCACACATAAGAAAGGATTCATTATAAGATGGGTGGGACCTATATATCCCTCCAATGCATTGGGTAAAGATTTTATATCTCATGAGATAGACATGGCTGGAATGGTAGGTTATACCGGTTCAGTGAAACAGGACTGAAACGAGGGTGACTCGGTTCAGAAAGGGACATTGTCCACTAAGATAGTCTTGGAAATGAGTCTTGACTAACAAGAAATGATTCTCTATGATTATATGTATGCCAAAAAGTTTCATGTTTTAAGTTATGATTATTGGGATTTCATTTCACTACTATGGTTTATCCCATGTTATGAAATTATGCTCTCTTTTTCAGGTTAAGATTTCCAAAATTTTATGTTCTTATGAATATGATGTGATTGATATTTATTTTGTTTACCCTTACTGAGCATTTGAGCTCACCCTTTTATGTTTTCTTTTCCCCAGGTTATAAAGAAAGGTTTTAGGTAAAAAAAAGGGGGAAGATCTTTATGGGAGATGTTGAAGATCTTTCACCACATTTAGAAGATTATATTCCGAGTTTCCAAAGACACTAAACTATTACGGTCCTTGTGGGTCTGTTTTTATTATGTATTAAGTATTCCGCAAAAGTAATGTAATGTCCATGTACGTCAAGCTTCGGGTCTCTACAGGGGGTGTAGCTGCCCATGGAGTGCCCTGATAGGTATCAATTATAGTCCACTGGAAGTAATTCCAGACCGCTACAGTGGTTGTGTGGAATCTTTATTTCTGATGCACATGTCCAGGGCATCATGTTTTTTAGTAAATTTTGGTAACCTTATTCTTTATCAAAGGTTATGAAGGTTGGAATGTTCGAAAATTATTTCATCCATCACAATAAGTGGTATTCTATATCTTTTTAGAGTTAAGAAGAATATCTAAGACAAAATTTTTTGGAAATTATGAGTTTATTTTACATATTGATTTTCTAATTCACTATATCTTTTATATCTAGGAATGTATAATTATAATAGGACAAGGTGATCATGGGAAAATTTTATGAATCAGATTTTGGATTTTTTAAGATACTGGTAGAATACTATCTATTTCAAAAGAACCAAGATGTTCTATTTATTGTAGTAAATCTAGAAGAAATGTCAAAATTTGACCGGAAAATACTCAACTGGAAGAAACTGGGTGGAATCTATATAATTTTGTACCACAATATTCCTTTCAACATTTTTTATGTGAAGGAAACTATGGAATTGGTTGTTAGGCTTGCAGCCACATATGAGAATCCCTATACATTTAATAGTGTTTATGTTGTGAAAACTTTTCACATGATACTTTTGGAATGAAGTATGGTGGGTGTTCATCTGAATCATTTTTACAAGATCTATAGACAACTAGAATCCTTTAGTGTGATGTTCACTAAAGGAAAAGGGGACTTAATTCTTTTGAAATTGATTCTTGAATCACGGGTTAAAATTTTGAAATATGTGAGTAATTATAGTGGAAAGAATGAATTATTATTAATAGAAATGTATAATCTAATATTAAGTGGAAATATTTAAAATAATAAAGTATCCTTCTATATTAGAAGTGTGTTTTATTTGAATGGAAGGGTGGACTCCACTTGTAGGAGTCAAAAGAAAACACGGGAAAAAAAGAATAGATGGGTTTCATGGTTATTTGGCTAGTCCCTATGATTATATATGTTTTCACAATGGAAATAAGGGATATTTATTAAGGTATTATCATGAGAGATAATTTAATTCCATAAATCATGCAATTTCATATAAAAACTCTATAGTGTAAGGGGAGAGTGTCACTTTGATCCAAATTTTTGTGAGTTTAATGGAATCCTGAAAAATTGATTTTAGAGACTCATTTCATTAAACATCATAAATGGAATGAAGGAATAGTTTTGTTAATTTAATTATTTACAAGGTTAAACTTATAGCAATAGAGAAACTTGTGATCATCATAAAATGATAAATGATCATTTAGATGAAAAATGAATGTCCATTGCATTAGAAAATCATCTTTCACATCCCATTTTAGTTGAAGAACCTTGCTTCAGATCATCATATTACTGAATTTAGATTCTATAATATATTTACAGATGATGTTTGGAAAATCAAAAATGGTTCCATGGTGGTGGAATATTGTGTGAGGGATGGAACGTTGTACTAAACAGAGGGTATGGATGGAAACATTCATCCTAGAGTAATAGATTTTGGAATAAAATTTTTTTGGCATGATCATATTGTTCACTATTATGATAATCTCTTAAATACACTGACACTTAAAATATTTTTGAATCTTGGTCTCATGGAGTATATAGCATGTAACGGTTGCATACAAGGTAATAAATAGAAGGTGTTATTCTATACAGATTTAAAGACACCAAAGATTCAGATTCTTGAGTTAGTCCATACATATGAATAGAGACCAATACCAGTTTGATCTAAAAGGGGTGAACTGTAATAGACTATATTCATAAAAAAATTTATGAATAATGTGTTTGTGTTTTTCCCTGAACACAAGTCTAAAGTTTTCAAAACTTTCACCATATGGAGAGCCATTGGGAAAACCATTTCAAGAACGAAGATGACATGTATTTAGTCTAACATTGGTGGTGAGTATATAATAAGTTAGTTTCAAAAATTAAATTGGATTAATATAATCTACATATAGAAGAGTGTCCTCAAAATACCTAAATATAATGGTTTTTTGAAATAGATTAATCAAAAATTGAATGAGGGATCCAAAATCATGAGGTTATGTTTCGGTTTCCCAAAGTAATTTTGCTCTAAAATAGTTAATTTTATATCTTTTCTAGTGAATCAGAGTCCATATAAACCACTATCACAAAAAATTAAGGATGAAAACAGGGCATGAATAAATGGGGTCATTACTCATCTGAATGTTTCTAGATGTATCATGTCTACACATGTAAACACTAAGGATAATTATAAGTTGGAAGATAATCCTTAGACATGTTTCTTTATTGAATTTGGTGAAGAAAACATTGGTTCAAAACAATGGGATTATAGACATCAAATTTTTATCAAATTCAAAAACATCATATTCAATGAAATGGTCTTTTTGAGAGATCAAAACTAGCTAGAAGATGCTCCTATGAAAAAGGAAAAAATAAAGAAAAATAATATTTAACTGATCAGAGGTTAGGTGGTGTTGAGATATTTGATTTTAGAAATGGGCGATGTTGATCCAATTATAGAATTACAAGAGCTCGATGCATCATAAATCATAAGGATGTTGTAATACTGAGGAAGGATTTCAGAAACACTGAATCTATAAGAAGATAAACCAAATATGTCAAGGTGTTATATAAGGGTTAGAAGATAAATTTATATGTTTATAATGAACCTTGTGATTTTTATGGATGGTGTAGAACCCAAAATCCATAATGATTTGATGATTCTAAGTGAATCATTGTATAGGGAGTTATAAAGAAAGGAATAATTGGATTCCTTGCATGTTTCTAATACATGGGAGATAATGGAAATTCTAAATAGAAAGGGGGAATTTAGAATGAATTGGTTTATCATCTAAAGGGGGAAGAAGATGACCAAATAAGATATAATTTATATCTAGTAATGATTTTCTTCTAATAATTTTAAGTGGTATATTTCAATGTGATTTTCTCTCCTATTTTGAAACACACAATTTTTAGGATGGTGATTACCTAGGTAGAGATAAAAGTTTTCTTTCTTGAAAAATTTTATGTAAGGAGTGTTTTCCTTCATAGAGATTTGGAGGAACAAATAAATATAGTGAAATAAATTTTTTTCTTAAAAAATAGAAAGATTTCTTGGTTTAAAATCTCAATATAATTTTGTATGGACTCAAGTTGGAATTGAGGAAATGGAATAATGAGTTTAATAACTTCAAAATGGAATTTAATGTTTTTTGTATCAATGAGGATCATTTATATTACCAAAAGGCATATGATAATGGAAATTTCATCATTGTTCTTATCAATATTGATGAATTTCTCTTAGATGAACCTAGAAAATGTGGATGGAACAATTGAAGTGTGAATTTTGTGGAAGTTTCTAGGTAAAAGATCTTGAATATGTAAAGTGGATGTTCTGGATGAGGATCTAAAGGTACATATTGTAGAGGCCCAAAGCTTAACAAACATGGACATTACATTACTTTTTCGGAATACATAGTACATAAGAAAAACACACACACACAAAGACCGTAATAGTTTAGTGTCTTTGGAAACTCGGAATATAATATTCTAATCGTGGTGAGAGATCTTCAACATCTCCCATAAAGATATTCCTTTTTTTACCTAAAAACTTTCTTTATATCTTGGGGAAAAGAAAACATAAAAGGGTGAGCTCAAATGCTCAGTAAGGGTAAACAAAAGAAATATCAATCACATCATATACATAAGAACATAACTTTTGGAAATCTTAACCTACAAAAGAAATAATAATTTCATAACATGGGATAAATCACTGTAGTGAAATGTAATCCCAATAATCATAACTTAAAACATTAAACTTTGTGGCATACACACATAATCATAGATAATAATTTCTTATTAGTCAAGACTCGTTGCCAAGACTATCTTAGTGGACAAATTCCATTTCTGAACCGAGTTCATTCCTCATTTCAGTCATGTTTCACTGAACCGGTTTAACCTGCCGTTCCAGCCATGTCTATCTCATGAGATATAAAATCTTTACCCAATGCATTGGAGGGAGATATAGGTCCCACCCATCTCATAATGATACCATTCTTATGTGTGCCACAAAATCATAAACCATACATCATAGCATAACCCATGTAATAAAAATGGGAATCTTAAACATCGTGACATCATAAAACAATTCATATAAGATAAAGGAATTCATAAAAATATTTCCATCACAACATAATCAAATCCATGTTATAATAGGGGTAGAAACAGAACCCTATATTATCTTAGATGGAAAATAATTTTGATAAAACTCTTGAATCTCTATTCTTGGGGAAAATATCATTTCTACTTCAAAAATATTTTTCCTTTCTAAACATGTCATACAATTTTAAACAAAAAGAAGTTGATTAAAAATAAACTTGAAAACTTGTAAAGTAAGATTCTTGGAAATATTGTTTTAAAAATCCATTCATGCTGTATAAGTTAAAAAAACATTCTTCTCGTACTTTTGTCAGAAAAGTCAAAAAGTACCTCGTACGAAAAACGAGAAAAGATTCCTTTCATAACTTTTACTAAAAACTCACCGAAGGGTAAAATTGGATTTAAAAAATTGTATGTGGATGGAAATAATATTACATATTGAGGAAACATGTATGTGGATGATAAAATACACCCCAGTAAATTCCAAAGTATAAACAATATCGGATAAAAATGAGATTGTGATATTTCCCTTACCTTAGGTCTGATTTTCTCCGTAAGTGTCCGAACCTCCTGTATAATGATTTAAATAATGTAATTGACTTATTCCAGAATCATAATCGTTGTTATGATATCATATATGGTTCACTTATGACTTTATTTTACCCGTTCTTTTGTAAATTTCATGTTAAAGAGCGTTTTGGGTAAAATAGTATCATTTGTCGTCCGTGTTTTGACTTGTAATTATTCATATGATTACTTAGATCATGATTACTTAATTCCAGAATATAAAACATGATTTATATAATATATATTCAGAATATTCATATATATAATAGATCAGTAAATGGAAAGAAATACACTGTTTATGGAGACGATAGGTCGTACGTACGCATGAACGCTGTTTTCGTTTCCTTATTGAGTTGAATGGAATTAAGTAGATGAAATACATATATATACACATAAATACAGTATAATTATTATGTCATATATTTCATGATTACTTATTATATATACTTTACAATCATTCATGAATGGTTAACGTGGAGAATGAATCTCATCGCGTCGTAGAGACGGCAGTCCGTACGTAAGCACGAGTGATGATATCATTCTCATGATCGTGAAATTGTATTGGAGTGTATGAATACAATTTCAGAATTAATACAACTTTAAAATAATCATATATTGTTGTTTATTTTCACCATTATACTCATCCATGTAAGGTGGTGGTGGAAAATAGATTACACCACGGCGTGGAGACGGTATTCCGTACGTACGTACGCGCGGTGATTTCATTTTATGTAGGATGGATAGATGGTGAAATAGGGTTGTTTCATACTTATAATAACATATCACTATATGAGTGATACTGATGTTATTACTTCATAATAAAACAACCTAATAAGAAGAAGGGGAAGAAGAAATAAAGTTGAAAGAATCGGTAACGGACATTACCTCTTCTTTGAAGCGCCTCTTTGAGTCCTCCTCTTAGGGCACTAAAATTGGTCTTTGAAGAAGACCAGGACCTATAGGATGTTTCTAGGGAAGTGGAGAAGAGAATTTGGTAGGTTTGGTCGAGTTTGAAGGCTCAAAGTGGTGTGAGGAAGAGAGGGAGGAGGTTCCCTTTTATAAGGGAGGAGAGGGGCTCCTTTGGAAAAACTAAAAATATTATTTTATTATAAAGCCAAATTCGGTTTTAAATAGCTCAAAATTGATTTATTTAGAATCTAAGTTTGGGATGGGTCGAAATCCTCTCATCCAATAGAATTTAGACAAGTTTAGGTTCCTATTTTAACCTTATCATTTAGATTTAACATTAAGTTAAATAATTTTACTTTTACCGTGTCTTCTTGTGTTCTTATACTATAAGGTTAATAAACTTACTATAAGAAGCCAAAGGAACCCCAAGTTGTTTATTATTAATATATATAACATTATCTAAATCATTTGGCCGAACCTTAGATTTTTAGGAATAAAATAACAATTAATAATATAAAATTTGTTTTAAAAACTATTTTATGTCAATTTTGACACTATTTAGTAATTGATTTTTGTGAAAATTATAACAGAATGATTAGTTCGAAAAAAGTTAATTAAATCAATACTAACATGTCATATTAACTTGAAAATTAGTGGAATTCATAAAAAGTCTCAAATTACATTTATTTTGGTATTTATAACATCCATTATGTCAATATTTCATTAATAAGATAATTACTGCATCATTAAATTATTTAATGTCTAAAAATTAAAAATAAAATACCATTATGTGGGAAACCTTTTTAGATTTCTAATGAATATTTATAGTTGAATTTATCTTATGTATAACCCTATATTAAAAATTATATACTTATTAAACATTGATTTTAACTATTTTAACCCTTCTTTAAATAAATTAATAATAAATGTCCTAATCTAATCCAAGTGGGCCTAAATGGTCATATTTTATTCCTAAGGTTGTTTTTGGTCGAATTACACTTATCCAAAAGAATTAGGATATGTGTTAGGATAATAATAATATCATTTTTACCCTTAATTACCCTATTTACTTTTAACCGTGGTAAAAAAAGTAAAAAGTTATTATTCACCAAAAATTATTTTCATCTCATTAAACCACATTTTACTTACTGAAATCAACCGTGTCTCTTGGATTTTTGAAATTCCACTCACAGAAGCGGTAAAATTAAGTTTTATGAAAAATTCATTTTTTTAAACTACCACTTAGTGGTTTCACTATTCATCAAAAAATGAAAGTTTCCAAAAAATACCAAAAATTAGGACGAAGCTATATTTGATATTATGAACTGAAAAATGATGTCTATTTTACCAAATTCAAAACATATCAGTTGCATTACTTAATTTAAAAATTAATTCCCGTCATCAAAACAAATAGCGTGTTCTTAAGAGATAATAACTATCAAAAGATTGACACATGTTTATGTCTGGTTTAAATGTGAAATTACATCCAATAACCAACATTGTTTTAAATTGTAAAAATATATTCTAAATATACTTTAAAACCACTCAAATTAATAATTTATCACTATTAATTATTTCGATTAAAAAGGTTGTTTTTAATTAAAATTTAGTAATTTTCACTATTCATCAGAAAATGAAAGTTATCCGAAAAGTACCAAAATTTCACCCTAAGCTAATTTCGATATTCCGAATCCAAAAATGAAGTCCATTTTGAAAAATAAAATTTTCAAAATTTCAAAAAGTGGTTATTACTATTCATAACGGCTAGTTTTAATAATATTTTAATAGCATATTGTTGTTTAGTGAAACTCGTTATTGCGTACTACACACGCTATCGGGGAAGGTCATGATTGCGTGTAATGCAAGGCAAGTCAAGGATGCATGTTGTGAAAGCTCCTTTTGGTGTAGCGTACAACACAAGACATTAATGAAATTCAAAAGAATATTTTTCATACAATCCCGGGGTGTTACACATATATTCTAGAACCTTATTCCTTTCTTAATATTCATATATTTGGAATGTATAGATGGATTCTTAATGCATGAGTCAAAGCCTATGAGTACTCCCCTAGGGAAAAACTTCAAAATTTCAAAGGATAAGACACCGGAAATGGATGAAAATTATATTTACATGGTGATAGTAATATATGAATCACCTATGGGAAGTCGGATATGTACCATGGGCAGTGCAAGGATTGATGTCATTGAATCAATAGGGTTGGTTACTAGATATATGAAAATTTTTGGAAAGGATCATGTGGAGTCTACCATGTGGAACTTCTGTTATTTCAAAGTTTCAATGGATATAGGACTCAATTTTAGAATAAATGATTCCTAACATGGTTATTCAAATACTGGATTTTTGAGATATATGAATTCATAGAATATCAGAACTAGCATTGTGTTTTCTTTCAAAGGAACTATCAAGAGTTGAATGTCCTGATTGAAATTAGTTGTTTCATATAAACCATAGAAGTGTGTATATTTCAATTAAAAAAACATGGAATGAGTTTTTGTATTTGAAGGTTCTGTTGAAGAAGATAAGAAGAAGGAAAGAGACAGGAATGGTGTACTATGATATCCAAAGTGTGATTCACTATTCCAAGAATCTGGAATTTCATTCTCAAATGAAACACAGTCAACTTAAGTACCAATTCATTTGGAAGCTTGTGTAAGTTGTGGTGTTGAAACTATAGAATATTTAATGGAATCAGAATCCAACTAAGACTCTATAAAAAGTTATGAATCAAGAAATTCTAGAGAATTATTGGTCTTCACTGTAGATTTCATTAATTATAGGTAAAAATATCATAGAAACTTCAATAGACTATAAGTGAAGAAATTTATAGGAGGGTTAAATAATCAAAGTACTTGGGACCTAGTGGACATGGTGATAAATCCTAGAAAAATGATTATCAAACTGTAGATTATTAGTCTTAGTGTTGGATTCCATTTTCTATATAATAATTAAAGCTTTTATAAAGTAAAAAAATTCTACAATTCCATACTGGTATTAGATTCAAGGAGGAATTTTATCCAGAAGTTTAGAACTATTAGCAGCAGTGATGATGAATCCAAACAATGGTAGAGGAGCATATGTCACAATAATTTGAGTATCAAAAATGTTATTAAGTCTTAATCTATATAGGTGGTTAATTTCCTAAATAAGTACAAGTGTGGGAAGCTAGAGGATATGTTTTAGAATCTATAACTAATGTGGTAATTTCAGAGGACAAGTCTGAAGTCCTTCAGTATTCACCATTTAGTTTAGTTGAGGTGGTGGCATTTAGTCAATGGTCATGTTCATATAGACATTTTTTCCTCATATTTTGATGTTTTTGGATCTAGGAATATTAAAATATAGCAACAATAATTTCATAAAAATAAGTATAGGGTTCATTTGAACTGTGATGGGTGATTTTGGATCCCACATAAGCTTCTATTAGCTAATGCTTGGGAATTAGTTGTTCAGTTGTAATCTATTATCTCTATTTCTAATGAAGTTCTTATTTCCCATTGATTATGACTTATATTGAACCATGTTAAATAATTTTCTTCATTTTATTCTTATTTTATTTTATTATTACTTATTCCATTTGGGTGATCCACTATTAGTGCCTACTGAATTTTTGAATGTGTGTGTTCAAGGAGTATGGTTGTGTTTGTGTGGCCTCTCGGTTCTAATTACACCTGTCCAAGGATTTGAGTTCTCTTTTTTACCTTTGAGTAACCTTATTTATCATTTAAGGATATACATGTTGGATCATTATGGAACTACTATATCTTTTTCAATGGTAACCAACCAATTCCTAATCATTTTAACAAGTTAAAATATCTCTTACACTAAGCTAGTCTTGAATAAGGAAACCAACTCAAATTCAATAAAACAAAAAAGGAGACTAAAAGAGATATCCATAAAAAGCTTTAAATGGTACCATTTAAATGTATCTGTAAGAATATGGTTCAACATTGAGGTATGGGTACTTTATTTTAAATCACATCTTAGTTTAAATTTTAAAATATGGCCCAATATGAATTCGCTTTCAGGTCATTGAGGTTTCAGGGGTGTCTGAGGCTAGTTTAGAGCCTATAACCCATGTTTTGGGGTGAAATTGAATGGTACGCAGTTAGAGTAAATCATGTGGGTTGGGCCGCATGGACATGATCAAAGGTCTATAACTTTTACAATGTGTTTTCACAAGATTTCCTTATAGTTATTCAAACTGTGATAGGAAGCTCTGTGGGGATCCCTTTCCTACATTAAACCATGCATGGTTAAAACACACTTTGTCTAACCATTCACTTACACAAAGAGACCCCATATTTTGGATGAAATTACAATTTTTCCCTACTAAAATCTTTAAAACATACCTAATTTTACAATTCCTCTCCTCCCACACAGAATACCCTCCCTTTTGGAAACCCACTTCAGTTAATAATCTAGGAATTGCTGCCAACTCTCCATATGATCTTTGATTCAAGTGTCACTTGTCTTGTTAGAACCGCATCAGAGAGTTATCAATTCCTTTTTAGTTGTTCTTCATCTTATGGATATTGGTTGTGTTATTTAGTTTCATGATAATATGTCCTATTATTAGTTTTTTCACCCATTCTTCAATTTATTTCCAATCTAAACCAAATTGGGAGATGATACTAGATGAGATAATAACTACGGACCTAAGGGATATGGCCTCATGATTTTTTATAAAATTATAGCTATTTATATTTGTTTTTGTGTTGTACATCCAATTTCCAGGGATTTCCTTAAATGAATTTTAATGCTTGAATTGATTTTTTTAGGCATGGACTATTAAATTAAAGAGACTATCAATGATTGTTATAGGTTGATGACCTTAAAATTAGAACATCCCCTTATGGTTTGTTTTTTAATTAAATGAACTATTACGATGGTTAATGTATTTGAATACCTTTGGGTTGTACCTTGTCCCAAGTAATCGGATGTTAAACTATGATTGTAAATGGTAAAATTAATTGAATTGTAAAGTGATTTAAATTTATTAATGGGAAGGGATGAATTGAATATAAAACGTGTACATTTACTTTTAGTGGCTTGTTTATGCATGTATTTCTTGTTGTAATAAAATTGCCATATGAATAATTTAGAGGAAATCATTCTAAGCTTATCTATTACTATGAAATTAATTTATTAAGAATTAATTTTCCTTTGAAATGTTGTGTTGTGTGAGATAGATAGAGATTATTCCCAATGATAGTTTAATTAATCTTGAGAAACTTGTTATAAATATTAACACATGTGAGTATTTGGAAGCCAAGCCATCTAAGTTTGGATAATGGTTTAGTCACCTTTCTAGGTCAGTTGAATTTACTTTTTATTCATGTTGAATTTGAAAATTTTAAAAGTAATTTATTAAATGGTATTTGGTGATATTTAATATTTATAATCCTTGGGTGACACATGGATTGAAATAAAAAATTCCATGAAAATACTCAATTGGATTGAAACATGCTAATTCCCGACTGATACTTGGACTACTAAGGATGGATTCATAAGATTCTTGAATGCTATATGTCAAGTGATACATGGATTCAAATGAAAATTACAACGATGGAATCAATGGGGCATTAGATTATATTTCTATGGGTGATACTTGGGCCCCCTTAGTGGACCAACAATGACTGACTTGAGTAGCAATGATGTTATACCATGCGTAGAGAGATACCTTGGTTCTTGAGAGGTTCACCATGAATAGGAATGTAAGGTGTTGGTTTATATTATACATGGAGTGAAACTTGTATTCCAACTTAAGAATTCCAAGGATGGGATCACGTTCTAGATTTAATAATGAAGGAATTGGTTATTATGATGTGTCTTTCAAGGAAAAGCACAATCTGGGATTTTTTATTTCCATGCACTTTATAGATATTCTTTTTAGGGATCCTGGAGCCTATTTATATAATGGACACTAGGGTATGTGCTGGGTATCAAGAATTATTAATTGAATAAGAATGAATAGTTAAATAATGTTGATTATAATGACATAATCTTGACTGTTAATTTATAGACTTACCGCTTAAATGAAATTGATTAAATGAATTGTTTGTAAAGTGAGAACCTTGACTTATAGGATATTTACATTTGATAACTTCATTTACTTGTATATTTTTAATACACACTGTTGTTATATATATTTACTGAATAGTTGGAACCTAACCTTGGGTGGTTACCTACTAGGATTATCTCTCACACCCAGTTTGTGCCACCTTTGGGTACCCAAAAAGACTATATGATCATAGGAATGGATAAGGGAAATAACCCTTCTACGGAATCTAGAATTCTTCTTAGGAGAAGGATCATGGGGTCGAGCTGAGGCTCGTGATTCTAGATGGACATATTTTTTCCTTTTTTACTTTGTTTACATGTATTGTATATCTGCCTTGTATACATGTTTTGGCTTATTTATTAGAGACTCTGACATGTATCATCATCATTGTATCTGATCTTCCCTTTGATGTTTTTATCTATTCGTATTGTGCATCTATTGTCTTCGTAATTTACTACTTCTACTACTTGACTGATATTATTATTCTATTATGTCACACTCTAGTAATAGGGAATATTCCCCTAACAGACTCACCCTAGGTCCTCACTACTAGTCAGTAGCCTTTGGTATTTGGGGATTTGTGATTGAGGCCATGTGGCCAACCGGGCTCGGGGTACCTTTTAGTGTCATACGAGCCTCAGACCTTACAAAGTGGTATCAAAGCATATATTTTCTATTTTTATTCACTTTTTTGTGACACTAGAAAAATCTAGGAATGAATATACATTTTTTATATTGTGTATTTCATCGGAGAATCTACACTGTGTACAGGGAAAAGCCAAATTTTCTAGAGTTAAATTTTAATTTCTTGGATTTTGACTATTAAAATTGATTTGATTCCACTATTGAGTGATGAAATCTCATTGTGATGTTAATATTGATATTATTGAGGGATCTGTTGTGTTTCAACCCAATGATATGATGTTATTTCATCTCATTCATCATATAGGAACTTTTTAGAAATCACATTCCATGTATTATTCCATGACATTTAGGATGCATTACTCATTATCATGTTATTGTGACAGGTGATGTAATAGATGTACATACTGTTGTGATAGATTTTGTATAGTGGATTGAGGAATTGATTTCATTTTTTAGTTCATAAAGATTATGTCCTCTTATGTACTAGGAATTGATTCACCTTGTTATTCAATTATTTAAATTAAATTTCAGATGGTATGGATTATATGGGCACCAAATTTTGGTTCATGAGGTGTGTATGGGCCCTCATGGATTTGAACTGGGTGAACCATTGGTTAAACGTTATGATAATGAGCATATGAATTCATGTAAATGTATAATGGAAATTAATATTCAATGAATTGAAATGGGAAAGAGGACGTGGAAATGAAGATGTGACCCAGACCCTGATTTGAGTGGGAAAGAGGCGGTGTCTCTAGTGGTTTTTGGTGAATGATATTTTTAAAGTCATGGATTTAGGAGTAGGTTGTGCAGTTTGACCTAGATTTAGTATATTTTTGACCTATCCTATGCTTTGAAGTGGGGAACATTGATATAGTTCTTTTCTGAGGTGTCTGATTGGATTCAAAATGCACAACTGGCCTAGGTAGGTAATTTATAGTATGTTTCTTTTGAGACAACCCATTATGGGTGTTTAGAAACTTGATGATTTGAAAACTACTATTGGGTTTCCTTATAAAAGGTCTAGATTGTTTTAAAGAGACCCTCATTGGTCACTTTATGTTACATAATTTGGAAGGATTTTATTTTGATAAATTTCCTCATTATGATTGAATGTCAAAAATGGTTAATGGCTTTAAAAATGGAACTTCAAGTGGTGTACGTCATTTAAAAAATCATGTAAGGTCAGTTTAAATGTTTCCTTGAGTTTCCATAGAATATAAATGTGAGAATTTTCTGAAGACCATTTCTTTTTTTTAGAATTGGATTAGACCTCGTTATGGTTTGTTTCTTTATGTTTTGTAATGGGATGGACTAAGGTTGGTAGCACCCTAAATCCTATGTTCCTTGATAAATGTTGTCAGTTTCTATCGTTTGGTTTCATTAGGGTGTAGTGGTCCCTAGTTGAACTCTTAGTTTCTAAATAACACCCTTGTGCGGATGGGTAGTCATTGTATTCTTGACCCTTGATATGGGTGTGAGAATCAAGTAATGCTCGGTTTTAGAAGATTGGATAAGCCCAAGGAATGGTAGGCCACATAGAAGGTATATTGGCCCTTTCATCTTATTCAATGATGGATAAATTGGGATGTCATCATCTTGGTCAATGAACAGATGGGGCAATATGACTCTGGGTTAAACATCTTGTACAGACCACCGGATACTTGGATGCATAGGGCTGATAAGAATATGGGTTGTATCTAGGATGTGTTATCTTAATTCTATGATCTCGGGGTACAATGAATTATTATATGTTATGTCTATCGAGTTGTTAAGAGTGGTAATGAAACATTTGAGATTGGTGAAATCATTTAGATTTGATTTTTTGTTTATGTTCTCAGTTCATCTCCATTTTAGAGTCACCTGAAATTTAAAGTAATCAATTTCATATTAATACTCAAGAGAAATTTCTAGAGAATTGGGTGTTTGACATGATGGTTTGTTTGGTTTTGGTTATCATTCCAAATTCATTGATGTATTTGAGTGTGACTCATAAGAGTATAACGCATTTGTTTAAGGTGAATTTGATCTAGAACTCTTTTGATCAGCATGTCTATCTTTCTTCTTTAAAACTATGACACTCCTTAGGTGGATATAGTCACATCAGTTCTGGTAAAAGTTTCCTTCCATTTTGAAAGAGAACAACCAAATAGGATAATTAGGAAATGTTTAGGCTTTCTTGAATTCCCTTGAGGATTTCAAGTTATAATTGTGTCTGTGCTTGCTGAAAATTATGATGACAATTGGATTGGTTATGTATGTGAGATTTTTGAAATGTTGTTGGTTGTGGATGGAATTTGGTGGCTAAAAATGAATTTTCATAGGATTCATTGGGTGAAAAAGGCATCATGGTTTGGTTTTTGGTGATGCATCGGTTGGTAGTTTCGAGGTTGCATCAAAAGAAATCGACCAGTTGTGGTTCGACCAATACTTTTCCAGTAGTTTTTTATGGTTGGCTGGAAACCATTCAAATATACTTAGTGTATTCTCCTTATAGATGATCATGTCCCCTATCTTGTCATCATACTTGATGCACTAAAATATTGACAGTCTTACACCATGCTAAATATTAAAAAGTGGTTGGGATTGTTGGGTGATATCTATATGAGTTTCATGATGGATGCATGTTATTTTTGTGGTATGGTTAGTTATGACTGATATTGATATTCCTGAGTAGGAATGCCTTGGGAAGAATCTAAGACACCATTTTTTCTTCTCTGACATGACTATTAGGAAAATTATTCTCTATGATTAGTCAATGATCAAATGTGGAAATTTTGGCTTTGTATCGATGTCTCACTTATAAAAATAGAGTATGGATTACATGTGATTAGTTCCCTGGACTCTCGTTAAATGAAAATGTGGTTACCCTGGACCCATATTAGGATCATATGTGATGTTTAGAGAGGGTGATGATTCCAATGGGATGGATCTGGCTTACCACCTTGTTCGTGATGTGGCATGACAGTTTTAGATGTTCAGGTGATGGGCTGACCAAGGAAGTTCACCAAGAGTTGATTATGGACTTTGGTGAAAATGCTAGTAGTAAATGAAAGATACCTTATAAGTGGGTGTTTCATTTAATTTTTTAATACATCAGACATCTAAGACAATCACTTTAAAAAAATTATGTAGGGTTGGGTCAACTTGTTATCCTTCTTGTTCAATGCTTACTGTCAAAAGGAACCAGTTTAAACACATCGCCATATTGAGGTGGGACCCAATATTTTGGGTGTAATTATGATTTTTCCCCTAATTAAATCTTTAAAAAACCTAATTTTCTATTTCCTCTCCTCATGCACAGCATCACCTTTATTTTGGAAACCCCCTCGGGTGACTAATCTAGGAATTTCCACTAACTCTTTATTAGATCTCTGATTCAAGAGCCTCTAATATCATTAGATCCACATCAATGAGTTCTCAAATACTTTTAATCCATTATTCATTCTTTTGGATAATGGCTATGCTATTTAGGTGCAAGATCATAGCCCTATTATTAGGTTCTTCATCTGTTCTTCAATTTCCTCCTGATTTGAGTTGAATCAGGACCTGATACTGGATGATCTATCAACTATAGAACTAAGGTAGGTGGTCTTGTGCCTTTCACTAAAATTCTAGTAGTTTATATATACTATTGTGCAGTGTACCCAATTTCCATGTATCTTATTAAATGAATTTTAATTTTGGAATTGGTTTTTTAGGAATCACCTATTTAATTAAAGAGACCATATGTGATTGTTATAGGTTGAGGACCTTAAAACTAGAACCACCCCTTAGGGTGTGTTGTTTAATTAAATGAACCATTATGATGGTTTATGTATTTGAATGCCTTTAAGTTTTACCATTACCCATGTCATGGAAGGTTAAACTATGACTTTTCAATGGTAAAATAAATTTAATGATAAAGTGAATTAAATTGATTAATGGGAAGGGATAAATTAACTCTGACCCTTTCCCCTTCCTTGTAATTGATTTTTTTTACATGTGTTGCTTGTGGTAATAAAATTCCCATATGATTAATTGAGAGGAATGCCTTCTAAACATAACCCTTAATATAAAATTCATTGATTAAGCATGAATTTACTTTTTTATTGTTGTTCCATCTGAGGTAGATAGAGACTATTTCATATAATAGTTTATTTAAGATTGATAATTTTGTTAGGAATATTTTCCCATGTGATTATCTGGAAGCCAAGCCTTTTAAACTTGGTAAATTCTTAACTCACTTGTTTAGGTGAGTTGAATTGAAATGTTATTGGTGTTGACCTTGAAATATTTAAATATAATTAATTAAAGGTTATTGAATGATATTAAATGTTGATATGCCTTGGGTGACTCATGGATTCAAATGAGTAATTCCATGGATGGACTCAATTGGATTGAACCATGATTACACCTGAGTGATACTTGGCCTACCAAAGATGGGATTATAAGGGGATTGGTTGTTATATGTTGAGTGATACATGGATTCAAATGAGGATTCCAATGATGGATTCCAAGGGGAATTTGATCATATATTCACTGACTAATTGGAACCTGGATTTGGGTGGTTGACTACTTGGATTATATCTCACACCCTATTCGGGCCACCTTTGGGTGCCCAAATAGACTATATGATTATAGGTGTGGATAAGGGAAAGATACCTTTGACAGGTTCTGGATTGATGCTTTACAGTATGGGAATGGGACCGAGCTGAGGCTTGTGATTCCATCTTGACAGACTTTTTGTACTTTTGTTACATGTATTGTATATATTCCTTGTATACATGTTTCAAGTGCTTCATAAGAGACATGTCGCATGTATCCCCATCATTGTATCTGATATTACCTTTGATATTTTTATCTATTCCTAATGTGTATCTATTGTATGTGTGATTTATTAATTCCTCTATTTGACTACTATAGTTATTAAACTTTTTTACACTCTATTAAGGGGGAATAGTCTCCCCATAGACCCACCCTAGTCCTTAACTTCTAGTTTTAAGCCTCTGGAATTTGGGGATATGCACTTAAGGACATGTGGCCAACCGGTCTTGGGGGAACCTTTAAATAGGCTTCAGTCCTAGGATGTTATAGTATGTACAATAAATATTATTGTAAATAAAGTCTACCAAAGGCACATGATCCTCACACACACCACAAAAATCAAAAACACGTGCTTAGAGTATACCCTTGAAATCTGAATAGTGTGATTAGACTGTCCATCCATTTAAGATGGATAAACTATGATCAACCCCACCTACAAACCCAAATCATTCTATAATACTTTCCAAAATTGTGATGTGAATCTTATGTCATGATCTATCATGATACTAAGGGGTATCCCGTGAATCCTCACACCCACATAAATATAAATCTCTCGAATATTTTTAGTAAATAAAGGTGTCCATGATTGGTAACAATAGTTAAACTTTTTTTAATCCATAAAAAATAACCCTTACTACATATTTACGCTTTTAAGATATTGGAAAACCAATCATGAAATATATGGTGATATCATCCAATTTCCATTCAATAATTGGAAAGTATTGATGCTCCCCTACTAGTCTCTAATTCTCTTATTTAACCTACAAAAAAGTGATACACCTCAAAACAAGCCTAGCCATATCTTATTTCATACCAAGCCACTAAATGTATTATTAAACACCATATTATATTTTAACCTATCCAGGATAAACTACCCATCGAGGAATACGAAAATCCATCATCACATATTCCTAAAAAGATAACAAAAATATAAAACCTCATATTTAAATATAGGAAAGAAGAAATATTGAGGACCCATATATAAAAATCCCCCCCATCATATATCTTTCCTTTATAAAATTGGCACTTGAATTCAGATTTATGGACCTCTTTCACCTGATCTATGGCAGAATAGGGGATATATAAAATCATAAGAAGTACATGTCCTCCCTTCTTATATTCATTCAGATATATCTCTGAGAAGATTGTAATAAGTTGGAACTCCTCTTTGGATACCTAAACCACACCCACTTATGAATTCTTGATCAAATAATTATAAATATAATTTTTTATCTCTAGTGTATATATCATCGTACAGAAAAATGACAGTAGGAATTAAACCAACCTCCTATACTTACAATACTAATCCCTTTTAGAAAATATAAAATTGAATCTCTTTTTCTTAGTGAAGACTAAGAAAATTTCCTCAAGAAAACAGTGGTGCCAACTCCTAATAGAAAAAAACAATTGTATCCAACTCAAGATCATGAGTGTTCTAATTATTCTCTTGTGGTATAAGATACAAAGTTCTATACACCACTAATCAAACTTCTTGCATCAACAAAAAAAATCCCATATCATAAGCATCATAATGTAAATAATATCATTTTTTCGGATTTGTAAATGTGAGAATAGGTATTGATGTCAATATATTCTTTTCCACATGAAAGTTATCCTCAAACTTTATACAACACTTGAACTTCACCCATTATAGTATGTGTCTTCATCGGTTTGGATAAGAAACAAAATTCTCAAATAAAGTAGTGATAATAGTCCACAAGGCCTAAAAATTTCAAATCTCAAAGTTTTTCTGAAGGATCTCCCAATAAATTAGAGCAAACACATTCTTTAGATTTGCTAATATATCTGTTTCTAAAAAAACACTCTCAGAAAACATCACTTCTAAAATCAAAAAATATAACTTTGATATATTAACATAAATTAATTAAGCTAAAAAATTATTTGAGATAAGTACTACTTGAACACCATGCTCCTCATATGATTGTGAACACATCAAAATATCATTGGTGAAAATGATCAAAAATGAATCTAGATAATGATTGGAGAAATAAATCATCAAATATATAAGCACCATTGGTTCATTCTTCACCCTTAATAGCATCATAAAAAATTCATAGTGTTTATATAAATTTTGAAAGGTCATATTAGGTAAATCCTTAGCTCAAAACCTTAGGTAATGATAACATGATGTGAGACTGATCATAAAAAACCATTGATATCCCTTAAACTGATAAAAAGATACTTGATTTTATATAAATCATGTGATTTATTGATAGTTACTTTCATCATCCTAAAGTAACTAATTCATAATCACTAACTCACATCAACTTTATTAGCTAAAATAATAGGTTCCCCCCATGGAGACACACTCTAATGAATGGATGCTATGGATTTGAGATCCTTAAAATGAATATTTAATACCTAATACTCACCTATTTTTAAATGATATGAAGGAATAGAAAATGATCAGAACCTAATACCAATTTCATAATGAAATTTACTTCCTAATAAAGTGTAAACCCAATTAAATCTTAAAAAAGCACACCTTAATACTGATTTACTAAATGTGGAAAAAAACCAACCACAACTCCCTTATCTAACTAGAGATACTTCTACTCTACCAAAGATGCAATGCTCCTAAAATATCCCAAATCAAGTCTTTTTATTCTCTCATGGTAATCTCACCCACCTAGGAATACATACAAATTATCACCAAAAGGATAAAAATCCATGAATCTTTGATATAATGTAATATACATAGAAAAAATAAAAAAAATCTATCCTAATAATCACATAAAACCCCCTTAATATCTAAGATAAATAAATCCTAGAGATTAAAATAACTTTAAATATATTATCACTAGATAAAAACAATTTAATATTCTCTTCTATCATCTCTAATGGGGTATCCATGGATAGAACTCCAAACAAATCAATTTCTAAACATAGATTTGAAAAAATATAAATAGAAATAAAATTAAGCCCCAAAGGTGTTTGGTTATATATATTGTCAATTATAATTATCCTCCAAAATCCTGTAAAAATAATTAATTAAAATGTTATATTATTGTCGAGGAGGAGTTTTAACCATGTTGGAGCTACTGAGAATAAGTGGAATGGGTTAAAGAACAAGTCTAAACCCCACTGCTCTAACTGTGAATCAAAATATAATCCACCCCATTGAAAAATTAGTTTTTATGTTATTAATTTAGGTACCTGAAGGTGATGAATTTGACAAAATATCCCTTGATGGGTAGTCCTTAATGTTGTGTGACGTTGTAATAATTTTAACAATTCTTTCTGAATTTGAGAATCTAGACAACCACATCAGAATATGAAGTAAGAGGTATTATTTTATTTTCCCATATCCTTTTTTATTATTATTCATTAGGTTTATAAAAGGTAAGTTATTATAAAAAAATATAAAATAAAAAAACATCCACTTAAATGATTTTGATGTCTTTGTTCAAATGAGTGTAGGTTTATAAGGATTCTTTAAATGTTATGTAAGAATTCCCAAAGAACTGAAAAATTGAAGTTGGTTTCACATTGTGGATTAATTATGGACATCCCTATAGTATAATTTTATCATGCTTATTTTATATATTGGGATAACCCATGTGAATTTATAATTTATTATTTTATGGAACATTACTAAAAGAAATGTGATTCCACTTGTAAATCAATCGATGCTTTGCTGATATGGAGCTCCAATAATCGCTATAACTTATGAGCAATAATTTTTGAAAATTTCCTTCTACTATATAATATAAGGATAGGAAAAAATGTTTAGTAATTACTGTGAGGACACTCTTCCCATAATATCATTTTTCGGGACAATCATAACTATCCAACTATGTCAAAAAGGGAAAGAATATCTTTCCTCTTTGAATTTATTTTCAATTAAGAGGATATGTTTTACATTGATTAGTGAAATTTATTTCTAATTATTGGAAATTGAAAATAGGCATAAAGTGTGAGATTTAAGTTCCCAAATGTGTTTGATATTATTTTTTTCAATGAGTATTGTTTTAAATAAGTTTTTTAATGTAATTAATTTAAAAGTGATAACTTGGGAGATAAAGAAAGGATCCACCCAAATGAAGTGGATGTTTTCACCGCCTATGAAGATCTAGATGGATAGTTTCGAGGTAGTGGTTATAAAATCTGATGACTATTAAGTTGGAATGTATGGTTATCACATGTGTGGTATAAATTTAAAGATTCATTGTTATAAACACTATAATGAAGTAAAATAAGTGATTGAGCTAGCTAAAATGGACCCTCCTGAATATCTTGTATCATTGTGAATAAAAAATTTATATCAAGTTAAATGTTGAGGAGAAACTAGAATTAAATATAGAGAACCCATACAAGGATCACTAAGTGTAAATTCTAGCCTAATTAGTGTCTTTACACTCTGAGATAATTCCTTATTTGAATTAATATGGATCATGATTTATTTGAGTCGTGTTTCCTTTGAGCTGGAAGATTAATTTGAGGATATAATCTGACTTCAGTATTTAATGTATTGTGGGGATTTGGGATAAGAAAAAAATTCATTATTTTAACAACTCTTGGAATTATTTGAAGTGGTTATACAGTTACTGGAGGTGTTTTAGGATGCCTGGACCTAATTTGAAAAAAAACATAATTGATTTGATTTAATTCTCAATTTACCATTATCAAGTTGGAATTCATAAAAAGGTGAAAGGAAATTTATCTCTGAGAAGAAACATGTAAGATAATTCATCTACATAGAAGTGAAATATCTACTAAATAAGATAATTTAACTATGTGATCGTGAAATAACAAAGGTATTTCTCTTTTGACATATGATATTTAAAATCACGTATGAAAATTGAGGTATGTGATATGTCAATGAGATATTTGTGCAATGTGAAAGGGAATTGAGTTATGCAAAGACTCATTGAGTACCTCATAAGAGAAGTTAATTTTTTTAGATGAAAATTCGAAAATTCAATTAAGTTATGCATAAACTATATATGTCACGAGTAAGAAAATTAATTTTCACAAATAAAAAATTATTCTCATGTAAGTAGATTTTTTTACATAAAATAGATGTGGAAAGTGTATCAAATAATAAATTTATGTTACTGATGTTTGAAAAAATTGAAAATAAAAACTATATATTTGTAATATATTTCAGACTATGTTGAATATTTGACGTAGAAAAAATTATGAGGTTATCCTAGGTGAAATATCATGTTTCCTGAATTCCCAATTCCTAATAATATTAATTATGATGACGCTTTTATTCTGTATTCAAATTCAAAACATCATGATGCTTGTTGAATCCATGATCTAATCTTGTTTTGAGATGGATAAAATCAGGTGAGTATGACACTCATTATTCTAAAATATGTGAAAATAAATTTTATGGGTTTTAAGAATAATTAGAATAATGTTACATGAATACTTGGTTTTATATTAAAGATTAAATTAGCTTATCTGGGTGAAAATGAAAAGGAACTAAGATATAAGGATAGGAATTTTCTCACGATTGAAATAAAAGAAGATCCACCATATGTATTCCTTGATGAAGAAAATGAATTTATCATATTTTAAATAATGATTCATATATATTTTTATATAATTGTGAGAAATTGTGTAAGGAATAAATATGTATATACTGAGCAGAGATGAGTTGAGTGAAAATTTGAATAAGGATAATTTTTTTAGAAGTTTTGTCATAAAAATGTTTCCTTCATGCTGCATGAGAATGTCTTGATACCATAAGATAAAAGGATATGAGAATATGATGATGAATTCAAGGAAGGTGAGAAAAATATTTGAAAAATATACTCAATGGAGTTTAAAAATAATGAGAATTAAAATGCAAGAGTATTCTTAGAATTTTAGTGGCCACCAGTTGTTATTAAAATGTGGATATTCCATGATCTTGGTGATCATGGGAGAAGAAAATTAAGAATATAGGATATGAATGAAATTTTTAGGGCCACATGTATTTCCACTTTTAGAAAAGTGAGATAACCCTTTGAATTGAATGAGTAAGGACCTCAAGAAGATGATATATTAAGCATCCTTGAATCCATATAAAAAATTTTGGACAAACTAGTCCATTGAGATGAGTTGAGTGAGAACCAAAAATAAAGAGATATATTGAATTATAATAAAATTATAAACTAAGATAAGGTAAAATAACTATAGATCTATCATAGAAGAAAAAATTATCAAGAAAATTCATTGTATGTTGCAGTGATGAAGAAGAAGATAATTGAGCATGTGCAACCAATAGGGTCTCAATGATAAAGAATAATGATGGAGATCAAGTATAGGAAGTTTAGCTCATGTGTGTCTATATATTTTTTACACTTGAAATTACAATTCTAAATATGAGAATAATATTTGAGTTTAGAATCCAGGGAATAGATTTGAAATAATGGATAGCTTTGAATAATATCAAATATTGAGTAGTATGTGTTTTAATGGATGACATTCAGGTAGTCAAAGAATCTAAGGTGAAGAATAATATTAGTTTTATGGGTGAAGAGATGTCCCTAAATAGATTTATATATTATTCAAGAGGATAATGAAGAGGTTAAGGTAAACTATTGTGAAATTAGTATAAACAGGAGCAGTCTGATGATATATTGATCACTTGTGTAATATAGTGATCTTATACCTGTTAGTTATAGTTTTATTGGTTTTAGAATGATAACTGGACCACTCCAGTTATATTTAATTATTATATTTTATTAGAGAATCAATGGATTTTTCATCTCAATAATTGAAATCAGTAGAATCCTAGGAGGTGTTGAACCTTGTAAAAATACCCATTCTATTTATTTATTTGTTTACATTTCATATAGATAAATGTAAGGTCAAACAAGATATGATCCAACCATCTTAACTATAATCATAGGATCACTTCTAAATAGGCTTAAAGGGTTTAAAGGAATAATTGGAATTTTTTAAAATTAAACAACTAATTCACCCCTCCCCCCCAAGGTATGTCTTTACAGTTTATTGGGAACAAAAACTTTTATTAGAGTTGAAGTTACCTCAAATTATATCTTTATTAAATTATCATAAATAAAATCAAAAGAAGAATGTTCCCTCTAATAATTTCTGGAAATTTTTCATAGTTTTCTAAATGGAAAAGTCTGTTACCATCCCTATCTGTATGGATTTGGAGGTCTTGGATAGAACCTTACAAAACAATAAGAATAAATTGTCCAAGAAGAAAATAAATAGAGTAAGAAATAAAGTGGAAACCTACTAGAACAATGTTTACATAGAGTTAAAAATATTTTTGAAACAATTAGGAATGTGTCTACTAGGGAACCAAGCTCATTTTGTAAAAAATATATTTTTAATGTCCCGCTTAGTGAGTTTTATTCCAGAATTAAGGATTACCTAAAAAATACGCAAAATAGGTCGTTTCATATATGTTCTCATACATCAAGGGACTGATTGATGAGAAATATAATCCAAAAATACATACTTATGAAATTGAAGAATCATTGGTGAAAAAGGAGAGTTGTTGAAACACTCTTACAAACCTTATGAATATAAAAGATGAAACATCACTACATTGAAATGAAATATTCATTCATTATAATAAATAATTAAAAAAATTAAGTTTTTATAGATAAATATTTTACATGTTTTCCAAGGTTGTGTTCCATACATTGCATAAACATCATAAAGCCTCTATTTCAATAAAATCTACCTAGATGGAGGCTAAATAAAAAAGTGTAAAAGTGATATAAAACTCTCTTATTAATAAAAGGAAAATAAATGAGGAAAAAATCAAAATATAAAGGAGGAATGGGAAGAAATAATGAACTCAATTTTTTCTAAAAAGATTGCTCTTAGTTTGAAGTGTTTTGATTTCAATTAAAAATAAGAAATATGGATTCTAAAAAGTTGAGTCTCTCTAAAAAATTGAGAAAACAAATCCACACAAGTTTCAGTGATATTCCATATTTAATGATGTCTCAAATACCCCTATGAATCCATTATTGATAATAGTTTTCTATTATTTTTATTAGGCATACCTTTTTGTATCCATTTAAAATCATTGAATAAATTTCCTTAGCTTCTTATTTCTTCTATATTTCACTAAATTAAAATCAAAACCATCTCAAACTCACTCCATTCTTTCTCAATTATCTCAAAAACACCTCTAAATTATTTTATAAAATGTTCTTTCACCCATCAACACTTTTCTTTTTCTTAAAGATCAATGCAAGAATTAGTGTGGTTATTTTCTTGAGAATTTAATAAGTAACAATCATCTAATAATCAGCACTTTAAATATATAAATACATATTGAGATATTGATAACAAATGAAATCAATTATATTGGGAAAATTAATCTACCATTTTTTAATTATTGGTATCATCACCATGCATCTTTAAAGTAAATATGTGCTCATTTCTTTCTAAATTCCCCAAGAAATATTTAAATCCTACCTTATTTAAAAAATCCTATAATGGGAACAAAAATCACCCCCTTCATTTTTTCTGTTAGTACCTCAAAAATATTATGTCAATATATGACATTATTTACCTCATCATTACTGATAATAAAATGAAAAGGAATAATGTAGAGGTTTTATTAAACCACTTTATTCCTTAAATAACTCTAATACACTTATCCCTATCCAAACATGAATAAAATTCTATATATTCTTAATATAATTTTGAAATCACATGTTTTTCTTACAAAAAGACTTTAATTATTCTAATTTAATTCTACATGGGAAAACCAAGTGTATAATATAAGAGATAAATAACTATGTTTGTCGAAGTTGTATATAAATTAACCAACATGTGATATCATGATCATAATATCATTCTAGGGGATATTATAAATTGATTTTTCCATAAAAACAAAATATTACACACACCTCAACAAACACATAAAAAGGTTCAAGTACAATATGAGTAACTACCCATTTTCCTCATTTTCCCTTCAATAAAAACTATCTTGACATAAATATATTTAATAAAATCATAAAAAAGTGTTGTTAGTATGATTTTCATACCAAATTAAATATTTTATGAGGATGTACAAGAATTATAGATTTAAATGAAATTATATTTTTATATCCCTTTTCCTTAATTTTTCTCCCCCTCAAGGTAGGCATTTATTTCCATATATTCAAAGTAGTTGGAAAAATACATAAGGATTTATTTTTATTGTTTCCCAATAAATAAGAGCCTCAATAATCTCCATCAATTCCCCTCAAATTATCATAGATAAAAAATAATTATGGGAAATAATAAGTTACCCTCTTTATTCCTCATATATAACATTCAGTGTGATATTTTACTCTCATCCTTTCCCTCTTCTTCCTTCTAAAATCTGGATGGTAAGTGATTTCTTCCTTGATAAAATCTTTCATAGATTATGTATTTATTTTATTTTAAAGAATTGATTATTCATGTGAAGAAATATTCATTTAATCATAGACCAATCTAACCTCACTTACTTCTTCTTTAATCATCATCTTAATATTCCCTTCTTTTTCTAGAAATATATTCAAGAAATGTTTTGTGTTATTTCCTGTTTTAATACATATTGCACATTTAATCTGGAATTTTTAAGTCATCACTTGTGGATGACTCTTCGTGATTATTGAACTATTCTTATAAAACTAATTTCTTTAATTTATCCTCAGCATTCTCTTTAGCTTTCTTCATATCTTTAACCTTTCACTATTGGTTATTCCAAACAATCAAACACTTTTTCATTGATTACTCCACTTCTTTGGGATTTTTACATTACTACTTAATGGACTCAAAAGTACATCATCTTTCTTCCATTTTCCTTTAAATTCTCTTCCTTTTTGAATGATATGGAATCTATACTTGTAATATAATTATGAAACCCTAAACTTTATGGATATATTTTCTATATCTTCCTCACAATTCTTATAAATATTCAAATAAATTTTGGGTGCATAGATTTCATATGTTCATTGTTATATATTATTTTATCAATGTTATTATTCTTATTTTCTCAAGAAAACTCTACCTTTTTACTAACTATTACCTGTAAAAAATATATTATACTAGTTAGAGAAATATTTGTGTATATACCTCCCAAAACACTATTAAAACCTCTAAATTATGATATTTCATCTTGATAGAAAATCTATCCCGAATTAAGTTGGGGTTTTCTTCCTTCAAATTGATAATTCTTTTCCCTAGGGTAAATATATTTCCTATCACATATTTCTCTCCCATTAATGTGGAATGATTCAACTTCGCATTCTTGGTCCACACCTCATCAAATTTTTCTTTAAAATTTTCAATTTTAGAAATGATATAACTATTTTGGATTTCATTAAGTGTCAGTTTACCTTATTCCTTTAGACCTTCCTTATCAACTACTTATAATGAATTTATACTCATTTATATAGATTTCCTAAAGTCTTCTCTTTCTCTATTCAATAAAAACTAATATATGATACACATTTATTGTTTCTAAAACTCCTCCTCTTCCTTTAATACTAATTATCTCCAAGATCACACACCATTTTTTCCAGTTCATCTGTCTTTAATTTGGGTCTCTTGATCTCATCAATATAGGTTAGATATTTTTTATCTAGCTCCTCTTTCTCCTCTTCCATAATCTTTTTCTAAAAACTCAAACTTTTTTATATCCATAATATTTTAATATTTCCCTATATTCCTCTTAAATTTCCTGAGTTGGGTAATTAGTTCAACACAAGATTCTAACTTCTCTTATAGTTCCCACTCAAGATCAGTCATTTACTCTCTATCATAATGATGGAATGATGAATTATATTCTTCCTCAACTGGAACAATGAATTTTTCCTCATCATCTGATGAACAAATTTAGTTGTATTACTCCTACATGATCATTAAACTTCTTCTTTTTATAATAAAATACTTCTTCTTATTTTTACCCTTCTTCAAATTTTTTTATTTCTCATCCTCCTCATCAGATTCGAATTCTTCAACCTACTTATTTGGATAATTTTTTTAAATATGATCAAGAAAAATTACAATTATATAATCTCATAAATCTATTACCTTCACATTTCCATTTTCCCTTCTTAAATATCTTTGATAAAAGATCTACGCTTTGGTTTAGATCTTCATCAGTTTTCCCATCAACTAAATTACTTGATTTAGTATCTTCTAATTCTTTGAAATTACCATTTCTCATGGATTAAATGGAAATTTAATATTTTATTTTATTTTTAAATTATTGAGTCTTCCTCATTTCAAAGTCTATGGGGATTTTTTATGTCTATCCAATGTCATATAATCATCATCATCCATTTTTATGCCTTCAAACCTATTCCTCCAAGCTTATGTTTTGGATACCTTGATAGTGATATTTCCCTCATTTATGATTTAAAATATTTCCCATGTTTCTTTAGTAGATCCAATACCCATTACCTTTATATATACATTTTCTAATATAGATATAAAAGATATAATTTTGGTTATTTCTATCCATTTCAATATTTCTGTTCTTTTCATGGGTCACAAGATCACCTTCAATAATAAGTGGAAAGCCTATTGTGCTAGTATATATAACTTCTAGGCTGACAGAAAGTAGGTATGGAAGAATCTTATTCCTTTAACAATGATATCGTTTATCATAAATGATAGTTACTCCTTAGATATCCATATAATCAGGATTCACTATTTAAAATAAAAAACTTTTTTATATTTAGAGGGAGTCGTGTGCTTTATTAACACTTGTAAAACCCAAACCAAATGGAACACTAAGAAGGTTTGAATCAGTAGTATTATTTTTTTCCCTCGGAATTCGGGGATGACCTCCTGGATGGGAGATTCAAACATTCTGATCGGTTTCTAACGGGTTTGTTCGTAGAACCAGAAACATCCAATGATTCCACATCCATTCGGACCTACTTTCCAAAAGTATGCGTTTCATTAGTTTGTGAACTGATGAGTCTTAGTAATTTGTATTGGTCGAGAGGATGGGAGGTCGGACTCATCACACCTTTTTTAGGGGAATTATTGTCTATTCTGGGACTCTCTTTATAGATTTAAGTTATGTTCGTGAATCCTTATTATATTACCAAGTATAAAATGAGCTTTCCTTCAGTTTTGAAAATCAATGATTAAATATGCAAGAAATTTTAGAGAATATTTTATATGTATTCGAGGTTCTTCATCAATATAGAATCATTCGTATCTATTTAGAGATTCTCGGTCAATGGTATCCTTCAAAACATTTATATAAAATTCTCTTGGTTATTATGATGACCAGGCTGGTTTTAAAGCCACTCAGTGGGGCACTTGAAGTTTATTGTCATTCAGAAGGACATGAATTATTTCAAAGCTGGGATTGAACCCGTAGATGGGATACCTACGTATCCTTTGTTTTGGAAAAGGAATCAGAACCCACGTAGTTCGAGTAAGGGAGTATGATGTTTATAATTGATTGCTCAAAGAAGGATGTCATAATTACTTTTACCCTCTAAGCTCACGTCAGTCATGCTCGGTGTGAGAAACAAGAGGTATTGGTAATAAAATAGACAATTGGGCCATGAAAGATGTAATCATGAGAAATGGTTTGGGGCTTATGTATATATGACTACCCAGATAAATGAAGGTTAGGATTTACTTTAGGGAGAAAATCCAGGAACACGGTCCATAAAGGTATATGTGCTTCATGGAGATTTGAATACTCTAACTTGGGAATTATTCCTGAAAAGGAAACCCAAATTAGGAGAGGATTGATAATTGGGTTTTACTCCTGAGAAGGAATCCCAGATCAAATGTAAATTAGGACTGGTTAAAGAGAAATTAAGGGACTTGGGGCTTACTCCTGAAAAGGAAGCCCAAAATTATGACTGGGACTTACTCCTGAAAAGGACGCCCAGGCTAGGGGACTTGGGGCTTACTCCTGAAAAGGAAGCGCAAAAATTATGACTGGGACTTACTCCTGAAAAGGAAGCCCAGGTTAAAGGATTATGATTGGGACTTACTCCTGAAAAGGAGGCCCAGGTTAAACAACTTATAACTGGGGATTATTCCTGAAAAGGAGACTTAGGTTAAGGATTCTCTCATTTTAAAGGATTAGGTTGAATGAATGAACTCTCACTTTTTGTGACATAAAGATGTAGAAATCACTTTGTTTTGAGAGATATTCCACAGAATTACTTTCAGATAAAGAAGTCAAATCAAGAAATCATGCCATAAATGGATTTGAAGAGTGTCTTGAAGACTGAATCTTGAATGGGAAAGGTGTAATGGCTTAAGAGGGGTAAAATGGGCAATATGGGCACCCAAAAAGGAAGGGGCGCGCAAGTCTTGGAAGGCGCGCAGGTACTGCGTGGGCGCAGAAGTATTGGTCACGCAGGTATACCTACGCGACATGTGTGGGGTACTTGCATGATGTTCAACCAGCATTGAAATACTTGAGCGACTCTTTATTAAAGCCTTTAGAATCATATTGAGGTTCTTCCAGAAAAGGGACGTGCAAGTTCTATCGAAGGAGTAAGGCGGCGCGCAAGTGTGGCCACTTCCCTTAAGGGTTGGCAACTCAGGCGCGCAAGTGCTGATGAGTTTCAACACTTAGGGTTTCCTTCCTCTCTTTAGATCTTCTGTTCTAGGTAAGAAATTACCTTATAAGTGTTTTGGAAGCTTTGAGAAGAGACTTGGGCATCGGGAGCTTCAATCCGAGTTTCTGGAAAAGAAATCCTCCCAAATGGGGGGCTCACAGGGTCTATTTATAGGCAGGAGAATACCCCGGGCGGTTACCAGGCGGTTATCATTTAGGTCGCGCAAGTCACTTGCACGACCAACATCGGTGCGCAAGTCACTTTCACGACCAACATCAGCGCACAAGTGTACTTTCGCGACCATTGTAGAACTTGCGCGACCTTTGAGCAATATTATTCTTCTTCCTTCCTTTGTAAATTATTGATATTTGTTCAAAGGATGAATCTTCTTTGTTCAAGGTATTTCCCTTTTCATTCATTTAGAATCCGTGACGGAAAGGAGCGTCAACAAAAGTCCCCCCTCAGAGTTGGATCCGAAGAGAAAATAGGATTTGACTCTGAGGTGAGAAGAAATAATAAATATGGCAGTTTAATGTCATGCATGTCGAACATAAAGAGGCTAATGTTTAAGGTCGAAATAGCTTTGACCAAAATGGATTATAATTGACTCAATTTTTTGACAACTCATCTGAAAACATAGTACCATACTCAAGTATGAGGGAAAATATGTAAACTATGACTTAAGAATATTTGAATCTGAGGAATGATATGAAAAATAGATAAAAGGCATCAGAAGAAGTAGTTTCCAAGAATGAAGTTACCATTATTTAACAAACTCGTTAGGGGGTTGAATTATGAAGGGCCACCTAAGGGCATTGGCTGCATAATTAAATAAAATTGTATCTTTTGGCTAACAAGTATGTTATGTAGACTGTTTATGCAAGGCCACCTATGGGCTCGTGCTGCATAGTCAGGAAAAAGAACTCTCAAAAATTTACTTTCCTAGTGCTAAAAGCCAGTGAAAGTTTATGGAGATTCAAATTTTCCAAAGTATAGAGTTTTCTATATGGAAATAGGTACTTGAATATGGAGAAATTACTTCCAAACAAAATTATCGAATAACTGGATGAATATCACTCCTATGAAGGTCTGACCCAAACGTAGGGAAGGAGTATATAAACCATAGACTTGAATAATTTCAGATCATGAAAAAGGATATGAGACAAATATGTTAAGGATGGATATTTTTGCGAATCCCTACATATTGTCATTTAAGACAAATAAGGACAAAAGAGGCATTCGTCCAAATAATGGAGTTACCACTATCTGACAAACCCATTAGGGGGTTGAATTATGCAGGGCCACCTAAGGGAATTGGCTGAATAGTCAAATAATAGTATCTTTTGGCTAACAAGTATGTTATGTAGACTATTTATGCAAGGCCACCTATAGGCACGTACTGCATGGTCAGGCAAAATAATTCTCAGAAGTTTGACATTTTTGTGACTAAAAGTCATGAAAAGGGTTATGAAGATCTGAAAATATTTAAGGTTAGGTTTATAACACATAAGGATGGGTATTTTCCAATGTATATAGAGATACATAGGTCAATGATAGCCATAATCATGTTGTGGTTGGGTCCTGAATTGAAATTTTGGACTTCACTACGTATCTCATAAGAATGAGAATCAAGACATACGTAGTT
Organism: Viscum album; assembly: GCA_963277665.1. Lineage (NCBI taxonomy): Eukaryota > Viridiplantae > Streptophyta > Magnoliopsida > Santalales > Viscaceae > Viscum > Viscum album. The sequence goes on along the minus strand of OY728131.1, from coordinate 222,436,653 downwards.
CTTGAAATGCAGTTTAACGTCGTGCAGGATGAAAGTATGAGAGATCTTAGTTTAGGGTCATAGAGTTCGGACCATAATAAGGAATACACAGTGTGTGTTTTCATGGGGAATTTTTCAGCTAAGGGACTGAAAGTGAAATTTGGGGTTAGGCCCAAAAGACTTGGGGCTGGATTCGAGGGATACTCGAACGTTCCTACGTATCCCATAAGGATGGGAATCAAGCCCACGTAGTTTTAGTTATACCCTTTGTACAAATTTGGTTCGTACATGTGAAGGGTGAAAGCGGACTTTAGTACAATGATGGTTTAACCCGAGAAAAAAAGTTTAGGCATTACCATGTATGCACGTGGTCTTTTGAAAATGAAACATGATTGAAAAATCAATGTAAATAATTGCTCCCTCTCAAATGAGGAAATCAAAGAGTATTGTAGTTTATTTTCGTACTAGACAAAAGTTTTGTATAGTTTAATGTCGTATAACAAGGACGAAAGTGAATCAAATGTAAAGATATTGATTCTAAGGGCGGTTTCACAAATCAACATCGTATGAGATGAAGGTGAACCGAAGTGAAGAGATTGTTTTTGGGCTTGAACCTTGGGAGGTTTCCTACATACCCAGCCTAGAAGGCAAGGATCAAAATCCGCGTAGTTCAATTAAAGAATAAATTAATGATCAAATTATTCTTGGGGACAATGACCTAAAAATGATGTTGGGACTTACACATGGTTAGCTGCCCAGAGAGAGTGTTATGGTTGAGGTTTTCTCTATGCTCACGTGAGTCATACTCATTGTGAGAAACAAGAGGTAGCAACAACCTTAACGATGCACAGTTTAATGTCATGTAGCAGGGACAAAGTACAGTTTAGCATCATGTAAGACATATCAAGGACTTTCTGTGCAGTTTAGCGTCATGTAATTAGGACGATGGGGACAATACAGATTAATGTCATGTTGGACAAAAGGGAGAATAGTTTAAGGTCATATACATGGACCATGGATGGTGAAGTTTAATGTCATGCTGGACATAAGTACAATTTAAGGTCATACAGGACCTTTGATGATTATGTAGTTTAACGTCTTTCCAGACGTAAGGGACTTTCAAATAGTTTAGGGTCTTATGCATGGACCATTGCTGTATAGTTTAATGTCGTATAGCAAGGACAAACTGCTGATGCACGTTTTAATGTCATGTTGCAGAGACAATATAGTTCAGCATCATGTAGGACAAAAGGGGGACTGTGCAGTTTAATGTCATGCAGTGAGGACAGATTAGGGATTTTTTTTCTTCAGTTTAATGTCATGCTGGACAAAAGTGTGAATAGTTTAGGGTCATATGCATGGACGAACTGGTGCCGCATAGTTTAGTGTCATGTTGCGGGGACATCTTGTGGATAGTTTAAGGTCATACTGGACCAAGGAGGAGTTTAAGGTCATACTGGACCATTGCTGTATAGTTTAATGTCATATAGCAAGGACGAACTGGTGCCGCACAGTTTAGTGTCATGTTACAGGGACATCTGTATAGTTTAACGTCATATAGCAAGGATGAATTGGTGCCGCATAGTTTAGTGTCATGTTGCGGGGACATCTGTATAGTTTAACGTCATATAGCAAGGACGAACTGGTGTCGAACAGTTTAGTGTCATGTTGCGGGGACATCTGTGTAGTTTAACGTCATATAGCAAGGACGAACTGGTGCCGCATAGTTTAGTGTCATGTTGCGGGGACATCTGTATAGTTTAACGTCATATAGCAAGGACGAACTGGTGTCGCACAGTTTAGTGTCATGTTGCAGGGACATCTATATAGTTTAACATCATATAGTAAGGACGAACTGGTGCCACACAGTTTACTGTCATGTTGCGGGGACATCTGTATAGTTTAACGTCATATAGCAAGGTTGAACTAGTGCTGCACAGTTTAGTGTCATGTTGCGGGGACATTTGTATAGTTTAACGTCATATAGAAAGGACTAACTGGTGCCACACAGTTTAGTGTCATGTTGTAGGAATATCTTGTGGATAGTTTAAGGTCATACTGGACCAAGGAGGAGTTTAAGGTCATACTGGATCATTGCTGTATAGTTTAACGTCATACAGCAAGGAAGAACTGGTGCCGCACAGTTTAGTGTCATGTTACGGGGATATCTTATGGATACTTTGTAGTTTATACAAAATACTTCTTCAAAAATCTGGCATTAGTTGGAGTAGTAATGAGTTCTCCATCCATCGAGATTAATGAATAAGCTCCATTGGAGTAGACCCTATTTATTGAATAAGGTCCTTCCCATTTTGGCTCAATCTTGGGAGGTTTCCTTCCTGGTATCATTGGAGTTCTGAGAACTAATACCAATTCTCCCTGAATGAATGAACGAAGACGAACTTTTTTGTTAAAATCTCGTGCTATTCGATTCTGATAGATTTTCAAGTGGTGCAAAGTGCACAATATTTTCTCATCTAACCGTTCCAATAAATTCAATCACTTTTGGAATTGCTCATCTGTAGATAACTGATCACAAATGGCTACTCTGAGTGAGGGCAATTGAAATTCAATTGGCAAGACTGCTTCCGTTCTATATACCAACGAATATGGAGTTGACCGCGTTTCATTGCGGGTGGTAGTCCAATAAGCCCATAAATCATGAAAGAGTTTTTCAGGCCATGACCTCTTATCTTTATCCACCATCTTTTGCAGTATATTTGAAAGATTGTTGTTAAAGGCTTCTATTTGTCCATTGGCCGCCGCATGATACCGAGATGAATGGTTGGATTTAATGTTGTATTCTTGATACAATTTCTTCACCTCAGAAGAACAGAAGTTGGTTCTGTTGTCCGTCAATATGGTATGAGGGACACCAAATCTAGTAATGATGTTAGACTTGATGAAGCTAATAATTCATTTAGAACTGGCTTCTTTAAGAGGTATTGCCTCTGCCCATTTGGAAAAGAAATCAGTAGCAGTAAGAATGTACTTAAACTAATTGGCCGTAGCTAAAGGGTAAGGTACCACCACATCCATTCCCCATGTGGAAAATGGCCACGAGTATTTAGCTGTATGATGAAACTCTAGAGGTTGATGAATGAAGTTGGCATGTACTTGGCATGAATGACACTTCTTTGTGAAATTAACACAATCTTGTATCATTGAAGGCCAAAAGTATCCAAGCCTTCTAATTTGATCAAAAAATCTCTGTCCAGACTGGTGGGCACCACAGACTCCTGCATACACTTCTTTCATGACAGTCATTGTCTCTTAACCATAAATGCATCTGAAGAGAACTCCATAACAACCACGTTTGTAGAGAATTTTCTCTAGGTGGTTTGGGCTATCATAAAGAGTAAAATTGACCACACATCGCCGGATTTTTTCTTCCTTGGCTCTATCAGGTGGAAGTGTTCCATTTTGAAGGTATTCCTTGATAGGTGACATCCATCCTATAGTATGACCATATGGTTCAGGAATGGGACTAATTTCATTAATTTCCTCTATTTTGGCTTGAACATAAGGTGAAATTGCACGACGGTGGGCAATACTGATGGTTGTCTCGTCCCGATTTGGATCTGCTAGAGTTGTGGCTATATTAGCCACCGCATCAGCTTGAGCATTTTGTGATCTTGGGACATAAGAAAATGTTGGTTTTGAAGGGAATTCTTCCATTAACTCTCTGACGTAATCATACAAAGGGATTAATTCTTCTTTTCTGATGGCATAATCCCCATTGACTTGTTTGATTACCAGGTCTGAATCACCTTTCATCTTTAAGTGATTCACTTGTGCTTGAAGCGCTAACTCCAAGCCTGTGATAAGAGCTTGGTATTCAGCTTCATTATTGGTACCACCTTCCCACAATAAAAAGGAATAAGGTAACAATGCCTTATCTGGAGAAATGAGCAAAATTCCTAAACCAACTTTGTTGAATTTGGGATTATCCATTTTCTTCCCTGTTGGACTTCTGGAAGCACCATCAAAATACATTTCCCATGTTTGAGGACTCTCTTTAATAGAGAAAACTTCCTCATCAGGGAGTTCAATATCTGAAGATGTGTCTTCCACTAAAGGATGTTCAGCCAGGAAATCAGCCAGAGCTTGGCCCTTTATTGCCTTTTGAGACACATACTGAATGTCGAACTGCTTCAAAATAACTTCCCACCTTGTTAGACGTCCTGTAAGCATTAGACGACTAAGGATGAATTTGAGCGGATTATTGCGAGATACCAATTGGACCTCGTGATGTTGCAGGTAGTGTCTTAGTTTCTGAACTGCAAAGATTAATGCCAGGCAGCACTTCTCAATACTTGAATACCGGGTTTCTGCTTCAAGCATAGTTCTACTGAGATAGTAGAGGCTATTTTCATTCCCAGTATCATTCTTTTGAGCAAGAATGGCAGCCAATGATCGCTCTAGAGCTGTCACAAAGAGGATAAGTGGTCTTCCAACAACAGGTGGCATGAGTACTAGTGGACTCAAGAGGTATTTCTTGGTAACATCAAACGCTTCTTGACATTCTTCAGTCCACTGGTAAGTGGCTCTTTTTTTCAATAATTTTGTAAAGGGTAAACTTTTGCCTGCCAAATTGGCAATGAAATGCCAAATATAGGCTAAGTGTCCTTGAAGTCCTCTTAATTATTTCAAATTCTGAGGAGGTGACATACTAAGTATTGACTTGGTCTTCTCCGGATCGACTTCAATACCATGATGGAATACAACAAAGCCAAGAAATTTTCCTGAGGTTACCCCAAAAGCACATTTTAAGGGGTTCATCTTTAAATTATGTTGTCGAAGCTTGTGGAATATGACTTCTAAATCAGCAAAGTGATTAGAACATTGTTTGGATTTAAGTACCAAATTGTCTACATAGAATTCAACAAACTTCCCTAAGAAAGGTTTGAAGATACGATGCATGGCGCATTGATATGTTGCACCTGCATTCTTTAAAACAAAGGGCAACACCCGGTAACAAAACACACCTTGAGGGGCTCTAAAGGCTGTGGATTCCTCATCTTCTGGGGCCATTCGGATCTGATTATATCTGGAATATCCATCCATGAAGGAAAGTACTTCATAACCAGCCGTCGCATCAATTAAGAGTTCTGTAATCGGAACTGGGAAATCATCTTTAGGACAATACCGATTAAGATCTCTGAAATCGATGCAAACCCTAATTTGTCTGTTCTTCTTCATTATAGGGACAATATTAGACAACCACTTAGGATACTGAACTTCTCTGATGAAGTTAGATTTGATCAGCTTATCCACTTCATCTTCAATTTTGGAAGCATACGTGGGGTGTGTTCTTCTCGCGGCTTGCTTATATCCTTGATGTTCTTTTGGTAAACCCAAATGATGAGTAGCAACATCAGGATCAAGCCCAGGAATTTCTGTATAGTTCCAAGCAAAAATATCTTTATTTTTCTTTAGAAAAGAAATATACATCTCTTGCTCTTCAATGGTCATGGCCGCACTAATTAAAGTGGGACGTGGATCTTTCTCTGTACCCAGATTTATTTCTCTGAGTTCATCCATATTGGTTGAGATACCCTCTTCAAATGCTGGAGGAGCATCTCTGAGATCTTCCTCTTCCTCTTCATCATGTGCTATTTCTTTCATTTCTACTTGCATAGTAGATGACAAAACGAAATTTTCATGATCAGAAGAGATGTCAAAATTTTCACATTTTGAAGAAGAAGCTTCCATTTCCGACCCCATTGATGATAAAGGGTCTTCTTTGGGAAATAAAGAGGAGATGATGGATTGAGAATTGACATCATTATTCACCTCTGATGTTTCTATAACTTCTTCTGGCCTGATTGGCGAAGTATAGACCTGTTGGATTTCAGCAGATGAAATGAAAACGTCACCACTTGTTCTTTCATCACTGTTTGGTAGGTTACCAATTTCTCCCATGTTGTCGGGCTCGATTGCCGTAATTGACATTATGGATCTTTCCATAAGAGTATTTTGATTTGGGCCTATTTTGTCAATTTGACTGATAGGTAACACATAATCTGTACTCACATGTGTAAATGGATTTATTGGAATCTTCTCCAAACCATATGGAGCCTTAACTTTGGTAATTTCCTTTATTGTAGATTTCTCTCTTCCCTTCATGTGATAAAATTCCGCCTCAATGTATTGAGAATCACATGTCTTGAACGGGGCCTTATCACCATACAATGTTCCAACTTGACTATTGAAACAGTATTTGAGACATTGATGGTATGATGAAGGGATAGCTGCATGCTGATGTAGCCAGGGTCTTCCAAGCAAGACGTTGAAAGCTGAGTCTTGATCAACAATCATGAAATCCGAATTGGATACAAGATCTCCAAACTGAGTTCTAAGTGTAACTTCTCTCAGTGGTTCTTGTTCATTTTTATCATCTCCTTGTAACATCATGGTATAAGGAGATAAATCAGATTCCGTGAGGCCCAATCGATGAAGCGTACGAATGGCATGAGGTTTACTCTTGAACCATTGTCAATGAAAGCTCTTTGGATATCTAAACCATTGATTTTGACATATAAGTACAGAGGTTTTATGTGTCCATGGACAACATCATCTTCATCTTTATCAGTAAAAGATATCACTGCATGGCATTCTGCAGGATTATTCTCTATGTGATAGACTTCAGCTGCAGCAATTTCAGCTTCAAACTCTTGAGGACTTGACAAAGATTCGATTAGTGTTTCCCGAAGATCTTTTGACAAATTCAAAGAATCCAAAATTTATAACTTGGCTGGTACTTGGGCCAAGTGTTTCAATATATCATACTTTTGATCTAGAGGTCTGCATTTCCCAACAGGAATATGCGGTTTAGCAGGTACCTTGGAAGTAGATGCTTTGGAAGTTGATGCATCTTGTGTTGGGATAGAAGTTGGCAACATCCTTGGTTTTGTAAGATTAGACCAATTAGATCCATTTACTTGCTAAGATAAAGAAGATGAAACCTTCAATCGGTCTTCCAAAATAACTGTGCCAAGACTAAGTTGGCTATTGGCAGAAGAACTTTCTTGTTCTTTTTGAGCTCGCTGAAGGGCTCTACCACGAGTTTCTGATGCATACACAGTGCTAGCAGGGGTAGAATTGGAGTAGTGGCTTCGGAAAGATCCACATATTCCCCTGTATCCTGAACCTTTGGAACTTCCTCAGAATCCCTTCTTTGATACATGTAATTCAGGCTCATCAAAATTGAAATTACGACTGGAATTCGGATCTGTTAATTGAATCATATTAACAGAACCGAAGATTAACTCTTCGTCTGATAAAGACTCTGCCTGATTAGCCTGTTTAGGCTGTGCTGTTTGATGGGGTGGTGCCCGTGGCTTTAAAGTAGATGGCATAAAGTCTTCCATAGTCAAAGACAATTTAGGCTTTGACACATACTCATCTTCTTCTGATTGTTTTTCCTTCTTTGAATCAAACTGTTTCTTTGAGGACTTTCCCTATGATGAAGAGGGTTTTACAACAATATTCATGGTAGAAGACACAATTGGTTTCTTTAATTGTGTTCGCAAAATGGCCTGAGTCTGATTGATTGTCGTTCTAACCATACAATCATTTTACTTCTGTGCATTTCTGCTTTTGACTTCTTTCCATTCACCTCCTTCCTCTGGAACTGTAGCAGTAACACTTGCTACCTGAGTCAAAGAACCTTTCAACTTGACTTGTCCCAAGTCGACCATCTTTTGCAGGAGGTCTTTTAAGACAAAACACTCCTGGATGGGATGCCCCAAAATTTGATGAAAGGGACAATAATTGGTACGGTCTTCATCTCCTTCCTTGTTTGGCCTCTTGGGCACTGGTAATTGAACAAAATTATTTTCCAGAGCTAAAATGAAGTAACCAGGAACTTGCTCATTTCGGAAAGAGTATGTTTTACTCTTCAAATCCTCAAATTGTTTTCGTCATTGATCTCTTTGATCAATTGGATGAAACGGCCTTTGTTTTTGGCGTTCAGGAGGTGGAGCCCTTCGAGAAGATGAAGGTTTTGAAGTAGAAATAGGTACAGGCGCTTGTTTAATCATAACTGTAGCAGTTTTCGATTTACCCATTCTCCTACCTGGAGCTGATGGAATTACCCGAGATTTAGCCTTAGCCTGTATAAGGGAATATTCAATCTGTTGAGCAATTGAAGTAAGGTCTTGAAACCCTATTGTGTATTTCACAGGGATCAATGGCGTGTGTAATTTTTTATGCAAATTTTCAACACATATTGGCAATAGCTCCTCCTGAGGGAGTGCTAAACTCAGGGAATATGTTAATCCCTTCCAACGAGCAATGAAATCAAAGACTCTTTCATTCTCCCTTTGCTTGCAGTTTGTAAGATCGAAAACTATCATTTTTGGAAAAATTGAGCTGAACTGAAGAAGGAATTTTTGGCGAAGATCCTCCCATCTGATGATTGACCGGGATTGCAAGCTTGTATACCAGAAAAAATCTAGTCCTTGCAAGGTTCGCATGAAGCATATGAGTTTCACTACTTCTTTCTGCTCTGGAGTTCCCATCATAGGATCACAACAAGACACGTAATGTGTCAAATGTTGTTCAGGGTTTTATGATCCATTGAAAGTAGGGAAAACAGGGTTTCCAAAACTGGATGGAGGAGAAATTGAATCTACCCATTCAGGGTAAACATTCTTTTCTGGTTGAACTTGCACCCATTTCCCTTCCATAGTTTCTAACTGAGCTGTTAATGACTCAATAGTAGTTATTAACTTTTGAGAAACATCCGGTTGAATTTGGTCTTGGGTAGGTGCAATGAATAGAGCTTGGACAGATGTGGTGGTTGGTGCCGCAACTGATGGTAGTACTACCAACTGTTGTTGTGCCTGACCTGTAGGATTAGACCTCCGAGGGTGTACTGATAAAGGTGTATATTCCTGATCCATCTCAGTAGCTGCAACAAATTCCTTCTATTTTCGGACTCCAGCATTCTTAAGAAGAAGACTACTCTGAAGTAGTTCTGCATTCAACCTTCTTAATTCTTTCATTTCTTCCTCTTGTTGTGCAAACCTTTGCTTTAATGAGAGCGATTGACCTTCTCTAGAGGAAGGATATGTAACCTGATTCTTTCCCCTCCCTTTGTTGGATAATTTTTGGAGAGAGGGAAGTGGATTACCTAGGTTCTGAGTAATCCTTTGACTTCGTGTACGCACACCTTCTTCATTTGTATCGGTGCGTACATTTTCTTGATCAGGACGCTCTTCATCTGAGTCCCCTGAGTGAGCCTCCTCTGGTGGATTAGCAACAACGACATTGATGACATTGATTGATGCATAATGCATCGCATTCCTTCTATCAACATTTCTGTGATATTGTCTTCTTTCATGTCTTTGATGAGACATTTCCTTTTGTTGATTCAATCCTTTAGGAACTTCTTGACGAGCTATAACTTGGAGGGAATCTACTGATAATTTGGCTCTTCGTTCCTCTTGGGGCTTCTTCCCCAATCGATAAAAGACCGACATTCTATGAGTAGGGGATTAATGATTTGAAAGAGTCCCCAGTCTCATGAACAGGGGATGTTCCTGCTGTTTCTACTCAATTCCTCGAATCCCATTTGTTGATTCGGAGGGTTGGGTTAAAGGAGTCCCCAGTTTGACAAGCTCGGGTGGCTCTTGACATGCTATGTCTGAGATCTTCTTAAAATCTCTCTTGATCTTGCGAATCTTAGTTCAGAAATTAGCTGGATGCATTAACCTGTATCCACTTTTATCACCTGGTTCAATAGACCGTTGGAAGATTTCTGAAACTTCTGTCATTTGATGATGTGTTTGCTCCATACGAGAGGCTTGTGCAATATTGTCACCTGCTTGATGTAGGAGTAATTCAACAACTTGTTCTCTATATGCTTGGTTTTGAGAGGAACTAGTTAAATCATGTTCTTGAGAAAGATTTTGATTACAAACAAAGCCCATTGACTGTGGCCGACCATGGGCAATAACATTACATGAGACCATTTTCAGCGGGCTTTGCCGACTGGAAAGCACTGTGAAATGTAGTGCTTCGTGAACACCCCATCCTCTGATATGAACACCAGATGGGGCATTGTCAATTAACTGATGCAATTTTCTTAGTGCGCCAAGGCATGAACGTTGAAGGGTTCTCTGCTCCTTTTCAGCCTTCGGATATCGAGAGACTGATAGAGATGCCAAATCAATCTGACATTGTAGCCCTTCTATTATCTTAAGATGATTTTCATATTCACCATAAGATAATACCTTCTTCTTCAATTGACAAAGAGTTTTCCATATGTTGAGACGAATATCATGGACTTCATCTTCCGTCAACATTTTTGGAATGTCATACTGGAAGTCATCCAAAGGCCAAAACATGACTAGTACCTCACTTTTCGCCAGTTTTTTCCTCATGTTCAGCATTTCCTCTTCATCATTAAATGAAGATTCTTCTACCTGTTTTGACCAGAGTTGGTGTTTCCTTGTTGCTTCATCGGATTCAACAAGATTGGTAGAGAGATCATTGATCAAACTAGAAGATGCGTGACTTAAGGGTGGTTCGGAGAATGACCTACACCCTAGGCTATCTTCTGATTGAGAAAGTATTTCACTTTCTAGCGATAAAGCATCATACATGAATGGTTTCGCATTTGCAAATGCCTCAAGATAAGAGGGCTTTCTCGGCACTACATTGTCCACTGGAGTATTTTCTAGGCAATGTGAATCACTACTACGGAGAGGAATTTCGCAGCGAAATTCATCATCATGCGGAGGACCACCATAATGGGTTACAACAAAAGATGATATCTCATGCTCCTTGGTCTTCTGACCACACAGAGGGTTCCTGTGGCTCTCATCTGAAGACGAAACTTCAAGATTGACTTAATTTTTATGAAGAAAGCCTTCATGAGGAAGTGTCTGTTGAAGACCTTCGGAATTAATGTTCCCGTTATTGGGAACTGAGGGAGTAGAATCTTGAATTCCAACAGATAAATTTCTAAGGGCTTCAAGAACTCCAGCATCGAGCAAGGCCTTGTTACAGATTGGCCTTTGATCTCCTGACTGTGCTGGGCGGTAGATTCCTTTTTACTCGCTTTGGAAACCACTTGTTGAAAACGTGGTTGCTCTGAGCAGGTGTATGTGCCTAATCAGGAAATATGGTCAGGTTAGGCAGACGATCTTCACTCAAATCAGGTGTGTGTTCCTGACTTGGTTGTCCGTATGATATGGGGGAGTATGCCCCATAACCCTCTTGGACTGGAACAGATGTGTGTGTCTGTTCCGGAGTGAATCGTTGATGTGTCACTCCACTTCTAGAGATAGATTTATGTGTCTTTCCCTGAGATGATTCTAAAGCTATTATGATATCCTAGAAAGCATCCAGAATATGAGCAGGAATTTTCTTCTGCTCTTTCACCATTGAAAAAATATGCTTGGTGACTTCAGCTGCCAGAACAGGGATATACGTCCATTCCGGACTTGGAGTAGGTGTATGTGCCTACTCCTGTCCTCCTTTTCCTGTCAGTGAATCCTGACAGGACTCAAGTGTGGGGGCAGAGAGTTGAGTTTGCCTCATGTTTGTTGTCAGAGATTTCCGACTGACTTCTCCGTGCACTACCAAGCGAGACTGTTGGTAGGCATAATTAGTATTAGCAAGTGTATGTGCCTGCTGATTACACTTCGTCAAACGTGGTTGACGAGATCCATCATATGTAGTCAGGCGAGCCTGCTGACTAATTAATGATGTATAAGCAGCTGTATGTTCCTGCTTATAGTACTCCCCCGGAATTGCCTGGTGGGATTGGCATGATGCTGCCAGACGAGTCTGCTGGATAACGGAATTAAAACGGGTAGGTGTGTGTGTCTTCTCGTTGTTCGCCAACAAGTTAGGTTGGTGGAATTCTCCGGAGATGGCAGGGATGAGAACCTTTCCATTGTTAACCGGATTCTGCCTCTGTAGGTTCGTCTTTCCTGCTCGGGTTCGAGGAACCTGAGCCGAACGCCTGGATTCGGTACCCTCATCATGTTGAGGGCGCACTGCCGCACGAGTCTGGCGGCGATTGTTTATGGGATCCCTCAGGAAGGACTCCTGTCTTTTTGAATTAAGGTCATGAGGGACCTACTCATTCACTTCCTCGGAGTAAGGGATCGAATGGAAATTGCGTTCCGGGGATAACGACGCGAAACGGTTGGAGACAGTAGTCAGCACCGCCTGCCTTTTGATCACTGGTCGTCGTTGTCTGGATGACCTATGTGAGTTGTTCACTTAGAGGGCCTGTCGGGCAGCCTCCAGAGTTGGGATGGTACCGTGTTGACAGTACTCCTTAACCAACGCATTTGATACCCAGCGTTGAAAATGCTGAGTAGGTGATGTCATCCTCAGAGTAGATGACGATCCAGTAGGAATAGCAGTAGTGGTATTTTCAGCAGTAGTATTCACAAGTGTGAATTTGAGAGCAGCCATTATGGAAATACCGAAGATCTTGGAAAAGAGTGCCTATTTGATATAACAGACGTAATCAAGATAAATTCAGCCACTTCATCTTTTAGATGAGCACACATGTCAATGATTGTTTTTGTTAGCCCTATTATTGAGTTTAAAATAGGGGCTCAACAAATAGGTAAAACATCATTTTAACTTGGTTAAGGATTCATGTTGGGTTCACCATTTTTTGTTTACCTCGGAATTTGGGGATGACCTCCTGGATGGGAGATTCAAATGTTCCGATCGGTTTCTAACGGGTTTGTTCATAGAACCAAAAACATCCAATGATTCCACATCCATTTGGACCTACTTTCCAAAGGTAGGCACTTCATTAGTTTGTGAACTGATGAGGCTTAGGAATTTGCATTGGTCGAGAGGATGGGAGGTCGGACTCATCACACCTTTTTTAGGGGAATTATTGTCTATTCCGGGACTCTCTTTATAGATTTATGTTATGTTCATGAATCCTTATTATATTACCAAGTATAAAATGAGATTTCCTTCAGTTTTGACAATCAATGATTAAATATGCAAGAAATTTTAGAGAATCTTTTATATGTATTCGAGGTTCTTCATCAATAGAGAATCATCCGTATCTATTTAGAGATTCTCGTTCAATGGTATCCTTCAAAACATTTATAAAAAATTCTCTTGGTTATTATGATGACCAAGCTGGTTTTAAAGCCACTCAGTGGGGCACATGAAGTTTATTGTCATTCAGAAGGACATGAATTATTTCAGAGTTGGGATCGAACCCATAGATGGGATACCTATGTATCCTTTGTTTTGGAAAAGGAATCAGAACCCACGTAGTTCGAGTAAGGGAGTATGATGTTTTTGATTGATGGCTCAAAGAAGGATGTCATAATTACTTTTACCTTCTAAGCTCATGTGAGTCATGATCGGTGTGAGAAACAAGAGGTATTGGTAATAAAATAGACATTTGGGCCATGAAAGATGTAATCATGAGAAATGGTTTGAGGCTTATATATGTATGACTGCCCAGATAAATGAAGGTTAGGATTTACTTTAGGGAGAAAATCCAGGAACAGGGTCCATAAAGGTATATGTGCTTCATGGAGATTTGAATACTCTAACTTGTGACTTATTCCTGAAAAGGAAACCCAAATTAGGAGAGGATTGATAATTGGATTTTACTCCTGAGAATGAATCCCAGATCAAACATAAATTAGGAGTGGTTAAAGAGAAATTAAGGGACTTGGGGCTTACTCCTGAAAAGGAAGCCCAAAATTATGACTGGGACTTATTCCTGAAAAGGAAGCCCAGGTTAGGGGACTTGGGGATTACTCCTGAAAAGGAAGCCCAAAAATTATGACTGGGACTTACTCCTGAAAAGGAAGTCCAGGTTAAAGGATTATGATTGGGACTTACTCCTGAAAAGGAGGCCCAGGTTAAAGGACTTATAACTGGGGATTATTCCTGAAAAGGAGACCCAGGTTAAAGATTCTCTCATCTTAAAGGATGAGGTTGAATGAATGAACTCTCACTTTTTAGTGACATAAAGATGTAGAAATCACTATGTTTTGACATATCTTCCACAGAATTCCTTTCAGATAAGGAATTCAAATCAAGAAATCATGCCATAAATGGCTTTAAAGAGTGTCTTGAAGACTAAATCTTGAATAGGAAAGGTGTAATGGCTTAAGAGGGGTAAAATGGGAAAGATGGGCACCCAAAAATGAAGGGGCGTGCAAGTCTTGGAAGGTGCGCAGGTACTGCGTGGGCGCGCAACTATTGGTCGCGCAGGTATACCTGTGCGACATGTGTGGGGTACTTGCGTGATGTTCAACCAGAATTGAAATACTTGAGTGACTCTTTATTAAAGCCTTTAGAATCCTCTTGAGGTTCTTCCAGAAAAGGGATGCGCAAGTTCTATTGAAGGAGTAAGGCGGCGCGCAAGTGTGGCCACTTCCCTTAAGGGCTGGCCACTCAGGCGCGCAAGTGCTGATAAGTTTCAACACTTAGGCCTTCCTTCCTCTCTTTAGATCTTCCGTTCTAGGTAATAAATTAATTTAGAAGTGTTCCGAAAGCTTTGAGAAGAGACTTGGGCGTCGGGAGCTTCAATCCGAGTTTCTGGAAAAAAAATCCTCCCGAATAGGGGGCTCACAGGGTCTATTTATAGGCAGGATAAGACCCCGTGCAGTTACCGGGCGGTTATCATTTAGGTCGCGCAAGTCACTTGCACGACCTACATCGGCGCGCAAGTCACTTTCACGACCAACATTGGCGCGCAAGTGTACTTGTGTGACCATTGTAGAACTTGCGCGACCTTTGTGAAATGTTCTTCTTCTTCCTTCCTTTGTCAATTATTGATATTTGTTCAAAGGATGAATCTTCTTTGTTCAAGGTATTTCCCTTTTCATTCATTTAGACTCTGTGACAGAAAGGAGCATCAACATATTTTATGAATTATTTTATTTTTAAATTAATCCTCTTTAACTAGTGAAAGTTATTGATCAGCTTAATTATTTTTCACAACCTCACCTTGTGTATAGTAATAATATATAAGAGATCAACACACTATATTTATACGTTCGGATATAAATTCTTATTCCATTACATATTGGTTATACCCCCAACAAGGATATTCTACTATCTTAAATAATCATTTACAACAAAGGATAGACCATTCCTATCAACACAGATTCAAGTGTGATCAGTACTTCTAGTCTCAAAACTCACTAAGATTTTAAATTATAAGACTCATACTCCTTCTTTTGAATATTCCAAAATTAGTTCTTATCCTATAATTAAATATCTCATGGATTAATAATCCTCTTCATTTATCCACAATATAGTTTGTCTTGATATTTCACGGGTATTGTCTATCTTTAAAACTATGTTATATCTGGATCTCAGTACACTCACTATTCTCTCATGTTTTGAACATCTTATACATCACCGTCAGTCACTTTTTATATTCACAAAATAATATGCATATTATTTATCAAATATTCCTGGTTTTTATTTCATGTTTAATATCCAATAAATATCATCAAGTATATCATCTTATTCTTCGGTCATCAAATCATAGGGTCAATCAGTCATTTTTATTTAAACCTATCAATAAATGGCCTGAGGAATCCGAAATCATCTTTTCCTTATAATATTAAAAAATTATATCTTCATATAAATTCCATAAGACTCCCAATTTATGCTATCAATAATATCTAAAATATTATAATCCCAAAATCCATGAAAATTTTGCAACATTCAGAATTTATTTTGAATATCTCCAAAGCATCGTAACATGAACCTTAAAATGTCTTACTCATGTATATCCTTATCTCATATTTTAGTTTCAAGTGTTTCTCAAAATGGTCTCCCATTATTCACTATAGAATGTTAAATTTCCCTATTTCTAATAGGTGGACATTTATTCTAAAATTCCATTCAATATGGAGTACGCTTCACATGCTCCATGTTTTTTCTTTTTAATTATCTAAAAATTTCCAATAAAACATATATAATTAAATAAAATAAAAGGTTTCATAAACTTCTAATTGATAATTTATGAATTTAGGGGATTGATCATGTGTTTATGATTAATTCAGTTGGTGGATCGACCTTTCTTTATACATTTGTTTCACTATTTACTTATAATAAATAGTTTTGTGTATCATAATTGACTAACCTTCAATTTACTCAATGAAGCTTACATAGGCATTGTAGATGCTATATTATTTTTACTGAACTCTATTATGAACATTATAAAACTCACTAAGAAATGTAATGACCCTTTCATAGGTGTTTTTCTACTTTTACGATGCTACTAGTTTCCAAAGTACATTTACATAACACTTGAACTACATATACATAGATAGTGTACTTGAAAATATACCTTTCCACATCCCTTAATGAACTATATAACATTCCTAATAGATCCATCTACCTTTACACAAATACCCTTATGCAACTAATAAAAATCTTAGTTTTCCCTTACATTGTTCAAGCTTACCTTTAAAAAGACTTTAAAAATAATTTAATATCATTATACAGATTCATAGTTCTTCCATATTTCACTCTATTTATATAAAAACCTTTTTTAAGACATTGAGGAGCCAGTCTCTTTATTCTTTCCAAATATAGGGTTCTTTTAGAGGTGGTTTGGAGGGGGAGGCTTGCACGCTGCTTCTTCAGAGTCATCTCCCCCTCCCCTCATTTATTTATCCCCCACCCCACCTTAATCTTCCTCATCACTCACACTTGATCATTTTTTTATCATTAATTTATTCCCCTTCTCTTATACTATTCTATATGTGGTCTTGGATCCCTATTGAAGCCCCATCATTTCTTCCTCTTCTCTTTCCTTCTGGTTACAATGTTTCCAACCTCATTCTATTCTAGTGCATTGGTTTTCCCAAGGATTTTTTGGACGTGTAGGTTGAACCATGTTAGTTTCCCCGGAGATCATATTGTATTTGGACTCATCTTTTTACAGTTTCCACATTCATGGAGGTCTATAATTATTTATTGTGTTGAAGGTGTGCAATTTTTCCAATGGTAGTTTAAGCATTCGGGGTTGGTGGTTCTAGGTGAGGACATGATTCTTCGTGGAGACCATACCACTTCAAAATCTTCTCTGGGTTCTTTGTTACTTCATATATCTCCCTTTTGGTCTACTAAAATAGTATTAAGAGGCTTGAGGAGGTGTGCTTCACTCACTCATTAGAGTTTATAGAGGTTCATCCTTCATCATCTTCGATCTGTGTTGTAGTTGTTCCTCATGTTCATAGCAGTTTAATTGATGAAAATGGTTTTTGCGGTGCTAGTTTTCTAACTATTCGATTCGTGAAGGGATCATGGGTCTAAAAAAGGTCATGGCACACCCTGGCGAAGTCTTCCTGGTTTTTGGACTTTAAAAATCAGATGATATTTGAAGAAGATATGTGGAGGTTATGTTTTAGGTTTTCGGTTTGATTGGAAGCCCCCCTACCATTTCGAAGGTTTTTAGTTCTCGAAAATGGTGATGAAGTTCTATTCTAGTGGATGTGGATTTCTAGTGATGTGATGAGGAGGATGTTCTGATTGTGATTCATTGGGAATTTTTCAAGGTGTGCCATTTCCAGAGGTGATGTTGTGTGTGATATTTGTAAAAATTTGTCATGTTTTCTTAGTTTTAAATTAAAATTTCAATTTTGCTGTATTGAGGTGAATTTTGACTATTGTATGATATTAAATTTTGTGGTGTTTGAAATGTGTTATCAAGTATCATGAGTTTACCACTGAACCACACATTGTTTTATTTAGAAAATGTAAAAAAGTATTTTACAAAATCAAAAACCATCTTAAACTCACTCCAAGACTTCTCAATTCTGAATTGGATCAGACACACTTTCAAATTGTAGTAGAAAATATTCCTTCACACATGAAAACTTGTCTTTTGCTTTTAGATCAATGAAACAATCATCACATTTGTTTTCTTGAGGATGTAATAAATAAAAATACTATTAAAATAACTACATTCTACATTCACATACAAATTTAATTATTGAAGACAAATTAAATCATTTACTTTGTGTATAATAATCTCCCCTTTGATCATTATTGTCAACATCACCACATAACCATAAAGTTAATATGTACTCTAATTTATTTTTCAATTACAAAACACATATTGAAATCTAACCTTATTGAAAAAAAATCATCCAATGGGAAAAATATTTGGGTTACGCATAGAAGGGAAACCCTACATGTTAGGATGCCAAAGTAATAGAGTTGAGATAATCCTTATGATGGATTGGGAAGATTTTTCCTCTCAAAAATCAAATAATCAAAGGTTATATGAATGAAATTATTTTCTACTTGATATATTTTTTAAATTATTTACATAGTTAACTAGTATATGGCATGATGAAATATGGATCTTGGCCCACTAATGGATATTACAATATTCTATTTGGGGTCATTGTTTTAGTGAGATTTAATTTTATTAAGGTCTTTATTAAATAAATGTAAAACATTATACTCACTTAAAATGAGATTTTTTGTAGATATAATGGTATCATCATCATAAAATATGAATTTGAGATCAATCATTGAAAAGGATAAACTTGCTAGTAAAAATTATTAGAGTGGTATATAAAATTGAGAATAGTTCTTAAGTAGTTAAAAAAGTTTCTTGTGTAAGAGAAACCAATTCCCTAGGAATCACCATCCAAATAAGTTATTCAATATGAGTATAATTTTTATTATAAACATAAAAGAGATTCTCTTCAAATATGAAAATTGATATAATCTCTACCATAATAATACTTTTATGATATTTTTCTATAATTAAACATAACCTCAAAGTCTGTTATAGGGTTATGTTTCTTAATCTATGTTTTCCTAAATATTGGTCCCAAGGTTTCTTCTAAAATTTCAATAATACCAACTACAACAACCCAAACTCTTGAAACCCTGAGTCGGTATCTACTTAATTACATTGGAATAAGACACAATGTATCGCATCAAAAAGGATCGATCAGCTTAGTTGTCTCGAAGAACCAGATAAAAACATGATTCTCATATTGTATTGTAAATAAAATATAAAAACATAGTGAAAGTAAATATTCTTTAACATTGACATTCTTCAAAGGTTCCTTATTTATATCCTTAAGTAAGGAAAACAATTAAGGTTGAGATAAAATGATTAGTAAGAGTTATGTATATTATGATCTATCAAGACTAAATAAGGAATAATCAATATGGAAAGGTATATAAATAAAAATACATGTCATTTAATCAATAACTTGAGCATGAAATCCATTCAGGGATAATATCAATGAAATAATCTCATGGATAATAATAATTGAATTATCAAAGAATGAAATGAATAATATTGGATTTCATGATCGTAGGCATCATGATATCTTTAATATCAACTCCTCATGCCAAGACAGATTAATTGATGGTTAGGTATGCATAAAAACCCCATTTATGAAGGCTAGCCAACTAGTTTGTCTGATGAGACCTATCGATATATCGAGGGGCTCTTTATAACCAGGCCCCATCAATCACTTCATACCAAATGCATTCCTTATATATTTAATGACCAATTTAATTCAAAAATCATAAGTATTGTATAGATTGAAGGATAATAAATATCATGATTTCCCTAGTCAATCAAATAAATTTTATAGTAAAAATTTCAAGTAAAGTTAGTGTACGGTTTTAAGAAATAATCATATCCATGACACAAAGAATATGTATATTTAATATAAATGTAAATTCCAATGAAAATGATAATAATAAATTGAGTATTCCAAAATAAATTTAATGACCATACAATTAATCAATATATGAGAGATGATGATTAATTCATTAGAAAAATAGACTTTATATTAAAACTAAGACTTTTAAATAATAAAATAAAATGAAAATAAATCATTTAAATAAGTTTTTCATAAAATATTTTTCTTATTATAAATATTTAAAACTTATATAAGAAGATAAATATAATAAAACAATTATGGAATCAGAAAAATCTTCTAACGTTGTATACATTGAAAAGAAGCATTCCTTTTTATTTTTTATAAAAAGAAATTCAAAAATCACCCTTTAGGAAAACATTAGAAATATTACTTTAAAAAATTAAAATTCAAGGATAACATAAAATTTCCTTGATAAATAATTTGAGTAATCAAATGTACTTTTGTTAAAAAATGAAGAATTTTCATATGGAAGAAAAATATACCCGATCAACAAGAAAAATAAGATAATATTTTCTTTTAAATTAAAATAATCTTTGTACAATTCTCAAAGAGAGGGAAATTTGGAAGAAAATATGTAAACTCCTTATATATAAAGTGAATAAGAATATATATTTTGTTTGTGAAGGATCGATTATAAGGTTTTATCTATGAAAATAAGATAAATCACAAAAATTTAAATTGTACAAAAAATTCTTTACTTTGATAACTATTAAATTATAACCCCAAAAAGTAATAAACCATAGTTTAAACATTAATAATAAAGAATAAATATATATTCTTGTAAAATAAATCAAATGAAAATTACATACACCACATAAAAATAAATATTTTTATAATAACATATATTTCTCAATGGAGTGGAAATTGAGTTGAAATCCCTTACAATGATCATAACATTGAAGTGAGAATTAATCAATGAAGTAAATATATGTGATAAAAGTAAATCCAAACAAAAAAAATTTAATAAAAAATAATATAATCAGAGATAATTTCACACATAATCATGTAATTATGTAGTCAATTAATTGGATATATAACCTAATTAATGGATATCGACTTAAAAACCCCCATACAAAGATCGTATCATTACATTTCAAATTAATCAATGAAGTGATTATATGTAACAAATGTAAATACAAAAAAAAACTGTAAATATATAATTATACAGTCATAGGTCATTTTACAAATAATCATGGAATAACATAGTTAGTGAAATAGAAGTGTAACCCGAGGAATAGAAATTGAAGTAAGAAACCCCTTAAAAATCATATAATTAAAATGAGAATTAGTTGGAGAAGTTATTATTTATAAAAAAATTAAATCCAAAGGAAAAAAAATACAATCATAGATCATTTCTCACATAATCATGGTGTAACATAGTCAATGAGGTAGAAGCATAAGCCAATAGATGAAATTTATGTTAAGAAACCCTTTACAAAGATCATATCATTGAAATTAGATTTAGTCAGGTGATATCCCGGACTGGGCTACCACATAACTTGTTCCCCTAGCCAGGTTAGCCACATGACCCCTGGCATGTCTCCCCTTAAGCTAGGGTATGCCAACTAGAAGCAAGGGTGTGAAGGTAAATCAGTAGGGAGACTATACCCCCATGTCAGAGTACACAGCAGATGTAATAACAACATACAATAGCGGAAACATAAATATGCAAATAGATAAATTGAATTGAAGAAGAATGATAGATACCGCAAAAGACAGAATAACATAAAAATAATCATATGTAGTTTTTTATAGAGATATCCATGCATGGAATACCAATAAAAAATGGCAACAATAAACAGGAATTAGGCATACTAACACAGAGGTAAAAACGTGATACAAAAGTCAAAATCTTCTCCATAGCATCTCAAGACTATGCTCGGTTCTCTTCTCTTAATCACTATCTAATAGTAATGATAAACCAACATAAGAGTGGTGTTTTACACTATCCATACATATAGGAAAATAGTCTCTTTTGGTGCCAAAGGTGTCCCAGGTAGGGTGTGAGATAAATCTTAGTTGGTCACCACCAACAATGTCTATGTGTGATCCAAGTGGCACTCATAAGTAAACAGTGTAAAACTAACAGCGAGAATGTATATAAAGATAGAATAAACAATCAACCTCCCACTCAGGCTCCTAAAGGACAACTGGTGAGTTTACCTACATCAGTTAAATGATAGTGTGTCTTATCAAATCACAAGGTATATATATATATAGGTTATCAATAGCACGAGGTAAGAATTCCTCTCATCCATATATATATATATATATATATATATATATATATATATCCTAGCTGGAGTGGGATAAGAATGCCTCCCACCCATATAATATACTGGCATAGGGTAAGAATGCCTCAAATCCATATAGACATTATAACTGGCATGGGGTATGAATGCCTCCTCCCCACATATACAATAGGTTATAAATAGAATGGAGTAAGCATGCCTCCCACCCATACATCTCATAAGTGGCATGGGGTATGAATGCCTCTCATTCACACATTCATATTCACTCACAACCATAGAAATGACATAACAATTTACAGTATATAATGTAAGGAAACCCATCTTACATCATTTAAAATTTAGCTAGAAAACCAATTAAGCAATACATTTATAGTAAGCCCAAACAAGGAAAGTTTGTTCCATGACTTGACACAATTCCATTTAAGGAATTTCATTTTAGTAATTCTAGGAAATCTCATCCCAACCAACCTACAAGGTCTACCCTTCAATTTTCCTAACTAGGAAACCCACTTCAAAGGGGAACAAGCCAAGGTAAAAGGTCATGTCAAATATTCATAGGCTAAAATTAGCAATTCCAAGCATAAGAAGACAATACACCAATGGGGTGTCTTGGGATGATCAAAATGCACCAAGAAAAAAGGAAAATTCAATTTAAAATCAAGCCGAGATACTTAAACCGTAATTTGAAATTTAGGTAAAATTTTACTAAAATGGACAACTTGGGTGGAACACCCATTGGGATTCTATACAAAGAAAGGGTGATAAAAAACCCTAAAAATGAGTCAATTAACCTATGTAATTACACTATGGTTAATTATACATGAAGTAATCAACACAACAAGGTATCTTGATAAGGCTATCTCATGAAATAATGAGATCAAATACAAAGAGGTCAAAACTCAAATGGAAAATTACGTGACCACCTACCTCAAGGCCTTAGATGATGCCTCACTGTGTATCAACCTCAATTTTGGAGTAGGTTCAAATAGATAATAGTTTTCATATAATTCCCTAAAAATAGGGTAAATGAGCCTATATCTAAATAGCGCAACATATAGAGAAATTTAGAGAGGAAGGAGGAACATGCATGGTTATCCATACCTCAAGGGTTCCAACTCCACCAACGGACTAAATACCAGACACCGTATAAAGTAGTAGTAAGAATCCAAGAAGAATAGGGATTGAGACCTCAAGAAAGAGGAACAAGAGTTATGTCCATAGAAAGTAGAAGAAAAAAAGTTAAAAATAACTAAAGAGGGGAGAGGGGAAATGGTCATTTTGCCTAAAAACTGGTCGTGGGTAGTTATTGCGCACTGTTTGGCCCAACCATGAGCACACCATGCACAACTCACTTCCTCATTGGGCACACTACATAACCTATGT
This sequence comes from Viscum album, assembly GCA_963277665.1. Lineage (NCBI taxonomy): Eukaryota > Viridiplantae > Streptophyta > Magnoliopsida > Santalales > Viscaceae > Viscum > Viscum album. Next base: position 222,413,360 of record OY728131.1, on the reverse strand, counting down.
GCAAGGTTTTTCTAACCATTAATAAACTATTCAGATGGGCTTTGGACCCCCACTATAGTACTCTCATGGTCATGTGCTTGGGTCACACAGTTGCGGACAAACCATGCAGCCCATCCTGTTTCCCATTTTCAGAGCCCTAGGCTCCGAAAGTTCCCTAGATACTCTTATGAAATCCTTATCTTGATTATAAGACTTCATTAATACCAATTAAGTTGTCCAAAAAATACTGACTAGTACCTTGGTTAAAGAGTCAAGTCGTTACAACATCCCCTCCTTATAGCGACTCGTCCTCGAGTTTCTCTTATGTGGGTAAATAGGTACTATGGGTAAAGAGTTAAAACCACTGAGTTTTTATATCATATTCCTACTCCCATGTCTCATCCTATACTCAGTCGTGCTTCCATAGAACCTGTACAAGAGAAACAGACCTGCCTCCGACTGTCTTAATGCTCCGATCAACAATACAAACTGGATACTCCTCGAAAGAAGCATCTATATCCTGCTCAACCTCAATAGGCTGGAATATGTGATATTGGTCTATAAAATATCAGTGAAGCTAAGACACATGAAATAAATCATGCATATAATGGTATCTCTGATGAAGTGATAAGTGGTAAGCCACTGGTCTGATCCGCTTTACAAACTCGAAGGGTCCAACGAATCTCAGTGATAGATTACCCTACTTCTGAATATGTTAATGCCCCAACCTGGTCAAGGCACTCAAGAAAACCCAGTCTCCAACCTCAAACTCAAGAGGTCATCAGCGTCTATTGGCATAAGACTGATGTCTAGACTGAGCTATCAACATATGCTTCTGAATCAGATGGACCTGCTCTAAAGTATCCTACATGAGACAAGGCCCAACCACTTTAGATTCCTCTACATCCAACCAACATAGAGGTGGGAAACAAGGCCTAACATTCAAGTCATTATAGGGAGCCATCTAAATGGTATCCTGAAATCTATTGTTATAATAAAACTCGGTGAGGGGAATGTATTTCTCCAAGGAACCCCCAAAGTTGATAATGCACGCATAGAGCAAACCCTATAGCACCTGAATTGTAAACTCCTTATATCTATCCGTATCAGGGTGATAGTACGTGATTAAAATTAATTGTGTACCCAGTTACTTCTGCAACCCCTTCCAAAACTTTGACATGAAATTAGTGTCTCTATTAAAAATGATAGAATGAGGTTCTCTATGAATAATTACCACCTCCTTGACATACAATCTTCCCATAACATCAATATAAATAGTTTGTCACATAGGTAATAATTGTTCAACCTTCTTCATATGGTCAATGGAAACCAACACTGCGTCATTTACATGAGGTGACTTGGGTAAACCAGTCACAAATTCCATCAAAACATCATCCCATTTCCACTCAATAATGGAAAACAGAAGAACAAGCCCTTCCAGATGATGATATCCTGCCTTCGCCTGCTGAAAGATGGAGCATCATGTAATAAAACTGGATATCTCACATTTCTTAATGGGCCATCAATATTGATGTTGTAAATCCTGATACATTTTGGTGACATATAGGTGAACCGCCCATGCCGAGGTGTGTAAATCCCTCATCATCTCCTCCCAGATATCTCTAGGTACCCATATACTCTCACAGAACAAACATGTCATATCCCAATCGATAGTCCAACCAGATTATGTATCATCATATAAGACACTTTCTCATAGGAAAAGGCCCTAACGATTAGATAGTTGTCTCAAACTTACTCGTTCTAGAATATTAGATTTCACCGCTAAGGATGAGAGAATAGTCTAACTGTGGTCCTCCTAAACCTCAACAAGCATCTACGATAATAATTCCATAATCATCCATTCATCATAGGACTCCCAAACTATTAGTGTTTGAATCTTTCAACTGAGAGCATCAGCTACAGAATTCCCTTTCCCTATAGTGTAGGCAAGATCGAAATCAAACAATTGTAGGGACTCAAACCACCTTCACTAACTGAAATTCATATCCCACTGAGTGAATATGTATTTGATAATTTTTTGGTCTATGAACACCACAAAACACTCTCCAAATAAATATTGTCTCCAACAGTGTAAGGCATGAACAAGAAAAGTGAGATCGATGTCGTGTGTCAGGTAATTCTTCTCGTGAGGCCTCAACTGACAAGATTCATATGCAATGACTCACTCATCCTGTGTCATAATAGATCCAAGACCAATACCTAATGCATCACAATAGAATTTATAAGCCTTAACTAGCTCTGGAAGAATCAGTATCAATATCAAAGTAATTCTTCCCTTCAACTCCTGAAAGACTGATTCACAAGCTTCTGACCATTATAATTTCACACCCATCTTCATCAATCTTGTAAGTGATACTACAAGGTGTGAGAAATCCCGAATGAAGCTTATGTAGTATCCGAATATCCCCAATAAACTCTAAATATCAAATAAATTATTTGGATTCTCCCAAGAAATCACATCCTTCACTTTCAATAGGTTAACTGAAACTCCTGACTCATAGATTATATGACCCATGAAGTGAACTTTATCAATCTAGAAGTGGAATTTACTGAGCTTAGCATAGATATGATTCTCTATTAGTGTATTTAGCATGATCCCAATATGGGTTTCATGGTCATTTCTTGAGTGAGAATTCACAAGATATCATCAAAGAAGACAACCATGAATGAACACGGATATGGGTGGAAAATCCAATTCATAAGATCCATTAAGACAGTAGGTGAATTCGTGAGTTCAAATCGAATAACTAGGTACTCATAGATCCATAATAGTTTTGAGAAGGTGTGAAAAGTATGTATAAAGTCCTGACACACATCTTATGATATCCGAACCTCAGATCTATCATTGAAAACATATTTGCTCCTCGAATTTGATCAAATAGGTCATCTATTCTAGGTAAAGGATACAGATTCTTGATAGTCAGTGGATTTAACTGATGGTAATCCATAACAATCCTAAGTTTACCATCCATTTTCTTGAAAAATAGGATAGGTGATCCCCAAGGATAAGTGTTGGGGCATATAAAACCTTCCGCCTCTAGATCCTCTAACTAATTCTTGAGCTTCAAAATCTCCTTAGGTACCATCTTATAAATATGAATGGTCATAGGTGCTGCTCCTAGAAAAAGTTCACATTATAAACTCTACCTCTTACACCGAAGGTAGACAAGAAAAGTATTCAGGGAAAACATCTCTGAAGTTCCCCAATGTAGGAGAAAAAACAACATATTTCAACCATTGGTCATCAAGGTAAAGACTAAAAACCTATGATGTAACACTACCCACCCTCTGCTACTCGGGTCCCACTCATGTCTTACTAACATCCCAATCTACCTTCTGCACATATTTAATAACCTCTGGTTACATAAACGTAACCCTATGGTGATAGAATTCAATGTGGGATTTGTATGGAACTAACCTATCCATCCCAATTATTACATCAAAACATATCATGCTGAGAATATAAAGGTTCCCTTAGAAAAGGTAACCACGTATCTCAAGGAGTAATTCTGATAGTAGCGAATGCCCTCTAATCATATACTCAAGGGTGTATCTAGCCTCATAATTCCATGATAATGCGCAAAGTCGAGGCCCAAGATCCCAGTTATTTTCTCATATATGGATGAGTGAGACACACCAGCATCAAAAAAAGAAAACACAAGTGTGGAGGCTACATGAATAATACCTCATGGAATGGATGGTCTGGCATTGTACTCCTATGGCGTAGGTTTTATTGCAAGTAACTAGCCTATATCATGGAATTGAGTCACTTATTAACTACCCTGAGTAGTCCCACTTTTCTACCATTGATAATCATAAGCTCGATTGCCTCTTTCTCGACCACCACCACAACCTGATCGAATGGTGCTATTTCAGTTTTCTGTCTGTCGTGATCCAAGAGAACCCTCTCCTGACTAAGGAGTATGTGCATATCCCTTCCAACTAGGAACTGGGGGGAAAGTTCTATTGAAATAGTGGATATGTCACATCCTTCCACAACCTCTACACACCACTGGATTCTACATACACAGGCTCTTGAAATGACCTCGTGCTCCGCACTAGTGACAAATAGGAGAACCACCATTGAAAAGAGACTAACCACTACTATTCCTGTAAAGACTCTATGAAACGTAACTTTCTCCTAGAAGAAGATCCACTAGATTCTTAGGTATTGAACTTCTCAGGCTTTTACACTCACTAAATCTAAAATTTCATTCTTTTATTAGGGCCTGGTTGATGATTCCTAAAATAGTTTTTATCCTGAAAACATTGACTTGCATCTAGATGGAATAACACAACCCATCCTCGAATCACCATGCAACCATCATCTCATCAGCAACTAGACAAGGATAAAAACACTTTAGGTTAGTGGAATGGGATGATTAATCCATGACTAACATGGTCCCCAGATGTAGATTCATGAACTCTTGAGATCTATACACCCTCGGAGTATGGGGAAAGAAGTAGTCATAGAAGATAGTTTGGAAGTCAACTCAAACCACATCTCTATGTTGGGCTACCTGGGTGATGACAACCCACCACCTCTTGGATTATTCTTGTAGCATGTTAGCATCTAGTTTGACACTCTGCTCCAGAGGCATACCTATGTGATTGAAGATTGATAGCATCGCCTCGATCTAAGTCTCGGCAACAAGTGTTCTACCCTCCCCCAAGAAATTTGGATAATGTTGTTGTTGAAACTCGTGAGTCAACTCTACCATGATCGAGGTAGGTCACACTCCACCTTGCATATTCTTCATCATATTCAATAAACCCTCTCAAAAATAGGCATCATCTCCCAACTCATTTATAGGAGGAGGATCCATAGGTGGCTCAACTAGAAGAGAAATGGGAAGCTCAAGGAATTCCACCTCAGGAACATGATCGTCGTCCCCTTAAGGGCGTGCGACTTGAGGAATCCATGGAGGTATAATGCTACAATTCCAAAATAACATCTCACAAGGGATTTAAACATATTAGATGATTGAATTTAAGTAACTTGGATAGGTACTACAACCTTGCTGTAAGAACAAACACACCACTCTTCCTGCTTAAAAATCATGGACTTGACATTAGAATAGGATATACCAGGCCAAAAGAGTGAACAAACACCCACTACCCACTACAAAGGTTGGGTTTGAGTAAAATTTCTAAGTTATTCTTGTGTAAAAAGGCTGTCCTCAAGTCATACATCATTTCAAAAAGTTGAATCCAATGATATGTCATTTTCAATCCCTTAAGGGTCCACACACCTTATGAGTCAAAATATGACACTCACTTAGATTTCATTTTGATTTAAATTGTGCTTATCAATGTAATTATATCATTACTCAAATTGTTGAGCTAGTTGGAATGCCATTTTCTAATCCATAAGGGAACATGAACCTTATGAATCAAATAGTGTCACCCACTAAACTCACACCATAGAACGATCCAAATCCTGCATAAACGTGTCAACACAATTTTTTATATGTAACAAGGCACAACAACATGCAACGGCAAATTATTGCTGAAAATTTAAACGTGAGATCGAAAAATGTAGGGCCTATTCATATTGTGCCTATCGTGATGCATGTTCTAACACATAACCCTCATTTCATTAGGTTGAGAAATAAAATTACAATTCCAAAATAAAAAATATCAATAACATCACAAAACATGTGAATTACACAATAGTGAAATTATATCAACATTAATAGAATAATAAATAACCGAAATAATTCAAGAAACTTGGTCATTACCCAGTACATGGGCTTTTGATTCCCAAACACAGATTTTGACCAAGTTCCAAGCATTCACAATCTCCAATATATGGTCTCCAAAAAGTAAGGCAATAAAGTAACTCCTTTGGTATCACTTTGTGATGTCTCAGACCCAATTGCCACATAACCTGTGCCCCGAGCCCAGTTGGCCACGTGACCCCTCGCGTATCTCCCCTTAAGCCAGGGGCTGCTGACTAGCAGTAAGGTGTGAATGTAAATCAGCAGGGAGACTATGCCCCCATGTCAGATTACATAGTAGATGTAACAACAACACACACTAGTGGAAACATAAATATATGGACTAATAAAGTAAACATTAGAAGAATGACAGATAAAGAGGAAGACTGAATAATATAACAAAAAGACTCATGGGTAGTGTTTGATATAGATATCCATGCATTACATGCCAGTAAAAAATGGTAATAGTAAATAGGAAGTAGTCATAATAACACAAAAGTAAAAAAGTTAAAGAAAAAAGTCAAAATCAACTCCATAACATCTCGATCCTAATCCCATTCCTCTGCTCCTAAGCTCCAGGTAACAGTAAGGATCAACAACCATAAGATCATTGTTTTTTTGCTATCCATAGTTGTAGGAAAACAGTCTTCTTAGGTTCCAAAGGTGGCTTGAGTATGTTGTGAGATAAATATCAGTAGGGAACCACCAATGGTGTATACATGTGATCTGAGTGGCGCTTGTAGGTAAACAGTGTGCAGCTAAAAGTATGGAAGTAAAGTAGTATAGAATAAACTATCAACCTCCTGCTCATGTTCATAAAGGATACCTGGTGGGTCTACCTACTTTAGCTAAATTCTGGTGTGTTTGATCAAATCACAAGGTATATATATATATAGGTTATCATTGGAACAAGCTAAGAATGCCTCTCGTACATACATACATACATATATATAGGTTATCATTGGAATAAGGTAAGAATGCCTATCATCCAAACATATATATATAAACCATACCTGGAGTGGGGTAAGAATGCCTCCCACCCATAGAAGATACTAGCATGGGGAAAGAATACCTCATTTCCATATAGAGGTTATAACTAGAATGGGGTAAGAATTCCACCCACCCACATATACAAGAGGTTATCAATAGTGTGAGGTAATCATGCCTCCCACCCATACATATCAAAAGAAGTATGGGGTATGAATGCCTCCCATCAACACATTCACATTATCTTGAAATCATAACAATTATATAAGCATTTATAATATATAATTTAAGGAAAACCATCTTACATCATTTCCAATTTAACAATAAAACCAATTAAGCAATACATTTATAGTAATCCCTAAACAAGGCAAGGACATGTCATGCCTTACCACCATTCCATTTAAGTAATTTCATTTTAGTAAGTCTTGGCCATTTCAACCCAACCAACCTAAATTGTATACCTTTCAATTTTCCTAACAAGACAACCCATTTCAAAGGTAACAAGCCAAGGGAAAATGTCATGTCAAATAGTGATAGGTTCAAATTTTCATTTCCAATACTAAGAGAACCAAACACCCATCGGGTGTCTTGGGTTTATCAAAATACACATGGGACAAAGGTTGGTTAAATTTAGAACCAAGACTAGATGCTTAAACCATAATTTGAAATTTTGGGAAAATTGGTCTAAAATGAAAAACTAGGGTGGAACACCCCTTCGGAATCCATACAAATCAATAGTGATAATGAAATCCCTAAACATGAGTCAATTAACATATTTCATCACACTAGGGTCAATTATTCATGAAGTAATCAATACAATAGGGGATGTTAGAAAATTTCAGATCAAGGTACAATGATATTAAATAGAAAATGGCCAAAACTCATATGGAAAACTATGTGAACACCTACCTTAGTTTCATAGATTTACTCATCGTTGAGTATTGACATTAGATACAAACAAGATTAGAGTAGATCTGAGTTTCAATACAACTCTTGGAAAATTGAGTGAATGATCCTACATCTAAATAGCACAAAATATGGAAAAATTTAGTAAGGAAGGAAGAGGGCATAGTGTTAGCCTTACCTCAAGGGTTTCAACACCACTGACTGACTAAAGACCTGACACTAGATGAAGAAGTAGAAGGCATCCAAGGAGAATAAATTTTGAGAGATCCAAGAATACAAATGAGGGTTCTATTTGTAGGAAGGATAAGAAAAAATAAATAAAAAAGAACATAAAATGGGAGAGGGGAAAATTGTCATTTTTCCTCAAAACTGGGAAAGCATGGTTACTGCACACAGTTTGGCCAAACCATGCGCACACCATGTGTATCTCACTACCTCACTTGGCACACAGCATGACCTATGTTCAGGTTTTCACTAACCATTTGTAGACCGTGTAGATGGGATTTATACCCCCACTGCAGTAGGAGTACGGTTGTGCGCCTAGGTCATACTATTGTAGAACAATCATACGGCCTAGCCGAATTTCCCCTTTTCGGGTCCCTGGGCTCTAGAAGTACCCCATAAGCTCATGTGACCTCCATAGCTTGATTATCATACTTCATTAAAAAAAATTAAGTTATCCAAAAATAAAATCTAGTGATCCGTACATTGGTCAAAGAGTCAGGTCGTTACAAATCAATGAAGTGATTATGTGAATTAAATTTAAATCCATAAAAAAACAACTATAAATATAATATAATACAATTAGTGTTCAGTTCACACGTAATCATGACATAACGTGGTCAACTAAGTATAATTATAACCCAATAAATATAAATTGAGTTAAGAAACCTATTACTTCACACTTCTATAATTCTAAATGTGCTTTAACCTCATTTATAATATTTTTAAACTTTTTTTTAATTAATATCATATCCATATTCATATTTATATATCATATATTATCCACTAATAACATGTTATCACCTTTTTTGACAATCTTTCATTATTTTTATTGTTTTTTGTGTTAACTACTTAGTTTTCTCAAGTATGTTTTATCACGGATGTGTTTGTCCTTTCAAATAGGATATAGTTTCATTATCTATAGAATTATATTAATTTTATAAATATAATTTTTATTCATTAGATATATTTTTAGAATCAATATTGAAATTTTGACATGGATAATTGATCGCTTTGCTTCATGGAGATAGTACGTCATACGCATGCAAGAGTGATTTTATCATTTATCTATGAGTGAAGGTTAAAAAATTAGAAGGTATATCAAATTTGTATAATAAGTTATATTTGATAATTATCATATATATTTATTAATTTTAACATTATAACTATCCATGTGAAGTGGTGATGGAAAATAAGTCCCATCGATTAGTGAGTCGATAGTTCATCTTACACATGATCGATGGTTTTGTTTCTGATTTGATGGAGAAGGAAATAGATAAATATCATTCCATAAACATAAAAACATCTCATTATATGGTAGATACATGTGTTTTTATATTGTAATTATTAATTGAATGTGGTAAAATAAGAAGTTGAAAAAGAGCTACATTAAGACGATTATCTTCTCTTAGAGAAACCCCAATTGGATCTTTTCTTAAGGGCCCTAGGGTTGGTCTTTTGAAAATAAAATAACATATATAACATGTATATAGATTTTTTGGAGATATTTTTGGTATTATTTTTTTGATAGATATGGATCAAATTTGTGTAAAGAAGGGAGAGGGGGGGTTTCCTATAATAAGTGTGGTGAGAGGTACGCTTGTAATTTTTCAAAAGATTTAAAATATTATTCAGTCACTTTCTTGGTAAAATGGCTTCAAAATGAATCATATTTAAAGGTAATAAGTTTAAGGTATATATAAAACCAATAAATGTTTTTAAATTATGTTTTTTTGGTAATTTAAACACTTATCATTTTAGATTAACCCCGAGGTAAACTTTTTTTAACCTTAATCAAGGAAACAACTTTTTGAATAATAAGTGGTTATAATTTTACTTATAAGGTAAAAATTGGTTCACAAATGGAAAAGGGGTGAAATAATAGACTATATATAACACTAATTTTCATATTTAAATTTTTTTATGATTTATAAGTAATTTAATAACATATTATTTAACAAAAAATAGCATTAAAATCATTTTTGACACTATATATACAATTTAACTTAAAAGACATGAAGATAGAAATGTAATTAAAATATAATCAATTTAATAATAAATAGAACATTTTTATTAAGTAAAAATATTTTTTAACCACAACTCATCCCAAATACATTACCTTTAAATTTTTTAGAATTATTTACTTTGAGTTTCCACTGCTTGTACAAGCACTACATCAGCATTTTATAAGCATCTAAGGAAATTAAACAATCACTAAAAATTATAAATAAATTTACATAATGAAATTAATTTAATAATTATAAAGACAAAATTTAATATTCATTCAAAACTTATTTTTATTCTAATGTTAACATAGAGGATATATTTAAAAGGAAAAGAGTGGTATTTTGTATTTTTCTTTACTTAAAATATTGTATAGGTGCATTTCCTTGACTAGTGTCCCATAAAAAATTAAATCTAAAGAATATGATGATTAGGATCTAAATATATTCATAAAATAATAATTATTATGAAAAATGGTGGCATTATCACTTAGTTTTAAACTTGGTTAACACAATTTACCCTTTTACTATGGTGATTTTTTTTACTATTTTCACTTTTCATTATGACCAAAACTTAAGTTGAAATTACTAAATAATATTAATTATTCTCATTAAAAATATTTTATCAATTTTTAAATATTCATTCTCAATAAGTTTAATAAATCAATTTTAGTGTAAAATCCTAAAATTCAAGAAAAAAAGGTTTTTAGAAAAATGTGTTTTTAAGGATACAAATTAACTTATATCAAAATCATGAATATTTCTTATTAAAGTGTAATTAATATAATTATTATAAAAAATGGGTTATATTTAAATTTAATATCAAATACTAAAATATAATGGGACTTTTAAATTACTTTATTCAATGATAATAAGTGAGAGTATTTGAAAAATCGGTATTTTCACTATTTATTAAAAATCAATCATTTTGGAAAAATATCAAAATATCACCCTAAGATAATGTTCCAATGATTATTTGAAAAATTATATTCATTTACCAAAATAAAATTTATAAAAAAATATATAATTTAATTATAATTTCTATGCACAAAAGGGTATAAAAACCATTTTTAAAGTATAAAATGACCTTACTAAGTGTTTATTAATTTTTAATAAGTAAATAATATGAAACCTTTATACATATGTTTTATAATTTGGTTAATCCTATTCATACCCACCAATCCAGCAACAATGAGATAAAGAAGCGTTAAATAATAATATTTTAATAGTATATCATGGTTCACTTAAAGTTCGGTGTTGGGTGTTAAGCAAGCCATCAAGCATGGTATTCTAAATTTTCAAGGTGCTAGATAAAGTCGCATGTATTGTTTTCATGAAATGAATAAATTTGTTATTTCATTGATATCTCCCACTTTATTAGCTTCATTAACAACATATCCACTTCATATCATTTTGTTTATCCATTGTTAAAAACAAATAGTGTAAGGATGATAAATACCTCTGCATAACCCTTCTCACCCTTGTTGATCTCCCCAACTACACTTGAGATGTAGGCCCCACTAGTTCTTCTATCACATGCTCTACTACACCTTAAAGCTCCACTTTCTCCTAGAACTCTGATTCTTTATTCCCACCATTAGTTTTAACTGTGTGATAGTTCTTATATATCACACCTTCATTAAATATCAAATTCTGGATTCAAATTAACAACTTGGTCTTGTCATCCCAAAAGCGATAACCAATATCCTTAAAACTATAGCTAATAGAAAAATTATTTAGACTTATAATCAATAAGGAACCTTACATCATCATTTATATATACATATTCCCAACAACCAAACACTCATAAATGACATAGTCTTGCCTCCTTTCCTGATAGTATATCCTCATATATACATTCTCTCATCAGTACATATGGACTCATGTTGATTATATATGCCACCATATTCACTACCTTAACCCAGAATGTCTTAGGTATCATTAAGTATGGCCTCATACTCTTATAATGTTCATTAAATATCATATTCATCCTTTCAACTATACCATTATTTTTTGGTATACCTCGAAGAGTCTTCTCCCACCAAATTATAGTATTAGCATATAAATCATTGAATTCTTTACACTTATACTCTTCACAATTTTTAGGCCTCAAGTATTTCATATTTGATCGTGAATCACTTTCCACAAGATCCTTCTACTTATAAAACATTTTAAACAAATCAAATTTTCTTTTTATAAAGTAAAAAAACATACATTCCTCAATGATTAATCATTATATGTAATATAATATAGAAACCCTCCAAGGTAATGTACTCATGAAGGCCCCTAAATATCAATATGCACCAGTTCTAGCTTTCTAACCTCTGATATTTTGTCTCCTTTTACAAATTATACCTTATTATTCTCTACAAATATCAAATCTTCACATAATCCAACTTCCATTAACTTTATCTATGAATGCATTCCTTTTGTTTCCAATACCTTCATCCCCTTCTCACTCATGTGGCCTAACCTATAATGGAATATTTGAAAATCCCTAATAAAATTTGTTATTGTAAGAGTTTTTATGAATTTTTTGTAGTATTAAAGAGAGTTTGATTATTTAATACATTATTTTTAATAATAATTGCCATGGTAATTTTTCATGAACTTATAATGAACATAATAAAAAAGACTAAATCACTAATTTAGATTATGGAAATAATATTCATTCTCAATCTAGTAATGTATCATGTATTCTAAATAAAAGAAAACCCCCGTTATTGGTTTTGATCTATGTAACACCCATTCAGATAATTAGAAAGGTGTCATCATCGATAAGATGTACCATTAAAAAATTCAATGAAACTTAATTATTTAGAAAAATATTCTATGATTTTGATTTTAAGTATTTCTATGACTCTTAAATCCAAGAATCATTATGGTTATCCACACTCAGCAGTAAGACATTATCATATCCTTTGGTTGTTATATTGTTGAGTTGGTTTTAGGTTCCTTCTATTTTTCTCTACTCTCCTTCTTGACATGTACTATCTTCCCATATGTTTATAAGGTTGGTGTAGAGACCCGAAGCTTGACGTACATGGACATTACATTACTTTTTCGGAATACTTAGTACATAACAAAAACACACACACAAGGATCGTAATAGTATAACATCTTTGGAAACTCGGAATATAATCTTTTATTCGTGGTGAAAGATCTTCAACATCTCCCATAAAGATCTACCCTTTTTTTACCTAAAACCTTTCTTTATATCCTGGGTAAAAGAAAACATAAAAGGGTGAGCTCAAATGCTCAGTAAGGGTAAACAAAAGAAATATCAATCACATCTTTTTCATAAGAACATAACATTTTGGAAATCTTAACCTGCAAAAGAGAGCATAATTTCGTAACATGGGATAAATCGCAGAAGTGAAATGTAATCCCAATAATCATAACATAAAACATAAAACTTTGTGGCATACAAACATAATCATAGAGAATCATTTCTTATTAGTCAAGACTCATTTCCAAGACTATCTTAGTGGACAAAGTCCATTTCTGAACCGAGTCACCCTCGTTTCAGTCCTGTTTCACTGAACCGGTATAACCTACCATTCCAGCCATGTTTATCTCATGAGATATAAAATCTTTACCCAATTCATTGGAGGTAGATATAGGTCCCACCCATCTCATAATTATACCATTCTTATATGTGCCACAAAATCATAAATCATACATCATTGCATAACCCATGTAATAAAAATGGGAATCTTAAACATCATGACATCATAAAACAATTCATATAAGATAAAGAAATTCATAAAAATAATTCCATCACAACATAATAAAATCAATATAAAAATAGGGATAGAAATAGAACCCTTTATTATCTTAGATGGAAAATTATTTTGATAAAACACTTGAACTCCATTCTTGAGGAAAATATCCTTTCTACTTCAAAAACATTTTCCTTTCTTAACATGTCATACAATTTTAAACTAAAAGAAGTTGATTAAAAATAAACTTGAAAACTTGTAAAGGAAGATTCTTGGAAATAATGTTTTAAAAATCCATTCATGTCGTATAAGTTAAAAAAAACATTCTTCTCGTACTTTTGTCGAAAAAGTCAAAAAAGTGCCTCGTACGAAAAGCGACAAAAGATTACTTTCATATCTTTTACTAAAAACTCACCGAAGGGTAAAATAGGATTTAAACAATTGTAGTTGAATGGAAATAATATTACATATTGAGGAAACATGGATGTGGATGATAAAATACACCCTGGTAAATGCCAAAGTATAAACAATCTCGGATAAAAATGAGATTGTGATATTTCCCTTACCTTAGGTCTGATATGCTTTGTACATGTCCGAACCTCTTGTATAATGATTTAAATAATGTTATTGAATTATTAAAGAATCATAATTATTTTTATGATATCATATATGGTCATATTCTTAGCTACTTAGAAGTAATATTTCATTACTACTAGTTATTCGGGTGTTTATTACTTTTTGTTCTTATGCGTGTTTGTCGAATAAATTCTTATTATTCTCTTTAGGTTATAGATACCTCATTTCCAGAATGGTATTAGTGTAATATATATCATATTCATTCATTCAATTCATTTATATAATCTTTATGAAGTGAAGATCATGTAGAACGAGTCGCATCACATCGTGGAGACGGTATTCCGTACATACGCACGAGTGATGATATCGTTCCTATGATCGTGGAATTGTATTAGAGTGTATGTATACTATTTCAGAATTAGTATAACTTTATAATAGTCATATATAGTCATTATTTACACCATTATACCCATCCAAGTAAGGTGGTGGTGGAAAATAGATTGCACCACGGCGTGGAGACGGTATTCTGTACGTACGCACGCGCGGTGAATTCTTTTTCCGTAGGATGGATAGATGGTGAAATAGGGTTGTTTCATACTTATAATAACATATCACTATATGATTGAAACTGATGTTATTACTTCATAATGAAACAACTAAAGAAGAATAAGTGGAAGAAGAAATAAAGATGAAAGAATTGGTAACGGACATTACCTCTTCTTTGAAGTGCTTCTTTGAGACCTCCTTTTAGGGCACTAAAATAGGTCTTTGAAGAATACCAGAACCTCTAGGATGTTTCTAGGGAAGTGGATAGAATAAATTGGCAGGGGTTGGCTGAGCTTGAAGGCTCAAAGTGGTGTGAGGAAGAGGGGGAGGAGGTGCCCTTTTATAAGGGAGGAGAGGGGCACCTTTGGAATAACTAAAAATATTATTTTATTATAAATTCAATTTCGGTTTTAAATAGCTCCAAATTGAGTTATTTAGAAGGTAAGGTGGGTACGGGTCGAAATCCTCTCATCCAATAGAATTTAGACAAGTTTAGGTCATTATATTAACCTTATCTTTTAGTTTAAACTCTTAGTTAATTAGACTGACATTTACCATGTCACTTTGTATTTTTATATTATATAGTTAATAAAATTACCATATACATCCAAGCGACCCCCAAGTTGTGTTTTATTAATATATATAACCTTATCTAAGTCATTTGGCCGAACCTTATATTTTTAGGAATAAAATAACAATTAATAATATAATATTTGTTTTAAAAACTATTTTATGTCAATTTTGACACTATTCAATAGTTTATTTTTTTGAAACTCATAACAGAATTATTACTTAGACCAAAGTTAATTAAATAAATCCTAACATGTCAAATTAACCTAGAAAATTAGTTTAGTTCATAAAAAGTCTCAAATTATATTTATTTGGGTATTTATAACATCAATTATGTCAATATTTTATTAATAAGATAATTATTGCATCATCGTTGTGTCATAAATAAATTAAATCATTTAATGTCTAATAATTACAAATAAAATACGATTATGTAGGAAATCTTTTTATCTTTCTAATGAATATTTATAGTCGAATTTATCTTATGTATAACCCCATATTAATAATGATTTACTTATTAAACTTTGATTTTAACTATTTTAACCATTCTTTAAATAAGTTAATAATAAATGTCCTAATCTAATACAAGTGGGCCTAAATGGTCATATTTTATTCCTAAGGTTTTTTTTGGTCGAATTACACTTGTCCAATAGAATTAGGACATGTGTTAGGGTAATAATAATATCATTTTTACCCTTAATTACCCTATTTACTTTTAACCGTGGTAAAAAAAAGTTAAAAGTTACTATTCACCAAAAATTATTTTCATCTCATTGAACCACATTTTAGTCCTTGATATTAACCGCGTCTCTCGGATTTTCGAAATTCCGCTCATAGAAGTGGTAAAATTAAGTTTTATGAAAAATTCAGTTTTTCAACTACCACTTAGTGGTTTCACTATTCATCAAAAAATGAAAGTTTCCAGAAAAATATCAAAAATTAGATCTAAGGTATATTTGATATTATGAATTCAAAAATGATGTCTATTTTATCAAATTCAAAACATATCATTTTCATTAATTAATTTAAAAATTAATTCCCGTCGTCAAAACAAATAGCGTGTTCTTAAGAGATAATAATTATCAAAAGATTGACACTTGTTTATGACTGGTTTAAATGTGAAATTACATCCAATGACCAAAATTGTATTAAATTGTAAAAATATATTCTAAATATACTTTAAAACCACTCAAATTAATAATTTATCACTATTAATTATTTCGATTAAAAAAGTTGTTTTTAATTATAATTTTGTAATTTTCACTATTCATCATAATATGAAAGTTATCCGAAAAGTACCAAAATTTCACCTTAGGCTAAATTCGACCCTCCGAATCCAAAAATGAAGTCCATTTTGAGAGCTAAAATTTCTAAAATTTTAAAAGGTGGTTGTTACTATTCATAACTGCTTGTTTTAATAATATTTTAATAGCATATTATTGTTTAGTGAAAATCGGTATTGCGTACTACACACGCTATCGAGGAAGGTCGTGATTGCATGTAATGCAAGGCAAGTCAAGGATGCGTGTTGAGAAAGCTCCTTTTGGTGTAGCGTACAAAACAAGACATTAATGAAAAAGAATATTTTTTTTTAAAATCATGGGCTGTTACAGTTGGACCATTCCCCTTTTCCTTATCTCAACACTTTCCTATTAACATTGATCATTCTCTATTATTATCTCAATGTGTGTTCCATCCATGTGTAAAGCATAAAAAGTAAAAATACATAATAATATTCTATAAATATCCTCATGGAGGATCAAGTCTCACTAATCATTCAACTACAACGTTTTATTCCCTCTAAAACTATCCATGGCTATTATAATTTCTTCCCAATTATCAGGTAACAAAGATAGTAAATCCAATGCACAAACCTAATAATCTAGCTTAATTACCACTAATGAAATCTAACTTTTGATTGTTTTTAATTTTTTGAAATGGTTATAAATAATATTATCTTCAATCATATTCATAATTTATAGTCATCACCTTAGGTGCACTTTGTTTAACATATGAGGATTCTCAAACCTATTCATGAAACCTTTCAAAACACAACCCTAGTCTTCTCCTCTATAATATTGAACATCGCATTTTTTAATAATGTAAGGTGAAAAAATCCCAAAACCTATCAACCTAATATCTCCCAATATGTATTATCCATATAGATTGGATCTTCACTCTGAGGTGACAAGTTAATATTTTCTAAATAATAATAATATTTTATATTAATCCCATAGTTTTTTAAGTAAGATCTGCAAAACAGTCAATATTCATCTTGAATTATTCCATAGGAATCATTCAATTTTAGAAATTTGATATTGATCATCCAAAATAAATCTCTATTACCAATTGTTATGAAAATTCCAGGAACTTTAACAAAAATAAATTTTCCAAAAGAGGAGTAGAACTGAGAAAAATAAAAAATAAGAAGAAGATCATAGGATATGGATATTTATGTGGTTCAGGAATTATTCATATGACCATGAAGATGAATAATTATTTTAATAATTACAAGAGAAATTAACAAGGAAAATACTTAGAATATTGAAACTCTAGCTCAAAATAAGCACATAAATAAATGTGTTGCTACAGTAACTAATTTTGTTACAGTGAAAACTATATAGAACGTCCAATGTACTATGGTACCAGTGGTAGTAAATCCATGGTGTTATATTACCATTTCCCCTAAATTCAAAGTTACTATTGTGAAACACAAAAAAAATCCTTCTTTCTATAAAACCACTATTATTTTTTCATGTCATTAGTTTACCTAACTCCATATAATGGATCGAGCTACAAATTCCCAACACGTGCAACCTCAACAGGTTCCAAGTACACAGATTCCTAAAAATCAGTGTTAAGGAGAACACTTATGTCAATCATACTATGACACTAGATATATCTATTAAGGCACCTATAACACCCTAAGAATTTATGGCAGGTCTCTTTATATATAAATTTAATCTTTTTAATATCTTATGTTTCACAGAACGTTGAGCTTAAGTGAACTCCCAAATATTGTTATTGTAACACGAACTTTATAACCTAACTGATAAATTAGTTAGAATTAATATTTTCAACTAGATTTTACAATATATATTTTTCTAACACATTGTTAATATATTAATTTATTCTTAGGAAATAAACAAATAAATTTTTGTAAAATCATTTTTATGCTACAAATATATGTTTTCTTCAAAAAGTGATTTTTATAGCTTTCTATGATAAAATAAATATAATTGATTTTTGAAACATTTATAAAACTTATTTAATATAATGAACATAATTTTTTAAATTCATAATTTAAGAATTATATTATGATGAATTTTTGATAATCTTATGAAAATATTAATTTCTTAGTGAATTGTAAAAAATGGAGATTTTTATAAAAATGTCATTTTTTCACTAAGTAAAGAAAATTAAAATTTCAATTATGTTTTAAATATAGTTTAAAGTAAAATAAGTATTATGAATTTAAATTTAAACCTATTAAATTATTTTTAATCAAATTTATATTTTAGCTTATAATATTTTTTTTGCTTTAAAAACATAATTTTTCTAAAAACTATATTGAAGTACACAATGTTTATCATTTTTAATTAATTAAAATAATACCTAATGGATAATGTTTAAAATGAAAATTATAGCTTATATATCATTAAATATCAATTTATTTTCATAAAATGATAATTATTAGTCATATATTCAAAATAAATTCATCTTTTTCTATAAAATACACTTCTTGAAAACATTATTTTTTGTCACGCCTTCAAGTTTTGATTTAAATATAATTTTTATAATTCTATGAATTTAATTAGGTAAAACAGATTCTATATTTTTAATCATAACATATAAATTATTTTGTAAGTTCATTTTCATTTTCAGGAATAAAAAAATGTTTCCTTGTTAAAAAAAGATTTACTGTAGTATAGGTAAAATAATGAAAGAGATTAAAGGTAAAAGTTCAAAGATTAAAATACAAAAAAACGATAAATTTAAATGGTTAGTTGATGTGATAATATATCATAAAAATAATTTAAAACATTAATTTTCAATCTAATTCATTCTAATTAATTCCACTCAAATGTGGTTGGATTTAAATATAAAATAGTCGTTATTTAATAATATAAAACCACCCCTCCCCTAGTAAAAATACCACTCCTCACCACCCCCATTCTCCTAAAAAATACTTGAATCTCCTATAATCTCATCAAATCCCAATACTCAAAACTCTCTCCACATCCAAGTTTGGTTGTTCTAAACAAAATATCAATTCCAAGGTCTTTAAGGGATCCTTTAAGGATGTAATTTTCAATAGGTAGTTTTCTCAAACCACCTCTATTATTTTCTTTTCTTCTTCTAATTTATCATCACAAACTTCCTCCATCGAGGAATAATAACTACAAATTAATTTAAATGCTTTAATTTTATTTTTTTAATATAATATCTTATATTCATACAATTTATTACCTCCTCTTATTCAAAGAAAGAAAACCATTATCCAAATTATAGTGGTTGACCGTCTTAGTGAATATTGGTTTTTAATTTTCTATATTGCCTTCAAGTTGGTCGTAAAAGTGTTATTTTTTTCAATAATATTTTAAAAGGTATATTATAAATTATTTAATTTTTTTAAATAATATACATACATAATATAAAATAAAACAAAACTACTTCATGATGGTTTGAAAAACTGCCAAAAATAAACTAAACATTTATCATTAACATTTTTTCAAATGAATCATCCTCATGTCAGAAGTAAAAATGATATATGGGAGAATTTAAAATTATGTAAGTGAATTAATACCATTTTACTTCACTTATGGAGTTTTATTTTTATTTTAAAAGAAAATCTGTAACTGTGTACAAATGAATTAATGAAGAACCATGAATCAAACGCACCCAAAACAATGAAAATAATGAAATATAATTAATGAATGTACGGTAAGATGTTATAAAATTATAACATAAGGTATTATAAATATGTGTATATTTATTAAATGAATTAATAAAATTATTTAAACATTTATACAGGAGTCTAAAGTACACAAAACAAGAGGGAATCATGAGGTAAGGGTTACTCATCTCAATTTTACTTCTCTGAGATATATTCCATATTCACCACTTATTTATTATGTGTGGTGTATATAATTCTATTTTATATATAATATAATGAATATAATTTTATCAATTTTTTTTAGTGTTTTGTTTGATAATTATTAATTTTATGGGGCATACGATTCGACTAATTACAAAGTGTCAACCGGATTCATAACCCAATTTCTATTCTTTGGGTTAAACTTCTACTTAATTGATTATGTCATGCTAAGATTATTTGTGGAAAGATATTTGATTATCTTATTATTGTATTTAAAAAAAAAATTGGATTTACATAAGATATACGTAATCAATTAATTTTATTAATTCTCACTTCATTGAAATGATATTTATAAGGGACTTTCTATTAAAATTTATCTTTTAAAAGTTTCCCTTAAAAATGGATTTTTCCTCCATGCTCTTGTTTTCAATAATTATATCCAAAAATGTTTTTAATATTCTCTTATTATTGTTAAAATTAATTTTTACACATGTTTGACTTTTTGAAAAATGGTTTGAATGGATTATTTTTGTCATTTTCTAAGTGAGGTTCTTTATAACTTTTCTGAAAAAAATATATATAAAAAATGTTTTTTAACTAATACAGCATGAAAGAATTTCAGACCATTATGAAAATTTGATGCCTTGAAGATTCATTTAAAATAATAGAGGGTTATTTTAAAATAGAATTATTTCTTTTATAATTGTGTGGCACTTTAAGAAAAAAAAATTAAAAATATAAATGATATTTTCCTCAAGAATTATTTCAAGTGATCCTTCAAAAAATCATTTTTATATGATGTAAATTATGTTTTACTGGGTTTATTATTCAAGGATATAATTCATATTAATTATATGGTTTGTTTATATTTATTATGGAGTGATATTTATGAAACCTATTTGTTTTTTACAAGTTATTCTATGTTTATGAAACCCAATTTAGAGTGGACCTACTTTTCATAACATGAATATTACATTATTTTAAAGATGAACAACAAAATAGTGTTAAAAATCCATTATACAAAGGTTTAGTATTGTGGTAAAATTATGACCATGCATAAATTTCACATAATAAAAAATAAACATTTATTTAATTACTTATTCTTTGGATTCGTATTGGCCCTCTTGTTCTCCTTAGTACAAGTATTCACTTAAGGATATACATCAAAATAAGGGGTGAGCTAAAATCCCAAAAATATGATGAATAGGGGACATGAAACATGTTTGATAATATAATCATCATTACTTAATCATAATTATAATTAGTGGAATCATTAGATAAAGTAATAGAAGGTGGCAATGCATAAAAATTAAACATCATGCCTTAGTGGTCAAAAACCACACACAATCATGAATAAAGATAGTCTTATATTCACATATATTTCACATTCTCTCATGAGATACATCACATTACACAATGAGTTTTAATGCTATATAACTCTAGGAACACCTTTCACATTATAATATTCACATGTGCTATATAATTCTGGGTGCACCCATCACATCATAACATTCACATTATCATGCATGTCACATAGAATATATATCAATAATTGACATAAAATAACTGATGGAAAATAATGGGTTTCATTTCAAAAATCATACATTCATTAATAAAATTTTTGGGGCCCAAAAGAAAGAGGTAATAAAATACTAGGTATAAGAATCATCAATATTTAGTGAAGAAGAAACAATCTATAAAGAAGTAAAAGATGTATTTTTAGAAAGAAGAGTTCTTTTGGAATAATATTAGCATATGTCATAAAACCAAATTGGAAAGATATATATCACAAAAAAGAAAATATAAAAAAATAATAAATGATATTTAAGGAACATTAAAGGAACATCCACACTGAAAATGGATTGAAAGAAAGAAAACCCAAAGAAATAGAGTTGGGTTCGAGAATCCCCATACCTTATGTCTGAATGATTTATTCACTTTAATATCCTAGATAACAAAAATAAATTCATTAATTAAAAAATAAAAAACCTTTTATACATGAATTTTATTAATTATAGTTTTATTAATCTCATTTATGGTATTTTTGATGAGTTATAGAGTTTAATATCATTGTTCGGGAGTGTTCAGTTTCTTTGTTTTCATGATCGGTTTTCTTGTATAAGAGTATGGAAGTTCATGTAAAATTGATATAGTTATCCAGAATTGAAACTATTTGTTATTAATGAAATTCCAAAATATTAAATGATATTTTATAGCATTTGGTAACATGGTATGAGTATGAATCATTATATAAATTTTTAATGAAAATGATATAATTTATTTGGTAGATTTTACGACCATCACAAACTCATATCATTTTATTTAATATCAACTTTATATATTTCTTAGAGAATGTTATATAAATTATAATATTTATAATAAAATATTGTGTAAACATCAATAATTGTTTTATGACCATCCTTGAAGGTGGTAGTGAAAAATAAAAATGCATTGTCCATGATGGCGGTAAATCAACACACCAAGGACAATAATTTTATTTTTAGAATAAAAGGAAATGGGAAGAGATTTGAAGATAAATTATTACATTAACAAAATAAAATTTCAGTATATTAAATATACGGGAGTTATCATTACACTTGGATAAGTGCATATGATTAAAGGATAAGAAAATAAATGAAATTGAAACCAAATTAAATGAAAAAAGAGAGAGGATTTTACCTCTTGAATTTCTCCTCGTTGAGAACCTCCTTAGGGAAAAGAGTTTGGTATTTTGATGAGAATAAGAAATCATATATATGGGTGAGGGTCTTGGTAATGTTATTATTCAAAACTTTTACAATATTCAATACGTTGGAGGAGTGAGAAGAAGAGGTGTTGAGGGTGGTATTTATTGGGGGAGAGAGGTGTTTTCTCATTATTTTATTCATTAGTATATTATTCTGGCTCAAGACTATGAATATTATTGAATACATGACCAAATAAAGAAAAAGGAGAATGATATTTCTATATTATATGATAACATCATACATACATCATCTATGAATAAATAATTAATGTGTTTTTCATTTATAGAAAATTATCATATTTTAATATTCATTAAAAATTCAAGTATTTTTTAAAAAATCCCAAAAATTCACCCTAAACATTTTTTTAGGTGTAGAATTAAAAAATTAACTCTATTTTATGAAAATAATTTTCTAAATATGAGTAATATAATTTTTAATTAAAATCAACCTTTACTTGGAAAATACTAATTTTAGAATTATAACTGATTTTATAACACTTTGAAAAATTAATTAAGCTATCATAAATTTATCTAATAATACTAATAAAAAATGTTAATTTTTGAATCTATTTAATGAAAATAAATTTTCATTTAAATAATTAAATTAATTGTAAAATTATAAATAAACATCTTTGTTTATTAAAAATGTCAGCACTAAATTAATAATTTTTAAAATATTTATTTACTTATATTATGATATAATTATATCATATTTTCATTTAGAAGATGCATAAATTTTATTTATGCTTTAATAGATGAGGTTATTATTCTATAGGCCTAATTACTATTCCTAATGTTCATGTTACTATTCCATGGGTCAAGTTACTATTTCATTAGTATCGGTTCCTTAAATTCCCGAAATACCTCTTATTTCATTAATTAGTCATATAGAAAGCCAATATTATGTTCTCAAAGTGATTTTATGAATTTTATAACATATGAAATAGTTATGTGAAGGTAATTTCCATTGATAAAATTTTGGGTCATTACACAATTTCTTTTCATGGGTTCTGATATGATTTATGTTCTTCTGGAACACGTTCGTATGGTTTCATTATGTGATGGGTGGGACCTATATCTCCCACTAGTTCATTGGGTAATGATATTATATCTCATGAGATATAAATACTGGAACAGGAAGTGAAACTGGTTTAGTAAAGGGATTTTTCCACTATAATAGTCTCGAGAGTGAACCTTAACTACTACGATGGTTTGCGGAGAGAACCCATTCCACAATAACAGTCTTGGAAAAGAGACTAACTACTAAAGAAATGATTATATATTCTTATATGTGTTCCAAATTTTATTTCTTATACCAATATTATATTCTCATGTCTCATGTTCTCTTGTGATTCATGTCTTTTGAACTTCTATGATATATTCCATGACTTGAGATTATGATCTTTGAAATGAAGGGTATGATTTTTAAATGTTATGTTCATGTTCTTATTCGCTTATGATTACTTTATGATTGATATCTCTCTTTCTTACCCTTACTGAGTATCTAATCTCACCCTTTTCTTGTGTTCATTTTCCCAATGATGTGAAGAAATGTATTAAATATGTCATATCAAAAAGGGTCCTAGTTGTGAAATAATAAGAAGTAGACGATGTAGATGTTTTAGGAAACCATTTTTTCCCAATTTTCCAAATACACTAAACCCATATGATTAGGGAATTGTTTTTATATTATGTAATGAATATTCAACTATTTGGATGCAATATATATGTATGAAAATAATAGTTCTTCATATTTGGTATTAGATAAATATTTAGTTAACCTTTGGAAACTAGTATGAGAAAACCTTAGTGATAACCCAAAGGGTATGTTTAAGTTACAATCCTAGAGTTTTGGTAATGATCATGAATAACCCAAGATTAAACCTATGGTTTGATAGATTAAAGTTTTATAATAAATGTATCTTGATTATGTGGTTTCCCACTATGATTATAATTTCTCACACTAGGTTTCCTAGGATTTTAAAAATGGATGGAAGTAGTAGGAGGAGTGTTAATAGTGAATATGATGGAAAATGGAATGATATTATTCATGAACAACCAAATAAAATGGGAGTTGTAAGGAAAAACATGTTATTTTCTTAATCATCAATATCATAATATGATCAATAACCTGAAATTTGGTGAGTTACCTGAACCATATAATAAGTGAAATATATAGTTTCATAGTAACCATAGAGGAAATAAAGTTCAATTTTTATCATGTAAAGAATGTGGAAATGGGAATCAAGGAGAATTTTTCAAATTAATTAGAAGACACTTTGGGTGTGGAAAATAAGGACACAAATCGTGTAATTTCAATGGAAAAGTTAAAGATTCAGTAAACACAATGGAAATGAATAATGGTATTACTAAGGCATCATCGACAGTTAAATGTTTTAAATGTGGAATGTTTGTCCGTTATGAAAATCAATGCCATTGGGGGAAAGATTGTAAAGACAATCAGAAAGGTTGTATGAGTAATGGTTATATTGATGATGGTGATGATGATGATGAGTGTAACGGCCTGAAAATTTATGAATAAAATTACATTTGCCTAAATATCTTATGGATATAGGAAACACATGAAATTTTTTTATTGTTGTGTTTAAATAACTATTATGTATCATTACCGTTGATGATATGGTCATTGAATGGTAATCACACAACAAATATAAATATAAGATTTTAACAAATCCTTTTATGATAGAAAAAGGAGATAATGGCCTCATCCAGTTGAGTCGGGCTCTACGAATCTTGTTTGTTAGATATCAGAAAGGAGGTAGTGTTGCTAGGCTTCACTCTTAACCAATCCCAAGTCGATCATCAACACGTTAAGCTTGAACTGAATCGCCTATTGGAGAAGTTCAAGTTAATAGAGTTACCACCTGGGCAATGTTATCGGAGCTACCCCGAGATTCTATCACCATCGCACACATTACCCTTAGTTATTATGCGAGTGTTATAAGAGGTTATGTAACAAGGTATTAGTTACTGATTTTGTAATCCTTTTTTATAAATAAAAATATTATTCTCTCAATTCCTTTATGGGAATAGTCTTTGTTAAAGAAATGGTGAATTTGACAAATGATTTTTTTGTGTAAAAATGGTACTTTTAATAAATATATGCATTATTATATTTTTATAAATAATATTAAAAAATTAATTCTTATACCTGATGATTGTATCAATTCCTTATCTGTATATGATTAGGTAATCATTTTCATAAGATTTATATTTTTAAACGATGAAACATAAATTGTATTTTAAAAAAATTTATTTTAACTAATTAATAAATTTTTTAAATTATAAATATTTCAATAAAATATTATTATCAACTTACTTTTGATAATAATAAATGAGTATATAATTTTTATAAAGCGATATGTATTTTTTATTAATGTTTAAAAACTATTTTTGTCAAAACCCATCAAATTTTCAATAAATGTTACTGCTCATTTTAAAATTGAAAATTCAAATATTGATAAAATTATTTAGATAAAATTAATTTTAGTTTTTCAATCCAAACTTTAAAATTATCCAAAGCTTAATTTTTCATAATTTTCTAAGACAGCTGAATTTTTGGTAAAAAATTAAATAATATATAAATATATATTGTGTTTCATGACATCATAATGACCCAATAGTGATGTAATAAATACCATAAAATGGATATTAGACCAAATATATGTTTAAACTTTAAAATAATGATATTTTAAATTTATTTGAATTATTTTATAATGCCTTAGTGAATCCGCCAAAATGTATAACATATTTTATGATTTTAAATTAATTTCGTTGAGGGTGTGAATCACCTCCCCACTAGAAAGGCTAATATTTTAGTTTCTTCAGAATATTTACTTATAAAATAATGTTTTACACTCCCCTTGGCCAGAAACCATGGGTTGGTTTCTGCTTTTGTATATTTTAGTGTGTAGTGTCCAAAACCTTAATAATAAATAATTCCCCCATTTTCCTTTATAAACCCACACAAGTACCCAATACCCTTCACACAATATCCTTGAATCACGTCCTCACTCTTATCTACACTCTGTAGAGTCCTCTCAAGTATCTCCCAAGATCCCAAGAAGCCTCTCCCAAACCTTTTGGATGACACATCCAAGTAAGGGTTCCTTCCTTTCTCATTTTTGTCCAAGTTTCCTTATATTGTTATACCCTTTTATTTTTAAATTAAAAATTATGGTGTTTGTTTTATCACATCCCCCATGATTACATTATTATTTTTGAATGATGAGATACCCCTTTCACTCTCATTAATCCCCCACATGTACACCAGTTACCATGCCAAAATTCCGTAAGGGATTTCACTCTCCTCATTTTCATTCAGAAATTATCTTATATTATGAATCTCAAATTTAATTTAATATGTTAGTATGTTATAATACATGACCCCCTTACTACACATTTCATTTATAAATGATTATACACCCCTTTTTCTCTCATCAACCCATTTTATGAATCCCCATGTGATGTTGTTAGGCTGCCGAAATTGCACCGTGATTTTCAAGGACAAAATCATCATGTATTGAATACCATACCCATTTCTCTATCAAGGGTATTCACATTTATTCACATATACTTATTGATTATATACATTTATATATGTATTCCACTTTCCTTTATCATGGAAAATATTATTATGTTGAATTAATCCATGTTATATGATCTATGTGGCACACTTAAGCATGAGATTAAATGGCTCATGAAGGGTGCATCCTGATAGCGCTCCAATGCATTGGATATTGTTTAGTATCATTATATGTCATGTTGGGATAGGGGTCTTACTAATTCCTTTAAGGCCATTTTTTTACCATGTTAGGATAGGGGTTTACCTGATTCCTTTATGTTTATGATGCAATGTTTTAAGTTGTTTCCACATTTCGATGTTAGGATAATCATGTTATATCAGGCCTTTATGTTCATGTTTCTCTTATGATCCATTGATATTACTATTTCCTAACATGTATTTTATTCTAAATGTTATTCATTTTTTACTCCCTTATAGGTATTTATATCTCACCCTTTTCTTATGTATGTCCTTAGGTGATCCCATGCAATGCTAAGTACGAAGGAATGTTTTGGTCATGTAAAAGCAATTTTCAATAAAGATGTTGTATTTTATGTCTTAATTTGTCATTTAATGTTCCCCATGCCCAAATACACTAGACCTATTGATCTTTTGGGTTGTATTAATTGTAATTTTATGTAATAAAGAGTGTTTAAATGGGTAATAAAGGCCAAGGTTGTTATAGTTGGTATCAAAGGGAGGTTTACTTATTCTTGGGATTAAGATTATAAAACCCTGGTAAAAGCCTTAGGGATAAGACTAAGTATTATAAAAACATCCCAAAATTTTTGTGAGGGTATATTAATTGGTTTATCAAGAAACTATATCCCCATCTGGATACGAATAAGTAAATGTGGCTCTGTCATAGATGCATCATGGTGTAAAACTCAAAAACACTGCTTTAGGCTTGACTCGAACTAGAACTGGTACACAACAATGGTCCTTACTGCACTCTTGGTTCGACAATCCTAGGGGGATATTCTTGGTTAAATTCATAAGCTTTGTATGAACAATTATTAAGGGAGTAAAAAAAGAATCACATACATTAGGAAATAGATCATGGATAACTTATATTGAATCCTATAAATTCATAAGATAAGGAAATAAATTTCATTTATAAGTTATCCATTTTTTCATTGAATTTCCCTTTATGTGTTTAATAGTTTAAAATAATTACCCCTAAATTTTCTTTTATTCTAGATAATGGTCGGTAATAAGAGGACTCGAGCAAACACTTGATGTGAATTTCATTGTGATCACTGTTCTAATGAGATGTCCAATCTGACGGGAGCAGGAATCAAAAACATTGTCGTGATTATCTCTTAGTTAACTCAAGTTTTGAATAGAAACAAGGGCCAATAGAAAAGTCCAACCCCCTAGTAAAGAACAAGTCACAAAAAAATTGATTCATGAGACAAAGTCCTATTACGTTCAATGTAAGATCCCAGTTTTGGAAAGGTATGTTTTGTTGTGTTTTGGGTTCAGAACTTTTCTTTTGGGACTTTAAAAGGTTTCTTGGAAGAGTGAGAGGCCTTGGGGGTGTTCCAGGGGCTCGGGGCACGGAAGAAGGGAAGTCTGGCCAAAGCAGACCAAGGCGCACGACCTGCGCAT
Source organism: Viscum album (assembly GCA_963277665.1). Taxonomy (NCBI): domain Eukaryota; kingdom Viridiplantae; phylum Streptophyta; class Magnoliopsida; order Santalales; family Viscaceae; genus Viscum; species Viscum album. The sequence goes on along the minus strand of OY728131.1, from coordinate 222,384,068 downwards.
GGTCAGCCAAACCGTGCGGCCTTCCCAAACTAAGTCGTGCAACCCTCCTTCCTCTGGACAGAAGTGAGCGCACTTTTTTTTCATTGTTTTCCAAACTATTCGGCTAAATCGTGTGACTCCACCTCCCTCGAGCAGTGGTGTGCACACGGTTTTCCAAACCGTGCAGCCATTTAAAGTTGGAATATTTACAAAATTGCCACTCTGGGATTTATAACCCCAACTCGGGATTTTCCTCCCATCTTCTCCTCTTCAACCTAGGTGCAAACCAAGCCTCCCAAAGACTCCAAGAGATCAAAATCCCTCAATTCTAAGTCATTTTTGGTGTCATTGTTTGCGGATCGAAGCTCTGGGTAAGGCTAACCTCATCATTGATTCTCTTTTTGGTTTAGGGTTAGTATCTTCCTTTCCTATTGTTCTAAAACCATAAAACCATATCTTTTGGGTGATTTCTAGGTTGAAGCTCCAAGGGTTGGTCGAATCGAGGTCTAAGGACTCGATTGAGGGTGTGTTCAACCGAGGTTTTGAGGTAGGTGGTCTACAAGTTATATCTCGTGGTTATTTAGGGGTTTTGTGAATGTTAAATTGTCTTCTTGATTTTCCTTGGTTATGTTTGGTTAGCCTTGGAATGTTTGAGAAGAATGGTGTTTAAAATGAAAAATGGGAACCCTCACGATCCCCGTGGGATGTGTCTGGATTGACTTGACCTAAATTAGGGCCATCCATGGGATTTGTCGGCTTTTCCCGGGATTATGGATTTTTATTAAACAAGTGATCGTGTTGTGGTAAATGGTAGAGCCCTTGATGAATATGTTGGCATGTTTGGTTGAACGTGGAATAAAAGTTAGGTGACGCACCTAGACTTGGTAATAATCAAACGGTTATTTGAAATGGAATGAATGGTTGATTCATGGAAATCATGAATGGGTTAAATGGGTTAATGTATAAATTGATTAAAGACCATAATGGGATAGATCATGTGTCTAGGATGGAATGCTTAGTGTGATAGGCATAACACATGGGAATTGGTTGAATGGTTAAATGATGTGAAATGGTAATGTGTTAATGGGTTAAGGCATGATGTGGTTTCCCGTGTGGGTTGTTGGGAATGATGGTTGCCGATGGGAAATGGATGGAAGGTTTATGGTTACTTATATATAAGCGTGTGCACATGTCTTGGTAGAGTGGGGTATGAATTGAGGATCTACGCCCACGGGTCGAGTGAAGACTGAGGCTCTAAACTCTACCCAAAATGCATGGGTTAGGAAAGGGGACTGAGGGTCTATTCTCCTAATGGTTGCATCCACCCAAACTGAGGCTTTGAGGGGAGGATATAGTTGTTATGAGAGGTTAGTCCTAGTGAGATAGGATAACGATGTGTTTACCCTCTTGCATGTGATCGTTGGCCTTAGACCCATGTAACATGATGAATGTGATTAACCCATGGAAATATGATGAAATGGTAAGTGATGTTGATTGGTGTGAAATGAATGGTAATGAATGTGGTAATGGCTTGGATTTGAACTAGTTAATGGCACCTTAAATAATTACTTGGCATTTATCATTCATTTTCCTTTTGCATTCACTTCCTGTTTATACAGGATATTTTGTAGACATCGTTGGTGGTGGACTACTGATTTGTACTCACACCCTGCTCAGGCCGCCGTTGGGTACCCGAGCAGACTTCTTGTCTGCATGACAGGAGAAGGTCAAGGGTCCTTGATAGATAGTGATTGGAATGGGTAGCACTTGGTGGAGGATCTAGAATTGGAGTTGAGACCATTTTGGGAGATTTGGTCGCTGTCTTCATTTGGTGCTTTTGTTCCCTTTTTCACTTGTAGAATCACATGACATATTTACTGTTGGTAATGTTTGATATACATGTTCCTTGTTGAATTGGTTTTGTTTCTGCTATTTGGTTATTCTGTTGTGGATTACTCTGATATGTAGGGGGTATAGTCTCTCCATTTGACTACATAAACCCCCACTGCTAGTCAGCAGCATTTGGCGTATGGGGAGGCGCGCTTAAGGTCAGGTAACCACCCGGCTCAAAGCACCGGTTTAGTGGCTTCCGGATTGGGGACGTTACAAAGTGGTATTAGAGGAGGTCTTTATTCTCCTTCTCTGAGGTCTTGTTATTTGGGATTGGTAGCCAAGGTTTAAGATGTTTCGTGCCTTGGTAATGAGCTCATATTTGGGAGTAGCTAACCCAGGTATGGGGAAAACCCAAGTCACCCTGGATGGGAAATGTTGTTCTTGGTTGTGTGTTGTTACAGTTGATGATATTTCACCGTTGGGTGATGCACATGTGGTTTGATGTGATTGTTTTATGATATTTGGCTCGTGGACTTAATGGCACGAGGATTTGTACTCATGCATCATTGTAGGCACCTAGGGAGATAGGTGACATCCATTGTATTAGGTACACGCATGGGAGGGGTGTGTGAGGTAGGAAAGTAGGTTGCATTATGCATTTCATGAAAGCAAGAATTAATGAGAAGAATGAAATGAAACAAGTGGGTAAATGATGTTTAATGAAACCTAAGGGTTTGAAATGAAGTGTAAAATCTCTTGTAAAATGTTTCGTGAGTTGGTGGTAGTGCATGATTTTTTACCCCATGTGGACCATGGCCCACGGTAGGGATGGTCGGGGTGGTGAATTTGAGGTGTTAATGTTTTTGAAAATGGGTTGTTGTATCTAGTGAATAGATTTTGATAAAGTTGTGAAAGTTTTGTGGTATGTGTGCTAAATCACATGTCTGGAAATCTAGAGAGATTCCACCATGACGTCGGGTACCAATTGGGAAATGGGAGGATGTTGCTGAGAATACTCCACTAGTAGATGGGCAAGAAAATGTGGTGATTAATGAAGGTGGAGAAGACCAGTTCCGAGAGAACTTGGATTGCCTTATACAGATGATGGATCGGGACCCAGGGCGGGTTGCACCGAGTATGTTATGAGCCTTACTCATGGATATCTATCGGTAATGGAATATGCTAGTCGCTTCACTGATCTGCGGCGCTTTGTCCCAGTGTTGGTAGGGGATGAGGAAGCGATAGCAAGGCGTTTCCAAGATGGGTTGAGACATGAGATCAGGTCTCAAGTTAATATCTTCTGCTTAAAGAGGTTTTTGGAGGTGATGGATCAGGCACTCATCTATGAAGGGAACCTAAAGGGGGCTTTGGGTGGTGGGCTTGTCGTGACAGCTGGGTGGGCAAGTGATGCATCTTCCGGAGGTCCGAAGCACCGGTTGGAAAGTTTTCAGCAAGGTGGTCAGAAGAGAGGGTTAGCCTCTTAGAGTGGGAACTAGGTGTTTTGTTATCAGTGTGGTAGGCCAGGGCATGTGCATGGTCAGTGTCCTCGACCTCCAGTTGAGTGTCATTTGTGCGGCAGGATGGGGTATGTGCAGAGGTTCTACAGGAACCCACGGTAGGTGGGCGAGTATGACGGTGGGAAGCAGGTACCAGATACGGGAAGGGGATCAGTTGCCCCGTATCAGGCAGGCAGTTGGATCTCCACAGGCCGTACTGGCAGGGGTGGTGGATGTGGAACTCTAGGAAAAGATCGCTCATGCCAATAGGGTGGTGTAGCATAGAGTACTCAGGTCGGGGGCCAGGGTAGAGGGGAAGGTTAGCTTCAGTCAATTCAGTTTGCGCTTGGTGATGGAGAGGCTAGACCATCGTCTGTTTGAGGTACGATCCTTGTAGCCTCTACTTTTTCTAGCGCGTTGTTTGAAATAGGTGCCACACACTCTTTTATCTCTACTCAACTTTTGGTAGTGCTGGATTTACCTATGGAGGGGGTGTGTGGGTTGGTGTCAATTTACACTTCGTTGGGGGGTGCGGGTTGAGAATATCAAGCAGTGCAAGGGATGTGCCTTGGAAGTTGGTGGGTATCATTTTCTGTGGTATTTGTTCATTCTCAAGATGTGAGGGTTTGACCTAATCTTGGGGATGGATTGGTTGGTGTTGTATCGGGCGCACATAGACTGTTATCATCGCAGGGTATCGTTCAGGTCGCTTGAGGGTGACACTTATGTCCACCATGGCGAGTGGGATGTTCAGGTGGGTCGTGCAGGACCGTTGGGTCAGCGGTTGAGTGGACTCACGACTCAAGTGGCATGTATCATGCTTGATGATGATGAGGGAGTGTAACAATATAATTTTCCTCCTATGGTGGATCAGTTTCAGGATGTGTTTCCTGAGGATTTCTTGAGGTTGCCACCCGAGAGGGATGTTTAGTTTACAATCGAGTTGCTTCTGGGAGCGGAGCAAGTTTCTATTCCGTCATACCGAATGGCACCGGCAGAGCTCTGGGAACTAAAGGTTAAGCTTGAGGAGTTGGAGAGTAAGGGGTTTATCCATCCTAGTACGTCTCCTTGGGGATCTCCCGTGCTTTTTGAAAAGAAGTCTGATGGGTCGTTGAGGATTTGTGTTGATTATCAGAGTTTGAATCAGATGATAGTGGAAAATCAGTACCCTCTTCCTAGAATTGATGACCTGTTTGATCAATTGAGGGGTTCATCTGTGTTTTCCAAGATTGATCTGAGGTCGGGTTATCACCATTTGAGGGTGAGGTCTTCCGATATACCTCGGACAGCTTTCTGAAGTTGGTACAGGTCGTTTGAGTTTGTGGTAATGCCTTTCAGCTTGACCAATTCACCAGCGGTGTTTATGGCATTGATGAAATGGATCATTCATCCCTATCTAAGTCGGTTTGTGGTTGTCTTTGTTGACTATATCTTAGTGTACTTGAAAACTCACGACGATCATGCCCAACATCTTAACATCGTCTTAGGTACGCTAAGAAAGCACCGGCTATGCACCAAGCTCTCAAAGTGTCAATTCTGGATAGGGGAAGTGCATTTTTTGGGTCACATCATCTCGGACACAGGTGTGTCAGTGGATCCATAGAATTTGCAGGCATTTGTATCTTGGGAGTAGCCCAGGAATGTTTCTAATGTTCGGTGTTTTCTAGGATTGGTCGGGTATTACCGAAGTTTCATTCAGGATTTCCCTCGCGTGGCAGCACCACTTTAGGGCTTGGCCAAGAAGGGAATTAGGTTCGGGCCATTAGAGGTGGAGTTGGTGTACACGCCAAGAAAGGGAAATAGTTTTGTTGATGCTTTGAGTAGGAAGGTTCAGAATCAGGCAGTTCAGGAGTCCAGCACTGAGTGGAAGGTGATGGATTTTTTTACTGAGATGCACCTGGATGTGTTGGAGGAGAATGGTCAGGTCACTCTTGCTTCCTTAAAGATGGAGTCGACACTCTTGGGTCGAGTTAAGGAAAGTCAACTTGATAATTCTGAGTGTTTGGGCAAGAAGGAAAAGCTTAAAGGTGGGGAGATACCTTCTGGAAGGGCCATCGGTGTGGACGGTGTTGTTCGTGTTCGTGATCATGTGGTTGTGCCAAAGTGTGTGCAGGAAGATTTGATGCATGAGTTCTATAAATCTAAGTGGGAATTTCATCTTGGTTTGACCAAGATGTACCGTGATCTCTTAAGGTAGTTTTGGTGGCCTGGAATGAAGGAGAAAGTTGTGAGCTTTGTGGTACGGTGCCATACCTGCCAACAGGTGAAGGCCGAGCATCAATGGCCAGGTGGTTTGTTGCATCCATTTCCCATTCTGGAATGGAAGTGAGATGATGTAACAATTTATTTTGTTGTGGGTCTTCCGAGGATGCCATGGAAGAATAATGCAATATGGGTAGTTGTGGATCAGTTAACGAAAGTGGCTCATTTCTTACCGATTCAGGAGACCTATACAGTCAACTAGTTGGGTGAGCTATATGTTCTAGAAATAGTGTGTTTGCATGGTGTTCCATGGACCATTGTTTCGGACCAAGATCTGTGTTTCACGTCACGTTTCTAGAAAGGGTTGCAGAAGGCGCTTGGTACGTAGGTATTTTTTAGTACGTCTTTCCACCAGTAGATGGACGGGCAGTCGGAGTGTACGATCCAAGTGTTGGAATACATGTTGAGAGCTTGTGTCTTGGACCTTGGTGGTTCTTGGGAGAGGCACCTATTTTTGGTTTATTTTGCCTACAACAATAGTTTTCAGGCAACAATTCAGATGGCACTATTTGAGGCACTTTATGGGAGACCATGTAGATCTTCGTTGTGTTGTCTAAAGGCTGATGAATCTGAGTTGTTGGGGCCGAGTCTCATGTAGGAGACTTCAGAGAGAGTTCACTTGATCAGGAAGAGAATGGCTACAGCTCAGAGTAGGCAGAAGTCATATGCAGATCGGAGGTGTACACCTCTCGAGTTTGGGGTGGGTGATAAAGTGTTCCTTTAGGTGTCAGCAAGGTTGGGTCACCGACGGATTCGGAAGCAGGGTCATTTGGCACCCAAGTATGTGGGACCTTTTGAGATTGTGGGGAGGATCGAACCAGTGGCTTACCGATTGGCTCTTCCACAACAGTATGGGGGGATGCATGATGTGTTTCATGTGTTTCAGCTTCGATGGTGTCACCCTGACCCATCTCATGTTGTTGATGTTGAGGATGTGGAGCTTGAGGTTGATGTTTCCTTTAAGAAGCTTCCAGTTTGTGTGGTGGATCATAGTGAAAAGGTCTTGCGAGGAAAGGTTGTGCCATTAGTGAGAGTACTATGGCAGCATGGGAAAGTTCAGGAAGAAACTTGGGAGCAGGAATCAGATATGCAGGCTCAGTGGCCCAAACTCTTCTCTTCGATGGAGCAATGAGGCATGGAAGCTCAGCTCGAGGACGAGCCGTTATAAGGTGGGGAGGTTGTAAGATCCCGGTTTTTGGAAAGGTATGTTTTGTTGTGTTTTGCGTTGAGCCCATTTCTTTTGGGACATTAAAAGGTTTATTGGAAGTGTGAGAGGCCTTGGGGGTGTTCCGAGGGCTCAGGGCATGGAAGAAGGGAAGTCTGGGCAAAGCAGACCAAGGCGCACGGCCTGCGCACAGTCAGCCAAACCGTGCAGCCTGTCCAGACTAAGCCATGCGACCCTTCTTCCTCTGGACCGAAGCGAGAGCACGGTTTGTGCATGGTTTTCCAAACCGTGCGGCTAAATCATGCAACTCTCCCTCCTCCGGGAAGTGGTGTGCGCACGGTTTTCAGAACCATGCAGCTAAACTGTGCGGCCACTTAAAGTTGGAAGATTTAAAAAACTGCCACTTCGGGCTTTATGACCCCAACTCGAGATTTTCATCCCATATTCTCCTCTTCACCCTAGGTGCGTACCAAGCCTTCCAAGGACTCCAAGAGATCAAACTCCTTCGATTCTAAGGCGTTTTTGGTGCCGTTGGTTGCGGATCGAAGCTCTGGGCAAGGCTAACCTCATCCTTGATTCTCTTTTTGGTTTAGGGTTAGTATCTTCCTTTCCTCTTGTTCTGAAACCCTAAAACCCTATCTTTTGGGGGAATTCTAGGTTGAAGCTCCAAGGGTTGTTCGAATCGAGGTCTAAGGACTCGATTGAGGGTCCGTTCAACCGAGGTTTTGAGGTAGGTGGTCTACAAGTTATATCCCAAGTTTATTTAGGGTTTTTGTGCATGTTAAATTGTGTTCTTGATTTTCCTTGGTTATGTTTGGATATCCTTGGCATGTTTAAGAAGAATGATGTTTAAAATGGAAAATGGGAACCCTCACAATACCCGTGGGATGTGTTGGGATTGACTTGACCTAAATTAGGGTCATCCATGGGATGTGCCGGCTTTTCCCGGGTTTAGGGATTGTTATTAAAAAAGTGATCGTATTGTGGTAAATGGTAGAGCCCTTGATGAATATGTTGGCATGTTTGGTTGAATGTGGAATAGAAGTTAGGTGATGCACCTATACTTGGTAATAATCAAAGGATTATTTAAAATGGAATGAATGGTTGATTCATGGAAAAGATGAACGGGTTAAATGGGTTAATGTGTAAATTGATTAAAGACCATAATGGGATAGATCATGGGTCTAGGATAGAATGATTAGTGAGATAGGCATAACACATGGGAATTGGGTGAATGGTTAAATTATGTGAAATGGTAATGAGTTAATGGGATGAGGCATGATGTGGTTTCCCATGTGGGTTGTTGTGAATGATGGTTGTCGATGGGCAATGGTTGGAAGGTTGATGGTTACTTATATATAAGCATGTTCACATGGATTGGTAGAGTGTGGTATGACTTGAGGATCTACGCCCAGGGGTCGAGTGAAGAATGAGGCTCCGAACTCCACCCTAAATGCATGGATCAGGAAAGGGGACTGAGGGTCTATTCTCCTAATGGTTGCATCCACCTACACTGAGTCTTCGAGGTGAGGATATGGTTTCTATGAGGGGTTAGTCCTAGTGAGATAGGATAACTATGTGTTTACCCTCTTGCATGTGATTGTTGTGTAACGACCCAAATTTCATTAATGGAAAATCCCTCTTGATCCAGTTAAATGTTTCTTTATGAAAAAAAAATGTTTTTATAAGATTTCAACTTATTTAGTTTTATGTTAAGATTTGTGACCGTTACTTTTATAGTCGTTGAACAGTGATCATCTGGGTAGTTTAAATATAAGGCTTTAACGAACCAATTTTCTACTCAGACAAAGGAAGCGATGGCCTCATCCAGTAGAATTGCCCCTTACGAAGCCCATTTGTCGGAGCTCGGAAAAGAGGTGGCGTCTTTGGGCTTTGCCCTTGACCAAGCCCAAGCTGAGCTTCATCAAGTCAAGCTCGAACGTGATTGTCTACGGGAAAAATGGAAGTTGATAGAGATTACCACTCGAGCGATGTTATCCGAGCAACCCCAAGAGTCTGTCACCATCGCACACCTTACCCTTAGGTCTTATGCGGCTATTTTAAGGGGTTATGTAACAAATAAGTAGCACCATGTTCATGTACATTATTTTTGTATATAATAATGAATATAATTTCTCGTCATTTTTGATACATTGTAATTAGTTTTTAAGGTACAAACGGTGTTTTTAGTTATTATTTAATTAAGAATTATATTTTATTAAATTAAAGGATTTTTGAATTAAATAATATTTTAATAAAATATTATTATTAATATTAAATTAATTTTTATTAAATATAAATGATCTTATAATTTTATGAATGCAATTAAAATTTTTATTAAGGTTTGAAAGCCATTTCTGTCAAAACCCGTGAATTTTTTATAAATGTCGGTTTTTATTTTGAAAGTAAAAATTCACATATTTAGAAAATTATTTAGATAAAATAAATATTATTTTTGGAATCAGGACGTCGAAATTATCCAACGGTGAATTTTTCATAATTTTTTGAGACAGTCAAATTTTTGGGTAAAAATTAAATACCATTTAAATATATAATGTGTTTTATGACATCATAATGACCCAATGGTGATGTAATAAAATACTATAATCCTTATGTTCGGCCAATATGTGTTTTATCATTAAAATAATGAGGTTTTGGGTTTGTTTGACTCACTTTTCAAAGCATTAATGGAGCCCTCAAGACTTATTCAACACTTTGCCTTTTTTAAATTAATTTCCATGGGAGTGTGACTCACCTCCACATAAGCAACCCTAATTTTTTAATAATTTAATACCTTGGCCTTGTAAAATATTGTTTTCATCTTTCCTTTTCCAGAAACCATGGGCAAATACCATGGGATGGTTTTTGGTTTGGATTATTTTAATATAAGGGGTCTCAAACCTAAATAATAAAGAATTCTCTCACCTTTCCTATATAAACCCACCCAAGCTCCCACTTCCTCCTCACTCAAAGCCCTTGAATTTCGTCCAACCTCTGCCCTACTCTCTCTAGAATCCTCCCAAGGTGCCCCAAGCTCCCAAGAAGCCTCTCACAAGCCTCTCTCTAGCCTTTGGAAGCACACTTCCAAGTAAGGGGTTTTCTTCCTTTCTCATTTTTTTGTCAATTTTCTTTAAGTTGTATTTCCCTTTTTATTTCAATTATGAATGTTGGGGTATGGTTTCGCACCTCCCCCATACTTCCCTCTTATTGTTTGAATGATGGTAGAACCCTTTCTCTCTCATTAAATGTCTCCCATGTACACCCGTTACTATGCCGAAATTCCGAAAGGAACTTCTCTCTCTTCTTTTACATTCAAGCAATACTTTTGTATCATGAATCTAAATTCCATTTCTATTGTTGGGACATGTATATATATGATCTCCTTACTGTGCATTACATGTAAATATGATGAGTAACCCCTTCCTCTCTCATCAACCTTTTTTATGAATTCTTATGTCACGCCGTTACGCTGCCGAAATCGCACCGATTTTCTAAGCCAATGTCTTTGTGTAGTGAATACCATGCCCATTTCTCCATCAAGGGTATTCACATTTATGCACATATACATATTGATTGTAAAGTTTCATGTATGAATTCCACATTCCTTTATCGTGGAAGAAATGATTATGTTTTATGAATCCATGTTTTATGATCCATGTGGCACACTTATGCATGAAATGAAATGTTTAAGAAGGGTGCGCCCTTTATAGCGCTCCAATGCATTGGGTAAAGTATAGTATCATGATACGTCATGTGCAATGAGTGTTGACTCATGCTAATTCAAGTGCAACGAGGGTTTACTCGTGCTTCAAGTGCAATGAGGGTTTACTCATGCTCCATGTGCAATGAGCCTTGGCTAATGCTAATTCAATGTTAAGTGTTGTTGCCACATTTCCATGTTATGATTATCATGCTTTATCATGCCTTTATGTTCATGTCTCTCTTATGCTCTATTGATATGCCTATTGCCTAACATGTATTGTACTCCTCTTTTTATTCATTATGTACTCCCTTACTGGGCTTTATAGCTCACCCTTTTCTTATGCATGTCCTCAGGTTATCCCATGCAATGCTAAGTACGAAGGAATGTAGTGGTCATGTAAAGGAAGTTTTCAATAAGGATGTTGTATTTCAAGTTTAAAGTTTTTATGTAATGATCCTAAGCCCCAAAGACACTAAACCTCTCGATCTTCTTTGTTGTATCAAGTGAAGTTTTATGTAATAAAGCATGTTTAAGTTGTAATAAAAAGCAGGGTTATCATAGTTGGTATCAGAGGATAGGTTTAGTTATTTTTGGGATTAGGAAACCCTAGTAAAGCCTTAGATACAAGACTAAGCATAATAAAAACATCCCTAAGTTTTGGTAAATACTAAGTAAGTGTTTTATCAAACAAATACATCCCTGTCTGGATACGAGCAGGTAGAGGCGGCTCTGGCACAGATGTATCCTAGGGGTAAAACCCGAAAACACCGCTTTGAGCTAGACTCGAACGGGAACTGGTGCATGAAAACGGGCCTTGCTGCACTCTTGGTTACGACACTCCCGGGGGATATGTTTTGATAAATTCACAATCTTAGTATGAACCCATATTAAGGGAAAAATGCCCCTAAGGATATATGTTAGAAGGAAGATCATGAAAAGCCTGGATTGAATCCTATAGACTCGTGAGTTAAAGAGATTAAAGTTTATTTATAAGTCATCAACTTTTGTCTTTGGATTACCCTTTATGTGTTACCCCTAACTTTCCTTTTATTCCAGCCAATGGCCGGTAATAGGATAACTCGGGCTAACAACCGCTGTGAAGATCAGTGTGATGATTGTACTTATGAGATGCCCAATCCAATCGGAGCGGGAATCACAAACTTTGTCACGCTTCTCTCTCAGCTAACTCAAGTTTTGAATAGAAACACTGGTCAAGAGGAACGTTCAACCCCCCCTAAGAAAGAACAAGTCGCTATTGAAAGCTTCATGAGACAAAGGCCTCCTACTTTTAGTGGATCATCCGATCCCACGATTGCTGAACAATGGATCAACTCCATTGAAAAGATATTCTCCATCCTCCAATGCTCTGAAAAAGAGAAGGTTCTCCTGGCGGCTTATCGTATGGAGGGTGAAGCTGATCAATGGTGGACTTTGATCAAAAATACGAAGCCTGAGGAGGAGATCGAGGCTTTGGAGTGGAAGGTATTCCGGAAGATGTTTTTCGATAAATATTTTCCACGCACCCTCCTTCTTAAGATGGAAAGGGACTTCCTTTCCCTCAAGCAGAAAGATGAGGAATCTGTGGGAGCGTACGAGGCAAACTTCACAAGGCTTGCACGATACGCTTCCGGCTTTGTCGTTACCCCCGAATGCAAGGTTGACCGCTTCTTTGGTGGGCTGAAGCCTAGCTTGCGGAAAGCATTAGCGATCCGTGACTTCGACAGCTATGAGGAAATTGTCCGATGTGCCCTCAAGGTTGAAATGGAGATTGGAGAATCACAGGGGTATCATGGGGACAAGAAGCGGAAGGTGGACTTCAATGCTGGTGGTCCGATGGATAAATCCAACGGCGCTAAGAAATTCCAGCACCCCACTTGCCAAAAGTGTGGAAAGAAGCACCCTGGAAATTGCCTTAGGGGGACAAGAAAATGCTTCAAGTGTGGAAGAGAAGGGCACCTAGCTATTAACTGTCATCAAGAAGGACCCGCGGCTGCGACGGAGGGGAGGAACACTCCGTTCGAACCTCAACGCGTTGTTCAATGCTTCAAATTCAAAGAACCGGGTCATTTTGCGAATCAGTGCCCTAATCCAAGGGTTATCGGAGGCAATCAACAACCTCCAAGACAGCAAGGAAGAGATTTTGCCATCACTTCTGCCGAAGTGAACCCCGACAACGAAGTGGTGACAGGTACGCTAGTTATTCATTCAAGAATAGCGAACGTACTTTTTGATTCAGGTTCTATGCATTCTTTTATATCTCAAAAGTTTAGTAGAACAATCCCTTCACCACCACAAATCACGGAAGTAAAGATGTCGGTGAGTACGGAAAATGGGGCAATCATTGCATCCCATGAGTATAAGTACTCCCCTGTTATAATCTGTGGATTGAATTTCCCGGTGAACCTCGTCATACTCCCTTTGGTGGAATTTGATGCAATTCTTGGCATGGATTGGCTTTCCTTATATAGAGCCAACATAAATTGTCGTGAGAGGGAAATCACACTCCATATGGAGAATCGACCCCTGATTCTTTACAAGTGTTAGGAGGAAGATGAATCTCCTTTAGCTCCATCATCTCAAGCATGAATATTACTGCCTTATGAGCACGCATATCTGGCTCAGATGATTGAGTCCAAGGAAGAAACCACCCTTGAAGAAATGCCTATTGTGAGGGAATTCGCTGAAGTATTTCCCGAGGAACTTCCTGGTCTTCCTCCAAGAAGAGATGTTGAGTTCTCAATTGAACTTATACCTGGGGCGCTACCAATATCCAAGACTCCATATAGAATGGCTGTGGTTGAGCTTGAAGAACTGAAGAAACAACTACAGGAGAATCTGGATAAAGGGTTTATACGCCCAAGTGAATCACCATGGGGTGCACCAGTCCTCTTCGTCAAGAAGAAGGATGGGTCAATGCGGCTTTGCATCGATTATCGTGAACTTAACAAAATCACGATAAAGAACAAGTATCCTCTCCCAAGAATCGATGACTTGTTTGATCAGCTGCGTGGAGCACAATACTTCTCCAAGGTCGACTTGTGGTCGGGATATTATCAAGTAAGGGTGAAGAAGGAATATATCCCCAAGACTGCTTTTCGTACAAGGTACGGACACTATGAATTCATAGTAATGCCTTTTGGACTCACCAATGCTCCAGCAATATTCATGGACTTGATGAATAGAGTCTTTAGAGATTACCTAGATAAATTTGTGGTAGTCTTTATAGATGATATTCTAATATACTCCAAAACCAAGGAGGACCATAAAGAGCATTTAAGAACTATACTGGAGACTTTGCGCAAGGAGAAGCTCTATGCCAAGTACAGCAAGTGTGAGTTCTGGTTGAAGGAGGTCTCATTCTTGGGCCATATCATCACAAGCAATGGGATATCTGTGGACCCCTCCAAAACAGATGCAATTGAGGGATGGCCGAGGCCAACATCGGTAACTGATATCCGTAGCTTCTTGGGGTTAGCTGGATATTATCGACGATTTGTGAGAAACTTCTCACGATTTTCCAACCCTCTTACCAAGATAACTTGAAAGGGAGTAAAGTTTTCTTGGAGTGATGAATGCGAAGAAAGCTTCAAGGAGTTGAAAAGGAGGCTTATCACTGCACCTGTGCTCACTTTACCCACAAGTGGGGAGCTTTTTGTGGTATTCAGTGATGCTTCGAAGAAGGGCTTAGGATGTGTGCTGATGCAGAATGATAAAGTGATATCTTATGCCTCAAGACAGTTGAAAATCCATGAGCGAAACTATCCAACGCATGATCTGGAGTTGGCGGCGGTGATCTTTGCCTTGAAAATCTGGCGGCATTATCTCTATGGAGAGAAATTTGAGATATATACTGACCACAAGAGTCTTAAATATATATTCACACAGAAAGAGCTTAATATGCGCCAGAGAAGATGGATAGAGCTCATAAAGGATTATGACTGTTCAATACATTACCACCCTGGGAAGGCGAACAAGGTGGCGGATGCCCTAAGTAGAAAGGATCCAGCAATTCTATCAATGATGAGAATTGAGAAGGATCCAATCTTCTTAGACTTGATGAAGATGGATGTGGGAATCATAAAGAAGGGAACATCATCAATCCTTTCACAAATGATTGCTCAACCATATCTTTTGGAAAGGTTAAAGGATGCTCAAAAGGATGATGCGATAATCCAAGAAAAAGTGGAAGCTATCAAAAAGGGAAAATCCTCAGAGTTTAATGTTAATGAAGAAGGAATTGTGCGGTTTGGGAAAAGACTATGTGTCCCATCAAGTTCGGAGCTGAAGAAGGAACTTTTGGATGATGCACATAGTTCAAATTTCTCTATTCACCCAGGGAGCACAAAGATGTATCGAGATCTCCGAGAAAACTTTTGGTGGGATAATATGAAGAAGGAGATCGCCGAATATACATCAAAGTGCCTGGTGTGTCAGCAAGTGAAGGCAGAGAGGCAGAAGTCCAAGGGGATGATGCAACCATTGCCCATACCAGAATGGAAATGGGAGAACATCACCATGGACTTCGTCACTGGACTTCCAAGGACATCTAAAACAAACAATGCAATCTGGGTTATTGTGGATCGTCTTACAAAGACTGCACACTTCATTGCTATTCGAGAGGATTTCTCTTTGGATCAACTGGCACGGATATATATCAGGGAAGTGGTACGGTTGCATGGAGTACCACTATCTATTGTGTCTGACCAAGATCGAAGATTTACCTCTAAGTTTTGGAAGAGTCTTCAACATGCTCTGAATACTGAACTGAACTTCAGTACGGCCTATCATCCTCAAACTGATGGCCAATCCGAGCGGACTATCCAAACACTTGAGGATATGTTGAGAGCGTGCTCAATGGACTTTAAAGGAGGATGGGATCAACATCTTCCTCTGGTTGAGTTCTCTTATAATAATAGTTTCCACTCGAGCATCCAAATGGCACCATATGAAGCCCTGTATGGGAAAAGGTGTAGAACACCGGCATGTTGGGATGAGGTCGGTGAACGTAAGCTGCTTGGACCAGAAATGGTCGAAGAAATGGTGGAGAAGGTGAAAACCATTCAGCAGCATATCAAGGCAGCCCAAAGTCGACAGAAGAGTTATGCAGATAATCGTCGACGAGACCTTGAGTTTAAAGTCGGAGACATGGTGTTTTTACGCATATCTCCGTGGAAGAAGGTCATGAGGTTTGGAAAGAAAGGGAAGTTAAGTCCAAGGTACATCGGCCCCTTCGAGATTCTTGATCGTGTTGGGGCTGTGGCCTATCGACTAGCACTTCCACCTACTATGGCCAAGGTGCATGATGTCTTCCATGTATCCCTCTTAAGGAAGTACATACCAGACCCTTCACATGTACTCTCTTCTGAGGTGGTACAATTAGAAGATGATCTTTCTTATGAGGAGCAACCATTGAAGATCTTGGATCGTAGAGAAAAAGTTCTACGAAATAAGACAATGCCCCTCGTTAAGGTGTTGTGGAGAAACCACAAGTTTGAAGAAGCAACTTGGGAGTCGGAGGATATGATGAAGCTAAGTTACCCACATTTGTTTTAGTGTGGGAAAAGGAAAATTTCGAGGGCGAAATTTCTTAAGGGGGGAATGTTGTAACGACCCAAAATTTCATTAATGGAAAATCCCTCTTGATCCAGTTAAATGTTTCTTTATGAAAAAAAAAATGTTTTTATAAGATGTCAACTTATTTAGTTTTATGTTAAGATTTGTGACCGTTACTTTTATAGCCGTTGAACAGTGATCATCTGGGTAGTTTAAATATAAGGCTTTAACGAACCAGTTTTCTACTCAGACAAAGGAAGCGATGGCCTCATCCAGTAGAATTGCCCCTTACGAAGCCCATTTTTCGGAGCTCGGAAAAGAGGTGGCGTCTTTGGGCTTTGCCCTTGACCAAGCCCAAGATGAGCTTCATCAAGTCAAGCTCGAACGTGATCGTCTACGGGAAAAATGGAAGTTTATAGAGATTACCACTCGAGCGATGTTATCCGAGCAACCCCAAGAGTCTGTCACCATCGCACACCTTACCCTTAGGTCTTATGCGGCTATTTTAAGGGGTTATGTAACAAATAAGTAGCACCATGTTCATGTACATTATTTTTGTATATAATAATGAATATAATTTCTAGTCATTTTTGATACATTGTAATTAGTTTTTAAGGTACAAACGGTGTTTTTAGTTATTATTTAATTAAGAATTATATTTTATTAAATTAAAGGATTTTTGAATTAAATAATATTTTAATAAAATATTATTATTAATATTAAATTAATTTTTATTAAATATAAATGATCTTATAATTTTATGAATGCAATTAAAATTTTTATTAAGGTTTGAAAGCCATTTCTGTCAAAACCCGTGAATTTTTTATAAATGTCGGTTTTTATTTTAAAAGTAAAAATTCACATATTTAGAAAATTATTTAGATAAAATAAATATTATTTTTGGAATCAGGACGTCAAAATTATCCAACGGTGAATTTTTCATAATTTTCTGAGACAGTCAAATTTTTGGGTAAAAATTAAATACCATTTAAATATATAATGTGTTTTATGACATCATAATGACCCAATGGTGATGTAATAAAATACCATAATCCTTATGTTCGGCCAATATGTGTTTTATCATTAAAATAATGAGGTTTTGGGTTTGTTTGACTCACTTTTCAAAGCATTAATGGATCCCTCAAGACTTATTCAACACTTTGCCTTTTTTAAATTAATTTCCATGGGAGTGTGACTCACCTCCAAATAAGCAACCCTAATTTTTTAATAATTTCGGACCTTGGCCTTGTAAAATATTGTTTTCCTCTTTCCTTTTCCAGAAACCATGGGCAAATACCATGGGATGGTTTGTGGTTTGGATTATTTTAATATAAGGGGTCCCAAACCTAAATAATAAAGAATTCTCTCACCTTTCCTATATAAACCCACCCAAGCTCTCACTTCCTCCTCACTCAATGTCACGACCCGCCCTCGGGGTCCGTGCCGTGACTACCCCAAGCCCGCCTTCCATAGGCCAGGGGCTGGCGACTAGCACCAAGGCGTAAATCCCGGTAAAAAGGGAAGGCATTGCCTTTGTAAA
Source organism: Viscum album (assembly GCA_963277665.1). Taxonomy (NCBI): domain Eukaryota; kingdom Viridiplantae; phylum Streptophyta; class Magnoliopsida; order Santalales; family Viscaceae; genus Viscum; species Viscum album. Next base: position 222,366,537 of record OY728131.1, on the reverse strand, counting down.
GTAAACAAACACCACAGAGTAAGCAAGCGGAAAGTAAACACTAAACAAAAGCAGAGTACAACTGAAAGTGCGGAAAAGTAAATGGGCCAAAATACAAACCCAAATTGAAAGTAAAGTACAACTCGAAAGGGGAAAAACAGCAACTGAAAAGTAAATGCCGCTACACCGAGCTGTCCACTGGAAATCCCACCTGAAGGGTGGGTACAGATAGCTCCTCTGCTCCACAGGTCCCACCGTCTGCTCCGTGCACGTCCCGCCCAGTGGTCCACCTCCGGGTACCATCCTGCTCTGCAAGCCTCAGCTAAGGTCAACGCTGTCCGTCGTCTGCAACCAACACAACGTAGTGCGGGAAAAGCCCGTGCAGGGGTGAGTATAAGTTACTCAGTAGGGACCCCGAGACCCCTGAAGGTCTCTCAAATCCACAAAGGATAAACCACGAAGAAAAGTACAATAAAAAAGTATCAACCAACACTGCTTAGGTATATGCCCATACATATACCTAAGTCATCAATTCAAATACGCTCCAACCTCCGAGCCCAAGTACGACTCAGTCCACACAGGAAAGTATACGTATTCCACACAGGAAAGAAAAACATAATCCACACAGGATTGCACAACACAATCCACACAGGAGAGCAACAGGATTCAGCTCACACAGGTATACTTCTTCAAAGGACGATAAAGATGATCACTGATCCATCTAAGTCGTCGGACCCACGAAGGATCAAAAGGTAACTAACCCCCGCAAAGACCCACACAGGATCGGGCCCACACAGGACCTGTAGGCGCTGGCTCACACAGAACCGCTGAGCGCGGACCCACACAGGATCGGACCCACACAGGATCGGGCCCACATAGGACCTGTAGCACTGATCCACGTAGGATCGCTGAGTGCTGTAGTCGTCGTCGTCGAATCCACACAGGATCTCTGTACTGTCGTCGTCGCAGTCACAGTAGCTGTCGTAGCAGTAGTAGTCACAGTAACAGTCGCAGCCAGCACTAGGGTTCCCGCACACAGCAAGCTCGTTCGGAGGGTCCGCTCCACGAGCCGAGAGGCTGATACATCAACTGTCACAAAGACCAGAGTTGATGTATCCAAAAGTTCCGTATCGTCAACAGGAACTCAACGCAACAGACGGTGCGTCGATCGGACGCCCGGTCTGAGAGTTATTGGCATTTTCGTCTCCGGGGCCCGGTTGGTTTTTAAGGCAAAACCAACCCGACCGTACTCCACCTGCGTCCAAACCTCGGGCAGAGTATGCCAAAAGATCCATCTCACTAAGAGGAACACAACGCGACTGACGGCGCGTCAATCGGACGTTCGTAGCTCAAGATATGAGCGTTTCCGCTCCGAAGGCCCGGTTGGTTTCGTGAACGAACCAACCCGGCCGAACTCAAAGTAATCCGAAACCTTGAGTGCGATATACCGAAACGACCGTATCGATCCAAGGATCGTGTTTCCGTAGACGGTTCGTCGATCGGAGGTCCGAGGCTCAAGTTATGGCCAAAAGACCGGATCTGGTTCGAAACGGGGGGGTCCGGGTCCGGGCCGACCCGGCCCGACCCCCCCCCCCCCCCCTGGGGCGGCCCGGCGCGGCGGCCGGCGGCGGCGCGGCGGCGCGGCAGTGCGTCGGCGCGGCGGCCGCGGCGGCTCGGCGGCCTGGCGCCGCACGAGGGCGGCACGCGGGGGGCTAAGCCCCCGCTTCCTGGGAAGGGCGGCGCGGCTATATGCCGCGCCCATTTTTTTTAAAACGCCCCCCCCCCCCCCCCCACGTGGGGGGCCTGTTTGTGCGGAACCGGGGAGGCCGGCTGCCCCCCCTCCCTTCAAAGAACCGCCCCCCTCATAAAGAGGGGGGTTTTTGTGTGTTGGTCGGGGGATTAATTCCCCCGGTTTAATGCCTTCCGGCCGGCCAGCTGGCCGGCTGGTTTTCTCCAACGGGACCGGAAATTCCGGTCCCCTCTTCGGCTTCCAACGCCGGCGGCTCGGCCGCCGGTCTTCTCTTTCCGCCGCGGCCCGGAACCGGCCGCGGTGTTCGTCGTCCGGCGCGGTGCGACGGCACCGCGCCCCTCCGCCGTGCCTTGATTTCTTTCAACGCGGCGCGACGAAGTCGCGTTCTTGATGATTCTTCCTCGGCGCGCGCGTGACGACGTCGCGCAAGATAAACATACAATTATTCGCGTGGTGCGACGGCACCACGCCACCTTGCTTCCTCCCGCAAGATAAAACAATAAGAACGATGGAGGGGGTTCGGCCGTGTTCATGCGGTCCGGCCCCCTCACGTTAAGCAATAACGCAACTTAAAATATTTCAAAGCCACACGTTAGACTTGCTAAAATCATGATCAAGAATAGAATAATTAAACAATAATCAACAACCCCTACCTCGGGTATAGGTTCGAAGATTTGACAACGTCCGCGGAAGTCAACGTTGCGGAGATCGGGCGTCGCGGTCGTCGTTCGTCAATTCCGTTGACGAAGAGATGTGTCCGATGTGATACGTCGTTGGCGAAACCTCTTATGTCGACGAAGGGAATCCGAGGAGGAAGCGGCGTTCCCTCTCGTTGACACGGAAGACGAAGAAGAGTGGAGCGGCGTTCTTCGTCGGAACTTGAGCGTTCTTCGTCAAGTTGAGCGTTCTTCGTGTTCTTCGTCAGAGTTGAAGAAGAAGAAGAAAATCTCCCAAAAGCTCTCAAGGTGGCCAAAGCTATTAACCAAAATAAAATAAGACTCTATCTTATTTTATTAACACAACAACTCACTAGAATTTCAAAAGTTTGAAATTTAAAATAACCCTCTTCAATTAATTAAGTCAAGTTGACAACATTAATTGAAATGAGTTAAAGGGGAGGTTTTGAGAGAAATTGGGGAGTTGGGGTTCGTGTGGAATCCACCTCACTTAATCCTCCCAAGGGAGGTTAAGTGGATGTGGGTCCCACTCCCAACTCCCTTTGGTAGGATTTAACTAGTTAAAATAAAATTTGTTCCTCACAAATTTTATTTAACTTAAACTAAAAACCCAAAAACTAACTTCCAACCCGCAACAAACGCAACTTCCGAAAAGGTCCCTTTAAGCGAATATCGGCGCTGTGAGTTCATCGGTGCCCTCGGATTTCAATTCCGAGCACCGGATCAAAAGTTAGGAATTCCCGCTCGTTCGTTCACTGAACGTACCCGAGCCAAACTTCGGAAATTGATTCCGGGCACTCCGGGCCTCGGAATCAGGTGCCGTCTGAAACCACGCTCTTGTAAAATTCTAAAGAAAATTAAGAAAAAAATTTCCTTGAATTTTACGGGTCTTTACACTCAAAGCCCTTGAAGTTCGTCCAACCTCTGCCCTACTCTCTCTAGAATCCTCCCAAGGTGCCCCAAGCTCCCAAGAAGCCTCTTACAAGCCTCTCTCTAGCCTTTGGAAGCACACTTCCAAGTAAGGGGTTTTATTCCTTTCTCATTTTTTTGTCAATTTTCTTTAAGTTGTATTTCCCTTTTTATTTCAATTATGAATGTTGGGGTATGGTTTCGCACCTCCCCCATACTGCCCTCTTATTGTTTGAATGATGGGAGAACCCTTTCTCTCTCATTAAATGCCTCCCATGTACACCTGTTACTATGCCGAAATTCCGAAAGGAACTTCTCTCTCTTCTTTTACATTCAAGCAATACTTTTGTATCATGAATCTAAATTCCATTTCTATTGTTGGGACATGTATATATATGATCTCCTTACTGTCCATTACATGTAAATATGATGAGGAACCCCTTCCTCTCTCATCAACCTTTTTTATGAATTCTTATGTCACGCCGTTACGCTGCCGAAATCGCACCGATTTTCTAAGCCAATGTCTTTGTGTAGTGAATACCATGCCCATTTCTCCATCAAGGGTATTCACCTTTATGCACATATACATATTGATTGTAAAGTTTCATGTATGAATTCCACATTCCTTTATCGTGGAAGAAATGATTATGTTTTATGAATCCATGTTTTATGATCCATGTGGCACACTTATGCATGAAATGAAATGTTTAAGAAGGGTGCGCCCTTTATAGCGCTCCAATGCATTGGGTAAAGTATAGTATCATGATACGTCATGTGCAATGAGTTTTGACTCATGCTAATTCAAGTGCAATGAGGGTTTACTCGTGCTTCAAGTGCAATGAGGGTTTACTCATGCTCCATGTGCAATGAGCCTTGGCTCATGCTAATTCAATGTTAAGTGTTGTTGCCACATTTCCATGTTATGATTATCATGCTTTATCATGCCTTTATGTTCATGTCTCTCTTATGCTCTATTGATATGCCTATTGCCTAACATGTATTGTACTCCTCATGTTATTCATTATGTACTCCCTTACTGGGCTTTATAGCTCACCCTTTTCTTATGCATGTCCTCAGGTTATCCCATGCAATGCTAAGTACGAAGGAATGTAGTGGTCATGTAAAGGAAGTTTTCAATAAGGATGTTGTATTTCAAGTTTAAAGTTTTTATGTAATGATCCTAAGCCCCAAAGACACTAAACCTCTCGATCTTCTTTGTTGTATCAAGTGAAGTTTTATGTAATAAATCATGTTTAAGTTGTAATAAAGAGCAGGGTTGTCATATGTTGTCCTTAGACCCATGTAACATGATGAATGTGATTAACCCATGTAAATGTGATGAAATGGTAAGTGATGTTGATTGGTGTGAAATGAATGGTAATGAATGTGGTAATGGCTTGGCTTTGAAGTAGTTAATGGCACCTTAAATAATTACTTGGAATTTATCATTCATTTTCCTTTTTCATGCACTTCTAGTTTATACTGGATATTTTGTAGACACCGTTGGTGGTGGCCTACTGAGTTGTACTCACACCCTGCTCGGGCCGCCATTGGGTACCTGAGTAGACTTCATGTCTGCGGGTCAGGAGAAGGGAAATGGTCCTTGTCATATAGTGAGTGGCATGGGTAGCACTTGGTGGAGGATCCAGACTTGGAGTCGGGACCATTTTGGGGATTTGGCCGTTGTCTTCATTTGGGGATTTTGTTCCCTTTTTCACTTGTATCATCACATGACATCTTTACTGTTGTGAATGTTTGATATACATGTTCCTTGTTGAATTGGTTTTGTTTCCGCTATTTTGTTATTCTGTTGTGGCTTACTCTGATATATCGGGGGTATAGTCTCCCCATTTGACAACATAAGCCCATGCTGCTAGTTGGCAGCCTTTGGCGTATAGGGAGGCGCGCTTAAGGTCATGTAACCACCCGGCTCGGAGCACCGGTTTAGTGGCTTCTGGGTTGGGGACGTTACATTCAATGGATCATCTTATCCCTCAATCTCCGAATAATGGATCAACTTCATTGAGAATATTTTCTCTGTCCTTCAATGTTCTGAAGAAGATAAGGTTCTTTTGGATGCTTATCGTATGGAGGGTGAAGCTGATCAATGGTGAACATTGATAAAAAAATATGAATCATGAGGAAGAAATCAAGGCGATGGGATGGAAGGATTTCCAAAAAAATCCATAAATACTTTCTAATCACCCACTGTCATAATATGGAAAGAGATTTCCTTGCACTCAAGCAAAATAACGACGAATCTATTGGGGCATACGAGGCAAACTAAATCAGACTTGCACAATACACCTCTAGAATTGTCATTACCTTTTAATGCAAGGTTGACTGCTTCTTTGGTGGGATAAAACCAAGCCTATGGAAATCCCTAGAAATTCGTGACTTTGATAGCTATGAGAATATTGTTCGATGTTCCCTCAAAGTCAAAATGGAGATCGGCGAATCGCAGGGGTATCATGGGGATAATAAAGGGAAAGTGGGAATTTATCTTGGTGGTCTGATGGATAAATCCAATGGTGCTAATAAATTCCATCATCCCACTTTCTAAAGGAGCAGAAAGAAGAACCCTAGAAATTTCCTAAAGAGGGTGAGGAAATTTTTTAGGTTCGGAAAGCAAGGGCACCAAGCCAACGATTGCTAAAAATAAAAACCTTCTACAATGGCAGAGGAAAGGAATGATCTATTCGATCCTCAACACATTTTTCATTACTATAAATACAAAGAACTAGGGAAATTTTTGAACCAGTTCCCTAATACAAGGGATTTTGGAGGCAACTAACAACGTCCAAGGAAGAAAGGCTGAGCTTTTTCCATCACTACCACCGAAAAGAATCCTAAAAATGAAGTGGTGAAAGGTATGAAAATTATATATTCAATAATCGAGAAAATAATTTTTGATTATAGTTCTATTAATTCTTTTATATATAGAAATTTTAGTAGAACAATATAAACATCACCACAAATAATGGAAGTAGAGATGTCAGTGAAAACGAAAAATGGGGAAATTATTGCATCTCAGGAATATAACTCCTCCTCTTTCACAATTTGTGGATTCAACTTCCTCGAGAACCTAATCATACTTCCCTTGTTGGAATTTTATGAAATTATTGGAATAGATTGGCTTTCCCAATATAGAGCTAATATAAATTGTCATGAGAGGTAAATCACTCTCTATATGGTGAATCGACTCATGATTCTATACAAGTTCAAGTAGGAGGATGAAACTTTTTTAGCACCATAACCTCAATTATGGATATTAATTCCCTGTAAGCGCGCGTATTTTTCTTAGATGATTGAGTCAAAGGAAGGAACCATCCTCAAAGACATGCCTATTATGATGGAATTCACTGATGTGTTTCCTGAGGAATTACCTAGTCTTCATCTAAGAATAGATAGTTAATTCTTGATTGATCTTATACCTGGGTTGTTTCCAATATCCAAGAATCCATATATAATGGCTATTGTGGAGCTTCAGGATCTAAATAAAAAACTACCGGAGGAATCTAGATAAATGTTTTATAGACCCAATTGCTTCACCATGGGGTGCACCAGTCCTCTTCATCAAGAAGAATAATGGGTCAATGCGCCTTTTCATTGATTATCATGAGCTCAACAAAATCACGATAAATAACAAGTATCCTTTTCCACGAATCGTTTAATTGTTCGATCACCTATGTGGAGAAAAATACTTCCCCAAGGTGGATCTATGGAAATGACATCACCAAGTAAGGGTGAAGAAAGTGGATATCATGAAGACTGCTTTTTGTATAAGGTATAGGCACAATGAATTCATAGTAATGCCTTTCAAACTCACAAATGCTCCAGAAATATTCAAGGACATGATGAATAGAGTCTTTAGAGATTACCTCAACAAATTTTTGAGATTATTTATAGATGATATTCTAATATACTTCAAAAAAAAGGAGGAGCATGAGGAGAATATAAGCATTGTACTAGAGACCTGGAAAAAGGATAAGCTCTATGTAAATTAATGAAATTGTGATTTTCTATTGAAGGAAGTCTCATTCTTAGGGCATATCATCACAAGAAATGAGATAACTATGGATCCTTCCAAAACAAAACAAATTGAGGGATGGTCGAGGATTACATATATGATGGATATCTTTATCTTCTCGGGGTAAGTTGGATATTATCAATGATTTTTGAGAAATCTCTCAAGATTGTCAAAACCTTTTACTAGTATAGCTCATAAGGGAGTCAAGTTTTATTGGAATGATGAATTTGAAGAAAGATTCATGGAGTTAAAGAAGAGGCTTATACCTTCCCACATTCCCACACTACCCAAAAGTGGGGATCTTTTCATAATCTCCAACGACGCTTAAAAGAAGTTCCAGGGTTGCGTGTTAATTCAGAATGAAAATTTTATTGTCTATGCCTCAAGGCAGTCGAAAATTCATGAGCCAAACTATCCCATGCATGATATGGAGTTGGAAGCTGTGATCTTTACATTGAATATATGGAAGAATTATCTCTTTGGGGAAAAGTTTGAAATATATACAGATCACAAAATTCTCAAATATATATTCTCACAGAAAAAGCTGAACATGTTCCAAAGAAGATGGTTTGAACTCATCAAAGATTTTGACCGCTTAATCCATTACCACCTTGGGAAAGCGAACAAGGTGGTTGATTCTCTAAGTATAAAGTACTCAGTGATTCTATCAATTATGAGAATTTATAAGGATCCAATAATATTAGATTTGATGAATATGGACATGGGAATCATAAAAAAGGGAATATCATCAATCGTTTCACAAATTATTGCTCAACCATATCTTTTGGAAAGGTTATAGGATGCTCAAAAGGATGATGTGGGAATTCAGAAGAAACTAAAACCTTTAAAAAATACGAAATCCTTAGAGTTTTTTTGCTAATGAAGAAGGAACTGTGAGATTTGGGTCAAGACTATGTGTTTCATCAATTCTAAAGTTAAAGAAATAACTTTTGGATGATGCACATAGTTTGAATTTCTATATTCACATAGGAAACACAAATATGTATCAGGATCTCCTAGAGAATTTTTGGTGGGATAACATAAATAAGGATATGGATGAATATACATTAAAGTTCCTAGTATATTGGTAAGTTATGGCTAAGAGGTATAATTCTAAGGGGATAATGCAACCATTACCCATACCAACATGGAAATGGGAGATAATCACCATGGAAATTGTCACTAGACTTCTGAATACATCCAAAGGAAACACTATATTGGTTTTTGTGGATCATATTACAAGTATTGCACACTTCATTGAAATTCAAGAATATTTTCATTGTATCAACTAGTACGGATATACATCAGAGATGTGTTAAGTCTAATTGATTTACCGCTATCAATTATATCCATTCAAGATTCAAGATTCACCACTATGTTTTGGAAGAGTCTTCAATATTCTTGGAACACTGAGTTGAACTTCTACACATCCTATCACCCTCAAACTGATGGCTAATCTGAACAGACTATCCAGAAACTTGAGGTCATGTTTATGGCTTACTCAATGGACTTTAAAGTTGGATTGGACCAACATCTTCCTTTGGTGGGTTTATCTTATAACAACAGTTTCTACTCAATCATCCAAATAGATCCTTATGAATCCCTTTATAGTAAGAGGTGAAGAACACTATCATGTTGGGATGAAGTTGGGGAATTAAAACTTTTAGGTCCAGAAATTGTAAATAAATGGTGGATAAGGTTAAGACCATCAAGCAACACATTAAAGCTGCTCAGAGTCGAAAAAAAAAGATAAATTCTGAAAATCATCAACAAGACCTAGATTCTGATGTTGGATGAATGGAATTCCTCCATATATCTTCATGGAAGAGAGTTATGATATTGGTGAAGAAGGGAAAGTTTAGTCCAAGGTACATCGGCCCTTTTTAGATACTTGATCACATCGGAGTAGTGGACTATTGACTAACACTCCCACTGAACCTCTCTCAAGTACATGATATATTCCATGTATCACTCTTGATGATGTTGATACCTGACCCATCACATGTACTCAATCCAGAGTTGGTACCTTTGGACAATGGCCTCTCTTATAAGGAGAATTCGATGAATATCATACATTGTAGAGAAAAAGTTATTTGAAATAAGTTGATTCCACCCCTCAAGGTGTTTTGGTGAAACCATAAGTTTGAAGAAGAAACATGGTAACTAGAGGAAGTGATGAGGCAAAGTTACCCTCATCTATTTTAGTGTGGGAAAAGGAAATTCCGAGGGAAAAATTTCTTAAAGGGGATGGTTTTAATGACCCAAATATTTATTAATAAAATTATAGTTATTTTAATGTCTTATTGATATATAAAACACGTGTAATTTTTTTTATTATTGGGTTTAAATGACTGTTAAGTATCATTATCATTGATAATATAGTCATTGAACAGTGATCTCACATCTAATATAAATATAAGGTTTTAAAAAATACTTTCAACACAGACAAAGGAGATAATGGCCTCATCCCGTAGACTCAGACTGTACGAAGCTCATTTGTGGGATCTCAAAAAGGAGGTAGCATCACTAGGATTTGATCTTGACTAAGCCCAAGCTGATCATTAACACGTTAATCTTGAACTGAATCGCCTACGGGAGAAGTTCAATTTAATAGAGGTTACCACCTGGGCAATGTTATCTGAGCCTCCCCAAGAGTATATCATCATCGCACACCTTACCCTTAGGTCTTATGCTGGTGTTATAAGGGGTTATGTACTAAGGTATTAGTTACTTACTGTGTAATCTCTTTTTATAAATAATATTCTTATTCTATCAATTCCTTTATTGGAATAGTCTTTCTTAAAAAATGATGAATTTGATAAATAGATTTTTCAGGTAAAAATGGTATTTTTGAGAAATATATGCATTATTATATTTTTATTAATAATATTATGAAAACAATTCTTATGAATTATTTTTATAACAGTTCCTTGTTTGTAAATGATTAGGCAATCGATTTGATGAGAGTTATATTTTTATATGATAATACAGAAAGTGTATTTTTCAAGAATTTATTTTATGGAATTAATGAATTTTTGAAATAATTAATATTTTAATAAAATATTATTATAAAAATAATTTTATTAATAATAAATTAGTATATAATTTTTATGAAGTCAAATGTAATTTTTATTAAAGTTTAAAAACTATTTTTCTCAAAACCCATCAAATTTTAAATAAATACCAGTTCTAATTTTAAAAGTGAAAATTAAAATACTTAAAAATTATTCAGATAAAATGAATATTATTTTTGAAATCAGTATGTCAAAATTATCCAATGGTGAATTTTTCATAATTTTCTAAGACAGCCAAATTTTTGGGTAAAACTTAAATAATATATAAATATAGTGTTTTTTATGACATCATAATGACCTAACAGTGTTGTAATAAATACCATAAAATAGATCTTCGACCAAACATATGTTTTAACTTTAAAATAATTTGATTTTATATTTATTTGAATTATTTTAAAACACCTTAGTGAATCCTCCAAAATGTATAACATATTTTATGATTTTAAATTCATTTCACTGAGGGTGTGACTCGCCACCACATAATAAAGGATAATATTTTATTGTCTTCATACCTTTTCCTTAAAAAATAATTTATTCCAATACCCTTTTCCAGAAACCGTGGTCAAAAACCATGGTTTGGTTTGTGGTTTTGAATATTTTAGTGTGTTGTTTCCAAAACCTAAATAATAAAGAATTATCCCTCCTTTCCTATATAAATCCACCCAAGTAACCATTAATATTCACTAAAACTCCTTGAATATTTCAATCACTCTTCTATTCACTCCCTAGAGTCCTCCCAAGGCTCCCCCAAGCTCCCAAGAAGCCTCTCCCAAGCCTTTGAGATCACACAACCAAGTAAGGGTTCCTTCCTTTCTCATTTTTATCCAAGTTTCATTATTTTGTTATACCCCATTATTTTTAAATTAAAAATGATGGGTATGTTTTCAGACCTCCCCCATACTGAACTTATTATGTTTTAATGATGAGATATCCCTTTCACTCTCATTAATCCCTCCCATGTACACTCGTTACCATGCTGAAATTTTGTAAAGGATTTCTCTCTCCCCATTTCCATTCAAGCATTTCTCTTATATTTGGCATCTCAAATTCCATTTCCTATGTTGGGTTATTATGCTCCATGATCCCCTTACTAACCATTTAATGTCTAAATTAAGATATACCCATTTCTCTCTCATCAACACATTTTATGAATCCCCATGTGATGTCGTTATCATGCCAAAATTGCACCGCGATTTTCCAAGCCAAAATCGTTGTGTAGTGAATACCATGACCATTTATCTATCAAGGGTATTCATCTTTATGAACATATACTTATTTATTATATACTTTAATATATGTATTACACAATCCTTTATCGTAGAATAAATTTTTATTTTGAATGAATCCATGTTATATGATCTATGTGGCACACTTAAGCATGAGATTATAATGTTCATGAAGGGTGTGCCCTGATAGCACTCCAAAGCATTGGGTAATGTTTAGTATCATGATATGTCATTTTTTGGACAGGGTTTTACCTAATTCCTTTTAGGAAATTTTTTCAGCATGTTGGGATAGGGTTTTACCCAATTCCTTTATGGTTATGATGCAAGGTTTTAAGTTGTTTCCACATTTCCGTGTTATGATAATCATGATATACCATCCCTTTGTGTTCATGTTTCTATTGTGCTCTATTGATATGCCTATTTCCTAACATGTATTGTATTCTTCATGTTTTTTCTTGTTTACTCCTTTATTTGGATTTATAACTCACCCTTTTCTTATGTATGTCCTCAGGTTATCCCATGCAATGCTAAGTACGAAGGAATGTTTTGGTCATGTAAAAGAATTTTTCAATAAAGATGTTATATTTTATGTCATGTAATTTTCCTATGCCACAAATACACTAGACCTCTCAATCTTCTGGGTTGTATTAAGTGTAATTTTATGTAATAAATCATGTTTAAATGTGTAAGAAATACGAGGGTTATTATAATGATACTAGAAATGAAATATGACAAGGAAGATGTATTAAGAAGTAATATGATGAACCCTAGTTAATGGTTTAAGAAGGAAGTGCAATGATTGAGTGTTTTTTATTATAATTATAGAATAATATTTTAGAAGTAATTATATGGAATTATTAAATAATGAAATTTCTAAGGATTTTTACACATTATTTTTTCCTTAAGTATTTGAAATTAAATGTTGAATGGTACTAGTAGCCATAAAAATTGATTGATGTGGTAAGGTGATATTTTTCAAAACACGTGATTATGGAAATGATAACCCTTAATATGTGCTTTATGTTATTATGATAATGAGATATAGAGATGTTATATTGTGATAAAATAAATGGTATAGTATTTATAACTTTGGAACTAATTCTGAACATAATTACATGGTGGTTTGTGGATTATGTTTATAAAATTTTTGGATTTTTATTATGAGGGAAAAGTTAATTTTATAAAGAATGTATGTTTTCAGTATGGTTTTATGGTAATTCAGGTTATTGTCTTATTATAATAGAATACATAATAATGATGTTCACATGTTTTTTGTGTGGTAATTAAGATATACATAAATGTTTTTGGGGATTAATGTTAAGTTGATTTTGAAAATTTGGTGACCTTATTTGAAAAGTTTTGGATTTTAATATTTTGGATGGTTCATAAGGGTAAACAATTATAAAATTGTTTACATTTAAATTTGGAAAAGGTTTTAGAGATTTATATATTATTTAAACATATTAATATTTATGTGTATTGGATAACCTATGCTAACCATTATATTATTATGATAACTAGATATATAAGGAATGACTTTCCATCCCTTTATTGATCTTACGATCCACTAATTATTTAGGAATTACAATTTAAACTTCAATTCACGGAGTAAGAGGTAAAGTATAAATTGATCAAGGCATAACCAAATAGTGTTATTGTACTTATGATATAAAATCAAGTAAGTATATCCATTCAAATTACTTTAAAATTTTATAATATTATCATCCTTTCTAATGATATAAATGACCTTTTTAAATCCTAGTTAGTCTCTGGTTTTGTGGTCATCAACCTTATAATGACCATGTTCTATATCATTATTTATCAGAACATTATAGTTATAATTATCTTCCTTTTCCCTATTTTCACTTTCCACTAATATTCACCTTATTTGAATCTTATTTATGTGGTGATCTTCTCCTTTTACTTTCTATCTTTTTAAGAGGAATTTTTATTGAAACTTTTTATGATGTGGGTTTCCCACAGAGGAATTTTCAAATATCCACCTAATATTTTCAAAGTGAAATTTAAAATTCCAAGGACATATTTGTTTTTTAAAATTATTGATTGTATTGGTATGGTATCTTATCGATTGGCACTTCCACGAAATCTCCCTCAAGTTCATGATGTGTTCCATGTATATATCATGAGGAAGTACATACCTGATCCTTAATAGGTACTAAAATCATAGGTCAAAGCATTGGATAAAGATAATTATTTTGAAGAAAAAATGATAGATATTCTTGATTGAAGAGATAAATCTCTATGAAATAAGCTCACTCACCTAGTTAATGTTTTGTGAAAAAACCACTAATTCGAGAAAACTACATGGGAACTTGATGATGTGATGAGGCAGAGGTATCCCCGTCTATTTATATTAAAATAATGAATTTCATGTGAAAAAATATTTTATGGGGGAATAATGAAACACCCAAATATTTTACATTATGTCTCTTTCTAGATAAATTTATACTTTTCGATAACTTTTGTTGCATAGAATGTTGAGCTTAAGAGAGTTCCAAAATATTATTATTTTAACATGGATGTTATGAACTAGCTGTTACATTGGTAGGAAATAATAGTATTAAAAAATTTATGAAATGTATAATTTTTCAAATCATTGTTAATATATTAATTTATGTTTTTTAAATAAATACAAAATCTTTAGTAAAATCATTTTTGTTCTTCAAATACATTTTTTCTTCAAAAAAATGTTTTTTATTTCTTTCAATGAGAAAATATATATAATTGATGTTTAAAAAATTTTGAAAATTTATTTTATAAAATGAAAATAATTTTTGGATTCATAATTTTAAAATTATATTAGGATGAATTATTGAGAAGCTTCTAAAAAGATTAATTTTTCAGTGAATATTTAAAAATACCTATTTTGGTAAAAATGTCATTTCTTTTCAGTAAATTAAGCTATTTAAAAGTAACAATATGTTTCAAATATGATTTCAAATAACATAATTATTATTTATTTATATTACATACACATAAATCATTTTTAATCATCTTTATATTTCATATTAGAATCGTTTTATATTTGGTTTAAAAATGTGATTTTTCTTGAAAAATGTTTTAAATTACATAATGTTTCTCATTTTTAATTAAATAAAATAATCCCTAATGGGGAATGTTTTAAATGAAATATATTAGTTATATATCATTAAATATTTATTTAATTTCATATAATGATAATTATTATTCATATAGTTGATATAAAATCATATTTTTCTTAAAAAATCACTTCTTGAAAACCCAATTTTTCACTGTGTTTGTGGGTTTAGTTATAAATATAATTTTTTCAATTTTTTTAAATTTAATCTCTTAAAATTAACTCCATATTTTTAATTCAAAGTTCAAAATTATTTTTTAATTTCAATTTCATTTTTGGGCACAAAAAAAGTTACTATGGTTAAAAAAGATTTACGAGAGTATAGGTAAAATAATGAAAAGGGTTAAAGTTAAAAGGTAAAATATTGAAATACCTAAAAAATAAAACATTAAATGGGTGTTAGATTTGTTTATAAACCATAAATATCCTTTAAAATAGTAATTTTTAATCTAATTCATTCGAATTATTTCCACCTAAATGTGGTTGGCTTTAAATTTAAAATAATCAACATTTAATCAATTAGAACTACCCCACCTCAAGTTTAAATACCACTCCTCACCACCCCATTTCTCCTAAAAAGACTTTATGCTCCAAAAATATATACCAAAACCTCTCCTAAACACTCTCCCCAAGTAAAATTTATTTTATTCTCCCCAAAATACCAATTCTAAGTTCTTTAAGGGATCCTTATGAAGGTGATATTCAAGATGTAATTTTCTCAAACAACCTCGCATGTTCTCTTTTATTATTCTAATGTATTCTAACCTAATTCATACATTAAGGAATAATAAATCCAGAATCATTTAAATAATATAATTTTATGTTTTTAATGGAATATATTATATACATACTCTTTATTTCTTTCTCATATTCAAAGAAATGAAACCATTGTCCAAAATATGGAGGTTAACAGTCTCCATGAATAATAATTTTACATTTTACATTACCTCATTCAAGGATTGAAATAAAAGTATTATTATTGTTAAATAATATCTTAAAAGTTATATTATGACCTATTAAATGATCTTTAAATAATATATAAATATAATACTAAATAAAATGAAACTATTTCTTGATGGTGAGAAAATTAGCTAAAAAACTAAACATTTATCAATAACATTTTATCAAATTAATCATCCTAATATCAGTAATAAAAATGAATATGGGAAGATATAAAATTATTTATGCCCATGAATTTCATTTAATTTAAATTATGGAGTTTTTTTCTATTTTAAAATAAAATCCATAATTATACACAAATGAACCAATGATGAAACCATGAAATGAACACACCCGAAATAATAAAAATAATGAAATATTTTTAAAGAATGGATGGGAATATGTTATAAAAGTATCACATAGGTTATTATAAATATGATTATAGTTTCTAAATGAATTAATAACATTCTGTAAACCTTTATATAATATTCTAAAGTATACAACTCTAAAGGAAAGCGTCGGGTAAGGGTTTCTCATCTCACATTTACTTCTGCGAGATATATTTCTTATTCGCTGCTCATTTTTTGTGTGTGGTGTAGATACTAAAATTTTATATATAATATAATGAATCTAATTATATTAATTTTATTCAATGTTTCATTTTACAATTTTTATTTTTATGGGGTATATGATTATACTTATAACAAATTGGTAAGAGAATTATTAACTCAATTTCCATTCATTTGGTTAAACTACTAATTCATTGATTATGTCATGATAAGATTATATGGAAATAATTTTAATTACATTATGATTTTATTTCCACTTATTTTATTTTTATTTATAGTAAATACACATAATCTATTAATTTTATTAATGCTTACTTCAATTATATTATATTTAAAAGGGACTTTCTTTTAAAAATTATTTTTTAAAATTTCCATTAAAACTCTCTTTTTCTTCCATGCCGTATTTTCTAAAAAAATTCCCAAAAATGTTATTAATATTCACTTCAATTTATTTTAATTAATTTTTATCTTGTTTTTATTTGTACAAAATGGTTTGGAAGGATTCTTTTTGTCATTTTCTAATCAAGGTTATTTATTACTTTTCTAACAAAAATATAGAAGGAATGTTTTTTAACTTATACAACATGAAAGGATTTTATCGATATCATGACTTATTAATGACTTAATGACTACTTTATAAAATTAAAATTTTATTTTCAAAGAAGATTTTTTCCTTTATAATTGTGCAGAATTTTTAAAAAATGTTTTCATAACAGAACGGATATTTTCCTCATGAATTATTTCAAATGAACCTTAAAAAATCATTTTTTTATGTCATCTTACTTATTTTTTACTAGGTTTATTATTCATGGATACTATTATTATTATTTATATGGTTATTATATGTTTATGATGGAATTATACTTATGAAACCTTTCTCTTTTCCATAGGTAATTCCATCTTTATGAAACCCAATTTCTTTTCTTGGGTTATGATATGATTTATGTTCTTCTAGCACACATATTTTTGGTTTCATTATGTGAAGGGTGTGACCTATATCTCCCTAAAATACATTGGGTAATTATATTATATATCATAAGATAGAAAATACTGAAATGGGAAGTTAATGTGGTTCAATAAAGGAATTTTTCTACTATGATAGTCTTGGGAGTGAAACTTGACTACTAAAAAGGTTTAGGGAGTGAACTCATTCCACTATGATAGTCTTGGAAAAGAGTATTGACTGCTAAATAAATGATTATAAATTCTTATGATTGTGAAAAATTCCATGTATTATTATAATATTATCCAATCATGACTCCTGTTATCTTATGATTCGTGTCTTATGAACTTCTATGATTTATTCCATGACTCAAGATTATGATCTTTGATATGCATGGTATAATTTTCAAACATTATGGCCATGTTCTTATTCCCTTATTCTTATGTTGTGATTGACATCACACTTGTTTACCCTTACTGAGCATCTGAGTTAACCCTTTTCTTATTTTTATATTCCACGGGATATGAATCAATGTATTAATTATGACATGTCAAAAAGAATTCTAATTATGAAGGAATAAGTGGGAGATGATGTAGATGTTTTATGAACCAGTTTTTTTTGTTTCTAAGTTTCCAAAGACACTAAACCCACATGATTCGGGTGAGTAATGTTTATGTTATTTAATGAATATTCATTTATTTAGATGTAATATATATGTATTAAAATAATGGGTCCTTATATCACCTCTCACAATAAAGAGACATTTCTTATTTCCTAAAAACCTATGACAGTCATTATTTTGAGAATTAAAATATCCTAACGTTCTTAGATCACTCGTGGACACTCATCAATCCATAATCAATAGACACCATGCATAACCAGTATGAGCTACATTAATCACATCCAAACTCAATGTATATATGTTCCAATACAATCTAGTTTCATAAAATGACTCACAATTCCAAGATTCACACATCATAAACTTAGAATCATGTGCCTAAATCACTAACTATATGTATTTCATGTCAACCTCATCTATCCAAAAGTGCCTAATTTCTTACTTTCCAATAAGTTTAAAATTCCACCCATGTCAAGGCCTATCACACAACCACCCACCACCCAAGTGACATCGAAAAATCAAATTCATCTACCCATGCTCTATATATCCTTGATCCAACTACCTGGGATCATAATTCACAACCTCATCTAGAACCACACATGAAACAAATAGGTTTAGACACCCAACAAATCCTTCACTATAAAATCATCCTCAATACCAAGGAACCTCAAATTCCTTTCATCCTGAAAATATAAGGCATATCAAAAGCCTATAATATATATCAATATTCACTTTCCAAACATAAAAATCATGACCCGAAGAATCTACCCATGTCTCCTATATCTAAGGTTTTCATGAACCCAAGATAAAGCCACTATCAATTTACCCTCACATATCACAACCATCTCAACCATATCACCTGGATCACTAATATCCTAATCCATATATAAAATCACTATGCTAGACAAACTATCCCATAATCTATGTATAACATAGCTTACAACTCATAATAAAACATCTCTTCTCTCGTATCAAATATCCCAAGGAAACTCACTTGGAAAAACACCCACTATAGGGTCTTATATATAAATTTAAGGCATCACATGTTGAGTAATTAGCCTACTTCTAGGCACTAATCCACACCAGGAATCTACATAAGAGACTATCCCCAATTGAGGAACATCGTCTAATATATCGGCATATAAGGACATCTTCAGAAGATAATCAGTTTCATGCATTCCATAATCACATAGTTCAGCTAAGTATAATTCCACCAAGAATCTATTTGGGAAAACACCATATAGGTTGTTGTTGAACTTTAAGTAACCAAACATATTTCTATAGAAAAATATTACCAACACCACCCACAAGGGTTTTATCACCAAGAAATTGCATGCATATACCAACCCACTAAGGTTCATTATACATCCCTTACACATTAGGAATGTACAGCCATTATAATGCAGAATCTCTCCACAAGATTCACATGACCTGTTATCAAATAGAAACACGTCATGGTTCATCTATGTATAATTTCACCAACAAATTTTGTAGGAAATCAATGTATAATTTATTCTTGAAACCTTAAATATCTAAAACCTCATCATCAGTGATATCAATAACACACAATAATATGTATTTCATGTGAATAATATGTGAAAAATATGATGCATGTACACTAGATTCTTACCAAAGGAACCATATCCAAAAAACTATAAACCATAAATCCATAAACCCAAGTGTGTCATGTTAGGTGAAATCAACCAAATATAAGGGAAAAATTAGGAATAACTTTCCCATTACCCTGGTAACCTAAACCTTCCATTATAAAAGGTATTTATGAAGCATAGGCTTGAGTTCCATCATAGATTATGACATATTCCTATATCACTTGCCGGTCATATAATCAAATATTAAGGTAAAATAAAATGCTATAATGCCACTTTACAAAATACATTTATCAGAGACCATTGATTGGTATCCTAGTCAGAGTTACCATGTGTCTGTAGACATTTCTCCCTATATATCAAATGTTATCAACTAGTAGATAAGAGCTAGGTAGTTTCCATGGTGAGACTCCACCCTCATAGAAGATTAAAATGTAGTGTAAAAACAACAACTACACATCATCCATCACAAAAAAAGAGGGTATAAATAAGTATTAAACATAATAATGTTATATGAAATAACATGTGGAAGCATAAATTCATATAGACACATGACCATTCCAACATGCAATGTCACATCTCCCACTAGGTTGGTCTTATACACAAAATTGAATTAAATAGAAAAAATATAGTGAGGCTCTAGTGTTATCCTTGAGCCTCAACTCATCCCAATATACAATCCCATCTAAGCTATCCAACTCAATCATCATACAGAATGCCTCTTCCTTACCTGAACCTATGAACAGTGAAATCCTATTGAGTTCCAAATTTTAATACCTATCCGAGAAGTGTGTGAGTATAACTCAGTAGGGAACCACCAATGTGGTCCCAAACACAACCAATAAAGAGGTATATACATGTGTGATATTCTCAACTGAATAAATAAATATATTTTAGAAGCATAAATAATAAATCTCCATTTATCCTTGGGTTCTAACAAGACACTCAGTATTACCTATACCTACTATGGTTAGTTTTAAAGATTAACTGAGAAAATAAATTCATCATTCTAAATAGATATAAAGGATTAATACAAGGTAACCAAATAGTTTTTTCATACGTAATGGGTGAAACCACAAATTCTATGGACAAATGTATTTTGAATAACTATAAAGGTTGGAATGAATTAAGTTGAACTTTGGATAGTATTGTTTAAGGTTAAAACATTTCTGAAGATTATTTTTGGAATATTATAATACTATAGTTTTAGGAAAAGTACAACCTGCAGGTTGGGGGATAACCCGTCACGTCGGACAAAGCTGTAGGATTCGAACCCACAATGATAGTGTGACAGGCCTTTATTACCTACCACTAGCCTATAGAAAGTCCCTGGTTATTACAAAAAAATTTCCTAATCTATATGGTATGTGTTAATATTTGTAACCTTATACAATTATGATAAATATAATATTTTTGAGTTCTATTACCTTTTAGAGTGAAATATGGGTTTGTGGTAAAAATTTATTAAATAATGAAAGTCTACATGACAAGTATGTATATTCCCTTACGTTCTTAGTAAATCTCCTAAATAAATTCCTCAACCTTATAAAAGGTAACTTAAAACAAAAACGTTGCCGGTTAACTTTTCCAACTGGGGATTCAATGGCCGTTTAACCAATCACAAGTTTGTGATTTTATTATGGTTAACTTTCTCCTAATCTAGTTTTCTACAACTCTCCATCAGACCTTTATGGTTTGTTTTTCTTCCATATCTATATTTTCATAGAATCCTAGAATGGGCTATCTCGGGTGACCTTTGTACTAATCTTTCTTTCTTTTATTGTTATATTTTTATTAACCTTATTTCCGATGTGGGTTTTCCACAAAGGTATTTTCTATTTTCAACCTTTTATTTTCAAAGAAAATTTTCAAATTGTGAGGACACAATTTATTGAAGGAGGGGAGAATGTAACACCCTGAGCTTCCACGATACACTTCTCTTTCAATAATGCAATAGCTTGCATTGTACGCAAGTTCTAGATTCTAACACACCGCGACCAATAAAAATAGTCATTATGAATAGTAATACCCACTTTTTGAAATTATATATATTTTACATTTCAAAATGGACTTCATTTTTGGATTCAGAATATCGAAATTAGCCTATGTTGAATTTTTGGTATTTTTCTGAGAACTTCCAATTTTTTATGAATAGTGAAAAATACATAAAAACAACTTTTTTAATCAAAATAATTTATAGTGATAAATTATACTATTGAGTGGTTTTAAAGTATAATTAGATTATATTATTACCATTTAATCCAATGGTGGTCATTAGAATTAATTTCACTTTGAAATTGGACATAAACAATTGTCAATCTTTTGATATATATTGTTTCTTAAAAACATGTTATTTGTTGTGACAGCGGAAATTAATTATAAAATTAATTAATGCAACTTATATGTTTGGAATTTCTTAAAATATACATCATTTTTGAATTCGGAATATCCATTATAGCTTAGGGTGAAATTTTGGCATTGTTCTGAAAAACTTCAATTTTTGATGAATAGTGAAACCACTAAGTGGTAGTTAAAAAACTGATTTTTCGTTTAAATGAAACATTACCACTTCTAGGATTTGATTTTAAAAAATCTGACATACATGGTTGTCATTTGGAAGTAAAATGTGGTTCAATGGGATTAAAATAATTTTTGGTGAATAGTAACTTTTAAGTTTAATTAATCGTGATTAAAGATAATTAGTGAAATTTAAGGTAAAAATAATATTATAAAAATATGAAAATACCTTTACACTTGTCCTACCTCTATTGTATGAGTCATGGAACACCAAGACAATCCATGGGTCAACTTGGGGACCCCATGTAGCCACTTTGGTAGGAAAATGACATTAAAAACTTTTTATTTAATGTTAAAATAAAAATGTCACAAACATGAGTTCTTTTACTAAAACAATTTTTAAATGGGGTTATACAATTCATATTTTTTACTATAAATATTCATTAGAAATCTAAAAAGTTTTCCTACATCATGATACTTTTTTTATAATTTTTAGGCATTAAATAAATTAAAATTTTTATGACACAATGATGATGCAGCGATTACCTCAATAATTAACGATTTAAATAAAATGAAAAGATAATGTGAATTATAAGGATTACACTTGTCAAAAACCTATTAGATGAGTATATTTCGAACCCTTATCATATTATCCTCGAAATATATCATTTTGGGACCTTTAGAATCCAAAAAGAATTTCATATTAAAGTAACTTTTCAATCTTTCCAAGAGTGCCCCTTCTCTCCTCTTATAAAAGCCCCCCCCACCACTACCACCTTATTCACACCATCAAATCCTTTTGGCTCGGACAAACTCTACCCAAATACTCTCTCAACTTCCCTCTCTTACTCCTAGAAGCCTCACTTTGGGAATAATTTTTCCCAAGGAAGCCTTTGGCTCAAATCAAAAAAGAGTTACCCGATTTTAAGGTAATGTCTTCTCTTATGTTATTTTGTTTTATTTTGCTTCTCCAACCCATTAAAATCTTTTTATTCCTTTATTTTGTAACAAAAACAGTATATTCAATATATTAGGATGTTGTTATAAGAAGGATTCGAGCTACACTAACACACACCTACATCTAATGGTTAAAGAACATACTGTTTCTATGGATGGCGAATTTCTGCATCACGAAATGATGATTGTTCAACACTCATATAAAACCTTCAAAGGTGGCCATTAAGATGTCACTATATTTATATATAATATATAATATTTTTATGTTTTACTTAAGCTTCTGTATTTTTCATTTATGGCATACCTTTATGGTTTCCATTATGGGTAAACGCGATATCTTCACATTAGGAAGTGCGGACTACCGCCCCCTCAAAGTGACTTGAATCATTAATTCCATATGTGGGATGTATAAAGGATGGAGTAAATGGTATTATACATTATATTATACTGGAATTATATTATACCTTTATATAATTATAACTTCATTCCATTAAATACGAAATAGAAATGAAAGTAGTGTTCATGCGTACGTACGGCTAACCGTCTCCATGAACAGTGCATTTCATTTCTTACCTTTAAATGTTATGTAATATTATAAATGAATGTATATACTGGATATATATTATGTATATGATATCTACATCATGAATATAATTATGGATATAATGGATATTTTACCACATGAACAACTTGTAATTTTAAGAATTTTATTTTTGACTCAAGTACCAAAGATCGACAAAACGACCGTTATTAACATAAATAATTAAATAATGTTCATAACATGGTAATAAGTGATATAAAAGGAATAATAAACTTTAAAAGGGTTCTTAAGCAACTATAAATTAACTCTAGTATATTATTCAGGAGCTTAAAGAATGGTCGAGTCAAGTCGGACACGATGTAAGGGAACTTCTTAACCCAATTTCCATTCTTTGGGTTAATCTCCTACTTTCAAATTATGTCAGGATATTATTATGTAATATCTTGTATTTGTACTTTATTTCTGTGTACTTATATTGAATAAACATAATAGGTATATTTTATTTAAAAAAATGATCTTTGTAAAGGACATCATCTCAATCTCCTTTCATTGAGGCATATTTGGTTTTATACACAACTTTCCTTCATACGGTGTATAAACCCCTTTGACTTTTACTTTTATTCAAAAGGAATATTTTTATATGAAGCGTTTTACTAAACGACAAAAGGGCATGTTTTTTAGTCGTACGTATGCAGAGACAACGACTTCTCTGCCACCATGAACATTATTTGAGTTTTGGCTTCCTCTAAACGCCATAACTTTTTTTAAATGAAAAAATAATTACAAAGTTTTAATTTCCTTTTATTTTGGTATTTAAAATGGTTTTTCAAGTGTTTTTTTATTATATCTATGTGTTGTATTGATATCTTGTGATTGAAATGTGGAAATGTTATGTTTCCTTTATACATGTTTCATGTAATACGATTATGTTATGGTTTATGATATGTTTAAACCTGTTCATATGAGGAAGGCATTGGACTTAATAAATGACGGGTGGAGCCCTCTATAGCTCCTCGATGCAATGGTAGGTCTCGTGAGACAAACTAGTGTCTTGGCACGAGGCCTTGACAAAATCTTATTTGTAGTCCTGGCATGAGGCCTTGGCTACGTGGTTATGATAGTCGGGCATTATGTATTCCATCATTATGAAAGTGGTTATTGATATTGCATGTGATTATTCGACTAGTAGAATATCCATGTGAGTAAGTAAATGGCATTATATAATTTTATTTCTGCCATATTATGCTGAAGTTCAAGTTTAATAAGGCTTTTGTTTTAGTTATACATTTCCTTAAATTTTAATATTTATTTATGAAAACTTCCGCAATATTGTTATCCTTACTGATCATCTAAGCTCACCCCTCTCAATGTTTTAATATTTTCCAGGATGTGAAGAAGTATTTTATGAATGACCTGTAGGGATAGTTATAAGAGGATATGATTTTGGACTATGGAGACTTTGATATTGTAGATTTTCACTTTATGATGTAATGTAACATTTATGAATGTATCTAGTGTTTCCAAGGCTACTAAACTAATCGGTCTTTCGAGAATTGATCATTTGTGATCATGACAATGTTATGCAAAAATGCACCGACCTTGGGTAATTGGGGTCGGGGCATTACAGTTGGTATCAGAGGCAGTTTAGTACTAACCTTGGAAGCTATATTTAGATAAACTCTAATTAGAGCACATAGCCTGAAGATAGACTTTGAGGATTAGTATATAAGAACTTCCTAGAATTTTGGTATTATAGAGAATTTTGTGAGTTTCCGAGCAATACATCCCTGTATGGATATGATCAGGTAGAGGTGGCTCTGGTGTAGATGTACCTAGGGGTAAAACCTGAAAACACCACTTTGAGCTAGACTCGAACGGGAACTGGTGCATGACAACGAGCCTTGATACACTCTTGGTTACGACACTCCTGGGGGATATGCTTAAGATAATTCTAATTTTAATTACAAACCATTATGAAGGGTTTATGAGTATATACTTCCACAAAGAAAACGTTTCTTTTTATGATTATGGATTATATCCATAAAATTTTCAATTTATGTTAAATGTTTTACAAGTAGGGAATTATGTATTTCAATTCATAAACTAATCTAGATTATGCCATTGTATAGAAATGGTGCCTAGTGGGAGGAATGGAAACCGTATCAATGCACGCACTACATGTAGGGATTTCCCTCTTGTTCAAGATAATTATAGTGGAGCTGGAGATACAACTGGTTCTGATCAACTTATCACCATATTGGGACAACTCACTCAGGTTATGAATAATAACCTTACTCGTATGGAGCACCCTGATCCGCAATGTGGAGGATCAATGTTAGACAGCTTCATGAGGAAACAACCGCCAACATTTAATGGGGGTACAAATCCATTAGTAGCTGAGCAATGGATAAACTCCTTAGATAAAATATTTCAGGCCTTGTGGAGTAGCGAAAGGGAGAAGGTTGTCATGGCAGTTTACCGCCTCACTGGAGATGCTAATCAGTGGTGGTCATTGATTCAAAACACAAAGGAAGATGACGAGGTATCAAATATGTAATGGAGGGATTTCAAAGAGCTTTTCCTAGAAAAATATTATCCTCGTGACCATCGAGTATATATGGAATGACAATTTCTGAGTCTGAGACAAAAGGAGGATGAGAATGTCGCAAAGTATGAGGCTAACTTTACAAGTTTAGCGAGGCATGCAGCAGATTATATACGTAACACAAGAAGTAATATTGATCGTTTCTTTGATGGGTTAAAACCGTTTCTCCATCGAGCTTTAGTATCACAATCTTTCTCAACATACGAAGATATAGTCTCATGTGCTATCAAGACAGAAAAGGAATTCTCTAAGTCTTATGACAACAAAGTAAAGCAAGAGAAGAAGAGAACGGTGGAACAAGAGACAGATAAAGGGAAAAAGGAATAGAAGGATTTTCTATCATATGATAATTGTGGGAAGAATCACCCTGGTACTTGCCTTAAAGGAATAGGAGTTTGTTATAAATGTGGAGAAAAAGGTCACCAGGCTCGTGATTGCAAGGGAAAGAAAAAGTCTATCAATGTTGAATGCTACAATTGTAGAGAAATGGGGCATTATGAAAATGAATGTCCTAAGTGTCAGGGAAAAATACCTCTGAAAAGGCCAAGGGATCAAGGTCAATCTTATGTTGTTACTACAGATGAAGTTGAATAATTATTTTATTTGTGTTTTTGGACTCAAGAACTATATTATGGTTATAAGAATAATGTGATATATATAAGGACTGTACTGAATTACTTGTTGTTTTCATTAAGGTTTTAATATGATGAAGGTAATCATATTTTGAGTATGTGACAATAAGAGAAACTTTACTTTATTTGGTGAATCTGCGGTTACAATTGATTTTGGAATTTAGAGACCTTTTAGATAAATTCTGGACAGAGGTATTTTGAATAACTATAAAGGTTGGAATGAATTAATTTAAACTTTGGATAGTATTGTTTAAGGTTAAAAAATTTCTGAAGATTATTTTTGGAATATTATAATACTACATTTTTAGGAAAAGGACAACCTGCTGGTTGGGGGATAACACGTCACGTCGGACAAAGCTGCAGGAATCGAACCCACAACCATAGTGTGACAGGCCATTATTACCTACCACTAGCCTACAGGAAGTCCCTCATTATTAAAAAAAGTTTTCCTAATCTAAATGTTATGTGTTAATATTTGGAACCTTATACAATTATGATAAATATAATATTTTTGAGTTCTATTACCTTTAAGAGTGAAAGATGGTTTTGTGGTAAAAATTTATTAAAGAATGAAAGTCTACAGAACAAGTATGTATTTTCCCTTGCGTTCTTAGTAAATCTCCTAAATAAATTCCTCAACCTTATAAAAGGTAACATAAAACAAAAATGTTGCCGGTTAACTTTTCCAACTGAGGATTCAATGACCGTTTAACCAATCACAAGTTTATGATTTTCTTATGGTTAACTTTCTCCTAATCTAGTTTTCTACAACTCTCCATCAGACCTTGATGGTTTGTTTTTCTACCATATCCATATTTTCATATAATCCTAGAATGGGCTATCTCAGGTGACCTTTGTAGTAATCTTTCTTTCTTTTAAAGTTATATTTTTATTAACCTTATTTCTGATGTGGGTTTTCCACAAAGGTATTTTCTATTTTCAACCTTTTATTTTCAAAGAAATTTTCAAATTGCGAGGATGAAATTTATTGAACGAGGGGAGAATGTAACACCCCGAGCTTCCACGATACACTTCTCTTTCAATAATGCAATAGCTTGCATTGTACGCAAGTTCTAGATTCTAACACACTGTGACCAATCAAAATAGCCATTATGAATAGTAATACCCAATTTTTGAAATTATATATATTTTATATTTCAAAATGGACTTCATTTTTGTATTAGGAAGATCGAAATTATCCTATTTTGGATTTTTGGTATTTTTCTGAGAAATTCCAATTTTTATGAATAGTGAAAAATACTTAAAAACAACTTTTTTATTCAAAATAATTTATACTGATAAATTATAATATTGAGTGGTTTTAAAGTATAATTAGAATATATTCTTACCATTTAATCCAATGGTGGTCATTAGAATTAATTTCACTTTGAAATTGGACATAAACAATTGTCAATCTTTTGATATATATTGTTTCTTAAAAACACGCTATTTGTTGTGAAAGAGGGAATTAATTATAAAATTAATTAATGAAAATTATATGTTTGTAATTTCTTAAAATAGACATAATTTTTGAATTCGGAATATCCATTATAGCTTAGGGTAAAATTTTGGCATTGTTCTAAAAAACTTCAATTTTTGATGAATAGTGAAACCACTAAGCGGTAGTTAAAAAACTGATTTTTCATTTATATGAAACATTACCACTTCTGTGATTTGATTTTAAAAAATCCAACATACATGGTTGTCATTAGGAAGTAAATTTTGGTTCAATGGGAATAAAATAATTTTTGGTTAATAGTAACTTTTAAGTTTAATTAATCACGATTAAAGATAATTAGTGAAATTTAAGGTAAAAATGATATTATAAAAATTTGAAAATACCTTTAAACTTGTACTACCTCTATTAGATGAGTCATGGACAACCAAGACAATCCATGGGTCAAATTGGGGACCCTATGGATCCACTTTGGTAGGAAAATGACATTAAAAACTTTTTATTTAATGTTAAAATAAAAATGTCACAAACATTAATTCTTTTACTAAAACAATTTTTAAATGGGGTTATACAATTCATATTTTTTACTATAAATATTCATTAGAAATATAAAAAGGTTTCCTAAATCATGATACTTTTTTTATAATTTTTAGACATTCAATAAATTAAAATTTTTATGACACAATGATGATGCAACGATTACCTCATTAATTAACGATTTAAATAAAATGAAAAGATAATGTAAATTCTAAGGATTACACTTGTCAAAAACCTATTGGATGTGTAGATTTCGAACCCTTATCATCTTATCCTCTAAATATATCATTTTGGGACCTTTATAATCCGAAACGCATTTCATATTAAAGTAACATTTCAATCTTTCCAAGAGTGCCCCTTCTCTCCTCTTATAAAAGGCCCCGCCACCACTACCACCTTATTCACACCATCAAATCATTTTGGATCGGCCAAACTCTGCCCAAATACTCTATCTAATATTTTCTATTACTCCTAGAAGCCTCACTTTGGTCAGAATTCTTCCCAAGGAAGCCTTTGGCTCAAATCAAAAAAGAGTTACCCGATTTTAAGGTAATGTCTTCTCTTATGTTATTTTGTTTTATTTTGCTTATCCAACCCCTTAAACTCTTTTTATTCCATTATTTTGTAACAACACCAGTATATTCAATATACTAGGATGTTTTTATAAGAAGGATTCGAGCTACACTTACACACACCTACATCTAATCGTTAATGAACATACTGTTTCTCTGGATGGAGAATTTCTGCATCACGAAACGATGATTGTTCCACACTCATATAACACCTTCAAAGGTGGACATTAAGATGTCACTATATTTATTTATAATATATAATATGTTTGTGTTTTAATTAATCTTCTGTATTTTTCATTTATGGAATACCTTTATGGGTTCCATTATGGGAAAACGCGATATCTTCACTTTCGGAAGTGCGGACTACCGCCCCCTCAAAGTGATTTGAATCGTTAATTCCATATGTGGGATGTATAAAGGATGGAGTAAATGGTATTATAAATTTTATTATACTGGAATTATATTATACCTTTATATAATTATAACATCATTCCATTAAATACGAAATAGAAATGAAAGTAGTGTTCATGCGTACGTACGGCTTACCGTCTCCTTGAACGGTGCATTTCATTTCTTACCTTTAAATGTTATGTAATATTATAAATGAATGTATATACTGGATATATATAATGTATATGATATCTACTTCATGAATATAATTATGGATATAATGGATATTTTACCACATGAACAAATTGTTATTTTAAGAAGTTTATTTTTAACTCAAGTACCAAAGATCGACAAAACGACCGTTATTAACATAAATAATTACATAATGTTCATAACATGGTAATAAGTGATATAAAAGGAATAATAAACTTGAAAAGGGTTCTTAATCAACTATAAATTAACTCTAGTTTATTATTCAGGAGCTTAAATAACGGTCGAGTCAAGTCGGACACGAGGTAAGGGAACTTCTTAACCCAATTTCCATTCTTTGGGTTAATCTCCTACTTTCAAATTATGTCATGATATTATTATGTACTATCTTGTATTTGTACTTTATTTATGTGTACTTATAGTGAATACACATAATAGGTCTATTTTATTTAAAAAACTGATCTTTGTAAGGGACATCGTCTCAATATCCTTTCATTGAGGCATATTTGGTTTTATACACAACTTTCCTTTATACGTTGTATAAACCCCTTTGACTTTTACTTTTATTCAAAAGGAATATTTTTATACGAATCATTTTACTAAATGACAAAAGGGAATGTTTTTTAGTTGTACGTATGCAGAGACAAGGACTTCTCTGTCGCCATGAACAATATTTTATTTTTGGCTTCCTCTAAAAGCCATAACTTTTTTTAAATGAAAAAATAATTAAAAAGTTTTAATTTCCTTTTATTTTGGTATTGAAAATGGTTTTGAAAGTGTTTTTTATTATATCTATGTGTTGTATTGATATCTTGTGATTGAAATGTGGAAATGTTATGTTTCCTTTATGCATTTTTATGAGATACGATTATGTTATGGTTTATGATATGTTTAAACCTGTTCATATAAGGAATGCATTGGACTTAATAAATGACGGGTGGAGCCCGCTATAGCTCCTAGATGCATT
The DNA here is from genome assembly GCA_963277665.1 of Viscum album. Classification (NCBI taxonomy): domain Eukaryota; kingdom Viridiplantae; phylum Streptophyta; class Magnoliopsida; order Santalales; family Viscaceae; genus Viscum; species Viscum album. Next base: position 222,335,713 of record OY728131.1, on the reverse strand, counting down.
GGTAGGTCTCATGAGACAAACTAGTGTCTTGGCAAGAGGCCGTGACAAAATCTCATTTGTATTCTTGGCAGGAGGCCTTGGATATGTGGTTATGATAGTCTGGCATTATGCATTCCATCATTATGAAAGTGGTTATTGATATTGCATGTGATTATTCGACTAGTAGAATATCCATGTGAGTAAGTAAATGGAATTATTTAATTTTATTTTTGATATATTATTCTGAATTTCAAATTTAATAAGGCTTTTGTTTTAGTTATACATTGCCTTAAATGTTAATGTTTATTTATGAAAGCTTCCGCAATATTGTTATCCTTACTGAGCATCTAAACTCACCCCTTTCAATGTTTTAATATTTTCCAGGATGTGAAGAAGTATTTTATGAATGACCTGTAGGGATAGTCAGAAGAGGATATGAGTGTGGACTATGGAGACTTTAATATTGTAGATTTTCACTTTATGATGTAATGTAACATTTATGAATGTATCTAGTGTTTCCAAGGCTACTAAACTAATCGGTCTTTCAAGACTTAATCCTTTGTGATCATGCCAATGTTACACAATAACGCACAGATCTTGGGTAACTAGGGTTAGGGCATTATCGTTGGTATCAGAGCTAGTTTAGTACTAACCTTAGAAGCTATATTTAGATAAACTCTGATTAGAGAACATAGCCCGAAGATAGACTTTGAGGATTATTATATAAGAACTTCCTAGAATTTTTGTATTATAAAGAATTTTGTGAGTTTCCGAGCAAGACATCCCTATCTGGATACGATCAGTTAGAGGCGGCTCTGGCGCATATGTACCTAGGGTTAAAACCTAAAAACACCGCTTTGAGCTAGACTCGAACTGGAACTGGTGCACGACAACGGGCCTTGCTACACTCTTGGTTACCACACTCCCGGGGGATATGCTTAGAATAATTCTAATTTTCATTACAAACCATTATGAAGGGTTTATGAGTATATACTTCCTCAAAGAAAATATTTCTTTTTATGATTATGGATTATATCCATAAACTGTTCAATTTATGTTAAATGTTTTACAAGTTGGGAATTGTGTATTTCAATTCATAAATTAACCTAGTTTATGCCATTGTATAGAAAGGGCGCCTAGTGGGAGGAATGGAAACCCTATCAATGCATGCACTCCATAGAGGGATTTCCCTCCTGTTCAAGATAATTATAGTGGAGCTAGAGATACAACTGGTTCTGATCAGCTTATCACCATACTGGGACAACTCACTCAGGTTATGAATAATAACCTTACTCATATGGAGCACCCTGATATGCAGTGTGGAGGATCAATGTTAGACCGCTTCATGAGGCTACAACCGCAAACATTTAATGGGGGTACAAATCCATTAGTAGCTGAGCAATGGATAAACTCCTTAGAGAAAATATTTCACGCCTTGGGGAGTAGCGAAAGGGAGAAGGTTGTCATGGCAGTTTACCGCCTCACTGGAGATGCTGATCAGTGGTGGTCATTGATTCAAAACACAAAGGAAGATGACGAGGTATCAAATATGGAATGGATGGAGTTCAAAGAGCTTTTCCTAGAAAAATACTATCCTCGTGTCCATCAAGTAGATATGGAAAGACAATTTCTGAGTCTGAGGCAAAAGGAGGATGAGAATATCGCAAAGTATGAGGCAAAATTTACAAGGTTAGCGAGGCATGCAGCAGATTATATACGTAACCCAAGAAGTAATATCGATCGTTTCTTTGATGGGTGAAAACCGTTTCTCCATCGAGCTTTAGTATCACAATATTTCTCAACATACGAAGATATAGTCTCGTGTGCTATCAAGATAGAAAAAGAATTATCTAAGTCTTATGACAACAAAGTAAAGCAAGAGAAGAACAGAACAGTGGAACAAGAGACAGATAAAGGGAAAAAGGGAAAGAAGGATTTTCTATCATACGATAATTGTGGGAAGAATCACCCTGGTACTTGCCTTAATGGAATGGGAGTTTATTATAAATGTGGAGAAAAATGTCACCAGGCTCGTGATTGTAAGGGAAAGAAAGAGGCAATCAATGTTGAATGCTACAATTGTAGAGAAATGGGGCATTATGAAAATGAATGTCCTAAGTGTCAAGGAAACATACCTCCGAAAAGGCCAAGGGATCAAGGCCAAGCTTATGCTGTTACTACAGATGAAGTTGAATAATTATTTTATTTGTGTTTTTGGACTCAAGAACCATATTATGGTTATAAGAATAATGTGATATATATAAGGATTGTACTGAAGTACTTGTTGTTTTCATTAAGGTTTTAATATGATGAAGGTAATCATATTTTGAGTATGTGACAATAAGAGAAACTTTACTTTGTTTGGGGAATCTGAGGTTACAATTGATTTTGGAATTTAGAGACCTTTTAGAGAAATTCTGGACAGAGGTATTTTGAATAACTATAAAGTTTGGAATGAATTAAGTTGAACTTTTGATAGTATTGTTTAATGTTAAAACATTTCTGAAGATTTTTTTTGTAATATTATAATACTATAGTTTTAGGAAAAGGACAACCTGCAGGTTGGGGGATAACCCGTCGAGTCGGACAAAGCTGCAGGAATTGAACCCACAACCATAGTGCAACAGGACTTTATTACCTACCACTAGCCTATAGGAAGTCCCTAGTTATTACATAAAGTTTTCCTAATCTAAATGGTATGTGTTAATATTTGGAACCTTATACAATTATGATAAATATAATATTTTTGAGTTCTATTACCTTTTAGAGTGAAATATGGGTTTGTGGTAAAAATTTATTAAATAATGAAAGTCTACATGACAAGTATGTATATTCCCTTACGTTCATAGTAAATCTCCTAAACAAATTCCTCAACCTTATAAAAGGTAACATAAAACAAAAACGTTGCCAGTTAACTTTTCCAACTGGGGATTCAATGACCGTTTAACCAATCACAAGTTTGTGATTTTCTTATGGTTAATTTTCTCCTAATCCAGTTTTATACAACTCTCCATCAGACCTTGATGGTTTGTTTTTCTTTCATATCCATATTTTCATAGAATCCTAGAATGGGCTATCTCGGGTGACCTTTGTACTAATCTTTATTTCTTTTAAAGTTATATTTTTATTAACCTTATTTCTGATGTGGGTTTTCCACAAAGGTATTTTCTATTTTCAACCTTTTATTTTCAAAGAAAAATTTCAAATTGTGCGGACACAATTTATTGAAGGAGGGGAGAATGTAACACACCGAGCTTCCACAATACACTTCTCTTTCAATAATGCAATAGCTTGCATTGTACGCAAGTTCTAGATTCTAACACACTGCGACCAGTAAAAATAGTCATTATGAATAGTAATACCAACTTTTTGAAATTATATATATTTTATATTTCAAAATGGACTTCATTTTTGGATTCAGAATATCGAAATTAGCCTATGTTGAATTTTTGGTATTTTTCTGAGAACTTCCAATTTTTTATGAATAGTGAAAAATACATAAAAACAACTTTTTTAATCAAAATAATTTATAGTGATAAATTATACTATTTAATGGTTTTAAAGTATAATTAGATTATATTTTTACCATTTAATCCAATGGTGGTCATTAGAATTAATTTCACTTTGAAATTGGACATAAACAATTGTCAATCTTTTGATATATATTGTTTCTTAAAAACATGTTATTTGTTGTGACAGCGGGAATTAATTATAAAATTAATTAACGCAACTTATATTTTTGGAATTTCTTAAAATAGACATCATTTTTGAATTTCGAATATCCATTATAGCTTAGGGTGAAATTTTGGCATTGTTCTGAAAAACTTCAAATTTTGATGAATAGTGCAGCCACTAAGTGGTAGTTAAAAAACTAATTTTTCGTTTAAATGAAACATTACCACTTCTGGGATTTGATTTTCAAAAATATGAAATACATAATTTTCCTTATGAAGTAGAATGTGGTTCAATGGGATTAAAATAATTTTTGGTGAATAGTAACTTTTAAGTTTAATTAATCGCGATTAAAGATAATTAGTGAAATTTAAGGTAAAAATGATATTATAAAAATATAAAAATACCTTTACACTTGTCCTAACTCTATAGGATGGGTCATGGCCAAACAAGACAATCCATGGGTCAACTTGGGGACCCCATGGAGCCACTTTGGTAGGAAAATGACATTAAAAACGTTTTATTTAATGTTAAAATAAAAATGTCACAAACATGAGTTCTTTTAATAAAACAATTTTTAAATGGGATTATACAATTCATACTTTTTACTATAAAAATTCATTAGAAATCTAAAAAGTTTTACTACATCATGATACTTTTTTTATAATTTTTAGACATTAAATAAATTAAAAAATTTATGACACAATGATGATGCAGCGATTACCTCATTAATTAACGATTTAAATAAAATGGAAAGATAATGTAAATTCTAAAGATTAAACTTGTCAAAAACCTATTGGATGAGTAGATATAGAACCCTTATCACATTATCCTCGAAATATATCATTGTGGGACCTTTATAATCCTAAAAACATTTCATAATAAAGTAATATTTCAATCTTTCCAAGAGTGCCCCTTCTCTCCTCTTATAAAAGGCCCCCAACCACTACCACCTTATTCACACCATCAAAGCCTTTTGGCTCGGAAAACCTCTACCCAAATACTCTCTCAACTTTCCTCTCTTACTCCTAGAAGCCTCACTTTGGGCAGAATTCTTCCCAAGGAAGCCTTTGGCTCAAATCAAAAAAGAGTTACCCGATTTTAAGGTGATGTCTTCTCTTATGTTATTTTGTTTTATTTTGCTTATCCAACCCCTTAAACTCTTTTTATTACTTTATTTTGTAACAAAACCAGTATATTCAATATACTAGGATGTTTTTATAATAAGGATTCGAGCTACACTTACACACACCTATATCTAATGGTTAAAGAGCATACTGTTTCTGTGGATGGCGAATTTCTGCCTCACGAAACGATGATTGTTCAACACTCATATAACACCTTCAAATGTGGCCATTAATATGTCACTATATTTATATATAATATATAATATGTTTATGTTTTACTTAAGCTTCTGTATTTTTCATTTATGGCATACCTTTATAGTTTCCATTATGGGTAAAAGCGATATCTTCACTTTAGGAAGTGTGGACTACCACCCCCTCAAAGTGATTTGAATCGTTAATGCCATATGTAGGATGTATAAAGGATGGAGTAAATGTTATTATACATTATATTATATTGGAATTATATTATACCTTTATATAATTATAACTTCATTCCATTAAATACGAAATAGAAATGAAAGTAGCGTTCATGCGTACGTACGGCTTACCGTCTCCATGAACTGTGCATTTCATTCCTTACCTTTAAATGTTATGTAATATTATAAATGAATGTATATACTGGATATAAATTAATTATATGATATCTACATCATGAATATAATTATGGATATAATGGATATTTTACCACATGAACAACTTGTAATTTTAAGATGTTTATTTTTGACTCAAGTACCAAAGATCGACAAAACGACCGTTATTAACATAAATAATTACATAATGTTCATAACATGGTAATAAGTGATATAAAAGGAATAATAAACTTGAAAAGGGTTCTTAATAAACTATAAATTAACTCTATTTTATTATTCGGGAGCTTAAATAACGGTCGAGTCAAGTCGGACACGAGGTAAGGGAACTTCTTAACCCAATTTCCATTCTTTGGGTTAATCTCCTACTTTCAAATTATGTCATGATATTATTATGTACTATCTTGTTTTTGTACTTTATTTATGTTTACTTATAGTGAATACACATAATAGGTCTATTTTATTTAAAAAATGATCTTTTTAAGGGACATCATCTCAATCTCCTTTCATTGAGGCATATTTCATTTTATACACAGCTTTCCTTTATACATTGTATAAACCCCTTTGACTTTTACTTTTATTCAAAAAGAATATTTTTATACGAATTGTTTTAATAAATTACAAAAGGGAATTTTTTTAGTCATTCGTATGCAGAGACAACGACTTCTCTGCCGCCATGACCATTATTTGAGTTTCGGATTCCTCTAAAAGCTGTAACTTTTTTTAAATGAAAAAATAATTACAAAGTTTTAATTGCCTTTTATTTTGGTATTGAAAATGGTTTTGAAAGTGTTTTTTTATTATATCTATGTGTTGTATTGATATATTGTGATTGAAATGTGGAAATGTTATGTTTCCTTTATGCATGTTTTATATGATACGATTATTTTATGGTTTATGATATGTTTAAACCTGTTCATACGAGGAATGCATTCGACTTAATAAGTGACGGGTGGAGCCTGCTATAGCTCATCGATGCATCGGTTGGTCTCATGATACAAACTAGTGTCTTGGCATGAGGCCTTGACAAAATATTATTTGTAGTCTTGGCACGAGGCCTTGGCTACGTGGTTATGATAGTCTGGCATTATGCATTCCATCATTATAAAAGTGGTTATTGATATTGCAAGTGATTATTCAACTAGTAGAATATCCATGTGAGTAAGTAAATGGAATTATTTAATTTTATTTTTTCCGTATTATGCTGAAGTTCAAGTTTAATAAGGCTTTTGTTTTAGTTATACATTGCCTTAAATGTTAATGTTTATTTATGAAAGATTCCGCAATATTGTTATCCTTACTGAGCATATGAGCTCACCCCTTTCAATGTTTTAATATTTTCCAGGATGTGAATAAGTATTTTATGAATGACACGTAGGGATAGTCAGAAGAGGATATGAGTGAGGACTATGGAGACTTTGATAATGTAGATTTTTACTTTATAATGTAATGTAACATTTATGAATGTATCTAGTGTTTCCAAGGCTACTAAACTAATCGGTCTTTCGAGACTTGATCCTTTGTGATCATGCTAATGTTACGCAATAATGCACCGACCTTGGGTAACTGGGGTCGGGGCATTACACCATGTCTATATATGGATCGCATCATTGATTCAAGTGCAAAGGTCACACCTGAAATCCTTTATGACCATTATTTATTACACCCTCTCTTGGGTCAGTTACTCATTGTGTCACCCTACGGTGTCCCCTATGTCACATCATATCACGAACACACTATATAGATCCCGTGATCAAAAACTCAACTCCTTAGTCAACAACTTTCACTTAGAGGTCATAGTAACCATAAACATAAACATAATCACATCAAAAACTCACTAAATTCGTTTGGAAATCCTTTATATCATTGGTCTCAAGATATGGAAAAAGAACCATCTCACTTACCAAGTCATCTCAAATATGTCCTCTCACTTAACATATCCATACTATACCCAGGACATATTCATCTAGATCTCATGTACTAATGGAGGAGTAAAATTAACCTCACACTCCGATCAATTATTCTAAAGGCTAAAACATCTCTCGAGAATCTATACATCCTACCTCTAGGCCAACAATGTCATTTCCATCACTCACGATTATCCAAGAGAACTATGGAGCCTATGATAGGCTTTTTACATCTCACCTAACTGGGTTATACCCCTTTAAGGTTTATATATCTCAAGGCATACAATTATAATCATGTCCTCAGCTGTCTGTGGTTAAGGCATCGATGAGTTTCCAATAGTCCATCATGGGCCTAAACACATTGTTCAGTCTAGAGGCATTTTATTCTTTAAAAATGGTTTATTTAAAAGAAAGATCAATCACCCACAATATTGATACCACGTGTCACATGAATATGTAATTAAAATTCATTATCCAAAGGGGTGATCTAAGGAACACCTATCTGATGTGGAGTAATTCCCTTTAAAGAAGCTCAGTATCTTTCCACCAATCTCATCCAAGTCTAAAAGGCCATCTCTGATCACCATAAGGCATTATATCAAGTTCCAAATCATAATAATTAATTATAAAAATTCATAATTAATTATTCAAATTAATTAAAATGATTTAAAACTAATATAAAAATTAATTTCATTAGGAATAAATTCATAATAACTCAATGATCCACCTCATCACACTAAAATCACAACCAAAAAATTTTGTAAGTTCCACAGCATAAACACAACACCATCCTAGGAAAATTCCCTAATATACAACTCCTGGTAAAAATAGAATTTAACATAATTTTAGAAAAAACCATAAAACCCCACCATGGGATACACCATCATTGGAAAGGAAAGTGTGAATCCTCTAGGGATGTCCTCTAGCCAATAAACATGAAATACCCATTAAGAAGAGTTATTTCCACCATACTCCAATGGAAATAATCAATAAACCCTAACTGCAGACAACCAAGATCAAAAAAAGAAAGGAGGAATAAATAAGGAAATTATGGAATATCATACCTAAATCTGATGTGAAATCCCATTAAAAATGAACCAAAACCAAGGGGGTAATAGAAAAAGGGAGGGAGAGAGGTTGTCGCAGAAATACATGTGAGGGGGAAGAAATGAAGGATGGTGAATTTAATCTTAATGAGGTAAAAATGGGAATCTCAAAATTTTAATTAAATCTAGAATTCAACATATTTTTTCTACATGGTTTGTCAAATTGTTTTCCAACCTTTCCAGAGGTTCCATCTAAGCTTCACCACCATGCATGCCTACATTTCATGGTTATCAAAACAATACATCAACCATGAGAAACTCGACTAAATCTAAACTATAGGGTTTTATGGTTTCTCTATAATTATGTTCCAATGATGATCCAAGCCCCAAGAAAAAATTGCAACATACAATTTTCCGGCATGGTATCTGTAATTGTTTGATTACCATGTATAAATAAAAAACCCATTATCAAATTTCATCCGTTGGCTAGAAGCTCCCGAGACTCACCCAAGATCCCAAGAAACCACCTATACCTAAATCCACATATAAAAATATCATGTCGGTATGTTACAACTCATAGAATTAAAATTAGAATCTCAATTCATATAATGAGTCCTACTTCAAAAATCAAAAAATCAAACTCCTTGAAAATTTGAAAACCAAAAAGGACATGGGGTTTTACAGGGGTTGTCATTATATTATGATTTGGATACTAAATTTATTATATAATATTTTTAAAAGGGATTTGGTAATATATTTTGAATTAAAATATGAATAAATTCAAGAAATGTTTACTCAAGCAACTCAATATATTTTGGATAGATAAGAAGGATATGGGAAGTTTAGGCTCAAGTTCTTTATTGATAGTGTAAGGCGTAAATGGTAAAACTGAGCAAAGAAAATATCTACCGGAAACTCCAAAAAAGGATTTTTGAATCGAAATTCAAGTGTTTTAAGATAAAAGGTGGGGTTAAGAAGGAAGGATAATTTCAACTTTATAGAAATTCTATCTAGTGTAGAAGGAATTTCAGAAAGTATGTGAAGGGAAAAAGGAAACCTAGTGGAGAGTCAACATCAGGTATAATCTTATAGAAATCAATCATTATAATTTTAAAGGGTATATGTTGCCAACTATATGTTTCAAAAATGTTATAAATATACAATATTTCAAAACTAAAGAAGGGTTTATGGAAGTAGTTTCAGTTGTGTATTCATGTAATAATAAAAGAGTTTTTATTTTGAGAATGAGGATACAATAATTAATTCAAAGCTATAATGAATTTTAAATGAATTATGTGTGTTTTGGATCTCATTTTTTTCTCTTATATGATAATAGATTCTTATAAACAATGGTTTTTTATGAATAAATTATATGATTGTCTTTATATATATGGTTTATCATTCTTCTAATTTTATAATATTTTTGAGAATAAGATAAGTATAAAAGAGTTTTATCTAGTAAACTAAGTTTACCTAAGATATTTTTTAAAATGTGAATGAATGAGATCCCACACCCATTAGAGGAATATTTTAAGGAATAAAGTCTTATTTTTATAATATTACTCCAAACAAATATAATACCATATAGGATATGAATACAATATTTAATTTGTTAAATATTATACTAAGTGGAAATAAGTGTTATTTTTTGAATAAAAATGAGTTTTTTTACCATAGAATTATATTCTAGAAATAATATAGTTTTCAAGTGGCTACTAGTAGTATATTTAAACTTAGTGAAGTTCATGTGAAATAAATAAAATATTATATGATCCAAATACAAAGTGAATGTCACTTAATATCCAAAAACAGGTTAGGATATATCGATAAATAGAAATGTTAATAGTAATATTTAGTTAAGGTAATAATGTAAATCTCACAATATATCCTAAAAGATTTTTGGAATAGATAGAAAAATAATAATGTAAAGAGTTAAATTAGTTATCAAAATAGTTTAAACAAAAAATATTATGGGAAACGTTCAAAGAATGATGATGACGATGAATTTATAAAGATTTTTACATAGTAAATAGAAGTTATTAAGAATCATAAAATTAGTTGTTGTGAAGTTAAATGATCATGAATACACTATTAAAAGAGATGAACATTAATAATATTATTCTTAAGTCTCACCATTATTTTAAAAAAATCTTTGTAGATATTACTCCCTAAAATGGTTGAGTGGGAGAAATTCATCAAATTCCCACATAAATATGTGACAAGAATAACATAGAGATGTAATGATTTGTACCAAACCTTAAAATTATATCAAATATAAGGTATTTATATTGGTACATCATATATGAAATGATTAGAAGAGTTCTTATGTATGTTTTTTTCAAGTGTTATTAAAACAATTTTAAGAATATAAAATGTATCAGATTACAAAAACAATGTTTCAAGTTTATCATTGTTTCATATACGATACATATACTCATCAACTAAAATGATAATAATATCTGAAAATATGAATTTGAGTTATCCCTGGTTAATGTTTATCATACAGTATTAAAGGTTTTGATGTAATATTAAATTTATCATGGTTAATATTTTATATAGAGATATGAAATATATTTATTAAGCATAGAAGGAGTTTTCTATATTGCATGAACCCTCAAGTATAACATATGGAGTTCCATAAACTATGTATTTGATATGCTAGGGGTGTATATTTCATGTTGTAATTTCCTCATATCCATGTTTTGTAAGACACCTATCATGAAATCCTTTATACATTGATATGTTTATTATAAAAGCTTTGAGGCTTGGCTAATCAGGGGTGTGATTGGGTATATTGTTAATCATGTCATTGGTTAAGCCATAACCAAGAAGGGATTTTTTCTCTCATATGATGGGTGTGAAATTTGGGAAATATATTGAGTTAGTATAAAAGTGTCTATGTACATATTAAAATAATAAATGTGATTTACTTATATATTGGGTGAGGTTCATGTGATGTTCTTATCCATTAGGGTGAATGACACGTGATTTGTTCATCCATATGGTCAGTATATACTTAGAGAATCAAGACCATATAAGGAGGATATATGGGATTAAAATATTTTTTGTCCCATTAACTTGATATCTTATAAAAAAACATATCAAATTATAGTTCATACTTTTATATGATATGACTAGTGGATAGAGGCATAAAGATACATCTATTTGATAGAGGTCATGACAGATCCCTTTATAGCTCAAGTATCAGTGATACTTTGTTAAAGGCTATTATTTTATTTAATTTTTTATTTCAAGAGTGAGTCTATATATATATATATATATATTATAAAAAGTAATGTAGGGTGACACTTTTTTATTGACTGGATAGGGATTGAGTTTGAAAAAACTAAAAGAGTTTCTCTAAAAGAATTTAGTGTTTATCCAAAATGATTTTTGGTTGGATATTCACAAGGTATTTCATATGATATAGTGCAAGTTGAAAGTAGTGATATAATTCCAAAAGTATTTTATAATATATCTAAATCTATTTTTGGATATGATTTCAAAAATTATTATATATGATATGAACTAAGTTGAAATAGAAAAAAATTATTTGTCTTTAGTGAAAGGGGTAGATTGATAGACATGTAAACTAAAGCCTAATGTGTATATAATGCTTTTCAACCTATATCATGGTATATGATATAGTTATATCTTATGGGATGATATTCATATTACCAAGGAAAATTATTTTCCTTAAACAAGAATATCATTAGCTATGATATAGTGATATTATAGTCGCTACCTATATCATATCGTAAGAATATATTTGAGATTCCCAGGAATGGGTTGTCCAAAATGATTGGGGGGTTAAATTAGAGTTTGAATTTAAAATTTATGATAACTTGAAATTAACATTTGGAACTTGTTATAGTTATGATCAGATGAGTAAAAAACCCACCATTGGTCATATGTAAGTAATAAAAGAGAGAGCAATGCACAATATATTTTTACAATTTTTAGTCCAAATGAGGGTAACATACTCCTTGTTACATTTAGTTATTATAATAATATGTAGGTTCACCACTAATAATATTATTATCAATTACAAGTGGGGATGTGGTTCTTATTATATGAAACATACATTACATCCCATACAGAAAGTATCTAAAAAAGATTATAATAACTTCCACAAGTTAAATTAATACCATTATTAACATTAGAAAGATCCATGTATCTTCTAGTTACTTTAGTAAAAAATATAGATATTCCATTGATCATTAAAATTTTATAATTCCACTTCTACTCATAATTGAAAAGTATAGAAATTAGATGTATGAAACTTCAGTAACTAGAATTCATGCTTCCAGTACCTGAGCATGAAACCCACTAGAATTTAGGTAATTCTTCCTATTCTCTAAATTATTTAGAAATTCTAATTTTCATCAACCTATTTGATATTTTGGAACTTACAAATCATAATCCTCACAATCAACTCAACTCACTTGAATTTTTAGAATAAACCACAGTTTTGTATGATCCCACTCATTTATATAACCATTATTCCTCTAAAAATATAGGTAAACATGATCTTCAGACATTTATTCTTCCTATTAACTCAATATCTAGTTGATTCATTAAAATACCGTAAATAAATTAGGTTTAATGGCCTTCATCAAGTCTCTTCTAAATCTGAGTGATAATCCAGAACTTTCCTTTGTGAATTTGGAGACTTTGAATATCCAACTCATCATTCTGATTATTAATTTGACTTCACATAAAATTAAAGTCCATTTAAATATTTTCGTAGTCCATACACTACAGAATTAACTCCAATAAATACTAAACTTCATTCTAAATTTTCTAACACTACCTCTATCTCTTTCACCTCTAAAACTTTTGTAGCCTCCATTACTTTGAACTCATCCTCCCATATATTATGAGATACCTATATTCATCCTTACCTTGATCCAAAAAATATTTTGAGATTTGACTTATTTTATCTCAGATATTTTAAATCTCACTCAAGGTAGGCCAATTATTTGTTATCTAACTATAGCTTCAACATACTTCTGAATCACCTTATCATCGAATTCCTTGACTTCGGTCTCATATACTATTACTTTGGATTTTGATAAAATTAATGATCAATTATCCTTAATGTCACATTCTTATGGGATATTCATAATTATCCCTCCCAATTCCATATTATAATTGAAATAACTTTCGGTCATCTTAGATTGAATCACAATATTCACAAGTAATTGTGATATATTTTCCATTGAATGATCAACACAACATCATATGACTTAATTTACAAACTATTTATAATGTTCGTTCTTCATAATCATAATGAGTCAAAATAAAATTTCCCAAATATAACTTCCATGCATTTAGAGCCTGAATATCTTCTTGTTAAATGATTAGACGCCTTCAGTAATAAATTCTCTTCGTCTTAAAAAATTCCTCTAGATCCAGTCCCCAAGAAATTATACCATTATCTCAAAAAATATTCTTCCCAAAAATTTTGATCAAACATAAACTCATTTAACCATATAAAAATGTTAAAAAAAATTTATAACCCCATATAAACTTAAATCTCTCTCATTTTATTTATTATCAATACAACTTTACTTTTTCATCACTCATCAAAATTTATATTCCATCAAACCACACCTTGTTTCATAGTTAAATATCTAGATATCATGTTGTATGATAAAGAAATGGTTTTTAGATAATTCTATATCTTCATGATAAGAAATATTTTTACATGTGATTTTAATTTAATCTCCCTCAATTCAACTACTAGGTGTTTAAATTCAAGGACTTCTACTTCCCCCTTTTCTTAATAACTTCATCTTTGGATTAATTTATAATAAAAGAGTTTGTACTCCCCTTTTAATAAAAATTTGTACCATTCTCTCCCTTTTTTGACATAATACAAAGCATGGTGGGGGATAAACCATAATTACTTAAAGTAAAAGGGTTGGAATAAACATGAATTTTCATCCTTAATTCCTCAAACATTTCAATTAGTAAAGTTTGGGTGAAAACGTTAGTAATTAGATATTTTTTATATGTACTCTAAATTAAATTTACTATTAGGAACATTGTCATTTATAATATGATATCTGATATCAATGTGTTTTTATTGACAATATTGTACTAGTTTTTTTAAAAGATCAATTGAACTTTGATTATAGCATAATATTTTCAAAGGCTTTGAACATACACCTTAAAATAATTCAATTATAACTTCATTAACATAATCTATGAAACACGTGTATGGTGTTAATATATTCTAATTCATTTTTACACATAGTCCTGAAACTTTATTTTATATAATTCCATATTAAAAAAATCTCTTAAAAAGGAATCTTATCTTTATGTTTACTTTAATTCATCAGAATCTTTGTCCTAATCAACATCCATGAACCTAATAAAATTCAACCCACTTCTACTTTTATACATCAATGTAAAACTTAAATTTCCATATTAATACCCTAATATTATCTTGGAATCCATCATGTGTGATTATTTAGAATCACTTTGATATCTCACACATAAATTAGTTGCATAAAAAATATATTTCCTTGATGTTTTAAGATAGTGTAAACTTCCAATCAACTTCTAGTAGTCCTCTGATTCTCCCTTCTTCTTGTCTCTTCTTTACTCATCCTCACACCAATAGTAATGGGTGAGGAAACTACCTTTGATTACTCTATGAAAAAATTCTCCAAAATTTACTTAGCATAATTTTCTTATGAAAGTAATATATAACTTCCATTTTTTTAAACTTTTATCACAATATATAAACTCATCTCTTTGTGAATGAATATTTCAAAGTTTATATTCGTTTTTTCTAAAATATTATTCACAATATTTCTCCCCATGTCAAGTAAAAATGGTATCCACAACATATGTGGTGATAATCAATGCGCATGTTACAAATTCCCTCATATACAAATTACTACCTACCTTCATCCATAAAATTTCATCTTTCTCAAACATTTCTCAATTTTAGAATACCAAGACTAAGGGGAATACTTCAGTCTATAAAATGATTTCTTTAGTTTATGCACATTACTTACATCTATATAAAACATCAGGCCCCAGAGTTACTAAAAAAAGGCTTCCTCTTCCACTTCATCATTCAAAAACATGTATTTTACATCCATCTGATATACTTTATATTTTTTATGATCAGTAACCGCAAAAAAATTCTATATAATTTCATGTATAAAAATAGGTGAAAATGATTCTTAAAAATAAACGCCTTCTATCTATCAGTATCCTATTCGAAATATTTGGTATTTAGTTCTCAAAGATTCATCCTTTTTATCGATATTATTCTGGAATACCCATTTATTTTTAATAATATTTTTATCATCTGATCTGTGAAAAATATCAAGTCAATTTAATCTAACTCTTCATTCATAGAATTTAGGCATTCCTTATGCTTGACTTATTATAAAAAATGAGGCACAATCAAAGATATAAAAGTTTTTTATTTTAAACTCTCTATTTACACCTTGTCTTAACTATGGATACCTCTATTATGGTGATATTTTTAAGTTCAACTCGGTTTTGGAATTTTCATAAAATTCAATCTTTTGTTTTCCTTAAAAGTCTATTCATCAATGGGCTGATCAAAATATAAATTTTTTAGCTGAGTTTCACTAATTAATCCTTTTCACACCACTTTTTAAAATTATTTGAATATTTTATGTTAATTCATCATATTAAAAATGTTATTCT
This sequence comes from Viscum album, assembly GCA_963277665.1. Classification (NCBI taxonomy): domain Eukaryota; kingdom Viridiplantae; phylum Streptophyta; class Magnoliopsida; order Santalales; family Viscaceae; genus Viscum; species Viscum album. The sequence continues at coordinate 222,319,697 of OY728131.1, read as the reverse complement.
TCTAACTTCTTAAACATAATTTTAATTACTTTAACATCATATGAATCTATAATTATGTGAATTCATTTGTTACAATATCTACATATCATGTTGGATGAATATTATATGAAGATTCCATCCTAAACTTTTTTATTAAACTTTCCTAAGGTGGAATTTTTATATTTATTAAATAAGGACGCCCAAAAACATTAGATTATTTTAAGAGGGTTTATTTTTATACCTCCCATGAGGAGTAGATTTTTAATTTTTCTATAGAAAACACTAGATCTTATCATGTACTGTTTTATATGTGGACTCTCTCAAAAATAATTTTTTTGAGTTTATACTCCACGAGCATAGTCCTCCATATATAAACCAAAAAAATCATATCCTTTCAAAAACATTATTTTTAGAGGATTATGTAGAACTAAATTGATGCTTGATTACATTCTTTTATAGAAAGGACTAAAAATAGTTACATAAGTACTCTATAATGTTATCAATTCTTATCCTTTGGATGCATAAACCAAAGTTTTTTTCTCAGAAATCATCTTGAATAATTTTACCATTTTTTTAGATTTATATTTATATTTCATGAACATAACAGTGGTCATTTAGGTGAAGTTTTCAATAAAAGTGATAAATTATAGATCACCATTTTTAGATTGATGTCTCACTAGTCCAGAGATATCTAAATGTATGATTTCAAGTGGTAAGGTAGACTAAATCTCTAATTTCCTTTTACATCCCTATATAATATTTCCTTTCTAACTTGATTCAAAAACCTTGTATCTTTCTTATTTCAATTGATAAAAATATATCACCAATTAATCATTTGAAATATTCCACATAATATTTTGGCCAATATTCCTAAATATTCTATAACATGGCTAATTTATATCTCTGGAACTTAAGTAACATGATTTACTCATATCTCTAATATAAAATAGGTTACTTCTAGTTATCATAGCTTCCATGATTATTTTCCCTTACATTAATCATCAAGTGATAAAACCATTCTTCTATAAAATAACTCTATTTTCATATTTAAATAGTTTTCTCACACTTAGTAAATTCTAATTAAGTTCATAAAAAAACCACATCATATTTTAATAACTATCCATCAAACACAACCATCATTCATCATTTAAATTTTATGGACCAATAAATCCCAAAAATTTATAGCTCCAGTATTATGATTTTATAATTTTCTCAAAATTTTAACATACTTATAATATATGAATAAATGTAATTATTAAGTATCCAGGAATTTTTTTTCTAGTTAGATTTAAAATAAATTTAAACTTTTAATTACTTTTTATTGATATGTTGTTTTCTATTTTAATTTTCAATTCTGGTATATAGTGATTTTCTAGGGATAGTTATTATGAAATATTATTCACAGTAACCAGGTGGATCGCATCATATGTAGGTTTCTTCTATGAAGTCAAAATTATTTTTCATTGAATGGTTTTTAAAATTTTATACTTTTTTCCAAGAGATAGTATATCTCAACTTCCTATTATTATTCTATCCTCTTTGATAGTATTTCCCCCTCAACTCATTCCTTATTCTAGGAAGATCAATGTTATCCCAACAATTATAGGCTTTGTTCTCATAGTTCCAACAACAATAATAATAACCATCCAACCTCCACCATTATTGATTTATATTTCGGTTATATAATGATTCAGGAGTTCCAATAAAAGATATGAGTTCCTTCTTCTTATAGCATTGGGATCTTACCTTGGAATTTGTGACTAACTTCCACTATTTTAATAGAAGAACTAACACTATTCTTATAGACCCAAAAGTTTCCATCTTTAGTTTAGGATCCTATATAATTAGTAAAAATAGATTTATCAACCTTCTTGGTAGGATATAATTTCACCTATCTTATTGATTCAACTCATTCTACCCAGTGAGATGACACGGCCTTAACTTTAATTTCCCTTGGAAAATATTCATTCAAATACATTATATTATTCTTATCCTCAAGAAATCTTGAATATTCCTTTATTAAATCCTCTTTCTTAATAGAAAGTTTTTCTACTAAATTATTCATCGTCTTTTCTTGTTTTCCCACCATCAACTTGAGAATTTAAATTTCAATATGTTGAGCATCTTCCATTTTTAGAAACACTACAAAATCATCACATTTCTCTTATCCTTTATATTTTAGTAGCCATAGATAATTATTGAGAATAGTATTTTCTCTATAAATACTTCTAGTTTTTATTTAAATAGATGTTCCATGTTGGTTTTATCACTTTCTTCTACTTAATCCCTTCCAATTTTAGCATGCTTAACATGGTCCACAAAGTTCACAAGTTTCTGTTAAACTTATTCATCAAATGATACACCATATCATGAGTCATGTTCTTCAATATTACTAAACTGTCATTTCCTCATATCCTGAGTGAACTTCCTATTACCTTCCATTTATTTTTCAGCTTCCTTAGAATTTTTTCCCCACTTCTTATTTAGATTTTTATCTGCTATATCATCATCATCATTACCACTTCTCTACTTAGGGAAATTTTTAGAAAGGTAACCTATTATAATACACTTAAAAAATTCAATGAAATTATTCCATTATACTTTCCTTTAACTCTTTTTATGTTCCATGAGATGACGGAAATTATTATTTCATAATCTTAATTTTTTTCATCATCTTCTTTTGATTCATAAAATTAATCATATTCCAAACTTATGAATTTATTTTTCTTCATGGATTCAAAGGTTATATATTCCTTATCCTTATTTTTAAATAGTTTTTCCTTCCAAATTTCATATAAAACAAGGATATTTCTTATCTAATCAATATATAAATCATATCAAAACTCTAATACTAAAATTTTTGGATTGAAACAATCTAGAGAATTTATCATAAAATTATTCATAATATTTGAATCTATTAAGGTATCAATATAACCTCTGATGTTATTGATGATTTCATTTAACCTTCTGAAATAATAATCTATACTTTCTTCATCATCTATATTAGATTCCATAAACATAATTTTTAAAATTTTATGTTTCACTTCCTTTACTATAAAATTACCACCAAATATTTTTTTGAGTTTATCCCATGTATCCTTTGTAGCTTCAAAACACATTACCTTAATGTTTACTTTATCTAAAAATGAAATGAGAATAAAATTATATGATTTTCCATAGACTTCTAACTCCCGTTTGTCATCAAAATTCATAATATAACCCTTTTCTCTTAGTGAAAACCCTATGTCAGTTACATCAACCACTTCAATGTCAGGTAAAGAAAGATATGGTATCATCATATTCTTCCATCTATGAAAATTCTATCCAAAAAAAGTTGTTATTCATCTACTCATCTTCAAAAATAGGATCATATAGAGAGATCCTACTTTGATACCATTTAAGATTCCCAGTAATTGGTGGAACATTGGGATGGGGTATGAGTTAGTGGTCTCCTTCAAAAAATTTTGATAACATAAAATTAACCTTTGTAACATGATAGAGTTATAATCCACTCAAAAAATAAAATCACCCCAACTTGTATACAAAAAATAGAAGATAGATAAATGTACACATTAGTTTTAGAAGGTTCATTACCAATGAGGGGAACCTATACTATACTAAGTTCAATTATTATCTTGAGATTTACATTCTCAAATTATAATATTTTTATAAATTACTAGTATGGTGGGATCATAATTATCTAAAACTGACAGTACATAACATATAAAATTACTCCCAACATGATTATACTAATTCCCAAAAATTATAATAAAAAAAAATATGATAAAGATTATTGTATCTTCCGGTTATATTAGTAACAAATTAAGATCTTCCTCAAAGCCATCTAATGTTTTAATTTCACTATCACTGATGACTTTATCCTCTGAAAATTAAGTTTTTAGAACTTTAGTCACTAAAACTTGTAAATTCAGTACCTCAACATAAAACCTCCAAAATTTTGGCACTTATTCCTGAACTCCAAATTCTCTAAAAAATCCTCTCTTATTCAACCCCATCGACTCTCCAGAACATATAGGTTTAACACCTAAAAATTAACTCAACCCACACCAATTTTCAATAGAAACACAAATTTTGAATAAACCCACTCTTTAATATAACCATTCTTCCTCCTATGAAATAGAAGTGAACAATATTCAAACCTTAATTATTCTTATTCTCTCAATATTCAATTTACTCAGTAAAATCCCTCAAAGATATCTGGGTAAAAGTTTTTTCTAAGTCTCCAAAAAATCTCAACTAGAATCAAAATCATTTATTTGTGAACTTTGAACCTTTGAACATACACAAAAAGATCATCATAATTTATTTAATTCATATAAAATTAAATTTCATTTTCATTATATATATTCTATCCTCTATAGACTTCACTCCATGAATTCTGCACACTTTATTCTATGTACTCTAACTCTAAATTTTTTTCTTATAACTCTAAAACTTTTACAACCTCTAACACTTCAAACTCAACATTCCACAGCTTATTAGCTCCTTGTATTCAACCATTTTCTAATATGAAACATTTTTTAAAATTTTCCATGTAGTATATCAGTATATTTAAATATCAGTCATGGTAGGTCAGTTATCTCTTAAAAAACCACAACTTCAATCTCTTCGGACACCACTTTTTTTATTTATTCACTTCAGTATCATCTATTGTTGTTTTTTGCTCTATTGAAATTAATGATCGCTTCTCCTTCATGTCATCATCTTCTAGAGTCTTTGAATCATCCCTCCTTGTCCCATATTCTGATCAACTTAAGTTTTGATTATATTAGATTGGATAAAAATAATAACAAGTAATTGTAATATGTTTTATTTTCAACAATTAGAACTACATCATCTAACATAACTTCCAAACCATTTAGAAATTCTGATCTTCATAATCCTCAGGCATAAAAAGAAACTTCTATGAATCTAATTTCATGCACTTATAGAATGATTACCATCTCATAGGTGTCATCAATTCTGAAATAATATGATCAGCATATAAATTTATAAAATTGATTAATCCTATATTACTAAATGGTCATAGATAAAAAAATTAAAAAAATTCCCCTGAAGTGATAGAAATTGTGATCCTTAAGTGTTTATTTGCTCAGATGTTAACTGAATCACTACTTGTATGGATCATGTTTTAACAAAATAAAACTTTAATTCATTTGATGGATATCAATATACCAAAAATATATATTATAATCTATTTCCAATAATTTCAATAAAAAGGGTATCATTCTTCATATTAATCATTCAATTTAATTATTTATCCACAAATCCATTCAAAAATAATTTACTTATTATGTTAGAATTAGTTATTTCTACCTAGATTTGTGAAATTCCCATGGTATTGAGAAATTACCAACCTAGATTCGTTACGCATGACTCTTAAACTGAAATAAAAATATGAGATATTGTTCAAATCTTGATTCACTCAACTGATTCATAGTTCCTATAATTAAACTCCCTCTGGTCAGATTCATGAATGGGAAGTGGTTCATATTAAGAAATGAATCCTAACCAAATGAATTAACATGACTGATATTAATGATTCATTAACACACTCACCCATCTACTTTTTAACTATAATCACCTAGTGATTTATCCACCTATTACATAGATAATGTAAATCATACATGAATAAAACATCTAAATTAATGAGTTTCAAAAAAATAGAATTGAAATAAACAGAATAAAATAGTTTAGATCAAAATGACTTAATTAAATTAACAGAAAAAAAAAACCTCATTCAAGACCCCATTTCCATAAAAGTTGAAGATTTTATAAGGAAATTAAAATTTTAAATTAGTGGATGGGTTGAATTTTTATCAGGGGTTAAAAATAGGATGATGAAGTTTGTAATTACTCTAAGTGATAATTTTAGAAAAGGAATGAAACATATAAAGTATTTTGGAGTTTTGGAGAGAATCCTAAGTGTTTGGGAATCGGTGTTTGATTTTTTTGGAAATGTATCCAAGGGTGAATGGCTAGATTATGGTTAGTATTAATTTTCCACCCTAACTATGTGTCCTAGAATGAATAAGTTTACGGGTATTGAAATTGTGAATAAATCCCTAGAAAACCATACAAGAATATACAGCAAATTGTAGACATGACACACAGTTGGTGTATGTTCTATTAAAAAGTACACCATAACAATATGGGTTGCCTGGCCATGAATAGTTGAGGGTTCATGGTTTTTTCATACATGTGTACAAACCATGATCTACCCATATTATCATTGAAATGGTGTTTTTACCATTTTTTTACTTTATGGGATTTTAACTCCCCCCTCCCTTTCTCTCCCCACTGAATTCATGAAACAAAGGATGGGTCTCCCCCTTCCTATGTTCTTCTATCCCCATCAAGGGGGTGTTATTATGGGTATTTTCTGATTGTTTTTTTCGATTGCATCATAGTGGAAGCCTGAGAGTTACAGTTACCAACTTTTATTTTTTCTGTTATTAATAATCAATCTGAGGTCTATTTCGACGAAGAACGTCATGACCAACGGAATTGAATCAATGAAATTGAAAGGAATAGAAAACATGAAACCAAGAGACAGTATATCAACATATGTTTTTTATAATTAATTTAATTAAATAAGAGTTACCTCCAAGGTTATTCTTTCTTTATTGATGTTTCCATCTATAGATCTGGTCTTCACTATCGTTGCATTGTATAATCCAAATGTAGGATTCCTCTAGTGGTGATCCCCATGTGTTCTACGAATCTATAGAATTATCTGAAGGATTCTCTGTGTGCTAGCACATAAGATTCTTATGCTTTCATTTTCCCCCTTCGATAACCTTGAGAACCTCTTCCAAAGAATTATCCTTGATCTAGTGGAGGAGGATCGCTCTCCTTCTTGAGAGTGTTCTTAGAGAAGAAAGAACTTTGTAGGCTTGAGAGCATCTCTCTAATTCATTATGCACAACTGAATTGGGATCTACTAGATTTCCCTTGGCTAATGAGAGAACAATATAACCTAGAATTTATTTCACTAGGGTAATAATAAAATAATTTTCACAAGTGCCTTTAATTATGTCATTAATACTAGGGAAACCCATATGTCTAATAATAACAGCAATATTATTATTTCTTAACATGTGCTTAACTTGCGAGTTATAATTAAATATTATTCAATCAGATAATATAAAATATTATTATTTCTCCCTACCACCAAAGATATTTATTTTATTTCATAAGCAAAGGATAGGGAGGAAACAAAGCAAAAGAGACAAAAAATCCATAAAAGAGAGGGATAATGGGGGTCTATAATGATGGAGACCTATTGCATCCCCAATGATAAAAGCCATGCACTCTGGAGGAAGGGAGCCAATACTGGAATAGCATGAGAGCCTATCACTGGGGCCGGCCATGGAGACAACAAAATCACCAACTCTATTGCCCTCCCTCCACGTATGAAGAACCTCCACCTGGGAGTTAATGAGGTTGCGACACTTACGGATAGGATATGCAATGCACCAAGGTGTAGTACCACAGCCCTGCAAAGCATGCTGAATAACAGTGGAATCAGTTTCAATGGCCGAGAGGGTAATATGCTTCTCACTGGACCCTTAAAATATGTCCCCCAATCCTCCTCAAAATTTATCACATCATGAATAGTGACTACTTATTTATTAAATAAATATGACTACATTATTTTCTGATAAATAAATAAATACTATATTCACAAAATATAAAATAAATATTTATTAATTATTCTTCCCACAATATATTCTCTCGAATAACTAGTGATGGAATAAATATGATCAGGAATACAAGAATAATTATTAAACCGCGGTGGGGAATAATATTTATTCAATTTGTTAAATAATAAATTATTTAACTCAGATTTCAAATACACTTAGTTTGTGACCCTCTAGACCTCTTTATAAGTGTAATTAGGTAGATTAGCCTAAATTCGAAGGTTAGTGTTCAGCAGCATGTTAAGGAACCCATAGAGAAAGAATTTAATGCTGCAATGACATGTCACCTCATATTAATGCTTATAGTATAATGTAATCTCTATATCACAATATCTCTAATCAAGCAGGTTGAATGCCAGTACCATCAACAGATATGCTCGATATCTTTTTCTTTGACTTTAGAGAAATAAGACTCGCCTATTGATCACCATGGACATGGATTTATTTAGGATTTATTATTTCCATCAAATGGTCTGAGATATAATCATCTGTTAAAGAACATAAGGGTTAAATCCTTTCTCACATTATTCATTAATAAAATATTACTTGTGATGCACCCAACATATCCTACCTCACTAAGTACATATGTCGTCATGGTTTTAATCAATACATCTAAGTGCATGACTCATAATACTCATTAATATTAATCTTAAAGTCTAAGCACCAATATACACACCCGCAGATAGGAACCTCTAATGACACATAGAAATTTTTATTTCTTTCTAGTGGGTCCTTTTCTCATAATATCCTCTTAGAAATTACCAAGGGCGTACACCATGAGAAGGTGCCTCAAAGTCCTATGAGTTTTCACCCCAGATAGACTGTATTATTTTTGTCCCTTCAAATGATATCATATGATCATAGAACATATATTCAAGAAAACTTTCATGGAACTTCTGGGTTCTCATCATTGCAAGGAACTATTATGACCATTTAGTGTGAAAGCTACTCTTGGGACATTATCACATATAATGTTATATAGAAGAAGAATCTTGATGTGATAGGGAATTTATTAATATTCAAAACCATGAATAGAAGTTCTCATATAGTAGTGTAGAAGTTTTTTCTAGGGAACCAACTACAATAGACCCCCACTTACACTAGAGCCAACTACTAACGATATTCAGTCTTCTAGCACTCACATGATACTCATTCTTCTACTGAGATAGGCCTTTAGTTAAGGGGTTCACCACGTTCTCTTCTGTGGATACTCTTCTCACTACAACTTTACCCCTTTGAAAAAAACCCTCAATATGTGATACTTTTGGAGTATGTTCTTTTTACATTGATGTGACCTTGGTTCTTTTGCAAGATTAATCATTGTAGTATTATCACAACACAATGTGATAGGGTCTTTACTACTAGGTACCAAATCAAGCTCCCGGAAAAATTTCTGAATCTAGATAGATTCCTTGGCTATATCATAAGCCACTATATACTCATACTCCACTGTATAATCAGCTACAACTGGCTTCTTTGAACTCTTCCAGATCACAACTCCTCCGTTTTGACATAAAACATTTCCTGGTTGCGACTTTCGATCATTTTGATCTATCTGAAACCCAGTATCAGCATACCCTCTGATGACAAGATATTTATCCTCTCCATACTCCTAGAACATATCCTTTATTCTTCTCAGATACTTAAGTATAGTATTAATAGTAATCCAATATTGTTCTCCTAGATCTACTTGATATATTCATATCTTTCTCAATGCATAGGCAACATCAATCCTAGTATATAACATGGCATACATGATTTATCCTATCGATGAACTATATGGGATCTTACTAATTCTATCCTTCTCTTGTGGTGTATAGGGACACATTTTCTTAAAAATATGTAAACCATGTGACACTAGAACCAATCCCCTATTATATTATTCTATACTAAATATCTTTAGAATCTAATAACTATATATACTTTGGCTTAGACCAAGAAGCCTATTGGAACTATCCTGAATGATCATGATCCCTATAATATAGGCTTCTTTGCCTAAGTCCTTCCTGAATAATGACTTGTTCAACCATTCCTTAATATATTTTAAGAATAGTACATCATTTCTAATAAGTAATATGTCATCAACATATACTACTAGGATAAAAAACGCACTCTCACTAAACCTTTTGTAAACACATGGCTTACATTCATTTTTAATGAAACCAAATTCATTTATGGATTCATCAAATTAAATGTTCCATGAACTAAATGCTTGTTTCAATCCATAAATGGATCCTTGAAACTTAAAAATCCTTTTTGCATCACTTGGTGTCACAAATCCTTTTGGTTGTGTTATATAGACATCTTCCTGAAGGTTCCCATTAAGGAATGCAGTTTTGACATCCATCTACCAAATATCATAGTCATGGTAAGCTACTATGGAAAATATGATTTTATGGATTTAAACATTGAAACTAGTGAAAAGGTTTCATCATAGTCAATTCCTTTATGTTTTTTAAACCCTTTATCCAACAGCCTTGCTTTATATGTACTTACTTTAGCTTCCACAACTAGTATCCTATTGAATACTCATTTACACCCAATAGGAATTACATCAACTGGAGAATCAACTCGAACCCAAACATGGTTCTAATACAACGAATCCATCTCAGAATTCATAGATTTAAGATATCTTATAGCTTCTAATCTCTCTAATTCCTCTTAGAAGGATAGACGTTCATCATTGTCCAACAATAATGAGTCACCATCCTTAGTGAATAGAAAACCATATCTCTCTCATTCTCTTACCTCTCTTGAGATCCTATACAATAGTTTTCTTTTAGGAACTACTTATTCCATAGGGACCTATGGAATCTTTTTCAGGTACCAACTCATGTTTATCTTGAGCATAAACTTCAACAAAGTCAATATTTCTCCTACTATCCTTTTTGAGGATGTTCTCCCTCTCAAGAAAACAGCTTGTCTGGAAACAGTCACTTTCTTATATGAGGGGCTATTTTCTTTCCTAAGAAATCCTTAACAAACAGCTCACATCCCCATACACATGTATACGATAAAATTAGATTCTTTCCACTCCATAGCTAGAAGGGAAATCCATTTTCCTCTTTAGTTGGAACTTAGTTTAATGCGTATGCCGCAGTTTATAATTCATATCCCCAAAAGGATAATGGAAGATCTACATGAATAATCATCGACATTACCATGTCCAATAAGTTATGGTTCCTCCTTTCACTGACACCATTACACTGTGGTGTATAAGGTGGAGTCAGTTGATATATAATCCCAAACTCCCATAAAAATTCGATGAACTCTTGGTTAAGATATTCTCTACCTCGATCTGATTGAATCTTATTTATCTTCTTAACAAGTTGATTATCTATTTCATTCTTGAATTCCTTGAATTTCTCAAAGGAATCAAACTTACAACTCATTAAGTAAATATAACCATATCTACTTAAGTCATCAGTAAAAGTTATGAAGTAAGAATATCCACTACTAGACTCTATTGGAAATGGTCCACACACATCAGTGTGTACCAATCCTAGAAGATATGTGGCCCTCTCAACCTATAGAAAAATAGGTTTTTTAGTCATTTTCCCTTGTAAACAAGTATGACATCTAGAAGTTATTTTACCTCAGAATACTCTAAGTATCAAACTTGACAGACCTTTTTCAAACGCTTCTTGTTCACATGACCAAGCCAGTGATGCCACAACTAGGTGTTGTATAAGTTGTGTGAACCTAATTCGTTATTGATTTCCAACACTTGGTTTTTGTAATTTAATACAAACAGGCCATTATTTAAATGTTCCAAACCATTACATATGTTTTCCTTATAAAACAAATAACTTTTATTTCTGTACTTGAAAATAAACCAATCAGAATCTAAACTTGATACAGAAATTATGTTGTTGGTAATAGTAGGTGCATAATAACAATCTTGAAAAATCAAAATCATTCATGTCGGAAATGAAATGTGGTAGTCACCAATGGTAAGAGCAGCCAGCCTCGCACCATTGCTAGCTCGTAGATCCACCTCTCCTCTAGAAATTTTCCAAAATATACTTGGTTCCTACATTAGAATACATATGTGAGCACCAAAATCCTTATCTAATACCAAATGTGTATAAATGGAAACTTTTCACTCGATAACGAATGCACATTTTCCTTCCCCCTGCCTCTGGGTGTAGTTCCTCTTCCAATTTCCTAACTTTCCACATGAAAAACATACTACCTCCTTTTCCTTACCATACCTTTGGATCTTCTTCTTCTAGGTTGGATGGTTATTAGGGGCTTTATATTGTTTATAATTCTCAATATCCTTTTCCTCTCCCTTCCTCTTCCTATTCACCATAAGGATAGTGGTTTTTTCACACCCTATGTCTTTATCCATTGAGTGTACTCCCAAATCCTAAAATCATTTAATTAGATTTCCTCAACCTTTTACACTCAATTACATCAAGTCCGAATTTTGAAGTCAACCCTCGATGTGAACCAACTCAATTCTACCCAAAACCTCATGTTAGATTTTTTTGATAATTTAAAGCACCCTAACTTTGGCAGGACAATCACTTTGAACTATGGTTCGATTCTAATCAAATTAATGGAAGGATATACTGACTTAATATTTTATTGATGGATTTAATCCATTATGTGTAAATTCCCAATTATAATCTGTATCACATGCTTGTTAATATTAAGTGGGATTACATAAGTGATTAAACATTTCATAAGATAATATTTACGTATAAGCCATTTTATTTTAGTTACTTCATTGTGTGATTTTTAATTCGTTAATTATGTGATTGCGAAAAAACATCCATAATGAAATAAACCTGAAAATCATATAATTAAAATAAAGGGTATGATCATGAAATTTTTCTAATGGTTATTTTATCTAGCAATTGATTAACTAACAGCTGACCTATTGGATAAACACCTTGAACCATTTAGGGTTCATGTTTACAGCTTTCCACCATCCAACCTTTGTATCTCCTTGGATTTTTTTCACCTCAACTCCTAACTTGAACCACCTCCACTAGCTTGGGAGCTCCATCCATTACATATTATTTTACTCACATGTGGTTGAGGGGTAAAAGGGGGTTTACATAAAAGAAACCATGGCCATGAAGGCCCTATATAATAAATAGTAGAGAAGGAATTCAGGCCAACAATTTAATTTAGTAATAAATTAAAAGTAAACCAATCACATACAAAGGTCTGGTCTATATCATGATCGTCTACATGCATGCAATAAATTAAGCATTTAATAAAACTAGAATTTAATTATTTAATTATTCTTGATTAAGATAAACCGTGCTCAAATCGATTAATTATTATCTTTAATTAATCAATCCTTCTATATTAAACATTTTCAAAATTTCTTTGATATTTTCATCCATTATAATTTTAAACAAATTAATATATTTCTTTAAAATTAATTATGTGCATAACTTGACCTTGGAGGTAACCTAGTGAATACTCATCCAAAACTACCCAACATGTATTATAATTGTATACACTTTATTCTTTGTGACATATAGCATGCACATAGAATAATAATTGTAATACAACTCATACATGGAGAGTAGATCTTTAATATTACACATATATAAATAAAAAATTTATATATGTATATATATATATATCAAATCCGATCACATGGTGTGTCCCAGCTTTATACCCATATGCAAATACATGTCTCAAGGGTTATATAATATAATAAATCTTAAATCTGCATTACTGGAAAAATTACATGGTGTGTTGATCTGATCTACACAGCATGTACATTATTCACTGTGTATATGAAGTACACGCCTAGGGACTCAGCATGTGAGGCACACTTCGAAAATCCTGGAGTAAACTATGTGTCCAATGGTACACACGCCGTGTTGACTCTATGTTACAAAGTTACTGGTCGGGTAGGCCATGTTTGTAATACACGGCCAGGCCCTGACTCGAAGGACTACACACCAAGTCCAGTGGGACACACGGTGTGTAGTCTGGCTGACTGTGTGCTAGTCTATCCCATTCAACATGTGGTGTAAGAATTAACTACACCACATTTCATTAGTTCACATGGGTTAAGTAATTTCTTAATTAAATCCTAGTGCATTGAACACGAGTACACAGTGTGTAATTCCGACTACATGTCTTGTACTCCTGTGTCATCCGGTTAGAATCCTTGGCACTATTGGATGATTCCCTTTATTTTATTTTAATCATAAAATTAATCACTTCTATTTGATCTATGATAATCTATGGAGGAAGAAATAGATCTTTAAAATTAATATTTATGTAACAATTAACTTGAATTTAAAAACTAAATTATCAATGCATAAATTATCAATGAAACTAAATAATTATAAACAACGATGTGATAACTCTAATACCACTTATAGGTTCCAGGTGATGCGGAAGTGTGGGAGGTATGGTTCCCAACTTTGCCTTTTTCCATTATTGATAATAAATCTGAGGTCTATTTTAATGAAGAACATCATGACCAAGAGAATTTAATCAAAGAAAAAGTAACAGATAGAAAACTCGGAACCAAGAGAGAGTAGATAAACACATGTTGTTTACAATTAATTTAATTAAATAAGAATTACCTCTAAGGTTATTTTTTCTTCGTTGATGTGTCCGACCATAGATCCCCACAACACCACTGCCGTGTTGTATAATCCAAGTGTAGGATTCCTCTAACGATGATCCACATGTGTTCCGAAAATCTCTAGACGTTGTCGAAGGACTCTTTAGGTGATATCACAAAAGATCCTTGCGCTTTCATTATTTTCCTTCGATCGCCTTGAGAACTACTTCCAAAGTGTTCTCCTTGATCATGTAGAGTAGGGTTTCTCTCTTTCTTGATAGCGTTCTTGGAGAAGAAATAACTCTCTAGGCTTGAGAGCTTTTCTCCAATTCGTTGTGCACAACTGAATTGGAATCTATTGGCTTACCCTTGGAAAATGATAGAATAATATAACTAGGCATTTATTTAACTAGGGTAATAATAAAATAATTTCCACAATTGACTTTAATTATTTAATTAAAGCTAACGAAACCCCCATTTCAAATAACAACATCAATATTATTATTTCCTGACATGTTCTTAACTTTCGAGTTATAATTAAATATTATTTAATCAAATAATATTCAATATTATTATTTCTCATTATAACCTTAAACTCGGTCTACCAATCCTTTTCAATATTTATCATGCTTTGAATAATAATTATTTATTTATTAAATAAATATCACTTAATTATTCACTGATAAATAAATAAATATTATATTCATAAAATAGCAAATAAATATTTATTAATTATTTCACCCACAATATATTCTCTAGAATAAATAGTGATGGAATAAATTAAATCAAGAATATATTAATAATTATAAAACCATGAGTGGGAATAATATTTATTCAGCTTTTTAAATAATAAATTATTTAACTAAAATTCTGGATACACTTAGTGCATGACCCTCTAGGCTACTTTATCAATGGAATTAGGTAGAGTAGTCTAAAGTCCAAGTTTAGAATCTATAAACATGCCATGGAACACATAGAAAAAGAAGCTAATGCCTCAAAAACATGTCACCTCATACAGTCGATAATCATCTAATATAATCCCTTTATCGGAATATCTCTAATTGAGCAGGTTGCATGCCAGTGCCATCAACCTATATACTCAATATCTCTTTCTTTGACTTTCCAGAAATGGAACTTGCCTATTGAACACCATGAATATGGATTTATTTAGGCTATATCATTTCCATCAAAGGGCCTGACATAGTATCTTCTATTAAATAAAATAATCCATAAAACCTTTCTCTTATTATTCACTAATGTAATATTAATCGTGATGCACCCAACATATCCTACCTCACAGAGAACATCTTTCATCACAGTTTTCGTCAATACATATAAGTGTGTGACTCATATTAATTATTAATAATAATCTTAAACTCTAAGGGCCAATACACATGTTCACAGATAGGAAAATCCAATGGAACATAGAAATGTTGATTTCCTACTAGTGGGTCCTATTCTCAAAATATCCTCCTTGACATTACCAAGGGAATAAACCATGAGAAGGTGACTCAATGTCCAATGAGCCTCCACTCCTAATAGCCTGTATCATTTTTATCCCTTCAAATTATATCATCTGGCCATAGAACATATATTCCAGAATAATTTCATAACAAATCTGGGTTCTCATCATAGCAGGGAACTACTATGACCTTTTAGTGAAACAGTTATTCTTGGTACATTATCACATATAATGTTACATAGAATAACAATCATTATGTGATAAGGAATTTATTCCTATTAAAAATCATGAATATAATTTGTCATAAAGTAAAAAAGAATTTGATTCTAGGGCACCAACTTGAACAGTTTTAGGGTAAAATATTCTCATTGCTGGTCTCCCTTACTCTTCCTCTCTCCTTATTTTTAATTTATTGTATCACCATTTACGGATTTAGTTTTGATTCCACTACAACATGGTGGAATCATTCAAGAATGAAAATAATTTCACCCTTACTAGGAAGATGGTAAAGAAGAACATCATTTGTAATCGATGTCTTATCAATTAAACCATGGTAAGATGCTCCATCGAATTTCATTTGGTTATTTTTTGGCATCTATTTTTGGGTGTTTCACTTGGAATAGAGTCAGGGATGTGACACAGACCCATGGTATTTCATTCAAGGTAGTTCAATTACATCACAACAATATGGTGAGTTTTCTGGAATTATTTCAAGTTGTAATTAAATTAATTAATATTTATAATTGTTATTTTTATTTATTTATTATTTTTTCCTTGGAATTAGGGGATCAATATGTTAAGTTTAGTCTGGTTGAATGAGTATGAGTTTAGATGGCCTCATATGGCCTTTTCTACTGCTATTGTGTCATTATGTAATTTGGAAAGTATTTTAAGTGAGGTTGGTGGTCTTTCTTACATTCCCTTAAGTGATTTCCTTAAGTTTTTGAGTTATGTGAACTGTTCAAGTGCTTCCACCAATGGTTAGTAACACATAATGAAATTTATTACCAATTAAATCAAACAAACTTCTTGATTATTTAAGTTAAATTGATAAAGTAAATCAATTTTCTTAATATAGATATATGGAGTAATGTTCTAAGGGATATTTCAGTTCCCTATACACCGGCTTGATTCCTTGATCATCATATCTTATGAATTTACCAATGAACCTTTTCTATAGTGACCCAAGACTTTACACATATCATTACGTGATTTTAATCAGAATTAAACATAAAATTATAAGCCAAGGATCGTAAAGTCTAGTATATTGAAAATTAGGTACATAATTAAACACCATGATTCTGTTATAATAACATCATTTATTTAATATTCATAAAGATACCCTAACTTCATTTGGGCCCTTACATTGGTATAGGATAACCTGGGGATAACATGAACAAACGGATGAGCTAAAATCCTAGTAAGGGAATAAACAGAAGAATAAATCTGCTCACATGGGTTAGAAGGTGTAAAATAATGATATAAAAAGTCATGGAAAATGATTAAATATAATGAATCATAACATGGGATCATAAAATCATCGATTCATAGTAATGTGGTAGAAACATAAAATATGACTTTAGCATGATTCAAGGCTCGTTTCACATAGAGTTGTATGAGTCAAGGCTAACCACCAAGACTGTTGCACATGGAGCACGATTCAAGGAAACCCACCAAGATCGTTGCACATAACATCTCATGAGACTAAAAATTACCCAACTCATTCGATCACTATTTGGTCACAACAACCATAACATGTTTGTGAATATGTGATCCACATTAATAATCATACATAAGGAATCAAACATAAACATAAGGGTGACCCAAGGTAAGAATTGGGTATCATAATAAGTCAAAAAGAATAATAAATGGGCATATCATAAAATTTTCCATGAAAGAAAGGAATTAAATCATACATGGATATTGATAAAGTAAAATAGTCATTGATCATGATTTTTTATGTCAAACTAAGGTGATAACATGCAAAAATAGTATTTAAGAAACATTATAATTAAAACTTTTTAGTACAGTTCAAGGAAAATACTAAAGAGAATTTAAATAAGAAAAGGGAATAATATTTTATACAAAACCATTAGTTAAACAAGAAATTTTTCAAAAAAAATGAGTTATTTTAGAAAAATAATGGTTCCTTAAAATGTATTATAGAGTACACTTCAAATTGGGTAAGAATTCGATAATTTTACTTAAATTGGGTTTGCTTATCGGGAAGAATTGAGTAGGGAACCTTTTAAAAACATGTATATCCTAGAAAAATAAGTTTGAATTCATATTAATACATGGTTTTGGAACATAAATGAATCATTTAAAACATTTACATAAAAATAAAATATAATTTCATTTTGGTAAAAAGAGATAAAGAGTAACTCGAAAGAATAATGGAGGTTCGGGCAGAATCCCTTACCATAAGTCCAAAGGTGTTATTCACTTGATCTTAATATAATGGATAATCAAATTAGATTCATTAATTAATAACTACATAACCATTTATATATTTATTTATTTTTATTATGATTTTATTAAGTTCATTTATGGCCTTTTTTATGGGTTAAGAGAATCAATTTCATCGTTATGGAGCATTGGTTTCCTTGGTTTTCATTATCAGTTTACTTGTATACTTGTACGAAAGGTCATATAAAGTGGGGGTAAATACATATAATTAAACTTATATGTTATTAATGATATTACATAGGTCAAATTGGTCTTATATATCATTTGTTTTTATTTCATGAGGGTGAATCATTAGATAAATAGTTAATGACAATTGGTTGGGCTTATTTTGGTGGTTTTCATTCACAACGAACTCATTTTGTTTTATAAATTAATATCATATGTAAAAAATGATTATAAAATGTTAAATAAGATATAATAAATATATTATAATCTTTTTCAACCATAAAAATTGTTTCATGACTAGCCTTGAATAATGTAATGTAAATTGAAAACTTTTTTGTCATGGAATGTGATAAATTAACAAATCTGAGACGATGTCTTCATTTTTAGTATAAAAGGAGGGGGAAGAGAGATGATGATAAATTATTACATTATCATAAAAAATTATAGTATATTTATTTTAATGGAGTTATCGAACCATTTTTATGAGGGGATGTGAGGATAGAAAAATAAAAGAAAGGAACATGAAAAGAAATTAAAATAAATGGAAGAGGATTTTACCTATTGATTCCTTCTTCTTGAGAACCTCGTTATGGGATTGGTTTTGATCTTTTATTAAAAAATAATAATATCATAGAAATGGGGGAGGGTATAGGGAGTATATTTTAGTAAAATTTTGACAAGGATCAAGGCATGATAGGTGTGAGGAAAACAGGTGGTGAGGGGTGGTATTTATAGTGGAGGAGAGGGGTGTTTTCTCATTATTTAATTCATTAGTTTATTATTTTTCTCAAGAAAACCAATACTATTAATTAATGAGACTAAATATAGTAATTAGATCATGTTAGTTTGAACTAGTTGTTCTTGCATCATACATGACTCAATGAATAGTGTATTTAACTTATAATGTATATATATACCGTAAATTACCATATTTTACTATTCACCAAAAATTGAAGTATTTTAGAAAAATACCAAAAAAACACCCTAACCATTTTTTGACATGTACAGCTAAAAAAAGAACTACATTTTATAAAAATAATTTTCTAATTACGAGAAATTTATCTTTTAATTAAAATCATAACTTACTCGAAAAATACAAATTTTAAAATTATAACTTATTTTATATCACTTTGAAAAATTAAATAAGGTCTCATAAAATTTTCTTATAATCATAATACATAAAAATAATAATTTATGAATAAATTTTATGAAAATAAATTTTCTTTTAAATTATTAAATTACTCATAAAACTGTAATTCACTATTTAAGACTTACAAAAATACCAAAACTTAATTAATAACTTTAAAAAATGTATTTACTTATACGATGATATAATTATATCATAATCTCACTTATCAGATGGATAAATTTTATTTATACTTTCATTGGTGAGGTTAGTATTCAATTTTCCAGTTCACTATTCATAAGGGTCATGCTACTATTCCAAAGGTCAAGTTATTATTCCTTTGGTATATGTTCTTTAACTTCTAGAAATGACTTTTATTTCATTAATTAATCATTTATAAAGTTTTTATTATATTCTTAATGTGATTTTATGTGATTATAATATATGATATAATTTTAAGAAGGGAATTTACATTGCTAAAACTTTGGATTGTTACATTATTCCCCCCTTATGAAATTTTTCCCTCAAAATTTCATTTTACATTATAAGTTGAAAACAGGTGTGGGAAATTTTCCTTCAACACTTCAACTAGTTCCCATGTTGCCTATCTATACTTATGGTTACACCATAGTACTTTGACGAGGAGAGTAGTCTTGTTACATTGAACATTATCTCTATAATCCAAGATCTTTACTGGTTTCTCCTCATAAGAAATATCATTTTCCAAATGTACCACCATTGAATTTAGTACATATAAGGGATTTGATGTGTAATTCCTTGATAAGGATACATAGAATACATCGTGTAGTTGATACATGTTTCGTGGAAGTGCTAGTTGAAATTCCAAAACTCCAACACAATCAAGGATCTCAAAGGGACTGATGTACCTCAGACTTAGCTTCTCTATCTTCTCAAATCTAATGATCATCTTCCATGAAGATATGAGTAGAAATACCATATCTCCAACTTTAATCTCATTGTCTCATTGTCAACTATCTACTAGCTCTTTTGTCAACTTTGGGATACCTTGATGTGCTACTTAATGTTTTTCACCTTTTACGTTATTTCTTCAACCATTTCAGGTCCTAGTAGCTTGCACTCACTAACTTCATCCCAGAATGATGGTGTTCTATACCTTTTCCCATCAATGGAATCATATGGAGTCATTAGGATGCTCGAGTGGAAACTATTGTTATAAGAGAACTCAACTATATGTATATATTGGCCCCATCCTCCTTTGAAGTCCATAGAACATGGCTCTCAACATGTATTCTAGTTTCTAAATTTTTCACTCAGATTGGCCATCATTTTGAGGATGATAGGCCATACTGAAGTTCATCTCAATGTATAGAGCTTGTTGGAGACTTTTCTTGAACTTCGAGGTGAATCATAGATCTCAGTCGAATATAATCGATAGTGGTACTCCATGTAGAATTACCACTTATTTGATATATATACGTGCAATTTTATCTGGTGAGAATGCCTCTCGAATTATGATAAAGTTATTTTTCTTTGTAAGATGATCCACAATAACCCATATAGTATTGATTCCTCTAGATTTATTTGTAATTATAGTGACAAAGTATATGGTTATGTTTTCCCATTTCCATGTTGGTATGGGTAATGGTTGTATTAGCCTTTTAGAATCTTTTCCTTTCATCCTTCACTTTCTCACATACCAAGCACTTTGATCTATATTTAGTAATCATCTATTTCGTATAGTCCCACCAAAAGTTCTCCCATATATCTCGATACATCTTTGTGCTCCCTAGGTGAATAGAGATGTTTGAGCTATGCGAATCATTTAGGAGTTATTTATTTATCTTTGTATTTTATGGTACACATAGTCGTGACCCAAATATTATGACTCCATCCTCACTAATCTTGAACTTAGAGGATCTACCATTCTTGATAGATTCAAAAATTTTCTGAATTTCAACACTATTTCTTTGAGAATAATTTATTTTATCCATAAGGGATAGTTGAGAAATCATTTGATAAAGTACTGATGATGTTCCTCTCTTAATTATTCTCATGTGCATTCTTAATAATTCATATAGGATTATATCCTTATCAATTCTCATCATTGATAAAGATGCATAATCTTTTCTACTTAGATCATATGCCAACTTATTTTTCTTACCAGGATTGTAGTAGATTGAGAAGTCATAATCCTTGATAAGATATAACCATATTCATTAGTTCATATTAATCTCCTTCTATGTGAATATATATTTTAGACTCTTGTGATCATTATATATCTCACATTTCTCACTATAGAGATAATACGGCCATATTTTCAAAGCAAAGATCACACCCGCCAACTCCAGATCATGTGTAGGATAGTTTTTCTCATGAACTTTTAACTTCCTTAAGTATTGGTCTACCAAATTATAATTTTTCATAAATATACAGCCAAATAATTTCTTTGAATCATTGTTGTACAACATAAAGAGCTATCCACTTTTCGGGAGTGCGAGTATCGGCATAGTGATAAGCCTCTTTTTGATGTCCTTAAAGATTTCCCCACATTATTGGCTCCAAAAAAACTTCACTAACTTTAATTTAATTTTGGTTATTGGGTTTTAAAATTGTGATAAGTTCATTATAAATCATCGGCAATACCCATATAGCAAAATAAAACTACGGATCTCTATTACATAATTTTTCTTGGGCCACTCTTCAGTTGCCTTTGTCTTTGAAGGGTCTACATATATTCCTTTGATGGTGATAACGTGCCCCAAAAATGATACTTCTTCCATAAGGAACTCTCATTTACTCTTATTTTCATAGATTTTCTTCCTTTTCAAAGCCTTTAACACAATCTTCAAATGATCCTCATGTTCCTCCCTTCTCTTGGATTATATTAGAATATCATCGATAAATACTACAAAACAATTTTCAAGGTAATCCCTAAAGAATCAATACATTTAGTCCATTAATATTGTGGGAGAATTAGTGATTATAAAGGTAATCACTATGAACTCCTAGTGCCCATATTCTATTCTAAAGGAATTATTTGGAATATCTTCTTTAGTCACCTTCAATTAGTGATATCCCGACCAAAGGTCTACCTTAGAGAAATAACTGACCACATGTAGTTGATCAAAAAAGTCATATATTTGAGAAGGAGATACTTTTTCTTTATCATGATTTTATTGAGCTCGTGATAATAAATGTAAAGGTGCATTGACCCATCCTCCTTGAATAAGAGGACTGGTGCACCCCATGGTGAAGCACTCAGGCATATAAAACCCTTGTCCAGATTCTCCTGTAACTACTTCTTCAATTATTCCAGGACAATAGTGGCCATTATATAAGGTTTCTTTGATATAATTATAGATCCAAGAATAATTTCAATTTATAACTCAACCTATCGATCAAGTGGATGACTAAAAAATTCTTCAGGGAATACATCAGTGTAATCCCTTACGATGGGCTTGTGTTCGAGCATGATCATCTAATTTGTCTCAATCATTAGAGTGAGATATTCTTACTCATAAGGCATTAATATCCACACTTGATATAATTATTTTAAAGTATATTCATATTATTACTTACACTTGTAAATAATTAGAGGATACTTCGAGATGTGAAGAGTGATCTCCCTTTCCCGACAATTGATGTTGGATTTATATGAAGATAAAAACTTCATGCCCAAAATAGCATAAAACTCTACAAAAGAAAGTAATAAATGATTTTCTGTGTGGTTCAGTATAGAAACATTAACTCAGGATGAGTAATGTACTTTGGATGCAATAATTTCCCCATTAGTTGTTATTGCAAATAACTCAACCTTCTTATTTTGAGGTGGTGTTTTAATAGTTCTACTAAACTTGAAAGATTTGAAAGAATGCATAGAACCAAAATCACATATTACATTCTCTATTGTTGAATGAATAACCAGAGTACCTCTCACCACATTGTTGTCCAGATCTACCTCATTAGTAGTGATAGAATATGTCCTTGTTTCCTTGGAGGTTGTTGTTGATCGACTCCAAAAACCCAAGGATAGGGGAATTGGTTTTAAAAATTCCCATGACACCTAAAGTTGAAATACTAAACTATAGGATGAGTGTTGATATGAACTTTCATTTCTTCTCAACATTAGTGTAATTATTCATGTCCCTTCGGCATTTCTTACCTAGATTCCCCATTCTTCCACATTTTATGCATTTCCTAGTTCCCTTTAGATAGTTCCCAGGATAATTCTTCCCACAATTTTTACACATGGTATATTTAGTCTTATTTACATCGTGGTATTTATTTGCTAATCCACCCATATTAGACTCAATTTTCTTCTTTTTTTCATTGGTTCCATGATACCATTGAGGGTATTTGATCTTTATTTCAACCTTGGGGTCACAACAGACAATCTCCTAAGAACTGTTAAATTTTCGAATTGTTAATTCTATTCATAGACTCAGATTTAGTACACTAAATAATTGATCCACCTTTCTTTCAGTTTTCAAGACAGAGATCTAGGTGTATCTTTCAATCCTTTTAAATTTTATTTGTATGCCCCTATGAACCCATATTTCTTCAACTTAAGTATAAGGAACTCTCTATCCATCCTGAGATGGAGAGTTTTGGGAAAGTATTTATTAAAAAACATTTTCCTGAATTCCATCTAATTCATGGAATCAATTTCCTCTATGGAATTCATATTTTTGATCCGTTTCCACCACCAATCAGCTTCCCCATCAAAAAAATAGACTGTCAACATAACTTTTTCTTCTTCAAAGTACTAGAGGATAAAGAATATGTTTTAAATGGAATTAATCCACTGTTCCAAGGGGAGGGGATTATAAGATCCACTAAACATGGTAGGTATTTACCACATGAATGATTTTATGGAAACCTTTACTTTCCTTGGAGAAGTAGGGTGTTCCACATGATTCAAGTTATTATTCATAACTTGATCCAGCTGAGAAAGTACTATCACAAATTTTTGAGCACGCGCTCCCTTATATATTTGGAATTTTGTTATGGAAATCATCACATTTCTGATCACAATGATTGCTGGAACATTCTCTTCTATTTACCACCATTAACTAAGAAAAATAAGGAGCAATTAGGGGGGCTTGAATACTTATATCATTATCATAAAAAAAGGAAAGTTTAAACATAAAAGTATAATCACACAAAGGAAAAGTGCATCCTAACATGTGATTCCCTAGGTTTTAATCTAGGTTATCCATGATTTTTTTCCTAACATATATTCTTATGGGAATTGTTTTTTTCTATAAATATTGGTTTGTAATGAGATTATGAATTTACCAAAGTATATCCCCTAAGAGTGTAAAACCATGTGCACAGTAATTCCCATTTTCATGAACTAGGTTACCTTGAGTAAGGCCCAAAACACCTTGTTGGATTTGTTACTCCTAGTAATATATATTCCCAAACCACATCTACTTGTAGTATCCAACTAGGGATGTATTTTCTTGATAAACCACTTACTCTATACTTACCAAAATTTACGGGTATTTTCTTAGAATTAGTCTTATCTCTAAGGTTATTATTAAAGTGATATATTTATAATATTCAAAAATAACTAGATCATCCTATGATGCCAAATATAGTGACCCAAGCCTTTACACATATCATTACATGTTTTTAAGCATAATTAAACATCAAATCACAATCCAAGGATCGTAAATTATAGAGTCTTGGATATTAGGTACATAATTAAACATCATGATTCCAAGAACATCCTTTATTTAATATTCATGAAGAGATCCTAACTTCTTTAGATCCATTACATTAGCATAGGATGACTTGGGGATAACATAAACAAAGGTAGGAGCTAAAATCCTAGTAAGGGAATAAACATAAGAATAAAGATTAGCACATGGGTTAGAAGGCATAACATAATTATATGAAAAGGAATGGAGCATGATTAAATATATAGAATCATAACATGGGCTCATATAATCATGGATTAATATTAATGTGTCAGAATCATAAAACATGACTTTATCATGAGTCAAGGATCATTGCATGTAGATGATAAAAAGTCAAGGATAACCACCAAAATGATTTCACATGGAGCACGAGTCATGGCTAACCACTAAGACTGTTGCACATCACGTCTCATGAGACTAAACATTATCCAATGAATTGGAGCACTATTTGGGAACACCTATCATAAAATGCTCATGAATATTTGTTCCACATTATGAATCATACATATGGAATCAAATATAAACATACGGGTGACCCATGGTAAGAATTTGGTATCATAATCATGTCAAAAAGCATAATAAATGGGAGTGTCACAAATGGGTACATGAAATAAAGGAATTAAATCATACATGGACATTCATAAAGAAAAATAAGCATATCTTTTGATTAGTAATGTCATACTAAAGTGATAACATTTTAAAATAGTATTTAAGAAACTTTATAATTAAAACATTTTAGTGCGGTTTAAGGAAAATATTAAAGAGCATTTAAAGTATAAAAGGGAAAGATATTTTACATAAAAAAAATTGAACGAAGAAAATTTTAATAATAAAATGAGTTATATTAAAAAAATAATGGTTTATTAAAATAGATTATATAGAACACACGAAATTGGGTAAGAATTCAGGAAGTTCCCTTAACTCATGTTTGCTGATCGGGAATAATTGAGTAGGGAACCTTTTTAAAACATGTATATCCTTAGAAAATAAGGATGAATGGATATTGTAAAAAGAGTATGGAACATAAAAACATCATTTATAATATGTACATGAAAATAAAAGAGAATTTTATTTGGATAAAAATAGAGAAATAGTAACCTGAAGGAATAACAAAGGTTCGGGAAGAATCCCTTACCTTAAGTCTCAAGGTGTTCTTCACTAGATCTTAATGTCCTAGATAATAAAATTAGATACATTAATTAATACTTAAATAACCCCTTATAAATTTAATTTATTTATTATAACTTTACTAAGTTCATTTATGGCCTTTTTGATTTGTTAAGAGATTCAATTTCATCGTTAGGGAAAGTTGGTTTCCTTGGTTTTCATGGTCAGTTTACTTGTATACATGTACTAAAGGTCATTTAAAGTGGGTTTAAATATCTAGAATTGAACTTATATGTTATTAATGATATTAAAAAGGTTAAATTGTTCTTATATATCATTTTTTGTGGAATTAGGGTGAATCATTATATAAATAGTTAATGATAATCGTTTGAGTTTATTTTGGAGGTTTTTGATCACAACGAACACATTTTCTTTTATAAATTAATATCATGTGTGAAAATTGATTCCAAAAAAATACATAAGATCTAATACATTTATAATAATATTTATCTATAATAAAAATGGTTTCATGGCCATCCTTGAAGATGGTAATGGAAATTGAAAACTTCATCATCATTGAATTTGATAAATTACCACATCACGTATGATGTTTTCATTTTTAGTATAAAAAGAGGGGGAAGGAGAGATGATGATGAATTATTCCATTATCATAAAAAAATTATATTATATGTAAGGTTATGGAGTTATAATACCATTTTTAATAGGGTAGGTTAGGAGAGAAAAAGGAAATAAAGGAACTTAAAAATAAATTTAATGAAAAGGAACAAGGTTTTACCTCTTGATTCCTTCTTCTTGAGAACCGCCTTAGGGGATTGGTTTTTGTCTTTTATTAAGAAAAAAATCTAATAAATGTGGTGGAGGGACATGGGACTATATTTGAGTAGAATTCGTACAAGTCTCAAGGATTTAGAGGTGTGAGAAGAAGTGGTGGTGAGTGTGGTATTTAAAGTGGAGGAGAGGGGTGTTTTCTCATTATTTAATTCATTAGTTTATTATTTTTCTCAAGATAAGAAATAGTATTGATTATTAAGACTAAATATAGTAATTAGATCATGTGAGTTTGGACCAATTGTGATTACATAAACCATGACTCAATAAATATTTTATTTAACTTCTAATGTATATATATACTGTAAATTATTATATTTTACTATTCACCAAAAATTCAAGTATTTTAAAAAAATCCAAAAAATTAACCCAAACCATTTTCAACGAGTAGAATTTAAAAATGAACTCTATTTTATGAAAATAAATTTTCTTTTAAATTATTAAATTATTCATATAATTTTTATTAAATATTTATGACTTACAAAAATACCATTATTAATTAATAATTTTTAAAATATTTATTTACATACACTGTGATATAATTATTTCATGATAGCACTTATAAGATAGATAAATTTTATTTTTCTTTCATTGTTTATGTTACTATTAAATTTTTTGGTTTACAATAAATAAGGTTCATGTTATTATTCTCAAGGCCAAGTTACTATTCTTTTCATATATGTTCCTTAACTTATCGAAATGCCTTTTATTTTATTATTTATTAATTTATAAAAAATTTATTGTGTTCTTAATGTGATTTTATGTGATAATACTATATGGCATAATTATAATAAGGGAATTTCCATTTCTGAAAATTTGGGTCATTTCATTTTTCTTAGATTGAAATGTTCCTTGATGGGGATCCTTAAATTGGGAATGGGTGAGATAGACCTAATATGCCTAGACCTAGTTGACATCATGACCTTATTTAAGAAAGTGTTCTTTTGATCTAGTACAGTTGGGTTTAGGATTTTTTTCATGACTAAAATAACAACCACATAATTTTATTAAGTCCATAAAGGTCCCAATGTTCTAGATTGTAAATCATAAGTGTATTATTCCTTTTAGAGCTGGGATTCATCCTTGATCTATGTTTTGGTGGGCACCCAATTATGGTGTCCTGGTCACATTAAGACCCTAGTAAGTGGGTGATGGGAAAGGTTAGTAATGACCAAGGGTATCCCCTTAAATAAAAGATCAAGAAGCATATCACCTTAGGAAAACTTCATAAAAAGATGGGTTATGGAATTCAACCAACCCTCCAAGTTAAAGTTTAATATCAAATCATGCATCAGTTAAATTGAATTTAACTAGACTTGGATAATTATAAGTGAATTGGTAGTTCTTGAGGGATGTTTCATCATCAACTACTTTTACAGTTAGGTGATAAGGACCCCTAGAACCCAACCCTACCTATTTATTACATCATATGTTCACTCCACCTGAATTCTAAATGTGTCAAATTAACATGATTTATATGGATATAATCACATGTATACTATTAATTATGTATTTATATGTATTTCATAAGGTAAATATAAAGTTTTATTCCTAAAATATTGGGATCCACCTCTTAGTTATCAGAGATAGACTTTTACTGTAACTTAATAAATGAATTAAAAATGATTAACACTTGTAGAGCCTTGGATTCCTAGTGAGAAGAGCATCCAATATTGGATGTTTCCATTAGAAGAATTCCTAAAAAAATTTGGATTCCTACATGTGTCATAAAATAGAGGAGATTTTTGAGTGTGTCACGAACCAACCCGGGTCGACCCTGAACCGATCACCCAAGCCGGTCCGCAACATGGCCCGAGAGGCGTTCCCGGTCCTCCCAGGCTGGCGATAAGTTCCAGGGTATCAACAGAGGTTGTGGGAATTATTTCTCCCAATAAAAATATATAAAGCAGCAGAAATAATACATAGCAATGCAAAATAAATAAACCAAACAAAATAATTAAAAAGGAACAAAAAAAATAAAGCTAATCAAACTCGACATCCAAACTAACTCCATGTGACATCACGGGTCACTCTCCGACTCAACGATCAAGCGTCTCCCAGCGAGCACACTCAATCTATAACCTGCACAAAAACTAGAAATAGAAAAGAACTATAGGCATGAGTATTAAAACTCAGTAGGCTAGGCCGATATCTATTCTCAATGCACTAACTTTAAAATAAAAGAAGTATCATTTCAAGTTTGAACTATAATTTATAAAAGTATGGTTTTCTAAATATTTTACTTAAAAGAAAAGTAAGAAACATTTCCCATAACCATTTTCAAATATATATTCATTTTGTTCGTGTCAAAGGTATTTTATAAAGGGAAAGTAATATTTATATTTCCAAATTTTTACAAATAGGATTAAACATTTTCATTTGAAAACCATTTTTAGAAACCTAATCAAAACCAGTTTATCACTTTCCAAAGAAAAAAATGCACAAAATGTACAAAAGAAATCACACAGCAAGGGAAATTTAGGTATACATATGAGCATCATAATCACTACTGCAAGCAAAAAAATATGAATAGACATGGGTGAACCTAGGAGATCAAGAATAAACCAGAAGACACCGATACCTAAGACCACATCGTCATTGACATGTCACACATGATGAAATCAAAATGCCCAATACGCTCGACCATCCTTTCACAGGAATGACAAGGGAAAATCCTATAGAAATAAACTCAATATATCCACCTACTATGGGCCACTGGTCAGTACTATAACCTACCAGTGCGGCACTCATTCCTAGAATATTCTCTCAATATTCCAGATTCTCACGTCTCAAGTATTTAAAAAGGGGGTGATCCAATTGATTCCAACCAATCATCCAATCACACACACACACACACACATATATATATATATAAATCACAACAGGCATCACCCTGAGCCACTCCATGGGACAACCTCTTACCTTTAAACTACTTGAGCACCCAGGATCCTCTAAGAATGGGCCTCCCAAACAATCAGTCACAACCAAGGAAGGAGAGTTATCCTAGGGGGTTTTCATCAAAACAGTTTCATCATTTTATATAAAGTTCCAAACGATCATTAAACACATTTCACAATCACCACTTTAAAAAAGTCCAACTTCTTAATAAGACCAAAACCAGTTTAAAACCATTTAAGGAGCCCCAAAATACTACTTCACAAGTTTCCAATATTTTTATAAAACCAAAACCCACTTTCAAAGCCAAACACACACTTCTTTTAAACATAAAACTACTTAAAGAACTTTCACGAAACCCACGATCACTATTTCCAAAGTAAAATATTTATTAACAAGTCCAAAACAACCAATGCATGCTAAATAATAAAACCAAGAATTATACATCAATATTTATAAATTAAACTGGGTGCGGAAAGCATGAAATAGTTAAATCTTGTATTAAAGTAAGTGAAAAGGGAAATCCAACATTGATATCAAAGCGTGACGACAACGAAACCTTGGAACCAAGGCACAATGACAAGGCAACTTTAGAAACAAGGTGCCATGACGACGCACACTCAGAAATGCCTCGTGCAGTTCCTTCAAAGTCAAAACGACCCAAAAAACATTTAATCAATAAAACCCCTAATCAACCTAAAGTAATATATATATATATATATCAAATAAAAATGGGAAGAGGTCATATAAGAGGAAGGGGAAAAACACACCGGAAAGGGTGTGGCGCACAGGTAGAGGTGACGTTGGGAAAATATGGGCTGGTTGGGGAAACGCCGACAGTGCGGAATGGCCGGAGGAAGGCCGTAGAAGCTATGGCCACTGAAGAGCATCATGTCGGACCAGCAGAGGGCGTCCATGCAGCTGTATGCGGTCTGACTGGGGGCTGCGGGTGAGGACCGCCGGACAACGGCATTACGAGGCGGCCGATGGGCAGGGTGCGGGTGAGCCATATGGGAGACGGGACATCAAGAAGCTACGGTGCAAGGCGGTGCTATGAGGGGGGAGGCTAAAAACCGATCGACTAGATCAGGGAGGTCCGAGGAGGGTAGGTCAGGCTGCTGGGTCACTACGTAGCGCAAGGAGGGGAAGGGGAGAGGGGTTGCTCGCATGCAGGGTAAGAGGGGGTCGAGGTGTCAGGTAGAAACGGCATGCAGGAGGGGGGGAAACATCGTCGGGGTGCAGGGGAGTCGAGGCCGAGTGGGGGTACTACGCTGGCTGGGTGCGGCGGCGGACAGAGGAGGGGCTTTGTCTAGGGAAGGTTGTGCTAAAGGAAGGGGTATGTCATATGCAGGGGGAGAGGAGGGTGTCAACGATGGGTTGTGGGTGTTGGTTGTGGATGGGTCGAGACAGGAGGAGGCATATCAGGAGTGGGTGAGTAGGAGGGGTCCTGTGCAGAAGAAAACACAGCGGGGGGGGAAGCCGCGTGGAAGGAAGGAAAAGAGAGAAGAAAGAAAGAAAATAAAAAAGAATAAAAGAATAAAAGTGAATAAAATTAAAAATTCAATAAAAAAACATATTAATAATAATAATAACCATAATAATAATCAAAATAATATTTATAAAAATAATAATAACCTTAATAATAAAATAAAAATAATAAATGAATTCATATCATTTTAATAAAAAAAATTAATGAAAAGGCCACTCAGATGCATGGGCGAAGCCACACGACGTCGCGCTCCGCCAGTGCATCCAACGACGTCAAACCCAAAACGTGTGCTTTTTATCAAAAACTTAGCAACCTCGTCCAAGACTCACCCTGAACCCCATAAAAAATATTTAAAGGTATGAAAATAATTAAATAAATTAAACTCATAGTTCGGGGTGTGACAGAGTATATCTGGGAAGCCCCTCTTTGTTATTCTATCACCCGGGATGCCTAAAATGCTAGGATCCATATGATTCCACAGTTTTTTGGGTGGATGTATTTCCCCTGAGCACTAGATGTTTGAAAAATACCTAAGGATATTAATGATCTCCTCAAATGATTCTTAAAATACTTATTATGATTGTGTGGATAAAACATGATGTCATTTCCCATAGCTGTTTGAGAATAGGTTATTGATCTAATGATTCATAAATGTCGAGTTATCATCATGAATCTGTAGATATTCCTTATTTATTTCATAATGTACATCCCCATATGAAATCATTCCAATTAAAAAGTATTTATTTTCTATTGAATGGGACCTATGAATCCAAAATATGATTGGAATAGGTAACATCAAGATATTTTATGGGTTCCACTGGTTATACATGACTTGAGTAGTATACCTAGGATGCCAAGGATCCTACTAAAGGACTTAATTAAAAGATTTCTAGTTGATACCTCGAATATCACCTTACATTTATTGTAGGTGAGTATGGGTAATACTTGGGAAAGGACTCGTATACCCATGTGGTGAAAGGCCTTTCTCAAAGACATATCTGGTACTATTTGAAGTAGGTATGGTCTTCATGGGTAGCCATTAATCCTGAGGTATGAAATGATCATTTAATTTATTTTCAAAATATATTTTTATTATTATCTTTTAGTTGGGAATATCACATGAACATACACTACATTTACTCGATGTATATGAGACCACATTGGTGGTACCCTACTAATTTATGTACTCACACCCTATTTGAGACACCATTGCACATGGGTACCCATGTAGACATTTAATTGATTACAGGAGTAATTTTGGGTTGGGAGCTGGGATAGCATGGTCGAGCAATACTTCCAAGAAGAAATTAGAGTTTGGGAGGATTTTTTCATGGGATTTCATGGATCTAGTGTATTTTATTTAATTTTATTTTGGTTTCTATATGTCACTTCTACGTTGGGAATTCTATGTATGTATGGAATGGTAGTTCAGGCCTTTATTGTATTTATTTTTATAATTGTTTATAATTATTCCTTCTACACTGTTTCTCTCGGAATTTGGGGATGACCTCTTGGATGGGAGATTCAAACGTTCTGATCGGTTTCTAGCGGGTTTGTTCGTTGAACCAGAAACATCCAATGATTCCACATCTATTTGGACCTACTTTCCAAAGGTAGGCACTCATTATCTTGTGGACTGATGAGGCTTAGGAATTTGCATTAGTGGAGAGGATGGGAGGTCGGACTCATCACACCTTTTTGAGGGGAATTATTGTCTACTCCGGGACACTCTTTATAGATTTAAGTTATGTTCCTGAATCCTTATTACATTACCAAGTATAAAATGATCTTTCCTTTATTTTTAACAATCAATGATTAAATATGTAAAGAATTTAAAGAATCTTTTATATGTATTCGAGTTTCTTCATCAATAGATAATCATCTGTATCTATTTATAGATTCTTGGTCAATGGTATCCTTCAAAACATTTATATAAAAGTCTCTTGGTCATTATGATGACTAGGCTGGTTTTAAAGCCACTCAGTGGGGCACTTGAAGTTTATTGTCATTCAGAAGGACATGAATTATTTCAGAGTTAGGATCGAACCCATAAATGGGCTACCTACGTATCCTTTGTTTTGGAAAAGGAATCAGAACCCACGTAGTTCGAGTAAGGGAGTATGACGTTTATGATTGATGGCTCAAAGAAGGATGTCATAATTACTTTTACACTCTAAGCTCACGTGAGTCATGCTCGGTGTAAGAAACAAGAGGTATTGGTAAAAATTAGACAATTGTGCCATGAAATATGCAATCATAAGAAATGGTTTGGGGCTTATGTATGTATGACTGCCCAGATAGATGAAGGTTTAGGAGTTACTTTTAGGGAGAAAATCCAAGAATAGGTTCCATAAATGTATATGTGCTTCATGGAGATTTGAATACTCTAACTTGGGACTTATTCCTGAAAAGGAAACCCAAATTAGGAGATGATTGATAACTGGGTTTTACTCCTGAGAAGGAATCCCAGATCAAACTAAAATTAGGACTGGTTAAAGAGAAATTAAGGGACTTGGGGCTTACTTCTAAAGAGTATGCCCATAATTATGACTGGGACTTATTCCTGAAAAGGAGGCCCAGGTTAGGGGACTTGGGGCTTACTCCTGAAAAGGAATCCCAAGTTTGGAGGATTTATGACTGGGGTTTATTCCTAACAAGGAAGCCCAGGTTAAAGGATTATGATTGGGACTTACTCCTGAAAAGGAGGCCCAAGTTAAGGAATTAAGGTTTGGGGCTTACTCTTGAGGAGGATGCCCAATTTTGGGAACTTTAAGAATTTGGGGCTTACTCCTGAGGAAGATGCCCAGATTAAAGGACTTATAACTGGGGATTATTCCTGAAAAGGAGAACCAGGTTAAAGATTCTCTCATCTTAGAGGATGAGGCTGAATGAATGAACTCTCAATATTTGGTGACATAAAGATGTATAAATCACTATGTTTTGAGAGATATTCCACAGAATTCCTTTCAAATAAGGAAGTCAAAACAAGAAATCATGTCATAAATGGCTTTTAAGAGTATCTTGAAGACTGAATCTTGAATAGGAAAGGTGAAATGGCTTAAGAGGGGTAAAATGGTCAAGATGGGAACCCAAAAACGGTAGGGGCGCGCAAGTCTTGAAAGGCGCGCAAGACTTATGTGGGCGCGCAAGTATTGGTCGCGCAGGTATACCTGCGCGACATGGGGGTACTTGCGCGATTTTCAACCAGCATTAAAATACTTGAGAGACTCTTTCTTAAAGCCTTTAGAATCCTCTTGAGGTTCTTCCAGAAAAGGGAGGTGCAAGTTCTATCGAAGGAATAAGGCGGCGCGCAAGTGTGACCACTTCCCTTAAGGGCTGACCACTCAGGCGCGCAAGTGTTGATGAGTTTCAACACTTAGGCCTTCTTCCTTCTCTTTAGATCTTCCTTTCTATGTAAGAAATTACCTTAGAAGTGTTCCGGAATCTTTGAGAAGAGACTTGGGCGTCGGGAGCTTCAATCCGAGTTTCTGGAAAAAGATCCTCTCGAATGGGGGGCCCACAGGGTCTATTTATAGGCAGGAGAAGACCCCGGGCGGTTATCAACGAGGTCGCGCAAGTCACTTGCGCGCCAAGTTGTGTCGCGCAAGTCCACTTGCGCGACCATGAAGGAACTTGCACGGCCTATGGGCAAAGTTTTCCTTGTTCATCCCTTTGTCAATTTTTGATGTTTTCTTCAAAGGTTGAATCACTTTGTGCTCATATATTCCCCTTTTCCGATCCTTAGATTCTGTGACGAAAGGAGCATCAACAAAAGTCCCCCCTCAGAGTTGGATCTGGAGAGAAATGAGGATTTGACTCTGAGGAAATCAAATACATTCAAAAGAAAAGGGTGTGCGTAAGTCTTCAGGGCACAGAGGGCGGCGCGCAAGTACGCATCGCGTAGAGATACGGCCCTCGGTCGTGCAAGGTCCGGCACGCAGGGTCCCGGCCACGTCTATAAATAGAGGGCCTCACTTACGTACAAGCATTCGGATTTCCGGACTTCATACCTTCAAGATCTCACCGCGCAGGTCACCTTAGCCGAGCAGGTTGCTCTATTTTCTAGTTTTTTCCTTGATGTCGTGCTACTGTAAAGGAATTTGTACTTGTGCGGTTTTATACTTGCGCGTCAAAAACTAGTGCGGCACGCGAATACTTGCGCGCCATTTTTTAGACTTGCGCACCTTAATGCCATTGCCGTTTTTTCAAAATCTTTCACAAATTTTATGAAAAAATAAACCCATTTAAGAGTTTAATTTATTCAACTTTTGGGCAGATTCAATGGCTCCTAAGGGAATTGGAACGGCTGATGAACTGGCTAGCAAGCGGATTGATGACATGATGAATATCATTGGCCATGATTACTATGATATCTGCAACAGCACTCTCCCAGATTTGGCTAAGTACTTGAAGAAATATCATCCTAATTCTCCTCAGAGCATCTACCTGTCTCTATGTGGTCATGGTCACCTGCAAGGAGTCAATGTTCTAGATGCAAAGAACTATACACCTGAAATGCAGCTGCGCTGCTACTCCTTCATTTTGGTTATGCTGTGCATTAAGAGCAACAACAATGGTGTGAACTTTCAAATTCTTCCTTCATGTTATTTCCTTGCAGATATGAAAATGGAAAACCCATGGGCTGATATGTTTTCCACTGCCTATTGGTGGAGAGAAGACAAACATTGCATTAGAGCAATATCTGAAAATAGTACTCTCTCCAAATGGCTCTTTACTTCCAATGCTCCATTCTCAAATCCATGTATCCATCTTCCAAGTCTCTTGGACAGAAACAGAGTCACTATTTGATCAGCAGAAAATTTTCTCAAACCACACTCAAGAACATCCTTTTACAATTGTTCCAAGAAGAGCTAGTATCACTGCATCTCTTATTGTATCCAGTTGAATGAATGAATTCTAGGTGGTTGCTGATGAATTTCGGGATGCTGTAAATCAAATGAAGTGTTATGTTGAAAGCCTCTTGTAATTCTTGAAAAAGAGAAGAGACTCTAGTCTGTGGATGTTCTTCTAACTCTTGTGTATCAATGAAAAACACTTTCATCTTCAATCATTTGTACCTGCATTCTTTCACAACTTGCTTCAAATTTACTTAAGCCAATGGGCTTAGTAAGCATAGTTTGATTTTTACTAGGATTATTAAAAATAACCCTAAAAAATTTGAATCTTTTAATTGCTCAATATTACCTAAATCATACAAAAAAATGTATATTTAGTGAGCTGGAACTTGACTTTTATTCGGAGTTCCTTTGTCATTTGTGGGCAGTTTAAAGTCATGCATGCCGGACATAAAGGGGCTAATGTTTAAGGTCGAAATAGCTTTGACCAAAATGGATTAAAATTGATTCAATTATTTGAAAATTTATCTGAAAACATATTACCATACTCAAGTATGGGGGATAAAAAATGTAAACTATGGCTTAAGAATATTTGAATCTGAGAAATGATATGAAAAAGAGCTAAAAGGAATCAGAAGAAGTAGTTTACAAGAATGAACTTACTATTATTTAACATAACCTGTTAGGGGGTTGATTATGCAGGGCCACCTAAGGGCATTGGCTGCATGGTCAAATTAATAGCATTTTTTTGGCTGATAAGTCTGTTATGTGGACTGTTTATGCAAGGCCGCCTATGGGCACGTGCTGCATAGTCAGGAAAAAGAACTCTCAGAAATTTACTTTCCTAGTGCTAAAAGCCAGTGAAAGTTTATGGAGATTCAAATTTTCTAAAGTATAGAGTTTGTTGTATGGAAAGAGATACTTGAATATGGAGAATATATTTTCAGACAAGATTATCGAAGAACTGGATGAATATCACTCCTACGAAGGTCTAACCCAAACGTAGGGAAGAAGAATAAACCATAGACTTGAATACTTTCAGATCATGAAAAAGGATATGGGACAAATATGTTAAGGATGGCTATTTTTTTGCGGATCCCTACATACTGTCGTTTAAGACAAATAAGGACAAAAGAGGCATTCTTCCCAAGAATGAAGTTACCATCATTTAAAAAACCCGTTAGGGGGTTGAATTATGCAGGGCCACCTAAGGGCATTGGCTGAATAGTTAAATAAAATAGTATCTTTTGGATAACAAGTCTGTTATGTGGACTGTTTATGCAAGGCCACCTATGGGCACGTACTGCATAGTCAGACAAAAGAATTCTCAGAAGTTTTACATTTTTGTGACTAAAAGTCATGAAAAGGGTTATGAAGATCT
Organism: Viscum album; assembly: GCA_963277665.1. NCBI lineage: Eukaryota > Viridiplantae > Streptophyta > Magnoliopsida > Santalales > Viscaceae > Viscum > Viscum album. The sequence goes on along the minus strand of OY728131.1, from coordinate 222,281,958 downwards.
GAAAATATTTAAGGTTAGGATTATAACACATAAAGATGGGTATTGTCCAATGTATATAGAGATGCATAGGTCAATGATAACCATAATCATGTTGTGGCTGGGTCCTGAATTGAAATTTTGGACTTCACTACGTATCTCATAAGAATGAGAATCAAGCCATATGTAGTTCTTGAAATGTAGTTTAACATCATGCAGGACGAAAATATGAGAGATCTTAGTTTAGGTTCATAGAGTTCGGACCATAATAATGAACACACAGTGTGTGTTTTCATGAGGACTTTTCAGACAAGGGACTGAAAGTGAAATTTGGGGTTAGGCCCAAAAGACTTAGGGCTGGATTAGAGGGATACTCGAACATTCCTACGTATCCCATAAGGATGGGAATCAAGCCCACGTAGTTCTAGAACTACCCTTTGTACAAATTTGGTTCATACATGTGAAGGGTGAAAGGGGACTTTAGTACAATGATGGTTTAACCCAAGATAAAAAGTTTAGGCATTTCCATGTATGCACGTAGTCTTTTGAAATAAAACATGATTGAAAAATCAATGTCAATAATAGTTCTCTCTCAAATGAGGAAATCAAAGAGTATTGTAGTTTATTGTCGTACCAGACAAAAGTGTTGCATAGTTTAACGTCATATAACAAGGACAAAAGTGAATTAATGTAAAGATATTGATTCCAGGGGCGGTTTCACTAATCAACATCATATGAGATGGTGGTGAACCGATGTGAAGATATTGTTTTTGGGCTTGAACCCTGGTTGGTTGCCTACATACCCAGCCTGGAGGGCAAGGATCAAAGTCTGTGTAGTTCAATTAAAGAATGAATTAATGATCAAGTTGTTCTTGGGGACAACGATCTAATAAAAAATGTTGTTGGGACTTACACATGGTTAGCGGCCCAAAGAGAGTGTTATGGTTGAGGTTTGCTCTAAGCTCACGTGAGTCATACTCGGTGTGAGAAACAAGAGGTAACAAAAACCTTAACGATGCATAGTTTAATGTCATGTAGGACATATCAAGGGACTATGTAGTTTAAAGTCTTGCAGTTAGGACTATTGGTGCTGCACAGTTTAGTGTCATGTTGCGGGGACATCTTCTTTTCTACAGTTTAACGTCATGTTGGACGAAAAAGGGACTTTCCTATAGTTTAGCGTCATGTAGTTAGGACGTCACAGTTTAACGTCTTGCTGGACATAAGGGACTTTTAAATAGTTTAGGGTCATATGCATGGACCATGGATGGTGCATTTTAATGTCATACAGGACCATGGTGTAGTTTAAAGTCATACAGGACTTTTTAGGGAACTTTTTCATGGTTTAATGTCGTGTGGGACAAAGTTGCAGTTTAAGGTCATATTGGACCATTGTTGTATAGTTTAACGTCATATAGCAAGGACAAACTGGTGTCGCAGAGTTTAGTGTCATGTTGCGGGGACATAGATGCAGTTTAAGGTCATACTGGACCATTGTTGTATAGTTTAATGTCATATAGCAAGGAAGAACTGGTGCTGCACAGTTTAGTGTCATGTTGCGGGGATATAGTTGCAGTTTAAGGTCCATACTGGACCATTGCTGTATAGTTTAACGTCATATAGCAAGGACGAACTGGTGCCGCACAGTTTAGTGTCATGTTGCGGGGACATAGTTGCAGTTTAAGGTCATATTGGACCATTGCTGTATAGTTTAACGTCATATAGCAAGGACGAACTGGTGCTGCACAGTTTAGTGTCATGTTGCAGGGACATAGTTGCAGTTTAAGGTCATACTGGACCATTGCTGTATAGTTTAACATCATATAGCAAGGACGAACTGGTGCCGCACAGTTTAGTGTCATGTTGCGGGGACATAGATGCATTTTAAGGTCATATTAGACCATTACTGTATAGTTTAACGTCATATAGCAAGGACGAACTGGTGCCGCACAGTTTAGTGTCATGTTGCGGGGACATAGTTGCAGTTTAAGGTCATATTGGACCATTTTTGTATAGTTTAACGTCATGTAGCAAGGACAAACTGGTGCCGCACAGTTTAGTGTCATGTTGCGGGGACATAGATGCAGTTTAAGGTCATACTGGACCATTGCTGTATAGTTTAACATCATATAGCAAGGAAGAACCGGTGCCGCACAGTTTAGTGTCATGTTGCGGGGACATAGTTGCAGTTTAAGGTCATACTGGACCATTGCTGTATAGTTTAACGTCATATAGCAAGGATGAACTGGTGCCGCACAGTTTAGTGTCATGTTGCGGGGACATCTTCTGAATACTTTGTATTTTATAAAAAATATTTCTTCAAAAATCTAGCATTAGTTGGAGTAGTAATGAGTTCTCCATCCATTGAGATTAATGAATAAGCTCCATTGGAGTAGACCCTATGTATTGAATAAGGTCCTTCCCATTTTGGCTCAAGCTTGGGAGGTTTCTTTCCTGGTATCATTGGAGTTCTGAGAACTAATACCAATTCTCCATGAATGAATGAATGAAGACAAATTTTTTTTGTTAAAAGCTCGTGCTATTCGATTCTGATAGATTTCCAAGTGGTTCAAAGTGCACAATCTTTTCTCTTATAACTGTTCCAATTCATTAAATCGCTTTTGGGATTGCTCATCTGTAGATAACTTATCACAAATGGCTACTCTGAGTGAGGGAAATTTAACTTCAATTGGCAAGACTGCTTCTGTTCCATATACCAACGAATATGGAGTTGACCGCGTTGCATTGCGGGTGGTAGTCCGATAAGCCCATAAAGCATGAAAGAGTTTATCAGGCCATGACCTCTTATCTTTATCCACCATCTTTTGAAGTATATTTTAAAGAGTCTTGTTAAAGGCTTCTATTTGGCCATTGGCTGCCGCATGATACCGAGATGAATGGTTGGATTTAATGTTGTATTCTTGATACAATTTCTTCACCTCAGAAGAACAGAAGTTGGTGCCATTGTCCGTCAATATGGTATGAGGGACACCAAATATAGTAATGATGTTAGACTTGATGAAGCTAATAATGCATTTAGAACTGACTTCTTTGAGAGGTACTACCTCTTCCCATTTGGAAAAGAAATCAGTAGCAGTAAGAATGTACTTAAACTGCTTGGTCGTAGCTGAAGGGTAAGGTCCCACCACATCCATTCCCCATGTGGAAAATGGCCATGAGTATTTAGCTGTATGAAGCAACTCTAGAGGTTGATGAATGAAGTTGGCATGTACTGGACATGAATGACACTTCTTTGTGAAATCAACACAATCTTGTATCATTAAAGGCCAAAAGTATCCAAGCCTTTGAATTTGATCAGACAATTTATGTCCAGACTGGTGGGCACCACAGACTCCTGCATGCACTTCTTTCATGACAGTCGTTGTCTCTTCACCATCAATGCATCTGAAGAGAACTCCATCAAAACCACGTTTGTAGAGAATTTTCTCTAGGTGGTTTGGGCCATCATAAAGAGTAAAATTGACCACACGTCACCGGATTTGTTCTTTCTCAGCTCTATCAGGTGGAAGTGTTCCATTTTGAAGGTATTCCCTGATAGGTGACATCCATCCTGTAGTATGACCAAATAGTTCAGGAATGGGACTAATTTTATTAATTTCCTCTGTTCTGGCTTGAACATAAGGTGAAATTTGGTGATGGTGGGCAATACTGATGGTTGTATCACCCCAATTTGGATCTGCTAGAGCTGTGGCTATATTAGCCAGTGCATCAGCTTGAGTATTTTTTGATCTTGGGATATAAGAAAATTTCGGTTCTGAAGGGAATTTCTCCATTAACTTTCTGACGTAATCATACAAAGGATTAATTCTTCTTTTCTGATGGCATAATCCCCATTGACTTGTTTGATTACCAGGTCTGAATCACCTTTCACCTTTAAGTGATTCACTTGTGCTTGGAGCGCTAACTCCAAGCCTATAATAAGAGCTTGGTATTCGGCTTCATTATTGGTACCACCTTCCCACAATAAAAAGTAATAAGGTAACAATGCCTTATCTGGAGAAATGAGTACAATTCCCAAACCAACTTTGTTGAATTTAGGATTTTCCATTTTCTTCCCTGTTGGACTTCTGGAAGCACCATCAAAATACATTTCCCATGTTTGAGGATTCTCTTGAATAGAGAAAACTTCCTCATGAGGGAGTTCAATATTTGAAGACGTGTCTTCCACTGAAGGATGTTCAGCCAGGAAATCAGTCAGAGCTTGGCCCTTTATTGCCTTTTGAGATACATACTGAATGTCGAACTGCTGCAAAATAACTGCCCACCTTGCTAGACGTCCTGTAAGCATTGGATGACTAAGGATGAATTTGAGCGGATTATTGAGAGATACCAATTGGACCTCGTGATGTTGCAGGTAGTGTCTCAGTTTCTGAACTGCAAAGATTAATGCCAGGCAGCACTTCTCAATACTTGAATACTGGGTTTCTGCTTCAAGCATAGTTCTACTGAGGTAGTAGAGGTTATTTTCATTCCCAGCATCATTCTTTTGAGCGATAACGGAACCCAATGATCGCTCTAGAGCTGTCACATGGAGGATAAGTGGTCTACCTTCAACGGGTGGCATGAGTACTGGAGGACTCAATAGGTATTTCTTGATAACATCAAACGCTTCTTGACATTCTTCAATCCACTGGTAAGTGACTCCTTTTTTCAATAATTTGGTAAAGGGTAAACTTTTGCCTGCCAAATTGGCGATGAAACGCCGAATATAGGCTAAATGTCCTTGAAGTCCTCTTAATTCTTTCAAATTCCGAGGAGGTGACATACCAAGGATTGATTTTGTCTTCTCAGGATCGACTTCAATACCACGATGGCGTACAACAAAGCCGAGGAATTTTCCTGAGGTTACCCCAAAAGCACATTTTAAGGGGTTCATCTTCAAATTGTGTTATCGAAGCTTGTGGAATATGACTTCCAAATCAGCCAAGTGATCAGAACGTTGTTTGGATTTGACCACCAAATCATCCACATAGCACTCAACAAACTTCCCTAAGAAAGGTTTGAAGATACGATGCATGCACGTTGATATGTTGCACCTGCATTTTTTAAACCAAAGGGCATCACCCGGTAACAAAACACAACTTTAGGGGCTCTGAAGGCTTTAGATTCCTCATCTTCTGGGGCCATTCGGATCTGATTATATCTGGAATATCCATCCATGAAGGAAAGTACTTCATAGCTAGCAGTTTCATCAATTAAGAGTTCTATAATTGGAACTGGGAAATCATCTTTAGGACAATACCGATTAAGATCTCTGAAATCGATGCAAACCCTAATTTGTCCGCTCTTCTTCTTTACAGGGATAATATTAGCCAACCACTTGGGATACTGAACTTCTCTAATGAAGTTAGCTTTGATCAGCTTATCCACTTCAGCTTCAATTTTGGAAGCATAAGTTGGGTGTGTTCTTCTCGCGGCTTGCTTAAATCCTCGATGTTCTTTTGGTAAACCCAAATGATGAGTAGCAACATTAGGATCAAGCCCAGGCATTTCTGTATAGTTCCAAGCAAAAATATCTTTATTTTTCTTTAGAAAAGAAATATACATCTCTTTCTCTTCAAGGGTCATGGCCGCACTAATTAAAGTGGGGCGTGGATTTTGCTCTGTACGCAGATTTACTTCTCTGAGTTCACTCACAGTGGTAGAGATACCCTCTTCAAATGCTAGAGGATCATCTCTAAGATCTTCCTCTTCCACTTCATCACGGGTTATTTCTTTCATTTCTACTTTCATAGTAGATAACAAAACGAAATTCTCATGATCATAAGAGATGTCAAAATTTTCCCATTTTGAAGAAGAAGCTTCCATTTCCGACCCTATTGATGATAAAGGGCCTTCTTTGGTAAATAAAGAGGAGATGATGGATTGAGAATCGACATCATTATTCACCTCTGATGTTGCTATAACTTCTTATGGCCTGATTGGCGAAGTATAGACTTGTTGGACATCAGCAGATGAAATGAAAATGTCACCACTTATGCTTTCATCACTATTTGGTAGGTCACCAATTTCTCCCATGTTGTCTGGCTCAATTGCCGTAATTGACATTATGGATCTTTCCATAAGAGAATTTTGATTTGGGCCTATTTTGTCAATTTGACTAATAGGTAACACATAATCTGTACTCACATGTGTAAATGGATTTATTGGAATCTTCTCCAAACCATATGGAGCATTAACTTTGGTAATTTCATTTATTGTAGATTTTTCTCTTCCCTTCATGTGATAAAATTCTGCCTCAATGTATTGAGACTCACATGTCTTGAACGGGGTCTTATCGACAATTAAATGTTCCAACTTGACCATTGAAACAGTATTTGAGACATTGATGGTATGATGAAGGGATAGTTGTATGCTGATGTAGCCAGGGTCTTCCAAGAAAAACCTTGAAAGCTGAGTCTTGATCAAAAATCATGAAATCCGAATTGGATACAAGATCTCCAAACTGAGTTCTGAGTGTAACTTCTCCCAGTGGTTCTTGTTCATTTTTATCATATCCATGTAACATCATGGTAGAAGGAGATAAATCAGATTCCGTGAGGCCCAATCGACGAAGTGTACGAATGGGCATGAGGTTGACTCCTGAACTATTGTCGATGAAAACTCTTCGGATATCTACACCATTGACTTTTCCAGATAAGTACAATGGTTTTATGTGCCCATGCACAACATCATATTCATCTTTATCAGTAAAAGATATCACTGCATGGCATTCTGTAGGATTATTCTCTATGTGATAGACTTCAGCTGCAGCAATTTCAGCTTCAAACTCCTGAGGACTTGACAAAGCTTCGATGAATGCTTCCCGAAAATCTTTTGACATATTCAAAGCATCCAAAATTGATAACTTGGATGGTACTTGGGACAAGTGTTTCAATATATCATACTATTTATCTAGAGGTCTGTGTTTCCAAACATGAATATGCGGTTTAGCAGGTACCTTGGAAGCAGATGCTTTGGAAGCTGAGGCATCTTGTATTGGGATAGAAGTTGGCAACATCCTTGGTTTTGGAATATTAGACTGATTAGATCCATTTACTTGCCGAGATAAAGAATATGGAACCTTTAATCGGTCTTCCAAAATAACTGTGCCAAAATTGAGTTGGCCATTGGAAGAAGAACTTGCTTGTTCTTTTTGAGCTCGCTTAAGGTCTCTACCACGAGTTTCTGCTGCATACACAGTGCTAGCAGGGGTAGAATTGGAGTAGTGGCTTTGGAAAGATCCACTTCTTCCCCTATACCCTGAACCTCTAGAACTTCCTCGGATTCCCTTATTTGATACAGGGAATTCAGGCTCATCAAGACTGGAATATGGATCTGTTAATTGAATCATATTTACAGAACCGAAGATTAACTCTTCGTCTGATAAAGACTCTGCCTGATTAGCCTGTTTAGGCTGTGCCGTTTGATGGGGCGGTGCCTGTGCTTTTGAATTAGATGGTATAAAGTCTGCTAGATTCAAAGACAATTTAGGCTTTGACACATACTCATCTTCTTCTGATTCTTTTTTCTTCTTTGAATCAAGCCGTTTCTTTGAGGATTTTTCCTCTGATGAAGAGGGGTTTACCGCAATATTCATGGTAGAAGACACAATTGGTTTCTTTAATTGTGTTCGAAAAATTTCATGAGTCCAGTTGATTGTCTTTCTGACCATCCAATCATCATACTTTTGTGCATTTCTGCTTTTGACTTCTTGTCATTCACCTTCCTCCTCTGGAACTGTAGCATTAACACATGCTATCTGAGTCGAAGAACCTTTCAACTTGACTTGTCCCAAGTCGACCATCTTTTGAAGGAGGTCTTTAAAGACAAAACACTCCTGGATGGGATGCCCCAACATTTGATGAAAGGGACAATAATTGGGACGGTCTTCATCTCCTTCCTTGTTTGGCCTCTTGGGCATTGGTAATTAAAACAAATTATTTTCCAGAGATGAAATGAAGTAACCAGGAACTTTCTCACTTAGGAAAGAGTATGTTTTACTCTTCAAATCATCAAATTGTTTTCGTCGTTGATCTCTTTGATCATTTGGACGAAACGACCTTTGTTGTTGGCGTTCAGGAGGTGGATCCCTTCGAGAAGATGAAGGTTTTGAAGTAGAAATAGGTACAGGTGCTTGTTTAAGCATAACTGTAGCAGTTTCTGTTTTACCCATTCTCCTTCCTGGAGCTGGTGGAATTACACGAGATTTAACCTTAGCCTGTATAAGGGAATCTTCAATCTGCTGAGTGATTGAAGTAAGGTCTCGAAACCCTCCTGTGTATTTCACAGGGATCAATGGCGTGCATAATTCGTCACGTAAATTTGCCACACAGATTGGCAACAGCTCTTCCTGAGGAAGTGCTAAACTTAGGGAATACGTTAATCCCTTCCAGCGAGCAATGAAATCAGAGACTCTTTCATTCTCCCTTTGCTTGCAGTTTGTAAGATCGAAAACTGTCGTTTTTGGCAAAGTTGAGCTGAACTGAAGAAGGAATTTTTGACGAAGATCCTCCCATCCGATGATTGGCCAGGATTGCAAGCTTGTATACCATAAAAAAGCTGGTCCTTTCAAGGTTCGCATGAAGCATCTGAGTTTCACTGCTTCTTGCTGCTCTGGAGTTCCCATCATAGGATCACAACAAGACATGTAATGCGTAAAATGTTGTTCAGGGTCGCCTGATCCATTGAAAGTAGGGAAAACAGGGTTTCCAAAACTAGATGGAGGAGAAATTGAATCTACCCATTCAGGGTAAACTTTCTTTTCTGGTTGAACTTGCACCCGTTTCCCTTCCATAGTTTCTAAACGAGCTGTTAATGACTCAATAGTATTTATTAACTTTTGAGAAACATTAGGTTGAACTTGGTTTTGGGTAGGTGCAATGAATGGAGCTTGGACAGACGTGGTGGTTGGTGCTGCAACTGATGGTAGTGCTACCAACCATTGTTTCACTTGACCCGTAGGATTATACTTCTGAGGGTGTACTGATAAAGGAGGATATTCCTGATCCATCTCAGTAACTGCAACAAATTTCTTTGGCTGTCAGACTCCAGCATTTTTAAGAAGAAGACTACTCTGAAGTAGTTCTGCATTCAACATTCTTAATTCTTTCATTTCTTCCTCCTATTGTGCAAACCTTTTCTCTAATGAGAGCGATTGACCTTCTCCAGAGGAAGGATATGTAACCTGATTCTTTCCCTTCCCTTTGTTGGATACCTTTTGGAGAGAGGGAAGTGGATTACCTAGGTTCTGAGTAATCCTTTGACTTCGTGTACACACACCTTCTTCATTTGTATCGGTGCGTACATTTTCTTGAGCAGGACGCTCTTCATCTGAGTCCCCTGAGTTAACTTCCTCTGATGGATTAGCAACAACAGCATTGATGACATTGATTGATGCATAATGCATCTCATCCCTTCTATCAACATTTCTGTGATATTGTCTTCTTTCATGTCTTTGATGAGACACTGCCTTTTATTGATTCAATCTTTTAGGAACTTCTTGACGAGCTATAACTTGGAGGGAATCTCCTGATAATTTGGCTCTTCGTTCTGCTTGTGGCTTCTTCCCCAATCGATAAAAGATCGACATTCTCTGAGGAGGGGATTGAAGATTTGAAAGAGTCCCTAGTCTTGTGAGCTGGGGATGTTCCTGCTGTTTCCGCTCAACTCCTCGAATCCCATTTGTTGAATCTGAGGGTTGGGTTAAAGAAGTCCCCAGTCTGACAAGCTGGGGTGTCTCTTGACATGCTATGTCTGAGATCTTATTAAAATCTCTCTTGATCTTGCGAACCTTAGTTTGGAAATTAGTTGGATGCATTAGCCTGTATCCACTTTTATCACCTGGTTCAACAGACCGTTGGATGATTTCTGAAACTTCTGTCATTTGATGATGTGTTTGCTCCATACGAGAGGCTTGTGCAATATTCTCGCCTACTTGATGTAGGGTCAATTCAAAAACTTGTTCTCTATATGCTTGATTTTTAGAGGAACTAGTTGAAGTATGTTCTTGAGCAAGCTTTTGATTATGAACAAATCCCATTGACTGTGGCCGGCCATGGGCAATAACATTGTATGAGACCATTTTTGGCGGGCTTTGCTGACTAGAAAGCACTATGAAATGTAGTGATCCGTGAACACCCCATCCTTTGATATGAACACCAGATGGAGCATTGGCAATTAATTGATGCAATTTTCTTAGTGCCCCAAGGCATGAACATTGAAGGGTTCTCTGCTGCTTTTCAGCCTTCGGATACCGAGAGACTGATAGAGATGCCAAATCAATCTGATGTTGTAGCCCTTCTATTATCTTAAGATGATTTTCATATTCATCATAAGATAATACCTTCTTCTTAAATTGACAAAGAGTTTTCCATATGTTGAGACGAATATCATGGACTCCATCTTCCGTCAATATCTTTGGAATGTCATACTGGGAGTCAGCCAAAGGCCAAAACATGACTGGTACCTCACTTTTTGCCAGTTTTTTCCTCATGTTCAGAATTTCCTCCTTATCATTAAATGAAGATTCTTCTACCTGTTTTGACCAGAGTTGGTGTTTCCTTGTTGCTTCATCGGATTCAACAAGATTGGTAGAGAGATCATTGATCAAACTAGAAGATGCATGAATTAGGGGTGGTTCGGAGAATGACCTACACCCTGGGCTATCTTCTGATTGAGAAAGTATTTCACTTGTTAGAGATAAAGCATCAAACATGACTGGTTTCGCATTTGCAAGTGCCTCAAGATAAGAGGGCTTTCTCGGCACTACATTGTCCACTGGAGTATTTTCCAGGCAATGTGAATCACTACTACGGAGAGGAATTTCGCAGCGAAGTTCATCATCATGGGGAGGACCACCATAATGGGTTACATCAAAAGATGAGATCTCTTGCTCCTTGGTCTTCTGACCACACAGAGGGTTCCTGTGGCTCTCATCTGAAGATGAAACTTCAAGATTGACCGAATTGTCACGAAGCAAGCCTTCATGAGAAAGTGTCTATTGGAGACTTTTGGAATTAATGTTCCCGTTATTGGGAACTGAGGGAGTAGAATCTTGAGATCCAATAGATAAATGTCTGAGGGCTTCAAGAACTCCAGCATCGAGCAAAGCCTTGTTGCATATTGGCCTTTGATCTCTTGACTGTGCTGGGTAGATGATTTTCTTAGATGCCTTCTTACTCGCTTTGGAAACCACTTTTTGACGAAAGTGGTTACTCTGAGCAGGTGTATGTGCCTGATCAGGAAATATGGTCAGGTTAGGCTGACGATCTCCACTCAAATCAGGTGTATGTGCCTGACTTAGTTGTCCTTATGATATGGGGGAGTATGCCCCATAACCCTCTTGGACTAGAACAGATATGTGTGTCTGTTCCGGAGTGAATCGTTGATGTGTCACTCCACTGCTAGGGATAGATTTATGTGTCTGTCCCTGAGATGATGCTGAAGCTGTTATGATATCCTGGAAAGCATCCAGAATATGAGCAGGAATTTGCTTCTGCTCTTTCACCATTGACAAAATATGTTTGGTGACTTCAGCCGCCAGAACGGGGATATACGTCCATTCCGGGCTTGGAGTAGGTGTATGTGCCTACTCCTGTCCTCCTTTTCCTGTCATTGAATCCTGAAAGTACTCAAGTGTGGAGGCAGAGAGTTGAGTCTGCCTCCTGTTTGTCGTCGGGGCTTTCCGACTGACTTCTCCGTGCGCTACCAAGCGAGACTGTTGGTAGGCTTGATTAGTATTAGCAGGTGTATATGCCTGCTGATTACACTTCGCCAAACGCGGTCGACGAGATCCATCATATGTAGTCATACGATCCTGCTGACTAACAGATGATGTATAAGCAGCTGTATGTTCCTGCCTATATTACTCCGCCAGAATTGCCTGGCGGGATTGGCGTGATGCTGCCAGACGAGTCTGCTGGACAGCGGAATTAAAATGGGCAGGTGTCTGTGCCTACTCATTGTTTGCCACCAAGTTAGGTTGGTGGACTTCTCCGGAGATGGCAGGGATGATAACCTTCCCATTTTTAACCAGATTCCGCCTCTGGCGGTTCGTCTTGCCTGCTCGGGTTCGAAGAACCTGAGCCGAACGCCTAGAGTCGGTACCCTCATCATGTTGAGGGCGCACTACCGCACGAGTCTGGCGGCGATTATTGATAAGAGCCCTTGGGAAGGACTCCTGTATTTTTGAATTAAGGTCCTGAGGGACCTGCTCATTCACTTCCTCAGAGTAAGGGAGTGAATGGAAATTGCGTTCCGGGGATAACGACCCGAAACGGTTGGAGACGGTAGTCAGCACCGCCTGCCTCTTAATCACTGGTCGTCGTTGTCCGGACGACCTGTGTGATTTGTTCACTTGGAGGGCCTGTTGGGAAGCCTCCAGAGTTGGGATGGTACCGTGTTGACGGTACTCCTTAACCAGTGCATTTGATACCCAGCGTTGAAGACGCTGAGTAGGTGATGTCATCCTCAGAGCGGATGACGATCCAGTAGGAATAGCAGCAGTGGTATTTGCAGCAGCAGTATTCACAGATGTGAATTTGAGAGCAGCCATTATGGAAATACAGAAGATCTTGGAAAAGAGTGTCTGTTTGATATAACACACGTAATCAAGATAAATTCAGACACTTCATCCTTTGGATGAACACATATGTCAATGATTGTTTTTGTTATCCCTCTTACTGACTTTTAAATAGGGGCTTTAACAAATAGGTTAAACACCACTTTAACTTGGTTAAGGATTCACGTCGGGTTCACCATTTTTTTGTTTCCCTCAGAATTCGGGGATGACCTCCTGGATGGTATATTCAAATGTTCCGATCGGTTTCTAGCGGGTTTGTTCATAGAATCGGAAACATCCAATGATTCCACATTCGTTTGGACCTACTTTCCAAAGGTAGGCGCTCATTAGCTTGTGGACTGATGAGGCTTAGGAATTTGCATTGGTCGAGAGGATGGGAGGTCAGACTCATCACACCTTTTTGAGGGGAATTATTGTCTACTTCGGGACTCTCTTTATAGATTTAAGTTATGTTTGTGAATCCTTATTACATTACCAAGTATAAAATGAGCTTTCCTTTAGTTTTAACAATCAATGATTAAATATGTAAGGAATTTAGAGAATCTTTTATATGTATTCGAGGTTCTTCATCAATAGATAATCATCTGTATCTATTTAGAGATTCTTGGTCAATGGTATCCTTTAAAACATTTATATAAAAGTCTCTTGGTCATTATGATGACTAGACTGGTTTTAAAGCCACTCAGTGGGGCACTTGAAGTTTATTGTCATTCAGAAGGACATGAATTATTTCAGAGTTGGGATCGAACCCATAAATGGGCTACCTATGTATCCTTTGTTTTGGAAAAGGAATCAGAACCCACATAGTTCGAGTAAGGGAGTATGACGTTTATGATTGATGGCTCAAAGAAGGATGTCATAATTACTTTTACACTCTAAGATCACGTGAGTCATGCTCGGTGTGAGAAACAAGAGGTATTGGTAAAAATTAGACAATTGTGCCATGAAAGATGCAATCATAAGAAATGGTTTGGGGCTTATGTATGTATGACTTCCCAGATAGATGAAGGTTTAGGATTTACTTTTAGGGAGAAAATCCAGGAACAGGGTCCATAAAGGTATATGTGCTTCATGGAGATTTGAATACTCTAACTTGGGACTTATTCCTGAAAAGGAAACCCAAATTAGTAGAGGATTGATAACTGGGTTTTACTCCTGAGAAGGAATCCCAGATCAAACGAAAATTAGGACTGGTTAAAGAGAAATTAAGGGACTTGGGGCTTACTTCTAAAGAGGATGCCCATAATTATGACTGGGACTTATTCCTGAAAAGGAGGCCCAGGTTAGGGGACTTGGGGCTTACTCCTGAAAGGGAATCCCAAGTTTGTAGGATTTATGACTAGGGTTTATTCCTAACAAGGAAGCCCAGGTTAAAGGATTATGATTGGGACTTACTCCTGAAAAGGAGGCCCAAGTTAAGGAATTAAGGTTTGGGGCTTACTCCTGAGGAGGATGCCCATGTTTGGGAACTTTAAGAATTTGGGGCTTACTCCTGAGAAAGATGCCCAGATTAAAGGACTTATAACTGGGGATTATTCCTGAAAAGGAGACCCAGGTTAAAGATTATCTCATCTTAAAGGATGAGGTTGAATAAATGAACTCTCAATCTTTGGTGACATAAAGATGTATAAATCACTATGTTTTGAGAGATATTCCACAGAATTCCTTTCAAATAAGGAAGTCAAATCAATAAATCATGCCATAAATGGCTTGGAAGAGTATCTTGAAGACTGAATCTTGAATAGGAAAGGTGAAATGGCTTAAGAGGGGTAAAATGGGCAATATGGGCACCCAAAAAAGGTAGGGGCGCGCAAGTCTTACGTGGGCGCGCAAGCATTGGTCCCGCAGGTATACCTGCGCGACATGGGGGTACTTGCACGATTTTCAACCAGCATTAAAATACTTGAGCGACTCTTTCTTAAAGCCTTTAGAATCCTCTTGAGGTTCTTCCAGAAAAGGGACGCGCAAGTTCTTTCTAAGGAATAAGGCGGCGTGCAAGTGTGACCACTTACCTTAAGGGCTGACGACTCTGGCGCGCAAGTGTTGATGAGTTTCAACACTTAGGCCTTCTTCCTTCTCTTTAGATCTTCCGTTCTAGGTAAGAAATTACCTTAGAAGTGTTCCGGAAGCCTTGAGAAGAGACTTGGGCGTCGGGAGATTCAATCCGAGTTTCTGGAAAAAGATCCTCTCGAATGGGGGGCCCACATGGTCTATTTATAGGTAGGAGAAGACACCAGGTGGTTACCGGGCGGTTATCAACGAGGTCGTGCAAGTCACTTGTGCGCCAAGTTGTGTCGTGCAAGTCCACTAGTGCGACCATGAAGGAACTTGCACGGCCTATGGGCAAAGTTTTCCTTGTTCATCCCTTTGTCAATTTTTGATGTTTTCTTCAAAGGTTGAATCACTTTGTGCTCATATATTCCCCTTTTCCGATCTTTAGATTCTGTGACGAAAGGAGCGTCAACATACACTTAGATATTTTACTATTTTGGTATATGATAGGTTATTTATTTATGGTTTTCACTCTAAGATTAGGGAATAGTCTCTCCATAGTTACACCCTAGTCCCTCCTAGTCGGTAGCCTCTCATGTATAGGGATCCATGCATAAGGCCACATGAAAAATAGGTTTGGTTACTATTCATTGATTCATTTAGGCCGGGATGTGACAAAGTGGTATTAGATTAGTTACTTTCCTGTTATCATAATGTCTTTATATATGCTAAATAATAGTATTAGGAATTTTTCAAATCCTATGATGGATATCGGGAAGGTGTGTCAAGAACAACTATTATTATAAGAAGTCTAGGTTATAAGAAATGTAGGATAGATGTTCTTTGTTTTCAATGTTATGGTCTTGTATGAATTTATCTTCGAATGATGCACATTTGGTGTGTATTTTATTATTTATTATGGATTTATCAATCTTGGTCCATCGAATAGAGGGTAGTGAATTGATTTTACTCTTGTACTATAGAGGAAAGAGGTATTTCATACATCACATTAGGTATATTATGTCCACATATTATAGTTCTTCCAGTGTGTGTTTTCACTAACATCTGGGGGAAACTATTTAAAGAGTCAACAATAACCTAAAGGGAATTTTCCCATTAAGTTATTAGTATAATTATACTCATTTGTACCCCCCTGTTTTTATTCTACTATGAAATGCCATTAGGACTACACCAGGGTGTGACTTGGTCATGATGACGCTGATAGAGATCCTTTTACACGGGATATGCAGTGAACCTTGGTAGGTCAAAATAAGTACTTGATTCCTTGTTAGTATCTCTAGTAGTTTACTATGGTTATGTTATTCTTTAGATAGGGATCATTAGAAGGACCATGTAGGAACTCGATTCTATTTTCTTGACCCAAATTGGTAGGAATTCACACAAAATGCCTTTGTTATCCCTTGTAGTTTGACACCAGTGGTTGATGCCTTTTTAGTAGATCCTTTGTGGGTGTATTCTTTTCAGGTGAGTTTAACTAAAAAAATTAACAACCTATATGTGGTTTTCCATTTATATTTATATGAAATATAACATAACTGACCTTTATTTATGGTTATCAAGCCAGGTCATCCAAGATGATGCTAATAAGTACCTAAACGCTCCTTGGTAAGCTAGAACCTTGAGGGGTGTTACCGTATGTGGACACCTAGTGTGGCTTAGTCCATTATCTTTTACTTGTTGAAATAATTTCCCACTATGGTTTGGCCCAGTATGAGGGTAATCAGTTACGATTAGTTCTTTGTAGACAGATGTTTGGGAGGTGATGCCTTAAATGGTTAAAGAATTAAAATCCTCTCTTGGGTTTATAGATTATTAATGGGTTTCACTTAAATGGGATGTTAATTAAAAATTTTCCTCAATAAATTGTAATTAAAAACCCATATAGTCGAACCCATTTAACCATGATTTAACCTTCATGGGTTGATATTATTATTACCTACTTTCAAAATTACATCCTTAGAGTAATTTTTCAGGTGTGTTAGATGTCGTGTAATAGTCAATGAGGGAACAAAGATGTTACCTTTGTTTTGTAATTAAAAAGTAATATGGCCTACATGAGAGTACCCTCATTTTGGTCAATATCCATCATATGAATTCATCATATGTGAGACCCTATGAGTGGGTTTTTGGGAATGTCGATGTTGTGGGTTGAGATGGGATCATGGATTATGTCCCATGAGACATGAACATAGTGAGGGGTTTGACCTAAGTGTTAGGTAGAAGAACTTAGTGTATTTATATTGAGACTTAAATGGTAAGGCTGGGTAGAAGACCTAGATACCCTTAGTTCTATGTGGACCCTAGTGAGTTAGAATTTGGTTTGATATGGGGAAACTTGCAAGAAGAGTTAGCCCAAGATAGTGGTTTTTTTATGGAAAAGTATATATATGTGATTCAGACTATGAAATGAAATCATGGAAGGTACTCATGGTTTTTGTCCAAGGAAGGATGATGCCTTTGGTTTAGAAGGAAGCACCTAGGGTTCTTGGGTACCAAGAGTGGATTCGATGGGTATGGATGTTTGGGTGCCCGATCCTATTGACTGGAAGATGTGTTTTTTGTAGTGTGGTTAGATATTCGGTGGATTATCATGAATGGAATGGCATCTGGTGGTGGTTAATCATGTGGGTGATGTTAAAATGATTTATACTGATGATGAGAACCTGTAGTGCTATAATAATGTTGTGAGGAAAGTGATCGTTTGATGAATCGTGGAATAAATTAGCTGACCTATTTTTAGGAGGAGTTCCCATGGAGATTCTGGTGTGTCGATATTGTTGTGTTGTATAGTTTCAATAGCTTGACCTTAGTGTCATATCATATCATCCCACCTTTTTGTCACATAAACTTTCATTACATTATACAAAACTGAGGATCTTTAATGTTTAGTGTCTTGGAAAACAAGAACTTAATACATGAAAAAAAACATTCTTCTAAAACACTTGAAAGGATTATCATTATGTTCATCCTAGGTTCATTACTGCATCTCATAACCTGGGGACATACATCAAAAGAAATGGTGAGCAGAAGTCCCAGTAAGGGAAACAAGTGGAAACATTTAACATGGGAACTTGAGATACATCAACAAAGTCATGAAAAAGAACTTTAAGGCATGAGAAAGAAATCATGAGGCATATCATAATAAAAATAATGTATTTCATAACTTGAAGATGTGGCTACAGCCTTTAATATTGACAATCATTCTGTTTCACCAAGTTCTATCCCCAAGGTGTCATTAAAAAAATTACCAAGGTTATTCACCAAGGTATCTGTCTAAAAGGTCATCTCTAGACATTAAGTCTTTACCCAATGCATTGGAGCGCTATCAGGGTGAACCCTTGACATGTCTTTATTATCATGTGAGCCACATATATCATCATCAATCATTTCATAAACAATCCATATAGCATAAAAGAAATGGGTTTCATTTCATAATCATAACATTTTAAAACTGCTTTAAAGACATGATCTTTATGTCACTTTAAACCCACGGAAAGGGAAAGTGGGTCTCATGTATGTAAATCCCAGAATATAAAATAGAACATCTTGGTATATATTTGAATACCCCCTTTATAAGTAAGATATTTGAGTATTCACTTAATAAAATAAAATAATTTTAGAAAAAGAGAGACATTTGAGACAGAAATTTTGCAGCATAACAGTTATGCTTCGGGGTTTTAGAAAACATTGAAAAGAGAGGGGACATAGGTCACACACTAATAAATGATCCAAATAACAGTAGAGGGATGGAATATAATGGATATAAGAACATGGTAATGAGATTTAAAAGACATACCATATGAAATGAAAAACATGGAGGGAAGACAAAAATAAGATTTCTCTTATGTAAACTCAGTAGCCTAACGGCGTCACTTAAACTTAAACAATATGAATTGAAGAGATCAAATAGGGTATCTCATCATATGAACACAGAAGATCCGTATGATAGACGTAGAGATCATTCCCCAACATAAATAAAAGGAACTTAAAAGACTTGACATGAAAGTAGAACTTCGAAAAAGGAGAAAGGTGAAAGAATCCCATAAATATTCAGGAGCCTAACGGCGTCACTTAAACTTCAACAAATTTGAATTGACAAGATTAAATAGGGTCACTCATCATATGAACAAAAAAGATCACTATGATAGATATAGAGATCATACCCCAACATAATAAAAAGGAACTTGAAAGACTTGACATGAAAGTAGAACTTTGAAAAAGGAGAAAGGTGAAAGAATCCCTTACAAATTCAAGAGCCTAACGGCATCACTTAAACTTCAACAAAAGTGAATTGACAAGATTAAGTAGGGTCTCTCATCATATGAACATAAAAGATCAGTATGATAAATATAGAGATCATACCCCAACATAATAAAAAGTAACTTGAAATACTTGACATGAAAGTAGAACTTTGAAAAAGGAGAAAGGTGAAAGAATCCCTTAAAAATTCAGGAGCCTAACGGCGTCACTTAAAACATAAAAATACTGAATTGAAGAGATCAAATGGGGTCTATCATCATATGATCATAAAAGATCAGTATGATAGATATAGAGATCATACCCCAACATAATAAAAAGGAACTTGAAAGACTTTACATGAAAATAGATCTTGAAAATGAGAAGGGTGAAAGAATCTGTTACAAAAATTTCGGCAGCCTAACGGCGCCACTTAAACATTCATAAAACGAAATAATGAGAGTAAGAGGGGATATCTCATTATATGAACATGAAAATATCATTAATAGGAATATAAAAGAACATCCTCCAACATAATAACATGGATCATAAAAGAAATGACATAAAAGAGAGTATTTGAAAAGAAAGAGAGAGTTTGGATCCCTTACCTTAAAACGTAACTCGTAAAACTCAAAGGTTGGGACCTTGAGGACTTGGGGGCACCTTGGGAGGACTCATTGGGAGGTAATGAGACCAGAGCTTCATTTGGGTAGAGTTTGGAGTCGAATTGATGAAAGTATGGCTTGGTATTTATAGGGAAAGTGAGGGAACAAGGCATTAATGGCCAAGGGACACCTCATTAGTGGTTTTGGGAAAACCATGGGCTTGCCCATGGTATTTTCCCACGGTATTGGACACTTGGGACACCTCATATCTTATATTACTATTAATAAGTCGAGCATATATATTACATACTTAATACATCATTTAATGATGTCATTAAACACCAGTAACTTAAAAACTGTATTTTCACTATTCATCAAAAATTCAACTTTCTTAGAAAAATCTCAAAATTTCACCTTAACCAAATATCGATGAATTGATTTCAAAAATTTACTCCATATTATGAAACTAATTTTCTAAATATTTTTAATTTAATTTTTAAATAAATACACTATTCACTGAAAATTCATTTTTTTCAGAAAAATCCCCAAAAATTACCTTAACATAATATCCATGCTCTGAGTTCAAAAATGAAATCAATTTTATAAAAATAATTTTCTAAATATTTTTAATTAAATTTTTAATTAAAAAACACTATTCACCTGAAAAAACTAATACTTGACTAATAATTTATGAAACCGTTATTTAACCATTTTATTAAATCACATTACTTAATCAAGGTGCCTAGATTATATTAATGCTTTATTTAAGTGAGATTACTAATCCATTTGGTCACATTAACAATACTAAGCATAAAATCACTATTCATACTTTACTATTCATCAAAAATTAAGTTGATCTTATTAGACTCTAAATTTTGTACTAAACATAATTGTAGAAGACCATTTTTTGAAAATCATTACACATTTTTAATTATTTAAGGTTTACATAAACATTTTTTTAAATATCCTTTCTCTAAAATTCACCAAAAATATGCATACTATATTTATCCGGACATTTGAAAATTCATAAACTTCATCATAAGAAGAAATAAAAAATTTTATTTAAAACAAAGGACTACACAAGGAAGTTACAGTCTCATTACATAGCCCCTTATCACACCAGTATAGGACCTAAGTGTAATGTGTGCTAAGGTGAGAGAATCTGAGGGAGGCTCGGCCAACATCGTACGAGTAGTAATTTCTATCAGTTTGAACTTCTCGTGAAGGCGATTCCATTCTAGCTTCACACGATGAAGTTCGGCTTGGGTTTGGTCCTGAGCAAAGCCCAGTGGTGCTACCTCCTTCCCAAGTTCTGTTAGATGGGATTCGATTGGTCCAAGAATACTGGGTGAGGCCATCGAATCTTCTTTCTATATTAATTAACAAAGATCACTTGTATTTAGAGACAAAAGTCACAACATTCAGTTTTCAATGTTCATACTAACTAATGGTCATATAATAGTCAAAACCCAACAGTCTCATTTTAGTTATACTCATGTTATCAAATGAAACTGTTTTGTTGAGTATGAAAAATAAAATAACACACAAAATTAGGAAACAATATTTATTCGAAATTTCGGGTCGTTAAAATCTTCCCCCCTTAAGAAATTGCGTCCTCACAATTTTTAAAATTGGGTTTTGAAATTTCATTGAAAGTCCCACATCAGAAAAAGATTCATTAACACTATTACTTTAAAAGAAAGAAAAGGAAGTACAAAGGCCACCCAAGTTAGCCCATACTAGGATTCCATGTAGGAAAACATTGATATGGAAGAAAAAAAGGGTCAAGTTCTTAGGGAGAGTGATAGAAAACATGATTAATAGAAAGTTAACAATAAGAAAATCACAAACTTATGATGTGTATAAACGGTCTATGATTACCCAGTAGGAAACGTTAATAGACAACATTTTTGTTTTACATTCCTTTTCATAGTTTTTAGGAATTCATTTACTACATTTAATAAAAACATAAGGAAATATACCTACCTTCAAGTAGAGTTTCATCCTTTAATAAGTTTCTACAAAAACTAATCTTTTCTCTAAACGATGAGAAGTCAAAACTACTTGGTCTCATCAAAGCTCAAGAATCATCTTATAGAGAATCACATAATCCACCAAAGATTAACTATCTATTTCTTCTATCTTTAAACATTATCCCAAAAACAAAAAGGGTAAGATAAAACAACTCTTCCAAAATAAAGAACCCCAGAGGAAGGGAAACTACTTTAAATCTTTAAAGTTCCACGGTACTACCCAAAGTTCATCATAGACCATTCTATAAATAACTGTTCTTAAAAATCCTCAAAATAAACCAAACTAAGAATAAAACCCAAATACAAGAACGATTTGATAACATAGTCTTCCAAGTTAAACTTTATCATTCATCTCCAAACAACATCAACCACTCCTAAAATCTTATAACAAAAGTAACTAACCTAATCACATTTTCCCCAAGATAGGTTAATCATTTCCATAAGTAACCTAGATTACTATAACTCCACCTTAAATTCATCTATTCTTCAAAATATAAGTCAACCTTTACTCCTCAAAGAAAATACCATAGTAATCTATTTACCTAGATCATATAGGGTTCCCAAAATAGTGAACGTCTTCCAAAATAATCATCATCTTTTAATCCCCTAATCATCTCTATCATATTAATACGGAAATCGTCGCATTTCCTATCACATTTGTTGTTGGGACATGTTCTTCCATTTCCCACCATTAACTAAGAAAAGAAAGTACAATTAGGGGCTTAAATGCTTAGCCAATAATCATGAAAAGCAACTTAAAGCATATAAGGATAACTTGTAGAAGAAATGTATACCCCAACTTGTGATCCCCTAGGTTCCAATCTAGGTTATCCATGATCATATATTCTTATGTGAATCTTTATTTTATTTTATCTTTGTTCCTTTAATAATGGTTCATTCTAAGCTTATGAATTTACCAAAGCATATCCCTCGGGAGTGTCATAACCAAGAGTGCAGCAAGGCCCATTATCGTATACCAGTTCCCGTTCGAGTCTAGCTCAAAGTGGTGTTTTTGGGTTTTACCCCTATTTACATTTGTGCCAGAGCCATCTTTACCTGCTCGTATCCGTACAAGGATGTATTTTCATGGCAACCCCTTACTCAATACTCACCAAAATACCAGGAAGATTTCCTATATTTAAACATTTCTATAAGGTTCTTCCTAAAGCTTTCATATCCTAATTTCCACAAATAAATAAACTATCCTTTGATACCAACGATAGAATCCTGCCTTTTTGTCACATAAACTTTCATTACATTATACAAAACTGAGGATCTTTAAGGTTTAGTGTCTTGGAAACCAGGAACTTAATACATGAAACAAAAAAACATTATACTTAAACACTTGAAAGGATTCTCCTTATGTTCATCCTAGGTTCATTACTGCATCTCATAACCTGGGGACATACATCAAAAGAAAGGGTGAGCATAAGGCCCAGTAAGGGAAAAAAGGGGAAACATTTAACATGCGAACTTGAGATACATCAACAAAGTCATGAAAAAGAACTTTAAGGAATGAGAAAGAAATCATGAGGCATATCATAATAAAAATAACGTATTTCATAACTTGAAGATGTTACTACAACATTTAATATTTACAATCATTCTGTTTCACCAAGGTCCATCCCCAAGGTGTCATTAAAAACATTACCAAGGTTATTCACCAAGGTATCAGTCTAAAAGGTCATCTCTAGAGATTAAGTCTTTACCCAATGCATTGGAGTGCTATCAGGGCGCACCCTGGACATGTATTTATTATCATGTGAGCCACATATATCATCATCAATCATTTAATAAACAACCCATATAGCATAAAATAAATGGGTTTCATTTCATAATAATAACGTTTTAAAACTTCTTTAAAGACATGATCTTTATGTCACTTTAAACCCACGAAAAGGGAAAGAGGGTCTCATGTATGTAAATACTAGAATTTAAAACAAAAAATTTTGGTATATATTTGAATAACCCCTTTAGAAGGAAGATATTTGAGTATTCACTTAATAAAATAAAATAATTTGAGAAAAAGAGAGACATTTGAGATAGAAATTCTGCAGCATAACGGCTATGCTTCGGGGTTTTAGAAAACATTGAAAAGAGAGGGGACATAGGTCACACACTAATAAATAATCCAAAGAACAATAGAGGGATATAATATAATGGATCTATGAACATGTAAATGAGATTTTAAAGACATACCATATGAAATGAAAAACATGGAGGGAAGAAAAAAATAAGATTTCTCTTATGAAAACTCAGCAGCCTAACGGCATCACTTAAACTTAAACAAAATGAATTGAAGAGATCAAATAGGGTCCCTCAGCATATGAACATAGAATATCAGTATGATATATGTAGAGATCATTCCCCAACATAAATAAAAGTAACTTGAAAGACTTGACATGAAAGTAAAACTTCGAAAAAGGAGAAAGGTGAAAGAATCCCTTAAAAATTTAGGAGCCTAACGGCGTCACTTAAACTTCAAAAAAAATGAATTGACAAGATTAAATAGGGTCTCTCATCATATTAACATAAAAGATAAATATTATAGATATATAGATCATACCCCAACATAATAAAAAGGAACTTGAAAGACTTGACATGAAAGTAGAACTTTGAAAAAGGAGAAAGGTGAAAGAATCCCTTAAAAATTCCAGAGCCTAACGGCGTCACTTAAACTTCAAAAAAAATGAATTGACAAGATTAAATAGGGTCTCTCATCATATGAACATAAATATAAGTATGATATATATAGATATAATACCCCAACATAATAAAAAGGAACTTGAAATACTTGACATGAAAGTAGAACTTTGAAAAAGGAGAAAGGTGAATGAATCCCTTAAAAATTCAGGAGCCTAACGGCGTCACTTAAAACATCAAAATACTGAATTGAAGAGATCAAATGGGGTCTATCATCATATGATCATAAAATATCAGTATGATAGATATAGAGATCATACCCCAACATAATAAAAAGGAACTTGAAAGACTTTACATGAAAATAGATCTTGAAAATGAGAAGGGTGAAAGAATCTGTTACAAAAATTTCGGCAGCCTAACGGCGGCACTTAAACATTCATAAAACGAAATAATGAGAGTAAGAGGGGATATATCATTATATTAACATGAAAAGATCATTAATAGGAATATAAAAGAACATCCTCCAACATAATAACATGGATCATAAAAGAAATGACATAAAAGAGAGTATTTGAAAAGAAAGAGAGAGTTTGGATCCCTTACCTTAAAACATAACTCGTAAAACTCAAAGGTTGGGACCTTGAGGACTTGGGGGAACCTTGGGAGGACTCATTGGGAGGTAATGAGACTAGAGCTTCATTTGGGTAGAGTTTGGAGTCGAATTGATGAAATTATGGCTTGGTATTTATAGGGAAAGTGAGGGAACAAGGCATTAATGGCCAAGGGACACCTCATTAGTGGTTTTGGCAAAACCATGGGCTTGCCCATGGTATTGGACACTTGGGACACCTAATACCTTATATTACTATTCATAAGTCGACCATATTGATTACATACTTAATACATCATTTAATGATGTCATTAAACACCAGTAACTTAAAAACTGTATTTTCACTATTCATCGAAAATTCAACTTTCTTAGAAAAATCTCAAAATTTCACCTTAACCAAATATCGATGCATTGATTTCAAAAATAAACTCCATTTTATAAAAATAATTTTCTAAGTATTTTTAATTTAATTTTTAAATAAATACACTATTCACTGAAAATTCATTTTTTTCAGAAAAACCCCCAAAAATTACCTTAACATAATATCGATGCTCTGAGTTCAAAAATGAAATCCATTTTATTAAAATAATTTTCTAAATATTAGTAATTAAATTTTTAATTAAAAAACACTATTCACCCAAAAAAACTAATACTTGACTAATAATTTATGAAACCATTATTTAACCATTTTATTGAATCACATTACTTAATCAAGGTGCCTAGATTATATTAATGCTTTATTTGAGTGAGATTACTAATCCATTTGGTCACATTACTAATCCTAAGCATAAAATCACTATTCATACTTTACTATTCATCAAAAATTAAGTTGATCTTATTAGACTCTAAATTTCGTACTGAACATAATTACATAAGACCATTTTTTGAAAATAATTAAACATTTTTAATTATTTAAGGTTTACATAAACATTTTTTAAAATATCCTTTCTCTAAAATTCACCAAAAATATGCATACTATATTTATCTGGACATTTGAAAATTCATAAACTTCATCATAAAAAGAAATCAAAATTTTTATTTAAAACAAAGGATTACACAAGGCAGTTACAGTCTCATTACATAGCCCCTTATCACACCAGTATAGGACCTAAGTGTAAGGTGTGCTAAGGTGAGAGAATCCAAGGGAGGCTCGGCCAACATCGCACGAGTATTAATTTCTATCAGTTTGAACTTCTAGTGAAGGTGATTCCATTATAGCTTCACACGATGAATTTCGGCTTGGGTTTGGTCCAGAGTAAAGCCCAGTGGTGCTAACTCCTTCCCAAGTTCTGTTAGATGGGCTTCGATTAGTCCAAGACTACTGGGTGAGGCCATCGAATCTTCTTTCTATATTAATTAACCAAGATCACTTGTATTTAGAGACAAAAGTCGCAACATTCAGTTTTCAACGGTCATACTGACTAACGGTCATATAATAGTCAAAACCCAACAGTCTCATTTTAATTATACTCATGTTATCAAATGAAACAGTTTTGTTGAGTTTGAAAAATAAAATAACACAAAAAATTAGGAAACAAGATTTATTCAAAATTTTGGGTTGTTACACATATGACTCACAAGAGTATAATTTTTCTTCTCTAATTGATTGATATAAGAGTTTACACACATTAATTTTGAGATTTCGGGGTGACGCATGCTTGTTACATTTGGTATAATTGAGGAGTGGAATTGGTAAAGACCATGAGTAGCCCAAGGGATAATGTTATTTAATTATACACTTATAGGAATTGTGACCCAAATATTAGGGAGAAATAAAGTAAGTTCCCAAATGATGACGGGCTTTTTTGAAATTATTTGGATGTCATGGAATAGACGACATGAGGGTGGACCTTGATGCACACTTTCAGGGACACGTGAAGATAGGGGTGGGTAGTAGATGAGAATGGATCGGGATGAGAATCACTTATATTATGGTAGAATCATCTGAGGAATAGATATTTGGTTATAATACCATTTTGAATTAATATTCAATAAATTTCATGGATTTTGTTACTGTGATTTATAAATTGGTAAGTGAAATTTTCATTGTCACTTGGAAATGTGTGGGCTTTACCCACACTAGTGGTTGTGTCTAATGATGGATGGAGTGTGGTCTATGTTGATTAATAACTTGTCTAGGTGGTGCAACAATAAGGTTTATCCTAAGGTGGGGAATGGGATGGCGGCCACGAGCATCTGACCCTCATGAGAGAAGAGTTATGGAATTTTCGATAACACAATGGATATTCTATGAATATTATTGATACCAGTGAACTAATGAACCAAAATGGTACAAAATTACTTGATGAATTCAAAGTATAATTTTAGGGGTGTTGTTGGGTGGATTCTAAGAATGTAAATTATAATTGGTATGGTTTATGGAAATATGGATGGGTTTTGAGTCATAAGTGAGTTGTTTTTCATGGTCTAACCCAGTGATGAAAATGTAAAGTGGGTCGTTCGATAAGGGAATTTCAACAGAAGTTGGGGGTGTACTCTAGTGAGCCATTTTGAATGATCAGAGGTGTGTAATCAAGCAGGGCCATCAGGACAGGTTTCCCATAGGAGGTATAATCACCATTACCATTTGAAACTAAAAGAGTTACATTGGAATCCTTGTCTAGTGGGTCGTTAAGACACTAGGGATGTGTTTCGGTAAGAAATTATGATAAAGGAAACACTACAGCTCGGACTTTTCCATTGAAAGAAGAAACCTATAGTGGGTATCACTGTATTCCTAGTGATTAATTTTATGATGATGTGGTTGTGAAATGGGTTAGATGGGCTCTGTTAATTGTCTCCTTAGTATTTCATTGGGTGTCACAAGAGTTGGATTGGGTTTTGGAATTTTGTGTACACTATGTTTAAAGTGGTGATTTAGAAGAGCATTGTGCATTTATAGGTGTAATTTTCCCAATTAATTAGGAATTCATAATTGAGGTAGGTTGGGTTGTTTATTTGGATTCCCACTGAGACTTTTTGTGGATGAGAGGTATTGAGGAGGGGAGGTTTTAAGACCATGTGACTGTACAAGTTGAAAATTTCAAAAGGAAATTGAATTTTTGATTTAAAGTATAGGTATAATTTTTATTGATAGTTGGGAATGTGATTTTAGAGGTTTTAATACATCAAATTGATGGTTTCAGACATGTAATGTGGTTTAGAAGGTGGTTTAGAGGTTTCAAGAGCATCCTGGGGGTTCAAGGATCAAAGTTTGATTTTTTTTGGAAGGGTAGAATAAGGTGCAGGATTGGTACTAACCATGAACCTTGACCATCTATCCTATAATCCATTGGAACCGGGGTGGTGAAAACATGTGCAAGTCATAGGAAAACCATTTGGTCAACTGGATTAAATTGTAGACATGTCACATGGTTGGTGCAATGTCTATTAAATTGTGCATCGAAACTATGTGTAGGCCCTAGAAAACTCTTTGATCATTTGTAGTAAATTGCAGACATGTCACGTGGTGGGTGCACTATCTATTAAACTATTCACTGTAACCATTCAGGGTGGTTGTCCTTAAACAATGGAGGGTGCATGGTTTACCTAATCAATCGAAGAAACTAAGCAGTTGGCAAAATTCTCATTAAAATGGTGTTTTCACAATTTTTTCCTCTAAGATTTTAACTCTCCCCTTACCTTTCTCCTCACCTACCAGGAATGAACTTGAGGATGGATCTCCCTCATTCCTCCATTACTCAAGTCCGATAAATGGGGATTTATTATAATTTTTTTCTATGTATTTTAAGGTATGAACTTCCTTTAGCTAGTCTCCACTACTCTTCTCCTCTCCTTTTTAGTTTTTAGTTTCCTAGTTTATGGATTCAGTTCAGATTCCACTAGAGCATGGTTGAATCTTCCAATCACAGAAAGTCTTTAACTCTTTCTAGGAAGAGGGTGGCCTAGAATGTCGTCTTCACCTGATGTCTTATTTAATAGACCAAGGTATGATGATCCATGGACTTTTTTTTAGGTTTATTCAAAATTTATTTTAAAATTCCTAACATTTTGGTGTCGGTTGTTGGTTTTTTCAAATATTTTAAGTTCAAGGATGTGACACAGACACATGGAGTTTTATTGGAGGTAGTTTCGGTTCAATGCAACAATTTTTTGAGTTATTCAGAATTATTCCAATTGGAAATTGAAATAATTAATTAATTATAATTGTTCTTTCCTTTTAATTGTTGGTGTTTCTTGGAGATAGGGGATCAATACATTGAGAGGGGTCTATTTGATCAAGGATAAGGTTAGATAACCTTGGTTGGGCCTTAGTAGTTGATTCCAATCCTTAGTGTATTTTGGAAAATAATTTAAATTGTTTTGGAAGTATTTGATAATTTCCCTTAAGTTATTTTCTTATTTGTATGAGTTATGTGATGCTTTTGGGTCCCACCGCTAATGGAAATGGACCCATAAAATAATATATTTTCAACTAAATTAATTAAACATATTAATTATCTAAATTAATTTGTTAAAATAAATCAAGTGTCGTAATGTAGATATATTGAGTAAAGTGTTAACGACCACTTTGGTCCCTTAGGAATTGGCTTTATTCCTCGATCCTCATAGGTTGTGACCTTACTGATAAACCTTTACCTCAGATTAAAGTGGTCCATTAATGGTATCCTTGAATTGAGAATGGGTGTAAGAGACCAAATATTCCTAGACCTATCTGACTTCATGACCATATTTAATAAGGTGTTCATTTGAGATAATATGGTTGGCCTTGGGAGTCATTCGTGACCTAAAGACCAACCGTCTAATTTCATTAAGTCCATAATAGTCTCAATGTGTAAGAGGGTGCATCTTAAGGGAATTATTCCTCTTAGAGAAGGGAATACCTTGAGATAAGTTTTGGAGAGGACCCCGAGTAGGGTACCCCTATCGCGATAAGTCACTATTAAGAGAGAGATGGGAATGGGTAATGATGAATAAGTGTATAACTTTAAAGAATGGATCTAGAAGCATAGCCACTAAGGCCAGTATCATAAAAATATATGTGTGGAAATTATCCCAACCCTCCCTCTAAAATTTAATTTTCAAATCATGTATTAGTTAAATTGTATTTGAATGGACTTAGGTAATTATAAGTGAAATATCAGTTCTTGAGGGACATGTTTCCCTCAACGAATTTTATGTTTGAGTATTAATTAGAACTAGAACCCATACCTACCTACCTATTACATGGGATTTCATCTCAACTTTAATCCTGAATGTAAAAAATCAAAAATATGTATATGTTTATAATCACATGTACAATACTAATTCTATATTTAGATGTTCGGCATAAATTAAATATTATGTTTGATACCTATTATATTGGGATATGCCTCTTCTTTATCAGAGACTATTTTTAATGTAACTAAATGTGTGGATTAAAAATGATTAATACTTGTATATTTTTTTATTAATGAAGATATTAGGATCCAATATTTGATGGAACCATTATCTTAATTCCTATAATTTCTTGGATTACTCCCTATATAATCAAATATATAAGGTTGTTGTGTACATCTTAAAAAACCCCTATTAGTTATCCTTCCCCCCAGGATACCTAATATGATAGGATCTATATGATTCTAGAGGTTACTAGGTTGATAAATTTCCACTGAGCACTGGATGTTTGAGATATCCCTGAGGATATTGATGATAACCACGATTGATGCATATGATACTCCCTAGGATAGTGTGGATGCACCATAATTTCATTCCCGTTAGTTATTTGTGAATAGTTGGTTTAGAATATGATTAACGGATTAAAATTTATTATCCTAGATCAAGAGATTATTCCTTATGTATTGATTAAGGTTTTTCCCCTCAGTAATTCATTCCAATTTTCATGTCTTGATGTCCTAGAGACTAGGATCCAGGAATCAGAAATTAGACTGGAATAGGAAACACTAAGATATTTTATGGGTTCGACTGGTTATACATGGATTTAGTAGTATAGCTAGGAAGCCTAGGATCTTACTCAATGCCTTACTTATATGATGTCTAGCTGATACCTAGAAATCATATTAACATTTAGTGGATGCCAGTACAGATTATCTCCGGGCTAGGAACTGTATCCCCCAATGGTTACGTAGCTTGGTCAAAGACATATCTGGTCTTGTTTGAAGTAGTTATGATGGTTCCAAGTATCCATCAAGACCAAGGTACGACAAGGTTATTTAATTTATTTTCATAGTTTATTATTAATATTATCATTCAATTGAGTATACCACATGCACGTACACTATATTAATTTATTATGTATGGGACTGTGTTGGCAGTTCCCTACTAAGTTATGTACTCACACCCTTCATAGACCACCACTACACATGGGTAACCGATCAAATGTTCACTTGATTACAAGGATAGGTTTGGGTTGAGTCCCAAGATAGAATGGTCTATAAGGAATTCAAAAATGATTTTATAGTCCATGATGATTTAGTCTTGGGATTTAAATCATAATGTCCTGACCTGAGATCTACTTAACCCATGCCTTGAGCCAGTGGGTTACATGGCCTCAAGCATGCCTCCCCGTATTCCAGAGGCTACCGACTAGTAATGAGGGTGTAAAGTTGTTATGGTGAGGAGACTATACCCTCATATGAGATTTTCACTATAGATACAAACATAACCACACAACAGTGGATGCATATAATAAAAAAAACAAGTGTGGAAGTGTAATAAAAAATTTAATATTTGAGTAATATATCAAAATCCTCTAAGTCAGTGTTATGTACATGGATTCATAGCATGAAGAGAATATAAAAGGGGAATAGGGGAATAGGAAGATACAAGCAGGCTATACAAACTACAAAAAGAAAAAAATGCTCCACTAAAATCTTGAACAAATGCTTGGTCCTCTGCTACTAATCTACATCTATAAGAAAACTAATATCAAAAACTTGTAGTAGGGAGCTTTCCCTTAGCCATACCTATAGAAAAATAGTATTCTCGGGTACAAAAATGAATCCTGAATAGGGTGTGAGATAAAAAAAACTCATCAAGTCACCACCAATGGTGTCTACGTGTAATCCAAGAAATTCTTGTAAATAAAGAGTGTGAAAGAAAATATAATTAATTAAAAATTATGAAATAAATAAATAATTATCCCACTCAAGTTTCTATAGGACACCCGGTGGGTCTACCTACTTCAGCTCATGGTCAGGATGTGTGTCTGATCAGATACTAAATATATAGTAATATAATATATATGTTTATATAGTATAATTATATATATTTCATCCAACTATATGAACCAAGTACGTGCAGATACAAGTGTCCATATACCTGGAATACTAGTTATTAGCTGGATCAGGGTAAAACTTAGACATCCTTGACCAGTCTGATGAGCCTATAAGCTCAAGCAATAAGGTACATGCCATATATCTCAATAAGAGTGTGGGATGTCATGCACGGCGCTTGAGATATTAAATGATCCATCATGTCATCACTCAATGAAAGGGACGTGGTGCATAAATCTCAACATCCTAATAGTGTCAATGGTGTGAGACGTTATGCTCGACACCTGATTTGAGTGAGCATGATAACTTCATGCTCAACAGGTCCCTTTCCATCATATCATAGCCTCCATAAAGGTGTATTATAATTATAACTGGCATGGGGAATTGCCTCCCATACATCTCTTTTATCTATCTCATATATATATATATATATATATATATATAAGTAGGGAATAATAATTTTTATAGGATAAGACATGAGGCATAACCTCTCATGTATCTAAAAAGAAAATCTCAACTACACCAAGGTTTTTCAATTCACAATGATCCTTTCAATTAAACATTAACAATTTCATGTCCTCATCATCAACGATTCATTCATCTAGTCCATTTAATTAATTTTAATAAGAGAAACTTGTCATGTATTATCCATTTCATTTAATCCAACTCATTCAATCTACCAAAACACCACAATTTCATTATGAGGATCAATGGGTCACTTAGGAGGTGACATGGGCAACAGGTCAATTTTCTACTTGGTAAATTACAATTATAAGAGGTTCAAACACCTAAAAGGCATATTTGGTTCCATTTTATACTCATTAATCAAGGTAAATTTCATTTTAAATCTAATATGGAAGGTACAAGGGAGTTTCAGAATCTTAAAACAATTATCCATAATTGCAAATTTCATTTGGCTCACCTGAGGGGTGACCATATAAGGTGAATAAAACCTATAAACAGAAAAATAAGGGTAAAATGATGTATAATAAGATGAAATGTTCAATTTGATTTGAAGAACTCAGTTAAATAGAGATTCTCAGAAACATCCAGTGTACAGCACAATGGCATAATTACGAAGCATCAAAACTCAATAAGAAAACGATGTGACTACCTACCTCAAGGTTGTAGACGAATCCTTTCTCAATATTAGCTTTAGATTCAAATTAGGTTAGAAGAGATATAAGAAACATTCCAATTCCCTGGAAATAGGGAAATCAAGATTTTTCGAAAATAGCTTGATGGATTCAATGGAAAACTTCAATAGGAGTTAAGAAACTATAAAAGCTTATTAATATGGACCCAATGCTTCTGAAGGATCGAGGATTGGACACCGGATTGGAGAGCTGCCTCAAATCCTATCTTAAGGGATTTTTTATCTCAAAGGATGAAGAAAAACCAAGGCTATCAATTATAGGTAGAATAATAAAAGAGAAAAGGGGTTATAACTTAAGTGGGGTCCAAAATATTCATTTTACCACAAAATATCAAGTCTCACGATTTAGGTGCATGGTTTGAAAACCATTCACAAATTGTGCTCTTTTCATTTCTATGGATGGGAACACTACATGGTTAGGCACACAGTTTGACGAAAAGTGTGTAAACCACGCAAAAGGACTCTAACCCTACCTCTGTAGCAATCATAAGGTCATGCACCCTAGGTTGTATGGTTGTAGAAAGACTGTGTGACCCAGTTTTTCTCCCATTTTCAGGATCTTTCTACTCCAAGTGATCCTATAACTCTCCTAGGACCTTCCTTAGGCCATATTACATGTTTACTATGATTAATAAAAGGATTAAAATTTAAAAAAAATGATTTGTACCTTCATGATAATATGGGTCGTTATAGCCTTCCCTCCTTAAAGCAACTCATCCCCGAGTTATCCTCCTGAGGGAAAAGAGGTATCATCAACAAAGATTCATTTCCAATGAGCTTGTATATAAGCTTCCCTCTCCCAGGTCTCAATCTATACTTGGTCAAGCAGCTATAGTACTTTTATAAGAGGAGCTGACCTACCTCAGGGTGTCTTCACACTCCAATCCACTATATGCATGAGATACTCCTTGAAGGAAGAATCTACATCCAATTCATCCTCATCACATAGAAATACATGTGATGGGTCTTGATAGAATTAGTAAAGATAATATACATGAAATAAATAATTCATATACCAGTCTCTCTAAGGAAGCTCCAACTGGTGATACACTATTTTGATCTATTTCATAGCCTCTAAGGGTCCAGCGAAACTTGGTGAGAGCTTGCCCTACCTCTGAATACGTCTATTTCCTAGCTTGGGTGAGACTTACAGGAAAAACTGGTCTCCGACCTTGAACTCAAGAGGTTTACAGTGTCTGCTGGAATTCAAATTTTTTCTATAAAGAGCTATCATCATGCACTTTCTAATCCACTAGACCTACTATGTAGTATCCTGCATGAGACATGTTCCAAGAATATTTGTCTCCCCTACTTATATCCATCATAGAGGTGAAAGGAAAGGCCTAACATACAAGGCTTCATAAGCCTTCATCTCAATGGTAGCCTGAAATCTATTGTTATAAGAGAAATCCATAAGAGTAATATGCTTATCCCAAGAACCTCCAAAGTTAAGGACAAATGCACGAAGCATGTCCTCTAACACCTGAATCGTGTTCCCCATATGTCTATCGGTCTATGGGTGAGAGGTCATGCTCATAAGTAACTATATACCCAAGGTATTTTGTAGTCTCTCCCATAACCATGATGAAAAATGAGCATCTCTGTTAGAAATGATAGAACAAGGAGATCCATAAGATGTATAACATATCTGGTGTATATCCTTTCTAGCTCATATACCATGAAGGTCTCTCGTATAGGTAAGAATTATGAAACCTTCATCAGATGATCAATGAAAACCCACACTATATTGTTGTCATGAGTTGATCTGGGTAGACCAGTTATGAAATCCATCAAAACATCATCCCATTTCAACTCAAGAATATAAAGTGGTTGCAAAATTATTTCCAGACACTGATGTTCCACCTTCACCAACTGACAGGTGGAACATAAAGTGATGAAGTCAGAAATCTTGTGTTCCATACTAGGATACCAATACAAGTATCGAAGATCCTAATACATTTTGGTGACAATGGGGTGAACTGCCCATACTAAGGTGTAAAACTCATGCATCATATTCTCTCTAATTTCACCTAGAACCAATACATTCTAATGTAACAATAAGGTATCATCCCCATCCATCATCTACCCGGAAGATGTATCATCATCTCAAACACTTTCCCTTAGGACAAGGCCTTTTGGATCAAACAGTTGTCTCATTATTACCTGTTCCAAAAGAGTAGAAGTCGTTGCTAAGAATGATAGGATATTTTGACCATGGTCCTTCTGAGCCTCAATATGCATCTCTAAAAATAAGTTTATAATATTCCATTCTCCATTGGATTCTTTAACTACCTATGTCTAAGTCTTTCGGCTCAGAGTATCAGCTACTAAATTGCACTTTCCTAGCATGTAGTCAATATTGAAATCAGACGACTGTAAGTACTCCACCCACCTACATTTTTTGAGATTAACATCTCACTATGTAAATATGAACTTGAGGCCTTTGTGATTGGTTAATACCACAAAATGATATCCAAGTAAATTGCATCTCCAACAGCATAAGGAATGGACTAAAGCAGCTAACTTGAGGTCGTGTTTCACTCATGAGGCCTCAATTGACAAGAATCGTACAAAAAATCATTCATCCTACATCAAAATAGCTCCAAGACTGATACCTGATGCATCATAGAAAAGAGTATAGCTCCTTCCTAGATTCGGTGAAATCAGTATTGGCACTAAAGTCAAATGACCATTCAACTCCTTGAAGGATCCTTCAAAAGCTTCTAACCATAAAAATTTCACACCCTTCTTTTTCAATCTTATAAGTGGTGCTGGAATGCATGATAAATTATGGATAAAGTCTCTATAATAGATGAAAATACTAAATAAACTCCAAATGTAAAATTCGTTCTTGGGATGATCCCAAAAAACTATAGCTCTCACTTTCTCCAGTTCTATTAAACTCATAACTCTAAGATGGTGTGACCTAGGAAGTGGACTTTATCAATCCAAAAGTGGTATTTACTAAGCTTACCATAGTGTTGATGCTCTCTCGTTGTATTCAGAAAGATCTCAAGATGGGTTTCATGTTTGTTTCTGGAGAATGAATACACCAAGATATCATCAAAAAAGTCTACCACGAATGAATCTATATATGGGTGGAAAACCCGATTCATAAGATCTATGAAGACAACATGTGTGTTCCTAAGTCTGAATAGCATAACTAGGTAGTCATATAGACCATAACTACTCCTAAAAGTTGTGTGAGGTATGTATGATGTCCAAAAACATTCCTGATGATAGTCTGATCTCTGATCTAGAAAACACTTTCTCTGTTATGAGATGATTAATGAGGCCTTCTATTATAGGTAGTGGATACCGATTCTTTATTGTAAGCTGATTCAAATTATAGTAATACCTATAGAGAATGAGGGTATTATCTGCTTTCTTGGTGAAAAGGATAGGTGAACCCCCAAGGGGAAGTTTTGGGGCATGTGATGTCTTTAGCCTTGAGATCCTGCAACTACTTCTTGAGCTTTATAAGCTCCATAGGTGCGATCATATAAGGATGAATGGTTACTGGTGTTGATCTTTGTACTAGATCATTAGTAAGATCTACCTATCATAGCAGAGGTAGATCAGAGAAGTCATTGGGAAATAAATCTATAAAATGCTCTAATAAAGGAGGAAAAATAGTGGGTTGTAACTCCTAGTCATCGAGGAAAAGACTAATGATCTGAGCTATCACATTACCAATCCTTTATTACTTGGGTACATCTTGAGTCACACTGAAATCCCATTCCCCCTTGTGCACATTCTTAATGCCCTCTGGTGATGTAAATTTCACCCTCTGATGATATTAATCAATATGGGATTACTATAGAACTAACCAGTCCATCCTGATGATTATGAAAAAACCCATCATGTCAAGGATGTAAAGATTCCATATGAATCTATAACTACCTATATCAACGGAAAAAATATTATAATGGTGAACTCCCTCTGACTGGATACCTAATGGGGTGTATAGCTTCATAACTCTATAGTTGTTCTCGATCTCAAGGCCCAGAATCTTAGTGATTTCCTTGGATATAAAAGAGTGATATGCAGCTGCTTAAAATAAAGTAGAAACTAAATTGGAGTATACTATAATAGTACCTTGTACTGTAGAATGTTTTTCACTCTACTCCTCAAGCATAGGCTAGACTACATGTTAATGGAATATACCATACCTTTGAGTCACTTCCTGACTGGCTTGAGAAATCTTGCTCTGATGGCACTGAGAATCATATGTCTAACTGCCTTATCCTTAACATCCACACTAGCATGATTAGCTGGTGGTATTTCAATTTCCTTCCTATCATAATCCTATTATCCTAGTTCTTTATCATGGAGTAGGTGTAGATACCCAATCACTAGGCACTATCAGAAAAGTCCTACAGAAACACCGAATATGGCCCATCTTACCACATCCTCTGCACTCCACTGGATCCTACAAACATTAAGGGTCTGTGTGTCCTGACTTCCCACACTGTTTACAAATCAAGAATCTATCAACGTGGGGAGACTGGATTCTAATACCACCCATGAAAAACCTCAAAGCGATGCTTATACCCATAAGAAGAATCATTTATAGCATTAGGTACTGAACTGCCTTGACTCCCACCATCTGCTTCCATCGTATTCCTCTCCATAATGAGGGTTCAGTTGAAAATTTCAGAAATAATCTTAAAATTAAACACATTAACCTATGACTAGATGGCATAAAACAGCCCACCCATGAATTTCCTGGAGGTCATAAGATCTTTACCTACCAGATTAGGAGTGAACTGCTACAGCTCAGTGAAATGGGAAGAGTATTCCAAAACTGACATGCTCCCCTACTCTAGGTTCATGAATTATTTGAATCCATTAGCCCTCAGAGTCTGAGGAAAAAATTAGTCATAGAAGACCATCTAGAAATCCATCCAGACTATATCTCTATGTTGATATTCCTAGGTGATTACATCCCACCACTCCTTGGATGAATCACATAGCATATATGCTACAATATTGACCCTCCACTATGGATTCATATCTAGATTCTCAAATATAGAAAGGATTTCATTGAACCAAGACTCCACAACATGAATTCCTCCATACTTTGAAAAGGTGGAGGGATTTTGCTGATGAAACTCACATTTCACCTCTGCCATACTAGGGATAGGTCAAACTATACCTTGTATAATCTAAAGCATACATAGAAAACCCACTCAGAACTAGGATTCGATGCCCATATTAGGAATAGGAAGAGGTTCCCTAGGTGGAACTGTAGGAGGAATCATTAGTGGATTAGGGCCCACCACCTCAAGTGCATCTTCATCACCGAATTCAGGGCACGTGATTGGAGGAATTCATGGTGGCATGATACTAAAATTCCAAGCACATTCCTCATAATAGATTTAATAAATTGAGAATATTTCATTTAAGAAACTAGGATGGTATTAATGCCTTCCAATACACAGATCATGCCACCTGACTAACTTCAAAATCCAATTCTAGGTAGTAGAAAGAGACTAGAATAGTCCATAAGAACATAAGAGATACCCCCACTACCCACTACTAAGTCCCAGTTTGGTTATAAGAATTTGTTTCACATGTATAAGACAACCAATTTCTCTTTATATGAAAAATTCAGTTGGAATTTGTGCTTGTTAATGTAAATTACTTAAAATGTTTGAATGAAATGGTATACCATTTTTTATCCATAAGGGCCTATACTTCTTTTGAACCAAAATATGATATCCATTCAACTCATACCATAACTCGTTCCAACCCATGGGAAAAATGTTTCATGGATCAATGTACCATAATTGACTGCTTAAGGTGTATACATTAACCAATTTAGGAAAATACTGTTAGGATAAGCCAGACACTTTAAATATCAATTATGTTTTCCATTCCCTCCAAGAAGTGTTTGTACAATTCAATACATATTCAAGGCACTATCAATATGTAATAGGAAAATGCATGTTTAACATAGACATGACATGGGAAAATGACTGATATATTAGTCCTAGTGTGCCTAATAATGATGCATATAACAATGCTCCTTTTCCTCATATCATCGGAAAAATGATGAAATAAATCCTCAATAAGAACTATAATAATAACCACAACACAATATCTGTTTCGCCTAATGGTGAAATGTTATCAACAGTAATAAGATAAGTAGAACAACAATTATAATTTATGTAACTCATACTTTAACCCAAACATGGGTTCGCGATTCCCAAGAACGACTTATAACCAAGTTCCACGAATTCCCAATCTTCAATCTATTATATGTGAATAGTAAATCAATAATGGAAACCCCTATGATACCACTTTGTAACATCCCGAACCAGGATCCACTTAACTAGTGCCCAGATCCGGTGGGTCACATGGCCTCAAGCGCACCTACCCGTATACCAAAGGTTACTGACTAGCAGTGAGGGTGTAAAGGTGGTATGGTGGGGAGAATATACCCTCATATCAGATTAGTATAGTGGATACAAACATAAGCATACAATATCATATTCATATAATAAACATACAGAAAAAACAAACAAGTGCGTAAGCATAATAAACAACTGAATATCTAATTAATATATCAAAATCCTATAAGCCAGTGTCAGATACATGGATACATGGCATGCTGATAATATAAAAGGGGAATAGGGGAACATGAAAATACAAGTAGCCTATAAAAACTACAAAAATAACAAAAACTTCTCCGCTATAATCTTAATTGATTACCCAGTCCTCTGGTCCTAAGCTCTTTCCAAAAGAAAAATCATATCAACTAACTATAAAAGGGTGTTTTTCCTTATCCATACCTATAGAAAAATAGTCTTCTCAGGTACCAATGGTAGCTTGAGTAGGGTGTGAGATAAAAATCTTATAGGTCACCACCAACGGTGTCTATGTGTAATCCAAGTTGTTCTCATAACAAAATAGTGTGGATAAAAATATAATTAATTAAAAATTCTGAAATAAAAAAATAACAATCTCACTCACGTTCCTATAGGAAACCTAGTGGGTCTACCTGCTTTGGCTCATGGTCGGGATGTACATATGATCATTTTATATATATATATATATATTAATAGTATATATATATATAGTATAATTATATATATTTCATCCACCTATATGAATCAAGTATGTATGAACATAAGTGTCCATAAACCTAGAATACTATTTGTTGGATAGACTGGGGCATAACTTTGACATCCATGAAGAGTCTCACAATCCTATAAGCTCAAGAAATAGGGTACATTCCCTAAATTCTAATAAGAGTGTGATACATCATGCATGAAACTCAGGATGGTGAGTGAACAATAATGTCATCACTCAAATAAAGGGACATGGTGTGTAAATCCCACTATACTAATAGTGTCAATGGTGTGAGATTTCATGCTCAACACCCGATGTAAGGGAGCATGATATGGTCATGCTCAATAGTTACCTTACAAGTGTATCACATCCTCTATAAAGGAATATTACAATTATAACTGGAATGATTCATTACCACTCATCCATCTCTTTTATCTATACCAAATATATATATAAGAAATGAATAATCATTTTTATAACATATTTCATGAGGCATAACCTCTCATTTATATAAAAAGACAATCTCAACAACACTAAGGCTATTTAATTAATAATGAGCATTTAAATTAAAAATTAACAAAGTATTGGTCTCACCATCTTCAATAAGTCGTTCATTTAATCTATTTAATTCATTTAAAAAAGATAAATCCATAATGTATTAGGTATTTCATTTAATTCAACTCATTAAATCTACCAAAACACCAAAAATTTCATTACGAGACTCAATGGGTCACTTGGGAGGTGACATTGGAAACAAATCAATTTCCTACTTGGGAAATTCCAATTATAAAAGGTCGAAACACCTAAGAGGTGCATTTAGTTCCATTTGATACTCATGTGTCAAGATATATTTCATTTAAAAGATAATCTAGAAGGTGCAAGGGAGTTTTTAAATTTTAA
The DNA here is from genome assembly GCA_963277665.1 of Viscum album. Classification (NCBI taxonomy): domain Eukaryota; kingdom Viridiplantae; phylum Streptophyta; class Magnoliopsida; order Santalales; family Viscaceae; genus Viscum; species Viscum album. The sequence goes on along the minus strand of OY728131.1, from coordinate 222,240,891 downwards.
AACAATTCTATATAATGGCCAATTTCACTTGGATCACCTAAGGGCTGACCATATAAGGTGCATAAAACCTATAAACTACCAAAAAGGGTTCAAAAGGGGAATAATAAGATGTAATGGTCATTTTGATATAAATTAATCAATTAAAAGGAGACACTCGGTAAAATATGGTGTGTGGTACAATGGAATAATTACAAAGCATCAAAACTTAACAAGAAAACGATGTGACCACCAACCTCAAGTTCCTAGATGACTCCTCACTCGATATCAGCCTCATATTTATAGTAGGTTGGAAAATATTTGAGAAATGGTCCAATGACCTAAAAATACTGCAAAAAATATTACACCTAAATAGAGTGATGGATTCGATGGAAAACATTAATATGATTTAAGAGACTTTATGATTTTACCGAGACAGATCCAATGCTCTCGATGGATAGAGAATAGGACACCTGATCAGAGAGTTTCTTCAATGCAGAGTTTTAGGGGTTTTTTAGATCAAATTATAAATATAAACCAAGTTTGGACACTAGAGGGAAAAGAAGAAAATATAAAATGGGTTATATCTTAAGTGGGGAAATAGTCATTTTACCCCAAAATATCAAGGCCCATAGTTTCGGCACACATTTTTAAAACCATGTGCAAACCATGTTTCATTCACTTATATGGAGGGGTAAACCAAATGGATAGGTACACAATTTGACTAACTATGCACAAACCATGAAAAAGGGATCTTTCCCTGCCTCTACAACAATTGCACGGTCATGTTCCTTGGGTATCAACATTTCAAACAAATCGTATGGCCTAATTTTTCTCCCATTTTGAGTAAAACTGGACTCTAACCATTCCTCGGACACTCCTAGTACCTTCATTTGGATGTAGTACATGTTTACTATGATTAAGAAAATGATTAAAATCAAAAAACAAATGATTCATTCCTTCATGAGAATATGGGTTGTTACATCAATGATATATTATATTTTATTTACTTTTATTCAGGTATGTATATGTCATAGGACCAGTGGGTGGTCAATGTATATATGATGTGGTGTTTTGATCCTTTTTTGCATTTCTTTTTCAGTATTGTTCATATTTATTTTTTCTGCACTCTAATATTTTACTATTGTGGTATACGTTTGGTTATATATTTATGATTGTACCCTCTAAGATAAGGTAATAGTCTCCACAGAGTTACACCCTAGACCCTTACTACTAGTTGGTAGCCTTCAGCATATAGGGAGGTGTGCTTGTGGTCATGTGTCAAATTGTTATGGTTACTATTCATTGAGTGAGTTGGTTTGGGATGTGACAGCTAAAAAAAGAATTTGAATAAAGGTAACATTAATGATGTCTCAAATAAATCAAAACAAGTAAAGAAGAAAAATACAATTTCAAACATCCCAAACTATAATTAGTTTTTTCTCTATATAATGAAACACCATCAAAAGTGTGAATAGGGATATTGTGGCTTGAATCATTAAGGTATCCTATTTAAACTCCTTCATTATCAAACTTTTCATAGTGTGAGATATAATCTCATGGTGTGATGTATTATTTCTTATTTTTAAAAATGAATCTCACTAATAACCGTGATGTTAGATCATCAGTGGATCGGCTAAGATATCTTCCTATTTGACTATTGACCATTTGTTTCATAGTTTAGTATACCAGTTTCAATGTAAAATCCCATGGATTCAGCTATATCATTCAGATTCTCTAACTCATTGCATAATGTGAATAATTGAACCATGAATCAAATCAATGAATTCTTAAAACGTCCTTATAGAAATTTCACCCACTCATATAAAGTTTATTATCACTCGTATGAAGTTATAATCACTCTTATGGTGGATCCTCTATGGCTTGATACATCCATTGCAGCATGAAACATAACATGAATCACACTAGCCTTTGTTTTCTCCTAGTTTATTTGGATTCATTACAATGCATAACTTTGAAACATGGATGAATTTTCACCTACCATGAATCAATATTCATGTCAAGAAGTTCTGTCTCTAAATATCTGAATATGGTATTCACTACCCAAATAAGTCTTGTAGGCACCTCCATGTACCAGTAGGTGACCAATCCACCCTATATCATTTCTATACTCCTTTCTCTATAGCATCATCCCATGCTGTCCATGCACACTACTCCCTTTAATTAATGTCTCCCTTTCCAGCACCTTTGGTCAAGAAGATGGCCTCCTCAAAAAAACTAGTTATTTTATGTTTGATAGATTAAGGGATATCTTTATTATTATACAGTATTTTTGGGTTTCACCATGAAGGAATAATTTCAATGCAAATCATTCATCTAATTTTGGGATGAGCCTTCTATAGTATTGGCCTTTCACATATGTAAATTGATGGAATTATCTATTTTCCTCACATTTAGTCAACATGATCTAAACAATGTTTCATGGAAAATATTCCTTTTAGATTCTATCTAGGTCCTCTTACCATATTTATTTATGGAAAAAATCTCCAATTTTGTGGCCTAAAATCCTGGATTCCTCAAATTTTAGTATGCCTAAAACCCATCATGTCACACTCAGAGGCAACGCAGCATGAATAGTAAAAAGTTTATTTCATTATCCCTTAAGTCTCAAAAACTCTAATAAACATATAAACAACACAAATTTATCAAAATATCACCACATTAAACTCAATTAAGATTAAAAATCACTAATAAAGGATCAAAAAGTATATATATGAATAATACGTATCAAATTCCCTCATAGATGAATAATTTATTATCCTCAAGAAATAAGCATCTCTATAAAGATTTTAAAACAGGAAAAATTGAATATAAACATGTCAATAGATAAATGTATTAACTGAAAAAACAATATATCTCAACAACCCACTTCTCTCTTGGTATCTAGTCATGCGTCATCATTTTACTTCCATTCTAATTTCTCCATCCCACCATCATTGGTTCTCAACCATCAATTACACTTTAATGTCCATTTTATGATTTACCTTTATAGAACATTATTACTCAAAACTCAAGACAATGTGAAACTATTGTTATGCTCAATAACAATCTCACAAAACTTATCCCTAATCTTGTAAGAATCATACACCTTAAAAAAGAAATCAAACTGCATGTATCTCAAGGACTTTTTCATTCAGGTTCTAATGATTTTTATGCTTAAGTTAAGGGGATTAAGATATGAAAAATCAACCTAGAGTCTGAAAATGGGGTCTAACACATTAAATCATAATTCATTGAATTCAAAATAAATCCCAAAAAATTAACTTACCACTTTACTTATTCCAATTTCTTAGAATCACCAAATCCTTCTCCTTTTTACTTAGGAATTCACATCTAAAACACTCAATACACCAAAAAAAATTCCCTCTATTCCATTATTTTTTTTCTTTTTCTATAAATTTTTCAATAGAATGTACAGGAATAGGCCCCACACACTTATATGTCAAACTAAGACAACATCTCATTCCACCATAATCAATATCTGAACAACACTAATTGTAATAGTTAATATAAGAATAGAGGAGGTGTTTATGGTCACAAATCAATCTAAAGTATCCATTTTTTCACTTTTACTACAGTTTTCTAATTAAAATGCAATAAATTCTTCTCAATATCAACAGCAAAAATATTTATCAAAGATGTCAAGAAACACTTCCCCCATAATTATTCAAGTAATTCTTAAAAACCACTAAATGATAATCTCCCTTCTTTAGAGCATTAAAAATCATGTAATAATAATCTAGAATAAGGGTAGGAAATATTATTTAGCTTATAATGTGGCTTCCTATATGGTATTCCAAGGTCTCAATAGATTTTTCAATAGATAAGATGTAGGGTATTGCACCCCATGGATGTGATCATCTAATAATTACATGAATTATAAAAAATATTTCACTACATACATTCCCAAGACCATTTAGGTTTATATTTTTAGAGAGTTAGTAAACAAAATTAACTAATAAAACCCATTTATTTTCAACTAAGAGAAATTTTTTATACTATATAAGTGTCTACTAAATCCATAAAAAGTATTTTGTATCTTCCATAAATTCTTTACATAATATACTCTTCTATAAACATCATAAGTATTAATTTTCTTTACAACTTGGGGAAATCAAAACATAATAAGGGGTGAGCTCATATGATTAGTAAGTGAAAAAATGAAATCATAATGTATCATGGGTTAAAGTTTGGTTATTCCATAATAATGTGATCATAATAACATGATGATAAGTACATGACTCATAACATGATCATAAATACATGAAGAATAACATAGAAATGTGGTTACAACATGAAAATTGGACATTTATAAGCATAATATAAAAGTTTATCACTATGGAATCATAAAATCATATTAGCAATGTCATTCACCATGGTATCATAAAACATTACCAAGGCATGCTTCCAAGGTATTATAAATATTTCATATATAGAGATTAATTCATTACCCAATACATTATTGCGCTATCAGGGAATTCCCTTTATTTTTAAGTTTGTTCTCTAAGTGATTATAAAACATTACTAGGGAATACTTCCAAGGTAAAATCAAAATTATATATCTATGAATTAATTGTTTACCCAAATTTATTGGATCACTATTAGGGTTCACCCTTTATATATATAGAATTATTTTCTCCACATAAAAAAATTATAGATAATTTTTTCAAAGTATAATTAAACTAAGAAGGAAATGGGTTACATGATAATATACAACATAAGCATAAGTCACCCATATAAATAAGGTTGATGGTATCATAATAGAAAGGCATATGAATGAATGAAGTATGTTAAAATAGTTATAAAAATAATTATTCAAGATCATTGGAAAAATCACCTTGAAAAATAATGGTAAATATACCTTTTCATTTTCAAATAATTATTAATTCGGTTTATTTGGAAAAAAATTAAATACATAGAAAGGAAACATCATTGAAAGGTATGGTAATAACGAAGAATTTATTTTTTAACAACGATGAAAAACTCAAAAATAGATTTTAGAAAACATTTTTAACATTATCATAAAAAGAATAATTTATGGGTCACTTTAAAAAGTTATTTTCAAAACAGTAAAGGGAAAAAGTTTGAAAACTTTTAATTTAAAAAAACCTTTAATAATGGATCCTTGAAAAGGTCATAAATATTATCCTGGTGAAATATGGAGTGGAAGATAAAAGAAACAATCATAGAAGGAAAGCCATTTTATTATTTTAAAATGTACTTATTGAAATCCCATGTTAAAATAGAGTAATAAAACTTAATTTTTAAATGATTAGAAGGAAAATATGATGGCCAAATGAGATAAAACATAAATAGTTTTCAAAATATAAATGTGAACATTAGTGGGAAGGAAAATATATACAAGGATGGGAAACTATCATTAAAGCAGATGGGAATTATTCTCAAAAATTATATACTTTTTAAAAAATAATTTTATCAACTTAAAAGATTTGAATTAAAAATGTATTATCATTATAGAGAAATATAAATTATAATGAAATAAAATTTCAGGTGTAATATTCCAAGTATAGAAGAAAATATTCAAGAATAGGTGTTATAACTCAATTAAGGGAGTTGAGTTAACAAAAATACTTTCAACTTTGGTATCTTTTGAATTTAGAGACATTTGAAGAAATAATCTAATATAGATCTTTAAAAAAATTAATTCATGAATATGGAAAAAGGAATTTGATAGGAATTAACCACACCATATAAAAGATATCATGGTACATAATAATAAATATCTCTCAATGAGTTAAATTTGAGACAAGAAAACTCTTACCTTAATTCTTGACTTCAACTAAAGTGCTTGAATCTACTATATAACTGAAATAACTACCTTAATAATCTTTTTATAAACCTTAATTACATACATAACCTTTTATAAACTTAATTTGAAATTATTCTCTACATGTATAATAGTTAGTTATTATCTATTTTCAATATCGTGTGCGATTAATCGTGATCATTTTGAATTAGTTTTATAATAGCAGTGTTGTTATTATTCTTATCCAAAATCATATCATATAAAGATAATAAAAGGTACTATAATTTATTCTTTATAATTATTTATAATGTATTATAATTTCATTTCATAATTATTTTAGTTATTATTTGTGATTAAGAAGTCAGTGAGGATCTTGTTTTGGTAATTTATAACGAACAAATAGTGTTGTCTTAATTAATGAGTTAAACATTTATATTACCATTATAGAACCAAATAAAAAAAATATTTACTTATTAATATACAATATTAATTTTCAAAATCCATACTTGACATTAATTTATAGTATTTTTCACGAATCGGGTTAAATAGATCCAAAAAGAACACGTTGTAATCTTTGTGTGAGTATGGCTATGGAAGAGATTATTTTGTTATAATATCATTATAAAAAAGGTATAATAAAATTATTTAGATTTAATTAACGATATAGATCAAATTTTTTAATATTAATAATAATAATTTAAATTAAAAATATTTTTTTACTTATAAATAAATCGCTTTTTCTCTTGGTATGTACGTTTTTTGTGGTTTGTAATAAATTGATTACTAATTGATAGTATTAATAATAGATTAAATAACTTATATTTTTAATATATATATAATCACATAAATAACATATAAATTCACTAAACCCATTTATATAATCTTTCTTCAAATATGGTGATGAAAAATGAAATGTTTTATTCACAAAGGCGGTAGTCCTCACATACGAATGAGCAACATTTTAATTTTTTTTTAATTGAATGGTAGGTGATTTGATAATGGTTATAAAATAAATATAATATAATTTTAATATATTATTTATTCTGATATACATATGGTTATAATGGTTCAATATGATTTTATATGATAAGGATAAAGAATTGATTTTAACGGGTAAGTAATACTTATATTGAGAATTTTGATATTCTCTTGAAGTATTCTTTGGAAATAAAGTACATGAGCAGATTTTTGAGTATAAAGGATATCAAATGTGTAGATGGGGTCCAGAATAAGTAAATTGGTAAGAGTTTCATTCGAATTTACAACTAGTTTTATGGCATAAAATGAGGGGAAGTGAGGACCTTTTATATGTGATAAAGAGGGAAAAATATTTGGAAAAGGATGTTAGGTAAAGGTAAGGGTGAGAATGGAATTGGATGAGACTTTTTTGATTTAGGTGGGTAAAGATTTGTAAAATATGTAGGTATTAATTTATAGCCTAACAAAGGTGTTCTATAAGGTTTAAGTGTCAAATAGGGTTAGGAAAATTTTATCCAAATTATATTACCCATTTTGACACTTATTAATATTGGTTAAAATTTAACCATGGTAATTATTTTATTACAAAAAATATAATATGGAACTTATTATCAAATTTTGATATTTTGTATCTGAATTTGAAATCTATTTAATCTAATTCAATATCTAAATATGACAAAATTTACCATTAAATTAAAACATATAATGTGTTGAAAAACTGTTTTGTAGGAAAATGTCAATTCAGTCATTAAGTGGTATTAATCTTATTTAACATTGATTACAAATTAAATGAGTATTAATTTATTTTTATATATGTTTAAAAATAAATTTAAATTCTTTATTTTAAAATGGATCCATTTAATTTAAAAATATATAATATTAAAAAGAGTTTCATTCTTTGAAAAATAAATGTTTTATTGTTGTAACTAATATTTATATTGGTAACTTAATTTTATACTAAAATATGAAATTTACCATTATTCATAATTTTAAAATTCTGATTAAAATATTCAAATCATTTTATATGATTCAATTTCTAAATGTGGAAATTCTCAATTTTAATATAAGTGTTCATAATGCATAATATAATAACTATTGGGTGGAGGTTAATTTATTTTATTGTATATTTTATCAATAATTTCCATTTAAACCTTTATTTAACCATAATATCATAAACTTCATAGTGCTTAAAAATGAAATTTTTAAGAAAATGTATTTGTTTGCATAAAATTATTTTATTTTTAACTTATATGTATTAATTGAATTTTATCAATTCATTATTATTAGAAAAATAAATTTAGTTTTATTTCTAGATATATTTCATAATTAGGTTACCTCTATATTTACCTTCTAATTAAGTGGAAATATTTTAATGGATTTATGTATGTTTTGTTGATATTTTTGGTTTAGTGTTTTGTGTTAATCAAGCTATTGAACACATTTGGATATATATATATATATATATATATTAAAATCTTTGGGTGTTACATAAGGTAGGTCTCAAGGTCATATGGTTTAAATAAAGATCAATTTATGGCCTTAATCATTTAAATGTGGTTCAAAGTCATAATGTTTTGGTAAGATTAGTATGAAAAAATTTTTAGTGATATGTGTCTCGGGTTCTCACATGAAAGAGTGAATGTGAAAGAATATATAAATTTTGACTGGAAAAACTCTCGGGAATGGTAATTAAAATTTTGGGAAAATCAACCCAAACATTAGTTCCAGGTAATGATTCAATAAAAATAATACATAATTAAAACTAGATATATTTAATTCAATAATCGTACTAAATTATAAATAATAGAAGACAAGAAATTAATTTCCAAGGAATTTAACCTAAAACTATTAATTCTATTTTCTAGGGTTATTATAAAATTCTCATGTCAATAGTGTGTTCTATTAGGAAAATTTTAATTTTACCAATAAAGAAAACTAAATAATCAAGTGGGGTATCAAGTTACCTAAAGAATGCCCCCACCCCTAATTAAAGTCAAATAGTGTATACATTGTTAGAGATCAATGTGATATGATATTAATTGAAAATGAATTGGTGAGGAAAAAAAGTTAAAAAGTAAAAAACACACCCCTGAGTATGTTTATTCACATTTTAATTGATGGTAGAGTCTCATGGAATCTAATCAACTCCAATAGAAGTGATTAATACATGATATATAACTAATGTACTTGGAAATTTGTGAGTTAGTATAAATTCAATGATTTTTCACATGAATGAAGAAGGTTAAAAAATGTGTTCTATATATTAATTCATGGAATAAAATATAGATAAACTAAGATTCTAAAAGAAAATCAGAATACATAGTGAATAAAAAAATATAAAAATATAAAAAAAAATAAGGGAGTAGGGTAAAATCCACAGTCTTAGGGTGAACATCCCCAAACTCCCTACTATTATCCATCCCATGAGTGGTCCATTCTAGATGGCATGTTGTATCAATGGACACAATAGTACTTAGATCTGTAGGAGGTGCATCTAAGGCCTTGGGTAGCTTCTCATCAGAAGTGGGTTGTAATAAAGTCATTAGTGTGTTCTATAGGTAATTATAAGTTCATGTTACATCCAACTCATTAGGGGACCCTCAAATTTGAATCGATGTCATAGACATGGAAGATGGGTAAATAAAAGGAACATATTTCACTTTATCTAAAGTTGGGACCTTGGTCTTTCAGTGATAAGTAATGATAAATACACATTGTGACTCTTGGTTAGTAATATCCTCTGAATTTTGAATAAATTCTTAGACTGCCAAATCAGTAATGTCTATCAGATAAGGGTATAGTAAATGTGGAATTGAAGAAGTTGTGTAAAGGGTGTGTTACTGGTTGGATAAGTTTAGGGGATGAAAAAATGGGTGCATGGGTATCTCTAGGAATTGAATCCCCCTTTATTGAAATAAAACCCACAAGATCTCAATAATAAACTGGAAATGGATCCCAAGGTAGTGAAACCACAACTCTATAGTGGGGACAGGTGGAGATGGTTGGGCCTATCGGGTAGTTTCCCCAGACCCAGTCAGGTAGAGATGGTTGGGCCTATCTGGTAGTTTCCCCTGACCTATTCAGGGCATGGGTGGTCCTCAAATTAGGAGAATCCAGAGACTGGTCCTTTCCCTCAATAAAGGCTTACTATTCCACCCACTCATAATACTTTCAAACTTTTTCAGTAGACCCATCTTAAATATTATATGAAAATCAATAAGAAACAGGCATCCCAAATATGACTAGGGTAGGGAGGCCTCAAAAACTATATGTTTCCTAGAAAAATATGTTATAAAGTTAGCCCCATCATTATACCTTAGTTATTATTATCTGGGTCATAAAAGTATAATGAAATCTTATGCAACATTTTTATCATTGAATCATTTATCATGGTGGATATATAAGAAACTCAATTTACATAATTGTGCCCTAAGAATATCTCCATTATAGTAAATCATAGGTCAAATACCTATGTATAATCCATAGTAAAGTACTACAGAATAGTGTACTCGTTGTATTTTTCCATCATAAAATCCAAAATCTTGTCTTTTGTCTTTATTTAACTCCATAATTAAGTTCGTATACTCCTCTATCTCAATTAATTTGACACTATAGACCCCCAATACAACTCAAAATTCCTTTAGTGAAAATCTCTATTACTTATAGGTTACCCAAAAATGGAAATGGAATAGTGTAAAATATAAATTAGAGATAAAATTTATAAAAATCTCTCAAAATGTTTCCTCACAAACCTAGAAAAAATTCTCTAGGTACATTTCTTAGAAAGCATCTATGAACTCCTTCTCTATTTTTATATTCCACGTAATTACCAAGTCCATTGTTTTATTAGTGCACATGGGATTCATCTATAGTTTGGATAGGATATCCCTACATGTTGGATCACTACGTTAGAGGTATTTATGGGTAAGTTGTTTTGGGTAAGACTCCTTGTAAGAAGAATGGTAGTATGAATGTAAAAAAGATAAACAGCAACTCGAGTGGTCAGTTGAAGGGGAAGGCTCTCATATTTTTATTTTCATTGAGGGTTATGGATTAGTTTTGGATATACACTTGGCTAGAGGATTTTTGTTTGGGGGTTTAGAATTTTATTACTAAATATGGTCCACGGGAGTTTTAATGATGGAAATATAGGGATATGATGGGGTTTTAAAAGAATTGATTGGGAAGGTGGAAGGATGGTGGTGGTTTAGAGTGGGGAGATAAAATGATGAGGATAGAGGACATGTTTGGGGGTTGGGACCAGTTTGTGGAAGATTTAATAGGGAGGGAAACCACATAGAAAAAATCATTAAGTCATTCCCTAATTTTCACTAGGATTTTAGAGTATGGGTGAACTAGAGGGTGTATAAGCACAGGAGCTCTATTTGAGGGAGAAAACAAAGGTGAATGAGGAGGGTTAAGATTGTGCTGTGAAATTTAAATCCCTAAAATTCATAATAGTGTGAATTCCTTCCTTCTAACCGTGTAAAATTAATAAAAAATTCCCTCATACTATGAAATTTTCTCTAGCAAATTTTATTCCATAAACAATGAATTCATGACCAAAAGGGATTGTGATTTTCATTAGATAATCGATAAATTTTTTCAAAGAAAATTTCATGGTATGAATCAATTATTCTACACCATGAACAATAAATAAAAATTCCCACATTCTTTGTTTCATTCTATAGTAAATGTAATTTTATTTTTTATGTACTTTTCATAATGAAGAACTATGTGCACTTTTTAGGAAAAAATGATGAATTTTACACTAGAGGTGTCGCAGGGTAAATCACATATTACACAACATGCCCTAAATTTTTTGTACCACTTTTATTATTAACTAATAGTTTTTATCTTTAAGAATAAATAATGGAGCCTTTATTGGTTTCCCATAGCCTCTATACAAGAAAAAACTTATCATATTCTATAAAAATGATGAAAAATGACTATAAAACATATTCAGGTTGCCTCAAAATTATCACTTCATTTAATGTATAGATCCATAATTATACTCAACTCATTAATTCAAAATTAAATGAGAAACATGTCATTCTTAGAATAGTTTAATTTACTAATTTAACTTCCAACCATTTACTTCTATTGGAGCTTCATTCTTTCTTTGAATTCTAACCACTCTATGTGGGAATACTTTGATCACCCAGAATGGTCCGGACCACTGAGGCTTTAATTTACCTAGAAAAAATTCCAAACAACAATTAAATAATATATACTTGTCCCTAGGTGAAAATTTATATCAAGTAATGTGCTTATCAGCACATTATTTTTAATTTTCCTTGTAGATATTTGTATTATTATAGGAATCTTTTCTTAGCTCCTCTAACTCATCAAACTGTAGTAATCTCCTCTTGACTTTCTGTTGTGCATCCAAATTAATTCTATTCATATCCCAATATGAATGATTTTCTTGTTACACTGTTATATGACATGGATTTCCATATAAAATTATGAATATGTGTGTACCAATGGATGTTTTATACATTTTATGGTTTTTCAAAATTGAATCATTAAGATTCTTACTCCAATAATTCTAGATCGAGTTAACCATCTTCTCTAAAATTCGCTTGATCTATTGGTTGGAAAGTTAAATTTACCCACTGTTTTGTTGATGATAAGGAATTATGGTATTATATCAGGATTAATATTTTTAAATTTTACCCCTCATCAAGTGGATATTTAAATTTTTTACCCGATCACAGATGAGTAATGAGGTAATTCCGAAAGAAGAATAAATATTTTTCTTCAAAAAATACATTGAAAATTTCGTAGTTTTGAGAGCGATAACTTATACCTCCACCCATTTTAACACATAATACACACCACTATTATATATGTGTTTCCAAAGGACTTATGGAATGGGAAAATGAAATTGATTCCCCACACATAAAACATCTCAAATTCCATAATCGGGTTATGTGGCCTCTAGTTACTTTTTCAAAAATTCCAAACACTTTGAATGTGATCACAGGTTTGGATAAACAATATTGCATCTCAATGGAGTGTGGTCTAAAATAATTCACTCTAAATTATATTTATCATAGTATTATCATCACCATGGATTCCCATGATGATTCTTCAATGATAAAATTCTATTACACTCAGTACTTCCTCCTCAAGTACACATTTATAAATCAAGTCGCCACCAATTTTTTTAAACAAAAGGCATCTCATCTAAAATGTAGTGTGTTGAGTTTAATTAAAAAATATTCATTGTTTTGTTGAAAAATGAGTATATAAATTCCAAGTGGAAAAATAATTCAATATATCAATTAACCATGGATTAACCTTCAAATCCACATAAAATAATGTCTCATCCAGGAACTCATCCAAAATATCTAGAACATCCAATTCTTATAGATTTCAAAGCTTCATCATTTAATGATGGTCAACTAAAAAATTATTCATCACTTTATAATATTTAATAATTATAGAAAAAACTTTCATAAATGGGATCCCTTGGATCGTCCTTTTCTTGGTATCATTTTTTTCAATAGGAATCTCATATTCACATGGTCGGTAAAAAGATTAACTTTAAATAGAATAATATATGACCTGGATTTGTAAAATATAAAAACAAGAACCATAAATTACTTATTCATGGTCTTGAAGTATACTAGAGCATCATTGAGTGTGTCGATAACATAGTATATGGTTTGAAATATGTGATCAAACCACCATTCTAATACAACTCCTACAATGAAATATCTTCCAACACACATTACCTCGAAATCTCTTTCCAAAATCAGAGATATAATGATGGGAGCTACCATTAAATTTCATTTCAAATTAGAAAAATCTTATCAAAAAGATTAATAATTATTTAATGATATATTATTTTACAAAATATGGGTAAGTGATTGATTGATCTTGGAAATATATTTAACAAACCGGTGATAGAATATCACATGACCAACAAATCTTTTTATCTTACTTATTGTTGTAGGTTTAGCTATTTTCTTTATGAATTTTATCTTTATAGGATCCCCATTTATTCCCTATTTTTAAATCCAGTGCCAAAGAAAAATTCCTCCATATACCATGAAAAGTAACTTCACACAATTCAAAACTGGGAATTTTTCCTCACATAATGGTATAAATAGATACAGATTATTTAGGCTCACATAAAAATACATCCCATACACTAAAAATTAATCAATTAATATTTATAAAAACTCCTCTTCCAAATCCGGAAAAGTATGTTTCATGCAACATTTGAAATTAGTTGAAATATTACACATTTCAAAATACATATGACGGTAGGTGAATTTTTCATATGGAAAAGTAAATGTGGTCTTTGATTTGTTTATTAGGTCCATTGGTATTTGATTATGACTGGAATATCCATCTAATGGGTAATATAACTCATGTATGGCTAACCTTTCCTTCATTTTTTCACTTGAATGATAATGGGAATTGTTCTTTTTTGGTGGATTCATTTAGTTTTAGGTAATACACACACATTATATCCCATGATTGTTCTTATATGGATAAATATATTCTCTCCATTATTTATCACTATTATGCCTCCCTTATTTGGTACCACTTAAAGAGTACTCACCCACTCACTATCTGACATGGAGAAAATAATTCCAACATCAAGTAATTTCAACACCATTTTTAAGACTTCTTTCATTGTTGAGGTGAGTCTTCTATAATTTTGGTGGCTTTGTTTCATTCCTTCATTGATTAAAAGATTTTGGTTGAATATTTTAGGGTTGATAAGTTTATATTAGCAATTTTCCATGAAATAGAGTATTTTTATCTTCTCAACACTACAAATAGTTTTTTCTATAGATCCACTATCAAAACAAAGTTTATAATCAAATGTAATGTTTATATATAAAAAAATGAGTAACTCATTGTGATCATCACTGTATTTATCTCTAGTAATAGTGGTTTTATGATTGAAGTAATAAAATCTAGGTAGGACTCCCTTGTTAGTGGTTCTATCCACTACACCTCTTTAAAATAGTTTTTGTCCTATTATTATTCTTTAAACATTTATTATTTTTCATCCACCATCTCATATATAAAATAAATCATCTTCTACTCCTATTTTTCTTGTATCTTCTATATATATAATTCTTCTATGACTTCTTCTTCTTCTTGAGGAACAAAAATAGTTAGACATTCCACTAAATTTATTCCTTACTTTCTTGATATTACTAAATCAAACATGGATTTATCTACACTGACTCTAAAAATGACTCTTCATTAGTTTATGTTGATAATTTCCATCTCAGTTTTGAGGAGGGGTATCCTTGGAATGATAGTGATGTCTCTTTCTTTCACTATGTTAAGAATCAAAAAATCATCTAGGAAAATAAATTTCACAGCCCTTATAAGAACATACTCTAAAATACCCCAGGGTTACTTCACTAGTTTTTATAAGAGATACAATGATACTTTTGTTGGATTTATCTTTTATTTTCCCAACCTAATAAATAAACTTAACAGCATCAATTTCACAATTTTTCCAATATAACAAATCACCATCCTAAAATTGCATAACCCTATAGTTCATGGAAATGAAACACTACTAAGGCCTCTTATTTTTGGAGTGATTTTTCTTTGGAAAACCATGGATCATTCCTCAATAAGTGAGATAACTAATTAATCCATCATATTCATTTTATTTGAAAAAAAACTCCTTTAAATTTTTTCAAAGGCTAGAATTTGAGAGATAACTTCTAAAAATAGGATGTTTATGTTGAGATGTTTGAACATGTCCAAGAATTATTTGTGTTATGATTCCAATTTCCCTTTCCCCAACCTCTTTTAATAATGGGAGATGGTTTTTTTATATAGTTGTTACAATGTATTATTCCTCACTTTGTTCTTTTTCTACTTGATGTGGAAATCCTCTTTATTTTCCCTTTCTTACTTATTTCTCATAATTATTTATTTCTTCACTTTCAACTTCAAACCCAGGTTTATCTTCCTCCTTTTGAGGATTTTTTATCTCATCATTTTCCTCCTTAAATGGATTATTTTCTAGCTTATTTTCAGCCTCAATTTACCACCTATCTTCCAACTCTCACCCAATTTATAAATTTAGGTCCATAGCCTCTTCTTGTGCATGAATATTTGTGTTGTAGAGCAAGGTGCCGAGATATCAATATGAAACCATTTATAAAATCATCCCCACCTAATGTTTGATATTGTAGAGAGCACCCCCTTGGTTTTCCATTTCATTTTCTTCATAATTCATCTACTAGTACTCCTTATGGATGAATGTTGATAATAAATTCTAAAGATTATATTATTGGGGATGGTTTGGGGCCTAATATCTTGGATAAAATTTATGCTAGTACTGTAACGCCCCGACCCTAGTTACCCAGAGTTGGTGCATTATTACATAACATTGGCATGATCACGAGGGATCAAGTCCCAAAAGAATAATCAGTTTAGTATCCTTTGAAGTACTAGATACATACATAAGTTTTACATTACATTGTGAAATGAAAAAAATAACAAAATTGTGTCCCCATTTTAACACACTCATATCCCTTAACTAATTCTAGTAGGTCAATCAAAATATACTTCTTCGCATCCTGGAAAAAATAATATATAAGAAAGGGGTGAGATCAGATGCTCAGTAAGGATAACAATATAGAGGAAACACACATAAATAATCATAAACATTTATGGAGATGTATAAGACTAAAATACAAGCCTTTTAAACAAAAACTTCAAAATAATATGGCAAAAATAAATCAAATAATTCCATTTAATTATTCACAAGGATATTCTACTGGTCAAATAATCACATGTAATATCAATAGTTAATTTTATAATGATGGAATGCATAATTCCGGACATCATAACCACATAGTTAAACCCTCATGCTAAGACTACAAAAAATATTTTTTCAATGCCTTATGCCAAGACACTAGTGTGTCTCATTATACCTACTGATGCATCGATGAGCAAAAGTGAGCTCTACTACTCACTTACGCAGTCTAATGCATTCCTTATATGAAAAGGTTGAAACAAAAAATAAACATTCATATTCCAAATAGCATACGAAATGTTAATAATTTAACCATAAAACATGAATTGTATAAAAAATAACACATACACAGTAAAACATATCACAAAAACTTCAATAAAATGTGGATGATTGTATCATAATAAATGAACTTCACAAAGTATAAAATCCATCAAAGGATGTTGACATATATGAAATCAAAACTATTTGAGAGAAATATATCTTTATATTTTGAAATAATTTAAATATCACATAATTATAAAAGAAAACATTTATTTTGAAAATATTATTATAATCTTGTAATGGAAGCTTCAAAGGTGTTATAACGATTCAAAAGAGTTGCACCTTCCATATAAGTTAAAACAAACATTCCTTCCTTAATTTGTTGAAAATGTTACAGAGTACCTTGTTTGGAAAGAGAAGAAAAGATTCCTTTCAAAAAAAATTATAAAATTCAAACAAGGCTATAAATGACTTTAACCCATAGTATAGTAAATATTAAAAATGTTTTGAAAAACTTTTTTATGAAACATGGATGTGGATGATAAAGAGGTCTCAGTAGATACTCACTTATAAACCACCTCGGATAATAAAGAGATTGTAAAATTGACCCTTACCTTGTACTTTTAATTGGTAGAGGGTATGATAACCTCTTATATAATAGTTAAATCATTGTTATTAAATTATAAAATAACCAAATACATAAATATAATTTTATATATGATCTTATAATATTGTTTTGTTAATAATATTTCAGTAGTATCATTGTTTCGGGTGTTAATTGATTTGTTTCCCTTTATATGTTTTGTTATGTAAGTCATGTTTGTTAGAGATATGATGTATTTTATTCACATCTATAATGACATTAAGTTCTTAAAAATTATTTTTAATTACATTATGAAATTTATTCTTTAATGGTTACGATGGGGAAATGAATCTTATCGCGTTCATGGAGACGGTATACCGTACGTACGCACGAGCGAAAATATCATTATTTTGATGGTAAAATCATATATAAATTTGTGTTATATCATATATAAAGAATAATTAACATGTTATATTTATTATTAACATCAATTATACTCATTAACATGCTTCCTTTTGATTTGATCAAAAGAGCTCCTTAGATTGGATTTATGATCAAATTAAGGCCTCTAGGTTGAATTGAGGGTAATTGAAAGGATATTTGAGCTGGGTTTGTTTGATCCAAATGGATTTGGAGGTGTTATTTTGAGATAAGGGGAAGTTCCCTTTAATAAGAGAGGTAAGGGCCACTTTAGGAAAGTCTTGATATATTAATTTATTATACAATCATATTCAGTTTATAATGGCTCCAAAAGGATTTATTTAGAGTATAAGGTTGGTCTGGGCCAAAAACCTATCACCCAATAGGTTTTATATAGGTTTAGGTTACCATAATAACCATATCTTTTATATTTAAATCTTAGTTAAATAGTTTAACTTTTACCATGTATTCTTGTATTATTAAAATAAATGGTCAATAAACATACTATAAAAATAAAACAGAACCCCAAGTGGTTAATTATTGATATATATAACCTTATCTAAGTCCTTTGGCCGAACCTTATATTTTTAGGAATATTATATCATTTAATAATATAGTATTTGTTTTAGAAACTCATTTATGTCAATTTTAACACTATTTGGTATTTTGTTTTTGTAAAAGTCATTAAAACTTTATCACTTAGAAGAAAATTTATTTAATCAATTATAACTTGTAATATTAACCTATAAAACTAGTTTAATTCATCAAAAGTTTCAATTTAAATTTATTTAGATATTTATAATATCATTTATATTAATCTTTCATTAATCAGGTCATTACTGCATCATCATTGTGGCATAAATAAATTTAATTATTTAATGTCTAAAATTTATAAATAAAATAAAATTATGTAGGAAATATTTTTATATTTATAATGAATATTTATAGTTAAATTTATATTATGTATAACCGTGTATTAAAAAAAATTTAGTTATGAAAATTTGAATTTATAACTTTTAACTCTTCTTTAAATAAAATAATAATAAATGTTATAATCTAATCCAAGTGGATCAAAGAATATAATATTTTATTCCTAAGGTTTATTTTTTTCTAAATTAATCTATCCAATAAAATTAGGACATGTTTTAGGGTAATTATAATATCATTTTTACCTTTAATTTCCCTATTTACTTTTAACCGTGGTAAATAAAATTCAAAAGTTATTATTCACCAAAAATTATTTTCAACTTATTGAACCACATTTTAAATAATAATGTCAACTGTGTCTCTCAAATTTTTTAAATTCAATTCATAGAAGTGGTAAAATTATGTTTTATTCAAATTTGAAAATGTGCCTAGAAGGTGGGTAAAAGACATTAAAAGGTTCAATAAAATTTTATATATCTAATTTTTTTGTAAAATGACTCCAATGAATTTCATTGAACTTATATAGATGTTATATATCTATTTTTTATCTAAATTAAATTTAAATTAAATAAATAATTATTTAAATGAAAAGTAGGTTTTAAATAATAACGCAGTGTTTTTCACTATTCATCAAAAATTGAAAGTTTTCAGAAAAATACAAAAAATTCACCCTAAGATAATTTTGATATTCTGAATCCAAAAATGAAGCCAATTTGAAAAATTAAATTTATAAATTTTCAAAAAGTGATTATTACTATTCATAACGATTAGTTTGATTTGTTGTGGTGTGCTAGAACTTGAAGTTGCGTACAGCGCAATCTATTGGAATATTCAAAGAGAAACATATCATGGAAGCCTAGGATGTTATATTATTCCCTACTTAAAATAATTTCATCCTCGAAATTTCTAGAATACTACTGCATAAAAATATTCTGGTGGTTATTCATCATAAGTTCTTTGGGTTCTCATGTTGCCTCTTCCATCTTATGTTTTCTCCAAAGAATTTTTACCAGATGTGTCATCCGGTTTCTCAACACTTGTTCTCTCATATCAAGAATCTTGATAGGCTCTTCACAATAAGACAGATCGGGTTCCAATTCTATTTCTTCATAGGTGAGTACATGTGTTGGGTCAGGCATGTATTTTCTCAACAGTGATATATGGAACACATCATAAACTTTGGAGAGACTTGGAGGCATTTTCAAATGGTAAGCTACAACTCCAATTTGTTCTAGAATTTTGAAAGGTCCGATGTACCTGGGAAGTAATTTACCCTTCTTACCAAATCATATAACACCCTTCCATGGATATACCTTCAATAAAACATGATCTCATACTTGAAATTCTAAATCCTTCCTCTGGTTATCAGCATAGATTTTTGCCTACTTTGTGCTTCTTTGATGTGGGTTTGGATAATCTTCACCTTTTCCATTATTTACTCAACAAGTTCTGGGCCTAAAAGTTTTCTTTCGCCAGCATCATCCTAACAAGTTGGTGTGAGACATCTCTTTCCATATAATTCTTTATATAGTTCCATCTAAATACTTGAATGGAAGCTATTGTTATAGGAAAATTCTACCATCAGTAAATACTGGTCCCACATACCTTGAAATTCAAGTGAGAACGATCTCAACATGCCTTCTAAGGTTTGAATAGTCCACTCTGATTGTCCATCAGTTTGAGGGTGGTAGGAAGTGCTCAAACGAAGTTCAGTATCCAAGGCCTTCTGAAGACTTTTCGAGAATCTTGATGTAAAATGGGGATCACAATTTGAAACAATCGATAAGGGTACTCCATGAAGTCTTACAAAATCATTAATATATAGTATTTCTAAACACTCAAGTGGAAAATCTTCTCTTATAGCAAGAAAATGTGACGAATTGCTAAGATAATCAACATCGACCCATTTTTAATCATTCCTTCCTGGATTCTTTGGTTGCCCCATGACAAATTCGATCATAATATCATCCCATTTCCACTCAGGTATGGGAAGAGGTTTCATGAAACCTCTAGAATGTTTCCTTTCAGCCTTGACCAGTTGAGAAACCATACATATTGACACATAATCAGAAATCTACTTCTTTATGTTGTCCCACCAAAAATGTTCCTTCAAATATCTATAAATCTTAGTGATACCATGGTGTTTAGAGAAATTGAAGCTATGAGCATCATCCAATAATTCCATTTCTAGATCAAGTATGTCAAGAACACAAAGTCTCTTCCAAAATTTCAAAATTTCATCTTTATATACGAAGTTAATCAATCTCCCTTCATTCATAGCTTTAATTTTCTTTTGGAACTCCTCATCATCAGTCTGAGAACTTTTCACCCTTTCTAGTAAAGATGGTTTGGAAACTATTTGAAAAAGTATTCATGTTTCACCTTCTATGATTATTCCCATATCCATATTTACAAGATCCATGAATATAGGATGCCTTTCAACTCTCATCCATTTCAAAACTCCATTATCCTTTCTGATCAAAGCATCTTCCACCTTATTTTCCTTCCCCAGGTTATAGTGTATAGTGAAATTGTAATCCTTGAGTAGTTAAAGCCATCCTCTTTGCCTCATGTTGAGTTCTTTCTGTGAGAAAAATATACTTCAAACTCTTTTAATCAGTATATATCTTGCATTTTTCACCATAGATATAGTGTCACCATATCTTCAAACAAAGATTATAGATGTTAACTCAAGATCATGAGTAGGATAGTTTTTTTCATGAATTTTTAGCTGTCGTGATGCATAGGAAATAACTCTATCATTTTGAATAAGGAAACAACTCAGACCTTTCTTTGAAGCATCACAATAAATAACAAACCCAATATTCCCCGATGGAAGATTCAATACAGGAGCATTGAATAATATTTTCTCCAATTCTTCAAAACATTCTTCACACACTTTTGTCCAAACAAATTTAACCCCTTTACGTGTGAACTTGGTTAATGGGTTATCCAATCTGGAAAAATTCTAGGCAAAATGCCGATAATAACCCGCTAAACCAAAAAAAAACTATGTTCCTCATTTATAATTGAGGTGCTGGCCATTCTTGTGTTGCTCTTTTCTTAAAAGGATCAACAGAGATTCCATACTTAAAGACAATATGTCCAAGAAAATAAATCTTCTGAATCCAGAATTCACACTTTCTAAACTTCCCATATAATTCATTTCTTATAAGTCTTTAGAATAGTGCGTAAGTGATTTTCATGATCTTTATAGATTTTTTAGTATAACAAGATATTATCAATAAATACCACTAAAAATTCATCAAGATATTCCTTGAAAACTCTATTCATTAGATACATGAAAACATAGGATGAATTAGTTTGTCCAAAAGTCATTAGTATAAACTCGTAAGGCCCATACCTGGTACGAAATTTTGTCTTAGGAATTTCGTCCTTCTTCACAGAAAACTGATGACATCTATATCAAAGGTCAATATTTGAAAAATATTGAGCGCCATGAAGTTGATCGAATAAATAATCAATTCGAGGTAGGTGATACTTGTTATTTGTTGTTATAACATTAATCTCCCTGTAGTCAATTCACAACCTCATAGATCCATATTTCTTCTTAACAAAAAGAACAGGGGATCCCCATAGAGAAACACTAGGGTGAATAAATCCTTTATTAATCAATTCCCCTAGTTGTTTTTTTAGTTCCACTAATTCCATAGTGGTCATTCTATAATAGGTCTTCGATATGGGCCTTGAACCAGGAATTAATTCAATGGAAAACATAATTTCTCATTCTGTAGGATGTTCAGGTAAATCCTCTAGAAACACATCAACATATTCTTTCAAAATAGGTACGTCCTCTATTTGAACATTCATTTCATCACCCATAGTTATTTCACTCTCTTCCTCCCCAATAATTGAATTCGGTAGAGCTACTGGGTGTGGATATAGATAATAATCAAATGGTAACGTTTCTTTTCTAAAGATAAGGTATTTCTTATCATCATCAAAAAATTTAACCTCATTCTTCTTACAATAAATTTTTGCATCGTTGTCCAAAATCCAATCCATTCCTAGGATTATATCAAAATCAATCAAGGGTATGACGATGAGATCAACAGATAAATCCCATTTATAAGCCCTAATGGGAACTGATTCACAAAAATGTATTACAATGATACTTCCATTAGAATTTTTTACTAATAACTCCCTTGTTAAATCAAATTGTAAATATCTAATTTTTTTAGCAAACTGAGAAGATATGAAACAATGCGATGTTCCAGACTCAAATAAAGCCTTGGCTAAATTTGAGGAAACCATTAAATTAGCTACCATCGTGTCATTCGAAGCTTCAACCTCAGTAATAGTGATCACCTAAGCTTGGAATTTCTCCCTTGGACTTTTCTAAGGTAATTTTCCTTGGCAATTAGGAAATTCATTTGCATAATGCCCCATTTCTCTACAATTGTATCATTCAACATTGATAGCCTCTTTCTTTCCCTTGCAATCACGAGATTGGTGGCCTTTTTTAGTACAATTATAATAGACTCGCATTCCATTCAGGAAAGTACCAGGGTGTTTCTTACCACATTTACTATAGGATGAAAATTCAACTTTTCCCTTCTTCCCCTTATTTCCATTTCCAAAGTGTTCAGTAGATCTCTTCTTCTCTTGCTTTTCTTTAAAGTCATAAGATTTAGATAATTCTTTATCTATCTTGATAGCACATGAGACAATATCTTCATACGATGAGAAGGATTGTGAGACTAATTATCGATGAAAAAATGGTTTTAACCCATCAAAAAATTAGTCAATCTTACTCCTTGGGTTACATATATAATCTACAGCATACCTTTCTAACCTTGTAAAGTTAGCCTCATACTTTGCAACATTCTCATCCTCCTTTTTCCTCAGACTCAGAAATTTTCCTTCAATATCAGCTCGATGGTCAAGAGGAAATTATTTTTCTAAGAAAATATATTTAAACTCCCTCCATTGTATATTTGATACTTATTCATACTACTTTTTGTTTTGAATTAATGACCACCATTGATCTGTATCTCCTGTGAGGCGATAAACTTCCATGAAAACTTTTTCTCTTTCGCTACCCCAAAGCATGAAATATTTTCTCTAAGGAACTTATCCATTTCTTAGTTACAAATGGATTTATAGTCCCATTGAATGTTGGTGTTTGTTTCCTCCTGAAGTGGTATAACATTGATACTCCACGTTGTGGATCATGATGCTCCATATGGGTAAGGTTATTATTAATAACCTGATTAAGTTATCCCAGTATGGTTATAAGTTGTTTAGCACCGGTTGCATCACCAACTCCAATATAATAATATTGATTAGGAGGGAAATCCCTACATGGATTGCATGCATTGATATGGTTTCCATTCCTTCCACTAGGCTTCATTTCTAAACAATGGAATACACTATATTAGTTTATGAATCTCAATTAATAATTCCAAACTAGTAAAATACCTAACATAAATTGAATAGTTTATACATATAATCCTTAATCATAAAAAATTTCTTTGAGAAAGTATTTACTCATAAATCCTTCATAATTGTCTGTAAAGAAAATGTGAATTATCCTAAGAATATCCCACAAGATTTTCGTAACCAAGAGTACAGCAAGTCCCATTGTCGTGTACCAGGATACCCCGAATCAAGCCTAAAACTCCTTATTGGATTTTTCACTCCTAGGTACATTTGTGCCAGATCCTCCTCTACCTGCTCGTATCCAAAAAGGGATGTATTTATTGAAAAATACACAAAATCTATACATTACCAAAAATCATGGAAATTATTCTATTCTAATTCTCAAAGTCTAACTTATGGTAATGTTCTCTAATCAGAGTTTTTCTAAATCTAGGTTCCAAGGTTTGTACTAAACATCTTTTGATACGAATTGTAATGCCCCGACCCTAGTTACCCAGATTTGGTGCATTATTACATAACATTGGCATGATCACAAGGGATAAAGTCCCAAAAGCCTGATCAGTTTAGTAGCCTTGGAAGTACTAGATACATACATAAGTTTTACATTATATTATAAAATGAAAATAAACAACAACATTGTGTCCCCATTTTAGAAGACTAAAATACAAGCCTTTTAAACATAAAAATCATAATAATATGGAAAAAATAAATCAAATAATTCCATTTACTTATTCATGTGGATATTCTACAAGTCGAATAATCACATGTAGTATCAATAGTTAATTTCATAATAATGGAATGTATAATGCACACATCATAACCATATAGTCAAGGCCTCGTCCCAAGACTACAAAAAAGATTTTTTTTTCAAGGCCTTGTTCCAAGACACTAGTTTATCTCATGAGACCTACCGATGCATCGAGGAGTTATAGAGGGCTCCACCAGTTACTTAATCAGTCCAATGCATCCCTTATATGAAAAGGTTGAAACATAATATAAACATTCGTATTAAAACTAGCATACGAAATGTTAATACTTTAACCATAAACCATGAATGGTATAAAAAATAACACATCCACATTCAAACATATCACAAAACCTTGAATACAATATAAAATATTTTATTATAATAAATCAACTTCAAAAAAGTGTAAAATCCATCAAAGGATGTTGACATAGATGAAATCATAACTATTTGAGAGAAATATCTCTTTATATTTTGAAATCATTTAAAAATAACATAATTATAAAAGAAAACATTTATTTTGAAAATATTATTATAATCTTGTAAGGGAAGCTTTGAAGGTGTTATAAAGGCAGAAAATATCTACACCTACTGTATAAGTTAAAACAAATATTCATTCCTTAATTTGTCGAAAAGATCATAAAGTACCTTGTTTGGAAAGTAATGGAAAGATTCCTTTAAACCAATTTTACAAAAAGTAAAACAAGGGTATAAATGAATTTAACCTATAGTATAGTAAATAGTAAAAATGTTTTGAAATACATTTTTAAGAAACATGGATGTGGATGATAAAGAGGTCCCAGTAGATACTCAAGTATAAAAAACCTCGGATAATAAAGAGATTGTAAAATTAAACCTTACCTTGGACTTTTCCTCGGTCGAGGGTACGTTAACCTCATATATAATAGTTAAATAATTTTTATTAAATTATAAAAGAACCATATATATAAATATTATATTATATATGATCTTATAATATTGTTTTGTTAATAATATTTTAGTTGTATCATTGTTTCGGGTGTTAACTGATTCATTTTCCTTTATATGTTTTGTAACGTAATTCATGTTTGTTATTGATATGATGTATTTGATTCATATCCAAAATTATATAAAGTTCTTAAACAATATTTTTAATCATAGAATGAATATTATTCTTGAATGGTTACAATGGGGAAATGAATCTTAGCACGTTCGTGGAGACGGTAATATGTGCATACGCACAAGCAACAATATCATTATTTTGATGGTAAAATCATATGTAATTGGATGGTATATCATATATACAGAATAATTAACATGATATATTTATTATTGAAATCAATTATACTCATTATTATAGCCATCTAAATAATTAAGTATTGAATAACAAACTACACCACCACTTGGAGACGGTAAGTCGTACGTACGCACGTATGGTGACTTTTTCGTTCATAGGATGGATAGAATAGTGAATATGGTTGTACCATATTTATAATAACAGCCTAGTATTTATAAGGTACTAGAATTATTTTTTTGGTATGGAAACAACAAATAATGAGGAAGTGGAAGAAGAAAAGAACTTTGAAAAATGTGATGAAATTATTAC
The DNA here is from genome assembly GCA_963277665.1 of Viscum album. NCBI lineage: Eukaryota > Viridiplantae > Streptophyta > Magnoliopsida > Santalales > Viscaceae > Viscum > Viscum album. The sequence goes on along the minus strand of OY728131.1, from coordinate 222,214,471 downwards.
CTCTTCTTCAGGTGCTTCCTATTAATTTGATCAAAAGGGATCCTTAGGTTGGTTTTCTGATAAAATTAAGGCCTCTAACTTGAATTGAGGGTAGTTTGGAGGATATTTGAGCAGGTTTTGGCCGATCAAAAAGGATTTGGAGGTGTGATTTTGAGAGAAGGGTAAGTATCCTATTATAAGAGAGGTGAGGGTCACTTTAGGAAAAGCTTGATATATTAATTTATTATACAATCAAATTTGGAATATAATGGATCCAAAAGGATTTATTTCTGAGATAAGGTGGTTTTGAGTCGAAAACCTTTCAACCCATATCTTTTACATAGGTTTAGGTCACCATATTAACCATATCTTTTAGATTTAACTCTTAGTTAAATAGTTTAACTTTTACCATGTATTCTTGTATTATTATAATAAATGGTTAATAAACTTACAATAAAAAGACAAGAGATCCCCAATTAATTATTTATTGACATATATTACTTTATCTAAATCATTTGGTAGAACCTTATATTTTTTTGGAATATTATATCATTTAATAATATAGTATTTGTTTTAAAAACTCATTTATGTCAATTTTGACACTTTGGTATTTTGTTTTTGTGAATGTCATAAAAACTTTATCACTTTGAAAAAAATTATTTAATCAACCCTAACCTGTCATATTGACCTATAAAATTAATGTAGTTCATAAAAAGTATGAATTTACATTTATTTGATATTTATAATATCATTTATTTTAATCCTTCATTAATAAGGTAATTAATGCCTCAACATTGTGTCATAAATAAATTTAATTATTTAATGTATAAAAATTTTAGATAAAATATCATTATGTAGAAAATATTTTTATCTTTCTAATGAATATTTATAGTCGAATTTATCTTATGTATAACCCTATATTAAAAATCTTTTAGTTATGAATCTTTGAATTTAACACTTTTAACTCTTCTTTAAATAAAATAATAATAAATGTCATAATCTAATCCAAGTGGATCAAAGAAGATCATATTTTATTCCTAAGGTTTATTTTTTTTGAAATACACTTATCCAATAGAATTAGGACATGTGTTAGGGAAATTATAATATCATTTTTACCATTAATTACCCTATTTACTTTTAACCATGGTAAATAAAATTCAAAAGTTATTATTCACCAAAAATTATTTTCATCTTATTGAACCACATTTTACTTAATAATTTCAATCGTGTCTCTCAAATTTTTGAAATTAAATTCACAAAATTGGTAAAATTATGTTTTATGCAAATTTGCAAATGTGCCTACAATGTGGGTAAAAGACGTTAAATGGTTCAATAATATTTTATACATCTAATTTTATTATAAAATGACTCCAATTAATTTCAATGAAATTATATATGGATTATGTATCTATTTTGACCTAAAATAAATTTAAATAAAATAAATAATTATTTTAATAAAAAATAGGTTTTAAACAATAATGGAGTGTTTTTCACTATTAATCAAAAATTGAAGGTTTTCAGAAAAATAACAAAAATTCACCCTAATCTAATTTCGATATTATGAATCCAAAAATGAAGTCCATTTTGAAAAATAAAATTTATAAAATTTCAAAAAGTGGTTATTACTATTCATAATGGCTAGTTTGATTGGTCGTGGTGTGCTAGAACTTGAATTTGTGTACAACGCAAGCTATTGCATTATTCAAAAAGAAACTTACCGTGGAAACTTGGAGTGTTACAAGTACTACTACTGAGGTGGATTTTTCTAAGATCACGGGGATATAAATGGTTGGAATGGGTTCTATGGATGATATGTATAACTATATATTCCTTTCTTTATTGGATAATTTTATCCATCTTTTAGTTTATTTCAACACAAAGTTTGAATTTATTGGCGATAGAAAGGCTTGGGATTGTTACAACTTGTTTGGAATTTTTATTGAACTAGATTATAACTAACATAGTTTCAATCAAGGATTTGATAATCCTAAAATTCTACTTGGCACTCCTGATATGCATGTGGATCCTCACGTGTCTCATAAGATTAGAATTCCATAATTTTATACATGTACTAGTTCTTATTGTAATGGAAACTAAAAATTATTATGATTATTTTTGATATATTTTTCTTGGGAAGCTATATGTCTCATCTATTTATCCAAATGTAAGATTCTTCTCATGGGTCCTTAGTCACTCTGGCATAGGCTGGAACTGTGTGAAATTTCATAGAGATGATCTTAGCCAAATTTAGGTATCTTCATCATAATGCCATTGTCCGAGGAGGCATCAACCACTACTTGAGCTATATGTTCTAATCCATAATAGAATTCATATATATGAATCAATAAATTGAGTCTATTGTGTGGTCACTTCCACAAATTTTCCAAATATTTATCTCATTCCTCCTAATAAGATTGTCCATTAATTTGAGAAAAGTTTTGAATATCAATCATCAGTTTCCATGTCCATGTAGGAGAGAAATATTTATCCAAGAACTTTTTATCCAGATCATCCCATGTTTTGATTAATCCTAGGGGTTGGATAATCAACCAATCTTTAGCTCAGTCTAAGAGTGTGAATGGAGATACCCATAACCATATTGTGTCATATGACACTCCATTTTGAAGGAAGATATCACATATATCTATAAAATTAGAAAGATGGCCCTTGTGGATCCTTAGTTTGTAGCCCATTGAATTTCTCTATATTTTGTATCATTTTTATCAATTTGGGATTAATATCAAATTTATTCTCTAGAATTGTAGGGATAACGATACTGAGGGTATTATTATTGATTGAGGGTAGACCTTAGTCTAAGATTTTACACTCTTGATGCATCAAATTTCCCCCACTTTACTTATCAAGATGTGTGAACTAAGCATTTAATTTATCCAATGAATAATGGTTGTGTTTCCTAATCATGAAAAACTAGCATTGTACGAGCATGGTTTGATCTATCTCAGGATAAAACCTAAGTGGTTCTCAAGTGACTCAAATCCTTGAATGATTAATGGGAGTCTCGATTATGTAATAGTTTTCTTGCACAATAAAAATAACATACCATTATATGTAAAAAGTATAAAAAGTTAAAATAGAAATGAGAAAAGGGAAGAATTATTCAATCAACTAAACTTATGAACACTGAAGGTCACAACACATCCTTGAAAATGGTTCCAAAAACCATATTGGGTTGTAGGTGTCATTAATTCTTATAGCCTTAGATTATTTTAGAAATTTCTTAAAATTCATGATCCTCTATTACTTTAAGACTGTAGATAATGTATTTATGATATTATCCCATGAAGAGAATGAATTTGTGAGTATTTGGAGTTGTCTGGCTTAGATATTAAATAAATTACTACTTTTTTGGATCAATATCTAGCAAAATTAAACTAAATTATATTGAAGTAAATCAATTTATGAAAATAAGGGTTCCTAATAAATTTCAAATTATTTTATAAAAAAAGGAATTACTCATCTCAATAATGGATCATTCAAATGATTTGTCCACAAATCCATTCAAAAATTACCAAATATTCATGTTTATATAAGTTAATTCTACCAAAAAATTTGAAAGTACCTTGGTATTGAGAAAATCACTAACCTAGATGCACTATTATTGATTCTTAAAGTGAAATAAAAATATGATTTTTTAGTCAAACCTCAATTCTCTTAATTTTTTTAAGGTTCCACCCATTACACCCCTCTTTATCAAATTCCTATAAGGGATGGAGTTTAGATTTAGAAACAAAAACAATTCCTAATCAAACATCTTATCATGATTGAGATTAATGATTCAATAATGAACTCACCCTCTTGTTTTTATCCTTTGACTCTTAATTAACTTCTCCATACATAATAGATGTAAGATCCATCGTATATGAAGAAAACATCTTAATGAATTAGTTTCGTAAAAAATGAAATAAATAAGAGAAAAAAAATTAGTTTCAAAAAAAATTACTTGAATTAAGATAAAAAATCCTGAAAACAAATCACTAGAATGAAGAGAAAACCAAATATGTATCAGATAAATAGAAATGATTAGAAAATCCTAATAAAATTTTTAACTTGATAAAAACTTGTTAGATTTTTATATTTATAATGAATCACCATTCATTGTGTGACTAAAAAATTCACAGAATGAATCATCAGGGGATTCTATTTAAACTCTTATGTGATCAAACTTTTCATGGAGTGGGATATAATCTCATAACAAAAAGAATTATTTGTTCTTTTGAAAATTGAATCTCCCTAATAATCATGGTGCAAGATCCTATTAGAATTGGTATAGTTATCTTCCTTATTGATTGCTGATCAACCCTTTCATGGAATGGTATGTATTTTGTGGTATTAAATCCCATTGACTCAACATCTTTATATCGATTCTCTAAATCATGGAATTATAGAAATAATCATGCCACAAATCCCATCCATGAATTTTGAAATCATCCTTGTGGAATTTTAACTCAATCATATGAAGTTCGTGATCATGTGAAGTTCTTTATCACTCTTATAAATCTTGTAATAACTCTTAAGTTCCACCTAGATAGTGTGAAACAACCATTATAGCATAAAAAATACCATGCAACTTCTCATCCTTATTTTTCTCTGGATACCTTCAAATGAAACATGGTGCATCACTTTTTAGCATGAAGTGAATGGTCATCTATCGAAAATTGATCTTATTTTCAGAAAGTTTCTTCCCAAAATATCATAATGTAGCATGAACTTTTGGAAAAAATTTCTTAATCACCTCTCTATGTCAAAAATTCATTGTATTACGCTATCCTTTTTATTTTCTCCTCACTTACCAGTGTTTACCTACTCTAGACATGAACACTACTCCCTTTCCTTGATGCCACCCATTCTGGTGCCTATGAATGAGAAATCAGTTGCCTCATGATGGATATCTCTCCTATGGGTGTTTTCTTGAGGGATAGATTTATATTTCTTCTAGTTTATTAGGTATCATTGTAAAGGTATCATTTAAATGAAAATAACTCATCCAATGTTGTGGTGACTCTTCCATAGTCCTCGTATTTTACTTATGCTGATTGCAAGACTTATCTATTTTCCTCACATTTTTTTGACACGCAGCAAACCATGTATCGTAGTGTGAATCCATATCATCTTACTTCTAGGTCCTCTAGATGTCTTCTTTCATAGTTTAAATCCCCAGGTTCTTGTATATAGATTTTGGGTTCCTCATATTTCAGTATATCTACAACCCATCTCAACACACTTAGAGTGTGAACCACCTAGTTTGTGGTATTCTTATGTTTTCTTATGTATTTTTAGGTTATGGGATGGTTTTTTTCATTTTAGGAAGTGTTTTAGGGGGTCTTGGTTTTAATAGGTAGTGTTGAGGATATATATTCTTCATCATGATCTTGTATTGACCATATTGTAGGCTTTGGTCATGCATGTGTTGGCATTGTACGCATGGTGAGTCAATCATGTGATAGGACTTCTCCTGCCATGTAGCTAACCATTTTGGTAGGATTGGCACTTGGAGAGGCTCCCTTATGGGAAATAAGAAGGCAAACATACCTGTTCTAGTGGGTGTGGTGATTCTTTTAAGTATGGTCAAACACATAAAGGTGGTTTGGTAATGACTTGTGAGAACACACCACATCATGGTCTATGTTGTGCTGGTTTGAAAATGAAATTGGGGATGTACCTATTCTATGGTGGGATTTTAAGTGGGGAGGCGTGTTTGAGGGAACCATGACTGTTGTGAACACCACTACATCATGGTGTCATCCATCGGGATTTTAAAACAACCGAAATGGCTATCATATTTTAGGTGGAAGATATTCACCATTAAGGGAAATCATTCGATATATTTTTGGGGATTTATAAATTCACTGTAATACCCAATTACTTCCCATAAAACCGACATTATTACTATCTTAGGTAGGGTTCTCAAATCAAAGGTATCCATAGAAGATTTAAGGAGACTTTTCCCCTTCTAAATCTATTTCTTTTGGTTTCTTCTAAATGAACATATTATAGGTAGGTGTATTCTATCACACTCTACTTATATGAAAAACTTTAAATATTATGGTATCTAAGGTTCTTGTTTTTTCTAAATAGGGAAATGTCTAGAGAAACTTTTATGAAATCACTATTTAGTTTTCTTTAGTTTTCAATAACATGTTTTTGGTATGTAAATTAGGTGTTGGAATTGGTTGGGGTACATTCATGACATGCATCTGTGTAAGAACCTAGGTTTTTTATGAGGTACATATCCTTTTATTTTTAGTTTAAATGCTTAAATACAGCCTAATGTGAGTAACCAATTTGATCACGGGTGTATCAGGGGTGTCTGGGGATTGTTTGGATCCTAGAACCAAGATTTTGGGGTGAAAAAGGCCTGGAACATGGCTAGTAGAAACCATGCAGAGCAGGTTGTATGGTTACTTCTAGCCATTAGAGGATGTAAAATGGAAGACAATGGTTACATGGTTTGATAAACCAAGTGTTATAGGGTACAAAATTATGAAAAAAACAATAGACTTATGACAGTGGTGTTTCATATGGTTTGCGCATGGTTATTTAAACCATGCACACTAATCGTACAATGTTCCCCTTCCTATAGAAATGGGTGCATATTTTGTGTGCGGTTTGGAAAACCATGCGGCCAAACCGTGTCCCAAGAAATAGGATAAAATTATGAAAATAAACTTAAAATGTTTATATCATTCAACCTAATTTCTATTTCCATCTATTGGAAATCTTGAAATTTTTGAAACTATCCTTTGACACCTAAGGTATTTTTTGATATTGTTCCTCTATCTGATCTATGATTTGAGCATTGAACATCTTGTTGGATCCACATCGGTGAGTAATCATTTACTTTTTAGTTGTTATTTGTTCTTCTTTGTATCAGCTGCACCATTTGGGTGGGAGATCATATGCCCTAATTTTAGGTTCTTCATCCGTTATTCAATTTTTCCTGATCAAAGTTGATTCAAAAAATTGATACTAGATGAGCACTCTACTATCGAGCTATGGTAGGTGGTATATACTTTTCTTATTTGGTTTGGTGATTTATTAAGCTAGCTGCTATTATTCCGCCCATTGGACTTCCTAGCACAGCCCCAAAATTGAATTTTGTTAAAATAATTAGATTAAATGTGAAATATTAGGGATGCCCTTATTTCCTTGTGGATGAGTGGTTTGTTGTTTCCCTTACCAAGGCCACCCATGGGGTGTTCCCTTTTTATTTTCATGTGGTTAAACCACCCAAGTGGTGTGTTTTAAGCTTGTATTTATATAGAAATATCATAACAAATTAAATGGAATTGAATTGATTGATTGGAAGTTGTCTTGCCTCCTATTCCATGTATTACATGTAATTTAATTGTTAATTGTTGAGTTCGGAAATGTCATCATGAAATAATTACATGAAAATTTATTAAATACACTCCACCTATTGACCAAAACAGGCTATCACAAGGAAGACTATACTATACGCCATGTAACGGGGTTATATTCCATGTAGTCCACATGTTTACATAGTGGAAAACATGTTTCCAAATAAAAAACATGTATTAATTACACTAAAATTAAGGGATGAAAGATATGTAACAAATAGGTTACACAACATGTACAAGCGATAGATGTTGTGTACCTCATAAATTTCCATACATAAATACATGCCTAGTACCTAATTGTGTATCATAAACATACTTCAAGTAAGATAAATGGTGTTCAGTTGGATGTAGATATCATGTACCAAACATATTTACACAAAAAATTAAAAATTAATTTATCACTCCATAAAAATCATCATTATGTATTTATTATGTCATTTATTGACTCGTATATTCCATATTATTGTATTTATAGTATTTTAAATTCTTAATTAATTTTTTCATATAATTATGAACCACATACCATTTATAGTCGTAATAAGTCAATTACTCCCAACACATTAAAATCGGTACAGGCTATGTTAATTAACATTGGTTATGTCTGCCAGTTATTAACTCATGCACGCCATGTAATTACATAAAAAAGTGTATGTTATATGTAAAATTAGAATACTATATATAATATCAATACAAGTTGAGTAGTTTTAAAAGTTACTCGTTGGGTTACTTCCTAGTATAAGTTTTTTACTTATTTTATAAAATTTTAAATAATTTAAATATTTTTAATTAATTTATTTTATTTAAAATCCTAAAAAATGGGTATCTCTAGGTCAGATTGGTTGTAGATTAAGATAAGTTGAATAAATTGATTAATCATATGATTAATCAAATCAATTTGTGCATATTTTATCTTAATAAAATAAAAATCAAAATGAATGCAACCAAATATTTTAAATGCATATTCATTACACAAGTGGATGATCATGAGCCTAGAAAAACCTTTATATGTTTGGGGTTTCTTTTAATTTAATTATTTTACAGATTTTTTAATTATTATTGAAAAATTAAAATGATGTTATATAATTCATCCCTCCCTCCTTATTTTTCATTGGATTGTGTGCCCATAATTTCATTAATTTAAATCCCTTCCCTTACCCTATGTGTGAATTAAATGAACTATAAGGATATATATCCCATGCATATAGAGTTGGTTCAAGATATATCTGAGGTGAAACCAAGCATAGAAGATACATAGAACCGAGGTGGAATGATGCAACTCAAGCCCAAACTGAATGAAGTAGTTTTCATTCACTTATGGTCAATGGTTTTTTTATTTTCCTCTCAATAAAGAACCATATAATTAAATCTCATGGTCATGCCATGTTTTATTTATTTTATTTTATTTTATTTCATGATTTATTTCATCAATTCCAGATAATTATCACATAAATAAACAAATAAAAGTGTAAATATGGAATTAAAATAATATTATCAAGCATAAATATTTTATCAACACATGGTTAATCACTTAAGTAAAAGCAACTTAATATTAACAAGACATGTAAGTGGATATAAAAATAATTTTATACATAAAAAATACCTCTATAAAATATTAATTCATTCTATCAATTCCATTATCATATTATTAATGAAACCATAGAACTAATTGTTTGACTGACCCTCTTCAGGACACTTACTTTTATTTTGGATTTCTAATAATGGTATAAGGTTGACTTAACCAAGTTCACATTAAGAGAAGTATCCATTTCTAAAATTGATGTATCTTAGAGGTAAGTGTTGAGGAAATATAATCCAGTTCTTTAGAATTGGGGAGTCCACTCAATAGATCTAGGAGCTTCAGGCTCATAATTGGAAATATTTCCTACCTAAAAACCTAAATTAATTGACTGGACCCATAATTAGGTGAATAGAAAGTAAATATGGGTCTTAACCACTAAAATATCCACATGATAAGACATTACAAGTTTAATGGTGAGGGTTGAGGTGCCCCCGACCCACACTCATGGCTTTAATGCTAAAAAACATACTTTTATAAATTTACATTGACACAAAGTGAGATGATCCATGTTAAAATATCACAAATTTAATATTAGTATTACATCTCAAATAAATCTCACACAATTGAGTGAGTCTATTGGTTTAGTGACTTTGTGTATTATCAATATAAGAAATTTATTTTACAACACATGTAAACATTTATCTATAATATAACCCCTCTAGAATCACTTCTAGACTTCCCAAAAGTTATACTTATCTTCATAACGTGTGGAAAGGAAACATAATAAATGAGTGAGCACAAACACTTAGTAAGGGAAATCTTATCAGCATGTTATATGTGGTTAGATCATAAGAATATGATAAAACACTGGAAATGGGTAAAATTATTATTAAAATTAAGATGGAAATATAATATTTTTCCATAAATACTAATAGAAGCACATGTATTCTCAAATTAACAAACTTATACCATAGAAAAAGTGTTCGAAATTGTGATATGATAAACATGAATCGTGGATCATAATCATAGTAATTTAACATGGAGATACAGAAAAACCTTGAAGCATACCCTAATAAAATACTTTACCACAAACATTTTCATAGAAAAATTATAACATTATTAGGCAATTTAATCATCCCCACACATTATTTTGTGAACAAACAAAATTTCAAAACATCATGTTGTGACCAAAAAAATGTCCATGCTTCCTTTTTTGAACAATCAAGATGTGTAGAATTCAAGTTATGAATAAAAAACATCCATGGATACCATAATTATTTAATGAGATATATATACCTAACCAACACATTGAAGGTATATAATGGATCCAAACCATCTCATGGCCTTATCAGGCCTAAACCGTCTCTGGGATTTATTGGTCCCAATCCATCTTGAGGTGTTATTGGACTCAAACTGTATCAGGGATTTATCAAAACTAATATATCTCAAGGTTTTATTATAAACAAACCATATCAGGTATTTATTAAACCCAACCCGTATTATAATCAAAATCTATGAAAATATGTTCCAAATAAAAAATCAAGAAAATATCATAACTTGAAGAACTCATAGAAAGAAAATGAGTTTTATATAATTTCAAAATGGTATCACTCAAATTGAGTACAAGAATGTATATGGTTGATACCCAGAATTCAATCACCAAAAAATTTTAATTTATATGAAAATTTATAGGGTGATTTATGAAAAATAATTTTCAATAAAATTAATACTTTATAGATAAACAGGAAATGGTAAAACAGTTTAATAAAAAATGATTTTTTCTTTGGTATAAAAGATGTTGTTATGGCCACTTTGAAATTTCATTTTCAAAAAAGTGAAATGAAAACATTTAAAAAAGATTAATTTTGAAAGGAAATTTAAATAGTTTATCCTTAAAATATATATATATATATATATATATATATATGTTTTAAAAATGTGGATTGAAAACACATTTAAAAATTTTACTTTTATAAATAATCTTCAATAATGGATCCTCTAAAATAATACAAAGGTTTTATAAAATTGAAGTTAAAACATTTTGAAAACATTTACTTCTAAAAAGGTTCTTAAATAATAAATATTTGAAAATCTATAATGGTTATCAAAAATTATCATCGAGTGGAAGATAAAACATTTTATTTTGAAAGAGGGGAAAACCTTTTGAATATTTTTAAATACCTTTGTTCAAAACTCACATCATAAAAAGAGTAACAAAAATTTATTTTCTAAATGGAAGAAGATAAATATGAAGGTCACATGCGATAAAAAATAATTGAATTATAAAATATGAGAGAGAATATTAGTGGTAAAGTAAAATATGGATAAGGAGGGGAAATAATCCTTAAAGAGGATGGAAAATTATTATTAATAATGTTATACTATTTAGAGGGAAGAAATTCATTGTGGAGGAATGTTTGAAAAAAAAAGAATCATTTCCTTTAATAGAAAGAGAAGGTACCCTAAAATAAAATCTTAGGGTGTAATAAACTAATATTAGAAGAAATAATTTCCAAAATAATCAATATAACTCAATGAAATAAGTTAAGTTAGCAAAGACCCATGCTATAATGGTAATGTAAGAATCAAATAATATGAAAGGGATGATATATAATAGACTTTAAAATATCATGAAATGAAAGATATTAATTATAATTAAAGGCAATGTGGAATTAAATAAACCATATAAGAAAAAGTATTGTGCACAATAACAAACATGTCTCATGGTTTTGAAAATGAGACATAGAAACCATTACATTAATTTTTGACTTCCACTAAAGTGTTTAAATCTACTACATAACAAAAATAACCATATTCATCACCTATTTCAGGACCATATTCATATAAATAAACTTTTATAAACTTTATTTATAATTATTCTCTACATGTATATTAGTTAGTTATTATATATTTTCAATATCGGTTGTGAGTTATCTTGATCATTATGAACAAGTTTTGTAATAATGATTTTTTAATTCACTATTCTCCAAAATTTAATCATTTATAGATAATTAAAGGTACTAAAATATATAAATTATATTGATATATAAATATCTTATCTCATTCCATTAGGGTTTTAATTATGTTTCATGAAAATGGATTGGTGTCGGATATTTCATTAATTTTAGTGATGGGAGATGATATTTTAATGATAAGTTAAATAAATAACAAAACCTTTAACCAATCATGATTTTATTGTTAAATTATAATAATAATATTATTTATGTTCCCACATTCATCCATTATAGAGTTTTATATCATTGTTCAAATAAGTTGTTAGACCAATCCAAACATGAACATTCCATAATTTGATAGGTGACTATGGTTAAGAAATTGTGTATTTTGACATAATATCATTATAAAAAATCATAATGATAATATTTATATGTTTTTAGGGTTTTGAATCATATAATTATGGTTTTATATAAATAATTAAAATGAAGATGAAAATTGAAAAACATTACTTTGGGGAGGTGGTAGACGCACATCACATGGTTAACCATTTCATTTCCCAAATAATGAGAGGGAATGATTGTGGATTATAATTTGTATCTCAAAAATCATAATTATAATATTTATTTCAAAATTATTATTTAATTCCATCTTTATAACCAATTAAGATAGGCGATGGTGAAAAATAGAAGAGGTCGCTCTGTGCAGGTGGTAGTTTGCATTAACACAAAATCAATGTTCTTTTGTTTTTCTAGGTGGATAAGAAAGAATAAATAATGGTTATTCCATTAATATAATAACACATAAATATAATAATGATACTTAGGTCATTTTATTATTATGATTACAATAGGTTTGGAATATAATTATCAAGAATAAAAGGTTAAGTATGAAGGAATACTCACATTGGGACCTTGAACATTCTCATGATAGTCTCTTGGAAATGAAGGGATTAGGATAACTAATTAAGACTATAGGCTTATGAAATTGAGATATGTTACTATAAGGATAAAAAATATAGAGTTTTAGTAATATATTCAAAGTAATATGGGTGGAATCAAGTGGTGGAAGTATTCCCCTTTAATATGTGAAGAAAAAACTTATGTGAACACTCATTATTTTTCAATAATGGAATGAAACTATTCAGGGGTCAAAGGTTCCACAAGATATAAATAATTGAGTGTAGTTTGGGATAAGTTATATAAATAATATAAATCTCATTTTAACACATGTTTTATACATGTTTCGAGTAATTTAACATTCTGTTTTCTACATTTTACCATTTTCATTTTTACCATGGTTGCTAGTTTTTAAATAAGTAATATATGATTTTCTAAAAATAAAAAAAATAACCCATGATATAAAATTCAGGTATTATAAACCAAAAAATAAACACTATTAAATACAAATAAATTTATAAACAAGATAAAATTAACTTTTAAATTTAAACATTTAATATATGGATAATTTATTTTGTAAAAAATGTTGTTTTTAACATTAAGTGTTCTTCATCTTATTTAATATTGATTATCAATTGAATAAATCATACTATATTTTTTGTAAAGGTTTAAAATTTATGTTAAATTAATTTTTTATAATATATTAATTTATTTTATTAGATAAAAATTACACAATATTAACAAAAAAAATATGAAAATAATAGTTTTACCATTATCATGGTCATTAAATTTAATCTTAGAAATCATACTTTTATGCCTAAAAAGTAAAATGAAATTATTACATATTATGACAATGTTGATTGAAAGTATGAAAAATATTTTTCTTAAATTTAAATTCTAAAAGTGATGAAAACAAATCCATTAATATAATTGAATACAAACAGTTTATATAGTAAAATATTACTTAAGTTTCCAAAACACTAAGCATGGGTTTGATAAATCAAATATAGTATTTTTAATTGGTTTATTTTACTTTATTAATATATATTTTCATATAAAAAGTTTTCAAAAACTATTAAGTCTTTATTTTATTATGATAATTTCAAAAAAGTGGTGGTTTTGTCAAAATTGATATTTTGTAACTATTCATCTAAAAATCAATTATTTTATTAAAATATCAAAAAATCACCTTAGGATAATTTTTATATGTAGAATTAAAATATAAATTTCATTTTTTAAAATTATAATTCTAAAATTATAAATTAATATTTTAAATTAAAATTCGATATATATATAAAGAGAAAATTCTTTTATTGAAAAATGATTTTTTAAAACTTTTTGTGTTTTTAGTCATATTTTGTGTGAATTTTAAAATAGATTGCATTGTTTTTATTTACTAGAGATTTTATTATTCTTGAATTTTATTAATAATAAATATATTGTGGCTCACTTTAGTTTGGTGTTGTGTGTGGAACAAGCTATCTAAAATAGTATTAATGTAGAATATATATATATATATTCCAAAATCTTAGAGCATTACATTCTCCCCATTAAATAAATTACATATTCACAATTTTAATTATCACTTACTACTAAAAACAACTAAGGGCATCTAAGATATTGATGTGTATCACAATATAATTTCTAAAGTGTTATTAATAAAATTATGAAATATAGTATTTTCCCACATAATAGGTTAATCCTAATATTGAGTTTTTCTCCAATTATTTGAGCAAATTATCCATCACAATTAGTTACTAGAACTCTTATAATAGAATTATTTTTCTAAGATATCTCATAATCATATTTTCCCTGATATATGTTCCTTGGTTGGTTTGAAATATGAAATGTGATTTTCCTATTTTATTGATTATTATGGATTATATATTGAGATAGATAATATATTTCCAAAATCATATTGAATTCATCAAAAGGAGGGATAATGATACTTTCATGAAGCATATTACATAAACATAAAATTGGGATACAATAATAATATAATTTGTTCCTTGATAATATCAAATCATTAGGGTGTTTATTTTATGATCTTAGAAAACATCCTAGTACTTCTAGGGTGGCTAGAACTAGATTCCAATTAGGTATCCATAAATCCATAGTGAAGGGTGAGTGTACATTTTACCCTTTTTCCATGACCTACTTTCAATATTAGGGATAATATATGCTTTCCCTTGTTCCCTTAGTTTAGGAGGTTGTTGATATTTATTATCCTCATTAGCTATTGGGTTAGGGAATCATTTTCCATAATTCCAAAACTCCTAACTTTTAAGACATTGGACATTATTCAAATTAATTTCATTGATCAGATTCTTCAGCCTAACTCAAAAATTATGCACTCAATTTCCAATCCTTCCACACTTGAAACACTTTATTGTTCCTTTAATACATTACCTTTGGTGCTTCTTCCAACATTTTTGAAATGTATGAAGTTGAATCTTCTTTCCTTAATCATCTTTATCACCTAGTCTTTGATGAACCTCCATACTTAGCACCATTTGTGTGTTCATATGTTTTTAAATTATCATGTTGTTAATCATAACTCAAGATAGTTGGGTGAGCATAACAACAATATTTTCAACACCATCTTCTATACCATTTGATTTATCATTAGTAAAATTATTAAATTTTTCATAAAGTCTATTATTAACTTGATTCCTCCTAGATCCAGATATTTCTAAAACAAAAAGTACCAATCATGAGTGATCAATAATAACATCATAAGGGAATTATTATTAAAAAACTCAAAAAAAATTAGACTCGAGATGTCTTAATTTATGAAAACATAATGTAATCCAATAATTATTTTAGTTCAACCTGAATCACTATTACTTCAACCTAGGTTTATTTAAGTTGGGATCTCTCATACTTTTTAAACTAGTTACTTAATATAAAAAATCCTTATTAATGGATTGTAAATAGAATTGGATTAATCAAAAAATATCCTCTGATACTGTCAAACTAGGTGTGAAATAAGGCCTCAATATTTTTCACCAGGTAATGATTGATTTATAATCCAACACACCTTTTTCAATTTTATTGGTGGTAGATAAATATATGTTAGATCCGACACCCACTTATACTATCTATATAGGGATATAATTTCAAGGAGAACCATGCAATATCTACTTTACCAAAACTTTAGGATGTTATCATAAGATAAAAATTATCCCTTAGACTTATACTTAAGGCTTTCACTATAGTTATTTAATTATATTCCATGGAAATATATAAACTAATCCTTAAGAATAATTGAACACTCATTTGATACCAACTTATTTTCCTTGTACCCACACTCTTCGGTCTAGTTTTAAAAAACACATGATTTTACAAATTAACATTAACACTATGTGAGAAACATGTGAACACTTCTCTATAATCTAACTCCACTATAATCCCTTCTAGACTTCCCATAAGTCATAATTATCTTCATAACCTACGGAAAGAAAACATAACAAACAAGTGAGCTCAAATACTTAGTAAGGGGAAACTTAGAAACAATTCATCAAGTCTTAGATCATAATCAAATGCGAAAACATGGGATGGGTAGAAATTTCTTATTAAAAAAACATGGAATAATAATATTTGTCTATAAATCATGATAGAAGAAATTTTATTCTCAAATGGACAAACATATACAGCAGAAAAAGATTATGAAATAGTGAGATGATAAACATGCTTCATGGAGCATAATCTTAAGAATATGACATGGAAATACACTAAGACCTTGAAACATATCATAAAAAAACCCTTTGGAATAAAAATTAGAATAGAAAAAGTATATCATTTTGATCGAATCCAATCATTCCCACACATTAAGTTGTGAATAAAAAAATTATATGAATCATGTTGCGAACAAAAAAAATATCCACACTTTTGATTGTAAACAAAAAAAATGTATATACTTCATGTTGTGAACAAACAAAATGTACATTTGTAACATCATTATCTCAAGAGATACAAATACTTTACCAATAAATTGTATGGATTTAATAGACCCAAACTATATTAGGTAATTATTGGACCCAATTCATCTCTGGGATTTATCATACCCAAATTGTCTCTAGGTTTTATTGGACCCAAATTATCATAAGGCTTTATCTAACACAAACCATATCAAGTTTCTATTGTACTGAAACCATATCATAGATTTATTTAACCCAAACCATCTCATAATGAAAATGCATAAACACATGTTCCATACACAAAATCAATCCAATATCATAACTTGAAGAACCCATGGAAATAAAATGTGTTTCGTATCATTTTTAAATGGTATCACTTAAATTGTCATAAAGAATTTAAAATGTTGATACTAAAAATTAAATCTCCCTAAAATAGTATTTTATAAGAAAATTTGGAGGGTGATTCATAAAAACTAATTTTCAGGGAAATAAATCCTTTAGAGATTAATGAGAAATGATATAGAAATCATGAAAGAGTTTCTCAGAAAATGATTTAATACTTGGAATAGAATATATATTTATGAACACTTTAAAAAGTAATTATGAAAAGTTTAAGTGTAAAACTCTGAAAAATATTTATTTTTAAAAGTTACTTTCAATGGTGGATCCTTGAAAAGACATAAAGTTTTCAGAAATTTGAAGTGACAACACTTTGAAAACTTTTTATTTTAAAAATAATCTTTGATAATAGATCCACGAGAATGACACAAAGGTTTCAAAAAGGTTAAGTGAATGTATTTTTAAAACTTTTACTTTTAAAATCTATATTCAATAATAGATCAAATAAATACATAAAGGTTAAAAAAAGGAATGTGGAGAGGAAGATAAAATATTTTATTTTGAAAGGATGGAAAACCATTTAAATATTTTGAAATACATTTGTTGAAAAAAAAACATAAAAATAGTAAAAAAATCATTTTTAGAATAAGAAAAGGGAAATATGAATTTCAGAGGATAGAATGTATGATTTTAATTCCAAATAAAATTGATAAAATTGGTGGGAAAGGAGAATATGGACAAGGATGGGAAACCGTTGTTAAATTGGATGGGAATTATTCTTAAATATAATATAACTTTTATGGTGAAGAAATTTATAGAGAAGAAATATATGAATAAAAAGTTTAATTTCACCATATTTGAAGAGAAATTACCATGAAGTAAAATTTTATGGTGTAACGAACCAATATTGTAAGAAAAAAGTTCAAGGACAATCATTATAACTCGATGAATAAAGTTGAGTTAACAAATAACCTCACGGTAATGGTGATATAAAATCAAGGGATACTAAGAAATGGGAATTAAAATACCATGAATTGAAATATATTCGTTATAATTGAAGGATATTGGGAAGTTAATGCACTATATAAAATAATTAATCATGTGTAATAACAAACATTTCTCGTGGATCTGAAAATGGGATAAAGAAACTCATACCATAATTTCTAACTTTTACAAAAGTGGTTCAATATCCTTTATAAAAAAACTATCTTAAACACCTATTTCATATTGTAAGAACCCATGTTTTTTCAGACAGTCGTTTTGAGCCGAAATTTGAATTTTTATTGTTGAATGCTCGTGAGGGGTAAAATGGTCATTTTACCCTACCATCTGGTCTCGGATAATTTTTTTGACAACTTCGTTGGTCCTGGAATAGGGTTTTTACCCTAGGATAGGAGTTTTGTGGAAATCTGAGCTGTTCAAATTTTGGCGAAATATAAAAATATTTAATATTATTAAATAAAATATTAAATTATTCATGTAGGTTCTTTTGGAAATAACTTTTAAACGGAGTGTGGGATTGATATTCCGTCTACTCTATTGATTCCGGAATGGGGAGTTTATCCTAGGGAAGGCATAAACTCATGTCGGGCACCGAGGCTGGCCCGGGCCCCTTTTTCTTCCTTTTCTTTTCTTGTTTTCTTTTCTTTTCTCTCTCTTCCTTCCTCCTCCTCCTTGAACATGCTCCATGTGTGATCATCCTTGGCAGTGTCCCATGGGAGATTTTCTAGATCGATAAATAGGGAGAGACAGAAGGCAAGAGTGGCACTGATTCGAAGCCCTCGACTCGCTGAGTCGGCGTGCGACATCTGTGGACCGTGAAATCAACAGAGGCATCGGCGGTTTTCACCCAAGGTAGGTCCATTTACATTTTCACCATATATCCCCTTTAAACAAGTTTTTTGAAGTTTTTAAATCCTTATATTTCTTTCTTGTATGCCCATGGGGCTCGATCTGTTGTTTTGGGGGTGAAAACGGCTGAAACGGACGTTTTTTGGGATTTCCTATCAAAAAACCCAATAGACACGGAGTGTGTTCCAGGGGAACATGCCATGTGTTCTTCCCGTTAGGGGAAGACGAATTTTTTTTAATTACACTCCATGTAATTTGAGTACACGCCGTGTAGTGGTGGCTTTGTGACCGTCCGTGTGAAATCGAACAAGGTTTTAGTGGTTTTTTTGAAGTACACATCGTGTACAGTAAAGTACACATCGTGTAGTGGTACATGGGCATGTGTTTGGGTGAAAACGGACACAGAATAACTTTTTGTGAGCATTACACACCGTGTACAGTAAAGTACATGCCGTTTACTATTACACAGTCAGGCCCAATGAGTTCTGGCCATGTACTGCTTCAGTTTGGTAATTTTGGGATATCTTAAGCTCTCGAAGTCAGAATTCGGTGTGTGAGTAGCCAATTCTGAGATTTTTTCTTCATAGATCACAATTTTGGACTCCTTTTGACATTTATAGGTCATATAAATGTATTTTTGGTGGTTTTTATCTAAATATAGTGGTTCTTCCTCCAGTTATTGAGCCCAGTCGTCACCTGAGGGTGAGACTTGGTGAGGTTGCTAGGTTGGGTGTTCGAACCAACTTAGTCGAGACCTTTAATATAGCATGAGCTATGAGATATCTCTTGTATCCTATTATTTAGAGGACTTTCCCCTTGTGATACATTCCTTTCTGGCCTAAGTGGCCGTGAGACTGGATGCTTCTAAGGGTCCCCTAAGGGATGCCTTTCTTGTGTGCTGAACTAGGGAGTCCTTATAGGAACTCTCTCATGTTTTATTTGAGAGGAACCCTATTATGAGTTGCCTCTTTTGTTATTCATTTGAGGATCCCATGTAGGATTCCTCTTTTCTAAGGATCCCGTGTAGGATTCCTTCTCTCTAGTTATCTGGAGGACCCCGAGTAGGATGACTCCTTGATGTTTGACTTGTGGGACCTGGCGGGTTCCCGTTGTTTGACCGACCTGAGTTGTTACGTCAGGTTTGGGTAGAGAAGGTGTTCAGGTGTCATGTAGAAACCGTTCCAAACTAGTAATCTTGTGGGGTTATGTTTTTAGTGTTGGGTTGGGAATTCGGCCACTCTCACTTGTTTGTTTATATCTAACTTGGGTTTTTGATGCTGTAGTGGTTACCAGAGGTGCTTCCTAGTTGGTGGTTGTTGAGCCTGACGTGAGGCATCTTTCTTGTTTGTTGGGATGCCTAATTTTCTTTGTGTTCCTGAGTAGTAGGTGGTCTAGTGTTTTAATTCCAACTACTGTGTGTTTTGTGTACCTTTGTGCTACGAACCCATGTTGGGGTGTTGTATGGCTGAGGCCTTGGATATTTAAATACCTAGAATTGCATAGGTAATTTAATATAAGTGTAAAACTATTGTCTGGAATCACTGCTTTGATCTAGGATCACCCCGGGGGTGCATTCCTTTGTTTAGCCATTTAGCCCGGATACCCGAGGGTATTCTATGTTAATATTGGGCATTATTTTTTCTTTGAAAGGTTGTATATAAAATTTATTGTTATTCTTTGGGCTCAGCCCAGTTACTTGCACCTGAGGGTAGTGTTTTACTTTAGCCTAAGGGTGTTGTTTTCTTAGCCCGAGGGAAGTAGTTGTTTAGCCTGAGGGAAACATTTCTTATGCCTGAGGGTAGTAGCTTCTGTACCTGAGGGCAATATTCGACATGCCTGAGGGTGAGATTCCATACGCCTGATGGAACTATTCGTTATGCCTGAGGGAAGTCACCTGAGGGTTTTGTTTCTATTTTCCTAAGGGAAAGGATTCACATGTCTGAGGACAGTGGTTACTTTATATATTCACTGTGGTGATTTCTTCTGTTGAACCTTCCAAGCTACATCACAGGCTTGGCATTGTTATTATCTTTGACTTATTGATAGCCTCTTGTGGTTTCTACTGTGGATTTGGTAAAGGAGATGTTCGGTTGAGTCCATGTCTCGGAGAAACTCATAATTGAATTATATTTAACTGGTTACTTGTTTTTGGTTAACTTTTTCAGATATATATTCCCATCATTGGCCGAAGTAGGTACATTTCGATGGGATTACGGACCCAAAGATCGACTTAATGATACAAGGCTTGAGTAGCACGACATCCAGCTCAATTCCCTTGCACAGGATGTCCAGGAGATCGGGCTTAAGGTCCCAAGGATCGACTGTTGATTTGGTTTCTTATTATTTGAATCACCTAATCATGAATATTCATATTTATGTATATGTGTAAAGGTATGGGACTATACATTTGTACGTATATAGATATAGACATCCATGGTGGCACTTTCCCAGTTGACAGGTATTACATACCCTGAGTTCGACAGTGGTTTCACATTTGGTTTACTTCCTTTGTTGTGTTCCAGCTAGGCAGAGCACGTTGCTGTTGCATACACTTTTAGCAGCACAGTTATAGGTTGCTTTTCGGGGTGCCCTACTGAGATTATTTCTCACCCCTACACATTCACCTCGGTGTACGTGTAGACATTATGTCTGCTTTTCAAGTTGAGCACGAGTTGCATGGTGGATAGGGCTGAGGCCCAGTGTTGTATGATCGAGCGGAGATGCTCGAGTGATTCTACTGATCGGGCTACTGCGGTTTGACAGTGTCTGGAGATCGGGTACGTGGATTTTCTTAGAGTTAGCTGTGTGAAATCGAACATAGTTTTAGTGGTTTTTCTTAAGTACACACTGTGTACAGTAAAGTACACGCTGTGTAGTGGTACATGGGCATGTGTTTGGGTGAAAAAAGATACGGAATAACTTTTTGTGAATAGTACACGTTGTGTATAGTAAAGTACACGATGTGTACTATTACACAGGCAGGCCCAATGAGTTCTATCCATGCACTCTGGCCATGTACTGCTTCAGTTTCGTAATTTTGGGATATCTTAAGCTCTAGAAGTCATAATTGGGTGTGTGAGTAGTCTATTCTGAGCATTTTTCTAAGTAGATCACAATAGTGGACTCCGTTTGACATTTAGAGGTCATATAAATGGAGTTTTGGTGGTTTTTATCTAAATTTAGTGGTTCTTCCTCCAGTTATCAAGCCCAGTCATCACCTGAGGGTGAGACTTAGCAAGGTTGCTAGGTTGGGTGTTCGGACCAACTTAGTTGAGACCTTTAATATGATATGAGATGTGAGCTATCTCCCGTAACCTTTTCTTTAGAGGATGTTCCCCTTGTGATACATGCCCTTCTTGCCTAAGTGGTCATGAGACCGGATGCTTTTAAGGGTCCCCTAAGGGATGCCTTGCTTGTGTGCAGAATTAGGGATTCCTTGTAGGAACTCTCTCATGTTTTCATTGATAGGACCCCTATTATGGGTTGCCTCTTTTGTTATTCATTTGAGGATCCCATGTAGGACTCCTCTTTGCTAAGGATCCCGTGTAGGATTCCTTCTCTCTAGTTTTCTGGAGGACCCCGAGTAGGATGACTCCTTGGTGATTGACTTGTGGGACCTGGCGAGTTCCCGTTGTTTGAATGACCTGAGATGTTACATCGGGTTTGGGTAGAGAAGGTGTTCGGGTGTCATGTAGAACCCTTGCCAAGCTAATAATCCTGTGGGGTTATGTTTTTATTGTTGGGTTGGGCGTTCAGCCACCCTCACTTGTTTGTTTATATCTAACTTGGGTTGTTGATGCTGTAGTGGTTACCAGAGGTGCTTCCTAGTTGGTGGCTGTTGAGTCTGACGTGAGGCATATTTCTTGTTTGTTGGGATGCCTACTTTGCCTTGTGTGCCTGAGTAATAGGTGGTCTAGTGTTTTAATTCCAATTGTTGTCTGTTTGGTGTACCTTTGTGTTACAAACCCAAATTGGGGTGTCATATGGCTGAGGCCTTGGCTGTTTAAATACCTAGAATTGCATAGGTAATTTAATGTAAGTGGAAAACTGTTGTCTGGGATCACTACTTTGATCCAGGACCACCCCGGGGGTGCGTTACTTTGTTTATCCATTTGGCCCGGATACCTGAGGGTATGCCTTGTTTATATTGAGCATTACTTTTTCCTTGAAAGGTTGTATATAAAATTGCTTGTTATGCTTTCGTATCGGCCTAGTTACTTGCGCCAGAGGGCAGTGTTTTACTTTAGCCTGAGGGCGTTGTTTTCTTAGCCTGAGGGCAGTAGTTTTTTAGCCTGAGGGCAACGTTTCTTATGACTGAGGGCAGTAGCTTCCGTGCCTGATGGAAATATTCGGTATGCCTGAGGGTGAGAATCCAACGCCTGAGGGAACTATTCGTTATTCCTGAGGGTAGTCACCTAAGGGTTTTGTTTCTGTTTGCCTAAGGGAAAGGATTCACATGTCTGAGGATAGTGGTTACTTTGTATATTCACCGTGGTGATTTCTTTTGTTGAACCTGCCAAGCTACATCACAGGCTTGGCATTGTTATTATCTTTGAATTATTGATAGCCTATTGTGGTTTGTGATGTGGCTTTGGCATAGGATATGGTCGGTCGAGGCCGAGTCTTGGATAAACTCACAATTGAATTGTATTGAACTCATTACTTGTTTTTGGTTAACTTGTTCAGAGTTATATTCCAAGCATGGGCTAAAGCAGGTACATGTCGATGGGATTACGGACCCAGAGATCGACTTAATGATACACATCTTGAGTGGCACGACGTCCAACTCAATTCCCTTGCACAGGATGTCCAGGAGATTGGGCTTAAGGTCCCAAGGATCGACTGTGGATGTGGTTTCTTGTTATTTGAATCACCAAATCATGAATATTCATATTTATGTATACGTGTAAAGGTATGGGACTATACATGTGTACGTATATAGATATGGACATCCATGGTGGCACTTTCCCAGTTGACAGGGATTACATACCCTGAGTTCGACTGTGGTTTCACGTTTGGTTTACTTCCTTTGTTGTGTTCCAGCTAGGTATAGCACGTTGCTGTTGCATACAATTTTAGCAGCACAGTTATAGGTTGCTTGTCGGGGTGCCCTACTGAGATTATTTCTCACCCCTACACGTGCACCTCGGTGTACGTGTAGACATTATGTCTACTTTTCAGGTTGAGCACGAGTTGCATGGTGGATAGGGCTGAGGCCCAGTGTTGTATGATCGAGTGGAGATGCTCAAGTGATTCTACTGATCGGGATACTGTAGTTCGACAGTGTCTGGAGATCGGGTACGTGGGTTGGCTTAGAGTTAGTTGTGTGAAATCGAACACAGTTTTAGTGGTTTTTTTGAAGTACACGCCGTGTACAGTAAAGTACACGCCGTGTAGTGGTGCATGGGCATGTGTTCAGGTGAAAAAAGACACGACATAACTTTTTGTGAACAGTACACATTGTGTATAGTAAAGTACACGCTGTGTACTATTACACAGGCAGGCCTAATAAGTTCTGGCCATGTACTTTTTCCATGTACTACTTCAGTTTGGTAATTTTGGGATATCTTAAGCTCTGGAAGTCAGAATTGGGCGTGTGAGTAGTCTATTCTGAGCATTTTTCTACATAGATCGCAATGGTGGACTCCGTTTGACATTTAAAGGTCATATAAATGGAGTTTTGTTGGTTTTTATCTAAATTTAGTGGTTCTTTCTCCAGTTATCAAGCCCAGTCATCACCTGAGGGTGAGACTTAGCAAGGTTGCTAGGTTGGGTGTTTGGACCAACTTAGTTGAGACCTTTAATATGATATGAGATGTGAGCTATCTCTCGTAACCTTTTCTTTAGAGGACGTTCCCCTTGTGAGACATGCCCTTCTGGCCTAAGTGGTCATGAGACCAGATGCTTTTAAGGGTCCCCTAAGGGATGCCTTGCTTGTGTGCTAAATTAGGGAGTCCTTGTAGAAACTCTCTCATGTTTTCATTGATAGGACCCCTGTTGTGGGTTGCCTATTTTGTTCTTCATTCGAGGATCCCATGTAGGATTCCTCTTTTCTAAGGATCCCGTGTAGGATTCCTTCTCTCTAGTTTTCTGGAGGACCCCGAGTAGGATGACTCCTTGGTGTTTGACTTGTGAGACCTGGCGGGTTCCTGTTGTTTGAATGACCTGAGATGTTACATCGGGTTTGGGTAGAGAAGGTGTTTGGGTGTCATGTACAACTCGTGCCAAGCTAATAATCTTGCGGGGTTATGTTTTTAGTGTTGGGTTGGGCGTTCGGCCACCCTCACTTGTTTGTTTATATCTAACTTGAGTTGTTTATGTTGTAGTGGTTACGAGAGGTGCTTCCTAGTTGGTGGCTGTTGAGCCTGACGTGAGGAATATTTCTTGTTTGTTGGGATGCCTACTTTGCCTTGTGTGACTGAGTAATATGTGGTCTAGTGTTTTAATTCCAACTGTTGTCTATTTTGTGTACCTTTGTGCTACAAACCCACATTGGGGTGTCATATGGCTGAGGCCTTGCCTGTTTAAATACCTAGAATTGCATAGGTAATTTAATGTAAGTGCAAAACTGCTGTCTGGGATCACTACTTTGATCCAGGACCACCCCGGGGGTGTGTTCCTTTGTTTAGCAGTTTGGCCCGGATACCTGAGGATATGCCTTGTTTATATTGAGCATTACTTTTTCCTTGAAAGGTTGTATATAAAATTGCTTGTTATGCTTTCGGATCGGCCCAGTTACTTACGCCTGAGGGCAGTGTTTTACTTTAGCCTGAGGGCGTTGTTTTATTAGCCTGAGGGCAGTAGTTGTTTAGCCTGAGGGAAACGTTTCTTATGCCTGAGGGCAGTAGCTTCCATGCCTGATGGAAATATTCGGTATGTCTGAGGGTGAGATTCCAACGCCTGAGGGAACTATTCGTTATGCCTGAGGGTAGTCACCTAAGGGTTTTGTTTCTGTTTGCCTAAGGGAAAGGACTCACATGTATGAGGAAAGTGGTTACTTTGTATATTCACCGTGGTGATTTCTTTTGTTGAACCTTCCAAGCTATATCACAGGCTTGGCATTTTTATTATCTTTGAATTATTGATAGCTTATTGTGGTTTGTGTTGTGGCTTTGGTATAGGATATGGTCGTTCGAGGCTGAGTCTCGGATAACCTCATAATTGAATTGTATTGAACTCGTTACTTGTTTTTGGTTAACTTGTTCAGAGATATATTCCATGCATTGGCCGAAGCAGGTACATGTCGATGGGATTACGGACCCAGAGATTGACTTAATAATACATGTCTTGAGTGGCACGACGTCCAGCTCAATTCCCTTGCACAGGATGTCCAGTAGATTGGGTTTAAGGTCCCAAGGATCGACTGTTGATGTGGTTTCTTGTTATTTGAATCACCTAATCATGAATATTCATATTTATGTATACGTGTAAAGGTATGGGATTATACATGTTTATGTATATAGATATGGACATCCATGGTGGCACTTTCCCAGTTGATAGGGATTACATACCCTGAGTTCGACTGTGGTTTCATGTTGGGTTTACTTCCTTTGTTGTGTTCTATCTAGGAAGAGCACGTTGTTGTTGCATACACTTTTATCAGCACAGTTATAGGTTGCTTTTTGGGGTGCCCTACTGAGATTATTTCTCACCCCTACACGTGCACCTTGGTGTACGTGTAGACATTATGTCTACTTTTCAGATTGAGCACGAGTTGCATGGTGGATAGGGTTGAGGCCCAGTGTTGTATGATCGAGCGGAGCTGCTCGAGTGATTCTACTGATCGGGCTACTACAGTTCGACAGTGTCTGGAGATTGGGTACGTGGATTGGCTTAGAGTTAGCTCTGTGAAATGGAACACAGTTTTAGTTGTTTTTTTGAAGTACACGCCGTGTATAGTAAAGTACACGCCGTGTAGTGGTACATGGGCATGTGTTCGGGTGAAAAAAGACACGGCATAACTTTTTGTGAACAGTACATGTTGTGTATAGTAAAGTACATGCTGTGTACTGTTACACAGGTAGGCCCAAAGAGTTCTAGCCATGTACTCTGGCCATGTACTGCTTCAGTTTGGTAATTTTGGGGTATCTTAAGCTCTGGAAGTCATAATTGGGCATGTCAGTAGTCTATTCTGAGCGTTATTCTACGTAGATCGCAATGGTGGACTCCGTTTTACATTTAGAGGTAATATAAATGGAGTTTTGGTGGTTTTTATCTAAATTTAGTGGTTCTTCCTCCAGTTATCAAGCCCAGTCATCACCTGAGGGTGAGACTTATCAAGGTTGCTAGGTTGGGTATTCAGACCAACTTAGTTGAGACCTTTAATATGATATGAGATGTGAGCTATCTCCCATAACCTTTTCTTTAGAGGACGTTACCCTTGTGAGACATTCCCTTCTGGCCTAAGTGGTCATGAGACCGGATACTTTTAAGGGTCCCCTAAGGGATGCCTTGCTTGTGTGCTAAATTAGGGAGTCCTTGTAGGAACTCTCTCATGTTTTCATTGATAGGACCCCTGTTATGGGTTGCCTCTTTTGTTCTTCATTCGAGGATCTCATGTAGGATTCCTCTTTGCTAAGGATCCCATGTAGGATTCCTTCTCTCTAATTTTCTGGAGGGCCCCAAGTAGGATGACTCCTTGGTGTTTGACTTGTGGGACCTGGCAGGTTCCCGTTGTTTGAATGACCTGAGATGTTACATCGGGTTTGGTTAGAGAAGGTGTTCGGGTGTCATGTAGAACCCGTGCCAAGATAATAATCCTGCGGGGTTATGTTTTTAGTGTTGGGTTGGGCGTTCGTCCACCCTCACTTGTTTGTTTATATCTAACTTGGGTTGTTGATGTTGTAGTGGTTACCAGAGGTGCTTCCTAGTTGGTGGCTGTTGAGCCTGACGTGTGGCATCTTTCTTGTTTGTTGGGATGCCTACTTTACCTTGTGTGCCTGAGTAATAGGTGGTCTAGTGTTTTAATTCCAAATTTTGTCTGTTTTGTGTACCTTTGTGCTACAAACCCACATTGGGGTGTCGTATGGCTGAGGCCTTGCCTGTTTAAATACCTATAATTGCATAGGTAATTTAATTTAAGTGCAAAACTGCTGTCTGGGATAACTACTTTGATCTAGGACCACCCTGGGGGTTCGTTCCTTTATTTAGCGGTTTGGCCCAGATACCTGAGGGTATGCCTTGTTTATATTGAGCATTACTTTTTCCTTGAAAGGTTGTATATAAAATTGCTTATTATGTTTTAGGATCGGCCTAGTTACTTGCGCTTGAGGGCAGTGTTTTACTTTAGCCTGAGGGCATTGTTTTCTTAGCCTGAGGGCAGTAGTTGTTTAGCCTGAGGGTAATGTTTCTTATGCTTGAGAGCAGTAGCTTCTGTGCCTGATGGAAATATTCGGTATGCCTGAGGGTGAGATTCCTTCGCCTGAGGGAACTATTCGTTATACCTGATGGTAATCACCTAAGGGTTTTGTTTCTGTTTGCCTAAGGGAAAGGGTTCACATGTTTGAGGACAGTGGTTACTTTGTATATTCACCATGGTGATTTCTTTTGTTGAACCTGCCAAGCTACATCACAGGCTTGGCATTGTTATTATCTTTGAATTATTGATAGCATATTGTGGTTTGTGTTGTGGATTTGGTATAGGATATGGTCGGTCGAGGCCGAGTCTCGGATAAACTCATAATTGAATTGTATTGAACTCGTTACTTGTTTTTGGTTAACTTGTTCAGAGATATATTCCAAGCATTGGCCAAAGCAGGTACATGTCGATGGGATTACGGACCCAAAGATCGACTTAATGATACACGTCTTGAGTGGCATGACGTCCAGCTCAATTCCCTTGCACAGGATGTCCAGGAGATTGGTCTTAAGGTCCCAAGGATCGACTGTTGATGTGGTTTCTTGTTATTTGAATCACCTAATCATGAATATTCATATTTATGTATACCTGTATAGGTATGGGACTATACATGTGTACGTATATAGATATGGACATCCATGGTGGCACTTTCCCAGTTGACAGGGATCGCATACCCTGAGTTCAACTGTGGTTTCACGTTTGGTTTACTTCCTTTGTTGTGTTCCATCTAGGCTGAGCACGTTGCTGTTGCATACACTTTTAGCAGCACAGTTATAGGTTGCTTGTCGGGGTGCCCTACTAAGATTATTTCTCACCCCTGCACATGCACCTCGGTGTACGTGTAGACATTATGTCTTCTTTTCAGGTTGAGAACGAGTTGCATGGTGGATAGGGTTGAGGCCCAGTGTTTCATGATCGAGCGGAGCTGCTAGAGTGGTTCTACTGATCAGGATACTGCAGTTCGACAGTGTACGGAGATCGGGTATGTGGATTGGATCGGAGTTATTAGCAGAGCCCAGTACTTTTACTTTCAGTTTATTTTGTACTTGTATCTGTATGGTCAGCCTAGTGGGTGACCAATGTTGTTTTGTATTGCATAACTACTCGGGATTTTACAGCATTTTACTATTACAGTTTGTTCTATTTCAGTTGTTTATTGCTTCCGCACTCTTTCTACTTTCCGTTGTGTATGATACTTAGTTATTTCCACTTTTTTCTTACTCTGGTATGAGGGCATTGTCTCCCCACTATCACATCCTAGGCCCTTGCTTCTAGTCGGCAGCCTCTGGCGTACGGGGAGGCGCGCTTGAGGCCTTGT
Source organism: Viscum album (assembly GCA_963277665.1). Classification (NCBI taxonomy): domain Eukaryota; kingdom Viridiplantae; phylum Streptophyta; class Magnoliopsida; order Santalales; family Viscaceae; genus Viscum; species Viscum album. The sequence goes on along the minus strand of OY728131.1, from coordinate 222,184,957 downwards.
GGCGAACCGGCTCGGAGCACCGTTTTCGTGGATCCCAGGTCGGGACGTTACACATATCATTATTAAAATATATATATATAAAAACTTTTATAAAAATTACTTGTAATTATTCTATACATGTATATTAGATAGTTATTATCTATTTTCAATATTAGGTGTGAGTTATTAAGATCGTTTTGAACTGGTTTTTTAATAGAGGTGTTTTTTCTTCATTGTTCTCTAAAATTTCATCATTAATAGATAATTTAAGTTACTCTAATAGAAAACTTATATTGATTTATAAATATTTTATCTCATTCCATTATTTTTTTAGTTATGTTGTTTAAAAATGGAATCGGTGTCAACTTATTTTGGTTATTTTAGCGATCGAAGATTATACTATAAAACTAAGTTAAATACATAATATAACCTTTTTAGAACCATGAAAAAATATTTTATTATTAAATTATAATAATTTTATTATTTAATTTTATGTGTTCATCCATGATAGGGTTTATAGCATTGGTCAAGTATGTGGTGATATCGATTCAAACATGAACATACCATAATTTAATGGGTGTGTATGGTTAGAAAATTGTTTATTTTGACATAATATCTTTATAATAGAAGTATAATGAGAGTATTTATATTTTTTAAGGTTTTTAATTATATTTTAAATGCTTTGGATAAATAATTAAAATCAAGATAAAAAATGAAAAACATTACTTTGGGGAGGTGGTAGTCCGCACAACGCATGGTTGACGTTCTCATTTCCAAACTAAGGATATGGTATAAAGGAATATTATAATATGTATCTTAAAAATCATAATTATATTAAATATTTCATTTTTATTTTTTAATTTTTTTCCTTATAATCAGTCAAGAGAGTTGGTGGGGAAAATCAGAAGGCATCACTTTGTGGAGGCAGTAGTCCACAAAGACCCACAGTCAATGTTCTTTTATTTTTATAAGTGGATGGTAATGATTAAATAATGGTTTTAAAAATTAATATAATAACACTTTATTATACTAATGATAATTATTTAATTATATTAAAATGTCTAGGATAGTTTTTGAAGGTAAATATTAAGAGGAAAAGGTTAAGGATTAAGTTATACTCACAATGATACCTTGAAATTTCTCCAGAAAATATACATAGAAATGAAGGGATTGGGGTAAATAATTGAGGATAAAGGATTAGTAAATTGATATAGGTTTATATGAGGATAAAAATATTAGATTTTTAGGAATGAATTTTAAATAATATGTGTGGCATGAAGTGGATGAACTGTTCCCCCTTTAAAAGTGAAGAAAAGGGAAATTTTGTGAACACTAGTTATTTTTTTATAATACAACGAAATTATTCAAGAGAAAATGGTTCAAAAAGTGATAAATAATATATTTTTTGGTGGTATAATGTTGATAAAGTCCATACTCTCATTTTAACACATGTTTTAAACATGTTTCAAGTCATTTACAATTAGCTTTTTTATATTTTACCATTTTCATTTTTACCTAGGTAACTAGTTTTAACTAAGTAGTATATATTTTACTAAAAATATAAAATAAATAATCCATAAAAATTTGAGTGTAAAGAACCTAAATTTAAACTCTATTAAATCTAATTGAATTTCTAAATAATTGAAAAATAACTTTTAAATTGAAATTAATATATAAAAAATTTGTTATGAAGAAAATGTTGTTTTTACTATTAAGTGTTCTTAATATTATTTAGTATTGATTACCAATTGAGTGATAAATAATATATTTATATACTATTTTAAAATTATATTAAAATAATTTTTTATAAGTGATTAATTTATTTTTTTAGATAAAAATTACAAAATATTGATAATCTAATTCTTTGAAAATAACTATTTTACCATTATCGTGGTCATTAACTTTAATCATAGTAATCATAATTTTATGCCTAAAATGAAATTAAATTTATTAAATATTATTATCATGTTGATCTAAAATATGAAATCCATTTTAGATTTAATTTCTACAAGTGATGAAAAATGTTTTTTTTAAATATAAGAAAATAAAAACAGTTTTAAGAGTAAAATATTATTTCAGTTTCCAAAATGCCAGACATTGGTTTTATAAATTCAAAATATAATTTTTTAAATTATTTTTTTTACTTTATAAATATATATTTTCATATAAAAATGTTTCAAAAACTTTTTATAGATTCTAGTATTATGATAATGTCATAAAAGTGGCAGTATTAGAACAATCGGTATTTTCTATTATTAGCCTAAAAATCAATTATTTTAGGAAAATATAAAAAATTTAAACTTAGTCTATTTTTTATATGTTTAATTCAAAAATGAATTTCATTTTTTAAAATTAAAACTCTAAAATTTATAAATTTATCTTTTAAATTAAAATACAATATATATAAAGAAAAATTGATTTTATAGAAAAATATATTTTTAAACCTTTAAGTATTCTTATTCATATTTTGTATGAATTTTATAATTGATTAAAATATTTTTTATTTATTAGAGGTTTTATTATTCTTAAATTTTCTTAATAATAAATATGTTGTGGCTCATTTTATTTTGGTGTTGTGTGTGGAGAAAACTCTCAAACATATTATTAATTTATATATATATATATATATATATATATATATTCCAAAATCTCAAGGAATTTAAAGGGTCATCAGGTCTTGATAAAATGGTGGGAGACATAAAAAATGATTAAAATACTTCATATCACTTGTTTTTTAATCAACTAAATTACCAGTCATCAATTTTAATTACTGTAAAAAAGGAAAGGAAACCCCGAAAACATTATGTCCATTCCTTAACGCAGGGAATGTCCTCATGGAAAAAATTTCCTAGAGTGACATAGATTTTTTAAACTGATTTTATAAAAGATAATGTTTACTATATGTTCGAATCCCTATTTCTGGTCTACTACCTTAGTAAGTGTGTGATAAGGAGAATGATGTGTGTATGAGATTCATAGACAATGATTCTTCCATTAGTTCTGTCATAATATAAGTTATGCATGGAGAGTTTATAATGAAACATAAGGATATTAATTCTTACACCATTAGTTCTCATCTCCTTGATCTGAAAATATAGAAAGTGAGACTTTAGATAAATGAGATTATCACTGCACTTATTTAGTGTAAACTGGAAAATGGACAACTAGCTACCAATCATGTCTTAAAAATGTTAGAGTAAATTTTTAAGTTACCTACATTGATCTTCCATTTGGTTAATAAACTATCCCTTAATCTTATATTATCATCCCCACTACTAAATTTATCCTTATTCATCCATGACCGGATGAACATTATATATTAATCGCTTAGGAATATTTTGGTTTTGCTTCACCAAAGAGATACGTTTTTTATGGAACCTATTTACTCATCCCTTATTAAAAAATGGAAAGATATATAAGACCATGGATATTTTATATTTAATTGTGACTTCATTATGATCTTCGAAGAGATAGATATTAAAGGGAAAATCAATAAACATGATTCTATTTTCTTCTCATGTGGAAAGAAAGTTTATTAGAAGAATAATTACGATTAAAGAATAATTAATCAGAATATTCAACTTCAAGTATAGTCATCATTACATGTAATTTTTATTGGGCATATTTTTTCACATATATACGTATTTGAAATATAGGAACCAAGTTAGTGAAGAAATATTACTAGAAGAAAGGTACATTCTCATAGGAACTTAATAAGGGTGATTTCTATATCAGTAATTAGAAACACACAAATTCTTGATTTCATGGTGGAATGATTCATGTTAAAATACTATTTTGTATTGGTTATTACCAAAATAAATTATCTTAGTCTTTATTTTAGACACAATGCGACTTTATTCCATATTTTAAATATATGTTGTTATGGTATTTTATATTATACTAATAGTTTAGTAATTATATAATAATAATTATACATACTATAATAAATCATGGATAATATAATACTTAATTACTTAATGGTGGAAAGATAATTCTTTTTAAAGAGAAACTAAGATTAGTTTACTTTTTTATATCTAGATAAGTGTTTTATTATCTTTTTAGATAGGATACTAGGTTTAATAACAAATTAATTCCCATTTTTTTGAAACAGAAACCTTTAGAAGTAAAGTAACTCCATGTAACTTCTAGGGTTAGTTCATCATGGCCACATAATCTATTATAATACTATAGGTAAATTTATATACATCATGATATTTCTTTAAGAAATTTTAGAAATTCTTAGTGAAGAAAATGAGTGCACTTGTTGAAGATATAGGACCCTTCAAGTAGGAATTTCAAAGAACATCTTATCCAAGTAATCATTGATCATATACATTTAGAGTAAAGATATTCCAAACTCACACTTCCTCATATTAATCAAAATAGTGATTGAATAAAAATGAAGATCAATGATGAGTCTTATATATTTCAAATCTTCTTTAATTTATTCAAAGACATGTTTTTCAAAGAGAAGTGAAACAAATAATCATATGCCAACTATATCAACTAATGGATACCATATAAATTGAGATATGATAAGAAACTGTTAGGTTACAACCTAAAGTATTTGATGAAAACTTTTTGTTAATGGCTATTATTTATCTAAAAACAAATATTAAAAACTTCATGCATCTCAGTTAATAATTATATGTCCATTAAGGATATTAATGTCTAGTCAAAAATGAATATTTTTCAATAAGGTAAACCTATCAATTTAAGGATAGTGGAGATACTTAAAATATATGGGTTAAGTCTCTAGATTCACATGAGTTAGAATAGGAATTTCTGACTCCACTATGCTCAATGGGAGGAGTAAGTCCAAAGACACATACCTTATAGTAGGTCATAACCAAATATGTAATTTATATTCACTATGGTGGGTGATATATATATTATTATTTTGGAATATTAATTCATATATAGAACCAGTAAATGGAAGCATGATAATATTAAAAAAAATTATGAATTCAGCAATGGATTCCATGTATCAAGATTCAGGGAATTCATATTTCGAATGTTTATAAAAATTCATATTTTTGGTAAGTAATCAAGATAAAATGGACATGGATGGTAAATTTTAGTTTCAATAAAGTATTATTGATTATTGAAAGGTTTAGTCTGATAAAACCTATAGACTAATCATCATGATTAAAATATTTTTGAATTATACTTGTCTTAGAATACTTCTACGGTCATTATATTGGACTATTTATTGTTAATTCCATCTCTTTTATAGGAAACCTTGTGTAATATATCTATATAACAAGACCAGAATGAGACCCTATGATATATGTATATATGTAATAACTAAAAAGGGTCGATGGCATCATTATATGACATTATAATATACAGATTACTTAAATTCATTTATGGATTAATCATGTATAGTAATAATAGAATATTAATTTGGAAATGAAGGAGATCTATGTGTCCCTAATAGTTTAGTGAGAGCAATATAGTTTTCAAGATAGATATGTTGATAAAATATGGTAAACAAATGTAATGCCTTACCAGTTTTCTATGAATAAGGAATAAATTTCTCCAAGAATTACTTAAAGTAGAAACCATGTTCTATGTAATAAGATGTATAAAAATAAAACCAAGGGTTTGTTAAATATAGTCATAATACATGTATTGAAAATGTATTGAAAAATAAAAGTTGGAACAATTCATAACGGAATTTTTTGGGGCATATAATATTTTAAGTGAAACATATCTGGGCATAGGAAAGGATTATTGAGATAAAGTATTTCCTAAGATTAAGTGCTAGGAATTTATCTCTTATTCCATTATATGTACTAAAATTTGATATTACTAATACATGATGTATGGTAGGTGAATATAGAATAGATCCAACATAACCATGTCAGCTTGTAGTTAGAATTATCAAACAGTAATTCAAAAATTAGAACTAGAAGAGTTTTTGGTTTTTGGTGTCTGGATAAGTGAGAATACAAGTGATCATGGGAATTGAGCACTTGTATTTATTTAGTAAAATCTGATATAGTATCATAGTAAGGATAAGTAAATATATAATAAAAACTTATTATAGCCAATGGATTCCACATCTATAATATCCAAGTATGTTGTGGCTTTTTATATATCTTAAGAAGCTGTTTAGAAATATCATGTTCCCAATTTAGGTAATGTCAAAAGTAATATCTTTATCGTTATTATGAAAATATTTGAACATGGAATTAATCAAGGTGTTAGGTTTTTGACTAGGGGAGGTGGATACTCAGTAATATCACTACATGAAGGATTTTCTCAAGGTAATGATGTTGTATTGAGAAGATTATCCACACAGTCATATGGTTATAACAACCCTATTTAGGGAAACATAGTAGGCCTAGTAGCTATAGCCATACCCAGTATAATCCTGATCAATATGTGAGAACTAACCAGCTGTTGGTATTTTTATCTAGTGAAATTGGGAGTCTGTTAGAGTTGGTTACCTAGAACCAACTACTTTTCACTTTATATTGAATGTATAGTCAGGGATATTAATATTAATAAATACCTTATAACATATTGATTATTATTCTATATATAATTAATGTAGTAATGTCTTGGAATATTTTTTTCATTGAAAAGAACATATATTTTCCTCACTATGATGAGAACCTTGATATTTAATGAAAATATTCTTAAAATCAATTAAACTATGGGATAACATTATTTGATAAGAAACATAGTATGTTGACTTTCAGGTGTGAGTACTTGCAAATGGATGAGACTTCATCTCATAAATTTTTCACTTGGTAATCTTTAAGATAGGAGATTATTAGAATAGATATGTCAGAATAAATTCCACATGTTTGTGTACAATTGGATATTCTTTTCAATGAGAATGTATAATAATACATATAATTTAATATTATTATTAATTCATGTCATGACATGTTCACTTTGATGAACTGACTAAAACTGTTATGTCAAAGGTTCATGGGATTTAGGGTGCATTGGGTCCATCATGAATGATATAATATTGATGAAAAGGTCAAGGAAGGATTCATCTCTTCCATCTTTGGGGAAGTTAATATCTTAGCCCTTTGATTGACACGGAATAGACACATTAAATTCCATGGCTTTGGTATTGTGATGGATTTATTTCAGATATTCAAAGAAAGATTTATAATACATATAGGATGATGACACGGGTGTGTAACTTGCTTGATGAGATACTATGATAAAGGGATTATATTACACAATGAGTATTTTTATGTGGTTATCGTCGTTGTAACATATATTCTTCATTTTTGAATACCTTGATCCTTTGAAAGACAATAATATTGAACTTTAGGCAAGTCTACCTAATGCCACTAAGTAAGAGGCCTAGAGGGTCAAATACAAGGTGTTCCCATTGATCTCAGTTAAATATTATTTATATTTAATATTTAGAATAAATATTATTCTCCAAAGTGAGAAGTGATATTTATTAAGTATTAATCGATCAGAAATATTAAATAAATATTTATTTGAATTGTAATTATTTAATTACATGAATATATAATATTTATTTATCACTTTTTATTTGTAAGGTAGTAAATATTTATATATTTATAAATAATTTATTCAATTATAAAGATATTAAAATAAATATTTTATTTTCGAGAATATGAATATAATTTTTATTTGATTATTAAATAATATTTAATTAAGTATTTATTTGATAATATTTAACTAAATATTTATTCAAGAAATAAATAAATTTCAAGGAAAAGTGGATGCAATTATTCCTCCACTGATAAATATTTATTTTCCAAACTGTACAACAATATTTATCATTTTATAGTTTTGCACGCACCATGAAATAAAATAATATTATTATTATTTTACATGGAATGGGGTTTATTATGGGTATAATATAATATTGAGTACCTTTGTGTAATTAATTAAATGTATTAAACCCTAAATCTGGGTCTATAAATAGACTACTTTGTGAATTATGAGTGGTTGGTCATTGTGCACAACATTATCCTCCCTATAAAATTCTCTCTCAATAAAGAATTTCTCTAGGGTTTTCTCTCAGGTTCAAGAGATTCTATCTTACTCCTTTCCCTACTCTCAAGGTGGAGAGATCAAGAGATGATCATTCCATACTAAATGGGTCATTGTAGCAATCAAGGGAGTGATGCAAGATGATTGGTATCATCATGCAACCACATAGAGTACCATTGGTGACTTTCTAAGATCAAAGGAACATGTGTGTATCACTAATAATGGGTCTCTACAATGTGTCCTTATAAACAAAATGAAAATACAAAAAAAATGTTATTCATATGATCAACACCTATATCACAGAAAAAACTCAAGACTAAGGTATTTCTTCTAGTTATTAAATTAATTATAAAATTAATGTTCAAAAGTTCCACTATCTTGATTTTGGTGGAAAAAAATCCAACATTATTCATATGATTTACTTGGTCATGAAATTCATCATCATGTACATTATAGATTATATATTGAATCTGACATAGTTTAGTTGTCCATAAGTTCAATAGGCACTTCCACTACACCTAGAACATACAAATCCAACTGCATCTTCATCTTCACTACATTCTCATTATTATGACAAGAAGTTTCTATTTTTTTAATTTATAGTTTACTTAACTTTCTATTTTGAATAAACCTTTGACTTTTTCGATTTATTCTTAAATAATCTTCTAGGTTTCCTTCTTCCTCATCACTATCTTCTTCAATTTTTGTTTTTTTGTAGTTTCTTATGAAATTCACAAAAATTCCACACATAAAACATTCTAAAAGAGATTTCCCATATAATTTAGATTCTTTAATCTCATTTTTATTAATATAAGGTGAAAAATAATATCAAACATGTCATTCAAATATTCATCACAAATTGATATTCTTGAATATTATTCTTTAAAAACAATCATGTTGTACTTCTCAGGTCTTGAGAACATAAAATAAATATCTCTTTCAGAAATTCCCTTATTTATGAAAATTTTACATTTTATCATCTCATAAGATATCAAAATATTATGTAAATCATCAAGATAGATATCCCATCGATCCATTTCTTCCAAGGTTGATACGTTTTTATTAAACATGTCATGTAAGATATATAATATCTTATCTAAAACAGTAGATTCTTCCAACTTCTCAACATAGCCTTTGATTATGCTAACTACTATATTTACCCGTATAAAGAAGTTGTTAATATTTTCTCAATTTAATTTCTGTTTTTCATTCATATATATTATCTAGTTTATCCCAAATACCATTTTCTATTTTGATTCTATAAAATTTTAAAAATTCCATTCTCTAAAAGAAAAGACAAGATAGAATTCCTTTCATGAACATCATTTTCCAAATTCCTCTTGTATATTTTTTAATGAAAAAACCTTCAGAATGTGGGGAAAAATTATCATTCATATCTTCCAATACAACATAATTAATAGATAAAAGGTTTATAAGTATTATTTTCTTCCATATATGATAACCTTTCCTATAAAATGTGGAAATATGTTTGTTATTAATTAAATTTAAAATACCCATTATAGATAACGGATATCATTTACAGAGAGACATAAAACTCCAATAATTAAATTTTAAATCACAAATGAAGGAACTTGGCTCCGTTTCCACTTGATAAACCACCTATAGGATAATTATGAGATCACGTAGAATGTGTTGAATTGGTGATCTATGTTCTTTTTATGTTTATTTCAAAATAACCTTCAATAACTTTTAAATTTAAGTGATATTATTTCCTCACACAAAAACTTATATTAATATAAGGGAACATAAAATATTTATATGGTTCACCTCTCAATTTGAGAAAGAAATTCGTTGGTGTGATATAGATTCCTCTAGAATCACACCATCCACTAGATTAATCATTTGATTACAAGAGAGAAGGTAATGGATTTGAAACTTCTATTTGGATGTCTACTGAATACGATTGGGTGCATCCCACACTTTACAATGATCAATGGTTTAGAAAAAGACTGATATATATTCCTCTTATAGATAGATATTAAGATATTGAGTGTGTTGAATTCTTCTTCTTCATCTAGTCTTGTAAAGCAAAAATAATTCTCTTCAATTATTACGAACCACATTAAAGACAACCACTATTATTTAAAAATTCATTATGAGAAAGTTTCTTTGATATATATGGAAATAAAACTTCCTTATATTCTCTCTTTTATAAAATTCATGGCCAACTCAATTGATCTACTTCAAATGTTCTCGGTAATATTTTGTCAGTTCATTCATAGGTTCTTATTCTTTACTATTTTTTTCACACATATTATGATTACACTTTGATTATATTAATCCATAAGTACATGTGAATAATATTACCACTGAATATTATCCTTCTTTTTTGGTCGACTATCATTATAATTGACATGGATAGTTTTTAATTTTAATTCCTTAAATAATCGGCTCTTTCTTCTCCACAATAATAATTTTATTGTGTCCTTATATCTCCACCAATAATAACTAAATGTAATAAAAGATCATACAAACATGAAAATGAATAGTTAATATAAAATTATTATGGATATTCAAATTGAAAAACCAATTTCTCTCTGATATTTCAATTCATACATCATTATGATGCATTTCCTCTTTTTCCAGTGATGACCTTCTTACAGTATGCATCAATAATTTTAATCATTAAATTTAATTCATATAGATCATATTTAGACTCAACAAACATAGTTTTATAATCTTTAAAATGAGTGTTATACTAAAATAAATGATCAAATACATCACATTAATTTCTCAATTATTTTATTTCTTAAATATTTAATTTATAGATATCTCAGTTTTCTACTAAAGTGAAATATCCTATGAGAGCTCTATATGACTTATGCCCAACTGAAATATATGTCATATAGCTAGATTTTCTTACTCATGGGAAATATATTATCACATCAAAAACCTTTTTATGTATGACTATGTTTCCTTATGTGGCTCATAAATGAATTACACATAGCAAAAATGATTTATGAATAGACAGAAATAACATACACATTATAAAAATTACTTACATAATGGATTAAAACATCCTAAATGGGTAGACATATATTCCAACTAGAATATCTTACCTCATAAGATAAATTCCTTATCCATTTATTTTTCATGAGCTCCAAAAATACATATTAAATCCAAATTGTTGGACTCCTCATATTTTAATCATGTTTTAAGGATCACAAATCCTATAAATCCTAAAAATCCTGAAAATCCAGTAAATCTTGTTCATCCATTTTAATCTATCTCAAATCATGGGTAGAGATGGTTGGTTCCATTATGCTTTAAATAAACTTCCACTAAATCCTATTAATCCTAAATCATGTGTGATTATTGTAAACTATATTTAACATTGTTCTATAATTATTTCCTATATGAATAATTAAGTCTAATTCATTCTATGAATATTACTACTTAAGTCTGTAAACAAATATTTGGTTAAGTCTGAGAAATCGTGAGTCTGCTACTGATTCTAGTTTTCTAGTAAAGGACCCAAACATAGTGACCCATACACTGTGACCCAGAAACCGTGACCCAAACACCGTAAATCATACATCATGACCCAAACACCATGACCCAGACACTGTGACTCAAACACTATAACCCAGACACCTTAACCCAGACACCGTGACCCAGACATCGTGATTCAGAACCCATAACCAGTTTCAGATCTCATGAAGTCATTGATACCAGTTCCTTGCTTCCATCACCAAGACACTGTTTCCTAACACTGCATTTTTTCCACTGGTTCCTGATCTTAACACAACTATGGAATCATGACTATCTCACCATTCAAAGGAAAATAAGAAGAAGACATTGTTTCCAAGTGAAACTGTTTATAGACAGACTGTGACACCATTCTTTAATCTATTTTGTTGTTTTCAATTTAATTTATAACTATCATATTTGATTCATTTAAAAGAACTTACATAATTAATATTTCTTTGTAGACATTTAACCTGACAATATGAGGTACGAGGTGTAGAATACGTGCATCCTGTCAGCTCCAACACATGCACTCTAATACAAAATAAAATCATGGCATTGAGACATGAAGACAAGAAGTCGAATAGAAGATGTGAGAGTATTTTGAAAAATAGAACCGATACATACAATAAGAAGAAACTGAAGAACACACGAATCACTCTCAATTCCAAAGCTCGTACTTCTGTAGATGAGAGCCAAAAACATCTTCACAGTACCACCTTTAGGAATAACATGATCTATATAGATTACACCTCTGAACCTGTAGACTTACGATACTCTGTTTTTCACAAGAGGACTCAATACTTGCATCTGCCTCATCCTACACGTCCAGAGCTGTATAGAATAACACTCAGATCACTTCTAACACTGTGTCCCAGACACCATGACCCAAACATTGTAACCCAAACACCATGACCCAGACACTGTGACTGAGACACCATGACCCAGACACCCTGACCCAGACACTGTGACCCAGACACCGTGACCCAAACACTATGACCCAAACACCGTAACCCCTACATCGTGACCCAGACACCATGATTAAGACACCATAATAAGTTTTAGATCTCATGAAGTCTATGACACTATTTCCTTACTACCATCACTAAGGCACTATTTCCTAATATTTCATTTGTGCCACCAGTTCCTGATCTTAAAACAACTATTTAATCACGAATATCTCACTGATCAAAGGCAAAGAATAAGAAGGCATTTTTTCCAAGTGACACTATTTCTAGACAGACTGTGACACGGTTCTTTAATTTGTTTTGTGATTTTAAATTTAATTTCTAACGGTCGTATTTGAGTCATTTAAAGGTACTGATATAATTAATATTTCTTTTTAGACATGTTACCTCACAATACGAGGTATGAGGTATAGAATACGTGCATATTTTCGGCTCCAACACATGCACTCTTAAATAAAAATAAAAGTTTGGAATTGAGAAAAGAAAAAGAGAAGTCGAATAGTAGATGAAAGATCATTTTGAAAAAGACAACTGACACATGAAATAATAAGAAACTGAAGAACACATGAAGCACTCTTGATTCCAAAGGCTAGACTACCATAGATCGGTGCCAAAAACATCTTCCCAGTACCACATTCAAGAAGAAAATGAGCTAGAAAACTTACACCTTTGAATCTTCAGACTTACAATACTCTTTTTTCCCAAGAGGAATCGATACTTTCATATGCCTCATCTTACAAGTCTAGAGTTTCATATAATAACACTCAGAGCACTTCTAACCTTTTTTAATCATCTTTTCTCTATTGTGTATAGTTTTTATCTTTCGAGAAGTGTGTATGATTGTATTAAAACATACACTGTATCCTACACCAAATTGAAGGATACAATATATCCTTCCTCTTATATGTTTTTACATTTTTTTACTCCCATGTATAAGTGTGGAAGAGGTCCTTGTGTGACCTGGTAGTTTTTAGCCACAAAGAATAGTGGAAGAGGTCGTGTGACTGGGACAGTCTTGTGCACTATTGTTTACCCCAATCCATGGTGTGGATCAAGTTTATTAATATTGAATTCATGGTGGAAGTTGATCACTAAGTGGATTGGATTAGGTCTCGGCTTGAGACTAAACCACTTGTTTTATCCACTGTGTTATTTAATATATTTTTTTCCTTATTTACTGCATATTTCAGAAAATACTAGATTTTAATTTGATAGTTAGTCTTGGATAGAATTTATAATTGTTTTCCTTATTAAAAAAGCTTCAAAATTAGTATCAATAATTCATATAGATATTACTAAGAATTAATAAATATTCTGAGAGGTTATTTTAAGAGTCAAACTTTTGTAATCGTATTACCTTGATTAATTTGAATGTATTAATTTTTATTGGGGAACCTTTTTCCGAAAAATTTTTAACAAAAAATTTAAATATATACTCAATTCACCCACCCCCCCCCCCCCCTCTTGAGTACTCTACTCCAACCAACATTTTGTATCAAAGGTGTTTTTATTCTTGTTAAGAATCTATTTTTAAAATCTATTCAACTGTGATTTTAGTTGTACTTTAAAGATCTGGAAATTTATGTTAATTATAAATTTCTATCTCTTTAAATGTATTTATTTATTATGGATAATAGAATGGAAGGTGTTGCAACAAACAGACCACCATTCTTTAATAGAACTAATTATTCCCAATGGAAAATTAAAATTAAAATGCATTTAGAAAGTATGGGATTTGAAATTTGGTCTTCAATTATAGATGAGTATAAAATTCATGCTACTGATAGAATAAATTGAGATGACCCAACCAGACTGCTTATAATAACAATTTCAAATCCATGAATGATTTATATTTCTCTTTAGAATATGAAGAATTTAGTAGAATATCTGCATGTAAAATTTCCCATTAAATTTAGGATACCTTTTCTATTTCACATGATGGAACTTCTAGTGTGAAAGAAATAAGACTTAATACTTATACTATTAAATATGATAATTTTAAAATGAATGATGATGATCCTATTTCTGAAATGTATCTCAGGCTCAACAAAATATTCAATATAATGATTTCCCTTGGAAGATAAGTCACTACCAAAGAAAAAATTATGAGGATTATTAGATGCCTACCTGATAGATGGAGAGGAACCTCTGTCTCTATTAGAGAGTCATGCAACATCATAAAATTTCATGTAAAAGAACTCATTGGGAAACTAATGATGTATGAAGAGGAGATGAAAGTCAATAAGTAAGTGGAGGATAAACCCAAAAAAATCTATGACATTCAAGACCACCACCTCTAAACACAAATAAAAGGAGAAATTGTAAGTCTCTGTAGAAAGTTACAGCAGTGAACAATCATCACCTAACAATGATGAGGATATGCCTTAATTATCTATAATGTTTAAGAAATTTTACAAAAGGAATAAATTTTTCAGAATGCCTAACTTCAAAGGAAGATATGATCAAAAGGGAAGTTAGAAGAAAGATTGGAAATGAAATGACAAGTCTGATGAGATAGTATATTATTAATACAAGAAAAGGGACATTTAAGGGTAGATTGTCCCAAGAACAAGTATAAAAATAAATATGAATAAAGATAGAAAGTATAAAAATGCACTGAAATCAACATGGAGTGCTTCTGAGGATAGTTCAAGTGACTCGGAGTCTTCACATGATGAACAGGCAAATAAAGTCAATATGTGTTTTATGACAAACACATCTGAGGTAACATTGGAATCTCCTATACAAAATTCCTATTATTTTGGAGATGAAATTTATTCTGAAAATATGTCTAATGAATAAATGATTGAGAATTTCAATATTCTTGAAGATAAATGTAATGAACTAAAAGATAAAAACAAGTATTTAAAGAAATAGTTTGCTCTTACCTTAACTGTTAAATCTGAAATTACTATAGAAATAGAGGAAAATGTTCAATTACTCAAAAAAATAATGAACTAAATCTATATAATGAGAAATTTAAAAAGGACCTTGAAAGTTTTACTAAAGGTAAAAATAACTTGGTACAAATTCTAGGTAAACAGATTTCCCCTAAATACACAATTGGTATTGGCTATCAACTTGGTAAAAGAAATTTTGGAAAAAACCAATTTTGTTTCTAAATCTAGAACATACGGATTTACTCCTAGTTTAGGAAAACATTCTACTAGTTGAAATTATAATACACTCTCTACTGTTTCAATATTTTCTAGGTCAAAAAGAGTTTATTTCTCAAATACTTTACATAATGATTATAGGAAACCTATGAGGCAAATGTGGGTTCCTAAATCACTAGTTACTAATATTACTAGACCCAAACAAATATGGGTACCAAAGTCTATTTTTATTTGAATATTTTTTAGTAAATTTGTTTAAAGATATCCTACAACAGCTTATGGTACTTGGAAAATGGGTGTTCAAGACACATGATAGGAGGATATCCATGCATCAATAACTTAATAAAAATTGATGGTGTATATGTCACTTTTGGTGACAATGTCAAAGGAAAAACCATTGGCCTTGGACAAATCGGTAACTATAACTCAGTTTTAATTTCCAAAGTACTTTTTTGTTGATAGACTGAAATATAATCTGCTTAGTTTTTCACAACTTTGTGATTATGGATTTCATGTTAAATTTTAAAATGATTCTTGTAATGTTTTTAATTCTAAAAATGATCTAGTATTTTCTGCATTTAGAAATGAAAATGTATAAACTGTTAACTTAGATTCTTTAGTTTCTCAAAATGCTTTATGTTTAAGTGTATTTCACAAAGATCCATGGCTTTTAAATAAATGAATAGGACACTAAAATAGTCACTCCCTTATAAAGTTAACTATAAAAATTTTAGTCAAATACCTAACCAAACTTGAGTTTCCAAATGATAAAGTGTGTAATCCTTGTCAAAAGGGAAATCAACACAAAATTTCCTTCAAACAAAAGAAAGAATTGTCAACTTCTCAACCTCTTGAGTTGGTTCACATGGATATTTTTGGATCATCAAGAGTTTCTAGTTTAAATGGGAAGCACTATGTTTATGTTCTTGTAGATGACTTTTCTAGATATACTTGTACCTTCTTTTTGGCTCACAAAAGTGAAACCTACTCTCATTTCACCAAATATTCTAAAACTATAGAAAATATTAGTGGACTTAGAATTAAATCATTAAGAAGTGATCATGGTTTTGAGTTTGAAAATAAATATTTTGAATCCTTTTGATAAAAAAATGTCTATAGTCATAACTTCTCTACCCCTAGAACACCTCAAAAAAATTGAGTTTTAGAAAGAAGAAATAGGAGCTTGCAAGAGATTGTTAGAACGATGCTTAGTGAATATGACTTACCTTTTTATTTTTGGGTTGAAGTTGTAAATACAACATGCTATATTATTAATAGAGTGTTGATTAGACCTATTCTTAAAAGAACTCTATATGAGTTATGGAACAATAGAAAACTCAAAGTAATCTACTTCAAAGTTTTTGGTTGCAGATTATATATCCTTAATACTAAGGAAAATCTTGAAAAGTTTGCTTCCAATAGTGATGAATGAATTTTTCTAGGATATTCAATATCTAGTAAATCCAATATATTGTTTAACAAAAGAACTAAATGTGTGGAAGAATCTGTCTATCTCAAGTTTTATGAAACATATCCACATAAGCCTAAGACCTCTCTAGAGAATCTTGAGGATGATATGTCAAATATAGACATCAATGCTAAATCCTCTAAAGATCCTATAAAGGAATCGATGAAAACTTCTAGTTCTGGAAATTCTCCAGATTCAAGTCATAATGAACCCGAACCTGTTGAAGAACCTGAAATCATTAGCCCCTCTTTTTCTAGAGTTGTTGGAACCCTTAATAACCATCCTTTAGATGCTGTTGTAGGATATTTAGATAAAGGAACTAAAACTAGAGCTTCTATTATAAATCAGGTTGAACATCAAGCTTTATTATAACAAACTTTAACCTAAAAACATTAATGATTCTATAAATAATGAATTTTTGGTGATGCATATGCAAGAATAACTTAACCAGTTTGAAAGAAACAAAGTTTGGAAACTTTTTGACTGACCCAAAGACATGTTTACCATAGGTACTAAGTGTGTGTTTAGAAATAAGGTATATGAAGCTCATAATATAGTTAGAAACAAGGCTATATTGGTTGCACAAGGCTATAGTCAAGAGTAAGGAATTGACTATGAGGAGACCTTTTCACCAATAGCTAGACTTGAAGCAATCAGAATCCTTCTTGCTTATGCTACACATATGAATTTCAAACTATATCAAATGGATGTCAAGAGTTTATTCCTAAATGGGTATATAGCTGAGGATGTCTTTTTTGAACAACCCCTTGGTTTCACAAATCCTCACTTTCCAAATCTTGATTTCAAATATCAAAATTTTTGTATGGTTTAAAACATGCTCCAAGAGCTTGGTATGATAGATTAAGTACTTTTCTTATTTCCAAAGGTTTTACAAAAGGTATAGCTGATCCTAACCATTTTATAAAATGAATTTCCAATGATGTTTTAGTAGTTAAAATTTATGTAGATGATATCAATTTTGGATCTTCAAAAAATTCTTTATGTATTGAATTTTCTAAAATAATGTATAAGGAATTTGAAATGAGTTTAATGGGTGAACTAAAATTCTTTCTTAGATTTAAAATCTATCAAAATAAATATGGTATTATTTTAAATCAAATAAAATATACTAAAGATATTCTAAAATGTATTGGATTGGATAGAACTAAAAGTAGTGATACTTCAATGAGTACTACTTGTTAGTTGGATCTTGATGAAGATGGAAAATATTTTGATCAAATCACTTAAAGAGGAATGATTGGAATATTACTCTACTTAACTACTAGCTGACCTAACATTATGTTTAGTGTGTTTATGTGTGATTATTTTCAAGAAAAACCTAAGGAATATCATTTAAATTCTGTAAAAATGATTTTCAAATACCTCAAACATACACCCAATATTGGACTATTCTATTCCAAATGAAAATCATTTGAGTTATTTATTTATTCTGATTCTTATTTTGGTGGTTGTAAGTTAGATTGAAAAAGAACCTCTGGAACATGTCACTTTTTAGGAAAGTCTCTAGTATCATGGTGTAGTAAGAAACAAAACTCTATTGCAATATCCACTACTAAATATTAATACATAGCTGCTGGTAGTTGTTGTGCAAAAAAATTGTGGATGAAACACACGCTACTAGATTATGGATATCAATTAAGGAATGTACCTACGAATTGTGACAATACAAGTGTTATTAACATCTCAAAGAATCATGTTTTACACTCTAGGACAAAACATATTGATGTAAGACATCACTTTTTGAGAGACCATTATCAAAAAGGTGATACCACTTTGGAATTCATTGGAACTGAATATCAGCTTGCTGATATATTCACCAAACAATTAAATTATGAAAGGATATATTACACCATACATGAATTCGGAATGATAAATCTAAAGTAGAAAGTATACTATTTTCAAAAATGCAATGTTTCACATCTTACTGTTTCATGTTTTATGGTTTCACAAGTCACTGTCTTGAAGTTGTTGTTTCATGTTTATGGTCTCACAGTTATTGTCTCTCAATTAATATCTTGTACTTACTATCTCAAATAATACAGCCACATCCTGTAAAGACACGCCATAAAGATGACACTGTGAGAACCTGTTCTGGTCTCACCATTAAAATCTATTCCTATCTCACCATAATGAAACTTTTGCAATTTATTTTTATTTTATTACTCTTATCACTATGTTGATTATTTTATTATATTCATCCCGCACTTTTGAATTTGTGATGATTGATATCCCTAAATGATAAAAACGAAATATGTTTCACTCTTTTCTTCACTCAAGCTCTCTTTTCTCAAAACCGAAACCCTTCTCTCTCAAACCATAAGACCTCCTTCATATCTCTCTCTCTTGAACCCCTCATTGAATTCCCAGAATGAAGCACCCATCTTCTTCAACTCCTGATAAGCACAGATCTAATAATAAAGAGAAAATATCACTGAATGTAGCACTTAAAGGACTGCTGAACCCGGATCTTGTTGATAGAATAACGGTACCAGAAAAGGAAATATGCCCTAAGTGGTTATTGTCAAGTAATTATTTAGTTTTGAAAGTACTAAAAGAGCAGGGATGGATTTATTGGTTCACAAAAGATAAAAGGATGATTTATTCATAGCTTGTTGCTCAGTTTTATCAGTTTGTTCAGTTTTATTTCAATTTTGAAGATAGTTTTGTTGTGAGGAGTAGGATCAATTGCCCAAAATACACCTTTTCCTTGGGGTTATGGGCTTCTTTCCTATGGATACCCAATGAAGGAATTTTTGAGGACTGTCAGAGAGGTCCTCCTCCTCCTAGTGATATTTCTATTTTGGAAGAGGCCTTGGGAAGCTTGACTGGTGATAAAAAGGAAGAGAAGAGCTATTTCTACTGAATTGGATGGTGAAACAAGATTTCTATTTAAGTTCATCCAGAATCTAATTAATCTAATAAAAGGATATTTTCTACCCTCAAATATCATGATGTATTTTTTATACATATTATGAATAATGGACATAAGATTAACCTGTGAAAGTATGTTATACTTCATATGTGTGAGTTGATTAAGACAACCTTAATATATATCTCCTTATTATACTCAAGGTTACTCACTGCTATGCTATATACTAAAGGAATGGTTGGACCAAATGAAGAATTCATCAAGGACTGTGAATTCTGTATCTCAAAGGTTATAGTCAAATCGATGAAAATTAGTTGGAATCCATGGAAAAAGGCTTGGGTGGAGAATAATGAAAGGTTATATTAAAATTTTAATCCGGTTGAGCATCCTTAAAGATATAAGAACATATCTGATTCTAGTTTGGAACCATATGAAATTGCTGACTATCCTATTGAAGTGGAAGTAGAGGCAGTATTTGCACCTCTAGAAGAAACTATATTGGATAAGGAAGATAGTGGAACTGTTCCACAATATTTAGTTGAGAAGGAAGCACTTCTTACTAAAAGAAGTATTGATTTATAAGACGAACCATCTTCTAGAAAATAATATATTGTTAGTCTAAAAGAAAAGGTTGTTCCTAAGGAGCATCTTGAAGAAGAACTTTCTCTGGAGAAAGAAGCTATGGTTGAGGAAAATTTAGAGGAACAGGATAATCCTGAAATTATCCTTTATGCTGAATAAATAATGGAAAAAGCCTTCTAGCTGGATATAAAAAAATGGGTGAAAGTATTAGAGATGATATTTTAGAACTGGTTCAAGGAACTGAATCTCTTAGTCCTGTGAGAGATGAACTTGTTGAAGGGGAGCAGTACCCTAGTCTAGAAAGTGTTGAAGCTTTTAATCATGTTGATCAAATCATTGTGTATACCTGGTATAAGTTCCTGAGCTACTTTGATGTGGATGATGCCCAGGAAGCCTCGGTTAAAGGCATAGACCTTTCTACTATGTTTCAATTGAAACCGGTCTCTGCTCTAGAAGTAATCTCTACCAAGGAACCTGAGACTATCTCAGCTCCTGTTCTTGAACCATCATAAGAACCTACTACTTTCGTGAGTCAGAGTGATTTGAAATCCTCTGGAGTTAATCTATTGGCTGGATTTGAAAGGCTCATGAACGCCCAACCTTCTCTTGTAACAAATCTAATTGAAAGAGATGTTGCCTTTATATTAGAGAAGACCATATGGAAGATTAATCCAAAAATGCTTCATGAAATTCAAGAGGTTATAATTGAGAACAAACAGCTAAGTGATGAAGTGAAGTCTCTCAGATCTATGGTTTAAGATATGCAGAAAGTGTTGAAATCAGAACAATCTCTTGTTGCTCATCTTGTTGAGGATTTTAGTGGTTTGTTTCCATAGGATGTTATCTCTATTATTCAACCAAATTTGACATCATTAGCTAAAAAAGTGGCTGAGAGAAACAAGAAGGTAGTAAAAGAGATGTGTGATCCTGTCATTGGTCTCAACAAACTGATTGATGATTACAAGGGATGTCTATATAATGTTCTAAATCAACTCAAGTCTCTCACTTTAGCTGTTACAGCCTCTAGTGCCTCTGGACAGTCATATCAACTCGTTGACTATGATCTGCTCATAACTGTGGTTAAAGAGGAACTTCGTTTAGTGTTCAGTGGTTTTGATAAGGAGAGTCTATCTACTATTGTCAATAATAGTGACATAGTACCTGATTTGGTGAGGATTCATTCAAAGATTGAAAATGATTCTTAGGATGAAATTACTAAGAAAGTGTATTTCTAATTTAATATGATTTTTACTAATCATGATATGACCAATCACTTCAAGTATCTTGTAGAGAATTTTAAAATACCTCATGTCACTCAATCCATCAAGACTCAAGTTCAAAAGCAGAAAGATGTCACTCCTCTATTGGACAAATTCGTATATAACAATGATGATTTTGAGAAAGCAATGAAGTATGGTGGTGAGATTATTACTGACTTCATTCGATTGTTAAATCCTTATATTCATGTGTAGAGAACTGTTATTGTGGATCCTACAGCTACACCCTTGCGGTCTAGATTACCTAGTTCCTCATCCACTTCCTTTTCCTCTAGCACAATGTTTGTATCTCAGGCTCTGAGCCAGTTCAGACCTATTATACTTGACCAAAACTTGCCTCGGTCTTCCACCAAACCTACTTTGGAACATTCTATTTTTTAAGGACTCCATCTTCCTTCTCTAACAGTTGGCTCACTCCCTTATTCGACTTCTACTTCTTCTCCTGTGGCTCCTTCTGATGCTACTGCCAAGGGAAAAGAGAAGACCGGTGTTGAAGAAAACTAAACACTGTATTTTGATAGGGATGTTTTATATTACCAACTATTTGTAATGACATATCTCTTTTCATCTAATTCAATGTGAACTGTTACTGTCTATTCTCTTGTTTATTTTCATTTATTCTCTTTCTTTTTCTTATACTCTTTTTGATAATCCAAAAAGGGGGAGAAAACACTCTAAAAGTCCCTAAGGGAGAACAGCACACTAAGGCACTATAAAATACACATATAATATATATCTAATTCATATAATTTCAGATCATCAAAAGGGGGGATATTATTTTACTAATCATGTTTTAATCATGTTTTAATGATCAAAAATCCTGAAAATCCTATAAATCTTGTTCATCCTATTTAATATATCTCAAATCATGTGTAGAGATGGTCGGTTTCTTTATACTTTAAATAAACTTCCACTAAATCCTATTAATCCTAAATCATGTGTGAGTATTGTAAACTATATTTAACTTTTTTCTAAAATGATTTGTTATATAAATGATTATGTCTAATTCATTCTATGAATATTGATGCTTAAGTCTCTATAGAGATATTTGGGTAAGTTTGAGAAATTGTGAGTCTGACATCGGTTCTAGTTTTCGGGAAAATGAGACAGACACTGTGACCTAAACACTGTGACCCAGACACCGTGACCCAGACACCATAACCCAGACACCATGACCCAGACACCGTGACCCATACACCATGACCCAGACACCGTAACCCAAACACCGTGACCCAAAAATCGTGACCCAGACACCGTGATCCAGACACTGTGACCCAGACACCATAACCCCAACATCATGACCCAGACATCGTGATTCATACATTGTAACATGTTTCAGATCCCATGAAGTCTTTGACACCATTTCCTTAATACCATCACCAAGACACTATTTCCTAACATTTCATTTATTCCACTGGTTCCTAATCTTAACACAACTATGGAATCATGATTGTCTCACTACTCAAAGGAAAAGAAGAAGACAATGTTTCAAGTGACACTGTTTCTAGATATACTGTGACACCATTCATTAATTTGTTTTGTCGTTTTTAATATAATTTCTAACAGTCATATTTGAGTCATTTAAAGGCACTGACATAATTAATATTTATTTGTAGACATGTGACCTCACAATATGAGTTATGAGGTGTAGAATATGTGCATATTTTCGGCTCCAACACATGTACTCTAAAAAAAATAAAATCGTGGCATTGAGACAAGAAAATGAGAAGTCGAATAGCAGATGTGAGATCATTTTGGAAAAGAGAATTGATAAATGAAATAATAAGAAATTGAAGAACATATGAAGCACTCCTGATTCCAAAGGCTGGACTACCATAGATCATATCCAAAAACATCTTCCCAGTACCACCTTCAAGAATAACATGAGCTAGACACCTTACACCTTCGAACATTCAGACTTATGATACTCTTTTTTTCACAAGAGAAATCAATACTTGCATATGCCTCATCCTACAAGTCCAGAGCTGCGTTGAATAATACTCAGAGCACTTCTAACCTTTTTTCATCATCTTTTATCTATTGTGTATTGTTTTTAGCTTTCGATCAGTGTGTGTATGTTTGTATTAAAACATAGACTGTATCCTGCACAAAACTAAAGGATACAAGATATCCTTCCTCTTATATATTTTTAAATATTTTTACTCCCACGGATAATTATGGAAGAGTTCCTTGTGTGACCTAGTAGTTTTTACCCACAAAGAACAGTGGAAGAGGTCGTATGACCTGGACAATCCCATGAACTGTTGTTTACCTCGATCTAGGGTGTGGATCAAGTTTATTAACATAACTTTCTTGGTGGCAGGTGATCACCAAGTGGAGTGGATTAGGTCTCAGCTTGAGACTAAACCACTTGTTTTATCTGCTATGTTATTTAATTTAGTTTTTCTCTTCTTTACTGTATATTTTAGAAAACAATAGATTTTACTTTGATAGTTAGTTTTGGGTAGAAGTTATAATTTTTCTTCCTTATTAAAATAACTTCAAAATTAGTATCAATAATTCATATTGATATTACTGAGCATTAATCAGTCTTCTGAGAGGTTATTTGAATAGTTAAACTTTTGTAACCATATTCGAATGATTAACTAGGTTGTATTCATTTTTATTGGGGAACCTTTTTAAGAAAAAATTTTAATAGAAATTTTGAGTAGATACTCAATTCACCCCTGCTCTTGAGTACTCTACTCTGACCAACACAAATAATCCCAAAATTAGTTCCAAAATCTTTGAACATATTCAAACATCCCAAAGTCCTTCACCTCATATAAGAACCATTATTTTATGCATGTTTGAATAAAATTTTTGAATTAAAAACAAAAAAATAAAACATTAACCATACCCACTTAAATCTTCAAACCTTATTTGAAAATAACTTCTCTAGATAAATGCCATATTCTATAGGAACTCATTCGATCTCAAATCACAGTCTTCATTTTAGATTTTCTCTCATGTATGGTCACACTAATTACTGCACTAACTAGGTTTGACTCTTTCTATTCTATATGGTATAATATTACATATTTTTAAGTCTATGGGTGATGGGTAAGTAAAGAACATGATCAATTATGATTAAGGGTGTTAATTTATAGCTTTCACTTGGGTTTTATAGACTTTGAAATAGGTTTGGTTTTGCATTGGGTGGATCTCATTACTGGCTTTGGTCACAAAATCATAGGATTTATGGTGGTTGAATTATGATAGACTTACTATTAGTTTAAACCTTAAGGGTTGGAATTGATCTATGCATGGGTAAAGAATGGTAATTTTCTACTTTATTTTAGGATCCAATTCTTGTTATGGTTTCTTCGTGTTCTAGGAAAGTTTCTCTAAACCTAAACTCTAGTGAATTTTCCATCCATATATAGAGAATTTATATAGTTAATAAAGTTTAATATAATGGACCATAATTCCATTGAATTTTTTTTAATTAAATGGGATTTTTATGAGACTAGGCTCTGAGACAGCACGTAATTCCAAGACCCAGAGTGGCCGTAATATATTTTCAAACGATTTTTAAAGTTTATTAATTAAATATGTGAGTGGATTTTTATATCTTTTTAACTGGTACTCAGATCGACAATACGAGGGAACCATTGGACTAATAATATTGGTATTCCCCTAGAAAGGGCCTAATGTTGTCCGGGGCAGGCCAACAGTGGAAGTTAGTTTTTGGCTATAAATAAAATAATTAAATAACATTTATTTTATTTTCAAATCCTTGTAAATCCAAAATGGTAACTCGTACTGGAAATATGAGAGTACCATTGATATCGTGAGGGTGTGTTTCCCTTAGGTAGATCTTATACTTGATCAGAACGGGTTGAGGTTGAAAGTTATTTTTTGAGTTTTTTTAATCGGATTAAAATGGAATGGGTGTGTGGTTTTGGAAACTTCTAAACGGGGGGCCCAGATTGAAAATATGAGAAAAATGTTGCATCTGGAACAAAAACATTACCTAAGAATGGAATTAACATTTAACAGTGTGGGTCAACTGGAAAATATGGTTTTAGGACTTTTTAAGAAAAAGTTAAAATAAAATAAAGTTTTTGTTTTATTTTATTTTTGAACCTTTGAAACAGTTGCAGTGAAGCAACGTGTAACACAATGAAACTAAATATGCTATTTCATTAAATGAAACAGTGTAATGATTTCATAATATCAACGTAACCAAACTATTGATTCGCATTTTTTCCTTTAATGGCCAAGTAGATGATGCAGGATTGTTGGCATAATCCTAGTTTTTCTCTAAAGATCTGGTGGGTGACGACGATGAACGCCAACCACCCTTCGAATAGATTTTCACCGACGATGATCGACCAATGGCCATAAATAGAGGATCCCAGAATGATGAATGCAGTGACACCATTTATCTCCAATGAACGATCTAACCCAAGTAGGGGTTTATTTTTTTAAATTTTTCCCCACTCTTATTATGAAACAATGAACGCAAATCATCCCATGAATAGGTTGATCTGCGGATCCTGTGTTCTTGTAGGAGGGTGTTTTCATTGGGGTTTTTGCACCAGGATTGATAATTATATGATAAAACTGTGATCTCAAGTCTCTCCTATTTTTAAACTTCTAATGCAAAGGGTTCAGGCCAACATGAACAAGGCCCGAGCCCATCCTCCATGTGAGTTTTTTGTGTCTAAGCATTAAAATTGGTGTCAAGGTAAATTTGAGGCCTTCTCAGGGAAGACGACACCCCACGGAGGCCGAAGGTGCAGGCGGTGTGAAGAATGGACCACCGGTGTGGACCTGATGGTCCACAGAAGAACCTTTGAGCATACTGGCACTGTCGGTCGGCATTAGCAGGCGGGTGGTGGCACTCCCTAATGGAACACCAGAAGGAACCTCTACCGCCGTCTCGGGCCATGTCAGTGTGGAAGGAGCCGCCGGCCTCCGTGTCGGTAGCTGGTGGTAAGAGTACACGGCCATCCGGCCATATCGGTGCTTCGCAGACACGGCACCACACCACCACACATATAAAATCCATGGTCAATCAACCGCGGCTAGGGATCTGGCCCCACAAATAACCCACATAGTAGGGGGTGTCGGACACAACTTCCAACCACGTCCCGAGCAGCTGAAGGTCGGTCCGCCTATGGTGGATCGGGCAGGGCGTGGGCCACCCCAGTGGGCCAGACCCAGGCCAGGCCAGACTAGGCCAGACCCAGGCCGGTCTAGGTCCGGGTTGGGTCAACAAACCCAGGTCAAGTCGGGTTGGTCTGACCGGGTCAGACCGGACTCGGACCCAACTGGACTCTTTTTAGAAAAATGCCAGGATATTCTAAATGAAATGTCTGTTTGATGAGCCATCTACGGCGCTGGGACCCTTGGGATGAGGTGGTCCTTTTCAGATAATCTAAGTGGTTTTTTGATAAAGTTAGAGGATGGATTATTTTGTTGGAATATTAGACTCTCCTAGTACGAGCATACTTTGGGCAGAATCGGGGTAATTCATATGATGAGATATTAGGACGGTTAATCCCTTGATGACTAAAGGTGAGGGTACTCTTTATCCCTCTAATTGTTTAGATATGGGAATCCCCACATTATGGGTGTGGCTTCATTTTACTTTGGGTTGTTTCCTTCGAAAGTGTTACTCCACTATAGGATCAGGGCGCAGGTTCTTGGAGAAGCTAGTAAAGGAAGAGTCGATACTTCCCAATCGTGCTAGGGAGTGCGTACTCTATCCTTGGAGTCTCTAATCCCCTATTTAACTAGGGTATGGTTCCTCCATATCTAATGCATATATAGTATTTACTCCCCTACTGGGTAGGGATCAGGTCCTCTATTGTTGGAGTCGGTACTCCCCAGTCATTCGAGGGTGTGGTTCCTCCTTACGCAGTGCTACGGTAGAGTCGGTACTCCCCTGCCATTCCAGGGGGTGTGTCCTCTAGTCTATGGTTAGTACTCCCCTAACATAATAGGGTGTGGGTCCCCCATAGCAAACATACTGACAGAGTTGGTACTCCCCTATTTTACCAGGGTGCGGGTCCTCTAGTCACTCAGTGGTACTCCCCTACCGGGTAGGGTGCGGGTCCTCAAAACATAAAGTTGTACACCCCTACTGATACAGGGTGTGGTTCCTTCATGAGTAGTACTCCCCTTTCATACCATGGTGCGGGTCCTCTAATCACTGAGTAGTACTCCCCTACTGGGTATGGTGCGGGTCCTCAATTGGAGATGGAGATCCCTCGACTGTCAAACACAGTAGTGAGGAGTAGGTCCATCAACTTGATGAAACCAATACCTAGATATGATTTAGTGCTCCCTCGATGGACTGAGGCATGGGCCACTCCTTACAAGAGCAACTGAGGTATCTTAGGTTATTCTAGAGCAGCGCTCCCTCAACTAAGCACAGTGATGAGGAGCGGGCCTCTTCACTTGGGTTTCCTTAGTCTTTCATGGGGCGCATGACTATGACGACTAAACCTCTAGTGTCAATCACTAGAATCATACCTAGTAGAATGTTCCCGATGGAGCACGTTCTATCAGATGTACTATTCATAATGGTAGGATTTTACCTAATTAAATGTATCTCTTAGACAGGTTCCATCGGGGATGGCTGAGCTCGTGGGGTGTGATCTCCTGGTTTGTGTGTTATGACTTGAGCCTTCGATGAGAGTCATGAAGCTGGCTGTGTGGTTGGGACCACGTTTTTTCTTAATGGATGAAATGAATATATTTTGAATTTTATGGAATATGTATGGGCATATACCCCAGTGGAGCAGACTGTGCATTCCTTTTTGGTTTTTCTATTGTGCTTTACCTTTATGGTTTTAGGTTCCCCTACTGAGTATTTTTTTTACTCACCCATACATGGGATTTTCCCACACATGTCGTATCTTGTGAGGACGACTGACACTTTGACAGATTCTAGGGAGGACTAGGCCCCGGTGGTTTTCAACGAGATCAGATAGACAAGGTGCACTTCTACAGCTTCAGTCATCTACCCCTCACATACCCTTTAGGTAGGCTTCTAGGAGGACGATCTTTAGGGACTTGGAGTTTTAATTCTGTTCTATTTTTATTTTGATGGTCTTGTATACTATCTTGGGTTTCCACGTTGTACTTTACTTTCTGTTTTACTCTGTTTGTGTTTTACTTAGTGGATTTCATGCATGGTTTCCTTGTATTTTACTTTCTAGTACCTTTGGATGGTAGTTGTGTGTGTGTGTATAGGTACATAGGAAAATGCCTCCCACTTGTATAATAATTCCTTCGGTGCTAGTCTCCAGCCCCTGGCCTTTCAGAGGCGGGCTTCGGGTAGTCATGGTATGGGCCCCGGGGGATGGTTCATGATAGTTAAACACTAATGACCAGTGGTTATGTTGTGTCTGTTATCTATACCTTTAGTGCAGTGGGTGGTAATTTTAATGGGATATTATTTTGGATTTCCTGATAATTTTTAGAAGAATGAGTTTTCTAGGGTGGTAGTTGATTGACCCTCTAAATCAAAAAATTTCATTCCAATTATGGGGATGAAGCCTGTAGAGATTTAACAATTTCATATGACTATGAAGTCTTGAGCTTTAATGGTGTACCAATTACCATCATCTCTAACAGAGACCCCATTTTTCTATGTGGGTCCATTGGTCATTGGATTAACTATTGGGAACCCACTTAATCATGTGTATAATATACAGCCTCCTATACGAGGGGTAGTCTGAGTGATCAGAAATCTAGGAGGAGGTTCATAGAGATCATGTTAGGAACTTTGGTATTTTATGGTAGGCTCATTTTCCTTTAGTGTAGATTTCATATGTCTTGATTTATCTGGTGATGGTTGGAATAGCCCTGTTTGGATAATTATATGGTCCTCCATGTCAAATACCACTATTTGGGGGGAGGTTTAGATAATTTTCCCCTTATACTGAGTCTTGTGCATGATACTAATGAAGAGAATGACTAGTTTAAAGAATCATGGTGATCTCTTTGAGTGGTTTGGTATTTTATTGGGATCTTTATAGTATTCCATTATCACCGGTAGTGAGGGATCATGTCTTTTTATGGGTATTTCCATGACTAGGTATGTGTATTATAGGTAATTTGTGTGCATAAATTTATTTTATATCAACCATAAAATATATTTTCCTCTATTGTAATGAATATGGTGTCACTCATATCGATTTCTTGGCAATGATACTATTATTTATTGAACAAAATGATGTTGTTTGTTAATAAAATGGAGGGGTTTGTTTATATAGATCTTGAAGAAGAATGATAAAATTTACTTTAAATAAAAAAATTATGAAAATTCAAGGTGAGAACAATTTATATGAGGTAAATGAATTGATTTCATCAAGCATCAAAAAATATCATGTCAAATTAACATTAACAACATGGTATGTGAAGGATCAAGTTCTTATGAAGTTCATGCTATAATTTATGCCCAAACTCAAGATCCAATCCATGAACATATATTGTAAATTAATGGTTTAATAATTTATTAACCTTTAGGTTTTAATATATCCAATAATCCACGGAACCCTCAAAATCCATCAAACATTTCAATAGTCTATGACAAAATTTAATGGAGGCACACAACATCAATTTGATAAACATGAAGTGTGGTTTATATTTATCAGTCCATTATCCCTTCCCAAGGTCTCACACTAGAGAAATGTTTAATAATCCATAAAAATATAGATTAATGTGTCTAAGTATGTAGATGGTTGTGTGAAAATGAAATTAAAATAGAAAGATAAAATAAAAAAATTAAACTAAACAAACTTATACACACAAACAGAATGAAAAAAACTCACACTTGCAATTGAATTGAAAGGGGATTAAGGTAAGAGATTTAAAAGAAATTAAAATACCTTAATAACATAATAATTGTTATAAATAATGTTATTAAAAATACTATAAGTATGAAAAACATTCATTAACATTAAACATGAAATTACCAAAAAAACACTTATGATATTACAATAAAGAGAATAAGAAAATGGTGAAGAAACAAAAGAGGAGGGTTATCACTAGTTAGAACTAGAGTGTAGAAAATCCTCAATCCCTAAATTAAGGAGTGTACATTATAAATCCCCTTCTTTCACTTCTTAAAATTATAACCCTTGTAATAGAAGTGGAGATGTATTTTTATAGTCAAGAGGGGTGGTTGGATTCCCTCCAAATCTGTCCTCTGAAATTATACACCTATTTATAACATAAGACAGCTGAATCATGAAAATTTATAATCAAAAAAATACCTATATTAATGATCAAACCACAAAATTTAAATTATATCAGACATACTTAGTGTATTTTATAGCCTAAATACTGAAGTCAACTTTTAAGGATAGAGAAACTCTTCAAATTCTATAATTCTAGGTTCCTATGAATTTATGTACTTGAAAATTAAGTGATCATAGTATATTGAAGTTATTTTATCTCATTATTATCCTATTATATATATTCATGAGAAATATGATATTTTTTGACTAATGGTGTGGAAGATATGGGCCCCACACTAAAAGTGGTCCAAAATGTGGAAAATTTTGGGGTCTTCAGAAAATTATTTGGTTGGTCCAATAAATATAGGAATTGAACTTTGATATTTTTTTCACCATTATGGTAAAAATGTTCTCATTTAATACATGGATTTTCAAGTAATTTGTTATTATTTATT
Source organism: Viscum album (assembly GCA_963277665.1). Taxonomy (NCBI): domain Eukaryota; kingdom Viridiplantae; phylum Streptophyta; class Magnoliopsida; order Santalales; family Viscaceae; genus Viscum; species Viscum album. The sequence continues at coordinate 222,153,532 of OY728131.1, read as the reverse complement.
TTTTTTAATAGTAAAAACTTCACAGTTGGTTCAGAATGATTTAGAAAAATGTTGGGTCTTCATATATGATCAAAATGACCTTCCAAATTACCAATCCAGTTATAAATCCAGTTAAATGATATGAAAAAATATATTCAATGAATCATATAAAAAATAATAACATGAATTGGATGTGAATACAAAAAATTATGATCATAATACAGATCTATTATCAAAATGGATGAATTCAAAAAAGTCTCTCATATTACATTCAATATCAAAGCATTGATATTTGGATGGAAATGTAAATATATTATGAACAAATTAGTGTAAGAATTTATTTATAAATATTTAACAAATTTGAATCAACTCCCCTGTACTTATTCAAGTTCATTTCTATGGTCACAATAAAACACAAAAACAAGAAAAACCATGATCAACCATTAACCAATCTCAACATTTCATTTCCATAAATGAGGGGGATCTTCACATGTACACTCATTCACAATATATTTCAAAAAAAACATCATTTCTCAATTTTTTATCAAAAACAATTTTTATTTTTAAAAAAAAAATAGAATTGTAATATGTTCTCACACATGATTAATTCATCTCACAATGATGTAACTTTTTAATGGCGTTTTCTCATTCACCAACAGAAAGTAATAATCAATGAGTTTGTTAGATATCTCAGCTTCCAGTTCAAATGTGAACATTTATCAATGGTTTTATTTAAGTGGTTTTCTTGTGGTATATGGGATGGTAGGTAAGTGTAAAAAAAGTGGGAAAATAGGGGGGAAATATCAACTTGTACAAAAACAAGCAAGACTAATGAAAATAGAAATCAAAGGACTTCAAAACACATTTTTTAAAATGAAACTCACAATTGAGGAGGAAAAAAGGGGTGTACTTGAGTGAGTATGAGAGAGGAAAAAAGAACCTAAGATATCACAAACATTTGGATCATGAGGAAAATGTAATTGTTCCACTTTTTTATTTTTTTCAATATTTTTCTGAATTGATTTTCTTGATTTTTCTTGGATGAATTTTACAATTATATTTTTTATTTTTTTGAATGATTTTGTATGATATACATCAAAATATATGAAACAATATTACAATGAAAATTATCCCAAAATTATGCCTCCAAGAAAACCACTCCCCCATACTTAAGATGATGCTTATCCATAAGAAAAATAATATTGTATGAAGATAAATGAATGCGAATCCTCAATAAAAAAAATTCCTCGCACTTAAATTTCATGAAATCGTGCATTCAATATATAGGTGAATGTTGGGTGGGACAAGGTCCTGGGCTCATAATGTGGAAATCAAAAATTGGGTCTTTATTAGCTCAAAGGGGATTTTAAAAGGAGCTTTAATGTAAATTAAACTAAGGATATTAGGCTAAATTGAATCTCATATGGATGAAAAAGTTTCCTATATCATTTTCATAAACACAAAAGTTTATAAATTTATCTCTATGGTAAAAAAATCCATAATCCATAATCAATGGTGAAAAAAAGGAGGAAAGATGGTCGTAAATAACCTTTCTATTAAGGATCAATTTTTACCTCTAGAGAAGGGGAAAATTTTTCAAATCAAAATTTGGGAACTCAAAATTTAATGTGATTGAGACAAAATTTATTTGTAAAAATTGATGATAAAATTTCATAATGTTTTAGATGAAAATAATGCTTTGGACTCCCCCAAAATGGTTTAATAGAGTATCATGATTTATGATGAGTAATCATGAGTGTTTTTGAGGTATTTTTTTGTTTTTGTTTTTTATTTTTTAGATTCTCACATGAAAAGGAAAATAAAAAATGGGTAAATAGGGTTAAGAGATAAGTATATTGATATAGAGGGATTTATAGTCAATGGGGAGCTTCCTAGACTGTATTGGATGGGTATCCTTATTTATCTAGGAATGGATCTTTTTTATTATAAGTGGTCATGGAAATATTTGAGTTAGTGTTCAATGTTGGGGGATTTTCATTATGGAGAATCAATCTATGTTTATTTCCTATAAAAAATAAAATAAGATTCATTATTCATTTAAAGAAAAACTAAAAATGAATGATCTAAAAAATCAGATGAAAACTGGGGTTGCCTCCCAATAAGTGTTGTATTTATTATATCTACATCCAGATTATTGTTTGAACTACCCATAGTCCAATGATGAATGTGGTTTCCTTAGTTGAAATAGCCTCATTTTTTTAGCTCTAATGGGATTAGATAATATATGTATTAGGATGTCCTGATATTCATTGAAAAATGTGACTCCCTTTTTATCATTGTACATATGATTTAGTTAGAGTAGTAAAAGAATGTAAAGATACTCACTTTGGTCTTGAACTTAAGGAGTTATGTGTCCCATTGAGTATTGGTATTATATTCTAGGAAGTGGATTTTATTCTAATTCATCTCAAGTGATGGATTCTTCCTTAATGTTTATTTTGGTGCTAGTATCATCGTGTACATCAATGGGTTATAAAATAATATCCTTCATTTTATCTTCAAAACACACCAAAATAAGTGTGATATATTATTCATCATTATCATCTAGAGTATACATCCATGGTGTTGAGTCTATACGATTAAAACATGTATAGTTAGTTTTCAATTCATTCATATAATAGTTAAATAAAATTGAATCCAAATTACAATCAACTCCCTTTAATATTTCGACTCATAACTCAATTTCCTCATGAAGTGCCTCTTGAAATACACTAGAATGAGTCAGAATTGGATTGTAATTTTCTATTTATTTTTCAACATCCGATATAACCTATTCAAAAAAAATAGGGAAATGAAATGGCATGAGTTGTTATGTTACCACATTTTCATTAAGCTTGGAAAAGTATTCATATAACTCATTGAGTTCCTTTTACAAGGTCATAAGGCACTCAAGTTCGGGATCCTCTTTTAAGACCTCAATTATTTCCCTAAAAACATTCTCACCATAATTGGTGTTACACATTACTCTCTCTTTTGGGGTGAAAAGCATGATTATTACATTAAAATCAAATGGGGTTTTGAAAATAAATACCCATTTTTTATTTTATTTTTCAAAATAAAAAAAAATAATATTTAATTATAGAACCATCCTTGAAAATGATTGAAATTTTTTTGTAGATGATTGTTACCTATCAACCATAAAATATCATGTGATCTTCTATAATGTATATAGTGGAACTCAGGTCGAATCCTTGGTGATGATATTATTACTTTGGAACCAATTGATGTTGTTTGTCAATGAAATGGGAGGGTTTGTTTTCAAATAGATTTAAGATAATGATAAAATTTACGTTAAATGAAACTTTTATGAGAAAACAAATTGATAATAATAGATAAGAGGTTAATGAATTTAATTCATTAAGCATTGAAAAAGATCATGGAAACATTCTCTTTTTAAAAGGGAATCTCTGGGAGTGGCCTTTTCAAACCCTCCACACCTAGAAACCCCCTACCCACGAAGAGGTCATCCAGAGAAGCCCCATCTAGGAAGAATCCATTGTGAGCCTAGATGGAAGATTATCCCACATGGTAACAGCCCAATCAACAATGGTTCAACACAACAATCTTTCAGCTAGGTGGGTTTCGCCCTTCTGCCCACCTGATGAGACACCGGGTGACCCCAAAAGGCGAGCGAAGCATGGGAGGAAGAAATTACCCCAAGAGAAAGATCCCAGGAATCGAAACACATACCTCACCAAACAACATTACTATGACCCTAAAACTTTCACCACTATGCCACCACCAAAGTGGAAAAAGATTATGTAAACATTCACAAAACTATATGTGAATGATCGGATTTTTATGAAGTTTATGCTACAATCCAAGCATTAACTTGATATCCAATCCTTGAGCATGTGTTATTAATGAATGGTTCAATAATACAGGAAATTTTATGTCCTATAATATCCAATCATTAAAATAACCCTCAAAATCCATCAAACATGCCAATATTACATGACGCATTTGACGGAGGCACACAACATCAATTTTACAGTCATGAAGTACAGTTTCCCTCAATTAATCCATCATCTGTATCCAAGTTCTAACCCCAAAAGAATATTTAATCATCCATAAAAATTGATATTAATGTGTCTATGTATGTATATGATTGATTAAAAATAAAAATAAAATATAAAGGTACAATAAAGGATTTAAACTAACCAAACTTGAACACATGAACAAAATGAAAACAACACACACTTTTGATTGAATTAAAAGGGGATTTAGGGAAGATACTCAAACAGAAATTAAAATACCTTAATAATGCAAAAAAAATTATAAACAATGTGATTATAATTAATATAATAAGACTAAATTTCATTCACATTAAACATGAAATTATAACAAAACACTTGCAGATTACAACAATACAAAGAAGAAAACAATGAATAAATAGTATAAGAGGAGGTGTCTCTCTATGTAGAAATAGAGTGTATAATATCCTCAAGACCTAGATCAAGGTGTGGATTTTACAAATATCCTTCATTTACTTTTTTAAATATTTACCCTTGAAATGAAGTAAATACATATTTTTATAAGAAAGAGGAGTGGTTGGTTTTTCTATGAATTTTTCCTTACAAAGTATACACCTATTTAACCCATAAGATTATAAAATCATAGAAATAAAATATCTAAAAAGTTTTTTGTATAAATATTAATTATCTACCCACAAAATTTCTAGTATATTGGACACATTTATCCAAATTTATGTCTAAAATACCAAATTCAACTTTCATGGTTAGATAAACTCTTCAAATTTCATAATTCTATGTTCTCATAAATTTATGACCATTAAAATGAGGGAATATTAGTGGATGAAAGTTAATGAATTTAATTTCAATACTCTTTTATATATTTATATAAAATTTAGGATTATTTTGACTTATTTTTTGGAAGATATGGGCCTCATACTAAAACGGGTCCAAATTATTGATTGATTTTAGGGTCTTCAATAAATACTTCGGTTAGGACACTAAATAAAGGAATATATCCTTAGTATTCTTAAATTATTATTGAAAAAAAAAATCATGCATTCTATCTATTTTCAAGCTATTTGGGATTTTATATTTTTCCCAATAATAAAAAATTTACAGTTGGTCCATAATGCTTAATAAAAATGTTATGTTTTGATCAATGATAAAAATGGCCTTCTAAATTACCAATACAGCTCTATATCTAGTTAAATTATATATAGAAAAATATTTTATGAATCCTAAAAAATAATAATAAAATAAATTTTATGTAAATATAAAAAAATATAATCTTAATACAAAACGGATATCAAAATGGATGAATTCAAACAATGCTCTCATGTTTCATTCAATATCTAAGCATGAACATTTGGATGAAAATATGAATATTTTATAAAAAAAATAAATGTATAATGAAATTTATAAATATTATTTGAATGTGAATTATCATTAATCAAGGGTATTTATCACCATAGTGTTTTAGGAACTTTGGTATTGTCAAGAACATTAGTTGATTTGCTTATTTGGAATTATTGCCCTCCTAATTTGGAAACATGTGACAATTTCACATATCTAAGCTCTATAGTTATGATCCTGACTCTATTTTGTAGGTGTTTTGAAACTTTTTAATATCAATTTGGATGTAACATTGGGTTAACACTATGGTTTGGATATTGGTATAGGAAAAATAAGTTCCTATTATGTTGATCAATACCTTTGGTACATGTGTTATGGGAGCATGGTTGGGTATACGATAAGTCTTGAGAATGGGACATCATTATGATGGACTAGTGTTCCAATCTTTTATATAGATATCAATAACATACATATTTCTGAGGATGGAAGGCCTAATGGTGGGGAGAATGTGACACCCTTGGTTTGCAACATTCCCCAATTTTATTATGTATTTTTAGGTTATGGGATGGTTTATTTAGGTTTCAGTAATCATTGTAGGGGTTCTGGGTTAGAAGGGGAAATTTTTGGGGGCTATGGGTTCTACCATAATATGGTATTGACTATGTAATCAGTCATGGACTTTTCAATGTTGGAGCTTCAAGGTTGGTGAGCCATCCATGTGATAGAATGTATCCATGCCATGTAACCATCCATCTTGGTTGGTGTGTCACTTAGAGAGGCTCCCATGTAGGCAATGGGAAAGCTAATATGACCATTATGGTTAGCATGGTGGTTGTGTCGAGCATGGTTAGCCTCATGAAAGTTCATTGAAAATGGATTGGGAGAAACCAATACACCATGGTCCAGGACATGGTGGTTTGAAAATGAAAAATGAAATGTAACTATGTTGTGGTGCGATTATATGGGGGGAATGGTCAAGAAAACCATGATTGTGGTGGCAACCACTACACTATGGTGTTGGTCATATCGATTTTTAAAATGTATGAAATGCCTGCCTTGTTTTTTGGGGAAGATATATGCCATAAATTTAAACCATATGAAATATTTTTGGGATTAATAAATTAATATTTAAACATATTTACATCCTTAAAACCTCTCATTATTTCTATCCTCACTAGAGCTCTCAAACTAGAGGTCTCCAGAGGCTATTTTTGGAAACTTTCTTCCTCTCTTGCTTTTGTTTTCTCCTGGATAAACCTGTTATAGGTAGGTGGATTATCTCTCACTCTACTTATATAAATAACCTTAAATATTTTTTTATCTAAAGTTTTATGTTTTTTTCAAATAAGGAAATTTCGGTATAAATTCTTTTACATGCATTGACTATTTTTCCTTGGTTTTCAAAGAAAGAATTTTGGTCTGTAAACTGGGTGTTGGCAAGGGTTGGTGTGTGTTCATGACATGAATGTGTGAGGCCTTGTTGGTTTGGACTTGGTATTTTGTGTCAAATTTAGGTTCATATTGGAAATGGTTTGGTTTTAATTCATGGAATACATTTTTGGGTCCTTGTAGGTTTAGACTTGGTTTTCAGTGTTGAATTTAGGGGCACGTGGATATGCATCTACAACTGATGACTTGTGTCAGGTAGAACAGGGTTTCACTCATGAGTTTGGTTCAATCAGGGAGTCCCTCTTCATCAGGGGACGCATGGAATGGGTGTTTTGTACATGAAATTGGTGTTTTTGTATATGAAATGGGTCTGAGTTGTGATGTTCTTGTACATGACATGGTTGTGATTTATGGTGTGCATTACATTGTAGAAATCAGATATTAAAAAGCAAAGTCGGTTTTGGTGTAAGCTTTCATATGGGTTCCTTTGTCTTATTTCTTATATTTTTATTCTCTTTGGTTTTATATAAGATGTGATCTAACTTTTTCTTATTTAATTGGTGTTTGTGGTGATTTTTTGGGAGATTTCCTACTAGGTTTGTATACCCACCCCCTTCATATGCATTATAGTGCATATGTAGAAGTTATTATTCATGATGTACGAGAGACCTATTAACATTCTAGAAGATTGTATTCACAAGTTAGTCTTGGGTGATGGAGTTGGCATATTAGAGTTAAAAATCTCATAGATCATGGGAGTGTTTTATATTGGAACTTATTATTCACTTTTGTTCTTTGTTCTTTGTTATTTTAGTCTTTTTAGATATTTTTTTGTCTGTTGTGACTCTGATTATTGTTCAATAATGTTATGTATTGGAGTTTGGCCTTTTTTGATTCATCAATCATGTGATATATTTTTTTCTTGGAGTTTTTTTATGCTGGTAATATTGTATAAATTTGTAAATCAGACCTCAATGATATCATATACCCTTGTAATTTACTTCCATCCTTTATTTCTCAGGGGATTCCCCTAAGGTTAGTGGCATTATGTCCCTACCCAAGACAATGGTTTGGGGTCAGTATGTTGCATAGAGGCTTCATGATGTGAATATATTATAGTTTCTTTCTTTCTCCTCCAATGTCCTATAAACTCTAAAAAACCTACAAACATTATAAACTCATCAAAATATCGCCACATTATGCATAATTAACTTTAATAATTACTAAGAAAGACTCTAAAAACATATGCATGAATTACATATATCATATGAATTTCTTCTAATGATAGTCAGTGAGCCATCAGACCATGAGTATCATCTATTAAAATTATTAGATGCCTAAAATCATAGTTTTTTGTCATCTAAAAAAATTACTCTAGATCCAAACCTCCAAAAATTACACCATCATCTCAAACATATTTTTCCCAGTAAAGTGATCACTCGTAAACTCATGAAACTATTGAAAACAGATTCAAAACCTTTATAAAACTATGTGAATCAATATTATAAGTTTTATAATATGTTTAATCATAGTGTATAATTCATAAATGTGTATTAAAATTAATTAATGGAAATAAAAATTTAATTGTTGATGTTTGGGAATCTTCCGCCAATGGCTATCATAGATTATAATGTTTCAAATGATGAAATATTTGTGAGAATGGATTTGGATGATGGTTTAATAGTATTATAACCATTAAAATTTAATCATACATTTCATAACATACGATTAAATTCTTGGAAGATCATGGAGTGCCTCTAAGGCCTTTAAAAGGACGCATAAACCATTGACATGGGGGTAATTCATTCATATGATCCTTGACCAACCTATCTATATTGATTATCCTAAAGCTCTCTTCCTTTTCCTTTTTTATTTTCTAAGAGAAACTAGCATATCATGGTTGTGATGAGGATCCCACCCAAGTATTTGTGAGTTAATTGATTTGTGGATACAACTCATAGGTAAGATTCCATTGGTTGTCCCTTAGTGATCTTCACCAACCATGGTAATTAAAGGATACTCACATGTCATCAGTGAAAGGTACATGTTTTTCATTTATATATACATGGTTTTAGTTTTATATTACATAGTGATCTTTATTTTTAGGTTTCTATTGTCTTATGATGCATTGAATAAGTGTTATTTGATCCTTAGAACCACATAATATATAACAAATCATATTAAAGAGTCCTTTAATTAAAAACTAATTAGTGAATTAAAAATTCAAAATTATTCACCCTAGAAATTAAATGCATGAACATAGTTTAATATGAAACTAAAAACATATCTCCACCTTGAAAATTATGTCAATAAAAATCTTGATTATTCAGTTCCACATAAATAATCAATTTGGGCATAGCCTAAATATAAATCTAAAGGTGTGTGAAAGAAAATTTTACCCTAACAAGAATCCAAGTGATGCACACTGTCTGAAATTGAATAAAATAATAAAATACTACTAAAATTATTATAATTTAAAATTTTATTAACAAATTTAATAATTTAACACATATTTATACTTACCTAAGTATCCCTCAGAGATAACCCCAATAAGGAAGACTCAGACTACTCACCAGTACCAACGCACCAAAGAATAATGCAGCAATACCCATCCTTTAAAACCATGGAAGAAAAAACTTAGAAAATTAACAAAGGAAAACTAATCAATGAAAGTTTATCATGAAATCACTAAAATAGATAATTCAAAATAAAATCATAGAAAAATATAACAAAAAAGGTCTCCACCTAAACCCAGAAAAACAAAGGATGGACACATCTGGCGTTGTTGGCCCAAGACAAAACATGATGATTGAACACCACAAAAACAAAGAATAATATCAATATAAGGAACTTATTGAGACAAAAAAAATCTATAATAACCACCTATGGAGACAATTACCTACACCTATTACAATAGGATAATTCTTCAACAGAGGGCCTTTGCAATTCACATGTAATTCCAACAACCATGGGAAACCTCTAAATCATGATAAACACTAACAGTCCAAGGATATATAACTATTAACCATGTGAAGACCAACAAATATAGCTTCATAATGACTCAAGAACCTTAATTATTGGAAGACAAAACCAAGATGCTAAAGGTTTCAAGCAGTAAGGTTAAGAATCTCGATGGAAAAACAAGCACCAAACACAGACACTACACCCAAACTTTCCAAACCCAATCTCACTTTTAATCTTTTAAAAACCTAGATACACTATCCTTAAAATATGTGTAACATAGGAAAAAATAGAAGTGATAAAACAACTCAACTTATATGTAAAATTCGGAAAATAAGAGATAAAAATACATATAAAGAAACCCCGCTATAAAATCTCACTACTAATAATCTCTCTACTAGGACAACCTCACACTAACCCCTATTAACCAAGAACCACAAACATAACTATGAAACTACCACATGAAACCTGAGGTCTCAACAAGGGAAAGTAATCAAGGGGAAACAAGGAAACTCTATCATTAATAGGAAATGGAAACAAAATCATATTACAGACAAAGAAAAGTAAATATTAAGATTAACAAACAATCAAATCATATTTTAATGTAAAATCTGAAAAAATAAATAATTTAAAGAAATGAATATTTTATTTTAAATTTAAAAAAAATAAAATTATGCTCAATTTGGATCTGATACCAACTGTTGTTAGTAGCGTTGCGAGGCAGTTTGCATTCAATGACCAAGGTCCATTGGGTATAAATTTGGTTCATAAATTTTCAAAATACAAAAACTAAAAGTGATGATCATTATATCATCTTAAACACGTGATCAAATAAACATGAACAATATTCAAAAATTAATTCCAATAAAAATAATGGCTATATGATTTAAATCTATGAAAGACTTGACATATCATCATAAACATGCAATAATTCAAGATTGTAAATTTATCAAAATAGAATACAACAATCTATCTAGTAATATTCAAATAAATAGAATTATTGAAAAATGAATTCAATTCCAAATTCAACCTATGTCCATATTGAAGGTTCTGGGAATAGCAGATATGTCATGGTGGGTGAATAACTGTAAACGTTTTCTTGATTTGGTGGATCATTTGAAATATTGTACAAGATGTAAACATCATGAACAATAAAATTTTTCTACAGAATATTGACATGAGAGAACCCAGAACATAAATAGAGGATATTTTCATGTTAAATTTATAATTAATTTATTTATGATCGGAAGAGAATATTACCTCATTGGGTAAATTTCTTCAATGATGATTTTGTTTATATGTAAACCCTTATCATATTACCTTTGTTGTGTAAGGAGTATCCAATTGTATAATATCTCTAGTAGTGATCCACATGTACTCCTTTGATCCCTGAAAGATGTTGATTGATTTCTGGTGCTAGTGAATTGAAACAATAGTCTTGTGTTGTTCATCTTGATCAATGAAAGATTCTTTGGTCTTGAAGGAGTTATTCTATTTATTAAGAATATGGGAGGAAGAATTTGAGAGAGATGTTTTTTGTGCACAAAGATTCTCAATTATCAATAAATCCTTTATAATAGTCATAACCATCTATTTATAGAGATAGGGTTTAGATTAAAATATCATTTAATTTTATATCGGTCCATAAATAATATTATAATCCTTAACAAACCTCATTCCATATAATAATATTATTATTATTATTTTACAACATGTGCAAACTTGTTCAATTATAAAATTATTTTATAGCATTGTAAATTAATATTTATCACTAGACATGATCTTGGTATGCTCAAGATATTAAATATTTATTGAATGTCCAAATAAATAAATATTTTATTCACAATCCAGTGAATAAATATTTATTAAATATTTAATAAATAAAATAAATCTATTTTATTCAAAAACTAGTGAATAAATATTTATTTAATTTATGAACTCAATAAAATGTGAATAGAATTATTCTTCAATATTGAGAATAATATTTTTCCATTAATTAAATTCAAATATATTTTAATAGAGATCAATGAAAACACTTAGTGTATGGCCCTCTATGATTAATTCTTATTCGAATTAGGCAGGGTTTCTTAAAGTCCAAGATTGTTGTATAAAAATGGTTCAAGGATCCTAAGAGAAATAAATTAATGTCATAATGTTGAAAACCACATAAAAATACTAATTGTCTAATATAATCCCTTTTTCCTGGAATCTCTTTAAGAAGGTTGCACATCTGATTCATAACCCTATATGATTAATACTTCTTTCTTTGACTATCTAAAATAAAACACTCATACACCATGTCCATGAAATTTAATTTGATGGTTCTATTCTAATCAAAATGATAAGATATAAACTTACATAAAGATATAAGGGACAAATCCTTCCTCAAATTATTCATTAATAGTATGTTATTTGTGACGCACCCAACATACCCTACTTCCAATGAACTTATAGAGTCACGGTTTTGGTTAGTAAATATAACTGTGTGAGTCATGAAATACATTAATAATAATATTAAAGTCTAAGGACCATTACACATGATTGAGGATATGATTCTCTAATTACACAAAAACATTCAGAATTCCTACTAATGGGTTTGTTCTCATAATATCCCATCTTAGAGATTACCAAGTGTGATCTTCATGAGATGAACTCTCATCCACTTATGAGTACTCGTACCAGAAATTGTATATACTATGTTTCCTTTTATAGTATTTTTTCTGAACACAAAACTATATTTAAGAATATCATCATGGAACTTCAATGTTTTCATCATAGAAGGAAACTTCTATGATCTTATCATTGCGACATATACCCTAGGACATTATTACATCAAATTAATGCAGAACAATAAACCATACATAATAAGATATTTTATTAATATTCAAACATTTTAATATATATATATATATATTCTAAAGTATAAATAGTTGGTTTTAGAACACCATCTCCAAAAAACTCCCACTTATACTAGATCTAACTACCCATGAATTTCAGTTTTCTAAACCTCACATGATTATCATATTTCTACTGAGTAAAGGATTTAGTCGAGGGGTATACCATGTTGTATTCGATGGATATTCTACTCACTTCAACCTCACCTATCTGAGAAAATACCTTAAGATATGATATTTCCTAAGTATAGGTTTTGTACACTGATGTGACCTTATATCCTTGGAAAGGGTCACCGCTATTGTATTATCACAATAGAGTATAATAGGATGTTTACTTATAGGTAAAACATAAAACTCATGGATGAAGTTTTATATCCAAACTATTTTTTTTTCTACCTCATAAACAATAATATACTCAAACTCTGATGTAGAATCTACAACCACAGCTTTCATTGAGCTCTTTTAGCTCACAACACCTCCATTTAAAGTGAAGATGCATCCCATTTGTGATTTCCTATCATCTTGATCTATTTGGAAATTATAATTTTCATATCATATGATGACTATTTCCTCATATCCTCCATAGACCAAGAACATATCCTTAGTATTCCTTAGATACTTAAGAATAGTCTTGGCTATCATCCAATGGTGATCACCTAGGTCAGCTTGATATCTTCATATCATACTAAAGTAATAGGTTACATCTTGAATAGCACATGGAATAGAATACATGACTAACCCAATCACTAACATTTATGGTATCCTTGACATTCTATGTCTTTTATCATGTGTCTCAGGAAACATCTTCCGGGACAGATGAATTTTATGTGACATTGGAAACAATCCCCTCTTGGATTTTTCCATATTGAATCTCTTTAGTATATTTTCAATATATGTACCTTGACTAAGGTCAAGAAGTTTCCTGGGTCTATTATGATGGATCTTAATCATGAGAATATATGATGCCTCTCCTAATTCCTTTATGGAGAAGAATTTATTTAAAAAATCTTGAACTAACTATAAGATAGGTATTTCATTTACAATAAGTAATATCTCATCAATATATACTATTAAGAAAATGATTTCACTCCTACTAAATCACTTATAGAAACAAGGATCGCATTCATTCTTTATGAAAATAAATTTTTTTATGGCCTCATAAGACTGAATGTTCCATGACCTGGATGCTTGATTTAATCCATAAATAAATTTTTTCAATTTGGAAACCTTATTGTCATCCTTTTGAGTCATAAACCCTTCAGGTTGTGTCATATAGTCATATTCAGGAATTTTCCTATTAAGGAAGCCTATTTTGAAATCCATTTTCTAAATATTATAGTCATTGAAATCCATAATGGTAAGTAAAATTCTAGTGGATTTCAACATAGAAAATGTTGAAAAATTTTATTTGTAATCAATGCCTTGACACTATTTAAAATCTTTTGCAACCAATCATGCCTTATAAGTACTAACTTATCTATACATGTCCAATTTCTTCTTGAATACCCATTTACAACCAATGGTCTTTACATCCATTGTATGTTCTAAAAAAATCCGTACTTGGTTTTGGTACATGGAATCTATTTTAGAATGCATAGCTTCTTGACACTTTGAATCATTTATGCCACTTACTACTTCTTTATAGGTTATATGATCATTATTGTCAACTAATAATGATTATCTATCCTTATTAACTAGAAAACCACACCATTCTGGTTCTCTAACCTCTCTTGTACTCCTACATAGTACTTATGTCTATGGAACATCTTATTCAATGGGGATTTATGGAATTTTCTTCTGAGCTAACTCTTATGTACCTTGAGCCTCGACTTCGTCAAAGTCTATATCATTCCTACTATAACTTTTAGAAATGTTCTCCCTCTTAAGGAATATGGTGTGTCTTTCTATTATAACCTTTTTTTCTAAGGGGTCATACAGGTAATAACCCCTTTTTTATTTATGGTATCCTATAAAATTAAACTTTATGCCTCATGTAGAAAGTTTGTTACCTAAAGGGGCATTAATAAATATTTCGCAACCCCACACATGTAGGTACAACAATACGGGTTTCTTTCCACACCACAACAGGTATGGGATACCATCTTATACTTTAGTTGGAACCTGGTTTAATATTTGTGATTTTTTCTAAAATGAGTATCCCTGAAAGGATAATGGAAGACTATCATGACTCTTCATTGATCCCACCATGTCTAACAAGTTTCATTTCCTCCTTTTGCTTACATGATTACATTGGGATGTATAAGGGGGACTGAGTTGAGATAGAATCCAAAACTCTCATAAATAATCATTGAAGTCTTGATTAAGATATACTCCACCATGGTCTGAGTAGAGTTTCTTTATCTTCATGCCAATATGGTTCTCAAATTGGTTATTTTATTCCTTGAAACTCTCAAATTAATCTGACTTATACCTCATCAAGTATACATATCCATATCTACTAAAATCATCAGCAAAAATTATGAAGTATGAGTATCCACACCTTGCCTCAACAGAAAATGGTCCCCACACATTAGTATGAACTAATCCAAGATGCTATTTGGACCTTTCACCTTTTCCACTAAATGGGGATTTGGTCATTTTTTCTTGTAAACATGAAATACATACACCAAGTGGTTTTTGTTCAAAGGAATATAAATATCTGTCTTGGTTCAATTTAGTCAAATGCTTTTTGTTTACATGACCTATCCAGTGATTCCATTGTTGGGTGTGGTGTGATTCATGTGATGTATTTTTTTTTTGATTTTCCTTACTTAATTTATGTAACCCAACATATATAGTTCATTATTTAAATGTTGATAACCATAAAAAATGTTATATTTATAAAAGAAGAAAAATTTATTGCCAAATTTGAAAATGGATCCATATTTATCAAGTATGGATGTAGAAATAATTTTTTTTGCTAATGGATGGTACATAATAACAATAATTCAAAACCAAGATCATTCCAATCGGTAACATGAGGTGGTAGTCCCTGATAGCTACAATAGTGAGTTTAAAATCTATTGGATGCTTATAGATATACCTCCCCTCAGTCAATATCTTTTAGTATACTTGGTTCCTGTATTTGAACATATATATATATATATATGAGCATAATAAGTTTTATCTAATAAGCAATTTTTAGAAATAGATAAATTTCACTTGATAACAAACACACCTGAATCTTCCCCTTGCTTCTTGGGATGGGTGTAGTTTTTCTTCTAGTAGCCCCTCTTTCCACATGATAAATATATTAAATCATTATACCTTGGTTTCTCCTTGATCTTTATCTTATTAGAAGGGATCTTTGAAGAATATTTAGGTTTGGAGATCTTTTTTTGGCCTTTCTTTTTGTTCACTATAAGGACTGAAGGCTTTTCACATTCCATCTCCTTATCTACTAGGTAAAGAAGAGTCCACTGATCTGGGTGAGACTTCTCAATTTTTTTCAAATAAAAATTAAAAATAAA
This sequence comes from Viscum album, assembly GCA_963277665.1. Classification (NCBI taxonomy): domain Eukaryota; kingdom Viridiplantae; phylum Streptophyta; class Magnoliopsida; order Santalales; family Viscaceae; genus Viscum; species Viscum album. The sequence goes on along the minus strand of OY728131.1, from coordinate 222,137,491 downwards.
TCTAGAGAGTTGTAATGTCCCAGGCCTATCTGTTCTGTACCTTTGTGAAAATAATATGTTTCAAGTATTATAGGAGTTCACGGTGACTCGTTTCAAGAGTTTTAAAAAATTCTCGTTTTTGTAATGGTGAGTTAGGACCAGTGACTTTACAACAGTAGGTCACAATGGTAACTCAAAATGGTGCCTTGCACTGGTGACTCACAGTGGTAGATCATAGAAGCGAGTCACAATAGTGACTCGCCAAACATTAGTTCACCCAATGGTGACTATCCAAATAGTATCTCATCCAATGGTGACTCGCCAAATGGTAGCTCACCCAATGGTGACTCACCAATGGTGCCTCACACTAGTGACTCACCAACGGTGCCTCACACTAGTGACTCACCAGCGATGCCTCACACCGATGACTCACCGAACAGTATCTCGCCCAACATTGACTCTCTAAATAGTATCTCACCCAATAGTGACTCTCCAATGGTGACTCAACTAACGGTAATACATTTCAAACTTTTTTTTAAATCTCTCTCTTTTTCCAGTTTTTCAAGCTTTCTATAGTTTACCCTTTTAACATTTCCTTTGATGTAAAATGATTTTAATCCTTGTTTTAAGATATTTAAGACCAATTCAAATCCCATAAATAATATCCTTAACTTTTCTAAAATTCATGAGGCTTTTAATTAGTCAAAGTGAGTATCTTAACTAGATCCACCATCAACGGAAAATCAGAAACTTATCTAAAAAGCTACTCTATTTAGATATTCTAAAGGCCAAGATATCTTCCACCATTGTTTTTTCTTCTTTTTCTCTCTTGGTAATAGATGCCCCAAACCCTTATTCCCTTCAGAATCAAGTAATGTGTTGTAACTCTTGGATCGCGTTCCCTGGTGTTTTTACTACAATATGCACGCCTACTTCTATGGAACCAAGATGTGTCGATCATCTTCCTTCTAAGTATGTTTCAATTAATCTCTCCCAATTGTGTATCATGTGGGGTAGGTGTAAGAATTATTCTTGAGTGATGATAGTTGAATCCAAATTTATCAATGATAATCAAATCATCTTAAGATCATTATAGAGGGGTTGGGAAAAAAGTAATGTATGATCTACTTGTTATTGTTTTTGGTTGTTGTTGTGACTTGTATATGATAAATGCCTACTGAAAATCATGGTCGTTTAGGGTCCTTGGTTTCACACATAATGTTTATGGTTTCATGTTTGTCTATTTCTTGTTAAAAAAATCATAAAATCGTTTAACCATGTATATTCGGCTAAAATAAATGGATTCCCTAGGATTACACTTTATCTATGATAACACCTTTAAATAAAGAAGTGAAATTGAATAAGTTCCCCTTCCTTTTAAATATGAAAATGTGTTGTGATGTGATATATGCTATGGTGCATGGAATGGTTTTGGTTGGTGTGTATGGGATTTATGTAAGGTGAGGTAACTATGTTGTGATGTGTGTGGGGAAAGTGGATGAGATGTGGTTATAAAGTGGGGTTTTGATTGTTGTAATGGTATAGAGGGGTAGTAGTGATGGTTATGGTTTGGATCTGTAGCAAGGTTGTGAAAAGGGTATGTGACTATAAATTGGTGATGATGTGGGGTTATTGGTAAATAGTAATCAGTTGTTGGGTGTTGCTACTTTCTATGTGTTGAGTATTCTATTGTGTGAATTAATTATAGATCCTTGGGAAGTGTGGAACTAAAATGGTATATCTATTCTTGGGAGGAATATAGAAAATGGATTATTTGAAATGGAATGTGGAATGTGAATGTCTAAATAATGAGTGATAACAGGCTAGAATTTAATGAATAAATTTGTTGTTAATATGGGATTATTTAATATTTGTGTAATCTGTTAAGCAGCTAAATGTGGATTTAAAGTATAATGATACTTATAGATTTAGTTCTGCTTGTATGATTATTGTTATTATGCTATGTTCTTGGTTATGTTACAACCACCCATGTGTTAATGAAATTAATGTCGTATGTCAGTAATTTCTAGTGGGCATGTTCTATGAGGAAATTGGTGATGGGTTGTGTTGATTAACTTGTTGATGTTTATGTGTAAACAAATGGGTTGGAAATATGAAATAATATGTCCTTATAAATGAAATGGGTTTTTTATGAATATTGATTTCACAAATAAAGTGGATGATAAAGTGTAAATTGTTGATAAAATAGAAACTCTGTAATATGGCTTAAAGATTGAAAATGAATTGTGGATTTTTCCTTGTTTGGGTCTTTCTATGAATTTAGAGGTGGCAGCGATTGTGTGAACTATAGGAGATGGTTATTCCATATTATAAACCCATAGGATGGGCTTGTGTGCTATAACTCTAAATATGTATACATGTATTTCCTTGTGATTTATATATGCACCCTTTCCAAGTTGATCACTACGTGCCGAACACCCCCATCGTCATGGGGGAGGGTGTCTTTTCCCAACATCCCAGTGGGAGGATGGATGGACAGTTACCAGCTCTTCCCTACTCCCACTTCTATGCATTGGTAGCCCAAGACGCTTTGGGATGGTTGTGGTATGGTTTTGAGTCCCAAGTGTCTGAGGGGGGGTTTTATTTCCCAAGTGTAGTTGGGCTGAGATGTGGTGTGCTTCCCCAGGTGTCTTTGGGATGAGGTTGTGGTTGTGGCCATAGAGTTTGTGGGTAAGATGTGATGTGGTTAAGTCCCAGGTGTGTGTTGGATGATTTTGATGTGGGGATTGTCAAATAGATGGAAGCACCAGGACATTTTTCGTTAGGGTATGAGCATCTAACCAGTGGGAAGTGGTGTGGGGTACCCTGTCATCGATGTGCTTATTATATTACTTTACTTTACTTGTGTTATTTTGTGAGTGTGCCTTTGGTGGGTTTAAGGTGACTAGTATACCTTGATATATGTTGTTTGGTTCTTCTGTTTTCTCATGGGAGCATTAGTATGCTTCTACCAATTTTTCATGAGAGACTTTGGTTTTCCTACTGAGTATACTTGTATAATCACCCTACATAAATAAAAATTATTTTCAGGTTTCCCAAAGGAATTTCTGGACCATGCTGTAAATTTCTAGCTTGGGATTTGAAGTTGTTGTTGTGTTACTACCTTAGCTTTTACTCTTTTGGTATTTCTTTTGGAGACTTTTATATGTATTAGTTTTGATTTATACATGCATTGTGGGATGGTTTGGATTTATTTTATATATTTCATGGAGTTGTTTATGGTTGATTCCTCCTATCTCTTGATTTTTTTTCTTATAAAGGTTAATGCCTCCCATATTGTGAGATTTTTGTACCCTTGGTGATGGTCGCCAACCCGAGGCCTACTGGAGGCAGGACTTGGGGTTCATTATCCCCCTTTCTTCACTGACATCCCAGGAGGGGCATCTTTGGAGGGAGGGGGTCATGAAAGAATGGTATCGGAGGCTGATGGTTGAGAGATTGGATAGAGTTTGGAGTTAGGCATAGTGATAGTTGCATGGGTTGGTAGGGAAACAGTGTTAGTTGATCTTGGTTTATGATATAGGACAGGGAAGACCAGCTAGGACATGGTATTTTAGAGGCCCCTGTGATCTAATGCAAGGACTCTGAGCCTACCGAATGACCAAGTGAGGCTATATTATTTTCAGGGTAGAGACCCGAGGAAAGGTACATGAATCATAATGACTTGTTTTATTATTTGAAATTTATTAATTTTGTGAAGATAAAATAAATTAAATGAATCATGAAATTTTATGTGTGTTTATCTAACTTTTCCCATAATTTTATTGCTAATAAGATTCATTAATTATTATTGGGTTATTTTTATAACAAACAGGATAGAGTAATATGATGTTTAATTGGCTTGGTTTGTTTGTTTGAAACCTTATTGAGGTTTGAATGTGTTATTTCCTTTCCTGTTATAGCATTATTCTTAATAAATTGGTTTTTTTCTTCCCTTGTTATAAAATTATAAAATTCCATCTAGTTTTTATAATGTTTGAAATTGTTATAGAATCATGCTTAGAGTATATTTTTGAAATCAAATTGTTTAATTTTGAAACCTTATAAAGTATGCTTCCTAGAATTAGACTTCACAATTTCATGATAAAATAAATTATTTTTGAAACCATGCTTAGAAGTATTCTAGCTTCCTTGAGAGGTCATATTCTATGTATTTCTATACATTTTAATTTATCATAGGCATGTGTTGTTGACTTATTGTAAAATGTGGCTTTGGAAATTTAAATTCTTAAATTACTGAAATGAATATCTTAATTTATTAGTACTTCATTTTTATTTTTAGAAACCTTTTTCATGAATAACTTACTCTTTATTTGGAATGATTGTAGTTCTGCATTACTGATATAACTATATGTTGTGAACATGTGTTAGGGTAGAAATTCTTATGACATTTATATCTAAATATAGAAAAATGATAAGCATGCCTAGTGGTAACTTTCTGAGACTTAAAAACTATTTGAATAATTAGACTTATTACTTTATGAATGATAATAAATTTTAAGTACTGAAATGACCTTAGCACATATGTTAAGTCATGGGTAGTTTGTTATGGAAATAATTCCTAAAGTTGAAATCATTAGTGAAGAAACTAATGAAAATCTAGTATGAGAGACTTATGCATATAGCATTTTTAATACGTTACACTTAAATATGTAAGTAGAATCATTTTATCCTTATATGAGCATGTTTTCTTAAACTAATAAATGATTAAATGATGTTTATCCTAAGCATGATAATGCATGAAAGATAAAAATACAATATGTGTAGTTTTAATTTTATTGTAAGAAATCATATATTACTTTAATGATTGTGTGAGCATGTTGTTTATGAAATGTAGTTTTTGAATTGAACACAAGAACATAGCATGTATAATTTTTCAAAGGAAGTTGAAAGTATATTTCCTTGATAATAATATGAACCCAGAAAGTCTTATTTAACCATATTAAACATGGTGTGTGATATAACATGTGTACAGTTTTATCTTTAACTTGGGTGCATGTTGGATCTATTTAAATTCAATAAATGATGTTTCAGAAGTTTTGTTTTTGGTTGTATTATTATCATTACATTGATTTGTTGTTATTCTTTTCTAAAAATAGAATTTTTTGGAAACCTTGTTTATATTGTGATTGTTGTATATTATGAGACCCTTGATATGACAGCTTGATTAAACTCACCATGTCTTAAAAGGTTAACCACTTATATATGGATAATGAATTGATTTCCCATGGAAAATTTAAAATTTTGTGAAAGTACCCATGTGAAATAATAAGAGGAAATAATGTAATCCCTTGAACTGTAAGGAAGATGTTATGTGTTGATGCTATGTGTGATTGTTTTATTGTAATTTCATTGTGTAAAATGTGGTTTAAAAACCTTCAAGTATACAAAACGGGGAAACATGATCCCTAACTGAGATGCGTTATACCTTTACGTGATTGAAACTGTGTGGGCGAGCCAGTGCCACCCAAAGAGGATAATATGTTGACATGGGAGAAGGAATTCCTCGATTTTTGTGCTTGGGGCATTGTTTGTGATGATAATTATGATATTTGGTTAGGGAAGTGTGGAGGATAAGATGGAGAAGGTGTTTATGTAAAAAGGGTAGTTTCTAGTGGATAGTAAAGTGGTGTAGTGATGTGGTTTCATGAAATTCCTGGTGGAAGTTTTTTTTAGTTGGTGAGTTTGGGGGCATTAGTTTTGTTATATAGTAGTGTTGATGTGTTATGGATGAGATATATAGTTATCATGATGTTTTAACTTGATTTTTTGTTGTGATGTGTTGTGATTATGTTGATGAAATGCCTCCCCAATAATAAAAAGGATTAATCACTTAAATCTAGAAATAAAATAAAATGGATATTTTGGGAATCTTGAAAGAAATGAAGATGTGATTGCTTACCATATGTAATCTATTTTTATAAAGTAAGTGATGAGATGGTTTGAATGTTATCTCTTTTATTAGGGTTTTTTTATTGATTTTATGTTGATGACAAGTGTTATTACCTCAAACATATGATGAAAGGGGAAATTATTTTCCACATCATGATGCATTATATTATGACACATTTTAAAACTATACGGGTGAGTTAGTGCTGCCAAAAGTAGACAGTATCATGGTGTAGTGGATGAGTTCCTTTGATTTTTATTCTTGTGGTAACTAGGTCTTAGTTAATATAAATTTTCGTGTTGGTATTGGAATACTATTAGAAACTCTTTCAAGTAATGAAATGAGACTATGAAAAATAGGAATTTGAGTGTTAAACCCTTTACTGTTTATACATAAGCATGATCCTAGTAATTAATGTCTTGATGACAAATATAAAAGAATTTTGAACTTGGATAAGCCGATACATTTAAAACTCGTATCTTATTCGTTATTCATGCCATATTTTAATTAGAGTTTTCTAAATTTGATATTAATTTCTGCTAATATTAACTTAGTAAAGAGCATAAAGGAGTTTTGTTAGTAAAATGAATTATATTTTGTTGGAATGTGAAGCCTTCCAATTTATTTATGTTGTTCTAGGAAACATGTTATAGAAAAACTGGTTTTACAAAATTTGTTGAAAGTGTTTTCACAAATATAATTTTGATTAACACCATTTACATAAAGGATTTAGAATTTGAGTTTTGACTCAAAATGGTTTTATTAGCCTACTGAGTCTGTTTCAATACAATATTTTTCATGAGAATGATTTAACAAGTATGATATGTTTTAAATATTTTGAATTTAAAATTTTTATGGATTAGAAGATAAATATAATTCAAGTATAGATATTCATGCAACGGCATGTCTAAGTGAATTAATTGAAGTAAAGGGGTTAAAATAATGTGAAGGAATTGTTTTTTAATGTTCTCCCTTCCTTGGCATTATTATGGTTTTTTATTTATATGCATTTCATAATGGACATGTTATACCTATCTATGTATCCTTGTTCTGTTTGAGAGTTATCTCCCTCGAGATATTGTTTCAAGTTATTATGTAGGTTTACACTTCTTTTCCCATGTGATTGTTGTGTTCCAAATATATCTAGAATCATGAGAGGTTTCTCATGGGTTGGTCAGACCACCATTCTCTTCCCTTCTAGTTTTATTTCTTTTCTCGAGGACGATCCATTCCCCTTATTTAGGTGCTGGGGAGACATGGTTCCTTGGAGGGTGGTATTCCCTTCTTCCTATGTTCAAGTATGTCTGTTATGATGTTGTCCGTGTTTGAGGAAAGAGGTCTATTTATTTATAGTGTTTCATGTGTAACAATATTCTTAAGAGGTATCTCACAGGGTGGTAGTTCAGACCCCTTTTTCTCTTCTTTTTTTGGTTTTAAATACTCTAGGGTGATAATATTTGAGAGGTATCTAATGTAATGTCTCGGACCTCTCTGATCCATTCCTTTGTGAAAATCGGATGTTTGAGTGTTTTGTGAGGTCACGGTGACTCATTTCAAGAGTTTTCCAAAATTCCAGTTTTCATAACAGTGATTCCAAACCGATGACCCGCCAATGGTAGGTCACAATGGTAACTCATGATGGTGCATCACACCGGTGACTCACACCGGTAGCACACAGAGGTGAGTCAAGAGCAGTGAGTATCAACGGTGACTCTATGAATGGTACCTCACCAAACAGTGACTCACTGAATAGTATCTCACCCAATAGTGACTCGTCGAATGGTATCTCACCCAACGGTGGCTCTCCAATGGTGCCTCACGCTGGTGACTCACCTATGGTGCCTCGCACCAGTGACTTTCCAGTGGTGCCTCGCACCGGTGATTCGTCAAATGGTATTTCACCCAATAGTGACTCACTGAACGGTAGCTCACCCAATGGTGACTTTCCAACAGTGAGTAACCTAATTGTGAGTTATTTTAAACAGCTTGTCAAATCTCCCTCTTTTTCCAGTTTTTCAAGCTTCCTATAGTTTCACCCTTTTAACGTTTCCTTTGACAAAAAACGCTTTTAAAACTTTTTTTTAATAGATTTAAGTCCAATTCAAAGTCCATAAATCATATCCTTGACTTTTCTAAAAATCTCAAGGCTTTTAATTAGTCAAATCACGTATCTTAACTAGATTTTCCATCAATGTAAAATCGGAAACATATCTAAACAACTGCTCTATTTAGATCTTACAAAGGCTGATATATCATATGACCTTATTTTTCCTTCTTGTTCTCTCTTGGTACTAGATGACCCAAACTCTTCTTCCCTTCAGAATCGAGTAAACTACTGTAAATCTTGGATCATGTTCCCCTGGTGTTTTGTCGACTGTATACGCACCTACCGCCCTTAGTTGGGGTTTGTCTTAGTGGTAAGCACCACGTAATCCTACATGAAAATGGGGGTTCAAAACCTATTGGGTGTAGGTATTGTAGCAGTACTGTAGCGCTACTGTAGTAGCGACGGAACTGTTCATCAGCGGGTACTGTAGTGGCGGCAGTACTGTGCGGGTACTTAGCAGGCGGGTTACTATTCACAGAATGTGCATTGGGCCAAAAATTTGGGCCTACGGGCTATGTAATGGGATATAAGCCCACTAGTCCTTCGGGCTATGTAATGGGTTTCTCTCTACCCAATTAAAAAGAGGACTTTGCTTTGATCTAATAATAAAAATGAGGCTTCGACCCCAACCTTTTAAAAAAAATCATCTTCCTTCCAATTAGGTTTCCTTTTATCACGCTCAATTGTGTATCATGCAGGTTGGGTGTATGAATTCTTCCCAGGTGAGGATATTTGAATCCAAATTAATCAAAGATAATCAAATCGTCTTAAGATAATTATAGAGGGGATGATTAAAAAGTGATGTATGATCTTCTTGTTATTATATATGGCTATTATTTTGATTTGTATGGGCTATATGCTTACTGATAATTATGGTCATTGGGGGCCCTTGGTTACACACATATTTTTTATGGTTTCATGTTTTTCTGCTTCTCATTAAACAAATGCATGAAATCAGTTAACCACGTATATTCGGCTAAAATAAATGAATGCCCCAAGATTACACTATTTCTATGATAACACCTATAAATAAAGAAGTGAAATTGAATAAGTACCCCTTCCTTCTAAATATGAAAAGGTGTTTTGATGTGATATATGCTATGGTGTGTGGAATGGTTATGGTTAGTGTGTATGGAATTAGGTGTGGTAGTTTTATTATGATGTGTGTGGGGAAAGTGGATGATATGTGGTTTTGAATTGGGGTTGTGATTGTTTTAATGGTACAATAGGGTTGTAATGATGGTTATGGTGTGGATGTGTAGTAAGGCTATGAAAATGGGATGTGGCTATAAATTGGTGATGATGTGGGGTTATTGGTAAAGAGTAATGGGTTGTTTAGTGGTTCTACTTTTGGTGTGTTGGGTATTGTATTGTATGAATTAATTATAGCTCCTTGGGAAGTGTATAACTAAAATGGTATATCTATTCATGGGAGGAATCTAGAAAAAAAGATAATTTTAAATGTAATGAGGAATGTGAAGATCTAAAGAATGAGTGATAACAGGCTGGAATTTAATGAATAAATGTGTTTTCAATATGGGATTTTTTCGATATTTGTGAAATCTGTTAAGTAGCTAAATGTGGATTTAAAGTATAATGAGACTTATGGTATGTGTTATGCTTGTATGATTTTTGTTCTTATTCTATGTGGTTGGTTCTGTTACAACCACCCAAGTGTCAATGGAATTAATGTTGTATGTTAGTAATTTCTAGTGGGAATGTTCAATGAGGAAATTAATGACAGGTTGTGTTGATTAACTTGCTGATGTATATGTATAAACAAATGGGTTGGAAATATGAAATAATATGTCCTTAAAAATGAAATGGGTTTTATAATGAATTTTGATTTCAAAAATCAAGTGTATGATAAAGTGGAAATTGTTGATAAAACAAAAACTCTAAAATATGGCTTAAAGATTGAAAATGAGTTATGGGTTTTGCCTTGTTTGTGTGTTTCTATGCATTTAGAGGTGACAGTGATTGTGTGAACTCTATGAGATGGTTATTCCTTGTTATAAACCCATTTTATGGGATTGTGTGCTATAAATCTAGATATGTATATATGTATTTACTTGTGATTTCTATACGCACCCCACCCTAGTTGATCACTATGTACTGAACACCCCCATCGTCACTAGGGAGGGTGTATATTCCCAACATCCCGGTGGGAGGATGGATGGTGGGTTACTAGCACTTCCCTACTCCCTCTTATAGTCATTGGTAGCCCAAGATTCTTTGGGAAGGTTGTGATATGGTTGTGGGGACTGGGTGTCTACGGGTGAGTTATTCTTTCCTAGGTGTCTTTGGGATGAGATATGGTGTGCTTTCCTAGGTATCTTCAAGGTGAGGTTGTGGTTGTGGACCAGGTGTGTGTGGGTGGGATGTGATGCAGTTGTATCCTAGGTGTGTATGGGAGGGATGTGGTGAACTTCATTTTCCCATGTTGTGGGACTAGATATGAGGCCCAGGTGTGTGTATGAAAGTCGTGACATGGGGATTGTGAAAGAGATGGAAGCGCCAGGATATTTTCTGTTAGGGTATGAGCATCTAACCAGTGGGAAATGGTGCGGGGTACCCTATCATTTATGTTCTTACTAGATTACTTTACTTGAATTTCATTATTTTTTGAGCATTCCATTTGTGAAGTTAGGGTGGCTAGTATACCTTGTTAGGTGTTATTTGGTTATTATGTTTTCTCACGGGAGCATTAGTATGCTTCTACCACTTGTCCATGAGATAATTTGGTTTTCCTAATGAGTATATGTGTATGCTCACCCTATATATATAAAAACTATTTTCAAGTTTCCTGGAGCACTTTGTGGACCATTCTAGACATTTTTAGCTCAGGCTTTGGAGTTTTTGTTGTGTCACTACCTTAGATTTTATTCTTTTGGTCTTTCTTTTGGAGACTTTTTATGTATCATCTTTGATTTAAACATGCATTTTGGGATGGTTTAGATTTATTTTATATATGTCATGTATTTTTTATGGTTTATTCCTCCTATCTCATAATCTTGTTTTCTTATAAATGGTAATACCTCCCATATTGAGGGATCATTGTACCCTTGGTATTGGTCGCCGCCCTGGGGCCTACTGGAGGCAGGACTCTGGGTTCATTATCCCCCTTTCTTCACTACCATACTAGGAGGGTTATGTTTGGAGGTATGGAGTCATGACAAGAGGATTTGATGGAGTGATTCAAGAATGAGATTGGTGTGCAGTTCATCAGGTATTTTTAACCCTAGAACCTCTAGCCACTCAATATAGCCAATAAATTTGACTACATGAGGCCCAGATGGCACACCATACCTATGTTTACCCTGAAAGGGTTCTTTGGATATCTTATATTGTTCTTGAATTTATATCCCCTAGGATATACCACATCAATTCTCAATCATGATATATATATCCATGTTTTTATGAGACTTCGTGATTTCACTAGACATTGACAAAAGCATTAAACATTGATTGTTGACCATTTCATTCAAGTGATTTTCATAGACAATTAACTCTTCATCACTCACCTCCATAGCTGGTGGATCAGGTGATGAGGATTATAGCACATTATATTTCTATTTATAGTGCAATACAACCTAAAGGAGTCTGAACCACTCATAGAAATTAATTCCTATAAAGAGGTGGTATTTCTCCAATGTTGATCATAAGGATAGTGTGGCTAAAAAACTTTACATTTATTATAAAATTATAAAATATCATATTATTATTAATTTTCTTGATTACAAATTATGTGAAAAATAATAATAAATTTTAATAAGTCTCCCACTATTTTCTAAAGTCTCGATAGCTCTCACCATTGAACTCGGAATGTCTAGTTTCTTGAACATTCTAGTGGAAAGGATTTTTATTCCCCTTTTCATAACTCCAATAAGGGTTGGTCAAGCTACTTGAAGGTATTTTGGTAGGTAGGACTTTTATAACTATGGGCTTTCAGCTCCATTATCCGTTGAGTGGATTCCCCGATCCTAAAATCCAAAGTGGTATTTCTTCAATAGTTGCCTCCAAGTTAAACCAAGTCCAAAAAGAGTTTATTCACTTGATGTAAAATGGTTAATCCATCCCAAATTTTTCATAAGAACTCCCCTTATAAAAGTAAGTGTCCCAATAAGGGTTGGTTAAACACTTAGTTTTATTGGTCTCATTCCTAATGAAGTAATGGAAGGCCAAGTCTAACTTAATATTTTGTTAAGGGATTTTATTTATTATGAATAAAATATTTATTATTTTATGTTTTACATGTATTGTTAATATTAAGTGGATTTTACTTAAGTTACTAATAGTATTTTGATAAAAAAAATTACACATAATCTATTTATTTATATTACATATTTTAACATTAATTCTTTTATTTATGTAATTGCGGTCTTGCATCCATAAAATAAATAATTCATAAGATAGATATTACTAAATAAATAAATAACTCGATCATGAGCTTATCTAATGGTTGATTTTTTTAGTAGAGAATAAATCAACCTTTTATCTAGGGGAAAACTCATTATGATGATCTTGGCACAAGGTAAAACATTCCACATGTCCCCATGTGTATAATTTGGATTAGCATTATCTCGATTCCATATTGAACAATCTCCACACGCTTTTATATGATCCATTTATTACAAGTATTTATAACTCACATGTAGGTGAGGGGAACCAAAGGATTGGTTAATGGGAATTATATAAATAACCTTGGACACGTAGGTCCTGTATAATAATGGAGGGATGTATAACTCACAAACCATCATTTTAATTTAATAATTAATAATTGTAAACTCATGCAATAAACATAAATTAAATAAAACCAATATAAACATAGGTCTTAGTAAAGTTTATGAATGGTCATACGCATATAAAAAATACACAAAAGTAAAATCGGTTAACATTCATTTCTATTCATTATTTATTATTAAGATAAATTTTCTTGCATTAATTAATTAATTAATTCCCTTTTATCTTAATGACCGTCCAAATTCTCTTGAAGATACACATTATTAAATTTTTCATGGAAAATAAATGTCATGACCAAAAATTATAGATAATTACAATAAATGAATTGATCATTTTTAATTCCTTAAAACCATTATTAAATTTTCAAACACATCAGGTGACAATCAATATAAAAATGTTTCAATGTTGTAATTAATTATTTAATTTAATTTAATTTTTTCCTCTATTAAGAGACTACATAGCATGTACTATCTAGATACACATCATGTACCTCATTTTTCATGTACCCAGGATAAACACTTGGGGATTCAGCATGTACCTCGCTCGGACTGCATGGTGTATACTAGCCAGCTACATAACATGTATCACACTTACTGTGTTTTCACACAACCCGCCAAAAGACTCAATGTTTTCTTCAAACACAGAACCACATGTAGTGTATGTCAGCTACACACTATGTGTTTTTCTTTCCATGTGTCTTCCAAACTCACAAAAGAACTCTTCATGTAATTTAGACACGGGAAATAATTAACTACTTGTCATGTACTCTAGCATCATGCCATGTATGTCATTATTGCTCCAGGATGTCAGTCTCACATGGTTTTGACCATGTATTTTACCACATAGATTGTGTGAATTTCACCTATAAACCATATAGACTACATGACATATACTCCATCTACATGTTGTGTAAGCTAACAAGCTGTGTGCCAAAATGGATCGGTCTACATGTGGTGTATAATAAATGCACCATGTTTCATTACTACTTGGCATGTTTTTTTATCATGACATGGCCAGATGTGGTGCACATGGGTACACAATGTGTACTCTGGAAACACATCATGTAACCCTATTTTACCGACCAAAAATCCTTAGCACTTTCTGATGGAATCTCTAGCCATTCTTCATTTGTTTTTAGTCCTTTTAGAAAATGAGGCACTTAAATATGATAATTAAAATATCGATAACATATTAATTAAATTGTATTAAAGAATTTATATTCCTAAAATGAAATATCTAACTACTATTACACATATAGATCAATAATCAAATAAATAATTATAAATTTGAAACATGACTACTCTGATTCCACTTGAAGGTTTCGAGCACAACAAAAGTGTTGTGGTGGGTGAATAACCATAAAAGTATTTTCGATTCAGTGGGTCATTAACAATATTGAACAAGACATAAATGTCATGGCCAGTAAAATTTTTCCATTGAATATTGACATGATAGAACCCAAAACCCTAAGAGAGTATCTTTTCATGTTAAATTTATAATTAATTCATTTATGATCATAAAATAATATTACCTCATTAGGGTACTTTCTTCGATGATGATGTTGATCATACATTAACTATTCTAAAAAATAACTTTGTTTTGAAAGGAGGATCCATTTGTAGAATCCCTCTAGTAGTGATCCATATTTTATCATTTGTTCTCTGAGTGACACCAATTGATTTATGGGTGCTAGCACAGCGAATTAGTTGGCTTTCATTGTTCGTATTGATCATGTCAAGATCCTTTGGGCTTGAAGAAGTTCTTCTCATTCTTGAGAATACGATAGAAATAATTTAAGAGAGAATTTTGTTGTGCTCAATGATTCTCAATTCTCAATTGACCTTACATAATAGACATAACAGTCTATTTATTGATCAAAATTTCATATTAAAATATTATTTAATTTCGTATCATCCCATGAATAATATTATAATCCTTAACAAACCTCATGTCATATAATAAAAATATAAATATTATTATTTTATAGTGTACACAAACTCATGCAGTGATAAAATTATTTTACCTACTTGTAAATTAATATTTATCACCAGACACGATTTTGGTCCGCTCGAACTCTTTGGAATTTATTGAATATCGGAATAAATAAATATTTTATTCAAAATACTGTGAATAAATATTTATTAAATATACAATAAATAAAATAAATATATTTTATTCACAATCTAGAAAGTAAATATTTATTTAATTTATGTGATCACTAAAACTTGATTAAAATTCTTCTTCAGAATTGAAAATAATATTTATTCTATTAATTAAATTTAAATAGAATTTAATAAAGATAAACAAAAACTCTTAGTGTGTGACCCTATAGGATTATTTATCATGGTAAATAGGCAGGTTTTCCTAGAGTCCAAGATTACTTTTTAACAATATGTCAAGTCACCCAAGTGAAAGAACATGATGTTGCAACATCGACAACCACATTGAACGCTAGATGCATAATATAATCACTTTGTTGAAATATCTCATCAAGCAAGTTTCACATCCATGTCATCAACCTATATACTTGATACATCTTTCCTTGACTATTTGAAATAAAAACATTGTTATACTATGACCAAGGAATTTAATAATACGGTTTTATTCTAATAAAAGGGCCAAGATATCAACTTCCATAAAGATAAAAGGGACAGATCCTTCATCAAATTATTCATTAATAACATGTCATTCATGATGCACCCAACATACCCTACTTCTCACAAACATATGGAAGCACAGTTTTGGTTAGTAAGTCTAAGTGTGAGTCATGACATGCATTAATAATAATTTTAAATTCTAAGGACTATTATACACACTCGCATATTAGAATATCTGAAGACACCAAAACATGATACATTCCTACTGGTGGGAATATTATCATAATCTCCCATATTGGATATTACCGAGGGTGAACTTCCTAAGATGAAGTCTCATCCACTTATGAGTACTCACAGATGATAGTCTATATACTACATTTCCTATCATAGTAAGTTATCTAACTATAAAACTATATTTAAGAATATCATCATAGAACTTCAAGGTTCTCATCATAACGGGGAATTGCTATGACCTTATCAATGTGAAAGATACCCTAGGAAATTATTGTATCGAATTCATGCAGAACAATGAACAATATGTAATAATATGTTTTATTAAAATTCAAAAATTAAATATACATGTAATCCAAAGTAAAAATAGTTGGTTCTAGAGAATCAACTCTAACACGTATCCAGAACCTTAGGAATGATCTAACATATAATGAATCTAAACCCAAGAAGCAAAGGAAAATAGTAGTAATAAAAGATTAAAAAATCATAACAAGAATCTATAAGTTCCAAAAAACATAAATACACATTTTCAAGGGGAACATAGTATAACCTAGTCATATGGAAAGGAGAAAAAACGAATCTAAAATATCTACATTAGCTAAAAAACATAGCTAGGAGCATTATCAGTTGATATATTATTGGTATTAACATCTCAAAAACAAGGATACAATGAGGCATGAATCAAGGAAAAGGGAAGGCTATGGCACAACCCTATCAAGGAAACAAAGGCCCAAGTGAAAACCTAGATATAAATTCCACACAAATAATACCAATCATGAACTATCATATATGAAACCAATATTTAAAATATGGTAATTAATAGGAAAGTAAATCATGAAAATTTTAATATTAAAAAAACATTTAATGAAAAAGTATCAATGAATCCTTAATTCAAAATTCATCATAGGTTTCATAGTGTAATAATAAATATTACAAGTCATGTGAAGGAAGAAATCAACATACAAACAAACACATCTAAATAAGTGACAAGCACACATATTCAAAGTGAAAATGAAGAACTCGCCATGAGTGAAGCTTCCATACCAAGACTCAGTCACGTCTTTGGAAATGTTGATAATTCCAAGCTCAGATGAGGATAAAAGTGGTTGAGCAACCATATGGTATGTTTTTCTCATCTAGGTCAGTTTCCACTATCCAAATCCACCACCCTATGGGTTCAAGAACAAAATTCACTGCCGATTTGTGATCAATTTTATGCGTGAAGCAATAGTCAGGCCCCAAAGGCTCGTCAAAGCTATTCCTTGAGTAATAAGATGACAGAAGACATCATCTCCAGCAAACCAAGGAGTGGAAATCTTCATTTCTCTCTCTCAATAAAACAAGTAAAATCAATAGTATCCTCAAATTCCACTCTCTCTATAAATTGAGTATTGAACCAGATGACTCCCCTGGCGAATTTCCAAACTTAGATAACCCCAGGTAAAGATGAATTTTCTGGGGGTAAATTGAGGAGACACACCTACAATCATAGATCATGGGATTAGAAATATTGAATAAAGGAAAACATGAATCTCCAAGGACGCATGGACGAACTAAAAAAGAAAAATCAAAACCACATAATAGCTAAAGAGAACCTCCCACCAGTGACCATTGGAAAACTAGAGGGAGACCAAAAATCTAGGCAAAGAGAAAGCACAAAACCAGAGAAACAACGTCATTAGATCAATATGATCAATAACTCACATAAATACACAAGGGAATCACATATCATTAAGAAAAATAGTTGATCACAAGCCAAGTAACATGACCTGAGGAACATCCCAGTAGAAGGCCCAAACAATATCAAATAAGAAGCCCAAATGCAACACACAACCACATAAACCAATTAACACTACTACAAAACCCACAATAAATAGCGGTAGCCTTTATCATCACTGGATCAAAGTGCTGATAAAGACCACTCCTTATTGTCATTTGTTTTTAATGCTGATAAAGGCCACTCTTTATCAGTTCTTTTATTTATCATTGATAAAAGGTATATTATATTAAAACATATATATCATCAAAAATCATATATAAATATATAAATATATTGATATTGATAAAAATATGACATATTTTATTAAGTATGATTTATGTATGACTAAATATACATTTTCACTTGATATATAAGATATTTAGTTAAAAATGATATATAAAATAATATATATATATATAATTTTATTAAATATTATTTATATAATAAAAAATAAGTATTATAAATCATATAAATTTATATGCCATGTATTTAGTGAAAAAATGTTTATTAATTTAATTAAAAATATTTAATATTAATTATAAAATAACTACTAATTAAAGCATTTTGTTTTATTAATGTCATTTGTTTTTTCAATTTGACATATATATAAAATAATAAATATTTAGTTACTAATTAAAAAAATTAACTAAATATGTTACACTTAATAAGACATACAATAATTTTACATATATATATACACAAAATTAATTCAATTTTATAGAGACAAACAATCACAAATAATATAAATTGTTAATATTATCCTTTTATATTTTTATTCATTAATATTTAATATAATATGTTTTTAATTATTGTGTTTTATTCATTTTCTATATTTAAATTTAATATACACTATTTATTAATATTTATAATTAATATATATATATATATTAAATTTATTCATTTTTATTAATAATTATTTCATTCATAAAGTTTTTAATATTTCTGTAATTTATTCATTTTTAATTTTTATTTGTTTAATATTTTTTAAATTTTATTCATTTTTTATATTTTTTTATATTTTTTATTAACATTTAATTTTTTTAATATAGTTTTAATTTACATAATTAATATATATTCATTTTTATTTAAATATATATTCATTTTTATTTTAAAAAAAATTATATCATTAATCTCTAATTCATTTTTTAATATTTTTTCAAACTATTCATCTTTTAATTAAATTTCACTAATTTTTAGCATGAATTCATTTAATATTATTTATTCATTAATAATTTTAAGTTTTTTTTACTTTTTTTATAATTTATAGATTTTAAATATTTAGTCAATTAATATTTTTGTAATTTATTCATTTTTAATTTTTTTTATATATAATTATTCATTAATATTTTTAATATTTTTAATATAAAAATATATTCATATATATATATATAATATTTCCTTAAATATGACTTATATATTACAAAATATGTATATTTACATTAAATAGGCCATGTATTCGTCAAAAAATGGTTTATAATTAAAAATTAATTTTAATTAAAAATAGTGATGAATTGTATCAAGTAATAGTCATTTAATTAAATTTCATTTTTTATTTCAATCTAACATGTATCAAATGTGTGCTCCATTAATTTTATACATACATATACGTAATTAATGCATTTTTATATAGAACGCAGACACACATAATATTTCTCTAATTTATTCAATTTTTAATATTCATTTTAGAAATATATTTATTAACATAATATATTTGTTATATATTATGTTTCTAATCACTAAATTTTATTTAGTTTTTATATTTTTATTCAATATCTACTATTTATTACTTTTTAATTTTTAAATTTACTTATTTTTAATATTATTTATTCATTAATAATCTTAAGTGTTTTTTAATATTTTTGTAATTTATTCATTTTAAATTTTTTAATATTAAATATTTTTTTAATTGTAACCTTTTTTAATTTTTATTTATACATGTTTATTCATTAAAATTTTTCATTTTTAATATGGTTGTAATTTATATAATTAATATGTTTTTTTCATTTTAACATATATTCATTTTTAATTTTTTAGTAATTGATATAGTTAACAACAGTTGTTCATTTTTGTAATATTTTTACAATCTACTGATTTTTTTAATTATTAAATTTCACTCTTTTTTAACATTCATTCGTTTAATATTATTTATTATTATTTATTCACTAATAATGTTACTTTTTTTTTACTGTTCTTTATAATTGATTCAGTTTTAATATTTATTCTTTTAATATTTTTTAATTTCTCCATTTTTAATATTTATTTATACATATTTATTCATTAACATTTGATTTTTTTAATATGGTTTTAATATACATATTTAATATGAATTCATTTCATTTTAATATATATTCATTTTGAATTTTTTTAGTAACTTATATAATTAATAAAAGTCATTCATTTATTTAGTATTTTTTAATTTTATTCATGTTTAGTTATTAAATTTCACTCATTTATAACATTTATGCATTTAAGATTATCTATTCTTTAATAATGTTAATTAATTTTTACCTTTTTATTATTTATTAATTTTTAATATATATTCATTTAATATTTCCAAAGTTATTTTATATAGTTTTTATCATCACTTTCCAAAAAGCGCTGATAAATTAGGTTTTGTGAGCGCTAAAATTAAAGTGATGGAAAAACCTATCTTTATAAGCGCTTTTTGGAAACCATTAATAATGATCGGTTTTCTTAGTATTAAAAAAGCGCTGATAAATACTCATCTTTATCAGTGTTAAGAGGTTGCACTGGAAAAACCTATCTTTACCAACGTTTTTTGGAAAGTGCTGATAAAGACCCATCTTTATCAGTGTTAAGAGGCACCACTGATAAAGAGTTTTCTTTATCCATGCATTCAATTTTAGCACTGATAAATATGGGTCTTTATTATTGACTTCTAAAAATCACTGATAAAACCTTAATGATCTTTTAAATAGAACCCTAATAGAAGACATGGTCCCTCGTTTCATTCAAGATCTCGCAAAACTAAAACTTCACTACTGCTCTCCCTTGAGCTCCTTGGATGATCGAGACTTTTAAAACCCCTGGTATGTGACTTTTGATCCACTGTTCAAGGTCCTTCATTGTTTTGGAATTTTTAGTTCTTATTTGGGTGTTTTTCATTTTCCCAGAGGATTTAAATGGCATGCGTGAGTGATTTTAGCTCAATATACCTCCTTGATTCACCACCCAATCTCCCTCACCTCGAGCCACTATTGCTTCACCCTCTCCCTCACCCTCACATTTATTAAATGTTATTCTGAAATGAGGTTATGTTGTTTTTGAATCCATTATTACACATGTTATTAAGCTATCTAATTAGTATGTGCATAAACCTATCATTATTTGAAATTGCTAGAAGATTTTCTAAGTTTAATTACATTCTATATTTGTAATTGGTTCTATTTTTATTTGTTAAATTTGTTTAGATCAAAATTTTCAATTGATCTATTGAAGTTTCATGAGGAGTGCATGTGCATTTTTTTTAAATCTATTTGGGCTGAATTTAAAATAAAAAGCTTATAATCAATCATTTTTTATGAGATTTTTATGTGTTGAAATTTTTGTGATATTAAACTGAACTGTGTTTCATTTAAATTAGTTTTTTTAATTTTTTCCCCTTGAAAAATTGAGTGGGTTTCTTAAATATGTCTTATAAAAATAGTTATAAATTAGAATTTTCCCAATTTATATAAATTGAACCTTTAAATAGGATGAATATTATATTTTAAAATCATGTTGATTAATTTTATAATAATTTTATATAGTATTATTGTCTAATTTAATTCATTTTTTTTTAAACCCATGCCTAAAAAATATTTGGAGATCTTATTTTTTACTAATTTGTGGGAATTCCATTTTTGAATATTTTTTTATTAAATTTTTTATAACTTTATGTAAATTGATTTATATTGATTTATATTCTTTATTTAAAAATGTATATCTTTTTTCAACATCAAATGTTATCCTTTATCGATGTATTTATCCTTGTGATACTATCCTCGACGAGCATCACCTCCCTCATGCATACCTGATATTGAACCATCGTCACACACTACTTCTTGTTGTCCCAACAATGTCCTCATTAAGTGGGGTTATCGCCTGGTGCACCACCAAACTCACGCTTCTTCCAATCTTCTCGATTCTTCTCAGCCTCACTATTTTATTTTGATTTCAATTTTGGGTGATTGGTACTTGTCAGTGACCAAATGTCACATATGATTTCAATTGATCGCTGCTTTTTTTATCTTGTATGTTTAATAATTTGAGATATCTTTGAATTAATCATATATGGAATTTGGTCACTGACAAGTTTCGATCACCCAAACTTTCCCACTCCTTCCACATCCTAAGGTAATTTTAGAGAAAGGGCATGGATCAAACTTCAAACACGAGGGAGAAGAAACCAAGTTATATGTATAATACCTTCTATCATGGATTAAAATCAAAAAATTCTGACCATTCACTTCTATTAATAGGATAAATAACCTCAATCCTTTTAATGTTTTCATTTTCGTGAACATCTACGATAGAAATTTTTGAACATAAACTATTAACCTTATGTTCAATTAAAAATTACTTCTTATAATAATGATATAAAAATTAATTGTACCTAATAGAATGTTTCATATCATTATTAATTAGGTTAATTTACATTTTTTTCATTCATAGTTCCTAAGTTCTGTAAATTTTCACTCATAGTAGTTGCTTTCCCCTACTGACCCTATTCAAAACATCAATATCTGCTTCTGTCTTGTTTAAACCTCGCTCCCAGTTTCCACTCTGACATTTTTCTAGATTTGATTCTCTCTATTGGTTCTACTAAGGTTGAGTTTTTTTTAAGTGATCTTATGTAGTTAGTATTATACTCTAATAATTAGTTTGAGATGAGACTTTCTACTAATCCCACTATGAAACATTTTCAACTCGTGTTGAATTTGATTGTTTTATCATCTGATAAAACATCATCAACGTCGGTTCCAAAGTACCCTATCATTGAAACACAACTTGACCTACCACGAACCAAGTGAATAAATGAATAAACATCAACTCTTCCCTATTGTATTACTCCCACCAATAAAAGTTATATAAATCATCTTATAATTACCACCTTCTTCCCAAAAAATAAAATTGATAACCTAGAACAATAACCATAAGTTTACCCTAGGTTGTTTCTTTTCATTTCACCCTTATATAAAATGAAAACTTGTTTGGAATCATCACCAATAAAATTCAAATCTTGGATTCCCCTTATTAGAAGTATCTATAACTTTCTCCTTTTATTATAAATACCTTATGTGTATTTATTTATTTTTTATACAAAATGAATATTTTATGAACCTAAAAGGATGGATATGAATCAAAAATGGATGGTTGCTAATCGTATGACAAAAGATTATGAGGATGGAGTTAAAGAGTTCATAAAGTTTGTAATAGAGCATGAATATGACCCTTCTCAAATCCTTTGTTTGTGTTTACATTTTTATTCAAGAAAAATTAGTCTGTAAGAGTTGAAAGAATATTTGATTTGTCATATAATAGATCAGTGCTATAAATGTTAGACTAAACATGGGGATAAATTGAATGTACGTACTGATTGGGGTGATTTTGTAATTTATGGATTATTTGATATGAATACTAGTGTAAATGATGATGGATATCTTATGGAAGAAATGACAATATAAATTGAAGATTATTTCATGATTGTTCAAATTTGTTTGAGAAGTTAAATAGTTGTGCTAAGGGACCATTCTATATCGGTGGTACTAAATATACAAAATTTTCATATTTATTGAAGTTATATAATTTGAAAGTTGGTAGCAGATGGAGCGACACTAGATTTATAGAACTGTTGGGTCCCCTAAATGATATTCTATAAAAAGAAAATGAGCATCCTTTTCGAATATACGACACTAAATGAATGCTACATTCAATGGTCGTGATCACTAAAAAAATATATGTCTGTCCAAATGATTACATATTGTTTTGTAAAGACAATTAATCACTCAAAAAATTCCATAAGTGTGGTGTGAATTGATACAATAATGATGAATCAAGTCCTTCAAAAGTTATATAGTACTTCTCTATCATTCCATAGTTTAGACGACTATATAGATATTAAGAAACTGCCAGAAAATTGACATGGCATGCCAACACAAGAATTGGATATCGGAAACTATGTCACCCAACAGACTCTCCATAGAAAAAGAAAATTGACTATGATTATCCTAAATTGGGAAATGAGTCAAGAAACCTCCAACTTTTGTTATCTATAGATGAAATAAATCTTTTTGATGTATAGAGTATTTGTAACGACCCAAACTTTTATTAATGAAATTTTCTCTTGATCTAATTGAATGTCTTATTATGTAAAATGGTTATATAACATATGAAATTCTTTAGTTTTATGTTTTTGAATTTCAAAATACCATTAAGAATTTTTACTGTTACTAATATAGTTGTTGAATAGTGATCACATGATTAGTATAAATATAGGGCTTTAACAAATCTAATTTACTCAAACAAAAGAAGCGATGGCCTCATCCAGTAGAATTTCTCCATACGAATCCCATTTGTCAGAGCTCATAAAGGATGCGGAATCATTGGGATTCTCTCTTTACCAATCCCAAGTCGAGATTCAACATGTTAATCTCGAACGAAACAGCCTACGTGAGAAGTATAAGTTGATAGAGATTACCACCCAAGCGATGTTATCCGAGCCACACCAAGAGTCAGTCACCATCGCACACCTTAGCCTTAGGTCATATGTGGGTGTTGTAAGGGGTTATTTAACAATACCCTATAACTATTATTATGTTCATTATTATTCTATAGAATAAAGAATATGCATTCCTTTTATTATTGTTGCTTTGTAAATAGTTTTTAAAGAAAAATTGGTATTTTTAGTTAATATTCAATTAATGAATCTATTTTGATGAATTAATGGATTTTTGAATTAAATATTATTTTAATAAAATATTATTACTAAATTAATTTTTATTAAATATAAATTATTTTTATGAATATAATTGTGATTTTTATTAATGTTTGAAAGTTGTTTTTGTCAAAATTCGTGAATTTTTTATAAATGTCAGTTTTTATTTTAAAAGTAAAAATTCAAATATTTAGAACATTATTTAGATAAAATGAATATTATTTTTTTAATCGGTATTTTGAAATTATCCAATGGTGAATTTTTCATAATTTTCTGAGACAGTCAAATTTTTGGGTAAAAATTAAATATTGTTTAATTGTATAATGTGTTTTATGACATCATAATGACCCAATAGTGATGTAATAAAATACTATAAATGAGATTTTCGGTCAATATATGTTTTTCCATTAAAATAATGTGATTTTAGGTCTAATTTATTTATTTTACACATCCTTAGTGGACCCTCCAAGACTTATAAAACATTTTATCTTTTTAAAATGATTTCCTTGAGAGTGTGACCCACCTCCACATAAGAAAGCC
Source organism: Viscum album (assembly GCA_963277665.1). Taxonomy (NCBI): domain Eukaryota; kingdom Viridiplantae; phylum Streptophyta; class Magnoliopsida; order Santalales; family Viscaceae; genus Viscum; species Viscum album. The sequence goes on along the minus strand of OY728131.1, from coordinate 222,112,687 downwards.
TAATATTTTAAGAATTTAGTCTATTGGACTTATAAAATAATTTTTTCCACTCCCCTTTTTCAAAAACCATGGGTTTTTTTTGGTTTTGATTAGTTTAATATGTGGTGGCCAAAACATAAATAATAAAGAATTCCCTCTCTTTTCCTATATAAACTCACCCAAGATCCCACTTCCTCTTCACTAAAAGACTTTGGATCTAGACCAACATCTTTCCTACTCTCTATATAATCCTCCCAAGGTTCCCCAAGCTCCTGAGAATCCTCTCTCAAGCCTCTCCCAAGCCTTTGGGATCACATTTCCAAGTAAGGGATTTCTTCCTTTATCATTTTTGTCCAAATTTCTTTATATTGTTATACCCTTGTATTTTCAATTAAAAATGTTGGCAAATGATTTCTCAACTCCCCTATACTTACCTCTGTATGTTTTAATGATTATATACCCCTTTCTCTATCATTAACTCCTCCCATGTACACCTCTTACCATGCCGAAATTTCGTAAGGGATTTCTCTCTCCTCATTTACATTCAAGCAATTATTTTTTATTATGAATTTAAATTCCATTAAATATGTTGGGACATGTATCTATATGAACCCCTTACTGTCCATTTCATGTATATATGATGATACACCCCTTTCTCTCTCATCAACCATTTTTATGATTTCTTATGTCACGCAGTTATGCTGCCAAAATTGCACCGCGATTTTCCAATCCAAAGTCATTATGTAGTGAATACCATGCCCATTTCTCCATCAAGGGTATTCACCTTTATGTGAATTTACTTATTGATTACATAGTTTCATGTATGAATTCCACATTCCTTTATCGTGTAATAAATTATGATGTTTAATGAATCCATGTTATATGATCCATGTGGCACACTTATGCATGAATTGAAATGATTAAGATGGGTTCGCCCTGATAGCGCTTCAATGCATTGGGTAAAGATTAGTATCATGATACATCAAGTGAAATGAGGGTTTACTCATTATAATTCAAGTTCAATGAGGTTTTACTCATTCCCCTTGTGTAATTATCCTTGTCTCATGCTAATATCATGTTAAGTATTGTTGTCACATTTCCATCACTACTGGAAATATGACTTTTCCCAACGCTTCTATACCAACGATTTCTAAAAACCGTTGGTATAGGTTCCCTTTCCCAATGGTTTGGCCAAACCATTGGGAAATCCCACTTTGAGGCCACTTTTCCCAACAGTTTGGCCAAACCATTGGGAAAGGGTATGGCTTTCCCAACGGTTTGTCCAAACCTTTGGGAAAAGTCCCCTTTGTGACCACCTTTCCCAACAGTTTGGACAAGCCATTGGGATAGGTATACCCATTCACAACGGTTTGGCCAAACCGTTGGGAAAAGTCCCCTTTGTGGCCACTTTTTCCAACGGTTTGGCCAAACCGTTGTGAAATCCATACCCTTTCCCAACGGTTTGGCCAAACCGTTGGGAAAGGGTCCCCCATCGATCAACCTTCATCCAGAATGAAATTCCAAACTCAAAATATATACCAACAGTTGTCAAAACCGTTGGTATAGATCCTTTGATTTTTTATCAGTTCTTCTTACTGAGAACATTATATAAATCAAAATTTAAAATAATTATGATAATACATATATATATTTATGTAATTATGTTCACAAAAGTCATGTTAGGTTAGTGGTTAAGTCGTTCAATGATAAACTAGGGGTCTTGGGATCAAATCCCAGCGGATGTTTTTTTTGGAAATACATATACCAACGGTTCCATAACCGTTGGTATATATTTCCATATTACTTAGACCAACGGTTTCCAAAACCGTTGTTATAGGTCTATACCAACGGTTTCCAAAACCGTTGGTATACACCTATCCCAACAGCTTACTTGGCAACGGTTCTCCAAACCGTTGGTATAGGCTATACCAACGGTTTGGAGGCCTATACCAACGGTTCCAAACCGTTGTTATAGGTTAGTTTTCCAGTAGTGCCTGTTATGATAATCATGTTATATCATGTCTTTATGTTCATGTTTCTCTTATTCTCCATTGATATGCCTATTTCCTAACATGCACTATATTATTCATGTTATGTCTTGTTTACTCCCTTACTGTTCTTTATAGCTCACCTTTTTCTTATTCATTTCCTCAGGTTATCCCATGCAATGCTAAGTATGAAGGAATGTTGTGGTCATGTAAAACAAGTTTTCAATAAAGGTGTGTATTTTATGTTTTAATTTGTTATATAATGTTCCTAAGCACCAAATACACTAGAACTATCGATCTTATATGTTGTATCAAGTGAATGTTTTATGTAATAAAATATGTTTAAGTGTGTAATAAAGAGTAGGGTTGTTGTAGTTGGTATTAGAGGATAGGTTTAGTTATTTTTGGGATTAGGATTAGAAAACCCTAGTAAAGGCCTTAAGGATAATAATTATTCTAATAAAAACATCCCTAAATTTTGGTGAGTATTGAGTAAGTGGTTTATCAAGAAAATACATCCCTATCTGGATTCGGTCTGGTAAAGGCGGGCTCTGGCACAAATGTATCTAGGGGTAAAACCTAAAAACACCGCTTTGAGCTAGACTCGAATGGGAACTAGTGCATGAAAACAGGCCTTGCTGCACTCTTGGTTAATACATTCTTGGGGGATATGCTTTGGTAAACTCATAATCTTAGTAGAAACCATTATTAATTGAATAAAAAATTCCCCTGAGAATATATGTGGGGAAGTAGATCATGGATAACCTAGATTAAAGCCTATAAATTCGTAAGTTAAGGAAATAAAAGTAATATATAAGTCATCTGTTTTTGTATTTGGATTACCCTTTATGTGTTACCTCTAACTTTCCTTTTATTCTAGCCAATGGCCAGTAATATGAGGACTCGGGATAACAACTGATGTGAATATCAATGTGAGGACTGTTCTAATGAGATGCCCAATCTGATGGGAGCGAGAATCGCAAACTTTGTCATGATAATCTCTCATTTAACTCAAGTTATGAATAGAAACATGGGTCAACAGGAACATTAAACCCCCCCCCCCAAGAAAGAACAAGTCACAATCGAGAGTTTCATGATACAAAGGCCTCCTACTTTTAATAGATCATCTGATCCCTCAATTGTCGAACAATGGATCAACTCCATTGAAAATATCTTCTTCATCCTTCAATGTTCCAAACAAGAGAAGTTTCTTCTGGTTACTTATAGTATGGAAGGTGAAGCTGATCAATGGTGGACATTGATCAAAAATACAAAGCCTGAGGAAGATATGGAGGTGTTGAAAAGGAAGGATTTTTGAAAAATGTTTTTTGATAAATATTTTCCGTGCAACCTCTGACTTAAGATAGAAAGGGACTTCCTTTCCCTCAAGAAAAAATAAGACAAATCCATCAGAGTGTATAAGGAAAAATTTACAAGGATTGCATGATATGCCTTTGTCTTTGTCGTTACCCCTGAATGCAAGGTTGACCGCTTCTTTAGTGGGCAAAAACCTAGCCTACGGAAAGCCTTAGTGATCTGTGACTTCGAGAGTTATGTGGAAATTGCCTGATGTGCCCTAAAAGTTGAAATAGAGATCGGAGAATCTTAGGGGTATCATGGGGATAAGAAGCATAAAGTGGACTTTAATTCTCTAAGTCTTATGGATAAATCCAACGGTGCTAATAAAATCCAGCACCCCACTTGCCAAAGGTGCAGAAAGAAGCACCCCGGAAATTTCCTAAAGGGGGCAAGGAAATGCTTTAGGTGTGGAAGAGAAGGGCACATGGCTATTAACCGCCGACAAGAAAAACCTACGGCTGCAAAAGAGGATAGGAATGATTTGTTCAACACTCAACGTGTTGTTCATTGCTTCAACTGTAAAGAACCAGGGCACTTTACAAACCAATTCCCTAAGCCAAGGGTTTTTTGAGGCAACCAACAACCTCAAAGGCAGCAAGGGTGAACTTTTTCCATCACTACCGCTGAAGTGAACCCCGACAACAAAGTGGTGATAGGTATGCTAGTTATTCATTCAATAATAAAGAACATTATTTTTTATTCTGGTTCTACGCATTCATTTATATCCCAAAAGTTTAGTAGAACAATCTCAACACCACTGCACGTTATGGAAGTAAAGATGTCGGTGAGAACATAAAATGGGGCAATCACTGCATTCCATGAATATAACTCCTCCCCTCTCATAATTTGTAGATTGAACTTCTCAGTGAACCTCATCATACTCCCTTTGGTGGAATTTGATGCAATTCTTGGAATGTATTGAATTTCCTTATATAGAGCCAATATAAATTGTTTTGAGAGGGAAATCAATCTCTATATCAAGAATAGAACCTCGATTCTATACAAGTGTAAGGAGGAGGATGAATCTTCTTTAGGACCATCATCTCAAGTGTAGATATTATTTCCCTATAAGAACGCATATCTAGATCAGATTATTAAGTCTAAGAAATCAACCATCCTTAAAGACATTCCTATTGTGAGGGAATTCACTAAAGTGTTTCTTGGGGAATTTTCTAGTCTTCCTCCTAGAAGAGATGTTGAATTCTCAATTGATCTTATACCTGGGGCCTTTCCAATATCCAAGAATCTATATAGAATGGCTATTGTGGAGATTGAGGAGTTGAAGAAACAACTACAGGAGAATCTGGATAAAGGGTTTATATGCCCAAGTGCTTCACCATGGGGTGATCCAGTCCTCTTCGTCAAGAAGAAGTATGGGTCAATATGCCTTTGCATTGATTATCGTGAGCTCAACAAAATCCCGATAAAGAAAAATTATCCTCTTTCCCAAATTGATGACTTGTTTGATCAGCTACAAGGAGCACAATACTTCCCTAAGGTGGATTTTCGGTTGGTATATTACCATGTAAGGGTGAAGAAGGTGGATATCCCCAAGACTGCTTTTTGGACAAGATAAGGGAATTATGAATCCATATTAATGCCTTTCAGACTCACTAATTCTCCAAAAATATTCATGGACTTGATGAATATATTCTTTAGAGATTACCTCAACAAATTTGTGGTAGTCTTTATAGATGATATTCTAATATACTCCAAAACCAAGTAAGATCGTGAGGATCATTTAATCATTGTACTAGAGACCTTGATAAAGGAGAATCTCTATGAAAAGTATAGCAAGTGTGAGTTATGATTGAAGGAGGCCTCATTCTTGGGTCATATCCTCACAAGCAATGTGATATATGTGGATCCCTCCAAGACAGCTGCAATTGAGGGATAGACGAGTCCAATATCGATAACGGATATCCGTAGCTTCCTGGAGTTGATATTATCGCCGATTTGTGAGAAATTTCTCACGGTTTTCAAACCCGGTTACCAAGATGACTCGAAAGGGAGTAAAGTTTTCTTGGAGTGATGAATGTGAAGATAGATTCAAGGATTTGAAAATGAGTCTTATCACTGCGCTCATTCTCACACTACCCACAAGTGGATAACTTTTTGTGGCATTTAGTGATGCTTCAAAGAAGGGCATGGGTTGTGTGTTCATGCAAAATGAAAAATTCATTGCCTATGCTTCAAGGCAATTGAAAGTTCATGAGAAAAACTATCCAACACATGATCTGGAGTTAGCTGCAGTAATCTTTGCTTTGAAAATTTGGTGGCATTACCTTTTTGGGGAGAAGTGTGAAATATGCACAGACCACAAAAACCTCAAGTATATATTCACATAGAAAGAGTTGAATATGTGCCAACTAAGATGGTTGGAGTTGATCAAAGTCTATGACTATTCAATCTATTACCACCCTAGGAAAGCGAACAAGTTGGAGGATGCTCTAAGTATAGAGGACCCAGTAATTCTATCATTGATGATAATTAAAAATGATCCAATCTTCTTATATTTGATGACGATGGACATGGGAATCATAAAGAAGGGAATATCACCAATCCTTTCACAAATGATTTCTCAACCATCTCTTTTGTAAAGGTTAAAGCATGCTCAAAAGGATGATTTGGGAATTCAGAAGAAAGTGGAAACTATCAAAAAAGTGTAATCCTTGGATTTTGATGTTAATGAAGAAGGAATTGTGATATTTGGGTCAAGACTATGTGTTCCATAAAATCCGGAGTTAAAGAAATAACTTTTGGATGATGCACATAGTTTGAATTTATCCATTCACCCAGGAAACAAAAATATGTATTGAGATCTCTGAGATCTTTATTGGTGGGATAACATAAATAAGGAGATCACTGATTATACATCAAAATTCCTGGTATGTCAGCAAGTGAAGGTTGAGAGGCATAAGTCTAAGGAGATGATGCAACTATTACCCATACCAGCATGGAAATGGGAGAACGTCGCCATGGACTTCGTCACTGGACTTCTGAAGACATCTAAAGGAAACAATGATATATGGGTTGTTGTGGATGTCATTACAAAGACTGCACACTTAATGGAAATTTGTGAGTATTTCTCATTGGATCAATTGGCATGGATATATATCAGAGATGTGGTAAGGTTTCATGGGGTACCACTATCTATTGTTTCTCATCGAGATCCAAGATTCACCTATAAGTTCTAGAAGAGTATCCATCATGCTCTAAATACTGAGTTGAACTTCAGCACGTTTTATCATCCTCAAACTGATGGCCAATCTGATTGGACTATCCAAATACTTGAGGACATGTTGAGAGCATGCTCAATGGACTTTAAAGGTGGATGAGATCAACATATTCCACTAGTTGAGTTCTCTTACAACAACAGTTTCCACTCAACCATAAAAATGGATCCTTATTAAGCCTATGGGAAGAGGTGTAGGACACCAGTATGTTGGGATGAAGTTGGGGAGAGAAAACTCCTAGGTCCAGAAATGGTCGAAGAAATGGTGGAGAAGGTTAAGACCGTCCAGTAGTACATTAAAGCTACTCAGAGTCGACAAAAGAGATATACCGATAATCATGGATGATACCTAGATTTTGATGTCAGAGACTTGTTATTTTTAAGAATATCATCGTGGAAGAGAGTTATGAGATTATGGAAGAAGGTAAAGCTTAGTCTAAGGTACATCGGCCCTTTTGAGATCCTTGATCGCATTGGAGCAGTATCCTATCAACTAGAACTCTCACCAAACATATCTCAAGTACATTATGTATTCCACATATCATAATTGAGGAATTACAAACATGACCCATCTCATGTAATCAATCTAGAGGTGGTACCATTGAATAATGACCTCTTCTATGAAGAGAAGACGGTGAAGATCTTAGATCATAGGGAAAAAGTTCTACGAAATAAGACAATTCCCCTCGTGAAAGTGTTTTAGAGAAACCACAAGTTTGAATAAGAAACATGGTAATTTGAGGAAGTAATGAAGCAGAGATACCCACATTTGTTTTAGTATGGGAAAAGGAAATTTTGAGGGAAAATTTTCTTAATGGGGGAAGATTGTATCAACCCAAACTTTTATTAATAAAAATTCCTATTGATCTAATTAAATGTATTATTATATAAAATGGTTATATAACATAGTAACTTCTTTGGTTTTATGTTTCTGGACTTCAAAATACCATTAATAATTGTTATTGTTGCTAATATAGTCTTTGAACAGTGATCACATGATTAGTATAAATATAGGGCTTTAAAAAATCCAATTTACTTAGACAAAGGAAGCGATGGCCTCATCGAGTAGAATTGATCCATACGAAGCCAATTTTTCAGAGCTCAGAAAGACGGTTGCATCATTGAGATTCTCTCTTGACCAATTCCAATCTAAACTTCAACATGTTAAGCTCAAATAGAACTACCTATGTGAGAAGTGGAAGTTGATAGAGATTATCACCAAAGCGATGTTATCCGAGCCACCCCAAGAGTATGTCACCATCGCACACCTTACCCTTAGGTCATATGCGGGTGTTATAAGGGGTTATGTAACAAGACCCTAGCACTATGATTATGTGCATTATTATTGTATAGAATAAATAATATGCATTCATTTTATTATTGTAACTTTGTAAATAGTTTTTAAAGAAAAAATAGTATTTTTATTTAATATTCAATTAAGAAATATATTTTGATGAATTAATGGATTTTTAAATTAAATAATATTTTAATAAAATATTATTACTAAATTTCTTTTTATTAAATATAAATGATCGTATAATTTTTATGAATACAATTGTGATTTTTATTAATGTTTGAAAGCTGTTTTTGTCAAAACTCATTAATTTTTTATAAATGTTGGTTTTTATTTTAAAAGTAAAAAATAACATATTTATAAAATCATTTAGATAAAATGAATATTATTTTTGGAATCATGATGTCTAAATTATCCAACGGTGAATTTTTCATAATTTTCTGAGGCATTCAAATTTTTTGGTAAAAATTAAATACAGTTTAATTGTATAATGTGTTTTTTGACATCATAATGACCCAATATTGATGTAATAAAATAATATAAATGATATTTTCGGTCAATATATATTTTACCATTAAAATAATGTGATTTTAGGTTTATTTGATTTATTTTACAAAGCCTTAGTGGACCCTCCAAGACTTATAAAACATTTTATCTTTTTAAAATGATTTCATTGAGAGTGTGACTCACCTCCACATAAGCAAACCTAATATTTTAAGAATTTTGGAAATTGGCCTTATAAAATAATTTTTTCCACTCCCCTTTTTCAAAAACCATGGGCAAAACCCATGTGTTGGTTTTTGGTTTTGATTAGTTTAATGTGTGGTGATCAAAACCTAAATAATAAAGAATTCCCTCTCTTTTCCTATATAAACCCACCCAAGCTCCCACTTCCTCTTCACTAAAAGCCTTTGGAGCTCAAAAAACCTCTTCCATACTCTCTCTATAATCCTCACAAGGTTCCCTAATCTCCCAATAAGCCTCTCTCAAGCCTCTCCCAAGCCTTTGGTATCACAACTCCAAGTAAGAGATTTCTTCCTTTCTCATTTTTGTCCAAATTTCTTTATATTGTTATACCCTTGTCTTTTCAATTACAAATATCGGGGTATGATTTTTCACCTACCCAATAATTCCCTCCTTATGTTTTAATGATTATATACCCATTTATCTCTCACTAATGCTTCTCATATACACCTGTTACCATGCCGAAATTCCGTAAGGGGTTTCTCTCTCCTCATTACATTCAAGCAATTCTTATGTATTATGAATCTAAATTCCATTACATATATTGGGACATGTATCTATATGAACCCCTTACTTTCCATTTCATGTACATATTATGAGACACCACTTTCTCTCTCATCAACCATTTTTATGATTTCTTATGTCACGCTGTTATGCTGCAGAAATTGCACTGCGATTTTCCAAGACAAAGTCATTGTGTAGTGAATACCATGCCCATTTATCTATCAATGGTATTCACCTTTATGCACATTTACATATTGATTATATAGTTTCATTTATTAATTTTATATTCCTTTATTTTGGAATAAATTATGATGTTTGATTAATCCATGTTATATGATCTGTGCGGCACACTTATGCATGAAATGAAATGATTAAGAAGGGTGCGCCCTGATAGCGCTCCAATGAATTATCATGATAAATCAAGTGAAATGAGGGTTTAATCATGATAATTCAAGTTTAATGATGGTTTATTCATAATCCATGTTCAAATAGACTTGGCTCATTCTAATATCATGTTAAGTGTTGTTGCCACGATTCCATGTTATGATAATCATGCAATATCATGCATTTATGTTCATGTTTCTCTTATGCTACATTGATATGCCTATTTCCTAAACTTCACTATATTCTTCATGTTATTCCTTGTTTAATCTCTTATTGGGCTTTATAGATCACCCTTTTTTATGCATTTCCTCAAGTTATCCCATGCAATGCTAAGTACAAATGAATGTTGTGGTCATGTAAAACAAGTTTTCAATAAAGTTGTGTATTTCATGTTTTAAGTGTTATGTAATATTCTTAATCCCTAAAGACACTAGACCTCTCTATCTTCTATGTTGTATCAAGTGAAGGTTTTATATAATAAAATATGTTTAAGTGTGTAATAAAGAGCATGTTTGTTATAGTATTACTCACAATAAATTTCCATTTATGTTGGTAAACTATAACTTTCTATCATGGTTATACATGAAGTGAAAATGCACTATGTTGTCTATGCTAATATTTGGACCAAAAAAACATAGTAATGATATTGATGCCTAATTGGATACATTGATTTAAGATCTAAAATTTATGTGGGATATAATTGTTACATTGTATGATGCTCATATAAGCGAAGAATTCACATTGAGAACCATGTTTTATGGGATGATAAATGAATTTTACTTCTTATGAAAATCTGTCAAGGTATATCATTAAAGGAATGTTAGGGTGTCCCATTTGTGAAGAATTCACACACTTAGTTTAGTTGAAATATTCCTCAAAGACTATGTTTTTAGGATATTGTAAATTTTTACCTTGATGAAACAAATATTGATCCTGGATGACATCATTTTATGGGAATACATAATAAGATATAGAACCATATCCACTAATAGGTGATCAATTGTCCTAGAAAGTAAAAGATATTGACATTGTTTTCGATAAAACTTTTTCAAAAAACCTTATAAAATCAAGTTGTAAAAAGATATAAATTTTCTTTTAATTTCCATACTAGAATTTTTGTACATCATAAATTTTCTTAATGTCATGTATGTATAAAAAAAATATTTGATATTATTATTGGAACATTACTAAATGTTCCTAAAAAAATAAAATATGGCATCAAGACAAGGTTGGACATGATTGAAATGAAGATAAGGGAAGATTTGGAACTGATGAAGGATGAAAGGCATAATTTTATTCTTCTATAAGCTTACACTCTATCTATATAAGAAAATTTTTAATTTTTCAATTTCCTTAATGGTGTAAAATTTCTATAGGGATATTCATAAAATATCAAGAATGTTGTACCAATGAATAATTTGAAGTTACAAGGTATAAAATCACATGACTATCATGTTTTGATACAAGATTTGATGCTTGTTTATTTTATGTTTCATTCTAACTAAAAATGTATGAAATACATTAACCAAATTCTTCTTCTTTTTCAAATCCATATGCAATAAATTAATAGATCCAGTGAAGTTTCCAATCATGAATAAAGAGATTGCAATTATATTATTTAAATTAGATATGTTCTTCCCACCATCATTCTTTGATATAATGGTCCACTTAATGGTTCACTTAGTTAGAGAGGTTCAGTTATGTAGTTTAGTACATTACAGATGGATATACCCCTTTTAACAATATATGAATATTTTGAAAGTGTAAGTCGAGAATCGAAGTCATACAGAAGGTTTTATTTCATTGTGATATATTTTTGAAGAATCTATTGAATTCTGTATCGATTACATATTATATGTTCATAACATCAGTATTCCAAAGTTTTGTCTCAATAGATGCCTTATGGGAAAAGGGATTTCTGAGAGAGATGTTGTTACAATTACCAACACAAAATGAGATCAATATCACATTTAAATTTTACATCCATTCATTGAATCCCACAAAGTATTTCTTAGACATTCAAATCCATCAAGAGTTTAAAGATGGATATCAAATACACATAATCAATAGTTTATAGGATAGTTGTGAGATCATATTTATAAGGAGTTATTTAAGAATCCAAATTCAATCACTGAATGACTTTAATGTTTATCTGGGGTATAAATTTAATTGTTATATCTTGCACTAATTTGGTAATTCATGGTTATATATTATATACAAAGCAACAATATGAATTTGGTATGATACAAAATAGTGGAGTTTCACTTGTGGGGGAAGAAAAGCATGTATCCAGTTCCAAGGATAGAAATCCAATTTATGAAAATCTTCCATATTTTAGTATCATTAAATAAATATATGAGTAAGATTATACAAGATTTCAAGTTATGATTTTCCATTGTAAATGGGTTGAAAATAGGAGTGTAATGAAAGTTGATTAATTGGGATTCATGAATGTGAATTTCGGTATTCACAGGTATAAGGATGATCAATTCATAATGGAATATAAAACACTGAAGGTATTTTATTTTTTAGATCTAGAAATAAGAATTGGTCAATTTTCATGTTAGTGACTAAAAAAACTACAGGTTCGGATGAAAATTCAATTGAGGATGACCCTTTCATTGGGAGATCAGAATCATTTCACAGTGGTCCCATTATAGACAATTCATTTTACATTAGAGAAGAACACAAAGGGGATTTGGATACTTAATAGTAAATCCAAATCCATTTAACCTTTAAAGAGAAAAAGTGAGTTCAATGAGCATGTTAAAGTTTTTTTTTAATATACTGTGTTTTTTCTCATAATATTATTTGTTCTCTACTGTATTTATATAATCTAAATTATGTTTTTGACTACTAATGTAGAACATGACTTCTTCACATGATGATGTTACCAATCCTAAGGAAGAACAAATGATTGATGTTGAAACTGAAAAATTATTAGAGGATCAACAACATGTTGATGAAAAAACAAGAACGAAATAACACCACAGTGCTAAATAAAATTATCAAGGTAAGAAGTAGGGGTATAAAATTTGAGGTTGTCTAGAATCAACGCAGTTAGTATGTTCATCCCAACAAGTAAATTTTAATTATTTATGTTGGGATCACAATGAGAATACATGTTCCAATTGATATAGATATATTGCACCATGTCTTTCTTGTATTAAAGGAATCCCTTTGGGAAGATATTAAGGTAATGTTACGGTATACTATCTCTGTGTTACTGAAAATTTATATAATGAAAAATTGATTTAATTTTCATTAACCCTTGAAAATTTTTCTCATTTTAGATGATTTATATAAGAAATATGTCTTAATTATAACAAGAAAATCGCATAGAGGCTTCTGGAAAATTCTTACAAATCATCATCTTAGGGATGTTGAGGTTAAAGTAAACCCCACCCACCAATTACATATGCACAAATTATAAAACAATATAAATGGAAAGATTTCATTAGTCATCGTGATGAGAAATCATTTTAGGTGAAATATAGTCGATAATATTTTATTTGAAATTATTTGTTTTATCAACTTTGATTCAAAATTTTTAATTTATGAAACAACAAAGGAGTACTGAAAATAAACAATGCATAGCAGAACCAATGTATCCTTACCATAAAGCAAGGACGGGGTATGATTCACTTTAAAAGAAAATAGTATTTATTTTAAATATATAATAAAAGTTTTATGTGATATAAAACAACATATGTCTCTTTTTTTATATGCATATTGATGAATCAAAATCTGAAGCCACTTCCATCCTAAGTCATGTGCTATGGAAAGAGGCCCGCATAAATAAAGAGGGTAAAGTAGTTTATGAAAACACACAAGAAGTATGGGAATCATGTGTAATTATTGTATAATATTAATTTTTTATGCTTTATAATATTATTACATAAAAATATATATTTATGTTTGTATGTTTTTTATATGATTTAAATCCAAAAATAAACATAAATTGTACCAAAATAAAAACTAATTTCAATAGTTTTGAAGCAACCAGAACAATATATCCATGTTAGAGGTGTAGGTTTTGGAGTGTCACCTAAAATATATTTCAAGAATAAAAATTCACAAGGATATATATATATATATATATATGAGATTATGAAGAGTCTAAAGGAATAGATAGATACTTTGAAATATATTATTGTCTAGTCTGGTTTGGCAAACCAATATTTTCTAAATGATCAAAGAGAACTGGCAGTGGAACAAAGATCGGTACATGAATATCCAAATGAACCCATTATCTTTGAGGCTAGTCATTCCCCTCAACCACTTACCTTACCTAAGGAAATAAATTTTCCATTACTTTTTCTCCTAAATTTGAATCAAACAACTTTTGATAACTTTATATTACTAAAATTATGCATGGTAAAGTTATAAGTGATTTATATCTATCATCGCCCACACATATCCTTATTATAAGGGGTACGGTGTATAATATCCCAAGAGACATGATACACTACAAACAAATCCCAAAATATCACATGGGAGTGGGGATTAAAGTAGTTCATGATCCAAGTGTTGAGTTTTCTATTTCGCTTGATGATCTGGATGTTACTAAGATCGATAATGCTATTATAAATTTCATAACATGGATATCTAATCTTTTAAATATACATGAGGTATGTAATTAATAATTTTTTAAAAATAAAAAACCTTTAATAGTTGAGGAAATTTTTTTTGAAATGATGTATGGTGTTACAGATGGATAAAATGGTGGAAAATAGAAGGTCGGATCAAGACAATCCATTGAATCAACCAAGAAATCAAAAGGACCTTCTAAGAGTACCTTCTCCCCACCAGTTCCACTACCGCATATATTAACATTACAAGTTCATGCAAACAAAACATTCAAAGATGGAAATATGTCCTATATTCAATATGAAGAATAAATATTTGGATATGTCATTACAGAAATGATTGGTTTGGAGAGTATAAATGAGATTATCACGTTTTAATAGTTTGGAGTCTCAGTTTTGAATACATACATGAGGTGCATTTTCATAATCCGATTATCCAAAAAATGATCTATTGTGTTCATTACAGTTAATAAATATTCATATTTTCTATATTAATATATATTACTACTATATAAAGGTAAATCCCTATGAATCATGATTTGGACTCATTAGTCCTTGTATCATTCTATGCATGAACTTTCTTTGAAATTTGAATAAATTGAAAAGAAAAAAGATTCACTAAGTGAGGAATTTGAGAAGAAAATAACAGATGACATACTCTTCTTGATGCCTACAATATAGGGGAAAAAATCTACAATCTAATCATATAAAATATATGTTTCTTTTTTTATTACTTATTTTTTTAGGAAGCACTGGATTCTCATCGCAATCAAATTGGATACCCTAAATTTGTATTTTTTGGATCCAATGAATTGATTTCCATCAAACTGACCACGCATGATGTATATTATGAAGTTTTGATGCACTGAAATCAATATTTTATAGATAAACTTCAAAATATATGTTTCAGTTTGTGTTTTAAAAAGATTTTTTTTATTATAGGGTGGTCTATAAATATAGGATAAATCATGGTATGAGTTTAGTGACTAAATATAATAAGCTTATGTATTTCTCCAAATCAAAATGGGTTAAGGTGTATATAGTAAGATTTAACTATCAAAACATATTTCAAAACAATTTTCTTATTTTGGAAAATGTTTCTGTAGTTTCCGAATCAAAATAACGATAATAATTATGGATATTGTGTTGGGAAATTTATGAAAGATATCATATACCATCTAAAGACTAGTTGTAAGTGCCTGTGTTTTTCAGACTGGAAAATTCTAAAGAAATCTGAAATTTTACTTTTAGATTATTTTAAGGGGTAAAATTGTCCTTTCCCTTGGTAGATGATCTCGGATAATTTTTTGTGACCACTCTGCTGATCCTGGAATAAGTTTTTTACCTCGGGATAGAAGTTTGGTGTAATTCCAATCCATTCAAACTTTCATGAAATAATTAATATTTAATATTTAATTAATTGGATATTAATTTATTCACACATGTTCATTCATAAGTATATTTTTAATGGAAAATTGGATTGGTATTTTGTCTTCATTTTTTAGTTTTGGAATGGGGGTTTTATCCTAGGTGAGGCATAATCTTGAGTTGGGCACCGGGTCTGGGCCCAAACCCCTTTTTCTTTTCCTTTTTCTCTTCTTCGCCTTCCTTTACTTTTCCTCTTTTATTTTCCTCCTTTTCTCCCTTGGATTCTCATGCATTCCCCTATGGGATTCCATCATCATGTCTAAGAGATGATAATAAGAGGGGGATAGATAGGGGAGGGAGGTGTTGCTTTAGAGCTCAAGAGGGGTCGGATCGTCGTACAGTAGTGGTGGAACGTGTATACGGGCAAAGCTTGGGTGGATTTTAACCAAAGGTAGGCCATTTTTAAGTTTATTTCATAAGTTAAAATATATTTACCACTTTATATTTTTAATTCCCTAATATGAATGCTTAGAATCCCTTGAGGGTCGATCTATAGCTTTTGTGGAGAAAAATGGGGTTTCAGGGCGATTGCAGTGGTTTCCTATTTAGAAATCCTGATCACATGGTGTGTAGTTAAGGAACACACATCATGTGTTATTCCTATTCAAAGAATAAGATATTTTTATAAGTAAACATTGTGTATTGAGAGTACACATTGTATAAAGGTACTAGGTCATGTAGTTGAGCACATGGCCATATGAAGTTTTTGAAACTACACGTCGTGTACCATGGGTACACGATGTGTAGTCTTACTTGTCAATGTAGATGAGTACATGGATAGGAATCTTGTGTAGGGAAACTTGGAAATATAGGGTACATTTCCAGACCTTGTGTGGGTTACATTCCATGTAGAAGTACACGACCAAGATAAAATAGATGGCCAGTCCATGTGAGATACACTGGTAGGTACCCCGTGTAGGGTACACGCCGTGTGCATGTTTTACACACCATGTGCTTGGGATTTACATGCCAAGTATGACTGAAGTACATGAAAAAGTAATAATTTGAGGGTACACACCATGTACTCAAGTATAAAAGTATTTTACTCCTCCCTTTATAAACTTTTGAGGGTTTTCATACTTTATGCCCCGGAGTCAGAATTAAACGTATAGGTGGTCCATTTTGGGATTTTTTTTCACATAGATCATGATGGTGAAACCCTTGAGGTAATTTTAGGACTCCTAAGAGGTGTTTTGGATTAATTGAGATATAATAGAGAGATGATTCCTTTAGTAAATATTTTCAATTATCTCCTAAGAAAGAGATATTGATCTGAGATGGGCCATGAGCCATCTCCTGTGATGGATGCTTATGTAGGTTTTCCCTTAAGGTCATCTCCCTTGAGACATGTTCCTTTTTGGACTAGCAGTCTATGAGTTTAGTTCTTTATAAGGATCCCCATTAGGATTCCTCCTCTTACTTTTCAACATAGAGGATCTCGTATCAGATGCTTTCCTTTACTTACTCTTTCAGGGATCCCATGTAGCATGCTTCAGCTTACCCATTTATTTTCAAGGATCATTGTGTAGGATGACTTCTATTACCTACTTCTTTCCAAGGATCCCATGTAGGATTCCTCCACTATTTTATTATTTCTATGGATCCTAAGATGGATCCTTTTTCTTATAAACTGGCTTAGAGGATCCCAAGAGGGAAGCCTTTTCTTATGTGTAGACCTTGAGAATCCCAACCTATCTAGTGTTTTGACCTAAAGGACCCAGTGGGTGCCACAACGTTTGACAAAACCTGAGCTAGTGCATTAGGGGTTTGGGTATATATGGTATTAGGTGTCACCCAATAATTCTTACTGAACATGTAAGCTCGAGGGGCTGTGGAAGTAATGGTGTGTTAGGTGTTCATCCACCCTCACTCTTTTATTTATGAATTCACTCAGTTATTATTGATGAAACCATGATTTCCATAGGTGCTTCTTGATTTTTTTTTATGATTCTGACATGATGTGATATGTGATAGGGATTCCTAGAGGTACTTATAGGGATTCTTGGGGGTACTACCTAGAATCTGGCTCCTATGACTTTATGATTGAATTTTATCTTATTTAGGATTCCCATGTGTACTTCCTAGGATCTAACTATTGAGCCTACCTATTATTTGAGATTCTCATATGAACTTATTGGGATATAGATTACAAGACTTATTTGGCACGGTGTTGGACATGGTTCCCTCATCATTGATTTGAGATACTCTCAAGTATTAGATTATGATCTCCTTGAGTAATTCCTAGGATTATCCCTAGGTTTAGGTTGATGAACCATTAATTAACTCACTAGAATTATCTAGGAGTGGGCTGTTGAGCCGTTTATTTGAATGGATGGTGATAATGTGCTTGGATCCTGAGAAAATTTCTTATAGATTGACTAAGGGTCATCCCCTTCAGGATTATCCAAGTCACAATGTTATGACCACCTATGAACCGGAACCTAGGGTTCATACATCATATTGGATGTATATGGCTTGAGTGGTTTGACATCCATCTTAGTTACCATTTATAATATGTCTGGTTATTACCTAAAATACTTTATTATAATGATTTGAGGCGAGTACAGGTGATCCCGGGACAAGGACATCTATCCCACTGGGGTGACATAGCTTGCTCAGAGACATTTCTGGCACTGGCCAAAGTAGGTATTGTTGATCGTGATTATAGACCCAAGGATTGGCTATAGTTTGGTTCATGATATTTATCACCTTACTCGCACGTGTGCACATGCACACAAACACACACACACAAACATATATTTATTTATTTATTTATTTATTTATTTATTTATTTATTTATTTATTTATTTATTTATGGGAATATATATATATATATACATGATAAATCCTTGTTCAAAAATATTCTGGCTTTTATTGAAGCAGGCATCATCAATTGGGATCATAGACCCAAGGATTGAATGTGGATTTATTTTATGTGTCTTTTCTAATTTTTACTTGGCTAGGTTGAGCATATTTCATGAGCATTCACTTATGACAGCAGATTATAGGTTCACTGTTAGGGATGGACTATTGAGATTTATTTCTCACCCCTTATGTGTGCACCTCGGTGTGCATGAAGACCTAACGTCTGATTTCAATTTGAGCATGGATTCATGATGTATAGGGATGATTCCCATGGTTTCATGATTGAGTGGAGTTGCTCATGTGGATTCTGATTATTGGTATGGAGCATCTTGACTATGTCTTGGAGACTGAGTATGTGGTTTGGCTCAGAGTTATCAGTAGAGTCATGTAATTTTATTTCAGTTTATTTTATGTACTCTTGTATGTATGGTCGACTCAGTGGGTGACCAATGTTGTATATATGACATGGTTATTTAGGTTTTTATATCATTTCATTTATTATTATAGCATGTTTCTATTTCTTTTTATTTACTTCTTCTAGAATCTATTTATATACTATTGTGGATGATGTTTAGTTATTTCCACTATTTTATTACTATGATATGAGGGAATAGTCTCTCCACAAACACACCCTAGGCCCTCACTACTATTCGGTAGCATCTAGCTTATGGAGAGGTGTACTTGAGGCCTTGTGGCCAACCAGCTCAGGGCACCAGTTTAGTGGATCTTGGGTTGGGATGTTACAAATTGGTATAAAATATGTTCCCTTTTCTATTTTATTACTATTTGGGATATGGTATAAAAAATTATTAGGAATGTGTCAGAACTTGTAATAGATATAGGACTCATGCATCAAGAACATTGGTTTCAGTAAAAAGTTCCAGTTTCCGAAGATATGGGATTATTGTTCTTGATATGTTTTTTTTTTGTTTTATACAACTTTCACTTTGATAGATGCACGTTTGGTGTGGGTTTTATTATTTATTATGGATTTATGGATCTTTTCCCATTGTAAAGATAACATTGATGAATTTATGGATCTTGTCCCATTGGCAAGAGGCTAGTGTCTGATTTTGACTCTTGGCCAGCAAAGGTAAGAGGTGTCTCATGCATCATATCTAGCACGTAGGATCCACATGTTATAGTCCTACTAATATGTGATTTTATTGATGAAGGAGGCCAATTTTTAAGTGTTTGAAACAACCTAAATGGTGTTCTCCCATATAGGTTCTTAGTTTCATTCTACTCAATTGATTCTATTTTTACATATATTTCCTTCTGATGATAGGCTATATAGATCTATGATGAGGCATTTTACAATGAGTTTGATGACTCAGTCCTCATACATGGGAGGTGCAGCGACCCTAGTAGTTCTATGGGGAACATGATTCAAAAATGTTAGACCCCTCATGGGTTGTTTTTTCTTAGGTTCATTTATTTAAAGTTTCAGTAACAACCTACACGGTGTTTTTTCGCACAACTTAAAATGTCATTTTACTTAACTAAACCACATTCTTATGATGTAACATGGATCATTGAAATAATTTTTTTCACATACTTTTTACCCTCATAGTTCAACGTTAACAATTGATACCTTCGTTTGAGGTGATCTGGTCGGGTTGCTTTGTATGATGTCAGTAGACACCTAAACATTTGTAGTGAACTTGAACCTCAAGAGGGTATTACCATATGAAGATTCCTAGTGAATGTTAGTTCATTATCTTTCCTATATTTACATCATGAACCTTCGAGGAATATTCCCTTATGAGGATTCTCGAAGAGGATCAGTGCCCTAGTAGGCTGATATTGACAGGTTTTAACCCTTATAGGTCAATGTTCGGTTTGATCGAGGGAAACCTGTGAGCAGGGTTGGACCAAGTTTATGGATTTCATTTAAGGAAGTGATCTTGGTTATATTCTCATTCTAGGATGGATTTATGGCATGTTCTTGAGTTTTACAATATAGGTAGCCTTTGATTTCTAAGAAAGCACCTAGGGTTCTTATGTATCGATACTAAGTTTGAAGGCCAAGAATGTCCATGTTCCTAGCCCTATTGACTAGTTTTTATGCTATTAGCAATGTAGTTAGAGCACAGGTGGATGATCATGAATAGAATGATGTCGTGTGGTGGGCGTTCATGGAATAAGTCATGGAATGGGTAAAGTGATAAATTTTGAAGAGGGTATCTAAGGGAGCTCCTGACGTGATGAGACTGACATTCCATGTAGCATAGTCATCTTGGATTTAGTAGCAGATGACTTGTGGTAGTGTGAGTTGGGTGATGACCATGTGGTATGGGTTTTTACACTTGTTTTGATGTGAGAGATAGAAAAGGTGTACATCAGTTTCATGTGGTTCCATTTAAATCAGAAATTGGTAATTGGGTGTGTGTGAGCCAAGGACCGATAGTTTCAATAAATTTTATGGGCTTGGTTACCTAAGAGTTGTGATGAAATAAGAAATGTCCCTCCATGGTAGATAAGACATCATAAATGAATTGGGTGTCGTGAGGTGGTTGGCCCGTGGTTGGACCTGGACACACATTATAAGGACACGTGGTGTTAGAAATTGGTTAAAGGAAAATATATCCTGGTTTTATGTGCGCATGTCTTGGATAGAACAATACATTCCTATTGATAGAATCTTAGTATGATCCTAGTTTAGATATGATCATGCCCAATATCTTGACATCACCCTGAGTATATTGAGAGAGTGTCGGCTATATGCTAAGATTATTTTATTTTTAAATATCGTTTCTAGTTTTAATGAAAGGAATCCTTTGGAGTTATGCTTGAGGAGAAATATAAGGTAAACCATATGGTGGGGAGTGTGCCTTTGGATGTTTGGGGGTGGTGAACCTCGTTTTCAGCAAAAAAAAATTCATTAATGTGGGAACTGTTCTTAAGAAGCAGGAATGAATGATATTTTTATGCTTCCGCATTGACACTTTGGTATGAGCAGTTTATGTCCACTCCATTCATTGAGTTTAGTGATGGGCATAGAGTGGTCCTTTGAGCTTAGTCTCAGTTGTGAGGTGATGATAAGGGTGCTCCTATTGTGGGGAGTATCATATCAATCATAGTTAAACGTCTTCTTTATGAGGAGTGTTGTTAATGCTTTGAGGTCAGTAATTGGATAGTTAGGATAACATATTTGTGTAGATTCTTAGGATGAGATAATGGATATGTTTTTCCAACAAGGCTCTCGTGGATTATATGTTTTATGGTGGGGTGATTGAAAGGACTCGTGTTTTTTTGGACTGAGAAATTCAGCGGAAATTTGAAATTTTACATTTAGATGCTTTTATGGGGTAAAATGGTCATTTTTACCTATTAGATGATCTAATGTAATTTTTATAACCATTCCATTGATCTCATAATAGGTTTTTTACTATAGGACAAAATTTTGGTAGAATTCTAATCTGTTTAAACATTCATGGAATAATTAATATTTAATAATTAATTAATTAATTATCTTCATGTGTTCATTTGGAGATATATTTTGAATAGAACATATGATTTTGATTCTATCTCTTTAATTGAGTTTTAAATGGGAGGTTTTTTCTAGGCAAGGCGTAATCTTGAGTCGGGGCCCAAGCCCGGTTCTTTTTCTTTTTTTTATTCATTTTCTTTTCCTCTTTTCTTTTCCTTCTTTTCTCCCCTAGTTTCTCATGCATGCCCCTTGTGGGATTACTTAACCATGTATGCGATAGTAGAGGTATAGGGATATATAAATATATTGATAGAGTAAGGTAGGTTCCACCATTAAGATTTGGAGGAGTCGGGTCGTTGTGCGGCAGCGGTGGAATGCGTATACGGGTGAAGCTTCGGTGGATTCCACCCAAAGGTAGGTTATTTTTAAGTTTATGTATTAAATTACCATAAATTCACTATTTTATAGTTTTAAGGACCTAATATGACTACTTAGGACCACTTGAGGTTCGATCTATAGCTTTTGTGGAGAGAAATGGGGTTTTGGGTGATTATAGAGGTTTCCCATTCGAAAATCCTGATTACACGACGTGTAGTTTCAAAACACGCATTGTGTGTTCCTACTGCTTGAGGAATAAGATGTTTTTATAAGTACATTTTGTTTAATAGGAGTACACACCATACATAGGTTCTTATCCATGTAGTCAAGTACATGGCCAGATGGATTTTTTGAAACGACGCGTCGTATTCTAGGGGTACAAGTCATGTATTCGTACTTAGCCATGTAACCAAGTACATGGACATGTAGCTCATATAGGGGAACTTGATTGTATGGGGTATATAACTAGACCCCTTTTGGGTTACACACCATGTATAAGTACACAACCAATCTAAAAAACGTGGTCAGGCCATGTGAGATACACGAGCAAGTACCTCGTGTAGGGCGTGTACAAGTTTTACATGACATGTACTAGGGATTTACATGCCATGTTTGGATAAAGTACACACCTGGGTGTGGCTTTGAGGGAACACACCATGTACTCAGGTATACATGTTTTTTACTCCTCCCTTGCTAACCTTTTGAGGGTTTTTTGTGCTTTATTCCCTAGAGTCATAATCGGATGTATGAGTAGTCCATTTTGAGTGTTTTCCTACATAGATCATGATGGTGAAACCCTTGAGGTGATTTTATGACCTTTGAGAGGTGTTTTGGATCAAATTAGATATAATATAGAGATATATCCTCCAGTAAATAGTTTCAATTATCTAATAAGAGTTGGACCTTGATCTGATATGGTCCATGAGTCATCTCCCTTGACTAATGCTTATGTAGATTTTCCCTTAAGGATGTATCCCTTGACAGATGTTCACTTTTGGCTTAGGAGTCCATGAGATTAGTTGTTACTAAGTATCCCCAATATGATTCCTCCATTTATGTTTCAACTTAGAGGATCTGTGTATAATTTCTTCCCTTATTTACTTTTTTGAGGATCCCATGTAGGATTCCTCTACTTACTCATTTCTTTCCAAGGATCCCTATGTAGGATGTTTTCTCTTACCTACTTCTTTTCAATGATCCCATGTAGGATGCCTCTTCTAGTTTACTATTTCTAATGATCCCAAGATGGATTAATTTTCTTATGTGTAGACCCCAAGGATCCCAAGTAAGATTCCTCTCCAGTGTTTCGACCTGAGGGACCTGGTGGGCACCCCAACATTCGACCAACCCAAAACTAGTGTGTTGGTGGTTTGGGTAGAGATGGTAGAGGATATCACCTTAGAACCCATACTGAACATGTGATACTGAAGGGATATGGAAGTAGTGGTGGGTTAGGAATTTGGCCACCCTCACTCTTTTATTTATGCATTCACTGATTTATTATTGATGCAGCCATGATTACCATAGGTGCTTCTTGGTTTTTAGTCGATGAGTCGGACATGATGCGGTATGAGACAAGGATGCCCAAAGGTACTTCCTGTGATCTATCTTCTGAGCCTTATTGATTTATATGCCAGATATTCCCAAAGGTACTACCTTTTATCTGACTCATGTTCCTTTATGATTAATTATAATCTTATTTGGGATGCCCAGACGTGTTTCTTAGGATCTAGCTGTTGAACCTACTTATTATTTGGGATGCTCAAATGTACTTCCTGGGATCTGTATTATGAGACTTACTTGACCACGATGTTGAAAATGGATCTCCTCATCATTGATTTGATATACTCTCAAGGATTATATTATGATCTCCTTAAGCAATGCATAAGATTCTACCTGGGGTCAAGTGGATTCACCATTACTAAACACTATAGACTTATTGGGGAGTGGGATGTTGAGCCATTTATTTTAATGGATGTCTATCAAGTACTCAGATCCTGAGATCATTCCTTATAGATCACCTAAGGTTCATCTCCTTAAGAATTATCTGAGTCACAATGTCATGACTACCTATGGATCAAGACCTAGGGATCAGACATCAGATTGGATTTACAATGATTGGGTGGTATGACATCCATC
Organism: Viscum album; assembly: GCA_963277665.1. Lineage (NCBI taxonomy): Eukaryota > Viridiplantae > Streptophyta > Magnoliopsida > Santalales > Viscaceae > Viscum > Viscum album. The sequence goes on along the minus strand of OY728131.1, from coordinate 222,088,368 downwards.
TCAGAGGCCATTTACAAGATTTATGGTTATTATCTAGAATCCTTCATTATAGTTATTGGAGGAAAGTATGGGTGATCTTGTGGCTAGGGCATGTATCCTCCTGTGGTGTTGTAGCTTTCTCAGAGAGATTTCCAACACTGGATGAAGTAGGTTTGTCGATCGGGATTACAGACCCAAAGATCAGTTGTGTTTTGGTCCATATTATTTGTATCCTTACTCACACACACAAACACACACACACATATATATGTATATATATGGAAATATATATACACACATAAATATATATAAGTATATATGATAACTCTTTATTCAGTGACATTCTGGTGTTGGCCAAAATTAGTATTGTCGATTGGGACCACGGACCCAAGGATTGACTGTGGATTTTTTATGTATATTTTCTAGTTATGTCTCTACTAGGTTTGGAATATTTCATGAGAATTCACTTATGATAGTAGATTATAAGTCCACTGTTGGGGTGTCCTACTGATATTTATTTCTCACCCCCTTGTACGTGAACCTCAATGTGTGTGCAGACCTTATGTATGCTTTCAGGTTGAGCATAGATGCATGATGGATAGGGATTAGGCCCATGGTTTCATGATCAGGTGTATATTCTTGTGTGGATTATTATGATCGATCTATAGAAACTCAAATATTTCTTTGAGACCGATTATGTGGTTCGGCTCAGAGTCAGCAGTAGATCCATGTACTTTAATTTCAATTTCTTTTATGTACTCCTGTATGTATGGTTGACCCAGTGAGCGACCATTGCTATATATAACAAGGATGTTTGGGATTTCATAGCATTTCATTTATTATTACAGAATGTTTATATTTCGGTTTATTTAGTGCTTCTGCACTTTTTTTATTTACCGATATAGATGATGTTTAGTTATTTCCACTAAATGGAGTTGGTTCCCTATAACCAAATTCCGTGTACTTTATGATAACCTATATTCATTATTTTGAATATTAATAAACTTTTTATCACATACTTGTTATTATTATATATAGCATAGTATGTGATAATGTCCTAAGAGTAGTTTTTTCAATGAAAGATCATAGCAGTTCCACCAATGTGATGAGAACCCAGAAGTTACATGATAGTATTATTAAATATATGTTTTATAGCTAGATGAAATCATTTGAGGGACATAAATGATATAGGATATCAGGGGTGGATAATCATAGTACTTTGAGGCATGTTCTCATGGTGTATACTCTTGGTAATATCCAGTGTATATTATTATGAGAACAGGACCCGTTAGTAGGAAATTCACATTTATATGAGTCATTGGATGTTCCTATCTAAAGATGTGTTTATTGATCCTTAGACTTTAATATTATTATTAATGAGTATTATTAATTTTATACTTTTATTTATTGATGAAAAATGTGATGACATATGTTGATGGTGAGGTAGGATATGTTGGATGCATCACGTGTAATATTTCATTAATGAATAATGCGAGAAAATATTTTTCCCTTATGTTCTTTAACAAAATATGATATCTTATGCCCTTTGATGGAAATGATATAGCGTAAATAAATCCATGATCATTGTATTTTATAGGCAAGTTCAATTTCTGGAAAGTCAAATAAAGAGACATCAAGTACATAGGTTGATGGCGTCATCATGCAACTTGCTTGATTGGAGATATCATGATAAAGAGATTATATTACATAATAAGCGCTTGTATGTGGTTTTATGTCATTGGAACATTAACTTCTTTCTTTATGGGTGTCTTGGCATGTTGTTAGATGCTAAAATTGGAATTTGGGTTGCTTCACCTAATGCCACTGAAAAATAGGCATAGAGGGTCACACATTAAGTGTATTCGAGACCTTAGTTAAATAATAATATTATTTATTATTTACAAGTTAAATAATTATTATTACCGCACATGGTTTAATAATTATTCATGTTTTCTTGATTGTATATATTTCATCACCAGTTATTCGATAGGATATTTTATGAGTAGAATATTTAATAAATATTTATTTTATATTTAGTAAATATAATATTTATTTATTTATTGGTGAATAATGCAGTGATATTTATTTGTTAAATAAAAAGTCATTGTTCAAAGCCCGATAAATATTTTGGAGGAATGGAGTGCTGAGTTTAATGGTCTGGTGAGAAATAATATATATTGAATATTATTTGAATAAATAATATTTAATTTGATCTGTTAGTTTAGTGTATGTCAAGAAATAATAATATTATTATTATTATTATAGATATGGGGTTCTGCAGGGATTACGGAAATAATAAGGGCACATGTGCAATCAATATTTTTTAACCTTAGAGATATACAAACCTAATTATATTATTTTCTTAGGTGATTCAATTCATTTTGTTGTGCACAATGAGATCTAGAGTGATCCCTCTCCAAGAACGCTCTCGAGAACATAGAGTTAACATCCTCCACCACCACTCTCAAGTTTAGAGAGATCGAATAGAACTCTTCCTTGAAGCGATTGTTGGGGAAATCAAAGACGAACGACACAAGCATCAGGATCTACCATGCTAGCACTTGGAGATTCTTACGTCTACGTTCAGAGGTTTATGGAATAGATGTGGATAACTATTTGAGGTAATCTACTTTTTATTCCTACAACGCAACTATAGTATGATGTAGAGATGTTGGCATATCCATCAATGAATAAATAATTTCTTGTGAGGTAATTTTTTAATTACTTAAATTAATTATAAATAATATGTGATGATCTTATGCTTTGGTTCTGGTGTTTTTCTATTTTCCATATTATTTGATTCAATTCCATTGATCATGGTATTTATTGTTGTGTAAATCTCGGATTAATCATCGATCACGACATAAATCAGAGTTGGGCATGCCCCATATACTGCTTCTTATGAACCCAAAACCTACATTTCTTACTCTAATATGAGGGAATAGTCTCTCTATGGACACACCCTAGGTTTTTGCTACTAGTCTACAGCCCCTGGTGTATGGAGATGTGCGCTTTAGGCCTTATAGCCAACTGGCTTGGGTCACCGATTTAGTGTCTCCTGGGTCAGGATGTTATACTAGAATCCTTGAACATGTAATTTTCAAAGGTAGTTACAATTTCATTAAAAAAAAAATTAATCATTTGTTTGTCTATATTTTCTCATTACTACCAATATTTACAACAATCTATGTACTCAAGAGAATAAGTAAATTTGTTTATAGATGAGTGAGCAGAGTACATGGTGTCAGAATGTTTACTGACATCAAATTTAGATGATTACCTATTATGTTTGTGATCTAGTACGGGCTATGACCTTATAGATACATTTGGGATGTGAAGAATTAGTATCATAATGATTATATATTATTTTTGAGTTGCTTCTAAAGGAGAATTATAATGGAGGGTAACGCTCTACGGATTCTAGCAGAGCTAATAACATGTCTAAAGCTCCTTGTGCTCTTGAGATATTAGACTTCGAGGCTACAACTGAGATAATGGCGACAGGGAAATGGGTCGAGAATATATACAGACATCATGAAAAGGTGACTTCCTATTACTTATTTATTTAATTTTCACAGTGATAATGCTTGCATACAAATAAGAAAGGTGTGATGGTTGAAACCTTGTTGTTCTCAAAAGCATGTTCTCTTGAATTGGATCACATTTTTTGTAAGAATTTCTTATCACCGCAAATGTGATCGAATTCAAGATAACCTTTTTTTTAGAATAATAAGAATTAGTGTGATGTTTAGGAATCAACTGCGCCTCAATCTGATACACGGTGTTCCCAGTATGACTCGAAGTATGTGTTTTTAGTTTAAAATTGACTCTTTAGTTCAAAACACACATCACATACTCCAAACCAATCAAAAAACATATTTTAGATAATTTATGACAACAATTCATGTCATTTGTGATGTATAAGAATCATCCACACCATAATATGATATATGTTGTACCTAGTATGACTCATAGTGTGTGTTTTTTATTTATAATTGACATTTTAGTTCAAAACACACATCGCATACTCAAAATTGAGCAAGCCCATTCATATTGTTTTAATACTTTAGGAAAACGACCTGTGAGTCATTTTTGATGTATAAGAATCAACTTCACCTCAATCTGATACATGGTATGCCTGGTATTACTCAAAGTGTATGTTTTTAGTTTAAAAGTGACATTTTAGTTCAAAACACACGTGGCATACTCAAAACTGAGGAAATTAATTCAAATTGTTTTGATACTTTAGGAAAACGTTCCATAAGTCATTTGTGATGTATAGGGATCATCCGCACCTCAATCTGATAAATGGTGTGATTTGTATGGCATTAAATGTGCATTTTTAGTTTAAAATTGACATTTTAGTTCAAAACACACGTCGCATACTCAAATCTGAGAAACACATTTAGATTATTATTTTTTGATACTTTAGGACAATGATCCATGAGTCATTTGTGATGTGCATGAATTGACCACATGTCAATCTGACACACGATGTGACTGGTATGACTCAAAGTGCGTGTTTTTAATATATAAGTTCTATTTATGTTTAAAACGCTTGTCACATAGCCAAAATCGAGAAAACAAACTCATATTGTTTTCAATATTTAGGAAAAAAATACATAACTCATTTGTGAGGTGTAGGAATTGACCTCATATCAATATGAAACACAATGTGGTCAGTATGACTTGAAGTATGTGTTTTTAATATAAAAGCGTCATTTTAGTTGAAACATGTCACATAGCCAAAATCGAGAAAACGGACTCGAATTGTTTTCAAACTTTAGTACAATGATACAAAATTCATTTAAAACATGTAGGAATCTATTGTATGTCAATCTAACAAACAATGTTGCAAGTATGAATTGAAGTGCGTTTTTTTAATATAGAAGTGTAATTTCAGTTTAAAACATGTGTCACATAACCAAAACAGAGTAAACGAGCTCAGATTATTTTCAAAATTTATGAAAAAGATCCATAATTCATTTGTGATGTGTAGGAATCGACCGCATGTCAATCTGACACATGATGTGATCAGTATGACTCGAAGTGCGTGTTTTTAATATAAAAGTGTCATTTTTGTTTAAAATGCGCATTACAAAGACAAAACTGAGCAAACGAGCTTGGATTATTTTCAAAATTTAGGAAAACAATACATAATTAATTTGTGACATGTTTTAATCAACCACACATAAATCTTACACACAATGTGGTTGGTATGACTTGAATTATGTGTTTTCAATATGGAAGTGTCATTTTAGTTTAAAACGTGCATTACATATTCAAAACTAAGAAATTGAGCTCATATTGTTTTCAAACTTTAGTACAATGATTTATAATTCAATTGTGACATATATGAATCAATTTCACGTCAATCTGATGTATGATTTCTCCGATATGACTCGATACATATGTTTTCAATATAAAAGTGTTATTTTAGTTTAAAATGTGCATCACTAGCCAAAAATGTAAAAACAAGTTTGGATCGATTTAAAACTTTAGGACAACTCTCCATAATTCATTTTTGACATGTAAGAATTGATCACACGTCAATCTGACACACGATGTGCCCGATATGACTCAAATTGATTGTTTTCAATATAAAAGTTACATTTTGTTTAAAACGCGCATCACATAGTCAAAACCGAGAAAACGAGCTCGGATTGTTTTCAAAATTTTAAGACAATGATCCATAATTCATTTTTGATGTGTAGGAATCAACAGTTTATCAATCCAACGGATGATATGGAAGGTATGCCTCAAAGTGCGTATTTTCAAAATAAAAGTATCATTTTAGTTTAAAATGTGTGTCACTAGCTAAAAACAAGCAAAAGAGCTCGGATTTTTTTCAAAACTTATGACAAAGATCCATAATTCATTTTTAATGTGTAGGAATCAACAGTTTATCAGTCCAATAGATTATGTGGAAGGTATGACTCAAAGTGTGTATTTTCAAAATAAAAGTATCATTTTAGTTTAAAATGCGCGTCACTAGCTAAAAATGAGAAAACGAGCTCGTATTGTTTTTAAATATTAGGGAAATGATCTATAATTAATTTTTTAAATGTAATAATCAAATACATGCCAATCCAATACACGATGTGGTCAATATGACTCGAAGTGCATGTTTTCAATATAGAAGTGTCGTTTTAGTTTAAAACGCACGTCACATAGCCAAAACCAAGAAAATGAGCTCAAATTATTTTCAAAATTTAGGACAATAATCCATAATTCATTTGTAATGTGTAAGAATCAACCACGCGTCAATCTGACATGCAATGTGATCAGTATGACTCAAAGTACGTGTTTTCAATATAAAAATGTCATTTTAGTTTAAAACGTGATACATATTCAAAATCGAGCAAACGAACTCAAATTATTTTGAAACTTTAGGACAATGATTCATAATTCATTTATGACATGTCATATTTGACTCTATATCAATCTAGTAGATGATGGGGTAGGTATGACTCAAAGTGCATGTTTTCAATATAGAAATGTCATTTTAGTTTAAAATGTGTGCCACACAGCCAAAATTGAGCAAACAAACTCGGGTTATTTTCAAACTTTATGACAGTGATCCATAATTCATTTTTGATGTGTAGGAATTGACCACACATCAGTCTGACACGAAATTGGGTCAGTATGTCTCGTAGTACATTTTTCAATATAAAAATATCATTTTAATTTAAAATGTGTATCACATAGCCAAAACCAAGCAAACGAGTTCAGATTGTTTTTAAACTTTATAAAGAAAATCCATAATTCATTTGTGATGTGTAGGAATCATTCACACGTCAATCTAACACACTATGTGGTTGGTATGACTCAAAGTGCGTCTTTTCAATATAAAACTGTTGTTTTAGTTTAAAACGTGACTCACATAGCCAAAATTGAGCAGACGGGTTTGAATTATTTTCAAACTTTAAGGAAACAATTCATCATTCATTTGTGACATGTAGGAATTAATTGACATTCAATTCAACACACGATATGGGTGATATGACTTGAAGTGTGAGTTTTTAATATATAGGTGTCATTTTAGTTTAAAACACACACCATTAGCCAAAATGAGAAAACGAGCTCAGATTGTTTTCAAACTTTAGGACAATCCTTCATAATTTATTTGTGACGTGTTCGAATTGACTGCACGCCAATTTGACACATGATATGACTGGTATGACTCAAATTTCTTGTTTTGAATAGAAACTTTTCATTTCAGTTTAAAACGTGTTTCACTAGACAAAAATGATCAAATGAGCTCAAATTATTTTTGAACTTTAAAATAATAATCTATAATTCATTTGTGGGGTGTATGAATCAACCTCGCATCAATCCAACACATGATGTGGTCAGTATGATTTGAAGTGCGTATTTTCAGTATAAAAGTGTCATTTTTGTTTAAAACGCATGTTACATAGCTAAAACCAATCAAATGAGCTCAGATTGTTTTCAAAATTTTAGACAATGATCCATAACTAATTTGTGACATGTAGGAATCGATCACATGTCAATATGGAACATGAAGTGATCATTATGACTTGAATTTCATGTTTTCAATATAAAACTTTCATTTTAGTTTAAAATGGGTGTCACATAACCAAAACCGAGCAAATAGGGTCAGATCGTTTTTTAACTTTAGGACAGCAATCCCTGATTCTTTTGTGACATGTGGAAATTGACCACACTTTAATCCAACACACGATTAACTGATAATATCATTAATATATATAGTAATTAACAATATAATTTATCATATGTGGATTATATAACATTAAAATTATAATTTTTTTACTTTTTTAAGTATTATTACTAAATAAACATTGATTTTATTGTAGGTACAAACTTTTGTACGAAGGTTGGTCATTGGAAAAATTCTACTAGTTTTGATTTTGTATATGGGTTGTAATTTTTTATTGATTAATTATAAATATGACATAAATGTAAATATTTTTTATGTAAATTTTGAATTAAAATGATAATGCAATGTGATATTTGTATTTCAATCTGATTTTTTGTATATTTGTATTGATGTTTCTGTATTCTAATTGGGTTTGTTCTTATAGGATTGTTACACGGATGTTGCAGGGTTGCAGCTGATACATCATTTTTTAGCACTAATGAAGGGCATATACTTTTTATAGCATTTAGGTAGTCAATGTTTTTTTTTGCACTGAAAGAACCCATTTATAACATCCTTAAAAGCCTCATTTGTTGTGTAAATATGGCATATAAAATGAAAACCATATGAAATTAACAATCATATAACAAAGAATGTTTTTAATTAATAGCAAATTAGTGAATTCAAAATTCACATCCATGAATCATAATCATTCAAGGTAGTGGGAAAGAAAATTAAGCGATGACAAATGCTTGGTCATGCAAATGAATTATCAATCACAAGGAGAGGGTGACATAGAGGAGAGTTGTAGAGACCAATGAAGTAGTGTGATGGTTATTTCTAATGAGGCATTTGATCATATAAACCAAGTGAAATTTGATTTTTCATATTTTTCAAAACCTTGACTTGAATCTACTTTTTTTGTTATGGGTTATGGTATATCCTTGGGGCATAATGGTTATAACAATGCACATTTCAATCATTTTGTCTCATTGATTTGTTTGTGAGAGATATAGTTTTGATAGTGAATACATTTTTGATCCATGCAATGAGGGTAATAGGAAACCACATCAAATTATACTCTCTAATTTCTGCAGGCTTAAATAGATTTTGTAGTTCATTTATTATCTATACTAAAGCTAGGTATTTCCTAGAACACGTCTCACACTCTTCGTGATCCATAACACGTGTCACATTCTCCAAGCTCCACACCCCTCCTCAGCATTGCTCGGGTTACAATCCCTCCAATCTCACTCCTAGCACTCATGATTTCCCTCCAGTGTTCCTAGGGTTCCTGCTGAATAATGATGTCTCCCTTCACGAATCTCCTCTCCAGCCATGCCGCATAGCACTGCGCCTCCACTTCTGCTTCTGGTATCCTTCCCGATATCTCCTTCCACCACGGTATTCGCATCATCCTAGAAACCTCCTCCAAACCCCATTCTAATTCCACCACTCACGATTTCCCTCACTGGTCCTAGGGTTCTCACTGAATAGTGTTGTCTCTCTCCCCGACTATCCTCTCTAGCCTCACCACGCCACGCCTCTGCCTCTGACCTCATCCCTGATATCTCCTTCCACCAGGGTATCTGCATCATCCTCAATACCTCCTCCAAACCCTACTCTAATTCCACCGCCATCCTCGACCTCAGCTTATCTTCCAAACCAACTTCTCTTCTTGCCACCCCCGACTCTGCATCGCAACCCAACTTCTTTCCATCATCTGATTTTCACTTCATTTCTATGATGTTTTCCTATTCCAAAACCTAAATCCTTGATTCTTCCCACCACATTGTCTATGTAAGGCCACTATTAACAGATCTCTGTGAATTTGACCTTGCTAGGCATGTGCTTCTGATGGCTCGTCTTCTGCTGAAGTATGTCCTACCTAACTTCATTTCAAGGCATGATTTTGTTATCAATCAGGGTGTTTTCCTTACTTTTTAATGATTTATTTTTGGGTTGTATAGAAAGATTAAGCAACATAGCTGCGCTTCTGGGATTCTCATATATTTTCACTTTAATTTTTATGGCATGATTCTCCATGATAATTTTTTAAATAAAAATCTTTCACTGTGGTTTGTTTTCAGTTCTGAGTTGCAACTAATTATATCTTCTTTTGGTTACGCACATTGATATCCATTCCAATAAATTAATTTGGAATGATTTATTTATAATTCTTCTAAATCTCCATGATGGATATGTACTCTATTTCAGTATTGTTTTGACTATATTCATTTGGGAGTTTTGTCATCCATTTTTATTGTTTTGTTTCTCACATTGATTTTACAGCAATCATGTCATGGGGATAATATGAGGTAATAAAATTGAAAGTGAAGTTGTGTTATTGATATTCATTTTTATTTTTTTCTTTGAAATGTTATAACAAACATAAAAATAAAATAACCATTTTTGACAGTGGTTATTAACGAATCTTTACAACATAATAATAATAAATAATTTTCATATTCATGATAAATGACGCCGATTTTGATTGTGAAAAACACCTACACATATACATTAAATTCATTTTATGTTTACTCCTGTGTCTATAATTTTATATCATCATATTTACTTTTATTTTTTGCATGTACCACGTCCATGAACCTAGTTATACTACAACTCTAAGTGCAATATTCAAAAAAATTATTTGCTCAACACATCCTCGCCATGTAGAAACAAAGGTACTTGGATACTCTATATTCACTATACTTTTTTGCATTGAAACTTCTTATTAAATATTTCATTACTATACTTGTAACGACCCAAACTTCCAATAATGGAAATCCCTCTTGATCTAATTAAATGTCTCTTTATGTAAAATGTTTATATAAAATGTCAACTTCTTTGGTTTTATGTTAATAATTGTGACCGTTTCTAATATAGTCGTTGAACAGTGATCACATGATTAGTATAAATATAGGGTTTTAACAAATCCAATTTACTTAGACAAAGGAAGCGATGACCTCATCCAGTAGATGTGCCTCATATGAAGACCATTTGTCAGAGCTCGGAAAGGAGGTTGCGTCTTTGGGCTTCCCTCTTGACCAAGCACAAGCTGAGCTTGAATATGTTAAGCTAGATCGGGAACGCCTACGAGAGAAGTGGAAGTTGATAGAGATTACCACCCGAGCAATGTTATCCAAGCCACCCTAAGAGTATGTCACCATCGCACACCTTACTGTTCGGTCTTATACAGCTGTTATAAGGGGTTATGTAACAAGACCCTATTACTATGGTTATGTACATTATTTTTTATTATCATAATGAATATACTTTCATTTTATTATTGTTACCTTGTAAATAGTTGTTAAAACAAAAATAGTATTTTTAGTTAATGTTCAGCTAAGAAATCTATTTTGATAAATTAATGGATTTTTGAATTAAATAATATTTTAATAAAATTTTATTATTTTTATTAAATTAATTTTTATTAAATATAAATGATCAGATAATTTTATGAATGCAATTGTAATTTTTATTAAGGTTTGAAAGCCATTTTTGTCAAAACCCATGAATTTTCGATAAATGTCATTTTTTATTTTAAAAGTGAAAATGTCACGACCCGTCCTCGGGACCCGTGTCGTGACTACCCCAAGCCCGCCTTCCATAGGCCAGGGGCTGGCGACTACCACCAAAGGCGTAAATCCCGACAATAGGGGAAGGCATTGCCTTTATAAAGTAAGCAAACACCACAGAGTACGCAAGCTGAGTAAACACTAAGTAAACTGAATACAAAAGTAAGTACTGGAAAGTAAATGGGCTAGAATACAAACCCAACTGAAAGTAAAGTACAACTAAAAAAGGGAGTACAGTGGTAGAAAAGTAAAGCAGCAACACCAAGTCATCCTCAAGAAATCCCACCTGAAGGGTGGGTACAAATGGTCTCCTCCGCTCCTCGGCTCCAGCCGTCCGCTCCGTGTATGTCTCGTCTAATGATCCACCACCAGGTACCGTCCAGCTCCACGAGCTCCTACCTCAGTCAGTGTTGTCTGTCATCTGCATCCAACACAACGAAGTGCGGGCATAGCCTGTGCAGGGGTGAGTATATGCTACTCATTAGGGACCCCGAGACCCCCGAAGGTCTCCCAGAATCCACGAAGGATAGACCACAAAGGAAAGTTACAATCATGAGGTAACAACCAACTCTACTTAGGTATATTCCCATACATATACCTAAGTCTTTAATTCCATCTCGGCTCCAGCACAAGAGCCCAAGTACAACCCAGTCCACACAGGAAAACATAACCCATTCCACATAGGAATTCACAACCCAATCCACACAGGAAAGCACAACCCAATCCACACAGGAAAGCACAACAATCATATCGATGATATTGATTGTAAGTTAAAGCTCAGCTCACACAAGTATACTTCTTCACAGGATGATAGAGATGATCAGATGTAGCCACTGATTCATTTAAGCTGTCACACCCACACAAGATACAAGACCAGCTAAGCTGTCGGACCCACATAGGATACAAGACTAGCTACTCTACCGGACCCACATATGATACAAGTACAGAGTCAGATACTGTCGGACCCACATAGGATAAAGAACAATAGTCACGTACTTCCGGACCCACACATGATACAAGAACAATAGTCATCGTCGTCAAACCCACAGAGGATTTCAGTACGGTCGTCGTTGCTGTCGAACCCACGGAGGATCCCAGTACAGTCATCATCATCGTCAAAGTCGCAGCCAGCTCTAGGGTTCCCGCACACAGCATGCTCGATTCCGGGAGGGTCCGCTCCATGAGCCAAGGGGGTTCGATACATCAACTAACACGTAGTCTGGATTTGATGTATCCCAAAGTTCCATCTCGACAAAAGGAACTCGACGTGACAGACAGCGCGTCAATCGGACGCCCGGTCTGAGAGTTATTGGCTTTTTCGTCCTAGGGGTCCGGTTGGTTTTTAAGTCAAAACAAACCCGACCATACTCCAATTGCATCCAAACCTCGAGCTTATTAATCCAAAATAACCATCTCACTAAGAGGAATCCAACAAAGTTGGTGGCACATCAATCGGACGTCCGGAGCTCAAGTTATAAGCGTTTCCGCTCCGAAGGCCCGGTTGGTTTCGTGTTCGAACCAACCTGGCCATACCCAAAGTTCTACGAAACCTTGAGTGTAATATACCGAAATGACCGTCTCGATACAAGGATCACTACACAACTGATGGTGCGTCGATCGGAGATCTGTAGCCCAAGTTATGGGCGTTTTAACGGATCTGTTCGAAAATAGGGGGTTTGGGCCCGGTCCGACCCGGCCTAATACACCCTGGGTCGGCCCAAACCGGGTCACCCAAACCGGGTCCGGTCCGGCCCACTTGGGCACGGCCCAGCCCGGGCGCCCGCCTGCTTAGCGAACACGAAAGGGGGGAGCTGCCGCCCCCTTCAAACCGAATGGCGGACCCGTGAGGGGGTCCGCCCTACTGCGCTGGCCGGGGGTACAAACACCCAGTTTTTTCGGATCCGACCGGCTGTAACGGCCGGCCGGTTGGTCCGGCCTCCTAAGCTCTAGCGACCAGCAGTTCTGGCCGCCTTCCCCTGCACTGTCGCGGCCAAAGGCCGCGGCCCTCCATGGTTCTCTGGCACAGCGCGACGGCGCCGCACCCCTCTGCCGCGGCCCGACTCTGGCCGCAGCTTCTTTCAGCCTCAATGGCGCGGCGCGACAGCGCCGCGCCCCTTCGCCACGTGATATTTCTCATTCCCGCGCGGTGTGATTGCACCGCGCCGCCTTTGTTCCAAACCACAATGGTGAACATCAACAAAGGGGAGGAGGATCGGCCGTGTTTGTGCAGTCCGACCTCCTCCCGTTAATTTGATAACAGGCAGCTAAGAAAATTAACAATAAACGCCAAAATAAGTCACGAACATAAAACAATCCCCTACCTCGAAGTAGTTGTCGAATGAAGATCGTCGTGGGAAAACGGCCTCGCGGAGGTGGTTTCGATGACGGCATTGGAGAGCGTCGAATAAGAGGATGACGTCTCACACCGGCTGCAGAGGAAGGAAGGATCGGCACGCCGTCTCTCCTTGGTGCTCCGGCGTTCTTCGCGTTCTTCAACGTAGAAGATGATGTTCTTCAATACTAGAGCCCTCCTCTCCAAAAATCTCCACACAACGATACAACAATAATAAAATAAGGCTTTGCCTTATTTTATTACTCATTCCAACCTTTTTCAAAATTCAAATTGAATTCACCAAATCAATTAACTTGTGTTGCTAAATTAATTGGGCATTTAATTGGCATGCAATTAATGTGGAAGAGTGGATGAGTTACAAAAATAATTGCTAGAGGGGGGGTTTAATGGGGTGTTAGGGAAATTGAAGGAGGTGGGGGCTCGTGTGGGCCCCACCCCAACTTCCTCTTAACTTCCTTTCCCATAACACTTAAACCATCAGTAGTGTAATAAAAATATAATTGTAAAACAACTATATTTTTATTCTTCACATTTTTAACAACTCCTACCAAGCAAATGCACCTTCGAAAAAGGTGTTCCTAAGTAATTATCGGCACTGCGGTTTCATCGTTGCCCTCGGATTTCGATTCCAAGCACCGGTTCAAAAGTTAGGAAAACCAGCTCGTTCGTTCACTGAACGTACCCGAGCTAAATTTTGTAAATTGATTCTGGGCACACCGGGCCTCGGAATCAGGTGCCGTCAGAAACTACGTACTCGTAAAATCCCAAATAAATTAAGAAAAAAATTTCCTTGAATTTTACAGGTCTTTAAATTACTCCCACCTCAGGGCTTTACGTCCCCATAAAGCTACATCACAAACTAGGGGAACAAATGAGGGTATTGTTCACGCATCTGAGTCTCCCGCTCCCAAGTGCTCTCCTGGAGGTTCCCATGCTACCACCTAATGCGCACTAGAGGAATCGACCTCCCACTTAGGACACACTCCTGTCGATCCTCGATCTCCACCGGGACCTCCACAAAAGTCGCCCCATCATCAATGTCTAGCTCCCCATGGTCGATGATATGCAGCGGGTCATGCACGTATCTCCTCATCTGAGATACGTGGAAGACGTCGTGCACCCGGTGCAACTGAGGTAGTAGAGCCAGGCGATAAGCCACCTCGCTTATCCTGCTGAGAACCTGGAATGGTCTGATGAAGTGCAGAGATAACTTGCCGCCCCGGCCAAATCTCCGTAATCCACATCGAGGTGAGACCCTCAAGAAAACGTGGTCGCCATCCTCAAACTCTAGTGGTCTCCGCCTCTTGTCAGCATAAAACTTATGTCGGCTCTGAGCTATCCTCATCCGCTCCTGGATGACCTGGACCTTCTCTGTCGTGGCCTGGACCATCTCTGGTCCCACAAGTGCTGACTCCCCAGGGTCTGTCCAGCACAAAGTTGATCTGCACGGTCGGTCGTACAATGCCTCGTATGGTGTCATCCCGATGGTGGGGTGGTAGCTGTTGTTGTACGCAAACTCCACCATGGGTAGGTGATCCTCCCAGCTACGACCAAAGTCGAGGACACATGCACAGAGCATGTCCTCGAGAGTCTGAATGGTCCTCTCCGTCTGACCATCCGTCTGAGGGTGAAAGGCAGTGCTCAGACGTAGTTGCGTCCCGAATGCCTCCTGCAACCCCTTCCAAAGCCGGGAAGTAAAGCGAGCATCTCGGTAGGAGATGATAGATGATAGAACACCATGAAGCCGCACAATCTTCTGAACGTAGAGGCGTCCCAAGCTCTCCACTAAGATCTGCTCTCTGATAGGTAAGAAGTGGGCCGACTTGGTGAGTCGGTCAACAATCACCCAAATGGAATTGTGACCTCTGGAAGTACGTGGAGGACCAGTCACGAAATCCATAGATATACCATCCCACTTCCACTTCAGGACCCCAAAGGGTTGTACCAAGCTTGCTGGTACCTGGTGCTCCGCCTTCACCTACTGGAAGGTGAGGCATCGAGAAACGAACTCTACTATAGCCTTCTTCATACCCGGCCACCAGTGCTGTCGTCTGAGATCCTGGTACATCTTTGTCACTCCTGAATGTACCGCTAAAGGGGAAGTGTGAAACTCTCTCAGCACCTCCTCCTGTAAAGCAACTGGTACCATGGTACGTCTTCTTAAAAGGACGACATGCTCTCCTACCACAGAGAATCCATCAGGTGCTTTTCCTGAGGATATCTGTGCATGTCGCGTCTCATAGTCAACGTCCCCACGTTGTGCCTCTCTGACCCACTGTAGTAGTGGAGGAGTAACTGTGAGTGACTATAGAAAGGTTGCTCCATCTCTATCCATGAAGGATATCTGCAAAGCGGCTAGCTGCTCTGTCTCCTCCCCAAGTAGTTTAATTCCCGTCCTCCTGATGAGAGAATCATCTACTACATTCCCCTTTCCAGAAGTATAGAATATCTCAAAATCATAGTCCTGGAGGAACTCGAGCCATCGCCGCTGCCTCAGGTTCAGGTCCTTCTGCAAGAAGATGTACCTGAGACTCTGGTGGTCAGAGTAAACTGTAAAGAGTTTGCCCATCAGATAGTGCCGCCACATCTTCAGAGCGAAGACCACTGCTGCTAACTCCAGGTAATGGGTAGCATAGTTCTGCTTGTGCTGCCTCAACTGTTGTGATCCATAGGCGATCACTGACCTCTCCTGCATCAGGACACACCCGAGTTCGGTCCCTGATGCATCGCAGTAGACTACATACTATACTCCCTCCTCCGGTAGCCTCAAGATAGGTGAACTGGTCAATCTCTGTCTCAGCTCCTGGAAGCTCTGCTGAAATCTATCTGACCACACGAAGCGTTTCCCCTTCTTCTTCAAAGCTAAAAGTGGTGTTGCAACCCTGGAGAATTCTGGCACAAATCTCTGGTAGTACCCATCCAGACCTAAGAAACTCCGCACCTCCGTCACGCTCCTGGGTGGCTCCCAAGCTAGAATTGCCTCGATCTTCGCAGGATCCACCACAACTCCCGCCTCAGAAATGACGTGCCCCAAGAAGTGGACCTCACATATCCAAAACTGACACTTCAAGAGCTTACCATAAAGATGGTGCTCCCGGAGCATGTCCAACACAACCCGCAAGTGGTAGGCATGCTCCTCCTCAATAGTCGAGTAAATCAATATGTCATCGATGAATACCATGACAAATCGATCGAGGTAAGGCTGGAAGATCATGTTCATGAGACTCATGAACACTGATAGAGCATTGGTTACACCAAAAGGCATAACCAAAAACTCATAGTGGCCATACCGACATCTGAAAGCCGTCTTCTGCACATCCTCATCCCGAACTCTGAGCTGATGATAGCCTGACCTAAGGTCTATCTTTGAGAACCATTGTGCTCACTTGAGTTGATCGAAGAGGTTGTAAATCCTAGGTAGCGGATACTTGTTCCTCACGGTCACCTAGTTCAGGCGACGATAGTCGACACACAGTCACAAGCTCCCGTCCGTCTTCTTGGCGAACAAAATCGAGGAAGCCCAGGGTGAAACACTAGGTCGGATGAATCCCTTGCCCTGCAAGTCCTTCATCTATACACGTAGCTCTTGAAGCTCGGCGAGAGCCATCCGATATGCTGGAGTGGATATCAGGGCTGTCCTGGGGTACAGTTCAATATAAAAGTCTACCTATCTACGAGGAGGTAGTCCTGGAATGTCATTAGGGAAAACGTTCACAAACTGATCCACCACTACAGGAAAACTTGGACTCTGTACGTCAACTGCTCCTAGGATGAGGCTAGCCAACTAATGAGTGATCGGATGTCCTCTACTCTGCGAGAGTCCATCCTGCACTGAAAAGGCTCCCTTATCGCTGGTGAAGGTGAACCTACTCCCATCGGTGCGGACACACCGCACCTTGTGCCTAATACAGTCGATCTGAGCATGGACTGTAGATAACCAATCCATGCCCAAGATGGCATCGTAAGGCCTTGACGCCGCTACAAGAAGATCCCAGCCGAAGCTCTCGCCTCCTAGAGTAAGCTCACACTTCCGGCACTAGTGTGTAATCGTCGAGTCTACTCCCGTAGGAGTCTCTAGCCGTAAGGATCGAGCCAACAGCTCCGTCGGAATCTCCGAGCTCTGAACAAGGGCAGCGGAAATGAAAGAATGACTCGCTCCTATGTCTATAAGAACTGTAGAAAGGGTGGAGTAGACACAGATAGTACCTAAAATCATATCTGGTGCGTCATGGTCATAGGCCTCCGCTGCCTAAAGCTGAGCCTGCCTCTGCCCGCCAGCTCCCTGTGGTCGGGGTGGACCTCCTGGTAGTGGTGGTGGTAGAGCCTCAAAGCATCGCCCACCACCTGCTGCTCGGCCAGCTCCTCTGCCTCGTCCGCCTGCTCCCTACAGACCTCCACGGTCGAACCTCTGCCTCTGCTTGGGTGGTCCCTCAACCATCTGTTGCTCCTCTACACAGCGGGTCGGGCAGTCACGAGCCATGTGGCCCTGCCCGCCGCACGCATAGCACTGTCTACTCCTCGAAAGGCTGGCTCTACTGCGTGTGCCCCGAACCTCTGAGCTAGTATCCTGGGGTCATCCGCCTGATGGTTTGGTCCGCCTGGACCCCTGTGACATCCGTCGACTACCAGCTGCGGAAGACTCTGTTACGTGTCGCCCTGCAGTAGGTCTCGCTGCTGGTGTAGGTTTAGCAAGAAAGCTCTCTACAAGAAGGGCTCTCTCCAGTACTCCTGCCTGCGTCAGAATACTGAGGGATATCATTGAAGCCCTGATCTCATGCCTCAGTCCCAGCTCGAAGGTCCTGGCCCGAAATAATGGGTCTCGTACCATGTCCGTGGAATAGTGTGATAGATCGGTAAATCTCACCGAGTACTGGGCTACCGTCATGCTACCCTGCCGCAGCTGTAGTAGCTCTTGAATGCGCACCGCACGGAGGGTGGTTAGAACGAACTCCGAGTGGAAGAGGCTCTCGAAGTCTGTCCAAAGAAGAGATGTCTCGTCGTGCACCTAGAGCATCAGGCTCCACCATCTACCTGCTGCCGCGTGCAGGAGACTCACTGCAAGGATCACCATGAGGTCAGTTGGTGTCCCTACTAACCTGAAAACTCGAACTACAGCCTCCATCCAATCCTCGGCTGCCTGAGGATCCGTCCCCCCACGGAACCTGGGCGGTCTCTGACGTTGAAACTTGTGCAGTGCACTAAGGCGACGTGCACTCTCAGCGGTTGGGGCTGGTGGCATCGGTGGCTCGGCGGGTAGAGGTATCGCTGATGCCTCCGCTGTAATAGGGCCCTACACCGAGGCCTCATCGCTCGGTAGGCTGTCATCTCGCACAAAGCTCGGAACCCTAGCTGGATGCCATCGTGGGGCCATCCTGAAAAGAGATAGGTGTGCCATGGTCAAAACAGTATACCTAGTGAGCTGACACAAGTAATCACAAAGAAAACCTTTGAAACACACATGCAATCAATGTTTTTGGGCACTAAGTCGGAAATCAGAAGTCAGGGTCCTGGTGTATGGATACGTCGGCCGCCGCACCAATACTGGACTCCTTGGACTGATAACCACACTCAATACCCTTAACACTATTGCTTCACATAGAAAAAAGATCAGAGTCCTGAGTTTTGAGGTAGAACCAAACTCCTCTGATACCAATTTGTCATGACCCGTCCTCGGGACCCGTGTCGTGACTACCCCAAGCCCGCCTTCCGTAGGCCAGGGGCTGGAGACTAGAACCAAAGGCATAAATCCTGAAAATAGGGGAAGGAATTACCTTTATAAAGTAAACAACACTACAGAGTACGCAAGCTGAGTAAACACTAAGTAAACTGAATACAAAAGTAAGTACTGGAAAGTAAATGGGCCATAATACAAACCCAACTGAAAGTAAAGTACAACTGAAAAAGGGAGTACAGCGGCAGAAAAGTAAAGTAGCAACACCAAGTTGTCCTCTGGAAATCCCACCTGAAGGGTGGGTACAGATGGTCTCCTCCGCTCCTCGGCTCCAGCCATCCGCTCCGTGTACGTCTCATCCAGTGATCCACCACCAGGTACTGTCTAGCTCCATGAGCTCCTACCTCGGTCAGCGTTGTCCGTCGTCTGCATCCAACACAACGTAGTGCGGCCATAGCCCATGCAGGGGTGAGTATACGCTACTCAGTAGGGACCCCGAGACCCCCGAAGGTCTCCCAGAATCCACGAAGGATAGACCACAAAGGAAAGTTACAATCACGAGGTAACAACCAACACTACTTAGGTATATGCCCATACATATACCTAAGTCTTTAATTCCCGATCAGCTCTAGCACACGATCCCAAATACAACCCAGTCCACATAGGAAAACATAACCTATTCCACATAGGAATTCACAACCCAATCCACATAAGAAAGCACAACCCAATCTACACAGGAAAGCACAACAATCATATCGATGATATTGATTGTAAGTTAAAGTTCATCTCACACAGGTATACTTCTTCACAGGATGATAGAGATGATCAGATGTAGCAACTGATTCATCTAAACTGTCGGACCCACACATAATACAAGACCAGCTAAGCTGTCAGACCCACACAGGATACAAGACCAGCTACTCTGCCGGACTCGCATAGGATACAAGTACAGAGTCAAATACTGCCGGACCCACATAGGATACAAGAACAGTAGTCAGGTACTGCCGGACCCACACAGGATACAAGAACAGTAGTCATCACCGTCAAACCCACAGAGGATTTCAGTATGGTCGTCGTTGCTGCCGAACCCACGGAGGATCCCAGTACAGTTGTCATCATCGTCGCAGTCGCAGCTAGCTCTAGGGTTTCCGCACACAGCATGCTCGATTCCGGGAGGGTCCGTTCTACGAGCCAAGGGGGTTCGATACATCAACTGACACATAGTCTTGAGTTGATGTATCCCAAAGTTCCGTCTGGACAAAAGGAACTCAACGCGACAGACGGCGGGTCAATCGGACGCTCGGTCTGAGAGTTATTGGCTTTTTTGTCCCAGGGGCCTGGTTGGTTTTTAAGTCAAAACCAACCCGACCGTACTCCAACTGTGTCCAAACCTCGAGCGGAGTAATACAAAAGAATCGTCTCACTAATAGGAATCCAACAAAGTCAACGGCACGCCAATCGGACGTCCGGAGCTCAAGTTATAAGTGTTTCCGCTCCGAAGGCCCAGTTGGTTTCGTGTTCGAACCAACCCGGAAGTACCCAAAGTTCTCTAAAACCTTGAGTGTAATATACCGAAACGACCGTCTCGATCCAAGTATCGCTACGCAACTGACAGTGCGTCGATCGGAGGTACATAGCCCAAGTTATGGGCATTTGAATGAATCTATCCGAAAACAGGGGGTTTGGGCCCGGTCTGACCCGGCCCAATACCCCATGGGTCGGCCCGAACCGGGTCGACCCGACTTGGGTCCGGTCCGGCCCTCTTGGGCACAGCCCGGCCCGGCCGGTTCTGCCCGGTCCGGGCGCCCACATGCTGAGTAGACGCGGAAGGAGGGGAGCCTCCGCCCCCTTCGAACTGAACGGCAGACCCGCGGGGGGGCCTGCCCTGCTGCGCTGGCCGGGGGTACAAACCCCCGGTTTTTCTGGATCCGGCCGGCCATAACGGTCGGCCGGTTGTGCCGCGCGAGACCGTTTGGTCCCGCCTCTTGAGCGTCGGCGGTTCCAGCCACCCTCCCCTGCACCGCCGCGGCCAAAGGGCGCAGCCCTGGTCCGACCGGCGCGGTGCGACGGCGCCGCACCCCTCCGCCACGGCCCGACTCTGACTGCGGCTTCTTTCGGCCTCAACGGCGCCGCGCTCCTTCACCGCGTGATATTCCTCGTTCCCGCACGGTGTCGTTGCACCTTGCCGCATTCGTTCCAAACCACAACGGTGAACATCAACAAAGGGGAGGAGGATCAGCCGTGTTTGTGCGGTCCGACCTCCTCCCGTTAATTTGATAATAGGCAGCTAATAAAATTAACAATAAATGCCAAAATAAGTCACGAACATAAAACAATCCCCTACCTCGAAGTTGTTGTCGAATGAAGATCGTCACGGGAAAACGGTGTCGCGGAGGTGGTTTTGATGATGGTGTTGGCGAGCGTCGAAGAAGAGGATGACGTCTCACACCGGCTGCAGAGGAAGGAAGGATCGGCACGCCGTCTCTCCTTGGTGCTTCGGCGTTCTTCGTGTTCTTCAACGTGGAAGACGATGTTCTTCAAGACTAGAGCCCTCCTCTCCAAAAATCTCCACCCAACGATACAACAATAATAAAATAAGGCATTGCCTTATTTTATTACTCATGCCAACCTTTTTCAAAATTCAAATTGAATTCACCAAATCAATTAACTTGTGTTGTCAAATTAATTGGTCGTTTAATTGGCATGCAATTAATGTGGAAGAGTGGATGAGTTACAAAAATAATTGCTAGAGGGGGGGTTTAATGGGGTGTTATGGAAATTGAAGGAGGTGGGGCCTCATGTGGGCCCCACCCCAACTTCCTCTCAACTTCCTTTCCCATAACACTTAAACCATTAGTAGTGTAATAAAAATATAATTTTAAAACAACTATATTTTTATTCTTCACGTTTTTAACAACTCCTACCGAGCAAACACACCTTCAGAAAAGGTGTTCCTAAGTAATTATAGGCGCTGCAGTTTCATCCGTGCCCTCAGATTTCGATTCCGAGCACCGGTTCAAAAGTTAGGAAAACCCGCTCATTCGTTTACTAAACGTACCCGAGCTAAATTCCAGAAATTGATTCTGGGCACATTGGACCTCGGAATCAGGTGCCGTCAGAAACTGCGTACTCGTAAAATCCCAAAGAAATTAAGAAAAAACAATTCCTTGAATTTTATGGGTCTTTAAAGGAAATTAAAATATTTAGAAATTTATTTATATAAAATGAATATTATTTCTGGAATCAGGACATCGAAATTATCCAACAGTGAATTTTTCATAATTTTCTGAGATAGTCAAATTTTTGGGTAAAAATTAAATACCGTTTAAATATATAATGTGTTTTATGAAATCATAATGACCCAATAGTGATGTAATAAAATACTATAAACTTTATTTTTGGACAATATATGTTTTAAGATTAAAATAATGTGATTTTGGGTTTTTTTGATTTATTTTACAAAGTTTTAGTGGACCCTTCAAGACTTATTAAACATTTTGCCTTTTTAAATTGTTTTCCTTGGGAGTGTGACTCACCTTCACGTAAGCAACCCCATTATTTTAAGAAGTTAGGAGTTTTTACTTATAAAATATTGTTTTCCACTTCCTTTTTCCAAAAACCATGGGTAAAAACCATGGGCTTGTTTGTGGTTTGGATTAGTTTAATGTGAGGTGTCCCAAACCTAAATAATAAAGAATTCCCTCACCTTTCCTTTATAAACCCACCCAAGCTCCCACTTCCTCCTCACTCAAAGCCTTTGGATTTCATCCAACCTCTACCCTCCTCTCTCTATAATCCTCCCAAGGCGCCCGAAGCTCCCAAGAAGCCTCTCTCAAGCCTCTTTCAAGCCTTTGGAAGCACACTTCCAAGTAAGGGTTTTTCTTCATTTCTCATTTTTGACCAATATTCTTTAAGTTATTATGCCCTTTTAATTTCAATTATAAATGTTGGGGTATGGTTTCTAGCCTCCCCTGTACTTCCCTCTTTATGTTTTAATGATGTGATACCCCTTTATCTCTCATTAAATTCCTCCCATGTACACCCGTTACTATGCCGAAATTCCGAAAGGAATTTCTCTCTCCTCATTTACATTCAAGAAATTATTTTGTATCATGAATCTAAATATCATTACATTTGTTGGGACATGTATCTATATGACCCCCTTACTGTCCATATCTTTTAAATATGATGAGACACCCCTTTCTCTCTCATCAACCATTTTTATGAGTTCTTATGTCACGTCATTATGCTGCTGAAATTGTACAGCATTTTTCCAAGACAAAGTCATTGTGTAGTGAATACCATGTCCATTTCTCTATCAAGGGTATTCACCTTTATGAACATTTACTTATTTATTAAAGAGTTTCAAGTATGTATTCCACATTTTTTTTATCATGTAATAAATGATTATGTTGAATGAATCAATGTTTTATGATCCATGTGGCACACTTATGCATGAAATGAAATGTTTAAGAAAGGTGCGCCCTGATAGCACTCCAATGCATTGGGTAAAGTATAGTATCATGATACGTCATATGAAATGAGTGTTGACTCATGCTAATTCAAGTGCAACAAGTGTTTACTTGTTCTTCATGTGTAGTGAGGGTTTACTCATGCTCCATGTGCAATGAGACTTGGCTCATGCTAATTCCTTGTTAAGTGTTGTTGCCACATTTACATGTTATGATTATCATGATTTATCATGCCTTTATGTTTATGATTCTCTTGTTCTCTATTGATATGCCTATTGTCTAACATGTATTGTATTCCTCAGGTTATTTCATGATTATTCCCTTACTGGGATTTATAGCTCACCCTTTTCTTATGCATGTCCTCAAGTTATCCCATGCAATGCTAAGTATGAGGGAATGTAGTGGTCATGTAAAGGAAGTTTTCAATAAAGATATTGTATTTCATGTTTTAAGTTGTTTTGTAATGATCCTAATCCCCAAAGACACTAGACCTCTCGATCTTCTATGTTGTATCAAGTGAAGTTTATGTAATAAATTATGTTTAATTGTGTAATAAAAAGATCTGGGTTATCATAGTTGGTATCAAACGATAAGTTTATTTATTTTTGGGATTAGGATTAGAATACCCTAGTAAAGACTTAGAGACAAGACTAAGTATAATAAAAACATCCCTAAGTTTTGGTGAGTATTGAGTAAATGGTTTATCAAGCAAATACATCTCTGTCTGGATATGATCAGGTAGAGGTCGCTCTGGCATAGATGTATCCTAGGGGTAAAACTCAAAAACACCACTTCGAGCTAGACTTGAACGGGAACTAGTGCATGAAAACGGGCCTTGGTGCACTCTTGGTTATGACACTCCCAGGGGATATGCTTTGGTAAATTCACAAGCTTAGTATGAACCATTATTAAGGGACAAAAAAAATTCCCTAAGAATATATGTTAGAAAGTAGATCATGGATAACATAGACTAAAGCGAATATATTCATATGTTAAGGAAATAAAAGTTATTTATAAGTCATCAGTTTTGTCCTTGTATTACCCTTTATGTGTTACCCCTAACTTTCCCTTTATTCCATCCAATGGCCGGTAATAGGAGGACTCAGGCTAACAACCGATGTGAAGATCAATGTGATGACTGTACTAATGAGATTCCCAATCCAATGGGAGCGGGAATCGTGAACTTTGTCATGCTTCTCTCTTAGCTAACTCAAGATTTGAATAGAAACATGGGTCAATAGGAACGTTCAACCCCCCCTAAGAAAGAACAAGTCGCTATCGAGAGCTACATGAGACAAAGGCCTCCTACTTTTAATGGATCATTTGATCCCTCAATCGCTGAACAATGGATCAACTCCATTGAAAGGATCTTCTCCATCCTTCATTGTTATGAACAAGAGAAGGATATCCTGGCTGCTTATCGTATGGAGGGTAAATCTGATAAATGGTGAACGTTGATCAAAAATACGAAACCTGGGGAGGAGATCGAGGCATTGGAATGGAAGGATTTCTGGAAGATATTTTTCGATAAATATTTTCCGTGCACCCTCCAGCTTAAGATGGAAAGGGACTTCCTTGCCCTCAAGAAAAAAAGACAAAGAATCTATTGGATCATACGAGGAAGACTTCACAAGGCTTTCACGATACACTTTTGGCTTTGTCATTACCCCCGAATGCAAGGTTGAACGCTTCTTTGGTGGGATGAAACCTAGCCTGCGGAAAGACCTGGCGATCCGTGACTTCGACAGCTATGAGGAAATTGTTTGATGGTCGAAATGGAGATCGTAGAATCTCAGGGGTATCATGGGGATAAGAAGTGTAATGTGGAATTCAATTTTGGCGGTCTTAAGGATAAATCCAAGTGTTCTAAGAAGATCCAGCACCCCACTTGCCAAAGGTGCAGAAAGAAGCACCCTGGAAATTGCCTAAAGGGTACGAGAAAATGCTTTAGCTGTGGAAGAGAAGGGCACATGGCTATTAACTGTCGGCAAGAAATACCCGAAGATGCGACAGAGGAGTGGAATGCTCCGTTCGAACCTCAACGCATTGTTCATTTCTACAACTGCAAATCAGTGCCCTAAGCCAAGGGTTTTTGGAGGCAACCAATAACCTCCAAGGCTGCAAGGGTGAGCTTCCATCACTACTGCCGAAGTGAACCCTGATGATGAAGTGGTTACAGGTACGCTAGTTATTCATTCAAGAATAGAGAATGTACTTTTTGATCCAGGTTCTACACATTCTTTTATATCTTGAAAGTTTAGTAGAACAATCCCAACACCACCACAAATCATGGAAGTGAAGATTTCAGTGAGTACGGAAAATGGGGAAATCATTGCATCCCATGAATATAACTCCTCCCCTGTCATAATCTGTGGATTAAACTTCCCGGCGAATCTCTTCATACTCCCTCTATTGGAATTTGATGTAATTATTGGCATGGATTAGATTTCCTTATATAGATCCAACATAAATTTCTGTGAGAGGAAAATCACTCTCCATGTGGAGAATCGACCCCCGATTCTGTACAAGTGCAAGGAGGAGGATGAATCTTCTTTAGCTCCATCATCTCAAGTGTGGATATTATTACCCTATGAGAACGCATATCTGGCTAAGATGATTGAGTCTAAGGAAGCAACCATCCTTGAAGACATCCCTATTGTGAGTAAATTCACCGAAGTGTTTTCCAAGGAATTTCCTGGTCTTCCTCCTAGAAGAGATGTTGAATTCTCAATTGATCTTATACCTAGGGCATTGCCAATATCCAAGACTCTGTATAGAATGGCTGTTGTGGAGCTTGATGAGCTAAAGAAACAACTACAGGAGAATCTGGATAAAGGGTTTATATTCCCAAGTGCTTCACCATGAGGTGCACCAGTCCTCTTTGTCAAGAAGAAGGATGGGTCAATGCGCCTTTGCATTGATTATTATGAGCTCAAAAAAATCACGATAAAGAACAAGTATCCTCTCCCACGAATTGATGACTTTTTCGATCTGCAGCATGGAGTAAAATACTTCTATAAGGTAGATTTTTTGTCGGGATATTATCAAGTAAGGGTGAAGAAGGAAAATGTCCCCAAGATTGCTTTTCGTACAAGATACAGGCACTATGAATTCATAGTAATGCCTTTCGAATTCACTAATGATCCAGCAATCTTTATGGACTTGATTAATAGAGTCTTTAGAGATTACCTCGACAAATTTTTGGTAGTCTTTATATATGATATTCTAATATACTCCAAAACCAAGTAATATCATGAGGAGCATCTAAGAATTGTACTAGAGACCTTGTGAAAGGAGAATCTCTATGAAAAGTACAGAAAGTGTGTGTTCTGGTTGAAGGAGGTCTCATTCTTGGGCTATATCATCACAAGCAATGGGATATCTATGGATCCCTCCAAAACAGATGCAATTGAGGGATGGTCGAGGCCAACATCGGTAATGGATATTCGTAGCTTCTTGGGGTTAGCTGGATATTATCGATGATTTGTGAGAAATTTCTCATGATTGTCCAACCCTCTTACCAAGCTAACTCATAAGGGAGTAAAGTTTTCTTAGAGTGATAAATGCGAAGAAAGCTTCAAGGAGTTGAAAATGAGGCTTATCACTGCGCCCGTGCTCACTTTACCCACAAGTGGAGAACTTTTTGTGGTATTTAGTGATTCTTCGAAGAAGGTCCTGGGATATGTGTTAATGAAAAATGAAAAAGTCATTGCCTATGATTCAAGGTAATTGAAAGTTCATGAACAGAACTATCCAACACATGACCTTGAGTTGGCTGTAGTGATCTTTGCTTTGAAAATATAGCGACATTATCTCTTTGGGGAGAAGTGTGAAATATATACGGACCACAAAATCCTTAATTATATATTCACATAGAAAGATTTGAACATGCGCCAATGAAGATGGTTAGAGATGATCAAAGACTATGACTGCTCAATCTATTACCACCCTGGGAAAGCGAACAAGGTGGCGGATTCCCTAAGTAGAAAGGAACCAGCGATTCTATCATTGATGAGAATTGAAAATGATCCAATCTTCTTAGATTTGATGAAGATGGACATGGGAATCATAAAGAAGGGAACATCATCAATCCTTTCACAAATGATTACTCAACCGTAACTTTTGGAAAGGTTAAAGGATGATCAAAAAGATGATGTGAGAATTCAGAAGAAAGTGGAAGCTATCAGAAGAGGGAAATCCTCAGAGTTCAATGTTAATGAATAATGAATTGTGAGATTTGGGAAAAGACTATGTGTTCCATCAAGTACGGAGCTGAAGAAGGAACTTTTGGATGATGCACATAGTTCAAATTTCTCTATTCACCCAAGAAACATAAAGATGTATCGAGATCTCCGAGAGCATTATTGGTGGGATAATATGAAGAAGGAGATCGCGGAATATACATCAAAGTTTCTGGTGTGTCACCAAGTGAAGGTAGAGAGGTGGAAGTCTAAGGGGATGATGCAACCATTTCCCATACTAGAATGGAAATGGGAGAACATCACCATGGACTTTGTTACCGGACTTCCGAATACATATAAAGGAAACAATGCAATCTGAGTTGTTGTGGATCGTCTTATAAAGGCTACACACTTCATTGTTATTCGGGAGGATTTCTCATTGGATCAACTAGCATGGATATATATCAAGGAAGTGGTAAGGCTGCATGAAGTACCACTATCTATTGTGTCCGATCGAGATCCAAGATTCACCTCTAAGTTTTGGAAGAGTCTTCAACATGCTCTGAATACTGAACTGAACTTCAATACGACCTATCATCCTCAAACTGATGGCCAATCCGAGCAGACTATCCAAACACTTGAGGACATGTTGAGAGCATGATCAATGGACTTTAAAGGAGGATGGGATCAACATCTTCCTATGCTTGAGTTCTCTTATAATAACAGTTTCCACTCGAGCATCTGAATGGCACCTCATGAAGCCATGTATGGGAAGAGGTGCAGAACACTGGCATGTTGGGATGAAGTTAGTGAGCGTAAGCTGCTTGGACCAAAAATGGTCGAAGAAATGGTGGAGAAGGTGAAAACCATTCAGCAGCATATCAGGGCAGCCCAGAGTCGACAGAAGAGTTATACAGATAACCATCGACGAGACCTTGAGTTTAAAGTTGGAGACATGGTATTTCTATGCATATCTCCATGGAATATGGTCATGAGGTTTGGAAAAAAAGGGAAGTTAAGTCCAAGGTACATCAGCCCCTTCGAGATTCTTGATCATGTCGGGGCTGTAGCCTATTGACTAGAACTTCCACCTACCATGGACAAAGTACATGATGTATTTCATGTATCCCTCTTAAGGAAGTACATACCGGACCCTTCACATGTACTCTCTTCAGAGGTGGTACGGTTAGAGGATGATCTTTCTTGTGAGGAGCAACCAGTGAAGATTTTAGATCGTAGAGAAAAATTTCTATGAAATAAGACAATGCTCCTCGTCAAGGTGTTGTGGCGAAACCATAAGTTTGAAGAAGCGACATGAGAATCAGAGGCAATGATAAATCAGAGTTACCCACATCTATTTTAGTGTGGTAAAAGGAAATTTTGAGGGTGAAATTTCTTAAGGGGGAAAGATTGCAACGATCCAAAATTTTATTAATGTAAATACCTCTTGATATAATTAAATGTCTCGTTATGTAAAATGTTTATATAAAATGTCAACTTATTTGGTTTTATGTTAAGAATTGTGACCATTTCTAATATAGTCATTGAATAGTGATCACGTGATTAGTATAAATATAGGGTTTTAACAAATGCAATTTACTCAGACAAAGGAAGTGATGGCCTCATCCAGTAGACGTGCCCCATACGAAGCCCATTTGTCAGAGCTTGGAAAGGAGGTTGCATCTTTGGGCTTTGCTCTTGACCAAGCCCAAGCCGTTCTTGAATATGTTAAGCTCGAGCGGGACCGCCTACGAGAGAAGTGGAAGTTTATAGAGATTACCACCTGAGCAATGTTATCTGAGCCACCCCAAGAGTATGTCATCATCGCACACCTTACTCTTCGGTCTTATGTGGGTGTTATAAGGGTTTATGTAACAAGACCTTAGTACTATGGTAATGTACATTATTTTTTATTATCATAATGAATATACTTTCATTTTATTATTGTTACCATGTAAATAGTTGTTAAAGCACAAATAGTATTTTTAGTTAATGTTCAACTAAGAAATATATTTTGATGAATTAATGGATTTTTGAATTAAATAATATTTTAATAAAATATTATTATTATTAAATTAGTTTTTATTAAATATAAATGATCGTATAATTTTATGAATGCAATTGTAATTTTTATTAAGGTTTGAAAGCCATTTTTTTCAAAACCCATGAATTTTCGATAAATGTCGGTTTTTATTTTAAAAGTGAAAATTAACATATTTAGAAAATTATTTAGATAAAATGAATATTATTTCTGGAATCAGGATGTCGAAATTATCCAATGGTTAATTTTTCATAATTTTTTGAGACAGTCAAATTTTTGGGTAAAAATTAAATACCGTTTAAATATATAATGTGTTTTATGACATCATAATGACCCAATAGTGATGTAATAAAATACTATAAACTTTATTTTCGGCCAATATATTTTTTACCATTAAAATAATGTGATTTTGGATTTGTTTGATTTATTTTACAAAGCTTTAGTGGACCCTTCAAGACTTATTAAACATTTTGTCTTTTTAAATTGTTTTCCTTAGGAGTGTGACTCACCTCCACATAAGCTACCCCATTATTTTAAGAAGTTCGTAATTTGGCCTTATAAAATATTGTTTTCCACTTCTCTTTTCCAAAAAACCATGGGCAAAAACCATGGGCCGGTTTGTGGTTTGGATTAATTTAATGTGAGGTGTCCCAAACCTAAATAATAAAGAATTCCCTCACCTTTCCTATATAAACTCACCCAAGCTCTTACTTCCTCCTCACTCAAAGTCTTTGGAGTTCGTCCAATATCTTCCCTCATCTCTCTAGAATCCTCCCAAGGTTCCCCAAGCTCCCAAGAAGCCTCTCTCAAGCCTCTCTTAATCCTTTGGAAGCACACTTCCAAGTAAGGGTTTTTCTTCATTTCTCATTTTTGTCCAATATTCTTTAAGTTGTTATGCCCTTTTAATTTCAATTATAAATGTTGGGGTATGGTTTTAAACCTTCCCCATACTTCCCTATTTATGTTTTAATTATGGGAGACCTCTTTCTCTCTCATTAAATTCCTCCCATGTACACTTGTTACTCTGCCGAAATTCCGAAAGGAATTTCCCTCTCCTCATTTACATTCAAGCAATTATTTTGTATCATGAATCTAAATCCCATTACATTTATCAGTAATTTTATATATATTACCCCCTTACTTTCCATGTCATGTAAATATGATGAGACACCCCTTTCTCTCTAATCAACCATTTTTATGAGTTCTTATGTCACGTCGTTATGTTGCTGAAATTGCACCGCGTTTTTCTAAGCCAAAGTCATTGTGTAGTGAATACCATGCTCATTTCTCTATCAAGGGTATTCACCTTTATGCACATTTACTTATTTATTAAAGAGTTTCAAGTATGTGTTCCATATTCATTTATCATGTAATAAATGATTATGTTGAATGATTCAATGTTTTATGATCCATGTGGTACACTTATGCATGAAATGAAATGTTTAAGAAGGGTGTGCCCTGATAGCACTCCAATGCATTGGGTAAAGTATAGTATCATGATATGTCATGTGCAATGAGTGTTGACTCATGCTAATTCAAGTGCACCGAGGGTTTACTCGTGCTTCATGTGCAATGAGGGTTTACTCATGCTCCATGTGTAATGAGCCTTGGCTCATGATAATTCCATGTTAAGTGTTGTTGCTGCATTTCCATGTTATGATTATCATGCTTTATCATGCCTTTATGTTTATGCTTCTCCTTTGATCTATTGATATGCATATTTTCTAACATGATACATCATGTGCAATGAGTGTTGACTCATGCTAATTCAAGTGCATCGAGGGTTTACTCATGCTTCATGTGCAATGAGGGTTTACTCATGCTCCATGTGTAATGAGCCTTGGATCATGATAATTCCATGTTAAGTGTTGTTGTCGCATTTCTATGTTATTATTATCATGCTTTATCATGCCTTTATGTTTATGCTTCTCTTGTGCTCTATTTATATGAATATTGTCTAACATGTATTGTATTCCTCATGTTATTCCATGATTATTCCCTTACTGGGCTTTATAGCTCACTCTTTTCTTATACATGTTCTCAGGTTATCCAATGCAATGCTAAGTATGAGAGAATGTAGTGGTCATATAAAGGAATTTTTCAATAAAGATGTTGTATTTCATGTTTTAAGTTGTTATGTAATGATCCTAAGCCCCAAAGACACTAGAACTCTCGATCTTCTATGTTGTATCAAGTGAAATTTATGGAATAAATTATGTTTAATTGTGTAATAAAAAGATCAGGGTTGTCATAATACTTGCATCTATTTTTTGAGATACATCTTATGACTCAAATATTGAATTTTTTTGGGGTCCACTGAATGTACAAGTGTTACATAATTTTTTATATGTTACAAATGTGTTCTTTTATTTTTTAAATACAAATGATTCTCTTTGTACTTCACTTAATTTCTATCACTTTTTTAAATATTTTTACCCCAAATTTCCATGATGGATATGTACTCATATTTCAATGTTGTTTTGAATGTATTCATTTGGGAGCTTTAACTTCCATTTTTATTAGTTTGTTTCTCACATTGATTTTACATCAATCACGTCATGGGGATGATACGAGGTAATGAAATTAAAATTGCAGTTGTGTTATTGATATTTATTTTTTATCTAAAATGTTACAACAAACGTAATAATAGAATAACCATGTTTTACAACCGTTATTAACAAATGTTCACAACATAATAATGATAAATAATTTTCATATTCATGTTAAATGGTGTCGATTTTGATTCTAAAAAACACTTACACATATACATTAAATTCATTTTATGTTTACTTCACTGTCTATAATTTTATATCTTCCTATTTACTTTAATATTTTGTATGTACCACTTCCAGGAACATGGATATACTACAAATCTATATTCAATATTCATACAATTTGTTTGTTCAACACATCCTCTCCATGTGAAACAAAAGGTACTTGACTACTCTATTCACTATACTTTTTTCATTCAAATTGCTTATTAAATTTTTCACTACTATACTTCCATCTGTTTTTCTTCAGATATCTTATGAATCAAATATTGAATATTTTTTGGCATCCTCTGAATGTACAAATATTACATCATTTTTTATATGTTACAAATGTATCCTTTTATTTTTTGAATGCCTTTGTTTCTCCATGTACTCCAGTTAATTTCTATCACTACATTTTTTTAAAAAAATTACACTAATACTAACTTTGTTTAATTTTATTCCAACATCATGCTCACATATACATCTATAACAGATTCCTCAGCATTATTTGTTATTCTATCCGCATACGGTAAATTATTCTTTATACCTTCTCTACTTTATCTCTGTTACTAAATTATCAGTACTTCTCTTTGCTTTTGAAATTTTCTTCTTCTATTAAAATACATCTAAATTTCCAAATTATCTATTACATCATCCATTCCATTTGGTTTTCGAACCATTATGTTTGTTGATTTCATTTGATGATGTCGTTACATTTTGGGGTATTTCTTTAACTTCGATTCATTCGGCTATATTATTTATGAATGCTACAATTTTTCCTCATATTCAACTAACAATTATTAAATTTCGCACTACAATAATTAGATCTATTTTTTTCCAGATACGTCTTATGACTCAAATATTAAATATTCAATGGCATCCACTGAATGTACAGGTATGTCCTCATAAAAGTTGGTGTCACAATTGTAATTTATCTCCTGTATTCACTATTATATTGTTTCCATTTCCTCTTTTCCATAACTCATACAAATTTCTCTTTTAATTTTTTGTTGGAATTTATTACTTGACATACACAGCTGTCAACATAATTTTGGAATCCAATGGATATAGAGTACAACCGATAGTGAGTGATCACAAAGACTCAATTTCATATGTTCTATTTGATAAGAAATTTATTTGAATTATAATGGCAGCTGCACAAATGACATATTCTTTGAAATAGGTACAGATATATAATGGTTTACATTATTTCAATATAATTCCACTTGAAATAAAGAAACATTTTTATTCATTTTATATACAGAATAACAATGACTTCGGATTTCCTTTAAAGTAAAATACTTTCAGGTTAAAAATGGTTTTATTATCTATTGAAATAGCATATTACAACATTCAGAACTGTCATCGTTTATATAGACAAAAAACTTATAAATCACTCTTTGTCTTAAATACTGAAATTCATTTCAACAATTATGACAATGCATTCGAACATAACCACATACCATAGTTTTAAAATTCTTGAATCATAGATATAAATAATTGAAATTTTAATATATTTTTATCCATAGTTTGTAGGAGAATAAAAAGCAGTGGATGTTGTTGACGTGATACTATTAATGTTGTTTCTGTAAAATCAACCTTGCAGCTTTCATCTACCTAGGTACAAAAGTATTCTCTTAATTGACTGATATTTTTTATGAAACATTTAAATTGAAAAATTATAATTATAATTCACTGTCTAAGCATATAATATAGAACTATTAGTTTTTCTATTTTAGGTATAAAGTCCTGGTACAGAACACATATTCAACTAATATAGAATGATGAACCCATCCTACAGTAGCAGGAATTTCTAATAAACCTAATTGTACATCTGATAAATTCATGAATAACAGGTGTGATATGCTATTCATCATACATAAACTGACATTTTTTGAACTGTTGTCATTCATCTGGACAAAACAGTTCTAACGTCCTGGATCCGGGTGCCACTCAACGGGTTCCCCGAACCCGGTTGGTCACAGGACCTCAAGCACATTTCCCCAAACGCCAGAGGGTGCCGACTAGCAGTGAGGGCCCAGGTCTGATAGTGGGGAAACTATGCCCTCATTTTTCAAAGTGTAGCGTAGTGGAAAAGATAAATAACATACAACAACAGCGGAAGCAATAAACCACAAACATTTAAAATGAACAACTGCAGTAAAAAGATAACCAATAGTCATATAGATAATGATGCAACATGTCTCAAATTCTAAGAAAATAGCCAGAACATGTTACACGGAAATACAACACAATACAATACAGCTCCAGGAACACGGTACAGTAAAGCAAAACAAAGCAGAGTAGACAGAACACAGTAGAATCGCAAGCCTAAGCTCGGTCTCATGCTCTCCTACTCCTCTGCTACAATCTGTACCTGTATAGGGACCCTTGCCCCTATCAACACCTGCAGAAATGTAATCTGTTTGGGCCGAAGACATGACCCAAACAGGGTGTGATAAATAAATCCCAGTAGGCACCCACCAAAGTCCCATGCCTAACTGACAGTGTAAATGTGCAACAGCAGTGTGTAGTAGTAAAATGCAATAAACTAAGCAGTACTCAAAAGTAACTAACTTTACCAGTTATATTGCCATTTTAATATTCATTTAATCCATTTAATATAAGACATCACCTCGGTGAATGTTCTAAGTAGATAGTCATTGTCCTCAGACATGTCAACTCTTACCCTCAGGTAAATAGAAATAAAACCCTCAGGTAACTGTCCTCAGACATAACAGATATTTCCCTCAGGCATATGAAGTGTCGCCCTCAGGTACAGAAGTCACTGCCCTTAGGAAATAGAAGCTTTTCCCTCGGGCAGAATAGAACGTTGCCCTTAGGCTAAGTAGTACCTTGCCCTCAGGCTAAACAAACCATGCCCTCAGGCTAAAAAGAATACTGCCCTCAGGCGTAAGTAACTGGGCCGAGCCCAAAGTAAAAACATGCACTTATATATACAATTCCTCTCAAGGAAAAAGTAATGCACGATATTAACATGGAATACCCTCGGGTATCCTAGCCAAATGGCTAAACAGAGGAACGCACCCCCGGGGTGGTCCTGGATCCAAACAGTTACCCCAAACAGTAGGTTATTATCACATTTAATTACCTATACAATTCTAGGTATTCAAAACAGTCAAGGCCTCAACCACACGACACCCCAACATGGGTTCGTAGCACAACGGTACACCCAAACGCACAACAGTTTGAATTTAAACACAAATCCACCAACCTTGATCGCCCCTGATCGGTATACGGGAACGATACTCCTCAAAACGTCCAAGAATGACATAGATCTGAGGTGAAAGAAAATTCGTTCAAACGTAAATAACTTCCCCTTGGGAAATAATTGGTAAGAACAGATCAAGGAGAGTGGAGGGCTTACCCGCACGGTTCTAACGAGATTGACGGAGGCGGAATCGGATTCCCGGTGCTCGCTCGGGTGATCTCCAAAGGTCCGACCTTCTCTCCCAAGCCCTCCTTCGGTTCTAAGACAATTCTGTGAACAGGGGAGGCTACTACCCATTTTAAGCGAAAAAAACAAACTACATGGCATGTACTATTGACTACATGGCATGTATTTTTCTCATTTAACTGTTCCTCTGGCGGCTACTTTTCCCACCACTGCACTGTTCATCCGTCAACATGGGTACACGGCGTGTATTCCTGATTACACGGCGTGTACTGTCGCTCAACTGGCGGCTGCTTCCACCGCCTTACTATTTGCCTACTGACTGACTATACGATGTGTAAATAACCACTACATGGGGTGTAGTCAGTTTTTTACACCTTTCGTTGCCGACAGGGCTACACGCCCCGTGTACTCATCCCATACTGCCAAAGTACACGGCGTGTGGAAAAGTACACGGTGTGTACCCATGAAATTTGGGATTTTTCCCCATTTTCCCTATTTTATCAAAAACACTCAAGGAAAAGAGAAAAGAAGAAACTCGTACCTCAAGAATAAGAACCGGGTTCTTACAAACTTCCCCCCTTAAAGCAATTCGTCCCTGAATTTCCCTTCTAAGGGTGGCGAAGATAAAGCTGTGAACAACTCAGGCCACTGAGCACGTAAGTCGGTTTCCCACTCCCAGGTTTCGTCCTGCACTCGGCCATGCTTCCATAGCACCCGTACGAGAGGAACTGACCGGCCTCGGAGAACCTTCATGCTCTTATCAACAATACGAATCGGATGCTCCTCAAAGGATGCATCTACCTGAAGCTCAACCTCCTCGGGCTAAAAGACGTGAGACAGGTCTGAATGATAACGGCGCAGCTGAGATACATGGAAGACGTCGTGCATGGCCCGGTAACTCTGTGGTAACTGCAACTGATAGGCAATCGTTCTGACTCTCTCCAGAATCCCAAATGGCCCTACATACCTCGGTGAAAGTTTACCCTGTCTCATGATCCGCCTGTGTCCTAACCTCGTTGAAACACGCAAGAAAACTTGATCCCCAACCACGAACTCCAAGGGTCGTCTGCAGAGATCAGTATAAGATTTCTGACGAGACTGTGTGGTGGCCATCCGCTTCTGAATCAACTGGACCTGCTCAGAAGTCTCCTGCACGAGACGTGGTCCCAGCAAAGCTGCCTCACCTGCCTCTATCCAGCACAAAGGTGATCGGCATGGCCTACCATATAAAGCCTCGTAAGGTTCCATCTCAATAGTTTCTTGAAAACTATTATTATAGGCAAACTCGATTAGGGGTATGTGCTTCTCCCAAGAGCCCCCAAAGTCTAGGACGCATGCACACATTATGTCCTCCAGCACCTGTATCGTACGCTCTGACTGACCATCGGTCTGAGGGTGGTAAGCTGTGCTCAGAAGCACCTGTGTACCCAGTGCCCTCTGAAAACTATACCAGAAACGAGATGTAAAACAGGCGTCCCTATCTGAAACGATAGAACAAGGGACCCCATGAAGACGTACGATCTCTTGGATATACAACTTCCCGAGTTCATCAACACTAAAGGTCTCCTTGATCGGAAAAAAGTGAGCTACCTTCGTGAGTCTGTCCACAACAATTCACACGGCATCATTGCCTCGAGGTGACCTCGGCAACCCAGTCACGAAATCCATCGCAACATCATCCCATTTTCAATCCAGGATGGGTAACTACTGTAACAGTCCGGATGGCCTCTGATGCTCCGCCTTCACCTGCTGACAGGTGGAACATCTCGTAACAAAACCAGCTATCTCCCTCTTCATACCCGGCCACCAATACTGACATCTCAAGTCACGGTACATTTTGGTAACTCCGGGATGCACAGCCCAGGCTGAAGCATGAAACTCCCGCATCAACTCCTCGCGTATATCCCCTGGAACCCATACTCGTCCATGGAAACGTGGTACTTCATCCTCGCCTATTGTCCATCCAGGAGGAGGGTCCTCACTGGCCACCGACTCCCATAGAACTAGGCCTTCTGAATCAGATAGTTGTCTCATCCTCACTCTATCCAGGAGGGTAGAAGTCACAGCTAAAGATAAAAGATAGGTTTGTCCCTGACTGTCATGCACCTCCAAATGCATCTCAGAGAACAAGGCCATAAGCTGTCATTCACCACTCGCCTCATGAACCGCCTGTGTCTGAGTCTTCCTGCTCAGGGCATCAACAACTGCATTACCCTTGCTAGGTGTATAGGCAAGCTCAAAATCGAAGGAATGAAGGTATTTGACCCACCTTCGCTGTCTCATATTCAAGTCACGCTGAGTAAAAATATACTTGAGACTTTTGTGGTCGGTGAAAACCACAAAATGTTCTCCCAAGAGATAATGTCTCCAACAGCATAACGCATGCACAACTGTAACCAACTCGAGGTCATGCGTCGGGTAATTCCTCTCATGTGGCCTCAAATGCTGAGTCCCGTATGCAACAACTCGATCGCCCTGCATCAACACAGCTCCCAGCCCAAAACCTGATGCATCACAGTAAACTGTATAGCTCTTTCCATGCTATGAAAGTATTAGGATTGGTGTTGATGTCAACCTTCCTTTTAGGTCCTAAAAGGCTGTCTCGGAAGCTTCTGTCCAAACGAACTTCACACCCTTCTTAGTCGAACCCGTCAACGGCGCTGCTAAGCGGGAGAAGTCCTGGATGAAGTGCCTGTAGTAACCCGCTAGCCCCAAGAAACTCTGTATCTCAAACACGTTCTTAGGCTGCTCCCAGGAAACTACTGCTCTCACCTTCTCTGGGTCTACTGCAACTCATGCCTCTGAGATGATATGACCCAGGAAGTGAATCTGGTCCATCCAAAAGTTGCACGTTGAGAGCTTAGCATATAGCTGATGCTCTCTCAGTGTACTCAGTACGATCCCAAGATGGGTGGAATGGTCGTGTCGAGTGTGAGAGTACACCAAGATGTCATCCACGAATACTACCACAAAATAATCTAGATAAGGATGGAACACACGATTCATCAGAGCCATGAAAACTACTGGCACGTTCATGAGTCCAAAAGGCATAACCAAGTACTCATACAAACCATATCTGCTCTGAAAAGCTGTGAGTGGTATGTCTGATGGTCTCACGCACAGCTGATGATATCCTAACCTCAGGTCAATCTTCGAGAACACTCGTGCTCCCCAAAGTTGATCAAAAAGATCATCAATCCTTGGTAAGGGATATCAGTTCTTGACTGTTAACTAGTTCAGCTTCTGATAATCCACACAGAGTCTGAGGGTACTATCTGCCTTCTTAGCAAACAGGACAGGCGAACCCCAAGGAGAAGTACTGGGTCGGATGAAACTCGTTGTCTGTAACTCCTCTAACTGCCTCTTGAGCTCCTGCAACTCTGGTGTTGTCATCCTATAAGGAGGAATGGACACCGGTGCTGCCCCTAGCACAAGCTCAATAGAGAAATCCACCTCACGCTCCGGAGGTAGACCCAAAAAGTAGTCCGGGAAGACATCCCTAAAACGATCAACCACTAGAGGGAAATCCTTCTGACAAGTCCCCTGATCATCCAGATATAAACTCGCAATCTGGGCTGTCACACCACCTCGCCCACGATGCTCTAGTCCATCTCGACTCGCCTGAACATCCCATTCACCTTTTTATAGAAACTCTCCGCCCTCTGGTGATGTGAAACTCACCCTACGATGATAGCAGCCTACAAAGGCTTGAAAGGGAACCAACCAGTCCATCCCGAGAATGAAATCATAAGTTGTCATCTCTAAGACATAGAGGTCCCATAGAAAGTGACACCCACCAACCTCTAGGCGGCACTCCCTGCACTGACGCACACCAGCTGTTCTAGTTCCCAATGGAGTGTCTAGCGTCATAACAGCATAAGAAGAAGAAACACAGAGCCCAAGGCTCTCCACAACGGGCACAGATATAAAGCTATGTGTAGCACCCGTATTGAAAAGTACTGAAGATAAGACAGAAGCTGGTAGAATAGTACCTATGACAGTAGAAGTTCTGGGATCCTGCTCCTGCTGGGTCTATTGCACTGCATATGTCTGCCCAGTGTCGCGGCCCTAAGACACAGCCTGGCTACCCTGAGCTGTCCCGCCCTGCTGCCTCTAAGATCCTGTTGTCTGGCTACCATAGTCACGACCACCATCTCTGCATGCATGCCCTGACGTATTCTAGTTTCCTGACTGGTAGGAAGCTGTTGGTCCTACTCCCGCATGCGGAGTCTGCACAGAACCCCTCTCACTAGCCACTGATGGAAACGCCCTGCAAAAGCGCTGCAGATGACCCATCTTACCGCAAGCTCAGCACTCCACTGGGTCTCGTGTACACTGAGGTCTCTTGTGCCCCTCTCTACCACATTGGTAGCACCTGACCGGGCCACCTGAAGTAATCGCATGGATAGTACTGCCACGGTGAGAGAAATCCATCTGTTGCTTCCTTTTCCCGACAGAAATAGTACCAGAAACTGGTGCTGAACCGCCTCAGCCCACACCACAAGCTTCCTGAAGGTTCCTCTCTGTAATCAGCACCTGGTTCACAATAGCATGTACTGTAGGCAACCTGAAAACATTCACCAGTGCTCGGATGTCATATTGAAGACCATCCTCAAAGAGTCTAGCCCTCAACGTCTCATCACCCACCAGAACGAGTGCAAAACGCTGAAGCTCGGTGAAACGAGCAGAATAATCCATCACCGACATAGCGCCCTGCTGCAGATTCATGAACTCTCAAGCTCTATCTGCCCTCAGCATCTCTGGGAAGAAGAAATCATAGAAAGCTATCTGAAAATCTTCCCACGCCATGTCTCTGTGATGCTATGTCTGGGTGGTAACATCTCACCACCTCTTAGCGGAATCACACAACATATAAGTCGCGAGCTTGACCCTCCGCCCTGAAGGCGTCTCAAAATGCTCGAAAATAGTCTGCATAGACCCCAGCCAAGACTCTGCAGCCTATGGTCCTCCATCCCCTGAAAACGTAGGCGGATGCTGCTGTTGGAATATACGAGTCAGCTCAGCCATAGATGTGGCAGTCGGCGGTGCTCCCTGAAAGGTCTGCATGAACCGCAAAAAGCCTTCACGAAACTGCGCCTCTGCACCTGCGTCCGGTATAACGGATGGCGCCGCATCTGGCTCTGCTGGAGGATCCACTGGTAGCCCATGGCCTACCATCTCTAGAGTATAGTCGTTGCCGCTCTCTTGATGAACAACGTGTGGTCATCTCGGCGGCATGACTCTACAAGGTCAAACACACACCTTAAATCAAGATTATCAAAGACTGAAAAACGAAGGGACCAAAAGGGAACAGGAGGAAGAAGGCATTTCAAGATTTGAAAAACAAGACTACACGGCGTGTATACTGACTACACGGCGTGTACCTGACCTTTCTTCCCCTGCCCGGGTCCTTCTACACAGCTAAGCCACACGGCTCTCTTCCGATCGAAACTACACGGCATGTATAAGATCTACACGGCGTGTATGGTTTAATTTCCAACTGCCCGTGTCGTTTGTGACACGGCCGACTACTCGGCTAATACTACACGGCGTGTTACACCCGCACACGGCGTGTACTCCACCCCGTTTCCTAGCCACACGGCTAAGTCCACACGGTCTCCCACCGGTAAGGACTACACGGCGTGTCCCCCAGGTACACGGCGCGTACTAGATGAGGTAACATCGACCCGTGTTTGTTAGTTACACGGCCAGGTCCCCCGGTCAGACTACACGACGTGTTCCACAGTGAACATGGCGTGTATGTCTTAAGGTATCCTTTGTCTGTGTTGTTAGTTACATGGGTGGACTCCGGGTCAACACTACACGGCGTGTACATCCGGTACACGGCGTGTTTTCCCCAAGCCTTTCCCTACCCCGTGTCCCCGCCCACACGGTCTATGACACGGGAAGAGACTACACGACGTGTACAGAGGGTACACGACGTGTACTTAAAAAGTTTTCTTTTCTTCCCGAACAGAAGAACACACGGCGTGTGTCCAAGGAACTACACGGCGTGTATCCTGGGTTTTCCAGACAGTAAGCCTCTGAAACTACTCTGGAACCCAGAAAATACCGAAAAACAACACCTAAATGCCAAATTCCGATCTGTGAGGGTCCATACTCCCCGCGAATCAAAGTTTGACATCTTATAAGTGTTATAACAAGATAAACAGTCAATGATCTACCAAATTTCGGTCAATGAGGGATCATACTCCCCAAAAACCAAAGTTTGGCGTTCATCCCATCATCAGACTCACACAAAAATTACTCTATCACATAGCAGGTATTTATCAAAGCAGCTATCACAACAGCATGCTTTTCTAGTACAACTACTATCACAACAACATGCAATTTTCAATGCACCTACATGGCATGGAAGAATGTATGACATGTGATTTCTAGCATGTGTCTAAATGATGCATGAGACGGCATATCATCATCTCATCGGGTTGCAACTAAATAGAACCCCTGGATAAAATATAAACAGCACAATTTCAAGTGCGTCACCCAACGGTGAAAATCAAATCAACTGTAAAATTTGCAAAATCAGAAGAATTGCAAAAATACGAGGTAGACTGGCTTTTCCCTATACACTGGTTAGCTACTCTCGGGCACAGCTTATTATCAACTACCGTTTTCCGTCCTATCTCTGACTAAGGCTCCAAACAGTAAGTCAAAGAAAAGAACTCCTCTGATACCACTTTGTAACGTCCCGGATCCAGGTGCCACTCAACGGGTGCCCCGAACCCGGTTGGTCACAGGACCCCAAGTGCATTTCTCCAAACGCCCAAGGCTGCCGACTAGCAGCGAGGGCCCAGGTCTGATAGTGGGGAAACTATGCTCTCATTTGTCAAAGTGTAGCGCAGCGGAAAAGATAAATAACATACAACAACAGCGGAAGCAATAAGCCACAAACATTTAAAATGAACAACTGCAGTAAAAAGATAACCAACAATCATATAGATAATGATGCAACATGTCTCAAGTTCTAAGAAAACAGCCAGAACATGTTACACAACAATACAACACAATACAATACAACACAATACAATACAGCTCCATGAACACGATACAGTAAAGCAAAACAAAGCAGAGTAGACAGAACGCAGCAGCATCGCAAGCCTAAACTCAGTCTCATGCTCTCATACTCCTCTGCTACAATCATGTACCTGTATCAGGACCCTTGCCTCTGTCAACACCTGCAGAAACGTAATCTGTTTGGGCCGAAGACATGACCCAAACAAGGTGTGAGAAATAAATCCCAGTAGGCACTCACCAAAGGCCCGTGCCCAACTGACAGTATAAATGTGCAACAACAGTGTGCAATAGTAAAATGCAATAAACTAAACAGTACTCAAAAGTAACTAACTTTACCAGTTATATTGTCATTTTAATATTCATTTAATCCATTTAATATAAGACATCACCTCGTTGAATGTTCTAAGTAGATAGTCAGTGTCCTCAGACATGTCAACTCTTACCCTCAGGTAATTGTCATCAGACATAACAGATATTGCGCTCAGGCGTATAAAGTGTCGCCCTCAGGCACAGAAGTCGCTGCCCTCAGGCAATAGAAGCGTTGCCCTCGGACGGAATAGAACGTTGCTCTCGGGCTAAGCAGTACCTTGCCCTCAGGCTAAACAAACCATGCCCTCATGCTAAAAAGAACACTGCCCTCAGGCGCAAGTAACCGGGCCGAGCCCAAAGTAAAAAACATGCAATTTATATATACAATTCCTCTCAAGACAAAAGTAATGCACAATATTAACATGGCATACCCTCGGGTAGCCTGGTCAAACGGGTAAACAGAGGAACGCACATCTGGGGTGGTCATGGATCCAAACAGCGATCCCAAACAGCAGGTTATTATCACATTTAATTACCTATACAATTCTAGGTATTCAAAACAGTCAAAGCCTCAGCCACACGACACCCCAACATGGGTTCGTAGCACAACAGTACACTCAAACACACAACAGTTGGAATTT
Source organism: Viscum album (assembly GCA_963277665.1). Lineage (NCBI taxonomy): Eukaryota > Viridiplantae > Streptophyta > Magnoliopsida > Santalales > Viscaceae > Viscum > Viscum album. Next base: position 222,044,313 of record OY728131.1, on the reverse strand, counting down.
AAACACCAAACCACCTACCTCGATTGCCCCTGATCGGTATACGAGAACGATGCTCCTTGAAATGTCCAATAACGACATAGATCTGAGGTGAAAGAAAACCCGTTCAAACGTAAATAACTTCCCCTTGGGAAAGAATTGGTAAGAACGGCTCAAGGAGAGTGGAGGGCTTACTCGCACGGTTCTAACGAGATCGACGGAAGCGGAATCGGATTCCCGGTGCTTGCTCGGGTGATCTCCAAAGGTTCGGTCATCTCTCCCTAGCCCTCCTCCGGTTCTAAGACAATTCTGTGAATAGGGGAGGCTACTGCCCATTTTAAGTGAAAAAAACAAACTACACGGCGTGTATTTTTCTCATTTAACTGTTCCTCTAGCGGCTAATTTTTCCACCGCCGCACTGTTCATCCGTCGACATGGGTAAATAGCGTGTATTCCTGATTACACGGCATGTACTGTCGCTCAGCTGGCGACTGCTTCCACCGCCTTACTATTTGCATGCCGACTCACTACACGGCGTGTAAATAACCACTACACGGCGTGTAGTCGATTTTTTACACCTTTCGTCGCCGACAGGGCTACACGCCCCGTGTACTCATCTCACACGGTCAAAGTACACGACGTGTGGAAAAGTACACGGCATGTACCCACGAAATTTGTGAATTTTCCCCATTTTCCATATTTTATAAAAAACACTTAAGGAAAAGAGAAAAGAAGAAACTTGTACCTCAAAAATAAGAACTGGATTCTTACAACTATTATACACTGCAATACATTTTATGCACAAATTAGTGATATGGTATTAAGACTCATCATTTTAGTGATTAGATGTACAGGCTCATTAAACAGTATTGTTTTACTGAAATTCTTAGATATAAATCATGACGATGGGGGTGATCATCTTCTCTACTGTATTTTTCTTGTAGATATAACTCATAATGATGGTGGGGAGTAGGAGGTTATACAATATTAAGAAGATCTCTAGATGGATAATGTTTCAAACCAATCTCACCACCAGCTATAGGTGGTCTATTCCAAACTCATGGTGCCATGTTCTTGAACCGTATGATGATGCATACGAGGGACATGATTAGTTGCTGCTTGAAATAGATTCAGGTATGATATGTGTATTCTCTACCATCGGGTTTCAGGGTTTCCTTATGCCAGATACGACATTCAGTTTCATGAAATAACACCTAATTTTCTCCCATGTTGTCTTGAATGAGGAACAATGAAATCTCTTCAATATCATCGATATATCTCATGATCCCGATACATGTATATTTTTAGGATCATTGACAGGAATATTGTTTAGAAGGGAGTATTGACATCGGCTTTCTCACCCAACCGAGCTGGATAACCGGGTCATACTCTTCAGTGTAAATATATCCTAAAAAACACAACTTCTTGATCTGGAGAATCTACAACAATCCTTTACCCACTGATGAGTGTCTTCAATTTAAATACATTTACCTTGCGTCCAGATGAAATTGCTGCCAAAGTCGTCATGAGGAGTCATTTGCACACTTATTTGTTGAATTAGAAATGTCACAAATGATTTGGAATGGCTTTGGTGGGTTCACAGGTCTCCCAAATGAGAAGCTGTGGGAGCCCCAGTTTTTTAACCTTTGGTTTTAAGGGTCCTACAGTAACAACTTTGAAAGGTATGTGAGAGCATTCATCTTAATGGCCGGTTGTTGGTGTATATGCATCGAAATAAAGAAGGATCTCGTAAATGGTATGTGCGAGCATTTATCTTTATGTAGCATGACATCTCACTGAAATAGTCTCTTAATTGTGTACTGTTATATTCAGATTCATAAATTTCCCATCCAAATATAATCATATTCGTACAATGATTTTCATAGTGCATGTTTAGTTGATATTCCTTGGAAGAACACATGGTCTTTGAACATCTTCTTCAATTCATTTTGGATGTTTAAACCTTCATATTTTAACCAACCTGCTATCTTTCCCGTCTATAATGGGTTTCACTTTTCAGTGTATATTATTCTTACCATCTCAGGTGAATACCCAGTTCTCTATAATTTGCATTTCTATTGATTCAAGTAAATACTTCGTCCTCTATAATTTCATATATTTATTAACTCTGTCAAGATTTTTGTATCATTACTCTTAGAATCGTTGGTGAATACTCAGTTCTCCATAATCTGCATTTCTATTGATTTAGGTAAATACTTATTCCTCTGTAATTTCATATACTTATTAACTATGTCAAGAATTCTATATCATTTATCTCTATTGCGGTTTGTTGTGTTTTTTTTTGTATCTATATTTATCTTTCAAGTCATATTGAGTTATCTATGATCATGCTATTCATCTTTGAGTTGTATCTATCTTTGGCATGGGTAAGTGTGTCAAGCTAATAGGATCCAGTGTTCTGAGTATTAAAAAGCTATCTTTTTTTCAATTAATTCCTCAATTCTGGTTTTCTTTGGTATCAACTCAAGAAACCATACTATTTCTTTTTCCTCCTTTCATACTTCTCCTTTCCCTTTTCCTCCTCTGCCTTACGACGCTTCTCTTTTTTATTATTTTTCTTATGTTCTCTTTATATCCAGTTATATTTTTATCTAAATTTTCCGGCCTGCATCAAATCCCAGTTAATCCCAGAACACCTATATTTTGATTGTAGCAAAAAAAAATATCTATTACACCATGTATTTTATTTCTTCTCTTGATGGATGAGAATTATGTTTTAGTGATCAGGAACTAATTTCTTTGGGTGGAGAGGATAAACTCACACTCTACACCTTTTTCATTATGACTTGGTTCATTCACATTTTTGAATTAAAAGGAAAGATGTTATTTCAGTGAAATTATTCTTATTTTTTATGTTCTATTACAGGATACCTTGGAACGTCAATCAGAATATTTTGATTGACAGGTGTGCTGCTTTATTTTGAGGTTTTCCTACTCCGTGTATTTATGTTTAATGTTTAGTGATAGGTGTGTGTTGAACTTTGGTAACGTTTTCCTTGCATCTAATCATATTCGATGGTTGTGTTCTTCTTTATTTTATTCAAGATTCTGATTCCCAAAGCTTCTGTGTGCCTGAAAAAATAGAGGAAGAAGAGTTAGAAGAGTTTATTAATTCTGACCATTATCGGGATTTAATTACAATCAACGTAGAGGATTTCGGTACTTCTAGAATTTAATCTTGTGTTTTTTTTTGAAGATTTTTTCTTTTTATCTCCATTATCAGTATCCTCCCCATGCAAAGCAGTTCATGTCAAGGACTATATTTGGGCCAATTTATTGTCAAGGGACTAATGCAATATAGACCATACATTATAAGCTATGTCTATTAAAAGTTAATGACGAAGAAGGTTTGCAACATGTAAGTTAGGATATGGATGCAAAAATCTACGCTTTATTCACATCTGACAGGTTTAGCTGCTCCCTCCCCCCGTTTTCTTTTTTTATCTTTCACTTTTTATTCAAGTGCACGCATTGATGTTATTGTGATTGAAGTTGAAAATGAATTCAAATTTCTATTTTCAAAATTTAGAAATTCATATACTTTTAATCTATCTTTTATCATTGTCAACAATTTAAATGATGTCTTCATATTCTATGCACTTTTATTCAATTATCATACACCATTACTTTATTATTAAAAATTATTCAATATTATTGTTTCTTATCAAATGTTGTAAATACTAATCTCTTATTAAAATAAAAACCAGTAATATGACGTGCAATAGCACGAGTAGTAGTTTTTTAAAAATAATCTGAAAAAATGTAGCTAACCCTCCAATAAAAAACTGAAACGGACATAATAATGGTCCGATAAAAGTACTTGATGACATGGATTATTATTTTTATTATTACCGTTTAAAGATATTATGTTTAAATTCATCAAACAAATGAAAGCCAACCAGAGTTTGCCATTTTGGGGTTAGCGCCAGGTCCTGGGTTTTACTTTTTATAAATTATGAAGTGACCGGTGGGTTACGCACGGTCAGACGATTGACGGTGGAACGGAGCCATCGGGATTGATGGATCCCACGGCAGATCCGGCGTCACCGTCAGGACCTCGGTCACCGTCACAGGTCGCAGGTGAGTTGCACTGTACTCCCCCGCATCAGATCTCACGCTGCCCCCTGCATCTTTGAATGCCGCGACCTCCGCCGCAGGATCACATCCCCGCCATCGAAGCGATTGATCCTTCACTGTGGTCCCTGATGTTACGCATTGATCGCCTGCCACGCACCCCCCGTATTTTTCGGGATAATAATTTTCATTTTTTACTCGCCACCGTGCGATTTCTGTCCTTTAGCTGGAATATAAAATATACGATATGATTTTTAAAATTTGTTTTACATAGATATATAAAAATGGGAATGGGCACGGGATGGCACGTGGACGGATGGATGATGCGCAGCATCGGAGATCGTGAGGCGAGATCGACGTGACTAAAGTACGATGATAAAGCGCGAGGCGCGCGTAAAAGTCGGGAAAAAACGACTGTCCCTGCTCGTCGACGGGTCCTTTTTTCTCTGCACTCTGCGCTTTCCTCTTCACTTTCTAGATTTTTTTTATTCATAATAATTTAATATTTATAACCATTTTTTTAAATAAAAACTCGTATAAAATATTTGTTTTTTAAATTTAAATAGGTTTAGGGTATTTGTTGAAGGTATAATATCTATGGTACCGAATTTAAAGCTGGATTAATAAACATATGAGACTAGGGTATTACTTTTAGGGTTCCATAAACCTGAACGGGATTATATAAATTATTATTAATTGATGGATAATAAATTTTTAAATGACATTACAATTATAAAAACTATTTATTTATTTTGAATTCAGTTCGTATTATATTTATAATTAAATTTTAAATTTTAAAAACACATTACGCACCATTTATCACGTCGCTTATTTAAAATAGCCACACGAGTTATTCAATAATCGACATGAAAAACCATGTAATTGGTTTTTCACGTCAGTTATTTACATAACCGATGCGATAAATGGTTTTTCACGTTGGTTATTGGATAAGTGACGTGAAAAACAGTGTGAATGTATTTTTTAAGTCAGTTATCGAATAACCGATGTGAAAAACACGATTTTTTTTTAAATATACATTGATTCATCTCCTTCACCAGCAGCACCTCCAGCACAAGAGACATAAAATAGAAAAGACCTCCACCAACACCAGTCAAAAACAACACAAGAGGCAGAAAAAAAGGCAGAAAAGACATCACAAAATCCAACAAAATACACATACCATTGAACATTCTAATAAACTAAAAAACAATGTACATCGATTCATCTCCCCCACCAACAGTACCTAGAAAACAGCACAAGTGGCAGTAGAAAATGCAACATAAAATCCAACAAAATACACATACTATTGAAATTTCAAATAAACTAAAAACCAATCAAACTTGTAAAATGATTTTCCCATTCAATTTGTAAATGTCTCAACTCCTCCGCAGTATATGGTCGTTCTTCATCAAAAAGCTAAAAAAATAATACAAAAATCATTTAACTTGAATTTTTAATAAAACATATTAAATATTACAGAAAGCTTTATAAAGAAATCTAACCTTATGAAACTTTGTAACTATCCCAGTTGAAATTATTTCATACATGAATCTTAAAACATAATATCCACATTCAGTTCCACCTTGTTGTTTAAGACACTGTTTCAAAGAGATTTTAATTCGAAATAACATTTTTAATTATTATATCCACAATTTAGTAATTGTAAATGAAAATTCACCTTAGTTTTTACAAATTTGATCTTGGTGCGCTTCTTACTTGTTCTCTCTAAAGAAATTCCATTCCCTGTTTGAATATAATATGAATATAATAAATTTTATTCACTATAATATAAACAATTATTAAAATAAACAAACTTACGTGTTCAATACATTCTTAAAATTTTCTCTCACTTCACTATGGATAGAGCGTAGTCAATACAATATCTTCTCTTGGACAAAAAACACCCAACATCTAATGACCACTGATATAAAAGAAAATTTAATATGAGTTAATATGTTAAGTGATATATAACACATTGTGAGAAAAAATATTTTATACCTTTCAAGATATGGAAACACCCAACACTGAATGATAACATTCTTCTGGAATCTTTCAGCTATATAAAAATGTTCTTTCAACACCGATCATTGTCAAAGCTATTGGAGAAATAAATTGCGGGTCCATAAATCCATATACATCTGTCTTGTCATGCTCTGTACACATTTTATATAGATACCTAATACAAAGCAGACATAATTATAAATTTTCAATAAATTAATGAAACATTTTTTTTGTTAATCGACTTACATGAAAAAAATTTGCATCGTGTTGATGCCCAATTGATCTCCAGCTACAAGCTCCATGATATCATTTTTTAAAAGTCTCACAGCCAGTATACACCCACAAATATCAACATCAAATGGAATGTCAGATACTCCCAATAACAAATTTGAGTATGTTGACAATCGATCAAGACCAGTAGAATTTGTATATGAAGTCACGACACTTTGAATTTTTTGTTGTCTATATAGCATTTCTCTACTTTTAAAGTATTCCTATAAAAAATTAGAGAAATATATAAACTTTAAAATGAGAAAACAAATTTACTAACAAAATGAAATAAAATATAACATATATACATACCTCTATGGTAATATGTCGACGTAGTCTAGATGGCTAAACTAAAAAATGGCCGATACTTTGTCCAACTATACTCACTTCATTTGTAGGACATGGTATTTTTGATGATATGTCTATAATATTCTGTACAGCGACCCTATGATGCTCTATCTCAATCTGATGATGATGAATGATATCGCTGATATAATATATCATATCATATGCAAAAATATGATGAGGATCATCAACATATAACTCACACCAACTTGGCACCTATGAATGAGGGGGTGTTGGGGTAGGATAAGGAGTGGCGTCTAGAAACATAGATGTGTGAGTAGGATAAGGAGGATGAGTGAGATCTGCTGGCGGAGGCGGAGGAGTCAGATCGGCAGACCAAAACTGTCCTTGCATGCCTGCAAACATCACCTCTACCGAAGCTCTGATCTTGTCCTCCATCGTTGCTTGAATATCCTGAACTTTGGATTCCAAAGATTCTATTTTTTTTATAAACATGCTCATTTGAAGAAGCTTTCGAACGTGGAAACATTTTTCTTACCGATACACCTGTCGGCTATCCTCATACACGACCCAGGTGTTCGGGCTTTCCCAATGCTATAGGTAAAATATCCTGTCTACCCTCAGCAATAAAGACCCCCTGTGTGCTCTACTCAAGAGAATCCTGTATGGAATATATGAAAAAATCTATAATAAATCACAATATATAGAGTCGATTTAACTTCAATAAATAAATAAACATCTTACAATCTTATCAGTTACAACTCTTGACTCTTTCGTAAGATATTTTCCTTTATTACTCATTCGAACCCTCTTCCATTTTTCATGTCTAGCGAGGGGGGGGGCAACCTCTCTATATCCTGATGACCCATCTCTCAGCTTTTGAAGTTTTTCTTCTAGCATGCGTTCTTCTAATAACATATACCCTCCCCGAGATAACGTATGAGGGTATACATTTCTAGATTGAAGCTCCTAATCAAATCTTCTCGATTACTGTAAATTAAGAATTAAGAATAAAGAAATCATTAACATGGTCATTGATTTAAAAAAGCATCTAAAAAGGTAACATTGCACTTACTAAAACTATTATCGTCGTCTACTTTCAACAAATTGTTTCAAAGTATCTTCATCTATAAATGGATATATATCACATGGATTTTCATGCTGTCTATTCCCAAAAATGAACTGTGATGCGAGGGATGATTTCAAATCCCTCGATCTCCTAGCCGCCAATGATAAACATTTCCTCCTGACCCCTTTAGTGTTAGGTATATCATATGTAATATGATAATAAGGGAAAAAATATATATTACTATAAACATTTCAAGATAAGTAAAATAATAACAAACAAGCTTACTAAAACGGTCTCCCATAATAGTGATAATGTCGCTTTGTCAACACTTCGCCGATCTTCAAAAAATACTTTACTTTTAGCCTGTACTGATACAAAAGTCTTGAATTGTTTTGCTTTTGGACCTATTGGAATATCATTATTATCAAAGTCCAATGGTATCCTCTGTTCCTTGGTAGAGACAACTGATAATTTTGGTAAATGTGTTGTGCCACGTTTACCAACCCTCAAATTCATTTCCCCCCGTGGAAGTAGATATCTCATGTAAAGAAGGATGAGGAGGCTCATCAATAGGAGCATATGTAAGTTCCTCCCCAGAGGCATGAGTATGATCATATCCAGAAATATGTGGTGGATCAGAGGATTGATATATCATTATCCTACAAAGCAAAACAACATCAATTAGTACAAAAATATACAAATCCAACAATTACATACAAATGTAAATAAAAAATTAACAATCATCAAACAAAAATAAAAGTAAACTAAACGTAACACATCTTTATTCATAGTTGTTATAGTTAAATAAAATGATAACAATATTAATGAGAGATGAAATGACATAAATGAATGAAAACTACACAATATTAATGAGATGGAATGACATAGTAAAAATTCACCAACCTGATAAATCATTTTTACAACAAAAGAATTCTTTTATAATATACTTATATACAATATATTTTGTTTTTATTTAAAATGTTAAATTTAAAATAATTAGTTTTCAACAAAATCAATTAATAGATAAGTTACTTAAGTGTAAACATGGAAAACTAGAAAAAACTATACTAATATAAACAAACAATTTAATTTATTTGTTATAATATGTGTTTTAATAAAGAAAATCAAATTAAAATATCTAACTTATGAAATTTAAAAAAGTAAACCATAATTAAATATATTTTACATATAATATTAGGAATGTACTAAAGAGTGTTTTCCCTAATTCCTTCGTCATGACCGTTCTGTATGGCACCAACCATGTATTCGACACGTTCATCAATATTATTTGTTAATCATTCCATGGACGTGGGATCTCAGATAAATCGACATCTTCGTCAAGTTTATCATCACTAATATACTATTTTTTCCTTACGAAACAATAGCCCATTGCATATCGGATCGATCAAGAACATAGAAAATTTGTTTTGCATGTGTTGCCATGATAAAAGGATCATTTGTGTATTCCAATTTATTTAGATTAACTAGTGTCATTCCAAATTCATCTTGTCTGACACTGTTGTTATTGATAATCCATTTACACTTAAACACCGGAACTTGAAATTTAATGTAATCAATCGCCCATATTTCTTCAATGACTCCATAATATGTGGTTGATGCGGAGATTGGGTTTTTGTCTTTGACACTTGAAAAATGCATTGCTTTTGCAAACATGAACACACTACTATTCTGAATCACACTTCTGTTGTCCTGATCTTTCATATAAAAAATATAGCCATTAATGTCATATCCGGACCATGTTATCAAATTTAAACTTGGACCGCCCACTAACCATCTCAATGTTTTTGATGCATCTGGTTTCATGGTCACATTAAACCATGGAAAAAAAGTTCTATTATGCTCATTCAAAATCCACATATCTTTCTTTTTTGGATAACTTTGTTTCAAATCATTAATATGTAATGTCATATATGGTTGAGCATCATCTATGTTATTCAATATGTATAATTGTATCTTCTTTATCTATTCACCTGCCAATGATTTAACTTTCAAGCCACGAATCCCCTTTCCCCCAAAATTAACTCATTCATGGCGAGATGTAGGCAAACCGATGTGCTCCACGCCAGACAAATAACTTGTACAAAACTATGCAACCTCCTTAGAAATATACTTCTCAACAATGGATGCTTCAAGTCGATATAAATTCTTAACACACCCCTTTAATATCTTCATATACATTTTAAAAGAATACATCCAACATAGATATATGAGTCCACAAAACTTTATTTTTTCACACCAAATGAACCATTAAATGAACCATGATATCAAAAAAATATAGAGGAAAATACATTTCCAATTGAAAAAGTATAGAAACTAGTTCGTTCTCCAAAATGTTCAAAGCATTCAAATTAATCACCTTATTACAAATAAAATTAAAAAAATAACACACCTTTATGATAGTCATTCTGACATGGGTGGGAAATATTCCATGCAATGCAACTGGTAGGAGCTATTGCATCATTACGTGACAGTCATGAGATTTCATACCTATCAACTTCAAATCATTTAAAGAGACATTTTTTTCATTTGAAGAATAACCATGTGACACTTTGATACCATGAATACATTGAAAAAATATAATTTTCTCCCTCTTGGATAAGGTATGACAAGACAGAGGTAGGAATGTTCGCCTTCCAATATGAGTGTAAGCCATCTCCAAATGAATTCCCATTGAGAGTAGATCCATTCTTGCATTCAACCCATATTTAGTCTTTCCTTTAATATCTAACAATGTTCCAATCAAACTTTCACAGATATTCTTCTCTATGTGCATGAAATCAAAGTTATGTTTCACCCCATGATATCTCCAATATGGTAGCTTAAAAAATATTGACCGTTTGTTCCAAATATTTCTATCATTACCAGATTTATGTGTCTTTTCGAATGTCACATCAATGTTCTTCACCATCTCAAAATACTGATTAGTGGATAAAGGTTTTGGAGCAATATTAAATTCCCATGAGCTGTTGAAAGCCTTTTTCAATCTTCTATAAGAGTGATCCATGGACAAAAACTTTCGATGAAACATGTATACTATTTTTCTCCCATGAAGCAGTTGACAATATGAAGTCTAGTGTTCACAAATTGGACAAGTTTTATGCCCCTTAACACTATATCCATAAAAATTTCCATATACTGGGAAGTCATTTATAGTGAATATAATCATTGCATGCAATTGAAAATATTCCATTTTATAATAATCATACATCTTTATACCTTCCTCCCACAATAGTTTCAAATCATCAATTAATGGTGAAAAGAAAACATCAATATCATTTCCAGGCTATTTAGTTCTACAGATCATTAAACTTAACATGACATATTTTCACTTCATACAAAATTCAGGAGATAATTTGTAAATTACCGATAAAATAGGCCATGAACTATGTGTGCCACTAAGGCTTCAATTTGGATTCATTCCATCTATGCATAATCTAAGTATGATATTTCAAACTTCATTTCCAAATGTAGGAAACTAGTGATCAATTTTATTCCACTGTGGACAATCAACTGGATGATGTATTTTCCATCACATATCTGCTCATCAACATTCCATCTTAACCTTTTTGCATCATGTGAATTAGAAAATAAACATTTCAAATGAGGAATTATAGGAATATACCAAAATGATTTGTCAAGGATCTTTGAAACTTCTAAATCAGCCTGTGATTTTTCTTTAAACTTATATCGTGATGTCCCACATTTTGGACACTCTGACAGAAATTAGTATTCTTTCCTATATAACACACATTCATTCAAGTAGACATGTATTTTCTTGTAACCCAATCCCATCAGACATAATATTTTCTTGGCATTATAATGTGAATCTGGAAGATCGTTGTCTTTAGTAAGAATGTCTTTCAATAATTGTAGTAGGTCAGTAAAACTCTTGCCACTCTATCCATGTTTCTCCTTCAGGTTTATCAATCTTAACACCGTCGATAAAACCGTATATTCCGTACAACCCGGATACAATGGTTTTTCGACATCACCATATAAACACTCAATTTTTGGTTGTTTCTCAATTGCTTCTACTTCAATATCACGAATCATTTCATCAACTTTATTATATATATCATATTGTAAAGCACCATCATCAATAGATCTGGAATTCTGCCTAGTTTCACCATGCCAAATCCAAGGGCTGTAACTCAAATTAAAACCATGACAAATTAAATGATCTTTGATCTCTATACTTTTTAACTTCTTCAAATTTAAAAATTTTAGGCATGGACAAAAAAACATGTCATTGTTTGGAATATTTCATTTAACAGATTCTAAAAAATCATCGACACCTTCCTCATATTCATCACCTATTCGAGATGCATTAATCTAACTTCGATTAATTATTTATAACAAATATAAAAAATAAATATAAAAAAAGGTAGTAATTTATAAAATATTGAGATTATAAATGACATCTAAAAATATAGAAAACCAATAATGGAAACATTTTAAGGAAAATAGAAAATTTTGATGAGAAAATTCATTCATGTGGAAGGAATTACAAAATAAATTCCTTTAAAAAATGTCTCAAGTAAAAATGAATGAATATAACCTTATAAAATTATTAAAAAACATGTACAATGATATCCATAAAACATTATCCATAAAATAATATATAGAATGATAATAACTAATTCATAGTTGATTATTTATGAAAATAAAAAAATTATTCTATATTGTAATTAACAATATAATCTAATAATAAATTGAGTCTTAGTTTTAAAAAATTTCACAGTAAATAAAATCAGGAACTAATTAACACATTATAAAACCAGAAGTAGAATATACAACCTTAATCATGTGAGGCGTGCACTGAGAATTCAACTTTAACTTGTTCCAACAAGTCGCAGACCTAAAAAATAGCTATCATGTTTGATTTTATTATTATATTACTTTCTTATAATTGAATAAATCAATTGGGCAAACAAAAAAAGGAATTATAATTTAAAATATAATTTATATTCCACTGTCAACAATTTAGGGGATACACTATTATACTAAAATTTTGAAGCCACCAGAAATAAAAAGCTTCTGATCCTAAACTAGGATAGGAATTTATCACCTAGATTTATTTACAATGAATTATCATGTTTGATTCACAAAATGAAAGAGTATAAATATGGTAAATATTCCATAAGAACACAAAGGGAAAACTGTTGTTCTATTTGGTTCATAAAATAGAATAGCCAAAAATAAATATTAAACAGTGCACCCATGTCAAAGGTATTAACTCATTTATGAAACATTAAGATTCAACAAAACAAAGTTCCATGGAATAACTAAATCACTAGCCGAACAAATGAATTCCATTCAATATTAAACTAAAAACACCATCATATTTTTCAACAATCATCAAAACCAAACCATTATCAAGTGAAAAACCCGTTATTACTACTAAATTGAACTTGCATGCGGAGGGTTATAAAGGTTTCCTATCCTATAGTTGTAACATTGGGCTAAATTCAGAAAAAAAACAAAAGAAAATAAACTATAAGTAATTTAGAGTTTCTTGGACCAAACATTGAATGATTATGGAAGCCGTAACATGCAAAACCACTAAAAAGTACAACCTTCCACTTCTAACAATATGAAATTATCACCCAGTGAGAGATAAAATAATAAGTTGCTTATAATATATAAAAATTGGCATATCATTTTGAAGAAATACTTCTCAATCCCTACAAAAAAAATATTAGTAACTTCAAGAACAACTAATTAACACAATATATATTCAAACCTTCAGGCGAGGTAGTTAGAGACAAGAATATCTATAATTGAATGTGCACCAATGAAGATGAAAAAATCTGAATGTAGGAAGATGGTAATGATAGAATGAAGAAAAAATCGTTGAAAAATCATCTGTTAGATATTCGAAGCCAAAGAATGACTGAAAAGAAAGAAACAAAAATGTTTGTGGCTTACTTGAGATGTGTAACCCGAGGTCGATGAAACCCTATGGATCTATTTAGATCATAAGGTGATATTTGGACCACCAGATCGAAGAAACCAGAATGTTAGGGCTTCGGTGAGAGAGAAACGAGAGCTCCGTCATGATACTAGAATCCCACATAATGAAACCCTCGATCGATACATAAAATTTTAAAAAGTTGTTTACATTGGTTATACTATAACCGACGTAAAAAATGGATAATTGGAGGTCTTTCACATCAGTTAAATTATATAACTAATGTTAAAGGGAAAAAAATACCCACTTTCTCATGTCGGTTTTCATAAAACCGATGTGAAAAAGTAATATTCCCAAATTTTCAAGTCGGTTATAAATAACTGACGTGAAAACTGTGTCGTAAAAAATAGTTTTTCTACTAGTGGAGGATGGAAATCGTCATGCCTTGGGATGTTAGGATGTTGAGTCGACATTGATTTGATGAACGAAGTCCATGGGACTCATGACGTATTTTTTGGGCGTTCCATTGGGATACCAATTATACTTGATGCGAGGGTACATGCAACATTGGTTGGCACAAGGTGCCGAGTGACATTTTTGTGGATGAGATACCAAGGTCCTTCCAGTACGACTGACCATAGATATATCGTTCCACTCCAGCATTAACGGAAGTAGGTAAACGCTTCCTCGTGGCTGTTGAGAACGAGTAAAGCAGGTTATGTAATTTATGCATGGGTGTAGTTGCAATTTATTTACATACGTAAACACTGGTATAAATATGGATTTAAGATAGACACACATTGGTGGCGACCTACTGAGTTCATACACACACCCTACATGGGTTCAACGGGATGCATGTATATTTTATGATTTTGAGATCAGGTAAGGGGTCAGGATCATGCTCTGGACCTTAGTGACCAGGGATGCACAGGTGTATGGGATGGATGGAAGATAGACCATGATTGTTCTTTGCATCGAGCTGGAGTTATTTTTGGGGCTTTGAGTAGGTTCTTATATGATCGACCATGGGCGATCTTACATGTCTATTTTTGTATGATTGTTTGAAATATATACATTATCTGATATGTATAGCTTTTACTTTTGGCTTGTTGTTGTCGTTATCCATTATCGCTTTTGCTGAGTTTGGTATTTATGATTTTTTAGTGTTTTATTATCTTATTTACATCATTATTATCATCATTATCAGAGGGTATAGTCTCTACACTATCAAATAATCAGGCCCTCATTTCTACTCAGTAGCTTTTGGCATATGGGGAGGGGCGTCTAAGGCTCAATGGCCCTTTGGATCAGAGCTCAGGTTAAGTGGCTCTCGGTTCAGGGTTCTACATGATGTGTAAAAAGATCTAAACTTTTCTATCAAAAAGATTTTCAACTTGAAAATTTTGAATGATGAGACACAAGGATTGAAATGGATAGATTGGTAAGTAGTCATTTTATTTTCATGATTTATATATATTAGAGGGTAATTGGTAAATGATTCATAAATTTGTTATAAATAACATAAGGTGTAGTCAAAATTGTCTTGAACATGCTTCTAAATTATTCATGGTTTTGTTCATAATGCATAAAAACTATATTTGAAAAGTTATATTATAATACTAAGCCACATGCATGCATTGACTTGTAAGGTAGATGATGCGTAGTGGAGAATTAGTTTAAAATAATTATAATTTCTTTTTGAGTTACCTATAAATTATGTTGAAATGTGTTGAAAGTGGATAACATGTAGTTATAAATCTAGTGGAGTGGTTTAAAAAGTGTTTACTCTTAACTTGTATGTCAGTGTGTGTAGACACTTGCTGTAACACCCCAGGTAAATAAAGAATATGACATTTTTATATTTATCCCTATTTGTGAATAAAATGTTAATATTAATATAAAGGGAACGCTATGCTCGATGGCTTACCCAATACGCAACAACGAGTTCCTTTGAAATCTTACATTGCACTCTAATAATAAAACAATATTATTTTAAATGGTAGTTAACGCCTAGCCGTTGTAATGGCGGGAATGAACAGAACTAATTAAAAAATGATTATATATGTTTGTCAAATATTTTTACTCTTTACAATAAATGTTAGAGGATTAAAAATGCGAATAAATCCAATTTTAAGCAAAAACATTCTAATATTCTTTAAATGGTCGATTAACCGCCTTTTGATGGCGAACCTCTTTTAAATCCACTTTTTTACAATTTTATGTATTATATTTGACAAAATAAAATTCTTCTTTAGAATCGGGACATCAAAATTTACTTTGTGTAGATTTTTGGTATTTTTCTGATGAAGTTCATTTTTTAATGAATAGTGAAAAATGTTGTATTTTAATTCAAAACCACTTTTTAATCTAATTTATTTATATGATTAGATTATCTTTTGAATTGGTTTTAAAGTAAAATTAGAATATATTTTTATCATTTAATCTAATAGTTGTCGTTGGAATTAATTTCACTTTGAAATTTGACTTAAACTAGTGTCAATCTTTTAATAGATATTGTTTCTTAAAAACACGCTATTTGTTTTGACAACGGGAATTAATTATTAAATTAATTAATGCAACTTATATGTTTTGAATTTTGTAAAATAGATATCATTTTTGAGTTCGGAATATCAAATATAGCTTAGGGTGAATTTTTGGTATTTTTTTGAAAAACTTCAATTTTTGATGAATAGTGAACCACTAAGTGGTACTTATAAAAACTGATTTTCCGTTTAAATGAAATTTTACCACCTCTGTGTTTTGAATTTCAAAAATCCGACATACATGGTTGTAATTAAGAAGTAAAATGTGGTTCAATGGGATTAAAATAATTTTTTTTGGTGAATAGTAACTTATTAAGTTTTTAATTGCGATTAGAGGTAATTAATGCAATTTAAGGAAAAAATGATATTATAATAAAATGAAAATACCTAGACACTTGTCCTACCCTTATTGGATGTGTCATGGCCGACCAAGACAATCCATGGGTCAACTTGGGGACCCCATGGAGCCACTTTGGTAGAAAAATGACATTAATATCTTTTTATTTAATGTTAAAATTAAAATGTCACAAACATGAGTTGTTTTACTAAAACAATTTTTACATGGGGTTATACAAGTCAGAGTTTTGACTATAAATATTCATTGGAAAGATAAAAAGATTTCCTACATCATAGTATTTTTTTTATAATTTTTAGACATTAACTAAATTAAAATATTTATGACACCATGATGATGCAGCGATTACCTCATTATTTAATGATTTAAATAAAATGGAAAGATAATGTAAAATCTAAGACCTACACATGTCCAAAACCTATTGGATGGGTGAATTTCTAACCCTTATCACCTTATACTCGAAACACATCAATGTGGGACCATTAAAATCCGAAACTCATTTTAAAATAAAGTAACATTTCCTTACATTCCAATAGTGCCCCTCCTCTCCTCTTATAAAAGGCCCCCACCTCTACCACCTTACACACACTTCCAAAGCCTTTGGCTCAGCCAAAAAGGGGGGAAGGATGTAACAACCCAGTTAAATAAAGAATATGACATTTTTATATTTATCCCTATTTGTGAATAAAATGTTAATATTAATATAAAGGTAACGCTATGCTCGATGGCTTACCCAATACGCAACAATGAGTTCCTTTGAAATCTTACGTTGCACTCTAATAATAAAATAATATTATTTTAAATGGTAGTTAACACCTAGCCGTTGTAATGGTGGGAATGAACAGAACTAATTACAAAATGATTATATATGTTTGTCAAATATTTTTACTCTTTACAATAAATGTTAGAGGATTAAAAATACGAATGAATCCAATTTTAAGCGTAAACATTCTAATATTCTTTAAAGAGTCGATTAACCGCCTTTTGATGATGAACCTATTTTAAATCCACTTTTTGAAAATTTTATGTGTTATATTTGACAAAATAAAATTCTTCTTTAGAATCGGAACATCAAAATTTACTTTGTGTAAATTTTTGGTATTTTTCTGATAAAGTTCATTTTTCAATGAATAGTGAAAAATGTTGTATTTTAATTCAAAAACACTTTTTAATCTAATTTATTTATATGATTAGATTATCTTTTGAATTGGTTTTAAAGTGAAATTAGAATATATTTTTACCATTTAATCCAATAGTTGTCGTTGGAATTAATCTCACTTTGAAATTGGACTTAAACTAGTGTCAATCTTTTAATAGATATTGTTTCTTAAAAACACGTTATTTGTTTTGATAGCGGGAATTAATTATTAAATTAATTAATGCAACTTATATGTTTTGAATTTTGTAAAATAGATATCATTTTTGAGTTCGGAATATCAAATATAGCTTAGGGTGAATTTTTAGTATTTTTCTGAAAAATTTCAATTTTTAATGAATAGTGAAACCACTAAGTGGTACTTATAAAAACTGATTTTCCGTTTAAATGAAATTTTACCACCTCTGGGTTTTGAATTTCAAAAATCCGACATACATGTTTGTCATTAAGAAGTAAAATGTGGTTCAATGGGATTAAAATAATTTTTTGGTGAATAGTAATTAATTAAGTTTTTAATCGCGATTAGAGGTAATTAGTGCAATTTAAGGCAAAAATGATATTATAATAAAATGAAAATACCTAGAAACTTGTCCTACCCTTATTGGATGTGTCATGACCGACCAAGAAAAGCCATGGGTCAACTTGGGGACCCCATGGAGCCACTTTGGTAGGAAAATGATATTAATATCTTTTTATTTAATGTTAAAATTAAAATGTCACAAACATGAGTTATTTTACTAAAACCATTTTTTACATGGGGTTATACAAGTCATATTTTTGACTATAAATATTCATTGGAAATATAAAACGATTTCCTATATCATAGTATTTTTTTATAATTTTTAGACATTAACTAAATTAAATTATTTATGACACCATGATGATGCAGCGATTACCTCATTATTTAACGATTTAAATAAAATGGAAAGATAATGTAAAATCTAAGACCTACACATGTCCAAAACCTATTGGATGGGTGGATTTAAAACCCTTATCACCTTATCCTCGAAACAAATCAATGTGGGATCATTAAAATCCGAAACTCATTTTAAAATAAAGTAACATTTCCTTACATTCCAAGAGTGCCCCTCCTCTCCTCTTATAAAAGGCTCCCACCTCTACCACCTTACAAACACTTCCAAAGTCTTTGGATTGGCCAAAACCTACACATTTTGTCTCTCCAAATCCCTCTCTAACTCTTAAAACCCTCACTTTCGGCAGAAGTCTTCCCAAGGAAGCCTTTGATCTCAAACCAAAGGGAGTTACCCGATTTTAAGGTAATGTCTTCACTTGAGTCCTTTTGTTTTATTTTGCTTCTCCAACCCCATAAAATCTTTTTATTCATTTCTTTTATAACAAATCCAGTATCTTAAATATACTAGGATGTTTTTATAAGAATTATTTGAGATACAATTACACACACCTACATCTAATGGTTAAAGAACATACTGTTTCCATGGATGACGAATTTCTGCCTCCCGAAATGATGATTGTTCAACATTCTTCTAACACCTTCAAAGGTGGACATTAAGATGACACTATATTTATATATGATATATAATATGTTTATGTTTTACTTAATCTTATGTATTTTTCATTTATGGCATACCTTTATGGTTTCCATTATGGGTAAACATGATATCTTCATTTAAGTGCGGACTACCGCCCCCTCAAAGTGATTTGATTCGTTAATACCAAATGTGGTATGTATAAAGGATATATTTAATGATATTATATATGATACCATACTGGAATTAAAATACTATTATGTATCATTATGTTTTAATTCCATTAAATATGAAATAGAAATGGAAGTAGCGTTCATGCGTACGTACGGCTTACCGTCTCCATGAACGGTACATTTCATTTCTTATCTCAAAATGTTATGTACTATTATAAGTACATATATATAATGGATATAAATTTAATATATTACATCTAAATGATGGATATAATTCTGGAATTATAACATATATATATCTCTCATTTTGTTTTAATTCCATTAATATGACAAAAAATGAAAGTAGCGTTCATGCGTACGTACGACCTACCGTCTCCATGAACGGTGCTTTTAATTTTTATCTCCAAATGCTACTTAA
Organism: Viscum album; assembly: GCA_963277665.1. Taxonomy (NCBI): domain Eukaryota; kingdom Viridiplantae; phylum Streptophyta; class Magnoliopsida; order Santalales; family Viscaceae; genus Viscum; species Viscum album. The sequence goes on along the minus strand of OY728131.1, from coordinate 222,024,511 downwards.
TAGTATAAAATGAATATATACAGGATATATATGATATTTAAAACATCAATACTATTCTGGATTTGATGTACCTATAACTACATGAAAAAGTATTTTCCAACAAGTTCAATTTTTGACTCATGTACCAAACATCGACAAAAACGTCTGATATGAACTCATATTATTAACCAATTATTATAACATTAAAATATGTGATATGAACAGAATAATAATCTTTATAGTAGGTCCTTAATCAATTATAAATTGACCAAAGTTTATTATTCAGGAATATAAAGAAATGAACAAGACAAGTTGAACTTGAGGTAAGGGATCCTACTCCTCTCTTTCTTTTTAAGTACACTCTTTTATGTCATTCCTTTTAAAGCTCATATTTATTGTTATTGGGATGTTATTTTATATTAATCTTACTGTAATTTTTATGTTCATATGATGAGAGACCCTATTCTCTCTCATCAATCCATTTTGGAAGTTTTGAGTGACACCGTTAGGCTGCCGAATTTGTGTAAGGGATCATACTCCTCTCTTTCTTTTTAAGTACAATATTTTATGTCATTCCTGTTAAAGCTCATATTTCTTGTTATTGGGATGTTATTTTATATTACTCTTACTGTAATTTTTATGTTCATATGATGAGAGACCCTATTCTCTCTCATCAATCCATTTTGGAAGTTTTGAGTGGCGCCGTTAGGCTGCCGAATTTGCGTAAGGGATCCTACCTCTCTCATTCTTTTTAAGTACTCTCTTTTATGTCATTTCTTTTAAGCTAATATTTCATATGTTTGGGGATGTTATTTTATATTCATCATTCTGTACTTTTTATGTTCATATCATGAGAGACCCTATTTGATCTCAACAATCCATTTTTTGGAAGTTTTAAGTGGCGCTGTTAGGCTGCCGAGTTTTCGTAAGGGATTTTTCATCTCACTTTTATTCCCATGAGATTTATGCTACATTTTCCACAATTTCCTTTGAGTGGTGTATGTACTTCCCATTATTTTACTCATTGTGTAATATAATTTCATTTATGAGTATTTACATCAATGTTGTATTGTCCTTCTTTGACGGGGTGCATGTTTCGAAAGATACCCATGTCGGTAAGGGAACCTTTCACCCTCCTCTTTTTAAAAGACTTATTTTGTTATGTCTTTTAATTCACATACTATTATGTTGGGATATGTTCTTATATATTCTTATTGATGTAAATTTTATGTCCAAGTGATGAGATACCCTTTTTATCTCTCATCAACTCTTTTTCTGAATTTTGAAGTGACGCCGTTAGGCTGTTGAATTTTTGCAAGGGAACTTCTTAAACCAATTTTTATTCTTTGGGATAAACTTGTACTCCTTGAATATGTCGTTCTATGATTATATATGAATGTCCTCTGATTGTTTTACACTTAATACCCACTTATATTTCGTGTATTCGTTTGTCACACATAATTATGTAATTGATTTATCCTTAATCCAAGGATACCGTCTTTGTATGGGACTTCATCTCAATCTCCTTTCATTGAGGCATATTTTGTTTTATACACAACTTTATTTTATACGGTGTATAAACCCCTTTGAATTTTACGTTTATCCAAAAGTAATCTTTTTTATACGAAGCGATTTACTAAATGAAAAAAGGGAATGTTTTTGTCGTACGTATGTGGCGACAACGACTTCTCCGCCGCCATGACCATTATTTGAGTTTCAGCTTCCTCTACAAGCCATACCTTCTTTTTAAAAGAAAAATAAATACCATGTTTTACATTTTGTTTATTTTGGTATTGAAAATGGTTTTTATAATGTTTTTATATCAATGTGTTGTATTGATATCTTGTGATTGAAAGGTGGAAATTTTATGTTTCCTTTATGCATGTTTTATGTGATACAATTATGTTATGGTTCTTGGGTATTGTTATGAAGACAGGTGGTTCCGTGATAAACTAAGGGCGGGTGAGCCCGATATAGCTCTCCAATGCATTGGGTTACGCGAAGGAGTGAAACGTTAAGGTTTCTCTGAAGAGATTTAGGGAATATACTGTGGTGGGTATTCCAAACGTAACCAAGAGGGTTACTCCCTACGTAAGAATGTTATGAATGCCTCAAGTTACCTTTTATGTCTTATGATTTATATGATTTATTCATGATTTTATGAGGTATGTTAAAGTGCCTATGTTTTATGGGTAAAGTATGATTTCATTCTTTTGTATATATAAACTCATGTTTCCTTTCCATATTTTTATAACTCTTAATGAGCTTTTTATGCTCATCCCAAGTTTTTTTGAAATGTTTTTCACAGGTCAAGGGAAAGGTACATGATATGATGATAGTGTTAAGGAAGTGTCAAGAAAGAATCCATGTTTTATTTTAAATATGTTTCTGTTGATGGGAAAAATGAATACTATCTTTATGTAACCACTTTGTTTAAATGTGGAATATAATGCAAGTTTTATGATCTAATTCTCTAAAACTCTAAACCTGAAAAGATCTTCAATGTGAAATCTTTTAATAACTCAAGATTAAGTAAGGTTTAATGTCGAGTCCTTATACTTGCACATGAACAAACACAACCATTCAGACCCACACAAGCGCATGTGAACAATGGCGATCCTCTAAACCCACACATCTGAACTCCCTAACACATGAAAGCACTCATTACATGAACTTAAACATTTTTATGCCTAAATTAGTATTAAAAATTAGGTCTATGTTGTAAATTTGTGGTGACACATCACCATCAAGACCTCTCCCTAATTCGAAGACAAGAACAAGGGTGATCCCTGAAACCCTCTTCTGGTAGACCATGTGTGATAGATCAAATTTGTCTAGACCTATAATTTGTGTTCACCAAGCTCTAGCTCCATTAAAGGGAAGCTTGAAAGTGTTCTGGGGGTAGAGGGTTGAGTTTTTCCCTTTTAGAGTCCAACATGCTTGTGGCAGAGGACATAGCACAGTCCATTTTAGGGCTGCGATCATGGGGAGTTGGCTGTTTTGATGTGTTGTGAACCTAGGGTGTAAAACACATATTTTAAAGGGTGTGTTTGGAAGATTTTGATGAGTTTCATACGATCATCACATGACCATATGCATCTGAACACAATCCAAACACAGAGAGATACATCTTCAAGAATAAAAGTGTAAATAAAACTATAAAAACAGAGTAACTAGAAAATACCAATAGTAAAAGTATTCTTCTTCCTCAGTGAAGGAGAATGCTTGATAAAGATCATGAAGTAGTGAACAAAAGAACCCTATCTATGAGTGTGAACCAATCAATGGATCCGCGATCGTATTTTTAGGATATCCAAATGTTGAAGGGTTTCTAGTGCCTTCATCTCAAGTGATAAACGTCAGTATGAGAAGAAGATATAACTGAGAGACTTATAGATAATCAGTTGTACACAAATAAGTGGGATAAAATCCCTTTATATTTCTATCCATGATGAGTTTCATTAAATGAAATGCATCATCCATATTTATGTATCCATATACATTTATTCCCATTATTATTAATTCATTGAATACCATTCAATGAATATTCAATCCATTCATAACGGATTATCATTTAATAAAACCGTGTGGAAGATAAATGCACATAAATTATATATTATATTTAATTATTTTAGTGCATATCCAATAATATTTTACTTGAAATAAAATACACAAGGACTCTATGAAAAATTTCACAACTCTTTACAAATCCATCCAAACACTTTTGGATATGATTTTTAATCAAAATATCATCATTTTGGACAAAAAATTTATCCTTATCTAAGGAATTAACCATGTGACCCTACAGACTTTATCAGCATCAACAACAACTATGAAATCTATATTTCATCTATTTAATCAAAAAGTGGCCTCTAGAAAAACATCAGCGTTACTCAAGCTACTAAGGGGTCCAATGTGATCTCCATCAAACATACTCATATATCTATATGAACATTTCCACCATAAGATGTATCAAATACATTATATGTATCTTATATAATCCCTTTTTCCATGATATTGAGCAACCACTAGACATGGAACATATTAATCAGTCCAAATAACAAGTCTCTACTTATTACCTCAAGAATCTATTATTCAATATCTCATATACAACCCTTTTTAAGGGATATAAGAATCTATTCAAGCTAAACTTTACATATCATCACAACCCATTATACTCTATGATGATCATCAGTTAGGAGGAAATCAATGTTTTCACTTTGAGGGGATATTTATCATTCAACCATTCATGTAAAGTAAAGTTGAAGCACACATGAATGAATGATAAATGGATATTTCCTTTATTATAAATATGTGATATTTTTAAAACCTTTACAACCAATATATTATAGAGATATAACATGAACCTCATGTGTTTTTTGCAGTAATGGATTCATTTTTTGAACATTACATCCATATGTAATTTCCATCACATCCTTACGTGACCATCTGATAAAATAATCCCACTAACATCATAGTGATTAAAATTTATGAATAAATCAAGTTGAATAATTATGAGACTTAGGAATCAAATCCTTAAGCTCAACTCTTTTAACTTATATTTAAACTTCTTAAATTCATAAAATCAAATGTTATAATGTTATTTTCTATTATATATATAGAACTCTTTCTAAGTACAACATAATTATCCTTGCAACATTTTCTATCAAACTTTCTCCTTGAAATATTTTGTAAATAATTTAACTATTTACATTATCACTTTACCAACACATCCTAATCTCTTTCAAGGATAAAGTGATATCCAATTTGAATATTAACTAGTTTAATCCTTTAGGGAATAATGATGTTCAATTATTATGGTAACTAAATATAACTTTTTACATTTTTCTTTACCATTATATATCCTAAAAATCTTTAGGATATTAAGTAAATAATCACTTTAGTCATACATTGGTATAATCCTTTAGTTAACAATGAAATTCACTTTCTTACAGTAACTAAATGAAACTATTTACATTTTCTTACTGTCACACATTATAACTCTTTAGGATATGAATTGTAGAATTAATTAAAATTAAACTTTCATAATCTTTTATTTTTTAACCTTTCTCTAAGTTCAAACATACCCCCATTATTATCTTAGTTATTATATTCACTTCATAATATCTTTCTAAGACTCAACACAAACTACTTTGTGTTTTAGGAAATAACACTTATTTATTTATTAGTAGGAATATCTGAAAAATAAACTATTTTTTCCATATCATATATGAGATTATATGTGTTTTGAACCTTTCCCCTTTGAAAAGGCGATTTTATTAAAATATCTCATCGATGGATAGTGGGAACACATTCCCTCATATTTTAACAAATATTAGGATAACTACTTTTATCCTAGATAAGCACTTTTATCCAAATCTTCTTCTCAAAACATGTTATATAAATCCAATGAATCATAAACCATGTGTATGAATTTAATCATCTCATAAAAACTCTGTTATCAAATATCCTCTCTTATCACATAAGATAAATGAGATGAAGATACACATCTTTTACTCAGATCCATTTACATTTGATAAAAACCTTTATAGTCAAATCCTCAATGTAGTAAATGCTTATTTCATCACTTGAATGAAAACTATAATCTCAATAAATTCTTACTTTGATTTTTAACTTCTTTATATTTACAATAGATCTAAAACATACACTTGATATCATATACCCTTCAAAATCTAAGAATTAATTTCTATAACATCCATACCTATCATGAAAATTCCATGGAATTTCCAAAATTCTGTAGGTATATCTTGGATAATCCAATCATATTGAATTATTAATCTTTCTTCCTAATAACCATAGGTTTCATGAACTTGATTGTCTTCTTGAAGAAACATTGTCGAACTTTTCAACCAACTTTTCTTCTTCTGGATTGAACTTTCACATACTTTTATTATCTATACAGTACTTTATAACACATACATCATATGCCTATTTCATCTATTCTCAACACATTAATAATGTTAGGTAAACTTTTCTTGAATTTATTCACTTTTTCAGAACATTTCCATAAATGAAAATAGGATAAATTCTATAACCAGAACAAGCCATGTAGGAATTCTTCAGTCTCTCCAATCAAATCTAATCACATTGAATATTATTGACATACCCAGTCATATTGATAATATGAAACTAAAATTCCTTAGTCCAATTATTATCTCACACCTTTGAAACCTTAAATGAATCACTCTATGCATCCATAATATCTTAGATTCACTTATTGAACAACTTCAAAAATTGGTTAATGAGGAAGAAACTGTTCTGACATATAGAAGTTCCCTTAAAAACTATTCTTAAACTACCAATCTCACTTAATAACTTTTATTAAGTTACAAATTTAAGTATTAGCTTATATTAAACTTCTAATTTTCAAGGATTAATTAAAAAGTTTTAGCTTAATGACAATGATGATGATATATCTACAACAAAATCTTTTATCAGATGAGTATTATGTCCTAAAACTTTTCATTAATTACTTTTAATGATAGTGCTCCCAATAAAATCGATGACCCCATATATCATATCCATTTAGTGATCTAAGATCCATATTTCACTAATCAAATAACCTTGCTATGGCATGAAACTCACCGCTTAGTTATTTAGGTAGGGAATCATCCCAATCACAATAGTTATGATTCTTGGATAATTTAGTGGATATACCTTTATACAAATCCATCATATGGATTCAATCAATTCTATTCCAATGTTATTCCAACCCTTAGGGTTTCCTAGCTAAGTGTAACCTAAAGAAAACCTCAAAAACAATTTAACATAAGAAAATATAGGGGCACCCCGTTATGGTGTGAAACTTCCCATTGAACAATCTTGAGTCACTCATTACTTACTTGACTTACACAAGATAATATAGGGGCACCCCTCTATGGCATGAAACTACTCAGTTCTATGATTGAGTTATTGACAAGTGCCTCTATAGAAGGAATTTCACACTTAACATTTAAGGGGTTTTAGTCTCATTAATTTAATATACACCATTTTCATATTAAATTCATAACATTTACATCATATGCAATCATTATCTTTTCATATTTTATTTCATTTTGTGTGTACATGCTTCTAATAATTTAGTTTTTGGAATCCCTATTCCAACCACTAAATTAATGTGTTCACACCACATTAATGCGTACTGCTTTAAACGACCCACAAGTTTGTGTTCATCACCCAAAAACCAAAGTCAAGTATATTCATACATATCCAAATTATTCATATGTATAAGGTACATGAAATATTCATGCAATGTCATAGAGTTATATGAGATTGAAAAACTCTACATGAGTAAGCTCAGAGTGACATATATCCAAACATATTCACTTTCTTATCCAAGGAAAGCCTCTAGGAAAATTGGTGGTCCGACCCAAAGTCCCTCTACCCTAGGAGACTTTACTCAAGGGAGAATTCCACTCATGAAAAATCTAACACCTAATATGCACAAACTATGACCGACAACTATTTTCAAGATCATAACTCCAATTAAAAACTAAGGTCAAGGTAGATGAAAACTAAATTTTATGATATCAAACCTTGCATTATATGCATGACTCTATCCTAGAAGAAATTTATCATATAAACTTTGTAATACAATCATTCATAATATAAATAATTTATAACTTTAATAAAATAGGGAATAACCTTTAAATAAATGAACAATTCAAATATTTAAACATGAGATAAACATTTATGAAAAATTTTATAAATAAAAGATAATTATAAACCCTTTTATAAATTTATATTTAACATTATGGGAATTCTATAATTTTGAATATAAACTCTTTATATGATTTCTAATATAAAATCTTTCTTATTTATCAACATATGGAATTTCCTTTTTAAATATATGATATTATACAAATTATAAACTAGTTATAAATCAATTTCTTTTATGTAAACCTTTTATGTAATCTAAATATCATATACTTAATTATTATTTAAACCTTGATCATATCAATTATCAAAGAACCTTTTTTGATGTGACTTAAATAATGTTCAAAATAAGGCCCTTTTAATTTGATCAATTTCAAATTAATTAATTATGAACTAAACATGAATATTAAGGAAATTTAACAAAAAAATAAAAAATTGTTTTATTTTACCAAACATGATACATTTAAAAACCATTCATAAATAAATTCTAATTATAATTTATTTATAAATTAGTAATAATATAAAAATTTTATATTCATTTCAATTCGAATCCCTTCATGTTTCATATTAAATGGAATTTATAAGATATTTCATGAATCATAAACATTTTATAATTCAATATATATTATATAAACCTTTTTATATAATCTAAATATCATATATTTTATAATTTATGAACACTTTATAAATAATCTTTTATGATTTATAAATAAACCATTTATTTCTATATCATAAATCATGCCATTTAATTTTTCAAAAGGTATTTTAAATATTAAAATTTAATATTTGGAATATTTTGTTAATAAATGATTCATAAACATTTATATTATTATTTATAATAAATTTATAATTAATTAGTTTATAAACCATTTAAAAATTAAAATATTCCCCAAATACCATTTTTAATGATTTATAAACTTTTATAAACCATACATATTTGAAAAATATTTATCAATTAACCATAAAATTTTTATAGTTAATTAATTCATAAAACATTTTTATAAATTTTTATAAATATTTTAAAATATATTTTTCATTATTTATAAAAAATTTATAAATAATATAATTCGATTCATAATTGAATTCTCTTGATTAAAATAAATACTTTATTTATTTTCATAGACAATAGTAATAAATATGAACTTTTCATATTTGAAAAAGGTTAATAAAACAAATTTTATTAAGACTTATTGATGTTATTCCCATTTTATAAACCATTTTATATATACAAATAACATAAATAATTAAAAAAATTTCTATTTAATTTCTAAATACGAAATTTCATATTTATTTCCAGGATTGAAAAATCTCATTTTACAATTAAAACATGTTTTCCATAAAATAAGAAAAATGTTGATTCGTCAAATAGGCCTACCCTATGATACCATTGATGAGTTTCGTATGACCATCATATGACCATATATAGTGGAAGACAACACAAAAACACACATATCTATCTTCAAGAATCAACGTGTAAATAAAACTGTAAAAATAGAGTACCTAGAAAATGCCAACAATATCAGTCATATTCTTCCTTGGAGAAGGAGAATTCTTGATACAGAACATGAAGTAGTGAAAAAATCACCCTGTCTCCCAGGGGGGGAGGGGGGGTGAACACTGACTAATGGACCCATGATCATATCACGAGGATACCCAAATGCTAAAGGGGTACTAGCGCCTTCATCTCAGATAATGAACAATGGTATAAGAAGTAGAGAGAATCAAGAGGCTTATAGACAATAAATTATATACAATAGAAGGGATCACAACCCTTTATATTTCCATCCATGATGTGTTTCATTAAATGAGATGTGTTGACTATATTTATGTATCCATATACATTTATTCCCAATGTTATTAATTCACTAAATCTTATTAAATGAATATTCAATTCATGTAATCCATTCATAACAGATTATCATTTAATGAAATCGCGTAGAAGATAAATACACCTAAATTAAATATTCCATTTAATTATTTTAGTGAAAATTATACATATTTTAGAGAAGTCTCTGTGTAAAATAGAGAGATGCATATTGCCCATTTTGAAGGGTGTAACATTGCAAGTACTTTGGAGTTACCCTAACATATGATGAGTTGTAATTGGCAATATCACCTAGGTTTTACCTTATGATATCACCAACCATGTAAGGATCATCATGCCACATAGATAACTATTTCTATGAGCATCATGCTTGGATGATTTCACTATGGGAAATGAAAAAGGGAGAAACACTTATTTTTAGGATCCGTACTGGTGACATGCTGTGATTATGAGGTTTCTTCAGAGTGTTTGAGTTTTACGGGAATGGTGGCAACGATGCGAGTGGTTTCTCCACATTGTGGTTGTTCTTCATGGAAGATATGGTTGAGTTTGTTACAAAAATTTGGGTACCAAAACACCATGGTATTGGTCAGACCTATATTAAAATGGCCAAAATGACCATCAAGAAAAGGGGGATCTGCCATTTTGAAGACCAGGGGTTTCAGATGGGGATTTTATAAAGGCCACCATGGCTATTTTGGAAGTCTCCATGTCATTGTGGAGGATAACCAAATTTTCTCTATAAACAAGGGTCAATATGTCCTTTGGTTTGGTTTTTATCCCATTCCCCCAAACCCTAGATGACCCGAGGCCTTTCATAGTTCTTTCCTATAATGACACATTTTTTTATTAATGTAATTTCCCTTCTTATATAAACGTGTAATATTTAGTAATGTAATATTATATAAAGAACATGAAATATATAATGAAAACTAGCAACATTTTATTATTTTAATTTGAACATTATATTTAGAGAATAAATATTACTATAAGAATTTAAAACATTACAATGAGATAAAAAATAAAAAATAATATAACTATAATATGAAAATTTATATCTATGCGATCCATCAAAATAATAGCACTAACGAACAACACTATAGAAATAAAACAAAATATTAATAATAAAATAATCATATTGAAAAAAATGTATATAAACTTGAGAGAAAATAGAAGTGCATGAAGAATGAATGAAATATGAGGTATTTATAGAAAGTAGGGAACCTATATGACCGTTACAAATCTAACCATTGGAATAGTAACCTGATCGTTGGAGTAGTAATCTGACCGTTGTAACACTAATATGATTGTTATGAATAATAACCTGACCATTAGAATATTATACCCAACCATGGAAATGTAAAATAATATTTAGATATATTATAAAATGAAAATATAAAATATTTATATCATGATACAAGTAAATAAATGTTTTAAAAATGATATAATAAGTGTATATTTTTGTAAAACATAAATGTTTTATTTGCATTTTTATAAAAAATATAACAATTTAAAATAAAGTTTATTTTCATAAAATGTGTTTATATATTAATATTAAGTTTTATTATAATGATAGTATAATTTTACGATACCATAAGTAATTTTTCAAAGGGTTATAAAATTGATTCTAATATTAAAATTGGCTATTTTCAAATAAATAAGTTTTTTAATTAAAAATTAAACTTTTAAAATTTAGATTTTTTTCCATAAAATTTATTTTATTTTTGGAATCTACACATCAAAAAATGGTTAGGGTGTTTTTTTGGTTTTTTTTAAAATAGTTTAATTTTCGTTGAATAGTGAAATACAACAAAATACGATATTTAACATTATATGCTAAATACACGAAATTATGAGTCATGGATGATGTAAGCACCCATTTATTTTAACTCACATGAACTATTTACTATATACATCCATGATATTCATCACTATTTTTCAATATTGAGCAAAAATATAATCTAATGAATATAATATTCAAAAAACACTACTCTCCCCTTAAAAATATCACCCCTCACCACCCATTCTCCTCACACATTCTCAACCTTGGATCTCACCAAAAATCTTCCCAACCATCTCCTCATAGCCTACATACCTATAAGCCTTGGTCTCATCAAAATACCAATCCAAGGTGCCTTAATGTGACAACTAAGTGGAGATATCCAAAGGAGAAGGTAAAACCCTCAACCAAGTCTTTTAATTTTTGTTCCTCCTCATCCTCCAAAACAAATTCCATCTAACATGGAATAATGAATATAGTATCATATATATACTTAAATAATATTATTTTAATGTAATATCTATCATCCACACTCTTCTATTCTCCTCTTATTCAAAAAAATGAAAGCATTGTCCATATTTTGGCGGTTCACCGCCTCCATGGACGACGAGTTTTTGTTTTCCATTAATACCTTCATTGAAGGTTTAAATTCACTTATAAGGGTTTAAAATATACTAAATATGTATATTATATATTTTTTCACATTATATAATTAATATATATCCATAATATTAAATAAAATTAATCTAGTTCATAATGGTTGGTAAAACCACCTAAATGAACAAACCACATAACGTTACCATTTTTACTAAATGAATTGTACCTATGTCAAAACACATATAGGTATTTGGGACCATCTCAATTTATATAAGGAAATGAATATAATTTCATTTCACTTTTGGAGTTGTATTCCCATTTCATAAGGACTTCAATAATTATCCACAAGTGATCTGACCTTAGAACCATGAAACAAACACCCTCGAAACAATGATATTAAATGTGACATATCAATGAGATGGTTTTAAATAAACATAATAAAATTATATAAAATCAAATATATATGGTAAATTTTATGAATTAAGTTATTAATGAGACTTATTTGATCATTCAGGACATTAAGTGCAAGTGCATAATGATTATAGAACTATGGTAAGGGATCTCTCCAAACGACCCTATTTTCTTTGGGATGTAATTTCTATCTATTTTACCAAATTTATCTATAAATCATTAATATGTATTTATTAAATATTCTTTATATATTTCCTACACATATATACCTAGTTTAATTTAGTTTTACTTGAAGGAGATATACATATTTTAAAGCTTCCTTTCTCAATTTCATTCGTTAAGAAAACCTGATTAAAGAGAACTTATCTGTTTCTTACCCCTTTTAAAGCTAAAATATATAAAGTGTTTGAAACCACCCATAGATTCTAAAATTTCCCATTTTATTATATAAAACCCTTTTTATTTCATTTCTAGTTTTATGGAGATTATTATCCCCTTACCATATTTAATGAGTCTTTTCTCTTTTCCCTAAAACCCCACCTAAGTGATACATTTCTAAAACTACCTATCCACTATTTTGCACACCTACACCTTACATGGAAATAAATTTTCAGGATCTATTCTTATTTTTCACCTATTAACATCCAAAAATGTTTTAATACATTCTTTCATGGAAACCATTATGATACACAATCTGGTTATGCTATAATACATGATTATGCAACCCATTTCTTTCAATGGTTAATTTTTATGTTTATGCCTTAAATTTGATTGCCATTTGTGGTACACATAAACATGTACATATTATGATGGGTGAAACCAGACAAAACTCCAATTAATTGGGTAATTTTTATGTCTCATGAGACAATATGTATTAGATTTGGTCATACACCGAATCTATGACGAGACTTTGTCCACCATGTGATGCTGTCTTGGCAGTTAACCTTGAACTACTCTTATATCATGTTTTATTTGTTTCCACATTACTATATTTCCATGATATTATAATTCTAGGATATATATGTTATGATCTCATATAATTATTCATAAACCTTGTCTTTTATGATATCATGCTATTCCTTTGGACTAATATGGTATGCTTTGTTATCATGTTTATTCCCTTACCGAGCCTTTTAGCTCACCCCTTTTGTTTATGTATTTCCCATGTTATCCTATATAGTTTTAGGAGATATAAGGGATTTATGATCTCATTAAGGAGAAAAAAATAAATTTTATTTATTTTATTTTCATCTTTATGTTTTATATACCTAGTATTCCAAAGACAATAGGCCTCTCAATCTTTGGGTTGTGTCTGTTGGATATTTATGTTAAAAATTATGTAATAATATGCATGAAAGTATCAAGTATGTATAGTTGTTATCAAAGAAAGGTATATTTATTTTTGGGGAATAGGACTATAATACATTACTAAAAACCCTATTTATAAGTCTAAGTAGAGGAAAATATCCTAAAATTTTAGTAAAATATAGATTGAGTGGTTTCTAAGAAATTACATCCATTTATGGATTCTCTAAGTGGATATGGATGTGGAAAATATGTACCTAGGGTTAGTAACCCCAAAAGTATTGTTGGGTATTAAATCTACCTACACCTAGTGCATGATTAAGAGGCCTTTCTACACACCTAGTTAGATACTCCTGGGGGATATACTTTGGAAAATTTACAAACTCTTTACAAAACATTATGGACTTGAATAGATCGTTAGGTTAGAAAACCTAATTATAAAATTACCATGGATAACCTATATTGAAACCCAAATACTCATAATTTAGGATATTCATGCAATTTATAAGCTATTACTTATAAGTCCATGGTTTACCTATTTACATACTTATTACTTTAAGTATTCTCAAGCCTAATTTTCCTTTTTTTTAGTTAATGGTGGGAAATATGAGAAACCATAACAATAATAAATGTAATAAGAAGTGTAATGATTACCCTAATGTGATTCCTAACCTGATGGAAGATGGATCCAAGAACTTCATGGTAGTACCGGATCAACTGAATCAAGTTATGTATAATAACTTTAATCATTTGGAACTCCCTCCTCCTAAGGAATAACAAGTTATGGTTGGGTCTTTTAAGTGATAAAGACTCCTAATTTTAGATCATATTATGATCCCCTCATCATAGAATAATTTATTAACTCCATTGAGAATATTTTCTTAGTCCTCCAATTATTAAAATAATATAAAGTCATACTGGTCATTTATCGCCAGGAGGGGGAAGCTAATAATTGGTGGAACTGATCAAGAACATGAAGGCCAAAGAGGAAATCAAATCTATAGAATGTGAAGGATTCAAGAAAATATTTTTCAATAAATATATTTTCCGAACACTCCATCTTAAAATGGAGAGGGAGTTCCTTGTACTTAATCAAAAGGAAGATGATTCTATCAAGGTGTATGAGGTAACTTCACACAGCTTTCATGATACTCCTTTGGTTTTGTCATCAACATCGAAAGTAAGGTGAAATGCTTATTTAGTGGTGTAGATTGATCAAGAACATAAAGGAAAAAGAGGAAATAAATTCTATATAATGTGAAGGATTAAAGAAAAAATATTTTTCAATAAATATTTTCCCTGAACTCTTCATCTTAAAATGGATAGGGATTTCCTTGGACTTTAGCAAAAGTAAGATGAGTCTATTGGGGTGTATGAGGTAATCTTCACAGGGCTTGCATGATACGACTCCAACTTTTTCATTGACATTAAAAGTAAGGTAGACCACTTCTTTAGTGGATTAAAGTTGAGTCTAAAAAAATAATTGGTGATTCGAGACTTTGACAACTATGAAGAGATTGTCCGTTG
The DNA here is from genome assembly GCA_963277665.1 of Viscum album. Taxonomy (NCBI): domain Eukaryota; kingdom Viridiplantae; phylum Streptophyta; class Magnoliopsida; order Santalales; family Viscaceae; genus Viscum; species Viscum album. The sequence continues at coordinate 222,009,410 of OY728131.1, read as the reverse complement.
TGACCTTAAGGCTGAGATAGAGATTGATGAATCTCAGTGGTCTCGTGGGGTTGGAGATAAAAAGTATAAAATATAGTTTAATTAAGGATGATAAATAGATAAATCCAAGGTTGGAAAGAAAACACAACCACCCACGTGTCAAAAATATGGGAAGAAGCATCCCAAAAACCATCTCAAGGGGATAGGGAGATTCATTAAGTGTGGAATATAGGGGCATCAAGATAATCAATTTTGAAGGGAGATAAAGAATCCCACTAATGAGATGGAAGGAAAGGAGGTACCAATAAATAGACAGATTGTAGTCTAGTGTTTTAACTACAAGTAACAAAAACATCATGTAGTCCAATTTCCTAAGCCAAGGGTTGTTAGAGACAATAAACAACAACAACCTCTAAGGCATATAGAGAAAGGACATATGTTATCACTACTGCTGAGGTGGATCTCAAAAATGAAATGGTGATAAGTATGATAGTTATTAATTCAAGAATACTGAATGTACTATTTGATTATGGTTCTATATATTCTTTCATATCATGCAATTTTACTAGAACAATTCAAGCACTACCTTAGAATATGGGTGTTGAGCTATCTATGAGTACATCGAATGGAGTAATTATCACATACCAAGTATATAACTTATCCCCAGTCAATTTTTGTGGACCAAATATCCCAAAAAATATTTTTATAATTTCTTTAGATGAATTTGATGCTATTTTGGGCATAGATTGGATGTCTTCATATAAAGACAAGATCAACTATCAGGAGAGGGAGATTGTAACACCCTGAGATTTTAAAAGAGGAAAATCATATTCGAGACAATATATGACATGTGACACCAAGATTATATAATAATGTAACAACCTGAGAATTTATGACATATTTTTTTTAAATTTAATTCAATCTCTTTGATAGCTTGTGATGCACACATCACCGGGTTTAAATAGAACACAATACTCTTTAAAATATTTTATTTAAACATGACCAATATAACCTAGTCGTTAAGTTGGTGGGTATGGATAAGAATAACTAAATTATGAAAATTATATGGTTTACACACATTTAAAATAAATTCAATGGATATTTATTTATTATAAATAAAATAATAATCATTTAAAAGAAAAAGAAATTGTTTCTAAAAAACTGTATTTTTTTAAAAGGCGGTTTTGTCACGCTGTATGTACATATTTTAAAATTAATTTTTACCACTTTTAGAAAAGTTATTTGATAAAATGAAAATAATTTTTGGAATCATCATGTAAAAATTTACTTAGGGTGAAATTTTGTGATTTTTCATAAAATATTGATTTTTCAGTAAATAGTGAAAATTACCAATTTTTGTAAAACCTTTATTTCTGTTAATAAATTAAGTAATTTAAAAGTAAAATTATTATATTAATTTGATATAAAAATTACATAAGTTTTATTTATTTATATTTAGTCCAATTAATTACATTTTAATCACTAGATTTTAATCTAAGTTTATTTTTGGGTTTGAAAACACATTTTTCTGAAAACTGTTTTAAAGTGCATAATGTTTCCCCATTTTAATTAATCAAAATAACCCCTAATGAGGAATGATTTAGATGAAATATATAGATTATAAATATACATTTTAAATTTTAAATTCATATAACGATGTTTTTTATTTATACAATTAATATAAGATTATCTTTTCCTTGAAAAATACATTTCTTAAAAACAGTTTTTTTTCATCATGATAATAGATTTATTTTTAAATTAAAATTTTCCACTTTCATGAATATAATTTAGAAAAGTGGATTCCATATTTTTAATCATAATAATTAATATTATCTAATAAGGTCAACTTAATTTTTAAACATAATGAATGATGAAAATAGTAAAATTTAATTACCACGGTTAAGATGAAAATGGGTTTACCCGGGGGTTAAAGTAAAAATATAAGAGTTAAAATGATATAAAAACTAGTAAAAAACCAATTTTATAGACATATTTAGAAATTATCATCTCTAATGTTCAATAATAACTCATTTTGGAGTCTTTTTTCATGAGAAAAACATGGGTGTGATTAATTCTCTTCAAAAATTCCAAGTGTGTTCTCTCCCCCACTTATAAAAGGCCACCCCTATCCTATCCTATTCACACTATCAAATACCTTTGGTTCAAAAAATAAATGAAAAAATATCTTTCTCACTTTAATCAAAAAATCATATTGACCTTGTTTTTATCATAAATCCAATCTATAAAGGATTTAGATATAAACCTAAAGGGGTTCTCCAAAGAATAGGTAAAATCTTCAACGTGCATATTTATTTTATTTCTTCCTCCCCCACTTAAAATATTATTCCTATATGATAATATAATAACAATAGTATATAACACATACTGATATTTTATTATATTAATTTCATGACTTATATCCATCTCCTATTCTGTCAAATGGGAAATGAAACTGTCGATCACATGCATGGCGAACTACCGCCTTGCAAACCGATGTAATTCATTTTCCATCACCACCATTTAAGGATGGATATAATGATATATTTAACATATTTATATTATATTTATTAAATTATTATACTTATATAATTATCAAATAACATATACCTTCTTACTTTTCATTTCATGAGTGATATGATAATGTTGCTCGTGTGTACGACGTACTACCGCCTCACGAAGTGACGTGATTCATTTTTCAATTATGATTTACAAGGAAGGAAGTAAGGATAAAGTTAATAAATATATATTAATTTTTTTACCTAACCATACTTATGTAATTATAATATCATATCCAAATTCTTACCTTCTAATCCATTGGAAAACAATAACGTTACTCATGCGTACGTGTGGACTATCGCCTCCACGCAGCGATGTGAAATGTGTTTCATTTTATTTTTACATGGATGGTAATAAGGATAAATTTAAATAATATAAATGTTATATATAAAAAAATGGTTATTTTGGAAAGTTGAATTAACATTAATTTTCCATTTGTTCTATCTGTCAAGAAAAATGGAAACAACGTTCATGCGTACTTACGACCTACCATCTCCATGAATGGTGTAATCCATATTTTATATCTAAATTTTATAGATTAATATAAATATATATATAATTAATATATATAATATTTATATAATGTTTAAAATTATTTATATTTTTAAACCATGATCAAAGTAAAATGACTAAAATTATTGAACCAATACATACATAAAAAACGAAGCAATTATCACCTAAAATGACGATTTTAAAAAAGAATTGTTAATAAATGGGTGATAAAATACTATAATAAAATCCTATATGGAATGATATATATGAGTATGGTTCTATAATATATGTATAATAAATCTATATTTATTATACAGGAGTTATGGACACATATGATGGAAACTGGACCTGAGGTAAGGGTTTGTCATTTCACTTTTACTTCCGTGAGACATATGCCATATTCACCACTTATTTATTTTGTGTGATGTATATATTACCCCTTTTACATGTTATATAATGAATATATTTATATTAATGACATTTAAAGTTTCATTTGAAGTTATTTATTTTATGGGGATTACAATTCAAAAGTTACCAAGTGGTAAGGGTTTATTTCACAATCTCATCATTATTTGGGATTGTTTTTGTTTAAGTATCCCTTGGGGGAATTATTTAGTATTATTATCTAAAAACCAATTTATTTTCATATAATATTGTTATTAATTATCTTTTAAAGTATTAGATCCATTTTTTCTCTCTTGGTACTTAAAATTATTGAGAAAATGCTTTAAAGAAAAATATACTTTATTTCTCTTTTAGGACGAAAATGCTTTTTCTTCCAAAACCATGTTTTCTAAAAAGGTTTTAAAGAAATGTTTTAAAATTCTCAGAATGGTTTATTAAATAAATTTTTACCCATGTTTTACTTTTTACAATTTTTTTTGAAAGGAATCTTCATGTCGTTTTCCAAATAAGATCTATTTGGATTTTACTGAAAATGTGAAAGGAATCTTTGTTTTAGTGTGTACAACATGTACAAAATTTCCAACCATCACGAACACTCAATATTTTAAATCATCCTTTATAGTTTTAAAATTTTATTTTAAATTAAAATTATTTTCAAAATATTTTTTGAGCTTTTAGTTTTAAAAATATTTTCAAAGTAAAAAATGTTATTTTCCTCATAAATGTTTTTAATGACATTTTTATAGTATTTATATTCATCAATGAAATAAAACCTTTATTGTACATATGATCCACTATGGATATGTTGTATTGACATAATCATTACTCTTTATTTGGATGGTTTATGATCAGTATGGGTGAGTATGTACAATTTTATTACCATTCACCATATTACTCTAGATGATTTATGATTTTATTTATTGATTGAGGTAAGTATTATCATTTCACATGTTAGTTTTTTCAATATGAATGTTAATGTTGATTATATTTCACCACTTTTATATGATTAATGCATTGTAATTATTAAGTTATGTGTGGATCCCGATTAGAGATATCCCCTCGATGCATCGATAGGTCTCATGAGATAAATTAGTTGGACAAATTATATAGGGTTTTACCCACAGTTTTGAACGATCTTGTGAAAGATATTGACAGTATATTTTAGATATTTGGAATTATGAATTACCTCATTATGATATCAGTTATTGATTTCCATGTGATTATTTTATTAGTTAAAATATCCATGGAAATGTTTCAAGCTCATGTGATTATTTATAATGCTTTATTTGATCATATTTTATTCTTGGAATATTATGCTTAAATTTTTGTTTAAATAAAATATGTTTCAATTATTCAACTTTCCATATTTATTCATGATATATTATGTTCTACTCTTACCCTTACTGATCATCTAATCTCACCCCTTTATTATTCTTTATTTTACCAAAAATACCAGGAAGTGTTTTGTAATTATTATGTATGGATATAATAAGGAGAAATATGGAGCTCTCAAAGAAAGCACTTTTTTTTATGTTTTCAATTGTATGTGAATTTAAAGTATGTATCTAGTTTACCAATACTACTAAACTATTAGGTCCTTCAGGATGTGATTCCTTGTATCTTATGACAATGTAATAAAGTAACCACCGACTCTAGACTACTAGGATTGGGGTCATTATAGATACCACTCTTCACATCACGAGTCATCCTTTAATTCTATACAAGTGTAAGGAGGAGGATAAATCTCATGTGGAATATTCTTCTCAAGCATGGATATTATTTTCATATGAAAAAACATATCTATATAAAATTATTGATACAAAAGAGAGAATGATGCTCAAAGACATGCCCATTGTGAGGGACCATACAGATGTATTCCCTGAAGAGTTGCCTAATTTTCCTCTCGATCGAGAGGTTGAGTTCTCAATTTAATTTACATCAGGATCTATGAATATATCTAATAATCCTTCAAAAGGGACACCATTAAGTTGTAAGAATAAAATAATAATTTTTAAGAGAATATGGATAAAGGTTTTATAAAACTAATTACTTTATCTTGGGGTGTGCCAGTCCTCTTTATCAAGAAGAAGGATGGGTCAATGTGCCTCTGCATTGATTATCATGAACTAGAAAAAATAATGATAAAGAAAAAGTATCCCCTATAGGGATTTATGGATTGTTCAATCAACTACAAGGGGATTTATATTTCTTTAAGGCATACCTTTGGTTGGGATATCACCAATTAAAGGTGAGGAATGGGGATATTTCCAAGACTACCTTTAAAAAAAGGTATAGACACTATGAGTTCATAGTGATTCCCTTTGGACTCACTAATTCTCCAAAAAATCTTCATGGACTTAATGAATAGAGTCTTTATAGATTACCTTGAAAAATTTGTGGCATTATTTATATTTGATATTCTGATATACTCCAAAATCAAAGAGGAGGACGAGGAGCTTTTGGATACAATGCTAAATACTGTGTGAAAGGAGAAGCTATATGCAAACTAAAGTAAATGTGAGTTATGTATGGAGGAAGTATCATTATTGGGGAATATGATCACTAACAAAGGGATATCTATGGAACATTCTAAGATAAATTCAATTGAGGGATATCCTGGACCAAGATCCATAATGGAGATCCATAGTTTCCATGGACTAGCTGGGTACTATCGATACTAACCAAGCTAACTCAAAAGGGAGTGAAGTTTGTATAGACTAATGAATGTGAAGAAAGATTTAAGAAATTAAAAAGATACTTATCACTGCACTAATACTCACTCCACCCTAAAATGGGGAACTTTTTTTGGTATACAATTAAGTTTCAAATAAGGGATTGGGATGTGTATTGATAAAAAATGACAAAGTTATATATTACACCTCAAGGTAGTTAAAATTTCATGATTAGAACTATCCAACAGATGATCTATAATTGGATATAGTAATCTTCACATTGAAAATTTGGAAGCATTATCTCTATTGGGAGAGGTGTGAAATATATACAGATCATAAGATCCAAAAATATATATTCATATAGAAGGATATTAATATGCACTACTAAAGATGGTTAGAGATGATCAAGGACTATGAATGTTCAATCCACTATCATCCTAGGAAAGAAAATATAGTGAAAGATTATCTATGTAGAAAGGATCCTGCAACCTTATCAATGATGAGAATTGAGAAGGATTCAATCTTCATAAACCTCCAAAGGATATACATGAGAATCATAAAGGAAGGAGAATCATCATACTTTTATCAAATTATTTCTCAACCATCCATTCTAGAGAAGATACAATATGATCAAATGGATGATGTGTAAATAAAAAAGAATGTATAAGATATAAGAAAAAGTTAATACTATGAGTTCAAAAATTGTTTAAGAAGGATTTTTAAGATTTGGGCAATGACTATGTGTTACATCATATCCTGAGATAAAGGAGTTATTGAATAATGCATATAGATCGACCTTCTATATCCACCCAAGGATCATGAATATGTATTGAGATATCCAAGAGCACTATTGGTGGGACTATATAATAAATAAGATCATAGAATATACATCAAAGTGCCTAGTATGTCAATATATGAAGGCTAAAAGGAAAAAAATCCAAGGGGATGATGCAACCATTACCCATACCCACATGGAAATGGGAGAACATAACTATGGATTTTTATAGGTATTCTAAATACATCCAAAGGGAATGATTCCATATGGGTTGTAGTGGATCATCTTACAAATACTGATCACTTCATTTCTCTTTGAGAGGACTTCTCAATAGACCAACTTGTAAGCATATAAATATAGGAATTAGGAAGGGTATGTGAAACACCACTATCAATTATATATGATTGAGACCAAAGGATTACCTCTAAGTTATGGAAAAGTATCCAAAATTCTCTAAACACATACTTGAACTTTAGAATGACTTATCACCCCAAAACTAATGGCCAATCTAAGAAAAATATCCAGACACTTAAGAACATATTGAGATAATGCTTGATATACATCAAATGTGGATGAGATCAATATCTTCCTCTGGTTGTGTTATCATACAATAATATATTTCACTCAAGAATCAAAATGGATCCATATAAAGACCCTTATCGTAAGAGATGTAGAACACCCACATGTTAGGATGAAGTTAGTGAATGCAAGCTACTGGGACCAGAAATGGTCAAGGAAATGGTAGTTTAGGTTAAGACCATTCAACAACACATCAGAGCAGCTCAATATTGACAGAAAAGCTATGCTGATAACTATCAAAGAGACTTGGAGTTTTAGTTTAGTGACAAATCTTTCCTTCATATATATCAATGGAAGAGAGTCATGAGATTTTGGAAGAAGGGAAAGCTAAGTCCTAGGTACATCGACCCCTTTAAGATTCTTGATCACATCAGAGCCATGACTCATCGACTAGCATTTCCACCAACCCAGTCTCAAGTACATGATGTGTTCCACATATCCCTCTTTAGGAAGTATATACCTAATACCTCACATATACATAATCCAAAGGTTATATAGTTGTAAAATTATCTCTCTTATGAGGAGAATCTGATGAAAATCTTGGACCGAAGAGATAAATTTCTATGCAATAAGACAACTCACCTAGTTATAGTACTATGGAGAAATAAAAAACATGAGGAGGAGAAATGAGAACCAGAGGAAGAAATAAAGCAGAAGTACCACCATCTATTTTCAACTTAGTATGTAAAATGAAATTTTGAGGACAAAATTTATTAAGGGGGGAGGAATTTAACGAGCCTGAATTTTTATCAATGGAATTTCTCTTTTTATATAAATGTGTAATATTTAGTAATTTAGTATTAAATAAAGAATATGTGCGCAACACATAATGAAAATTAGAAAAATTTTATTATATTAATTTTAACATTACATTTAGAGAATAAATATGACCATAAGAATTAAAAATATTAAAATGGCATAAAAAAAGAAAAAAGATAATTACAATATGAAAATTTAGATTTTCTCCATTCACTATAATGACAACACTAAAAAACAACACTGTAAAAATGAAACAAAATATTAGTAATATAATATTTATCTTGAAAATGAAAATATATATAACCTTGAGAGAAAGTAGGAGTGAATTAATAATGAATAAAATACGAGATATTTATAAAAAGTAGGGAACCCATATGACCATAACAAATTTGACTATTAGAATAGTAATAATACTGTTGGAATAATAATATAACTATTAAGAATGGTAAATTGACTGTTAGAATAGTATCTGAAACCATAGAAATCTAAAATAGTATTTATATATATTATAACATGAAAATTTGGCATATTTATATCTTGATACAAGTAAATAAATGCTTTAAAAATGATAAAATATGTGTTTATATTTTTGTAAAGAATAAATGTTTTATTTTCATTTTTATAAAAAATATAATGATTTAAAAGAAATTTTATTTTCATAAAATGGGGTTTTCATATTAATATTAATTTTCTATTTTAATTATAATATAATTTTATGAGTCCATAAGTAATTTTTCAAATGATGAGAAAATTGATCATAATATTAAAATTGGTATTTTTAAAATAAATACGGGTTTTAATTAAAAATTGAATTTCTCATATTTATAAAATTATTTTCATAAAATAAATTTCATTTTTGGAATATAAATTATTAAAAAATGTCAGGGTGAATTTTTGGCATGTTTCCTAAAGTAGTTGAATTTTCCATGAACAGTGAAATACCAAAAATATGATATTTAAAATTATATGATAAATACATGAATTTATGAGTTATGAATGGTGTAAGAACAATTAGTTCAAACTAAAATAAAACAATTACTTTATATATTCATAATATTCATCAATATTGATAGTATTGAGCTAAAATAACAAACTAAGGAACATACTATTAAAAAAACACCCCTCTCCTCTCTTTATAAATACCACTCCTCACCACCCTTTCTCCTCAAACTTTCTAAACCTTGGAGCTTACCCAAAATCTACCCAAAAATATAATCATATCTCCCCACATCCCAAGAATCCATTTTATCATCAAAATATCAATTCAAGGTTCCTTAATGGTAAGCCTAAGTGGAGACATCCAAAGGAGACGGAAAAACCCTCAACTGATCCTTTTAATTTTTCTTCCTCCTTATCCTCCAAAATAAATTACATCCAATATGGTATAATGAATTTAGTATAATATATATACTATAATGTTATTTTTTTAATGTAATATCTATGATCCATCCTATTCTCTTCTCCTCTTATTCAAAAAATAAAAAAAATAAAAACGTCATCCATATTATGTCGGTTCACCGCCTATGTAGAAAATGAGTTTTTTATTTCCATTACCACCTTCATAGAAATTTTAAATTCACTTATAATTGTTTTAAATGAACCAAATATGTATAATATTTTTTTACATTTTAGAGGGAATAAAAATCCATAATACTAAATAAAATGAATCTAGTTCATGATGGTCGGTAAAACTGCCTAAATGATCAAACCACACAATGTTAACATTTTTAATAATTGAATCATACCTATATTGGAAATAATATAGGTATTTGGGACCATATAAATTTATATAAGGACATGAATATCATTTCATTTAACTTCATGAGTTTTAGTCCAATTTCATAAGAACTTTAATAATTATCCACAAGTGATCAGACCTTAGAACCATGAAATGAACACCCTTAGAATGGTGAAATTAAATGCGAAATCTCAATGAAATAGTTTTAAATTAACATAATAAAATTATATAAAATCAAATATATATGTTAAAGGTTCTTAATTAATTAATCAATGATTCCAATTTAATTATCCAATACATTAAGTCCAAGTGTAGAATGATTCTGGAACTAAGGTAAGGAATCTCTATGAACAACCCTATTTTCTTTGGGATGTGATTTCTCTCTATTTTAACCAATTTTTATCTCTATTATTATTATATACTTATTTTAACACCCCAATATTTCATAGTACGTTATTTCTTCAAAGTAATGCAATAACTTGCATTACACACAACACTGAGTTCAAGCACACAACGACTTACCAAACTAGCCGTTCAAAAGTAGTTATGAATAGTATTTACTGAATTTTGAACTTTATATAATAATTATAAATTTAGAATCCATATTATGAGTTTCTTAGACATAATTTAAGAATAAATTCATTTTTTTTAGATAAAAGAATTATTTTTCAAAAAATGCAGTTTTACCGCCTTTTAATGGAAAACCCTTTTTAAATCCAATATTTGAAACTTTTATATATTCAATTTTACAAAATAAACTTATTCTTTTGAATTGGGACATAATAATTTAGTTTCAATAAATTTTTGGTGTTTTTATGATATTTTTCATATTTGGGTGAATAGTGAAAAATACTATATTTTAACTAAAAACAACTTTTTTAATAAAAATAATTTATAGTGTTGAATTATACATTTTAATGGTTTGTAAGTATAATTAGATTATATTTTTTTTCATTTAATCCAATGATGGTCATTGTAAGTAATTTGACTTTAAAATTGGACATAAACAAATGTCAATCTTTTGATAGTTATTATTTCTTAAAAATACGTTTTTTGGTTTTGACAACGAGAATTAATTTTAAATTAATTAATGAAACTTCTATGTTTTTAAATTGGTAAAATAGAATTCATTTTTGAATTCGGAATATCAAAATTCACTTAGGGTGAATTTTTGGTATTTTTCTGAAAACTTTCAATTTTTGATGAATAGTGAAAACGCTGAGTTATAGTATAAAACCGAATTTTTATTTAAATAATTATTTATTTTATTTAAATTAATTTTCAGTCAAAATAGATACATAATACCTATATAAGTTCAATGTAATTCATTGGAGTCAGTTTATAATAACTTTAGATATATAAAAATTTTATTGAACTTTTTACCGTCTTTACCCACCTCCTAGGAGCATTTGCAAATTTACATAAAACATAATTTTACTACTTCTGTGAGTTGAATTTCAAAAATACAAGAGACACGGTTGATATCATTAAGTAAAATTTGGTTCAATAAGATGAAAATAATTTTTGGCGAATAGTAACTTTTTACTTTTATTTACCAATGTTAAAAGTAAATAGGGTAATTTAGGGTAAAAATGATATTATTATTACCCTAACACATATCCTAATTATATTGGATAAGTGTAATGAAAAAAAATAATCTTAGGAATGAAATATGATCCTTTAGGTCCACTTGGATTAGATTAGGACATTTATTATTATTTAATTCATAGAAGAGTTAAAAGAGTTAAAATCAAAGTTTAATAACTAAAACATTTTTAATATAGGGTTACACATAAGATAAATTCGACTATAAATATTAATTAGAAAGCTAAAAATATTTCATACATAATATTATTTTTTTTATATTTTTTAGACATTAAATAATTTAATTTATTTATGACACAATGATGATGCAGTAATTACCTAATTAATGAAATATTAAAACAATTGATATTATAAATATCCAAATAAATGTAATTTGAGACTTTTTATGAATTACACTAATTTTATAGGTTAATATGACATATTATGGTTGGTCATATGAATTTTTTTTAAGTAATAATGCTGTTATGAATTTAGAAAAAACAAAATACCAAATAGTGTCAAAATTGACATAAAAGAGTTTTTTAAAAAATTATTATATTATTAATTGATATTATATTCCTAAAAATCTAAGGTTTGGCCAAAAGACTTATATAATAGTATTTGTATCATTAATGAACTACTTGGGGTTTTCTTGGAAGTATATAGTAATTTTATTAACCAAATAATATAAAAATACAAAGAGACATGACAAATGTCAAACTATTTAACTAAGAGTTAAATCTAAAAGATAAAGTTAATATAGTGACCCAAACCTATCTAAAACCTATTGGTTGAGTGGTTTTTGACCCATACCCACCTTAGAATTTAAATAATATATTTTGGAGCCATTATAATCTGAAAATTATTTTATTATATAATAATATTTCTAGCTTTTCCTAAAGTACCCCTCACCCCTCTTATAAAAGGGCACTCCCCTTCCTTCAAATTCACACCTTCAAAGCCTTTTGAATCAGCCAAAATCTGCCCAAATACCCTGTAAACTATCTTTAATTCATCCTAGAGGCCTTCATTTAGTTATAAAGCCGACTTAAGGAGCCCTTTTGATAAAATCAAAAGGAAGAACCTGAAGAAGAGGTAAATATTTCATCACCTCTTTCAAGTTCATTTCTTCTTCCCCTTCCTCTTTCTTTGTTGTTTCCATTCTAAAATAATAACTCTAGTATATTCTATATACTGTGATTTTATTATAAATATGGTACAACCATATTCATTATTCTATCCATCCTTTGAATGTCATGTCACCATACGTGCGTACGTACGGCTTACCGTCTCCACGTCGTGGTGTAATTGTTATTCAATACATTATTATTTGGATGGGTATAATAATGATGTGTAATTGATGTAAATAATAAATATAACATGATAATTATTCTTTATATATTATATATCATCCAATTATATATTATTTTAATATCAAAAGAATTATATTGTCGCTCGTGCGTACGTACGGATTGCCGTCTCCACGAACACAATGAGATTCATTCCCCATCGTATCCATTCAAGAATAATTTTCATTTAGTGATTAAAAATAATGTCTAAAGACTTGAAATAATTATGTATATGAATAATATACATCCCATCCATGACAAATATGACTCAGATAACAAAGAATATAAAGGAAAACAAATCCGTTAACACCCGAAACAACGATAATACTAAGATATTATTAAAAATGCAATGTTAAAAGATCATATATGATATCATATTAATGTATACGATTATTGTATAATTTAATAAAAATTATTTCACCATTATAAAGGAGGTTAACCTACCCTCAACCAAGGAAAAGTACAAGGTAAGAGTTAATTATACAATCTCTTTATTATCCGAGGTTGTTTATAAGTAATAATCTACTGGGATCTCTTTATCATCTACATCGATGTTTCTTAAAAATGTATTTAAAAACATTATTACTATTTTATAAACTATGGTTTAAAGTCATTTATACCCTTTTTTGACTTTTATAATATGTTTATAAAGGAATCTTTCCGTCATTTTCCCAACAAGGTCCTTTATAACCTTTTCGACAAAATTAAGGAAAGAGTGTCTTTTTTAACTTATAAGGCAGGTGGGACTATTTCCCACCATTATAAAATTGTCAAAGATTCCCTTAAAAGCTTATAATAATATATCCAAAGTAAATGTTTTCTTAAATTATTTCAAAATATAAAGAGATATTTCTCTAAAAAAGGTTTTGATTTCATCTATGTCAACATCCTTTGATGGATTTTAAGTTTGTTAGAAGTTGATTTATTATGATACAAAACTTCTATATTGTATTGAATGTTTTGTGATATGTTTGACTGTGGATGTGTTATTTTACACCATTCATGGTTTATGGATAAAGTATTGACATTTCGTATGTGAGTTTTAATACTAATGTTTATGTTATGTTTAAACCTTTTCATATGAGGAATGAATTGGACTTAGTAAGTGATGGGTGGAGCCCGCTATAGCTCCTAGATGAATCGATAGGTATCATGAGACAAACTAGTGTCTTGGCACAAGCCATTGAAAAAATCTTAATTGTAGTCTTGGCACAAGGCGTTGACTATGTGGTAATGAATGTCTGGCATTATGCATTCCATCATTATGAAAGTGGGTATTGATATTGTATGTGATTATTTGACTAGTAGAATATATATGTGAGTAAGTAAATGAAATTATTTGATTTTATCTTTTCCATATTATACTGAATTTAAATTTTAAAAGGCTTTTTTTAGTCTTATACATTGCCTTAAATTTATAAAAGTTTCCGCTATATTGTTATCCTTACTGAGCATTTGAGCTCACCCCATTCTGTGTTTTATTTTTCCTAGGATGTGAAGAATTATATTATGAATGACCTGCACGGATAGTCTATGGGATCTCAGTGTTGTCTATGGAAATAATGTTATTGTAGTTTTCCATTTCATGATGTAATGTAAACCTTATGAATGTATCTATCACTTACAAGGCTACTAAACTAATCGGTCTTTCGAGACTTGATCTTTTGTGATCATGTCAATGATACGTAATAATGCACTGACTCTGGGATTCTGGGGTCGGGGCGTTACAGTTTGTATCAGAGGAAGTTTAGTAAAAACCTTGGAAACTAGAGTTAGATAAACTCTGATTAGAGCACATAGCCTTAAGATAGACTTTGAGGATTAGTATAGAAGAACTTCCTAGAATTTTGGTATTGTAGAAATTTAGTGTGTTTTCCAAGAAACACATCTCTGTCTGGATACAAGCAGGTAGAGGAGGCTCTGGAATAGATATACCTAGGGGTAAAACCTGAAAACACCGCTTTGATCTAGACTCAAACGGGAACTGGTGCACGACAACGGGCCTTGCTGCACTCTTGGTTACGACACTCCTGAGGGATATGTTTAGGATAATTCTCATTTTCATTATAAATCATTATGAAGGATTTACAAGAATATTCCTCCTTAAAGAAAATATTTTTATGATTATGGATTATATCCATAAACTGTTCAATTTACGTTAGGTATTTCAAAAGTTTGAAATTATTCATTGCAATTCATAAACTGACCTAGTGTATGCCATTGTATAGAAATGACGCCTAGTAGAAGGAATGTGAACTCCAGTGATACGTATGATCCAAAGAGTAAGAAGGATCACATCATTCACAGTATTAAGCCAACATTTATAAGGGAAATAGTATTTCATGTATTCTCAACATATGAATAAATAGTATCATGTGTTAATAAGATAAGTAAAGAATTCTATGAATCCTATGTCTTTGAAGGGAAGCAAGAGAAGAAAAGGATGGAAGAGAGAAAGATGGATAAAGGGAAATGGGAAAAGGAGGACTTTCCCATATGTGATAACTGTGGATAGAATCACCTTGGAAATGATTGAAGGGGATGAGAGTTTGTTATAAGTGTGGAGAAAAAGGACACCAAGTACGTGATTGCAAGGGTAAGAAAAAGGTTTTAAATGTAAAATGCTTCATCTGCAAGGCATTGGGACACTACGTGAATCAATGTACCAGTCATCAGAGTATACCGCAAATGATTCTATTAGATAATAATCAAGTTATAATACTACCTCAAATGAAGAGGAATGACTAGTGTTCTTATGTTGTTATTATAGAATTAGTTTGAGTGTTGTATCAACAATATACTGGTTATATGAATTATGGAGATAAATAAGGATTGTACTGCAGTACTATTTTATTGAGGATTTGAGATTATATGGTTCTAAGAAAATTGACTTAATAGTAAGCTACACTTTTTGGAAAATACATGGTTGAAGGAAAGGTAATCCTTGATATGGTCCTGATAATGAGGTAGTGATTTTGGAATAAGAGATGGTTGATTTGGACAAATTATATTAGATATTCTTGACTACCTTGAAACTGATTAATGATTTGTATATTCCATCATTGTTGGAGTTTAAAACATTTTTGGATAGAAGGAGTATATCCAATATTCTATAAGGAATAAGGGATTATGAATGTAATCAATAAGGTTTTATGGTAATTCAGGATGTTGCAGTGTTTTAAAAGAATACATGATGAAGGTGTTCGCATGTTATTACATGGAAAAAAGGATATTCATTGTGTTTACCTTTCTTATAAATTTCGGGCTGTGAACTTGGACAGAAGTATTTTGGATAATTCTAGTTTGATATTATTTTTGGATTGCCATAAAAGGACAACCTGGAGGTTGGACGGCAACCCGTCGCGTCCGGCAAGGCTATGAGACTTAAACCTGCAACCGAAGGGCGACAAGGGTGTATCACCTACCACTGGCCCATGTGATGTCCTAGATTTAATAATGTAGTTTTTTTAAAAGGTCTAGTAGATGAATTATAAATTCATTTTTTAAAACCCTATATGAATAGGATAAAGAGAATATTTTTTTAAGTTCTATTATATTTTAGAGTGAAAGATGAGTTTGTGGTAGAAATTAGTTAAAGGATGGAACTCTACTTGTCAAGTATATATTTTTTTCTTCTCTTATTCTATGAAGAAATTAATTCTTAAAATTTAGGTAAGGGATCTTAAAACTAAAAATATGTTATCCTAATACCTTATGTTTTGTTGAACAGATGATATTTTAAATCATCATAGATTGATGGCTTTGAGGCCCTCAATTCTACAACTGTTTGTGACTGATGACCTCAATAACTCCCTATAAATATTTATGTTTTTCCTCAAATTATGTGTCTCTAATTTCCACCAATGTTCTCCTAATTGAGATCGTAATTTGGTGGTGACTTTTTCATTCTCCTTTTCCTCTTATTAAGTCTAAATTTTATTAACCCAATTTCCGATTTGGGTTTTCCCACAAATAAATTTTCTATTTTCAGCCTTTTATTTTTGAAGAACAATTTCAAATTGAGAGGACACAATTTATTGAAGGAGGGAAGAATGTAACACCCCAAGATTTCATAGTACGTTATTTCTTCAAAGTAAGGCAATAATTGGACTACATGCAACACTGAGTTCAAGCGCACCACGACTTACCAAACTAGCTGTTCAAAAGCGGTTATGAATAGTATTTATTGAATTTTAAAATTTTTATAATCCTTATAATTTTAGAATTCATATTATGATTTTCTTAGACATAATTTAAGAACAAATTCATTTTTTTTCAGATAAAAGAATTATTTTTCAAAAAATGAAATTTTACCGCCTTTTAATGGCGACCCCTTTTTAAATCCAATATTTGAAACTTTTATATATTCAATTTTACAAAATAAACTTCTCCTTTTGAATCGGGACATAAGAATTTAGTTTCAATAAATTTTTGGTGTTTTTCTGATAACTTTCATATTTGGGTGAATAGTGAAAAATACTATTTTTTAACTGAAAACAACTTTTTTAATAAAAATAATTTATAGTGTTGAATTATACATTTTAATGGTTTGGAAGTATAATTAGATTATATTTTTACTATTTAATCCAATTATGGTCATTTTAAGTAATTTTACTTTAAAATTGGACATAAACAAGTGTCAATCTTTTGATAGTTATTATTTCTTAAAAATATGCCTTTTGGTTTTGACAACGGGAATTAATTTTAAATTAATTAATGAAACTTCTATGTTTTTAAATTGATAAAATAGAATTTATTTTTGAATTAGAAATATCAAAATTAGCTTAGGGTGGATTTCTGGTATTTTTCTGAAAGCTTTCAATTTTTGATGAATAGCGAAAAACACTGAGTTATAGTCTAAAACTGAATTTTTATTTAAATAATTATTTATTTTATTTAAATTTATTTTAGTTCAAAATAGATACATAATACCTATATAAGTTCAATGTAATTAATTGGTGTCAATTTATAATAACTTTAGATATATAAAAATTTTATTGAACTTTTTACCGTCTTTACCCACCTCCTAGGAGTATTTGCACAAATTTACATAAAACATAATTTTACTGCTTCTGTGAGTTGAATTTCAAAAATCCGAGAGACATGTTTGACATAGGTAAGTAAAATTTGGTTCAATAAGATGAAAATAATTTTTGGTGAATAGTAAATTTTTACTTTTATTTACCACGGTTAAAAGTAAATAGGGTAATTTAGGATAAAAATGATATTATTATTACCCTAAAACATGTCTTAATTCTATTGGATAAGTATAATTCGACTAAAAACAACCTTAGTAATAAAATACGATCCTTTAGGTCCACTTGGATTAGATTATGACATTTATTATTATTTAATTCAAAGAAGAGTTAAAAGAGTTAAAATCAAAGTTTAATAACTAAAACATTTTTAATATTGAGTTACACATAAGATAAATTAGACTATAAATATTAATTATAAATCTAAAAATATTTCCTACATAATGGTATTTTATTTATATTTTTTAGGCATTAATTAATTTAATTTATTTATGACACAATGATGAAGTAGTAATTTCCTAATTAATGAAATATTAAAATAATTGATATTATAAATATACAAATAAATGTAATTTGAGACTTTTTATTAATTAAACTACTTTTCTAGGTTAATATTACATATTAGGGTTGGTTAGATGAATTGTGTTTGAAGTAATAATGCTGTTATGAATTTAGCAAAAACAAAATACCAAATAGTGTCAAAATTGACATAAAAGAGTTTTTAAAACAAATATTATATTATTAATTGATATTATATTCCTAAAAATCTAAGGTTTGGGTAAAAGAATTATATAATGATAGGTGTATCATTAATAAACTACTTTGGGTTCGCTTGTAAGTATATAGTAATTTTATTAACCATATAATATAAAAATACAAAGAGACATGGTAAATGTAAAACAATTTAACTAAGAGTTAAATCTAAAAGATAAAGTTAATATAGTGACCCAAACCTATCTAAAACCTATTGGTTGAGTGGTTTTTGACCCATCCCAACCTTATCCTATAAATAATTCATTTTGGAGCCATTAGAAACTGAAAATTATTTTATTATAAAATAATATTTCTAGCTTTTCCTAAAGTGCCCCTCACCCCACTTATAAATGAAAACCCCCCTTCCTTCAAATTCACACCTTCAAAGCCTTTTGGATTGGCCAAACTCTGCCCAAATACCCTCTCAACTGTCCTACCTTCATCCTAGAGGCCTTACTTTAGTCATAAAGCCATCCTACGGAGCCCTTTTGATCAAATCAAAAGGAAGAAACCGAAGAAGAGGTAAATATTTCATCACCTCTTTCGAGTTCCTTTCTTCTTCCACTTCCTCTTTCTTTATTGTTTCCATTATAAAATAATAACTCCAGTATCTTATATATACTGTGATGTTATTATAAATATGGTATAATCATATTCATTATTCTATCCATCCTTTGAATGACATGTCACCATACGTGCATACGTACGAATTACCGTCTCCACGTCGTGGTGTAATTGTTATTCAATACATTATTATTTGGATGGGTAAAATAATGATGTGTAATTGATGTAAATAATAAATATAACATTATAATGATTATTTATATATGATATAACATCCAATTATATATTATTTTAATATCAAAAGAATGATATTGTTGCACGTGCGTACGTACGGATCACCGTCTCCACGAACGCGATGAGATTCATTCCCCATCATATCCATTCAAGAGTAATTTTCATTTTGTGATTAAAAATAATGTTTAATGACTTGATATCATTCTGGAAATGAATAATATACATCCCATCCATAACAAATATAACTCACATAACAAATAATATAAAGTAAAACAAATCCGTTAACACCCGAAACGACTATAATACTAAGATATTATTAACAATGCAATGTTAAAAGATCATATATGATATCATATTAATGTATATTATTATTGTATAATTTAATAACAATTATTTCACCATTATACAGGAGTTTAACCTACCCTCTACCAAGTAAAAGTACAAGGTAAGAGTTAATTCTTCAATCTCTTCATTATCTGAGGTTGTTTATACATAATAATCTACTAGGATATCTTTATCATCCACATCGATGTTTCTTAAAAATGTATTTCAAAACATTATTACTATTTTATAAGCTATGGGTTAAAGTCATTTATACCTTTGTTTGACTTTTATAAGATGTTTACAAAGGAATCTTTCCGTCGTTTTCCAAACAAGGCCCTTTATAACCTTTTCGACAAAATTAAGGTAAGAATGTCTTTTTTCAACTTATACGGAAGGTGAGGCTATTTTACACCATTATAACATCATCGAATATTCCCTTTCAATATTATAAGAATATTTCCAAAATAAATGTTTTCTTAAATGATTTCAAAATATAAAGTGATATTTCGCTAAAAAAGGTTTTGATTTCATCTATGTACACATCCTTTGATGGATTTTAAGTTTGTTAGAATTTGATTTATTATGATACAAAACTTCCATATTGTATTGAATGTTTTGTGATATGTTTGATCGTGGATGTGTTATTTTATACCATTCATGGTTTATGGATAAAGTATTGACATTTTGTATGTCAGTTTTAATATGAATTTTTATGTTATGTTTAAACCTTTTCATATGAGGAATGAATTGGACTTA
Source organism: Viscum album (assembly GCA_963277665.1). NCBI lineage: Eukaryota > Viridiplantae > Streptophyta > Magnoliopsida > Santalales > Viscaceae > Viscum > Viscum album. The sequence goes on along the minus strand of OY728131.1, from coordinate 221,988,855 downwards.
GTAAGTAAAGGGTGGAGCCCACTATAGCTCCTTGATGCATTAGTAGGTATCATGAGACAAACTAGTGTCTTGGCACAAGGCCTTGACAAAATATTATTTGTATTCTTAGCATAAGGCCTTGACTACGTGGTTATGAAAGTCTAGCATTATGCATTCCATCATTATGAAAGTGGCTATTGATATTGCATGTGATTATTCGACTAGTAGAATATCCATGTGACTAAGTAAATGAAATTATTTGATTTTATCTTTTTCATATTATACTGAATTTAAAGTTTAAAATGATTTTGTTTTAGTCTTATACATTTCCTTAAATGTTAATGCTTATTTATAAAAGTTTCCTCTATATTGTTATCCTTACTGAGCATATAAGATCACCCCTTTCTATGTTCTATTTTTCCCAGGATGTGAAGAAGTATATTATGACTGACCTGTAGGGATAGTCTATGGGATCTTAGTGTTGTATATGGAAACAATGTTGTTTTAGTTTTCCATTTCATGATATAATTTAAACCTTATGAATGTATCTATCACTTACAAGGCTACTAAACTAATCGGCCTTTCAAGACTTGATCTTTTGTGATCATGCCAATGATACGTAATAATGCACCGACTCTGGGCTTCTAGGGTCAGGGTGTTACACTTATTATATATTCTGTATATATTTCCTACACAAATATACATAGTTTAATTCAATTTTCCTTTTTGGGGATATACATATTTTAAAGGTACCTCTCTTAGTTTCATTTGTTAAGAAAACCTAACTAAAGGTAACTTCTCTATTTCTTAACCCTTTTCAAGTACCACTTCATAAAGAGTTTCAAACCAACTATGTTTTCTAAAATTATCCATTTTATTATGGATAACCATTTTAAGTCCATATATAGTTTTATGGAAATTATTATTTCCTCACCCTCTTCAAGGATTATTTACCCTTATCCTTAAAACCCCACTTAAGTGGTGCATTTCCAAAGTTACCTATCTAGTCTTTTGAACACCTTCATTGTACATGGACATAATTTTTATGATATATGTTTATTATTCACCTATAAACATATAATAACGTTTTAACACCTTCTTTTATGGAAACCCTCATGATATTACTTTTGGTTATGCTATAAGACAGGATTATGCAACCCATTTCTTTCCATGGGTAATTATTATGTTTAGGACTTACATATAATTTCAATTTCTTACACACATAAGCATGTATAAATTATTATGGGTGTAAATATATAGTTCTATAATTCATTGGGTAATGTTTATGACTCATGATATAATATGTATAGGATTAGGGAGTAAGCCTAATCCACGATGAGACTTTTTCCACCATGTGATGTTGTATTAGGAGTTAACTGTGACCTATTTTTATATCATGTTTTATATTGTTTCCACAGTCCTATATTTACATGATCTTATGATTCCATGTTCTTTATGTTATGCTCCAATATAATTATTCATGAGCCTTGTCTTTTATGATATCATATAATTCGTTTTGACTCAAATGCTATGCTTCGTTATCATGTTTATTCCCTTATTGGATTTTTTAACTCACCCATTTTGTTTATGTATTACCTAGGTTATCCTGTACACTTTTAGGATCTCAAATGGATTTGGGATCTCATTTATGAGAATAATATATATATATATATATATATATTATTTTATTTTCATCTTGATTTTTTATGCACTTAGTCTTCCAAATACATTAGGCCTCTCAATATTTAGGATATGTCTATTAGATATTTATGTAAAGAATTATGTAAGAATATATGTGAAAGAATCGAGTCATTATATTTCTAGTCACATATCTTGAGTATTTAAAGTTATTTATCCATGGGGATTGATCTCTCTCGATCTAATGTCCTAAGGTGGTTCCCATCAAGTTTGGTGGTGCGCGGTCCTTAGTTTTTCCATTCATGGGTGGTATTCTTTGAATATTTATATCATGGTAGGAGATATAAGACTTCTTGTAATGAACCAAATTTCCCCAGGACATTCCTTTGTGAAAATATAGTTCTTTTGGTGTTTATAGGGGTCACAGTGCTTTATTTCAGAAGTTTTTCAAAAAATACAATTTCACCAAAACGGTGGCACCGTGATGGCGAAACACCGAGACGGTGGCACCATAATAGTGGCACACTGAAATGGTGGAACTGTAATGGTGGAACTGAAATGGTGGTACCGTAATGGTGGCATGCCTAAATGGTGTCTCACCCTTTTCCAAATTTCATGTTTCTCGAGTTTTTCCAGTTTCGCCCCTCTTATATTTTATTTGACGTAAACCAAGTTTAAAGCCTTGTTTGGGTGTTTTTAAGGGAGTTTCAAAGGATATTAAGTTTATATTTAATATCATAATGTTCCAAAGACTTTGACATATTTAAACCGTGTAATCTTGACCACGATCCCATGTTAATGGCCTTTGGAACCATTTCCTTCCATTGATATAGGATCTGGATTTTTCTAAAAGATGAGGTCCTATCTTATCTTTTCTCTTGGTTCACCTAAATACTTCCTCTCTAGATGAGTCAGTGCCTATGATAGAGACCCCTCCTACTTAGTTTTCTTGGAGTTTTTTATTTCTCTCACGATCCCCTGTTATTGGCGCAATGAGGAGTTTTGGTTGCCTGTTGTTTCAAGTAGGGATTCTTCTACCTCTCTTTATTTGTGTATCATGTGAGGTGGGTGTAGTAATATTTCTTTGTGAGAATAATAGAATCCAATTTTACAAAGATAATGATAAGTAATAAATGGGTTATGGGGATATGTTGATGTTGTTTTGTTTGTTTTAATTGTTATCTTTGAGTATGTGACCTATCATGGCCATATGGATTGTGAAAATAATGGCCGTTGGTGGTCTTTTCTTACAAACTGTTGATGTTCACTTTTTTATTATGATTCTTTGATAAATGGATGTTACATGAAATCTATTTAATCACATATATTTGGTTAAATAAATGGACGCCGTAGGATCAAACCTGTTGTGTGATCACCCCTGTTTATCAAAGTGGAATTCAAGAACTGCGATTGGACAAATCTGAATATCCTTGTCTTGATGGTGTAGCTGTGTGTTGTTTTCTATTGGGTTCGAGCCTTGTGTGGTTTGTGTGGTGCTATTGTGGGAGGCATAGTTGTGGGTACTAGGGGTGGACAGAGGGGTTGGTCCTATGAATGGGTAAGGGTATGTTTGTGCAGTGGGGATACTGTTTGGTGGCATTTTGCTATGGGATTTGTGTATGGGGTGGTACAAGAAGTGTGATGAAATATTAGTTTGAGAGATTGCTTGATTATGGAATGGATGAACTTCTTGTCCTGTGGTAACAATTTCGGGAAGTGGTTTAGTAGTAGGGTTGCAGGACTAGTTTGTGTCGTGAATTCATGTTTATGGGGGTGCTGGGTGTGGTGTTGTTATGCAGCAGGGCTGCCGGTTCTAGTTGGGGGAGGATGATTGAGTAGGATAACATTGAAGAATGATAGTTTTTAGTGGTTGAAAGAGTGTCTAGGGAAAATGGGGTGTGCAATGGGACTGTAGGTTGGTTGTTCTCTATTGTTTTTATTAATGGGTATTAAAATGGATTTCCTTACCTTGGTCCCTACTTCCTTATTTTCCTTGGCAGTGTTTAGTGGCCTTTAGACTTCCGGAAATAGTTTTAGATGTTTTGGTTAATAGTTTCCTCGGGTAGTGATGGAATAAATTAAAGTAAACTCTTTAATTAATGAACAAAAAGTGGTTAAATGAAAAGGTTTTAGGCTTGTGTTTTATTATGGCTGTTTGTGTGGTTGTGCATATAAGGGTAGTGGAAATTATGGTCCTGTGTGGGCTGGTTATTTGTTTGAAACTGTAGGTTGGGATGAGTGTTTGCTTACCTATATGTATAAATTTTAGTTCCTTGTGATTTTCAACACACACCCCACCCTTGTTGAGAACCATGTGCTAAACACCCACATTTCATGGGAGAGGGTGTCTCTCCCAACATCCCAGTGGGAGGATGGATGGTTGGTTACTGACTTTCTTCCTCACACCCTCTTCAAGGTTCTTACTGCTCAAGAATATCCGAGAAGGATGTAATGGCTTGAGGTTTACTATAGCCCAAGATCCTTTGGGCATTTTGTGGTGTGGGTGAGAGGCCTAGGTGTTTGTGGATCAGGTTTGTTTTCCAGGTGTCTTCAGAATGAGGCCTAGGTGTTTTCAGGCGAGAGGCATAGTTTTTGTGGTCCAGGTTTCCACAGGTGGGATTTTTGGTGTGGTTGTGGCCGAGGTGTCCACATGTGGAATTTTTGTGTGTGGGTGAGTTGTGGTAGTGGGAATTCATTTTGGAATAGTGGTAGCTTCAAGATGTTATCTATTAGGAATGAGAAGATAACCAATGGGGAAGTGGTGAGGGGTACCCAAATGTTGATGTGCTTATACTACTACTTTAACTGACTTATGTTATTTGGTGAGTGTTCCATGGTCAGGCTGGGTTGGTTAGTACTCTTTGGTAGGTGCTTTGAGTTTCTACTATTCTATCACATGGGAATTAGTATGTTCCCCCACTTGTGCACGGGTGGATTTAGTTTTCCTACTGGGTATACTTGTGTACTCACCCTATATTTGTAAAACTATTTTCAGGTTTTTAGGAGGACTTTGAGGACCATGCTGGACTTTACTAGCTCAAACGTCGGGATAATTTCTATACTGCTACGTAGTCTCTTTCTTTTGGTACTTTATTTGGTGCTTTTGTTGTAATTTTGTTGTAATTTATGTTTAAATCATCCATGGTTTAGATTTTGGTTTCCTTTATATAAATTTTTTGTGTTGTTTTGGGATTTTTACAATCTTATCTCCCGATCTTTTTTTCATTAAAAAGGGAAATTACTTCCATTTTGTGTGATATTCTATACCCTTGGTGATAGTCACCACTCTATGGTCTATTGAAGGCGGGACTTGGGGGTCATTATGTCCCCTTTATCTGGAATAAGGAAGGGTGTGGCACTTTTCTATCCCTTCCCTCATCTTGAGGAAGGAGGGTCATGATAGAATGGTATTAGGGGCTGATGGTTGAGGTATAGGATGGATTTTGGAGTTAGTAATAGTGAGGATTTCATGGGATAGTAGGTGAATGGTGTTAGGAAATCTTAGTGTGTGAAATAGACTAGGGAAGACCGGCTAGTACATGAGATTTTAGGCCCCCCTCTGATCTGATGCAAGGATTGTGGACCTAATGAATGACCAAGTGAGGCTACACTAATTGTAGGATAGAGACCCTAAGAAAGGTATATGATTCATAATGACTTCTATTCTTGTGTTTTTTGGGTGTTTTGGTAATTTAAAATAAATGAAGAGTTAAAATGAATTTAAAAGAAAATTTCCATACTACCCAGGCTTAGGAGTTCATTGTTTACCTTTTTAGCTATGGCACCCAGACGTCACCCACGTGTGGTATGAGATGTTGAGGCCTAGAAGGCTGAATTGGTTGATTATCAGAGGGCATATCGAGAGGAGGAATATGACTTGTGGCAAAAAACCCTTCATTCTTTCTAACAGAAGACCTTGAGGAAGTACGAAGGCAGCATTTCAGACTTAGAGACAGAGGGATGGCTTGACGAGTTGACAATCACCTTTACCTTGATCCATGCTCTGAGGGAGTACTGGGTTCCTCTATTAGTGAGACAGATGCAAGTAGTGGCACGTCAGTGGTGGATGCTTTATCTCAATGATAGGAAGGATATTGATGTCTCATGGGATGACTTTGAGAGGGAGTTTCGGGTAGAGTTTCTTTCCTCGATGATAAAGGTAGAGAAGAGGCAGGAGTTGCTCTCCCTCTAGTAAGGAAGTATGTTGGTGAGGGAATTGGGGATCAAGTTCAAGGATCTGATACACTTTTATTCAGATCTATTTTTAGATGAGGATTCACAGGTGAGACGCTTGGAAGAGGCACTCCAACCTTCTCTTCAGTATGCCATTACTACCTTTACCCTACCATCATACTTAGAAGTTTAGAAGAAGGTAGAAGTTGTGGAGAGGATGCAGTTGATGGGAGGTGTACTATAAGAGGGGATCCAACTTAATTCATTGAAGATGAAGGTAGTCAGTATAAGGTCTTCGGTGTCAGGGCCTTCTAGGTTTCGGCTAGTGGGAAGTAGTCCTCAGCAGTTCCAGTTTCGATATCCTGGTCCTCGCCCTTTTCCCATGGGCTCGGGACTGAGGTGCTTTGTCTGTGGAGGCCATGGACATCTTCAAATCTAGTTCCCAGTTCGATCTCAGTATAGTGGGGGTGGGTAGGTTCAACGCCCACCTCAGTAGTAGCAGTTTCCGACCAGACCTTTCCAGTAGTAGGGGTAGTGAGCTCTCGCTCCACCGAGGGTAGACAGTTCTAGAGGAGGTCGACCTCAGGGTTCTCCTTAGGGACCTTGACCAGGTTGTGTTTGGGGAGGCGATTGACAATATAGGGGTAGAGGAGCTGGGTGTGGATAGTTTCACACTGCCAAGGTAGCAGTTCCAGGAGGGATAGAGGTTGTTCGAGGTTCGATTAGTCTATTTATTACTCTTGCATGTACTTTGTTTGATTCATGATCTTTTCACTCCTTTGTTTCACCTAGTCTATCCCATTCCTTGGGACTAGATGTAGAGATAATTTCCATGCCCCAGGTGTTGAGAATTCTATTTGGAGGTTAGACTAGTCTATTTGATGTTTTACAGGGGTGTAGACTGATCTTGGGGCCACATAAGTATAGTGGGGATCTTTTTCTTCTATGGATGAATCCATACAATGTCATCCTTGGAGTCAATTGGTTGTACTCTGTGCATGCAGTTTTCTACTGCTTCTGGAGGAGAGTCATTTTTTTAGATATGGATGGACAATGTGTAGCTTTTTTTGGTGAGAACAGTCTTCAGGAGGGCAGCCGACATGGGGAGGCCCTTCATTCTATGTTAGCCAAGCTCTCAGAGGGGTCGATGGGTGTTAAGATGGTGGGGGTTGTTGGAGTTGTCAAAGAGTTCTTGGATGTTTTCCCCAAAGAGGGTGTGACTCTACCCCCTCGATGTGATTTTGAGTTCAGAATATACTTGTAACCTAGTGCCCAACTGATTTTGATGACTCTCTATTAGATGTCACCTTCTGAGTTGCAGGAGTTGTGGATTCAGGTTGATGATTTGACAAAAAAGGGGTTTATCCAGTTGAGTGTGTTGCCATGGGGTGCTCCAATCTTGTTTGTGAAGAAGGCATACAATGACCTAAGACTGTGCATAGAATACTAGATACTGAATTAGGTAACACTCATGAACCGTTACCCTCTCCCGAGAATAGATGATATTTTTGACCAGTTAAGGGGAGCAGGTTGGTTCTCTAAGATCGATCTATGGTATGGATATCACTAATTGGGGGTTAAGGAGGGTGACATCCTAAAGAATGATTTTTAGGGAAGGAATGGGAACTTCGAGTTTGTGGTCATGCTGTTCAGTGTCATGAACGCACCAGACGTGTTCATGGGGCTCATGAACTCTGTTTTCGGTGAATTCCTGGATTGGTTTGTTATTGTGTTCATCGATGAAATCTTGATATACTCAAGGTTATAGGGGGAGCATACTGAAAATTTGAGGGCTGTCATGGAGGTCCTTTGACACCACCATCTCTATAGGAAGTTGTCTAAGTGCAATTTCTAGACGCTAGAGGTGCACTTCCTTGGACATGTGATGTCTCAGCATGGGATAACAGTGAACCCATCAAAGTTTTAGGTAGTTGTTTCTTGGGAAACACCCAAGAACGTGGCATAGGTTCACAAATTTCTGGGTCTAGAGGGCTATTACTGGAGGTTTTTACCTAACTTTTCTTGAGTTGCGGCTCCATTGATAGCTTTGAAAAGAAATGACTGGGCCTTCATGTGGAGTGAGTAGTTTTAGGTATCTTTTATATACCTAAAGGAGAAGCTGACCAATGCTTTGGTGCTTAGGTTTTTAGAGGAAGGGGTGATGCTCGTGGTGTTCTGTGACACTTCTGGTCTATGATTGGGATGTGTACTAATGCAACAATGAGGAGTGATCTCTTATGGGTCTAGGTAGTTACATCCACAAGAATGTAACTATGCCACCCATGATCTAGATCTTGCAATGGTTTTATTCATGATGAAGTTGTGGTGAAATTACTTCATTGGGGAGTGATTTATGGTCTTCAAAAATCACAATAGCCTTAGGTGTATCTTCTTCTAGTGAGACCTGAACTTGTAGCAACGAAGGCGGATGGTGTTTCTCCAGGACTACGAGTTCGAGATCTCTTACACCTCCGGAAAGGGGAATGTGGTGGCCGATGCCTTAAGCAGGAAGTTACATAAGGAGGTAGTTAAGGATTCCAGGGATGCTTGAAAGGAAATGGAGGAGTTGTTCACTTTGCGTCTAAATGCGAAAGTGGATGGAGAGAGAGGCTATCAGTTTCACATGATAATGCAGTCTTCCTTAGTGCGGTAGGTGGAAGAGTCTCAGTGGGGAGACTTAGAGACTAAAGTGATGCTTGATCGCATTGTCTAGGGTGATGCTCTAGAGGGATGGTCAGAGGATAGTCAGAATTAGATGTTGTTCCATGGGAAGTTGTTTGTCCCAGTGGAAATGCATGAGGGAGTTCTCCATTATTTCCATAGATCACCCCTGATAGAGCATCCAGAAGTTTCAAAAATGTACCGAGGCTTGAGGGAATAGTTTTGGTGTGCTGGGGTGAAGTGGTCAGTTGAAGAGTTTGTGGAAAGGTCCCTAGTGTGTCAATAGGTGAAGGCTGAGCACCATGTTCCCAGTAGTCTGATGTAGCCCTTAAACTTTACTGAGTGAAAGTGGGATGAAATCTCGATGGATTTCATCATAGGACTATCCAGGACTTAGGGAGGATGTGATCCTCTTTGAGTAGTAGTGGATCAGTTGAGGAAATTGACTCACTTCTTAACGATCAAGGAGTCAAGCACAATGAATTCCTTAACATAGAGGTATGTGGATGAGGTGGTGCAGCTACATGGATTTCCAAGATCCATTATCTTGGATTGGGATACACGTTTTACATTTTGAGTCTAGAGGGGATTGCAGTATTCCTTTGGAACTCAGTTACACCTCATCACTGCTTTCCACCCTCAAACAGATGGACAAATAGAGAGGACTATCCAGATATTGGAGGAAATGTTACGGGCATGTGTTCTATACTTTAGTGGGTCTTGGGTGTGACATTTTCTCTTGGTAGAGTTTTATTACAAAAATAAATATCACTATTCCATTTGTATGGTTCTGTTCAAAGCTCTATATGGGAGGCCATGTCATTCAACCTTGTGCTGGATGAAAGTTGGGGAGGTAGCTATTCCTGGTCCGGATGTGGTGCAGCTTATCCATGAGAGGATAAAGGCAGCATGGGACCAACATAAGTTGTATTCCAATCATAGGTGGAGTCATTTGGATTTTTAGGTTAGGTTATATGTATTCTTGAAGGTTTACCCTTGACATGGGTAGTATAGGTTTGGAAGAGGGATAAAGATTTCTCCTAGGTTCATCAGACCTTTAGAGGTGTTAGGACGAGTTAGCATAGTGGAATATTAGCTAGAATTTCCACCGTAGTTGGAGAGGATCCACGACGTCTTCCATATATCTCAGCTCTGTCGGTATCTACACAATGACTCCTATATCATTGACTGGGGAGAGTTGGATATCAAGGGTGACATGACGTTCGTGGAGAGACCAATAATAATTGAGGATCGTGAGGAGAAGGTGATTCATGGATGGACCATTATCTTGGTTCATGTGTTATGGAGGCATGGGGGCCTCAAGGAGAGTACTTTGGAGAAAGAGGCATAGATGCGTGCCTAGTACCCGGAGCTATTATGAGTTTTTCTCTTGTATTTTGCTTTGTGATTTTCTTATGATGTAATACTTGACCTCAATTTCTATGAGATGAGTTGTTTCCCTGTTCTCTGAATATGTGTGAAAAGTCCTGCCTTTGGGGATGGGAGGACCTGATCCATAATCATGATACATTAATGCAGATGTGATTAAACCCGTGTGGGAGAGTGAGTGCTGTCCAGAGCAGATAGTATCTCTACATGGAGGAAGGGATTACCTAATCCATATATTTGGGTAGTGGGGCCTTAGTGTTTGTATAGTTGTTCAGGAGATATATGTCAAGGAGATGTTCTTGGATGTCGAGGTTTTCTCTCCAGTTTTTGAACAATGCACGGTAGTTTGTCCCTAAGAGGTATCTTATGGGGTGGTTGTTTGGACCCCTCTTTTTCTAAGTTTGGTTTTAAATTTTAGAAGATGAGAATAGTTTGAGAGGTATCTGATGTAATGACCTAGATTTCACCAGACCATTCCTTTGTGAAAATATAGTGCTTGTGGTGTTCCTGGGGGTTGTAGTGGTTTTTTTCAAGAGTTTTCCAAAAATCAAGTTTCACCAAAATGTTTCACCAAAACAGTGGCACAGTGATGGTGGCACTGTAATGGGGGCACAACGAAATGGTGAAACTGAAACAGAAACACCGTAACGGAGGCACAGAAATGGTGTCACACCAAAATAGTGGCACCGTGACAGTGGCACACTGAAATGGTGTCTCACCCTTTTCCGAATTTCTAGTTTCCTGAGTTTTTCCAGTTTCATGCCTCTTACGTTTTATTTGACATAAATTGAGTTTAAAACCTTATTTGGTCATTTTTAAGGGACTTTAAAAGGATATTAAGTATATATTTAATATTATAATGCTCTCAAGACTTTGAAATATTCAAACCGCATAATATTGAACATGATCCCATGTTAATTTCCTTTGGAACAATTTCTTTCCATTGATATAGGATCTGGATTTTTCTAAAACTCGAGGTCCTCTCTTCTCTTTTCTCTTCCTACGCCTAAATCCTTCCTCTCTAGATGAGTCCTGCTCCAGTGATAGATCCACCTCCTACTTAGTTTTCTTAGAATTTCCTATTTCTTGCAAGATCCCTTGTTCTTGGATTAAGGAGGAGTTTTTGTTTCTTGTTGTTTTAAGTAGGGATTTTCCCTCTATTTTTGTATCATGATGGGTGGGTGTAGTAATGTTTCTTTGTGAGAATGGTTGAATACTATTTAAAAAAGACAATGAGAAGTAATAAATAAGGGATTAAGGAGATATTTATGTTGTGTTGTTTATTTTAATTGTTATCTTTAAGGATGCAACCTATCATGGCCGTATGGCATCTGAAAATCATGGTCGTTGGTGGTATTTACTTGCGCACTGGTGATGTTTTGTTTTTGTTATGTTGTTTTGATAAATGTATGTAACATGAAATCTATTTAATCACATATATTTGGTTAAATAAATGGATGATCCAGGATCAGACCTGATGTGTGATCACCCCTTTTTATCAAAGTGGAATCAAAGAACCCCGATTGGCTAAATCCGAATATCCTTGGCTTGATGGTGTGGCTGTGTACTGTGTTCTGTTGGGTTCGATCCCTATGTGGGTTGTGTGGTGATATTGTGGGAGGAACGGTTTTGGGTACCAGGGGTGGACAAAGGGGTTGGTCCTATGAATGGGTAGGGGTATGTTTGTGTAGTGGGGCTGCTATTTGGTGGTGGTTTTCTGTGGTGGTTTTCTGTGGGTTTTGTGTATGGGGTGGTACTGGAGGTGTGACGAAATCTCAATTTGATAGATTGATTGATTGTGTAATGGATGGAATTTTTGTGTAGTAGGACTAATTCTGGGTAGTGGTTGGGAAATGGGGCTGCAAGACTGGGTTGCTTCATGACTTCATGTTTATAGGGGTGTTGGCTGTGGTGTTGTTGTGCAGCAGGGCTGCCGAGTCTAGTTGGGAGAGGATGATTGAGCGGGATAATTTTGAAGAATGATATTTGGAAGTGGTTGAACAGGTGTTTAGGAACAAGGGGGTGTGCAGTGGGACTACATGTTGGTTTTTCTCAACTACTTTTATGAATATGTGTTAAAATTAATTTCCTTACCTTGGTCCCTACTTCCTTGTTTGCCTTGGAAGTGTTTAGTGGCCTTTAGCCTTTTGAAAACGGTTGCATATGTTGTTCTTGGTAGTTATCCTAGGTAGTGTTGAAATAAATTAAAGTGAACTCCTTAATTAATGAATGGAAAGTGGTTAAATGATAATGGGTTAGTCTTTTATTTTATTGTGGCTATTTGTGTGGTTGTGCATATAGGGTTAGTAGAAATTGTGGTTCTATGTGGGCTGGTTGTTTGTTTGAAACCATAGGTTGGACCGAATATTTGCTTACTTATATGTATAAATTGTTGTTCCTTGTTATTTTAAATATTCACCCCACCCTTGTTGAGGACCATGTGCTGAACACCCCCATTTCATGGGGGAGGATGTCTTTACTAACATCCTGGTGGGAGGATGGATGGTGGGTTACTGACTTTCTTCCTCGCACCGTCTTCCGGGTTCTTACCACTCAAGCTTATCCGAGAAAGCTGTAATGGCTTGAGGTTTACTATATATCAATTTACTTTGGGTAGGTTGTGGTGTGGGTGAGAGGACTAGGTGTTTTCAAGCTAGGTTTGTTTCCTAGGTGTCTTCAAGATGAGGCCTAGGTGTTTTCGGGTGAGAGGTGTGGTTGTTGTGGCAAATGTTTCTGCAGGCAGGATGTGTGGCGTGGTTATGGCCTAGGTGTTTGTGGGTAGGATTTGTGTGTGGTTTGACGTCCAGGTGTGTGAGGGTGGGTTGTGGTGGTGGGACTACATTTTGGAAGTGTGGTTGCATCAAGACGTTAGCTATTAGGAATGAGCAGATAACTAGTGGGAAAGTGGTGTGGGGTACCCAAATGTTGATGTGCTTATACTAATAATTTACCTAACTTGTGTTATTTGGTGAGTGTTCCTTGGAGATTCTGGGCTAGTTAGTACTCTTTAGTAGGTGCTTTGAGATTCTACTGTTCTCTCACAGGGGCATTATAATGTTACCCCACTTGTGCAGGGGTGGATTTAGTTTTCCTACTGGGTATACTTGTATACTCACCCTACGTTTGTAAAATTATTTTCAAGTTTCCAGGAGGACTTTGAGGACCGTGATGGAATTTACTAGCTCGGGCGTTAGGATTGTTGTTGTTCTTCTGCTTAGTTTGTATCTTTTGGTACTTGATTTGGTGCTTTGTTTGTACTTTTGTCACATTTTATGTTGAAATCATGCATGGGTTAGATTTTGGTTTCCTTTATATAAATTTTTGGTGTTGTTTTGGGATTTTTACCGTCTTATCTCCCAATCCTATTTTCATTAAATGGGAAATTCCTTCCATTTTATTTGAGATTTTATACCCTTGGTTCTAGTTTCCACTTCGGGGCCTATTGAAGGCGGGACTAGGGGGTCATTATCTCTCTTTCATCTTGAAGAAGGAAGGGTGTGACACTTTGTTAACCATTCCCTCATCTTTAGGAAGGCGGGTTGTGACACTTCTCTTTATTTTATGTAAATAATTTAAGTATAATTATTTTGATTTATTTGGGTGGATATTAAGGATTAATCTAATGAAGATAATGAATGATAATAAATAAAATTGAAGTGGAATGGGTTGTTCAATGTGCTTTAAATGATTTTTATGTTTTATCTGGATCCGAGCACCACATTGAGAGGGTTGGGGGGGGGGGGTGGATGGGGGGGGGGGGTTGTGAATCAGTATGGTATATTCTATTCTGAATGAAAAATTTCTATCTATATTTTACCGTCGCACCAATTCAGTGAATAGATCTCAGTCTCTTCACACACGCTAACCAACATACATGCAATAATAAATAGGAAGTCACACAAAAGTGACATCAATATTTCATAATGAGGTTTTATTATAATATGGATGACTATGTCCCCAATGTATGGTGGTTATTATCCCCCCTACACACATCCCCTTTTATTATCAATAAGGTGCTTAGGATATGGTATGGCCTTGAACCTATATAAATTCTAGCTCCAACTAGACTTTCATATATCACCAAATTACATTTCATTGAATATTAGATTTGGATTCTACAACCTTGAAGTAAGATTAATAATGAAGGATTGTCTCTCTAGTACATATTTTATTTTATATCCTTCCTCATCTTGTAACAATTTAACAGGGCTACCTCAAACTTCTTTAGACCATATAATATAATAATATTATAAGTTGTAATTATAAGTTCTTCTACTTTGGACTCTAGGATCATTAGAAGTATCATGACCAGTCTATCTCTATTCAGTTTCTTGTTTATAGAACAAGGATAAACACCTTATTAGAAACATTTTATAACTTTGTCTTCGACACCTAGAATCTTCAATATAAATGCAGTTTCAGGTCTCTCTCTATTTATTTTTTGACTCTCAGAATATACAAGATAGTAATAGTATCAAATCTCATCATCTTTTCTTCTTATTATTATTCTTATTCTTCTCAGAATATATATATACGTAAAACCACATGAATATTTTATCCATAATATTTGATGATTTAATTACCCATTTTTATTTTATTCAATAATTATTAAAACTGATCATAGTCAATATAATTTAAACCTTATGAAGACTCAATTTTTTATTTCCAAAACATCCCTTAATTATATTAGGAACTTTCCTTTTAAATTTCATCAATAAATAACTAAAAATTTAATTTTTTTTTTCAAAAAAACTTTTAATGGGAAAGTGGGAACCCTAAAAAATTTCAAGGAAACATCATTCTTCAAACCACATAAGAAATCACTGGGTGATTCCAAAAAAAATTAAGAGTTGGAATCCTTCTCCCTATATAAGCTCCATTTGATAGAGGTTACCTCAATGTATGGATTATCCTTGATGATATCCTCAAAGTGATAATCCATATTATCCCAGGTATAAATATAATCATCCATATTTATTTTCCCCTCATTGATTCTATGTGAAAAAATATGATATTGATTTCTAATAAAAAAATCTTACTATTTTTTAATATCAACTCAGAGTGATCTCTCAAAAATTATATTGTAATCCTTTTAGGAAACATTGATGTTGAAGGAATCCTCAAACAACTCTTCCTTTGAGTGTAGGATAATATTTATGGCATTTTTACTATTGAATTCCACATTTACCATCTCCTTCAAAACACCATAATATGGATCCAGTTCTAGTAACTGGTCTAAATCTTCTTTCCTTTTAGGTTGAAACTCCTCAAATTCTTCAAAAGGAGATGGTTCTTTCTCCTCTACCTTTTTAGTCTGATGAACCACACCTGCATCAGGTTCCAATGAAACCGGCCTTGCCTTTGCCTCAACAAGCTTTGTTTTACCAAAATATTTGGTAGCCATGGGTGTAAGTAAGTTTGAATATTACTTACATTGTGTATATTTTTCCCATTACTGATTGGAAAATTTATAGAGTCATAGATACCTTTCTTCCCATTCCTCAAGCCATACCCAAAGGAAACTAATGTGAGATGGTTCTTCTCAAAGTCTGAAGTGTTGGAGTTAGTTCCCTAGAACCAAATTCGGTGCATTTTATGATAAATTGAATTCATAATTTTGAATATTAATACACTACATATCACATCATGATTTTTATTTTTCATAGCATAGTAATTGATAATGTCCCAAGAGTAGCTGCCACACTAAAAGGTTATAGTAGTTTCCTACTGTGATGAGAACTCAGAAGTGATACAACACTATTCTTAAATATTTGTTCTATAGTTGGATGATATCATTTTAAGGACCCAAATGATACATGATATTAGGGGTGGAGACTCATAGGACTTTGAGGCACCTTATCATGGTGTACGCCCTTAGTTATATCCAGTAGGATATTATGAGAACATGACCTGCCAGTAGGAAATCCACATTTATATGTGTCATTGGATGTTACTATCTGTGGATATATATATTGGTACCTAGAATTTAAGTTTATTAATAATGAGTATTATGATTCATGTACTTTTATGTACTGATGAAAATCTTAACGACAAATGTTTACAGTGAGATAGGATACATTGGGTGTGTCATGAGTAATATTGCATTAATGAATAATGAGAGAAAAGTTTTATCCCTTAGGTTCTTTAACATAAGTTAATATCTTAGGCCCTTTGATAGAAATGATATAGCCTAAATAAATCTATGGCCATGGTATTCTATAGGCAAGTTCTATTCCTAGAAAATTAAAGAAAGAGACATTGAGCACATTGGTTGATGGAACTGGCATGCAACCTGCTTGATTTGAGATATTGTGATAAAGAGATTATATTACACAATAAGTATCCGTATGAGGTATTATATCATTGTGACATTAAATTCTTTCACTATGGGTGCCTTGGTGTGTTTCTGGACACTAACCTTAGACTTCAGGCTACTTCGCCTAATACCACTGAGAAAGAGGCCCAGAGGGACACACACAGTGTATCTAGAATCTCAGTCAAATAATATATATTATTATTTATTATTTAACAAGTTGAATAAATATTATTCTCAAATGTGGTTTAATAATTAGTCATGTTTGATTGATCACATTTATTACTTCACTAGTTATTCAAGAGAATATAATATGAGCATAATATTTAATAAATATTTAATTGTTATTTAGTGAATATAATATTTTTTTATTTATTGGTGAATAATGAAGTGTTATTTATTTAATAAATAAATAGTCATTATTTGAGGTCTGATAAATATTGTGGGGGAATGGAGGACTAATTTTAATGGTCAGGTGAGAAAATAATAAATATTGAATATTATTTGATTTAAAAATATTTAATTTTAATTCGCAAGTTAAGCACACGTCAGGAAATAATAATATTTATATTATTATTTGACATGAGGTTTTCTATAGGATCAAGTAAATAATTAAGGGTACATGTGAAATTATTTTATTTTAACCCTAGTGATATATAAACCTAGTTATGTTATTTTTTTAATAGAATAATTCATTTGTTTTGGTTGTGCAAAATAGAATTTGATAATTCTCTCAATCCCTTGAGATCTCTTTTTCTCCAAGATCACTCCCAAGAACGAAGAGCAATATTCATCCACCAGATAAAGGAGAATGATTTGGAATCAATTATCATAGTGATCAAAGGTGGATGACACAAGATCAAGGATCTACCGTGTTAGCACCCAAAGATTCTTTCAGTGATGTTGGAGATTCATGGAACACATGTGAATCTTTACTAGATGGAATCTGCACTTGATTCCTACAATGCAATGGAACAACAATACAGAATTGTTGTTAGATTCATCAATGAAGAAAGAATTCCAACAAAGGTAATACTTTAATTAATTAAATTAATTATAAATAAACTGTGATGATCCTCCCTTAGTTTCGGTGTGATTTCTATTATCTGATTTGTTGATTTAGTCCCGCTAATCATTGCGTTCAATGTTGTGTAAACTTTCATATTAATCATCAATACTGGAAAAAATAAAAGTTAGGAACCACCCATCGTATTCTCCCACCGCTCCCAGAACCTACAAGCGGTATCATAACGGTAACATAATTATTTATAATTATTTAAATATCATTGGTGATTTAAGCATTTTAATTTAGTTTTTTAATTCAAGTTTAATCATTATTTTAATCTAAATTGAAGGATCTGCTTCTTCCTCATTCTTTTCTTGTATATCTAATTGAAATGATTAATTTTATGATTAAAATGAAATCTAGGAACTCATTCTAAGGTTCCAAAGATTTTGGACAGATAACATAGGAATATATGCCATGTAATTGGAATTACACATCGTGTACTTGTGTTGAATGCATCAAGAGTTGATTCATAAATTAATCAATCCATGTGAATTGATGACCCACAGTTTAGTTAATTCTTACACTGTGTGTTGATCAGGACACACTAGCGCACTATCATCTAGAGCACACACTATGTAGCCCATGCACATAGCATGTAGTCCCTTTGAGTCATAGATGGGTCGTGTATTACCGTACAAAGCCTACCTGACTGGTGACCATGTAATTATGAGATCACATGGTGTGTATCCCATTAGGCATTCTATGAAATACATTTTTAAGGTATGATTTATACGTTGAGTCCCCAGTCATGTACCTCATATAGATGGCGAGAGATGTACATGGCGTGTAGCTCGGCTGTATGTTCCGTGTACTTATACCAGATTATGCAGATTTGAAATTTATTTATTATATCATGTAAAACTTATCTATATGTGCTTTCGTGTGGTTATTAAATTTATAGGACATGCCATGTGATAAGTTTTAATATATATATATATATATATATATATATATATATATATATAATTTTTTAATTAACATTAGCTTAATGTTCAAATCATCATATCTTGTATGAGTTGCATTACAGTTGTTACTCTACGTGCATTAAAGCGTAGCACATGATCGAAAAATCATGTAATTCATTTAATCATTAAATTGATACTACGTGTCATGAAAGTATGTGATAATTCATGTATTTCATATGTCACAAGAGTAAACAGTATAGAAGTATAATACATTTTGGGTAGATTCGGATGGGTATTCACCATGTTTCCTCCAAGGTATATTTATGTACATATTTAATTTTAAATGAATTTATTTAATTTGTTTAAAATTATAATGGATTAGAATCTCAAGAAAATTCATATGATAATTAAGATAAAATAATTGGTTAAATAAGGATAATAATTAATCGATTCTAGTTTGATTTATCTAAAATAATAACGATTAAGAATTGAATGATAGTTTTATTAAATTCATAAATTGTTGCATGAATGTGGATGATCATGAGCATAGGACAGACCTTTATATGTGATTTATTTCATTTAATTTATTATTAAAATAAATTGTTGGCCTGTGTGCCTTCCCTCCTCTTTTTATTTAAGGGTATTCGTGCTCATGGTTTCTTTTATGTAAAACCTTTTCCCCTCACCAATGTGTGAGTAAAAGCATATGTAATGGATGAAGCTCCCAAGCTAGCAGAGGCAGTTCAAGTTTAGAACCAAGGCAAAACCAATCCAAGAGGGATACATTGGTGGATAAGTGGAAAGATGCAACACGAACCTTAATTGGTTCAAGGTGTTTTTCCCTTAGGTCAATGGTTAGTTTATCAACCGATAGATAAACTAACCATTAATAAAATTTTATTATCATACAAATTTTTTATTTTATTTTTGTTAGTTTCATGGTTATTTCATTATGGATACTTTTTCGTGATCACATAAATTAATGAAATTAACAAGCATGCAAGATAGAACTAAAATAAATTGGATTATGTGTAGATATTATCTAAGACATGAGTAATCACTTAAGTAAATCTATATAATATTAAGAATCATGTGATAAAGATAATAATTATGAATTTATACATAAAAGATAAAATTCCTCAATTATATATATTAAGTCAGTATATCCTTCCACTACTTTAGTTAAATTTAAACCGTAGTTCAAAGTGTTTGACCAACCAAAGTTGGGGTTATTTAAATTATTGGTGAATTATAACTTGAAGTTTTAGGTTAACTTAACTTATTTCGCATCAAAGGTTGACTTCTAAAGTAGGAGTTGGTGTAACTGAGCGACAAGGGTTTAAGAAATCTAAATCAATGATTTTAGTATTGGGGAGTCCACTCAACAGATCAAGGAATTGTGTGTTAATGCAGTTGGCATTTGGAAAGCCTACCTAAAACCATTCTACTTACTTGACCAACCAAAATTGGGATAATGAGAAGGGGAATATGGATATTTTCCACTAGAACATCCAAGAAACAGGATATTCCAATTCCAATGGTGAGGGCTATTAGGTTTCGATAAAATAGAGGGATTCTAAAATAAATAAATATTTTTTTTATTTGTATAAATTTTATGAGATAAATTACTAAAATTTTTCTCATCTTATTTTTTAGAAACAAATATAAAATGACATCAAACATATCATTGTCATACATACTTGAGAAGGAAAACATTCTCACAATCACGAATTTACAAGAATGGAAAAGGCACCTATGTTTCATCCTTCTCCATGAAAGGAAATTGTATGTGATGGAAGAAACTTTTCTAGTTATCCCTGGTAATGAGGTAAGTGATGAAGAGATATATCTCTATGAGAATCATCTGAATGATGCTACATATGTTCATTTCTTCATGTTATCATCAATTTCAAATAACATTTTAAATAAAAATGAGGACATGGACACATTTAGAATGATTTCTTAACTTCAGGATATTTATCAAGAGAAGGTGAGACAATAGAGGTATGAGATCTCCAATGCTTTTTTCACAACTAATCTTAGAGAGTCTGCACCAACTAGGCCTCATGTAGTCAAGATTATTTGATATATTGAATGCTTAGACATCATAGGTATTAAATTCCCAAATTATTTGCATACAAATCTCATACTTTCATCACTTCCCAAGACTTCCTCCAGTTTTATTGTCAATTATAATATGAGAAATAATTATAAGAGTATTTATAAACATCTAACCTTGATTTTCTAAGTGGATAAGGACATGGGGAATGATAAACCCAGAGTCCTTATGTGAATAATAAAATGAAGAATAAGGAAAAGGTTCCAGAGATATATAAATAGTCTAAAGCACATGAGCACTATCCTTTCAATAAGGGGAAGATCCAAAGGCAGGGAAAGGAAAAGGAGGAAGTATGCTTTGCATGTGGAAAGTTCGGACAATAGAAGAGGAAATGCACCCAGAAGCAAGGGTAATCTAAATGTGCATTCATTATCAAGTGAAAGGTTTCCATATTTACACATTGGGTATTAGATATAACTTGTCGTGCTCACATCTGTATCTAAATGTAGGAACCAAGTAGATTCCAAAATATTTATAGAGGAGAGGTGAATTTGAGAGCTTCCAAAGGAGCATGGCTGGACACCCTATCCATTGGTTACTAGCACCTTTCATTTACAACGAGAATGATTTTTATTTTAAAATATTTTTATTATGTATCTATGGTTACCAAGAACATAATTTATGCATCATTACTAGATATAGATGGTTTTATTTTCAAATTTAGAAATAAAAGTTGTTTATTTTATAAGGAAAACATATGTTATGGTATGAAACATTTAAATAATGGTATTTATATATTAAATTATAAAAACCAAGTGTTGGAAATTGATAATGAATCATGTTCACATGAGTCATATAACACCCAACTATGATATCACCGTCATGGTCATGTAAATGAGAAGAGTTTTAAAAGATATATCAAGATGATTTTTTATAATATATTGAGCTAAAAACACTTGAAAGATGGTATGCTTGTTTATAAGGAAAAATGACCAAACTACCATTTAGTGGACATGGTGAAAGGGACACAAATCTTCTAGGATCAGTACATACTGATGTGTGCATACCATATCTAGTAGAATCTATAGGTGGATATTCTTACTTCATAACTTTTACTGATTACTTGAGTAGATATGGATATATCTACTTGATGAGGTATATGTATGAGTAATTTTAGAAATTCAAGGAATTCAAGAATGAAGTAGATAATCTTCTTGGTAAAAAGATAAATAGGCTTATATTGGATAGAGGTTGTAAATATCTTAACCAAGAGTTTATTGAATTTCTATAGAAGTTTGGTATTCTATCTCAAATCACTCCACCTTACACACCATAGTGGAATGATGTTAGTGAAAGCAGGAACCATACCTTATTAGACATGGTAAAGTGGATGATGAGTCATACAAATATTCTATTATCCTTTTGGGGATATATATTACAAAATGCGGCATACACATTAAACAAATTACTAACTAAAGAGGAAAATGGAATTACCTTCAAGTTATGGAACGGAAAGAAACCTGTTTTGTAACATTCATGCATATGGGGTTGTGAGGCATTTTTTAAGGCCTTCTTAGGAAATAAATTAGCACCCCGGGGCACAAAGTGTATCTTTATAGGGTATCCTAAGGAAATAAAGGGATACTACCTATATGTAACACCCCAAGGATTTACTAATAAATTTAATATAGAATGCATGAAACACCAAGTCTCTGTGAAATAAACAATTTTCTATAAGATATAGTTATAACCTAGCTGTTAAACATAATTTTTCCACTTCTATGTTTTGAATTTCGAAAAATGAACATACACAATTTCGATCATTAAGATATTTAGAGTATGATAGGACCAACTTACATTTTTGGTGAATAGTAACCTGACCCTTATGAATAGTAATGTACCCTTATGAGTATTAATATGTCCCTTAACCTAACCCATGTAAGTATAAATAAAATTTAGGCACCTTATAAATGAGAGTGAATTTTTTAAAAATTAATAATTAAGGGTTGGTATTTTTGTGAGTAATGAATATTTAATTAAAATTTTAAATTAATAAATTGATTTAAAATAAATTAAATTTTCATAAAATGTTAAATTAAATAAATATATTGTTTTAATATGATTTTATTATAATTTAATATGATCTTAGTTAACTTTCAGGGTGTTATAAAATCAGTTTTAGTTTTAAAAATTGTATTTTTTGAGTAAATGAAGATTTTATTTAAAAATTAAATTCTACATATGTAGAAAATTATTTTTGATAAAATGGAGTCCATTTTTTAATTATACACATAAAAAAATGGTTGTGGTGAATTTTTGGGATTTTTATAAAATACTTGAATTTTTGGTGAATAGTAAAATACAGTAATTTACGGTATAAATACATTATAAGATAAATACACTATTACTTGCATAATGGGTGAAGTTAGAAAACATTAGTTTGAAATCACATGAACTTATTTCTATTTTTGGTCACAATAAGAAACACTATTTCTTGTCTTGAGCAAAATAATAAAATAAAGAATAAGATATTCAAAAATCACCCCTCTTCTCCACTATAAAAACCACCCCTCGCTCCCTCTTCTCCTCACATATCTAAACCTTGAGGATTTTAAAAGTTATAAAAAAATACTCTTCTCTAACCTCTATCTACTTCTAGGAGCTCTTTTACTTTCTAAAATACCAAAATCAATCTTCTTAAGAAGATTCTCAAGGAGTATTCAAGAGGTAAAATCCTCTTCCATTTCCTTTTATTTTCTTTTCAAGTTCCTTATTTATTTATTATTATCCCTCACCAAATATGTCCAAATGAACATTATAAATCCATTATCATATATATACTAGAATTATATCATTTTAATTGAAGATACATCATCAATCTCCTTACTCTCTCTATTTTATTTTAAAAACGAAATCATTGTCCGAGAGGTGCCAATTTACAACCTTCATAGACGAAGAACCTTCGTTCTTAAATTTATCCTTAAAGGGTATCCATGACACCATTTTTATGATTAAAATAGATTATAAAATATGTATTATATCTTATGTAATTATTATTTAACCATCATTTGTACATGATACTAAATAATAGAACAATACTAGTTCTTTGGGATCAAAAAACCGCTATAAAAATCTAAATGATTATCACTAAATGACTTATCTAATGATTTATCCTCATACGATGTAAAAAATGATATATATAACCATTTACAATTATTTATTTTCATTATTAATATATAAATTTAATTTAGGGAAATTATATCCATTCAACATGATCTTCCATACTTATAATCAAGCGAACTGATCATGAATATTAAGAAAAGAACACTCCATAATGATAGAATTCAATCTTATAACTTATATAAAGGCCATAAATGAAATTAATAAAATTATAATAAATTATATAAATGTCTAATATGTTATTAATTAAATTATTAATGGGTATAATTTCAAATTCTGGACCTTAAGATCAAGTGTAGAACACATTCAAACATAAGGTAATATTTTTCTACCCGAACCTCCATTTTCTTTGGGGTTACTCTTATTCTCTAATTACCTCAATTAAATTATTAATTATTATTATTTACTCCTCATAAATTCTATTTTAATGTTCTATATATGTTTACTAATAATAATCATTCTTTCGTTTATGGGGAGTTATATGTTTTGAAATAATCTTTCAAAAATTATTCCAGATAAACAAGCCAGTTTCAATGGAACTTCTTGAATTATTACATATTTTTAAATATACTATATATTATTTTTTATCCACCTTTATTTTTATAAAATAAATAATTTTATTATAATAAAACTAAATTAATTAAATTCTAGTTTTATGTAAATATTTTTCCAAAATAACTCTTCTTTTCAAAGTAAAAGAGTATTTATCTTAAGATTTACTCAATGATTTTATACTAGTATTTTCATCTATTTCAACACTCTTATCAATTATTATGTTTAATTGGGATTAATATTTTATGATATTATCTACCATATTTTATTCAATGGTTTATGATTAGTTTGACTATGGATGTTCTATCTTGATACCATTCACCAGATTACTCCGAATGGTTAGTGTTTATATTTAATGATTGGGGAAAGTTATTTACATTTCATATGTTAGTTTAAATATTAATGTATATGTTGTTTATGTTTATCTCCATTCATATAAGTAATTCATTGTACTTGTTATGTGATGGGTGGGTCCCACTATATCTCCTCGATGCATTAGTAGGTCTCATAAGACAAACTAGTTTGGGTTTTTACTTGTTTATGTATGGTCTTGGCCTAAGGCCTTGACAAAATGGTTATGATGTCCTGAGTTATGAATTAACTAATTATTAAATAAGTAAGTGTTAGTACATGTAATTATTCCACTATTATAATATTCATGGTTATGTTTTATCATGGAATTATTCATTCAGCTTTTATTCCTTCCATATTATGCTCAATTATATGTTTAAAGGCATGTGTTTTTAGTTTTTAACCATACCTAGTGTTTATGTTTATGACTAATTCCACTGTATTACTCACCCTTACTAAGCATATGATCTCACCCCTTTCTTATTTTTTATCTTTCCTCAGGATGTGAAGAAGTTTATTATTTATGACTTTTAAGGATAATCTAAGAGTTGTGGATGATTCCAATGGAATATATATGTTGTATTTAATTTCAAGTTGTAATGTTGAATTTATGTATGTATCTTTTTTTAGAAAACTACTAAACTATTTGGTACTTTGGGACATGTCATCATTTATAACATTCCAATGTAATAAAATATGGCACCAACTTTGGGAAACTAGGGTCGAGTCTTTACACTATACATCCCCTCAAACAAGAAAGTGACTATCTCTAAACAATCAATATTTCTTAATAGGAATAAAATCCTCAAAAGGGATAGTGGGAGCACGATTGACTTCAATTAAGTTAATGGTCAAGATACATAATAGTTGGTACATTATAAGATTCCATAGGTCCCCATGTAAGAAGTAGTTCCTAAAACACAAGTACAATATTAGAGTGTAATAGAGGTAAGAGAACCAGAGAGAGATGGTTTTCTAATCACCGAGGATGTTGAATCATTATTGGTTGACAATGATGAACCTCTATCCCACAAGGAGGAAGTAGAGAGATCAAAAGTTTCAAGATGGAAAGAATTCATGAATTCTGAAGTGAATTCCATGTATCATAACCAAGATTGGGTTTTGGTGGATGTGCCAGTTGATGTAAAGTCTATTGGAAGAAAATGAGTATTCAAAAGGAAACTAGACATGGAAGGTAAAGTAAATACCTATAAAGTAAGGCCTGTTTCTAAAGGGTTTAAACAACGTCAAGGAATTAACTATGATGAATCATTTTCACCAGTTTCCATGTTTAAATCCATCTTAATTTTACTTACTATAGCATCTTACTATGAATATGAGATTTGGAAGATGGATTTCAAAAATGAATTCCTTAATGGGAACCTTTAAGAAGATGTCTATATGATACAACCAGAAGGGTTTGTAACTCCAGGTGATTCCAAAAGGATTTTAAAGTTGCAGAGATCCATTTATAGATTGAAGCAAGCTTCCAGGTCATGGAAAATTCAATTCGATTAATCCATAAAATAATTTGGTTTCATTAAGAACAAATGTGATCCATGTGTTTACAAGAGGTTTAGTGGGAATGTGATCATTATCCTAGTAGTATATGTTAATGACATATTATTTATTGGAAATGACAAACTAGTCTTACAATCTATTAAGGATTGGTTAAATAAGTACTTATCCATAACTAACAAAGGTTAAGAAACCTACATTCTAGGGATCAAGATCAATCATGATAGATTCAAGAGGTTTCTTGGACTAAGTCAAAGTACATATGTTGACTAGATACTAAAGTGATTTAGTATGGAACAATACAAGAGGGGATTTGTTCCAGTGTCACATAGTTTATATCTTTCTAAGAAAATGTGTCCTAATACATAAAATGTGAAATATAGAATGAGTAATATCCCATATTCTTCAGAGATAGGACCAATCATGTATGCCATGTTATGTACTAGACTTGATGTTGCCCATGCATTGAGCATGGTAGGTAGATATAAAGATGATATAGGAGAAAAAAATTGGACTACTGTTAAGACTATCCTTAAGTATCTGAGAAGAACTAAGAATATGTTCCTAGTATATGGAGGTGACGAGGAGATGGTCATCATGGGTTATACTGATGCTATTTTTAAGAAAAATCAGAATGATCAGAAGTCACAGCCAGGATATGTTTTCTGTCTCAATGAAGGAGCTGTGAGATGGAAGAGTTCAAAGTAGAAAGTTTTTACTGATTATATAGTTGATTCCAAATATATATCATATTAATATGTATCCAAGGAATCCATTTAGATTCGAAACTTTTTCTAGGATCTTGATGTGGTGCCTAGTAGTAAAGACCCGATCACATTGTTTTATGATAATACTGCAATGGTGGATCTTGCAAAAGAGCCATGGTCACACCAACAGAAAAAGAACATACTCCAGAAGTATCACCTCTTATGGTATTTCTATAAAATGTGTAAAGTTGTAGTAAACATAGTACCCATAGAAGAGAACATGGCAGGCCCCTTGAATAAATTCCTATCTCAGCAGAAGCATGAGAATCATGTGAGAGCTAGCGGGCTGATGGTTGTTAGTAGTTGGATCTAGTGAAAGTGGGAGTCTGTTGGTGTTGGTTCCCTTTAACCAACTTCTATGTACTTTATGATAAATTATATTCTTATTTTTTAATATTAATAAACTACTTATCACATCATGATTATTCTTCTATGTAACATAGTATGTGATAATGTTCCAAGAGTAACCGTCGCACTAAAAGCTCATAGCAGTTCCCTACTACGATGAGAACCGAAAAGTGATATGAAACTATTCTTAAATATATTTTCTATAGCTAGATAATATCATTTAAGGGACACAAATGATATAGGATATTAGGGTTGGAGACTCATAGGACTTTGAGGAACCTTCTCATAGTGTACACCCTTGGTAATATCCAGTAAGATATTATGAGAACGGGACCTGCGAGTTGGAAATCCATATTTATATGTTTCATTGGATATTCCAATCTAAAAATGTGTGTATTGGTAATATTATTATTAATGAGTATTATGAGTTGCATACTTTGATGTATGATGAAAACTGTGAAGAAAGATGTTCCCAACGAGGTATGATACGTTGGGTGCGTCATGAGTAATATTTCATTAATGAATAACATGGGAAAGGATTTATCCCTTATATTCTTTAATTGGAGTTAATATTTCAGGACCTTCGATGGAAATGGTACATCCTAAATAAATCCATATCTATGGTGTTATATAAGCAAGTTCTATTTTCAAAAAGTCAAAGAAAGAGTCATTGAGCACATAGGTTGATGGCACTAGCATGCAACTTGCTCGAATTGAGATATTGTGATAAAGTGATTATATTACATAGTAAGCATCTATATGAGGTATTATGTCATTGATACATTAAATTTTTTCTATATGGGTGTATTGGCATGTTTCTCGATGCACAACTTGGACTTTAGGATGCTTCGCCTAATGTTACTAAGAATGAGGCCTAAAGGGTCACACACTAAGTGTTTCCAGAATATTAGTTACTTAATATATATTATTATTATTTATTTTTTAGAAAGTTGAATAAACATTATTACCACATTCTTTTTAATAATTATTCATATTTTCTTGATTTTATTTATTCCTTCACCAGTTATTTGAGAGAATATAATATGAGCACAATATTTAATAAATATTTATTTTTTGTTTAGTGAATATAATATTTATTTATTTATTATCATATAATGTAGTGATATTTATTTAATAAATAAATAGTCAGTATTCAAGGTCTTTTAAATATTGTGAAGGAATGACAGACTGAGTTTAACAGTCCAGTGAGAAAATAATAAATATTGAATATTATTTGATTAAATAATATTTAATTTTAATTTGAAAGTTATGCACATGTCGTGAAATAATAATATTAATATTATTATTTGACATGAGGTTTTCTCTAGAATTAAATAAATAATTAAGTTCACTTGTGCAATTATTTTATTTTAAACCTAGCGATATAGAAACACAGTTATGTTATTTTCTTAATTGAACAATTCATTTATTTGGGTTGTGCACAACAAAATTGGATAATTCTCTCAAGCCCTTGAGATCTCTCTTCTCCAAGATTTCTCCCAATAATGGAGAGTAATCTTCCTCCACCAGATCAAAGAGAATTATTTGGAATAAATTATCTTAGAAATCAAATATAGATGACACAAGCACTATGATCAACCTTGATAGCACTCAAAGATTATTTTGGTGATGTATGGAGATTCATAGAACACATGTGGATCATCTCTAGAGGGAATATGTACTTGATTCCTACAACACAACAACACAATGATGCATATCTTTTTCCAAATTCATCAATGAAGAAAGAATTCCAACAAATATAATTATTTAATTAATTAAATTAATTATAAATAATATCTGATGATCCTCCCCTGGTTCCAATGTGATTCCTATTTTCAAATTCCTTGATTTAATTCTGTTGATCACTACATTTGACATTGTGTAAAACTTTAGATTAATCATCAATCATGGAAAAAATAAAATCTAGGGACCACCCATCACACGCTTCCACTGTTCTCGTAACCTACATAAAGAAAATTTGGAATCCACTTCCTTTTCACTCAGCTTAGGTTTTATCTGAACCTTTGAACTGACCTGTTTCCTTTTCCACCTAGGAATGGATGTCCACCACCACCTTCCACATTGTCATCCAAGAATATGGAATAGTTATTAAGCTAGATCAAGGAAAATGTAATGTCTCATAAATTCCATATATTATTTAATTTATATAGAATTATTCTGAGACTGCGCGCTTTGACGTCATGTGATTCCGAAGCCCAGAGAGCCTGAAACGGAATTTTGAACATTTTTTAAGGTACGTTTAGTGAGCACGTGAGTGGGTTTTTCTAACTTTTTAACTGGTGATCTGATCAAAAAAACGTGGACACCATTGAATTTAGAATGCTGAGATTCACCTAGAATGGACTTAAATTTTTTCAGAAAGGGCCGAATGCAGAAGTTTATTTTCGGACTTTTCAAGAAAATTAATAAAATAACTTTAAATTTTATTTTATTTTATTTCTCATCCGTTGAGTGGAGGACGACGAATTTGTGGTGCGGTGATGAAGTGAAAAGGAGGTGTATTAATGAGGTTAATTAATGGCCCATATCATGTAGTGTAGTGATGCAATAAAGGGAGCATAATAGCAATGCTGTTTCATAAATAAAACAACGTGACGACGTGACATCGCAGCGTAACTAAAATGCTGCGACATGTTTCCTTTAATTATTTGGCAAGTTGGAGATGATGAAATTAAACCTTGGACACTCTATGAAGAATCTCTAACAAAATTCCTCTCCAACTAAGAATGGCGAAGAACATCGATGAGACTTCACCTACTTCGATGAACCTCAAAGAACATACCTGTAAGTGATGACATTGACACCTTGAACTCTTGAGGAAAAATATTTTGGCATCTAATGTTAAAGAGGTAGGGGTTTGATTTTTATTTAAAAGTTCTTCCCCACTCTTATTTTTCTAGAAATTATGAACACATATCAACCCACGAATAGGTTGATCCATGATTCATATGTTTAAGTGAGAGGGTGACTTTTCTGGTGGATTTATTATCTGAGATTCAAACCTTGCATGAAATGTTTGAACTTCAATCCCTGAACCTCACCCTTGATTTAAACGTCTAACGCGAAGGGCCTGGGCCAACATGAACAAGGCTCGAGCACCTCTGCTCATTCTTTCTTGGTGTCCAAATTCCCTAAGTGAAGGAAATTTGATTTCGAGGCCTGAGCAAGGATGGCGGCGACCAGAGAGGTTTGTAGGGGCATATGGATTAGAAAACGGACAACTGAAGAAACTGTGGTGGCCTGTAGAGTATGCCACCGGCACGACAATGGTGGCTTCCCCATGCCGACTACCAAAAGGGGCAGCGCCAACTAGAACCGCGGTAGCAACCAAGGCCTGTGGCCCTCACTGGACGCGCTGGAGGATGGTGGTGCGCCACGGCAGTAGGAGGCCACCGCCAACCGACCGCGTTGGCGGGAGTCACGACACTAGGCTGGCGTTGCGTGGAGGGGGTGTCCCACATCCAAGCCACCTGGGTGGTGTGGACCGCGGTCCGTAGACCACGGTGGGAGGGGCCCCATGTCTTTGGGGCTAGCTGGAGCCGGACGCAACTTGGCTACCGCGCCCCAGCTGGGTGATGCACCACCGGTCCGCCCACCCGGTGAACTAGGTTAGGTCTGGCGGGCCACACCCCCAGCCCAGTGAGCTGAACCCACACTGGTGGGCCAAACCCGCACCCAACAGGCTTGACCCAAACTGACAGGCCGGACCTACACCCTTCGGGCTAGGCCGGACAAGACCTGGTCACCGGGCGACCTAGCAGGCTGGACCCTTGGCCAAACCTGGCTGGGTTCAGTGAGACCTATTGGGGCTGGCCCATTGGCCAGGCTAGACCAGACCAACCCCAACCCGAACCAGGTAATGTCGAGTCCATGTAATTAAATCGGGGTATGTGTGAGCCCCCGGTTCAGGTTTTTCGGGTTGGTCCGACTAGGTTCTGTAAAAAATTGGCCCCCTATTTACTAAAACACCAGTATATTATGAATAGAACGTC
This sequence comes from Viscum album, assembly GCA_963277665.1. Classification (NCBI taxonomy): domain Eukaryota; kingdom Viridiplantae; phylum Streptophyta; class Magnoliopsida; order Santalales; family Viscaceae; genus Viscum; species Viscum album. The sequence goes on along the minus strand of OY728131.1, from coordinate 221,957,940 downwards.
TGATTGACAAATTTATTATGGATTTGGGACCCTCTTGATGAGGCAGATATTTTTTAATTCTTTTTGGTGACTTTCATGGATTTCTAGATGTGACGAATAGCTTAATGAGAAATTATTCCAAGCACGCTACATACGAAACCCTACGGTTGGCTAAGACCTAAAGACAAATCGACAATGGAACAGTGGGAAGCGACTCTGTCTGACCTGGAAGACCCACAACGAGGAGTGGTTCTGTGTGACTCGACATACCCATGATACTCAACAGGAGGAGTACTTTAGTTCGACCAAGGTGGGAAGTTACTCTGTGTGACCCGATAGGCCCATAGTGGGGAGCAGCTCTGTGTGACCCAGTATACACATGTCACTTATTAGGGATGAGTACCAAAATAGTCCAAGGTTAGTGGGAAGTGGCTTTTGTGTGACCCAACAGTCCCACTGTACTCGATAGAGGAGGATTTCTCCAACAGCTGAGGAGTTTGATGATGTGACTGATGAAGTTACTATCACTACCCTAGAATATACCTATTGTGAGATCCCTTGTGCTATGTGCTTTTGATTCGTGCTATGCTTTTAGGATTTATATGTGGTATTTCCTTTATGTTTTGTGTTCCCTACTAGGTTTCATGTTACTCACCCCTTCACAGGCCCCACCCATGCGCATCGTGTCCCGTGCAGACGATCAACATTTCGATAGAGATCTTGGTGGATCGGGACCTAGTGGTGCCCAGTGAGATAGGACCGATCGACGCTTTGATGTTGGACTTGGTAGCCTAGGAACAGGTGATCCCGAATAAGACCAGGTGGAAAGGACAAACTACTTCAGCTTCTAGTAGCCTCACAACTCTTATGATCAGGTTGGGTTTTCCGCAGATGGCCATCAGAGCTCCTTTTTGTACTTTGCTATTTTAGTTCTTTTTGTTGGGTTTGTATTCTGGACCACCTGCTTTTAGCTGTACTTTGTACTGAGTCTTGTTTTAGTATACTTTTCTTTACCCTTTTAGTGTGTTGGGATGTGGTTGGGCGTGTGTGTGCATACATGTACTCAAGAAAATGCCTCCCACTTGCAGGTTGACATCTTCGACGCTAGTCACCTACCCCTGGACTTTAAGAGGTGGGCTTGGGGTAGTCACGACATGGGCCCCAGGGGATGGGTCTTGAAAAAGTGGTATCAAAGGGTGGTCGGCCCTACCATGAAGTCTGGAAGTCCCTATTTTGTTTTGGGGCAATAATGTTAGGTGTTACGAGTCTGACTTTCAGATTCAGGGAGTCCAGTATTAGTACGAAGACCGACGTATCCATACACCATGACCTTAAATTTTGCTTTTCAGCTCAATACATGAAAAAATTAGTTACAGAAGTGTCTCCTTATGTTCTTTTGAATAAAATTCAGTTCACTAGGTATAACCTTCTAACCATGGTACATGTTTATCTATCTTAGGATTCCTCCACAAGAATGACCATCCAGGATCCAGATATGAGGTTGTGAGGGCAGCCCACCTTGTGATGAGGTGTCTATTCATGGACTAGTTCTAGAGATGGCCCCATCGAGTGGTGCACCAGTGCTACCACTATCTGATGGTCAATATATACTACCATAAGTTCTAGAATAGGACATTAATAGGCTTAGTTCCCTATATGAGTTTCAAAGATAGAGACCTCCCAGGTTCTAGGGAGAGATGAATCCTCAGGTCGCTGAGGACTAGCTGGAGGCTGTGACGCAGGTCTTCCACTTAGTGAGGACACTACCTGACCAGATGGTGATCTTGGTAGTGATCCTTCTCTAGGGATCAGTAGGGAGATGGTGGAGTTTGACCACCCAGACACATGATTAGGTGACCCTCACCTAGTCAGACTTGGAGTGGCTTTTCTGGGATGAGTTTTTCCTCACAACCTTATGATCTGTGCGCATTCAGGAGATTCTTCACCTTCAGTAGATTAACATGACGGTATCTGGGTACTCATCAAGTTTCACCAAACTATATTTCTACTCCATAGACATGGTGAATGAGTCTTTCTTTAGGGCTCGTTCCTTTGAAAAGGGACTCATGTGGGAGATTAGCGCATCAGTGTTGTCTCTCAGCATCCCTACCCAGGACGGGGTGCAAGAGCGAGCCCTTATTATGGAGAGATTCTTGGTGGAGTAGGAGTTGACAACTAGAGCCTCTAGCATACCCCAGGAGGTAGAGACTTCAGTAGGTAGTAGACAATAGAAACTTGGGCCCAATTGGGCCAGGTCTTTCAAAGGTCGACCCCAGGACTCACGGTTGGTAGTGTGGGGCTCCCAGTCCATTGGGAGCTAGCAGGGTTCCAGGAAGTGCTTCGTGTGCGGTGGCCAGGGACACATGGAATGTGAATACCCGACCCGCCATACAGATGAACATTAGATGGTCGAAGGGCTACCGAGGTAGCAACAGTAATTTGAGCGAGGAGGTCTGCAGGGTGGCGAACATGGTAGGGGAGATGGCCGAGCGACAGGCGATGGATGACAATTTGAGGTGTTACCGCCACTACCCCTAGGTGGTCCACCCCAACCTCAGGGAGCTGGCAGACAGGGGAGAGCTCAACTCTAGGAAGCAGAGGCTCACAACCATGGATCTATAGATATAATCTAAGATATGATCTGTGTCTTCTCCACCCTAGCTATAGTATTTATAGACATAGGTGCTGGTCACTCCTTCCTTTCCACAACTCTTGTTCATTGCTCGAAGATTCCAGTGGAGCCGTTTGCTTGATCTTTATGAATAGAGACTCCTACAAGAGATGAATCAATGATTAAACACTAGTTCTGGTAGTGTGAGATCACTCTAGAAGGCAAGAGATTCGGCTGGGATATCCTAGTAGTGGTATCGAGGCCTTACAAAATCATCTTGGGTATGAACTGGTTATCCACAGTCCATGATCAGATCGACTATTTTAGGTGTACAGTGTGGTCTCTCCATGAATATGGGACCATGTTTCCCTTTAATGATGAGAAGGAAACCCTTCTAGTTTAGGAAAAACTCTCTCAGAGGAGGGTATAACCAACCATTCACTAGTTATTTAGCCTCACCCTCAGTGCAGTGGATGAGAGGAGTCCAAGATTACCTATAGTGGTGGATGTGTACAAGGATGTTTTTCCTGAGGATGTTCCGGGGATACCTCCTTGCAGGGAGGTAGACTTTTGCATCAACATGTACCCCAGGACGACATCGATATCCACACTGACATATCAGATGGCTCCTGTGGAGCTTCGCGAGATGAGGGTACAACTAGAGGACTTGTAGAAGAAGGGGTTTGTAAGGTACAACATTTCACCATGGGCAGCCCCAGTGCTTTTTTCTAGGAATCCAGATGGGAGTTTGAGGTTGTACGTGGACTTCTAGTGCCTGAACTAGGTGACCGTGAAGAATAAATATCCACTTCCAATAATTGATGACCTCTTCGACCAACTGAAGGGAGAAAAGTGGTTCTCAAAGATAGATCTCAGATTAGGCTATCACCAGCTTCAGGTACGGGATGAGGGTTTACCTAAGATAGCCTTCAGTTGTCGATATGACCACTATGAGTTCATGGTGATGCCTTTCAGTGTGACCAACGCCCCATCAGTGTTCATGGGACTCATGAATAATATCTTATAGCCTTACATTGACCAGTTCATCGCGGTCTTCATTGATGAAACCTTGGTGTACTTAGTGTCAGAGGAGAAGCATACTACAAACCTACAGATAGTCATGAATACACTCTGAGAGCACAAGCTTTATGGTTAGCTCTAAAAGTGTGAGTTCTGGATTCAGGAGGTCCACTTTCTGGGACACGTCACCTCAGATGCTGGATTTGTAGTGGATTCGGCGAAGATAGAGGCGGTGCTTTCTTGGGAGCTTCCCATGAGAGTGACTGAGGCGAAGAGATTCTTGGGGTTGGCTGGTTACTATTATAGGATTGTGCCTGACTTCTCGAGAGTAGCAGAACCATTTTAGGATTTGAAATGGTAGGGATATCCCTTCATGTGGATGGAGAAATGTCATAAGAGTTTCCAGGAGCTGAGGCAGAGACTGGATAGTGCCCCCATCTTGAGACTACTGGAGGAGGGTGTTGGGTATGTAGTTTACTGCGACACATCAAGGACCAGACTGGGTTGTTTCTAGATACAGGTGAAAGAAATTATCACATACGGATCATGCCAATTGTGGCGGCATGAGAATAACTACAGAACCTATGACCTGGAGTTAGTATTAGTGGTCTTTTGCTTGAAGATGTGGCAACACTACTTGATGGGTGAGTGGTTTATAGTTTACTCCGTGCACAAGAGTCTCAGATATATATTCTCTCAGAAGGACCTAAACCTGAGATAGTGGTTATGGATAGAGTTCCTCTAGTAATATTACTTTGAGATAGTATCTACTCCTGGGATGGGGAATGTGGTTGAATACGTGCTCAACAGGACGACTAGTTTATATCTACTGAGTGAGGAAACAGAGCAGTTAGCCGCGATGCATATATCCTTCGTGGATGATGGTGGATCCACCTACCTTAGGTTGATGACTGTTTCTCCCCCACTCTTACAATGAGTCATAGAGGCACAATTGGTGGATGTTGACTGTGAGGCCTAATGTTATCAGTTATCCTCAGGACAGGCTCCTGATGGATTTTCTATAGGTGGGGAGCATGCCATCCTTTTCAGAGGGTGCACTATTGTACCAGTGACATTACTGGAGGAGGTGTTGGGGGAGTTCCATACATCCCCTTTGGAGGTACATCCTAGAGTAGAGATAATGTTCCAGGACCTTTGACGTCAGTACTGGTGGCCGGAGATGAAGAAAGCGGTGTCCAAGTTCATTTCACGAGGCCTCACTTGTTAGAAAGTGAAGATGGAGCATTAGGTTCGAGTAGGGTTGGCCCAGCCACTTGAGGTACCGAAGTTGAAGTGGGATGGTATCTTGATGGAATTTGTGATGGGGTTACCAAATATGTCCAAAGGCCATGTTTCTATTTGGGTGATCATTGACCAACTCACCACGTCATCTCACTTCCTACCCATATGAGAGTAGGGATTGATAGAGGTCTTGGGACACCTCTACATCTAGTAGATAATGCGGCTTCATAGGGTACCTTCGAAGATCATCTTAGACTATGATTTACACTTTAAATCCCATTTGTGGAAGGGATTATAGGAGGCATTCGGGACACAACTGCATTTGAGCACATCTTTTCATCCCTAGACAGATGGTTAGATGGAACAGACCATATAGACCCTGCAGGACATGCTTTGTGCTTATGTACTTGACTTTGGTCATAGTTGGGAGGACCACCTGCCACTGGTGGAGTTTGCATAGAACAATAACTACCACTACATCATTGGCATGAAACTATTTGAGTCCTTGTATGGGCGACCATGAAGATCACCCTTATGTTGGATAGACCTAGGGGAGTGAGCACTCACGGGTTCAGAGTTGGTACGGACTACCACCGAAAAGGTGTAGATCATCTAGGAGTGGATGATAATTTCAAATAGTAGGAAGAAGTCTTATTCCTATAGGATAAAAATACCCTTGGAGTTTGTGTAGGGAGACCATGTGTTCCATTGGGTCTCACCCCGATGAGGGTTACAGAGATTTGGCTGGGGCGACAAGCTATCTTTGAGGTTCATCAGACCATTTCAGATCTTGAGCAGAGTTGGTGAGTTGGTGTACCACCTAGCCCTTCCCCCAAAAATGCACTGGGTGCATGATGTTTTCCATGTTTCATAGATGAGGATGTACGTGGATGACCCATCGCATGTTATTGAATGGGGTGAGATGGACATTGACGATGGGGAGACGTTTATGGAGTTCTCGATGGAGATAGAGGATCGATAGGAGTGGGTCCTACATGGGCAGTCAATTCCTCTGGTGTGAGTTCAGTGGAAGCACAAGAATATCTAGAAGAGCACATGGGAGTGAGAGGCATAGATTTGTGATTAGTACACCCATCTGTTTGTTTAGATTTTGTTTTGGATTTCGGGGAGGTAAAACCCCAAGGTGGTGAGAATGTAATGTCTTAGAAATTATGTGTAATTGTTTTATTTATATGGAATTATTCTGAGACTTCATGCTATGACGACACGTGATTCTGAGATCTGAAGAGGCCAGAATGGAATTTTGCACTTTTTTTAAGGTTCATTCAGTAAACGTGCAAGCAGGTTTTTCTAACTTTTGAACTAGTGCTCGGATAAAAAATATGAGGATACCGTTGAATTTAGAATGCCAAGATTCACCTAGAATGGACATAAATTTGGCCGGAAAGGGCCGAACGAAGAAGTTTATTTTCATAATTTTTGAGAAAAATAATAAAATAACTTAAAAAGTTATTTTATATTCTTTATCATATGTTTAGCAGAGGACGACGACGCTACAGTGTGGTGACGAAGTGATGATGAGGTGTATTAATGAGGCTCATTAATGGCCTGTATCATGCAGTGTAATGATGCAATAAAGGGAGCATAACAACAATGTTGTTTTATAAATGAAACTGTGTAACGATGTAACGCCGCAACATAACTAAAATGCTGCGACATGTTTCATTTAATTATTTGGAGCATTGGAGAAAAAAAAAATTAAAAATTTGTGTCTCTAGGACAAATCTCCAACAGAATTCCACTCCAACAAAGAATGATTAAAAATGTCAGTGAGTCTTCACCAACTTCAATGAACCTTGAAGAACGAAGTCGGAAGTGACAACGTCGATGCCTTGAACTCTTAAGGATGAATGTTTCAACATCGAACATTGAAGAGGTAGGGGTTTGATTTTTATTTCAAAGTTCTTCCCCGATCTTCTTTTTTTAGAAATGAAGAACATAGATCAACCCATGAATAGGTTGATCCGTGATTCATGGGTTTATGGGGGAGGGTGAATTTTCTTGGAGATTTATTATATGAGATTCAAACCTTGTATGAAATGGTTGAACTTCAATCCCCAAACCTCCCCTTTTATTTAGACCTCTAACGCAGAGGGCCCGAGCTGACATGAAAAAGGACTGAGTGCCTACAATCGTGCGTTCTTGGTAGACGCATTCTCAAAGTGGAAGAAATTTGATTCCTGGTCCTGATCAGGGATGGCGGTGACCCAAGAGGTCCATTGGCACAGATGGATCAGAAAACAGACCACTGGAGCAACTCCATAGGCCCAAAGAATGTGCTGCTAGCACAACGACACTGGAAACTGACAATGGCGGCTGACCCATGTCAGTCACATGAAGTGGGCGACACCAATTGGCCCTACAACAGTAGCAGAGGTGGGTGGCCCTTGCTGACCGCGTTGGAGGACGACGAAGAGTCACTAGGTGGGCGCCGTGTGGAGGGGTGACTTGTTTCTGGGCCACCCGGGTGGTGCAGGCCACGGTCTGTTAACCACAGTTGGAGGGACCTCGCGTCCGAAGGGCCAAATAGAGCTGAAAACAGCTCGACTACCGCATCATGGTCGGGTGGTGCACCGCTGGTCCGCCCACCTGGCATACCAGGCTAAGGCTGGTGGCCCCCACCCTAAGCCTAGAAGGCCGGTCCCGTGCCCAGCGGGCCGAACCCACACCCAGCAGGCCGGAACCACACCCAGAAAGCCGAACCTATGTCAGAAGATGGACCCACTCTGGCAGGCTAGACCCATGCCCTTCGGGCCAGGAAGGACTAGTCTGGGTCACCAGGTGACCCAGCGGGCTGGACCCTTGGCTAAACCAGGCCGGGTCCATCAAGGATTATTGGGCCTGACCCATTGTCCAGGCCAGACCAGACCGAACCCGACCCAAACCAGGTCAGGTCGAGTCTGTCTAATTAAACTGGGGTATGTGGGACCCCCGAGCTGGGTTGGTCGGGTGGGTCTGATCGGGTCCCGTCGCAACTGTCCCCCTATTTAGTAAAATACCTGTATCTTACAAACCACGCATCCGATTGATGGGACATTTATAGCATTGGGACCCTCTTGATGAGTAATATTTTTTTACATTCTTTGTGGTAACTTTCATGGACATAGATATGCAACTAATGGCTTGAGGAGCGGTTCTTCCATGCGCTCTATATACAGAACCCTATGGTTGGCTGAGACCTGAAGACTGGTCAATGATGGACCAGTGGGAAGTGGATCTTGTGACCTGGTAGGCCCACAATGGGGAGCATCTCTATGTGACCTTGTATACCCATGATGATCGACAATATGAGTACCTTAGTTTGGCCAAGGGTGGAAGCGACTCTGTGTGACTCGGTAGGCCCAAGGTGGGGAGAGGCTCTATGTGACCTAACATACCCACAGTACTCATCAGGGATGAGTACCCCATTAGTCCCCATTAGTCCAAGGTTAGTGGGAAACAAAATCTATGTGACCCGTAAGGCCCACTGTTCTTGATAGAGGAGGAGTTCTCCGACAGTAGATGAGTTCGATGATGTGACTGACGAAGGTATTATCACTACCCTAGAATATAGCTGGTGTGAGCTGCCTTATGCTATGTTCTTTTTCTTCGTGCTATGCTTTGAGGATTTATATTTGGTATTTCCTTTTTGTTTTGGGATTCCTATTGATTTTCATGTCACTCACCCCTGCACAGCCCCCACCCATGTGTGTCATGTCCCTTGAAGATGATCGATGCTTCAATAGAGACCTTGTTGGATCGGGACTTAGTGGAGCCCAATGAGACAAGACCGATCAATGCTTAGACCATGGACTTGGTGGCCTAGGACCAGGTGGGGCCTAGTAGGAATAGGCATACACGATATACTACTTCAGCTTCCAGTAGCCTCCCTACTCTTATGATCAGGTGGGGTTTTCTGCGGATGGCCATCAGTGCTTCTTTTTGTACTTTTCTGTTTCAGTTCTTTTTGTTGGGTTTGTATTCTAGACCACTTTATTTCAGCTTTAATTTGTAATCTATCTGGTTTTAGTATAATTTTCTTCCCCCTTTCAGTGTTATGGGACACGTTTGTGCATGTGTGTGCATACATGTACTCGACAAATACCTCCCACTTGCAGGTTAACGCCTTCGGTGCTAGTCGCCTGCCCTTGACCTTTGGGAGGCTGTCTTGGGGTAGTCACAACATGGGCCCTATGGGATGAATCGTTACAGAAAAGGGATATTGAAACTCATAATACACCTTAATTTGTGTAACTCTTTCTTCCAGACCAATCAAGTACTTGGGACCCATTGTGACCGCATTGTAATCCACCACAGGATTTGGAAAATACCACTAACCTGGAGTGTTGAAAACCAATTATATTCTAAAGGAATCAAAATACCATAATTTCTAATTCCATAAGTAGTGGTCGAACAAACACCTACATCGAGCTCCTTTCCGTTGTCCCTATTACCAACATCCACTATTTGGGTATAAGTGGATACAGTAGTGGAGGTTCTTGGACCATCCATTCCTATGATCTACATTGATAGCTTGAATCCTTCCAAGTCACACCTCAAACCAAAAGAAATATCCAAAAACCTTGGATCTAATTACAGAGGCCTCTCCCCTTTCCAAAAATAAGTAACATTTTTGTTACCTTAATTACCGAGGATACCCATTGAGAGGACTGTATGAGGATTCACAATTTCCCCATGCCGAAATTTGGAAGGATCGTGGCCTGGATGTCTATATGATGAACAGAAAGGGAACCAAGATTCATTGAAAACCTCTAAATTCCATCAAAGTTCCCCTTAAATCCCACCAAAGATGAAATCCATAAAATCCTTTGAGACATCAACTTCAATATAGATTTGATTAGAAACTGGATGGAATAAAGAACATTCATGATTATCTAAACACAGTAATTAGCCCACCATGTTACCAATCAACCTAAGAATCACTAGATTCTGAAACAAGAGAGGCAAGCTAAGAAGAGAGGCCTAAATATCCATGAAGTGGAGGTTCTATTTTAAGGGAAACTCAAACGTACACTGGAAAAGAGAAGATGATACTTGTTAGGATGCATGGAACATTAAACCGGGTTGAGATAAGACCATTTTGCATCGAAAATTGAATCAAAATGCACCATGGGCCTAGAATCCCTACAATCTCCCATTCATGAAAATCCAAAGAATAGAAAACAAACCCATTAAAGACATCCACTGAGGGATGATTATTTCTAAAGTGAGCCCCCAAGGTGAGATTCAACAATGAAGAAGATTACATGAATTCTAGGGGGTAATAAGAAGCCTAAAAACACCATTATAACACAACTAAACTTTTGGGAAAAGGTCTATAGTGGGGAAAATGGGGAGTCAAATAGGATCAGTGAAGGGGGATAATGAATCTAGCCTAAAATACTAAGGGGATGGGATCCCCAATCCCTTGTGAGGGAGGGGGGATTATAGGATTTTCCATGCCACCTATTCTATCTGTGGTACTAAGGATTCTATGATGACACAGTTTCTTTAAATATCAGCATAGAAGAATTGTGACATTTATAATCTCAACATGACATAGATTACTAAATAATTTCTGTGTAGAGCCTAAATACTAAAAGATAACATAATGGTGTGAATATTTCCCACAGTATTCTCTTTAGTACGCACCAAAACATGGCATTCTTATCATGACATGACTCTCTTCAGGTATATTACACACAGACCACCACAACTTTAGCTACATTATGGGTGAGTCTCACCATTTCTCATAGGAAAAAAATATCAAATAAAATTCCTTCTACCACAAATTTTGAATGTATCAGCTTCCCATTTCATATTCACTATGGGTGAACTTATCTATAACATGGAATTTATCACAAATAATAGAACCAACTTTGTCATATCAAACATTATCATATTTCCTCACCGCAGGAAACATCACATCATAGTGTGAAAACCCATTATTTATCAATATTCATTATAGAACTCTTATCATATTGAATCATAGCTAATCATAATTAGAATTGTGATCTTTAAATCATTGTATAACAGTACAAAATTATTAGAGTTCATTTTTCTTTTGGAACTTGATCTTCTAAAACTCCCTATTAACTTCTAGAAAATATTCACGATCCTCACATTTTTTCTAACTGATAAATCATACATAAGAAATATAATTTCTTCAGTATCACAGTGAGAGATCTCCCCTTTGCTATATTTCCTAAAATTGATGACTCTCACATAATATTTTGTTATTATTATATATTTCATAAGGTTATTTACTTATATGTATTTATTCTTGATCTTAAAATAAAAACATCATGTAATATCAAAAATATTATGCTTCATCTAGAGAAAAAGTTCTTAAAAAAATTTCACTCAATCAGTATAATATTACAAATGATTTTCCTTTTCTTATTTACATTTCTTTAGGATTGGAAAACCTTACATAACATATAATTTCTTTTATGTATCATAGTGGGATTTGATGATGTTACCAAATCCTTCATCCTAAGAATATTTAAGATATCATAGGGTGGTTATATCCTTTTTAAAACTCTAGAAACCCACAACCCAAATTTTTTCAACCTTCTTTAAATATCTACCTTATAAAAAAACCAAAAATCTACTTCAATACTATTTCTTCAACATTTTAAAACACTTTAAATAACTTCAAATCATTTTCAATCAACACATGAAAAATTCCAAAGTTTTATGAACCATTAAAAAAATCCTTAAATTATTTCAATGGAATTATACTAACTCATCCAATATTCTGGATACAATCCATGTATCTTTATCTCAATAACTATCAGATTCCCTTCATGTAACTTTTAGATATTGTAACATCCGAGTAGTTTAATTTATGAATATAACTAAATAAAACTTAATTCCATTTTGAACATCATCCATATATATTTCCATAAGATATAGTATTATTATAACTTGATAATTACAAGGATGGAACTTCATAACAAGCCTTCTCAACTTCTTTATAGATGTATAATGATCTGCATTCTACTAACTCAACGAGATAATTCCATTAAATTCATCAAATCATTTTGACCATATTCTCTATATAAAATATCAAGTATAAAACCATACAACCAACTTCTTCACCATGATAAAAAATAGTAACAACCTTTTATCTCTTATTTATAGTTCTTTAGAAGGGATCTACCATGAGGGAACTTCAAAATTTTGGCTTAAAGGTTCTCCAATATTCCCAGCTTAGTATATATAGACAACCTACTTGGGAAATTTAACCTTTATCTCATCAACATGCTTAGAAAACCCAAAATAATTATAATAAATTATTTTAACATATTGGCATCACATTTATTTACTTCATACTTATTGATAAAAAATAAAACTCAACACAAAGTGGGATTAACAATATCCATATTTGTATTGGTTTTTAATACCAATACAAAAGATTCATGTCAATATGTTCTTCTTCCATTTTATTCTCTCTCCACCGTAGTGATAATAAATACAAAGAATATTTAGAGAATATATTATTTATTCACTTAAATAAATGTTCCATAAAATATTACACTCTAAGACTAATTGATAAATTCTTGGTGTTGAAAACAATAGGGACTAATCTAGACAACAAAGTTTTCCATAAACAAACAAGAATATGATACCAATTCAGGTTATTCTTGATAGGGGTTGTTGATGTCCTGATCCATACTTTTCATACATATATATTACATATAAATAGATGAATATTCATTATATAAAATAAAAAAACCATTCCAAAACTCTTTGGATTTTGTGTATTTGAAAACTTATAAACATAAAAAACTGGTTCATAAAAATATATATCATCTCCCAAAATTTCCTCACATATAACACCCTTATTAGAAATATCCTAATTAAAACATTTCTTTATAACCTAGGGAAAAAGAAACATAATAAAGGGTGAGATTAGATATTTATTAATGATAAACATAAAAAACATCAATCCACGGTCATATGAAAGCATAAGATAAGAATAAGGTTATGTGATCATGAATATAACTTATGAATTTCATCCCTAACCCATCATAGATCATAAACATGATTCCTGTCAAAAAAATCATCATTTTAGAAAACATGGACCACAAGAGTGATAAATCTTCATAAATAAATTATAATCCATAATCTCAGGTAATAAAAGTATAGAACTATCATTACTATAGAAACAAATTTCATATGTCAAGGATAACTACCAAGACCATCAAGATAGTGGATCTGGACACACCTATTTCCTATAGTGGATCAGGATGCACCTATTTCCTATAGTGAATCAAGCCCATCAATTTTTTTCCCATTGTCATATCATGAGATATAAAGCTTTACCCAATTAATTGGTGAGAGATATAGGTCCTAGACATCACATAATGAAAACCATACATATGTTTACCACAAGAACATAAATCATTAACCATATTAGAACCTAGGAAAATAAATAGGTTTCATAAACATTTCATCATAGCATAACCCATGGAAAAGAAACGGTTTTTATAAATATGATTCCATAAAAAACATAAACCAACCATAAAAAAATAAGGATAGTATTCTTAAATAACATCCCCATTAAAGAATAATTAACATCAAATAATGTTATCTTATTTGGAAAATAATTTTTAAAGATTACTTTAAATGATTCTTAAAAAAACATTTCCATTTTTAAATCATTTCTTTTAAAGATCCACACAATTATAATGTAAAAAATTTTCTTTGAAAATAACGTTAAAATATTTTAAAGGAAAAATAAAATAATTAAGGCTACATGAATTTGGGAAAATATTCTCATTCTACATAAGTTAAAAAAATGTTCCCTCCATATTTTTTTTTCAGAAAATTCACAAAGAACCTTGTCTACAAAATGAAAAAAAAAGATTCCTTTCAAACCATTTTATAAAAATTTAAGTACGAGAAAAAATAACATTAAATAATAATAAGATAATAGAAAAAATATTTTTAGAAATAGTTTTATAAAAATGGACATGGAAGAAAAATTGAGTTTTAAAGGAAACTTTAAAAAGATAAGTTTTAAAAGAATGTCCCTTATAAATATCATATCATTGAAGTGAGAATTAATAAAATAATTTGATTATGTGTATCAGACATAAATACACATAAAATAATTGGAAATATAAAATATGATAATAATAATTCATATCACACATAATATTAACATTTCATAATCAATGAAGTATAATTTTAATCTAATGAATGGAAATTGTGTTAAGAAATCCGTTACCGCTTTGCAATGAGTTGAATCGTATGTATCATAAAAGCGATAATTATAAAATTAAAAATTTAATTGAATTAATATAATGATATTAATGGTATTATAAATCCAAGTTCAATATATACACCATAAAAAATAAATAAGTGGTGAATATGATATATATCTCACAGAAGTAAAAGTGAGACGAGAAACTCTTATCTCACGCTTCCATTTAGTTTTTCATACTTTAAAATAATATATAAAGTTTTAAATAATTTTATTAATTCAGTATATAACCCTAATAATATTTATAATACCTTATATGATACTTTTATAATAGCACACAACCTTTTCATTAAAATATTTCAATATTTTCATAATTTGGAGTGCGTTCATTTCATAGTTTAATGGTCGGCTCACTTATGTATAATTGTGGATTTTACTATCAAATAGAAATAAAAATCTAAAAGTGAAATTGAATGGTATTAATTCAATTAATAAATTTTAAATGACCCCATATATAATTTTTATTTCTGACATGAGGTTGATTCATTCGATAAAATGTTAATGATAAATGTTTATTTTATTTTGACGATTTTTTCCGACCATCACAAAACTAGTTTTGTTTTATTTAATATTATGTATATGTATTAGTTATAGAACATTAAATAGTTAATATAAATATTAAAATATTATTTAACTATAATAATACTTTTATTACCGTACTTGAAGGTGGTACTGTAAAACAAAAAATAGTTATCCACAGAGACTGTTAACCACCATAATTTGGAAAATGGTTTTGTTTTTTGAATAAGAGGAGATGAGAAAAGGGGTGGATAGAAAATTTTACATTGTAAATATAAAATTATAGTATATAAATTATTATGGTGCTATTATTATTTGATGGGTGAGGTCAGTGAAGTGAATGTAGAATAAGAAAATAAATTAAGAGAGGTTGTTTGAGAGAGTTACCTCTTAAATATCACCTCCCTGAAGGAACCCTTAAGTAACTTGGGAATGGTATTTGGGTGAGACCAGTAGCACCTGTATATAGGGATAGTGGAAAGGAGATTTATTGGTATATAATTTTATATATTCACGTCTTGTGAGAAGAAAGGGGGTGGCGAGGAGTGGTATTTATACTTGAGGAGGGGTAGTTTTAAGTGATTAAATAATAATTATTTTATATTTAAATCCAACCACATTTGGGTGGAAATAATTCCAATGAATTTTGATGAAAATTAATTTATCATGGGATGTTTTATTTTTATAAACACATAAACCACCCATTTAATGTTTCCTTTTTTAGTTGTTTTAATATTTTACCTTTTAACTTTAACCGCTATATTATTTTACTTATACTATGGTAAATTTTTTTCCCACGGTAACTTTTTTATTCCTAAAAATGAAAATCAATATATAAAATAATTTGGACATATTTATTCCAAATATTTTACTATTTTGAAAAATTTAAAATACATAAGTTTCAAAATTAAATTTAAAATTAATCCATCAAAACGCAACAAAAAACTGTTTTTTTTGAAAAAAATGTGTTTTTAAGCCTAAAAATTTACTTATACCAAAATAATATATAAATATTATTTAAATGTAATTAATTAGATTATATATAACTAAAAATTACTTAATTTACTTTAATATAAATTTAAAATCATAAAATGACTTCTAAATATATATAAAATGAAGGTTTTATAAAAATTGTTATTTTTTTTACTATTCATGGAAAAATTAACCTTTTCAGAAAAATCTCAAAAATCCATTGTAAGATAATTTTGAAATAATGAATAAAAATATGATGTTAATTTTATAAAATATATTTAATAATAGTTTTAAAAATTTATTATATTTATTTTCTCATCAAAAGCGATAAAAATAGCTTTTTGAAGAAAACATATATTCGTAGAGCAGAATGACTTTACTAACAATTATGTGTATATTCAAAAGGAACTAATTAATATATTAAAAATGATTTGAATAATTATAAATTTTATAATGTGGTTAATAATATTCGTTATCTCTCCAATTTAACAGCTAGTTTGTAATAGTCATATTAAAAAAATATTTTTTTGGAGTTCATTTAAGCTTAGTGTTCTATGCAATGTAAGCTATTGAAGAGATTAAATTTAAAAAGATACATACAATAAAATCTTGGTTTGTTACATTATTACCCACTTAAAATTAATTTCACCCTAAAAATTTGTTACTCAGAAACAAACAGATGATGCTACATCTACCTCATCATATACTTAGGTTCCCACATAACTTCCTCAAATTGGTGGTTTTGCCAACAAATTTTAACTAGGTGAGTGGTTTTGTTTTTTTATAAATTTATCTATATGATCCATAATATATACTAGTTACTCTTAATAAGAAAGATATTCCTCCAGTATTATGGCCTTTGAGTTTATTACATGTGAAGGAACACATATTTACGTCCTCAAGAGAGACACATGGAACACATCATGAACTTAAGAGAGATTCAATGGAAGATCCAATCGATAAGAAACCAACCCGATACTATCAATAATTTCAAAAAAATCTATGCCATTAAAATGTAGAGACCCAAATCTTGATGTACATGGAAATTACATTACTTTTGCTGAATACTTAATACATTACAAAAACAGACACACAAGGACCGTAATAGTTTAGTGTCTTTGGAAACTTGGAACGTAATCTTCTAATCGTGGTGAAAGATCTTCAACATCTCCCATAAAGATCTTCCACTTTTGGTTTTCTTACCTAAAACCTTTCTTTAAATCCTGGGGAAAAGAAAACATATAAAGGGTGAGCTCAAATGCTCTATAAGGGTAAGCATGGATAAAATAAAACAAATCATATACATTTGAACTTAAAAACATGAACATAATTTTTAAACATTAAAATCTTGGGAAATGACATAAAACATTGCAGTAAATAAGGCATAGATCATGAAGAAACATTAATCATGATAAAATAGCATGGGAATAAAACATGTTATTGTGGCAACCATTAAGCACATGATATGATTTCCATAGTAGCCAAGGCATTGCTGCTAAGACCATCTTAGTGGACAAAGTCCCTTTCTGAATCGAGTTCACTCCTCGTTCCAGTTCTGTATTACTTAACTGGATTAACTTACCGTTCCAACCATGTCTATATCATTAGATATAAATATTTACCCAATGCATTGGAGGGAGATATAGGTCCCACCCCATCTCATAATGAAATCATTTTTACTTGTGCCACAAAATAAACATACATCATTCATAATAACCCAACAAATAAAATGGGTTTCATAAACATCATCCCGTCATCACATAATCCATATAAAAGAAATGGATATCATTTCATAATAAGAAATGTAAAACCATAGAGACATTATACTTGAAACATAATCATAATGTCATCTTAGATGGAAAATGGTTTTGATAAAACACTTGAAATGAATTCTTGAGGAAAATATCCTTTCTTCTTCAAAATCATTTTCTTTTCACAAAATGTCATGCAATTAAAAAAAAAGGATTTTGTTTAAAATAGTCATGAAATATTTTTGAGGAAGATTCATGAAAATAAGGCTTTATAAAACCGTAAAAATCCTTTCTTTCCATATAAGTTAAAAAACATTCTTCGCATACTTTTGCCGGAAAATTAAAAAAGTACCTCATATGGTAAAAAAAGAAATATTCCATACATACCATGTAGTAAAAGTAAAAAATGGGTAAAAATGTCTTTAAACATACATGAAACAATTTTTAGAAAACGAGGACATGGATGAAAATAATAACCCCAGTAAATACTTACAAATAAATAATCTCAGATAAGGATGAGATTGGAATAATTATCCCTTACCTTACGTCTGATATGCTTCGTATGTATCCGAACCTCCTGTATAATGATTTAAATAATGTCATTGAATTATTACAGAATCATATTCATTGTTATGATATCATATATGGTTCACTTATGACTTTATATTACCCGTTTTTTGTAAATTCCATGTTAAGGCATCATTTTGGGTAAAATCGTTTCATTTATCATACGTGTTTCGACTTGTTGTTCTTGATATTATTACTTATATACTGATTTACATAATTAATGAATGTAAAAAATGATTTATATATAATATATATTCATCATATACATATATATATATATTATAGATTGATAAATGGAATGAAATACACCATTCATGGAGACGGTAAGCCGTACGTATGCATGAATGTTATTTTCGTTTTCTAATTGAATTGAATGGAATTAAGTAGATGACATACATATATATATATACATAAATCCAATATCATTATTATTTCTTATATTTCATTATTATTCATTATATATACTTTATAATCATTCATGAATGGTTAACATGGAGAATGAATCTCATCGCGTCATGGAGACGGTAGTCCGTACGTATGCACGAGCGATGACATCATTCCCATGATTGTGGAATTTTATTGAAGTGTATGTATAATATTTCAGAATAAATATCAATTTAAAATAATCATATATAGTTATTTATTTACACCATTATACCCATCCAAGTAAGGTGGTGGTTGAAAACAGATTACACCACGGTGTGGAGACGGTATTCCGTACGTACGCACGCACGGTGATTTCATTTTCCGTAGGATGGATAGAAGGTGAAATAAGGTTGTTTTATATTTATAATAACTTATTAGTATATAAGTAATACTAATGTTGTTACTTTATAATGAGACAACTAAATAAGAAGAAGTAGAAGAAAAAAGAAACTTGAGAGAATCGGAAGAAGAGATTACCTCTTCTTCGACGCACCTCCTTTAAGCTTCCTCTTAAGGAAGTAAAGTTGGTCTTTTGAGAAGACCAGAACCTCCATCATGTTGCTAGGGAAGAGGAGAAGAGAAATTCCTAGGGTTTTTCTGAGCTTCAATGCTCAAAATGGTGTGAAGAGAAGAGGGAAGGGGTGCCCTTTTTATAAGGGAGGAGAGGGGCACCTTTTGAAAAACATAAAATATTATTTTATAATAAAGTCATTCGGTTTTTAATAGCTCCAAATTGATTTAATTAAAATATAATGTGGGTATGGGTCTAAATACTCTCAAAAAATAGATCTTAGATAGGTTTGGGTCAATATATTAACCTTATCTTTTAGTTTTAACTCTTAGTTAATTAGATTGACATTTACCATGTCACTTTTTATTTTTATATTATATAGTTAATAAACTTACAATATACATCCAAGAGACCCCCAAATGATCCATTAATGATAAAACTATAATGATATAATTATCTTGGCCTATCCTTAGATTTTTAGGAATATAATGACAATTAATAATATAATATTTGTTTTAAAAACTATTTTATGTCAATTTTGACACTATTTGGTAATGATTTTTGTGAAATTCATAACTGCATGATTAGTTCGAAAAAAGTTAATTAATTAAATACTAACATGTCATAGTAACCTATAAAATTAGTGGAATTCGTAAAAAGTTTCAAATTACATTTATTTGGATATTTATATCATCAATTATTTTAATATTTCATTATTTAGGTAATTACTGCATCACCATTGTGTCATAAATAACTTAACTTATTTAATGTCTAAAAATTATAAATAAAATACCATTAGGTAGGAAATCTTTTTATATTTCTAATTAATATTTATAGTCGAATTTATCTTATGTATAACTCTATATTAAAAATTATTTAGTTATTAAACTTTGATTTTTACTATTTTAACCCTTCTTTAAATAAATTAATAATAAATGTCCTAATCCAATCCAAGTGGACCTAAATGGTCATATTTTATTAATAAGGTTATTTTTGGTCAAATTAAACTTATACAATAGAATTAGGACATGTGTTATGGTAATAATAATATCATATTTATTCTTAATTACCCTATTTACTTTTAACCGTGGTAAATAAAAGTAAAAAGTTACTATTCACCAAAAAATATTTCCATCTCATTGAACCACATTTTAGTCCTTGATATTAACCATGTCTCTAAGATTTTCAAAATTCCACTCATAGAAGCGGTAAAATTAAGTTTTATGTGAATTTTCAAATTCTCCTAGGAGGTGGGTAAAAGACGGTGAAAAGTTCAATAAAATTTTTATATATCTAAAATTATTATAAAATGACTCCAATTAACTACATTGAACTTATATAGGTATGTATCAATTTTTACCTAAAATAAATTTAAATAAAATAAATAATTATTTAAATAAAAAGTCGGTTTTTAAATAGTAACCTAGTATTTTCACTATTCATCAAAAATTGAAAGTTTTTAGAAAAATACCAAAAATTCACCTTAGGCTAATTTTGATATTCCGAATCCAAAAATGAAGTCCATTTTGATAGATAAAATTTATAAATTTCAAAAAGTAGGTATTACTATTCATAACTGCTAGTTTATATAATATTGTAAAAACATATCATTGTTTAGTGAAATTCGATATTACGTACAACACACGCTATCGTGGAATGTCGCGATTGAGTTTAAAGCAAGCCAAGTCAGGGATGCATGTAGTGCAAGATCCTTTTGGTATAGCGTACAACACAAGACATCAATGAAATTAAAAAGAATATTTTTCATAAAATCTCAGGGTGTTACATTAAATTTGAAATTTCATTTTGAAAATCAAAGGTGGATATTTGAAAATTCCTTTGTGGTAAACCCACATCTTAAAAAGGGCCAATAAATCCTATTCTTTAAAAGAGAGAATGTAAAAGGAAAATATCACCAGAAAAATAGGATTATAATTAGGGTAATATTAGAGGAAAGTGAAAATATAGACATGTAATATAATTATAACTATAAAATTATGATAGATAATGATATAGAACATGGTTATTAGAAGGTTAATGTCCACAAAACCATATACCAAATAGTTCCAAAAAAGGTCATTGATATCATAAAAAATAATGATAATATGATAAAATTTTATTTCAAAATCCTTTGAAAAGATTATATTACTTGATTTCATCTCATAAGTATAATGTCATTCTATGGTTGTGACTTATTCAATTTTTGATTCATTTCTTACTCCAAGAAATAAATTTGACACTGTTATGCTTAAAGAACTAGTGGATCATAAAATCCATAATGGGATAAAAAGTCATTCATTCTATCTCTATTTATTATAAAAAAATAGTTAACATAGGTTATAAAATATACATAAATCTTCATATGGTTAAGTAATACATTAATCTATAAAACCTTATCTAAATTTAAATGTAAACAATTTCATAAATGGTTACCCTTATGAACCTTCCAAAAAATTAAAATCCAAAACTTTTGAATTAAGGTCACTAAATTGCCAAAATCAAATTATCATTAATCCCCCAAACAACTTGATGTAGATATTAATTGTCACACACCAAACATGTGAATATAATTATCATGTATTCTCTTGAAAAATAATAATTACATGAATTACCATAAACTTTAGTGAAAACACGAATGCTTTCAAAAATTAACTCTTTCCTCATACTATAAATCAAAAAATTATATAAACTCAATACCCAAACCACACTATCATGATATTAATAATCAGTTCCAAGGTGATTAATACTATACCATTTATTTTATCCCAAACAAACATATATTTATCTCATTATTATCTAAACATCATGAGCATATTAAGGGTTATATTTTCCTTAATCACGTGTTCTCTAAAAATATCACCTTACCACCTCAATCAATTTTCATGGTTACCAGTACCATTAAACATATACTTTAAAATAATTAAGGAAAAACTATAGTGGAACTATCCTTAGATGTTTCTTTATTCCATAATACCATAAAATCAATTTTACAAAATTATTTTTGAATTCTAATAAACACTAAATTATTCCACTTTCTTATTAAACCATTAACTAGGATTCATCGTTTTATTCCTTAACACTTGTTCCATCTCATATATCACTCATTATATCTTCATCATCAGTAATATAACCATTACTTATAAATCCTTTACAATTCTCTTGACGAGCATTCCCCCTAGGTAATTGATTTGCATAATGACCATACATTTCCCATTTAAAACATTTATTTGTCGATGATGCCTTAAGAATACCATTATTCTCATAAATTGAAATAACTAAACCTTTCACTTTTAATTTTCAATTACTTGATTTGTTTCCTTCTTTTGGACAACCAAATCATCTTCCAGTTCATTTGAAACATTCTCCTTGATGCCTCTTCCCACATTATTTACATGAGGGAAATTGAGATTTCTTTCCTCTATAGTCACCATGAAACTCTATCTCTATCATATTATATGGGCCAAGAAACTCACAAAAGTTGAGATTATTGATCATATTATGATTTTGATAAATAAGAATAATAATAAGGTTTTTACTTCCGACTCCCATTTCACTTGGTTGATCATGAGGATGATCATTCCATTGTCTATCACATTAACCATTAACATGAATCCTCCTTGTTCCATCCATTATCTAAAACCCAAAAATCATAGTGGGAAATTATATAATCAATAGAAATTTCTTATAAAATTTCAATCTATGAAACCTCATGTTTAATCCTAGGTTATTCATGATCGTTACCAAAATTCTAGGATTGTAACTTAGACATACCCATTGGGTTCTTACTGAGGTTTTATCTTCATAATTCCCAAAGGTCAACTAAACCTTACTATGATACCAACTGTCACAACCATTTATTTTCATACATAGATATTATAACTAAATAGATGAATATTCATTAAATAACATAACAAAACCACTCTAGAACTGTTTGGTTTTAGTGTCTTTAGAAACTTGGAAATATAAAAAAATGGTTCAAAAAAATCTATATCATCTCCCAAAATTTCTTCATGTCTAGAACCCTTCTTATACATATCCCACTTAAAACCTTTCTTCATAACCTAGGAAAAATGAAACATAATAAAGGTTGAGCTATGATGCCCAGAAAGGATAAACATAGGTGATATCAATCCATGATCATATGAAAGAATAATAAAAAAATAAGGTTATGTAATCATGAATATAACTTACAAAGTTCATTCCCAACCTGTCATAGATCATAAACATGATTGATGGCATAAACAGTATAATTTTAGAAAACCTGGAACATAATATTGAGAATTATTAATAAATTAATCATGATCCAGAAGATCATGTCATAAAAGTGTTGAGACATCATAAAAATAGAAGAGCATTTCGTATATCAATTTTAACCACCAAGAACATAAATATAGTGGATCGGGACACACCTATTTTCCCTAGTGGATTAGGACGCACTTGTTTCCCATAACAGATCAAGTCCATCGACTTGTTTCACATTATTATCTCATGAGATATAAAGCTTTGCCCAATTAATTGGAGGGATATATATAACCCACCTATGAGATAATGAAAACCATACATATGTGTGCCATAATAACATAAATTATTCATCATATTAGAACCCATGAAAAGAAATGGGTTTTATAAACATTTCATCATATCATAACCCCTAAAAAAGAAATGGGTTTCATAAATATCATGGCATAATAAATAGAAACCAACCATAAAAAGAATAAGGATAGTATACTTGAATAATATCACTAGTAAAGAATAATCAACATCAAATAATGTTATCTTATATGGAAAATAATTTTTAAATATCACTTGAAATTATTCCTGAAAAAAATAACATTTCCATTTTAAAATAATTTATTTTTAAAGATTCACACAATTATAAAGGAAAATTTCTATTTGATAACAACCTTTTAATATTGTAAAAGAAACATCAAATTATTAAGGTGTCATGAAGGTAGGAAAATCCACTCATTCCTTATAAGTTAAAAAATCATTCCCTCTACATTTTTGTTAGAAAATTCACAAAGAACATTGTTTAGAAAATGATAAAAAGAATCCTATAAATAAATCTATTAAAAAGTGAAACATGAGAAAAAATAAATTTATATAATAATAAGAGAATAGTAAAAAAAATTCATAAATAGTTTTATAAAACATGGACATATTAGAAAAAGTAAGTTTTAAGGGAAGCTTTTAAAAGAGAATTTTTGTGAGAAAGTACCTTATAAATATTATATCATTGAAGTGAGAATTAATCAAATGAATATATTATGGGTATAAACTATATTTACACATTAAAAATTGTAAATAAAATACATGATAATCAAAATTCATCTCACACATAATCTTAACATGTCATAATCATTGAAGTAGAAGTTTAACCCAATGAATAAAAATTGAGTTAAGAAATCCCTTACCGCTTTGTAATTAGTCGAATCGTATGTCCTATAAAAGTGATAATTATCAAATGAAATATTGAATACCATTATTATAATGAGATTAATGATACAATATATCCAAGGTAATCATATAAACCACACAAAATAAATAACTGGTTAATAAGACATACATCTCACATAAGTAAAAGTGAGATGAGAAACCCTTATCTCTCGCTTTGCTTTAGTTTTGCGTAATTTAAGCTCTTGTATAAAAATTTAAAGAATGTTATTAACCAATTAAATAAATATATTAATATTTATAATACCTTATATTATACTTTTACAATATATCAACACCTGTTCATTGATAATATTTCATTATTTTCTTTGTTTTAGGTGCATTCGTTTCATGGTTCCATGGTTGGTTCACTTGTGTATAATTATGGATTTTATTTTCAAACAGAAATAAAACTCAAGAATTAAAATGAAATGGTATTAATTCACTTAATTTTTTTTTAAATTTTCTATATATCATTTTATTTCTGAGATGAGGATGATTCATTTGATAAAATGTTAATGATAAATGTTTATTTTATTTTTGTGGTTTTTTCTGACCATCATGTACTAGTTTTGTTTTATTTAATATTATTTCTATATTTTAGTTATATAACATTAAATAGGCTATAAATTACCTATTAAAACCTTATTTAACCATAATCATACTTTTATGACCATTCTTGAAGGTGGTAATGGAAAACTAAAAAACATTATCCACAACGACGGTAAACTGCCATAATTTGACCAATGGTTTTGTTTCTTTGAATAAGAGGAGATGAGAAAATGGATGGATAAAATATTTTCCTTTATAAATATAAAATTATAGTATATAAATTATAATATATTTATTATTATTTTATGGGTGAAGTAACTAAAAGAAAGGTCAAAGAAGAAAATAAATTAAGAGAGGTTGTTTGTGAAAGTTACCTTTTAAATATCACCTCCTTAAAGGACCCCTTAAGGAACTTGGAATTGGTATTTATGTGAGAAAAATATAACCTAGACATAGCGATATTGGTTAGGATAAGGTTTGGAATATATTTCAATATTTTCAAGTCTTTTTAGGAGAAAGTGGGTGGTGAGGAGTGGTATTTATACTTGAGGTGGGGTGATTTTAAGTGATTAAATAATGATCATTTTATATTTAAATCCAACCACATTTGGGTGGAATTAATTCCAAATAATTTGTGTGATAATTAATGTTTTTAAGTTTTATTAATGTAAATAAACACATCAACCACCCATTAAATTTTGTATTTTTTATGAATTTTAATCTTTTACCTTTTAACTTTAACCTCTTATATTATTTTACTTATACTACGATAAATATTCTTTTTACCATGGTAAATTTATTTATGAATAAAAATGTAAAGGACCTTATAAACTAGTTTTTAACTCCTTATTATAAATGTGAAATATATTTTTAAAAATTAAATTTATAGAAATTTCAAAATTATATTTAAAATTAAATCGTCAAAATGCATCAAAAAATAGTTTTTTTGAAAAAATGTGTTTTAAGCCCAAAAATTTACCTATACCAAAATATAATATAATTATTTTTTAAATATAATTAATTTGATTATATATAACTAAAAATTAATTAATTTACTTTGAGATCAATTTAATATTATAAAATTACTTTTGAGTATATTGAAAAGGAGTGTTTTATTAAAATCAACATTTTTTTACTATTAACTGAAAAATTAAACTTCTCAGAAAATTATCAAAAATTAATCCTAAGATAATTTTGACATGATTAATCCTAAAAAGATTCTAATTTTTTCAAATAAATTTTATTAAAGTGTCAAAAATTAATTATATTTATTTTCTCGTAGAAAGAAATAAAAATATATTTTTGAAGAAAACATATATTTGAAGAAGAAAACAACTTTAGTAAAATTTATGTTTATATTAAAAACAATTAATTAATAGATTAAAAATGATTTGGAAAATTATATATTTCATAATGTGGTTAATGCAATTAATTCTTTCTAATTTAATAGTTATTTTATAATGGTTGTGATAAAATAATAATATTTTGGAGTTCATTTAAGCTTGGTGTTCTACGAAACCTAAGATTTCAAATATATTAAATTTAAAAAGAGAAATACCATAAAATATTGGGGTGTTACATTTAATATATTTCAAGGCTGAGAAGTTTTTATCAAACATATTTATATGGTATTTTTCAGCCAGAAATCTGACGCACATCTTAACACATAGGTTAAAAACATTCAAAAAACAACTAGAAGGTTAAACTTTAATCTACCCTTGACCTTCTCAAAAACTTTTCATTATTCTATACCATTGATAAATTCAAATTATCCCCATTAATATTAGATTTTTTTCTTTAGAAACAAATTTTTTGGAGTATGCATAAAAACCTTTTCAATTAATTATTCAAGAACTTTCCAAAATACCAAATTTTAATGAAATGATATATTTTAGAAGTTTCTAAAATTCACCTTTAATGGTTACACTTCATTAATATATTCATAAAGTTCGATCACTTTATCAAGTATTATTAAGGATGATAAATGTTAGATCATACCAAGATGGCGACTTTTATCAAGTTTGGAATTGTAATTCCAATTTTCTATTTTTTTTCAAGATCCCCCTTCAATCATGCACCACCTTTAATTCACTACAGTGAAAGTATGAATAAAATATATACCGAAATAAGGTGGAACTACTTTTATACTTAGTGAGATCAACAAGGTTTATAGTTTCCTCTCAACTCATATAATACTTTCTTTTTAGATCAATCTTATGCTTTATTTTTTGGTTTTCCAACTAGAATTATTATTGGTAAACATTGATTTTTTTACTCTCACAACTCCTTATTTATGTGGGAATTTATTTTTTTAATCATCCAAAAATGAACATTTATCTCTTGGCGCTTGTTTTATTCTGTTTATAATCTCTACATGGGATAAAAATATTAAAAAATAATCTTATTAATTTTTTCTAGCATGCTTTTATCACCATACATATTTCTAGTAATTTTTTCCACTAAATTAACCCGTTTGATTGTTTAATTTACTATTTTATCATTTTCTATAGATTTAATCCGTTAACTACTTATATCATAGTATTTTTAAATTAGACCATGTTATATACTCCTTTTCTATAATAGAATCATCTCATTCTTTTAGGTGTAACACCCTTATTTTATTACTTCTTTGCTCAATAGATTTATTTTTATTCTTTACCAAGTAATAATCATATTTATTTAGGTTTTATGGCCTTATTTATTTGAATTTTCTTAAATAATTATTGGTTTATTTGAACATGCAAGTCTCTCCATTGTGACGACTCTTATTCCATTTTTAATAGAGTTTTTTCATACTTCCAAACTGATTTGAGAAAACTATTATTATCTCTCTTATATGTATTTTTCTTTACTTAAAATTTTATTCCACTAGATTTAGGATTAATTTTTCTTCCATGAGTTTAAATGTCCTTCTAACAGTCAAGATCCCTGTTCCCAAACCTTACACAACAAAAGTGATAGAAAACAAACCCTGTTTATCTCCTTTGAACACTAATCTAGCTTTCTTTAGAAGCTTACTATTTTGTGTTCATTACACTTGTAATTTTGGGAATAAATTAGAGAAAGGTTTATGCTATTACAATTACCTAATATTTTACTATATATATTTCCTTTAAATAAATATAATATATTCAATAGCTTTCTCTATTTTCATCATCAAGAAAAAAATGAACTACGACACCTTAATTAAAATTAATATAACCATTGTAAAGTTTCTATAGAATTGAAGGGTATAAGTTGGGGTAACCACATTATGAATCATATATATAGAAAACATTATGGCAATTCACTGATAAAAATCAACTAGTGTACCTAATAACTAATAAAATCATTTCATGTATAAAAATACACTTCATTAAAAATTTCCATTTTATACACTACATTTAATTATATTATGGTTGAATAATGAAATGTATTAATAACATATAAAATAAAATAAATTTATAATCATTCAAAAATTATTAATATACAAGTAATAAATTTGTTTTATACTTATAAGATGCATTATTCTTAAAATTGTTTTATGCATTATTCATGTTTTTATTAAAATTAATTTTTATCAGTTTTAGAATTTTAATCAGATAATTTTTTCTCTTCAAATTTTTAATAATAATTTTAAAATTATGAAATGGGGTTAATTTAGTTATTATATATAAAATTTATTTACCAAGGTAAATATTAGTTTCCATGGTAAAACGATTACTTTTTAAAGAGTGATACTTTTCTAAATATTAGGTAATTTTATCAAAATTTAATAAATATATTTTAAATTAAGAATAAAATATGATGTTTAAAATTATAGAAAAATAAATTAACACTAACTTAATTGGTAATTAATGTTAAATAATACTAAGAACACTCAATGATTAAAATGGAATTTTTTATAAAAACTATTTTTCTATATATTATATTTTTGAATTTGAAAGTTAAATTTATAATATTTATAAACTGAATTAGATTAAATGGAGTCCAAATTAATATTCATGACATCTAAATTTTTTAATAAGAGTTATCTTATATTTTTAGTAATAAAATAATTACTGAAATATCACTGTCGTGGGCGCCCTGAAATGATTAGTGTGATTTTGGGGTACTTAGGGGCAGTAGAGTGGCTGACCAAGGTCGTCTCTCAAAGGAGGAAGTAAATTAAAACAACTTTTTAGAGGTATTTTAAAAATAAAATAAAATAAAATAAAAACACCACTTTAATGGATGGGGGTTGGTTATAGTTTATAAATCTAGAAGAATTTTGCTGGAAGAAGATTGTATTTTTTTTGTTTTTAGTTTTTAAATGAATTTTGAATAAAATGACACAACAAGAAGATTTTTTTTAGACAATATTTAAAAGACGTAATAGATATAACTATACCTATTCAATAAATTATTCATCATTATCATTTAAATTAACATCCAATTAATTATGATCCCTTAATTTGTTAAATCCCAAACCCTACGGGAATTAACTTTACGACTAAGATGAATTGAATTTAACCCTAGGCTAACTTCAGAACATGTAATCGCAGCACCCTGCTTTGATTTATGTTCTAATATTAGCTTATGGAAAGTGGTAAATTAAGGAAAATTTCCCCTCTAGAAATTATAATTAATTGAGTTTAGGGATTATATTTGAACACTACAAATTTATCCCGTATTGTTTTGTATAACTGATTAATTTCGCACTCTCGAAATTTACACAAAATCTCATCCTCACGTGTTTTTGTGTTAATTATTCAATTTCTTACTTAGTTTCAATTAAATTAAAAACTCAATTAATTGATCATATTCTGTGAATTAAAGTATATCATTGATTCAAAATAAATGATTATATAAGGTAAGAGATAGATCGATTACTAAAAGACTACTCTTCTATGGGTGGCGTAATCATCGTAGAAGAATTTTGCATTTGAAAAGGTTTATAATGGGTATAACCCAATAAAGATTCTACTCAAGAATTCCATCCCAAATAGGAATATTAATTGAAGAATAAATTTAAACAAAACTAAAGAAAAGAGAAGAAATAAAATAAGAACAAAGAAGTTTATTACACAAACAATAGCATTAAAACACGAAGGAGAAGAAGAAGGTTTCGTCGAAGGGCTCCTTGCTTCAAGAGATACCCTTATTGAAATAGTTGGATAATTGGAGTGGATCCACTTCTCCTCTGACCTAAACTTCCCAATTCACGTCCCAAACCCACCAAATGAGAAAAAAACCTATTTATAGAGTGGTGGGGAGGCTAGGTTCAAAGTGGTTTCAAGTGTGAATGGGGAATCTCAGAAAAATTTTTTATGCCAAATTTAACTGCAAATTTGACCACTTAAACCATGAATAAGATCCTCTTACAGAAGGATAATATGTGAGTATATTTGTCCTCTACCTCATCTCAAAATTTGGGCTCAATCCAAGCCCATATGAAGGAGTTAAGTCCCCAATACAGAAGCTTCTCCATTATGGCGTGTCCAGACCACCTTTCAATTTATGGCCCAATTACTCCATCCAAATTCATTTTTTTGATCTCATGTCCTGAAAAAGAGTTGTATCCCATGAATTAAGGAACACAGTTACAAAATATTAAGTTCAAATAATTCAAATAAATATATTTATGATTTAAATACTACAGTGATTTTGAAAGTGTAAAACTGGAATTTTCATCAAATATTCAAATGAATGATCTAATCCAAAATACTTTCTAATTGAACATATTTAATACAATGTGAGGAAATTATATTATTTATTATCAATAAAATATTCCACAAAATGGTGTTTTATCAATTACCATAGTTAATTTTTAATTAAGATTAATTAGTGCTAAAATGGGAAATTTAAAGTGGCATGAATTTAACTAAAACAACATGACACTTATGCCATCTAGAATACCTTTTTTAGATTTTAAAGTCATAAATACATGTTTCAAAAAAATTTACCCACCTTAATCACCTAACACTCATGTAATTTAATTTTTATCCCTTATCTAACATTCTTTTATAAGGATTTGTTTCTCTTTTTCACCTATAAAAGAAGTTCACTTCCACCCACATCAAGCCACACTTATAGTTCGAAATTACCTTAACCTTATGACCATTTTACTTACCATAAACACCATTTAAATTTTTGGAATCCCCTAGTCTAAAATTTTTTCTCCAAGTCCTCCATTTCCTAAAGATACTTCAAGAGAATATCCGGACTCTCAACGCGAGTGTTACTTACCCTTTAACTTCCTTTCTTTATCCTTCTTATCCAACCTCATCCAAACCTATTATAACCATATGTATATAATGAAATAAATAAAAATAATATACTAAAATGTTATTATATTTATTTAATAACCATTATCTATTCCCCACACATTCATTCAAAGAAAAGAAAATGTTTGTCATGAGTATTTGCAGACTACCACCCCTATGAACGACACATTTAGTTTTTCATCACCACTGTGATGGATGGTTCTGGAAATAGTTTTTGTGAATAGATATTATATTTATGGAATTTTTTTATTTTTTTATATAAATTTTTTATTTTATAAATAATATTTGCAATAAGAAATAATTTTAAGACTAACTGCCTAAAATGAACATATTAAGAGGGAAAACGATTTATTTTTTAGTAACTTGTTTTTTATTTACCTTATTATTTTAAATATTTATAATTATGATTCATAAACCTAATAAATTATAAATAATTACATTATAGTTTTTTTATAATTATATTCTAACAAAAGGATGTCTTCCATAGTCATACTCACACATAGATAGTCGCCTGTTATTTTTTGGGCCAGTTACTATAAATTTCTATTGATGATGGCTATGAAAACTTAATTACTGATAATATTGGATATTAAAAAGTCATTAATGGTGTTTTTTTTGGTTTTTTAATGGTAATATAAATATTTAACTCATTAATTAAGATACAACCTATTGTTCATTAAAAATCACCAAAATGAGCCTGTTACCAATTTCTTCCTCAAGAACCATAAATAAAAATATCTTAAAATAAAATTAGAAATTTATATACCAACATTGAATATATATCCCAAAACCTTGAATTATCTATGAATGATATTCATTTTAACAATAATTATGATGAACACCATTTTTATGAAACTAGTACAAAACGATCGAAACTCCTAACACCCAATGTTGGATGTTGATAATAACTAACTAATATACATGTAGAAAATGATCATAAATGATGATTATAAAAAGTTATTATCACACCCCAAACTAGAAATACCATATTATATTATTTATTTTCGATCTTACTTATGTTTCATAGTTTTCATGGGTATTTTTCCCCTAAAATTGAAGTTTTGTTGAGATTAGGAGGTGATACATGATTGGTTCATGGTTAGGGGAAACTATGCACCATTCCTCTACAAATCTTGTGGCCTAGATAAAGGAATTGGTGATACTGCATGGTTAGGTGCATAGGTGTGTTTCCTCCCCCAGTATATTATGTGGACTAAGACAGGAGCACCAAGGTCCTACATGGTTAGGCACACAATTTGTGAAACCATACTGCCTGATCACTTTAGGATAGAGGATACTGCATGGTTGGCGCATGGTATAGAAGATCATGTGACCAAACCATGTGGCCAGTATAGGTTCTTTAAAAATGGAATTTTACCATTTATCTCATATTTTTTTAAACCCAAATCCACCCATTTCCTCCCTCATTTTTCTCATGTGACCCTAGGGGGATTCTCCCATGCCTCTCCCTTGGTTCCTCTTCCATTCTATGGGGATTATTCAAGGGTTGTTCAAGATTTTTGTGTGAATCTTCAAGGTAATACATCATTGCATCTTATTACTCCTCCTACTTACACTTTCTTATTGTTTTGTCTTATTCCTTGGTAATGATGACCTAGGGTTTATGTTCCCTTGTTTCTAAATTGGGGGGTTTTGGTCTTAAAGGGTTATTTTTGGCCTCTCTTTCTTCCATGGACCTATTTGAGGTGGATTTTAGTTTCCTTAATTGAATGTAATAATATTTGAGGTAGGGTCCATTTTTCCAAGCCGTAAATTTAAAATCTTTTAATTTTTGACGTTTTTAAAATTTGTTTTCCTTATTACATGGGATGTATATGCTATGTAAATTTTTGTGGTTCTTAGAAATGGATCCTCACTTGTTTTGTAAGTTCTCCCCTAATATTGCAATATGGGTTGATTTGTTTTAAGCATGTTTTCAAGATTGTCTTTCAACATAAAGAATCATAAATGTTCAATTGGTTTTTCTAAGTGGGTTTTATCATGAAAATGGAGATTCCCAATGGTGTTTTGGTATTTCAACCCAAATTTATAACGGGAACAATGTCTTGGTTTTATTTTACAGTAATCCTTGAGATGTTTTCTAATCTTATGACTTGTTGAATGTGGCTTATATACATATACATATATGGGTATATATTTATATGGGTGCCTCATTTTCAGATATTCACTCAGTGCGAGTCAAATATGTGCATGGGAATAAAGGGTACTTATAAATAAATCTAGTTTCATATTTTGTAAGAGTAGAATGTGGTTTTGGAAATCAAAAGCTTTGTCTAAAATGGTTTTCTAAAGTAAAAGTGGTTCTCTAAAGTTATGAGTCCTAGTTGACACTTCTAAATGTTTTATGGAAATGAAAAACCCCTCTTAAAGCATTCCCCTTTAATTGAAAATGTGTTTTATGAGTAAATATGTGATTTTTGATGTGGTATTAGTGAAGAGGCTTGTGATTGGTTTGTGTGACAAAGATAGGGGCTGCAATTTTGGTGGGAGATCGGAGGTGAGAATGTGGATGGGGTTTTGTGTATAGAATGTGATATGTATATATATTCTAGATTGATAAAAACTGACATCTATTTATTTTTCATGGTAATCCTTGGGTTGTTAGGTGGTAGACCTAGGTACGCATGATGCACTAGTTGATATTACACACTAACTAGTAGCCCTGAGAGGATAACGTAATTGACCATGTGATGTACCCATTGGTCGAGCTTAGGAGGGCATTGATGAGTGTCTGGGTAGTTTTTGATGATAACCAGCACCAATAGATATTGAGTCTGTGAGTATTTATATCTTACTTCCTGGCCATCTCGACCATCACCTGAGATTCCATGACACCTATTTTATATGTATTCTACTTTCCTTTATTTTCTAGTTTGAAATCTCTTATTTGCTTTTCATATTAAGATACCTATTTCAACATTGATTTTATTTTATATGAAACTTACTAAAATATATTTCATGCTTTGGAAGCTATTTTGGAAATGTGTTGGAAAGTAGTTTTTCTTTAATTGGAATATTTTTGTTTGTTATTGAAAAGAATGAAAAGCCTTACTTTTATATGTCTTATTTTAAAATTAGTATGTGATGGATTTATTTTTAAAGGCAAGGAATATGGTATTATTTATCCTCAGGAATCATTATTGAGTATCTCAGTGCTCACACCTACATTATAATTTTTCATTTCAGGTTCTTCTAGTTCCAAATCACTTATAGAGCGAGCAGATTCTTGTGGTTAGAGGGCACCCGTGAGGTCATAGGGAGGTACATGTGGTAGTTTCTACATATTTATGCTTCCAATTTGTTGTCATTTTCTATTTATATTTATTTATCTATAATTTATGAGATAAATCATTCCCAATTGTGTTACACTTGATTCTCAGTACTTATTTCTAGCCTAGGTGGATCAAGAAGGCCTCCTGGCCTTTATTATAGGCTATCTCAAGTGACTAGTTTGGGGTCGACCTGTGTTAGTTTGTGACATAATGGTTTCAAAGGTAGGGTATCCCTTTTATTTGGGGATGTACGGTAGTTCATAGCTGGTATTTTAAGAATTTAAGTATCCATTAAAAGGTAGGTGTTTGATCCCCACATATTTAGAAGGACATTTTAATTTCCAATGTGGTTCAGGATGGTTGTTCCTTAAAATCCAATCTTGGGTCTTGGATGTTTTCAAGGATTTTGGTTTTTGTTTGAGTGTTTATGATTAGATTTGAGAATTGGTACATTTTTTAAGAAACTCCATTAGTTGAATTAGATTTTTGGATGGATTTATAGGGTGTATGGTTACTATGAATGGTATGTAAAACCCTACGTAGACCTCGAATCTACCTCTGTTGACCTCTAGTGTTCTCAAATGATTGGAACACGGTCTACCAAACTGCGTGGACAAGCCCTGTGTATCATATTTTTTTCTATGTTTCTGGACATTGATCCATTTAATATTGAGTTAATTTTGTTTATTCTTGGTGTGGGTTTAATTTGGTTTCATGGTGTTATCATTGAATTTTAAAATGATGATTAGTTTATCAATATTGGTTATCTAAAATGAAAGTTTTGAGATATTGAAAATGAAGTGAAAAATGTTTCAAAAATAGAAGGGATGTTGTGATGTCCTGACCCGGGTGCCACTAAACGGTGCCTCGAGCCAGTCGGCCACATTCCCTCAAGCGCACCTCCCCATACGCCAGAGGGTGAAGACTAGAAGTGAGAGTTTGGTAAGTCATTCTTAGGGATACTATACCCTCTTTTATCTGAATAAAACACCAACGGAAGAAAACAATAATAACCAAGTGTGGAAGAGTATAAATAATGAGAACAATACCATGTAATATGATATTCAAAATAAGAAAACACAATACTCAAATGGACGGTAAAACATGATATGACAATGAAAGTGTCAAGTGTATACAATGCAACCAAAAGTAAAGACACAATGACTCCCAAGAGGATCTGGAACCATGTCCGGTTCCCTCTCCCATGCTCTAATCCCAAACAACATCCTATACCAGGGCCTTGCCCTTATGCTGTCCTCCAACAACAAAGTCTACTCGGATGTTGACCAACATCCCAAATAGGGTGTGAGTACGAATTAGTAGGCCACCACCAACAGTTTCTAAAACAAGTACAGTCAAAAGATAGTGTATGCAGTTTTATGAAGTAATAAATACAATGCACAATTAAAGAGTTATCACATTGTCATTTAATCTTTAATCATTACATTAGGACCAGTTTGTAACAACCCAAAGTTTTTCAATGGAAATTACCTTCTTATAATTATTTTATAAAATAACATGAAAACACAACATAATGAACTAATAAGTGACAAGTGACCTTTAAATATAAGTTTTTCACTTTTGTGTTTGGAATTTTGAAAATCTGACATACACGGTTGTGTTCAAGATGATTTTTAGAGTCTAATAAAACAATAATAATTTTTGGTGATTAGTAAATTACCCTTATTAATAGTAACATACCCTTAAGAATAGTGATATAACCTAATTAATAGTAACCTTACATATGATAGTATAAAAATAATATTCAATTGAAAGTATGATGTACCTATATTTTAGAATAAGTAAATGAATGTTTTAAAACTATTTTTTAGTAATAAACTATGATTTTAATTAAATAATAAATTAATCATATTTAGAAAATTATTTTTGAAAAATGGACTTCTTTTTTGGATTTTACATGTTGAAAAATGGTTGGGGTAAATTTTTGGGATTTTTCTGAAATACTTGAATTTTTAATGAATAGTGAAATACTGTAATTTACAAAAAAAACTAAATAAGCTAATTATAGAGTCATGTGTGATGTTTTGATGATGTAATCCCACTTGGTTTAGGATCACATGATATAATTACCATTCTTGGACATTCAAGAATCACTATTCCTTGTCTTAGGGGAAATTAATAAACTAATGAATTTTATATTAAGGAAACCCCTCTCCCCTCCACTATAAAAACCACCCTTCATACCCTCATTTCCTCACACCTCTCAAGCTCCAATCCTTCTATAAAATCTTCCCATACATCTTCTCTAGCCCCTATAACACGTCCAAGAGTTTCTGGTCTCATCAAAAGACCAAGCCAATCTTCCTTAAGGAGGATCTCAAGAGGAGGATTTAAGAGGTAATTTCACTCCCTCTTCTCCTTTAATTTCCTTTCGTGTTCAAGTTCATTTGTTGATCTCTCCCCACCTATCTTCATAAAAATGGTATTAAAACTCCATTATTATAAATTTAATGTAATGTTATGAGGATAATGGGATATTATATCATCCAACCCCCTTTCCCTCTTCCTTTTATTTTATTAAAGAGAACGTTGTTCGTGAGGTATTAATTTATCACCTTCAAGAACGACAAGTTTTCTTCTTCCATTTATACCTTCAGATCTGGTCATAAAACCATTTTTATGGTTGAAACAGAATATTTTATATTTATTATCTCCTATTTAGAGTTCTATAACTAACTTATGACCATATTTCTAGTGATAAAATAAAACAAGTTCATTATGATCGAAAAAGCGCTCAAATTAACCCAAACAATCATCATTTAATTCTTATCTAATGATTCATCCACATGGATCTAATATAATTAATTATAAGATCATTCAAAATCCTGTAATATCATTAATAACATGTAATATCAGTTCTATATTTTTACCCATGTTCTACCCAAACTTTAATTTAAGAATACAAGTGAACCACCCAAGAAAAACCATAAAAACGAACATTCCCGAACAATGTTTTTAAACTCTATAAGTCATACAAAGGAACAGAAAATGACATAATGAAACCAGGATGAACCCTATTCATGTATAAAAGGTTCTTTAATTTCTAATTAATGAATATAATGTCAATATACAGGACATTAAAGAGAATGAATCATTCAGATACAAGGTAAGGGGAAATTCTCGAACCCAACTTTCATCCTTCGGGTTCTCTCTCTTTCACTCCTTTTTATATGGTTGCTCATTAAAATTATTTTGTTAATTATTGTATTTAATTTTCTAGGATATACATGTTTTTCACTGGTTTTTATGTCAAACAAAATGTTTTCCAAAAGAACTCTTCTTTTAAGAACACACCTTTTTTACTTCTCTCTCAAAGTGGACGGTTCTTGTAACATTTATGTTATTTCATATTTCTTTTGGGAACCCAAAGTTTATGAATGTGTTATTATGATATGTAACTCATTATTTTACATGGTTTAGTTATGTTTACTTTTGATATATGTTTCATGTGGAAAGCATGATAATGATAATGTTATGATGTGACGGGTGCGCCTAAAATGATATAGCGCAATATTAATGTTTGAATGTGACATGTGCGCATGGAATTATACAGAGCTCCAATGCCTTGGGTAAAGTGATGAATCTCATGAGTAAATTTTAAATGATGTGTGAACAAGATTATATCTTGGTTCACAATTATGTGTGGTAGTTAACCACTAAGACATGGTGTTTCATTTTTATGCATTTCCACATTTCAAGTCTTATATTTATGCTTCCTCTAATGTTCATGATCTTTTTCCCATGTTACAATTATGCTCACACCATGCTATATTGTTCTTATCTATCCTCTTACTTGGATTATAGCTCACACCTTTTTATGTATATCCTCAGGTGGCTACATGTACTAAGGAGAGGACAAGCGCTAATAAGAAGCTAGAGAAGAAGAAATTAAATAAATGTTTATGCTTGATGTTGTATTTGTTATGTATGGTCCTAGTTTTCCCAAGACACTAAACCTTTGGATCCTCTTTGTGTAATACTATTATGTTTTTTATCTTTAAAATGATTTAATAGTAATGTAAGAAAAGGTTGGGTTGCTATACAGTTTCAATTCATGTTTCCTATATGAATCATCTTTCATTATGATCATTCATTTGGTGTAGGTCGTCATGATTATCACCCGATATCTCATTCTATGTAGGTCATCATGACTAGCACCAAAAAATTTGATTCGGTGTAGGTTATCATGCCCAGAACCCCAAAATCTCAAGCTTGGATAACTATTGGGGAAGAACGCCATGTCCAAGTCCCAACTTCTAATTGGTCTAGAACGCCATGTATAGCACTAAAAAAATCTCATCTATTTAATCATTATTTAATTCACAAGAATTATCCACATAATTCCATTACTAATCCAATGATTAGTTAAATATTTCAAATGCCATTAGTTTACTCAACAATTAACCAAGCACGTAACCCATTAATTAATTCATCAATTACTTAATCAATCAACACAATTCTCATTCCATAATTAATTATTCACAATTAATTATCATTATCAAATATCAACTTTTCATAATTAATTATCACAATTAATTATCTTTGATCAACATCATGTCATATAATCAATTATCACATTTAATTATCTTTGATCAACATCATGGAATATAATTAATTCTCACAATTAATTATCTTACATATACAAACATCATTTCATAATTAATTTCCCCCAATTAATTGTCTTAACACAATCAATTCAATATCTCAATTATAATATCTCAACTCATAACAAATCTCCAAAACAAATATCTAATTGGGAAAACCCCCTTCGTTTGTTGTGTGATTCAATTATCAATTAATCACCAAGGAAATCACAAGTCAATTCCACATTCCTAATTACTTTAATTTAGGAAACAAATTATCAAGGGAAGATAGAAAATCCCTAAAATCACATTAAAATATCAAATCTAGGACTATGGGAGTTTGATTTAGACCACTTACCTCATTTTATTTATGGATCTTAGCCCACTGGAAATCCCCCAAATCCGAGTGGCACAACGTCATCGATCAAGCTCTAGATCTAAATACCTAAACCAAAATCAAGATAAAAGGTATCAAGATATTGAAA
Organism: Viscum album; assembly: GCA_963277665.1. Classification (NCBI taxonomy): domain Eukaryota; kingdom Viridiplantae; phylum Streptophyta; class Magnoliopsida; order Santalales; family Viscaceae; genus Viscum; species Viscum album. The sequence continues at coordinate 221,918,456 of OY728131.1, read as the reverse complement.
AACTAGATCTAGATCCACTATCCTAGATATAGATCTCAACTCATAGGTTTAGATCCATGGAAATGGCGAGATCTCCCTTGAAAGGATCAAAGAAAGACAGAGGAATGAATGAGAGAAGCAACGAGATGGAATCCACTTACCAGGAAGAGATTAATTCTTCAATTTGAGTTTTTTATCTCAAAGAACAATATTCAAATCACCTTGGAATCCCTATGGAAGGATCTGGGATCACCTAGAATTTGTAAGCCCGATCCAAGGTCGAAATATGAGAGTATCGGGGGGTTTGGGTGGTTTTAAAATAGATTTTAGGATATTTAATTCTGCACACATGGTTTCTGGAGCAGAGGTGCATGGTTAGGAAAACCGTGCGCGAACCGCGTGGACCTCTCTATCTAGTTTTTCATGGTAGGCACTGTTTAGTCACATGGTTTTTCAAACCATTCACTAACTAGGTGGACCTCTCTGTCCAGTTTTTCATGCTTGGCATGGTTTAGTTTCACAGTTTTTCAAACCCTGTGCAAACTGTGAACAACCCATTATCCATTATTTTTTCTTAAAAATTCATGAAAATGCACCCTAAGCCATTAATGCAAATATAAAGTACTTAAAAACCTCAAAAAATACCTAAAAAATACCCGAGATGACTCCAGAAAAGGCCGAGATCTTACAATCTCCCCACCTTATAATAGCTCACCCTCGAGGTGTGCTCCCAAACTTCTCTAAGATTCTGAGCCAAAAATATTGTACCATTTATCCCTCATGTCTGCTTCCCATTCCCAATTTTACTCTTGAACACTTCCATGTTTCCATAACACATGAACTAACGGTATGTTCTTTCCCCATAACACTTTCTCACTATGACACAACACACATATTAGATGATCCTCAAAGGACACATCTAACCTGAGGTCAACCTCCTCCATATATATCACATGAGAAGGGTCAGGGTGATACCACCATAGTTGTGACACATGGAAAACATCATGAATAACACTCAATTTCTGTGGAAGGGTTAATTAGTACGCCACTAGCCCAATTATCTCCATCACCTCAAACAATTCTACAAATATGGGCACAAACTTTCCCTACCTCCATATCCTGTGGTGACCCAATCTAGGAAACACCCAATGGAAAACATGATCACCCTCTATAAACCCTAGGGGTGATCTTAATCTATCCGCATACGACTTCTGCCTACTCTGAGCTGTATCCACACATTTCTGAATCAAATGCACCTTCTCTGATGTCTCCTGAATGAGGCTCATCCACAACAACTCTCACTCACCTGCATCTAATCAACATAATGGTGATCTACAAGGTCTACCATAAAGCGAATCATATGGTTCCATCTGTATATTTTCTTGACAACTATTATTATAGGAGAACTACACTAAAGACAAGTGTTTCTTCCAAGAACCACCAAATTCAAGCACACATGCTCACAACATATTCTCTAACACCTGTATGGTATGATTTGACTGCCCATATATCCGTGTGTGGAAGGCCATACTTAAAAAAACCTGTATGACAAGCACCTTCTTTAAGATCTACCGAAAGCATGAAGTAAAACACAAATTGAGATCTGAAACTATAGTCCGTAGCACCCCATACAACTGAAATATCTCCCGTACATATTGTTCTCCCAACTATTCTACTATAAAGGTTCCCCTGATAGGAAATAAATGCGCTAACTTCATTAGTCAATAAAAAAAGACCCAAATAGAATCATTTTTCCTAATAAAATTTGGAATTCATACCAGAAAACCCATAGTCACATCACCCCACTTCCATTTCGGAATAGGCAACGACTGCAATAGGCCTCCAGGTCATTGATGCTCTGCCTTCACCTGATGACAGGTGAAACATCTTGTTACAAATCCTACTATCTCAATTTTCATGTCTGGGAACCAAAACTATTGTTAAATGTCACGGTACATTTTTGTAACCCCAGGATGTACCGTCCACTTTGAGGTAAGAAAATCTCGCATGAGCTCCTATCGCATACTCATGGGCCCAACAACCCACTTTTTTCACATAGATGATCTCATCCTCATCTACTATCTAGTTTGAAGGTTTCTCCACACCTTCAAGGATTTCCCTTAAGGCTAAAAATTAGGTATCCTTACACTGCCGATCCCTGATCCGTATGAAGAGTGTATACTCCACTACCATAGAAACTTGAGTCATCCTCTCCCGACTCTCCTGAAATACCACATGCATTTCCACCAAAAAAGTAATCATCTTCCACTGTGCACTCAGCTCATGTACCAACTGACGCTGAGTTTTCCTACTCAAGGCATCATCCACACTATTCCCCTTTCCAAGTGTATATGTCAGTTCAAAATCAAAAGACTGTATATACTCTACCCATCTTCACTGTTGAAGATTCAATCCACATTGTGAAAAGATATACTTCAAGATTTTGTGATCTGTAAAAACTATAAACTTTTCGCCCAAAATATAGTGTTTCTAACACTTATGGGCATAAAAAAAGGATGCCAACCCAAGGTCATGTATAGGGTATTTCCATTCATGTGCCATCAACTATCAAGACCCATAAGCAATGAATCAATCCCCTTGAATCAACCCAACTCTAAGTCCGACCCCAAAAGTGTCACAATACACCGTGTACTCCTCACAAAACTTAGCTAAGGTGAAAATTGGTGAGGATTTCATGTGCTTCTTCAACTCCTTGAAAGCATTCTTGCATGATTCTATCCAATCAAAATTTATCCCTTTCTTCTTTGAAATTGAAAGCGTTGCTGCCAATTGGAAAAATTCCTGGATGATCCTCTTTTAATATCTATATAATCTCCAAAAGAATCAGATATCAAAAACACTCTCAGGCTGATCCCAATAAACCACTGCTTTCACTTTTTATGGGTCCACTACCACACCTTTTTCTGAGATAATATGCTCCAAAAAGTGTTCCCTGTCAATCCAAAACTGACATTTAAATATCTTGGTGTGTAACCTATTCTCTCTTAGTGTACCCAGGACAATGTCAAAATGTTGGGAATGATCATAATGAGTCTTAGAGGACACAAAGATATCATTAAAAAACACCACTATAAACTGATCTATGTACGGATGAAAGATCCTATTCATCAAGGCCATAAATACTGCTGGAGCATTCATCAACCCAAACATCATTACAAAAAACTCATAAAGGCCATAACTACTTCTGAAAGAAGTTCTTGGTATATCAGAAGTCCGAACTTTCTCCAGATGATACCCTATTATTAGATCTATCTTTGAGAACACATAATCCCCCTTCAGCTGGTCAAAAAAATCATCGATACACGAAAGAGGATACCAGTTCTTCATGGTCATTTTATTCAACTTCTGGTAATCAACACACAAACTTTAAATCCCATCGGCCTTCTTTACAAACAATATAGGTGATACCCAAGGTGATGTACTTGGAAGGATAAAACCTTTATCCTATAACTTCTGCAACTACATTTTGAGCTCTTGATGCTCAGTCGGTTCCATTCTTTAAGGTTTAATGGACACCGGCTCAGCCCCCAACATGAGATAAATAGTGAATTCCACATCTCTCTCAAATGGAAACCCTAAAAAGTCTCCAGGAAAGATATCCTAAATCAATTATACTAATGGTTGAAGGACGTCTTTCCTACCACTCCTATCATCTAGAAAAAGACTAGAAACTTGGGCTATGATCTCTCCCAGTTGATGAGTAATTATCCCATCTCAGCCTGCATGAATATCCTATTCTCCACGATGAAAATACTGGTCACCCTTAGAAGATACAAATGTCACTAACATGTGGTAACAATCTATGTTGGCTCGGTATGTGACTAGCCAATACATACCCATAATTGGGTCTAAGCCCGTTATATCATGGATATATATATCCCCAAGAAAATAATACTCTCTAATATCTAGCGAATTCCCTTGCATAAACTGATATCCCTAGATCGTGTTCTTAAGAGTGAATCAATATTCATCACCCCTCTTATGGAATCCACCTCTAGGATCAAACCATTAATAATATTTGTAGATATAAAGGAATGAGAGGCACCCATATGAAGAAAAGAACTAGCTAAAGTAGAAGCAACTAGAATAGTACCTCTCACTGTCGATAGAATAGGCTTGATCTCCACATGTGCAGGCTACACTGTATGTAACTGTCCTGCCGCTCTTCCTTGTGGCGTCGTCTGACTCCCCTGAGTAACACCACTCTATTAATATAGGCACTCATACCCTAAAGCACCAATTCCACTACCTCTATCGACTCTTCTATTAGAACTCTAGCTTCCAGATCTATATAGTGTAGAAGACCCCATTCCCACACTCTAACTCTGAGTAGCTGCTCCCTCAGCACCAACTTGTTGCTACTTCCTAGAGAACATATATAGATTCCCCATATTTCCAAAAAGCTAGTACTCCACTGGTGGTTGAGGAAAATGTGTACGACAATGTCCCTACCTACCTCACTGGTGGAAAATCACATGAGTAAAATCAGGTGTAGCTGTTCCTCCTAAGTGTCCACCTTGATTTCCACTGTCCTGACTAAGGTTCTCGTAACAACCCTTCCTGATCATGGAAGTAACACTCCCTAATTGTCTAGTGACATCTACCTATCCAGTATTGGAAGGCTCCTTTAGCTTCCCCTATAAAATGAGAGCCTGATTAACCACTTATGAGAATTGTTTCAGCCTAAATATATTTACCAGGGACTTAATTTCCCATCTAAGTCCATTATGAAATTGTTTTGCCGAAGAAGCCTCATCTACTGCCAAATATAGAGAAAAACGTTGTAAATCTATGAAATGTTCAGCATAATGCATTATGGACACACTTTCTTATGTCAGATGCATAAAATCTGAAGCCTTATCTCGTCTCAACATCTCTAGATAGAAGTGCTCCAAGAAATTCTCTAGAAATTCCTTCTATAACATATCATCAGTCTATCCAGATCATACCTAAATATACCATCAATACTTCACCAACCCCCGTAACAATAAGTAGCCAACTTGACCCTTCTCTCAGCCAGAGTCTCCAAATATTCAAGTGTCATCTCTATTGATATAATCCAGAATTCAGCTCCCTCAGGTCCACCCTGTCTAGTAAAAGTAGGAGGGTGCTGTAGTTGAAACTCCCTTGTCAACTCATACTGGATTTTTAGAACCCACCCTGGGTCTCTATCCATGAATTTCACGAAACAAGAAAATTTCCCTCAGAACTTCTTCCCTTCCTCCTCATCTTTCACCAATGGTGCCTCAAGTTCCCTGTCTAGAAGTTCATTCCAGGACATACCCCTTGTTCTCTCCCTCAAAAAGCATCATAGAGGCAAATTTCTACAATGAAAAACACATGAATTAAGTCTCATAACACAACCTTATAACATTTATGTAAGAGGAGAAACTAACAAAAGAAGTTTCAACATGTCCTTTCCCATTTTCTCGCCACACGGTCAACGCTGAGGCCTTATCACTACCCTTAACCATCCTACTCCTAGGTCTTAGTTAACAAGGGTACATACCTTCTCATTAATTAATTCAACAATTAATTAATCACATTCTCTAAAATTAATTAATTCGACCATTAATTAATTAATCATACTCATTTAAACAATCAAGGTTCTAATTAGACACCCATTTATTCTCATTTTACATCATTATTTCAATATCACAACAAGGAAAAACAGTTCAAGTTCAAAAACTTACCCATAACCCATTTTCCTGTGAGTTCCTAGAATGATGCATATCACAACAACACTGAGTGCATAGAATAATGTATGGAGACTCAAGTATCATGCCTCTTTAGGCCTCAAATAAAAATTATTTTTTTTTAAAACAATTATCACATCACACCACAACTGTATCACCCAAGGTGGCAACAAAAAACAATCACACCAATACCACCCTGAGTACTCAGATTTTCCCCCATACATGGGTTTGAAAGTACCATGCATGAGCTCATTACCAAGCCTCAACTCTTCCTCATCTCTTGTCTTCCTTTTCCAAAATTTTAAGACAAAAGAAGAAGAAAGAAAAGAAAACTCCTCTAATACCACTTTGTGATGTCACAACCCGGGTGCCACTAAAAAGTTCCCTAAGCCGGTTGGCTATATGACCTTAAGCGTGCCACCCCATATTCTAGAGGGTGCCGAGTAGCAGCGAGGGTTTGGTAAGTTATTATTGGGGAGACTATACCTTCTTTTATCATAATAAAACACCAATGAAAGCAAAACACAATAACCAAGTGAGGAAGCAGATAAATAACCAGAACAATACCATGTTATATGATATTCAAAACAAGAAAACACAATACTCAAATGTAAGGTAAAACATGCTATGACAACGAAAGTGTCAAGTGTCTATAATGAAACCAAAAGTAAAGACATAATGACTCCCAAGAGGGTCCTAAACCATGTCTGTTTTCGTCTCCCATGCCCCAATCCCAAACAAAAACTTATCCTAGGGCCTTGACCTTATTATGTCCTAGAAAAACAAAGTCTACTTGGGTGTTGATTAGGCATCCCAAATAGGGTGTGAGTACGACTTAGTAGGCCACCACCAATGGTGCCTAAAACAAGGCCAGTCAAAAGATAGTTTATGCAGTTTTATGAAGAAATAGATACAGTGAATAAGTAAACATTTATCACATTGTCATTTAATATTTAATCATCACATTTGGCCCAGTTTCAATTCTTGTTTCTCATTTGAATCATATTTCATTATTATCAATTATTTGGTGTAGGTGGTCATGCCTGTCACCCCATATCTCATCAGGTGTAGGTTGTCATGCCTAGCAACCCAAAATCTCATTTGATGTCCGTCATCATGCCTAGTAGCCCAAAATCTCAAGATTGGATAACTATTGTGGAGTAATGCTATGTCCAATTTCCAACATATAATTGTTACAGAAAACCATTTCCAACACCAGAAAAACCTCATTTGTTTAATCACTCTTTAATTCATAAGAATTAGCCACATCATTCCATTACTAATGCAATTATTTGTAAAACATTTCAAAGGCCATTAGTTAACTCAGAAATTAACTAAGAACATAACCCATTAATTAATTTATAAATTAATTAATCAATCAACACAATTATCATTCCATAATTAATTCTCCACAATTAATTATCCATATCAAATCTCAAATTTTCATAATTAATTCTCACAATTAATTATCTTTGATCAACATCATGGAAAATAATTAATTCTCACAATCAATTATCTTTGATCAACATCATTTCATATAATTAATTCTCACAATTAATTATCTCACATAGCCAAACATCATTTTATAATTAATTTTCCCCAATTAATTATCTTAACATAATCAATTCAATATCTCAATTAAAATATCTCAACCCATGAAAAATATCCAAAACAAATATCTAATTGGGAAACCCCCCTTCATTTGTTCCATGATTCCATTATCAATTAATCACCAAGGCAATCACAAGTCAATTCCACATTCCTAATTTCTCTAATTTAGAAAATAATTATCTAGGGAAGCTATAAAATCTATAAAATCACATTCACATATCAAATCCACGACTATGGGTGTTTGATTTAGACCACCTACCCCAGATTATTAGTGGATTTTATCCCAAAAGGAATCCCCAAAATCTGAGAGGCACAATGTCATCGATCAAGCTCCAGATCTAAATCCCTAAACCAAAATTAAGATAAAAGGTTTCAAGATTTTTCAAAGCTAGATCTTGATCCACAATCCTATATCTAGATCTTAAATAAAAGCTTTATATCCATGGAAATGGTGAGATCTCCCATTAAAGGATCAAGTAAATATAGAGGAATGAATAGGAGAAGCAACGAGATGAAATCCACTTACTAGGAAGAGAGAAAATCTTCAATCCTAGATTTCGATCTCAAAGAAAGATGTTCAAATCACCTTGGATTCCCTCCAGAAAGATTTGGGATCACCTAGAATTTGTTATGCCCGATCCAAGGTCAAAATATGGGAGTCTAAGGGGTTCAGATGGTTTTAAAATAGATTTTCGGATATTTAATTCTGCACACACAATTTCCTAGGAAGAGGTGCACAGTTAAAGAAAACCATGTGCAAACCGTGCAAAATTCTCTATTCGGGTTTGCATAGTTGGCATAGTTTAGTCGCACAGTTTTTCAAACTGTAAGCCAACCATGTGGACCTCTCATTATAGTTTCTAATGCTTGAAACAGTTTAGTCACATGGTTTATCAAACCATGCATAGACCACTATCTGTTAGTTTTTCTTAAAAATTCACCAAAATTCACCCCAAGACACAAATCCAAAGCAAAGGTACTTAAAAACCTCAAAAATTACTTGAAAAAGCACTCGAGATGACTCCAGAAAAGGTTGGGATCTTACAGAAGTTGTTTTTTGGATTTTGAAAGGTTTTTTATAATATAGAATGAAATGTGAATTGAGAATTTGGATATGGTTTGTTTTGGAAATTGGTTGAGGTATTTTTGAGAGCATTTTGAAAAGTGATCCTATTTTTTATTGACCCTTATTATTTCTATGAGTGATCACATATGTGTATGTATGTATATGGTAAGTAGATAATTATTGGTACATGTGGATGTGTGCATTATTTGGCACTATAATTTATATATGTGATTATTAGTGAAATACCATTGGTAAGTTCCCAATATTCTTGGTTTTTTGTTATTTTTGGAAATGTTTTGAAAAGGGGATTATGATGTTTTGATAATTATGTTTTGTTTTATATTTATTTATGTGTTTGGGATTTTCTTTATGAGATTATGGGTTCTATTTTGGAAATGTTATTAGAGTGGTGTTTTGATCTTGGTATTTTGTTTTTGTGATTGAGATGTGGTGTTTTGATTTATGAAATGTTTTGATTCAGTTTTGTGCTTTATGTTTTAGAGTTTACCCCTATTAAACTATGAGGAATATTGAAGAGGGTATAATGGTGTATCCTCCATCATGTGTATTCTATTTAGTGAAGTATTATTCATTTTTTTGGTTCATTCTAGATATTTATCCATGTGGTCCACAATATAATGAATTTGTTCGTAGGTTCTAAGAGTCAAACCCTCTTCATTTCATTAGACAAAAATAACTAGGGAAAACCGAGGAGTCGTTGTAAAGAATTGAGGGGATATTTGTTCAACTTGTGCTCTAGAAGATTCTTAAGATCACGTTCAAGACCTTTATGAAAAAAGGACTAGGATGGAAGTTGAGTAATTCCATGATTTAGTTGGAACCACAATGAGACAATTCTTGGGAAAGATTCAAGGACTTGTTTATCCTGTGGTATTTCATTGAAACCATAAAGGTATCGAAGGAAATAGAACTATACCGTATCCAAAAAGGATTTCAAAAATTTTAGAACATGTTAAGGGTTATTCTGAGATAATTATGTATCTCCCATAAATTATCAGAGATGAATCCTTGAAAATGATTCTTTGAAAAAGTCTATCAAATAGAACTATTCTCGGTGGTGTCTTCATTCCCTATCATTTATGAAGAAGTTGTGATGTGGGTTGTTTGGGATGAGCCCAGTTTAGCCTGAGAGACAATGATGTTTGATGATTATCCTATTCGTTGAAGCAGTGGTAATAGTTATAGTAATGGGAAAAGGAATAATTCTATGTTTTATCTTTTTGGGAAGTGAAATGAAGAGTATGTTGTGTTTATTCTCACTAGAATCATATGGGAGTAAGCTCTGGGTGTGCTATTAGTGTGGGAATTTAGGTTAAAAAAGTATTCTTATCCAGAAGTACTAAAGACCTACCATACCAGTGGATTCTTGGGTTATTTATACCAATTTTTCTTGGGTGTTTTCAAGAAGCGATGTAGATCCAGATCCAATCCTTAATAGAAACCCCAAAACATTTGTAGGAGCGTGGTGCTGATATGGGATTTGTTTGAAGTTCCTTTTTATTGTAAACATTTCTTGTTAAGATGTTGTGTTTGTTAGTGTTTTATTCTTTTTGGTAATTGGAGGATTTTTTTTTACATATTATGGGAAACATTTTATTAATAGAAGTGCCTCTGTTGAGAAATTTTGAATCTTGTTATCATGGAGTGGAAATATTTTTTGTTTATTATTTTTCATCTCATGGATTTGTTTTTTGTTAGTAATTATAAAACTATTAAAAATTTGGGATGTTTTGTTCAAACAGATTTCTAATATAGTGGGGAGGCCACCATAGAAATATATTGTGGTGAACCCAGTTCCCAAGCTTCCTTTAAGGGGAAATTCCTTGTTCTCACCCGACCTGACCCTGATTATAGTGGCTTGGTTTGTGGGTAATGTGATTGATTCTTATGGAGATCCCAAACAGACTACAATGAGAATCTTTACTGATCCTATATTATGGGTTGGGGTGTTCCATGTTTTGAGGTAGTGCTTGGAGGTTTGAGTCTTTTTTGTTGAATCTTTTGTTGGTCAGTTTGATTTCTTCAATCTTGTTTTATATCTCTTATAGTGAGGGATAGTTTCTTTAAGGATGACCTCTTTTGTATATTTTTGGGTTCAAAGTTTCATGATGAGGATGGGTGTTATCTCTTGGTATTCAAATTTCTAGATCCTCATCTTGTGTAGTGGTTTTTTCTTGTTTGATGTTGAAGTCAAATAAATTATTTGAAATTTCTAGGATAAGAAAGTATCATGGTGGGGAGAATTGTCAAACCCCAACCCAATACTACTCTATTATTTTATTTATTTTTGGTATTTCTTATGTTTCATGGTCTTAACAAGGTTTTTTCCATTGAAATTGATTTTTTAGATTAGGAGGTGGTTCATGATTGGGATATGGCTAGGGGAAACCATGAACCGACCCTTTGAAAACCGTGTGGCCCAGATAAAGGAACTGGTGAGCCCACATGGTTAGGCACATGGGCGTGAATCCTCCACCAGGATACCATGTGGCCTAAGTAAGTATCACTAAGGCCGTACGTAGTTAGGTACATAGTTTTTGAAACCATGTGTCCCAAACCATGCGATCTCCTCCCATTAGGATAGAGGCTACCATATGGATGGCGCATGATCTGGAAGACCATGCAACCAAACCGTTCTTCCAATACAGGTTCTTTAAAAATAGTTTTTTTTTACCATTTTCCCTATGTTTTAACCTAAATCCACCCCTTTTCTTCCTCATTTGGATTTTACAACCCAAGGGGGATTCCCCCACACCTCTCCCTTGGCTCATGGTGATTCTTCAAGGTTTCTTCAATATTTTTGTGTGAATCTTAAAGGCAACCACTCCTTGCTTCTTTTTTCTTCCCCCTCCTTCAACTTTCTTCTTGTTTTCTATTTTTACTCATTATTGATGTCCTAGTGTTCATGTTCCATTATTTCTAAATTGGGGGTTTTAGTCTTCTAGGATTCTTATTATTCTCGCTTGATTCCATGGACTTATTTGAGGTGGATTTGAGTTTCCTTCATTAAAAGAGACAAGATTTAAGGTAGGGTCCCTTTATCTAAGCCTTTAATTTTAAATCTTTGTATTATTGATCTTTTAGAGTTTTTTTAATTATTACATGGAATGAATATATAGGTAAATTATTTTGGTTCTTGGAAATGGATCCTCTCTTGTTTTATATGTCTCCTTGAATCATTCAATATGATTTTCTTTGGTTTAATTTTTTTTTGGAGATTTTCTTTCAACATTAAGTATCTTAAATGTTTAATTGGTTTCTATAAATGCTTTCTATCATGAAATGGATATTCAAAAAGGGTTTTTTTCTTTTGAAATCAAATTTATGAAGGTCCTAATAGCTTAGTTTGATTTTCTTAGAATCCGTGAGAGTATTTATATTTTTGTGACTTATTGAATGTGGATTACATATATATACATATATGGGTATATATATTGGTTCCTTATTTGAACATATTCAATTATGGTGAGTGGAATATGTGCATTGTGATAAAGGGTTCTTATATATAATTCTAGGATTATATTTTTTAAATTGAAATGTGATTTTGAAGCTCAAAATCTTTGGGAAAATGGCTTTTTGAAACTGAAGTGTATATCTTAAAGTCACAAGGACTAATTGGAACTTTGAAATGTTTTATAGAAATGAAAATCCACTTTTTAGGCATGCCCCCAAATCTAGAAATGTGATGTATGTGTGAATGTGGTATTTGTGATTTGTGCCTAGTGAAGAGGTTGTGCTAGTTTTTGTGACCTAGATAGGGCTTATGCTTAAGGTAGAAGATTAGAGGTGGGCCAAGGCGGGTGTGGCTGAGTGTTTTGGTAGTGTATGATAATACTCAGTTTTGGTAGAGATTGATGATGTGAGTATTTTTAGCTTATTACCTCTCTATCTCAACCCGCACCAGAGATCCCATGAAACATTTTTTACACGTACACTACTTTACTATGTTTTCTATTTTCTTTGTAAAATGGCATCTCTTCTTTTCTTTTCATACTGAGACAACTATTTTTTAATTGGTTTTCTTTTATATGAAACTTATTAAAATATATTTCCTGATTTTTTTAAATGTGTAGGAAATTATTTTTTATTTTAATATAAGACCGTTTTTTGTTCTTGAAAAGAATGAAAAACCCTTCTTTTATATGTCTTATTTTTAAACTATCATGATTTAGATTTGACTTTAAAGGTAAGTAATAAGTGTTTTTTGTACTCAAGAATATCTACTGATCATTTTGGTTCTCATTCCAAAATTATCATTTTCATTTTTTGGTTCTTCCAGTTCTGTATCGCTCAAGGAACGAGAATATTCCTATGATTGGAGGTGACCCGTGAGGTCAAAAGGAGGTGTGTGTGGTAGTTTCTATTTCTTTTCACTTCCAGTTTGTTCTTATTTTTTATTTAAATTTATTTATCTATTTTTTAAAGGATAAATCATTTAAAATTTAAATTCAATTGATTCTCAACACTAGTTTCTAGCCCGGGAGGATTGGGCAAGCCTAGTTGTGGGCTAGGTCGAGTCACCAGTTCAGGGTCAACCCGAGTTGGTTCATGACATAATGGTATCAGAGGTTGGTTAAACCTTATTATTTGGGAATTTCTGGTAGTTCAAAGCTAATATTTTTTAAATTCAAGTATTTATTCATAAGTAGGTGCTCTATCACCACTTATTCATAAGTAATTTTGAATTTTTATGATGGTTTGTGATGATTGTACCTCAAAATCCAAGCTTGGATCTTTATTTTTTTTTGAGATTTTTAGTTTTTGTTTGAGAGTTTATGAATAGATTTGAGAATTGGGTTCTTTTTGAGAAAATAAAAATGTTTTAGTGTATTTTTGGAGGTATTTTGAGGTTAATGATTACTATTCATGATTTTAAAAACCTTGCACATACCATGAAACTACCATTGTTGACCTAGAGTGTGCTTACATGATTGACACATGGTTTGCCAAACCATTTGGATAAGCCTTGTGTAACATATGTTTTTCTCTATTTTGGGACCTTGATCCATTGAATATTAAGTTGGTTTTTTTATTCTTGGAAAGGTTTTCTTTTAGTTTTGTGGTATTACCCATTTAATTTTAAAATGATGTTTGGTTTATCAAAAGTAGATTTCTAAAAAAAAGTTTTCAGTTCTTGAAAATAAAATGCTAATTGTTTTGAAAATGGAAGGGAAGTTGTTTTTGGGATTTTGAAAGGTTTTTTAAAATGTGTTAAAAAAATTCAGTTTAGAATTTGGAGATGTTTTGTTTTGGAAATTGGTTGGGGGATTTCATAGAGTATTTTGTAAAGAGATCTTATCTTTTTATTAACTCTTGGTATTCCAATGAGTGCTCACATATAGGGATATATGAATGTAGTCAGCGGATGTTTATTAGTATGTTTGGATGTGTTATTGATATGGAACTAGAATTTATATATGTTAGGCTTCATGGAATAACATTGGAAAGTTCCTAACCTTTTTTTTGTTTTTTTCTTTTTATAATTTTTTTAAAAAGGTGATTACAATATTTTGATAAGTGGGAGTTATTTAATGTTTCATTCCATGTTTAGGTTTTAATTTATGATATTATGGGTCCTGTTATGTTGAAATTTTGTTTGATTTGTGTTTTGATCTTGGTGTTTTGTTTTTTTATTGAGATGTAGGGTTTTTATTTTTGGAATGTTTTGATTCAGTTCCATGCTTCCCATTTTGAGTGTTCCCCCACTAAGCTCTGAGGAAATTGAAGAGGATTTATGGATGTATATTTGAATAAATGTATTATTATTGATGAAATATCATTTAATTGTTTAGTTCATTTGGGATACGGATCCAAGTGGCCATTCATATCAGGAATTAATTTAGAGGTTTCAAGAGCTAAACCCTCCTCATTTATTTGGACAATAAAAACTAGCGAAAGATGAGGAATGGTTGTAAAGTATTGAAAGGATATTTTTTTAGTTTAATATCTTTAAGACTATTAAGATCATGTTAATAAACTTTATGATAAAATTAATTGGTTATAAGTGATGGAAGTATATCTTTCCTTTGGAACCAGAATGAAATCATTCATGGGAATGCTTCAAGGCCTTGTTCATCTGACGATATTTCTCAAAAACCATAATAGAACTGAAGGAAATATGATTATGAAATCTTAAGAAAGGAAATTCAATAGTTTTAGAGTATTCTAATAGATTTTTTTGATCTAGTTATATATCTCTTATAACATTCTAGAGTTGGATCCTTGAAAGATAAATTCTTTAAAAAAGTCCTTCAAACAAAACTATTCAAGGAAGTGTCTTCATTCCCCAACACTTATAATGAAGTGGTGAGGTAGGATTTATGGACCGAGGATGGTTTAGAGAAAGAGAAAAAGGTGGTTGACATTCCAACTATTCCTATAATTAGTGGTATTGGTTCCATTAAAAGAAAAAGGAAGAAGGCTATGTTTGACTAATTGGGAAGTGGAATGAGGAGGCTGTTACGGTTCTACTTGCTTGAATCATCTAAGAGTAAGATATGGGTTTGATATTTGAGTGGGAAGACATGTAAAAAGAAGTATTATAGTATATAAGAACCAAATACCTACCCTAACTATGGATGTATCATTTGAAATGTTTTTTATAGGGTTTTTTAGGAAGAAACATAGAGAAATATCTACACCATAAAAGAATACACAACCCATTTTTAGGGGCGTGGTTCTGATGATACAATTGTTTGAATTTCCTTTTTTTTTGTAAATTTTTTCTACTTAAATGTTTTTTTGGGAGTGTTATTTTATTTTTGGGAATTAGTGGATTTTTTTTACATATTTTTGGAAACCTATTCTTAATGGAAGTACCTCTCTTGATAAATATTTTAATGTTATCATCAGAGAGTGGAAATATTTCTTAATCCATGTTTTGTATCTCATGGTTTTGGTTTTTGTTTAGATAATGAAACTATTTTTAATTGGGAAATTAGTGTTCAACTATAATTTTTATATAGTGGGGAGGACATCATATAAGGATCTAGTGGTGAACCCAGTTCTTAATCTTTCTTTATAGGGATATTCCTTGTTCCTTCCATGCTTGACCCTGATTATAGTGTCTTGGATAGTGGGTCTTGTGAAAGATACTTTTTAATATCTTTAATCAACCATGATGTGATTATTTGGAAATATTATGTTTGGGTTTGAGGTGTTTTATGTTTTGAGGTTGTGTTTGGTGGTTTGAGTCACTTTCATTGAATATTT
This sequence comes from Viscum album, assembly GCA_963277665.1. Taxonomy (NCBI): domain Eukaryota; kingdom Viridiplantae; phylum Streptophyta; class Magnoliopsida; order Santalales; family Viscaceae; genus Viscum; species Viscum album. Next base: position 221,902,850 of record OY728131.1, on the reverse strand, counting down.
TGTTGCTCGGTTCGAGTCCTTTGGTCTTGTTCATTATCTCTTATAGTGTGGGTTAATTTATTTGACAATAAAATATTTAGTTTATTTTATGCTTATAGTTTTGGGATAATGGTGGGTTTTGGCTCTTGGTATTTGGGTTTTAGTAGCCTCACCTCATGTAGTGGTTTTTTTCTCATCTGATGTTGTGATCAATCGAATATTTTGGACTTTTTGGGGCTAGAAAGTGTCATAATGGTGAGAATTGTCACAACCTGACTCGAATATACACTATTATTTTTTATATTTTGGTATTTATTATATTTAATTATCTTCCCTGGTGTTCCCCCCCTAAAATTGAAGTTTTTGGGAGATTAGTGGGTGGTGGACAGTTGCCGCACTATTAGGGGAAACAGTGTACCAGCCCTTTGAAAATCGTGTAACCTAGACAGGGGAATTGGTGAGCTCATATAGTTAGTAAAACGAGTGCTTGTCCTCCCTAGTAGACCATGAAACCTAGACAGAGGCCTTGGTGAGATCACATGGTTAGGAACATGGGTGTGTATCCTCCCTAGAAGACCGTGCAACCTAATGATGGGGAACCAATGCCCCACATGGTTAGGTACATGGTTTCTGAAACCATGTGACACAAACCATATGGCATCCTTTTTTTGGGATAGAGGTTGCTGTATAGTTGGCACATGGTCTAGCAGGACAAGAGGCCAAACCGTGCGACCTGACATGTTCTTTTAAAAGGATGTTTTACCATTTTTCTTACTTCATTTTAAACCCATATTCACCCCTTTACTCCCTCATTTGGATCGTTCCACCCTAGGGGGAATCTCCCATGACTCTATTGTTTCCTCCTCCATACCATGTAGATCTTTCAAGATTTCTTCATGATTTTTGAGTGAATATTCAAGGTAATCCCTCCTTGCTTTTTTCTTATTCCTACTTCCACTTTCTTCTTGTTTTCAATTCTTCGTCAGTACTGGTGACCTATGTTTTGTGTTACCTTGTTTATAAATAACGTTCTTTGGTCTTCAAGGGTTATTATTGGTCTCTATTTCTTCCATGGACCTCTTTTAGGTGTATTTAAGTTTCTGTCATTAAAGGTGACATGATTTGAGGTAGGGTTACATTTTCCAAGGCTTTACTTGTAAATCTATGATTACTTAATGTTTTTAATGTGAATTTTCATTATTATATAGAATTTATATGATATATAAATTATTGTGGTTTTTGGAAATGAATACTCACTTGTTTTCTATGTTCTCCCGTAATCTTTCAATATGGGTTGCTTTAGTTTAAGCATGTTTTCAAGCTCATCTTTCAATACAAATAATTTTAGTTGTTCAATTGGTTTTTTATCATTAAAATAGAGATTCCCAAAGTTGTTTTGGTTTTCAACCCAACGTTTTGAAGGATCCAATGAATTGGTTTTATTTTTCTGGAATCATTGAGAGGATTTATAATCTTATGACTTTTTGTATGTTAATTATACACATATGTATATTTGGGTGTATATATATGTGACACTTTTTCGCATATTCACTCATAAGAAGTGGAATATGTTAATTTTTATAATAAGTGATTATATATAAATCTAGGTGTATATGTTGTAAGAGTTAAATGTGGTTCTGGAACTCATAAGTTTTGAGAAAAGGGGTTTCAAAAGTGAATGTGTTTATTTTAAAGTGATAAGGTTTGGTTGACGCATTGAAATGGTTTATAGAAATTATAATCCCATATTAAGGTATGACACTTAAACTAGATTTTTTTTGTATATGTAAATATGTGATTTTTGATATGAGACCAGTGAAGTTGCTTGTGTGACCTAGATAAGGGCTACACTTAAGGTGGGAGATCATAGGTGAGAAGGCAGATGAGTTTTTTTGTAAATAATATGATATGTATGTGTTTTATATATTGATAAAAACTCAAATCCATATATTTGTTATGAGAATACTTGGGTATTTAGGTGGTGGCCTTAAGTGCGCATGTTGTATTAGTTGAGATTATGCACTAACTAGTGGCTTTGAGTGAATAACCTAACTGCCCATAGGATGTGTGACTTGGTCGATCCAGAGAGGGTGTCACTGAGTGTTTGAGTAGTGTTGGATGATAGACGAATATGATAGAGATTGATTATGTGAGTATTTATATCTCTGTCCTAGACCGTCTTGACCCACAACTGATATCCCTTGAAACATATTTTACACATATAGTACTTTCCTATATTTTCTAGATTGTTTGTAAAATGATATCTATTATTTGCTTTTAATAATGAGAAACCTATTTTAAAACTAGTTTTTTATATGGAACTTTCAAAAATATCTTTCATGATTTGAAAACTATTTTGGAAAATTTTTGGAAATTAGTTTTTCTTTAAATGGAACCCTGTTGTTTCTTCTTGAAAAGAATGGAAAAACATACTTTCATGTCTTATTTTCAAACTAGCAATATTTTGATTTCTCTTTAAAGGTAAGGTGTAAGGATTTTTTTATCCTTAGGAATACGTAACTACCATATCAATGCTCATTATTACATTATCATTTTGAGTTTTAGGTTATTTTATTTATGGATCTCTCATGGAACAAGCATGGTCTTATAGTTGGAGGTAACCCATGAGGTCATAAATAGGTATGTGTGGTAGTTTCTATTTATTTTTTCTTCTTCCAGTTTTCTATAATTTTCTATTTTTATTTATCTATCTATAATTTATGGGATAAATCTTTCCCAATTGAGTTACACTTGATGCCTGACACTTGTTTCCATCCTGGAAGAATCGAGAATGCCTCTCGGGCCTTATTGTGGGACTAATCGGGTGACCGGTTTAGGGTCAACCGAGGTTGGTTCATGATATTCATAAACACAAATAAGGTTATGAAGTACGTGATTAAGATATTTATGTTTATTATAATAAGGATAAATCATGTTCATGGAAGTTGAAAATAAAGGTAAGGGTTTATTGGTCTCAATTATGAATCTTTGATACATGCTATATTTTTTCACACCATTTTTGCTTTTATATTGTTTTATTTTGATTTACATACCATGAAATTATTTGAATATATTTTTTATTTAATTATTGTTAAAATAAATTCCCAATTGATTTTGTTCTTCCTTTGGATTTTGATTCAAGTTTTACCCAATCCGTAAGAGTTCTTTGTCTCAAATTCCATTCCTTGATATATGATTCATATAATTAACCAATTACTATTTTAAATGGTATAAATAATAAATCATTAACTTAAAATTTCTCATATAATTTTATGTTCTTGTTAATTTCACTTCCATTCATACTCTCCCTTACCTTAGCCTTTGATTGAACCATTACCTAAGAGGTAAGGGATTCTCTCCACCCCATTTTAAATTCAAGAACCTAATTTATTATAAGCCTTCTTATTTCCTTATGATTATGATTCCACATGTTAATAACCAATCCTTTACTATCCAAATGATTCACTATTGATAATATACTACCCTTTTCTCTCATTAAACCCATTTCATAATCCCTTCTGTATACCCATCATGCTACCCAAATCACTCATTGATTTTACATGTCATATTTTTATGTTGTGAATTCACAAAACTAATATAATTTAGGGGTATAAATATAGATTAAAACTTATTTTATTAATTAGGAAATTCCATGTATAAAACAGATATTCCCTAATCAGGGATTAAAATGATATATTCTTATGATCTTTGTTGATGTGGCACACATAATGATAGAAATATGAAGGGTAATCCCTAATAATTCTCTAATGAATTGGGTAAATAATTAATCTCTATAGATTATATGTTTATATACTTTGATAACATGCATCAATAATTTTTTATGATACATTTTTGAACAACCATAATAATATTTTTGTATGACACCCTAGTGACGAACTTTAGTGATATTCTTATAAGTGTCTCTTGTTTATGTTGAACCCACACTTCTATATTATGCCTCAGGTTCTTATATTCATATTAGGACTCATGTTAATATGCTCATGTACATATGTTATGCCCCATATTTTACCAATGATAACATGATCCTATGATATCTACTTCGTTATGATAAAATCCTCAATTGGTGATTCTTGGTTTATGACTCCATGTTTTATAGGGTATAAATACTTTATGATGTGGTTATGTCCCTAGATTATATTCTCATACCCATATATTTATCTTATTCTCATTTATTATCTTTTATTATTATTTCTTATACTTGAACTTACTAAGAATACAATACCACCCCTTTTTATGTTTCTATTCCCCATGTTATGAAGATAATTAACATGTATGATATGTCTAGAAGAGGATTTTGTGTGGATATTTTATGGTAGATGTTGAAGAGTTATTATGTATTAAGTATCTCTAATTATAGTGGATAAAATTCACATTATATACAAAATAAATGGGATTTATTAGTTATATATTTTTATTAAATATCTAAAAATATAAACACAACAGGACATGGGAATTTATTTAATGTAATATTTTCTATAAATGGTGTAATTATAGAACAATTATATATCGGCTATCATCTTTGGCATCAAAACAGTGTTTATATAATTTTAGAGTTTAGGATGTTATCATTTGAGGATAATTTAAGAGTTATAAATTTCATCAAGGGTTGATAATATAAAGTTGATCATAAGTTCAGAGGTATAAATAACCCTTTAGATTTGTAATGAACTAAACCAGAGTACCATTTAAACTCATATCTGAGCTAATTATCCACTAACCTAAAGGTCGTTTTGGACCTCCAAGGGTTGGACAAAATTACCTGGGAATCTAGAAATAACCTTTGGAAATTATGTAAACCAAAATATATAATTACAATCAAATTAAAAAACAGAAAAAAATCTGATAAACAAAACAAAACAATCATATTTGGGTAGAAAGAGATAATAAAAAACTGAAAGCAAAAAAAACAACTAACAACCATATCAAGATTCCCCATAACTACCCAACATGACTCACATCACCTTCCCTTAGCCAAATGAACATGAATACAAAAGTAACCTGCTATAAGAACATAGAATATGAAAACACCAAATGATACAATTTGTGTGTAAGATACAAATCCCATTAGGATTTCACCAAAGATTCTATAAAGTTACTTCATAAGGTAATTAAAAAATTCAAAAATAAGAGTTTAATAAAGCGATTACAAGGACTTAATATAGTAACCTTGGATTATAATACATGGATATTAAATAATTTTGATGAATATTCATTACATTACACAAAATCATGCTTGAGGACTATAATAATTTAGTGCCTTTAGAAACTTCGAACACAATATTATAATATAGGGAAAGATATTCAATTTATACCATATAGATCTTTAGATCCAGTAACTCTCATAGTTATTACCTACATAAAACCTTTATTCATAACCTAGGGAAGGAAACATAAGAAAGGGTGATCTCAGAAGATCATTAAGAGTAAAAAACTGAGTTATACAAGGATAACATAAATATAAGGGTATGAGGACATGAGCATCACATTTAATAACCATACCCTTCATATCAAAGATGATAATCCTGATTCATGGAAATAATATTAGCAGTTCATAGGATATTAATCTTAAAAAATCAAAGAACAGATCCATGAGAACATAACATTAGTATCAGACCTAAAATTGGGGCATACACATAAGCATAGAAAATCATTTCGTTAGTAGTCAAGGATCATTGGAAAATCATATAATGGAACTCTATGGGTGGATACACCTCTTAGGTGGGACACACCACCATACCCAGTGAAATGAATTTCCTCATAGTGGAATGAGTTCACTCCTCAAACCATCTCAGTATTCAAGGTTTACTCACAAGACCATTATACCAGACAAAGTCCCTTACTGAACTAAGTTCACTCCCCCTTCCAGTCTTGTCTTACTGAACTCGGTTCACTCCACCTTCTGTCCCTTTATTATTGAACCAGGTTCACTCCCTATTCTATTCATGTATAACTAAACCAGGTTTACTCCCAATTATATCCTTGCCTTACTGAACCGGGTTCACTCACCATTATAGTCCTTTCTATCTCATGAGATATAAATATTTACCCAATGCATTTAAGGGAGTTATAGGTCTAACTACTCTATAGTTATAATGTAACCACCATCCTTGGTAATAATGTGACCACTATAACATAATTAAAATCATACACATGTGTTATATAATATCATAAAACATTCATCATATTATAACCCACAAAATAAAGTGGGTTTCATAAATATTTCATCACAACATAACTTGCAGAAAATAAAAAAGAGGGTTTTATAAGAATTTCATCATTGTAAAAAACATGGAAGAGAAACAAGTTTCATAAATATATTGTAATCATAAACACTAACCATTAATTGAAAGAGTAATAATAAAATCCAAGGATAATATCTCTAATAAATCATAAGTAATCATAAGGAATTTCATCTTAGATGGAAAATAATTTTGAAAGACTACTTGGGATATTTCTTGAGGAAAATGGATTTTCTTTTAAAATAAATATTTAAAAAATAAAACACTATAAAAATAATATTATTTTAAAATAAACTTTAAAATTTTTAAATTAAGATTTTAAAAATCAGTTAAAATTTTTCTTGTGGAAAATATTCTTTCCTCTTTGGAAAAATCTTTTTTAAACATAAAACACTTTCAAAATATTTTTTCCTTGGAAATTATTTAATTAAAATATAAAATTTTCCCAAATATTAAAGAAATAATTTTATTTAAAAATAAATTTGAAATTTTTTAAAGGAATCCTAAAATTATTGAGCATTCATGACAATAGAAAATTCTGTTCATGTTGTGCATGTTAAAAACAAAGTTTTTTTTCACATTTTTTATAAAAGCCAAACATGCATTGTTTTAAAAAATTAATTAATATTACATTCAATTTTTTATTAAAAAGTAAAGCGTGGGTAAAAATTTATTTTTAAAATCATTGGATAATAGTAAATTTTTTTTGAAAATATTTCTAGAACACATGGTTTTTAAAGAAAATGAATTTTTGACCGAAGAGAGAAATAATGTTAGTTTTTCTTAAAGACATTTTATCAATTATCTTAAGTACCAAAGTGTGTAAAAATGGTAGTGTTACTTGAAAATACCATGAATAACCATAGGAGAATAAAATTAAAGAGTTTATTCAGATATGTATTACAATATTTTATCATCAGAATCATAGTCATAAAAAATCTTGATAAATGATGAGATGGAAACATAAAATCATTATCACATTGATAACGTTGAATTATAAGCCCTATAAAAGAATTTCATAAAATAAAACGTAAAATATCATGAGGATAAAACATTCATGATATTAATTTTCAATGTTTATATATATACACTTCATGAAATAATATAGGTACATAAAATGATGTACATCTCAATGAAGTCAAATTGAGACAAAAACCCCTTAAGGCTTGGTAACTTTTGAATCGTAAGACCCAGGAAATAATAACATCAATAGAAGAATTAATTATTATTAAATGATATATATTCATAATATATCATGTAATAGGGAAGTATATACACCACACAAGAGAAATTATTGGTGAACATGACATTAGTCTTTCAGAAATAAAATTGATACTAGGAATCCCCTTACCCCTTTAGTAACTTTTGATCCATAAACTCCCTGAAAGAGAGATCCTTAAATGGATATGTAAATCCCCATAATTTTTTGGAGAAGAATCATAAAATAAATTACTGGATAGAATATACACCACATATAATAAATATGTTGTGAATATAGATTGTGTCATACAAAAGTAAAAAGTGAGATGGAAATCCCTCACCATAAGTCTTGACTTTCATCATACTTGTTCAAAACTCCTCTTATTCTAGTATTCTACATAGGTTTACAATAAATACTTCCTAAGTTGGATTTATTTCCAAAATAATGATTATAAGATTATGAGATTGAATTTGGGAAGTGATTTTGGAAGGGATTGGTAAAAAAAGAGGTGTGAAGGTATGAAGAATGGAGGAGAGGGGCTGACATTTTATAAGCGGGGAAGAGGAAAAACTTGATATTTTTGAAAATAATTGAGTGATCCCACATTTTTCATTTGAAAAAAGGGTCCCAAATGGACCATTATTGAAACTTATAGGTGTAATGGTTTAAATATGGTCTGTAAATAGTTTTTAGACAATTTATTTTTAAAAATAATTACACCATAAAAAGGTGGAAAAACTATTTTTTAGAAAAATAGAGTTTTTAAGCATAAAATTAGATATATTATTATAGATATCTAAAAAATATGTAATATGAATGAAAAAAAGTTTATTTAATATATATAATATATAAATTTCATTAAAATAATTCACCAAAAGTATTTTTTTTATTTTATTGTGGTAAAACATATTTTTTTTGCAAAAAAAAATATTTTTTTTGAAAAATATTTCCTTCATTTTAAAATATTTTTTATTTTCATTTAAAATTAATTATTCATCAAATAATTAGTTATATATAAATGGGTAAACTATAATAATTTATTTAATCTTATCCATACCCTCCATTCCAATGGAAGAGTGATAACTATCATATAAAATAATAATATTTAAATTGTATGACATGTTTCATTTAAACTTGGTGTTGTGTGTAACACAAACTAAACTCAGTATTTTGTGTAACACAAGATAAAATTAGTGTTTCATGTAATTAAATCTAAAATTAGTGTTACTTGTAACACAATTCAAAAATAAATGTTTCCTATCATAAAAAATATGGAAAAGATGAGATCTATTTGAAAAAAATAAGTTCAAAAAATCTTAGGGTGTCACATTCTACCCCCATTAAATTTAATTTCACCCTCAAAATTCATCCCCATCCTCAAAGTTTTAACATTTTAAAATTACTCTATAGAAACCCATATTGTAAAAATTAATAATAAAACTTCCATAAAAAGGTAAAGTTGAAATCATAGAGGTTACACAAAGTAATTCATAACTATGTTTCTATATAGTAGAATATATGTGGGAAGTGAAGATTTATACCTATAAGAGAGGCATAAATAATTATAGAGAAGGATAGATATCACCGATCATAAGAAATTGGGTGATCCAGAGAAACTTAATGTTCATAAAACCATAAACCAAATAGGAATTAAAAAGGTTAAGGCATCATATAAAATAATGATAATGGGAAATTTTTTTATTTCATGATCCTATTCCTAAAGTTTGATAATTTTCATAAGAAGATATACTTACTTGATTTTATTCCATTTCATAAGTATAATTTCATCCTTTGGTTATGCCTTGATCAATTTCCACTTCATTTATTACTCTAAGAAATAAAGGTGTTTTTTTGTGCCTAAAGCACTAATGGATTATAAGATCCATAAATAGAATGACGAGTCATTCTATATATATTTACTTATCAGCACAAAAAAATGGCTGACACAGGTTATAAAATATGGATAAATCTTAATATGGTGAAGTAATACATTAATATCTAAAACCCCATCCAAATTTCTACTTAAACTATCCCATAAATGGTTAACCTTATAACCCTTATGAAGGATTAAAATCTAAAAATTTAGGAATAGGGTCACCAAATTTACAAAATGAACTTATCATTAATCCCGTAAATATCATGAATTAGATCTTAATTGGCACATACCAATCATGTAAATAACTTCATCGTTTATTCTCTTAAAACCATAGTCAGCATAAAACATTATTAAAAACATACATTTTTCCTCATTACTTATATAAAACATAGATCCTAGGATATATTCCTTAAATATAGAAATACTATAAACTCCATTAATGATAGCATAAACCAGTTTTTAAAAAAATCATTAATTAGTTCCAATGTAATCATTAATATACAATTTACTTATTTATATACAACATTCCTTTATCCTAAAATCATTATCTCAATATCCAGAACATATTAAAATATATCTTAAAAATATTACCTTGTTATTAAATCACTTTTCCAGTCCATTAGTTGCATTCAAAATATTCTTTCAAATCCTTGATGAAAAATTTATATTGAACAATACTTATATATTTCATGATTTAGATAAAACAATATTTTTATTCCTATACATAAATACTCCATCCATCCCACTTCTTTATCAAACCATTATCTAATATTCATTGTCATATTATTTAATACCTCTGTCCTTTCACATTTCATTTTTAGTCTCTGCATCATGAGAAATATTAACATTAATCATACAACCTTGTAGATTTTCTTTACAATATTTAATCTTAGGATACTAATTTTCATAATGCTTATAATTTCCAAATTTAAAGAATTAAAAATTTCATGATATATTAGGGTGACCAATATTCCCATACATTGAGTTAACTAAACTTTTCATTTCCCCTTTTTAGTTACTTACTTTGTACCCTTCTTATACATAGTCAAAATATCTTCTTATTCCTTTGATTCATTCACTTGGGTGTCTCTTTCCACATTCTCAACATATAGAAAATTGAATATTCTTTTATCCATGGTTACCATCACCATAACTCTTAGAAAAATCTTTCCTTCTTGTATTTGGTGATTCTAAGAGTTGGTTAGGGTACAAATTGTTAATCATGTTCCATATAAACTGATTAGAAAAAATCAAAAGATACTTTACTCTCTTTATTATCCCATTTGGTTGACAATGATAAAACAATCCATCCTTTCAATGTTAATTTAGTTCCTCCAGGTTCTCTCCATTGACTAATACTAGAAAGCATAGTGTGAGAAATGCTAATCATAATGGAAAATCACATAGTACAAAAATTCATTTATGATTTCTAAATTAATACACCTTCATTTTAATCTATGACACTTTAGGTTTATCCTAGGTCATTAATTGTCATCATCTATTTAAATCCTTCATGACGGTTCGTAAAGAGTTTATGAATTTCAAAGCATATCCCCTGAGAGTGTCAAACTAAGTGTGTAGCAAAAACTATTATCATGCACCAGGTGGTGATTTAGTCCAACCCAATGTTCCCCTTTTAGAGTTATCACCCCTAGGTACCTCTGTTCCAGAGCCACATCCACTTATAGTATGAAGAAATGGTTTTAATTTCATAGAAGCTACTCATTACATCCTTTACCAAAATTATTGGATATTTCCCTATACTTTGACTCATCCTTAGAATTATCCTTAGAGTCATACATAGACATATCCTTATAAATATCCATAGGGATCTCACTAATCCTTTCTCATCCTAGTTTCCAAAGGTTTACTAATCCTTTCCTTTGATACCAAATATTGAGACCTAGACTTATCATACATGTATATTATATAATTTTAAGGAATATTCAATACCTTACACAAACGCACACATGAGGACTGTAATAGATTAGTGCCTTTGGAAAATTTGAACACAATATTCTAATCTGGTGAAAGATCTTCAATTTCTCCCATAAAGATATTCTTATTAAGTACTCTTCATAGGTATAACCTACATAAAACCTTTCTTCATAACTCTGGGAAGTAAATATAAGAAAAGGAGAGCTCAAATTCTCATAACGGTAAACAATGGAGATAAATAAGGGTAACATGAATATAAAGGTATGAGGACATGAACGTAATATTTTATTACTATTCCATGTATATCAAAGATCATAATCTTGAGTCATGGCATGAAAATTAGTAGTTCATAAGACATTGATCTTAAGAAAATCAAAGAACATAAACCATGATAGAATAACATTATCATAATAAATAAAATTGTGGAATATACCTAAGAATATAGAACCATTTCCTTAGTAGTAAAGGTTCATTGACAAAACATATAAGGGATCTCTATGGGAGACTATAACTCTTGGGTGGGACAAACCACCATCCCCAGTGGAATCCCTTTCCTCATTGTGGAATGATTTCACTCCCCAAACTATCTTAGTAGTCAAGATTCACTCCCAAGGCCATCATAGCAGGAAAATTACCTTACTAAATTGAGTTCACTCCCCATTCCAGTCCTATCTTACAGAACTAGGTTCACTCCCTATTCTAACCCTCTCTTACTAAAATGGGTTTACGCCCCATTCTAGTCCCGTTTTAATGAACTATGTTTTTGCCCCATTCTAGCATTGTCTTACTGGATAAGGTTTTCTCCCAATTAAAGTCCTATGTATGTCATGATATATAAATATTTACTCAATTCATTAGAGGGATATATAGGCCACAATCGTCTTTGGTTATAACATAATCGCCATCATTGGTTATAACATAACCACTATTAAATAATTAAAATCATATATATGTGTTCCATAAGAACACAAAAAATTCATCATATTAGAACACATGAAATGAAATGAGTTTCATAAATATTTCATCACAACATAACCCATTGAAAATAAATAGGTTTCATAATAATTTCATCATTTCATCAAAGCATAACCCATAGAAAAAGAAGCAGGTTTCACAAGCATTTATCATGGTACAACCCATGGAAGGGAAGTGGGTTTCATAAAAATATTTTCATCATAAACATAAACCCTTGATAGAAATAATAATGATGTTATCCTTGGATTATATCACCATTAAAGAATAACCAAACTCATGAAATTTCATATTAGATAAAAGATACTTTTGAAAGACTACTTGGGATATTTCTTGAGGGAATTTTTTTTATTTTAAAAATATATTTTTAAATCATAAAACATTATGAAAATAATTTTATTTTAAAATAATATTAAAAAATTATAAAGTTATATTTTAGAAATAATTTAAAAAATTTCTTGAGGAAAATAACCTTTAATCTTTGGAAAAATTATTTTTAAAACATAAACTACTTTAAAAATCCGTTTTTACTTTGAAAAAAGTTAATTAAAATATATAAATTTTCCAAATATTAAGGAAATAAATTTATTTGAAATGAAATTTAAATTTTTTTAATGTAATCTTGAAGTTATTGGGTAGTCATGAAAATCAAGAATTAATGTTCATGCCATGAAAGAAAAAAATAAATATTAGTTACAAATTTTCAATAAAATCCAAATGAGTATTGTTTTGGAAAATTACATGAAAATTACTTTCATATTTTTTTGTAAAAATTAAAACATGTGTTGACCTCACCTATTTTGATAATCCCAGTTATGCTTTCACATACTTTTATAATCCTAATTATGCTTTCACATACTTTGATAATCCCAATTATGCTTTCACATACTTTGATAATCCTAATTAATGTTTATCTATATTCAAATTCGCTCAATCTATGATATACTTTTATAAAAATGATAATAATATTAAAATAAGTCTTTGAGATATGTTATAAATGTTTATTCATGTTTATATGAGTTCTGAAGTACTTATAACCCATTCAGATATGTTTTTCATAAAACAGACAAGTGTTAGTCACTGGTCTGTGTATAGCTACTGATACAGAGCTACCGGTACTTAGTCTACTGATAGTATTAGTCTACCGATAGACAGAGTCACCGATAAGCTAAGGTTACTGATATGTATAAGTATACTGGTAAGCATAGAACAAGTCTACCGATAGTATAGAATGGAGCTACCGATAGAACAAGTCTACCGAGCTACCGATAGAGAAAGTCTATCGATAGAAGGAGTTACTGATTCCAAGTGGTACCGATGCAAAGAGCTACCTATAGAGTAAGTCTATCGATAGAAGGAGTTACCGATACCAAGAGCTACCGATGCAAAGAACTACCAATACAAGTTCAAAGAGCTACCGATGGAAGGTCCTTCTACACAAAGTCCACCGTACACATCTAAGAACATAAGGATACTGATGATTGACCAACCAGTCAAACTCTATACTCTCAATATTATTTATTTATTAAGATAACAGTTACATTGGATGTGTTTAATGCAGTTAATGTTATTTAATGAATTCTGTTTCCATGTCAGGGAACCGTACCTAGTACCCATGAAAAAAGTAATCATTCCTTTTTTCCGGAGCTGAAAGCTATAAAAGGGAAGATAAAGACCTAGATGAAAAGGGGTGCTGATGTAATGAAACAGAGAGAACCAAGGAACTAAGAAGGCACATGAAGGTGAAAAAGAAAAATGCCCAACAATATTCAAACGTGGTGCATTCACACAAGGCTAGATCCATACTCCAAGAATCCTGGACATATGCGAAGCCACTCATTCTAGTGGAAACCACAAGCTGCATCTTGAGTGAAGAACTACAACAAACACTTCATGCACTCAGGATGATAAGCTGAACCTAGAACCAAGGAAGAAAACGATTCTCTGTTTTTCATATAGGAACCAGAGAAGGACTCAGAAGCTTTTCTGACAAATCAAACGAGTCTAGAGCTGCGCTACCAATCACTAAAGCTCTTCTAAAGTCATTCACACTTTCTTTAGTGATTCTTTCTTTACATTTCGAGCAGTGTGTGTACCCTGTTTATTTTACACACACACTGTCTCCTAATCTAAACTGGAGGATTATTAAATCCTCACTCAAACTCCATAACTCTCTTGTTTCTCACTGTGGATAGTTGTAGATGTCAAGTAAGACCTGTAAAGCTGTGAGCTGTTGTTTGTTTTCCCACGTAGAACTGTGGTAGAGGTCTTTGTACCTAGACAATGTTTTCACTATTGTTTACCCCGATCCAGGGCATAGATCACATTTATATAAATTGATGAGAGGACCAAGTATCGGCTTGAGACTAAACCTCTTGGTTACATATTCTGTGCATTTTAGTTTAACTCATAAGTATACTATATATATTTTATATTCTGCTGCTAATTACTTTGAAATATAATTTGTTTTAAAGTTACTTTGATAGTTAAATTAGCAAGTTTTTATACTTATGGTAAACTAGTAAGTTAGTTTCAAAAGTAAAATTAATATTTAGATTAAATTAAATGAGACCTAATCAGTATTTGAGAAACTAATTGAACATTTACACTCTATATAAATTCACTACAGTTTAACTTTGTTTTTAAATAGGGGGATTTTAAGAAAAATATTTTTAACAGAAATTTTAATTGGATCTAAATTCACCCCCCTATTGAGTGTCCACTCTGAACAAAAAAATGGTTAAAAATTTATTTTAAAAATAATCAGATAATAATAAAATATTTTTCAAAACATTTTTATAAAACATGGTTTTTGAAGAAAATTAATTTTTGACCAAAGAGAGAAATTAAGTCGGGTTTTCTTAAAAACATTTTATAAATTATCTTAAGTTCAAATGAGTGAAAAATGGTATTATTACTTGAAAATAACATGAATAACCATAGGATAATAAAATCATGAATTTATTGAGAGATAAATCATAATATTTTATCAAAAAAAACATAATCATAAACAATCTCGTTAAATGATGATATTGGAACATAAAATCTTTCCCACTTTGATAACATTGAATCGTATGCCCCATGAAGGAATTACATAAACTGGAACTTAAAATAAAATGAGGATAATAAATTCATGATATTACATGTTAAAGGGGATTTATATACACCTTTTTAAAGAATATAGGTGTATAAAATGATGTATATATTAAAGAAGGAAAATTGAGACAAAAACCCATTACCACTTGAGTAGCTTTTGAATCATAATCCTCATGAAATAATAACAACAATAGAAACATTAATTATCATTAAATGAGATAGATTCAAAATATTTCATGTGATATGGATGTATATACACCACATAAAATAAATGATCAATGAATATGGAAAAAGTATCTCATAAATAAATGTGAGATTAGAAACCCCCTTACCTCTTTAGTAACTTTTGAACCACAAAACCTGTGAAAGATAGATCCTTAAATAGATATGTAAATCCTCATAATTTTTAGGATAATAATAATAAATTATATTCCTAGAAAGTATGTATAACACATAGAATATATATATGGTGAATAAAACGTGTGTCTCAAAAAATTAAAAAAGTGTGATGGAAATACCTTACCTTATGTCTTGACTTTCGTCATACTCGCTTAGAACTCCTATTCTTTGGGTATTCTCCTTAGGTTTACACTAAATCTTTACTTGGTTGGGTTTCATCTCAAAATAAGGCTTCCATGATGAGTGAAGATAGGTTGGTAAGTGACTTGGGTAGGGCTTAGCCAAACTAAATAGGTGTGAAGGTGTGTATAATGGAGATGAGGGGGTGGCCTTTTATAGGCGGGGGAGAGGACACACTTGGTATTTTTGAAATTAATTGAGTGATCCTATGTTTTTCATGTACCAAAAATGTTAAAAAAGAACCATTATTGAAATTTATGGGTGTAATGGTCGAAATATATCCTTATAATAGTTTTTAGACATGTTTATAGGCCACTTTTACCACTATATTTTTAGTTCATCCCCTGGTAAACCCATTTTTTCCTTAACTGTGATAATTAATTTTTTTTTATTTCACTACCTATTAATTTTGGAAAAAAATAATTTGAACTTTTTAGGTAATATAAATTATTATGATTTCAAATATTGGATCAATTTTTTTAAATTCCATTCACATAAGTGGAAATATTCAATTTAAAATTAATCTAGTAGATGTGATAATAAACCAGGTTATTTATAGAGAAAATGTTTAAAACTTTACAATATTTTTATGTAAAAATTCAATATGAAATTAATTAAAATAAAAAAATTGGATTAATGCGTTTATAATTGAACTAATTTAACTTTAAAACTAATTTAAATTAAAATTTATTTTTATAGATAAATTAAACAAAAAAGAAGTTTTCAATTAAAATTTGGTATTTTTTTAGTATTCATCAAATAATTAAACTTTTTAGAAAAATCACAAAAATTTACCCTTAGATAATTTAGATATTATGATTTATAAAATTATGTTTATTTTATCAAATTTAATTTATAAAATTGTAAAAAATTGGTTTTAAGATATTTGCGCCATAAAAAGGCATCAAAAATACTTTTTAGTAAAATAAAGTTTTAAGCATAAAATTGGATTTATTCTTATCTATTATATATATAACACATAAGATGAATTTTAAATAGTTTATTGAGTATATATAATATATAAATTTCTTTAAAATAATTCAACATAATTATTTTTCTTATTTTATTGTGGTATAATAGAGTTGATTGCATAAAAAAATAGTGTGTTTTAGAAAAAATATTTCTTTTATTTTCAGATAGTTTTTATTTTCATTTATAATTCATTGGCCATCTAGGATTTCATTTTATATACATGTATAAATCTTATTTTCATAATTTAGTTAATCCTATTCATATCCTCCATTCCAACATCTCAGTGATACCTATCATATCAAATAATAATATTTTAATTGTATGACACATTTATTTTAAACTTAGTGTTGCATAAAACACAAAATAAACTCGGTATTTTGTGTAACAAAAGACAAACTCACTGTTTCATGTAATGAAATATAGAATCAGTGTTACTTTTAACACAATCCATAAATGAATGTTTCATGTCCCCAAAAATATAGAAAAGATCAAATATATTTGAAAAAAATAATTTCACAAAATCTCGAGGTGTTACATTCTACCTCCTTTAAAATGAATTTCTCCATAAAAATTTGTCTCGTTCATCAAAGGTTTAACATTTAATAATTCCTTCATAGGATCCCACATTTTAAAAATGAATAAAAAAACTTCCCTAAAAAATGGAATTTTGGAAACATAAAGGTTACCTAATGTAACTCATATCTATGTTTCCATATAGGATAACATATGAGGTAAGTAAGGATTTGGACATAGAAGAAAAATATAAACAATTATATAGAGTGATAGAGATCACCGATCATAATAAATTAGTTGATCCAAATAAACTTAACACTCACAAAACCATAACTCAAAGGGGCTTGAAAAATGGTCATTGATATTATAAAAAATTATGATAATAGGGAATTTTTTTTATTTCAGGATCCTTTTCTTAATGTTGAATAATTTTCTTAATAAGATATACTTACATGATTTCATTACATTTCATAAGTACAATATCATACAACATTTGTTCCTGGATCAATTCCATTTCATCACTTACTCCAAGAAATAAAGGCAATTTTTTTTCCTGAAGCACTAATGGATCATAAGATCCATTAATAGAATGATAAGTCATTCCTTCTATCTTTAGTTATCATCACAAATAAAATGGTTAGCACATGTTATCCAATATGGATAAATCTTCATATGGTGAAGTAATAAATTAATATCTAAAGACTCATCCAATATTCAAATTAAACCATTCCATAAATGGTCAACCGTATGATCCTTATGAATGATTAAAATCCAAAACTTTAGAAATTTGGTCACTAAACTTAAAAAATGAACTTATCATTAATACTTGAAAAAACATGAAATAACTCTTAATTAGAACATACCAAACATGTGAATACCTTCATTGTGTATTCTCTTGAGACTAGAATTACCATAAAACATTATTGAAAACATACATACTTCCTTATTCCTTACATAAAACACATATTATTAGATCTATTCCTTTAATATTGAAATGACGTAAAATCCATAATTGATAACATAACCCACTTTGTAAAAAAATCATTAATTTGTTGAAATGTAATCATTACTATCCTATTTACTTATTTATACCCAACATCTATTTATCCCAACATCATTATCTCAATATAAAAATCATATTAATCTAGTGAAATATATTCAATTTATTCTATAAATATCTTCCCATTAAGTACTTTTCATAGGTATACCCTACATAAAACCTTTCTTCATAACTTGGATGAGGAAACATTATAAAGGGTGAGCTCAAATCCTCAATAAGGGATAAAAAGGGAGATACATAAGCATAAAATGAACACATGTGTATGATGATATGAATATAAAATTAGACAACCATACCCCACACATCAAATATCATAATATTTAGTTCCGACATACATATTGATGGTTTATAAGACATAGATATTAAGAAAATAAATTAAAATAATCCATGAGAGAATAAAATTAACATAATACATAAATTTTTTTCATATATATAAGCATATAAAATCATTTATTTGTTAGTTAAGGCTCCCTTCCAAAACTTATAAAGGAACTTTATTGGTGGATACACCTACTGGGTGAGAAGAACCACAATCCTGAGTGGAAGCCCTTTCCTCATAGTGGAATTCATTCCCTCCCTAAACCATATTACTAGTCAAGGTTCAATCCCAAGACCATCATATAGGAAAAAGTCCCTTACCGAACTAAGTTCCCTCCCGATTTCAATCCTGTATTATTGAACCAAGTTCACACCCCATGAAACCTTGTCTTACTAAACTGGGTTCACTCCCCATTCCAGTCATGTCTTAATTGACTAGGTTCACTGCCCGTTCCAGCACTATCTTACTAATCTGGGTTTACTACCCATTGTAATCCTTTCCATATTATGATATATAAATATTTACCTAACTCATTAGATTGAGATATAGGTCCCAAACATATATGGTTATAATGTAACCACCGTCCTTGTTTATAAGGTAACCACATTCACATAATGAAAATAAAAAATATATGTTCCATAAGATCATAAAATATTTATCATATCAGAACACAAGAAATAAAATGGATTTCTTCAACATTTAATCACAACAAAACCAGTGTAAAATAAAAAGTTTCATAAACATTTCATAATTTAATCAAAGAATAACCCATGGAATAGGAAGAAGGTTTCATAAGAATTTTATCATTGTACAACCCATGAAAGAGAAATGAGTTTCATGAAAATATTATCATCATAATAAAAAACTATTTAGAGAAATAATAAGAATGGTATCCATGGATAATATCCATATTAAAGCATAAGTAACCTCATGTAATGTCATCTTATATGGAATTTTTTTTTGAAAGACTACTTTGGATATTTCACGAGAAAAAATGGATTTTCATTGAAAATAAAATTTTAAAACATAAAACATTATGAAAATTGTTTTCTTTGAAAATAACCTTGAATTTATAAAGGAATATTTTAAAAATAATTTAAAACATTTCATGAGAAAAATAACCTTTTCTCTTTGGAAAGACACTTTTTTAAGAAATTAAACTCTTTCAAAATCCTTTTCACTTTGAAATAATTTAATTAAAATATAAAAATATATATAATATTAAGGAAAAAATTTTATTTAAAGATATATTTTTCAACTTGCGAAGGAGTCTTGAAACCATTGAGCTTTCATGATAGTGGGAAATACTATTCATTTCATTCATGTTAAAAATAAATATTCTTTTGACATTTTTGCTAAAATCCAATTGGGTAATGTTTTGAAAAAACATGAATATTATTTTAAAAACCTTTTTTTAAAAGTAAAACATGGTTAAACATATCTTTTAAAAGTCATATGATAATAAAAAAACATTTTTGAAAACATTTTTATAAAACAAGGCTTTGAAAGAAAATATATTTTTGACCGAAGGGATAAATAATATGGGTTTTATTAAAAACATTTTCTAAGTTTAATTTTGTTACCAAGAGTGAAAAAATTGTATTATTACTTTAAAATATCATTAATAAACAAATTATAATAAAATTAATGAGTTTATTGAGATATAGATCATAATATTTTATAATCTTAAACATAATCATAAACAATCTCGATAAATGATGAGTTTTCTTCATAAAATCATTACCACACTGATAACATTTAATTATATGCCAGATGAAGGAATTAAAATAAAATGGTACTTAAAATATAATTAAGATAATAAATTTATGATATTAAATGTCAAAGGGGATCTATATATAACTTGTAAAATAATATGTGTTCATAACATAACATAAGTCTTAAAGAAGAAAAACGGAGAGAAAAACCCCTTACCACTTGAGTTAATTTTTGAATCATAATACCAGTGAAATAATAACATCAATAGAAACATTAATTATCATGAAATGAGGTAGATTCGTGATATATCATGTCACAAGTAAGTATATAAATCACACAAAAGTAACGAGTGGTGAATATGACATAAGTCTCTCATAAATAAAATTGAGACTAGAAATCCCCTTACCACTTTAGTAACTTTTGAACCATAAACCCCCTGAAAGAGAGGTCCATAAATGGATATGAAAATCATCATAATTTTTAGGATAAAAATAAAAAACTAAATTCATGGGCATCATATACACCATATTGAACTAATAGGTGGTAAATATAGAATATGCCTCACAAAGTTTATAAAAGTGAGATGGAAATACCTTACCATAAGTCTTGACTTTTGTCATACTCATTAAAAGATTATCTTGTTTTGGTATTCTCCTAAGGTTTACACTAAAGCCTTCATAGTTTGGCTTTATAACCAAACAAAGGATTCTAGGATGAGGGGAAGAAATTTGGGGACTGATTTGGGTAGAGATTGGCCAAACGAAAGTGGTGTGAACACTACTACAAAACTCGATTTATCCAGAGTTAGGGATTTAAAGTGCCAGCTAGAAGCTATGTTAAACCCTCACTTTGTCACTACTAGAAAAAGAACTATTAAAGGAGGTCTTTAACATCTATTTTTTAGCACTATTAAAGTGGGTGTTTAGAAACATTAAGAAAATCACTATTAAAGGGGGGCCTCTATTAGTGTTTGTTAAAAAGCACCGATAAAGGACCCCCATTACCAGCACTCGTAAAAAAGTGCTGATAAAGGGGTGATTTTATTAGCACTAGTGGGGGGGGGGGGTCTTTATCAATGATTTTTACTAGTTCTAATAAAGGGTATATTTCAAAAAAATTTTTTATTAAATAAAATATTTTAATATAAAAATATATTTATATTGATATAAATATAATATATATTTTTTAAATATGTTTTAGATAAGAAAAAATATGGATTTACACATAATATATAATATATTTATTGAAAATGGATTATAATATAATTAAATAAATAATTTTAATAAATAATTTTCTAATTATTATTGATTAATAGTCATTTAGTAACAATTTGAAGATAAGAAAATAATAAAATTAGTAAAAGATCTAAAATAACTTAAAAAAGTAACTCAAACATCCAAAAACCATAACTTTTGATCCAGGTGATCAGTTGAGATCTATCACATATGAAATCTAAGAGTGTGATAGGATAAATTCCCAATAAAATGAGGGCACCCTAGTTATGTTTTTCAAGGAAAAAAAGGCTTTGAAGGCCTAAAAAAGGAGTGTTTAGTTGGGGTACCCTAATTTTTTAACATATGATGGATTTTACGCCTTGTTTAAGGGATATTTTTTCTCCTTTTTTAGTGTGGATTGAATTTATTCCTTGGTATTACATTCATATTAATATTATGGATTTAAATTTTTTTAGTTTTTTATAATGTAGTGTTATTTATAATCAAATATACAACAATATATGTTTTTTATATATTCACATATAAAAATTTAATTTTTTAAATAAATATTTAAACATATTTACATATAAAATATATTTCTCAATATATAACCCTTATCTAAATAAAAAATAATATCTATTTTATATTAAATAAAAATGTATGAGTATTTATATACATATACAGTTAATGTATACATAATATTTTTATATATATTTGTGTGTGTGTATTAGAAAACAAATATATATTTATCTATACATTCTAATATATGTATATAAATATTAATATGTAATAAATATAAATAAATAAAAATATGTATAATTATGTTTATAGATGCACATATATATATATATATATATATATGAATATATATGTATATATTTATAAACACACGCATACAAAAAAAATATTTTTTAAATTTGTATTTAGAAATATATATATAAATTAATATATATGCATAAATAAATATATAAAAATATATAAAAATATATGGATAAAAAATATAACAAAAAATATATAAATATATGGATATATCATAAAATGTAAAACAAAACAATGTAAGTGAATAAGAAAAGCACTCTGGTATGGGTTGGTGGTTTCAGGTTTGAAATTTGCTGATGGAATGGGTGCACGTGGGAGGCTGGAATTATCTAAAGATACAATAAAGTGGGTGGGGGTAGTTCTGATAAAAGAGGGGGGGAACCATTGATAAAAAGGTGGCTGAAAAAAAATTACCCCCTTTATCATCGGGGCCTTTAACAATGGTTTTTTAGCACTATTAAAGGTTTCCTTTGACAGTGCTAAAAAAAGTACTCTTAAAGGGGGAATTTAAAAAGACAAAAAAGTGCTAATAAATGTGGCCCTTATAATCAATAAAAAACATTCATAAAGTCCCCATTTATCAGTACTTTTTTAGCTCTATTAATGGGGGTAATTATCAGGGATTTTTACGAGATCTCTTAAATCCAACACTTTAACATCACTCACATTTTCAGTGCTTCTATAGGCCCGATAAAGATCTTTTAATAGAACTTTTAAAGGCCCAATTTTTAGTAGTCTAAGGTGTGAAGAATGGAGGAGAGGGGGTGGTCTTTTATAAGTTGGGGAGATGACATACTTGGAATTTTTGAAACCAATTGAGTTCGCCCACATTTTTCATATTCCAAAAGGGTCTAAAATGGACCACTATCAAACTTTGAGGTGTAATGTCCAAAATATGTCCATAAAATAGCTTTTAGACAAGTTTATAAGTCCTTTTTACCCTTATCTATTTTATTTTAACCCCCATGTAAACCTGTTTTTACCTTAATTATGATAATTAATTTTTACTACATTCACTATTAATTTTGGTCAAAAATTTAGTTGAACTTTTTTGATAATATAAAATATTTTGATTTCAAATATGGTATCCATTTTTCCAAATTTTATTCAAATAAGTGGGAAAATTCAATTTAAAACTAATCCCGCAGAAGTGATGAGAAAGCGGGGTTTTTGAAGAGAAAATGTTGAAAAGTTTACAATGTTTTTTTATCAAAATTCAATATGAAATTGATTAAAATGACCTAAATTGGATTATTGGAATTATAGTTGAAATAATTTAATTTTAAAACCAATTTAAAATATAATTTATCTTTATAAATAAATTGAATGAAAAGAAAATGTTCAATTAAAATTCAATATTTTTTCATCAGAAAATAAACTTTTTCAGAAAAATCCCTAAACATTAACCCTAAGATAATTTTCATATTATGATTTCAAAAATGATATTTATTTTATCAAATTAATTTTCTAAAATGTTCAATTGTTTTTTTTAAAATAAGCGCATCATAAAAAGGTGGCAATACTGCTTTTTAGAAAATACAGTTTTTAAGTGTAAAATTTTCTTTAATCTTATCAATTATCTAGAAAATAAATAATATGAATGTTAAATAGTTTATTGAATATATATATAATATATATATATTTAAAATCATTCACCAAAAGTATTTGTTTATTTTGTTGGGGTAG
Source organism: Viscum album (assembly GCA_963277665.1). NCBI lineage: Eukaryota > Viridiplantae > Streptophyta > Magnoliopsida > Santalales > Viscaceae > Viscum > Viscum album. The sequence goes on along the minus strand of OY728131.1, from coordinate 221,878,650 downwards.
AAGACATTTGTTTTCATAAAAAAATAGTTCTTTTAGAAAATATTTCTTTTATTTTAAAATAATTTTTATTTTTATTTATAATTAACTAGTAAACAAAGAATTCATTATATATACATGTGTAAACCACATTTTCATAATTTAGTTAATCCCATTCCTACCCTCCATTCCAACAACTTGGTGATAATTATCATGTTAATTGATAATACTTTAATTGTATGCCACGTTTATTTTAAAATCAGTGTTGTGTGTAGCACAAGATAAAATAGATATTGTGTGTAATATAAGAATAACTCAGTGTTGCATGAAACACAAGATAAAATCAATGTTACTTGTAACACAATCTAAAAATCAATGTTTTTTATCACACAAAATATGGAAAAGATCAAATATATATTGAAAGAAAAACTATTTTCACAAAATACGAGGGTGTTATATTTACATCTAAAAAATGAAAAATGAGGCCATAAAAATCAATTTACATTGGATCTGGGTTTAAAGATTAAGTTTAAATATTTCAAATACATTTACCAAACCAAAGAGGGGAAACATGCCATTTCATCACTTTATAACCAAACATTTTCTTCAAAATATTTGAAAATCCATTTCACAAGTTAAATTCATATCAGTTAATAAAGTAAGAACATTCACCTAATATCAATATCTATACAAGAGTCAATATGATAGTGTCATGGTGAATCATCTCTATAAATAAACCATTTAAGGGAAATAATCAATCAATTAAGGAAAATCTGGTGTAAATTAGTGATAATAAACATTAGAATTTATTGAGTATTGAATATATGGATGTCATTGGTACAACCTAGATATAATAGTGAGTCCACCATAGAAACATTAATAAAAAACCATCATGACCAATCATTGGACTTAGATTTAGTCTCACCAGTCTCAAGAAAACCAGTTCCATGCACAACCACCTTCCTAGATACAAATTCATATCCTAAACCTTTCATGTTCTCTACAGATCCACTAGATGGGGTGTGAGTCCACTAACAATTCATAAATATAGGTAATATCATATAACTACCCCAGTTCCCATGACTATTTAAAATAGGTGAGTGAGATAATCAATTTATGAGGATCACAATGGAAATCCTATTCAACATCAATTATTAGATCATGCCCTCAACATTTCAATCATGGGATTATTCCCTCAATCACATCTCATTCTCACTAATAAAATCCCTCGAGTGAATAATCATTTTTCAACCCACATAAATGGGAATCATAATAATCAAGTAAGCTACATCAAGGGATTATCACAAGAGAGAATCATTATAAAGTTCCAATCAAGCAATCAAACACCATCGATTTACATTCAAAACCCTTCCTTAAAATCAACATTTGATTGGGTAATTATAATAAATTATTTTAACAAGTCATTATCAAATGAAAAAAATGTCTTTAAACCATTTATTTAATTCAAAGTAATTTTAAAAACATAAAATTTTTGAATTCATTTTAAAACATGGGTTCACACACTCTTTACATGTGATCGAGTCACCCATTTCAAATCATCCAAGAATTCCAAATTCAATGTAAGGAGTAAATCATAAAAGTTGTGTTCTTGTTCATTTTAAAAATTCAATAATTTAAAACCATTTTAATATAATTTTATTTATCAATTAATTTCATTAAAATCAAGACATTTCACTTTTGAAATCAAAACATGGGCTTAATCCCTCAGTTTTCACATAACATTCTTAAAATCTTTCTAATGGAAATAAAAATTAAAATACATAGGAAATATATCAAGAATAAGAAATACATGTCCATGGTTTCTTAATAAAAAATTATTTACAAAAGTATTTAAAGGCATATAAACACCTATTTGGAAAATCTAAGGCTCAATCATAATAAATCCAAAATGTATCACTTCTATTGGAAATAACTGATTCAAGGAAGAGGGATATAAAGATAAGTGATCAAAGATTATAAATCTAAAATTCTACATCAATCATCTATGATCAATATAATAATTAGTATTATATATCCCCTAGTAATAATGAATCAATATAAGGGAATATATTGAAGTCCAAAAAGAGAATAACTTACCAAAAGAGAATCACCACTTAGATAGGCACTTCGATCCACCAAGAAAAGAGGTTGGGGGATCCAAAAATCCTCTAGAGGGTTCCCAAAACTTAAAGGGTTTAACTTGGTTTGAATGGGAGGTGTTTAGTATTAAATGGGGTGGTCTTTGGATTTTAATTAGAATTTCTGGGCATTAAAAACCTATTCACATGGTTTTCTGAGGAAGGTTGCACAGTCAGTATTAACCATGTTCCTAACTTTGTACCCAAAATAAAAAAACTAGAAGAGGTGAATTGTTTTAATGCATGGTTTGAGAAATAGTTCACCAACCGTGTGCCCTTATCTAGACTACTAGAAGATGCTACATGGTTTAGCTACATAGTTTGAAAAACCATGTACCAACTGTGCACACTCCTTAAAATCTCCAACCAAAAGGTGTATGGTTTCCTGGAAAAGGCTACACAATTTTCCCAAACCATAAACCCATTTTTCTTAGGCCCATAAACATTCAAAAAATAATATCTTCCTATAATAACAACCCAAAATAAGATCCACACAAAGGGTAATAAAAAAATTCTCAAAGCACAAAAAAACCAATAATAGGGTGTTACAAGTTAGTTGAGGTAATATTGAATATTTCATGTTTTATGAGAATTAAGATTACAGAACAATAGAAAAAATCCCAGGGATAATTCTATGTATAGAATAACTCTTAAATTTTGGAAAAGTATGTAGTGTGTGGTCTCCTAGAAATTAAATCCCTATTTATAACTTGAAAGTTGATGAGATTGTGGCATAGATCCACTAAGGGGTAACCTCAATAAAATGGCTAGTTTATTATGAACTTGATATTCACACGGTGTATGATGAGTGAGCCCAAGACTACACATCTATCTATACACTCCCTGGGGATATGTTTTGATCATTCATATCCTCTTTATGAACCATTTTAATGAATTTAGATTATTTTGGGGTTTGGGTTAGAAAGTATGAGAGAACCAAAAAAAACATAGGGTGATACCGTTTGAACAAAAAGAACTATAGGATAATATAATGTTGTTATAGAGTAGGAAATTCATAAGATATACCTTTTAAATATATATATAGTTGATATCTTTTATGTTATTATCTATTGATCATGTTAACACTTTTAGTTTTATTAATGTCTATAGATGGGTGGAATCAAGTTAACAATGGGTGCGATGGAGAATGTAGAGGGTTGTCCAAAAAATCTACCAAATAGTATAAGACCTAGAGTTAGAAACATTATGATTATTCATAACTAAATATCTCAAAACACTATTAACAAATTGAACCTATTTGAAGTTTTAAACACACCAAAGATTATTAGGATATATTTTCATAGAAGTTCATACCATGAAGAAAAGAATATTTTATTTCATATGGGTCAATAATATAGAAATAAGAATAAAGAAAATTTCCTTAAAGAGATAGATAAATTTGAAAAATGTAGAAATAAAGTCTATTAAGATCACGGGTTCTGGGGAAAGAGACAAGCCAAAAAAATAAATTTTAATAAAATTGGTAATTATGAAAATAAATTCCCTAATCCAAGGGTTAATGAGGGAAATAGGCATCAAAAACCTCTTAGACCATGAGGACATTGAAAAGAATATAAAAAGAATTCTATTTAAGTGGAAAATAAATTTTCACCCTAGATTTGAAAATTTATTAAGTCATGTAATCATTCACCACATAAACTATTACATGTTGAATTATAAATAAAGATACCTAGTGTTATGATTAGTGCATCCACAGTATATGAATCTTATTCACGATATGTGGGAAGTTACTCCTTACAGATATAGAACTTATACCCTGTGTATAATTCTATGAAATATTAGGCATGGATAATCCACTTTATGATGGTATCCCCTCAATTTTTGTATAGGGAAATCTCATTTGATATCCAAAATCAACCTGTGTCTGTCTACCAGTGTATGGATAATTATGAGATTCCTATAGAAATTACTCCTATTTTATGAGTTTTAAAAATGTTAGGGAATAATTTATTTATGGTGGTGTCATGAGTAGACCTGAATAACCCATTAACCTAGGAACCCAACCTAATTTGCGATAGGGATTAAAGGCCATTCTTGATCCCCATGGGCTAGTGATAAGCACCTAAGCATCAAAATAAAATTTGAGAATGATTTTTCTCAACCTAAATGAATATATCTAACATGGAATAAATGAAAAATAGGGGAAATAGGGAATAATAAAATATGAAAAAAAATAGAAATGAATATTGATAATGATACATCAAGTTCTAAGTAAGACAAACCAATAATTATAATCCAGAAACAAAACCCAAAGTAATTAAAACCAATGATAGATACTCCATGTGATACAAGGGAAAAATCCCACCATCTCACCACTGAATACCCATTACCAATTAAATAGTGAACTCACCCCCACGTTATGGAACCTTGTTTTTCCTACATCAGATAAGATAAGGTCTATACACACCTGAGGACATGTGCATAGTGTGGGAAAAAATCTAGTAGGATCCCACAAAGTGTTCTGTAAGTAGTCTTTGTTAGATAAATCCATATATTATCAAATTTAAGGAAAAAATTACAAGATAAAAAATTACAAAATTTATATTAAAATCATATAAATTACCCCCTTTTTTAGATATAAAGCAATTTTACATAAACAGTTTTTCAAATAAAATTAAATAAACTATTTTCTATTTATCAAATCATGCCTCAAAATACACATTAAAAACAAGAAAAATGGCGATACCCCTAGGATAAAATGAGATAAGTAATGAATCATCTAGATAAATATAAAAATACAATCAATATCCAATGTAATATAAAAAATGATGATGAAATCATTATTCTATAAAAAATGGGAGTAAGGGGACATGTGTCATGTATAAACTATACATCCTATAGAAAAATAAAAAAAAAGAGAAAAAGAAAAACTTTATAGAATAATGAACAAAATATTGGTCCTCTACTCCCATATTCTATCCTAGTACAGTAAATGATGCATCAATAACTAGGTGCTTCCCTTTACCCCTACCTGCATCCATGATGTCTGTCCAAGTACTAATTAGCAGACCAAATAGGGGGTGAGTAAAACATAGTAGGCCACCCAAAATTGTGTATTATAGTGTCTATATAGTGATTATAAAATGAATAATGTATAGGTATAATAATAATATAAGTTGTAATATTATTGAATCCAAGTCTGTTCGAGTTCCTAAGGGGACACCTATATGACTCTACCTACTTCGGCCGAAATAAAAAAGTCTCCAAAAAAGTTATATTATAATTTATATACATGTATATAAGTATGTATAAGAAGGATTTGGAATCATGGTGTATATTCAAGGTATCCTTGAATAATAATCATATATGGGAACTATGCGGTTCCTTGAAATGTACAACTTTAGCAATCATGTATAAGTCCGAATGAATATACCCTTGACATATCACTCTTAGTCAATCCAAATTATAGGAACACATTCTAGATGGTCTCAGTGCTAAAATATAAAGATACCCACATCATATCAAGTTACATAGTGACCGAATCATCATATCTACACTGAAATTCAAGGATTTGGATCATAATGTCTAACATCCCATTCAAAATGAACACCACATATAAATTTATTTTCAAGTGTATGAATCACCATGTCCAATATTATTAACCAAGGGGAGGAGATTCCATGTCCAAACTTCTTTTAAAAGGTTGAGAACATCATATCCCACCTCTCAATATTTTAGAAATAATCATTAATGAGGTCTAACATACGTTGACTTTTAAACATATGATGGAAATAAAGATATACACTATCCTGAAACATTTTCTAATATCAATTCCAACATTAAATTCAAATTTAATGAACTAAAATCACTGTAAAATGTGGTTGGGTTGCATAGGAATAATTCTCAGGTCAAAGGAATTTAAGAAACACATTCAACAACACCAAGGTCTAAGTGAGGGATTCACTATTTTACTTTCTAAGAAATTTAATTAAAACATTTACTTAAATTCCATTTAATTATGAACATAATATAAACAAACCCTAATAGGTGGATCTATTTAAGGTAAATTACTTCCAATGATTGAAAAAGATCCATAAATACTATCATGATCGAGGTAATAATAATTCATTTAATAAATCTGACATTTAAGGGATGACACATGGAAGTTCCAGTGCATTACACAATAAAGCATGATATAATCATCTTTAAATTTATGTAAAATTATTATAACACCAATGTTATATGGGTATATGACCCATCATTTGATATCATATTTATATTCAATCAAGAATATAATGAATTGAAAAACTAGAAGATACCATAGAAATTGGGAATATTAGCTCACATAGAGATAACATTGAATATGAAGAGATAAAATAATAAAATAATCAAGAGGAATCATATAATTACCATTATCTATCCAACACGGTGAACAATAGTCAATTTTGATCTTGTATGAGAGAGATAAATCACAACCTATGTAGAGAGGAGGAGAGATTCCCATTATTGGGAGTTTCTTTGCGAATGAGGAAAAGAAAAGAGGGAGAAAGGGTTAATGGAATGTGGGGTAAAAATGTAATTTCACACATTTTTAAAGTGTGAATAGTTTAGCTTCATGTATGTACAAACCATGTTCCAACCACGTGCCAATAATATATAAGCGGTTTACCCCTTCACATGAAAAGGTTAACAGTTAGACAAACCTTGCATCAACTATATGTTTCACCTCTGAAATTCATTATAGTTTCTCACACAACCTTATATCCTCCCTTTTATGGTTAAACTAGTTGTGTGTCACCCCTTATGGAATGTATGGTTGATTTCCATATTTATCACTAACCATGCACTAACTGCTCACCTCACCCCTTCTGTCCAAAATTCCTAACTTCGATCTCCAAATTAGCCTGAACTCCTCCAAAACCTCCTATATACTCTTGGGAATTGATGTTAGGGTAAGAAAAATGGATTAATATGAAAATTAAATGGATCTATACCTATTATAAAATCCAGGATCTTAAAACCTCTCCTCATTAAACCAACTTGTTCTTGAGTTTCCTTGAGGGTGGTTATGTAGCATTTGAGAATAATTTTGGCCACTAGTCTTGTATGCCAGCCTCTCTCTCCTAGGTGTTGTTTTGTACATATCCATACTTCCATTTCGTCCAAGATAGAGGAACTAAACCCCTTGAAGATATATCTTTCTATGATCAATGATATGAACTTTTCACTCCTCAAAAGAAGCATCAATATCCAACTCAACATTATCTGGATTAAGAACATGAGATGGGCATGAATAGTAATAGTGATGTTGTAAAACATGAAATATTTCATGCACATACCGATACCACTAAGGTAGTTCTACTTGATATGCCACTGGTTTAACCCTCTCCAAAATCTCAAAATGTATGATGAATCTTGGAGCTAGCTTTCCCTTCCTTCTAATTCATCTTTGACCCACCCCAAACAAAACATGTAAGAATACCTGATCTCCCACCTCGAATTCTAAAGGCCAGTGATGACTATTTAAATAAGGATTATAATTAAACTAAGGTATATTTATATTATTATTGATAATCCATACCTAATCTGATGTATCTTGAGTGATATGAGGTCCTAGTAGTACAACCTATCCAACCTACACATGGGTGGATAAAACGACCTACCATATAAGGCCTCATAAGGAGCCAATTGTATAGTCACTTAGAATATATTATTATGAGAACACAACTAGAGGTATGTGTATCTCCTAAGAACCTAAAAAATCAAGGACACATGCCTTAATAATATCCTTTAATACCTGTATAGTATGCTCAGACTGACCGTCCGTCTGATGGTGGTATGCTATACTTCGAAAAAACTATGAACTCAATGCCTTCTATAACACCTGACAAAACCAAGATGTGGAACATGCATACCTATCATAAATGATAGTATGTGGAAATATATACAGACATATGATCTTTCTAATATATGTACTCCCTAGATCATCCACTGAGAAGGTCTCCATAATAGGAAAAAAGTGGGCAACCTTTGCGAATCTATCCACAACCACCCTTATAACACAACTACCCCAAGGTGGATTTGGTAGTCCTCTCACAAAATATATAGTCACGTCATCCCATTTCCACTATGGTATTGGTAATGGTTATAAAATACCTATAGTATTTCTATGTTCCCCCTTCACCTACTAAAAGGTGGGACACCAAGTAATAAAGCTCGCTATCTTCTTTCTCATACCCAACCACCAATACTGAAGGCGTAAGTCACAATACATCTTAGTAAGTCTGGGATGTACTGCCCATTTATAAGCATGAAATTATCACATAAATTTCTATCAAACATATCCAAGATCCTTGATGTATCCATGAATGAGAAAGATCTCATCCCTATCAATGACGCAACCATGAGGTAAGTTCTCACCTAAAACACTCACCCAGAGGACCAAGACTTTGGGATCTGATATCTAACTCATCTTCCATTGATCTGGAAGTAATGAGGTCATTACTAAAGTTATAAGAAGAGGCTTTCCATGAAACCTGTAATTCTCAAATTTTTTTTTGAAAAGAGATCCATCAAATTCCACTTGCTACTAGCTTCTTGAACCGCTTATGTCTGAGTCTTCCAGATTAGAGAATCAACCATTACATTGCATTTTATTAGTGTATAAGAAATATCAAAATCAAAATAATTAATTTATTTAAACCATATTAATTATTTTATATTCAAATTAGGTCGAGTTAATATATATTCAATACTTTCAGGGTCTTTTTATACAATAAACCACTCTCCTAATAGATAATACCTCCAAAAGTTCAAGGCATGTACCATAATCACTAACTTGAGATTATGCATTAGTTAATTATGATCATTATACCTTAAAAAACCTAGAAAAATACCCCATGACTCATTCCATTTTCATTAAAATAGATCATAACCTAATACGTGATGAATCATAATAAATAGTATAGCCTTTACCAAGATCATAAAAATTTCGGATCATCATAAAGGTTCACTTACCTTTCAATTTCTGAAAGGCCTTATCACAAGCTTTAAAACATATAAATTTTACACCCTTCTTGTTCAATCCCATACAAGGAATGATAAATACTAAATAAAATACTTATAATAAATATCTAAAACCAAGAAACTCTGTTTATCAAACACATTCTTCGGATGCTCCCCGGAAACAATAGCTCTCACATTCTCTGGATCCACATATACTCTTGATTCTAAAATCATATGACCCAAAAGGGAACCTCATCTATCCAAAAGTGGAATTTTGTTAGCATGACATAAAAAAATTCTCTCTCAATGCACTCAATTTGATGTTTAGATATTTGTTACAACTATGTAGACTATGAGAAAAAACCAAGATATCATCTATGAAAAATACCATAACAGAGTCCAAAAAACGAGTTGAAGAACTGATTCATCAGATCCATAAAAACCTATAGAATATTCGTGATACTTAAAAAACATAAATAAATACTCATTCAAGCCATATCTACTACATAACGTCATACATGGTATTTTTGAGGGTCTACCTCATACCCGATGATAGCGTTACCTCAAATCAATCTTTGAGAAAATTTAAGATCCAAAAATCTTGTTGAAGATGTTATATATTTGAGGAAGTGGATTCTAGTTCTTAACTTCAAGCTGATTGAACTGTCTTTAATCCACAAGGAGTTTGAGGGTTCCATCTTCCTTCTTAGTGAAAAGCATGGGTGAAAACTAGGGTGAAGTACTAGATCATATAAATGCTTTTGATTCATGGTCCTCTAACTATATTTTTATTTCCTAAATCTTAGTGGGAGTCATACTATAAGGAGTAATATATATCGATAATTTTCAAGGAATAATATTTATAATAAAATCTACCTATCTCTTAGGAGATAGGTTGGAAGATTCATTAGAGAAAATATTCCTAAAATGATCCACTATAGGAGGGAAATATATATTTCACATTCCATGATCATTTAGAATAAGACTAACAATCTTGGATGACACTCCACCCAACCCATAACTCTTAGGTCCATCTCGACTCACCTGGATATCCCACTCACCTTTATGAATATAGATACCACCATATAGTGATGAAAATGACACCCTCAAGTGACAAAAATCTATATAGTCATGATAGGTAACTAACTATTTTATCACAATAATTATGGTAAATATGTTCATCTCGAGGATGAAGAGGTTCTAGAAGAAAAAATAACTGCCAATCTCAAGGGCGAACTCCTTTCACTGGCATACGATTTTTTATCACACTCCCAATAGAGTATCAAGAGTAATTACTCCAAAAAAGTATTGAATTTTGATCCCAAGACTCTCTAGAATAGATGTTGATATAAAATAATGTGAAGCACCTATATCAAATAAAGTAAACACTAAAGAAGTGGGTATTGAAACCATACCTCAGACTATATATGGTTCAACAATCTACTCCTCTGTTGTTGATTGTAATGTATATATATGGCCCGATCCATGACCCTGAGATATAACCTGACTACCCTAGGTAGGTCTTTTATACTATTGTTTTGTATCCTATATTTGGAACCCTCATTCTTGACCACCTCCTTGGCCTAAACAACTAGTAGTACTCTAGTTATCCACCTGGAGAGGTTCTACTGACCACACTTCTGAATGTGGAGTCGGTGGAGATCCTCTGTCACTATCCAGTAGAGGAATAATTCGATAAAATTTCTAAAAATTACCCATATTTTCAATTACTCGACACTCAATGGGGTCTCTATCATAATGAGGATTCATGTGAAATGGATTCCCACACTCATGAAATAAAACCTATTTATTGGTGTGTATTATCTGACCGCCATCACCTTGATGAGAACCTTTTAGTCGATACTTACTGCCTCTACTCTAAGTACTTCCAGGTCTAGGTGCTGAACTGATCTAGTCCACAACTTCAACCTCCATTAATTTTTATAGAAAATTAGATGTTGCTTCACTATCTCTGACATGATAGTTAACGTAAATACATTCACCTGTGATCGAATTTCATACCTAAGCCCACACTCAAATCACCTAGCCCTGGAAAACTTATCACCCAGAATAATCAGTGTGAAGCACTGGTTCTTAGTAAAGTAAGATGAATTTTCCATAATAGATATAGTTTCTTACTATAGGTGAATTGAATCCCTATCTGAATCCTCATCAATGCCTCAGGATAGAAGTAATCATAGAAAGTAGTATGAAAATCACTCCAAACAATAACTTGATGTTCATCCTATTGAATGATAACATACCAAAACCTATTGGAAGATCTGATAAGCATATAAATAAGGAAATTTACTCTACTTTAGAGAAGTTTCTCAAGATAATCAATGATAGATATCATGGATTCTAGACACCACTCAGCAGCTTGGGGGATGCCTTCCTACAAAAAAGTAGGAGGGTGATACTGTTGAAACTCCTTAGTTAACTCTACCATAAATGGGGCATGTTGTGGTTCTCCTTTTATTGAATTCACTAGTGGAATAATCCATCTCAAAATTGAGCATTGGTTCCCTAATTAGGAATATAAGGAGGTTCTACAAGGGGCGCTATATGAGGTAATACTAGTTGTGCATGTCCCATTGCCTATGTAACATGGTCATCTCTACCTTCATGGCATTTGAACCAAGGCCTTAATTTAGGAATATTTCTATAATTTAATATCAAAATCTAAAAATGAGATTCAATAACAAAAAATATCACAAATAACAAAATAGGATAGGTACCAGCCTCTCTATATAAGTATCACAACACACTGCCTTATACAAAATCTAGGTTTAGGGGACATAGAAAATCACATAATTTCATAAGATACACTCCCACTACCCACTACTAGGTTGGGTAAGGGTAAAGTTATCTCTTTAATGTTAGAGGTTTTGGTATATGGAGTGTCAATTGAAAGTTATAGACAAAAATGATCTTTAAGTTGCAATGGTAGTCCCTATTTAATGGTCACCATTTCATTTAACTTCAATATATAAACTATTAATTATCATGTATATATATATCACGATGTAGTTAAATGAGTTTAAATTCCCAAGTCATAAAGACCGATGCTTTATAAGTTGCAGTTGGAACTTCATCTAACCAGAACTAGAACCTTATATTTGGTTTCTGAATGTAACAAATCTATATTTAATGACTTGATGATATAGATCACCATTTCTAATTTATGGAGGCACAAACTTTATAAATTACAATTGGTATCAATTTAATCACAATCAACTGTGGTTTCAATCAATATAACTCAAGATCCATGGATTAAAAATGTTATAATTGGTTAATTAAAGTGACACCCTTAATCTATACCAAAAAAACCATTTAGATTGAGGCAAAGAATTTAAGTAACCCTTTTTTATTTGTATCCTACAAGAAACATTAGGAAAATAATTTTATATAAATTAAGGCAGTACAACATGCTATAGGAAATGCATACAATAAAGTAAAAATGGAATGTAAAATGAAAGAAATATAATTTATCAGGTGTCAATAATGATACATGAGACAATACATCCTTTCCATACCAGGCCAAGTGTAAAAATCAATAATCATAAAAAAAGTCATAAATCATGTGCATCAAACTATGGTGAAATTAGTGAAACAATAATTGAAAAAACTAGACCATAAATTCCCATCCATGGAAAATTGTATTTTTCCAATACAGGAGTTAACAACTCCCAGGAACAGGCTCATTACCAGATTACGACACATCATAGTCTCCTTTTTTCCAACCCTCAAATAGTAAAGGAAATAAATGAAAGGTCTAATACCACTTTATGAAATCCCAAGCCCGATCCACTCATAAGTGACCCAACTTGGTGGTCAAATGGGCTTAAGCACGCCCCCCATACACCAAAGGCTGTCGAATAACAATGATGGTCTATGATTATATGGTGGAGAGACTGTACACTCTTTAAGAAAGAGGAGCACAATGGTATAATAACAAATAAATTAACATAAGCATAATGATGAAACAAGAGTAGTAATGAATCATCCAGATAAATATAAACAGACAATAAATATCTAATGTCATATATAAAATGATGATGATGTCATTATTATATTCAAAACTAGAGAATAAGGGGACTTGTAGCATGTATAAGAAGTTCATAAGATACAAAAAATTTAAAAAAAGATTAAAATATAAACTCCATAGCATCATGAGCTAAATATTGGCCCTCTAAACCCATATTCAGTCATAGTATTGTAAATCATGCATCAATAATTGGACATTTTCCTTTATCTTTACCTGTATCCATGAAGTTTCTCTGGATACCAATTGGTTTCCCAAAGAGCCTGTGAGTAAAACTTAATAGGACAACACTAATGGTGTCTAATAATATCCAACAAGTGATTATAAAATTAATAGTATATAGGTAGAGTAATAAGATAATCAGTAATATTACTGAAACCAAGTCAGATTAGGTTCTAGAGGGGACACCCATATAACTCTAATTGCTTCTTACTTACCTGTAAAGTCTTTAAATAAGTGACATTAGAATTTATATGCATGTATTTAAGTATTTATAGGATGGTTTGGGACCCATGGAATATAGTTGAGGGGACCGTGAATAATAATCATATAAGGTAACAATGAGGTTCCATAACATGTACGAATTTAGAAATTAAGTACAATTCTGAAGGAGTGTACCCTTTAAATATCACTGTAATGTGTTTTACCCAATCCATAAGAACATTTTATAGGTGGCCTTAGTGCTAATAAGGAAAATAAAATAATCAATAGGAATCATAGAATTACGATTAGATATACAACATGATGAATGATGACCATTTACATGATCTTATGAGGGATATGGATCAAAGCCTAGGTGTAGAGGAGGTGAGATTCCCATGGTTTGGAGATTTTTTGTGAATGAGGAAAAGAAAAGAGGGAGAAACGGTTAAATTCCTATGGTTTAAAAACAAAATTTACTAAATTTTTAAATTGTGCAGATTTTGGATGTAGGGTTGGACAAACCGTGTGCCAACCATATGCTACCACTCTTTAAGTGGAACATACCTTTGCATGGCTAGGCACATGGTTATAAAAAACATGTGTAAACTATGTATTTCACCTTTTGAATTCACTATAGTTTCTCACAAGGCCATGAAACCTCCCTTGTACGGTTAAACTAACTGTGTAACATCCCAGACTCCCTACACAGTTGAGATGCATGGTTATCACTAAATGTGTTCTAAGCATGCGCCTCACCCTATCTATAAAAAATTTATAACTCTTGGCTATGAATGATCCCAAACTCCTCAAACACTCCCATACACTCTTGGGAATTGATAATAGTATAAAAAAAATTTTTTAAGAAAAAATTCAAAGGATCCATGCCTCTTATAAAATTTAGGATCTTATAACCCTGATGTGTGATTCCCTCTAAAAAAGTAGTGAGAATTCTCAGTAATAAACCCCTGATTAACTACCCAAGGATCCCAAGTTCTTTTCTTATCAAACATTTCAAAGGGCTTATCAAAATTCATGAAAACAAATTCTATAATGCTTTTTTCAATATCAAAACCATTATTTGAAAACCAATTTTCATAAGAAAAACATTATTTCTTTGAAATAATTCTTTATCACTTTTCAAGGGTAAATACATTTTATATAAAAACCCATTACACACACATTTAAGAAATTAGAGATAATTCCATTAACTATTTTGAAAAAAACTTTAGAAACCAAGGAGCATATACATTTCAATAAATAAATACTTTATATGAAACCACCTACCTCAACAGTTGGTTTCCCTAATGAGAACATGATATCCATGAAACAAGAATAAAGAGATCAGATGAGAATACAATGGGATGTCCTAAACATCAACCCCATAACATAGAAATTAAATTCATTGATTACATGGATTATGTAGAAGAAAATAGATCACATGCCATATTAAACATGAGATCCACACCACAACCGACAATATCTAGGCTATGGGATCCAAAAAAATAATTAATGTATGAGTAATAAAGAATAAAACATCACAAAATTGATAGATTAAATCAAAAAAGTATACATCCTCCACTATACCAAGAGAAGAAGGAGGAACCGAAGGGATTAGATCAAACTTACCAATTGGAAGACAACTGATCGATCCAAGATCAAAAATCTAATTAGAGACTCACCGTGATTAGGATGTATCAATTATCTCCACCATTAGACTTTCTGTTCCCATAAATTTAATTATAAGTGGGATGATCCAAAAATAGATGAGTCCACTCATCCATCACTGATGTTTTACACTCCCTGGTCTCATGACAATTTGATCTATTTTTCTATAACATTTTAACCAATAGAATTAATTTCTAATGCATAACCTTTATATGGGAGTCAATGATCTACACTAGATCCTTGACCAAAAATACATTTTTTTCCATAATAAACTCCTACCAATTTATAACATTAGACAAATTTGGGTGTTTTTTCTTACGTCGAGATATATGGAAGACATAAGATTTCTGCAGACTCTTAGATATCACTAAGTGTCAATGTATTACCTGAATACTTATTGAAGTCACTTGGGAAATACCTAGTCCCACAAGAGAATCCCAAACCACTTCTGATTATAAAATAGGTGTGTTATATAGGAACCAATATAGAGACTTTAAAGGATCTATTTTGATCAAATACTTGAAACTATTGTTATAAGAAATCTCGACCAGTATCATTTTTATATTTCACGATCCTACAAAATTTAATAGACAATAATGGATAATATCCTCAAGAATCTATATAGTACACAATTTATGGTCCTCTTTCTATGAATGGTAAGCTATACTCAATATGAGATGAGTCCCTATCACCTCCTGGAGACCATTCCAAAGAGTAGAATTTACCCAGGGATCTTTATATTTGATGATAACAGATGGAATACAATGTAGAAAAAAAATTTACTCCACGTACAACTTCCCCAAATCCTCAAACTTAGTGGTGTACCAAATCAGAATAAAGTGATCCATTTTATTCAACCGATCAGTCACCACCTAAATGGAATTCTTCCCTTGGGGAGTCCATGGTAATTCGATAACAAAATCCAAGGCCACCTTATCCTATTTTCACACCAAAATTGATAGAGGATGAAGAAAACTTGAAGGATTCTGGTTCTCAGGCTTAATTTTTTGGAAGATATAGAAACAAGAAAAAAAATTCTCTATGTTTGTCTTCACACCTAGCCACAAAAATTAGAGAATAATTTCATAATACATTTTTGTGGTTCCATGTGAACAAACCATAAATAACTATGAAAATATTACAACACTGAGATCCTAATGGATAGAGGGATGAAAAAACGATCACTGAAGTAAATAACCCACTCAAAAGTGAGTGACCACTTTAAAATGGTGTCCCCACAATAAAGAGAGTCTATAATTCCCTTAAAATTATCATTCTATAACAATTACCATAAAATTGATTCATAAAGAGATGATATAAAAATCACATCGGTGAAAAAAATTACTGAGTCATCCTTCTGAGCATATAGATCTAATTGAGTAAGGGAAACCATGATATCCAACTCCTACAATTTTGAGATATCCTGAGAGGGAAATTTTCTATTAAATGTTTCATAAAATATGTTCCTCTTTCTAGGGGTGTAAGTGATTCCAAATTCAAATGTATGAAGGTACTCCACCCATAATCTCTACCTAAGGTTTATATATTTATGAGAGAATATAAAGATCAAACCATTATGATCATAAAAAATTGTGAACCTATCCTCAAAATGGTAAATTCACCAACACTTAAGATCATTCTTGAAAACTACCAGTTCCATGTCATGAGTGGGATAATTTTTATCATGTGACTGAAGATAACGAGTGTTGTACAAAAAAAATTATCACCCTATATAAGCACACATCCCAGACCTACACCTGAAGCATCCCGGTACACCATTTAGCCCTAACTGACTTTTATAAAGATCAAAACATGATTTGATGTCAAACATCCTTTAAAATCATTAAAGGAAGGTTGTAACCTTTCATCCCATAGTAATTTTAACACTTTATTGTTAAGATAAGTCAATCATGAAACAAGCTTTGAGAATTTTTCCAAAAACCATCATTAGTATATAGATATACCTAAGAAGATCTGTATCTCAATGACTTTCCATGGCTCCTCATGTGATAAGACAATCTTCTCCATTTCAAGATCAAATAATATTCCATATTCCAACACCACTTTCCCTAAGATGTTCATTTCTTAGATACATAATTCACATTTCTATATTTTAGCTTAAAGATGACGATTCATCAATATTCTCAAAACTAATTTTAGGCGATTCATGTGATCTTCCTAAGATTTTAAATAAACCGGAATATAATATAAAAATACCACAATAAAGGAATCAAGGTACATGTGGAATATATAGTTCATCAAGGATATAAAAACCATGGAAGTTTTCGTTAGTCCAAATTACTTGAAAAGATATTTATAATGTCCATACATGATCCTAAAAGCGGTCTTTGGGATATCGAACTCCTTAAATATGAGTTGGTGATAACCCGACCAGATGTTGATATTTTTGAAACACCTTTACCCCTTTTACTGATTAAAAAAATCACCAATACATGAAAGATATATTTATTCTTTATTGTTACCCTATTAAGTTTGTGACAATCATCACAAAGATGAAGGGATCCATTAGCCTTTGTTGGAAAAGATAACTAGGGATGACCAAGGTGATAATCTTAGATATATAAAACCTTTCTATAATAAATCATCTAACTAGAACTTAGGTTTCTTCAACTCAACTGGTTCCATATGACAATAAGGAATATAAATCATCTGATTACTAGGCACCAATTTGATAGATAATTCTACCTCCCTTTCTAGAGGAATACTAGATAAGTCTTCTGAGAAAACCATAGGAAATCCCCAAACAACTAGTGGAAGATCTAGACTATAAGATACAACACTGATCTCAACCACATAAGAAGATAATAGACCCATAAGCTCTATACAATAAGGTCTAATATGACTAAAATTTAGTTCCCACTCTCCTTGAAACACTCATGAGATTCCATCAAGAACAAATAAATATACACACCAATAATAATAGTCGATATATACCCTATAAGAAACCAACTATTATGTCTTTAGAATAACTTTAACATGATCCACATCAAGAAATAGAAATTTCTAGACCAAATTAAGATCATATATAGAGAGAGAACAAGAAGGAAATTGAAACCCCTTCTTCTTTTTCTTACTAATAGGTTTATCAACTCCATAACATATGACACGAGTTTCATGGGAAGGTTCAAACAATCCAAAAATAGGTAGATTTAAAAGGGTGTGGGGGGGAGGTAAAATTTTTAAATAAAGAAGTCACTATAGAATATTAAATAAGTATAACACCTCTCACTATAGATTGTCCCACATAGACTTTCCCTGGATATTATTACACTATATACATCTTCTTCACCCTAGAGGATAGTGGTGAAATCCCTAAAGGTTAGGAATCTTATGACTACACTACAATCCACTTTAGTTCTAATGAACCCAAACCATAATGAGGGGTATATAGAGCCTAGAAAAGACTATATAGATGACCGCTATATCCACATGAATTACAAACCTTAAATGGGGTTTAGAAATAACATTTAGTGTTCCATTTCTTTCCACACTGGTATCAAGTCAAAGGAACACTGCTAGATACTACTGATGGTGTGGGGGAGAACCTCTGCTTAGAACTACCACCACCACCACCTCTATGGGTCTCGTTTCATTTAATCTTATTCCTAATAAATCCACTAAATTTACCATTTATTGGAATATATTATCCAATAAATTTTCTATTAAACCAAACTATGCCATCATATCCCTATCTGCCACTTATTTTTAATAGGTAAACTTTAACATGAACATTTGAAAATGAATATTAGTTATGCTTTCCATTCGTAACCTTTGAGACTTCAGCTTGTTGTTGTTTACTACCACAAGAAAAAATGAAACATCTCAAAAAAGTAATTGGCATACTATGAAACCGAATGATCACCCTAATGAATCAGTATAAACTAAATAGAATTCACTATAGTTAGTATTATCTGTAGAAAATATTAATCAATGTGGTCTTTAAGTACTTACACTCTAACAAATTGCACATATTTCCCCAAACCATAGGGTCCCACCATCTGTTACTTGTACCTTCAATCTTAAAGGTAACACATTTTACCTTTACAAATTCCATTTTCTATATGAATTCAAAAATTTGGTCAATCTTTTTTAGTCAGTCCTACACCTCTAACAGATCATTTATCACCTTAAAGGATGATTTATTCTGGTAGATTAACTCTTGAACTTGATCTCTATCTCCACCAGCACCCATTTACACCTCTCACACTAGAGTCTAAATAGGTCCTACATTTTTGTGCACAATATGAAATTCCTACATGATAGCCTCAAAATTATTTTGATCAACAAGAGGGTTCCATTGAGGATCATTTCCCACAACACCATCTTGAGGAACCCTAGGAAGTCTTATAGGAGTCATGAGTCTACACATTAAATAAATAAATTATACCATTATATGAGAATCAATAACTATTTGAATTAGGAGAATATATACATATAACTAATATTAGATAAAAAATCATTTCATGAGATAGATCCTAAAGGGTTTTCCTGATTCCCATGCGATGGTGACAGACATCAATATATAAAAAAAATTGGAATTATTTTTTCCCAAACTTATAGAAAACAAATGACATGGAATACGTGAACAAGAGATGAAATAAGAAACGAAATAATACACCATAAACAAAAATGATGAATGTTAATGATACATGAGGGTCTAAACAATATAATCCAACAAAAATAATCTAGAAACAAAAAATGAAGTACTCAAAACTAAGGGAAACCATTAAATGTGATATGTGGGAAACATACCAATATCTCACTACTTAATACCCATGCCTAGTAAACCATAAGACTCACCACCACACTATAGTGCCTTTTCCTTTCCTACATTAGATAAAACGAGGTCTACATATACCCGAGGGAGTGTAAAGTTTGTGAGAAAAAAATCCCATTAGGATCCTAAAAAGTGTTACATAAGAAATATTTATTAGATAAATCAATATATAATCAAATTTAAAAAACAATTGAGTGATATATAATTTCACAATTTATATAGAAGAAATGTAAATAACCCCTTTTATCTAATATGATTTTTTTTCACATAAAAAATATTTCATATCTCATTAAATAAACCATTTTCCATATATCAAAGAATGTATCAAAATACATATCAAAATGTATCCTAATAGAGATACACATAGGATAACATAGGAATGAGCTATAAAGTTTTCTCATACAATGATTAGTCATGACTGGTACACACTAAACCTATCCCTGACACACCTACCAAAGAAGAAGAGGAATTACCTGATGTGTGATTCACCAGATAAATCATTGACATGACTCAATACTAAACCCCCAAAAAATTACCCAAGGCTCCCATGTTCAATTATTATCAAATATTTTAAAGGGATTATCAAAATTCAATAAAAAATTTCATAACATTTTTATCTTGATAAAAACCAAAATTTGAAGACCAATTTTCAAAAACAAATTATTTCCACTTTGAAATCATCCTTCCTTTATCAATTTTGAAAAGGAAGACAATTTTATATCAAAATACACGACACACACATTTCATAAATCAGGGATCATGCCAATAAACTTTTTGAAAATAAGTTTAGAAACCAATGAGAATATAAAATTCGTTAAATAAACACTTAATAAAAAACCAACTTCCTCAACACTTGGTTTTCCTAATTAGAAAATGAGATCCATGAACCAAGAAGAAATAGATCACATGAGAATATAATCAAATGCCCTAAATATCAATTATAATCCAAAAAATTGATTCGATGATCACATGGTTGGTGGAGAAGAAAAGAGATCACTTACCTTGATAAACACATGATCCACACCATAACAAATAAGATCTAGCATTTGGGAACTAAACAAACAATATATCTATGAGGAAAATGGAAGGTAAAATCACATGTTCAATAGACCGTATCAATAAATCATAGATCTTCTTCAAAAGAAAGAGAAGAAGGAAAAAAAGAATATTTCAGTGAAACTTACCAATTGAAAGACTACTGATCGATGTAGGACTAAAACTCCAATCAGAGATGATTGAGGGATATAAGAACATTAAGTAGTAACCTATTTAAGAGACCTAATAAAATTATATTATAGGGAGAGGTATTAAGAAATGAATTAAAGTTTCATTAGAAATAAACTATTAGACTAACCTTATCTTTCCATCCCAAATCGATGTTGTTGATGAGGTTGTAGAGGCCCATTGACTGGCTAGTGGCCACTATAAAAGTGGTGTGGATACTGACTAGTGGCTACAATAGAATATATTTTACACTTTTGAGTCCACTAGTTGGATGATGGAATCCTAAAGCCTCCACCAAGCCCAAGATTCCATGAAGCTCCACCGAGTCACCTTCATCACCTCCTAAACTCTAAAGACAACATCTTGATACTTATAATGAAGAAATACCTCGAACATGATGTGAATATTTTCACTACTATTAAAATTACTATCACATGAAATATAAGAAGAAGTGGGATGATCTATAAATATATGAGGCCACATATCTCTCACTGATGTTTCACGCTCCCCAGTCTCTTGAGAATCTAATACAGGTTGCAATAAATATTTATCCAATTGAATCAATTTCCTATGCACAATCTAAATCTAGGAGTTAGTGATATTCACTATATCCTTGACCATATAAATATATGGTTTCAAAATAACCACCTTCCAATTTATAATATTGGATATATTTGGGTGATACTTATTAACTTGAGATATGTAGAACGCATCATGAATGATAGAAAAATAAGATTGTAATTCCAAATGATTTGATACCTTTATAGTCTTCCCAATGATAAAAAAGGCTCCACCATATCTCAAAGCCAACTTTACCTACTTCCAAAGATGACTATTTCGTAATTAAGGTTGTACAATCAAGAATAACTTGTCACCAATAATGAATTACAAAGGAAAATGCTGATGATTGATATAATATTTTTTCCAACTATGAGCTATCAAAAAGTGTCAATGTATAACCAGAAACTTTTTTAACATCTTTTAGACAATACTTAGTCCCACAAAAAAAGTCCTCACCCAATTCTGACTAGTATAGTGTTGAGTTACCTAGGTTCCCATCTAGAACCTGAAAAGGATTCATTCTGATTGATGACTGTAAACTATTGTTATAAGAAAACTTGACCAATACTAGATGTATTTCCCACAATCCTCCAAAATCTAAGACACATGCACAAAACATATCCTCTAAAATATGAATAGCACACTCTATCTATCTATCTATCTGGGGTTGGTAAGTCATACTCAATCTGATCTGAGTTCCCATTACCTCCTATATACCCCTTCTAGGACCTGGAATTAAACTATAGATACCTATTTGAGATGATAGGATATGGAATGCCTTGAAATCTCATAATTTACTGCATGAATTGCTTCCCTAAAATCTTAATGTTAGTGGTGTGTTGAATTAGAATAATGTGATCCATTTTATTAAACTGATCAATCTCCACCCAATGGAAGTCACCCCCTAGGGAGTCTATATAAATCCAAAAATGAAATTAAATCCATGGACACCTCATCTAATTTCCACACCCACAATAAAAGAGGCTGAATAAAACCTAAAGGCTTCTGGTGCTCAACCTTAATCTTCTTGTAAGTATAACGATGAGGTGGAAAATATAATATTTCATGATTTATACCTGGACACCAGAACCAATTTATTATTTTATAATACATCTTCATGGTTCCATGGTTAGAAACCCATGAAGAATAATGAAAATCCTGTAACACTGATACACTAATGAATAGAGGGATAATAAATCAATCCCTAAAGAAAATATCCCCATTTAAAGAGAGAGACCACAAAAAATGGTCTCCCCACCATCAAGAGAATCACTAATTCTATTGAACTCATCATTCTACTAATGTTCCCAAAGTATTGATTCAAGAAGAGATTATTTCAACAACACACTGGCATAAAAAGTATCAATCCATCCTCTTAAGTATCTAGATGTAATTGAGACTAGAGCCCCATAAGGTTCTACTCCCCCATATTCAGAGATTTCATGGGAGGTAAATTTACTTATAAGAGCATCAACAACAACGTTATTATTCCCAAGGGTGTAGGTGATGTCGAATTCAAACATCTGAAGTTACATCATCCATCATCTCTACCCGAGGTTAAAATTTTTCTGAGAGAAGATATAACTTTAACTCTTTTGATCATAATAGATAGTGAACCTCTCCCTAAAAAGGTAATGTCTCCAATAATCAAGAGAATACATGAAAACTACCTATTCTGAGTCATAAGTGGGATATTTATTATTGTGTGGCTGATGTGACGAGGGTATTAAACCAAAAAATGATCACCATTCATTAGCTCACATCCCATACCTACACAAGAAGCATAAAAGTATACAATGTATACCTAACTATATTATTAAAAAATCAAGATAGTAGATGATGTCAGATGTCTTTTCAACTCATCAATAAAAGTTTGACACTTTGCATAACACAAGAATATAACCCCTTTCCTTGCAATAGAAGTCAATGGTGATGAAATCTTTGAGAATTATTTTATTAACTACCAATAATATCCATCTAGACCCAGTAATATTCTTATCTAATTGAAATTCCATGGATACTACCATTATAGGACAACCTTCACCTTTTTAGGATCAACTAAGATTCCATATTCTGACACCATATTCCCTAAGAACTTCACTCCCCATATCTAGAAATCACATAGAGTTATTTTAGTATAAATTTAGTGATTTATCAAGATTCACAAAACCAATATCATATTATTCAGAGACTCTTCCTGAAATTTCAAATAAACTGGACTATCATCCACAAATACCAAATTAAAGGAATCAAGGTACATGTGGGATATCTGGTTCATTAAGACTATAAAAATAGTATGCGCATTAGTTAGGATGAATGAAAACACAATATTTTCATAATTTCCATACATTCTCTTAAAAGTAATATTCAATATACCAGACTCCTTAAATATAAGATGATGATTTCCCAACCAGAGGTTGATTTTTTAGAACCAAATTTTCCCCTTTAACTAATCAAATAAAACATTAATATGGGACTGGGGATTATTATTCTTTATCATCACCCTATTAGGATTATTATAATCAAGGAAAATAAGAAGGGATCTATAATCCTTCTTGGAAGAGATAATTATGGCTACCTAAGGTGATAAACTAGGACATATAAAACCTTTCTTAAATAGATCATCAAAATGGACCTTGAGTTACTTCAACTCAGCTTGTTTCAAATGGTAATAAGGAATAGAAATTGGTTAAGTACCAGGCATCAAGTTAATAGCAAACTCCACCTCTCTATCTAGGGGAAGAACGAAGAAGTTATCTGAGAAAATATTGGGAAAGTCCTGAACCACCAAAGGAAGATCTGGTTTGGAATATGAAATGTTAAACTGAACTATACAAGTAGATAATAGATCTCTAAGGTTTAGATGAGAGGTTCTTTCATGACTAGACCCCAGTTCCCACTCTAACTAAAACACCAAGGTGCTTCCATTAGGAACAAACAATGAAACATTCTAGGAATAATAGTCAATATCATCCTTGTGAGAAACCAACCATTCGATCTTGTGAATAACATAAAATAAATCCATTTTAAGCTCTAGAAAATATTGGGTTAACTGTCACAACCCGTCCTCGAGGCCTGTGCCGTGACTAACCCAAGCCCGCCTTCCATAGGCCAGGGGCTGGCGACTAGCACCAAAGATGTAAATCCTGATAAAAGGGAAGTCATTGCCTTTATATAGGTAAAAAAACACAACAGAGTACACAAGCTAGAGTAAACACAAATTAAATTGAGTACAAAAGTTAGTGCTGTAAAGTAAATGGGCCAGTATACAAACCCAATTGGAAGTATAGTACAACTGAGAAAGGAAATACCACAGCTGTAAAGTAAAGCAGCAACCAACGGGTCGTCCTCTGGAATTCACACCTGAAGGGTGGGTACAGATAGTCTCGTCGGTACCTCGGGTCCATCCGTCCGTTCCGTGTACGTCCTTCCAGGTGGTCCACCTCCGGATATCATCCATATCCACAAGCCTTAACCACAATCAATGCTGCCCATCATCTGCAAGCAACACAACATAGTGCGAGCAATGCCCGTGCAGGGGTGAGTATACGATACTCAGTAGGGACCCTGAGACCCCTAAAGGTCTCTCAGAATCCACAAAGGATAAAACAAAAAGGAAAGGAACAAACAAGAAGAATCAACCAACCCTACTTAGGTATATTCCCATACATATACCTAAGTTATCAATCTCAGTTCAGATCTAACTCTCGAGACCAAACACAACCCAATCCACACAGCAAAGAATTCAATCATACCAATGATAATGATTGAAAGTCAAGACTCAGCTCACACAGGTATAATAATCACAAAGAAGGGTGGAGATGATTAGATGTAGCCTCTGAATCATCTCCTCTGTCGAACCCACATAGGATCCAAGTACAAAAGTCGTTGTTGCCGAACCCACGTAGGATCCAAGTACAGTAACCATCACTGCTGAACCCACATAGGATCCAAGTACAGTCTTCATCGCTACCGAACCCACTTAGGATCCAAGTACAGTCATCCTCGCTGCCGAACCCACGTAGGATCCAATTACAGTCATCATCATCATCGCAGTCGCAGCCAGCTTTAGGGTTCCCGCACACAGCATACTCGATTCCGGGAGGGTCCGCTCCACTAATAAAAGGGGTCGATACATCAACTATCACTAAGTCCATAGTTTATGTATCCAAAAGTTCCGTCTCGTCAAAAGGAACTCAACGTGACAAACGGTGCGTCAAACAGACGCCCGGTCTGAGAGATATTGGCCTTTTCGTTCTAGGGGCCCGGTTGGAAATATGAAAGTTCCAAACCCAGTCGTTTACCAAATTTGTCCAAAACTCACTTAGAGTATCTCAAAAAGACTGTCTCTTCGAAAGGGTCCCAGCGCCACAGACGGCGCGTCGATCAGACACGCGGTCTATACGTTACTCATGTTTAAGTGAATAACGGGCCCGAACCGTTTAGCCCAGTGGGCCCACAGGTCGGGTTAACCCAGTTGACCGGTCCGACCCGGTAGGGGTGTCGGACCGGTCCGAAGGAAAATGCAGCTCGGCCCGAAGGACGCGGCCCGACCCAAAGGGGCGCGACCCTGCCCGAAGTGGCGCGGCCCGGCCCAGCGGGGCGCGGCCCGACCCGAAGTGGCGCTGCCCAGCCCGGTGGGGCGTGCGACCCTGCTGGCTCGGCCTGAAGGCCAAGCGGTTCCAATGGGGGCACAACCCCCCATCTGTCCGAACTGGTGGTGCCAAGTGGTGCTGCCCTTCCCAAACCGGTCGGCTAGGCCGGCCGGCCATCTGGCACAGGCGGCCTGCACGGTGTTGCGAGTTCATCGGTGCCCTCAGATTTCAATTCCGAGCACCGGTTCAAAAGATAGAAAAACCCGCTTGTTCGTATACTGAAGGTACCCAAGCTAAACTTTGGAAATTGATTCCGGGCACACTGGGCCTCAGAATCAAGTGCCGTCAGAAGCCACATACTCGTAAAATTACAAAGTATTTAAGAGAAAAATTTCCTTGAAATTTACATGTCTTTATATTACTCCCACCTCAGGGCTTTAAGTCCCCGTAAAGATACATCATAAATTAGGGAAACAAATGGGGGAACTGTGCCCGCATCTAAGCCTCCCGCTCCCATGTTATCTCTTGGAGGTTCCCATGCTGTCAACGAATGCGCAGAAGAGGAATCGACCGTCCACATAGTACCCGCTCCTATCGATCCCCAATCTCCACTGGGACCTCTACAAATGTCTCCCCATCATTGATGTCCAGCTCCCCATGATCAAGGATGTGAGTCGGGTCATGAACGTATCTCCTCAACTGAGATACGTTGAAGACTTCGTGCACCCGGTGCAACTAAGGTTGAAGGGCTAGGCGGTAAGCCACCTCATCTACCCTGTTGTGGACCTCGAATGGTCCGATGAAGTGTGAACATAACTTTCCACCCCAGCCAAATCTCCGTATTCCATGTCGAGGTGAGACCTGTAAGAAAACATGGTCGCCATCCTTGAACTCCAGTGGTCTCCATCTCCTATCATCATAGGACTTATGTCTGATCTTTGTAGTCCTCATCCAATCCTAGATGATTTGAACCTTCTCCATCGTAGCCTGAACCATCTTTGGTCCTACGAGTGCTGACTCCCCAGGGTCAGTCCAACACAGAGGTGATATACAAGGTCGGCCGTACAGTGCCTCGTAAGGTGTCATCCCGATGGTGGAGTGGTAGCTGTTGTTGTACGCAAACTCCACCAAGGGTAGGTGATTCTACCATCTACAACCAAAGTCAAGGAAACATGCACAGAGCATGTCCTTGAGTGTATGAATGATCCTCTCTGTCTGGCCATCCGTCTAAGGATGAAAGGCGGTGCTCAGGCGTAGCTGCATCCCAAATGCCTCCTGCAATCCCTTCCAAAGCCGAGAATTAAAGTGAGCATCTCGATTGGAGATGATAGATGATGGAATACCATGAAGCCGTACGATCTCCTGAACGTAGAGGCGTCCCAAGCTCTCTACTGAGCCCTACTCTCTGATCGATAGGAAGTGGGCCGACTTGGTGAGTTGGTCTACGATCAACCAGATGGAGTCATTTAATCTGGAAGTACGTGGAATCCCCATCAAGAAATCCATGTATATCCCATCACACTTCTACTTCGGAACCTCTAAGGTCTGTACAAATCATGCTGGTACCTAGTGCTCTGCCTTTACTTGCTGGCAAGTGAGGCATCGTGAAACGAAATCTGCTATAGACTTCTTCATACCCAACCACCAGTGCTGTCATCTGAGGTCCTGGTTCATCTTTGCCACTCCAGGATGTACCGCTAGAGGGGAAGTGTGAAACTTCCTCAACACTTTCTCCTGCAGTGCAACTGGTACCATGGTATGTCCCCTGAAGAGGATGACGTGCTCTCCTCCTTCAGAAAATCCATCAGGTGCCTGCCTTGTGGAAATCTAAGCACGTCGCATCTCACAGTCAACGTCCACACGCTGTGCCTCTCTGACTCACTGAAGTAGTGGAGGAGTGACTATGAGGGACTATAGAAAGGCTGCCCCATCTCTATCCATGAAGTATATCTGCAAAGAGGCTAACTGCTCTATCGCCTCTCCAAGTAGCTGAATGCCCGATCTCCTGCTGAGAGCATCAGCCACAAAGTTCCCCTTCCCAGGAGTATAGACTATCTCAATGTCATAGTCCTAGAAGAACTCGAGCCATCGCCACTGTCTCAGGTTCAAGTCCTTCTACGAGAAGATGTACCTGAGACTCTGGTGGTCAGGGTAGACTGTAAAGTGATCTCCCATCAGATAGTGCCACCACATCTTCAAGGCTAAGACCACTACTACTAACTCCAGGTCATGGGTAGCGTAGTTCTGCTCGTGCTGCCTCAAATGTCGTGAACCATTGATGATCACTGCCCGCTCCTGCATCAGGACACACCCGAGTCTGGTCCCGGATGCATCACAGTAAACTACATACCCTATACCCTCCTCTGGTAGCCTCAAGATGGGCGCATTGGTCAATATCTGTCTCAGCTCCTGGAAGCTATGCTGACATCTATCTGACCACACAAAGGGTTTCCCCTTCTTCGACAAAGATGAAAGCAGTGCTGAAACTCTGGAGAAGTCTGGTACAAATCTCTGAGAGTACCCAGCCTAGGAAACTTCGTACCTCCGTCATGCTCCTGGGTGGATCCCAAGCAAGTACTACCTCGATCTTTGTAGGATCCATAGAAACTCCCACCTCTGAGATGATGTGCCCCAATAAATGAACCTATCGAATCCAGAACTGTCACTTCTAGAGATTATCATATAGCTGGTTCTCTCGGAGTGTGTCCAGGACAACCGGCAAGTGGTAGGCGTACTCCTCCTCAGTAGTCGAGTAAATCAGTATGTCATCGATGAAGACTACGACAAAATGATCGAGGTAAGGCTGTAAGATCCTGTTCATGAGACTCATGAACACTACTGGTGCTTTGGTTATACTGAAAGGCATAACCAAGAACTTCTAGTGGCCATACCGACATTTGAATTCCGTCTTCTGCACATCCTCATTTCGAACTCTGAGCTGATGATAGCCTGACCTAAGGTCTATCTTCGAGAACCATCGTGCTCCGTTGAGATGATCAAAGAGGTTGTAAATCCTGGGGAGTGGATACTTGTTCTTCACGGTCACCTGATTCAGGTGGTGGTAGTCGACACATAGTCGTAAGCTCCCATCTGCCTTCTTCGCGAATAAAATTGGAGAAGCCCAGGGTGAAACACTGGGTCGGATGAATCCCTTCCCCTGTAAATCCTCCAGCTATACCCACAGCTCATGAAGCTCAGCGGGAGCAATCCGATATGCTGGAGTAGATATCGGTGCTGTCTCAGGGTACCTATCAATGTAGAAGTCTACCTCTCTGTGAGGAGGTATTCCTAGAATGCCATCAGGAAAAACATCCGCATACTGATCCACCTCAACAAAAAAAATCAGACTCCGCACATCAACCGCTCCTAGGATGAGACTAGCCAACTGATGGGTGATCGGCTGCTCTATCCTCTACGTAAGTCCATCCTGAGCTGTAAATTCTCCCTTCTCACTGGTAAAGGTGAACCTGATCCCATATTTTCAGACACACCACACTTTGCGCCTAATACAGTCGATCTGAGCATGGAGTGTAGATAACCAATCCATTCCCAAGATTACGTCGTAAGGCCTCAACGCCACTACCAGAAGATCCCAACCGAAACTCTCACCTCCTAGAGTAAGCTCACACTGCTCGTACCAGTGCGTAATCATCGAGTATGCTCCCATAGGAGTCTATAGTCGTAAGGATCGAGCCAACAGCTCTGTCGGAATCTCCGAGCTCCGAACAAGGGCATCAGCAATTAAATAATGACTCGCTCCTATGTCTATAAGAACTGTAGTAAGGGTGGAGTAGACACAGATAGTACCTTGAATCATCTCAGGTGTGCCGTGTTCATAGGACTTGACTGCCTGGAGCTGAGGCTTCCCCTTTCTGCCAACTCCCTATGGTCGAGGTGGTCCTCCTGGTGGTGGTGGCGGCAGAGCCTCGAAGCATCGTCCACCACCTGCTGCTCGGCCAGCTCCTCTGCCTCATCCACCTACTCCCTGCGGACCTCCACGGTCGAACCTCTGCCTCTACCTAGGAGGTCCCTATACTTTCTGCTACTCCTCTGCATGGCGGGTCGGGCAGTCACGAGCCATGTGGCCCTGCCCGTCCCATGTATAGCACTTCCTGCCTCTCGTATGGATGGCTCTGCTGCGTGTGCCCTGGAAATCCGAACTAGTATCTAGAGGTTGCCCACCTGATGGCCTGGTCTGCATGGACCTCTGCAACATATGTCTACTGCCGGCTGCAGAAGACTCTGCTACGTGTTGCCTTACGGTAGGCCTCGCTGCTGGCTTAGGCTCAGTAAGAAAGCTCTCCACATATAGGGCTCGCTCTAGTACTCCTGCCTGCGTCAGAATGCTGAGGGAGATCATTAAAGCCCTGATATCATGCCTCAGTCCCTGCTCAAAGGTCCGAGCCTGGAAGAATGGGTCCCATACCATGTCCATGGAGTAGTGCGAGAGGTCGGTGAACCTCGCCGAGTATTGGGCTACTGTCACGCTGCCCTGCCGCAGCTGTAGTAACTTCTGGATGCACACTGCACAAAGGGTGGATGGAATAAGATCTGAGTAGAAGAGGATCTCGAAGTCTTTACAAATTAGAGTTGCCTCGTCGTGCACCTGGAGCATCAGGATCCACCATATACCTGCTTCTGCATGCAGGAGACTCGCAGCAAGGATCACCATAAGGTATGTTGGTGTCCCTACTAATCTGAAGACTCTAACGATAGCCTCCAGCCAATCCTCGGCTTCCTGAGGGTCCATCTCTCCGCAGAACCTGGGCGGTCTCTTTCGCTGAAACTTGTGTAACGCACTCAGGTAGTGAGCAATCTCCACTGCTGGTGCTGGTGGTATCGGTGGCCCAGTGGGTAGTGGTACCGCTGGTGCCTCCGCTGTAATGGGACCCTGCACTGAGGCCTCATCGCTTGGTGGGCTGCCATCCCGCACGTAACTAGGAACCCTAGATGGATGCCTTCATGGGTCCATATTGAGAAGAAAAAAGTGCGCCACGGTTAGTACAATATACTTGGTGAGATGGCACAAGTAATCACAAAGAAAACTTTTGAAACACACATGCAATCAGTGTTTTCGAGCACTGAGTCAGAAATCAGAAGTCAGAGGCCTAGTGTATGGATACATCGACTGCCGCACCAACACTGGACTCCCTGGACTAAAAACTGCACTCATTATTCTTAACACTATTGGTTCACAGAGAAGAAATTATCAGAGTTCTGAGTTCTGTGGTAGAACCGACCCCTTTGATACCAATTTTTCATGACCCTTCCTCGAGGCCAGTGTCGTGACTACTCCAAGCCCGCCTTCCATAGGATAGGGGCTGGAGACTAGCACCAAAGGCGTAAATCCCGATATAAGGGAAGGAATTTCCTTTATATAAGTAAACAAACACAAAAGAGTACAAAAACTAGAGTAAACACAATGTAAACTGAGTACAAAAGTAAGTGCTCTAAAGTAAATGGGCTAGTATACAAACCCAACTAGAAGTATAGTAAAAATGAGAAAGAAAGTACAACAACTGTAAAGTAAATCAGAAACCACTGGGTCATCCTCCGAAATTCCCACCTAAAGGGTGGGTATAGATAGTCTTGTCGGTACCTTGGGTCCGTCCGTCCGCTTCGTTTACGTCCCACCAGGTGGTCCACCTCCGGACATCGTCTAGATCCACAAGCCTCGACCACGATCAGTGCTATCCGTCTTCTGCAACCAACACAATGTAGTGAGGGAAATTTACATGGAGAGGTGAGTATAAGATACTCAGTAGGGACCCCGATACCCCTGAAGGTCTCCCATAATCCACAAATGATAAACCAGAAAGGAAAGGAACAAACAGAAAGAATCAACCAACCCTACTTAGGTATATTCCCATACATATACCTAAGTAATCAATCTCAGTTTGGATCCAACTCTCGAGCCCAAGCACAACCCAGTCTACATAGGAAAGAAGTCAATCATACCAATGATAATGACTTAAAATCAAGACTCAGCTCACACAGGTATACTATTCATGAATAAGGGTGGATATGATTAGGTGTAGCCGCTGAATCATCTCCTCTGCCGAACCCACATAGGATCCAAGTACAGAATTCATCACTGTCAAATGCACATTGGATCCAAGTACAGTCGTCATCGCTGCCAAACCCACGGAGGATCCAAGTACATTCGTCCTCGCTGCTAAACCCACGTAGGATCCATCAACAGTCGTCATTGTCGTCGCAGTCGTAGCCAGATCTAGGGTTCCCGCAGACAGCGTACTCGATTCCAGGAGGGTCCAGTCCCTGAGTAAAAGGGGTCGATACATCAAATATCAAGAAGTCCAGAGTTGATGTATCCCAAAGTTCTGTCTCATCAAAAGGAACTCAACGCGACAGACAGCTCGTCAAATGGACGCCCGGTCTGAGAGATATTAGCCTTTTCATTCCAGGGGACCAGTTGGAAATATACACGTTCCAAACCCAGCCATTTACCAAAGTTGTCCAAAACTCACTTAGAGTATTGAAAAACGACCGTCTCGTAGAAAGGGTCCTAGTGCCACAGACGACGCGTCGATCAGACGCGCAGACTTTTAGTTAATCTTGTTTAAGTGAATAACGGCCCCCGCCCATTTAGCCTAGTTGGACCACGGGTCAGGTTAACCCAGTTGACGAGTCCAAACCGGTAGGGGTGTCAGACCGTTCCGAAGGAAAATGCAGCTCGACCTGAAGGAAGCGGCCCGACCCGGCGCGGTGCGGCTTGGCACGACCCGGCTGGCTCGGCTCGGCCGACCGAGCGACACGGTCCGAAGGCCGAGCGGTTCCAAGGGGGGTGCGACCCCCGACTGTCCGAACCGGCAGCGGAAAGCGGCACTGCCCTTCCCAAACCGGAAGGCTAGGCTGGCAGGCCTTCTGGGGAACGTGGCCCACATGGTGGGCCGTGAGTTTCTTCAGCGTGGCGCCCTCCTGGCACCACGGTCCGGCTCTGCCCGGCCGTCCGATGGGCCAGCCGGTTTTCCAGTGTGACGCCCTCCTGGCGCCACAACTTCCCTTTGCCCGACCGACCGACGGGCCTGCCGGTTCTTCCGCCGAAGGGGCCCGCGAAGCGGGCCACGGTTCCTCCTGCACAACCGGTGTGATAGTGCAGGGTTCCTTCGCCGCGTTCCCGGCAAGGCGTGACGACGTCGTGCCTCCTCCGCCTTCGGTTGCCGATTCTAAGAATAATAAACGAGATCAATGGAGGGTCGTCAGGCCATGTTCGTTCAGCCCGCACCCTCCGCGTAAAGTGATAGAAATTGTCCATATTTAAACAATGATTTCCAATGAAGAACGGGGTACAAAAATATTCACTTTCAAGAATAAAACCCCTACCTCAATAATTGATGTCGTACGTCGGGCATCGCGGAAGACGGCGTCGTGGGGTGAGGTTTCATAGACGACGTCGGTGTGCATCGTCATTCTTCATGGAACCGATGTTCTTCGTTGAAGAGACATCGTTCTTTGTCGAGAGAGAAGTTCTCTTCTTCTTCACACAAGAGTTCTCACAAAAACTCAAGAAATTCACCAAAGTTTACCCACACACCAAAATCTCCAACACAAAAATAATATCTCATGATATTATTTTTATTCACACCACAAAGATTTTCAAAATTCAAAATCAAACCACTTAATTAATTAAATGAAGAGACTCATCTCATTAATTAAGGCATGTTGGAAATAATTAATGGTGTAAGGTAAAGGTGAAGAGCTACACTTATTAAGAAGAGTTAACAAATTAATGAAGGGGGTTTAAGGGGGTTTGGGGAAAATTAAAGGTTGGGGATCGTGTGGGCCCCACCTCTCATTTATCCACACATGGGAAGTTGGGTGGGTGTGGGATCCACCAACAACTTCCCATGGGAGGAATTAACCTCCTTAGATATAAAATAAAATTGTACAAACAATTTTATTTACTTTTTAATTAAACCCCAATAAATAACTTCTCCTCCCATTTAAACACGACTATGGAAAAGGTCCCCTTAAGCAATTACCGACATTACGAGTTCATCGGTGCCCTCAAATTTCAATTCCGAGCACCGGTTCAAAAGATAGAAAAACCCGCTCATTCATTTAATGAACATACCCGAGTTAAACTTAAGAAATTGATTCCGGGCACACCCGGCCTCAGAATCAAGTGCCTTCAGAAGCCACGAGCTCGTAAAATTCCAACATATTAATGAAAAAATTTTCCTTGAAATTTATGGGTCTTTACATTAACTCAGTATTAGATATAGGGATATAACAAGTAAAAAATCAAAATATCTAGTCTTTTTTCTTTTCAAGAGGTGTCATGAACTGTATAACATGTGTAATGTGTTAAAAGGGAAGATTCAAGAGATCTAAAAAATGGGAACATATAAAAGAGTGGTAGGCACATTTGTTAAATAGATTAGTCACTATAGAAGATGAAATAAATATAATAACTATCACTGTAGCTTATCTTTTATTGAATTCCATTAAATATTCTTCCCCTGTATACATATACTTTACCCTATAGTCTTGTGGATAAAACCTTAAATCTTTGGGAGATTATGACTATACCGAAGTCCCCTTTTGAGATTAAAAACTCGAACCATAAGAAGAAGTAGATAGATCTAGAAATAACCTCTATAGACGAACACTATGTCCACATGAATTATAGGTATTTAGAGGGGTGGGGAAATAACGGTTAGGGTTCCCTTTCTTTAAAGACTGATATCAAGTCAAAGGAATACTACTAATAGCTGATGATGGTGTGGAGGAGGCCTATTGTTAAGAACTACCATCTCCACCACATCAATTGATCTCATTGTATTTTATATTCCTCCAATGTAAGAAAATAAGGTTACCATTGGGAATATAAGTTTATCAAAATAGAATTGATTTATATTCCAATTCAAAGTATTCCATCATAGACCTATACACCACTTCTTCATAATATGTTAGCTTTAGTATGAAATCCTAAGACTAAATATCAGGTTTCAAGTCCATTTAGTACCGATGAAACTTTATATTACCATTCTTTATGACCTTGGGATAAAAAAAAACTAGATTATAAAAGTGGTTGGAATAATCTAACACAGATCAACCACCTTGATAAGTGGAGAGAAAATTCATTGAATTTTCTATATCTAAGGATTTCAGAAAAAACTACTGAAAGAAGGTTTTCTTGAAGTCTTTCTACTCAAAGAAATTGTGCCAGTTTTCTTAAATCACATTGTCTCACCATCTCTTATCGAGACCTTCAATCATAAATGTAGAAAATTTTACCTTTATGTATTCTAGTGTCTTTAGGAATTCAAAAATATGGAAAATATTATCTATCTATTTGTTCATATCTCATGGATCATTAATCCCCTTAAATGATGGTGGATTCTAGAGGAGAAACTCCCAAGATTGATCTCTTTCTCCACTATCACCCAGTGTCACTTCTCTCTCTTCAGTTCGAATAGGTGGTAAATTTTGGTCCACTACATGGACGTCCTATAATATAAACTCAAAAAGGTTTTGATTAACATGAGTATTCCCTTGGGGATCATTTCCCAAAACACCCTCCTAAGTAACTCTGGGAAGTCATCTAGGGGGCATGATTCTACACATCAAATAAAGAAAGGGGACCATCAGATGAGAATAAGTCATTTTAATAATTAAAAGGATATAGGCATAAAATTGATATTAGATAAATACTTAACACATGAGACACATATAACCACATCCCATGGTAACTTTATGCTTGTTATGATGAGATATTGAAAGGAAATCGGTCAAAACATACACCATAAGTCCCAAAAATCCTATCTCCCATCTACCAAACATCCCAAGACAATGAAACTTGAGGAAATGAATCCTTTTATACCAAATTCTCATGTACTAAACAAGATTAACCATAAACATAGGCACCCAAACTAATTAGTAAAATGGCCTGAAGGGAATTCTAAATCACCACACGCTAGTGACAAGCACCTGGGCATCAAATACAACATTTGGGAACTATTTTTCCCAACTTAAAAGAGAATAAATGACATGGAATAGAATAAAAATGTTGGAAAGTGGGAATAATACAATATTACATAAATATAAATGAATAAAAATTAGGACACATTAAGGTTTAAACAAGGTAGAACAATAAACATAATCTAGAAACAAAACCCAAAGTACTAAAAATGAGGAAAAATCATCCATGTGATATGTTAGAAACATTCTACTATATCAATAATAGATATCCATAAATAGATAATAATGAATCCCACCACCAAACTGTAGATCCTTTCCCTTTCTTTCATCATATAAAATAGGGTATACACACAACCAAGGGAATGTTCAGGGTTTAAGAAAAAATAGCCCAGTAGGATCCCACCAAGCATTCTATAAGAAGTCTATATAAGATAAATCCAGATTTTCTAAAGTTTAAAGAAAACATGTAATGATAAATAGTTTCATAATTTATATCAAAATCCTAAAAATTACACCTTTTTGTTAGATACAAAACAATTTCACATAAACACTTTTTATAGCACATTGAATAATCTATTTTCCTTTTATAAAATAATGCATTAAAACCTATATCAAAAAAATGAAAATGGATATAACCCTAGGAAAAATAGTACTTGGATGTATAATTTTCTCATACAATGATCAATCATGATAATTTTACACTAAACCAATCTCATATATACCTTCCCAAGGAGAAAAGAAATGTCCTGATGTGTAATTCACCCCGAATATGTCTTGTAAACTAGTCCTTATCACACTATCCAAAGGAGTAGAGGAGTAACCAAATGTGTGATTAATCCTGAAAAATCAATGGAAAGTCCTGATACAAGACACCTGCTTAAGTACCAAATTGTCCTATGTGCTATTATTGTCAAACATTCCACATCACTTATCAAAAGAAACAATTCCATGACCCTTTTAATATTATCAAAACCATTCATTGAATACCAATTTTCATAATAATATCATTTCTTTAAAATCATCATTACTTTATCAATTTTCAAAGATAAAACTATTTTATATGAAAATTAATTAGACACACATTTCAAAGATTAGGGATCATTCCAATAACTATTTTGAAAAAAAGTTTTTAAATCAATGAGAACATAAAATTCATTAAAAAATGACTTTATATGAAACTGTAAGAACCAGTGCTGTTCTTTGATGTAAATGTAATATGGGTTGTGTTTATTGTCAATCCTCACATGTAAGGTTAGGAAGTTTGTAAGGAAATGGATCTTACTATTCAAGATGACAATAATATTGATAGTGGCGTTGTTTCCCAGTGTATTCTAAATTTCTGGTCTCCAAAAGTTTAAGGATGGATAGCATTGTGAAAAGTAGATTTCCTTATATACCTTATGAAAATATGGAAAAGGAATGAGTTTTGTGAATATGGTATTTACAAATTTTGTTTTGTGAAGGATCAAATAAAATTGATGGTGATCTACGTGATAGTGATGAGCCTAAAAAATGATGAAGAATTGGATCATCGTGAATGATGATGGTGATCTCCAAAATAATTATAATTGGAGAATCACGATGCGCAATGGTTTGAGGGAAAGCTTCACAACAATGATAAATCGTGATGGAACATCTTGAATGGATGAGCTTGACGAAGGTGGTTTTGAAAGATTCAGAAAATACACTAAGAGGCGGTGGATCCTCGTGAATGTATGAGCCTATAAGCATAAGGCTACCCCTCTTCACTTGACATGAATTCTTCTAAATAAAATCTAGAATCGCTCTGATTTAATAAACCCAGGGTAGATTCACAAAACTGAAATTTCATGTGATCATAAGCATCACTAAAAGACTTGTTAAGTATCAATTGATGACAATTAATTAGATTAATGAGAACTTCATGATGATGGGGTATTCCATGTTGACTCAGTGAGATTCATGGAGGAAGTTTGTTTCACAAAGGCAATTAGATTTATGAAGGCATTTGGTTCTGCAAAGGTTGTTAGCTTCACAAAGGGTTGAGATTTCTAAAGGATATTCACACAAGGTAGTTTTGAACCTATAGGTTTTATTGAATAGTGATTTCATAGTGAATTAACTCAGGTCTACGGTGCAAGAAGAGTCTCTTTCCAGTCAAAGACAATGACTTTAATTCTAATCTAGTGAAGCGACCTTCAAGTCAATAATCTGAGTTAGAATTATCTCAATGTAGTGAGCTAGATGGAGTCAATGGATGTGTTCAAATGGAATCAATGTGCTTTCCCTAGAATCTTGTAAAGGTAGTATGCCTAACATAGAGTGACTATGTCTGAACTCTTGTATTCCACAACTAGTGAAGATTAGCGGATTTAGGTATGACTGAAACACTTCTAGTATATTATTCTCAGACTAGCCCTTAGTGGTGAACCAAGTAAAATTGTTATGTGATCTCTTTTCATATGGTTGTTTTGACATTTTCTTTAGACATGTTTAATTTTTTCCTATCAACATGAGAACACGATCCATCACTTTTGAAGAAAAAAAAGGTTGACACCCTGATTCACCCCTCCCCTCTCAGGGTGTTCTGGGGTCCTTCAAGTGGTATCAGAGCCAGGTTGTTGGTGTTAAATCTATTATTCTTTACTCTCATGGAGAACTTAGTTAATTCTAGGGGAGTCCCTCTCTACGAGGGAAGAAACTTCTAGATTTGTTAGAATAGGATGATATCTCATCTAAGGTCTCTTGGAATTGAAGTACACCTTGAAAATACACAAGGGATTCGGGTAACTGATGCAACATGAATATTTATGATTGAAACAGATAGGAAAATGCTTAATGCTGATGACAAAGTGAAAAATACCCTTACTATAGCACTGTACGATCAAATATATTTAAAGGTAATGAGTTTCACCTCAACTAGTTCTATGTTGGAGAAGATAAACAATATATATGAAGGTGATTAAAAAGTAAAGGGGGCCAAA
Source organism: Viscum album (assembly GCA_963277665.1). Lineage (NCBI taxonomy): Eukaryota > Viridiplantae > Streptophyta > Magnoliopsida > Santalales > Viscaceae > Viscum > Viscum album. Next base: position 221,839,351 of record OY728131.1, on the reverse strand, counting down.
ATTCAAGTGTTACACAACATTTTTGATGATATAAAGATGAATTCTAATGAAAATGATGATACCTATTTCAATAAAATTACTGAAGTCATAGGAACAATTCAAGGGCTTAGTGAAGAGATTGAAAACATTGAAATTGTAAAGAAAATATTGACAATAATTCCACCTCTTTAAAATCCAAAAGTTTTATCCCTTGAGTAAATGGATATTTCAATAATTTCCTTTGATGATCTGCTAAGATTTATAGTAGCTTATGAAATGAGAGTGAAACTATAGAATTCAACAAGTTTTGTTAGCCAGGAGATGGAATTCAAAGCCATTGAAAAACATGATTTTTCAGGGGAAAATATTAATGAAGGAAATGAGGAAGATGAACTATTTTCTATCTTTTCCAAGAAATTCAAGAGAGGAAAAGGGATATTTGAAGGAAAGATACCCTTGGCATGTTTTCATTTTGGTAAAGTTGGGAATATTGCCTCTCGTTTCTCAAGGAAGTTCAATGATGAAGAAAGTGAAGTGGGAAACTCACAGAAGTATTAAAAAGGGTTTTATCAAAATGAAGACTTCAAATATAGAAATAAATTACAGAGAAACAATTTTTTATGTAAATAATAAGATGATTAAATTTAATTTTTTGGGGAATAAGTACCAGAGTTTAAATCTAGAACCCCAGAATCTATGATGGATATAATTAAAAATTAATATCCATCAAAAGATAAATCTAGAGATAATCAATTGATTTCTGATGCTGATCTCAAGATATAACTTGAGGATTCTCTTGGTGAGCATGAGAATGACAGAATCAGAAGTAAAAAGTTGAGAGAATTTATTGAAGAGTCATCAAAAATATGTTGATTGACTAGAAGCTAAAATTAATTGACTAAAAGAGGTTGTAAAATAACATTCAATATCCTTTGAAATATCATAATATATAGTATAACTTAAGCTTAGAATTTAAGATTAGTTAAAGGTCATCAATGTCCTAACATCAATTCTAGAGGATAAGTCCAAGACTGTTGAGGGAATTGAATAATAAGTTATTACTCTTATAAGTAAACTTGAAAGTGAATTAAACTCAAAAGAAACAATGAATAAAATACAGATTGGAAAATTCTCAGATACTGAGCTTCCAGAGATAGATAAGCATGGTTTTGAAGGTGTAGATAATTCTATTAATGGTAAAATATCCACATTCATGGGAAAAATCAGAATTGGATGTGATGATGAAACATCAAATGATGGAAATAAAATAGGCCATAATAAAGGAAAGCTGAAAGTTGGACATATCACAAAGCCCCCTGATGTCATAATAAAGAAATCCTCAAATCAAACAAAATGGAGAACTAAAAACTATCCCCAGGTATCCAAAAATTAATTTCAATAAAACTCTTTTCCTAAGGAATAGGAAATGAGTAGGAATAGAATTGAGAAGCAATTTCCTCTCATGAAATATCAATTTTGTGGATTTATAGGTTACACCTTGTGATACTGTGAAGTGCCAAGGATCTATTTGAATAGAGAAGAGCTGGGAGGTCAAAAAATAAGAACAAATTATTACCCTACATCTTATAAAATAAAAATATTTTATGGATATTTATTTCAATACTCTAACTTTGATCATAAATCTATTCATTGTAGGCAGAGAAAATATTGAAATAATACCTACATAACTTAGAGACCAGTCAATACTCACCAAACATAAGATGTTTCTATTACAAGATGGTTTTTTCCTTTGGAAGAAAAATATGAGTATAATGAATCAATACACATGTAAAGGATAGTGGAATGACTATATTTATCTTCCAATCAATCAAATATTTCATGGAAGGAAAATAAGAAAATCTAGAAATCCAATCTTCCATAAATTAATCTCAAAACTACATAGAACAGTAGCACATAGATTCTTGATAGAGGTTGTTCATCCCATATGACTAGAAATGAATATCTATTAATAAATGTTAAGAAAAGTGTTGATGGAATATTTAGGATCAGTGATGAGGGTTCTTTGAAGATCAAAGGTAGTGGAAGTATTGAATTGGCTAATGGTGAGATGAACAAAACTTAAGTTCTTTATGTGGATGGTCTCCGACACAATCTCTTGAGTGCGAGTCAACTATGTGACTCAGGATTGATGGGACATTTAATCAACGTGGGTTCACTATTATAGTAATGATAAGTAATTATCTTATGAAAGGATGAAAAATATATGGTAACTTATATCAAGTTGATAGTAAAAATAACATATTCTATGTGACAGTTGAAGAAGAAAACAACTTGTGGCACCGGAGGCCGGGTCGCATTAATCAATAATACATGGAAAATATATCTAATATGAATATAGTGATGGATATAACTAATATAAAGTGTTAACAAGAAATGAATTGTGATGATTTCATATGAGAGAAGTTGGTATTGATTTCATATCGGCTAAAGAATAAAAGGGCATCAAATATTCTTGATCTCATCCATACAGATGTATGTGGTCTGATAAATGTTGCTGGAACATAAGGTGAAAGGTACTTTGTTTTTTTCCTTGATTATTATATTGGAATGGATTTTGTGATGGTTATACAAAGGAAGTGAATAGTGATTGATTTCATGAAAACATATCAGCGAATATACAAGAATGATACTAGACTGATAATCAAAGTTATGTGATATGAAAATTTAGGGGAATACACATCCATTGAGTTTGAAAATTACCTGGAGAAACATAAAAAATAAATGAGGTTCCTACTGTGATAACCCCTCAAAAAAACGGAGTTATTGTGATCTAGAATCGATAGGCGAACAATATGGCTAGAACAAATGCTGATTGAGAGTCATATCTCTCTCCATTATTAGAATGAGGCTATTTTAGCTATAATGTATACTCAAAATTGAATAGGTCTTTATATGGTAGAAAAAAAGATACCATATGAGTTGTGGAATGGAAGGAATCCTTCTTTGAAGTATTATTTTGTTTTTTAAGTAAATGTTTGATTTGAAACAACCAAGGAAACCAAGGGAAGTATGGTGATTTTGTAGAAAAAGGAATATTCCTCAGATATTAATTGAATAGAAAATCCTACAAATGTTTTAACAACCATCTCAGAATAATTGTGGAAAGCTGTGATATCAAGATCATTGAATATACAAGAACAAATACCTTGAGGGGATCTTATACTGATGTGATTGAAGATGAAGAAGACAATGCACATGGAACAGATTCAAATGTAGAAGAATAGGATGGAGTGTAAAACATTCATAAGTCACAACATGATGTTAATTCAGAAAAAGAATCAAAAGAGGAAACCATGGATGAATAAAATTCCTTGAACCTCATAGGAGAAATTAAAGAGAAAAAAATTGAACAATGCAACATCATTAGGGATTGGATAACACCCACATAGATGAGGAGAATGATAAATAATGCACAATCTTCCTTCTTATCATTTGTGTAACTAACCTCAATTGAATAATATTCGAAGGATAAATCATTAATGAAAGCCATGAATGAATATTTATATCATATTGATAATAACTGGACATAAAATCTTGTTAATAGACCTGAAATCCAGAATGTCATTGGTATGAAGTAGATTTTAAAGAATAAACTCGATGAGCATTGTAATGTGATCATAAATAAGGTGTGACTGGTGTGTAAAAAATATTCAAATATTAAAGGTGTTGATGTTTAAGAAAGATTTTCCCTGGTATCTAGAATGGAGTCAATTAGAAATTTTATTACCATTGTAATTAATATAGAATACAAAGTGTATCAAATTGATATCAAAAAAATTCTTGAATGTTTTTCTTGAAGAAGAAGTCTATAATGAAAAACCAGTGGGTTTTCTGCTTGGTAATGATGAAATGAAGCTTTCAAGATTAAAGAAAGCACTATATATTCTGAAATAGGCTCCACAATCATGGTACTCTCAGTTGTATTCTTTTCTAAAGAATCTTGAATTTAAAAGAGGATGAGTGGATCCCAATCTCTATGTAAATAATTATATGAAAGATCAGTTCATGGTACTGGTGTATGTATATGATATTATATTTGGTGGAATATGAGAGGGATAAGTTGATGAAATTTCCAATCACATAAAATTATAATTTTAAATGTCTATTATTGGTGAACTCACATAATTTTTAGGGCTAAAAGTGACTCATAGGATAGACCACACTTTCATTTATAAAGAAATGTATTATTGAGAGTTTTTGAATAAATTAAATATGCATGACTCCAAACCAATGTCAATTCTGAATGGGGTTGGGAAAAAACTAGGAAAGATTAAGGATGAGACATATGTAGATCTCATAATGTACAGAAGAATCATTGGGAGATTATTGTACGTGATAGTGAAAAAAACAGATATAGTCTTTTCAACATGCTTAGTGACCCACTTTTAAAGTAATCCGAAGGAAGAACATATGGTGGCAGTGAAAAGAATCATGAGTTACATTCAAGGTACTCACAATTATTGCTTATACTTTATTGTAGAAAGGGATAACGAGCTATCAATATTTTTTTATGCCGATTGGGCAGGAGATGTTGTTGATAGAAATTCCAAAAGTGGTGGATCATTCTTTATTAGAAGGAAATGTGTGGGATGGTTGAGTAAGAAACAAGAAATTACTTCTCTTAGTATAGTGGAAGTAGAGTATATCTCTACTACAAAGTCTTGTACTCATTTTTTGTGGATGAATCAACAAATGATTGATATTGGTGATGAGGTGAAGCAACCAATGGTGATTCACTATGATAATAATAGTGTGATAAATCTTATAAAGAATCCTTTTCATCACTCTTGTATGAAATATATTAAAATTATATATCACTTTATTAAGGAAAAATTTAAACAAGGAATGATTAAATAGGATATTGTTTTTACTAATGACCAAGTAGATGACATTCTAACCAAGCAATTGGTGACACATGTGTTTGAGAGACATCAGTTGAACCTTAGTGTTTATCCACCTCCCAGTGCATGAGGTGGTTACGAGTAATCCCCTCTCCCCAGTTGTAGTTATTGTTTTAATCTGTTTATGGAAGTAATGTAGTTTAATAGGGGATATACGATCCAAAGGGAGTGTTTTTTGAGCTCTACAATGTAAAAATTATGGTCTTTATGTTTATTTCCAATGCGGGAGAATGGAGAAATTCATTAGTACAAAGGTGGAAGAGAATAAAAAATTAATGGTTTTCTAGTTGCAAGAGAATGGAGGATGGAGAAAGTAGTTGCAAGTTTTTGATAAACCATGCAAGGCTTCTATGAAACGATGATATTTTGGTATTATGAGGAAACATTGAGAGATCATCTCAGAAATATTTAAGCATTAAAAGGCACAAGAACCCAATTCTTGCTCCTCTTGTTTTCTACTCCAAGATTTTCTTATGTAGATTTAGAGTGTTGGATTAGTTATTTCTTTCATATCATGTTTTTATAGTGGATGGTAATTCATTGAATTTATCTGCAGATTTCCAAAAAACTGAAAGGGGGAGAATGTTAGAACCAATATTGTTCTTTGATGTAAATTTAGTATGGTTTGTTCTTATTTTCAGTCATCACATGGAAGATCATAGAGTTTTCAAGGAAATGGATCTTACAGTTCAAGCTCATAAAGATATTGATGATGGTGTTGTTCCCCAGTTTTTTCCAAATTTTTGGGGTCTAAAATTTGTAGGATTACTATTATCATGAAAAGTGGATTTCCTTGTAGGCCTTATGAAAATATAGAAAAGGTATGAGTTTCATGAAGATATTATTTGAGAATTGTTTTTTAGAAGGATTAAAGAAATTTGATGCTAATATATACAACAATGAAAATTATCACAAATGATGAATAATTGGAGCATCATGAATAATGATGTTGATCTCCATGATTATAATAATTGGAGCATCACGACGCGTGATGGTTTGATGAAAAGTTTCATAGAAACGATAAATAATGGTGGAGACTCTTGAATGGATGAGCTTCATTAAGGTGGGTTTAGATGATCTAGAAAATCCACTAAGAAGTAGTGGAGCATCACAAATGGCTGAGCCTATAAATATAATGCTACCCATATTCACTTGACGAAAAGTTTTCCAAGGAACATATAGAATCACTCTAATTTCGCAAATCTTGGGGAGCTTTACAAAACTAACATTCTATGCGAGCTTGAGCATCATAAAAACACTTGTTGAGTCTTAACCGATGATAATTGTTTTATTAATGAGATATTCACAATGATGGGTTATTCTATGTTGACTTTGGGAGCTTTGTGGAGGCAGTTTGTTCAGCGAAGGCAGTTAGATTTATGAAAGAAGTTGGTTTCGTGAAGGTATTTAGCTTCGTGAAGGGTTGAGATTCATAAAAGGTAGTTTTGAACATCTAATTTTTATGGAAAAATGATTTCATAATGTATCAACTCAGGTCTATGGTTCAAGAAGAGGCTCGTTCTAGTCAGAGACAAAACGTTAATGCCAACCCATTGAAGTGACCATCAAGTTGATAAACTTAGTTAGATTTCTCTCAAAGAATTGAGCCAGGTGGAGTTGAAGTAAGTGTTCTGAGGGATGCAGTGTGATTTCAATAAAATATTTTAATGGCAGTGTGCCTATAACAAAGTGACCATGTCTAAAATATTATATTTCACAACTAGTGAATATTAGTGGATTTAGGAACGACCGACACACTATGGGTGTATGCTCCTTAGATTATCCCTTAATGGTGAACCATGTAGAATTACTACTTGATCTCTTTTAATATGGTTGTTTGTATTCTAAACATTCCATTCAGATAGGTTTAATTGGTCCCTACCAATGTGGGAACAAGATCCATCACTTTTGAAGAAAAAAAGTTGACACCCTGATTCACCCCTCCTTTATCAGGGTGTTCTGAAGTCATTCCAAAACCACCTAACTTAACACTCAGTTTACATAATGAGAACATAATATCCACAAAAAATATGAAATAGATCACAAGAGAATATAATAAGAGGATGTAAACATAAATTTCATGCCATATAAATCAGATTCAGAGATCAAATGGTCAATGAGGAATAAATAAGAACGCATACCTCGTCAAACATGAGATACTCAACAAAAAGAACAATATCCAATCTATAGGAACCAAATTCACAATAAATATATGAGAAACAAGGAAGGAAACATCACATGATCGATTGATCAAATCAATACAAAAGGGGAAGAGATCAAATCAAACTTACCAATTGGATGAAAACTAACCAATCTAGGATCACAATAATAATAAAAGATGTTCATGAGATTCAATAAAACCAATTAGTATCTTCTTTAAGAGACTTGGTTGAATTATGTTTATGGGAGAGGGATTAATAAATAAAATGGGGTTTTAGCGGCAATAAATAATGATACTACCCTTATTTTTATGACCCAGATTGGTGCTACCAACGAGTTGGTGGAGGCCCACCAGCTGGTCAGTGGCCGCTATTAAATTGAACTAGATACATTATGGCCTACCAAATTTCCATTGGATAAAAAATAAATTTGTATCCATTTCCAAGCCCACCGACTAACTTGTGGTATCCTGTAGCCTCCACTAAGGCTAAACCTCATTGAAACACCATTGAGTCACCTTCATCACCTCCCAATCTTGAAATAAAAAAATATAAAACTTAAAATAGAGACATACCTTGATAGAATTTTTTGGGATGGGGGGGGGATATGTGACACCCCATAATTTTAATATATCCTTTAAATAAATCTAATATTTTTTGTATCTTTCTACATACACATCACCGATTGAAAATGTATCATGAAACCTTTTATTAATCTAAATATAGACATTGTAAATTATGCATATAATTGGAAGGTATAAATAAGGGTAAACAAATTATTAAATAAATAAATAAATATATATATATATATAAAGAAAACTAATGGTAATGAATTAATAAAATTTAACTAGTGTAGCTAAAATATAATAAAATCATTTCTGGAAAAAAAATATATTTTACTAAAAACTTCTTTTTTGAGTTCTATGAATTTTTTTACATTTTGGTTTAACAATTAAATGTATTGATAAAATATACAATAAAATAATTTAACAATCAACCAATAATTATTACTATACAAGTAAAAAAATTATTTTTTTCTTAGAAGGTACATTTTTCTTGAATTTTGCGTGTGTCTTATCGACACTTGTATTAATATTAATTTTAGTAAATTTTAGAAATTGGATCAAATAAAATGATTTTAATATTTTTAATCAAAAATTTAAAATTAATTGTTGTGGTTAATTTATTTTTTAGGAATAAAATTAATTTACCAAGGTAAATATTAGTTTCAATGGTAAAACGATTATTTTACAAAGTATGATACTTTTCAAAATATTGGGTATTTTTTTAAAATTAAATTGATCAATTTTAAATTAAGATTCTAATATTATGTCTAAACATATATAAAAATAAATTAAAACTCATTTAATTTGTATTTAATATTTAATAAAATTAACAACATTTAATTATTAAAATAAATTTTTCTACCAAATAGTTTTTATATAAATTATATATTTTAATTTAAAAGTTAATTTTATCATATTTAGAAATTAAATTATATTAAATGGAGTCCAAATTCATATTAATCATGTTGGAATTTTTAAATAAGGGACATATTATATTTATAGTAAGAAAATAATTTCCATGGTTAAGTTTTAATCAAGATTTAGAAGTGCTTAAATGAGTAATCTAATATGGATCAAATTTTAATAAAACAACTTGACACTTAGACCTTATAGAATAAAATTTTTAGATTAAAAATTCATACATACATTTATCACCAATATTCCTCCACCTAACATTCCAAACTTTCATGCAATTCCATTCTTACCCCTTACCGAACATTCTTTTCCAATGACTTATCTCACCTTTTCATCTATAAAAGGAGCTCACTTCTGTAATGCCCCAACCCCGGAAGCCCAAATTTGGTGCATTTTTATGTATCATTGGCATGATCACAAAAGATCAATTCTTGAAAGACCGATTAGTTTAGTAGCCTTGGAAGTACTAGATACATTCATAAGGTTTACATTACATCATAAAATGGAAAACTGAAACAACATTTTTTCCAAAGATAACATAGAGATACCATAGACTATCCCAGAAGGTCAGTCATAATATACTTTTTTCCATCCTGGAAAAAATAAAACATAGAATGGGGTGAGCTCAGATGCTCAGTAAGGACAACAATATAGAGGAAACTTTCATAAATAAGAATAAACATTTAAGGAAATGTATAAAAATAAAACAAAAGACTTTTAAACACAAACTTGAACAAAATATGGAAAATATAAAATCAATTAATTCCATTTACTTATTCACATGGATATTCTACAAGTCGAATAATCACATGCAATATTAATGTCCACTTTCATAATGATGGAATGCATAATGCCAAACTTTCATAACCACATAGTCAAGGCCTTGTTCCAAGACAACAAATAAGATTCTTTCAAGCCCTTGTGCCAAGACACTAGTTTGTCTAATGAGACCTACTGATGCATCGAGGAGCTATAGCGGGCTCCACCCGTCACTTACTAATACCAATACATTTCTCATACGAAAAGGTTTAAACATAACATAAACATTCGTATTAAAACTAGCATACAAAATGTAAATAATTTATCCATAAACCATGAATGGTATAAAAATAACACATATACAGTAAAATATATCACAAAACCTTCAATACAATATGTAAGTTTTGTATCATAATAAATCAACTTCAAATTAGCTTAAAATCCATCAAAGGATGTTGATATAGATGAAATCAAAACCTTTTTTTAGAGAAATATATATTACTATTTTGAAATAATTTAAAAGTTATATAATTTTAAAAGAAAAAATTTATTTTGAAAATATTCTTATAATATTGTAAGGGAATCTTATACGTTCTTATAATGGAGGAAAATATCCGCACCCGCCGTATATGTTAAAAAACATTTTTACCTTAATTTTGATGAAAAGGTCATAAAGTACCTTGTTTGGAAGGCGATGGAAAGATTCCCTTCAAAACATATAAGCTCAAATTAGGGTATAAATGACTTTAAACCATTTTCTAGTAAATAGTAAAAATGTTTTGAAATACATTTTTAATAAGAATGGATGTGGATGATAAAGAGGTCCCAATAGATAATTTCGTATATACAACCTCAGATAATGAAGAGATTGTGAAATTAAACCTTTATTTGTACTTTTCCTTGGACAAGGTTATTTTAAATTAATGTATAATTGTTAAATAATTTTCATTAAATTATACAAGAACCATATACATTAATATGACATCATATACGATCTTTTAATATTGCTTTGTTAATAATATTTTAGTATTATCATCGTTTCGGGTGTTAACTAATTCGTTTTCCTTTATATGATTTGTTAGGTAAGTAATTTTTTTTATGTATAGGATGTATATTATTCATATTCAAAATGATATTAAGTCTTTAAACATTATTTTTAATCATCTAGTGAAAATTAGTCTTGAATGGATTACGATGGGGAATGAATCTCATCGCGTTCGTGGAGGCGGTAATCCGTACGTACGTATGAGCGACAATATCATTATCTTGATATTAAAATAATATATATTTTGATGGTATATAATATATAAAGAATAATCATCATGTTATATTTATTATTTACATCAATTACACATCATTATTATACCCATCCAAATAATAATGTATTGAATAACAATTACACCAAGACGTGGAGACAACAAGCCGTACGTACGCACGTATGGTGACATGTCATTCAAAGGATGGATATAATAATGAATATGGTTGTACCATACTTATAATAACATCAAAGTATATAGAAGATACTGGATTTTTTATTTTATAATGGACCCAACAAAGAAAGAGGAAGTGGAAGAAGAAAGGAACTTGAAAGTGGTGATGAAATATTTACCTCTTCTTCGGTTTATTCCTTTTGATTTGATCAAAAGGGATTGTTAGGGTGGATTTATAACTAAATTAAGGCCTTTAAGATGAAGGGAGGAAAGTTTAGATGGTATATGGGCATATTTAGGCCGATCTAAATGGCTTTAAAGGTGTGAATTAGAGATAAGGGTGAGTTCCCTTTTATAAGAGGGGTGAGGGGCACCTTAGGAAAATCTAGAAATATTATTTTATAATAAAATCATTTGAAGTTTTTAATAGCTCCAAAATGAATTATGTAAAGTCTAAGGTGGGGATGGGTCGAAAACCACTCAACCAATAGATTTTAGACAGGTTTGGGTCACTATATTAACCTTATTTTTTAGATTTAACTCTTAGTTAAATAGTTTGACAATTACCATGTCCCTTTGTATTTTTATATTATATGGTTAATAAAATTACTTTATAATTTCAAGAGAACCCCAAGTGGTTCATTTATGATATACCTATCATTATTTAAGTATTTTGGCTGATCCTTAGATTTTTAGAAATAGAATATCAATTAATAATATAATATTTATTTTAAAAACACTTTTATGTCAATTTTGACACTATTTGGTATTTTGTTTTTTTCTAAATTCATAACAACATTATTACTTAGAAAAATATTCATCTAATCAAACCTAAAATGTCATATTAACCTATGAAATATAATTCAATTCATAAAAAGTCTCAAATTACATTTTTTTATTTATTTATAATATCATATTTTATTCTTAAGGTTGTTTTTTGTCAAATTACATTTATCCAATAGAATTAGGACATGTGTTAGGGTAATAATAGTATCATTTTTACCCTTAATTTCTCTATTTACATTTAACCATGGTAAATAAAAGTAAAAAGTTACTATTCACAAAAAATTATTTTCATTTTATTGAATCACATTTTACTTACTGATATCAACTATGTCTCTTGGATATTTGAAATTCAACTCACAGGAGTGGTAAAATTAAGTTTTATGTAAATTTGAAAATGCTCCTAGGAGGTGGGTAAAATATGGTAAAAAGTTCAATAAAATTTTTATATATCCAATATTATTATAAACTGAATAAGATGAATTACATTGAACTTATATAGGTATTATGTATCTATTTTGACCTAAAATAAATTTAAATGAAATAAATGATTATTTAAATAAAAATTCGGTTTTTAAACTATAACTTAGTGTTTCTCCCCACATTTAATGGAGGATGGATATTTAACTTTTCCCTTCTTCCCCTTATTTCCATTTCCAGAGTGTTCAGTAGATATCCTCTTCTCTTGCTTTGCTTTAATGTCGTAAGACTTAGAGAATTATTTTTCTGTATTGATAGCAGATGAGACAAGATATTCGTTTGCCGAGAAGGATTGTGAGACTAATAATCTACAGAGAAATGTTTTTAACCCATCAAAGAAGCGATCAATCTTACTTATTGGGTTACGTATATAATCTAAAGCGTGCCTCACTAACCTTGTAAAGTTAGCCTCATATTTTGCAACATTCTTATCCTATTTTTGCATCAGACTCAGAAATTGTCTTTCCATATCCGCTCGATGGTCATGAGGAAAGTATTTTTCTAATAAAATTTCTTTAAACTCCCTCCATTCCATATTTTATACTTCATCATCTTCCTTTCTATTTTGAATCAATGACCACCATTGATCAGCATCTCCAGTGAGGTAGTAAACTGCCATGACAACGTTTTCCCTTTCACTACTCCCCAAGGTGTGGAATATTTTCTCTAAGGAATTTATCCATTGCTCAGCTACTATTGTATTTGTACCCCCATTGAATTTTAGTGGTTTTTGTCTCATGAAGCTATCTAACATTTATCCTCCACGTTGAGGATCAGGGTGCTCCATACGGGTAAGGTTATTATTCATAACTTGAGTGAGTTGTCCCAGTATGGTAATAAGCTGATCAACACCAGTTGTATCACCAACTCCAATATAATTATCTTGAGTAGGAGGGAAATCCCTACATGGAGTACGTGTATTGATATAGTTTCCATTCCTTCCACTAGGCTCTATTTCTAAACAATGTCATAAACTAGATTCGTTTATAAATCAAAATACATAATTCCAAACATGTAAAACACTTAACATAAACTGAATAGTTTATGGATATAATCCATAATCATAAAAATGTTTTCTTTGAGGAAGTATATACTCATAAACCCTTCATAGTGATTTGTAAAGAAAATGAGAATTATAATAAGCATATCCCCCTAGAGTATAGTAACCAAGAGTACAGCAAGGCCTGTTGTTGTGCACCAGTTCCCGTTCGCCTCTAGCTCAAATTGGTGTTTTCGAGATTTACTCGTAGGTACATCTATTCCAGAGCCAACTCTACCCGCTCGTATCTAGACAGGGATTTATTTCATGGAAAACTCACAAAATATCTACGATACCAAAATTCTAGAAAGTTCTTCTATACTAATCCTCAAAGTCTATCTTACGGTAATGTGATCTAATCAGAGTTTAGCTAAATCTAGTTTCCAAGGCTTGTATTAAACTTTCTCTGATACCAACTATAATGCCCCAACCCCAAAATCCCAAATTCGGTGCATTATTACGTATCATTGGTATGATAACAAAAGATCAAGTCTCGAAATACCGATTAGTTTAGTAGCCTGGGAAGTACTAGATACATTCATAAGGTTTACATTACATCTTAAAATGGAAAACAACAACAACATTGTTTCCATAGACAACACTGAGATCCCATAGACTATCCCTACAAGTCAGTCATAATATACTTTTTCGCATCCTGGGAAAATTAAAACCTAGAAAGTGTGAGCTCAGATGCTCAGTTAGGATAACAATATAGAAAAAACATTCATAAATAAGAATAAACATTTAAGGAAATATCAATATCCAGTTTCATAATGATCACATGCAATATCAATAGCCACTTTCATAATGATGGAATGGATAATGCCAGATTTTCATAACCACATAGTCAAGGCCTTGTTACAAGACTACAAATAAGATTTTTTCAAGGCCTTGTTCCAAGACACTAGTTTTTCTCATGAGACCTACCGAAGAATCGAGGAGATATAGCAGGCTCCACCCGTCACTTACTAAGTCCTATGAATTCCTCATATGAAATGGTTTAAACATAACATAAACATTCATATTAAAACTAGAATACTAAATGTAAATACTTTGTCCATAAACCATGAACGGTATAAAAATAACACATATATAGTCAAACATATCACAAAACCTTCAATACAATATGGAAGTTTTGTATCATAATAAATCAACTTCAAATAAGCTTAAAATCCATCAAAGGATGTTGACATAGATGAAATCAAAACCTTTTTTTAGAGAAATATTTTATACTATTTTGAAATCATTTAAAAGTAATATAATTATACAAGAAAACATTTATTTTGAAAATATTCTTATAATCTTGTAAGGGAATATTCAACGTTGTTCTAATGATGGAAAATAGCCGTACTCAACGTATAAGTTAAAAAAACATTCTTACCTTAATTTTGTTGAAAAGGTAATAATGTACCTTGTTTGGAAAATGATAGAAATATTCCATTAAAAACATATAAGGTCAAATAAGGGTATAAATTAATTTACCCCATTATCTAGTAAAGAGTAAAAATGTTTTGAAATACATTTTTAGGAAGCATGGATTTGGATAATAAAGAGGTCCCAGTAGATAATTACGTATAAACTACCTCGAATAATGAAGAAATTGTGAAATTAACCCTTAACTTGTACTTTTCATTGGTCTAGGGTAGGTTAACCTCCTATATAATGGTTAAATAATTGTTATTAAATTATACAAGAATCATATAAATTAATATTATATCATATATGATCTTTCAATATTGCTTTCTTAATAATATTTTAGTATTATCGTTGTTTCGGGTGTTAACTGATTCATTTTCATTTATATGATTTGTTGCGTAAGTAATGTTTTTTATATATAGGATGTATATTATTCATATTCCAAATGATATTAATTCTTTAAACATTATTTTTAATCATATAGTGAATATTAGTCTTGAATGGATTACGATGGGGAATGAATCTCATCGCCTTCGTAGAGACAGAAATCCGTACGTACGCACGAGCGAAAATATCATTATTTTGATATTATAATAATATATAATTGGATGGTATATCATATATACAGAATCATTACCATGTTATATTTATTATTTACATCAATTACACATCATTATAATACCCATCCAAAAAATAATGTATTGAATAACAATTACACCACGACGTGGAGACTGTAAGCCGTACGTATGCACGTATGGTGACATGTCATTCAAAGGATGGATAAAATAATGAATATGGTTGTACCGTAGTTATAATAAAATCAAATTATATATAATATACTGGATTTATTATTTTATAATGGAAACAACAAAGAAAGAGGAAGTGGAAGAAGAAAGGAACTCGAAAGAGGGGATGAAAGATTTACCTCTTCTTCGGGTTCTTGCTTTTGATTTGGTAAAAAGAGATCCTTAGGGTAGATTTATGAATAAATAAAGGACTATAGAATTAATGGAGTACAGTTTATAGGGTATTTGGGTAGAGTTTGGCTGATACAAATGGCTTTGAAGGTGTGAATTAGAGAAAAGGGGGAGTGCTCTTTTATAAGAGGGGTGAGGGGAACCTTAGGAAAGGAAAAAATATTATTTTATAACAAAGTAATTTTAGGTTTATAATGAATCCAAAATGAATAATTTAAAGGATAAAGTGGGTATGAGTCTAAAAACACTCAACCAATAGGTTTTATATTTTTTTGGGTCACTTTATTGACCTCATTTTTTAGATTTAACTCTTAGTTAAATAGTTTGACATTTACCATGTCTCTTTGTATTTTTATATTATATGGTTAATAAAGTTACTATATAATTCAAAGAGAACCCCAAATGGTTCATTCATGATAAAAATATCATTATATAAGTATTTTCTCTGAACATTATATTTTTATGAATAGAATATCAATTAATAATATAATATTTTTTAAAAACTCATTTATGTTAATTTTGACACTATTTGGTATTTTGTTTTTTCTAAATTCATAACAGCATTATTACTTAAAAAAAAATTTATATAACCAACCCTAACATGTCATATTAACCTTAAAAATTAGTGTAATTCATAAAAATTCTGAAATTACATTTATTTGGATATTTATAATATCAATTATTTGAATATTTCATTAATTAGGTAATTACTACATCATCATTGTGTCATAAAAAAAATTAATTATTTAATTTATAAAAATTATAAATAAAATACCATTATTTATGAAATAGTTTTATCTTTCTAATGAATATTTATAGTCTAATTTATCTTATGTATAACCCTATATTAAAAATATTTTAGTTATTAAACTTTGATTTTAACTCTTTTAACTCTTCTTTAAATAAAATAATAATAAATGTACCAATCTAATCCAAGTGGACCTAAATGATCATATTTGATTTATAAGGTTGTTTTTGGTCGAATTACACTTATCCAATAGAATTAGGACATGTTTTAGGGTAATAATACTATCATATTTACCCTTAATTACCCTATTTACATTTAACCGTGGTAAATAAAAGTAAAACGTTACTATTCATCAAAAATTATTTTCATATTATTGAACCAAATTTTACTTACTGATATCAACCGTGTCTCTTGGATTTTTTAAATTCAACTCACAGAGGCGGTAAAATTATTTTTTATGTAAATTTGCAAATGCTCCTAGGAGGTGGGTAAAAGACGGTAAAAAGTTCAATAAAATTTTTATAGATCCAAAATTATTATAAACTGACTCCAATGAATTACATTGAACTTATATAGGTATTATGTATCTATTTTAACCTAAAATAAATTTAAATAAAATAAATAATTATTTAAATAAAAAGTTGGTTTTAAACTATAACTTAGTGTTTCTCACTATTCATCAAAAATTGAAAGTTTTCAGAAAAATACCAAAAATTCACCCTAAGATAATTTCGATACTCCAAATACAAAAATGAAGTCCATGTTGAAAGATAAAATTTATAAAATTTCAAAAAGTGGGTATTAATATTCATAACTTCTAGTTTGATTGGTTGTGGTGTGTTAGAACTTGAAGTTGCATACAACACTCACGATTGTATTATTCAAAGAGAAGCGTACCGTGGATGCTTGGTTTGTTACAACTTCCACCCAATTTAATCCACTGATGAAGTTTAAAATACACCAAAGAAATTCCTATTTTACTTTTCTTGAATCCCCTTTAAATAGTTATTGGCATCTATTATCAATAATGTTACTTAAGTCCTCCATTTCCTAAGGATATTTCAGGAGAATATCTAAACTCTCAATGTGAATATTACTTACCCTTTAACTTCCTTTCTTTATCCTTATTACCCAACCTCCTCCAAACATATTCTAACCATATGTATATAATGAAATATGTATAAATAATATACTTAAATTATATTATATTTATGGTATAACCATTATTCATTCCTCTCCCATTTATTCGAAAAAATGAAAATGTTTCTCAAGTGTACATGCAGACTACTGCCTCCAAGAATAATGAATTTCATTTTTCATCACTTCCTTTAATGGATGGTTCTATAAATATTTTTAGTGAATATATATGTTAATTATATCAAGATTTATATTCTAGTATTATAAATTATAAATTATTTGAATTATATTATAAAAAAAATCATTGTAAATCTAATTGCCTAAACAAACATACCAAGAAGAAAAGTGATTTTTTAGTATCAACTTCGTTTTCATTTAACTTCTTCTTTTATATTTTAAAAATTATGATTCATAAAATTAATAAAATATAATTATTTTTCTTTATAATTATATTCTAACAAAAGTATCTATTCTATAGTAATACCCACACATAGATTGTAGCATATTCTTATTTGGGTCAGTTTAACCACTGACATGACCATGATATAAAATTATATGGAGGTTGGATATATAATTTAATTATATATAATATTTGATTTTAATAATGAATTAATTATTTTTTTAGTTCTTTAATGTTAATATGTACATTTAACTCATTAATTAATATACCACTGTTTATTCGTTAAAAATCACCAAAACAAGCTCATCACCAATTTATTCTTCAACAATCATAACTTGGACTCTCATGAAATGAAATTATAAATTTATATACCATCAATTAGAAAATATAATTATACCTTGAAATATTTTGGAATTACAGACTTTTTAATATTATTGATGAATGGAAACAATAATATGAAACAATACAAAATAATCAAAATTACTTACACTGAATGTCGAAACTAAATAATAACCAACTAATATAAATATATATATAGAATATTATCATAAATAAAGAGAATGATAGGTTATTGATATGAATAAGGATTTAAAGTAAGTGATTAAGATATTTATTTTTATTATACAGATGGTTAAAGCACATTCATGGAAGTCAGAAACAAATGTAAGTGTTTCTTGGTCTCAAATTGGACTCTTTAATATATGTTATAATTTTTGAACCATTTTTCCTATTATATATTGTTATTTTGATTTAAATCCCATGATAATATTTTACTCTATTTTTTATGTAATTCATTGTATATAAAAATACAAATCAAATTTATTTATTCATTTGGGTTTCAATTGAAGAGTTACCTAAGTTTTAAGGGATCTTTGTCTCAAATTCCATTTCTCGAGACATGATTCATATAATACAACCATTAATTTTTAGTGGGCGTAACTACTAACTCCCAAATTTATAATTTCAATAATAATTATTTGTTCTTGGAAATTTTACTTCAATTCATACTCTCCCTTACGTTCGACTTTTATTGATCAATTACCTAAAATGAAAGGTATTCTGTCCCTCCACATTTCAATTTAATCACTTCATTTGTTTTAATAATTTTTATTTCCTAGATATTTGGATTCAATGTATTCATAATAAATCATTTACAATCCAAATGATGCACTATTGATGATAGAATACCATTCTCTCTCTTTAAACCCATTTCATAATCCCTTTTTATACCCATTATGCTACTATAATCACTTCTTTATTTTTCCATTTATATTTTCATGTTTTAAATAACCAAATCTAATATAATTCAATAAAATCTATATTGTTTTCATATTCTTTTATTGAATGCAGACTTCCATCCATGAAGCCCCCATTCCCTACTCATTTGTTAAAATTATATATTCTTATGATCTTTGATTGATGTGGTGTACATAATGATAGACATATTAAGGGTGGTCCATGATAGTTATCTAATTCATTGGTTAATGAATTAATATATAGATATGACGTATTTATGCTACCTTGGTATCGTGAATTGGTAATATTTTATGATACATTAATGAAAAACCATTGTAATTTTTTTTATGACACCGTAGTGATCAAATTTGGTGATATTATTATGAAAGTATCATGTTAATTTTTAAGCCACACTTCCATGTCATCCCTCATGTTCTTATTTTCATATTAGGCCTCATGTTTTTATGTTCATGTTTATATGTTTTACCCCACATTTTACATATTATTCCATTTTCCTATGATATCTACTTCCTTATGCTAAAATCCTCATTCAATGATTCTAGACTTATGAATCTATGTTTTGTTGGGTATGATTACATTATTATGTGTTCATGTTCCTTGGTTACATTATCATACAAATATGTTCATATTATGACAACTTATGGTCTTGGATTATTATTTTTTATGATTACCTTACTAATAATTTTAGATCACTAATTATTATGTTTTCATTTCCCATATGTTATGTAGAAAATCGATAAATAAGATATTTATAGAAGAGAAAATTGTGTCTAGAATTTATAGCATATGTTAAATACTTATTATAGATTAATTATCTCTTAGTATAGTGAAAAAATCTCCATTAGATAAGTAATACATAAAATTTATTAGTTAATTATTTATCCTAACTATACAAAACTCTAAACTTCAAAGGTCACGAAAATGTATGTAATGAAATATTTTTGATAAATCTTGTAATAATGAGATAGTTACATTTGGAATATCATAGTTACACTTCCCTACTTCCACCACTCAAGTAGTGGAAAGTTTCTTATAATTTTTGACAACCTATCTCTATGAAAATTTTCTTTTATAACCTACCATGTTCACAAAAATGACATTAGTAGAAACAATATTTTTTTGAAACATGGTTAATTTTTTTTCATATATCCTGAATTAAAATTTTCATCATATGTTCTCAGGATCATATGTTCACATGATAGAGGTCTTATGGAAAAAATAACCTATTTAGAGGAATTTATGGTAGGAAAATTTCTCTCAACAACTTGTTAAGACTTATCTTTAACATTTTTATAAAATTTGAAGTATAACTTGCAATTCAAGACATTTCATATTGAGGATATTTTTATTATCGTTTAAGAAATTTATTTTTTCTTTATAATTATATTCTAAATATTATCCTTAAAATATTCATTCATTTTATATATCTTACACTGAATTTTCAAGCTTTTTAAACCTATTTTCATTGAATTCCAGTTGAAAATTATTGACCTCCATGAAATCCTTTTCGTTTTTAACCAATGCACGAAACTTCTTCTCAAGAAATTTTAATACTTATTAATTCCCTTGAATTTAATTTATCCACTCCTTATGAAATATATAGTATTTTTCATTAATCTCCAAATTAAATTTACTATTAGACTCTAGTTTTCGGGTGAGACTTTTTTCACAAAAAATAATTTTGTTTTAAGGCATATTCCTTCATCTTTTATTATTAATAAAGGTTGGTTATTTCCTCTTGATATTACTTAATAAAACTAAAAAAAATGTAGTTATATCTTTGGGCATGTCCTACTGGGATTACTCAATGTAGTCCCATGATTCATCATATTCTTTATCAATTTAATCTTTAAAAATATGATCTCCCAAACCTTTTCTTGGTTTATCATAGATACAATAATGATACAAAATAGTATTTACCTCATTTTCATGTAAAAATTGTGAATCACATAAGTTATAATTATTTTCCAAATTCTTTCTAGTGAATTTTCATCCAAATATTATATATTGACATTAGGTTAGATATCATGATGATTATAACAAGTAGAAGTTTTATTTTATTCCTGTTTCCATAAGATGGACGTCTTTTTAATATTTTAGAATTATTTCTTTTTTCTATTCTTCTAAGTATTGAGTGAGAAAAAATTTTGGTCAGTAGTTGAAGCTTATTCTCCAAGTATAAAATTAATGGTTACTTTTGAAAAGGTCTAAAAACATCAAAAACATAAAATTTATAGATTATTGATAATATAATTAGTGGTGGAATCATAACTATGATACTAATTTAAATTCCTTTAGGATCTAAAAACCACACTCGGGGGGGGGGGGGGGTGGGGTTGAATTAGTGTGGTCTATTGAATTACCAATAAAACCTTTTCTCCATCTCTTTTACCTCTTCAGCTATTCGGTGAATGGATCTCACACTCATCTCTCACTTTGGACAACATTAACGCAATAATAAATATGAAGGAAAAAAATAAGGGACATTGAGATTTTTTAAAAGTGTTTCCCTCCAGTATGTATTACTATATCCT
This sequence comes from Viscum album, assembly GCA_963277665.1. Classification (NCBI taxonomy): domain Eukaryota; kingdom Viridiplantae; phylum Streptophyta; class Magnoliopsida; order Santalales; family Viscaceae; genus Viscum; species Viscum album. The sequence goes on along the minus strand of OY728131.1, from coordinate 221,817,850 downwards.
CAATGTATGGTAGTTTAAACATACATATATATCCCCATATATTATCAAGAAGGAACACAAGGAAGGGTATGGCCTTTAACCTTTACAAATGCATTCCCCAACCATAATTTCATTAAAACACTAACTTGTGGTTCTTTGATTACAAGATTGAGATTATAAATCCTTGAAGTTAGATTAGAGATGAAGGCTTGTATCTTCTATAGAATGATATATTTTAACTAATTTCTTAGATTATATCAATCTCAAGGTCCACCAAAAAATTCTTTAGATTTTACAAAATAATAATATCATAGGATGGAATCCTAAGTTCTTATACTTTAGACTATAGGATCTTTAGCAGTAGCAAGAACAATCTATCCCAATTCCTTTTCTCCTTTATCTCATTATGATAAAAACCTTCTCAATCGTTCAACATATATATATATTTGACACACATAATCTTCAATATAGATACAGTGTCAAGTATCTCTCTCTTTATTATTTGACTTCTAGAATATACAATATAATAGTAGCATCAAATGTCATAATCTATTCTTCTTCTTCTTCTTAATATTTATATTTATAAAACAACTTGAATATTTTATCTATAATATTCAGCACTTTAACTATTCTTTATTTTTATCTTTATGAATCATTAAAACTAATCACAGTTAATATCATTTATACCTCTTTAATACGTGGTATTTTATCCCTATAATCTCTATTAATTATCATGGTAACTTTCATTTAAAATTACCCAATAATATTGTCTAATTTTAACCCTATGCCTGTATCAAAATAAGAAAGGTTACTTCTATGACATGAATGAATATCTCATAACTTTGTTTCTTTATATATTAGCAAGGAATCATCATGGAATCACTAATATTAGTGTGGAATAGACTACTAACACATTATAGAATGAAACCTAACTACTATAGGATAACATCATGACACAAATATTTCCCAACATAGCCTATTCATGAAGCACTAGAGTATGGTATTCTAATTAAAATATGTCTTTCTTCAGAGAGATCATGTAAAATCAACCACATATTTGACAACGACATTAGTATTTTTCTCCATTTCTCATAGTGAAACATATCAAATAAAATTCCTCCCAAAAATTCATTCCCCTTACAATCTTCCCATTTCATAGTCACCATAACAAAAAATTATTCTCCATGGCATGAATCTTTCCACAAACAAAAGAACCAATTTTTGATTATCATATATTCTTTGAATTTATCACAATATGAAACATTTCATCATGATATGTAGACTCATTATTTCTTAATATTCATAAAAAATGTCATGTCAACTTTAATAATATATAGTCATAATTAACATCTTGAAATTTAAATCATTGAATATCAGTACAATATCATCATTGTTCATTCTTATTCAAGAATTTGGTCTTCTATAACTCCCTATTAACTTCTATAAATTATTCATGATCCTAAAAATTTTTCTCTCTAAAAAAAAATATGTAATAAATATAATTCCTTATTAATCACAGTGGAGGATTTTACCTTTTCTTTATTTACTCAAATTGATGAATCATACATAAAATTTCCTTATTATGATGCATACATGAGTTTTTTTACTTGGAAATATTTAAAATAAAGAATATAAAAAACCTTACATAATATCAAAAATATTATGCATCATATAATTCATTAGTACTTTAATAAATTTCACTTAATTGGGAAAAATACGTTTTCTTTACCTTTTCTAATTTATTATTCTTTGGGATCAGAAAAAATTATGTAACATATAAAATATGTTTTTCATCAAAGTGGGATCAGAGGAATTTTCAAAATAATTTATCCTAAGAATATTTTACATATCTTAGGTTAGTTTAACGATTTTTGAAATATCTGATATCCTATAACCCATATTTTCTTATCCATTTTTAAAATTATGAATTTTATAGAAACAACAAATATACTTCTAGATAACTTCATCAACACTTCAAAACACCTTGTAATAACTTCAAATAATATTCAATAAATAGGGGAAATATTCCAAATCATTATATAATATATAAATTATACTTAGATAATTCCAATGGTATCCATCCTCCTCCTCCCATATTTTGGATACACTCCATTTATCTTTAGCTCAGTAACTATTAGATGCACTTTATGAAATTTTCAAATACTATCACATCCAAGAATTGTAACTTTGAAATATATCTTCATTGTACTTAATTCATTCTTGAAAATCATGTAACAATATTTTCATAAGTTATAAATTTATTCAAACTTGATAATTAAAAGGGTAAAACTTAAAATATGGCCTTTAAAACTTATTAAAAAAGATATGATGATTAGTATTATTTAAAATCTATTTTGGAGTTCTCCTAAATTCATCAAATATTCATAAAAAAATTCTCCACTAAATATACCAATCCAAAAACCATCGAAACGACTTATTTTAAATGAAAAATATGGAAAATGGTTAAACGTTCTTGATCAGGGATCAAACAGGAGGGAAATTCCATCTTCAGGATAGAAGTTTCACCAATATTATTAACTCAATGAACAAAAAAAAAACATCTTGGGAAATTCTACCTTATTAAAAAAAATTATTGGGAACCCCAAACTACTTCCAAACTTTTACTATAACATATTAATACCATTATTATAAGCTTAATTCTTATTGAAAAAAATATAACTTAACACAAAGTTGGTCTAATATATTTTATGTTATTACATGTGACTGATGTCCATTTATTATTACCATTGAATGTTATTTTTTTTGTGATATGTGTGTCATTTCCTTGACTAGATTATGGGAGTTTACATTTATAAAAGATTAATCATTTTGAGATAGAAATTAAATGTTTTTTTGAAATATGGAATTTTGGTGATGATGTTTATGTGGGCCATAATAACTTTTGATGAAAAGAATGAATGAAATAGATTTTTGTTGGGTTTTGATACTATTTTTATATGGTTGGTTATTGTTAATTGTTTTTACCTTCTTGTATTTTGAATGATCTTGTATGTGACTAATGTGGATAGTTTCACATGGTTCTCATAGAGATATCTGTTTACTGATTTGAAAGAGGTGGATTGGATGTTATGTGGTTTGGAAATAGTGGTATGGATGGTTATGTGTGAATGAAATGGTTCTGTAGAAGATATAGAGGCTACTGAAATAGGTTGTTGGGATGTTTATGTAGTGGGTGATTGGTTATTGTGGGGGTTATGTTATATTTTTTTTGTATTACAAAATACAGTTGGTAATTGTGAATATAATAATTTGTATGGGTTGTAATTTAAAAGGTAACAGAAGTAAATGAATTTTTAAATCTTTAAATAAATGGGTAAAGGTTGGGATAAATGTGGGTGATGGTTAAAAAATGCCTTGGGATAATATTTAGGAATAAATGACCTAAGTAATGTAATATGGATCATAAAAAGTTAAATCCAGGGCTTGATTATTGTATTGTTAATGAGAACTTATGAATACTGTTTTGTTGGATATTTTTTATGAAATGTGGGTTTAGATGTGTTATAGAGATGGAAATGGTTATTAGGTTTTGCTAGTGCGTGTGCAGTAATTGTTATATGTATTCATAGTTTTGTTGGTATGAATCCCAGGTCTAAGATTTGATTCTATGGATATGATATAAATATATGATGTATTTTTATTGTGATTTCTTACACACCCACCCAAATTTTGAAAACATTATTATTTCCCAAATGTATTTGGTTCTGGTTGTCTTATCTAACATCCATATTGATGCAGGAATGAATGGATGAATAATCACTCTTCCCCACTTTATCTTTAGAAATAATATGAGATATGATTGCTCAATGTCGGTATATTCACACTTGATATGATGGATTAAAGTTATCATATTTAACATGCTATAATATTGTTACATGTAGGTGGTCATGTATGGTATGAGGAGAGAACAAGTTTGACATTTTTCATGTTCATGATACCCTAATATTATGTTGATACCGGGTTGTGATTTGATGATATATGGTGAGGGTAGGGCATTATAGGAGGAGGTAAATTGGTTGATATTCTTAATGTTCATGATACACTACTGTTATAGGAATGTGATATATGACTGAATGGCCCAAAGGCCGAATTTTTTTATTGATTTTGGATAAGACCCTTTTAAGTGTAAAGGGAAAAACCAGGGCTTCAAGGACATCAATACATTAACAAAAACCGAAAAGAAAGAGGGTTGCAACCCAGAACAAGACTATGAAGAAGTGCTTCGCCCAGCATCAAACACATTAAGGCCTTCCTCCACCAAATAATGACTACTCAGCAAGATGTCTTGTGAAAGAATGCACGGGCTCGGTACTGATGGCAACACCATACCCTCTCAATCATCCAAATCCGAAAAGTCATGCACGAAGAAGATGACCAAATCTATCCTCATCTGAAGAAAAACCTTGTAGAATGTTTGTGTGCCCCAACGATCCATCCAAATCACCTCCAACAACATAACCGGCAGGTTACCGACAGAGTCACAACCAACCAAACCATTTTCACCACCAAAATACCACCGATTCCACGGCCAATCGAACGAGATCCAAACTTCACAAAATCAAAACTGGAACAAAAAACAGCAACACCAAATTGAAAGCCATCCCCCCTCCAATCTACTGGAGCCGACCCCGAGCCCACAAGAACACGCCAGATCCGAATTCAAGCCAGGACAGATCCGAGCAGAGATCTAGGATCTGGAAGGCATGCCAAAGCCGCCGCTGAGCACACCGAAGCTGACACCGAGCCCACCGTAGCCGAGAATAAATCTTGAAATGCGAGAGGCAAGCACACTGAAGTGAGCACGCCGACCATGACAAGATACCAAAGGAAACGCCATCACCAGTCCAAGATCCCGAAGCCAAAACCCTCGATGCCGATGCACACCGACACCGAGAAGAGGTCTCGAATCCCAGAAGGCCAAAGCCATCGCTGAATGAGCTCCCGAAGCCGAAAGGCACAACAAAGCCGCCGCCGAGCCAATAACAAAACCAGACCATGCGGATCTGCCACCCATCGAAGCCGAGATGGGATAAGAAGACTTTGCCAAGGCCAGACCAAGCCAGAGGAGGGAAGGAGGTGGCTTGGAAAGAAAACCCTAGGCGCGCGAGGTGGGCGGAGAAGCCGCCGCTCTGAGGCATTCCTATCAAGATAGAGCATTATTCTATAGGAATGTGATATATGATTAGTAGGCTTCATCCACATTTTCATAAGAGGTATTGGGGAGGATAATATTGATTATATATGTATTATAATCCTTATATATATATATAATGGTTTTTAGGATGAGTTTGATTATAATGCTTGACATTACAAGATCGAATTTTAAATATTCTATTAGTGTCACAGCCATATGAGTTTTTTTAGTTTTGGTATTTTAATTTGGAGACTTGTTTTCTATATGAAATTTACATGAATTGTGATATGTTGGTTTTTATCTATATTATGGATTTTATTAGAGGTTTCCTTATATATTTTTATAATAATTAAAAGGGAAATGAATCCCATTTTTAGGTTTTATACCCTTGGTTCTAGTCTTTATACCATGTCCTATTAGAGGTATGCTTCAAGGGTCACTATTTTCTTCACTATAGCCTTATTATGGGTTCCTAGCTGGGTAAGGTCAACATAAATTAGTATTAAAGCTATTAATGAGAGTTAGGATGGAGATTTTAGTTAAGAACTGGTGAAGATTGCATGAGTTAGCTTGGAAAATAGTGTTAATCAAACCTATTTTGTGATCTATTTAGGGAGACATTCTAGAAAAAGGCTGTTAGGCCCCCATTTGATCCAATACAAGAACCTTAATTTTACCAAACACCCTTGGTTATATAATATTAATTGTGAGGTAAAGAATAAGGAGAGGTACATGCATCATGCTTGATTTACTTGTGTTTAAATAGAGATAATTATTAGTTAAGAGTTAAAATGAAGGGTAAGAGTTAAAATGAAGAAAATTAAATGATCTTAAGTAAAATCACATTTTCTAGTATTAAATATTCATTTTGTGTTGGTGTACCATGTTAATATTTTTCGGATACAAATAGGTAATTATTGGAGTTCTCATTTCTAGTGTTTTTACCATCTCAAGATATTTCCGGTGTAGTTGTTTTCTAGGTTGTCGGTTAACTCTAATCTACATTGATCTGTACATATGAATCTACATGTGATGTTATGGTTGTGATTTTATGTGTTTATTTTTTTAAGGGAATATATATTTAGTATTAATTTAAAACTCTATGATTCAATTACTTTCATCTAAAGTAAATGGTAAATTGAATCCCTGACAATTTTAAAACCAACATCATATTTTTTTGTTGAAATTTTTGATTGTTTACCTTATTTTATTATTAATGGTTTATAACATGTTAGTAACTTAACTTTATTTGATTTAGATCATATAAATTTCTCTACCAATATGTTTATATGACACGAAATTCATTAAAATAGATTCCTTAGTTTTTAAGTTAAATACATTTATAGTTAATAGAAAAATAACAATTTAAGACTGCACGAGTTGGTCTAAAAACATGATGAAATCGTGTAATATTTTATACATTGAGACACATGAGTTACTATGGAAAGTATGTTTAATATGATATATTAGTTATCATGTTTATTATATCTTAATTGTTTTATATTTATGAGTTGGATTAATGTATATCATGTTAATGTTTTAGTTCTGTAAGGGTAGAAATATTAATATGTTTTTTATGAAAAGTTAGATTGGATATATATTGAGTATTGGTGTCTATTTAATTTGTAATGAAATGTTTTTTGATTTTTTTTTTGGATTTGAGAATGATAATTTTGATAGCATTCTCCATACTACATAATAATATGTATATAATTTTTATTGTCTTTCTTAAAAAAATGGTGTGTTCCACTTCTAGTAAATTTTATTTAATAAATTGAAGAATTTATTTGATAAAATTCAGGTTTATATTAAAATTTGTTTAATTTAAAATGTTTGGGTAGTGATTTATAAGGTTTTTGTTGAAATATTATCTCAAAATACGATCATTTTTTTTTCAATTAAATGATTTTTGTTGAAAATGGGTTTTTTGGGAAGACTGTGGTTGGTTTAAAATATTTTAATTTTGTAGTTTTCAAGGAAGAGTTTTCACTATTTAAACAAATATTTTGTTTTAAGATACTTTTGATCATGTTTTAAGTGATTAAATTTATTAAAAGATAATTTTTTTCCTTATAGGGTGTTGGAGAGATCTATTATTTAGACAAGGGTTTTTTCTCATTATATGTTAGACATGATTGGTGGGGAGAAGAATGGGTTTGTTTGATTTATCGATGGTTTGGTAGATTTTTGTTTGAGAGTTGTGAGGTGGTTGTGTTTTTAAAGGGTAAAATAATTATGATTTTGGAGGAATATGAGATATTTTTATGGATGATGAGTTGGTTTAGTAGTTCTGGGGTGTGGGAGTCGATAAAATTCTTATAGTGTGGTTGAGTTTTCTTTATTACTGGTGTGTGTTTTAATTTTAAAGATTAAACTTATTGATTTTATTATTTGGATAAAATATATATCATTAGAGTATCACCAATTTGTTATTATTGGTAAGTGAAATGAGTTAGGGATAATGTGTTTTCTAGATTTTTGCAGTAGGAAGTGTCAAAGTTCCTTGGTGGAGTATCGGGCCACAAGGTTGGGGAGTGGTTTGAAGATTTTGAGGCTATATTCAAATTTAAAAGGAATTCATATCATTTTAAAATTACCATAGAAGTGGGGTTGACATAAAGGGTGGCTCAATATTTGTGGAAAGTGAATTATAGTTGGATTGAAGAGTTTTCTTGGGAATATTTTGTTACCTTGGCCAAGGAGGAGTTTTTTCCCTAGGGGATAAATGATAAATGTATAAAGAGGACCTTAAAGTTCCACAAAGGGGAATCTAGTGAGATCCATTTTATAGATCACTTATGTTATTTTATGGTCTATTTTGAGAAATTACATGATAAATACGTGTGACCATGGAATTTTGAGTCTGTCTTAAGTCAAGAGATTTGATGAGGGGTGGTGAGTTTGTGGTTAAATTTTTGGGTTAGAGGTGAGGGATTATGCTATGGTGATCAAGGGATATTTTCTATAGGATATTAAGAAGGTATATAATGTATCCCCATGTTGTAAATCTTATAATAATAAAAAATAGGAAGTTAAGAGACCTCGTGAGATTCATGCATGACTTGAATCCTTGGATTTAATTAGCTTTAGGCATCCCATGTCGGGTAGATTGGAATGTTTTCATTGTGGTAATGGTGAGCCATTAGTAATAAATGGTATCTATGATTAATGGGGTTCCATTGTTTAATTAAGGTGTTTTCTTGTTTTGTAGGATGTTAATATTCTAATGGAAAACTTGTTAGTATGAAGTGAGTTGGTTTGAGACTTTAATAGGGAGTATGTACCGAGTCAGTGAACTTATTCCTTTCATAACATGTCTCTGAAGAATCTTCTATGTTCTAGTTTAAAATGTTTTTGGCATGCTCTCATTCCATTTCTCTTAAATTAGTTTTGAAAATTAAATTTTGTTTTTCATTAAAAGTAGATATGATTCAATAATGGATGAGTTAAAAATTAAAGTAGAAATAGTTTTTGGTTTACTCTAGAAACTTCATGGTTTTTTTAAAATGTGAGAAAGCTTTGAAAAGTTAAAATCTATGTTTATTAAAGTGACTTGTTTTGAGGATATTATTTCAAAAGTTTATTTTTATGTTAGAAAATAATTATTGGTTAGTAAAATGGTAGAGTTTTTGGGTGGAAGTGATTGATTTTGTCAACATTCAGTCTCTATTATGTTAGTTACCTTTCCATGGAATTTTTGATTGAGAGGTACGTTGTGCGGTTTTTAGGTCTTGAGTATTTCCTTGATGGTATTATTCAAGTGTTATGGTAATATTCTTGAGTCAACGGTGGTGATTGTGTGGTATATGTTTTACTTTCTGTATTGTAATTCTATGTAATTTGATGATGGTTCCTTGAATTCTATGATCATTCCGACATTTGGGAGTGATTTATTTAGATAGTGTCATTAAAAATAATATTTTCTTATAAATAATGATTTTTATTTAAAATTATAAATTATAATATATTGAAAATTATTTTATTAAAATAAATATTATTTTTGAAATTAGCACGTTGAAATTAGTGAATGGTAAATTTTTCGTAATTTACTTAGAGTTAAGTTTTTAGGTAAAAATTAAATTTGTTATAAATATATGGTATTTATTATAACATCAAAATTTTTCTAAAGTGATTTAATAAATACTATAAAAACAATCCTTAACCAAAAATAGATTTCCTATGATTAATTTTACCAAATTTTAATGAATCCTCCAAGACCTATATTACATTTCTAGGTTTTAAAATGAATGGTAATATTTTAATGAGTTTTATTCTTATCCTAGTATAATATTGAAAACCAGTCATCTTTCGATAAAACCATGGGAAAAAACTTTGAGAATGTTTGTGGTTTTGATTACTTTATTACAAAGAGTCCAAAACCTTGGTTTAGAAATTAATAAAGAATTCACATATATTTTTCTATACATATCCACAAAATGTCCCATTAATCTTAAATAAAAACAAATTGAGAATGAATTTACTCTCAATATCCCTCTCTAAATTCCTCCCATAGTGTTCCCAATCTCTTTAGAAGCTCCACCCAAGATTTTATAAGCACCATATCTATAAAAGGGATTTGATTCCTCATCCTCTTTTTTTAAGTACTTCCTTTGAATTATGCATTTTTTTTTTCAATTTTTTATTGTTAGAATATGATCTGACAAAATCATTTAATTTATTATGATTCACAAGTAATGAGAGACCACCTTTCTCTCTCATTAAACCCTTCCCAGAATCTTTTTGTACACCTATTATGCTACCGAAATTATCCCATGATTTTCAATGCCAAACATTTGGTTTTTGAATACCCATCCCCATTTACACTCATGTTTATTTAATTCTATGCAACAATACTTAATTTATTTGGGGATTATATGTATATAACCCACACTCCTTAATCACATGATTAATGGAGTTGAAATACATTCTTATATTTTATGACATATATGGAAGACAAATGAATGCACAAGATATGAATGCGATGGGTGGGCCAAAAATTATATAAAATTCCAATTAATTGGTTAATGTCATTATCTCATGAGATACCGTGAATATTTTATGTGGAACTACTAGTAATTAAGGCTGTATCGACAGTTTAGAACTGTGTCTATTAGTCTAAAAACTGTGGCTCTTATTGACATAACAATAGGGTCACAACTTTAGCAACAATTTTCATTATAGTAGTGCACCTATAGCCATAGTTGGAATTAGGGCTATAGGTAATTATATTTTAATCTATTTCTATGGTTTGAAACCATGAATATAGGTTTATATCCACAATTACCATTATTTAATCACATCTATATCCACAATTTTTTACTGTGGGTATAGGAAATTCTATTATAATCTATAGACAGGACTGGAAACTGTGGCCAAAGCTCCACTACCATGGTGGAAACCATTGATCTAGGTCTATAACCATGGTTTCCAACTATGGAGATTGATTTCACCCCCAAAAGAGAAATATCTGTTCTTCTTTCCACTCCTACAAAAAAAGATACACCGTAATCCAATAATTAAATATATATATATAGATACAAACTAACATACCATAATACAATTCAATATAAAAATATTAAAACTTAACTACATAATAAAATTAAACATATAAAAAAACCAAAAAATACAGTTCACATCAAAATTGAGCATCTAAATCAGTTTTATTAGAACCATGATAACCCTCATACACACCACCTATAAGAACACTATCACGAACTCTCACACCACCAACATGATCATCTACATCATCATCAGTAACATCTTAGGCATTGACATAAACACTAGCCCCATAAGAGAGGAGGAATATACATAAATAGAATGGATCAACATCAAAATTTCATCAGCTTCTAGAGTATATTTTAGTGTAATGGTAGAAGAAATAGTAGATATAGATTTCATTATTTGTTCATTTATCATTATTTGACATTGAGTCCCTTGTTCTGATTTTTGAGTTGATTTTTATGATGATTTTTTGATTACGACATTAGTTTGTTCCACTATGACCATAATAGAACTGGTACTTAATGAAACGTTATCATAAGGCGTGTATCTAGATGGTAAAATCTTCTTCCTAGTCAATAATGCACTCTGCCATGATGATAATATCATATTACCTGATGCATATGATCATTCAGACCCAAATTATCGATTTATTTTTCTTCCAATGCTTCTAAGGAAATATTTTGATGAATATATAACATATATTAAAATAATAAAATATTTTAAACTATTAAATTCCATTAAAATAAAAAAATTTAAATATACATACAAGTATCTCCAATGTTTTTCTATTTTTCACATTACCATCTCTCTTTATCCTTCTTGTACAAAATAAGATAGAGTGAGTAACATGATCATCAATGTTCATTTCCTTTTTTGTGGAAAAAGAAGAAATAATGAAACATTATAAGTCAACTAAACTACATTAAAAAAATCTAAAATAAATTAAATCTATCTTAATATACAGTGTAAAGTCAAACAATTTCTTGAAAATCAAGTCCCAAGAAAACAATTACAAATTATAAATCATTTTAGATTTTTAGGTACAATAAAAAGATCATATTATTCAAAATTAGATTATCCCAGAAGATAGAAGATATATGGAAAAGATAAAAATGATAGAGAAAAAGAGAAAACATCTTGGATCATAATGTGATTAATCTCTTAATGTTAGAAAACAAAACTAATCAATGAAAAACTAAGTATATCTTAATAAACACTACTTTTCAACTAGTGTTTGGAGGAAGAAAATGAAATAAGAGATAATTGTAAAAATTTATTCTCTTTCTAATCAATTTAGAAATGTAAATAAAAGTGAAATGATTGATTTCCTAATTCCATAATGCACCTTATCTATAATTCATAGTGAGATATTTCTCTAAATCTAAATAATATTGTTTGTGATGTGTCTGAAGTGATGATGTTATAAATAATTTGTTTTCAAGGATCATAGAGAAATTATTGGAAATTTTTATAAAAACTAATACATATCTACAGGGGTACAACATGATGAAATTACCCTCAACATAACTAAATGAATATAGAAAATAAGAATGGAGACCAACTTGGACTCTATAGAATAGGGTGAGGCATCACACCCAAACACTCCCCATGTACAAATTTTTGGGAATCTTAAATCAGATTAAAACCATATGACCCTATAATTTAGAATATATTATGGGATTTCATTTTTCAACCATAGGTAATCACATAAAACAATCCTCAAATAATGATGATATCCATCATCTATCTTGGCATGGCTTCTGAAAAATATGGGATATCCTCATACAATATTAGATAATTTATACCTTACAAGGAATACACTTGTTACCCACTCCCCTATAATTAATTTCCAGTAAATAATTAATAAAAGTTAATTAATATCATGTAGTTTTTAAGAAAAATTGAAAATTGGACATCAAATACTTAAGTATAATGGGAGGATATGACATGGATGTTGCACCTTTGTTAATAAATTTGGGAAAAATTGATTCCCACTATTGTTTAGGTTGATATAAAAAGTTTTAGTTCATATGGATGTGATATTTTCATCACCTGGGAATAAATCACATATAAAAATCATGATGAAATTTTCATTAGAAAGAAAACAGATTCCCAGCATTATTTTATCGGTAGTTATAATTTTTTATAAGTATATATATTTTTTATTATTGATTGTGTTTCACAATAAATTTTGTTGCAATAAAATTGAAAAATCTATTTTTTGTTTATTTGAATAGATTATTTGAATTGGTATTTTAATATTAAGTTAATCTATGTATGAATCCATAGTTGAACATTCTATGATTTTTTGGATAGTATTTTACTATGATGTTGTTAGAATAACTGTAAATGCATTATCATGTTGTAAATAATCATGATGATTCCTATCAAGAATTTAAGGATTAAAAATTTTAATGGATTATATTGAATTATACAAAATAGTATATGTGTATTTTTTGAAAACTTAATTGTGATTTTGAAAATTTGGTGTTTTTTTTAAATTTGATATGTCAAAAAATTTATTTTAGCTTGTGAATTAATTTATTGAAAATTTAAAGGAGTCTTAAATGATGAGAATGAATATTAATAAAAATAAAAAAACTTCATTTCTTTTTCACTTTGTTCACTTTTGATCTTTATTTTCTGGTTTTGGGCCTCCTATTCATTGATGAAAATTGAAATGTGTAATTCTGGGCATGGTTAAAGATTATTAATCTGAAATATTTAGATTGAAATGAATTGTTTGGTTTGGAATTAAATGTGTTTTTTAAAGATATTAATTATTGTGTGACTTAAGTGTATACCGCACATCAATGGAATTGGGTGAAAAACTCTAATCATATTATGTTTTTATATGACTTTGAAGATATGATGATCATGTAACTTCCAAAGTCCTATGATACTAATATGATTTTGTGAGGTTGTTGTGATATAAGTTTCCAAATATCACAAGACTAATAATCATTATTTAGACATGTTATGGAAGAAAATAAATGAATAACTCTCTGCTTGGAACCATAAAGTATGAAGAACCCATGATAACAGTATAAATTTCCAAATAAAATGAAAATGTGGGAAAAAAAATTAATATATATAGATTTTTTGATTGAAAAAGGTATGTGTTGATATTGGTCAAGGAATGATTCCTAGAAATTAAGATGGCAATTTAATCAACCATGTATTAAGTAAAATCAACTTGAAGACTAAAAAATAAATAAAAGTAAATGAATATGGTATTTTTGAAAATAAAAAATATTATAGATTTTTAATTACCTATATTATTGGTAATTTGAAATAAGACATTAATGTGTTACTATGAATGGAAAAGAATGAGAAAAGGGTGGTGAGGTATAGAAAATGTTGTAATTATATATATATATATATATTTCTATAGGTTGATAAAGTGACATTGTTATTCTCAAAAGATGATCCTACTATCATAATAAAAGAACTACTATTGTTCCTATAATCAAGAAATCCTGGACCGTAAAAGTGAAGAGGAAGACAACTAGTGAGGTTGTTGATGTTCTAAATAAATGAGGAAGAAAATGAAATACACATTCCTATACCCTAAATAAGGATAAAAATAAATTAATTCTAGATGAATTGATTTAATAAGAATGAGAAAATTGGAAAGAAGAAATATAATAAGAGTTTGATGCACTCTATGTTGGCATAACGGTGGAAGAAGGAGGAGGGGTGTATTCTATTCATGTAAGTGAAGAAGAATTAGTATCAAAACTCTAGTTATCTATTTTGAATAGGAAGAAATAGGTTCAATATATTTCCATTTTCACATATGGAATAAAATATTACATACAATGTAAGGAAGGAAGAGAATAATATATATTTACTTGTATGATAATTTACAAGTAAAAAAGAGAGAAAAAAGAAAAAGAAAGCACATCATATTCATCATATAATATAAGAGGCACCTGTGTGTGAGAGTAACCAAAGGAATATCAATAGAATAAAGTGAAAAATGAGTTTCAAGGATTAATATTTTATTATGGACATCTCAAGTTTATTTCTAGTGGGTATTTTGATTATGGATTTTTTTCTCATTAACACAAAGAATAAGCCTTTTATTTTGAATAAAAACCTTTTAAATTACCATTACACATTATGTGTTTACTCATGAAGAAATTAAAGGTAAGGGAAAAACTATCAAGATTAAATCCAGATGTACCTTTTATATTTAAATATACTGACTATTCATAATCCTTTTTAGAAATAGCTAGGTTTTAATTACTATTTATTAATATTATGGATGAAGAAAATTTATAATAATTATACATCCATTTCATTGGTTGATAGTATAAAGAGAATGGTTTCTAGTTCCCTAAAAGAGGCCCAACTAGCCAAAGTGAATGCACAATAATAGAATTCTCTATAATCTAGAAAATCATAATACTAAAAATCAAAAAATGACATGCTTTGTAGTGAATTATTAGCATTAAAAAATATTCAGGCATAACTGATTTGATTTTTTTTCTATAATGCATAAATCCAAAATGAAAAATGTAATCCCATTTGAATATTTTAAATGTTAAATTACATATTCTTGCTTATCATATGGGAGAGAATTTTGTCTAATAATATGAATGTATTTCAATAAACTCTTATTTATTTTATTTCCGTCTAATTTCTCTTATAAAAAAGAAATTATATAATTCCATTAAAATAAATAAAATAATTAATTTATACTTTAAAAATCATTTTCAAATAAATAAATGATTATATATATATATATAAATTTAACTTATATCTTAAACTATAGACTATTCCAATAGCCGATCATCTCTCTATCCTGTGATATTGGGAAATCTTGAATGATTGGTATTTCTTCGAGACCTGTATCAAATCTGTCTTTCCAACTGACATACATGTCAAACTTTCACACTCAACACATATAACCTAATTCTATTTACCTGGTATCCTTGGTATTTTTCCCATTAGGAAAATTTTATTAGAGCTTCATTGGAAAAAATATTTGTTTAGAAAATATTATAAAATTTTATATATAAATGTTGGTTAACATTACTTACCCAAATATCTATAGAGAAATTGTTCTTTATTTTTTTATCAAACTTCCCACTAACTTATTTTTTGAACCAGAATGATATTGTTGTTTTTAGAAAGTGTTTCCATAAAAATTTTACATTCCCTACTATTTTTTTTTCAAATATAGAACTGTCCTTATTCTATTGAACCATGATCTACAAGTGTCGATTATAGACATCTCACATTATTGGGTATCCTTGTCATATGGTAATGTTTGGAGAAAATCATGAAAAATAATTAGCAATGTGAAAATAATATATATGAATTTATCATTAATCACTATCAGAATGTTTAAAAACATACCAATAAATGGGGGATCTATTGACCCTAGAAGTTTTGTGTCTAGAGAAGGGGGATTAGATGTTGTGGTAGGTGGGATATCTATAGCAGGAGTACTAAGTATAGTCTATGATGATAAGCGTATTGATGGAGGGAGAAAACTAGATGGATATCCCTATACAGATGAGGGTATATGTGGCTATTAAAATGGATCTAGGATATATAGGGGATCAATGCCATATATAGTGGATGGTGAGAATGGGTAGTAAGGAGGGATAGGATACTGATACCTACGATGCTTTGTGGGTGTGTGAGTAAATGGAAATGGAAAATATGGGTATGGAAAATATGGAGATGGCATAATTAGAGGATGAATTCCTGATGACCGAAGCTGGATGAAGGGAGGATGAACTAAATGACCTCCCGGTGACTGAAGCAGTATAGTGCGAGGGTGAACTATAGAATTAGTCATACCAGTACCCCCTCTATAGTATCCTCATCCACTATATTATCTAACTGTCTCCTTGGCGATGTAGCCTAAAATAATATTGATGATAAAATAAAATGTCAGATAACAAGATAAATAATATGAAAGAACATTGATAGTGCTAATATTTTACACATTTTTTATATGAATTTAAATTGTTTTAACCCTCCCATTTTATCAATTTGTGCTTATAGGTTTCAATTTTGGATTTATGATGTGTTTTGAGCAAAATTGTGAAAAGTGCTTAATTTTTTGATTTTTGGCAGATTTTTACCACAAGGGTATTTTGGTCATTTAGTTAAAAATATAATTCCAAATTGCGTGTTTTTTTATTGAAATATTTGATTTATTTACTTCAACTTTTTATGCTGAACTGGGGGCCTATTCCAGCATCTAGAGTCCAAAAAAATTCATTGAAATTAAGAAATTTTACGGGCTCACAACATGGACCCCACCACTATAACAGATGCACAACCTAGTCCAAACACCTCCAATTGAGGTGATTGGAGATATAATGGAACAAGTTATCATAGGAGAGTTTTTAAAATAAATTTCATAGAGTTATGAGCTTAGAAATTTGTTCTTTGAATGAAATATTTTTAATGAAGTTTCCTAGAACATTCATCCAGAGAAAGTAATGGTCAATAAATAATTCATAACACCTATATATGGGGTCCAATTAAGTTGAAATTTTGAGGATTGATGTGCAGAATGTTTTGGAAATTATTTTATAAAGGATTAATCATTTGATTCTGTCATTAATTTGGGATTGAACGCATCAACTTGTGGATGAAAAATTCTACCTATAAAAGGAGAGGAGCTCCTACATCTCAAATCATTCCATTCCATCCCCACACTATCTTGGGCACCAAGGAGTGGAGGCCAAGGTCTATTTAAGAATTTTATTTATTTATTTTAGTTATTGTTATCCATGTAACACATTCATTTATTTTATTAATGTTTTCCACCTTTCTTCTTCCACCCCTAATCTAATTCTCTCTCCCATTATACATCGTGATCTCTTCTCACTTTGGAATGGAAAGTTACTGACCCGGGGATCATCCCTAGGAGAGGTTTAACAATGGTCTTTTTTCATTATGATTCAATTCAAAATGTTTTAAATCTATTTGTGGTGGATGTGAGGGTATTTTATGGGTGTGGTAGTCATCCACCACGACATTATTTTCAATTCCATTTCTTTTCCTTGATTAATCATTTCCCTCTATTCTCTTAGGAAAAACCTTTATACGGTGGAGTTAGGGTTTCCATAAGGGTTGAAAGGGAACATGGTGGAGTCGAGGATTTTAGGAATAATATTTTCGGCTGAGGTGTTATCCTATTGTACTATTAAGGAGGTTTGGTTTGTTGTGCCAGCCGAAATGCTAAAATCACACACTCAATTAATCAATGGAAAGTACTTCATTAATGAGGTTCCACTAAATGAATTATCAAATTGAATTTAAACAACAAATAAATTATGAATAAACCCATTTATCAAACCTTGTACCAAGAACTTTCTTTCTAATCTATAGTTTTTTTTCATATTCATTTTGATTTAAATTCTTCATTTCATTATTTTAATTACATGTTTTAGAAAACACACAAAACTGAAATTTTGATAAAGAAATGAAAACAACAAAAAGAATTAGAATAAGATAACTAGAATAAGTAATTGAACCGACTACAACTCTACTCAAGTGAAATGACCCTGGTCAGACACTCTCTTGCATTTGGAATATAAATTTTCATTTTCTATGCCCGATGAAAGGTGTGCATAAAAATTGGAACCATTTCTAGGTAGATAAATATTTATTTCAGTCACTTTTTCAAGATTCACATTTTTTTAAATATTTTTTTTGTGTTCTTTATAAAAAATCAAAAAAAAGATTATTTTTTTCCATGATGTATTCAAATTAAAATTATTATGTTTGAGAAGATTACTCATAGGTGAAATATCAAGAATAATAAGTGGATTATAAATATCTAAATGACCAAGTGGAAAGGATGTGAAATACTCTAGATGAATTGGGGAGTAAAATGAAAGGAGCATTTGACTATGTCATTGCATTGATGGATCAACCCAACCCGGAACCAGAAAAATAACATGATGTAGTGGTGGGAGAAATTTGACCACTCATCATTGAAGAACCATATGAGATAAATATGAATGTTCTTGAAGATCCATTCATCCACACTTAACCAATTTTTCCAGAGATAGATGAAGAGGAGGAAGACTTACTTGTTGAGCCAAATGTGGCATATCGATGGAAATTGGATAAATTTTGGAATCAATGTGAGGAACTAATTGATCTCCCTAAGCTTTGAAAAGAAGAATATCTAACACCACTAATAGGAGACACCACCCAAGTGGTGGGATTTTAATTCAAGATGGAGGAGCCCGACTACGTACCTCAATCTAATAAATATTGACTCCAAGAGGCACTTTAAATTGAGGAGTAGATTAACTCTAAACTAACTCATGGAGATTATTAAATATTGAACTCAAACACTTTTAATTTTATTGAAAATAATTTGAGAATCATCCCTAATATTTTTGAATTTTCAGATTCAATCATCTCATATTATGCCTTGGAGGATGAATATGAAAAAAAGATACACCTGTTGAGGAACACTTGGAGATCCCAGAAGACATTTAATATTCACTAGAGGGAATACAAGAAGAGAAATAGAATGTTTCTTAAGTACCAACAAATGAGGAGGAGGTTACATACTTCATTATAACCCTATCATGAAAGCTGTACCACATTGTGAAGGGGGTGGATCTGGTGTAATATATCTATAGAGTTATCTTCAATAAGAACAAATAACTGCAAGCTAAGACAGTCCACATGTGGTGGTTCAAGTCAAATAAGCTTCATCAACTATCAAAATTTGGATAACCTTTTCCCTTTCACTACTCCCCAAGGCGTGGAATATTTTCTCTAAGGAGTTTATCCATTTCTCAGCTACTAATGGATTTGTACCCCCATGAAATGTTGGTGGTTGTTTCCTCATGAAGCGGTCTAACATTGATCCTCCACGTTGCAGATCAGGGTGCTCCATATGAGTAAGGTTATTATTCACAACCTAAGTGAGTTGTCCCAGTATGGTAATAAGTTGATCAGCACCAGTTGTATCTCCAGCTCCACAATAATTATCTTGAGTAGAAGGGAAATCCCTACATGGATTGCGTGCATTGATACGGTTTCCATTCCTTCCACTAGGTGCCATTTCTAAACAATGGCATAAACTAGATTAGTTTATGAATCAAAATACATAATTCCATACTTATAAAATACTTAACATAAATTGAACTATTTATGGATATAATACATAATTATAAAAATGTTTTCTTTGAGGAAATATATACTCATAACCCTTCATAGTGTTTTGTATTGAAAATGAGAATTATCCAAAGCATATCCACCAGGAGTGTCGTAACCAAGAGTGCAGCAAGGCCATTTGTTGTGCACCAGTTCCCATTCGAGTCTAGCTCAAAGCAGTGTTTTTGGGTTTTACCCCTAGGTACATCTGTGCCAGAGCCGCCTCTACCTGCTCGTATCCAGACAGGGTTGTATTGCTCGTAAAACACACAACATCTCTACAATACCAAAATTATAGGAAGTTCTTCTATACTAATCCTCAAAGTCTATCTTTGGGCTATGTGCTCTAATCAGAGTTTATCTAAATCTAGCTTCCAAGGTTAGTACTAAACTGCCTCTGATACCAACTGTAACGCCCCGACCCTAGCTACCCAGAGTCAGTGCATTACTTCGTAACATTGGCATGATCACAAAAGATCAAGTCTCTAAAGACCGATTAGTTTAGTAGCCTTGGAAACACTAGATACATTCATAAATGTTACATTACATCGTAAAGTGAAAAAATACAATAACAAAGTCTCTATAGTCCACACTCATATCCTCTTCTGACTAACCCTGCAGTTCATTCATAAAATACTTCTTCACATCTTAGAAAATATTAAAACATTGAAAGGGGTGAGCTCAGATGCTCAGTAAGGATAACAATATTGCGGAAGCTTTCATAAATAAACATTAACATTTAAGGCAATGTATAAATAAAACAAAAGCTTTTTTAAACTTGAACTTCAGCATGATATGGCAAAAATAAGATTAAATAATTCCATTTACTTACTCACACGAATATTCTACTAGTCGAATAATCCCATGCAATATCAATAACCACTTTCATAATGATGGAATGCATAAAGCCAGACTATCATAACCACGTAGTCAAGGCCTCGTGCCAAGACCACAAATAAGATTTTTTCAAGGCCTCGTGCCAAGACACTAGTTTGTCTCATGAGACCTACCAATGCATCGAGGAGCTATAGTGGGCTCCACCTGTCACTTATTAAGTCCAATGCATTCCTCAAATGAATAGGTTTAAACATATCATAAACCATAACATAATCGTATCACATAAAACATGCATAAAGGAAACATAACATTTCCACATTTCAATCACAAGATATCAATACAACACATTGATATAATAAAAACTCTTTCAAAACCATTTTCAATACCAAAATAAAATAAAGTTAAAACTTTGTATTTATTTTTCATTAAAAAAATGATGGCTTGTAGAGGAAGCCGAAACTCAAATAATGGTCACGGCGGCGGAGAAGTCGTTGTCGCCGCATAAGTACGGAAAGAAAAACATTCCCTTTTTTTCATTTCGTAAAACTCTTCGTATAAAAAGATTCCTTTTGAATAAATGTAAAATTCAAAGGGGTTTATACACCATATAAAGGAAAGTTGTGTATAAAACCAAATATGCCTCAATTAAAGGAGATTGAGACGAAGTCCTTATAAAGATCATTTTTAAAATAAAATAGATTTATTATGTGTATGCACTATAATTACACATAAATAAAGTACAAATACAAGATAAGACATAATAATATCATGACATAATTTGAAATTAGGAGATTAACCCAAAGAATGGTAATTGGGTTAAGAAGTTCCCTTACCTTGCATCCTGTCTTGACTCGACCGTTCTTTAACCTCTGGAATAATAAACTAGAGTTAATTTATAATTTCTTAAGAACATTTTTCAAGTTCATTATCCCTTTTATATTACTTATTACCATGTTATGAACATTATGTAATTATTTAAGTTTATACAGGTCCTTTTGTCGATCTTAGGTACTTGAGTCAAAAATAAAATTCTTATAATTACAAGTTGTTCAAGTGGTGATATATCCATTCTATCCAGAATTATATTCATGATATAGATATCATATATCTCATATATATCCAGTATATACATGCATTTATAATATTCCATAACGTTTAGATGTAAGAAATGAAATGCACCGTTCATGGAGACGGTATGCCGTACGTACGCATGAACGCTACTTTCATTTCTATTTCGTATTTAATGAAATCATAATGATATAAAGGTATATTATAATTCCAGTATAATATCATATATAATATCATTTACTCCATCCTTTATACATCTCACATATGGTATTAACGATTAAAATCACTTTGAGGGGGCGGTAGTCTGCACTTCCTAAAATGAAAATATCGCGTTTACCCATAATGGAAACAATAAAGGTATGCCATAAATGAAAAATACAGAACCTTAAGTAAAACATAAACATATTATATATCATTTATAAATATAGTGACATATTAATGTCCACCGTTGAATGTGTTTTATGAGTGTTGAACAATCATCGTTTCGTGAGGCAGAAATTCGCCATCCACAGAAACCGTATGTTCTTTAACCATTAGATGTAGGTGTTTGTAAGTGTAGCTCGAATACTCATTATAACAACATCCTAGTATATTGAGGATACTGGTTTTGTTACAAGATAAAGGAATAAAAAGAGTTTAGGGTGTTGGATAAGCAAAATAAAACAAAATAACATAAGAGAAGACATTACCTTAAAATTGGGTAACTCTTTTGATTTGAGCCAAAGGCTTCCTTGGGAAGAATTATGCCCAAAGTGATGCTTCTAGGAGTAAGGGGGGGAAGTTGGGAGAGTATTTTTGTGGAGGTTGGCCGAGCCAAAAGGCTTTGAAAGTGTGATTAAGGTGGTAGAGGTGGGGGCCTTTTATAAGTGGAGAGGAGGGGCACTCTTGGAAAGTAAAGAAAAGTCACTTTATTTTAAGATGGTATTCAGATTTAAGAGGTCCCAAATTGATATAATTTGATGATAAGGTGATAAGGGTTCGAAATAAATCCATCCAATAGGTTTTGGACATGTGTAGGTCTTAGATATTACATTATGTTTCCATTTTATTTAAATCGTTAAATAATGAGGTCATCGCTGCATCATCATGATGTCATAAATAATTTAACTTATTTAATGTATAAAATTATAAAAAAATACTATGATGTAGGAAATATTTTTATATTTCTAATGAATATTTATAGTCAAAAATATGACTTGTATAACCCCATGTAAAAATTGTTTTAGTAAAACATTTTATGTTTGTGTCATTTTTTACTTTAACATTAAATAAAAGGTATTTATGTCATTTTCCAACTAAAGTGGATCCATGGGGTCCCCAAGTTGACCCATGGATTGTCTTGGTCGGCCATGGAACATACAATGAGGGTAGGACATGTTTCAAGCTCATATCATATTATTAAAACATTATTTTTACCTTAAACTACACTAATTACCTCTAATCGCGATTAAGAACTTAAAAGTTACTATTCACCAAAAATTATTTTAATCTCATTGAACCAAATTTTACTTCTTAATTACTACCATGTATTTCGGATTTTTGAAATTCAAAACACAGATATGGTAAAATTTCATTTAAATGAAAAATCAGTTTTTATAAGTACCACTTAGTGGTTTCACTATTCATCAAAAATTGATGTTTTTCAGAAAAATCCCAAAAATTCACCCTAAGCTATATTTGATATTCCAATTTAAAAAATGATGTCTATTTTAAAAAATTCCAAACATATAAGTTGCATTAATTAATTTTATAATTAATTCCCACTGTCACAACAAATAGCGTGTTTTTAAGAAGCAATTTATATCAAAAGATTGACAATTGTTCATGGCCAATTTCAATGTTAAATTAATTCTAATGAACACCATTGGATAAAATGGTAAAAATATATTCTAATTATATTTTAAAACCACTAAATAGTATAATTTATCATAATAAATTATTTTTATTAAAAAAGTTGTTTTAAGTATTTTTCACTATTCATAAAAAATTGGAAGTTTCTCAGAAAGTTACAAAAAATCCAACTTTGGATAATTTTGATATTACGAATACAAAAACAAAGTCCTTTTGGAAAAATAAAATTTATAAAATTTCAAAAATTAGGTATTACTATTCATAACGGCTACTTTGTTTGGTTATGGTGTGTGTTAGAACTCGAACTTGCGTACAATGCAAGCTACTGCATTATTGAAAGAGAGACGTATCATGAAATCTTGGGGTGTTACAACTTATGAGCTCAGGAATATGGCCTTTGAATGAAATATTTTGAAGGAAGATGCCTGGAACATTCATCCCGAGAAAGTAACATTCAATAAAAAATTCATAACTTCTACATCCTATGGGCAATTAATCTTTACTTTTTAGGGTGGACGTACAGCCTGTTATGTAACAAATTTTACCAAGGATTAACCACATGATTTTGTCATTAATTTCAGATGCACCTGTCAGCTTGTGGAGGAAAACATATTCCAATAAAAAGATAGGAGAACCTACCTCTCAAATAATTCCATTCCATCCCCACACTATCTGGGGAACCAAGGAGAGGAGGCCAAGGGACATATATGTATTTTTTTTCTTTCTTTTATTTTTATTTTTGTTTTTATTTTCTATGTAACATATTCATTTATTTTTTTAAAGTGTTCCACCTTTCTTCTTCCATCCTTAATATAATTTCACTCTCTCTTTTATATTCCACCATGATCTCTTTTGATTTTGCAATGTCGAGTGACGAACCCAAGGATTGGACCTAGGGGAGGTTTCATGATGTTTATTATTATTGGTTTTCTATTTAAAATGCTTTAAATCTATTTGTGGTGTTTGTGAGGGTATTTCATGGGTGCAGTGGTCATCTGCTATGATATTATTTTCAATTCCATTTCTTTTTCTTGATTAATCATTTTTCCTACATTATGTTAGGAAAACCCTCCATACTAAGGATTTTGGTTTTCCATATATGTTAAAATGAAATATGTTAGAGCAAGATATTTTAGGAATAACATTCTCGACTAAGGTGTTATCCTATTTGACTATTGGAGCAGGTGTGGTTTGGTGTGATGAAGGCTTTCTAAAATCACACACTCAATAAATAAATGGAAAAAAATTCATTAATGAGGTTTCACTAGATGAATTATCAAATTGAATTAAAAATAAATGATAACAAATAACCCGTATTATCAAACCCTGGACTAAGAACTTTCTTTCTAATTTGGATTTTGTTTTCATCTAAATTTAGATTAGAATTATTTATTTCATTATTTTAATTGCATGTTTTCCAAAACCTTCAAAACTAAAATTTTTATAAAGAAATAAAAACAACAAAAAGAATTAGAACATGTGAACTAGAATAAGTGATTGAATCAACTGCAATGCTCCTCAAGTGAGATGACCCTGGTCAGCCACTGTACTACATTAGTAATATAAATTTTCTTTTTTCCATGACCTACGACAGGCATGCATCAAACACAATATCCAAATATAAATTTTACGTATAGTGGTAACTAGAGGTGACATGCATTAATCTATAATACGTTGTTTATTTCTCTATATTCTTCTTCCTCAAAAATCGTTATAATAATATATTTTGACCTAGAAATTTATGATAATATTACAAGATAAATCTAAATAAAGTAAATTCTAAATAATAAATCTATAATATAAAATAATGAGATACATTTTTAACAACTTTCATCTTTCTCTAAATGGTATAAATTTTCTTAAAAATCTTAATATATTTTTGGATTTTCTTCACTACCTCATGAAATAGAATATCTAACTCAATTTTATTTAAAATAACAAGTAAATATGGTTTAGGTTATGCAGTGTTTTTATCCTTGTTTAAATACTAAGGAAATGGAACTACAGGGGTAGGAATAGAGGTTAGAATAGGGGATAGTTTAGAAGGTTAAAAACATGAATTAATAAAGGAATATTCCCTGAAATGAGTAGGTTTACACTCATAAAAACTAGGTTTTCAATATGAACAACAATAATTTCTCTAAAAATAGAAAGTTTTCCTTGTGTTTTTAGAGAATATTTACTACTTATGACTAAATATTTCTCAAGGGATTGGTGGAAAACTATTTTTTATTTAGTTTTAATATTCTTAGCTCTAATTGTTTCTAGTTAATTCATTTTTAACATATATTTTTGGTTAAATTAATAACTTTCTATACCTATGATCTATTGTATTCACAGTACCTTTAGGATTTATAAGGATTTTTGAAGGTTTTTGTTAATTTAGGTTTTGAATGATGTTATTTATTTGACTTTATTGAGAATTTATTCATCATAATTTATTTTATATATTTTTATTTGCACTTTATAGTTTTTTAATGGTAGGATTTTGATTCACAAGGGACAAAAATTACCTTTATCCTCATTTAAATATAGAATAAAAGGATTCATATTTACTTTATCCTTATTTAAATATTAAGGAAAAGAAAATATAGGTACATGAATAGAATTAAGAATAGGGGTTGGTTTGGTAGTTTCAAAACCTGAATTAGTAGTGAAATATTCCCAATAATGGGAAGGGTTTCCTCTCATAACAGCTTGGTTTTCATTAAGAACAAAATTTTTTTCTTCAAAAATATTTGTTTTTCCATGTTTCTTAAGATTATATTCACAGATACCCGCAAATTGTTTTTAAGGAATGGGTTGAGAATTTTTTGTTCTTCAGTTATAATATTCTCAACTCTATTTTTACTAATTAAATCAATTTTAAAAAATATTTTAGGTTGAATTAATAACTTTCTATACCTATGTATGATTAAATTACCATTAGCATTAGGATTTAGACGATGTTATGAAAGTGATTATTGATTTAGGGTTTTAATGAAGATATTTATTTGAATTTATTGAAAATTAATTTATCCTGATTTATTTTCTATGTTTTTTTAGTCCTTCAAAAATTTTTAATGGAAGAATTTTTATTCTCAAGATCAAAAAATTACCTTTAAAATTGTTTATATATTGATGAAAGGGATTAACATTTTGTTTTGGATTGTTTAAATCTTGAGGAAAATAAAATATAGGGGTATGAATAGAGGTCAGAATTGGGGCTGGTTTGGAAGGTTCTGATCATGAATTAGTAGAGTAAGATTCACTAAAACTAACTGGTATTCCACTCAGTATAGCTTGGGTTTCAATAGTAACAACAATATTTTAATCAAAAATTGAATGTTTAGCATGTATTTTATGAGAATATTTACTTCTTCCCACTAAATATTCTTCAACAGATGGGTGGACAACATTTAATTATTTAGTGTTAATATTGTCAACCCTATTTTTACCAATTAATTCATTTTTAACAAATATTTTAGTTTGTATTAATAACATTACATAACTGTTTTTGATGGCATTTACATTACCTTTTTTATTTAGAAATGGTTGTGAAGGTGATTTTCGATTTAGGTTTTTAATAAAGTGAATTATTTATCTTGGTTGAGAATTGATTTATCATAATTGGTTTTATAAATTTTTCTAGAACTTCACAGATTTTTAATAAAATAATTTTCTTTCCCAAGATCATTTTACCATGGTATTCTAGATGATGATTCCCCATTATAATTTTTATAATTTCCTTGGTTAATGTTACACTGATTTTGGTTATTTTGGTTAAATTTTTTTATGTTAATGTTATTAGGTGGGAAGTTGTTATAAAATGTTGGTTAATGGTTGGTTTGATTCATGTAAGTTTGTTTTTAATATAATTGATTCTATATGGGTTGATTAAGATGATTTTGGTCCATTTTTTCGGTAAACAATAGGATCACACAATAAGGAAAACAATAATTCTATGAAAAAAATTGTTTTCAACAACGAATACAAGCATATTTACACTTCAATAAGAAAAAGCAAGTAAAAAAGAAGATTTAAGATAAAAAAGGTTATTCATGTACTCAATAAACAGATTTCAAGTAGTATAAAAGAAAAATTAAGAAAATTTCTGGAGAAAAATTATAACAAAAATTAAAACCATTTTATACCCAATTTTGTGACATCTATTTTTAAATATTTTTATGGGCACTTACAAATTTTTTTGTGTTTTCTCTATGAATTTTTTTAAGGAATTTTAAATTTATGATTTTTAAAGGTTGTTAATTTTTTTGTAACCCATTGGTTTCATCAAGGAATTAGAATAATGATTTAAAATAGGGGTGACCACTAATGATTTATCTTCTCCTGTTAATAGGATCAATGGCCTCATTATATAATTTACATTTATGTCTCCATGGTAATGAGATCAATGGTTTCTCAATCCCAAAGTGTAACACCTAGATCCTATTCATAATAATGTATTAAGTGCACTAATATGACTCATGCATTGATCCATATTTTTAGGAGGTTTCCAACTTGCAGTTGGGGAATGAACCACAATATAGGGAGCATATTCCATAGCTATGAGTGAAAATAAATAATATGAATAGTTGAAGAAGAACTACAAAAATATTGGTAGTGAGTATCAAAATGATAAATAAATTCAATAAATATATATAATGTGATAACTAAATAGGTATTCCTGTCCTATAATTAGTTAAAAGGGTCCCCATAAGCAGTGGATCACAACATGTGACATAAAGGAACTGAAAAAATAGTCAATTTAGAAAATTATCCTAGAGAGAATCCTATAATATCCTCTAATTCAGAATAGTTATACCTACTCAGTATCCAAACATATGGCCCCTTCCCATATATGGAAACCTAATAACAAATTATGCTGACACATTGAGGTGACCGTGCAAAGTGAAAGTGACAAAACCACTTAGAAGCCACCAAAATATCCATAGTATAAGTTTATAAAATATATTAATGCTATTTCATAGGAGGAAAATAAAAGAAAATCATACATCCCTACTGGTTTATGATGAACTAACCGGGATAAAAAATAAATATACAATACCTATATTGGCTCTATACCAAACGGATGAGTTATAACATTCCAAGATTATTAGAAAAAATCATTTGGAGAACTTTTGAGATGTATTAGTTTACAGTGGTTTTGTGATGAGGCTTCCATATATGGATTAAGAAGTTATACCAGGGGGTTTTGTAGGAAGATATAAGTAGTTGTTGCTGTTCTGTCAAAAGGATAGAAATTGGTTTTTAATATCCTAGATATTTTTTTTGAGCATGCTATGTTAGAATCCCATATTTTGGATTTTTGTATTTTGAGATTTGGTTCACTCATATAAGGGAACTAGTGAATGTTTGTATTTGAGCCATTTGAAACTAATTAATTATTTAAACTATTTAAATCCATATGTTCAATTATATAGTCTTCTATAAACACCCATATATGAATAAGTTAGACTGAATGTTGTGAGAATTACCTATACATTTGTAGTAAGATATCTATACTCTCGTCTTCATCAAAAATAATATTTTGGGAATATTAAAAAAAATTGTATTTCATTTCAAAAATTATTGTGTGTATTATAATGTTTGATATTTTTAATTCATAGTCAACACCTTTAAAAAAACACATCATATCTCGTGCAATTTCATGGGGGGAAATACAAGTTAACTTGAAATCAATTATGAATGTTTAAAAAAACACATATAGTATTGCAATAATATTATATAAATACTTAAAAATGTGTCAACACAATGTGTTGTATTTGAAAAATTCTAGTTCACAATATATTATAACAATTGAATCATTAGTGTCATCAAATGAAAAATTCTTATAAATACTAACAAATTCATCTACAACATTATTATCATGGACACCTTCATAATAAATATGCCTAATAATGACATCCAAAATAACACCAAATTGTTGTTTAAATGTGTTAATTACATAAAACACCTATGTATCTTATGATGAAATAATATAAGGTTCATTAATATGAAGTTGGAAGTTCATGTCAATCACTCTAAATCCACAATTATCTATATTCATGCCTTTCCATGTCATTGAATCGAACCAATTTCATTGGATCATTGCAACATGACCATTTATATAGTAATATAATAAAATGATTTATTCAACAACCCCATAATATGATATATTTTTTAATCAAGGTTTCTTGTCTGATACAATCACATAACAATCTATTGTGGTGATTATTATCACACTGTCATACTACATTTCCATTTTTTTCATAGATATTTATAACCAATTTAAATCCATTGACAACCATTACCTTACAGTCACGTACTATATTGTTTGGACCAAATTCCAACACCCTTATTTCTTTCGATACATCATTCATTAGTAAAGTTAAAACTTGAAAGATAACAACATTGAATATTAAAAAGATACCCATGACTATGTTATGAGAGAAGAAAGAAATCTATTACCTTTGACTTTAACCAAGCAATAATTTTTTTTGTAAGATT
Source organism: Viscum album (assembly GCA_963277665.1). Classification (NCBI taxonomy): domain Eukaryota; kingdom Viridiplantae; phylum Streptophyta; class Magnoliopsida; order Santalales; family Viscaceae; genus Viscum; species Viscum album. Next base: position 221,787,816 of record OY728131.1, on the reverse strand, counting down.
GTTCCATCCTATTAATATATAGAAAACAATGTCGCCTTTTTATAATTTATAAATGTTTTCTAAACATATAAAAGATTTAAAATATCATAAGATATGAAGAAATCACCCAACGAAAAAATTCAAAATTTATTAGTTTACTTGATGTAATCATCAAGCACACCATAGCTAAATAGTACGGTACAATGAGCCATTTCCCACTCTTCCCGACTTAAATTAAAAAATGTGTAAAATCTAGATATCTCCACTGTTTGGGTTAGTGCAGGAAATTCATGATCAATGAGATGATATATCTCATATACAGTTCTCAATTGCTGATTAGACCTTGTAGTGACATTAGCCAAGTACGATGAACATAAATCCATTCACTATTGTGAAAAATAGGTTTTCATAATAGATACTTGGGGATGATATTTATTTATCATATAATATTTTAATTTAAAAATAATTATTTCTATTAGATACATCCAAAAAATAAAAACAGACCACTAAAAAGAACTTATATGGGAATTTTCATAGTCAGATGCAAAATACATATGAAAAGTCATGGGGGGAAATTTTCTTCAAGTTTCAAAGAATAAAAGGTGTATCTATTTGTAATTTTTGAACAACACTTCTTCTTATGATTTTAGAATAATGGTCTCAATAAAATGATATAACTTAATCACAAAAAATATAACATTATATGAAAGTAAATTTATAATGTAAATGGGAATCGAATCATGTAACAAGACATTGTAATCTTGGATTTTAAGAGATTTTAGTTTTTCTTCTTGTGTATTCACCATTTTCAAAATGTTACTTGAATAAAAATTTGGAACCTTTAAAATTTCCAAGACCTGAATAAATTGTTATTTCTTTATAGTTTTCCTCAAAAAACAGGAAAAAGGGATTTCCACTTATTTTTACCAATTAATTTAGGACGAAGTCTTTCTATTATACCTGAATTCATCAAATCATGATGTGACCACAAATCATCTATTGTTTTTCCTCTGTCATTTAAAAGTGTATCAAGAAACATCTCACAAATCTTTTTTCTTGATATGAATTATATCCAAACAATAAAAAAATAAATTTGATGTCCAATATATAAACTCAATGAATATAATTTTCTTTTTCCAATTTCTATTGTAATTTGAATTAACATGCTTTTAAACTCTAATATTTTATTTACATTTTCCAGGAACATAATTCAAAACATCATTTTCTTTAAAAATATGATTCTCTGACATTTTCTGAGGTGTTTCATATATCTCAATGGTGTTATAAAATTGTCTTTTATTTTTCCTGTATAAATGACCCATCAGTAGAAATTGTCGATGCCCTATGAAGTTGAAAGTTATTAGAAACTTTAATATTTAAGAATGTGTACTTTTATAAAAATATGGAAAGATAATTTACCAGTTTTACTCCAACCAAACATCATTTTTTTGTATGGAAATAATTTATCATCCATAATAAATCCACATGAAAAATAAAGTACTTTTTCTTGTATGCATCATATTATTGTATACCAATAAACCAAATCTATTTTAACTCATCTACCACTGGCTACAAGTATATGCGAATATCATTTATAGGATCACTAAGTCCAAATATCAATATAATCATGGTAGTAAATGTCTTCTTCATACACATCCATGAAGAGAATTTATAAATATGAATGAAAATATACTGAGTACTACGTTCCATATGAATTTGGTGAAATGGGTTGAATTCATCATAGGATAATCCCAATCTAACATTTCATGCATCAGCTGTAAAATCAAGATGTAACCTATCAATTTTCTTCCAAGCGAACCCATCTTCGGGATGTGACATTTCATCATTATCCTTATTTCTTTCATCTTAATGCCATGTCATATTACATACCATTTGTTCTAACATAAAAAGTTTTTTAAGCCTGGAAATTAAGGGGAAGTGCCACATCACTTTCTCTAGTATGTGAGATTGAGTTTTGTCTTCGTTAGGATTCCACCTTGATCTACCACACTATTTCCAATTAACTCAATATTTTACTTCCAAAATAGACTACAATATTTGGGGAAAGAATATATTTCATTAGATGAAAATACAATTTTTTCAACCAACATTGATTCCATGTAATAATTTTCTAGAATATATGTATCATCAATTAGTAATTCCTTAATAAATTTGAGGAGGTATTCAACCAAAATATTACTTCATCCATACATTGCTTTCGTATGATACAATCACATTAAAAACTCAAGTTTAATCATTTTTCCACATGCCTGATATTCTATGTTATTTTCATATTCCATTAGCTTTCTAACACTCTCAATTTCATCATTTTGATCAATAGATAATAACCATGTTCAGATACTCATTTACTTTTTCACTAGTCTTTATGAGGAGATGGCTTCAGAAACAAATAGAAGATGATCAAAAATAAAAATTTTCATACCAATACTTTCAGCTGAATCAGTCTTATTCTCCACTTTATCTTTTATCCATTTCTATACCACTTGTGTTATTTCTTTTAGAAATCATGATTAGTGATACAGTAACTCAATTCCTCACAAGTTAACTATGATCTTTCACCACAATCAAAACATGGTCATCAAATCAATTCTCTATCAGAATCATTATTGAATACAAAGTCCAAAAAAATTGTATCTTCTTAAAATCATCAGTGATATAATCAACGTTGTACATCCATATTCTATCCATCCGGAGGAATAAAAAAATACATTAAATAAATAATCAAGAAATTTATTTTAGGTGATATGCATTGTTTTTTAAGATAAAAATTATTAATCAATAACTTATTTATAAAAAAATAACCAATATCTTAAATGGAAAGTAAAATAATATGATTAAATACTCCTAGGATATATAATATGTTCTTGAGTTCAATATATTTTTCTTATGAATTATGTAATTTATATGCTTCCCTACTGAAATAATCGTGGTTCTTGAATTATGGGATCCCTATTGGTATAGTTATTTACAGAGCATGGAACACAACAGAGACAAGGGCGTCCGATGAAAAAGATCATTGTGTGTCACAAAAAACATGGAAATATTAACTTGAGGTGCAATAATAGAATATAATCACATTGAAATAATTAAAATTAACACGTTATATTTTCAATTTATCAGTAATAATAAAAATAAAAATATATAAAAAATATTTCTAAATTTTAGTGAAAAATTATTTTGAAAAATTATGTATTTTTAGTAATTCAAAAAATATTCATTCAAATAAAAAATCATTATAATTTTATCACAGGAAGGATAATGAGAAGGTGATAGGCTTTCTAGTTGTGCTTGGTTGTGATCCCAATCGATGCATCGTATAATTTCATAAGAGGAAGGAGGGGAATCAATTAACTTACAAAAGGGTGTTCTAATAAAGTATTTTAGCAGCTGCGGGTTAGACATATGAAAGGTTCAAAAAAAATTACATTGGTTAAATGGCACACAAAATTCCACACAACATCATGGATCAACATAGTGCATGCCATGACATGCGATCTCAACTGGGGAATTGCTCAAGCATTGCATGGTGCAATGGTACTGGGCACTAGACCTGGCACAATGGTGCTCCATGGTGAATGTTATTCATAGCTATGATTATTAGGGAGATTTTATTTTTTATTATAATTTTTTGGTTATTATTTTGTGAATAGACTACTTTATAGTTTTTGGAGGCTTTCGACACAGTAAGGTGTAGAGTCTGTATGAGGATGCGGCACGAGGCGTGGTGCGGGGCATGTGACTCTTGAAACTAAGGTGTAGAACATGAAAAATAACATAATTATAGTTTTATTTTAAATAAAAAAATTAAATTAGATCATAATTATATAAATTAAAATAAACACTAATAGTATCTGTATATTTTTCTAAAACAAAGAAAATTAACATCAATGAGAATAATTATCATATAAAATATACATGTAGTTTATCCCGGAAATTCAAGTTATATCAATTGATCCAAAATTATTTAAATGTACAAATTATAGAGATTTATATTTTTTTGACTTCAATTTCTTCTTTAAAGTTAGTTTTATATTAATTTTTTATTAGTTGAGATCAATAAAGTTAGATTAATCAAACATAATATCTAGTAAGTCATTTTGTGGTTGTTTTTTAATGATTTTAATTATGTTATGGAGACTTTAATTTTTCCAGGTGGATAGGGAATGATTAACAGATGGAGTCCATGAATTGGGAAACCTATATAAACACATGAAATTTATATTTAAGGACTTCTAAATGGAATAAGTTCTATATTAATTGTAAGGAATTTCTATAATGTTTTTTCAATAAAATATAATCATCTTCCAAAAAATTATTGAGGTATTTTTATTGTGCAAGTAATCTATTTAAACAATTCATGCCTTAGTTTTCTCTATGTTTCTCTCAAAATAAATTTTATTTCTAGTTAGATTTTCCTATAAACCATAGAGAGTTTTGGATAAATGATCATGATCTAATTGAGTTTTAAATTTCTAAATCATATATGGATTAATATAACATGTTATCGACACATGATAATCATGCACTAGGATAAAAATAATAGTTGGTCTTAATGAGGAAGAAATTTTCATCACTTATTTTATAGAGTGAATTCTATAGAAGAAGGACATTGAGATCTTCCCTCACACAGAATGATCTATTAACATAGTTGTTCAACCCCTTTTTTCAGTATCTAGTAATTCTTGTGCATAAACAATTGAAAATATTTATAAAACCGTACAATTTAATTATCATATTTCATCAATTTACTATTTGTAATTTCTTCATGATATATAGTTCTTTATTGAGTTATCTCACCTAGTCCCATACTAATTTATCATAATAATCACTCTACCCATCTAAAATTGTTTTTTTGTTTATATTTATTTTTTGTGTGTTCTTATTTGATTCATTTTTCACACATGAACACATTTTTATATCAATATCAATGGATCAAACTTTCTCTCAAGTATACTAGTTTTCAATAAAAAATATAAATAATTAATTTATTAAGAATTATCTACACGCTTAGTATTATTTTTGTGCCAATGTGGAGGAAATAACATATGAGAAAGAATCATTAATAAATTCTCAAGATAAATAAAAAATGATCCAATTTATTCTCAATGTATTTCAAAAATATCAATTCAGTAAATCTATCTTATGAAGTAAAAATTGGTTAAAAATAAAATATTTGATCTAATTCCTCCAAAAATTCATAGACATCTATGTTATATAAAATAGACGATAATCAAAATGGATGATAATTAGGAGAATATGAATAATAATAAAATTATAATCATTAATCCACCATAACCTAGGAATGAGTTATTATATTGAGTAAGGATTTTGGAGTTTTATGTGATATAGTTTACATAAATCCATTATGTATTCTGAAATCCCCAAGGTTTATAAATTAAGAGTTTAAACAATCATGTTTTTCTATAATTCCATCATAAAAGGTATTACCTAATGAACACTATCCTGATTAAATTAGTTAATGATATAGTGTGGTTCATAAAAAACAACATAGGGGGTTTAGAGAAGTTGAAATAAAACAGAGTGTTTTCCTTATTTTCATTAAGGGAAATTCTAGTATTTGGTTCTATCAAATGGATGATGTGATTTTTGAAATATGTACCCATTTTTTAGTGATTTCTTGAGTAAATTAAATCCAATTGTAATGTCTAATTGGATAATATGTAAAAATAAATACATTCAATCAATACGATGTAAAAATATTCTACAGGGCTTGAGAATAATTAAAAGTTTTAATTAGGTAGTGTAAGAACCATTAAGGTTCTAAATAATTTCTCATAGACAGATTTTCTAACAATGTCACCCATAACAAAAAAACATAATCTATTATTCATTTGATAGAGATTAAAATGATAAAACTAATAAATAATTAAAAAAAATTTAATACTCCGGAATAAATTTCACAACATACCTACATAAAAAGATGAACCACCTTTTGAAATATAACCAGTTATACACAAAAAGTTGAATTTTAAGGACAAATTAATGTTGAGAGTTCTATATTATGCATGTATCAGGGATTCAAACTCTATAAAATTTAATTTATATAATATTTATTGTAGGAAAGTGTATAGGTAAGAAAAAAATAGATAATAGTAAATTTTAATTAATTTTAGTAAATGCTGTATCCATAGTACCATAAAAAATTATAACACTATAATGACATTTTATAATTAGAAAAATTATAGTAGAATGGGAAAAATTGGAATAATTGTTTAGAGGGAAAAAATTTAATGAAGTCAGGATAAAAAAATAAGAAAAAATCTATTTCAAAAATTGATTAACATAAGAGGGATTATTAAAAGTAGAAAATTCCATAGATATTGATGAAATATACCCACTTGGAGAAAGCCTAAATTGAAGCCTAGTTTGGAGATAGAGGAGACACAATGTAGTGAAGAAGTGTAAGAACTAATTTTATCAACCTGATAATGGAATAATATTAAATACCTTCTATTAGTAAGTGTATTTAGGAGGTGTGACCGAACGAGATGCATACAGAGGAGGATGATAACCAGGAGTTGGCGTGGATGCATTGGAGGCACGCTAGAGGAGGTGGTGGGGAGGATGCCTAGGAGAAGCATCTCTGGGGAGGTGGGGTGGCCATGTTGGGTTGCAATATTGGGGGAGTAGGGTCATGAAGAGTAGAGCTCACAGTGGGGTGTCCACATTGGGTGGAATCATCGGGGGAGGAGAGATTGTGAGGGGCATCGTCAAGGTGATGGGGTCATGGTGAAGATAGATCATGAGGGGAATCATTGCTGACGAGGGTCATAGAGAGGAGAGATCATGAGGGGAAGTATAAGGGGAGGTGTGTTGTGGAGAGGAGATATTGACATGGTAATGAGATGGGGTCATAGATAGGAGGATAGTAGCATGATGGAATGAAACCTATTTCGACAGTTTTTATTAAACCATGGATTTAAATAATGATATAACCATTATTTCAATTAAATCATGGATATAAATTAAGCTATATAGATGAGCCTATAAATATGTGACTATAGGTCTGTGGCTATAGGTCATTTATCTAGTAGTGTGCAATTATCCTAATCATACTTAGTTATGATTTCTAAATGGTTAACCATGAATTATGATTTTGAAGTCTTGTTTTATATTGTTTCTACATTACTATGTTTCCTTGATATTATCATCTTATATAATGATTCGATGTTCATATTTATGATTTTGACCCTTTTATGTCACCATGATATGCCTACTGTCTGACATGTATATCTTGTATCTTATTATGCTTTGATTATTTACTTAATGAGCATTATACCGCACTCCTTTCTTATGTACATCCCCAGGTTATCCCATGCAGTTTTAAAAGATCAATAGAATTTAAGGGCTTGTTAAGGAGTTTTTAAATAATGTTTTCACATCCTTTTTTCATGATATTGTGATATGTACCTAATTACACAAATTAATTTGGCCTCTATATATTTTGGAATTGAATTATTATTATACTTATGTAATTAATCGTAAAATGAAGTGCATAAAAGATATGAGTTATCATAGATGGTATGAGACAATGATCCAATTATTTTTAGGGATTCAGATGATAAAACCTTAAGAAAATCCTTAGGTGTAATACTAGACAAAGGAAACGTTCTCTAATTTTTTTAAAGTATAGAGTGAGTGGTTTCTAAGAACTAAAATCCCTATATGGATACTAAAAGTGAAAGTGGATTTGACACATTTATACCTTTGGGTAATAACATTGAAAATGGTGCATTTGTTAATAACTTGATGGTTACCTTGTACGTGAAAAATATGCATTATTGTACAACTAGTTTGACACTCTTGATGGATATGACTTGGTAAATTCATGACCTATTTTCGAGCCATTATAAATAAAAAAGTAATTCTTATTAAATTTTATGTTTGGAAAGACACCATGAATAACATATATTGAAACCTAGAGATTTATAGTTTAATAAATACAATTCATTTATTAGTTATCTCTTTATTTTTTATAGTTTCTGTTTTATGTGTTTAATAATTTGAAAATTCTCATCATTAATTTTTCCATTAATTTATCCAATAGTTGGAAAGAGGAGGAATCAAGTCAACAACCAGTGTCATGGGAAACATGATGAATGCCCAAATGAGATGCCTAACTCAATGGGAAATGGATTTAAGAAATTTATTATAATACATACCCAATATACTAAAGTTTTGAATGGAAACTTGAATCAGGTATAAACCCCACATTCCCCTAATAAATAGTAAGTTTCAATTGAGACATTTATGCAAAAGAGGAATCCAAATTTCTATGGATCATCCAATATTTTAATCACGGAACAATGGATTAAATACATTGAAAGGATATTCTCTATCCTCTAATGAACTGACCAAGATAAGTTCGCGATGGTTGTTTATCACATGGAGAGATAAGAATATCAATGGAGTAAATTGATAAATAATACAAAGCCCAGGGAGGAGACTAAAGCAATGGAGTGGAAGGAATTTACCAAAATGTTTTTTGATAAATATTTTATTCAAACTCTCCAATATAAAATAGTGATGGATTTCATTGGCCTCAATAAAAAGTACACTGAATCCATTAGAGAATATGAGGAGAACATCACAAGACTTTCATAATATGCCTCTAGATTTTTCATTGAACCTAGAAGTAAACTTGACCAATTCTTTAGTGGTATATGATGAATATACCAAAATATTTGGTTATTTGAGGAATTGAAAACTATTAAGAAAGTTTTGGATGTTCCCTAAAATTTGAAATGGAAATCAGTGAATCACATGGGTATAGAGATATGAAGTAAAGAATGGATTTGAATTCTGAAAGAGTGATGTTGAAATCTAATGGTGGTAAAATTTCAAACATCCCAGGTCACGACTTATCCTAGAGGGGCCCATGCCATGAATACCAAAATCCCATCTTTGATAGGCTAGGGTCTGACGACAAGTGTGGAGTAGGAATATCCCACAAATGGGAATCATTTTGCTAAGTACCGACACACACACACACATCTCCAAGCATGAAATTATTCAATATAAAAAAACAAAATAGTCAGAAAATGGATACACTAAGATACCAACCACATAGTATGACACCCAGAAAACTAGAAAGTAAACAATGATAGAGTATAATTCCACCAAAAAAGAAGTTTGAAATAGTGAATACACAGGTTTCTGAAACTCACCAATAGAAAACCCTACCTGAAGGGTAGGTGTTAGAAATGCTTCTAAAGCCATGGGATCACTATACTTCTGTATAATCACTCTAAACACCACCTAATCCTGGTCCACCTAGAACTCTGTGAAAGCGTTGATTATCTGCACAAGACACGACATGTTTAGGAAATTTCCCTGTAGGGGTGAGTCAAATAATGCTAATTAGGATACCCTGAAACCACAAAGTAATTCTACTAAGAAACACATGAAGTAGACCAAAAATAAATACATGAAGTAAACCATCGTGAAATACATGATTAAATCACAAATAAATACATGATATACCCCAAAAATAAATACAAAAATTGAATTCATCTCACATAGGTATAGGTATAAAGCCGGAAGAGAAGGATTTTCAGTTGTAGTCTATAGATATCCCAGTTTCTATGATACATGGAGTATCGATGGAGAACAGAGCATCGATAGTGCAAGGAGAATTGATGGTACACGGAGCATCGATGGCTCACAGTGTGTTGATGGATCATGAAGCATTGATAGTTCATGGGGTGTCGATTATGAGTGGAGCATCTATGGAGCATGGATCATCGATGGTGCATGGAGCATTGATGGGTCACACAGCCCCAAGGAATGTAGTCACCAGGTCATAACCATCCGCATGATTATGCTCATAGCGCACATATTCCAGGAGAACCTACTTATAAATACAATATTTTTTAAACTTTCTTCCACAAAATCTCACTTAGAGTATCTCAAAATTACCCTCTCTTATCTAGGGTCCTAACACTGTAAACGACTCATTAAATAAACACACGATTTGAATGATATGTTCCTTTTTATAAAATGGCCCGACTCGGGTTTGGTTCGGACCCTAACTAACCTAGCCCGATCCGGTCCATCCAGAACTAGAATGGCCCACTAGGCTGGATGGAACCAAACCACTGGGCCACTAGGTCTAGCCCGGGGGGGGGGGGGGGGGGGGGCTACTGGAGTATCCCTTCCACCCTCTTCCGGCTCGCGATGCGAGCCAATTGACTTTTCCCTATGTTGCCCTCCTTGGTCTTTCCCCTAGTCCACATGGTCCACCCTGATCGCATGACTCACTAGTGTTTCCTAGTTAACACAGTTCTGAGCCCCATTTTACATGGCCTGCCTTCCTCCTCCACACAGCCCACGGGTTCCTCTGATGTGGCTCTGAGCTGTGTCGCAACTCGCCGCTGCGGCCTCCTTTTGTGGCCTCCGATCACCGCCCACAACTATTGTCACCATGGGCTCCACCCGGTCTAGCCTTACTGCCTTCATGGTCTGGCTACCAGGCCCTGATTTTGTGTTCACTATTGCAGGTGACCGAAAATGCTGACGAACATCATCCTTTATCACACCCACATGTGGCGGCCACCGTGCACTGCCTCCAGCACCCTCTATAGTGGGCCTTGTTTCTGAAAGTCAGCCACATTACTTTGGTGATCCATTTTTCAAAACAAATCCACATATGTAATCCTTGGGCCAAGACCTTCACTGCCGCAGGCTTCTATCTATCTTGCTATCACTCTAGGGGCCCTATCAAGTTCATAACCTACCATAAAATTGAAACATGACCATGAGGGTCTAATGACAAAGAACTCCAAGAACAAGGATAAGAGGAACACATAAAATGACCGAATAATGGATCCTTTCCTTGTTCATGTCGGCCTTGATCTGTTTATGTTAAAAGGTTTAACAAAGAACAAGAACAAAAAATCGTAAAGATATATCTCCCTTTTTAAACCCCCAAAAAAATTTATCTAACCCAAAAGAGTGGATGACCCACAGATCAACCTATTCTTAGGCTGGTCCACATTTTTTTTTGAATCTAAGAAGGGAAGGAAAATCACTAAGAGATCAAAAAATCTACCTCGTGGTTAGATCAGTCATTGAAAAAGAACATAGTTTTGGGTCTTTATACATTATTAATATTCCTGCATTCATCCTTGAGGGAGTTTCCTTCCATGCCTCAAAGGAATTATATGGTTATGGTGATATTCATGAATTACTGACAAAGGTTTCATTAAAAACAAAAACTCCTCTACATCAAATAAAATATTTTTATTAAAATATTTTAGTGATGGTTACGTACAAATTCTAACTTTCACAATTGACCCACGAAAATCGATTTTAAGTCCCACCTAATGTAAATTTACTACTCTTAACATAACTAAACCCTTGGATTTCTGATCCGTTCCCCCGTTTACAAGTTATTCCCATTCAAATGAAAAGCCTCCATTGCGCTTTATTAGAAACATAAAATTTTTCATCTTATTGTTCTGAGCACATAGAGCCTTGTAATCTCACACCATATCAGCACATGGTTTCATGATTTTCCAAGAAAATTATAATAATAATATTGGAGATAATACGAGTCATTAGATTATCTCCACCTTAGGATTTTACATCCCCAAAATCCAAAACAAGGGATACTAAACAAAACGAGGAGGGTAATGAGCACAAATAGGATCCTCTCGCCCTTTGTTTATCTCCTTGAGATTCCCCTACTACCACTTAATGTGAACTAGAGTAATTGACCACCCACAATGGATCCTCTTATATAGATCCTGAATCTCCACCGAGTACTCCTCAAAAGTCACCCCATCAACAATGTCCAGCTCGACTTAGTCTATGACGTGTGGTGGATCATGCACATACCTCCTCAGCTGTGATACTTGGTAGAAATTATGAACTTAGTGGAACTACATGGGTATAGAAAGGTAGCATGCCACTTCACCAAATTTAATCAGAATCTGAAAAGGGTCGATGTATATCAGAGATAACTTTCCGCCCTAGTGAAATCTCTGTAATCCCTGTTGGGGTGAGACATGAATGAACACATGGTCTCACTCCCTTAATCCAAGGGAATCTATATCCCATTATATTATGACTTATTATGGATCATTGTAGTCCTCATCCACTCCTATATGATCTAAACCTTCTCGTTGGTACCCACACCAACTTCGGACCCATGAATGGTGACTCTCCTGGGCCAGTCTAGAAAAGTGGTGATCTTCATGGCTTCCCATACAAGGCCTCAGATGGTTCCATACCTATGGTGGTGTGATATCTATTATTGTACAAAAATTGCACCAGTGTTAGGTGATCCTCCCAATTATGGCCAAAGTCTAGGATTCGAGCACATATAATGTCCTCAAGAACCTAGATCGTCCTCTACATTTGGCCATCCATCTGGGGATGAAATGCCTGCTCAAGTGAAACTAAGTCCCAAATTCCAACTGTAATCCTTTCCAAAATCAAAATGTGAGATGATCATCATGATATAAGATGATCATTGATGGTATGACATGAAGGCGAACTATCTTCTACATGTAGGGGTGTCCCAAGATCTCTACTAAACTATTCTCACAGATTGATAGGAAGTGGTCTGACTAGGCGAGTTTCTAAATGATCACCTAGATAGTATCGTTACCTTTGGATTTCTGTGGTAAACCCATCACAATTTCCATAGATATACCATCCCACTTCCTCTCTCACACCTCTTGGGTTTGAGTTAAACTCGCTGGAACTTGGTTCTCATCCTTCACTTGCTAGCAAGTGAGGCATCTAGAAAAGAACTCTTCCACTGCCTTATTCATCCCTGACTTGCAGAATTGACATCAAAGGTCTTGGTATATCTTCTCCACACCTGGATGTACCAAAAAAAGGGATTTATGGATGTCCCTGAAGACCTCTTACCACAATTTCACTGGTACTACTGTGCATCCTTTGAAGAGAATTACATGCTCACCACCTTTAAAATATCAATAAGGGTTCTGTTTTGTGGACATCTGAGAACGTAAACTCTCATAGTTGGGGTCTTCGAGCTGTGCCTCCCTGACCTGCTATAAGAGGGGAGGGGTGACTACCATTGACTAGAGGTATGCTTCTCTATCTCAATACATAAATGATATCTGCAACGCGATGAACTTATCTGACCCCACACTCAGCAAATTCAAAATATATCTCCTGCTAAGAGCATTGACCACCACATTCCCCTTCCCAGGAGTATAGAAAATCTCAATGTCATAGTTCTGGAGGAACTCTATCCATAAACTATGTCTCAAGTTCAAATCCTTTTGGTAGAAGATATATTTGAGACTCTTGTGTGCAAATTAGATGGTAAACCACTTTCCCATCAGGAAGTGTCACCATATCTTCAAGGAGAAGACTACAGATGCCAACTCAAGATCATGGGTTGCATTGTTCTGCTCATGTGGTCTCAACTATGATGAAAAATAATAAATCATTGCTTTCCCCTGCATCAGGACACAACCATTTTCGATCCCTGATGCAACATAGAACACCACCCACTCAACACCCTCCTCTGGTAATCTCAATATAGGAGTACTCATCAATCTGTACCTTAACTACTAAAAAATATCCTTGAACTTCTCCACTCACACGAAAGGTTTCCCTTTTTGTGTTAAAGTTTTAAAGGATGCTGCTACTATAGGAATGTCATGGGAAAACCTCCAAAATTACCTGGCCAACCCAAGGAAACTTCGCACCTCGATAAAAGTCTTGGGTGTCTCCAATGTAAGTACCACCTCGATCTTCACCAGATCTACTACCACTCCAGCATATGAAATGATGTGTCCTAGATAGTGGAACTATCATATCCAAAACTAACACTTTAAGAGATTCCAATAAATATGGTGCTCTCAAGGTATGCATATGACCATCCTCAATTGTATTGTGTTCTCCACCTCAGATGCCAAGTACACTAGAATGTCATCAAGGAAGACCATGAAGAACTAATCTAAGTAAGGATGTAAGACCTGGTTTATGAGTCCCATGAACACTGATGGGGTGTTTTTCATTCCAAACAGCATCTCCAAGTACTCATAGTGGTCATACCTACATCTATATGCTATCTTTGGTATGTTCTCATCCCGTACTCGAAGATTGTGATTTCCAGATCTGAGTTCTATCTTTGAGAACTAGCTCCCTCCATTTCGCTAATCCAAGTGGTCATTAATACTCGGTAGTGGATACTTAATCTTCAAAATCACCTAGTTCAAGTTCTATATGTCCACACATAATCTTATGCTTGCATCACCCTTATTGGGGAAAACCTGGGGCCAACCAGGGTGAAATCCTAGGTGTCACGAATCCCTTACTCTATAAGTCCTCTAGCTATACCCATAACTCAACAAGCTACAGAAGATCCATCCAATAAGTTGTTGTATATATCAGCACCATCCCATGGTTTAGGTCAATGAATAATTCAACCTCCCTGTAGGGTGGTAATCAAGGGATATCATCAGAAAAGACATCCTCATACTTCACCACCACTGTAGGAAACTGAGGACTCCTATCATCCACTACACCTAGGGTGAGACTATCCAACTGATGAGTAATCGAATGCACCCTCATATTCTTGACTCCATGAACTACATTTGTGTCCTTTTTTCCAAAAAAAGAAAACCTGGTCCCATCACAATGGACAAACCACACTCTATGCCTAAAATAGTCAATCAGGGCATGAACTACGGATAACCAGTCCATACTAAGAATGACGTCATAAGTCCTCCACTCCACCACCAAGGGATCTAAACTGAAACTATTACACCCTAGAGTAATGGGAAATTTTTTACACCACTGTGTGATATTTGAATATTCCTTTGTAAGAGTCCCTAAGCATTGGGATTGAGTCAATGGTTCATCCGAAATCTTTGAGTCTCGAACAAGGGTCGTGGCGAGAAAAGGGTGATTGGAACCTATGTCTATAAACACTTTATATAAGGTGTAAAAGACATAGATCGTACCTCTAATCATCTAAGGATTCTTGAGGTCATAATAATCCATCTCCTAAAGATGGCCTCATCCCTATCCACCAGCTCCCTGAGACCATGGTTGAATGCCTAAGGGTGGTGGTGGTAGTACCTCAAATCTCCACCCACCACCCGATACCCATCCAGATCTAATGTAATGCTCATCGCCCTATTGAAAACCCTTCTACTAATTCTGTATCTATCTCAGTGGTCCCTCAAATATCTCCAAATCAGTCATATGATAGGTCAGTCAATCTCTAGCCAGATTCCCTCGACCGTCACATGAGTATCACAACTTGTCCTTAAGCTAACCCGCTCTGTCCTGAGATCCCAACACCACTGATCCTATGTATTGGGGTTGTTCCCTAGAGTTCCTAACCCTCTTGGGTCCCTGTGTTTTCTGTCGGATAGCCACCACCGAAGACTCAGCATCCTGGTACCTGCTATAAGCTCACACTAATGGCATTTGCTCCGCGAGAATGATCTCCAATAGCTGAGCTTACTCCAATAACCCAAAATATATAAGGATGATAAGAGATGTCATAGATTCCATAATCTATAGGTTTATCCATTATTCAAAAGTCTGATCCGTAAAGAACATGTCCCTCACCATATTTGTGAAGTAGTAAGAGAGATCTGTAAATATTTCCGAGTACTACGCTACTGTCTGACTTCCAAGCTATAGATGTAGGAGATACTATAAGCTCACTAAGATTAATGATTCCATAAGTAAATACTACCTTTATAGGAACTCAAATTATTCACAAGATAGAGTCTTCACATCATGCGTTTAGTTCACTAAGTTCCACCATCACCCCGCTGATCCCCGAATAAGGACCATGGCTAGAACTGCCAACTGGTTGGAAGGTGTAATCACATGGTAGAAGACACGTAAAACTACCTCCATCCAATCTTCATATACCTTTGGGTTAGTCTCACCCAAAAACCTAATAGGTCGCTACCTTGGGAACTCATGCAATACACTCAAGTTGCACACATCCTCTACCGATAGAGACGGAAGTAACTGCTGCTCAACGAGTGGTGGTATCGCTGGTACACCACCCAAAGGTGATATCTCTGGTACTGGTCCCTAAGCCAAAACCTTATCTCATGGTGAATCATCCTCTTAACCACACATCATAATCCTAGATGGTAGTCTGCATGGAGGCATCCTAAAATAGATCAAGATGAACCACATTCAATAGTGTATACCTGATGAGATGACTCAAGAAGGACATGAGAACACACCCAAATCCTATATGATTCTTGTATGAATAATTTTCCAACAACCAATATTTTCATGTATTGAGTCAGAAATCAGAATTTAGAGTCTTGGTGTATGGATACGTCAGCCACCACACCAACACTGGATTCCCCGGCCTGAAAGTGGAACTCCAAAAACATAACACTATTTCCCCCAAACAAACCTTGTAGACTCCAAGTGCTTATGCTGAACTAACTACTTCTAATACCACTCTATCATGACCTGTCCCAGAGGGTCCCATTTCATTACTACCCTAAGACCACCTCTGATGGTCCAGAGGCTGGAGACTAGCCCCGGGTAGGCATATCCCACAAATGGGATACATTTTCCTAATTAATTGAACACAAAAACACATCTCCAAGCCTAAAATGATGTAATGTAAAAATACTAAGTATAAAATGCATGATTAAAATAAGATACCAACCAAAGAGTACAAAAATAAAAAAACTGGAAAGTAAACTAGGCCAGAGTGGTATCCCATGCAAAAGGAGTCTTCAATAGTGAATACACAAGAAATCAAAACTCATCAACAAAAATCCATTCCTGAAGTTTAGGGGTAGGATATGTGTCTCAATCCTTGGGAGAAACACACATCCATATGATCACTCTAAGTACCACTTGGTTCTGGTCCACCTAGAAATCCATAAAAGCGTTCATCATCTTCACGAGAAATGAAACATACGAGAAATGCTCATGTAGGAGCGAGTAAAACAATACTCATAAGGATTCCTAGAAACTAAAAATGAATTCCACTAAGAAACACATAAAGTAGACTACAAATAAATTAATGAATTAAACCACAAATAAATACACAAAGTACACCACAAGGAAATACGTAATGTATACCAAAAAGAAATAAATGAAGTGAAGTCATCTCATACTGGTATAAGTCTAAAGCATGAATATGAGGATCTTCAGTTTTAGTCTATAGATCTACTAGTTTATGTGAAACATGGAGGGTCGTTGGTTCTTAGAGATTTGATGGCGCATGGATCACCGATGGAGCATGAAGCTCTGATGGCGCATGGAGCGCCGATGGCGCATGGATCGCCGATGGCGCATGGAGCGCCAATGGAGCACGGATCACCGATGGTGCACAGATCGTCGATGGAGTACAGAGAACCATCGGTGCACAGAATGCCGATGGCTCACAAAGCCTCAATGGAGAATGGAGAATTGATGGTTGATAGAGCATCGATTTTTCATTAAACCCCTAGGTTTTGTAGTCCCCACGTCGTAGATAGACATAGAATTCCATTCATAGAATGCTTATTCCTGGAGAACGTACACCTCAATCCATTAGTTTGTAAACCAAATTCCACAAGATCTCACTTAAAGTATCTCAAAAAGAAATTTTCATCGCAAGGGTCCAAAATCCATAAACATGTCCTAAAATAGAAACACGGTTTGAATGATTTTTCAATTTTTGTAAAACAGCCTGACCCAGGTCTGGTCTAGACCCAAATTGACCCAGTCTGGAAAACCCAACCTGGCCTGGTCCCGTTCAGTCTAGTCTAGCCCGAACCGGCCTGGGCCACAGGGCCGACTTATGGGGATGGCTGGACTCGAGCCACTGGGCCGACCTGTTTTTCCGGTTGGACTCGACCCACTAGGCCAACTTGCTGGGCCGGTTAGACTTGACTCGCAAGGACATTGAGTACAGCCCATGGGGACACTAGAAAACCTTGAACACCCTAGTCCAAACCATGCTGTAGGCCAGTTTACTTCACTGGATGCGGCCTTCCCTGGACACACCCCCTAGTCTACGCGGTCCTACCTCACCGCGTGGCTCCCCTGTGTCACCTAGTCAACGTAGCACCGATCCACATTTCATGTGGCCGACCCACCTCCTCTGCATGCCCCATGACATCTCTATCATGGGTTCCTCTTACATGACTCCGTGACACATCCCAGCTCATTGTCACGGATTCCTACCATGGCCCCTAGTCACTGGCCACAGTTTCTTTCACCACAAGCTCTACTAGGTCCAGCCGTGCTGCCTATGCGGTCTAGGTGCTTCCTGCACGTTCTGGGTGTTGCCACCCATTTTCACAGTCATCCCTACTGGCGACCACCATCCTTCACCACACCCACACTCGACCGCCACTTTGTGCCACTAGGCACCACCATGCACTACCTCTGACAACTCTAGTTCTGAAAGTATCCCATGTTGCTCCGGTGCCTCTTTTTTTTGAAATAAAGCCACATTAATGATCGTTGGGTTATGACCTTCACTGACTTGGGATTCAATCCATCTTGATATCACTCAGGGGGCCTGATGGTGTTTGGAGCCTCCTGAAAAAATGTTCCTTGACCATGATGGTCCAATGGTGAAGAATGCCAAGAAAGGGGATATGAGGAACACATAGAATTCATGAATATTGGATCTAGGCCTTATTTGTGTTGTCGTTGATCCTTTAATGTTAGAAGATTTAACAAAGAAAAAGAATATATAATCACAAAGATCTATCTCTATTTTGAAACCCATGAAACAATTTATCTATATCAAAAGAATGAATGAGCCATAGATCAACCTGTCTATGGGTTTTTCCACGTTCAACATTTGAATCAAATAATTGAAAGGAAATCACCAAGAGATCAAATTCCTCACCTCGTGGTTGGATTAGTCATTGAGGAATAACTAAGGGCCGTGTCGCCATTGATCCTTGATCTTCCTGTGCTCATCATTGAGGGAGTTTTCTTCCATGCCTCAGAGGAATTATAAGGTTATGATGATAACCCTACATTCTTGACATAAGTTTCATTAAAAAGAAAATTCCTGCTATTTCCCATAAAATATTATTAATATAATATTTTAATGAAGATTACATACAGATTATAACTTTCACAGTCGACCTACGCCGATCAATGTTAGGCCGCACCTAAGGTAAAGTTACTACTCTGAATGTAATGGTGCCCTTATATTTCTGATATGAGCACCCATTTAGAAGTTATTCTTGTTTTAAAGAAAAACCATATACGTGATTTATTAGAAACTTAAAAATTTTCATCATATTTTTTCAGGAACACAAGTTTTAATAATGTCATGCCATCTTAGACTATGGCCTTAGAATTTTACCAATTAATTTATAAAATAGAACTAGAGAAAATATAAGCCATTAAATCCCACATATCAAATGTGAGGGATAGAGCATATCCGAAATAACCTAAAGGGGACAAAGAAATGATTTAGGTGTGGGAATAAAGGGAAACTAAATAGTGACTGATAATGGGAGAAACATTCCAATGTTATAGAATAAGGGAATAATACTATCAACATTGAGCCTTATTTCTAATATTTCAACTACATGGAAAATGGACACTATACAAACCAATGCATTAAGTTTAGGGTTTTCGAAGGTAACCGATGATAATAACCTTCACGTCTTGGGGAGAAAGTGTGAGATTATACCATCACAACTATTGAAGTGGATCTTGATAATGAAGTGGTGAAATGTATGTTAGTTATTTATTTATAGATAGAAAAAAATACTATTTGATTTTGGTTCTACACATTCTTTCATATCTTCTAAGTTTAGTAGAACTATTTAAACACCACCTAAAAATATTGAAGAAGAAATATTGATGAAAAAAATAAATGGGTAAATTAGTTCATCCCAAGTATATAACTTCTATCCTATTGATATTTTTGGTCTTAATTTCCTATTGAACCATATGATACTCACTTTAGAGGAATCTTATGTTATACTCCGTTTGGATTAACTTTCCATTTATAGAGACCATATAAAATGTCAGGGGAAGGAAATCATCCTCTGTATCCAGATTCACCCTATGATTATATACAACTGTTAAAAGGAGGTTGTATATCCTTTGGAATCGTTATCTCAATCATGGGAACCATTACCTTATGAGAAACCATATCTATCTCAATTGATTGAGAAAAAAGATGTAACACCCTGAGTTTTTGTGAAATATATTTTTTAAAATAAATCTAATCTTTTAATTTTTTTTTTACTTCAAACAATGAGTTTACATTTCATTATATGCAACATTGAGTTTATATTTCATTACATACAACCCCATGTTTAACTTGTGTTACATGAAACAAAGAGTTTCTTTGATATCGTGCATGAAACACAACTCCATAATTCCGTGAGCTATGAAATGATATTATCTTAAATATAGAAATAAAATTATATCCATTAAATATGTGGGTATGAATATTATTAATTAATTTATGAAATATAAATATAAATTTACTACTCAATATAAATTTATTTACAAAGGCTAATTAAATAATCACTCAATTTTTAGTAAAGTAATTATATTCATCAAAGATATGTATTCTATAAAAATTAGTTTTATTGATTTATATGAGAAAATATTAAAATTAATTTTATAAGATTTAATAAAATTATCTTAATTTGTTGAATCATAATATTGAAATTAAAATATGGATATTTTTTTGGATTTTTCTTAAAATATTTATTTTTCAGTGAATAGTGGAAAATGCAGATTTTTATAAAACTATCATTTATATTAAATTAATTAAGTAATCTAAATGAACACTTATGTTTTAATGTAACAAAATTTTAATTTATATATATTTAATCCAATTAATTTCTTTTTAATCAAGTTTATATTGTATTTTAGTATAATTTTATTTTTGGGTTTAAAAAAAGTTTTTTAAAAACTACTTTAAAGGGAATAATGTTTCTCCAGTTTAATTAATTAAAATAATTTCTAATGAGGAATGTTTTGAATTAAATTTATAAATTATATTTCAATAAAATCTAATTTATATTCATGTAGTTATCATTATGATAAAAAAAATTAATATATAATAATCTTTTACTTGAAAAAACACACTTCTAGAAAACCATAATTTTTGTCATGCCTGTAGGTTTTGTTTTAAATTTATTTTTTGAAAATTTTAGAAAATTAATTTTAGAAAATAAAAATCATTTTTTAAATCATCATGGAAAATTTTTATTAGGGTGAATTTTTGAGAATTTTCTGAAAAGATTACTTTTTTGATGAATAGTGAAAAATAATGAATTTTAATTGAAAACCACCTTTTCCATTAAATTAATTAGAAATTTAAATTATATTTTAAATTATATATTAAATTAAAATTAGTTCCATTATATAAATATTAGTCTAATTTAGTCCATTTGAATCAATTTTATATTTAAATTGATTATAAAAACTTTGTAAAGTTTTTAACATTCTGTCTTTGAAATCCCGGTTTCTCAATGCATCTGTGGGTTAATTTTTAATTAAAAATTTTCACTCATGTGAATAGAAAATGTATTAATTATTTAGAATAAGAATAATTTATTTTATCTAATATGTTTAACTTAATTTTTTTCCAAAATTAATAGTGAAAACATTAAAAATTAATTACCGCAGATTAGGTTAAAATGAGTTTTTTGGGGTTTAAATTAATAAGATACGGGTTAAAATGACTATAAAACTTTTAAAATTCATATTTTATAGATAAATTTAAATATTATAATTCCCAAGATATAATATATGGTCATTTTTTGTATTTTTTCTTGGGAATTATCATTTTATTTTGGACACTTTTAGGGAAATTTTTAAATAGTTTCCAAGTGGGGATCATTTCCCCCCTTATAAAAGGCCACCACCACCCTCCACCTTTTCATATATCTCAAGAAATTTATTTCATAAAAAACCTGAGAAAATACCTACCTAAAAAACTTATCCATGTTCTAGAGCTACTTTTCCTCCCAAAAGACCAACACTAGGGTCCTTAATAAGTGATATAAAGGAGGTGCCTCTATGTGAAGGTGGTTGACATCAATAAGATCATTCTTTTTCATTTTTATTTTTAGAAATTTAATTATGGTTAACACATAAAATATAATAATAAAAATAACAAATATATACTTATATTTTATTTTGTTAATGTAATAACCTACAACCATCTCCAATTCCATCAAATGGGTTGAAAAATTATTGATTGTGTGTACGGAGGACTACCGCCTCACAAAGCGATGTAATTTATTTTTACATTAATACCTATAAATAATGGAAATAATGATTGATTAATTATTTTTATATGATAGCTGTGATATTATTATACTTTTGAATTATTATATTACACATACTTTCATACTATCCTTTGGGAATACGATAATATTGCTCGTGTATCTGACAAACTACCACAACATGAAGCGATGTGATTCATTAATGATTTAAATGAAAGATAATATGGTTTTTTAATGAAAATTTCTGATATATATGATTTAAGAAAGATTCTATAATGATAATATATCATTTAACCATTTTTCTTTCAATCCGATAAGAAAATGGAAACAACGTTCATGCGTACGTACGACCTACCATCTCCAGGAATGGTGTATTATATTTTATATCACTAAATTTTATGGATTAAAATAAATTGATATATAATTAATATATAATATATTTTTATCATGGTTAACACTCTAGATATGATTAAACCATGTTCAAAGTAAGAGGACCAAAATTAACAAATCCAAACTTATAGGAAAAACTAAGTAGTTATTACACAAAATGTAACTATAACTTAGAATTATTATAAATGGTTAATAAAATATCATAAAAAATAATATATGATATTATTTTAATACCCTGAGAGTTTAAAATAACATTATGTTCAATAATATACATTTTATAAAACACCATGCTTAAACAAACTCCAAAATATTATTATTTTGACACTACTGTTATAAAAAAGCTGTTAACTTGGGGGGTGTGAATAAGATTAAATATGTTAATAAATAAATATGAAGTTAATATTCAATAAAAATTTAATTTATTCTTAGGAATTAAAATTATAATTTTCTGTAAAATCATTTTTTCTTCAAATATATGTTTTTTTTCTTAAAAAAAAGTTTTTTTATTTCTTTCCATCAGAAAATAAATATAATTAAATTTTGAAACTTTTATAAAATATATTTTATTAAATAAATTGAATTCTAGATTTATTATGTCAAAAATTATCTTAGTATGAATTTTTTTGAATCTTCTGAAAAGATTAATTTTTCTTTGAAAAGAGGAAAATACCAGTTTTTATAAAAATGTCAATTGTTTTCAATAAATTAAGCAATTTGGAAGCCCCATTATGTTTTGAGTTTGGATTAAAGTGACATAAATATTTTTTAGTTATATTTGATACAATTAAATTATTTTGAATAAAATTTATATTGTATTCTAGAATAAGTTTACTTTTGGGTTTAAAAACAGGATTTTTCTGAAATGTTTTTTGATGTACATGATGTTTATATTTTTTTTAATTAATTAAAATAATCACTAATGAAGAATGTTTTAAATGAAATTTATATATTATATATCATAAAATATTAATTTATTTTCATACAATGATAATTATCAGTCATATAATTGATATAAAACCATATTTGTCTTGAAAAATATACTTCTTACAAACAAAAATTTTGGTCGTGTCTGCAGGTTTTGTTGTAAGAAATATTTTCCAATTATTTGAATTTAATTTGATAAAGTGGATTCAATAATTTTAATAATAAGTTAAAAATTATGTTTTTTTGGTCATTTTCATTTTTATTGATGAAAATTTTTCCATGCTAAAAAAATGAATTGTCGTAGTATTGGTAAAATAACGAAACAGGTTAAAGAGGTAAACAATTAAAATAACAAAAAAAAAAAAAATTGAAATGGGAGTTTGATGTGTTTAATAACCATAAAAATCCTTTAAAACATTAATTATCAATATAATTCATTGGAATTAATGCCTCCCAAATTTGGTTGGCTTTAGGTATAAAATAACCATTATTTAATCACTTTAAACCACCCCTCCTCAAGTATAAATACCACTCTTCTCCACCCATTTTCTAATAACAAGACTTAAATATCCTAAAATATCTTCAAAAACATATTATTTCCACTATAACCGTGTATAATTACTTCTGGCCTCACCAAAATACCAATTCCAATGTCTTTAAGGGTTCCTTCAAGGAGGTGATATTCAAGTGGTAATTTTCTCAAACCACCTCTCTTATTTTCTTTTCTTCTTATAATTTCCCATCACATACTTCATCCATAAAGTAATAATAACTAATTAATAATTTAAATAATATTATTTTATTTTTCCATTGGAATATATTATATCCATCCTTTTTGTTACCTCCCCTTATTCAAAGAAACGAAATCATTGTGCAAATTATGTTCATTAACCGTCTCCACAAGTATTGATTTTTTTCCATTATTTCCTTAAAGGATGGTCATAAAAGTATTATTATGGTTAATTAAATTTTTAAAAGGTATATTACAACATATTTCATGTTTTTATACTAATATATATACATAATATTAAATAAAATGAACCTAGTTCGTTTGGTCTGAAAAAACCTCATAAATAAACTAAACATTTGTTATTAATATTTTATCTAATGAATCATCCTCATGTCAGAACTAAAAATGACATATGGGACAATTTAAATTTATATAATTGAATGAATACCATTTCATTTTACTTTTGGTTTTTTATTTCCATTTGACATGAAATTCCATAATTATACACAGATGAACCAATCATGAAACTATGAAACAAACTCACCCGAAATAATGAAAATAATAAAATAATATTATTGAACGAGTGGTAAGGTGGTATAAAAGTATAATATAAAATATTATAAATGTTAATATATCTATTTAATCAATTAATAACAATATTTAGACCATTATACAGAAGTTTAAAGTATTCAAAACTAAAGGGAAGTGTGAGGGAAGGGTTTCTCGTCTCACTTTTACTTCTTTGAGATATATGACTTATTCACCACTTATTTCTTTTTTTCATTGTGTATAAATATTTAACTTTGATATATAATATCACTAATATCATTATATTTATGTTATTACTTTCTAAATTTTATATTCATTACTTTTTTAGGGAATATGATTCGATTGATTACAAATGGTAAGGGATTTCTTAACTCAATTTTCGTTCATTAGGTTAAAATTATACTTAATTTATTTTGTCATGATAATATTATGTGTGAATAAAATTTTGAGGAAATTATATTTTATTTCCATTCTTTTTATTTTCATTTACCATGGATACACAGAATCAATTCATTTGATTAATGCTCACTTCAATGACATGATATTTTTAAGAGACTTCTATTTAATTTTTTTAATGTTTCCCTTAAACTTTATTTTTATTTTATGTCCATGTTTTCTATAATTGTTTCAAAAAATGTTTTTAATATTATAATATGATTGTATAAAGTTATTTTTAATCATGTTTTACCTTTTAAGAAATATTTGGAAGGTATATTGTTTTCATTTTCTTAACATGGTTCTTTGAGAATTTTCCATCAAAAATATTGAAGGAATGTTTTTTTAACTTATAAAAAATGAGGGGTTTTTTCTACCATCATGATTCCTTCATACTTTTAATCTTACTATATAAGTTTATATGGTTATTTTCAAAGAAAATTATTTATTTTATAATTTCACAATGTTTTAATAATAAGTGATTTTAAAGTGAAAATGGTATTTTCCACAAGAAATTTTCAATGATCTCATTTAAATTATTTTCATCTATATAATTTTTTTTTTAATATTATTATTCATTTTGGTTGATATATTATGATACCATATTACATATTTAAATAAATGGTTTATGATTTGTTTGACTTGGGATGTACTATTTTGATACAACTAACCATATTACTCTAGATGGTTTATGATTATGTTTACTGATTGAGGAATGTTATTTACATTTCATATGATATTTTTAATAAAAAAGTATATATTGATTTTTTCCCAACCCTTTTATAATTTTAGTATATTAGACTTAGTATTTCATGTACGGGGCCCTCTATAGCCCCTGGATGCGTCAGTATATCTAATGAGACAAAATAGTTTGGGTATTGACTTATGTCTTACCCATTTATGTATGGTGTCTTGGACAATGCCTTGATTGTATGTTTTGGTGTCAAACATTATGAGTTATATAATTTTTATATTATTAATTCATTTCCATGTGATGACTGGGTTATTTGAATATCCATGGTCAAGTTTTCTAGATCATGTGATTTTTCATTTGGCCTTATTTGATAATATTTTATTCCATCCATATTATGCTCCAATTATTGATTAAATGACATGTGTTTCAGTTACTTACCTTGAAATAATAATTATTTATCATTTATGATATAATCCACTATACTTAACCCTTATTGATCATTTGATCTCATCCCTTTCTTATGTTTTTCCCCAAGATGATAATATGTTTGTTACGGTTTATATGCGTGGTTAAGATAAGAGAATAATGACATTCTAAAAGGATTCACTAAGTTTTATTTTTTATATTCAATTCTAATATAAGGTTTAATTATGTATATAGTTTTCCAAAACTATTAAACTATTTAGTCTTTTGGGATGTGATTCCTTGTATTTCATCCCAATATAATAAAGTGACAACTGAATTTGTTATACTAGGGTTGTTGTATATACAGATGGTATCAAAAGAAGTTTAGTAGAGAATTTTAGAACAAGATATAGGAAAACATATATTAGATAAAAACCCTATGAAAAAATGTGTAAATACTACTAAATAAACCAAACTTATGATTTAGATATTAGTTATACCTAAATTTTCAATTTACATTATGTAGTTTTGAGATTATACATTATGTTTCATAATGTTATGATATAATATAGTGTGTTCTATTATTTATAAATTGAACCTAGAAGAAAGAATGAAAACCGTATCAATGAAAGTATTTTATGGTGGGATTTTCCTCCTTGTCAAGATAATGAAGTTGGAGTTGCAGTTGGAGTTGGAGATACATAAGGAGATGACCAACTTCTAATTACAACAGGAAAACTAATTCATGTTATGAGAAATAAAATTACCCATATAGATCTTATTTCTGATACACAACATGGTGTAACAATGTTTGATCACTTCAGGTATATGCAACCTCCATCATTTAGTGGAACTACAAATCCATTTTTAGCTAAGAAATGGATATGTTCCTTTGAAAAGATATTACTCACCTTGGTAGGTAATAAAAGGGAGAATATCATGATAGATGTTTACCATATCTTATAAGACACATATAAATGGTGATCATTGGTTTAGAACACTAACGATGGGGAGGAAATATAAAATGTAGAATGAAATGATATTAAGGATATTTTATTAGAAAAATATCTTGCACACAAATAGTGAAAAGATATGGAAATAAAATTCTTGAGCCCAATAGAAAAGGAGGATGAGAATGTTTCAAATAATGAAGAAAAAATTAAAAGGTTAGAAATTTATGCCACATAATACATAGTTAATTCAAAGAGTAATATCAATTATTTCTTAAATGGGATTAAGACAATACTTTGAAGGGATCTAATCTGCCAAACATTCTTATCATACAAGGATATAGTATCATGTCCCATGAAGATAGAGAAGGAATTTTCCAAGACTTGTAGTTCCAAAGGAAATAATGAGAAGAAGAGGATGGGAGGGAGAAAAAATAGACAAGGGGAAGAAAATAAAGGAGTATTTTCTCAACTATGATAATTGTAGAAAAAACACCCAGTACTTGTTTGAAGGGAATAAGATTTTGTTACTTGTTTTTAGAGAAATCACACTAGTCTCATGATTTCAAAGGAATGAATGAAGTCGTGAAATGTTTAAACTATAAAAATATGGGACTCTATGAAAATTAATTCTTAAAGTGTCAAAGAAATATACCCTAGGGTAAGTAAAGTGATCAAGATCATGCTTATTTTATTTATACAAAAAAATTGTAATAACTGCTATTCTTGTGTATTTGGGTCCAAGAAATTTGATGTGAAAGTGTTTTATTGATGATATTCTCAAAAATTTTACGAATTGTACTACAGTTCTATTTCTTATAGGATTTTAAATCCTGTGTCGAATGGTACCAGGAAAAACAATTCAGTAAAAAGTTAATCTTTTTGAAAATGCATTTTTGAGAGAGGATTACACTTAATATGATCTTGATTTTGAGATAATAATAAAGATATGAGTATGTGATAGAATTAGTGACCATGAAATCTATTAGTGATTTTGTGGTTCATGCTATCTTTGATAGAGTTTTATACATGTTTGGATTTAAGGAATTTTGGGAAAAAATCCCTCAAGGTAACTAGGAAGCGCTTTCAGGTTGACTATATTTATTGAAAAAGCGGGTTTAAAAGTAAATCTATAGAGGTAAAGAGATATTGTAGACTAAGAATGTTAAAAAAATCTAATACAAAGGAATTGGTTCCCTAGAAGTGGTATAGAAACATATATACACAAGGTGATGATAATATCTATGACTCTGAGAAGCTCCGCGAATGGGTAATTGTGATGGTGTTTCACAAGATAGGGAGAACCAAGAACAAAATGAGGGAGCATCGTGAAATAGTGATGAAGTGGTTGGAATCATATGGAAGAAGTGGAAATTCCTATAAATAGGACTCTACCACCTTCAGAAAAGTAGTGAGACTTAATTAATATCTTAAGGCTCTAGATTAATGAAGGTGGTTAGAGAAGGTGTTTATTGAAAAACATTTCATAATGTGAAGGTGCTTGTGAAGGCTATAAAATCCAACCAAAAATAGTAAACATTGAGAAAGTTGGGGAGTTCACGAAGGCTATAAAAATTAGACAAAAAGTTGGGATATTAACAAAGGCTAAGTGAGCTTTGTGAATGAGGTGAGATTTGTGATGGAAGTGATCACCGTGAAAGTAAGGTGATTTGCAAGGCTAAGTGATCTTCGTAAAATAGTTGAGAGTCACAAAGGGAGTGAGCATCATACAAGTATTGAGAAATATATTTCCTAGTAAATATATAGTAAATTTATATTCATCTATTGGATGAAAGTGGTACTTCAATAAAGAATCTATTTACAATTGAGGATATATTCATTAGCGATAATAAAGGGAACTACATTTCCATAAACTTTGGGTGAATCCCTTGAATGAGTAGTGAGAAAAGGAAGAGTAATAAGGTGATCCTTTCTACCAACATTGAATTAGAGAAAAAGACTTAGGGAGTGACCCTTGGGAAATTAGTGACTTGAAACTAAACCTTAGAAAGGTAGTGAACCTAGGAATAAAAGTAATTTAGCCCAAACCTTGTATTTTTTCATTGGGCCTTAGTGGATTTGGTAAATTATCACATTGTCATTATATGATCATTGGAGGTAGCATGCGAGGGTGAAACAATTAAAATTACTGTGTCTCATGCATGATTTCATTTATGTTTATGCATTACTACGGGGGAAAGAGAGAAGAGTGTTTTATTAATGACAAAAAAAGATCTGAACGAGAAATTTTTTTAATCTATTAAACCCTGATTCACCCCCTATTAGGGTATTTAACATATTTGGTTTAATAAGTAAAATACCCAATAATCCATGTTTTACTTAAGGAATAAGGAAGAATGCAAGTTTTCAATATTTTTTTTGGTAATTAAAGTTATCATCATGTTTCAAGAGAATATATGATGAATGTATTCAGATGTTTGGTTTGTTATGATTAAGATCTACTTCATATTGTTTGAGATATTAATGATAAGTTTATTTTGAAAATTTAGTGACTTTCTTCAAAAAGTTTTTTATTTTAATATTTTTGAAGGTTCATAAGGGTAACCATTTGTTAAATTGTTTACATCTAAATCTGGATTTGGTTTCATAGATTCATTTATTACTTAACCATTAGAATATTTATGATTATTGAATAATATATACTAACCATTTTTTATGATAACAAGAGATACAAGGAATGACTTATCATCCCATTATAGATCTTGTGATCCACTTGTTCTATGGAAATTACAATATAAAATTCATTTATTAGAGTAATTAATGAAGCATAGAATGATCAAGGAAAAACCAAAGAGTGAGATTGTACTTATGATATGAAATCAAGTAAGCATATCTTCTAAAATTATTTTGAAATAATTGTTATCATATTATCATCATTTCTAATGATATTGATAACATTTTTCAGTCCAATTTATCATATGATTTTGTGGTCATTAACATTTTCTTGACCATGTACTATATCAACCTCCATCAGAAATTTATTGTTAGATTTATTTTCTATGTCCACGTTTTCACTTCTCACTAAATTTCTCCTATACTAAAACAAAGTTTTATAGTGACCTTCAAATTTTCTTTTCCCTCTTTTAGTAATTTTTATTATCCCTTTTTACAATGTGGGATTTTTTATAAGGGTATTATAAAATTTAAAATCCATGACTAAAAATACAAAGTTTTAATAATAATGACACAATTTATTTAACTAGGGGATAATTTAACACCCTAATATTTTAAGAGAATAATATGATTTATAGCTTCCGTTTTATAGAACATAGAGCCTAAAAAAACTCCAAAATATTATTATTTTAACACAAGCATTATGAAATATCCATTAAATTGGATGGTGTGAATATGATTAAATATATTATGAAATAAATATGAAGTTCATATTAAATAAAAATTTAATCTATTTTTATTAAATAAACACATAATTTTTAGTAGTCATTTTGTTCTTCAAATATATGTTTTCATGTTTTTTATTTCCTTCTTTGGGGAAATAAATATTATTGATTTTTACACTTTTAGAAAATTTATATCATAAAAATGAAAATAATTTTTTGATTCATCATTTCAAAAATTAACTTAAGATGGATTTTTTTAAGCTTATAAAAATATAATTTTTTTTGTGAATAGTAAGAAATACCATTTTTTGTAAAAAAATTATTTATTTTCAATAAATTAAAAACTTTAATAGTAAAATTATTTTTTTATATGGTTTAAAGTAGAAAAATTATTATTTAGTGATATTTCATCAAATTAAATTATTTTTAATCAACTTTATATTATATTATATAACAAGTTCAATTTTATGTTTAAAAACTGTATTTTTCAGAAATCTGTTTTAATGTACATAATGTTTCTACTTTTCAAGTAATTAAAATAATCAGTATTGGGGAATGTTTTATATAAAATTTATGGATTTTATTTCAATATATATTAATTGAGTTTCATAAAATTCTAATTATTTGTTATAAAGTTAATATAAAATTATCTTTTTCTTGACAAATACACATCGTAAAAATCTATGTTTTCATCACGTCTTCAGGTTTTGATTCAAATATAATTTTTATGATTATTTGAATTGAATTTTTTAATGTGAATTAAATAATTATAATCATATGTTAAAAATTTTGTTGAAAGTTCATTTATATTTTTCAGTATGAAAAATTTATTCTGGTAAAAAAAGGATTTACTGCTGTATAAGTAAAATAATGAAACATGTTAAAGTTAAAAGGTAAAATGTTAAAATAAATAAATAATAAAACTTTAAATGGACATTTTATTTGTTTATAAACAATAAAATTAATTTAAAAAATTAATTATAAAACTAATTTTTTGAAATTAATGCCACCCAAATGTGGTTGGATTTAAATAAAAAAGAAATATTTAATAACTTTAAGCCACCAATTCTCAAGTGTTAATACCAATCCTCACCACCCCCTTTCTCCTAAAAACACATTAAGGTCATAAAATGTCCTATAAAACCTATCATACATAATTTTCATACATTAATGTGCATTTGGTATCACCAAAATACAAATTCCAAGGTCTTTAAAGGATTCTTCAAGGATGTGATATTCAAGTGGTAATTTTCTCCAACCACCTATATTATTTTATTTTGTTATTATATATTATCCAAAATTCCTTCATCCATTAAAGAATAATCATACATAAATCATTTAAATAGTATATATTTTTTTTGTTTTTAATGGAATTTATTATATCCATCCCTTTTATTACCTTCTCTTATTCAAAGAAACAATATCATTATTCAAATTTTTATGGTTAACCATCTATGTGAATATGAGTTTTCATTTTCCATTACCACCTTCATGGATGGTTATAAATGTATTATTATGGTTAATTAATATTTTAATTGGTATATTATAACCTATTTAATGTTTTCTAACTAATGTATATACATAATATTAAATAAAATGAAACTTGTTTCTAATGGTCGAAAAAAACCACTAAAATAAACTAAACATATATCATTGAAATGTTATCAAATGAATCATCCTAAATTCAGAAATAAAAATTATATATGTGACCATTTAAACTTACGTAAGTGCATGAATACCATTCATTTCACTTCTAGATTTTTATTTCCATTTGAAAAGAAAATCAATAATTATACACAAATAAGCCAATCATGAAACCATGAAACCAACGTACACTAAACAAATAAAATAATAAAATATTATTAATTAATGGGTCGTACGATTTTATAAGAGTATCATATTATCATTGAAATGTTATCAAATGAATCATCCTAAATTCAGAAATAAAAATGATATATGTGACCATTTAAAATTCTGTAAGTGCATGAATACCATTCATTTCACTTCTAGATTTTTATTTCCATTTGAAAAGAAAATCAATAATTATACACAAATAATCCAATCATGAAACCATGAAACCAACGTACACAAAATAAAGAAAATAATAAAATACTATTAATGAATGGGTCGTAAGATTTTATAAGAGTATCATACAGGGTATTATAAATATGAATATATTTTTATAATTAATTAATAACATTATGTAAACCATTATATAGGGGGTTAAATTATGAAAATCTAAAGGGAAGAATGAGGTATAGGTTTCTCATCCCACTTTTACTTCGTTGAGATATATGCCTTATTCACCAGCTATTTCTTTTGAGTTGTGTATATATAATTAACTTTGATATATCATATCATGAATCTCAATATCTTCATGGTATTAAATGTTTTATATGATAATTATTACTTTTATGGGGCATAAAATTTGATTGATATCAAATGGTAGGGGATTTATTACCTCAATTTCCATTCATTAGGTTAAAATTATACTTCAGTGAATTTTTCAGGATAAGATTATGTGTAAAATGAATCTCATTATCTTACCTCACATTAATTATATGTTATTTTCAAGAGAATTTCTTTTAAAAAAATTATATTTTTAAAGTTTCCCTTTAATCTATATTTTTCTTCCATGTCCATGTTTTCTATATTTTTTTTCCAAAACTATTTTTACTATTCACCTATTAATTTTTTAATTCTTTTATACTCATATTTGATTTTTTAAAAAATAATTTGAAAGGTATATTTTTTGATTTTCTAAAAAAGGTTATTGGAGACTTTTCTGACAAAAATATGGAAGGAATGTTTTTTTTTACTTATATGAAATGAGAGGAGTTTCACTCCATCATGCTTCCTTAGGGATTTTAATTTTACATTATAAGTTTAAATAGTAATTTTTAATGAAAATATTTTCTTTTTAAATTGCACATCATTTGAAAAATAAGTGATTATCAAACTGAGAAGTATATTTTACTCAATTTTTTTTTCAATGATCTCATTTAAAGTATTTTCATATATGTTAACATCCTTTGTTTAATCTTATAATTAATTGAGGTTGATATCTCATTATTAAATCTCCCATATTTTATAAAATTTTTTATGATCAGTCTTGCTGGGAATATACTATTTTGATACCATGCATCGTAGTACTCTAGATGGTTTGTGATTATGTTTACTGATTGGGGAAAGTCATTTACATTTTATATTATTGATTAAATACAAATGCATATGTTGATTCTGTGTCAAACCTTTAATATTATGAATATATTGGACTTAGTAAGTGATGGGATGGGCTAATATAGTCCTAGAAGCATCAGTAGGTCTCATGAGACATACTATTTTTGGTATTAGATCATGTATAACACAATTATGTATGGTTTCTTCTTCGAAGCCTTGATGGTATGTTTAGAGGTCCAAAATTAAGAATTCCATCATTATGACATTAATTACTTATTTATATGTGATATTTTAGTCAGTAGAATATCCATGGTTAAGTTTTCTAGATCATGTGATTATTTATGTAGCATTAATTGATCATTTTTTATTCCAGCCATATTATGCTCATGTTATTGATTAAATGACCCATGTTTTAGTTATTTACCAAGGCTTAATTTTTATTTATTATTTATGATATTTTATACTATACCTAACCCTTACAAAAAATTTGAGCGCTCCCCTTTATTATGTTTTATTTTTACTCAGAAATACAAGAAGTTTATTATGATTGATATTTAGGGTTAAACTAATATAATAATGGTTTTCTAAAAGGTTTAAATATTTTATATTTTATATTTTCAATTATAATTTAAGGTTTAAGTATCTATCTAGTTTTCCAAAACTACTATACTATTCGGTCCTTCGGGATGTGATTCCTTATATTTTATGCCAATATAAAAAAGTAACCGCCCACTCTAGGCTACAGGGGTCAGGGTATTTAAAATGGTATATATAAATATTTTTTTGTAATATATTTATAATAAAATCATATTTATTATAGAGCAGGTGTGTATGTGTGTGATGAAATTCAAGACTTAAGGTAAGGGATTTCCATCTCACATTTTACTTCTCTGTGAAACATGCCATATTCACCACATATTTATTTTATGTGGTGTATATACTACCCATGAATGTATTTTTTGAGGATTATACTAAAAATTATTGGTATTTACATTTCTATTTTGGGAAATCTCTTTCATGGGGATTATGATTCAAAGTTACCAAAATGGTAAGGATTTTATGTTACAATACCATTATTTATTAGGATTGTTTTTGATCATGTTTCCAATGATAAAATATTACGATTCATATCTCAATAAACTGAATAATTTT
This sequence comes from Viscum album, assembly GCA_963277665.1. NCBI lineage: Eukaryota > Viridiplantae > Streptophyta > Magnoliopsida > Santalales > Viscaceae > Viscum > Viscum album. Next base: position 221,752,831 of record OY728131.1, on the reverse strand, counting down.
TTATCTTTTGGTTATTCATGATATTATAAATTAGTAGTACCATTTTAAAATCTTTGGTACTTCAAATAATTGATAAAATGTTTATAAGAAAATATGAATTTTTTTCTCTCTTCGGTCAGAAATTCTTTTTCTTCCAAAACCATGTTTTCTAAAAAATGTTTTAAAAAATGTTTTATTATTACCCTATGATTTTTAAATTTTATTTTTAACGATGTTATAGTTTTTACAATTTTTTTTGATAGGAATCTTCATGTCATTTTCCTAACAAAGCCCATTTGTATTTTACTAAAAACCTATAAGGATTTTTTATTTTAACGTGTACTACATAAATGAAACGACTTGTCATCATGAAAAATATTTGATTTGAAGCTTAATTTATAAATTTTAAAGGTTATTTTTGAGTAAAATGATTTAAAACATATTTTATAAATATTTAGTTTTAAAAAGTGATATCAAAGAAAAAGTACATTTATTAAGAAACATTCAATATGATTTGTATTTTGAAATCATTCTCCACCTAAGATGACATACTTTGATATAACTTAAAATTTTATAAGGATATGAACCAATAATACCATTATCATTCATTATTTTAATGTTTTATCTTTATGATTTCATGATTTTTATGAAACCCATTTCTCTTCCATTGGTTTCACTATGAGAAAATTCTCAGAAAACCTATCTTTTTCAATAGGTTATGATATGATGAAATATTTATGAAGAAAATTTCATTTCTTGGTTTATGATATGCTAAATCATTATGATCCCATGCATACATTTTTTTTATTATGTGGCAGTGGTTACATTATAACCAAGGATAGTGGTAACATTATAACCAAATATGGGTGGGACCTATATCTCACTCTAATGAATTGAGTATTGATTTATATCTCATGAGATAAACATGATTTGAATGGGGAGTGAGCCCCACTATGAAGGAGACTATATATGATGTGACAGAATTGGGAGTGAACCTTGACTACTATGATGGTTCAAGGAGTGAACCCATTCCACTATAAGGAAACAATTTCCATTGGGGAGGGTGGTGTGTCCCGCTAGGAAGTGTAACCGCCTATGGATTGTCATGATAGGTTTAATAAATGAGACTTAACTACTAAGAAAATAATTTTCTATGGTTATATGTATACCAAAAATATATTTATTATGATAATATTATACTCTTGTGGATGTTGTTATTTGTTTCCCTTATGATTCCTATCTTATTAACTTCCAATCTTTATTCCATGACTCAATATTATGATCTTTTATATACAGGGTATGAATTTCAAATGTATGGATCATGTTCTCAAGCCCTTATTTTCATGTTATACTTTTTTATCTCCCTTTTTTACACTTAATGATCATATGATATCACCCTTTCTTATGTTTTTATCCCTAGGATTTGAATAAAGGTTTAGTAAGGGTATGATTAAGATGAGTACTATGGGAGAAGATATTTTCAGGAGATAATGAAGATATTTCAACAAATTATATGATTGTGTACCTAGTATTAAAAAACACTAAAATATTATGGTCTTCAAATATGTGTTTGTGAAATATGTTGATTATTAATCTAAAATATGAAATATTTATGTTTAAAAATCTTGGGTCACTATAAATGTGAGGACCCGACCCGGGTTTCCCAGAGTCGGTAACTTATTTTATTACATTGGAATATAAACAAGGAATATTAAACCTAAAGGACCACATAGTTTAGTACTTTTTGGAAACAAGATACATAAATAAGTTCAACTAAACATCATAAAAGAAAAAACAACACTAATTTATTCCATTAGAAACATCCACTCCTTCTAGATTATGCTTGCAGGTTATTCATAATTTACTTCTTCAATTCTTGGGAAAATGAAACATAAAAAAGGGGTGATCTCAAACACTTATTAATTGTAATAAATAAAACACAAGATAACATAAATATAAGAAATTATGGATAATTTAAAACACAGGTCTTTAAAAATAATAAACTTGAACACATTATGGAGGGAATATGAGATGCATAAATAATTCCATAAATAAATCATAATCATGGGTATTCTAGTAGTCAAATAACCACATGAACTTTTAATAACTAGATTCATAATGGGAGAATTTCATATGCTAGACATCATAACCATAATGTCAAAAACTTGTGCCAAGACCATAAATAATCATTTTGTTAAGGCCTTGTGCCAAGACCATAGTTTGTCTCACGAGACCTACCGATGCATAGAGGTTCTATAACAAGCCCCACCCATCACATAATAAGTCCAATGCATTCCTCATATTAGGGGGGATAAATATTAATAACATATACATTCATATTGAAACTATCATATGAAAAGTAACTAACTTTCCCCAAACATTAAGCACAAACACTAACCATTCAGAGCTAATTAGTGAATGGTTTTAGGATAACACATCCACATTCAAACTATTCATAAGCCATAAAATAAATATGTTAGATGAAATCATAAAACATTAGTCCCATTAATTAATAAGAGTGTTGAAATACATGAAGACACTCTTATAAAATCATTGAGTAATACTTGAGATAATTTTTTTTGAAAAGAGGAGTTATTTTGGAAAAGTATCTATATAAAACCAAAAATGAAGTAAGATATTATTTTCATTATAAAATCAGTGATTTTAGAAATATAATGTTTTATAAAATCATATTATATAGTTCCCTTGAAATTTGGTAGGAATTTGAGAAATTTCCTTGAATTGGGCATGTATTTCAGAAATAATTTTGAATGTTCCATTTAAAATGTGTAACTCTAGATAAAATAAGGAAGTATTCTGGTTGGTAAACATATGTAGAAAACTAAAATAGAATTTATGAGGAGTACATAATAATTCATAAGAATTTATTTGAGGTAATTAGACAATAAAAGTAACCCGATTGAAAATGGAAGTTCAGGTGAGAAAACCCTTACCTTAAGTCCAAATGTGTTACCCTCTTGAACTTAATGTCTTGTAATATGAAATTAGACTCATTAAAAAATTAAGTTAGAACCTATTAGATATGTATTTTTTTATCATAATTGTTTTTAGTTAATTTCTATCTTTATTGATAAGTTATAATATCGAATTCTGTCATTACAGAGTGTTTGTTTTCTTTATTTTCATAATCAGTTCTCTTATTTTTAAATAATGGAGTTCATGTTGAATGGTTGTAAATATTCAAAATTTAAATTATATATAATTTATGAACCTCTAGAATTTTTAATGGTCATTTCTATCATTTGGTTACATGTAATGAGGATGAATCATTAGACGAAAACCCCTTCGATTATTTGGTGGTATTTGGATTATTATGAACTAGTTCTGTCATATAAATTAATAATATGTAAATATACTGGTTCCTGAATATTAATTAGGTTATAATAGATATATTATTGTCAGGTTCAACCATCTAAATGGTTTTAGGACTACTAATGAAGGATAAATTAATGGATGAAACTTCATCGTCAATGAAGGTTATAAATTGGAACCTCATGGACGTTGATTTTGTTTGTAAAAATAAAAGGGAGGGTGTAATAATATTGATTATGTTTCTCCCATTATCATGATATAATTCTAGTATATAGATGATTCTGGAGTTATCATGGTCATTTGGATAGAGGAGGTGAGGATAAGATAACAAAATAAGATAAATTTAAATGAAACTAAATGAAAAAGAAGGGTTCTTTGCCTCTTGAAATAACCTCCACTAGTGGAAAAAACATTTATCACGTCAGCATTTTTTATGTCAGTTCAATATAAATGACATGAAAAGATGTAAAAATCGATTTACCACATCAGTTATTGTATAAACAACATGATAAATCAATGAGAATCAATTTTTACGTAGGTTATTTAATAACCGACGTAATAAAAATAGAGATTAGCTTTATCAGGTCGGTTATTTTATAATCGACCTGAAATATTAAATCTAGGCACTTTATCATGTTAGTTATTTTATAACTAGCATTATAAAGAAAATATCAACAATTTATAACTTCATTTATAAAAGAACCAACGTGATAAAGCACCATTTATAATGTCAGTTATAAAATAACCAATGTTATAATTACTTTTGTACATCAGTTATTAAATAACTGACGTTATAAAAAAAAATAGTTTATCACATAGATTATTTAATAACTGATGTGATAAAGATTTTAAGTGATTTACCACACCCTGTATTCGGTCATTCTTATTTCTTCGATCCGGCGACCTATGACTTGTCTCTCTCCCGCAGAAAACATAGAAAGGATTATTTGAAATCATTCCATCTAGACTTGTTTTTCCAACATCATTCATCATATTTATTATCACCAGATCTATCAGGTAGACTCACAACACTCAATTAAGCCTCACACGGATCAGTTTATTTTTTTTTTATTTTTCACGATTCCCTAATCTATTGTTTTGAGATGTTATTTTTCAATCTTTGTTATTTATATCATGGTAAGTTTCATAGTGTTCATTTATACCATGATAAATTATTTTCTGGTAAAATAAACCATGGATGTGATATCATGAAATTTTATGATTTTTTTCTATTCTATCATGTGTGTGGGAACGTATAGGGGTTGTCCAAGGGGGTGGGGGGGGTGTCTAAGTGGGTGGTGGTTGTCCAAGGGGTGGGGGGGGGGGGGGGGCTGTCCAGGGGGTGTCAAAAGGGATGGGGGTGGTGTCCTGGGAGGGTGTGGGGGCTGTCTAAGGGGGTTGGGGGGACCAAGTGGGTAGTGTGGGGGGTGTCCATGGGGTGAGGGGGATGTCTAAGGGGGTAGGGGTGTCCAGGGGGTGGGGGGAGGGGTGGTTTCCTGGGGGTGAGTGGGTTGTCCAAGGGGGTAGGGGTGTCCATGGGGGTGGGGGTGGGGGGTCCAGGGGTGGGGGGGTGGGCTGTCCCGAAGGGTGGGTTGGGGGGGCTATCCAGAGGGGGGGGGGGTAGTCCAGGGGGTGGTGGTGTCCAGGGGTGTCCAAGGGGGTGCGGGTGGTGTCCAGGGGTGAGGGGGTTTCCAAGGGGGTATGGGTGTCTAAGGGGTGGGGGTGGTGTCGAGGGGGGGGGGGGTAAGGGGGATGTCCCATGGGGTGGTGGGTATCTAGGGGGTGTTGAAGGGGGTAGGGGTGGGGGTGGTGTCCAAGGGGGTGGGGGTGTACATGTGGTGGGGGGTGGTGTCCAGGGGGTGAGTGGGCTGTCCAAGGGGGTATGGTGTGTCTAGGGGATGGGGGTGTCCAGGGGGTGGGGGGGGGGGGTATCTAGAGGGGTTGGTGGCTGTATGGGGGGGGGGGGGGCTGTCCAGGTGGTGTTCAAGGGGGTGGGGGTGGTGTCCCAGGGGTGCGAGGGATTTCCAAGGGGGAGGGGGTGTCCAGGAGGTGGGTGGGTGGGGGGTTCGGGGGGGGGGGGGAGGGGGATATCCATGGGTGGGGGTGTCTAGGGGGGACTATCTAGAAAGGTTGGGGAGCTGTCCAGGTGGTGGGGTGTGGGGTATCCAAGTGGGTGGTGGTGTCCAGCGGGTGTCCAAGGGGGTGGGGGGATTTCAAGTGGGTGGGGGTGTCCAGGGGGTGGGGGGATATCCAGAGGGGTTGGGGTGCTGTCCAGGGGGTGGTGGGATATCCAAGGGGGTGGTGGTGTCCTGGGGGTGTCCAAGGGGGTGGGTGGGGTGGGGGGTGTCCGGGGGGGGGTGAGGGTTTTTTCCAAGGGGGTGGGGGTGAGGGTGGTGTCCAAGGGGTGGGGGTGGTGTCCCGGGGGGTGGGGCCTATCCAGGGGGTGGGGGGGGGGGGGGGGGGTGTTTTCCAAGGGGTGAGGGGGCTTTCTAAGGGGGTGGGAGTGTCCAGGGGGAGGGGGTGGTGTCTAGGGGGTGAGGGGGTTGTCCAGGGGAGTGGGGGGTGTCCAGGGGGGTGTGGGGGTGTCCGGGGGGGGGGGTGAGGGGGCTTTCCAAGGGGGTTGGGGTTTCTAGGGGGTGGTGTCTAGGGGGTGAGGGGGTTGTCCAGGCGGGTGGGGGGTGTCCATGGAGGTAGGGGGTGGGGTGTCCAGGGGGTGTCCAAGGGTGTAGGGGGTGGGGGGTGGTGTCCAGGGGGTGAGTGGGTAGTCCAAGGGGGTAGGGGTATCTAGGGGGTGGGGGGATGTCTAGGGGGTGGGGGTATCCGGAGGGGTGGGGGTGCTATTTAGGGGGGGGGGGGTGTCTAGGGGGGTGGTGTCCAGCGAGTGTCCAAGGGGGTGGGGGGCAGGGGTTCCCAATGGGGTAGGGGGTTGGACAGCCCCTCACCCCCTCAACACCACTCCCCCACCCCTGGACACCCCCCATGGACACCACCACCCCTAGACAAGACCCCACCCCCTTGACACCCCTACCCCCTTAGACACCCTTGACAACCCCTACCCTCGTGGACAACCCCTACCCCATTGGACAGCCCCCACCCCCTGGACAACCCCTACCCCCTTGGAAACCCCTTGGTATATATATATATATATGTATATCCCAACGCTTTCAATGAAACTATTGGAATATTTTAACTTCAGGTTGTCTATACCAACGGTTCCTATAGAATCGTTGGTATAGGGATATTGTGATGACCATCATGCCAATGGTGTGTAAAACTATTGGGGTATTCTATCCCAATAGTTTCAGGGGATATCCTAATGGTTTCAAATTGTTGGGATATGTGTAATTTTTAGTAGTGAATGTATACATATTTTAATATTTATACTTCATATTTATTTTTTTACAAAAGGGTTAATTTGGTATCCAGTTGCTCCAGGATGTATTATTTGTGTAACTTAAGAATAAAGAATCCAAGATGAATTTAAAACTGTTATATCTAACTATATTTTCTTTTTAAAATAATTTTCATGCATATTTTTTTTAAATACGCATAGATTTGTTTTTTATTTCAAAATTGTTTTACATTCAAATTATGATAATTTTCATATAAATATATATTTGTCTTATCTTAACAAGATGTATAATTTTGATATTTGTTATAGGTAATTATGAGTCGAAGCTGGATAATGGAACATCGAATGAGTAGTGAATATGAGTAAGGTGTTGATGCCTTTTTGGAAATTTTTAAATGAAATTTTCCAAGCAGTGACATTTTTTTTCTGTCTATGCCTGAAATGTTTGAATATGAGGACGTTGAAAAGTATAGAAATCAATGATTATATGATTTTTCATGGTTTTAATTCATGTTAAAGACCTTGGATTTGGTAGGGTGAAACTGGACTAAATGTTAGATCTTCTAATGATGATGATTTACAAGATGGTAACTCTGATGGAATTTAAGAAATGATTTGTGATATTGCAGCAGAACAAATTGAGATAGAACCGACAGTTTCACGTCTATATGGTGATTTTGAAAAACTATTTTATCTTGGTTGTATAGATTTTACAGTTTTGTCAGTGAAGTTAAGATTGATTAACCTGATGGTAAAATATGGATGGAGTGACATAAGTTTTATAGAGCTTCTACAATTGCTGAGAGACATTTTTCCAAAAGACAACAATCATTCAGATTCACATTATAAGGTTAAGAAAATATTATTCCAGATGGGATTGGGATACAAGAAAATACATTCTTGTACAAATGAATGTATCATATATTGGAAGGAATATGAATTTCTATCAGAGTGTCCTAAATGTGGGACATGACGGTATAAGTTGAAAGAAAAATCATAGGCTGATGTAGAGATTACAAAGATCCCTTCTAAGGTATTTTGGTATCTTCCTATAATTCATCATTTGAGAAGTTTATTTACTAATTTACATGATGAAAAAAGGTTAAGATGACATGTTGATGAGTGGATATGTGATGGAAAAATACATCATCCAGCTGATTTTCAACAATGGAAGAAATATTTTGAGCAGTATCCTACATTTGGAAATGAAATTTGAAATCTCAGACTAGGGTTGTACACCAATGGAATGAATCCATACCAAACCCTCAGTAGAACACATAGTTCAAGGCCTGTTTTATTGGTAATTTAAAAAATCTCTCTGGAAGTTTTTATAAAGGGAAAATATTATATGTTGAGTATAATGATCTCTGGTCCGAAGCAACCGGGAAATGATATTTATGTTTTCTTGTCACCATTTATTAATGATTTGAAACTTTTATGGGAGGTTGGTATTAGGGAGTATGATTCTTATAAAATGGAATATTTTCAACTGCATGCAGTGCTTATGTTCACTATAAATGACTTCCCAGCATATAAAAATTAGTCTGGATACAATGTTAAGGGGCATAAATCATGTAGAATTTGTGAAAAAACAGGCTTCATATTGTCAATTATATCATGGGAGTAAAACAATATACATGGGTCATCGAAAGTTTTTGCCTATGGATCACTCTTATAGAAAACTAAAAAATGAATACAATGGATCACAATAATTTGATAATGCTCCAAAACATTTATCCCCTAATGTGTATTTTGAGAGGGTGGAAAACCTTGATGTGACATTGGGAAAGACACAGAAATCTGGTAATGATAGACATATTTAGAATAAAAGGTCAATATTTTTTGAGATACCATATTGAATATATCATGAAGTGAAACATAATATTGATGTCATGAACATGGAGATGAATATATGTGATAGTTTGATTGGAACATTGTTAGATATTAAAGTAAAGATAAAAGATGTGTTGAATGCAAGATTAGACCTACTATCAATGGGAATATGTTTGGAGTTAGCTCCTACTCTTAATGGACGATAAACATTTCTTTCCCCACTTGACATACAATATCCAAGAGGGATAAAATTAGCATCTGTAAGTTTCTTCATGATATCAAAGTGAATCAAGGTTATTATTCAAATGTAAAAAATTTTGTCACTTTGAAGGATTTGAAGTTGACAGGTATGAAATCTCATGATTTCCATACCATGATGCCACAACTTCTACCAGTTACATTACGTGGAATATTTTGCATCTATGTCAAAAAAACTATATTGAAGTTGTGTTATTTTTTCAATTCAATTTGTAATAAGGGGATTGATGGGAATGCTTCGAAAATCTTGGAAAAGGATTCAATTTCTATACTTTTTCAATTGGAAATGTATTTTCCTCCATAATTTTTTATGTAATGGTGCATTTAATGATTCATAAGGTTCGAGAAATAATGATTTGTGGACCTGTATATCTTCATTGGATGTATCCTTTTGAAAGGTATATGAAAATATTGAAGGGGTATGTTATAAATCCATATTGACCTAAAGCCTCAATTATTGAAAACTATATTTCCGAGGAGGTTATGGAGTTTTGTAGGAGCTATATGGTTGTGGAAGAGCACATAGGTTTGCCTCCATCTCTCTATGAATGGGTTAATAATGAGGGAAGGGGATTTGTGGCTTGAAAGTCAAATCATTGTCAGCTAAACAGATAAAGAAAGATAGAATTATACATCTTGAATAACATATATGATGCTCAACCATATATCACATTTCATATTAATGAGTTGAGTCAATGTCATCCAAAGAAGAAAGAAATGTGGATTTTGAATGAGCACAATAAAACATTTTTGTCATGGTTTAAAAAGACCTTGCTCGGTATATCAGATGTATTAGTGACATTAAGATGGTTAGTGTGTGGTCCATGTTTAAATGTGATAACATGGTTCAGTTATGACATTAATGGCTATAAATTTCATAGGAAATCTCAGGAAAGCATAAGTGTAGTTCAGAATAGTGGTGTATTGGTGTTTTCATAAGTAATGAATTTTTCTAGTTCTAAAGACAAAAACCCAATTTCAGCATCATGTGTATATTATGGAGTCATTGAAGAAATATGGGAGGTTGATTTATTTAAAATAAATGTTTTGGTTTTTAACTAAAAATGATTTTTTGGTAACAATAGTGTTAGAAACGATGAATTTGGAATGACAGTTGTTAATCTGAATAGATTTGAAGACACAACAGATTCTTTCATAATGGAAACACATAAAAAACTAATTTTCTATGTGTTGATCAATCCGATCTGGGGTGGTATGTTGTTTTTCTAGGGAAAAAACAATATATTGGTGAGGATCAACTTGATGAAGATTCTGATTTATGTGATATCCCTACTTCAATGGAATGATTAGAAAAAGATAATGATGATCATGTTGAAGAAATGGTTTGTGCCATAAGGAATGATCCTGATGAAATAATTTGGGAAAACAATTCATTTTTACATTCCTAATATTACAGGTAACATATGTTTTTTTATTGTTTACATTTATTATTTTTAATAGATGGTAGATATTGTAATTTTTTTCCTTATTAAAATGTGTATTAAAACAAGTAAGTAGAAGTTTCTTTTATTTTTATTTTTTAGTTTAGTTTATCATGTTTTCCATTACATAAATTATATATCAATTATTTTGGTTAAATGACAATTAGTTTACCATGTTTACAAGGTTTACCATGTTTACCATGTCTACCAGGTTTACCATGTTTACCATGATTACCATGTTTACCATGTTTACCATAGTTTACCATAGTTTACCTTTACGTAACTTATATATTTATTGATTTTTTTTGATTGACAATTAAACTACCATGTTTACCATGTTTACCATCTTTACCATTAATTAACATGTTCACCATATTAACCATGTTTACTATTATGTAACTTAGTTCAATTTTCCATTTTATGTTTACATTAGTATTGTAATATTTGAATTTGTATATTTCTGAACTAATGTTTGTTTTTTTATTTGAATGATAATGACACATCAATCAGTTAATCAACCACATGATTTTGGAGATGAGCATAATGATCATACCTCTGGGGAGGAACATTCCCATACTCCTCTTGATGTTCCCCAATCTTCCTTATATGCTCTCATAATAATAAAGAAGAGTTCCACAGTTGGTAAATGTGGGTGCACATGTTTACCAAAATTATCACTTTCCCGTACGCTGGACTAGAGGATACTCATTGAGTTTGATGAGAATGATATTCCTAGAGGTCCAAATGAAAAAGATTTTAAGAGTTTTGTATCAACTCATGTTAAGAGATAAGTAATCATTTTGTATGATTATTGGAGAAGTGTGGGAAAAGCAATAATATCTTATTTGTGGGAGATGATTTTGGTAAGATATTTTTCTATTGTTTGCCTATTCATTAAATGTTTCTAGTATAATATGTTTTACCTCTTCTTTATCAGATGACATTTGATATTCTTGATACTAGATGAGTCAGGAAGAAGTTCATTTCGATGGCTACTAGAAGATGGAGGGATTTCAAATCATCCCTCACATCTGATTTCATTTTTGGTCATAGGAGTCATGAAAATTCATGTCATATATATCCTTTCATAGATGAAGACACATGGAGACAGTTTGTTGAAAGTAGAATAAAATATTCATTTTTAGTAAGGGAAATGTAAACTTTTATAAGATTTATTATATAAATGATGGCATTAATGTCTTTTTAATGATTTCTTATTCTTAATTTATAGAAAACAAGGAATTATCATTAGGAGATCCAATATAAAAATGTATACCCTCATAGTTTATCTTTGGGAGGGTATACATTATTAGAAGAACAAATGATAGTAGAAAAATTACAAAAAATAAGAGCTGAGTCTTCAAGCTCTAGAGAGTTTTTCCCTCCATCCCCTCAATCTAGACATGAAAAGTAGAAGAGAGATCATATGAGCAAAACTGGATAATATCTTTCAGAAGATTCAAGAATAACAGTTGAGAGGATTTTAAGTTATTTATTTTATTTGTTTAAGATAAACATATTTTTTATGTAATTTGAATCATTACAGAAATGTTCAATTAATTAATACACAATTATCTTAAGGAGAAGATCTCATTAAAGGTATCTACATATGTGGAGTGGAAAGATATTTTATCTGTATCATTGGGAAATCCCAATCATTATGGTCATGCATGAGGATATCCAACAGGTTTATCGGTAAGAAAAGTGTTGCGATGTTCTTCAACTTATTCTATTGAGGGTGTTTATAAAAAAATAGAATCCTTGGAGGATAAAGTTCATAATATTAATGCAATGATGTAGGAAAATATTATATCATTGGCATAGTCTATGTATGCAGACATGCGAAGAAAATTTCTGACTGCAACTCCCATTCCTCCACCTACCCCTACAAACCCCATTATTTATCCTCCACCTCCGCCAGTAGCCCCCACTCCCCCACATCATCTTGTGGACCCCATTTTTTATCCTACTCCTCCTCCACAGCTTTCTACTTAATGTGAGTTGTATGTTGATGATACTTAACATCATATAGTTGCATATGGGATGGTATATTGTATAGGAGATACAGTTAATCATCAAAAATTAGAGTTAGATCATCATAGGTTCACTGTATAGGATATTATAGATAAATCACCTTGGGTTACATTATCTACAGATGAGGTGATGATAGTTGGAAATAGTATCAACCATTTTTTAATTTATCCATATAGACTTCTGAAACTCATTACCATAGAGGTATGTATGTTATATCTTCTATTTTATTTTTTTATTAATTTTTTTAACATTTGAAAACAAATATATTTTTCTATTTATTTTTACAAGAATACTTCAAAGGTAAAGAAATAATGTATAGACAACAAAAAATACAAATGACTATTACATTAGATATAGATTCTAGTAGTCTTGACTGATTGTCAAGATATTCAAATTTTTTGGGTGATCATTATGAGTTTCCAATGGAAGCTCATGTTTTTGGAAGTGCAATAAATGTGTGGATTGTAAAAAATGATATCGTGGAGCATGTCATTGGAGATAAGTTTGGCATCAATGTGGTGCAAACTTTTCCCATGTAAGTCTTAAAAACTTTTCCTTGCGTTATATTTATTAAAAATGTATACTTATATCTTTTTTGTTTTGGGTATCTTTACAACATGTGCTAGAAGAATGAGAAGACATATGTATAGAGACTCATTGACCCACATTTGATTTCCCCTGAATCACATGCATTGGTTGAAGAAAAAAGAATGATTTGTATTTTTGAAAGATTTTAACAGAATATAATCACACAATATTGGATGAAGCCTTTTTGTGAGAGGTATGAAACATATATCTTGCAAAGATTTCATTATCTTTTAACAAAACAAACACTAACCTTAAATTTTATTTTATCATTGATCATTGGATGTTAGATGTTTTTTTCCCAAGGGAGAATACACTTTATTGGATATGATCTATCCATGGTGATGTGTGGGAAAGTTTTTAGAATATGTTAGAAATGTAATTTTAAATTTCTTAATAGTTGTATATATTATAATTAATTTTAAAGTTATTTAATTCGTATTATTTTTTAACAGGGGATGGGTCTACTTTCAAAAAAACACAATGAAAAGGAGTGACAAGATCAAATATATAAAAGTAAAGGTAAATATCCATTTATAATTTGTACTTTTTTGATGTATTACATAAAAATAATATTTTGAATTTACACTCATTTAAATAGAATTGTCGTGAAGAACAAGGCTTTATTGAATGTGGATATTATATGTAAAGATTTATGTATTAAATAATTACAACTGGAACACTTGAAAACTTTGACCTGGTAAGATTTCATTTTAATCTTTTCCATAATATTCCATTTTATTTATTCATTATACATGTTAACTACTATCCATTTAATTTGAAGCTATTTTATGACCCTTAACCCTATAGTTCTAAAGAGGTCAAACACTTACAAGTGGAATGGTAAAATTATTTTACAGGTTTGATTGGATTTTAGTTTTCTTGTAGTTTAAAATGTAATTTTGAATATTGTCATTATAATTATGTATTTGGTAGTCGTTTTGGTTGGATTTAGGTTTTTTAGTTGATTTTGTATGTTTTGAATGTTATATATTTGAATGTTTAATTTTGAACTGCATATAGTTTTGGTCTCATTATGATGGTTTTTCTGGTATGGATTCTGGTCTGGGGGGTGGATTTCCAGGGGTGTGTGGGGGGGGGGGGGGTGTCCGGTGGGGTGGGGGGTGGGGGGTGGGAGGGTGTTTCCAGTGGTGTGCGAGAGATGTTCAGTGGGGTGGGGTGGGGGGTGGGGGGTGTCCAGGGTGTCCATGGGGGCGGGATGGTGTCCAAAATGGTGGGAGGATTGTCTAGTGGGGTGGGGGGTGGGGTGATTTCCTGGGTGTCCATGGGGGTGGGAGGGTGTCCAGGAGGGTGGGAGGGTTGTCCAGGGGGTGGGGGCTGTACAAGAGGGGGGGGGGGGTCATGGGTGTGGGAGGGCTGTCCAGTGGGGGGGGGGGGGGGTCCATGGTGTCCATGGGGGATTGTAGGGTATCTAGGAGGGTGGAAGGGTTGTGCAAGGGAGTGGGGGGCTATCCAGGAGGGTGGGGGTGGGGGGTGGGGGGTGTCCAGGGGGTATCTAGGGGTGGGGGGGGGGGGTGCCCAGTGGGTGGGGGGGGGGGGGTGTCCAGGGTGTCCATGTGGGTGGGAGGGTGTCCAAGAAGGTGGGAGGGCTTTTTAAGTCTGTCGAAGAGGGTGGGGGGGGGGGGGGGGGTCTTGGGGAAGTCCAGTGTGTGTGTGTGTGGGGGGGGTGTCCAGTGGGGTGGGGTGGGGGAGGTGTTTAGGGTGTCCATGGGGGTGGGAGGGTGTCCACGAGGATGAGAGGGTTGTCCATCGGGTGGGGGGTTGTCTAGGAGGGTGGGGGGGGGGGGTGGGTGTGTCTAGGGGGTCTCTAGGGGTGGGGTGGGGGTGTCTAGTGGGGTGGGGGGTCGAAGAGTTTGTGTGTGTGTGGGGGGGGGGGGGGGGGTCCAGGGAGTCCATGGGTGAGGGAGGGTGTCCATGAGGGTGGGAGGGCCATCCGGGGGTGTGGGGGGATATCCAGGAGGGTGGGGGGGGGGGGCTGTCCAGGGGGTATCCAGGGGTGTGTGTTTGTGTGTGTGTGTGTGGTGGGGGGTTACTAGTGGGGTGAGGGGTTTCTAGGGGTGTGGGAGGGCTGTCTAGTGGGGTGGGGGTGTCCATAAGGGTGGGAGGGTGTCTAGGAGGGTGGGAGGGCTGTCCAGTGGGGGTAGGGGTGTCTAGGGTGTCTATGGGGGTGGGAGGGAGTCCAGGAGGATGAGAGAGCTGTCCAGGGGTGGGGAGTTATCCAGGAGGGTGGGGGTGTCCAGGGGGGGTTCCAAGGGTGTGGGAGGGTTGTACAGTGGGGTGGGGGGTGTTCATGGTGTCGATGGGGGTGGGAGGGTGTCCAGGAGGGTGGGAGGGCTATCTAGGGGGTGTGGGATATCTAGGAGGGTGGGTATTCGAGGGGTATCCCAGGATGTGTGTGTGTTTGTGTGGGGGGGGGGGGGGTTCTAGGGGTGTGGGGGTGGGGTGGCGGGCTATCCAGTGGGGTGGGGGTGT
Organism: Viscum album; assembly: GCA_963277665.1. Lineage (NCBI taxonomy): Eukaryota > Viridiplantae > Streptophyta > Magnoliopsida > Santalales > Viscaceae > Viscum > Viscum album. Next base: position 221,737,522 of record OY728131.1, on the reverse strand, counting down.
CTAGGGTGTCCATAAGGGCGGGAGGGTGTCCCAGAGGGTGGGAAGGCTGTCCAGTGGGGGGTGGGGGTGACTAGGGTGTCCATGAGGGTGGGAGGGTGTCCAGGAGGATGGGACAGCTGTCTAGGGTGTGGGGGGTTGTCCAAGAGATTGGAGGGGGGTGTTCATGGGGTATTTAGGGGTGGGGGGGGGGGTGTCCAGTGGGGTGTGTGTGTGTGTTGGGGGGGGGGGTTTCCAAGGGTGTGGGAGGGTTGTCTAGTGGGTGGAGGGTGTCTAGGCTGTCCATGGGGGTGCGGGGTGTCTAGGTGGGTGGGAGGGATGTCCAGGGGAGTGGGAGGCTTTCCAAGAGGGTGGGGGGGGGGGGCTGTCCTGGGGTGTGTGTGTGGGGGGTGGGGGTTTTCTAGGGGTGTGAGAGGGCTGTCCAGTGGGGGGGGGGGGGTTGTCTGGGGTGTCCATGGGGGATGGGAGGGTGTCCAGGAGGGTGGGAGTCTGTCTAGGAGGTGGGGGGCTATTTAGGAGGGTGGGGGGGGGTTTCCAGGGGTGTGAGAGGGCTGTCCAGTGGGGGCAGGGTGGTCTGGTTTTGGTCAGATTTTGGTATTTTTTAGTTCTTATTTTGCAAGGAGTTGTTGTGGTTGAATGTTTTTTTGAAAAAAAATGGTTTTTAGGTCAGTTATTTAATAACCGATGTAAAAAATGAATGGGAATGGGTTTTAACATTGGCTAGTTGAAAACCGGCATAGCAAATGCATGGGAATGGGTTTTTACATCGGTTATTTTAGAACCGACGTAAAAAATGGAATGAAATAGTTTTTATGTCAATTATTTTTAACCGATGTACTATATATGTTTTCACATCAGTTATTATTTAACCGATGTGAAAAAACTCTTGGTAGACTGGTTTATCACGTCGGTTATGAAAATAGACAATTTTATAAACTCTTTGGAGGCGTAGTTTATTACGATGTATATTATATAAAAAATGTGAAAAAGTATATACCACGATAGTTATTTAAAAACTGATGTAATAAATCACGACTCCGAAGCGTTTTCCATGTCAGTTTTTGAGGAAAGGACATGAAAAACGCTTCGGATTTTTGGTTTTACTTCGGTTTTAAAATAGCTGATGTAAAAAACAATGTTTATAACATATCCTTTAATAACGTCGGCCAAAAGACAATGTAAAAAATAAAAAATAACCACTGTAAAATACATTTTCTGCACTAGTTCTCTTTGAGAACCTTCATAAGGGAAGGGGTTTTGGTATTTTGGAAAGATGAGGAGCTTCTTGGATGTGGGGAGTGACCAAGGAAGGGTAATTGGAAAGATCTTTGATGAGATTCAAGGCATAGAGTATTGAAGAGAAGAGGGAGTGATGGGGGTGGGGGGGGTTATAGTGGAGGAGAGGGGTAAATTTAGAATATTTTATTCATTATTTTATTATTTACATCAAGAAAACCAATAGTATTGTTTAATGTGAAAGCTAATAGTAATAAGTCAATTTGAGTTTTAACCAAGTGGCCTTACATCACTTATGATGTCATAAATACTATATTTTACTAATAATTTGAATATACGGTATTTTACTATTCATAAAAAATTCATGAATTTCAAAAAAATACCAAAAATTCACCCCTACCATTTATGGTTCCTCCAAATTACCTTTACCAGATGAGTTGTCCGATTTATCAACACATGTTCTCTAGTATCAAGAATTTTGACAGACTCTTCATAATAAGACAGATCAGGCTCAAGTTTTATTTCTTCATAGGTGAGTACATGTGTTGGGTCTGGCATGTATTTCCTTAACATTGACATGAGGAACACATTGTGAATTTTGGAGATACATGGAGTCATTTCCAAATGGTAAGCTACGACTCCAATTTGGTCAAGAATTTAAAAAGGTTTGATGTACCTGGTACTTAATTTTCCCTTCTTACCAAATCATATAATACCCTTCCATGAAGATAACATTAAGAAATCATGTTCTCCTTATTGAAATTCCAAATCCCTCCTTCGGTTATCAACATAGATCTTTTGCCTACTTTGAGCTATTTTGATATGAGTTTGGATAATCTTCACATTTTCCATTGTTTCATCAACAAGTTCTAGGCCTATAATCTTTCTTTCACCAACATCATCCCAGCAACTTGGTGTACGACATCTCTTTCCATATAACGCTTCATATGGAGCCATCTAAATACTTGAATGTAAGATATTGTTATATGAAAATTATATAAGAGGTAAATAATGATCCCACATACCTTTAAAGTCAAGTAAACAAGACCTCAACATGTCTTCAAATGTTTTAATAGTCCATTCTGATTGTCCATCAGTTTGTAGGTGGTAGGTAGAGATCAAATGAAGATCAGTGTCTAGGGCCTTATGAAGGATTTTCCAAAATTATGATGTAAAATGGGGATCACGATTAGAAACAATTGATAAGGGTACACCATTTAGTCTTACAACTCGATTAATATATATTATTTCTAAACATTCAAGTGGTTAATCTTCTCTTATAGCCTGAAAATATGCTAATTTTGTAAGATGGTCAACAATGAACCATATCGCATCATTCTTTCTTGCAGTATTTGGTATCCCCATGACAATTTCCATTGTAATATCATCCCATTTCCACATAATAGGAATAATAAGGGGTTTCATGACTCATCAAGGACATTGTCTTCCAGCCTTTACCTATTGACACACCAAACATCTCGACACATAATCAGAAATTTCTCTCTTCATGTTTCCCCAAAAAAATGTTCCTTTATATCTCTATATATCTTTGGGCTTCCAGGGTGTATAGAGAAATTATAACAATGATAATCATCCAATAGTTCCCTCTTTAGCTCCAGAATTGTAGGAACATAAGCCTCTTTATGAATTTTAAAATGCCACCTTCTTATATGAATTCAATCAAATTCCCATCATTTACATCTTTAATTTTATTTTGAAACTCCTCATCATCATCCTGTGAACTTTTTCTCCTTTCCATTAAAGAAGGTTTTGAAAAAATTTGAAAAAGTAGTGATGTGTTACGTTACTTGATAATTCCCATATCCATATTTACTAGATCCATGAACAAAGGATCTCTTCCAACTCTCATTTTGTTCAGAATAATGTAGTCCTTTATACTCAAAGCATCTTCCACCATATTTTACTTCCCCATGTGGTAGTGTATTGTGAAATCATAATCCTTGAGTAGCTCAATCCATCTCCTTTGTCTCATGTTGAGTTCTTTCTGTGAGAAGATATATTTTAAACTCTTATGATCTGTATATATCTCAAATTTTTTACCATAGACATAACCTCTCCAAATATTTAGAGCAAAGATTACCACTTCTAAATCAAGATAATGAGTTGGATAGTTTTGTTCATTAATTTTTAGCTTCCTAGATACATAAGAAATCAATCTATCATTCTGCATAAGGACACATCCAATTTCTTTCTTTGATGCATCCTTGTTGACACTCCCTTTCCATCACAGAGTCCAATGAATGGAAAAGGGAAATACCTTAAGCATAAAGAGAGTCATCCTTTGAAGAACATCAAAAATTGAAAAAGGCATGAACATGGAACCCTTGAATTGTGAGGTACGCAAGTTTCATTCTGGTCACGCAAGTCACTTGTGCACCACATATGGGTCGCGCAAGTCACTTGAGCACCCTATTCCTTTTTCCCCCAAGGGTACCAGTGGCCTGTAAATAGCCCTTGTGGGACCCCCATTTCCAAGATTTTTTTTTTCAAAAACACAAATTTGAGCTCTGGTCACCCAAGTCTTTGTCTGACATCTTCCGAACACTTCTAAGGTAATCCTTTGCCTAGAATGGAAGCTGTAAAGAGGAATAATAAGGCCTAAGTGTTAGGACTCATCAATACTTGTGCGCTTAACTGTCCAGACCTTAAGGGAAATGGAAACACTAGCGCGCTGCCCTGCCCTCTCAAGGGAACTTGCATGCCAACCTTTTGGAAGACTCTAGGTATGATACTAAGGGCTTGAGTTCAAAGTCTCCCAAGTATTACCCTACATATTATTCATTGCCCAAGTTAAATCATGTCACGCAAGTATACTAGCATGACTAGAACTTGCATGCCAGAACCATACTTGCGCGCCTCCTTCCTAGTCACCTCCTTTCCTCAAATACACCTATCTTCTTCAAGACATGGCCTTTAAAACACTCTTCAAAGCCATTTATGGCATGGTTCCTTTGTTGGATTCCTTATATGAGAAGAATTTAAATTGGTCCTCCTTCTCTGGATTAAGCCCCAATTATAAGTCCCCTTTAATTTGGGCCTCCTCCTCAGGATTAAGCCCCAAATCATAAGTTCCTTTAATATTGGGCCTCCTTCTCAGTAATAAGCCCCAAGTTATAAGTCCCCTTTAATATGGTCATCCTCCTATAAGTGGGAATCCTTCTCAAGAGTATGTCCCAGGTTAAAATTCCAAATCTCCATGAAGTACAAATACCTTTATGGACCCTACTCTTGGGATTATTTCCTAAGTCTTGGTCTTTATTTACTTGGGTCGTCATATATACATAAGCCCCACATCATCTCTCATAACTGCATCTTTCATGGAACCATTGTAAAGTTTACTGATACTTCTTGTTTCTCACACCAAGAATGACTCACGTGGGCTTAGAGTGTAAAAGTAATCATGACATCTCTTTTTGGGGCCATTTAACTATGCATAAACCCCATATTTCTTTCCCCGAACTACGTGGACTTTGATCTCTGCCTTTAATATAGAGTACATAGGAATCCTTTATAAGGTTCAATCCCATCTTTCATTAATTATTTTCCATCCCATTTGACGTTAAACTATATCCTTCATATTGAACTATGTGGGTTCTTATTCCTTTCTTTTTAACAAGGATACATAGGTAGCCCATCTGTGCGTACGATCCCAACTCTGAAATAATACTTGTCTTTATGAATGACAATAAACTTCAAGTTCCTCACAGAGTGGCTTTAAAACTAGTATAGTCATCATAATGACCAAGATATTTCTATATAATGTATTGAAGGATAACATTTAATAAGAATCTCCAATACAAACAGATGATTCTCCATCAATGAAGAACCTCAAATACATATAAAAGATTCTCTAAATCTCATAAATAGCAATCATTGATTGCCAAATCTAAAGGAAAACTCATTTTCATACTTGGTGAATTAATAAGGATTATTGAACATAACTTAAATCTATAAGAGAGTCCCGTAGTAGGTAATAATTCCCCTAAAAAAGGTGTGATGAGACTGACCTCCCATCCTCTCGAACAATGAAAATTCTTAAGCCTCATCGGTTCACAACTAATGAGCACATAACTTTGGAAAGTAGGTCCAAATGGATATATAATCATTGGATGTTTTCAGTTCTATGAATAAACCCGTTAGAAACCGATTGGAAAGTTTGAACCTTAAAAAAACAAGGTCATCCCCATTTATGGAAGAAACAAAAAAATGTTAAACCCGACGTGAATCCTTAACCAAGTTAAAATTATGTTTTACTTATTTGTTAGGCCCCTATTATACTCAATATAAGAGCCGACAAAGCAATAAATAACATATATGGCCATCTAAAAGATGTAGTCTAGCCAAACTTATTTTTATTATGTCTGATATATCAAACATGAAATCGTTTTCATGATCTATTTGTAATATGAAATGACTTCTTTAAAATTCACACCTCTGAATGCCTCGACCGCTACTCCTGCTAGATCGTCATCTGCTTTGATGAAGACATAACCTACTCAACATCTCTAATGATTGGTTTCAAATGCATTGGTGAGGGGATACCGTCAACACGGTACCATCCCAACTCTGGAGGCCACTCGATAGGCCCTCCAAGTTAACAAGTCACCTTGCTTGTTTGGACAACGACAACAAGTGGTCAAAAAGCAGGTGGTTCCAACCACCGTTTCCATCCATTTCAGGTTGTTATCCCCGGAATGCAACAACCAGTCCCTCCCATGTTATAGGGAGGTTAATGAAGAGGTTACTCAGGGCCTCAAGTTAAGAAGACATGAGCCCTTCTTGAGGACTCCCACCCACAATCACCGCCAGACTCGTGCAGTAGAGTACTCTTAACATGATGAGGGTATCACCTCTAGATGTTCGTCTCAAGTACCTCAGACCTGAGCATGCAAGATGAATCATCAGAGGAAAAATTCGGCCAACAGGGAGCAGGTTCTTACCTCTTCCCCCTCCGAAGAAGTCTATTAACCAAACTTGATGGAAAGCAATGAGCAGACATATACACATGTCCGTCCTGATTTCACAGCCAAGAAGAGTCGTCTAGCAGTAACACATCAATCCCACCCAGCAATTCCGACAGAATACTATAGGCAGGCACATACACCAGTTTATAAATCAGCATCCAGTCAGAAGGCTTGTCTGACTACATCCAAAGAAGCTCTCTAATCTAATATTGTGGAAACTGGTAAGCAGGAACATACACCTGTTTACAATCACCATTTCTGTCAGCAGTCTAATCTACCGGTATTGAAGGAAACCAGTCAACCATACTTGACAGAGGATAGAAAACATGCACATACACCTACCAATGTTCATCAAGACTGCCAACAATCTTGTTTTGTAGCACCCAGAGAAGTCAATCAGAAAGCTCCGATGACAAATCTGGAGTAGAATCAACTCTCGGACCCTATGTATAAGTACTTTCAATATCCATTGATAGGAAAAGGAGGATAGGAGCATGAATATACACCTACTCTAGACACATAATGGACGTATATTCCCATTCTGATAGCTAAAGTCACCAAGCACATTCTGAAAATGGTGAAAGAGTAGAAAAAATACCTGCCCGTATTCTGGATACCTGTCAGAATATTATAATAGATTCACCAGCATCATAGGGAACGAATCATAAATCTATCCCTATAAGTGGAGTGACTCATCAACTTGTCACTCCAGAGCAGATACACACCTCTGTTCCAGTTCAGGAGGGTTGTGGGGCATACTCTCCCATGTCATACGGACAATCAAGTCGGGTACATACACCCGATTTAAATGGAGATAATCAGCCTAATCTAACTATTTCTCCTGAGCAGGCACATACACCTACCCATTATACCCACTTTCATCAACAAGTGGTTTCCAATGTGAGTAAGAAGGCGTCTAAGAAGAAGACCCATCTAGCACAGTTGAAAAATCAAGCGTCAATATGCAATAAGGCCTTACTCAATGATGGAGTTCTTGAAGCCCTCAGACAATTGTCTGTTGAAAATCAAGATTATACTCTCTCATTTCCATATTCTAGAAGTAACAACAATAATTCCAAAGGTCTTCATCAGACACTTCCCCATGAAGGCTTGCTTCATGAAAATTTGGTCAATCTCGAAGTATTATCTTCAGATGAAATCCACGATAACCCTCTACATGGCAAGAAGACCAAGAAGTAAGAGGTTTAATATTTTTCTATAACCCACCATGGTGGTCCTCCCCATGATGATGATGAATTTAGATGTTAAAGTCCTCTCCGTATTGGTAATTCACATTTCCTGGAAAATTTTTCAATGGACAATGCAGTAATGAGAAAGCCTTCTTATCTTGAGGCACTTTCAAATGCACAGCCAGTCATGTATGATGCCTTACCGCTAGAAGGTGAAATACTTTCTCAATCAGAAGATAGACCAGGGTGCAGGTCATTATTCGAACCACCCCTGGGTCATTCATCTTCTAATTTGACAAATGAATTCTCTACCAATATTGTTGAATCTGATGAAGAAAAAAATAATCGCCATCTTTGGTCTAATCAGGTAGAAGAATCTTCATCGAATTACAAAGATGAAGTACTGAATATGAGAAAACAACTGGAAAAAGGTGAAATACCAGTCATGTTTTGGCCTTTAGCTAACTATCAGTATGATATTCCAGAAACATTGATAGAAGATTGTATTCAAGATATTCGTCTCAACATATGGAAAACTCTTTATCACTTAAAAGAGAAAATATTATCTTATGATGAATATAAAAATAATTTCAAGATAATAGAAGGGTTGCAATTCCAAGTTTACTTGGCATATCTCTCAGTTTCTATACATCCAAAGGATGAAAAGTAGCAGAGAGCCCTTCAGCGTTCATGCCTTGGCGCGTTGAAAAGGTCGCGCCAGTTAATTAACAATGCCCCATCTGGTATTCATATCAGGGGATGGGGTGTTCAAGGTGCATTTCATTTCACTGTACTCTCCAGTCAAAATAGCCCACCAAAAGTGGTCTAATGCAATGTTATTTCCCATGGCTGGCCACATCTAGATGGTTTTGTGCGTAATCAAAGGCTCTCCCAAGAACAGGCCACAACTAGTTCTTCCCAGAGTCAGGCATATAAATAACAAGTTGTCGTATTAATCTTGGATCATGAAAATGAGAATATCGAATAGGTTTCTCATTTAGAGCATGCACATCATCAGGTGACAGAAGTGTCAGAAATAATCCAACGGTCATCTGATCCAGGTGATTTGAGTGGATGTCGGATGATGCATCCAGCTAATTTCCAGACTAAAGTCCCCAAAATTAGGAGATATTTTATGAATGTTTCATATGTAGCCGCTCAAGAGCCACCTTAACTTTCCAGACCAGGGACTCTTTTAATCCAACCCTTGGGATCAATATATAGGATCCGAGGAGTTGAGAAAAAAAAAGGAACTGCCCCAGTCCACCGAACTGTTGAATTTTTCAAGTTCTCAATATCTTCCTCAGCAAAAGTCAGTCTTCTCTAGATTAGGGAAGAAGACACAAGAGGAATACAATGCTGAATTATCATGATATTCCATCCAAATTACGGTTCATCAAGAAGTTCCTAAGGGATCAACTAAACCAAGTGTAATGTCTCATAAAGGACATGGAAGAAGACAATATCGCAGAAATGCCGACAAAAGGATTGTAATGCATTATGAATCAATAAATGTCATTAATGCCATTGTCACTGATTCCTCAGAACATGAGGCCCACTAAGAGGAATCCTATGAAGAAGTTCTTGTTCAAGAGGCTATGCACACAGAAACGAATGAAGGAAGTGTGCGTACCAGAAGACAGAGGGTTGCCCAGAGGCAAGATATTTCTTTGGGTAATGCCCTTCCATACTCCAGAAAGACACATACCATGGAGAAGGGTAAAAGTCAGGTTACATTCCACCCTTCCTCTAGAGAAGTAAAATCACTCTCATTAGAGGAAAGGTTCTCACAGCAGGAAGAAGAAATGAAGGAGTTAAGGAGGTTAAATATAGAACTACTTCAAGGTAGTCTTTCTCCTAATCATACTAAAGTTAGTCAGTCAAAGGAATTTGTTGCAGATACTAGGACTGATCAAGAATATCCCCCTTTACAAGTACACCCTCATAGGTCCAATCCTATGGGTCATACACAACAACAACCAACAATACTACCATTAGTGGCAGTCCCAGTCGCTACACCCTTCCAAACTCCAGTTATTGCACCTACTTAGGTACAATCTCAACCATATGTTTCTCAAAAATTAATTACTACCATTGAGTCACTAAAATCTTGGTTGGAAGATATGGAAGGAAAGCGTGCACAAATTCAACCAGAAAAGAGTGCATACCCTGAATGGGTGGATGCAATTCCTCCCCCATCAAATTTTGCAAGTACCACATTCCCAATTTTTAATGGTTCGGGAGATCCAGAACAACATTTAACATATTTTGTTTCTTGTTGTGATCATATGATGGGAACTCCTCAATAATAAGAAGCAATTAAGCTTAAGTGTTTTGTACAGTCATTACAAGGGCCTGCTTTAATCTGGTATACAAGTTTGCAATCCCGGTCAATTACTAGGTGGGAAGATCTCCATCAAAGGTTCCTCCTTCAATTTAGCTCAACATTTCCAAAGACAAAAGTTTTTGATCTTACCAATTGTAAGCAAATGGAAAATGAAATAGTTTCAGATTTCATTGCTCGCTGGAAGGTATTAACATATTCCTTAAACTTAGAACTCCCTCAAGAAGAATTTTTGCCAATCTGTGTGGAAAATTTGCATGATGAATTATGAACACCATTGATCCCTATGAAATACACATGAGGGTTTCAAGACCTTACTTCAATTTATCAGGATATCGAAGACTCTCTTATAGAGACTAAGGCTAAAACTCGTGTAATTCCATCAGTTCCAGGAAGGACAACAGGGAATATAGAGACTACTATAGTTACACTTAAACAAGCACCTGTACCTGCTTCCACCTCAAAACCTTCATCATATCGAAGGGATCCACCTCCTGAATGTCAACAATAAAAGACGTCTCGTCAAGATGATCAAACAGATCAAATGCGAAAACAATTTGAAGATTTTAAGAACAAAGTTTATTCTTTTTAGAATGAAAAAGTTTTCGGCTACTTCATATCGGCTTTGGAAAACAATCTGGTTCAGTTGCCAAGGCCAAATGGCCAAACAAGGAAGGAGATGAAGACCTCCCCAACTATTATCCATTTCATCGGATGTTGGGGCATCCCATTCAGGAGTTTTTTGTCTTCAAAGACCTCCTGAAAAATATGGTGGACTCTGGACAGGTAACACTGAATGGTTCTTCAGCCCAGTTAGCATGTGTTACTACTACTGATCCAGAGGAAAAAGGCGAGTGACATGAATTAAAAAGTAAAAATTCACAGAAATATAATGATTGGATGATCAGGTAAATGATCAACTGAACTCATTCCATTTTACGAACACAATTGAATAAACCAAATGTGTCTTCTACTATGAATGCCACAATAAAACCCCCTTTATTAGAAGGAAAATCTTCAAAGAAGCAGCGTAATTTGAAGAAAGAAGATCAGTTAGAAGAAGCCGACTTCATATAAAAGCCTAAATTGTCTTTGACTCTGGAAAATTTTATTCCATCTGCTTCAATAGTATGGGCACCGCCTCACCAAATGGAACAGCCTGAACTAGATAATATGGAAGAATCTTCATCCGATTAAGAGTTAATCTTTGGTTCTGTTAACATGATTAATTTAACAGATCCTTATTCCAATGATAGTTTCGATTATGATGAGCCTAAGTTCCCTGTATTTAACAAGGGAATTAGAGGAAGAGACAGAGGTCTAGGATATAGGGGAATATGTGGATATTCTAGAAGCCACTATTTCGATCCTACCCCTGCTAGAACTATATATGCAGCACAAACTCATGGAAAATCCCTTAAGTGAGCTCAACAGGAACAAGAATGTTCTTCCACACATGGTAGATTCAGTCCTGATGTATTTATTTTATAATACCGGTTATATTTCACACCTTCTTCCTCTCAGAAAATAGATAGACCTAGTCAGTCTAATCTACCAAAGCTAGCAGTATTTCCAACTCCTACCTCGATACGGGATGCATCTACTGTGAAAGAATCAACGTCCATGGAACCTGCAAAACCACATTTTCCTAATGGGAAACGCAGACCTTTGGACCAAAATTATGATTTCTTAAAACATTTAGCCTAATTACCTGACATGTTATCAATTCTGGATGCCTTGAATCTATCAAAAGGTCTTCAGGAGGCGCTCATTGAGGCTTTGTCAAGTCCTCAATAATTTAAAACTGAAATTTCTGCGGCTAAGGTTTACCATATAGAGAATGATCCTGCAGAATGCCATGCAGTGATATCTTTTACAGATGAAGATGAAGATGATGTTGTACATGGATATATCAGACCTTTGTATATATTAGAAAAAGTTAATGATATAGACATCCAATGAGCTTTTATTGATAATGGCTCAGAAGTCAATCTTATCCCTATTCATACACTCTATCGATTGGGCCTCACTGAATCTGATTATCTCATTCTACTATGATGTTTCAAGGATATGATAAGAATGAACAAGAACCTATGGGTGAAATTACACTCAGAATTCAGTTTGGTGACCTTGTTTCTAATTCAAATTTCATGGTTGTTCATTCAGACACAACTTTCAACATTTTTCTTGGAAGACCTTGGCTACATCAACATGTGGCCATACCTTCTTCATACCATCAATGTCTAAAATATTATTTCAATGGTCAAATTGGGACATTTTATGGTGACAAAACCTCATTAAAAACATGTGAATCTCAATGCATTGAGACAAAGTTTTATCACATGGAAGGAAAGGAAAAATCCACAGCGAAGAAGGTCACAAAAATTAATGCTCCATATGGTTTGGAAAAGATTACAGTAAACCCATTAATACATGTGAGTATAGATTATGTGTTGCCTATCAGTCAAATTTATGGGATAGACCCAAATCCAAACACTCTTATAGAAACTTCCATAATTTCAATTACGGAAATCGAGCCAGACAGCATGGGAGAAATTGTTGATTGGCCAAGAAATGATTAAAGCTTACATAGAGATGTCTTCATTTTGTCCACTAAAATCCAGAAATTCCATACTTCATCAACAAGGCCAAAAGAAGTTATAGCAATGCCAGAGGAAAATAATGAGGTCAATTCTCAATCCATCATCTCCTCTCTATCACCTCAAAAAGACCCTTCACCATCAATTGGGTCATAAATGGTAGCCTCTTTTTCAAGATGTTCAAGTTTTAACTTCTCCCTTGACCCTAGAAGTTCTGCTTCGTTATCTACTATGCAAGTAGAAACAGAGGAAGTAACACATATTGAAGAAGAAGAGGAATATATTAGAGATGCTCCTCCAGCATTTGAAGAGGGTATCTCTACCACTGTAGATGAACTCAGAGAAATAAATATGGGTACAAAAGAAGATCCACGCCCCACTTTGATTAGTGCAACCATGAATCTGGAAGAGAAAGAAATATATAATTATTTTTTAAAGAAAAATTGAGATGTATTTGCTTGTAATTATACAAAAATGCCAGGTCTTGATCCCGATGTTTCCACTCATCATTTGGGTTTTCTAGAAGATCATCGAGGATTAAAACAAGCTGCAAGAAGAACACACCCAACTTATGCCTCCAAAATTGAAGCTGGAATTGATAAGATTATCAAATATAACTTTGTTAGAGAAGTTCATTATCCTAAATGGCTAGCTAAAATTGTCCCTGTGAAAATGTAGAATGGAAAAATTAGAGTTTGTGTTGACTTCAGAGATCTTAATCGGCATTGTGCCAAGGATGATTTTCCAGTTCCGATCATAGAACTCTTAATTGATGAAACAACTGGTTATGAAGCACTTTCCTTCTTGGATGTATATTCTGGGTATAATCAAATCCAAATAGATCCAGAAGATGAAGAATCTACAGCCTTCAGATCCCCTGAAGGTGTGTTTTGCTATCGGGTAATGCCCTTTGGCCTAAAGAATGCAGGTGCAATGTATCAATGTGCCATGCACCATATCTTCAAACCCTTTTTAGGAAAATTTATTGAATTTTATGTGGATGATTTGGTGGTTAAATACAGAAAACGTTCTAATCACTTGGCTGATTTGGAAATCATATTCAACAAACTTCGACAACACAATATGAAGATGAACCCCTTGAAATATGCTTTCAGGGTAACCTCAGGAAAATTTCTTAGCTTTGATGTATGCTATAATGGTATCAAAGTTGATCCTAAGAAGAAAAAAATCAATACTTGGTATGTCACCTCCTCAAAATTTGAAATAATTAGGAAGAATTCAAGGACACTTGGCCTATATTTGGTGTTTCATTTCCAATTTGGCAGGAGAGTGTTTAACCTTCACCAAATTAATGAAGAAGGGAGTCACCTACCAGTGGACTAAAGAATTTCAACAATCATTCAATATTCTCAAGATATATCTCTTGAGTCCACCAGTATTAATGCCACTCATTGAAGGAATACCACTTATTCTCTATGTAACAGCTTTAGAGTGGTCATTGGGTGGATTCCTTTCCCAAAAGAATGATGTTGGGAATGAGAACAACCTTTATTATCTCAGTCGGACTTGCTTGAAGCAGAAAACTGATATTCAAGTATTGAAAAGTTCTGATTAGCGTTAATATTTGTAGTTTAGAAATTGGGACACTACCTGCAAAATCATGAGGTCCAATTGGTATCTAGTAATAACCCTATCAAATTTATCCTTAGTTGTCCAATGATTATAGGATGTCTGGCAAGATGGGAAGTTATTTTGCAGCAATTTGATATATAGTATGTGTCTTAAAAGGAAATAAAGGGCCAAGATCTAGCCAATTTCCTTTATTAACACCCATCTGTAGAAGATACATCTTAAAATATAGAACTTCCTAATGAGGAAGTCTTCTCTATTCAATATAATCCACAAAAATTGGAAATGTACTTTGATGGTGCCTCCAGAAGTCCAATAGGGAAGAAAATGGAAGATCCTAAATTCAACAAAGTTGGGTTAGGAATCATTCTAATTTCCCCAGAAAAGGAAGTGCTACCCTATTCCTTCTTATTTTTGGGAGGCGATACAAATAATGAATTAGAATATCAAGCTCTCATCGCAGGCTTGGAATTGATGCTTCAGGCATAGGTGAATCACTTGAGGGTAAAAGGTGATTCAGATTTGGTAATCAAACAAATCAATGGAGATTATGCCATCATAAAAGAAGAGTTAATCCTGTTTTGTGATTACGTCCGAGATTTAATTGTGAAATTTCCTTTAGAATCAACATTTTCTTATGTCCCGTGATCACAGAATTCCCAAGATGATGCACTGGCTAATGTAGCCACAACCCTGGAAGATCCAAATCGGGACAAAACAATAATCAGTATTTCCCACCGTCATGTAGTTTCAACTTTTGTTCAAATTAGAAGAGGGGAAATTAATGAAATTAGTCCCATTTATGAACCATATGGTTATACTACAGGATGGATGACACCTATCAGGGAATAACTTCAAAATGGAACACTCCCACCTGATAGAGCCGAGAAATAACACGTCAGGCAATGTGTGGTAAAGTTTACTCTTTATGATAGCCCAGATCACCAAAAAACTCTCTATAAGAGAGGTTTTAATGGAATTCTCTTCATATGTATTGATGGTGAAGAGACAATGGCTGTCATGAATGAAGTACATAAAGGAGTTTGTGGCACCCACCAGTCTGGAAAAAGGTTTTCTGGTCAAATATGAAGGCTTGGATACTTCTGGCCTTCAATGATGTAAGATTGTGTTGATTTCACTAAGAAGTGTCATTCTTGCCAAGTATGTGCCAAATTCATTCATCAACCCCCAGAGTTGCTTTATACATCTAAATACTCATAGCCATTTGCCACATGGGGAATGGATATAGTAGGACCTTATCCTCTGGCTACATCCAAGTAGTTTAAGTATATTCTTATTGCTACTGATTTTATTTCCAAATGGCCAGAGGCAATACCTCTCAAAGAAGTTAGTTATAAATGCATTCTTAGATTCGTCTAGTCTAAAATCATTACCAGATTTGGTGTCCCTCATACCATATTGATGGACAATGGCACCAACTTTTGTTCGTCTGAGGTGTGAAAGTTGTATCAAGAATACAACATCAAATCCAACTATTCATCTCAGTATCATGCAACGACTAATGGAAAAATAGAAGCTTTCAATAAAACTCTTTCAAACATACTGAAAAAGATGGTGGATAAATATAAGAAATCATGTCCTAATAAAATCTTTCATGCATTATGGGCTTATCGGACCAACACCCGCACTGCTACGCGGTTAACTCCATACTCATTGGTATATAGAATGAAAGCAGTATTTCCCATTGAGGTTCAATTACCTTCACTCAGAGTAGCCATTTGTGATCAGGCATCCACAAATGAACAATATCAGAAGCGATTTGATGAATTGTAACAATTAGATGAAAAATATTGTGCACCCTGCACCACTTGGAAGTCTATCAGAATCTAATAGCATGAGCTTTCAATAAAAAAGTTCATCTTCATTCATTCATTAAAAGAGAATTGATATTGGTCCTCAAAACTCCAATGATACCAGGAAATAAACCTCTAAATCTTGAGCCAAAGAGGGAAGTACCTTATTCAATACATAAGTTCTACTCCAATGGAGCTTATTTTTTAATCTCAATTGATAGAGAACTCATTACAACTCCAACCAATGCAAGATTCTTGAAGAAGTATTTTGTGTAATACAAATACCCCTTTTAGTCCTTACTGTAAGACTTTAAACTGCATGGTCCCTCTACCACCCAACACGACATCAAAATATGTCCCCCTTTTCATCCAACATGACATTAAACTGTGCATCGTTAGAGTTGTTGTTACCTCTTGTTTCTCACACTGAGAATGACTCACATGTGCTTAGAGTAAGCCTCAACCTCAACAACCTCTCTGGGCCGCTAACCACGTATAAGTCCCAACACCATCTTCGGTTTGTACTCATGTAAAACTTGATCACCAATTCATTATCAATCGAACTAAGCAGAATTTGATCCTTGCCTTCTAGGCTGGGTACGTAGGCAACCTCCCGAGGTTCAAGACCAAAACCAATATCTTCACATTGGTCCACCTTCATCTCACATAATGTTGATTCATGAAGCCCCCCCAAACCAATATATTCACATTGGCTCATCATCATCCATGCTATATGACGTTAAAATATATAGTCCTCCATTGTCCTCGCTGCAAGACATTAAACTGCATAGCAATACATCCTAGCTACATGACGCTAAACTATGCAGCACTAGTCCATGCATATGACCTTAAACTATTCACACTTTTGTCCTGTACGACAATAAAATACAACAGTATCTAACACCCTCACGTGAGAGGGAATAATTATTGACATTGATCCCCAATCATGTTATATTCCAAGGACTATGTGCATACGTGGAAATGCCCGAACCTTTAATATTGGATCCAACCATCATTTCACTAAAGTCCCCTTTCACCCTTCACATATACGAGCCAAATCTGTACAGAGGGTATTTCAAGAACTACGTATGGATTGATTCCCATCCTTATGGGATACGTAGGAACATTTGATCATCCCTCAAACCCAGCCCCAAGTATTTGGGCATATCCCCAAACTCCACTGTCAGTCCCTTGGTTGAGAAGTCCTCCTTTGAGCACATGAACGTGGTATGATAACCCTGGTCTTTATTCACATCAGGTTTGTAACAAACACACAAGGTGTCTCCCTCATTATTGTCCAAACTCTACTACCCTAAACTAAGATCTCCTATGTTCTCTTCCCACATGACGTTAAACTGTATTTCAATAACTACATATGGATTTATTCTCATTTTAATGAGATATGTAGTGAAGTCCAGCATCTCAATTCCGGACCCAGCCACTACATGATTATGGTCAGCATTGGCCAATGTATCTCCTTCATGCATTGGACAATTCCCATTTTTATGTGTCATACTCCTAACATTAAATACGTCTAGATCTCCATAACCCTTTTCTTGACTTCTAGTCACAAAATGTCTGATACCCGAGAATTCTTTTTCCTGACCACGCATCATGTGCCCTTAGGCGGCCATTCATAAGTAGTTTATATAATGGACCTGTCAGCCAAAAGATGTTATTATTTGACTATGCTACCAATTCCCTTAAGTGGCCCTGCATAATTCGAACCCCCTAACGGGTTTTTCAAATAGTGGTAACTTTGTTCTTGGGGAGAAAACCTTTTTTGTCCTTATTGGTCTTAACGAAGATATGTAGGGATCCACAAAAAATATCCATCCTTAACATATTTGTCCCATACTCTTTTTTATGATATGAAAGTATTCAAGTCTATGGTTTATATTTCCCTTCCCTAAGTTTGGGTCAGACCTTCACAAGATTGACATTCATCAAATTCTTTGACAATCTTGATTGGGAATATCCTCTCCATATTCAATTACCTCTTTCTATATAGCAGACTCTATGTTACGGAAAATTTGAATCTCCATAAACTTCCACTGGATTTTTAGCAATAGAAGAGTAAAATTTCTAAGATTTCTTTTGCCTGACTATGCAACATGTGCCCCTTGGTGGCCTTGCATAAGTAGTCTACATAAAGGACTTGTCAGGCAAAAGATTCTATTATTTGACTATGCATCCAATGCCCTTAAGTGGCCCTGCATAATTCAACCTCATAATGGGTTTTTTAAAATAGTGGTAACTTCAGTCTTAGGAAATATTTACTCTAATGCCTTTTAGCTATTTTTCATATCATCCCTCAGATTCAAAATTTCTTAGGTCATAGTTTAGATGTTTTCCCCAATACTTGAATGTGGTAATATGTTTCCAAATAAATTATCAAGGAATTGAGTCAATTTTTAATCCATTTGGTCAAATCCATTCGACCTTAAACATTATCCTTTTTTATGTCCAACATGCATGACTTTAAACAGCCAACAAAAGATTGGGTACTCATTAAATTGGGAACTTATAAAAGAAACTCTGAACAAAAGTTGAGTCCCATATCGCTAAACGTACATATTGTATGATTTAGGCAATATTGAACAACAAAATATGCAAATTTTGTAGGGTTGTTTGTAAAATCCTAGAAAAAATCAAACTATGATTACTAGGCCCATTTTAGGTAAAAAATATATATAAGTAATTAGCAAGATAATGCAGGTACAAATGATTCAATATGAAATGTTTTTTTTCATTGATGCACAAGATTTTAAGAACATCCACAGATTGGAGTCTCTTCTCCTTTTCAATAATTAAAAGAGGGTTTCAACCTAACTTTTCATTTGATTTACGTCATCCTGAACTTCATTAGCAGCCACTTGAAGTTCATTCACTCGACCATCTTTACTCTTTTCAGCTTGATGGAGTACCTTTTTGGCATCTGCGATGGCTTTCATACCATTCGTTTAGACTCCTTCTAATGAAATGTTATGCTGGTCAAGTTCCCCAGTAACAACATCTAATAGTTGTTGAAGATGAATCTACTGGACAACTTTCTCCATGATCTTAGGCTTTAGATCCTTCAGCATTGCAGCATGATCAGCCTCAGCACAAGACATCGCAGCCTCAAATTCGACGATATTTGTCAACAGCCTCACTCGGGTCAGATCTTGACAACAATTTTTCTTCTACTCCCTCTTTAAGATGACTTGTTTCACCACGGTATGGATATCATGATATCCAAAACCACCAAGTCCCAACATGATGAACAAGGATGAAAGTCGTGGGATCTTTGAATACAACTCTTCAAGAGGCACTTCAGACATGATCTTCCATATATTCAGCTATGCCTTGCGATGTGATAATTGGAGTGCCTTTTGCACCTCTGGGTCTGATTCAACATCAATATCACATGGGGGAATATAGTCTGGGATTAATGCACTTAAGGAACTTCCCCATTCTGCTCCTTCCCCTTGACCCTTGGTACTTCACTTTCTACTCCTGTTGGGGCTGCAACTATAGCTTCACCTTCGGATTTAGCCACTGAAATTGATGGCCCTGCATAGTCAATTGAATGATTTGGTTAGTTTCAAAGGATAAAAAAGTAGATTATATGTATTGAAAATTAAATACAGCCACAAATATTATCATCTTTTACCCAATGGTAGATCAACTTCATGAGAAGGCTCCTCCCCGTCCTTCCTAGCTTCAACAGGATTTCCAAGATGGGTTTTAGGAAGCTCTTCCGAGTTAAGCTCTACTTGAGCAAGCGCCTCTACAATGATAGGGTTGTCTCTACCACCTTCAGGCTTTGGAAGATCAGTATCTTGTTAGATGGAACTGTATATTTCTACCAATCATGGTCAGAGATGTAATAAAAAAATTTAACGTGACGAAGGATAACACTCACGTCCAAAATCATCTAAATCACATGGTAATTTAACATGAACTAAAATTTCTTCAAAAGACGTGCCAAGTTTCATCATTTCATCCATTTATATCTCAAATTCATTGTTAGTCTCACCAGTAGGAGCATTTGACATGTCTTCTTGGAGACCCTCCTCCTGTAACCTCCGACTCCAAACAGATTCCTCAGAGAAAATTTCAGAGTCTGTTGCAGTGGTCGCCAAATGTTCTGCTGCAGGTGTTGAACCTAAATCATCATAGAATGGAAGTAAGTTGATGTATTTATTCAACATTCTATGATGTGTTGTTAATTTACCCGAAGCATGCTCTCGTCTCCTTGCAGTAGCAATAGGAGCAGTACTGGGAATAGAAGCTGGCTCTTCTTCTCTCCTTGTTTCTTCAGGAGAATCCAGGTCAGCATGAATTTGTGACTGTTCACCAGCACCCTTTATCGTCCTCAGAGGAGGGTCAGTCCTCTCCCTTAAAGGGGAAAATCAAATAAGCCCCTACAATCCCAAAAGTATGAGCAATATTTTCATGAGTTAGGATTAAAAACTATTCGAAGGACATACCACTACTGATAAAGCATCTAGCTATGTACTTCTTCCTTCGATGACTTTTCTTATTTGACCTTTTGGGTGTGTTGACATCTTCACCTCCAAATAAAGGTATTGGAGAGTGAAAATCCCTTTCTAATTCTTTTTACATGGCTTGTCGGCCTAGAGATACCTCGCCCGACTTGTGAGGAGATTCAGCGGCCCCCAAGGAGTTCAACCAGGGTTGTACTGTGGTGAAGGGACCTCAGCAGTTGTGTTCTTGAAAAGCTGTAGGATGAAGAACGTAATTTCCTTTAGTAACAATACTTTGACTGAAATTATGTTTCAAAGAAAATAAGGAAAGAAATTTACATCTTCAGGAGCCACGTAATCATGCCACTCCTCGTCTACTGAAGCACCAATCCCCTTAGTGGTGCCACAATACATCATTTATTTCACTCTCTTATTAATAGGAATGGAATCCTAAGTGGAATATATGAGAATTTCTAGCTCTCGGATACAATCCCGCACGTTATCGGGGTTATACTCAAAGAATATATCAGCAGAAGCCCTGAGATTCCCCATTCCAGGGACATGTAGACCTTCACATAAGTCCATCCAGGTAGTTTCAAAATCACAATATAAATTCCTCCATGTCTAGATAGCCTCTGGTCATAAATATTCAGCATGTGCACCAGATTTCCATGAGGTGGGTCCTACAATCTGGGACTTCATCTTCTTCCCAGCTCCTGCAATCATAGATAAAGGATAAAAAATGAAACTGGTTTCTCTATAAAATAATAGGTGACTAAAATTTCCTCAATGATATAACTCACCAGGAGTAGATGGAGTAGGTATATTGACTCTGTTGGGAGGATTATATCTGGCACGAGGCTGCTTTAACGCATGTCGTGGCTCATCATCCCCATCCTGGGAATCCGGTGGATTAGCCCCGGGTGAGGAACTTGGTGAATCAGCTTCGGGTGAAGAAGAATCACCTTCCAGATGAGGGGTTTCTTTCCTAACAGTTCTCTTTTTTTCCCCACCTGAGGGCTGGATGATTTAGTACCCCTTTAGGGTATGATGCTACCCAGTTCTCGACATACCATGTAGTCAATTGACTCAACGCTCTAACAACTAGTAGATCAAACACTGCCCTGATTTTCTCTAAAGCTGTCAACAACCATAGTTGTCATGAACCCATTGGATGCTACTCTGACCTAACGTGCATAGGAGGGGATACAAAAATCGTCTACAGACACTTGAATTGGTGTGAAAATCTATATAGAGCATAGGACTCGCATATAATCTCTCCGTCAATTCTGGTGGCCAATACACCATCTCTGCAAGCCATCATATATGACCTCAATTCTAGGATAGCTGTTATGTCATTAACAAAATGCCCGGTTGGCGGGTTTCCATAAGGAAAGAAATGAAATTCCTTGAACATGCTCAGCCACACCTTCATATCACAGGAATTGAGGGACAATGGAGAAATTCTAGAAAATGCCTGCATCAATGGCCTAAAAGAGATTCCAAGAACCTGTACTCTGCTTTGTATAGTGTATGCCCTAAAATGAGTGGCGATCCATCCCCAAAAAACTTGGAATGGTTACACTATTCTCAAAGGATATTTACACATATAGACATGGAGTAAGCTCCTGTGAATCTTCACCAAAATCGAGGTGGCCAACCCAACCATTTTTCTCTGAGCCAACTTGGCTGCAACAACGAAGGTCCCTGGCCTGGCGCCTCCCTTTGAATCCCTAACTAGTAGAAGATAAACAATGAGCCACAATGCTAGAAATCCTACCAGACAGTTCTTCTCTTGGATTCCTTGATCCACTTCAAACCCCCACTTTCCAAACTCTCCTGTATCCAGAGTTGGCCAGAATGTTCCAAGAGCACCCATCTTCTCTGTTCTTGGAGAACTAGTAGGATGAGAACAGGTGGTCCCCTTCTCCTTCTTCTTGATGAGAAACATATCCATACACTCCTCTAGATGAATACCCTTTCTAGAATGAGTTTTAGTGGACTTTGAATTCTTAAGCTTGTGGAAAATTTTCCATAACTATCGATCCAAAGCCGGATTATTCTTCAAATAATTCTAGGTCACCTTGGGGGGAATGAATTCATCATACATATCTCCAAAAATTGGATCCCCGGAGATCTTTTAGGCATCCCACAAGATGATTCCTACTTATCCATGAGTCATATGGAATGAATTGGTTTCCATGCTACAGTGGCTGATTAGCTCTGGCACAAAATTATCATTCCTGTAGACATATGTCTGCCCAGCCCAGACAGCTTCATATAATACAACTCCCTTCAGATCCTTGACAAAATATGTACAGGTTTGTCGCACCTAATAAGCCCACATCCAAGTCGGCCTCACACCTCCTCTAGGATGGAAATCCCAACTTTTTTTTCCATCCCTTGGATTGATCGATTTGATAATTTCAGAAAGAGGGATAGCAATGTGGTTGCAGCTCATGCTTGTGAGGATTTAGATGTGGAGCACATGGGCTATGATGAATTATATATGCCTTCTCCACTATTCCAGCGTTGACAAATGATGCTACAACTGAGACATTTTCTAAAGAGAAATTGGTGTAAGTCTGAAACCAGGAATAAGGAATGTAATTATTTACCTCTGGAACGTTGAATCCTTGCAGATGACCATGGACATATAAAGGCAAGTAAATTCTCTATAAGAAATTGACATGATATTTCTTCAAGTACTTAGCCAAATCTGGGAGAGTGCTATCACAGATATCATAATAGTCATGTCCAACGATGTTCATCATATCATCAATTCTCCTGTTGGCCAACTCATCAGCTGACCAAATTTTTCTGGGAGCCATTGAATCTACACAAGGATCAAATAGTTAACTTTTAAGTAAGTTTGTTTTTTATGAAATACTTGTGAAGAAAACAAAAAAATGGCTAAGGAATTAAGGAGCGCAAGTGTGGTCTCGCAAGTGTGGCCGAACAAGTATTACCGCGCAAGTCAAAATATTACTAAATAAGCGCGACACAAAAAAGAGAGCGATCGAACAAGGAGATGCAGACACTTGCACGAAGAGAGCTCAAAAACCTTGAAGGTAGGATGGTTTGTGCGAAGTTACACAAATATATAGGCAATCCCACAACCCTAGGTGCTAGAACTTACACGCTGGAACCTGGGTGCCAACATCTGCGCGCTGCCAAACCCTTGTTTCTAGTTTTCCTCAGAGTCAAATCCTCTTTCCATTTTTAGATCCAAATTTGAGGGGAGAATTTTATTGATGCTCCCCTTCTATCACAGTGTCTAATGAGTGGAATAGGGGAATACCATAAGCAAAAAGAGAGTCATCCTTTGAAGAACATCAAAAATTGACAAAGGCATGAACAAGAAACCCTCTAAGAAGGAGGCGCGCAAGTTTCCTTTTGCTCGTGAAAGTCACTTTCACGCCACATATGGTTCGTGCAAGTCACTCGCACACCCTATTCCTTTTTTAACCCAAGGTGCCCGGTGGCCTATGAATAGCCCTTGTGGGCCCCCCATTTCCAGGATGATTTTTGCAAAAATTCAGATTCAAGCTATGGTCACCCAAGTCTTTGTCTGACATCTTCTGAACACTTATAAAGTAATCCTTTGCCTAGAATAGAAGCTCTAAAGAGGAAGAATAAGGCCTAAGTGTTAGAACACATCAATACTTGCGCGCCTAAGTGTCCAGCCATTAAGGGAAATGGAAACACTTGCGCGCTGACTTTCCCTCTCAAGGGAAATTGCGCGCCAACCTTTTGGAAGCCTCTAGGGATGATACTAAGGGCTTGAGTTCAAATTCTCCCAATTATTAACCTACAGATTATTCGTCACCAAGGTGACTCATGTCGTGCTAGTATACTTACACGAACAAAACTTGCATGCCAGAACCATACTTGTGCGTCTCCTTCCTAGTCACCTAGTTTCCTCAAATCCACCTTTCTTCTTCAAGACATGGCCTTAAAAACCCTCTTCAAAGCAATTTATGGAATGGTTCCTTTTTTGGCTTCCTTACCTGATAGGAATTTAAATTGGGCCTCCTTCTCAGGATTAAGCCCCAATCATAACTCCCCTTTAATTTGGGCCTCATCCTCAGGATTAAGCCCCAAATCATAAGTTCCTTTAACATTGGACCACCTTATCAGGATTAACCCCCAAGTTATAAGTCCCCTTTATTTTGGGCATGCTCCTTTAAGTGGGCCTCCTTCTCAGGAGTAAGTCCCGAGTTTAAATTCCAAATCTCCATAAAGTACAAATACCTTTATGAAACCTACTCTTGGGCTTCTTTCCTAAGTCCTGGCCTTCATTTACTAGGGTCGTCATATGTACGTAAGCCCCACATTATCTCTCGTAACTGCACATTTCGTGGAACCATTTTCAAGTTTACTGATACTTCTTGTTTCTCATACCAAGCATGAATCACATGGGCTTAGAGTGTAAATGTAATCATGACATCTCTTTTTGGGGCCATTTAACTATGCATAAACCCCATATTTATTTCCCTGAACTACGTAGACTTTGATCTCTACCTTTAAAGTAGATCACGTTGGAATCCTTTATAAGGTTCAATCCCATATATCATTAATTCTTTTCTATCCCATATGATGTTAAACTATATCCTTTATATCAAACTATCTGGGTTCTGATTCCGTTTTTTTAACAAGGATATGTAGGTAGCCAATATGCGGGTACAATCCCAACTCTGAAATAATCCTTGTCTTTCTGAATGAAAATAAACATCAAGTTCCCCACTTATTATCTTTAGAACCAGTATAGTCATCATAATGACCAAGATATTTCTATATAATTCATTGAAGGATACCATTGACTAAGAATCTCCAATACATACGAATGATTCTCCATCGATATAAAAGATCAAATTCATATAAAAAATTCTCTAAATCTCATACATATCACTCATTGATTTAAAAATATAATGGAAAAATTATTTTAATAATTGTTTAATTAATAAGGATTCGTGAACATAACTTAAATATATAAGAGAGTACCAAAGTAGGTAATAATTCCCCTCAAAATAGTGTGATGAGCCTAACCTCCCATCCTCTCGACCAATGAAAATTCTTAAGCCTCATCGGTCCACAACTAATGAGCACCTATCTTTGGAAAGAAGGTAAAAATGGATATATAATCATTGGATGTTTCCGGTTCTACGAATAAACCCGTTAGAAACCGATTGAAAAGTTTGAAGCTTAAACAAACAAGGTCGTCCCTATTTACAAAAGAAACAATCCCTACAGATCACAAATCCATCATTCCCTGATGGTAGGGTCAAGATTATAGAATTCAATAATCTTCTCCTCAAATCTTTAAAATATTATTCACATTCCTTTATTTATATGAAATTAAGACCTTTTTGTATACTCTTGTCCATTAGGTTGGCTAAATGGGAAAATTTCTGAACGAAACACCGATAATAACCTACTAAACCAGTAAAACTATGTACCTCAGTTATGTTTGTTGGAGTAGGCCATTCTTTCAAAACATTTATCTTCACAGGATCTACATATATTCCATCATCAGAGACAATGTTTCCCAGAAAGGAAACTTATTGAATCTAAAAATCACACTTGATAAACTTCCCATATAATTCATTTCTTCTAAGAGTCTTCAAAATCTTTCGCATGTGATTTTTATGATCTTCATAGATTTTAGAGTATACTAGGATATCATCAATAAACACCTCAAAAAAGTCATCAAGATATTCCTTGAAAACTCTATTCATTATATCCATGAAAACAAATGGTGCATTAGTTAGTGCAAGATGAATTAATGTCAACTTTTAATGCCCGTACCTGGTTCAGAATGCTGAATTTAGAATGTATTCCTTCCTAAAAAAAATTATGATATCCAGATCGAAGATAAATCTTCAAAAAATAGTGGGCTCCATGAAGTTGATCAAATAAATCATCAATACGAGGTTAGGGATACTTGTTTTTTTATTGTTATAGCATTTATCTCCCTGTAGTCAATGCACAACCTCATAGACCCATCTTTCTTCTTAAAAAAAAGAATAGGGGATACCAATAGAGAAATGCTAGGGTGAATAGATCCTTTATCACTCAATTCCTCAAGTTGTTTCTTTAGTTCCACTAACTCCATAGTGGAAATTCTATAACGGGTCTTTGATATGGGCCTTGAACTAGGAATCAAGTCAACGGAAAACTCAATTTCATACTCTGGAAGATGTCCATGTAAATCCTCTCGAAAGACGTCAATATATTCTTACACAAAAGGTATATATTCTATTTTAACATTATTTTCCTCACCCATTGTTATTGAATTACTTTCCATCCCAATAATTGAATTCCGTATAGATACTGGGGGTGGATCTAGATGAGAATACGATGGAAAGGTTTCGTCTCTAAAGATAAGGGATTCTACACCATTCTCAAAAATTGCAACTTCCTTCTACTTGCAATAGAGATTATAATCATAATTTAATGGCCAATTAATACCAAGAAATATATCAAAGTCAATCATTGGTATGATGAAAAGGTTAGAAATTGAAGAACCTTTTTGTGACATGAGGGGGACTGATCGATACACCTTTTTTACAATGATACATCCACTAGAAGTTTTGACTGATAACTCCTTTATTAAATCAAATTGGACAAGTATAATTTTCCTGGAAAACATAAAACATATAAATGAATGCGATGATCCATAATCAAATAAAATATTGGATAAGTTTGATGTATTGATTATTGTACCTACCAACACTTAGTTAGGGACTTCAATATCAGTGGTTGTGATAACATAACCTTGACCCTACTCCTTTGGCCTTTTCTATTGCATGTTTCCTTGACGCTTTGGAAAATCATTATCATAGTGTCCCATCCTCTAAGAATTATAGCATTGAACATTAATTTCTTCTTTCTTCCCCTTACTATCACCGACCAAATGACATTTATGTCCATATTTGTAGCATAATACTTTTCCTTTTAAGCAGGCACTAGGGTGTTTCTTTCCACAATTGTCACAGTGTGGAAATCCAACCCTTCCCGTTTTACCTATTTTATTATTTCCTTTCCTAGAGTTTTCAGCAGCCCTCTTATTATATTTCTTTCCATCAATGTCATAATACTTCGAAAATTATTTTTCCATCTTGATAGCACATAAAACTATATCTTTATATGATGAGAAAATCTGGGAGACCAGAGCCCGCCAAATGAATGGAGCTATTCCATTAAATAATCAATCAATCTTTCTCCTTAGATTTCGTATGTAGTCCACAACATGCCTTGTTCACCTTGTGAAGTTAGCTTCATACTTTTCAACATTATCATCTTCTTTCATGCATTTTCCATTCATTCCACTAGGTTCCATTTCTAAATTATTGAATACACTAGATTAGGGTATGAATCATAATGTATATTCATAACTTAAAGAATACTTTGAATAAATTGAGATCTTACGCATGGAGAATCCCATAATTTGAAAAATGGTTTCTTTGAGAAAAAATATAAATTTAAATCCTTTAAAATGTCTTGTAAATAAAATGTGAATTATCCTTAGAATATCCCCCAGGAGTGTCAATACCCAGAGTGAAGCAAGTCCCATTTTCATGTACCAGGATACCCCAGGTCAAGCCCAAAACTCCTTGTTGGAGCTTTCACTCCTTGGTACATCTGTGCCAGAGGCACATCTACCTGTTTGTATCCAGACATGGATTTATTTTCTAGAAAGTTCCACATAATCTATTCCTTACCAAAATACCAGGACATTATTGTATGATTATCCTAAAAGACTATCTTATGGATTTGTTCCCTAATCAACATTTTCTATATCTAGTTTCTAGGTTTTCTACTAAACTTCCTTTGATACCAACTGTAAGGACCCAACCCCAATTTTCCAGAGCTGTTGCCTTATTTTATTACATTGGAATATAAACAAAGAATATGAATCCCGAAGGACCACATAGTTAAGTAGTTTTTCGAAACAAGATACATAAATAAGTTCAACTTTACGTCATGAAAGGAAAAAACAACACTAATTTATTCCATTAGAAATATCCATTCCACCTAGATTATGCTTGCAAGTCATTCATAACTTTCTTTTTCATATCCTTGGAAAATGAAAAATAAGAAGGGGGTGAGCTTAAACAATCAATAATGGTTTGCAATACAACAAAATATAACATAAAAATAAGACAAGGTGGATAATTGAAAACACATTCCTTTAAAAATAATAAACTTGAACACATTATGGCAGGAATATGAGTTGAGTAAATAATTTCATAAATAAAAAACAATCATGGTATTTTACTTGTAGAATAAACACATGAACTTTTAATTACAATATTCATAATTAGGGAAGTTCATATTCTAGACATCATAACCATACCGGCAAGGCCTTATGCCAAGACCATTAATAATCATTTTGTCAAGGCCTTGTGCCATGATCGTAGTTTGTCTCATAATTCCCACCAATTCTTTGAGGGGATATAGAGGACCCCAACCAGCACATAATAAGCCCATTTAATTCCTCATATGAGTATGGATAAATATTAAAAACATATACATTCATATTAAAACTATCATATGAAATGTAACTAACTTTCCCCAAACATTAAGCAAAAACACTAACCATTCATAGTAAATTGGTGAATGGTTTTAGGATAGAAAATCAACAGTCACAATAGTCATAAAACATACAATTAATATGGTAGATGACATAAAAAAACATTAGTCCCATTAATCAATAAGAGTGTTGAAATAAATGAAAACACTCTTATAAAATCATTGATTAATACTTGAGATAAATAAGCTTTTGGTTTGAAAAGAAGAGTTCTTTTAGAAAAGTATTGGTATAAAACCAAAACTGAAGGAATATAGTATTTTATTTATAAAATGGTTTATTTTATAAATATAATGGTTTCTAGAAACATATTGTAGAGTTCCCTTGAAATTAGGCAAGAATTTGAGAAATTCCCTTGAATCGGGCTTGTATTTCGGAAATAATTTTGAATGTTCCTTTTAAAACGTGTAAATCCACATAAAATAAGGAATTATTAAGGATGTTAAAAATATTTAGAATACTGAAAAATAATTTATGAGGATTTCATAACACTACATAAGAATTTCACTGAGGTAATTAGACAATAAAAGTAACCTGAATTAAAATGGAAGTTCAGGTGAGAAAACCCCTAACTTAAGCCCGAATGTGTTCCCCTCTTGAACTTAAGGTCCTAAAATATGAAATTAGACACATTAAAAATTTAATTAATAACCTATTAGAAATATATTTAGTTTATAATAATTTTTTTAGTTTATTTATGTCCTTATTGATAAGTTATAATATTGAATTCCGTCGTTCCAGAGTGTTTGTTTTCTTGATTTGCTTAATCAATTCTCTTGTTTTTAAGTAATGGAATTAATGTGCAATGGTTTTAATTCTACTAAATTGAAATTAAATATTATTTATGAACATAATGAATTTTTAATGGTCATTTCTATCATTTGGTTACAAGGAATGGGGATTAATCATTAGATGACAACCACTTCAATTATTTGGCGTTATTTGGATTATTATGAACTAGTTTTGTCATATAAATTAATAATATGTACATAAACTGGTTCTTGAATATTAATTAGGTTATAATACATATATTATAGTTTTTTTCAACTATAAAAATGGTTTCATGAATAGTAATGAAGGATAAATTTAAGAATGAATCTTCTCGTCCATGAAGGTTATAAATTAGAACCTCATGGACGTTGATTTTGTTTATAAAAAAAGGGAGGGAGTAAGAATATTGATGAAAGTTATTACATTAACAATATATAATTCCATTATATAGATGATACTAGAGTTATTATGGTCATTTGGATAGAGTAGGTGAGGAGAGGATAAGAAAAGAAGATAAATTGAAATGAATCTAAATGAAAAAGAAGGGTGCTTTATCTCTTGAAATAACCTCCATGAGAATGTCCTTATGGGAAGAAGTTTTGGTCTTTTGGAAAGAACATGAGCTTATTGGACATGGGGAGAGACAATTTAAGGGTAATTGGGCAGATCTTTGAGGAGATTAAAGGCTTATATGAGTGAGGAAAGGGGGGTGTGAGGGGGGGGGGGGTTATAATGAAGGAGAGGGGTAAATTTTGAATATTTTATTCATTAATTTATTACTTCCATCAAAACAACCAATAGTGTTGTTTAATGTGACCAATAATAGTAATAAGTGCATGTGAGTTCTAAATAGGTGGACTTACATCACTTATGATGTAAAAAATAGTGTATTTAATTGATAATTTGAATATACGGTATTTTAATGTATTTCACTATTCATCAAAAATTCAAGAACTTTAGAAAAATCCTAAAAATTCACCCCTTCCATTTTTCGATGTGTAGAATTCAAAAATGAACTCCATTTTTCAAAAATAATTTTCTAATTTTTATTAATTTAAATTTTAAATAAATTCATAGCTAACTCAAAAAATAAAAATCTTAAAGGTATAATTAGTTTTATATCAAATTGATAAATTAATTAAGATCTCATTACCTTATTAAATTAAGAAAAAAAAGTAATATCATTATTTACTATTCATAAGGTTCATATTTCTATTAATATTACTATTCATAAGGGTATGTTAGTATTCCACCAAAATCAAGTTTGTTCTATCAGACTCCAAATGACTTACTAATCACAACTCTAGATGACCGTTTTTTGAAATTCAAAACATAGAAGAGGCAAAGTTGTGTTTAATGTCTAGATTATAAAATGAAATTATTTTAAAAACCTTGGGGTGTTATAATAAAGTAAAATATCAACCTTGATGACATGACCATTTAATCAGAATATTATGATGTGTTCCCCAAAGAATTTCCTCTTCTTCCTATAAGACGAGAGGTGGATTCCTTGATCAAACTTATACCTAGACATTTTCCAACATCTAATACTCCATATAGAATTTATATTTTTTAATCTGAATAATTAAAGAATAAACTACAAGAGAATCGATATAAAGAGTTTTTATGCAATAGTAATTCATTGGGGGGTGCATGAGTCCTTTTTTCAAGAAGAAGTATGGTTCAATGTTCCCCTTACTTGATTATCATGGGATAAAAAAGATCAATATAAAGAACAAGTATCCTTATCCAAAGATCAATTACCTATCCAATTATCCACATGGTGCCTAACACTTATCTATGGCCAATCTTCAGTTGGGATATTATAATGTAAAGGTGAAGAAGTTTGTTATCCGCAATACTACATTTAAATAAGGTAAGAGCACTATGAGTTCATAGTTATTCCATTCAGACCCATCAATTCTCCAAATATCTTCATGGAATTAATAAATAGAGTCTTTAGGTGTCACAACTCCCTCCATCAAAATATTTCACAATGAAGGGGAGAGATAATGACCCCAGAGTCTCGTATCCAGTAGGACTCAGGTTGGAGACTAGCACTTAGTGTAATAAAAATGACACATATGGGAGGAATTACCATTTATAAGTGAAATGGGATTAGGTTATGGGATAAAAAACCACAAAACCCTAGCATATATATAAATGTAAACCAAAAAATTTCCCACAATGTACAAATAAAGTAAAATGATACATATAGAAGTCTCCAAATTTACCAAAAGAAAATTAAACAACAATGAATCAACCACTGATCCAACTTAACTAGCGATATCCATATCAGTCCCCAAAGTCCTCCTAGAAACCTGAAAAATTGTTTATTATTGTTGGGTGGGAATACAAGTATACTCAGTAGGGACATAAGAAGTGTCTTAAGTGCACATGTGAAAAGAGAATGTTCAAGTGCCAGTGAACAAGCAGTAGAACTAAAAATCATCTAAACAGGTTATCTAACAAAACCCAAAGTTACCTTGGAACGCTCACAAAATCATGCATCCAATTTAATAATATAATATTGAGATAACAACAAATTTAGGATCCCAACTTCTACTTCGTCACTAATTTTATGCTCTCATAGCCTAATGTCGAACATCCTGTGCTCCCATCCCATCCATACATATCACATCACATCACATCAACCCAATATCTGATGTTTTTTGGGACACATCCCTACCTACCCACCCTCTTAAGGTATAGAATGAAGTGATATAATTAGGTGTCATCACATCATGACTCACCTGAAGACACCTAGGCCATCACACCACACCTCACCTGAAGATGACTGGGTCATCAGACCACATATCATCACATAACCAGATAAGCAGTGTATGATGAATGTGAATGAAATCAACCTCAAGCCCTATTACTACCATGCATAACCCTCACCACATATCACATATCATAAAAAAATCCTCACATCACATCACACCCGAAAATACCTACACCATCACTGCACATCTCGCCTGAAGACACCTAGGTCATAATTGCTGAAGGAAGAGAAGGAAAGAGTGGATATCTATCCATCTATATCACCACTAACCCGGATATTGGGGAAATCACATAGAATCCAGAAACTTAGAGAATTGGTAATATTATCCGTCTTAGGTGGGCTGTGTAAAGAAATAATATAAACACATATGACATTGAGATAAAACAAAATACACATCCAATGGGATAACAAAAACTAAACCAGCACACACCACATCACCACCACCAGGACACACATCAACCATCACAACAAGTTCCACAATTCTATAAACCCCACCACATAACCACAACAGAATGCCACATACAACCACTCAAAATCCCACTTTCAATTACAAGATTCAGAACATTTATTAATTATCCATTTTATTTCACATTATAAAACACATTCTTTCATTCAATTCATTTAGTACATTTACCTAACATCCATTAATATAAAATATAATTCATTTACCAACCTATTTTGTTTAATTATATTATCACAATTTATTCCATGGATATCCATGCAACTAACATGACCACACCACACAAAAACTCACCCATATCACATGAACCATTATCACCACACCACACCAGCCTAACCATCTTACCACATCAACCATACATTGAACATACCAATCAAATACAATATCAAAAATACCACACAAAACAACCACACATCACCACCAGACATCATTACCACCACATATCCTACCACTATACACTATGACCATATCAAAACTCTGCACAGAACATCACACAACTTCCCAAATCACATCCATATTAAAACCAACCACTATATCACTATATACCACATCAAATAAATACCCACATCACATCTATTCTAACCAACCACCACATCACTTCCCCATGTAATATATATTTTAGCTAGTCACCACCATCACCACACAACAGACCAAACAATGTAGAGAAACACAATAAGAAAAAATACACAACATAAACACATTTTAGATTCCATAATTATTTTGGGGATTTACCATATCAATTATTTAATTTATCATGGGTATTATCACCCAAAACAAAATCTATGGGCAACCCATTTATTATACAAATATACATTCTTTAGCCTTTTTGTTTTGGATTCGATCACACAAAAACACCATAAGGGTCTCAAGGCATATCATGCACATCATAAAAAAGGATTATAATAACCATTAATTCTAGTATTGGAAACAAGCATACAAAATATCATTGACAACATATATTCGATCGGTAAGTCCTGAAATATCTCCCTTATTGATCAGTTTCAATAATTTCAATTAATTATATTTATTATGAAAATACTTTTTGTCCACCCAAAGTAAATCAAAATTATGAGAATCCAATGCATATAACGTAAAAAGAAGATAAGGGGATCTCCTACCTCAAAGAAGATTTCTGATCTCGCTGTACAGTGCAGGTTGAATAATAAATAGTCTGTAAACCAAAAACACACAAGGGATCCATATATCAACATATATCACAACAAAGGATCATAAAACACCTATAAAAGAACAACCTAAAATGAATCAACACTGCAATGAATATCTAGAAGAATAAAATAAGTAAATCAATGTAGTAGGGGTAATAACTCACCACATATCACTAGATTTTGATCATTAGAAACCATAGTTCTAAGTATGTGGAAGGGTGATAGAATATCTCTAAAAAATCTATAGGGTTTTTCCCAATTAAAAGAAGGAAGAGAAGTAAAATGAATGAAAATTAATCCAAAAAATGGTTACAAACAACCTTAAATTCACCCATATTACAGTGTAAACCAAACTTTTATGTCGTAAGATCCCCGATTCCAAAAACTTATTCCGTAAAAAAAACATTTAGGCCTTAAAAACCTTAAAATATCACCTTACACAAAAAAACATGGTTCCTTATCCATAATTATACTACACCCTAAACTTATGTCTAATGGCATAAACCATTTTCCATGGCCACCATTCTTCCATGTGTCAGATATAAACTTGCTAGTCACATAAGAAATAAATGCTCATCTTATGTCATAAATCTACCTTTTATAGTATAAAAATCCTAATGTAGTTCTACTGTATCCCCAAATTCACTGAACCTCATCTAGCCTCCTGCAAACACCTATGACTTCCTCAAACTTGAAAAATAATGTTTTGGGAAGGCATTCACTTTTACCTTAGGGAGAACTTATCAAATGATTCTCTCCCTAGAGAATCAAAACCATGTTTAAAGGAAGAAATTTGTCTGAGAAACCTCCCTGTAAGATACCTGTCAATGTTCTTATTACACATAAAATTCCACCAACCAAACTTTCCAACCAAAACAGCCATCAACATCTTACACAAACACATCCACGCTCAATCAAATAACCACCTCTCATCAAGAATAACACCATCTAATTTGGTACCATCCACAACCATTGTATTTCTATAGCCACATCAACCTCCACACATCCCAAGCCAACAAATACCATTAACAACACACAAAATTGTCTGATGCAATAAAATCATGGAATTTCATCTTCCATGTCAAGACATTGTCCACTTTGGGAAGAACTAAATCACTCATATAGTTTTAATAATGTCAAATTATAATTCATATGGATTAGGATTAAGGTAATCCCATTTTCATAAGTGAAAATATTGATCACATATCACACATCACACATCAAGGAAAATAAAACATCTCATAAAACTGGAAATAAAGATTAATCCAAATGCCAAACCTCAACTTCCCACATTGAGGGGAGACTCTTAATAACACATGGTGTCCAACATGAAACTCCAGGGGCCTCCACCTATAATCTTCATAGGCCTTCTAAAGTTCCATTCTCATCACAGATCTTGTTTTTCATGATCTAAACCACATTAGGACTAAGGACTTATGACTCTCCAACCTCCATCCAGCATAATGTAGAACAATATTGTCACCTATATAATTAATTCAACGAATTCATGAAAATGGATGAGTGTATTGTTTTATCCAAAAATTGAAAAAAGGAAATTGCCTTACCCATGATCCACAAAAGTCCAGGATGCAAGGCCACAACATATCCTCCATCTTCTGGATGGTCCACTCCATATGGCCATCTATTTGATAGTGGAAATCAGTGATAAGGCACAAATATAAGCAAAAATCATACACCAATCCTATCTAGACTCAAGATAAAATCTAGGATCATGATCATAGATGTTGGTACTTGGTACACTGTGAATGCAAAAAACATCCTTTACACTGCAACTTTCCAAAACATCCATGGAACTTGACTCACAGATCACTAGAAAATGATCTGAATTCATTAGCCGATCAAATATCACTGAAACTGCATCACAACTTCCTTACTCCCAAGGAAACTCAGTGACAAAATTCATCAATATTTTTTACCATTTCCACTCGAAAACATTTAAGGACTATAAAAAACCTATAAGAAAATGATTTTTCTCTTTCACTTAATGAGAAACAAGACACCTCATCACAAAATTTATCACTTAACTTTTCATCCCCAACCACGAAGTCTCTCTCCTCAATCCATGATACATCTTTTTCACATCGGAGTGTACATCTAAATTTGTCTTTTGAAACTCATATAAAACTCCCTCATGGATCAACCATGGAAAAAACCTCCTCTAGAAAAACACTTGGTTCTCACAATCCTATGAACATCCCTCATGAGCATCACCATGAACAACATTGTAAAACGTCACCTATACCTCTGTTGACTCCTGAACCACATCTCCTTGTGACTTTTGACTCAACAAATTAAAACAAAATTCCCCTTACCATGATGTAATAGATCTAAAAATCAAAATCCTGAAAAAAATCTGTCCATATCTGCTTGTTTAGATTCTTATCCTACTGATAGAAAACATATTTCAATCTCTTACGGTCCATGAAAACCACATAGAACTTTTCTATGAGGTAGTGCCACCAAAAATTTATTGTAAACCCAATTAATAGAAAATTTAGATCATAGGTGGATTAGTTACACTCATAGGGACATAAATTCATAGATTCATTAGAGGTCCCCACTCACTACTAGATTAACACACATCCCAATACCATACATAACATGTCCAACAAAACCTCAAATAATAAACCCTCATTTAGAGACCAAATCATTAAAGATCTAAAATGACTCTCCTTTATGTAACCAAATTCTAACTAATAATAATCAATACAAACAAAATCCAGGTCCTCCTTGGTCAATTCTATTAGTGAGGCTAAAACTCGATAAAAATCAGGTACAAACCCTTGATTATAGTTCGTGAGACCAAGGAAACTACAGACGTCCCCCACATTCTGGGGTGCCTCCCATGAAACAACAACCTAAACCTTTTATGGGCCTACCACCACACCCTTCTCAGGCACCACATTCCCTAGGAAACACACATCTCATTTCCATAAGTCACACCTGGAAAATTTCCCATAGAACTAGTGGTGTCTAAGGACATGAAAAATAGATATGAGATGCTCTACGTGATCCTCCTATAACTTGGAGTAGATCAAGATATCATGATTGAATACGACAATGATCTAATCTCGGGACTCAGGGAACATGGAGTATATAAGATCTACGAACACAAATAGTAAGTTCGTAACAAAAAACAACATGACTATTAACTAAAAGTTCCCATACCTGGATATGAAGGTATTATTTAGAATATCACAATCATTCACCCACAACTGGTGATATTAAGACTGGATATAGATCTTAGAGAAACAACTATCTACTTTCAACTATTTAAAAATTTCCCCGATCCTCAAAATAGGGTAACCGTTCTTGACTATTACCCAATTCAACCTTTGGCAATCTATACACAACCTCAAAATTACTATACGAATTATTATAAAACAAAACTGTATCACCCCATGGTGACATACATTGTTAGATAAAGCCCCTCACCATCAGATTATGCACCTATAGCCTTAAATCACACAACTAGATAGGTTCCGTTTCATCGGGATCCACAAAAATCAGATACCATCCCTACTACAACTCTATCCCAAGTTGGTCAAGTGATAACCTCATTTGCAAAAACATCAAAGAACCCATCCACGTCCCTAGAAACACATGTAATATTATATTTAACCAATAACTCTACCAACTAATAAAAAAGAGGTACCACGTTCCTACCTCCCATATGATAACCTGGATCACCATTGATGGCCACTCTATGACCTTCCACATTGGAAAACAAAAATCTCTACTAGAAACTACCAATGATATCATGCATAGAATATTAACAATCTATGACAAGTATAACATTTTATGTATGTATCTGCAGCAAGAAGATGCCTCCCCACTAATAGGTGCTTCCCCATCACCAGTCTACATGCCCAACACATATCAAATAAGAAATCCTAGACTCCAACCGGTGTAGATAACACTAGGGGAACTGGAAGCCTCTCCACATATTTTCCCAAATAATTGACCAAAGAAGGAGAAAATATGAGTGTGTGGCTCTAGAATCAAACAAATCAACACAAATGTAGATGATAAAATAATCATACCTTGAAAAAAATCCTCAATATTCGGAAACTGGAACCTCTAACTTGTGCATATGAAGACACCACATTCCTTTTATCCTTTGATATCTACCTCTATGATTATGCTATGGACTATGTCCTTGCTAATAGGGACACTAACTATGATTCCCTTTACCAACACCACCTGATCTCAACTACTAAAAAATCTTCATTAATCTCTATAGCTGAAAATGCCTAGGAGGAAGCTACTGCTATTTTCCAAAGGGGCATAAATACCCAACTAATACTAGTCTCCCTAAGTAGTTAGACACTCATCTTGGTGGTTCCCATGTTTTCCATGGAAATATCCAGAAAATGGGAAGTCTCCAGAAGGTGTTAGGAAGCCACCTAACTGAGAAGTCCAAGATGAGATCTTCCATTGTTAGTTCTTGTAATGACCTGAATATTTGAATAATATTTGTTTCTTGAATTTGTGTATTATTTTATTTTATACTAAAAAAAACTATATCCCTTAATTAATGAAGTGAGTATAATTAAAATAATACCACTAGATTCTAAATGTTATATGACTATTAGTTAATATGACCGTTGGAAACTAAATTCTTAACATTATGATTATTGTTTATAAATGAAAGTGATCATGGTTAATTAATACAGAAATAGGAGTCCATGGACTCATCTAGTAGACTCGGGCCATATGAAGCCCATCTATCAGAGCTTGGGAAGGAGGTTGCATCACTGGGCTTTACTCTGGACCATGCCCAAGCTGAACTCTTAGATGTAAAGCATGAATTAAATGGCCTACGGGAGAAGTTCAAGCTGATAGAAATCACCACTCGAGCAATGTCGTCCAAGCCACCCCAAGATTCTATCACCATATAACATCTTAAACTTAGGTCCTATGCAGGTGTAATAAGTGGATATGTAATGAGACTTTAGATACGTTGTGTAATCCTTTTTTATAAACAAAATTTTTATTTCTTTTTATATTAAATTTGTGAATTTCAAATTTCCAGATAAATATAGGATGAATTTACAGAAGTTCCATATTATTGATGAATTTTGGAAAAAATGTATTTTAAAATATTTTTTGTATACATTAAAAAATTAAAAATATAAAATGATTTTTTTAAAAAAGTTCTTCTACAGTTGTTACTAGTAAGAATTTAGAGTCTAATAAGATCAACTTAATTTTTAGTGAATAGTAATATATGAATAGTAATATACCCTTATAAATAGTAATGAATAGTAAATCGGCCTAAAAATAGAAACTGTACCCATGAATGTATAAATACAATTTAGAAATCTTAAAAGTGAAAAATGGTTATAGTATAAGTTTTGGTATTTTTCTATGTTATAAAAATTTTATTTACAATTTTATAATTAATTTAATAATTCAAAATGGAAATTTATTTTCATAAAATGTAATCATAAATTTTTACTTTATTGTATCATGATTATATGATAATTTTATGGGACCTTGATTAACTTTTCAAGGTTTTACATAACAAGTTATAGTTTTAGAGTTGTTTTTCTGAATAAATAATGATTTTATTTAAAAATTTAATTAAAACTATTTACAATTTTTTTCATAAAATTCAGTACATTTTTGAATTCAGACCATCTATATTAGGTTAGGATGAATTTATTATATTTTTATAAAATGTTTTTTCAGGTGAATAGTGAAAATACGGTTTCGAGTTTCAGTGTGTTTAATGACATCATTCATGATGTAATAATTTTGGTCGACTTTTGAATAGTAATATATGTTATGAGGTGTCCCAAGTGGCAAATACTATGGAAAAACACCATGGGCAAGCCCATGGTTTTGAAAATACCACCGATGAGGCGTACCTTAGAAATTAATTAAATATTCCCTCACTTTTTCTATAAATAACAACTCTTTCCTTCATTAATTTCATTCCAAATTCATTATCAACAAATATATGATATTTGTACCTCCCAAGGAGTCCTCCAAAGGGGCCCTCAATCTCCCCGAGGTCCCATCCTTCAAGCTTTCTAAGTTACTCTTCAAGGTAAGGGAACCTTTCACCCTCCTCTTTCAAGTCACGACTTCCCTTATGTTATGTCTTCTAGTTTTCATTTTATTCTATGGGGGTATGTTAATATATATAATTATTGTTTTCCATTTTATGTACAAATTATGAGAGACCCTTTCTTCTCGCATCAACTGATTTTTTTTTGATTTTTAAGTGATGACGTTAGGCTATCGAATTTTCGTAAAAGAAATCGCATCTTCCCTTTTCATTCAAGTTTCCTTTCCAAGTGGTATGTCATTAAAATATCCATACCATGTTCTTATTTCAAATTTATTCTATCCCTATACTGTATTATTATTTATTTCTGAGTTTTTTATCCTCGTCCCCTATCTTTTAATGTTTTCTAAAAAACATGTCATGTAGCCATTATGCTGAAAAATTTTCATATCAAAATCTCTCTCTTTTTTTTCAAGAAATTATTTTGTTTTATTTATGTGAATACCCAAATATATTTTCATTTCTAGGGGTATTCATCGAGGCATAAAATTAATCTAATTTATTTTGGAATTGACATACATATAACCCTCACTCCCTTTCTATGGTTTATAAATGACATAATGATCTTATTTTTAAACACTTTTATAACATCATGATTTTGAAGTGAAACCCATTTATTTTTCTCTATTTGGGTTATTTATAAAATTTATGATTATGATCTATGTGGATTACATGAAATTAAATACATATTAAGGGTGCACCCTGATAGCACTCCAATGCATGGGGTAAATAATTTAATCTCTAGAGATGAAAAGTTTCACGATAACTTAGTGAATAACCTCGGTAATTTTTATGAAACCTTGGGGATGAACCTTGGTGATATGTTCATGAATGTATAAATTAAATTTTTTAGCCACATATTCATGTTATTGTTCACGTTCTTTTCATTATGATATGAATCTACTTCCACTGCACATGTATCTATGTTTTTCATCAAGTTATTATTGATATCACAAGTAAACTGATTCCCTTACTTTCATTACGGGGACTTATGATCACCCTTTACATTGATGTACATATCCAGGTTATGAGATAAATTATTTGTACATAGAATGAACTTATCAAGAGGCTATTCAAGGAGATTTAAAAGAGTGTTTTTAGTTTTCATGTATATTGTTCTTGATTTCCTAGACACTAGACTTTAAAGGTCCTATGTTTGTAAAATGTAATGAAAATTTATGTATTAAAAAGGCGGGATGTCATAGTTGGTATCAAAGGATATTTTAGTTATTTATGGAAATTAGGCTATGAAAAAATTTGGAAGAACCCTATTGAAAATTTCAAATATAAGAAAACTTCCTAGTATTTGGTTTAAATGTTAATTAAGTGGTTTCTAAATAAATAAATCCTTATATAGATACGAACTAATGGATGTGGATCTCGCATAGATGTACGTAGGAGTGAAAACTCTAACAAGGAGTTTCGGGCTTGACTCGGGATATCCTGGTACACGACAATGGGCCTTGCTGTACTCTTGGTTTGACACTCCCCGGGGATATGTTTGGTCAATCAAAATATTTTTATGAATCATTATGAAGGATTTATAGAAAAATGTCATTGTTTAAGCATGAAGTTTTAAGACATAAAATTCTTTATAATTAAAAGATTTTTAAATGAAATAAGTTTATCACTAAGGTTTTATTCTTTTATAAAATTGATGGAAATTTGAGGAACCGTGAAAATGGTGACTGCAATGGACCATGCGCTGACTGCCCTCTAATGGAATTCGGAATGGAAACTTTCATGAGAATGATGAACCAACTAACTCAAGTTATGGGAAAAAACTTGAATCAAGTTGAGAGAATGTTCTCACCACAAAAGGAATAAAATTCTGTTTAGTCCTTTATGCGTCAACGACCACCAACCTTTAGTGGATCTACAGACCCATTGATTAATAAAAAGTGGATCAACTCTATAGAGAAGATCTTTTCTGTGCTCTGCTATTCAAAGAAAGATAAGGTCAACCTGGATGTTTTCCACTTAGAGGGAGAAGCTGATCAGTGGTGGGAACTGATTAAAAGCATGAGGCCAAGAGTGGAGGATAAAGGCATGGAGTGGGAAAAGTTCATAGGGAACTTCATTATTAAGTATTTCCCTTGTTCCATGAGAACAAGAATGGAGAAGGAGTTTCTCGAGCTGAAGCAGAAGGAGAATGAATTTTTTGGAAGCTATGAGATGAACTTCACAAGGATTTCATGTTACACCTCTAGCTTTGGCATGGATCTAAATGGTAAGGTTGATAGATTTTTCAGTGGACTGATACCTTATCTGTGGAAGAATCTAGCCAACTGAGACTATGATAGCTATGAAGAGATTGTGCTAAGTGTGATGAAAGTCGAACTAGAGTTTGGTGAGATGCAATGGTATCATAAATTCAATGAAAAGGAAATATCAATGGGGCCAAGATTAGGACATACTTTTTATCAAGGAAGAGGTGGAAAGCAAGTGCAACATTCCATGTGTAATAAACGTGGAAAGAATAATTTGAGGAACTTCCTACTCAGGAGTGGGAAGTGATACAAGTGTGGAAAAGTTGGGAATATCGCACATAACTATCGTAGTGAGGTGAATCCTCAAACACCAAACACTAATGAGAAATGGAAGTTGGTGCATGCCCTAACTAATGACCAATGCTATAACTGTGGACAACTTGGGCACTTTTCTAATCACTATCCAAATCCGAGGGAAATGGAGGGGAATCACCATCTACCTCAGCATCATCTTGGGGAATAAGGTCATAATTTTTCAATCACTACTACGGAAGCTGAAGCCCCAAATGATATGGTGGTAGTTAATCTTGTTGTTCTCTCAAAGCTAGTAAGTACTTTGTTTGATTCTAGTTCTATGCATTCCTTTATTTACTCCATGTTTTCAAAGAATTTAGAATCAAACCCCCTATTTTCTAAAATTAGAGTTATCAGTCAAGACTCTGGGTGGGATTATCCAAACACTGTCAATGTCTAGAAAATCTAGTATTTACTTTAGTGAGCATAATCTTTTCGCAAATCTAGTAGTCATTCCAATGATGGAATTATACATTATACTAGGGATGGACTGGCTCTCAAAGTATAATGCTAAGATCAAATGAAGAAGTAAGGAAATATTCATAGTCTTGAATGAAAACCCTATAGTTATCTTCTAAGGAGAGATATCTCAACCTAATATTTGTCTTGAAGAACCTCTTGTATCTATATTTATGGATTTAATCAATTAATAAGAAGAATAAAATGATAATTTAAGGATAAAAAATGTCCCCATCATCCAGGAATATGTTGACGTATTTCTAATGGAGTTACCCTTAACTCCCCTAGAAAGAGAGGTAGATTTCTCTATTCAACTCATACCTGTATCTCATTCGATATCAAAGACCCCATATAGGATGGAAAATTTGGAGCTAAAGGAATTAAAGAAGAAACTACAAGATCTTTTGGAGAAGGGGTTTATCCATCCAAGTGTGTCTTGTTTGGGAGCACTTGTTCTCTTTGTGAAGAAGAAGGATCGATCAATGCGACTATGCATTGATTATAGAGAACTGAATGAGATCACAATGAAGAACAAATACACTCTCCCAAGAATTTATGACTTATTCGACCAACTTCACGGGGCTCATTTATTCTCTAAGATTGATATTTGATCTAGATATCATCAATTGAGGGAGAAGAAAGAAGATATTCCCAAAACTGCCATCCGATCAAGATATGGGAATTATGAGTTTGTTGTTATGCCCTTCAGACTAACTAATTCACCTACTATTTTTATGGATTTTATGAATAGAGTCTTTAAGGAAAACCTTGATAACTTTTTGGTAGTTTTTTATTGATGATATTATGATATATCCCAATAGTCGCAAGGAGCATGAGGATTATCTAAGGGTTATTTTGAAAACTCTATGGAAGGAGAGTCTTTTTGGTAAGTTCAAAAAATGTGAATTTTGGTTACAACAAGTTGCTTTCTTGGGGAACATTATTACCAATGAAGGAATTATAGTTGACCCTACAAAGACAAAAGTTGTAGAGGAGTGGCATTATCCAACAACAATAAATGATATTTTTAGTTTCCTTGGATTAGCTGGATATTCTAGAAGGTTCTTGAAACACTTTTCATGACTTTATATTATATTAACCAAGTTTACTCAAAAAGGGGTCAATTTCATCAGGAAAAAGGAGTGTGAGGAAAGTTTCCAAGAGATAAAGAAGAGATTGGTTACTAAACCCGTGTTAAATCTTCCCTCAAGTGGAGAAGGATTCATTATTGTTTGCAATGCATCTTTGAAAGGTATTTGGTGCATTCTCATGAAAAATGAAAAATTCATTGATTATGCATCTCTATAGTTGAAGATT
Source organism: Viscum album (assembly GCA_963277665.1). Taxonomy (NCBI): domain Eukaryota; kingdom Viridiplantae; phylum Streptophyta; class Magnoliopsida; order Santalales; family Viscaceae; genus Viscum; species Viscum album. The sequence goes on along the minus strand of OY728131.1, from coordinate 221,693,082 downwards.
CATGATTTGAACTATCCTACGCATGATCTAGAGCTGACTGCGGTCGCTTTTTCTCTGAAGATATGGAGACCCTATCTTTATAGGGAGAAATGCGATATATACATAGACCATCAAAGTTTGAAGTATATTTTCACCCAAATGGAATTGAAAATGAGATACAAGAGATTGTTAGAACCTCTTAAAGACTATTATTCTTCAATTAATTATCATAATGGAAGAGAAAACAAAGATGCTGATGCATTTAGAAGGAAAGACCCTGTTGTTCTTTCCGCAATGAGGATTCAAAGAGATCCTTTGATCACTGACCTAGTAAAGCTAGACATGGGAATTATACAAGAAGGGAAATCATCAACCCTAGACCAAATGACTTCTCAACCTTCATTACTAGATAAGATCAAGAAATATTAGAAAGAAGATACTTTATTATAGAAGAAGTTTGAGGCTATGAAGGATGGAAGTTTCATGTGTTCAATATTGATCAATAATGTGTACTGAAATTTCATACAAGACTATGTGTTCCATCTATTCCAAAAATAAAGAAGGAGCTAATGGATGAAGCTCATTGCTTTACTTTCTTTATACATCCTGGAAGTATAAAAATGTATAAATACATTTGAGATCATTATGGGTGGGATAATATAAAAAGGTAGATTACTGACTACACTTCAAGGTGCCTGGTATGTCAGTACATATAGGCAGAATGACAACTTCTTAAAGGTTTGGAACCACTACCCATACCATCATGGAAGTGGGACAATATCACTATGGACCTCATCACTGGTCTCCCAATAAATTTCAAAGGAAATAATGCGATATGAGTTATTGTGGACCGTCTGACCAAGAATGTCCATTTTATCTGCATTCAGGAATATTTCTATCTTGATCAACTTTCCAAGATTTACATGAAGGAAGTTGTAAGGCTGCTTAGAGTTCCACTTTCTATCGTATCTAATTGTGATCAAATGTTCACATCAAAATTCTAGAGAAGTATTCAAGTTGGTTTAAGCACTGAATTGAATTTCAGTACGTCCTATCACCCCCAAACTGATGGATAATTTTAAAGGGCTGTTCAAACACTCAAGGATATTCTGAGAACATGATAAATGGAATTTAAAGGTGGATGAGATCAACATATCCCTTTTGTTGAGTTCTCTTACAACAACATCTTCCACTCGAGAATTCAAATGGAAACCTATGAAGCTCTATATGGTAAGCTATGTAGAAATCTTACTTGTTGGCATAAAATTGGTGAGAGAAAGCTTTTTAGGCCTAATCTTATGAAAGAGATGACAGAAAAGTTCATGCCATCTAGCAACACATTAAGGCTACCCCGAGTCTTCAAAAGAGCTATGCCAAAAACTGTTGAAGGGACTTTGATTTTGATGTTGGTGACAAGGTCATTCTTTGAATTTTACCTTGGAAGAGAGTCATGAGGTTTGGTAAGAAATAGAAGCTCATCCCTGGGTACATTGTACCCTATGAAATCCTTGATCGCGTAGGAGTAGTGGCCTATCGACTTGAACTTCCTCTAAATCTGGAACAAGTTCATGATGTCTTCCATGTATCTCTCTTGAGGATGTACATACACGACCCTTCACATGTACTAAATCCAGAGGTGGTACAATTGGAACATGACCTCTCTTATGAAGAGTAGTTGGTGGAGATCTTGGATCATAGTGATAAGGATCTATGCTACTAGACTACCCACCGCGTTAAAGAGTTTTTGAGAAACTAAAAATTTGAGAAAGTCACATGGGAACCTGAGGAGTCTATGAGGCCGAAGTACCCACACCTTTACTCTTTTGAGGGTATGAGTTAAAATTTCGTTGACAAAATTTATTAAGGGGGGAAGAATGTAACGACCCAAACTTTTGGATAATATTTTTTTCTTGAATTTGTGTATTATTTTATTTTATACTAAAAAAAGTATATCCTTTAATTAATGAAGTGAGTATAATTAAAATAAAACCACTAGGTTTTTACTGTTATATGAATATTGGTCAATATGACAATTGGAAACTAAATTCTTAACGTTATGATTATTGTTTATAAATAGTAGTGATCATGGTTATTTAACACAGAAATAGGAGTCAATGGCCTCATCCAGTAGACTCGGGCCATATAAATCCCATCTAACAGAGCTTGGTAAGGAGGTTGCATCACTGGGATTTTATCTGGACCAAGCCCAAGCCGAACTCCAACATGTGAAGCTTGAATGGAATCGACTATGAGATAATTTCAAGCTGAAAGAAATCACCCCTTTGGAAATGTTGTCTGAACCGCCCCAAGATTCTATCACCATCACACATCTTACACTTAGGTCCTATGTAGGTGTTATAATGGGATATGTAATGATACCTTAGTTACGTTTTGTAATCCTTTTGTATAAATAAAATTATTATTTATTATTATGTTAAATTTGTGAATTTAAAATATTTAGATAAATGTTGGATGAATTTAGAGAAGTTCCATATTATTGATGAATTTTGGAAAAGAGTATTTTATAATATTTTTTTGTATAATTTAAATAATTAATAATGTAAAATTATTTTCAAAAAATGGTCTTCTACAGTTGTGACCAGTAAAAAATTTAGATTCTAATAAGGTCAATTAAATTTTTAGTGAATAGTAAAGTATGAATAGTAATATTCCCTTATAAATAGTAATGAATTGTAATGAATAGTAATTTGGCTAAAAAATAGAGTCTTCACCCATGAATATATAAATACAATTTAGACATCTTAAAAGTTAAAAAAAATCATAGTATAAGTTTTGGTTTTTTTGTATGTCATAAATATTTTATTTACCATTTTACAATTAATTTAATAATTTAAAATGGAAATTTATTTTCATAAATTGTAATTATAAATTGTTAATTTATCGTCTCATGGTTATAAAATAATGTTATGGGACCTTGACTACTTTTTCAAGGTGTTACAAAACAAGTTATAGATTTAGAGTTATTTTTTCGAATAAATAATGATTTTATTTTAAAATTAAATTAAAAATATTTAGAAAATTATTTTCATATAATGGATTTCATTTTTGAATTCAGATCATCTATATTATGTTTGGGTGAATTTATGAAATTTTTATAAAATGTTTTGTTTTTTGGTGAATAGTGAAAATACAGTTTTGAGTTTCAGTGTGTTTAATGACATCAATAATGATGTAATCATGATGTAATAATCCGGGTAGACCTATGAATAGTAATATATATTATGAGGTTTACCAAGTGGCCAATACCATGGGAAAATACCATGGGTAATCTCATTGTTTTGAAAATACCACCGATGAGGTGTCCCTTTGAAATTAATTAAACATTCCCTCACTTTTTCAATAAATACCAACCCTTTACTTCATTAATTTCATTAAAAATTCATCATAAACGAATATATGTTATTTTTACCTCCCAATGAGTCCACATTATGTTCCCTCAATCCCCCAAGGTCCCATCCTTCAAGATTTCGAAGTTACTCTTCATGGTAAGGGATCCTTTCACCCTCCTCTTTTAAGTCATGACTTCCTTTATGTTATGTCTTATAGTTTCCTTTTTATTAAGTGGGGGTATGCTCTTCTATATAATTATCGCTGTCCATTTTATGTCCAAATTATTATAGACCCTTTCCTCTCTCATCAACATATTTTCTAGATTTTTAATTGACGACGTTAGGCTGTCGAATTTTCGTTAAAGAAATCGCATCTTCTCTATTCATTCAAGTTTCCTTTCCATGTGTCATGTCATTCAAATATCCGTACCATGTTCTTATTTCAATTTTTTTCTATACTTATACTGTATTAATAGTTATTTATATGGGGTTTATACTTGTCCCCTATCTTTTAATGTTTTCTAAAAAACATGTCATGTAGCCATTATGCTGCAGATTTTTCATCTCAAAATCTCTCTCTTTTTCTCTAGAAATTCTCTTGTTTTATTTATGTGAATACCCAAATATATTTTCATTTCTTGGGGTATTAATTGGGACATAAAATTAGTCTAATTTATTCTTTAATTGGCATACATATAATCCTCACTCCCTTTCTATGGGTTATAAATGACATGATGATATTATTTTTAAGAACTTTTAAAACGTCATGATTTTAAAGTGAAACCCATTTCTTTTACTCTATTTGGGTTATTTATGAAATTTAAGATTATGATATATGTGGATCACATTAAAATAAAATAAATATTAAGGGTGAACTTTGATAGTTCTCCAATTCATTGGGTAAATAATATAATCTCTAGATATGACAAGTTTGACGACACCTTGGTGAAAAACCTTTGTAATTTTTATGACACCTTGAGGATGAACCTTGGTGATATGTTCATGAATGTATAAATTAAATGTTCTATCCACATATTCATGTTATGGTTCAAGTTATTTTCATGATGATATGCCTCTACTTCTATTTCTAACGTCTTTACATTTTCTATCATGTTCGTATTGATATCACAAGTAAACTGATTCCCTTGATTTCCTTACTGGTACTTATGATCACCCTTTACATTGATGTATGTCTCTAGGTTCTGAGATGTAGTATTTTTACATAGAATGAACTTTTCAAGACGATTTTCAAGGGAATTTAAAAGTGTGTTTTCAGTTTTCATGTATTTTTTTCATGATTTTCAAGACACTAGACTTTAAAGGTCCTCTATTTGTAAAATGTAATGAAACTTTATGCATTAAAATGGTTGGATGTCATAGTTCTCCACTGGATAGAACCTTATCTGATTGAGCACCCATTAACCAATTCTTGAATAAATAATCCTTAATATTACCTAGTATATACTCTCTCAGTACTCAAATCCCAAAAAAATCATCCACCCAATAATTTCCTCTATACGCCGTGCTCTAGACTCCTCATTTGGATAATATTCTAGTGAAAAGTGCAAGAGGTCCTTGAATCTAATAACAAAATACAATACACTCATTATCCCTTGATAATGGTAGAGAAGCTTCTGACTACTTAATTAGCTCATCTTAAGTGATATTAACTATGCTTGTATCTATCTATAAAATCCATTCCACAATTCATCTTCCCCCTTATAGTCACAGGGAAACAACATCCACCACTAATACGCAACTCCCCTCATTTGACTAATAGATAATGATACCCAAAACTCATCTCATGCATAGATCAGATGGAAGAGATATCAAGATACACTAGAAAATTATCTTTATATAGATCAGATTACCCCTATTACTTTCACAAAATCTACCACTAAAAGGAAATTAATACTCTCTACCTTACGTCATCATCTATCACATCATCTCTTCAATGATCAACCAGATCAGCCTACTGAAACTCTATTTTCTGAGACACATATAGATGATGAACGTGAGACATTCTTTAAAAAAATTAGTACACCCTTAGCCTGGTAACATAGAATTTTATCGAATATTATTTAATTAATTAATTTTACTTTCCCACAAAAACCCCATTTTAGAAACAAGCACTGGTCAATCTTGATGGATGTACTTCTCATGTTCTCTACCCTACAAATAGGTTCAACCCACTTGGTTTTTCAATAAGGTCAAAGTTTATACATTATGTCATAAGAAAGATTACTTAAAATCATATATTTATATATTCTATATGTTTATTTAATGATTACTCATGAATTATTAGATAATGCATTGGGTTTTGGTTTGTTTTCATAAGAATTAGGAATTCTAGACTTAAAGTAAGAAATGATTCAAAAGTTCAGAAAAGATGATTTATATACCATTTATCACATACACAATGTGTAGAAATCAGTCATGGCATGATTGAAAGGACACATACCAACCTGTGAAGTAGTTACATGATGTTAAGACAATACAAAATGTGTAAATATATTACACGATGTAAAAATTTCATTGATCATAATCCTTCCAAAGGTGTAATCAAGACACAATGTGCAGAGATTGCATGATGTGAATGTTTTGAAGGCTCACGTGATCAAAAATATGTACTGATTCTTCTATGGGAAAAGTGGATCTCAAAAAAATAATGGGCTGCCAACTTATATAACATGCATATATCGAAACCCAAGTCACTTAAGATTATACATGACATGAAATACTTATATGTCATGTAATTCTCTAACCTATTAATATTTCTAGTGCCCTCTGTGATATATCACTTCACACATATTTATTTTTTCACTCATTTTTCATTTTCAATTTTCATTTGTTTTCATTCTAAACTATTTTTATTTCCTTAATTTCATTGTTTTAGGTAATGTCTATGAGTTTTTAATCATTCCACTTGTTTTTTTTCATCCATTATAATACCATTTTTAGTACTGATGAGTGTTACAATTCCATGCTCCATTATTCATCAAAGTTTGCATCATTCTTCAAACAATTTTCTATTCGTAGTATTTTTTTGATTGTCTATCATTTATTTGGACACCAGATGGCTTGGTCTTAATTGAATCATCATGAAAATTTAGTTTTGGATTAGATTTTCATTGGATTAAATTATTATCCTTTGATTCTAGCTTGTTTAATCCTTGATTCTCTATTTTGGAACTATTTTATAACTACATATAGAATGATTAATATTTCATTTATTTTTATCATCACCTCCATGCATGAAGAATTAATCTAGGGGTAGGGGTTGAGAGTATATGTGTTTCTAAACATAATGAATCTATATATTAGACCTTGTTTACCTTATGTATTGTAATTAGGATAATAATAGTTGTTTGTTACATTCTCTAGCACATCCTTGAACATGAGAAGTGGTATTTTACAAACCTAACCTAATTGAAGTTGAGAATGACTATGAGCATTGTCCTAAAACATTTTCTATATAAAATCCAATATTAATTCAACTAGGTAGTTAACTATGCCCTGACCATGATATAGTTGTCGCATAGGTAGATCCAATTGGTGATCTTTGTATCGCTTCACATAAAAATCCATAAAACTCTTCTAAGTTAACTCTAGGATTATATTTTTTCAAGATCCATGAAATCAACTCTAATACCTTATTTATTATTTGAATTAAACATAAAACTACATAATATTAGTTAGATCCAAAACTGAAGAGTGAATGTGAGGAATACTTGAGAAGGGTTTTGTTTGAATGGTCACTGACATGATAGTAGTCATCATGGGATCAACCCCAAACTTCCCCTTTACTACGCCATTTTAGTAATTTTAGTTTGAGACTATAAATATCTAATTTAACATAGATTGAAAAAATTCAATGGACCATGTGGGTGAGTCAAATTTTTGTGCCGTTACTGGGGATCACTATTGCTCAGGAATAGTGACCTTCAGATTAAACCTTGGAGTACCTCACTCACCCAATTTTTTCCTTTTCTCCCCCATTTCCTTTTTAAAATTTTCTCCTTAAAGAACAGCTACGTCCTCTCCCTCTTTTTTCTTTCTTTCTTTTCTTCTTATCTAGTGCATGATCAAGGGACCCTTGACTCGATTAAGAATCTTAGATGCACAATAATAACTTCTCATTGATACAGAGATCAATAGAACCATAATTTATTACCACCTCTTTATAATGAATGAGTGTGATAGTCTTGCACTATCACACATTTAAGAGCACCAATACATGCCACCTGGAAATCAGTTTGAGTGACCAACATTGCATGAGTGCACCATTATGGATTATGGATTTCCATTCATTAGTGGTATTACACCCATCTCTGTTCGTCCACCAATTTTGGTGAACACTTTAGAAACCAAACTTGGAGTCATTAAAATAATCTAGAATATATGTCAATTTAGTGGGTTACAATGTGAGGACACACAATAACACATTTATAACTTTCTTGGGGTTTTTAAAACCTTTCCAAACTAAGGCATGCCACCAAAAACCATTCAGTTAATATTTTTTCCATTATTATTGTGTGATAGAGGCAAATATTGACTCAAAATTCAATCTCCCGAGTCTGTCACAACTTGGGATGAATTAGAAAAGAAATTTCTTGACAATTAATTCCCAGAAATCCGAAATTGGAAGCACTGTAATGAAATTCAAAACTTCATCACATAGATGGAGAATTATATTGATAATCTTGGCATAGATTCAAGGAGATGAACCAAATATTCCCACATCACAGGCAAGATGCATGGATTCAATTATATACATTTTATCAAGGGAAATTTGCTACTACATAAACTGTGATATATGCCATTGATGATTGGAGATTAATGTGTAACATGTCCAAATTCAGAAAATTAATTTTACATGATGTTCCTGACAATTATAGTTTGTGAAAAAGTGATATAGGACCACCCAGGTGTAGAATATAGTTGTTGGAATAAACTACCTAACTTGATGCCCAAGTTGAGGTTATTACCATAAAGCTGGAATTATTTCAATTACCAACCGTGCCACTATCCACTCCTACTCCAGTGAGGGGAATTCAATCTGGTGAGATGTGAAGAGGCTCACACACATACCAAGATTTTAGGGAAGGGATATAATAACTACAAAATCAATACTATAATTATATAAATTACAATAAATAAGTTGAAACATACCATCAACCCCAACAATATAAAAATAAAATAAAACTACCAGTAGAGGTTGGGTCAACAACATCCATAAAAAAATTATTATTAATTTCAAAAGATGATTGGATAGGTGCCATAAATAAATCTGAGAACATATGGGTACCAATTGTAAGGTCTAGATCCTTGACCTCAAAAAAATTCCAACAACCCTTTACCAAAGGGTTAGAAATATCCACCAACAATATAGCAACAATTCCAAAAAGATCCAACAAGACCACCAACCCAAGACTGTCCCCTCCAAACCAATGATGAAAAATTGATCAATAACTTCATGTAGAAATAAGAATAAAGGATAAAAACACAAGAGATAGAAATGAACAACCAAAGAGAATCCATGTGAAATCTTGAGCACCAGAAGGGTCAAATTTAAAAAACTTTATCAAAAAACTACTATTTACATTGCTCAGTAACATTGTAACACACACAAGAAAAGAAGAAAAGGTAGTGGTTCTTAGGAGTGGGAACTACTAGACTTTAAATTACCATTTATAGTGAAGTAATAGAGGCTAGATGAACATGATAAATGGGCGATTGACATCTATAAATATGATAATGATGAAAAAATTTAGAGGTTAAGGGAACATGTCTATAATAAGAAGAAATGAAAAACAACAAAAAAAATACTAAAGAGGAAAAAAGTTTATATATGAAGAATATCATACAAACCCCCTTTTCCATTCCCAGTAAGAATGAATCAAGGAAAGATTGAGGAATAAAAGAAAAAGTTTCTAGAAATGGGCATGAAATTTCATATCAACGTTTCATTTTATGAATCCATTTATGAAATTCCTACTTCTGAAAAATTCCTAAAGGAAATTATTTATAATAGGAAGAATATGTAAGAACTAGGAGTCATATCCCTAAATGAATAATGCTTTGTAATTTTCCTATGGTTGATTCCACTAAAGATGCGAGACCATAGAAGTTTCTCAACCTTCTATACCATAGGTATTTGAAACTTCTGAAGATCTTTATGTGGTCTAAGGGTGATCATAAACCCCATTCCTATGATTTTATTCAAGAATCTATGGCTCAAAGAGTAAAAACTGAAAAGGGTGAAACTTTAAACAGCTGACCGATTGGTCATGTATCTTTTAGGACTTCTTAAGGATATACTAGTTAAGGATGGAAAGTTTATCTTTCCAAAATATTTTTTAATTTTAGACATGGAAGAAGAAGGATACATTGAAATTATTATTTGAATACAATTTTTATCCATGGGAAAGGAATTAATATATTTTATCCAAGGGATACTAATATTCAAAGTTATAGATGAATAAGTTTTTTTGACTTAGAAAAGTCTTCCAAGAAGGTAATAATTATTTTTACTGCCAAGCCAAATTTCATACTGATGAAGGAGATGAGTTTATGATTAATAAAAGAGATACCCTTCCCACTAATTAATATCATTAAGGTAATAATTAGATTGAAAACTACTTTAAACCATTGATGAGTGACACTATCCAACCATTCATTCTTTCTATCATTACTCCACCATCATTGGAATTAAAACTTTTATCGTGCACACTCAAGTATCGGTTACTAAAGATTACAACAACATTTTCAATCATTATTAGCTCATAACTAAAACAATAATAGGAGGAAAAGTTGAATAAAGTCCTAAAAAGGTACAAAAACTCAATTACCTAAGGTGTAACTGAACATAAAATGTTCATCCCCAAAATATACACCAACAAAATTTCATTGGAAGATGGTGATAAACCTAAACACCAACCCCATCGGTGAATCACCCCACCAATGAAAGAGGTGGTTAATAAAGAGGTTAAGGAAATTCCTAATGCTTAAATAATATTTTCCATACCTAACAGTGAATGGGTGAGTTCGCTGCAAGTCATTCCAAATAATGGTGAACTAACTATTGTGAAAAACGAAGAAGGTGAGATGATCTATACTCAAACCATTACTAGATGGCATGTATATGTTGATTATAAGAACCTCAATATGACACATGAGAAAGATATATTTCCACTAACCTTCATGGATTATATATTGGAAAGAAAATAAGGGAACAAATTCTATGGTTTCTTAGATGAATATTCATGATAAAATCAATCTACTGTCAATCCAGGTGAACACTCCAAAAATATGTTAACTTGACCCTTAAAAACCATCTCTTATCGATGTAAGTCATTTTGTATGTGTAATGCACCAAAAAATTATCAACAGTGAATGAAATATATATTTCTTAACATAGAGGATGAATTATTTGATATCTTTATGGATGGATTTTTAGTTTATAGAAGATCTTTTGACTAATGCCTATGAAATTTAGAGATTTTATTACAATTCTATGAAGAAAAATACCTTATATTAAATGGGGAAAAGTGTCACTTAATGGTCCAAGGAGGTTTAAAATTCTAACACAAAATATACAATCAAGTCACGAAATTTAATAGAGCTACAATAAAATTTATAAAAGACTTACCTGACCATACAATAGTGAAAAGAATAAAGAGCTTCTTGGGTCACACAGGCTTCTACCGTCACTTTATTATAAAATTTGTGGAAGCAACTTACCCCTTAACTAAGTTATTATTGAAATATAATATTTTTGAGTTTACAAAAGAGTTTTGATGTTCCTTAATTACCCAAAACTATATTATGGTTACTGCTCCTATCACATTTTTACCAGATTGGACGAAAGAATTCAAATTTATGGGAAATGCAAGAAACTTCATCGTTCGCACTATCTTTGGAAATAGAGTCAGAAATATATTTTGTTCCATTTACTGTGACATTAACACACTAAATTACACTCAGTTAAATTATACAAATAATAAAAAGGGACTTCATGTGGTCATCTATTCCTTTTAAAAGTTTTCTCATACCTTTTACTGTCTAAATTATTGGTCTACACTGATCATGAAATGCCTAAATATTTACCAAACAAAAAGGAATACCAACCATGATGAGTCCTACTACTAAAAGTGTTTGAAATAATAATAAAGGACCCCAAAGGAAATGAGAAGATCATCATATACCATTTATTCAGAACTCTACTACTCAAGATCAAATATGATGATAATCCTAACATCAATAAAGACTTCCCCAATGAAACCCGTCTCCTGATAAATATCCAAGATCGACAATGGTTATGAGATATTGTAAATTATCACTCCATGGGATCAATCTACCATGTAATTACCTATAACTAAAGTAATATATTTTTAGCTAATGCCTCACTTTACTACTAGGAATAGAAACTACTTTTTAAGCACTGCGATGAACGATTAATGAGGTGCTACATTCTAGAAATGAAAAAAATCATGTTCTTGACATGTGTCATACGTCACCACTAGGAGGGAATCATGAATTCGAATGTATCATGGATAAAATAGTTCAAATATTTATATTTTAAACAAGATTCATCAACATTCAAGGAACTTTTGGAAACCCCATGATCGATGCCACTGGACAGGGACCATAGTAGAATGAGACGAAATTCCCTAAAACACCTTTTAGAAAATTGAATTATTTTATGTATGGGGAATTGATATAATTAGAAAATTTCATAATTATCATGGTAATTTTTACATCCTAGTTGGTGTTGAATATGTCTCAAAATGGGTTGAATAAGAATCTACTACTCATGGAACAAAAAAAGTTTTAAGGAAATTTATTAAGAAAATATCTTTTCCAGCTTTGGATTTCCCCAATTACTTATTAGTGATTGAGGAACTCATTTCCCAAATAACACTATGGAAGTACTTCCTGAAAAATATGGAATTTGATATAACACTGGTACTCCCTTCAACCTAGAAATAAGAGGACAAATTGAAGTGTCAAATAGGTAAATCAAAAAATCCTAGAGAAGATAATAAACACAAGAAGAAAAGATTAAACTATTAAACTGGATGACACACATTGGAGATATCTCATGGCCTATAAAATGGATGTTGGAACTACTCCATTTTTATTGGAGTAAGAAAATCCATTCAACCTTCCAATAAAATTAGAGAATTTATCTTTTTCGAAATAAAAGATGAAAATGGATGCTCAGAAAGTAGGAGAGGTCCAATTTTTATAAATAGATGATCTAGAAGAAATTAGGAAGGAAGCCTATGAGAATTTGGAACTATTTAAAGAAAATAGAAAGAAGTGGTATGAAAATTGAATCTTTTATTTCATATTTACTCATTGGGATAATTTAATTTTATTAAATTATCAATTAATGTTATTACTTTAGAAGCTAGAATCCCAATAGACGATTCCTTGCCAAGTAATTATGGGTTTCCCTTACGGAGCTATCAAGATTCTGAAAGGAAAAGAACCACCATTAATGGTTAATGGGAAAGGGTAAATTTTTTTCCTAGAACCTCTAGATAAAGTGTTATTTATCACTCTCGAATTCACCTGAATTGAAATTCATATGGCTAACTACGTCATTATTAGAGATTTATTGGAGGGAACTCATATTTGATATGTTTTCCATCTTTTTAGTGGTGTACATTGGATTTTCTATTTTCATTTTACTACAATTTTTTTCATTGACCATACTTGAACTTTACTATACCCACATATCTGTATATATATGAGCTCATTTTCATTACTATCAAAGGTGTGTGACTACAAATTTCACTACTTTTATCACGTTGAACCATGTGGACTAATATTTTCAATATTACAATTTTGGTTTTTCTAACACATTATGCAGGTCACCCAAATTTAAATCATTATCCACCAAGTATCCCCATCAAATGATACTCACCACAAGGAGATCTTAATTCTATAAATTCAATTTCAGAGTCTCTATTTAATTTTTTCTATGCAACACTATGTCATTTTAAGTATGGGGAGTCTTTTTTTGAGTTTTATTGTTGATACACTTGGATTATTTCTTATTTTCACCTATCTAGGTGACATTTTTTAGTGTAATAATGCTTTAAACCTAAAAAATCAATTAAAATATTTAAATGAAAGGAAAATTTAGGTTGAAAATTATTGAAATTCTTGATTTAATCATATTTAAATTTTTATAATGATTGATGAGTTTAGTAATTTATTTCAAATTCAAAATTTTTGAAATTTTTTTTGATGGACTTATTGCATGATTTTATACCCTAAGTGATTTAAAATAATTTTTTTACTCCCATTTTGGAGAGGAATTCTAGACCCATGAGTTTAGAATTTTTTTATGATCATATTTCTTGAGAGAATCCCGGGGCAAGTAATCTAATCACAACTTGCATTTACATCTTACATAGGCTATGGATGAACAAATAAAATTTTAATATGATTATAAAAATATTAGTTGAATTATTTTTTCAAAATACCCATATTAACTAATCCCTTATTTATCCCATAGTTTCAATGAATAACATTTTTATGATGGTGTATTTTCAAGCCGATGATCCTCTCCTAACCTTCTCTTGGTATTATGTAAGATTATCCTCTGAATAAGTGTGGGGTAATTTTTAGCTGATGAAAAAATGACATTGTTATTAATGAATAGTACTATGTAATTTTGACTAGACTGATATTATGGGATCCATGATTACTCTTGGCATTTTATTCCTACCATGTTCCTTAAAATATTTATATAAAAATAAAAAAAGAAAAATATTTTGGTTTGTGTATTAAGAAGGTCAAAAATCACTATTTCTAGATAGATGAATCCTATTGTAGATCATATGTGTTTAGGGGATGGATGTAAGATCTGCCCTAAATATGGATTTCGAAAAATAAATTAAAAGAAAATAAAAGTAAAGGAACATTGTACACTTTTGATACATACTTTATATGCTCATGATCCACTTTGAGATGCTTAAAGCATGGTTATATTTTGGACTTGAAGGAGACAATTCATTACACTATTTATGTTTTTCATGCATTTAACTTGAGCTTTTACCCTAATTTTGAGCTTTATTTTCACTTTCTTCTCACCTTACATCATCCTTAGAGTCATTTGTACCATTTTTACTATATCCCACATGATTGATATTGTATTTATTTTTAAGAATTAGAGATGATCGAGAAAAGAAAGCCTATGGTTAAGATCATGTAATTTTGGTATGACCATTACTCAAGATACATTTTACCTTGAGTGATGAGAGAAAATATATTGTTAGGTAAATGGAAAACTTGATATATAATTTTTGGAACAATTATGAAGTTATAATTAATGGAATAAATAATCTAGATGACGAACTGAGCTATGGGTCATGAATGATTTTCTCTACTAGATTGATTTTGGAGAGCTGATTGTTTGTTCTTACAATTATTTTTATTTTCCTAGTTATAATACATGATTCATATTTTAAAAATTATTTCTTTTAGAATCCTTGTTGAGATGTTTTTTATTTAGGACAAGTAATTTTTCATGTGTGGGGGTATTTGATTTGACGAAATCATATATATATATATTGGATACATTTTTTTAATGTTTATTATTGAATTATTTGATAAAGAACCTGGTTTTGGATTTTTTTGAAGAAATTAAAAATTCTACACTCAAAGGAATAAATGATGAATAAGTGAAAAAACAGGATTTAAACACCGTGTATCCCATACTGGGTGTGTATACCTCTTTCATACCATGATTTCAAGACCACCAACTAACCCATGAAGCACTTTCATGACATGAATAAAATACAAAACATGTAAATATATTACATGATGTGAAAATTTTAAAGATCATAATCCCACAAAAAGTTTTATGAATACACAACATGTGGAGATTAAATGACGTGCATGTTTCAAAGGCTTGATTAGTCAAAAACATGAACTGATTCTTCAACGGGAAAAGTTGATCTCAAATACACAACATGCAACTAACTTACATGACATGATGATATCGGGACCCAAGTCACTTAATAAATTACATGAAGTACAAGAATTAATCTTCCGATAATTCTAGGGACTATTATTATTTCTAGCACCCTCCATGTAACATAGCTTCACACATCTTTCTTTTATCTCTTTATTATTTGGCCATTTTCATCCATTTTCATTCTAAACATGTTTTATTTCATTCCTTTTCTCATTTTAGTGAATCTTTGTGAGTTTTTAATTATTTCACATACATTTTCATCCATTATAATACCATTTTCAATACTGATGTCCCTTTCAACACCTCACTCAGTAATTTATCAAAGTTTGCATTATTATTTATATGTTTCATCATTCATTATAAGTTTGTGATTGTTTTTAATTTTTTTGTACACCACATTTATAATATTTCCTTATTTATTCATGAAAAATGAGTTTCTGATTATATGTTCAATTATTTTAATTATTTTTTATTAATTATTTCTTATTTAATCATAGATTTTCACTTTTGTAACTATTTTATGATCATTCATAGCATGGTGAATAGTTCATTTTTTTTTATCACCACTTCTATCTATGACTAATAAATTTATGGTTAGGGGTTTAGAGTAGGGGTATTTCTGAACCCAATGAATTTATATATTGAACCTTGTTATCCATATGGAAATAATTTGGTTAACAATAAATTTTTATCACATTATTTTTCACAACATTGACCATGGGAAGTGTGATTTAATGAACCTAACATTAATGGAGTTGAGTTGAACTATGGAAATTATCCCATGAGACATCCTATATATAATCCAATAGTAATAGACTTAGGCTATTATCTATACCCTAAACATGGTATAGTATTACCATAGGTAGATTCCATTGGTTTGACCAAAGCTAACGAGTGATATTTTCTCAGCTACAAATCCTATACCATAGGAATATTTTAAGTTAAATATAGGATTATCTTTTATCAAGATCCATAAAATGGACCTCATACCCTTAATTCTTATCTACATTGAAGAAAAAAATAAATATTATTATATAAAAAGAAACCAGAAGAGTAAAAGCGAGGAATCCTTAAAAATGGCATTGTTTAAATGATCAGTAACCTTCCCTTAGTCCTTATGGGATCAACACTACACTGCCACTTTACTTTACCTTTTAGTAAGTTTAGTGTGGGAATATAAATATATAATATTAAATCATCCCATGAGAATTAATTGAAGCATGTGGGCGAGTCAGGGGGAACTAAAATCCCATGTCCTATCTGGTCACCCTAGACCATGTCACACACTTAGATTAACGAGCATCGTTGGCATAATAAAATACGAAAACCTCATAGTTTCAAGCTCCAAACATCATCCTATCTATCAAACAAACCTATGACACTACTATGTCATGATGCCCTCCCCTGAAGGATTTCCCAATAAAGGGAGAGAGGTAATGGAACCCCATGAGTCTCATATCTAGTGGGCCCTGGGTTAGCAACTAACATTGATGGTCAAAAAAAATATCATAGTATGTTAGGAATTAATTTTTATTAATTAAATATGACCAGAATATAGGATAAAACAACACCAAAAAAACACAAATTTATATTTAAAGGAAAACCAAAAAACATCTCACAATGCATGGATAAAGTAAACTCATACATATTAAAGTCTCAAAATATACCAAAATACAAGTCTAGAATATCAACTCAACCACAATTCCAACCTATCTTGTCATGTAAAGATCAATTCCTAAAGTCCTCATGGAAATCTGAAAAACACTTTATATACATTGGGTGAGGATACAGGTATACTCAGTATGTATATAACTTTTGGACTACTAATGTTGATCCAATATATCCCATGTACTTTATGTTTCGATTACCAAAAATACCCTTTACACTTTTCTGGTGATATTGTTTTCTATGTTATTTAATAATGTTTTATCTTATTATTATGTGTTTGGAAATTAATCAGGTTTGATCAATTGTCTACACAAATTTCCATTGTAAATTAGCTACGTCAATTGGATATGTCCTGGAATTGCCTATGTGAGAATTTTCTTTGTTTAAAATATCACATATGTGATCAATTTTTTACATGAACATCAATCTAATAATAAAGGATACGCAAAGTAATAGATTATCTGAATCACATATATAGTGAAATATATATTAAGGTTCAATAAACTACATTAGTTTCAGTTATTTATGTAAAAATCCTATGTGATTGAATTTGGATACGTGGAAGAAAATCAGCTATGTGGATTCAATTTTTTTAAATCGACTACATTATACTGCAATTTGGAATTTATTATCATTAAAACACTCGATTGGAAAATTTAATACTTCTATAAAATCCTTAAATTCTTGAATACCTCTTTATAATAATATCAATTATAATATGATCTAATTATTGAGACAAAAGACAAGGAAAGGGATATTTTATTTGTCTCATCTTTCACTGAGGTGTTTTCAAGGAAAAAGGACATGTTACTGATCCTTGATTATATATTTTATTTTCTTTCCATTTAAATAATAAGTAGTGAATGAATTTAAAAATGTGGTAACATTTTTTTCATGAAAAGTGAAGTTCATAAGAAATTATAGAGATCTTATTCTGAAATATATAGACGATGATGATCTATTTTTACAAGAAAATACGGATGAAGAAGTGTCATTTAATTAGATATGATTATTAATGATTATTTATAAATTAATAAGATTATCATTGAGATTTTTATTTACCAGATCATCTCTTTTAGAGATTATTCATTTATGCTAGTTTTATCTTACATATGTGATTTGAAATTTTTCAAAACTCTATGTTTGTTATATTTCATTGTAAAGGATATTTGTAAAGGAACATTTAATTTTATTGCTTACAAAGCCTTTTTGGATCCCACTTGATTGAAACCATGATTATACTAAGTTTTTATAGCTTGAACTCAGTCATGTAGTCCCAGGAAAATGGATTTCTAGTCCCAGGAAGAAGCAGTCGTCAAATGAAAATCATCACACTCCTGGAGAAGGGTGGTGGTGGAGTGGACTAGGGGGCTTAGATTCCCTAAAACATTATAGATATTTGAGTATTTATATCTTTATTTTGATTTTATTTCCACTACATTCCTTGTTAAAGAAAAAATTAGGTGTCATTAATAAACTATATTAGGTTGATTTTCTATGTGAAGAAAAACTTAATGGACACAATTTACCCCCTATCGAGTCTTAATATGACCATTATATGATAACATTTGGTATTAGAGGTAGTTATTATTGATTTATAAACTGTAAAAAATTGAAATATAAAGACCCCTTCAATAATGATCGCTATGAATCACAATAGATAAAGGATTTATATGGTTAGAGAACCCTATTTTAATGTTGATAATTATGGTTGTTGTAAGTAATGAATGATTATATATCTAAATAATCTAGGTCTGAAATATTATCTCAAAGTTTTGATGGCTTACGAAATTCAAAAGGCACAACTAGAAACTTGGGATACTGAGACAAATGAAAGATTTGATCTGAATTATAAATATATGAATGCTATACTAAGTGGATTAGTTCTGGATGTTTTAAAAAAAAATCTCAATGTCAAACAACACATGAAATGTGGACTACAATTAGATTTTTGTATAAGTGAACAAATACCATGCATGATCTCAAATATAATACCAAAAAACTAAATTTTGACACTTTTAGAATGATGGATAGTGATATTATAAAACAATTCAAAGGAATATGATTAGCCACTAAATGAGGCTAATATTCATTGTTAATATACATAATTTTCATGTTATTTGTTATTCATAAACACCATTTTAGTGCATTTTACACTTTGAACACCATTTCACATTATGATTGTAATACCTTCTTAAAATGCACTATTATGTGGTACATTTTTTAACATCATTTAAAGTACCCAATGATTCATCTGATTTTAAGGAATTTAATTTTACATATTTTCATTTGATATTTTTGGAAATTGATCTACACTTAAATATGAACATGTTTGATTCAGGTATCAATGGAGAATTCATGGAGGATGATGGAGATATTTGGCAATGAAAGGAAGCAATTCTGGAGAAGGCAGATTGGACACCATCCCACTGATGAGACTGTCGGGCCCAAAATACAGGCCCAATTAATCCCAAATTTCGTGGGATTCTATAAGACATGTACAGGAACAAATCACTCTTCAGGAGTTAATGCTAAGTAGGCCTCCATGTTTCTCATTTAGGCGGCCCAAGTTAGAGATAAAATTCTGGGCCAGATTCTGAGGCCCAGAAAAACAGTACACGAATTTGATCATATCTCGGAATACACAACTCCAAATGGGCCCAACTTTTACAGTCGGTTATCAGACATCTGGAGTTCCATTTTCTTCTCCTATAGCCCACCCTGATTCGGCCATATAGAAGGTCATCCAAACGCGTCTGTTCGGTGGATGAAATCTGGCTGCCACCTCGGGTCAAATGTGGAAAATTCCAAATTCCACAAACTTTCCACCACCCTAGGCCTACCATACTCAAGTGGGATGACTTGTAATGTTGAAGGCTCTACCCAAGGCTCCCAAAATGCCTATTTAAGGCAGTGGTGGTGAAGGAGTTTAGGATCTTGGATGCTTTGTTTGATTGTAATGTTATGCTGCATTTTTGTTGCCTCAATTTTGTCTTTCACATGTAAGTTGTTCAATTCAATTTAGTTTCTTAATAAAAGTTCTTCTTATACTCTTATTCTGTTGTTATTAATATCAATTTGATACCGTTGGATCAAGGTGTGAATTTATTCACACCAACCCTTGTGAAATTATTCACACAACGGTGGAGTGATCATTTTATTTTTGTTGTTTTCTTTACTTCTCCATTTCCTCCCTTATGAGTCTACTTTCCGCTTCCATTGAAACCATGGGATCAATGGAGGGATAACCCACTTATGGGTTGATCCAAGGGAGTAGAAAGGGGATGGATTGGATGTTATTTATCACCTAATTAATGTATAATCACTTCTTTAATTGGGATTTTTATTTGATGATTTTTAAACTCGATCGTCCTTGTTGAATTTAAGGCCACACACTTCAAGTACTAATACGATCCTTTACCTTGAAGTGCTCAAAACTTTGATCCTTAAAGTGTATAGGTGATTAGTATTAGAGGGTGTATGCATTAAACCAGTAAGTGATGATGTTGTTTTATCTCCTTAAATAAACCCATCTCAAATTTAAGAAATTGAAATCATTAAAAAGAAAATACGTCCAATCCACCCCGAGTGATAACCTAGGATCAAATCATTCTTTTAAATTGAATCCACTTAAATATATTAGATATCTTTAAAACCCATCCAAAATAAATCCAAGTTGGCCACTTCATAGCCAAAAATCATCCCTTAGGTTGTGTATCTTAGGTATCTTCTTAGGTCTCTGTGGAATCGACAACCCAAGCTACACTACAAGGACCGTTCTACCCTTCTTCTCTTGGGTAAATTTGGGCGTGAACCAAATTTTGGCGCCGTTGCCGGGGACCAAGTAAGTACCTTAGATAAAAAAAACCTTCTTTCCTCACCTCCATTCTTCTACTCTCACCCAAGATCTCTTATCTTGTCCCTTTCTCGCTTTTTTTGGCGCATGTCCGCCTACACCCGCGATTTCTCAAAAAAACTGGTTAGGGTGGAAAGTCCTAGGATAGGGGAGTCAAGTGCACCTACGGGATTTTTTAAATCAGATTCAAGTATTTTTGAAACCCCAAAGTTAGAACTTGAAACAAGTCCAATGGAGGGTCATCCACAAAATCAAATTGTAAACCCTGGGGGGAATCAAATGGGAAACCAAAACCAAGAAGCTCCAAACTTAGGGAATGTAGTTGATCAAACCATGAACGACTACCTCACTCCAGCTTGGACCAATGCCCCCTCATGAATTAGACACAATTCCATTGGAGACACCAACTACATATTCAAACCCCATGTCCTAAACCACCTTCCAACCTTTCATGGGATGGAGTCAGAAATGCCATACCTTCATGTAAAAGAGTTCAACGACATTGTTGAAACCATGTGTCCCCCACATCAACTAGAATCCGCTAAGATGAGGCTATTTCCTTTTTCATTAAAGGATCGAGCTAAAAATTGTCTAAACAACTTGATACCTGAATCAATCCACTCTTGGGACCAACTGCAAAGAGAATTCTACAAAAAATACTTCCCTCATCACAAAACAATTGCACTTAAAAAGAGCATCCAAAACTTTTTTGAAAAAGAGGGAGAGTCATTCTATGAAACATGGGAGAGGTTCAAAGACACCCTAAACATGGTTCCACACCATGGGTTTTCCATACCTGAACAAGTGAGAATTTTCTATGAAGGGTTGGGTCCGGGGAACAAACAGTTCATTGACATGATGTGTAATGGAACCTTTAAAAACAAGGCCCCAAATGATGCTTATGAGTATCTCGAAAGTCTGGCTGAGAAAAACCAAACTTGGGGAACTTCACCTTATTCTGAAAAGCCACAAAGAACCACTGGAATTCATACACTTAGAGAAGAGGAAAGCCTTAGGGCTAAACTCGTAGCACTCTCTAGGAAGGTTGAAGAGATACACCTTAGGAAAGTCCATGAAATCCAAAATGTAGACCTTGTTTGCACAATTTGTGACAAACATGACCATAAAACAGACAACTGCCCAACCATTCCATCCATCAAGGATGTTCTTATAGGAGGACCTCCAGCGGAAGTCAATGCCCTAAACTTTCAAAAGCCCCAATACCAAAACACCTTGAATCCTAGGTACAATGACCACCCAGGCTTCCGATGGAAGGATAACCAACAACATAGCCAACCACAAGGGCAAAATCCTTACCCTCAACAGAACTACCAAACCCATAACCAGTTACAAGCCCATCCTATCCTATACCAACAGCCATCGGTCCATTTTCAACAAACCATTCCACCTCCAAAATATCCCCCTGGGATAAACCAACCTACTCAAGCACCAACCCAAACTGTTCCACAAAGCCTACTAGAACAACTATGCAAACAAATGGAGAGGATGAACTCGGAGGTATCTTCCCTAAAACAAGAACTTCAAACCATCAAAACAGGAAAGGCACCCATGCCTACTCAGGCGGTGCCATCCTCAACTTCAAGTGGAGAGTCAAGTTGTTCTCAAACAAATCATGAACAACTAAAGGCTGTGACTGTTTTAAGAAGTGGGAAATCAATTGAGAAACCTGAACAACTAATTCAGAACCCACCTGAAGATTCAAACTTGGATGAAAATTTAAATGAACCACAAGATCAAACTGAAGAAACTGATAACAATGTAAAAGAAACAACTCTTCAACAAACAACCCCACAACCTGCACCATTTCCTCAACGCATGAGGGGGAAAACCAAACCTGAACTGAGTGAAACTTTGAGGGAAATATTTTCACAAGTCAAGTTGAACATACCCCTTCTCGATGCAATCCAAACCATACCTGCCTACTCAAAGTACCTTAAGGACTTGTGCACTTTTAAAAGAAAATTTTCCTATAAAAACCAAGTCCTTTTGGCTGCTAATGTGGGTACCACAATTCAAGGTACAATTCCTCCTAAGTTGAAAGACCCAGGTTGCCCTTACATCAATGTTGAACTAGGAGAAAGAAAAGTTGTCAAAGCCTTGTGTGACCTAGGTGCTAGTGTCAATCTCATCCCATATGCTGTGTACTGCTAGTTAGGACTAGAAGAACTCCAACCCACATCTGTCACACTTCAACTTGCTGATCGTAGCATTAGGGTTCCAAAGGGGATTTTAAAGGATGTTCTGGTAAAGGTTGAAAACTTCATCTACCCTTCTGATTTCATTGTCCTTGACAACCATCCAAACTTAGGAAATAAGGAACAAACCCCAATCATCCTTGGTCGTCCTTTCCTTGCAACAATCAACTCTATTATTCGAGTCCGAAATGGGAACATGACCATCACCTTTGGGAACATGAGTCTAGACCTGAACATCTATAATGCAAGATCACAAATAGGGGATGAAGAGGATATTCATGAAGTAAACATGATAGGAAGCATTGATAATGAATCCATGGAACATCAAGGAATATTTGATGAATGTTTAAGTCAGAATGAGATTGATTTCCTTTGTTCATATGAAGGAAGTTTATCTCCTTGGCTTGAATCGTTTTCAAATTGCTCTTATGATGAAGTCTTAGGTCCAACAATCAGTGAAACCTTTCAAGAAACCAATTTCATAGAGACCCCTCTAAATTCCTTCCCTAAATCTGATCAAACCAATCTAGTAGATGAAACCTCTACATGTGAGGAATCAATCCTATCTGAACCTCTAAAAAAAGAAATTTATCCTGATCCAATGTCCCAATCTTCTGCTGAAATTTTGAACCAACCTGATCTTGAATTGAAGGAACTTCCTGCTGCACTAAAGTATGCCTTCCTAGGGGGAAATCAAACACATCCTATTGTCATTTCTTCTTCTCTTGAAGCCAATCATGAGAGGATGCTTCTAGATGTCCTTAGGAAGCATAAGAAAGCCATTGGTTGGACCCTTTCTGATATTCCTAGGATTAGCCCACTTATCGGGACTCATAGGATTGTTCTGGAATCTGATTCAAAGCCATGTCGTCAACCTCAACGACGACTCAATCCTAATCTCTTGGAGGTAGTAAGGAAGGAACTTCTGAAATTGTTGAAAGCTGGCATCATATATCCCATAGCTGAGAGTGAATGGGTGAGCCCAATCCAAGTGGTTCCAAAAAAGGCTGGAATCACAGTGATAACCAATGAGGATGGAGAGATTTTTCCAACAAGGGTGAGTAGTGGATGGAGGGTCTGCATTGACTATAGGAAACTAAACTCATTCACCAAGAAGGACCATTTCCCCTTACCATTCATTGACCAAGTCCTTGAGAGAGTGGCAGGTCATGACTTCTACTGTTTCTTAGATGGGTACTCGGGGTACAATCAAATTGAGGTCTCCCTAGAGGATCAAGGGAAGAATACATTCACATGTCCTTTTGGTACCTTTGCCTTCAAACGCATGCCCTTCGGGTTATGCAATGCCCCTGGAACCTTCCAGTGGTGCATGATGGGAATCTTCTCAGACATGGTAGGGGATTTTCTTGAGGTCTTCATGGATGACTTCTCTGTGTTTGGGGATACTTTTGAGGGCTGTCTGAAGAATGTGGAGAGAGTCTTGTCAAGATGTGAAGAAAAAAATCTGGTCCTAAACTGGGAAAAATGCCATTTCATGGTTAAAGAGGGACTTGTTCTAGGCCATCTGGTCTCGAGTAGGGGGATTGAAGTTGATAAAGCAAAGGTTGACATCATTCGTCACCTTCCATCACCCAAAACTGTCAAGGAAGTGAGGTCTTTCTTAGGACATGTTGGTTTCTATAGAAGATTCATCAAGGACTTTAGTTCAATATCCCGTCCCCTTTGTTCTCTCTTAGTAAAGGATGCTCCATTTGTTTGGACAGAAAGCTGTGAGGGTTCATTCTCAACCCTCAAATCCTCTCTCACCTCTCCTCCCATTATGAAATCTCCAAATTGGAACCTTCCTTTTGAACTTATGTGTGATGCCAGTGACTTTGCTGTTGGAGCTGTTTTAGGACAACGTTGTGATAAAACTTCTTATGTCATTGCTTATGCAAGAAAATCCTTAAATGATGCCCAAATCAACTACACCACCACTGAAAAGGAGTTACTTGCTATTGTGTTTGCCTTAGAGAAGTTTAGGTCCTACCTCTTAGGATCACCCATCACTGTGTTCACTGACCATTCTGCACTAAAATACCTCTTCCAAAAACAAGATGCTAAGGCTAGACTGATTAGGTGGGTCCTTATCTTACAAGAATTTGACCTCACAATCAAGGATAAAAAGGGAGTTGAAAATGTTGTAGATGATCACCTCTCTAGGATGGAATTCAAAGACAACTCAAATCACCTCTCTGTGTCTGATTCGTTTCCTGATGAACACCTATACTCTGTGAGTGACTGCCCTTGGTATGCTGACATAGCAAATTTCTTAGTGACAGGAGTCATTCCAAAATTCTTAGGGACTCAAGCTCGAAGGAAATTTCATTCTGATGTTAGACACTATGTGTTTAAAGATCCTTACCTCTATAAGTTCTGCCCTGACCAAGTCATTAGGAGGTGTGTTCCAGAATCTGAACAAGAGTCCATCCTTAAATTCTGTCACAGTGAGGCATGTGGAGGTCACTTTTCCTCTAAGAAAACATCTGCTAAGATTCTTCAATGTGGTCTTTTCTGGCCCACCCTTTCAAGGGACTCCTACAGATATTGTCAAAGCTGTCCTAGGTGTCAACAAGTAGGGTCCATCACAAAAAAGGAATCAAATGCCACTCACTCCCATCTTAGTGGTTGAAATCTTTGACTGTTGGGGAATTGATTTCATGGGTCCCTTCCCAAACTCTCGGGGATACCTCTACATACTCTTAGCTGTTGATTATGTCTCAAAATGTGTTGAGGCCATTCCCACTAAGTCCAATGATCATCAAGTTGTGATTTGATTTCTAAAAGAGAACATATTTTCAAGATTTGGAATTCCTAGGGCAATAATTAGTGATCGAGGAACCCATTTCTGCAACCGCCCATTCGCTTCACTCATGTCTAAGTATGGTATTTCTCATAAAGTTTCCACTGTATACCATCCTCAAACCAATGGTCAATCTGAGTTAGCGAATAGGGAGATTAAGCAAATTTTTGAAAAAACTGTCAACCCCTCTAGGAAAGATTGGTCTGAGAAACTCTTAGATGCTCTTTGGGCCTATAGAACTGCATATAAAACCATTTTAGGAATGTCCCCATATAGGTTGGTTTATGGCAAAGCATTCCATTTGCCAGTGGAGATTGAACATAAGGCCTTTTGGGAAATTAAGAAAATGGATTATGACCTCTCATTGGCCGAAACAAAAAGGAAATTAGATCTCAATGAACTGGAGGAACTAAGGATGGAGGCTTATGAAAATTCAAGGATCAATAAAGCTAGAGTTCAAGCCTACCAATCTAGGAATATCAAGGTCAAACATTTTGAACCGGGAAAACTTTTGCTCTTGTATAGTTCAAAACTTCATTTACATCCGGGAAAGTTAAGGTCTAGATGGTCAGGACCTTTCATAGTGCATCATGTATTCCCCCATGGGGTAGTAGAGATTCAAGATCCCACAAGTGGTCACATTTTCAAGGTCAATGGTCAAAGGTTAAAAAAATTCGTTGAACCATTCAATAAACATGAAATAGATGTTGAGTTAATTGATCCAATCTATGAACCAGGAAAAAATTGATAAATTTGGGATCTATGTCGGGCCAACGACGTTAAACAAAGCGCTGCACGGGAGGCAACCCATGGTTTTTATGTTTCTAATCTTTCTGAATCATCTTTATTTTTCAAATAAGATTACTTAATCATTTTTATATTTAAAAATAACAAAATAGACTTTTGACCTGTTCTTCTATTATGAGTATGGATGGGTACGAAAGAGGAGCACCATATTCATCCGTGTCACGTGGTGTGATCCTTGAGTAATACCTTACCCAGAAATTTAAAAAGAAGACAATGTATCATCAGTTTATTTTGTTTTTATTATTCAATAGGTTAAGAAAAAAAATAAAAATATAATAATACAAAAAAAAAAAAAAAAATCCACGCCATAGGCCGTGGGGAAAACCCCGTCACAACCGGCGAAGCCGCGAGGACTCGAACCCGGGACCGAAGGGAGACAGGCGCGCACGCTTACCACTGACCTACGACTTAATGTGCTTACTTATTCTATAATTTTTATATATATACTTATAATTTACTTATAAATATATATATATTGTTTTGTTTTTTTTTCTCTTTCCACTAGGGAACTTTTCAAGGAACATGGATATCAAAGGACTAAATTGGAGGAGTAAGAACTTCAACTTCAACCACCAGGTGATTTCATTCCACGATCCTCATTTTCAATTTCCTTTTTAAATTTTTATTCCCTGCCTCTACTCCTTCTAATTTTTCATTTCTTCAAACACTGGGGACAGTGTTGTTTTAAGTTGGGGGGGAGATAAAATAAAAAAATGCTTTTGTGTCAAAAACACAAATTGAATGATTTGAAAAAAAAAGTAAATGGAAGGAAAAATTCCTTTAACTTTGAACATGGTAATACACATTGCACACTTTGAAACTGAATATCAAATAATTTAGCATGCCCTGATTCTGATTTTAATCCTTGTATAATTTCATGAGCATAGACTTTGGAAAGTGTGGCTGTCCAATGTGATATTTCATCGTTTATATTTTCATCTAAATAAAAAAAAATGCCACAATGCACGTCCTCTAGACTGTGGGGTACTAATTTGAATTTTTGGGGTCCCATAATAAATAGCATAGGATGGTTTTATTTTTATGAATAATATGAGTATTCAAAAAAAATTATAAAAAAAAAATTATTAAAAAATAAAAAAATAAAAAAATAAAAATAAAAATTTGCCTGTAGAGCAATGGATTGATAAAATGCGAGGATTTCGGCACTTGGGGATCGTGACTCCAGAGTTGTCTAGCCCTGAGTTTTTCAATCTATCTCTATTTATGGTAATATGACTTTGTTTTTGATTAAGTTAACTCGAGACGATGCCCGAGTATGTGGGCTTCACTTGTTGCCCTAAGGCCTTTGAGTCTGGGAGTCATCGGCAAAGTCTTGCTACATGGGTTAATTTGATTAATTGCAATCTCAATTACTATAGAAATATTGCAAAAAAAAAATCAAAAAAAAGAGGGATGAAGAATACTCATATTAGGATTAAATGTGATTCCACCTAGCGCTTCCATGATTTCCCCCTTGAATGAAAATGAACCCCCATATCTATTGTGATTCACAACACATCATTACACCTAATTGAGTTGGATGAAGTATGATGATGGATTTGATCAAAGGAATGGGCTTGGGATTGGGATCTGCTTATGAAAATATCTTGTATTAAAATATTTTGATGGATTTCATGATTTTTTGGTATAAGGTTTTTTGGTGATCATTGTGTATTAAAATGTTTTTAGAAAAGGGAATTCGAATTTCATTTTTGATGAGATATATTTTGCTCGGGACTAGCAAAACTCAAGTTGGGGGGTGTGATTAGCCACTAAATGAGGCTAATATTCATTGTTAATATACATAATTTTCATGTTATTTGTTATTCATAAACACCATTTTAGTGCATTTTACACTTTGAACACCATTTCACATTATGATTGTAATACCTTCTTAAAATGCACTATTATGTGGTACATTTTTTAACATCATTTAAAGTACCCAATGATTCATCTGATTTAAAGAATTGAATTTTACATATTTTATTTGATATTTTTGGAAATTTATCTACACTTAAATATGAACATGTTTCATTCAGGTATCAATGGAGAATTCATGGAGGATGATGGAGATATTTGGCAATGAAAGGAAGCAATTCTGGAGAAGGCAGATTGGACACCAGCCCACTGATGAGACTGTGGGGCCCAACATACAGGCCCAATTAATCCCAAATTTCGTGGGATTATAGAAGACATGTACAGGAACAAATCACTCTTCAGGAGTTAATGCTAATTCGGCCTCCATGTTTCTCATTTAGGCGGACCAAGTTAGAAATAAAATTCTGGGCCAGATTCTGAGGCCCAGAAAAACAGTAAACCAATTTGATCATATCTAGGAATACAAAACTCCAAATGGGCCCAAATTTTACAGACGGTTAGAAGACATCCGGAGATCCATTTTCGTCTTCTATGGCCCACCATGATTCGGCCATCTAGAAGGTCATCTAAACGCTTCTGTTCGGTGGATGAAATCTGGCTGCCACCTCGGGTCAAATGTGGAAAATTCCAAATTCCACAAACTTTCCACCACCCTAGGCCTACCATACTCAAGTGGGATGACTTGTACTGTTGAAGGGTCGACCCAAGGATCCAAAAATGCCTATTTAAGGGAGTGGTGGTGAAGGAGTTGAGGATCTTGGATGCTTTTTTTGATTGTAATGTTATGCTGCATTTTTGTTGCCTCAATTTTGTCTTTCACATGTAAGTTGTTCAATTCACTTTAGTTTCTTAATAAAAGTTCTTCTTCTACTCTTATTCTGTTGTTCTTAATATCACTTTGATACCGTTGGATCAAGGTGTGAATTTATTCACACCAACCCTTGTGAAATTATTCACACAATGGTGGAGTGATCATTTTATTTTTGTTGTTTTCTTTACTTCTCCATTTCCTCCCTTATGAGTCTACTTTCCGCTTCCATTGAAATCATGGGATCAATGGAGGGCTAACCCACTTATGGGTTGATCCAAGGGAGTAGAAAGGGGCTGGATTGGACGTTTTTTATCACCTAATTAATGTATAATCACTTTTTTTAATTGGGATTTTTATTTGATGATTTTTAAACTCCATCGTCCTTGTTGAATTTAAAGCCACACACTTCAAGTACTAATACGATCCTTTACCTTGAAGTGCTCAAAACTTTGATCCTTCAAGTGTATAGGTGATTAGTATTAGAGGGTGTAGGCATTAAACCAGTAAGTGATGATGTTGTTTTATCTCCTTAAATAAACCCATCTCAAATTTAAGAAATTGAAATCATTAAAAAGAAAATACGTCCAATCCACCCCGAGTGATAACCTAGGATCAACTCATTCTTTTAAATTGAATCCACTTAAATATATTAGATATCTTTAAAACCCATCCAAAATCAATCCAAGTTGGCCACTTCATAGCCAAAAATCCATCCCTTAGGTTGTGTATCTTAGGTATCTTCTTAGGTCTCTGTGGAATCGACAACCCAAGCTACACTACAAGGACCGTTCTACCCTTCTTCTCTTGGGTAAATTTGGGCGTAAACCAGAATACTCACAAAAATTGTGAATAATATTTCTACCTAAGGGACACATATCATTTTACTATACTAGGATATGACAGTTCTTAGAATACTAACATCAAGGTTGAGTGTTATTTTGGCTACTATCAGTCAATCAATAGGGGTCAAAAACATCAAAATAAAATATCTTATCAGTACTCTAATAAGTATGAGGTAGATATAGAATATGAGGCTAGAGAAAATAGGTTAGTTAATAAGTATAATTATACATTAAAAGAATTATCTTTAAAGTATGACAATAAGTGTAATGAAATTCAAGATTTGAGTCTTCCATTGAAAATTTTTTAAGTAGTTATACTTCAGATAGTGAGATTTCTCACTTTTATAGTAAATTTAATAAGTTCTATGAAAATATAATAGGTTTCAAAAGCCTTTCAAAAATAATAAGAAGTCAGATTGAAATTCTAAAGAAATAATATGTTATAAATGAAAGAATCTCAAACACATTAATCCTGATTGTTCGTAGCTCCAAGATGATAAAATCCAAACAAATAAATACTTCAAGAAAGTTGGTTACCAAAAGATGGAAAGGAATCCATAAAGAAAACATAGAGTGATTTAGAGGGTTCTAGTGATATTTTATTTTCAAAATCTGAATCCGAGTATTCTAATTAGAAATCCACGATCCATTTTATGGAATATACCGATGAGTAAATTCTTGCTATTATTATGAGAATAAAACAAAATCATGAAATGGAAATTGATAATTTGAGGAATTGAATGAATATTATTACCGGTTAGAATATATGTATGAATCTTTATAATGGAAAAATAAAAATATTTAATAATCCAATATAGTTATTTTTAATACAGGGACCTAACTAGACAAATTCTAATTGTGCAAACCAAATTGGAAAAGTCTTCTGCATTTTGTATTGAATATGGAAATAAAATTGAATTTTTTTAAAAAGAAGTTCCAGACATTATAGATGCTTCTAGTGCATTTAAAAATGGTGAATATTATTTAAATAAAATTCTTATTGATAATAAAACTCATAAGAATATAGTTGGAATAGAAATTAGAGGTGAAAAAAATGTTTTACAAGAACTATTTTGTACCTAGATGAAAGAATAAAAATATTTTAAAAATTATATTTTTTCATTTTTGTAAGCTAGGATTCCTTGAAGTTAATTTTATTTTGAGAAACCCATAGTTTTTAAGAGTTAAAAATTCTTTTTTTCAAGAATAGTGTCTCAACGTTCAGTGTTGTCAATTTTGAATAACACCAATAGATTTGGATTCCTAAATCCTTAGTTGGTAATATTTCTAGACCCAATAAAATTTCGGTACTAAAAAATCTTCTTATTTAACTTTTTTTTAGGTTCAAAGACCCAAGAGCACAAATGAAAGGTGTTATTTGAATAGTAAATTCTCAAGGAATATGTGTGGATATGTTTCTAATTTTCACTCCTTACCAAATACAGATAGAGTTCATGACACTTTTGGTTACAATGAAAAATAGAAAATAATGGGAGTTAGATAAGTTGGAAATAAAAAATCTATCATGATTAACAAAGTTCTACATGTGTAAGGTTTAAATAACAATATTATAAGTTTCTGTCAACTTTTTGATGAGGGATATTTTATTGATTTTCAAATAATGCATGTTCTATTTTTATAAAAAAAATTATAAAATTTAAGGTACCAAAAACAGAGAACGTCAATTCTCTAGATCTTAATTGTTTAATTAGACAAAAAGTGAAATATTTAAATAACTATACAAATGAGTCATTGATATGGAATAAAATGTTCGAAAATTTTAATGTTTAATCATTAAGAATTTTTTTGTAATGGAATTTAGTTTTAGATTTAACTCAACTTAAATTGAATAGAAAAAAGGTATGTGATGCATGCCAAATGAGAAACAAACACAAGTTATATTTTTAACCAATTGAAGAGGTATCTACTTGTATAACCATATAACTTATTCATATAGGTTTGTTTGGTCCATTTAGAGTTTCAATCCTAAGAGGAAAATATTATCTTTATGTTTTTTTCTATGATTTGTCTATATTTACATATCTTTCTTTTTTATATGTCAAAAGGGATTAATGTTTTGTTTTTGTAAGTTTTTTAATCTAGATAAAGGATAAATATACCAAAATAATTGTTTATAAGTGGCCAAAGGGATGAATTTGAAAACCATGAGTTTAATGCCTATTTTTCAAAACGTAGTATCCAGAATACCTTTTCTTCCCCAGGAAACCTCAACATAATGGGGTGGTTGAAATGAGGAATAATAATTTTCATGAAAATTCTAAAACTATTTTTTTGAATATAAGCTCCCTACTGGTTTTTGGGATTAAACTATGAATATAAAATGTTATTTAATAAATAGAGTTCTAATTAGACATATTTTAAAAAAAACACCCTATGAGCTGTTTAAAAATAGAAATCCAAAATTTAGATACTTTAAAGTTTTTGTAAGAAAGGTTTAAATTTTAAACACTATGGATAGTCTTGGAAATATTGATCCAAAATATTGGGAAGGAATCTACCTAGGTAATTTTACTACATAGAAGGATTATAGCTTTTTTAATAAATGAAAAAATACTTTTGAAGAATAAACTCATGTGAAATTTTATAAAAGTGACACTTTTTGTCAACCAATAATTCAAGTCGATGAAATAACAGATTATTTTGAAAACAGGATATCTGACCCTCTTTTTGATGATAAAAGGATGAAGAGTTAGATGTTGATTTTATAGAAAAAAATCATGAAGGGTTAGATTCTTGTGAAAATGAAAGTGTGTTACCGAGAGATCCTACAACCTTTAAGAACCATCCTTTAGAAATGGTTATAGGAATTTTAGGTGAGGTAACTAGAACTATAAGGAGTGTAAAAAATATAGAAGATTTTGCTACCTTTTTACATTAATTAAAATCAATTTCTATAGAATAATACTTAGTTTATGAAAGTTAGATTGCGACTATGCAAGAGAAATTAAACAATTTCAATACGAAAAAGGTATGAAAATTAGATGAGAGACCCTATTAATATCCTATTATAGGAACAAAATGTGGTTTTAGTAATAAATAGTATGATAATGGTGTGATAACTAGGAATAAGGTTAGACTAATAGGTAAAGGGTATAATCATGAAGAACGTATAAACTATGAAGATACATTTTATCCAGTAGCTTGATTATAATTTATTAGGATTATTTTTACCCATATATTATATATTAATTTTATATTATACCAGGGGGATATAAAATCTTTTTTCTTAATTGTTTTCTAATGCAAGAAGTTTATTATTAACAACCTTCGGGTTTTGAAAATCCCCATTTTCCTAATTTAGTTTTTAAACTTACCTAAGATCTGAATGGCATTAAACAAGAACCTAGAGCTTAGTATCAAAAAATAAGTTATTTTATTTTGTAAAATGGGGTTTTAGTAGGTAATTAAAATCCAAATTTATAAAATAAAAATTCATATTTTTATATTTTTTTAGTGAAAATATATGTTGATGATATAATTTTTTATTCTAGAAATAAAAAATTGTGTAATGAATTTTTAAAACTCATGAAAAACTAATTTGAAATGAGCATGGTGGGTGAGTTAAATTATTTTATAGGTTTTAAAATCTATCAAAAATACTTTGAGAATGCACTAAATCAATGAAAATACATTCAAGACTTAATTAATATGTTAAGACTAGAAAATAGTAATGTAAATAATACCCCTATGAGTTTTAATGAAAAATTTGACTTGGATGATGCTAGGAAACTAGTTGAAAACAATATTTGTTGAGGAATAATTAGGATATTATTGTATTTGGATTCTTTTACACCAGTTATTATGTTTTTATAATGTCTTTGTGCTCTGTTTTTGGTTAATCCTAAAGAATCACATTTAAAAGTTTACAAAGGGATTTTAATATATTTAAAAGGAATAATTTATCTTTCCTTGATTTTAACAAAAAATTATGATTTTAATCTAATATCATGCTCAGATTCCTATTTCTATGGTTGTAGACTATATTAGAAAAGTAATTTCGGAAGTTTCCGTTTTCTGGGAAAATCCCAGGTATCCTGGTCTAGTAAGAAGAAACACTCATTTGTAGTATCTATTACCAAAGCCAAATATACTTATATTTATAGCTGTTGTACACATGTTCTATAGATGAAACACACATTAATAGAATTTTAATTCATTTATAGTCATGTTTTAAATAAATTTGTTAACACTAGTGCCACCAGAATTTATAAAAATACAATTAATCATTCATGAATAATGCATGTTGACTTAAAACATCATTTTATAAGAGATCATGCTAAAAATGTGACGTGTATATTTAATGCATCTCTATAAAGAATAAATTGTTAGATATATTTATTAAACTCCTTGCATATGAAGGTTTACATTTTATTAAAAGAGAACTGGGTTTATTCATTTTTGAAAAAAATTTAATGTGTTTTATTTATTCCGACTTAAATGAATTTATTCTATTTAATGTTTGTGAAATTTTAAATTGGGTATTCTATTATAGTATTTAGTTTAATTTTGTATGAATGTTACTCCTTTTTCTACTTTTTGTTTATTTAAATTTATAAAATAGAAATTTGGAACTTCTTATTTGTTTCTATTATTAATTATTTATCATCTAGAAGTATCTATAAACAAAAATAAGTACATAAGAAAATTTGGATTCAGGTACATGAACAAATATAAAATCTGATTTTATCCCTTTTTCCATTCACATAGGTGACCTCCCTTTGAATCCAAACTGTCATCTCAAACCCCTCAACCCCTATTCAGCATTCAACTAACCTGTTCAAAGTAGGAATTTCAAATCAGGTGGATGATGGAAGATTAAGTTTATCTAAGAAATCTAAAGGAAGTGAAATAAGAGTTATTTTGGGAAAGGTCATAGATATGTCTTGGATAAAGACAACCAAAATTCTATTAAATAGAGTACTTGAGTTTAAATTTTGGGATTTTGTGTTTGATTAATGTAAGTCATATTATATTTTTAAGGAATAAATTAATGTGTTATTTATGAATTTCGAGTTTCTGTTAAATCAAACAAAGGATGTAATCTCATAAAATGTTAAAGGAAATATGGTGGTAGTTTATTCAATTGAAATGGATGATATCTTTCATTCTACACATGATAAGAAGTATTATTTTAGTAAAACACTTATTAGTAAAATTTCATTAGGTACAAATGAGGTTTTCATGTTTTTATTTAGAACATAAATTTTTGAAAAGAAACTTGTGAAAGAGATTGTAGCTGAATGAAAGGTGTTGTTTAAGTTTGTGAAGATGTGTATAGAACATATAGCATGATAGATGGAGAAAGTTATTTTTTAGAATATGCATTTGATGTACATATTGATCAATAATGTAGATTTGATATTTTCAAGATTGATGATGAGGTTCATGGATCATTATTGTGAAGGAAAGGGAAAATAAAAATACTATCCTTATGGTAACTTAATTAGTAATTTTTTTAATAATAAATAAATAGATCTAAATGAAGGTAATGTAGTAAATTTTCATAAAATTAATACCATATTTATATTCCTCTTGCAGATGATTGGATATTCTTGGGATTGTACTCCAAATTATTTATAGGTAGTTGGTCAGGAAAGCTTGATTCAGGGAGAGTCAGCTCAAACCTCACTAACTCGTGATGAAACACCTATATAGATAGTTTATTCTAAGATAGTAGAGGAGAAAATATCTATAAGAACTGAGTCTTCGGTTTTAGTCATCAATTTTGTAGTTCGTGATATTTTCTATATTCAAGAGTGTGTGACTACTTAGGGACAATATGATGGTGAAGATGCCATTTCTTCTGAGGAATATGAGAATTTAGAGGCAGTTGTTAAATTATTTTTATTTTCTATAGATAATTCAACTAAGACTAGGCCAATGAATTTTTAAGTTCAGTTAATAGTGGAATTAAAAGAATTGTGTAGAAAAGATGACTAAAATCTTCCTGAATCACGTATTGAAAAAAAGTGATGTTGATGTGGTTATAGAATCTGAAAAGCATGTGCATACATCATTAGTACTATCATCACCTTCAAATTTTCATAGAGTATATCTTTCAGTAAGAAATAGTTCAAAAATATTGGAAAAGTAAGTGGTTTCTAATGAATTAATGATGGATCTTGACAATATGAGATTAGTTTTTTTGATTTAAAAGTGGACTTGGTTGCAAGAAAAGATTAGATTAGATAACTTAAAGAGTCCTATATCTTAAAGTTATGATTTTATAAGTTAGTTAAAA
Organism: Viscum album; assembly: GCA_963277665.1. Taxonomy (NCBI): domain Eukaryota; kingdom Viridiplantae; phylum Streptophyta; class Magnoliopsida; order Santalales; family Viscaceae; genus Viscum; species Viscum album. Next base: position 221,656,615 of record OY728131.1, on the reverse strand, counting down.
TGGTAGCTCCCAAACAGTGATGATTAATAGTCTTCAGACAGAGCCACCTATGCAACAAGATAATTATCATATAAATTATAAAGATCTTGAGGAACAAAAATCCTTATTAACCTGTATGAAATATGTTTTTCCTATGAGGGATGAGTTTAGTGAGCTTGGTAATTTGGTTTCATCTCAAAGGGGTATGTTTCTGAATCATTCATCAATGAAATCAAGTTTATCTCAATAATTGCTTGATGAGATCAAAGCATTTTGAGCTGAATAGAAATAGACTATGCACACTATGAAAAGTTATGTTTTAAGTCAGTTTGAATTTATAAATAAATTCTAACATGATGCTACTGCTCTTTCAAAATATCTTGTTCTTCTAAATTTAAAAAATGGAGTTTTTCATATGCTATTAATGTTGGGTTTTGTTTCTCCTCATATTTAATGCTTTCAATCTAATTTTCTTTCTCCAGTGACATTGAATGAGAATAAATAGGATCTTTATAGTCATTTTAAATATACTTTGAAAGATATTAAGAAGCATATAATTTGGTTAGACATGTTCATGATTGAGCATGTTAGTCATCTTGAGAAATATTTTTTAGATATGATAGAGGAATATTTAGGTGTTTAAAAGAAAGTAATAGAAATGGTTTCATGATTAATTGAACCTATAAATAAAAAATAAACTTATTTTCAAGAGTATGAATGAAATACTTTTTGCAGTTATGGATTTATATTCTGAGGAGGATTCAAGTTTAGATTTAGAAGAAGTTACAGAGGTGCTATTTCTAATTATTTTAAGGGAGTTAGTTTTTTTCAAACCATGAAATAATGTTTCTTATTTGGAATAAATTATTCATTTACCTATAACTTTAGGTTCATATGAACCCAAGACTTCTGTTGGTGTTTCAGTATTTGAATCTTCTCTCAATAAATTTAAATAATTTGTTCAAAGTTTTAATATTTAAATATTCTCTCAATAAATTTATTGTTTTACCTATCTTTCACTTTCCTTTTATTATCACAAAAATGGGGAGAAATTTAATACCTTATAAAAGGGGTCGAATTTTCTACCTTTCAAAAAGGTGAGAAGTAACTAACTAAGGGGGAGAAACACCGCTTTTTAAGATTTTTATACATTATATATTGAACTTATTCTAAACCCTTTTAAAATACTCTATTTTATATCTAATATAATATCTAATGGATTTTATGATCATCAAATAGGTTTATATTGTTGGACAACTAATGTGGATCCAGAATATCCCATGTACTTTTTGTTTTGATGATCTCAAATACACTTCATACTTTGTGGATGATCTTGTTTTCTAAGTGTGTTCATCATTTTTTATTTTATTTTTATGTGTTAAGTGTCTAATTTCATTAAGTATTCATTTTTTATTATTTTGGATGAAATCATCCCATCTCTATAAAATAGGCTGTGTGACATTTTTGGATACATGGTGTAAATGGATACATTTATTAATAAGCTAATTTAATCACCTATGTACAGAAAGTGTCCATATCAATCAGCTACATTGTGGAATCGCCTAAGTTGAAATTTACTACGTCAAAAAGATCACATATATGGGAAATATCCAACATGAACATTCAACTCTGAAAAACGGTTACATGGTGTAATCAGTTACATGGATCACCTATATGTTGAAATTGGCTATGTCATTTCAATCAGCTTTGTATGTTTTGGATAAGTGAGTAAAAATGCAATGTGATTCAATTTGGATATGTGATTAAAATCAGCCACATGGATTCAATTATGAAAAGTCGATATGTCATGCTATAAGTTGGTATTTTTTACCATTGAAGCACTCCCGTGAAAATTTTTATGCTGCTGTAAAATAATTAAATTATCAATTACCTCTTTGAGATAAAGTTGATTATAATAAGAGCTATGTATGGAGACAGAAACAAAATAAAATGATATTTTATTTTTCTCTACTATTATAGAGGTATTTTTAAGGAAAAAGGATGTGTCACTAATCCTTGATTCTATGGATAACATGCATTTAATTTAAATAATAAGTAATGTGTGAATATCCAAGTAAAGGCGGATTTTTTTCATGGACGGTGAAGTGAATAAGAAAATTTAGAGATCTTGGTCTCAAAGTTCTCTGAAATAAAATTATGTTTTTCTAGGAAAATAAGTAAGAAGAAGTTTCATTTCATTAGTTGTACTTATTGATGATTCTTTCCAAATTCAGAGGAATCTACTTCAGCTGTTTATTCTTCAGATCATTTCCCTTGGAGATTTATCATTTTGGTCAGTTGTAACTTATAGTTTTGAGATTAAATCTATATAAAAATATATGTTTATTATACATTTTTTAAAGGATCCTGTTAAAAAACATTTGAAGGATATTATTTTTAAGGCCTTTCCAGAGCCCGGTTTAAAGCTCCTATGATTGTACCAAGTATTGAATTATTTAACTTAGTCATGTAGTCCCTAGGAAAAGAATCAGAAGTCCCCAGAAGAAGGGCTTGTCTAGTGAAAATCATTATACTCATAGAGATGAGTAGTGGTGGATTGGACTGGGGGAATTATATTCCATGTTCCACTATAAATATCTGAGTGTATTTATCTTGTTTATGATTTTATTTTTACACCATGCCTTGATTAAGAATAGATCATAAGTTAGTCATAAATTAAAGATGTTGTTTCTTATAAGTGAATAAAAATTTAAAGGACTCAATTCACCTACCTCTCGAGTATTAATATGATAAATATCCAAAAAATAACCAAGGTATTAGTTACACACGTGAAAATAACATGAAAATGAGTTAGTGAACAAAAAACAGAACAATGAAAATACACCTATACATGTCATATAACCGAACCTCGCCTCACCATGGCTCTCTCACCAAATGAATAATCCAATATAATAAAATAACATTGAGAACATATTAAAGAAATGCGCATGACTGTAACTTACTACTGATTTTCCACTCTCATGCCCCAATGTCAAACATCTTGTGCTTCTATCCCTTCCATAAACATCAAATCACATCACATCCTATAATATCTAATAATGTCACATCACATCACATCACATCACATCACATCACATCACATCACATTACATCACATCACATCACATCACATCACAACCATCTCTGATGTGGGTCAGAACACATAGCTACCTACAAAACCATCACAAGGTCTAGAATTTGGGGCTAGCACTAGGTATCATCACATCACATCTTTCCCTAAGCCACCTAATCCATTACTACACATCTCACCCAAATAAACATGGGTTGTCACACCATATCTCATGACATAACTCGAACAGTAGGTTATCATGAATGTGAAGGAAATTAACCTCATTCCTTCCTCCAACCATGAATGACTCCCCACATATCACATCTTATCATGACCTCATCAAACCACATCTTTCTCAAAAATACGTAGTCCATCATTGAAAATCTAGCCTGAAGACACCTAAGACATCACTATTGAAGGAAGAGAGGGGGGGGGGGTAGGTAGCCATCCATATCTCTACCAACCTTGATGTTGGAGAAAAAACAGAGAACCTGGAACCTCTTAGTGTTAGTAATGTTATCCAACTTATATGGGGTGCGTAAGGAAATAACATAAGAATACATGACATAGATATGACACACAATACCCTATCCATGAGATCATAAAAAATGCATTAGCACACACCATATCACCGCCACTATACCAAACATCACTTGTCATAACTACTTCCACCACTATATGCACCGCACTACACAACCACAACACTAGGTTATACCAATCCACACACATTACAAATTTCAATTATAGGTTTCACCACATTTATTCTTTATCCATTTCGTTTCACATGACACAACTCATTTCTTCATTCAATTTATTTAAGAAATTCACCACACATCCATTTCTATCCCATCTCATTAATTTAACCACATATTTTTTCTCATATTATCATCGTTATTTATTCCATGGATAACTAGTCAACTAACACAACCACACCAAAAAAAAACTCACCCATCTCACATCAACCATTTTCACCACACCAAACCAACCAAACCGTCTCACCACATCAACCACACACTGCATATCCCGACCATATCTCACAACAAAACTCCCACAAACAACAAGAAAACATCACCACCACACAACATCTCCACCATGAATCACACCATTTGAAACTATAAACACATCACAAATATAAACACCCCACATCAAAACTGAAAATATCACATCCATGCTATCCAACCACCACCTCGCTACACACTAAATCCCACAACTGCCCATATATAATCCTAGCTTACAAACCACCATATCACTTCCCCTTGTACTGAAAAACCCATCTGGTATCTACTATCACCACACAACATCCAAATCCATGTTGGAAAAACTACAAGAAAAACACACAATCACAACAACACATACCTTCTTTATCAATTATTTAGGTGCTTTGGAACATTACCTCTTTAATTTAGCATGGGAATTATCTCCCAAACCAAAATCCAAGGGAAACCAATTTATTATACAAATATACATTTTTATCCTTTTTATTCAGGATGAGATCACATAATAACACTTGAAGGGTCTCAATTCATATCATCTTCAATTAAATAAAGGCCTCTAACCTCCTTTATTTTGAGTTTTGGAAATAGGGGTACATAATATCATCAAAAAACATTTTAAATTAGTAAATCATGAAATATATCCCATACCCATCAGTTTAAATTATTATAACTAATTTTAATTGTTATTATAACAACTAATGTCCTATCCAAGAAAGTAAAAATCAGGAAAATCCCATAAATAATATGTTAAATGGAGAGGAAGGGGATCCCCTACCTCAGAAAAGCTTTTCGATCTCACCGTGCACCTCCAGGAAAAGAAGAAACAGAATGTAAACCATAACCACAAAAGGGAACCAAAAATAAACCTATATTACCCCAAGGGATCATAAAAAAACCCCAAAACATATTATAATCTAAAGAAACAACATGAAAATGAATACATTGAATAAGAACGAAAGGAAAATACCATGGGTGGGAGAAAAAATCAGCACAGATCACGTGAACACGATCACCAAAACCCATAGATCGATTTAGTAGGAAGGGGTATAGAAGATCTCTGAAAAGTTTCACAGGTTCTCCCTAAACGTGAGAAGTAAGAGAAAAAAACTAAAAAATATAAAGAAAAAGGGTTATAAACAACCATCAACTCACACATCTTGTGGTGTAAACAAATATTTTATATCTTAAGATCCACACCTCTACAAACTTACATTGTTAAACTGAACATTAAGCCATAAAACACTTAAAACCAAAAATTTAGAGGAAAAAATGGCATCGTGGTCATTATTATCAAATGTTGTAAACATACATATTATGGCTTAAACCATTTTTCACGGCCACCCATCTTCCATGTACAATACAAAAACTAGATATATACATAAGCTATAAACCTTCATCTTACATCGTAATTCCCCCTTTTATGACTTAAAAATAATAACCCAGTTCTTCATCTTCCCAGTCTCCACCGAACCTCCTCTATCCTCTTATGAACACCTCTGACTACCTCAAACTAAAATATAATACCCCGTGAAGGAATAGATTGTTATATTAGGTGTGACCTTGATAAATTTATTGTAATCTTTATATATGTTATTATTATTTGGTTCAAAAGAAAGAGGAATGTTAGGAGCATTTGAATTCTATAAAAAGACCTTTCAAAAGTAAAACCTATATGTTAAGTACAATAAATGAGAGTTTTGGATGGTTCAAGTAATTTTTATTGTTTAGGTTATCAACAAAAAATGGATATATATGGATGTAAAGAAAAAATAGGAAGTTGAAGGATGGAATAGATCAACACCTATGACAAATTTTTTTAGTTTCCTTGGATTATCTGAGTACTATCATTGATTTATGGGAAACTTTTCCCTATTTTCAAGTTGAATAAAAAATATTACTTAAAAGGGAGTGATGTGTTTTTTGGATATATGAATGTGAGGAGATATTTTAATAGGTTAAGAAGAGTCTAATTATTACACCAATTCCCACATTACCCACTAGTGGGGACATATTTGCGATCTATAGTGATGTGTTAAAAAAGGATTTGTTTGTGTACTCATACAAGAAGACAAGTTAATTACCTATGCATATTTCCAATTAAATATCCGTGAGATGAAATATGAAATACATGAAATGATATTGGTTTTAGTGATATTATCAATAAGGGTTCGGTGAAATTACCTCTATGAGGATAAGTGTGACTTATATTTAGATCATAAAATCCTCATGTATATATTTACAAAAAAGAATCTCAATATGCATTGATGAAAGTAGTTATATATGATAAATGTCTATTATTATTCAATCTACTACCATCCTGGGATGGTGAGTAAAGTGAAAGATGTGTTGAGTAGAAAGTACCTTAATAACCTCTCCATGATGAGGATTGAAAGGGTTGAAATATTCTTAGAAAGGAAAAGGATGGATATGAGAATCGTAAAAGTAACCTGATACTACCTTTCTCAAATATATTATCAACTATACATTATTAAGAGTATCAAGGAGCCCCAAAATGATGATGGGAAGTTACTGAACATTGTAGAGAAGATTACAGAGTTTAACTTTTCAAAAAATAGATTTATAAGGTTTGGGACTCAAATATGTGTTCCCTCAAAACCAGAATTGAGATTGAAACTTATGGATAATTCACATAGGTCATCCTCATTTATTATTCTAGGAAGCACTATGATATATATATATCTAAAGAAAAACATATCATGGTATGACATGAAGAGGGAGATTTTAGGATTTATATCTCAATGAATGGTATGCTAACAAGTAAAGGAGGAATGAAAAAATTATATAGGTATAATGAAACCAATTTTCATATAAATATAAAAATGGTAAAACATAAACATGGATTTATTCATAGGACACCTATGGGAATCTAAAAGTAGTAACACCATTTTGGATTTTTTTATCACCTTATAAAATCAGCACTTTTCATTTCTATGAATGGATATATCTCTCTTGACCAACTTCCTAAGATGTACATAAGATAAGTTATAAGACACCATGGAGTTCCAGTCTAAATTTTATCTGATTGAGATACATGGTTTAACTTGAGGCTCTAAAGAAGCATTCAATAATCATTGGGTATAGAGATACTCTTTAGCATTTCTTATCTCCCTCATACATATGGCCAGTATTAGAGAACTATTCAAACTCCATATGATATGTTGAGATCATGTTCAATGGATTTAAAAGGATGTTGGGATCAATAATTTCCAATAGTCAAGTTATCATATAATAATATCTTCCACTCTAGCATTCAGATGACACCTTATGCGGATATATATGGGAAGCGGTGTTCAAATCTAACATACTGAGATGGAGTTGGAGCATGGAATAATATGGGGCATAATATTATCCTATTGATGACTAAAAAGGTTCAAACCATTCAGTGTCATATGAAATCTGAAAATTTTTTATATAAAATATACACAGTCAATTGTTGATGAGATCTAAAGTTTGAGGTTGTAGATAAGGGTTTCCTTCATATATCACAATGGATGGAAGTCACGAAGTTGGGAAAAAATTCCTCAAGTTAACATTGTATCATTTTTGGGTTTGTTTTGTTTGTTTCCAACATAGGTTTTTATGGTTAATTATTGAGTTCCCTAGATGTTTTTGAAAATATATGTTAACAAAGAACCATGACAAAGGAATAGAATATCTGGTGGCAGTACAAAAGAATAAATACAAGGAGGCTCCATTTTCTATTGTTTTCAAAATTTTTGGGGCCCAAAATTTGTAGTTTGATGAGCATTGAGAAAAGTGGATTTTCTTGAAGATCTCATCAAAATATGGGAAATTCATGAATTTCAAAAATATGTGATTTATAAAGTGGATTTCTTAAAGTAATGAATAATGCCGATTGTGATATCTGCAATTAAGATGATCTTCATAAATAGCATAGGTAAAGAGTAGTGTGAGGGAGAATTGTGATGATGATAAATATTTTGATGGAGGCTCTACGATTACGAGATTAAGAGAATTGCGGAAGTGATAATCCTTTGAAAGAGAGCATCATGACAATGACAAATTTAAATGGTTCTTTGCAATGGTAAGGAGCACCACGATGACGTTATGAATGATCTGGAAATCATGTTAGAAGAATTAGAGCTCTGTGTTTGACCATGCTTTTAAATAAGAGGCCACCCATATACTTTTCACATAAACTAAAGAGAGGAAATACAAAATCACTCTGATATTGTAAAGCAAGGGTTTATTTATAAAGTAAGGTTTCAAAGAGAGATTGAGATTCATGAAAAGACTATTCTATTCTTGACCGAAGTCAATGCTTCTATGAATTGAGAGATTCGCGAAGATGGGGTGTTTTGTGTTGGATCAGCGTGCTTCGCAAAGAATTGTGTTCTGTGAATGGAGTGTGCTTCTTGAAGGCAGTGGTTTTTGAAAAGGAATATGTTCTCTGTAATGTCCTGAGCTCTCTCACAGCCTATGCTCTGCGAAGGTCTGTGATCTATGATGGTGTGTGTTTTGTGAAGATGTAGGAACTTCCTGAAGTCTTGTTTGAACTTTGAAAAATAGGGAACTTCATGAATTAGGGAGCTATACGGAAGTAAGTTCAAATGGTATTTCCCAATGTTCAATGGAAAAGGGTATTCATCAGTGGATGAAAATTTTACTTTAGAGACTCTATATTCAGTGGAGTATGGATTCATTAGAGATAATGAAGGGACCTAAAAGTCCATAAACTGTGAGAGGATCCCTTCTAGATTAGTGAGAAATAGAAGAGGAATATAGAGATCCTCTCCACCTATAGTGATCCAAATAGGGAGATCTACACAAGGAGTGAACCTTGGGAAAGTAGGGAGATGAGACTAAACTTTGTAAAGGTAGTGATTTTGGGCATATAAGTGATCTAGCCTGAACATTGTAAATTGTAATTGATCTTTAGTGGATTTGGTGCATCGGCACATCACCATTGTTTACTCCTAGGTTGTAGCCTAGCAATGGTGAAACAAGTAAAAATCTATATGTCTGCCTACTTGCTTTCCTGCATTATATTCAAAGTTTCATCCCCAGATAATGAAGAAAATAATAAGGTCCGCATACACACTTAAGTGAAACAACGTGACCCTTATAAAAAATTGGTCAAGATACAGTGGTGGAAGAATAATAAGTTAGATAAAGAATATCCATACCCTGATTCAGCCTCAATCTTAAGGTATTTATGCCCCTTTTGGACCTAACAAATGGCATTAGTAGGATATGTTTATTTTATCCGATTTTTTTCTCTGGATTGGTTTAGTTTTTTAGTGAAATTAATGTTTCTGTATGATCATTACTTGGTGTGTCCTAGAAAAGGGGATAACATCAAAGAAGAAGTAGAATTCTGATAAAATTCCTCAGTGTGGAAGTGTCAATGGAAAGTGTGTGACTGAGATGATGGAAACTGAAAATGTATCAGACTGTGATGATATTTATTCATTCAATGATACTACTGGAATGAATGAATTACATGATATTCCAAGTGATGTTGGAACTATTGATGATGAAGAAGCTCCAAGAAGGAGAAAAGTGGAATATATCCATGAAACCAAGAAATTGGATGAAGAGATTAAATTTAAATATATCCAGATCTAAGAAATTAAAATTGAGGTAAATAAGATAATAGGTTCAAATCAAAGGATTATTGATGTGGCTATTGATTTGAGGGAGAACAATTATTCTGAAAAAGAAAAACTAAAAAAGATGTCTATAAAGAAAGGAAAACAAAAAGATGATGAAAATTAAGTGAATCAAAAGTTATATGAAGTTCAAAACCTAAAATCTAGATGTCATGATCTGGATACATAGTTGTCTGAACTAGTTTAGATGAATAAAAGGCTATAAAAAGTGAATGCCTGCAATTCTAATTCTATTGCTTAAGAAAATTTAAAGTAAAGGAGAAATGTGACATGGTGGATAAGCTCACATGTGAATTAGAAGATGAGATGAGTAGAGGGAATAATCTCAAGAGATCAATTAATGCTCAACTAGAATCAGGGGATATGATGATTCAATAGTTGGAAGAAGATATTGAATCAGTAAATTAATAAGTAGAGAAATACCATACTAGAGGAAAGCTTAATATGAAAGATGCCTTGCAGTTTCTATTTGATTATCCTTAGGCATGTGAGGATGAAATAAAAAAATATATTATATTTATAAAGAGATACAAGAACATATTTTCTCATACCAAAGGCCATACATACTGGAAAAAATCGACATTGGATTTGATGAATCCCCTCTCATGCATGATAGGAAGAGAGTCATGAATAGTTCCAGAATTAGAAAAAGTCCTGTAGTTTCTAAAGACATACCTAAAAAGTATTTTATAAGAAGTAATTATATCATTTTATATTTTTGTGGAATTCATGGTCATACAACCATATTTTTTTCAAAGTCTCAAGAATACATCTCATTATTTGATGATAGAAATTTTTCTAAATCTGAAAATAAGAAGCATTATGAGAAATATGAAAAAAAGTGTCTCGTAGAAGAAAGTATCCATAAAGCGATTCTATTGTGGAGGAATAGGACACACCATGTGTATATGCTAGGAAGACCAGGAGCTCAATGTCAGAAAAATAACAAAAGATGAATCAACATCTATATTGAGAAGTGATGAAATGAGGTATGCATTTAATGGATGATTTTTCATATGTTCTGATCATGGGAATTTGGAAATAAATTTCACCAAGAAGAAAGTAGGGAAATAAAATGAATTCAAAATGAGATCCCTAGAATAGGAGGTTTATAACAAAAAGGCCAATACTAGAAGATAACATGGTGAGTTTAAAAATAGGTATAATTCCTCATGAGAATTACAAGTATTTCAATGAAAGGTATAACAATAATCTCCTCTGTTACACTCATGACAACTCTCTTGGAGAGAATGTGAACAAACCTTGAAGAATAAGGGGAGAGAAACTCTAAATCTGAGTGAGAAGAATGTATGTTCAGTGGAGGACCCAAAACCAACACGAAATAGAATATAGACTTGGTCAACTGGTAATAGAATAATGAATGAAGAATTCCTTAAAAAATTCACATGTCATACATCATGGCAAGAAGTGAAACAAAGAGAAAGATTAACCCCATAGAGGAAGAAGAACAAAAGATGACCCGTGAAAAGATCCCTAATCAAAGAAAGAGTCATGAGAAGTTTCATATCAGTGGAGAATCAATAAAAGAAATGTGTTCAAGAGGGTTGAAACCCAAAATGGTGAGAAATGATAAGCCCATATAATCGACATATCAAAAAAGTCTCTATATGTTGGAAAAAAACACTTAGTCATATGGTCAGAATAGTTGATGTTTGCTATGTAGTTGGAGTAAGAAAAAATATAGTACAGTGCTTTGCAAGAGAGTGTCAAAGGGTTGATCAATCACGATTGAACACAATCCTTGTCTTGAAGATTCTGGAAGTTCCCCTCTCCCTTTGTGTATAAGTGTGATTAACTGATTTTTAAGTGTTTCAGGTTCAAGGGGAGATATAATCCAAAGGGAAGTGGTATCAAAAGATGTAAATTGATGATGTGATTTAGTTCATAATTTCAATTAATTAAAATTTGTTACCAGAGTTTAAAAATTACATAAAAGGAGTTAATGGTTTGTGAATGCATGAGGCGTATGGATGTAATCGGGCACAATGGAAAATGGTGGTGACATTAACTTTATATCTTGTTTCCTACACCGAGTACTAACCCATTAGGCTTAGAGGTTCTGTTGATGGATCATTTCTAAGTATATTGTTTATACAATGGAAATAACCTTAAAGGTTGCTACAACTGGAATATGTTATTGATTTGGAGAAGTTTTTCAAACTTATAATCAAATATGAAGAAATGTTATAGGGGAATAAAAATTTTTGTCTGTCTAAAAGAAGACCTAACAACTAAAACAGTTGCGTATCATTGGGGGATAATTCTATCCCCTTACTAGATGAAAGATATCAATGATATATAAATGATGAGAGTATATGTTTCAGAAGTCTGATAGTGGGATAAGTAGAAACATTATTGTATATCAGGATTATCTATTTCACGATATCAATTGATTGTTTTTTGGATACCAAGAATATTTGAGAGAATATAAACATGTTTCAACAATTAGCCAAGAAAAGTAGTTGAAAAAAATTATGTCACTGTAAGAACAACATTTTGAAAATTTGTTTGATGAAAGTGATGAAGTGGTAAGATAATATAGGGGAGATTATTTTGAGGCTAACAGATAAAAATTTCATCATTACAAAATATGGTTTTCACAACAAGATGAATGAATACTTCACGTCCATTTCTTAATATAAATATGCCAATCAGGTTTTGAGGAGGTATGGAATGGAAAATTCCATGTAGATAAAGAATTCAGTAGATACCCATATGAAACTATCGTTGGATGATTAATGTCATAGAGGACAAGAAAATAATTGGATGCCTTTTGTACTTGATGACAAAAAGACTTGATATTGCCTTCTCCACTTAAAAATAACCACAAGATCAATGAAATCCTAAATAAATCCACACAATTTAAATGAAAATTATAATTCAATATATCTAGGGCACTATGGATTTTGGTTTGTAGTACAATGTATAATCTCAACAAGAGTTATTGGGATATACATATGCATATTGGACAGGATAATAAGATCATAGAAAATCAACATCAGTTGGTGCATTCTATCTTGCTGTACTATGTTTTTCATGGATAATCAAGAAACAAGATTTCATTTCCTTGATCACTGTAGAAGCTGAGTATATTTCAGCCACTAAATCATGAACATAGTTATTATGGATGATTCAACAACTTGATGATAGGGGACTTTAAGTGAAGTCTCCGATAGGAATCCAGTGTGACAATTCAATTTCTATAAACGTTATAAAAAATATAGTCCATCACTCAAGGAAAAAGAACATTAAAATAAAATATCATTTTATCATGGAGAAGGTAGAGAAAGGGCTTTTGAAGTTAGAGTATGGTCTTAAAAGCTACAAGTTGCTAATATTCAAACAAAGTCCTTGCATAAAGAATCATTTGAGAGGCATCAACTTGATCTGGGAGTTCATTCAAATCCACACACTAGAAAAAGTGTGGATGTGGGACCACCTCTCCTTGAGGTATGTTGTGAAATTCCCTAATGTGTTGATCAATGTTCTTTTCAATGTTTCATACCACAAAGGCCCGACCTTTGGGTTTATTGACAAAATGGGAGAGAGTGTGGTTATTTATGGGGAAGAAATTGAAGAAGGGAGAAAATGACTTTGTCAAAGACTTGAGGAGAAGATAAAAGGTGTAGTAGTGAGATAGAGGGAGTAATGAGATAGGGGAGATTTTTAAATCTGATTATTCTATAAGTGATCAATCAAAGATTATATATCACAATACCTGAGGTTCATGATGCAAGTGGAAGAGTGGTGTTGGGATGTTATCAATAATTGGTGTCAGAAATGAAGTGATTCCTTGATGATTTTTTCACACTACTCTTGTTTATGATGCCGAGTATTGCTCATGTGAAATTATAATATGTGGTGAGTGAATCTTTGGTCACTATCTGAATCAAAAGAGGCGAATAATGGTAGATTATAGAAGGATATTTTGTAAGGTATCAAAGTATAGAGAATCATTTTGAGAAGAGTTGTCAACAAACACAAAGGGGGAGATTGTTGGGTATAAATACCTCAAGGTAACATTACATAATTTTTGGGTTGGTTGTGTTTGTTAATTAAGACTTTTTTCATGGTGAATTTTCGAGTTCCATAGATTTTTTTGACAATCCATGTTGACAAAGAAATACGATAAAGGAATGAAAAATTTGGGGGTAGTACAGAAGACCAGATACAGGGTGGTGTCGTCTTACTGTGTTTTCCAAATTTTGGGGGTCCAAAATATGGAATTTGGTGATAATTAAGAAATGTGTATTTCCTAGAATATCATCAAAATATGGAAAAGGCTTGAATTTCTAGAATATGGGATTTATAAAGTGAATTTTTCAAAGACCTGAAGAATATTGATGGTGATATCTGCAATTACGAAAACCATCCTGAATGGTGGAGGTGAAAGGAATTGAAAGGGATCATTGAGGCAATATAGAGGTTTTTGAAGGAGGATCTATGATTATGAGATTTTGAGCATTGCGGTTAAGCGAAGCATTTAACAGATATCATTGTAATAATGAAAAATTTTAGTGGTTATTTTTAAAGGGAAGGAGCACTACAAAGACATTGTGACCAATCCTGAAATCATGCTGGAAGAAGCGGATATCCATGTTTGACTGTGCCTATAAATAAGAGTGCACCGCTCTTCTTTACTTATAAAATAAAGAGATAAAATCTAGAATCGATATGATATTGTGAAGAAAGGGTTGCTTCACAAAGAAAGTTTTCAAAGAGAACTTGAGCTTTGTGAAAAGACAATTATTGTCTTTACCAAAGTCAATGATACTAAGTATTGATAGATTGACGAAGATTGGGTTTTCCACATTAGCTCAGCGAGCTTCACGAAGTAAGTTTTTCAATAAAGGTCGTGTTCTTCATTAAGGTTTTGGGTTTCACAAAGGCAGTTGTGCTCTATGACAACCTTTGCTCTGAGAAGTCCTGTGCTCTGTGAAGGTGTGTGCTTTGAGAAGAAACCAAAAATTTGTGAAGTCTTGTTTGATCATTGAAAAATAGAGAGATTTGAAAATTTGGGAGAGTTGAAAAAGTAAGTTCAAAAGGTATTTCCTAGTGATAAGGGACAATGGTGTATTTATCAGTGGATGAAAATTGGGATTTAATAAAGAATTGACATTCAATGGAGGATGCATTTATTAGAGATAATTAAGGGACCTACAAGTCTATAAAATATGAGTGGATCCATTCCAGAGAAGTGAGAAATGTAAAATGAATATAGTGATACTATCCACAAATAGTGAGCCAAAGAGAGAGAGACATAGGGAGTGACCCCTGGGAAAGTTTTGACCTGACCATAAACTTTGTAACAGTAATGAGCATGGGAATATAAGTAACATAACCCAAACATTTTAAATATGATGTGATATTTAGAAGATTTGGAACATCCCCACATTTCCATTGTATGCTCCTTGGATGTAGCCCAGTGAGGGGGAACCAAGTAAAATTATCTATGTCTGCCTGCTTTCTTCCCTGCATTGTATTCAAAGCATCATCACGAAATAAATAAGGAAAGAATATGGTTTGCATAAAAACTTAAGTGAAAACAAAGTGAACCTTATAACAAATAGGTTAGTATCTAGTGGGGAAGAAAGAATATGTTGGAGAAATAATATCCATAACCTGATTCATCCCCCGTCTTAGGTTATCCATGCCCCTTTTGGACCTAACTCATGTGGTTTGGGAATAAGGTCAAGCTTATTCTTAGATACATAAACCCCTTTGAGATATATAATTGAATAAAAACTATAGAATATTGATTCGCACTCCCTCATAACCATTATCATGTAGATCATGTGCTCCATGTATAACTCTTAATGAAGTATATACTATATCCCTCAAATTCACTGAATCTTGCATTTGTACCATTAGAGGAAAATATTTCACATGAGGAAAAACCAATGAAGATCTCAGATCACAAATACAAAGTTTTTTGAAACATTTCAACTTACATGGTAAAAGTACTGTGGTAGAACCGTAAGTTTGTATAAGAAACATGGGAATCCTAAGGGGTAATGGAATAGAATTACCCTCATATCTATTAGAGTGTGACATGAAATTTCAAGGTTTAAATTTCTAAAGGGTCTAAGAATATAATAAACAAAAATATTGAAAACGAAATTCCCTTTTGAATGAATAAATTACTTATTGATTAATGTAGTAATAGAAAAAATGTACTATATTTTATTTATTATTTTGTACCATTATAAAATATATCCCTAATTATTTAATGGGATTAAAATATCATTGAAAATCATGACCATTAATACTACAAGAATTTTACAGTTAATGATAAGATCAATATATATAAATTTTTATGATAAATTTTAATTTAAATAGAAGGATGAAGTGATGGTATCAACCAATAGGTTCATACCCTTTGAATCCCATTTATCAGATCCCCCATGGGTGATGGAATCGCTGAGATTTACCCATAACAAAGCCCAAGTCGAGATTAAGTAATTAAAACCTAATGAAAACTATTTATAAGAGAATTTCAAGATTTTAGATATCAAATACCAATGAATGTTAGCCAAAAGACCCCAAGAAATTACCACTGTCGCACGTCGTACCATTAGGGCATGTGCTGGTGTGGTAAAGGGTTATGTATTTAGATGCTAGTAGCATAAATTTTTAAATTTTATTTTGAATTAAATAATGATTATATTTATCCCTTTTCATTAGTACTTTACAAATATATATATATATATATATATATTATATAATGAGATTAATAAATATTATATTTTTATAATAAGGAATCCGAATTTTATTTTTGGGAAATATATAATTTAAATCAAAACATTACTTAGATAAATTTAATAATTTTTGAAATAAATTTTACCTTCATAAAATATTGTTATTAAATAATATATATTTAAATATAAATGATAATTCAATTTAATAAAGTCCTATGTAATTTTTGTAAGGTTCAGAAAGTGGTTAGTGTCATAAAATCTATTATTTTCCAAAAAATATGGTTTGTTATTTGAAAGTGTATATTCTCATATTTTGTAAATCATTTTGGTAAAATAAATGTTATTTTTGAAATCATCACATAAAAATTAGAAAATGGTAGATTTTCCTAATTTAATGAGACATTCAATGTTTTGGGTAAAAATTTAACATGGTATAAATATATGGTAGGTATTATGAAATCATAATTACCAAAAAGTTATGTAATAACTTATATAAAATCAATAAATTACAAAAATGTACATTTCCTATTTAAAATAATGTGTTATTGATGTTATTTGATTAATGTTTCCAACATTTAATATATCCTTCAAAGCCTGCATTATATTTTAAGGTATTAACAAAAATTCATTATGAATATGACACACTTCCACATATTGAATTGTTTTATAAGACTGAGTTCGGTTTTTAGAAAAATAAAATATTAAAAACCACTAATCATTAGATGAAACCATGGGTAAAAACGATGGTAAGGTTTTTGGTTTTTATTTCTTTATTACATAGAGTCCAAAACCTTTGTTTAGAGATTGATAAAGAGTTCCCCTCTCCTTTTCTATGAATACCAACCCAAATTCCCTTTCCTCTTAACTCAAAACCCATTGATCATTAATTTACTCTACTAATCCCTTTATAAATATATCCCAAGGTTTTCCCAACGTTTTAAGAAACTCCTATTAAACTTTTATAAACACCCTCTCAAGGTAAGGGGTTCCCTTTATACTCCTCTTTATTCAAGTACTTCTTTTTTAATATTCCTTTTGGTTTCCTATTTTTCTTATTGGAATATGTTATTAAACATCCCTTTACTAGAATTATGATTCCAATTTAATGATATACCATATTTATCTCACATTAAACCCTTACATGAATCTTTATTTACTCCTATTATGTTGTCAAAATTGTCCAATGATTTCCCATGTGAAATATTTGTGTTGTGAATACCCATCCACATTTCAACTAAAGGGTATTCACGAATATGTTACTATCCTTCATTTAATAGAGTATTCTATTTATCTATCTAACACTCCTTAATAATGGGATTAAATTTCATGAAATGTGTTCTTATGTTGTGTGATACATGTGGTACACGAATGCATGTACACGATATGAATGCGATGGTTGTGCCCAAAAATATAGCCCTCCAATTCATTAAGTAATGTTATTATATTAGGATAAACCTTTCAGGATGAATAGGTAGTTAGATTAATCACACTTTTTATGATGTTTTTGTGGTTATCCTTGACTTATGCTTATTATATCATGTTTTATGTTGTTTTCATATTTTTATGTTTCCTTGAGGTTATCTTATTATATCATGCTTCAATGTTCATTTTTATGATTCTCACCTTTTTATGATACCTTGATATGACTCTTAAATCCATTTATTTCTCTCATCATGTTCTGGTATTATTATTCCTTTTATGAGAATTATAGATTACCCCGTTGTTATATATGACCCTATTTTATCCTGGTCTATGTTAGAAGATCAATGGAATTTAAGGGTATGTAATGGATTTTTAAATAAAATTTTATATCCCTATTTTTAGTTATTTTGATATGTATCCAATTACCCAAAGTAACTAGGCCTCTCGATATTTTGAGTCTGTATTATGAGTATCTTAATGTTATAAATCCCAAAATAAGGATTATAAAGGATATGGGTTGTTATATCAATGGATTAAAAGTATGAAATTATAGGGCATGATATAAGATAATGTAGAAACTCCTCAATCTATTAATTTTGAGACAAGACAAGAGTGAATTAAATATTTTATGTTTACTTTTAACCTTTTACCCAAATTAACTTTTAAAATGGTAACTACACTTGTGGGAAAAAAACCATTATCCTCGGGTTTTTACCTTTCAATTTTGGTTATAAAGCAATGTTAATTAACAAAACATTGAAGGTGTCACTTTCCCTACTGGTTTTTATAAATTGAAATTGAAAACCCTTATAAATTTGGAAATATAGTTGGATTTTAATATCAATTTTATAGAAAATAGATGTCAAAAGCCTTCATACTCAGTTTTTAATGTCGTTTTTTGATAAAACTGATATAGAAAGCCTTTTTGGTAGGCCTTCGATGACCCTTTTTGGTACAACTAACATTTTAAGATATCCAAGAGGGATTTTCACATTAGTTTTAAAAAATATGTTTAAATTTGAAATTTATTTTATAAAAAAATTAAAAAATTACATAATCCCATACCCAAACACTCAAAATGAAGAACCAAAAACAGGAAAAATAATAAAAAATAGAACAAGATTAGAAAACATCAATGTATACTTTCTCAACAATATTTATAAGTATACAATAATGAAACTAAAACTACAAATTAGTCAAACATGTAAAATGTTCTACAAATAATATTTTAAGGCAGTTCATGTTGTTTTATATATACAAACAAATATCATCAAAAACCAAAAAATAAAGTGTTATGAATTTTTAAAATAACATATTTTTATAATTTATAAGTTTTATAATGAAACAAACCTTTTTAAATTTTTTTGTTGTTCTAATCATGATTATATCATAAATTAATCCTAAATCATAATATCCAAATTCAACATTCCATTTTTTATAATGACACAAAATTTATAAAATAATGTTTTAAAAATAGAAAAACTTAATATGCATGAAATAAAAATTATTCACTTATATAAAAACTATATAACTAAGCATTCACATATTCAATTTTTCCTGGTTCCACTATAGAAAAGATATCCCTGTTAACTCAAACCACAACCTTTTTAATTTCAAATTTTAATTATAAGAAATTATGTAAAGTAAAAAAATAATATTAAAGAAATAAAATGATATAATTAATCTTACTTCTTTAACAATATGATAAATTATCTTCAAACACCACCCAATAAAGAGAAAAAAATATGCATTACATTTTTTTTGAAAAATACTCATAATATCTAACGTGCACTAAAATATAAAAATTTCATCACTAATAATAGTATAATGAATAATGATTTATAATTATATATTTAATCTTACCAGTCTAAAAATGGAAAAAACCAACTTGTGATCTGGGTGTTTTTTAATATTTTAGATACAAATTCAATTATGGATTTTTGGTTCAAGTATTTCACTTTTGTGGAAATAAATTCTAGGTCCCTAAAAACATAAACAGAAGTGAAATCATATTGTATAAAAAGAGAGTGGGGATAGATAATTAGAAATATAATTAACTTATTTGATATAATATATGTTTTCTTGTTGAAAATAAATTAACAATTAAAATTTACTTATATGAAAAAAGTGTAATATGAGAACATTGAGCTGATCACCCATTGCTACATCCATGATGTAATTTTAAAAAAATTTGACATATAATATCATCATCAAATTTAAACACTCATAAAAAACTATAATAATTATCAAATATAAGAAAAATATGTGATGATTTTGTTTCCCAATCATCTTTCTATAGATTTTATGAAGGTGATGGAACCTATAATTTTTATTTCTTTTATAGTGATTTCTTAAATTCTGGATACACCTATGTAAGTTATGTTTAATGAAATACTATAAGTAATTTTTAATTTAATGTTAAACAAAAAATAAAAAACAATGAATACCTCATATTCTAGATGATGTAAAATATAAATAGGCTAATGTAAATAATGTCCAATACTCTGCCAAAATACAAACACCTCCTCAATAGGAAATTACATTTGAGTTATTGGATAAAAAATATCTCGTACTAATACTCCTATTAGACCTAACTACATAATTTGATGATGTACACAATCCCCTTGATGATGTTCAATTTCTCATGCTACAATACATGCAAGGGGATCCCCAATATGCAAATCACAATACATTTTTAGGTCTGAACAAGGAGGTGGTCGATCTTTGTAGGTAAGATTAGTTGACTGCATCTATCCCATCAATATTAAAATTATTACTAATACAGATGATTTAATTATATCTTCCATCGGATTTTTCAATAATCATAGACCAGCCTTCAAATAATGAATTTTTTCCTTATATTACCCCCATTTATACTGTACTATGGGCATGGGAAAAAACCTTTTTGAAACTGATACCCTACTTATTCCCTCTGACATGTCCCGTGTTATCTTGTTTTCTTAAATTAGTTTAAATTATATAAATCCTACACTTAGGGATAATGGTCCCTTGTGTCATTTTATCTATAAGGTCATCCTGATGTAATATTTTCCAATGCAATATTAGAGAGGCAAATTTACTAAATAATAATTTTGATGAAAATAAATAAATAATTAATTAGAGTATTGTCAATTTCTTCATTTCTTGGATCATTAATATATTTCCGTTTTGTAATTCTTTCCCTTTTCTATTTTTCTTAATAAGGGAGAGTAGTTGGAGGGTCCTGTGGAACCTCTTTGGAGTTACTACTTGACATGGATTTTAATTCACTAAATTTTTTAGCTATAATTTGTGTCTCTATTAAAGGATACCCTTTGCATAAAAATATACGAGGGCAGAGATTGTGAGTCTGTATATCTAATTCATTTTTCCTGGTGTCTTGCTTCATAGGAATGAATAAATAATTTCTCATGTAATTGAAATTTATTAATCAAATTATTTTACACTTACATTAATATAGTTTACCATTTCCGAACTTTTCCCCCTTACTTAACTTTGTTTCCCCCTTAACATTATTTTACCCTTACATAAACTATAAATGTTTTTGTTTACCCTTAAATAATATTGTTTTACCCATACTTAAATTTAGTTTACCCTTACCTAACTATAGTTTACACTTAATTAAAATTTTCCACCCATACATAACATTATTTTACCCTTACTTAACCTGTATAAGTTTCTATTCACCATTATATAACTCTGTTTTACCCTTTATTATGTTTAATTTTCTCTTACTTATCTTTAGTTTACCACTTTTAACTTTATTTTACCTTTAAATAACTATTCTTTACCCTTAATTAATTTTAGTTTACCCTAACATAAATTTACTTACCATTATATAACTTATTTTAAATTTATATAACTTATATTTTTCCTTAACATTCCTTTAATCTACCCTTATATAACTTTTTTACCCTTATATAACATTGTTTTACCCTTACTGAACTTTAGTTTACCCTTACATAGCTTTAGTTTACCCCTACTTAACATTTATTAACCCTTGATTAATTTTTTTATGCTTACATAACCAATAAAAGTTTTTATTTACCCTTAGATGACTTTTTTCCCTTACTTAACTATACTTTACCACAACTGAACTTTTTTTTACCCTTATATAACTTTGTTTTACACTCAAATAACATTTTTTTACCCTTACGTAACCTTTACACATTTCTGTTTAACATTACATTACATTTTTTTACCCTTAGTTAAATTTAGATTACCCTTACATATCTTTAGTTTCACCTTACATAAATATTTTTTTTCCTTATTTAACTTTTGTTTACCCCTACCTAAATTTCATCTATCCTTACCTAACATTAATTTACCATTATTTAACTTTTTTTACCCTTACATACCTTTAGTTTACCCAAAATTTAATTTAATTTACCCTTGCTTAAATATTTGTTACCCTCAAATAACTCTAGTTTACCCATAGATATCTTCATTTTACCCTTATATAACTTTAGTTCACAATTAATTAACTTTAGTTTACCCTTAATTAACTTTATTATATGCATAATTTACATTAGTTTACCATTACATAATATATAGAAGTTTTTATTTAACCTTATATAACTTTTTTTATCCTTACTTAACTTTAGTTTATCTGAATATAAATTTAGTTTACACTTACTTAACTTTTTTTATCCCTTACTTAACTTTAGTTTACCCCTACTTAACATGTACATGCTTCCTTTTACCCTGACATAACATTTTTTACCCTTAATTAAATCTAGTTTACCCTTAATTAACATTGATTTACCCTTTACTAACATTGTTTTACCATTAAGTCACCTTTTTGATCCTTACATAACTTTTTTTAACCTTACATAAGTTTACTCCACCCTTACTTAATTATTTTCACCCTTACATAACATTAGTTTTCCTTGGAATAACTTCTTTATACCCTAAATTAACTTCAATTTACCCTAACATAACATTAGTTTACCCTTACATAGTTTTTTTACTTTTACTTAACACTAGTTTATCCTTATATTGCTTTAGTTTAACCTTAACAAATTTTAGTTTACCCTTACAAATTTTTTTCCCCTTACTTAACTTTAGTTTTCCCTTATATAACCTGTACAATTTTCTCTTTACCCTTACATTGGTTTTGATCACTCTTTGATTGCGTTACCCTTAGGGAGTCCACAATTATTTCTTTTATGGTGATGAAATTCCCCATAGATGATACATATTCCATCCATAACTCAAATTTACTATACATATAATACATTTTATTCCATTATATAGTCATTAGAAATGTTGTTAAATAATTCTCATGTTCCTCATTCCTCTTTTAGTATATCAGAATATCCTCAGTAATGAAAAACACAAATTTATATAGGTAATCTCTAAAGAATCTATTAATTATTTCAATGAATATTGTTAGATCATTATTGAGTCCAAAAGGAATCATTATGAACTAATAGTGTGCATACCTCTTTCAAAAGTTAGTCATGAGAATATCTTCCTCAGTCCGATTTAATTGGTGATATCCTAACCTAAGTTCTACCATTGTGAATTTTCCCCCCAGAGTTGATCAAATAGAGTCATCTATCCATGGAAGGGGATAAATTTTCTTTATCATTAATTTATTGATCTCATTGTGACCATGGAAAATGTGCATTAATCCATCTTTCTTAATGATGAAGAGGATTGTTGGACCCCATGGTGAGGCACTTAGGTGTATAAAATGATTTTATAAATTCTCCTGTAACTGCTTCTTCAGATCCTCAAACTCAATGCTATCTAGTCTATAATGTGTCCTTCTTATAGGTAGATATCCATGAATATATTCAGTTGAGAACTCAACCTCTTATTCCAGAGGAAAACCAGGAAATTTTTCATGGAACATATCACAATAGTTCCTTACAATGGGCATGTCTTCGAGCATGATTCTTATCATTATCACAATCATTTGAGCTATATTTGGTTTCTCATAAGGAAATGATTTTTAAAATTTAGATAATGATACTAAAGTAGTTCCATACTCCCACTAACACTTGAAAAAAATTGGTTGATAGCATGGGATATGAATTTTGATATCCCTTTCCTTATAGTTGAAGATGGATTTGTATAATAATATATAATCCATTCCCCAAATACCATCAAACTCTACAAAAATAGGTAATAAAATATATTAAATAAGGTTTAATCGACAAAGATTAACTGGGGTGGAGTTATATAATTTTTATGAATAAATTTCACAATTTTCTATTCTCATAGTTAACCCAATGTCTATATTTTTAGGGGTGTTTGAATAGTTATAATAAACATGAATGATATGAATGAATACATAGAACAATAATGAAATAATAGTTTCTATATTATTGAATGAGTAACCCCTATACCCATTGCCACAAAATTTTCAGGCTCCACCTCAGCAGTAGTTAGGGAATATTCTTTCTCATGTAATTATGGATTTGGTAGCTGCTGACACTGATTTCCCTAAAGGATTCAAGGTTTATTGAACTAGGTTTCATAGTTCCATTTCTACCAGTAGTTGAATCATTTTACCATGGGTTGTTCTCTTTTTTCTTCCACCACATGGTCTAGCTTCTTTATGTATCTTTGATATTCATGAACTTGGTGGCCTTTAGTCCCACACATATAGAATTTATGATCCCTTTGAGGATGTTCCCTAATGCTTCTTCCAACATTATTTCCATGTGTGTGGTTGATATTTCTTTCTACATTTCTAATTATATCGAATATATTGAAACCCTAACATTAATTTTATATCACCATAGTCATGGTAAAATTATACAAGATCCTACTCCACTTTGAGAGCACATTGAAAAAGTTCTTCATAACTCCCAATGTCTCAAATTGATAGATACTTTCGAAGGGGTATTTTATGCCACCAATGAATATATGAATTTTAATATCATTATTGACAACAAATCATGAAGGGTATCTTTAAAAAAAATGTTAATATTGATTTTTAGGTCATGATAGATTCATGTTCATTTTTCTTTACCTCTATGAATTCACTCTCCATATTTGTATGAATAGTTTGAGGGAAATCAATGATGATAAACATTATATTAATGTATTCCCACTCCATATATTCAATTTCTTCCTCTTTATTGGGGTTCTTAATAAATTCCCACCATTGATCAACCTATCCATATATATGATAAATGTAAATAGTCACCTTCTTCATCTCATAACAATGAATCATAGAAAAGATCTTCTCCATTGAGTTGACCAATTGTTCTGAAATCAGTGGATCAGAAGTTTCACTAAAAGGCGGTTGTCATTTTCACATAGAAGACTTGATAGCTATTTTGTACCACATTGTCAGAGTCGGATGATACAGATTGTTCGGGTTATTGATCTTAGCCTAAGACACATGGGTATGTATCGCTATGAAAATTTTAACTCCAGATACTATGACATTGGGGATATTGTTTTGGGGATCGCTGCATTGTACCGCACATGGTTTGTTGAACTGATTTCTCTTGGATGCCACCATTTTATAAAATATAAAAGGATATAAAAAAGATAATTCAAAAATCCATGAGTAAATAATTTATTCCTTTGTGTAATTAACTATTAATCCATACATTGTGGGGTCCCTATTTTAAAAATATTTCTAAAACAATGCTTCTTGGGTGGTTTCTAATAATCAGATTCATACAAAGGTTTGTCACTAATTTTATCTAGTCCAAATTCCCAAATTAAATAATCTAGGCTCTAATAACTATAGATACAATGATTTTTCTTACATAACTATTACATCACATTAAATATAAACAAAATAAATGAGTGATAAAAACTGGTTTTAAGGGTATGGTGACTTAAAAAAATTAGGACCACACAAAACATTTACATAATAAAAAATATTTATTTATTCAATTTGTTGTACTATATTTTCATATTGTCCCTCATGTTCACCTTTGTACAAGTATTCACCCATGTCTATAAATCCTAAGAAGGGTTGAGATAAAATCCCAAAAAGAGGATGAATAAGAGACATTGAATATGGGTTAGCATAATCATAATCATCATAAAATAAGAAAAGGATCATCATCATAGTCATGATAGGATAAATTAGGGAAAGACATGGAATGTAGAAATATATAAAAATAAGACATCATGTCATAGTGGATAACCACCACACATTGTTGTTAACAAAGATAGAGTCGTATTCAGAAATATTTCATATTATCTTATGAGATACATCACATTACCCAGTGAATTGGAGAACTATATAGATATATACACCCTTTTCACATCATAATATTGACATGTGATATAAAATTATAGGCACACCCATCACATCATAAAATTTAAATAATCATGGATTCCATTTAGAATGTATATCAATCTTGTATAGGATATAGTCTATGGAATTAAATGGGTTTAATTACATATTGAATAAATTCATGAATAAACTTTGGGGGTCCCAAATATCTGAGCGAATTATGTACTTGGTATTGGAATCATTAATCATTAGTGAAGAAGAAACAATCTCAATTGAAGTAAAATGTGTGTTTTTAAAAAGAATTGTTATTTTTGAAATCCTTGTGATTATCATAAACTGAAGTAGAAATCATTTATATCCCATAAATAGAAAAAATTAATTATAAACAATTGATATTTAAGGATAATTTAATCAATGTACATACTAAAATTGGTGTGAATATGTGAAAACATGAGGAAATTGAGTTGGGATTGAGAATCCCATTACATTATGTCTGAGTTTGTTATTATTCTTCAATATAATTTAAACTCAAATTAAATTCATTAATTAATAAATCTAGAACCATATTACCCAATAATTTGATTTATTATAATTTTAATAAGTTCATTTCCTGACCATTATGATGAGTTTTAGAGTTCAATTTCATCGTTTGGGAGGGTTTGATTTCTTGGTTTTCATGATCAGTTCACCTGTATACATGTTTGAGAGATCATGTAAAATGGGAATAATTGTCCATAATTGAAATAATATATTACTAATGAAAATTAATATTTTTAATCGGTCTTATATAGCATTTGGTAATACAATATGATGATTTTTTTAGTTAGAATGTTAATGAAAATGGTTTAATTTGTTTTGGTAGGTTTTTACGACCATTATGACCTTATATAATTTTAATTTACATCATGTTTATATATTTTTTGTAGAACATTATATAACATATAATATTTATAATAAAATATCTTTTGACTCTAATAATATATTTTTGATCAGCCATGGAGGTGGTAATGGAAAATGAAAAAGCATCATCCATGGTGGCGGAAAATCATTGCACCACAATTTGTTTTTCATTTTTAGAATTAAAGGAAAACAAAATATATTTGAAGATTAATAATTCAATTAACATAATAACATTGTAAAAAACTAGAGTTATCATTCAACTTGGATAAGTGTAGGTGTAAGAAACTTGATCTTTATTTCATGTATGGATCTTTATTTCGGGTTGTTTTTGAGGAAAATGGAAGAAAATATAAATTTTATATGTACACACTGTGTACATTTGAGTACACACCATGTACCTAGTTTCTATGTGTGGTCGTGTACAGGTCAGGTTATAGCCGAGTACATGGTCGTGTTGGTGACATGGTAGACCGCCTAAAGAGGGGGTCAGTGGAGGATAGTACACAAAATGTACATTAAATGAACATGCCATGTAGTTTTATTTTTAATTGATGGATCATAGTGGGGTCATTTCTCATCTCCATAGACACTTTATTCTCCCTATGTTTCATACAAGAGGGTGTCGTAGGGCCGAATATCTTCGAGATCCTCCCATTCCTCCCTCCGAGCTCCGATTGAGATCACACTAGGTGCGTTGGATTCCCACTAGTGAGTTATCTATTTTCCTAGAGCCTATCTTCCCAATTCATTCTCTCTCATGAGTTATCAAGGGTTGATTGTTTTTACCCTTGTGGTAGATCTACAACATTCTTGGCCAATTCATGGGCATGCGTTCAAGAGTGTTCTTCGTTCAACATCAAGGTAGATGGTTTTTGCCTTTATTTGATTGTGTTTGATATATATATACTTCTAGTAATGAATACCTATGTTGGGGTATTGAATATTTTGGATTTTTACTATATTTAATAGCTTCTATGGTTTTATTCATTGTTTAAGGGTTTTTACCTTTGCACAATATTGTATATCCTTGATATGGGACATCCCTTGGGTGCGTTCCCTTGTTTAGTTGTTTATGGCCGCATGGATGAGGCTTCCTATGAGGCATACCTTCTTTCCATGCCTTGAGTTTTTTAGGATAGAGTTAATTGGTTATATGTGAGGCTTGTACTTATGATTTTGTTAAAGTTGATCCATGTAGTAGTTTTAATTTGATATAGATCCTTTAATTATAATAGTTTTCACTGATTAAAGTTGATCCATGTTATAGTTTGGATTGCATGTAGAGCCTTTAATGAGTGTTGTATGATCACTAATCTTCCACTAGACCATTAGAGCCTTAGACCAGTAAAACTATGGGGGTTTTCATATTTGTTTACACATGACCATAAGAGCCTTCCTATAGGCTTTGACCCAGGGGTATTGACTGTGGGAGCTACCTAGGAAGTCATTTATGTCTATTTATACTATGTTGACTTAGGGGGTATTAACTATGAGAGCTACCTAGGGGTCGAGTATAAAATATTGATCTAATGTGGACCCAGGGGTTTTGATCATGAGAGCTACCCATGTGGTCATTTGTAATTGATTAGTGTTGTGTTAAAGAACATGGGTTAGACTGTGAGATCTTTTCTAGAGGGTTGTTGTAAATATTTGAATGATTGTGATGAGTCTTCCAAGCTAAAGCACATGCTTGGACTCTGTTCACTTAATTTTTAGATGGATTTAAGAGACATATGTTTTTTTAGACAGGGGATACAGAGAAAAGTCTAGATCCCAATGTTATATTATTCAATGCTCTGAATAATTAATTTTTGTAATTCAATGTAATTGAGAATGGTAGGATAATTTAGTTTTGAGTAATTCCTAATTTATTTCTTCATTTCTGCATATTGCAAGCTATATATATTTTCTGACTGTTAGGGACAAATATTTTGGTGGTTTCCTACTGGGATTCTTCTCACACCTTGTTTGGGTCATGCTTTTGGACCCAAATAGATTACATGGTTGCAAGTATAGATATGGGAAGTTTCCATTCTACTTCATTTATATGATTGCTGTTGGAGATGGAGAGCATGGGACCAAGCTGTGGCTTGTAATGCTGTTGGAGTTTAAAGTTTTTATATAAATTAGTTTTATTATTATATTTCTAGAATTATGAATTTTTTGGATGATTTCCTAGATACATGTGACATTAATCATTTATTTATATATGTTGCAGTTTTTTATACTATCAGTCTTCCATTGTTTACTTTTGTTGTATGGTAAAACTAATTTGGATAATGTTTTATGTATAGTTTCCACTATAAAAAATCTTCCAATGAGGAAATTCTTTCCCAAAAATCACAAAAAAGGCCCTTGCTACTAGTCGAAAGCCTCTGATATTTGGTGAAATGCGCATGAGGTCATGTGACCAACCTTGTATGGGGCACATTTGGGCAGCACCCTGACCTAAGACATTACATAGGTATCAGAAGGGTTTCGTTTTTTGATTTGTCTTAATATTTGAAGCCTATTGATGGGGTTTATTTTCTGTTTTGTCTTAATATTTGGAGTATCTAACCCATGTATAGGGAAAATCCAATTTACCTCGAATATTTCAAATTTTATTGTTTTGCAATTATTACAATTGATTTTATTTCACTGTTGGGTGATTCACTTGTTTTTTGTTGTTATCGTTGATATTGTTGTGGCTCTATTTCTGTTGAAACCCAATGAGGTGAGGGTATTCCATATCATGCATTTTATATTCACTTGCTAGAGATCACATGTAATGCATTCTTGTATTTCCATTTATGGTTCATTACAGATTGCATGCTGTTGTGATAGGGGTTGTGCTAAATATACATGTAGTTTTGATAGATTGTGTGATAGAATACATACTATTTTGATAGGGTATTATGAATTTTAATATTTAATTTTTTTGTTTGATCCTTGAGGTTCTGTAGGACCTCTCGGATCGAAATTTGTTGGATCATGTTTGAAAAATAATTGAATTTTATCATGTTTTGATGTGGAAAGGATGCCAAACATTTATTCATGGGAGTATAGGCTCTCACAAGTCATAATTTGTCATGTATTGGAAAATATTTTTCATTTTTAAGTGTTATGGATAATTTTTAGAAGCCTACTATCCGGAAATCCAGACAACACCGTGTGTGATGTTATGAAAAGATGCCATGTTTTCTTCTGTTCAGGGAGAAAATTTTTTTTTATGTACACATCGTATACTGTATGTACACGCCATGTAGTGCTTGACCATGTGACAAAATGTGTGAGCCGAGACCTGGGGTTGGTATATGTTTGGTAGAAAATTCCATGTAATTCAAGTACACACTGTGCTTAAGAGACCATATATCTAGCCATGTGACTAACGACACAGGTGGATGAATTTTAGATGGTACATATTGTGTCCATATTGAACACGTTGTGTTGAGTCAACCATGTCTTCGACCATGTCACTAACGACATGGGTGGTTAAGGATTAGGTAGTACACATTGTTTATAGGGTGAACACACCATATAGTGTTACCCAGGAGTGAACTGTGTAGTTCTAGCCTTGTAAAAGAATCTGGTCATGAGGGAATATTCAAGTAAATGCCGTGTCACATGAGGAAAATGCAGTGTGTAGGGGTGTTAAAAAACCAGGTTTAAAAGAGTTACTTTCCCATGTTAAGGCTTAAGGGAACACACCCTGTGGAGGTTATACCAGCTGTGTTACCCTATTTTGTAAAACATGAATAATTTCTCCTCCAATTCATTTATTTCACTTCTATGTTGCGGTTCACGATAATTTTGAACTGAGGTGTGCACTTGGCCTTGCCGAGTCATTCCATTAAGATGCTCTCCAATTGTATTCCAAGTTCAGGTTGATGATCAGCCACTAGAAAGGGTTTATCAGGGACTACCAGAAGATCCTCCTGTTGTGCCCATTTTGGAACCAGGTGTCATACCAGACACAGGTGCTGATGCATAGTTTCATGAAGGATTTTTGAGGATGTTACCAAATTTTAAGGGTGTACCGCATCTTGCCCCATCTGTGGAAGAGCTGATGTAGGTGTTCCAATAGTAGCATCCTCCCACTTTTTCTAGGAATGGAGGACTAAAGACTGTAGAGTCATGGTTGGTGGTCGTGCATGATATCTTTCAATGTTTACTTCAACCCTGAGATGTTGAGGGCCAATCGAAACCAATATTTTATGCATCTGAAGTAGGGCACTATTTCTGGGATGGAGTACTCTTCTCATTTTATAGAGAAAAATATATTCACACCTGTTTTGGGAGGTGATGGGTTATCATTGGATAGGAAGTTTGAGGATGGTCTCAAGTATGACATCCGATCACAGGTGAATGTATTTAGGATGACTTCGTCGATGGATATAGTGGAATGGGTGTTGATTTCTGAGATCAATATGGGGGAGATGGGAGCTGTGAGCCAGGGTGGTTCACCATCTAGGGAAGGTAATCCTTCTTCTGATAGTAGGAAGTGCCATAGGGAGCCTTCACGTGGTGATTTAAGTAGCAGTCATGTATCTATAGGTAGCCAGGTGAGGTGCTAGCAGTGCAAGAAGAGATGGAACATGAGACCTCAATGCCCGAGAGACCCATTTGAGATCTGATATTGGGGAAAGATGAGTAATCTTCAGTGTTTTTCTTGTTTTTCTCACTAGTAGGTAGTGATAGGGGGTTGGTTATGACACCACATTCATAAGTATGTACACTGGTTTCTCCTCAGTCAGGGAATTGGAGTTTTTCAGGCCATTCAGGCCGAGTAGGTGGTCGTGGCCATGCTAGCCAGAAGGCATGATTTTTGAGATAGAATGGTGGATCACCTTAAGATAGACACATAGTGTTTCAGGTCCACTGTACATGTCAGACTTTTGTAGTGGAGCAGACCCAGTTGGAGTAGGATCCCAGACCCTCTACCGTTAGAAGTACAAACCTAGTTTCCTTAGTTTTTGATTGTTCTTGTTTTGATATAAGGGATTACCATATTTTTATATCGGTATATATTGTGGAGATCCTTGTGCTCTATATCTTTAATTCTAAGGATATTATAATACTAGACACTCCGTTGGGTATTATGATGGCAAGAGTACATTAGTGTAAAGAGTTCCATCTTGAGGTTAGTGGGAGTCACATCTTATGGGACCACTATGGATTAGAGATGACATGCTTCAATATCATTCTAAGGATAGACTGGTTGGTCTCCATTTAGGCATTTGTTGACTGCTATCGCCTTTGGGATTGTTTCACCTCACTAGAGGGAGTTTATTTTCTATACAAGGATGAATGAGATATCTAGGCAAGCAGAGATGGACCCAAGCATCATGGGTTGGGAGGAATTACACCCCAAATCGCTGGTTTATATGTGGATGACCCTGGGACTTCACATATGGACTTTCCTCTAGTAATGGATCATTTCAGAGATATCTTTCGATATAAATTTTTTGGTTTACCTCCAGAGCGAGAGGTAGATTTGTATTTCGATCTTATTCCATGAGCGACACTGGTGTCTATTACTCCTTATTGGATGACTGCACAACAGTGACAGGAGGTCAAAAATAAGTTAGAGGAGTTTCAGGTGAAGGGTTTCATCTGACCCAATACTTCTCCTAGGGATTTTCCTATCATTTTTGCTAGGAAGGTGGACGGTACCCTCAGAAATTGCTTGGATAATTAGAAGATAAACTAGTTGACAGTCAATAAATGATATCCCTTTCCAAGGATTGATGATCTCTATAATTAGTATTGAGGAGCATGGGTGTTCTTGAATATTTACTTGAGATTCAGTTTTCATCAGTTACGTGTTAGACCATCCTATATACCTCTTATATCTTTTCAGAGCAGGTATTGTCTATATGAGTATATAGTTATGACGTTCGGTCTCACGAATTTCCATGATATTTTTATGGAACTGATAAACCAGGTGTTTAGTCCTTTCTTGTATTCTTATATGGTAGTCTTCATGGATGATATCTTGGTGTACTCTCTCACTTGAAACGACCATTCCACTCATCTTGAGATCTTTTTGAGAACACTGAGAGAACATCAGTTATATTCTAAACTCTCAAAAATCCAGTTTTGGATAGACTAGATTCACTTCATGGGTCATGTCATCTCAGAGATAGAAGTATCAGTAGACATAGTGAAATTGGGAGCAATAGTTTCTTGGGAGAAGACGAAGAACATCTTTGAGGTATGGAGTTTTCTAGGGATGGATGGTTACTACAGGAACTTTATATATGGATTTTGAAACATAGAAATTCCAATGACGTGCCTAACTAAAAAGGGTGAAAAGTACTTGTGGACAGATTCCTACGATTCAGCCTTTTAGGAGATGAATGGGAGATTGAATTCAACACTAATACCGATTTCTCCAGAGCTGGGAAAGAGTTACACCATTTTCTGTGATGTATCAGGTATTGGGTGGAGAGTAGTGCTTATGCAAGGGGAAGGATTCATTGCATACGATTCTCAATAGTTGAAGCCACATGAGTGAAAAAACATGACACCCAATCTCGAGTTAACAATAGTTGTGTATCCGTTTTTTCTGTTGGAGACATTATCTTTTGGGAGAGAACTTTGTGGTGTACACTAACTAAAAAATTCTCAATCATATCATCACTTACTGTGATCTGAATTTGGGACATCAAAGGTGGGTTGAGTACCTTCAATATTTTGACTTTGAGCTTTCCTACATTCCTAGAAAAGGCAACACATTGGCTGTTGCATTGAGTGGGACTCAGATATAGGAAGTTCACGAGGCCAGCAGTGAGTGGTAGCTTATGAATCTATTCTCTGAGATGAATATGGATGTGTGAGATAGCCAGGGGAAAAAGTTTCTTTTTCTACAGATGTTACATGTACTCTATTATATCAAGTGAGAATAAGGATTCTATCAGATTCTAAAGGCATAGTCTTATGAGAGAGTGAGTCAGGTGAGGACCCTACTCCTGGGTGGACTATAGGTGATGATTAGGTATAGCATTTTCTTGGGTACATATGAGTGTTAGCAGAAATATGCAAGGAGATTTTTTATGACTTTCATTCGTCAGTTTGGGGAGTTCATTATGGTTTCACCATGATTTATCGAGATCTACAACGCCTGTATTATTGGACATTCTTGAAGAGGGACATAGGTGGTTTTTTATGAGATTCTAAAATTGTTAGAAGGTTAAGTTGGAGCATCAGTAATTGGAAGGGCTTTTAGAGTAGTTAACCATTCCCGAGTGGAAGTGGATTGATGTCCCGATGGATTTCGTGATAAGATTACTGCGGTTTCCTTGGGGGAATGATGCAGTTTGGGTTGTTGTTGATGAACCCAAAATAGTTTCACACTTCCTTCCAATTAAGGAAACCTTACATGTCGATGAGATGAGAAGGTTTTATATCCCAGAGATTGTATAGTTGCATGGGGTTCCACACATTATCATTTCAGACAATGATGCCCGGTTTACTTTTTGGGTCTTTCTAGGACTACAAAAGGATTTGGGTACACCGGTACATCTATGTAAATCATACCATCCCCATATAGATGGCTAGTATGAGTCCATTAATTTGGTTTTTGAGGACATGATTTGAGTATGCGTCCATGATTTTGGGGTTTCTCGGGAGAGACACGTACCCCTAGTGGAGTTTTCCTACAATAACTATTTTTAGGCGATGATTCAGATGGAAACTTATAAGGATTTTTAGAATAGGAAATTCTAATCACCTCTATGATGGATGGAGGAAGGAGAGGCATATATTTTGTGATCTCTTCTTATCTAGGAGAGCACTCAAAAGGTGGATTTGATTTAGAAGAGGATGTCTATAGAGAAGTCTCTCCATAAATCTTATGCTGATCAATAAAGAAAACCTCTAGAGTTCAAGGTCAGAGATCAGGTTTTCATATGTGTCACACTGAGGATAGAACAAAGAAGAATTATGATATGGGAAAAGGTTTCATCCAGACACATCAAGACGTTTGAGGTTTTGGAGAGAGTCGGGCCGGTTGACTATTAGTTGCAGTTACTTCTGTGGTACCAGTCAATGAACTATGTCTTCCATGTTTCTCATCTACGATGTTTTTTTGGACCCGTCTCATGTTTTTCAATGTGAGGAGGTTGAGTTGGATGTGGATGCATCCTTCTGGGAGCACCATATATGGATTGTGGATCACAACATGAAGGTTCTCTTTGGCTGGTATATTCCTTTGGTACGGGTGCTATGGAAGCACATGTGAGTACAAGATGAGACTAGTGTGAGGGAGGCCGATGTATGATCCCTTTGGATAGAGTTTTTTTGATTCTTCTTCTTCACAACCCTTGGAAGGGAAATTCGTGGAATAATTGATTTAAGGGAAAAACGTTGTAAGATCCAGGATCTTCATTTTTTGTATGGATCATTATTTTATATTTTTTTGAGGAAAAAGGAAAGAAAGTGAAGTTTTCTAAGTACACACCATGTACTTTTGAGTACATGCTGTGTACCCTATTGTTGCGTGTAGTTGTGTATTGGCCATGTAACATCCGAGTACTTGGCTGTGTAGGTGAGCTGAAAGACCCCCTAAAGTGGGGATCAGTTGAGGCTAGTACACAACATGTACATTAAATAAACTTATTGGGTAATTTTATTTTAAATTGATAGATCAGAGTGGGGGAACATCTCATCAACAGAAACACTTTATTCTCCATATGTTTCATACATGAGGGTGAATTACTACCAAATAACTTAGATATCCACCAGTTCCTCCATCCGAGCACTGATTGAGACACCGCAGGGTGGGTTGGATTCCCACCAGGAAGTTCTCTATTTCCCTAGATCCCCTCTTCCTGATTTCTCCTCTCTCATGAGTTTTCAAGGGTTGATTATTTTTATCATTTTCATAGATCTATTATGTTCTAGGATGATTCAAGTATTGATGTTCAATATTTTTCTTCATACAACATCAAGGTGGGTGGTTTGTTCCATTCATTGATTGAATTTGGTATATATATTCTTCAAGTGATGAATACCCAGGTTGGGGTTTTTCATATTTTTGATTTTGACCCTATTTAAATCCTACTATGGTTTGATTGACTATTTAAGGGTTTTTTCCTATACATATTATTGCATATCCTTATTATTGGACACCCCTAGGTGCATTCCATTGTTTGGTTGTTTATATCAACTTGGTCGAGGTTTCCTACGAGGTGTACCTTTTTTACATTCCTTGTGTTATTTAGGGTGGAGATGATTGGTTATATGTGATTTTTGTCCTCATGCTTTGGATAAGTTGAGCCATGTAGTAGTTTGAATTGGATTTAGATACTTTAATTACAATAATATGCACTGATTAAAGTTGATCCATGTAATAGATTGGATTTAATGTAGATTCTTTAATGAATATTGTATGCGCACTGATCTTCCAATGGACCATGAGTGCCTTAAACCAGGAAAACTATGGGGGTTTCCATATTTGTTTACACAGGACCATAAGAGCCTTGGTGTAGACTTGGACCGAGGGGTATTTACGATGAGATCTACCCAGGTGTCCATTTATGATTTTTTATACTTTGTTGACCCAAGGGGGTATTGACTGTGAGAGCGACATGGGGGTCAAGTATAAATTATTGATGTTATGTGGACCCATGGGTTTTGACTGTGAGAGATTCCCAGCTGGTTGTTTGTAAATGATTAGTACTATGTTAAACCAAAGGGGTTATACCATGAGATCTTTCCTAGATTGTGGTTATAAATGTTTGAATGATTGTGAAGTGTCTTCCAAGCTAATGCACAATCTTGGACTCAGTTCACTTAATTTTTATATGGTCTTCTAAGACATATTCTTTTCTTCTAGATAGGGGACACAAAGATTTGTATAGATTCCGTGATCACACCATTCAACAGTTTGAGTAATTAATAACTGTAAATGAATTTAATTAAAAACCATTATACGATTTACTTTTTTTTGCTTCCTAGTTTATTGATTCATTTTTTTATATTGGCTTCTATATATATTCACTGACTAATAAGAATAGATCTTTTTGTGGTTTCCTACTAGGATTCATCTCACACCCTATTTGGGTCAGGATTTTGGACCCAAATAGATTACATGGTAATAGATATAGATAAGGGAAAGTGACCTTCTACATCAGGTACTTGATTACAATTGGAGTTGGAGGGAATGGGAACAAGCTGGGGCTTGTGATGTTGTTGGGGTCTACAGTTTTTCTATTCTTTTTTTAGTATTGTATTTCAAGAATTGTGACTAGTTTGGATGATTTCCTAGATACATGTGACATGTATCATTTATTTATATATACTTCATTTGTTTATTCTATCAGTCTTACAATTTTTACTTTTATTTTATGGTAGTACAACTTATTCTATTGATTTATATTTATTTTTCATGATACATACTCTACCAATGAGGGCATAGTTTAACCACTATCACACCCAAGGCCCTCACTGCTATTTTTTAGCCTCATTAATTCAGGGAGATGTGCTTGAGGCCATGTGACAGACCGAGTATGGGGCACCTTTGGGTGACACCCAGACCTGATACAATACAGTAAGTGATGATGATGATAAGAATAGAAATGAAATTGAAAATAAATTGGATGATATAGAAAGAGGATTTAGCTCATGAAATGCTCCTCCTTGAGAACTACTTAATAGAGATGGGCTTTGTATTTTGATGAGAACAAGAGCTCCAAGACGTGGGATAGGGTGCCAGGAAGAGTATTGGATAGAATGTAGACATGCTTCAATGATATGGAGGGGTGAAGAGAAGTGGTGGTGAGGGGTGTTATTAATAGGGGAGAGAGTTGTTTTCTCATAATTTTGTTCATTAGTTTGTTATTTTGGATCACGACTATGAATTGTTTGATCATCACTACATATATTAAAATAATGAAGGATATATAGATATTTCAATATTAAATTATCCATAAAACATCTATAACTCAACAATTCATGTATTTAGATTTTATTGTATATTATCATATTTTACTTTTCACAAAAATTTCAAGTATTTTAGAAAAATAAAAAACATTCACTCTGGCTGTTTTCAACATGTATAATTAAAAAATAAACAATATTTTATGAATATAATTTTTCAAATATAATAGTTTTAATTTTTAACTGAAATTTTCATTTACTTTGAAAATATTTATTTTAAAATTATAAGTAATTTTATAACACTTTTAAAAATTAATTATAGACTCATTAAATTATAATATAATCATAAAAAAATATTAGTTTATGAATATATTTTATAAAATTAAATTTGATTCTAAATTAATAGGTTAATTATAATATTATAAATAATAATTTAATCTTTATGAAAATTCGAACATTGAACTAATAATTTTTTAAAATATTTATATACTTATACCAGAATAAAATTAGATCAAGTTTTCATTTATAAGATGCCTAAATTTTAATTATACATTCATAGATAATGTTACTATTCAATTAGCTAAATTACTATTCCCAATGGCCATGAAACTATTCTAAGCGTCAGGTTTCTATTCCATCAAGATAGGTTCTTTAATTTCTAGAAATACCTCTTATTTCAGTCATTATTCATTTATAAAGACTGTATTGTGTTCTCAATTTGATTTATTGTGGATTATATTATATAAAAAAAGTATATGAAGTAAATTTTGAATGATAAAAAGTTTGTTTCATTTCAAAAATGGTATTTATAAGAGAATGGAGACAATTAATGGTAACGATGGAATTCATGTGTTGACTAAGACAGTGAATGG
This sequence comes from Viscum album, assembly GCA_963277665.1. NCBI lineage: Eukaryota > Viridiplantae > Streptophyta > Magnoliopsida > Santalales > Viscaceae > Viscum > Viscum album. The sequence continues at coordinate 221,617,926 of OY728131.1, read as the reverse complement.
TAACAATGTTATTTCTGTGTTAATTGAGACAATGAATAGTAAAAATGGAATTAATGTTTTTTTGGGTAAAATGAATGGTAACAATGGAATTTATCTGTTGATTTAGAGGAATAAGTGTAACAAAGGCATTTTGAGATATGATATGCCTTGGGGTTATTTCTCACTCCATCATGAGGAAAAGAAGTTATTGACTTATGTCCATCCACATGAACCTAGGGGTGTTGTTTTTAAATAAATAATAATTTTTAATATGATAAAAATGTATTTATAAGTTTTTCTATATTCTGTATACAAGTGCGTTCCCATTTATTTGACAAGATACTGTTTTAGATATCCTTTGTGGTGGCCTTTTAAGTTTTACTCATAACCTACTCATGCTGCATGATAGGTACCGAAATAGATTTCCTGGATGTATGTTAGAATAAGGGAATGGGCCTAGTGTTATATGTATGAGTCAGGATTGAACATGGATGAGGGAACCTAACATGGTATCTGAGCCACTTTAGAGATTTAAATTTCCTTACATTTGAGTTTCATTTTGACACATGGCATGTACTTTAGCATGATTTTCTTTGTCATTCAGTGTTTACATTATACTTCCAGTTTTGGTTATCTCAGGTTATTGGAATTCTGCTAGTTATGATTATTTATATTTTAGTTATTTTTTTATTTATTTCTTCAAGAGTGTTACTATGATAAAGTGGGTATGGTCACCACATGAAAGATATTAGACACTCACTGATAGTCAGTAGAATCCTGCATAAGGGGAGGAAAACATGAGGTCAGGTGGCCTACAGTCTCGGGGCACCAGTGTGGGGCACCAAGGTTAGGATCTTACATCCATGTATATGAAATTGCATATATAATGACAACCAATATCGGTTAGTTCAAAAAGGACATCTATCCCTATCTGTGTCATGTTGTAGGTCAAAAAACCATTATACCCCACATTATGCCCTGGATTGGCTATGTTTCCATCATATAATTCCATGACATTGGATCAAGAATTTGCCCCATAATAACCATGGCCTCTATCGTAGTGCATCATCATCATCATCATTACATGTTGTACATGCTCCCCACTCTAAGGCCTATCCAATCCATGGTGGCCCACCTACCATTTTATTTCTATAGGATAAATTCCCAAAGGAATAGTCTCACAAAAAATGGTATAAAACATATTTTAAAAAATATAATATAAAGAATGAGTCTCACACTACTACAAAAATGGGAAAGGGAAGCGCCACCTTATATCAGCACTAAGAAAAAACCATTGATAAAGAAACCCTATATCAATGCTAAAATTTTAGCGCTCATACAGGGAAACGTTTATCAGTGCTAAAAAAGCGCTGACAAATAGACCCTTTATCAGTGCTAGAAAAGTGCTAATAAAGAATCCCTGTATCAGTACTAAAATTTTAGCGCTCATATAGGAAGGATTTATCGGTGCCTTTTTAGCACTGAAAAAGAGGACCTTTATCAGGTCTAAAAAAGCGCTGATAAAGGTGGGCTTTATCAGTGATTTTTTATCGTTGATAAAACCGTAGTCCCATATTTTATAAAATCAGTCACACAATGTCCTCGTTTTATCGTGGCCTAAAGATCTCACGGTACTGAAACCCTGTGAATCCCCTCCACTTCCACCCAAGCATCATGTTTCCAGACCTCTGCCACATCCAATCTTCACTTTTCCAGACCTCCTCCGCCCCCGATCTTCGTGTTTCTAGACCTCTGCCGCCCTCGATATTCACATTGCCAGACCTCCGCCACCCTCAATATTCACATTGCCGGACCAGGTGTGCAATGTTTTTTTGTCCCATATTACACATACTCTTCTAAAAACTATGGTAATTTAATCCCAAGGATTTGATATATCTCATCGATGTATATGGGTCATGAAAGTGTAATACTAATGGTGTTATAGTTACACTTGTGTGGGTAAAGAATGTAGAGAAGTAAATCGCATCTTTAATGGTCTGTATTGAAGAGTAGAGGTAGATGGATTGAGGATAACTATTGAACATGTTCGAAACACTGTTTCCAAAACCATTCAGCCAAATATGTCACCTCCAATATGTGTGCCTAGGTAGTATGAGATCCTATTTTTTCCATGTTCAATCACTATATTTGAAACAGGGGAACCACCATTTATTGTCGGGGGTCCATAATGGATTTCACTTTGGTGGGATGTGAGCCTATTTAGGCCATACACCATTACCATAGGGATCCTATTCAGATGCAATAGGATCATGAGGATCAAAAATTAGGGAAACTCAAAGATTTAAGGAGGTGATGATTATATTTTCAGGGTTGATTTGAACAATATATAGTTATCCCATAATGTGTTTGAATGCACTGAATAGGGGCACCATTTAGAAGGTGTTGGACGTGATCCCAAAGGGTAACAACCCTAAAAATGATCAATGGACTGGTTGGGATTGATATATTACCTTAAATAATCCATGCATATCTCCTATTATTGGGAATAATTTCATATATTGTTATAAAAATAAGTGTGGTTGGAGACCAACACCAAGAGGGGGTTCTCTCTCGAGTGGGGGATAATAGCATTACATAGTTTTACGTCATGAAACGGGGACATGAACCATGTATGTTAACATCATGTGGAAAGGAATTTGGACATGCATTTGGATGTCTTATGATTATGAGGATGTTTTTGTAGTCTAAGGTCGAATAGATTTGGAAAATATTTCACCTAATTTCACATCAAGAAACTAGGATGTCAAGATTCATAGTTTAAATTCATATATCTTGGACTAAATTTCATATCATATTTATCATGTGAGGCATATTATGTACATGACACTAGATAAGGCTACATTTTGACATCATGTTTTTTGGATGTCGAACATGAAACTAGTTTATTGATCTTCCCATTCTATCATCCTCGTATTAGGACCTGTGGGAATCACAACTTATGAATTGTCTATGGGAATTTCATTAGAATTTACACCCCTAAGAGTGTGATTGGAATTGGTAGATATATATATTTTATATTTTTAACTCAATATTGGGAACAATATAATTGGGGATTGCACCAAATGAGGAGACCAAGAGGGTGTTTTTGGAATCATTACATAATTTTCTCATGATGAATAATATTATTAATGCATAGGGTGTTTGTTATTTTTCACAGGAGGCATCACATGCTTGTAACATAGGGGGTTGATTTGTTACTCGGGCAAAAGACAAAGGGTCAACACATCATTAAATATCCTATTGTCATTTGGAATAAATACACACATTGTTCTAGCATAAATCATCCTATATTTATCATATGAGGCATCTCGTGTTTATCACACAGGGTAAGCCTATAGTCTCACATCATGCACTGTGGACGTTACCATATAATTTAACAACATATATCTAGGATGTTGGATTTTTAGTTCAAATCCATATATCTTAGTCTATAGGGATGGTTTATTCATTTAAAATATCTCTTGATGAACCTAGTATTTGTGGAAATATTTATATTCTCATCATCAATGGAGATCAATGAGTTTACACTATCAAAGTGATGTTTATAAAAAAAAATTAGGTCCTTCCCACTTGGATTCCAGTTTCACTAGATTTCTCCTAGGTATCATCGATTCCCTTAGATCCAACACCGTGTCACCGTAAAGTAAGGAATGAAGGATAACCTTTTTCTTTGAGGACTACACCACCCGGTTCTGATGCATTTCTAGGTCATCCAATGCCTGAACCCTATTTTCTTCGAGGGGTTACCCCTTATTTCTTTCATGATATCTAAGTGAATTTGTCTTAGAGTGCACTTGAATGGAATGATTCCCTAACCATAAAGATTTCTAGACATGCCACCCCAACCTCCATCTCTGTCCTTCTCCCTCACTGAGGTTATTAACAGCTTCTCTGTAGTGGCCATGCCCTTTCCTAGTAGTGTTTGTTCTGGATCCCTTGGATCTGAGCCTGTCATCGAGCTTCAAATACTTATGGATCCAGAGAGAACTCTCTCACCTGCCCCCAAGATTCATTATACATCCTTCCCATTCCCATTTGGATCCTCATCTCCCACTCATAGGAATCTTACCAACCATAAGGGATTATGAACATGTTCAAAATCAAGGGACCACAGTGAGAGATCATCCTCTCACTTCAATAAGGCCACTAGCTCTAGATCCAATGCCAAAGCACTATCCTAACCATAATTATTATCTTCATATGTAATACTCATGGTATTAGTGCCCATGTTAAATCAAAATTCCTCACTATAGAAATCAAAAAGCATAATGTCATTGTTGTTGATGTCAAAAAACATAAAAACCCTTTAATAATCATAGAATTCTCCTAGAAGATTAATTTGCATGGATTTCTACACTCTGACCCCACCAACAGACACAAATGGGTATTTTGGAACAATAAATATATTGTTGAGACTGTTTAATATTGCAATAAATTCATCACTACCAAGGTGTCCAATGGGGATACCTCCTTCTTTATGACATTTGTTTTTGGAATCCATGACCCTCTTTAAAGGGAATCTCTATGGAGTGAACAAAATACCTTTGATCTCGGCCACCATACGTTGTTTTTTGGGGGTGAATTTAATTTCATTTCCAACCCAAAGGAATGGAAAGGTAGAATCCCATTCTAGAGGAAGGCCATCATGGAGTTTGTTCAGTTCTGGGCCGGTAAGGGCCTCATTGATCTCAGCTTCTCAGGTGATAGTTTCACCTGGTGTAACAACTATAGGGGCCATCTCTACTTGTGGAGTCTATTGGATGGGTGTCTATACAACATGAAATACACCAACCTATTCTAAAATACCATGTTTTTTCATCTTTCTTGAGGTATTTCAAACCACTCCCCCCTCTTGGTTTCTATTTCTTCTTGGCATGATCATCAGGAACGGTTTCACTTCCACTATCAGTGGGTTAACATCCTAGGGTACTATGACATGGTTTGTGAAATATGGAATGTACCCTTGGTAGAGTGTCGGGACACCTTCAACCTTAGTGACCTGACCTCGAACCACGATAGGTGCGTGTTCGACCCTTCCTCCTCACGAACCTTCACCACCTGGGACTACTGTCCCATATGGGCTCCTTCAGAGTATTATGATAGATGGAATGATACCTTGGGTTTATTGGATTATTAACACTAGTTTGAGATTTATGTGTGACTATATACTTATTATATTTTCTTATTATTTATTACACACCACCACTTGAGTCGAGTGACCTGATTGAAATCCATATGGGTACTTTGGTTCTCATGTGGATATGATTTTTTATGTGTTTGTGACATGATTATGTGTGGATATATGGGTATTTAGGCATGATGATATTGAATATAGGGAAGTGACGTAGGAGTGGTAGATGTATCATTCTTGATTATTCTTGTGTTTGTACTGGAGTGATTTGAGGAAACTATAATGAATCTAAAGTAATTATATTTAATGAATTCCATATTGTAGAGATTATGAGAATCCTTTATTTACTTATAGACTTGGCTATTGGTTTTCATAAATATGTATTTTAGGTTAGTGTGGTTTAAAAGGATGGAATAGTTGACCATAGAAGGTTTGACCTAATAGAGGAGGATGTTCCATAGAGGATGATGCTGTTTTAGTTTTACCTTCTATAGAACAAGTGATTATCCCCGCGAACCCCTTTGTGTTTGGAAACTGTGTTGATTTTGATGTGGGGTCTATCGTAGTTCTTTTGATTTCCAAATCTTTATTAGAAATGGTTATGCTATATTAATCTCTATTTTTAAAAGGAAGTGGCTCTCTTCTACTATATTTGGAAGTCTTGTTTTGTGTATTTGAACCATAAATACTAATAATTGAGATTAAAATAGGATGAAGATGAATAAAGATTGGATGTATGATAATCGTTTGACAATAGAGTACGAGAACAAAGTGAAAAAGTTCATCAAGTTTGCAAAGGATAACACAAAGGATCCTTCTCAAATCCTTTTTCCATGTTTACATTGTTGTTATTATAGACTAATTACTCTAGAGGATTTGGAAGAACATGTGATATGTCACATAATAGATCGGAGTTATAAATGTTTGAATAAAAACAGCAAAAAAGCGAATGTAGTTTTTGGCTGTGATAAAACTGCGTTTTATGGATTATCATATATGAATACAAAAATGGATAATGAAGAAGACCGTATAGAGGATGTGATTATAGATGTAAATGATTATGTAGATCATATTGAGGAAATGACAAAGACAATTGAAGTTGAACTCCGTGATTTCCCAAATTGTTTGAGAAGTTAAAGAGTTGTGAAAAGATGCAATTTTATACTGGTTGCACCAGGTATACAACATTTTTAGCTGTACCAAAGTTGTATAGATTGAAAGGCAACAACGGATGGAGAGATGTCAGTTTTACAGAACTACTTGATCTTTTGAATGACGTGCTCCCTGAAGATAATGAGCTCCCAAGCCTGACATATGAAGCTAAACGAATGCTACGATCGATGTGTATGATTTCTGAAAGAATACAAACCTGCCTGAAAGACTGTATATTGTTTCTCAAGGAGAAAAAATCACTTACAAAATTCCCAAAGTGTGGTGATTCTCAATACAAGAAAGATGAATCCAATACTTTGAATGTTGTATGGTACTTTCCAATCATTCCAATATTTAGGAGTCTATATGGAAGTGAAGAAACTGCTAGAAAATTGTCATGGCATGCAGATATAAGAAATTAAGATGGGAAATTATGTCAACCGACTGACTCTCCTCAATGGAATAAAATTGATCATGAATATACTGAATTTGGAAAAGAGTAGAGAAACCTTCGTCTTGCGTTATCTATAGATGGATTGAATATTTTTTGCTTTTCAAACCAGCACTCATAGTACATGGCCTGTTATGTTGGTAAATTATAACTTTCCACCCTGGTTATGCATGAAGCAGAAATTCATCATGTTATCTATGATTATATCAAGACCAAAACATCTAGGTAACGATATTGATGTTTATTTGGCTCATTTTATTGAGGATTTGAAGTTATTGTGTGATTCAAGTGTTATGTTGTATGATGCTTATAAAAGTGAATAATTCACGTTGAGAGGGATGTTGTATGGGACAACAAATGATTTCCCTGATTACAGAAATTTTTCAGGCTATAGTATTAAAGGAACTGAAGGGTGTCCTGTGTACGAAGAAGATACAGAATCAATTAGGTTGAACACTGTTTTTGGTAAACCATTTTTCAAAAACCTTATGAAAATCGGTTGGAAAAAGAAATCAGTTTTTTTGAATTACCATACTAGAATTGTTTGTACGTCAGACATTTTCTTGATGTGATGCATGTGGAAAAAAATGTCTGTGACATTGTTATCAGAATGTTGATAAATGCCCCTAGAAAAACAAAGAATAGAATTAAGGAAAGGTTGGACATGTTTGACATGGGAATACAAGAAGAGTTGGCTCCCATGAAGGGAGAAAATCAAAATTTTCTTCATCCAGATATTTATACTCTTTCTAGGGAGGATAGATGTCAGTTTTTCAACTTCTTCAATGATTTAAAGGTTCCAGAGAGGTATTCATCAAATATCAAGAACATTATGTCAATGAATGATTTGAAGTTAAAAGTTTTTAAATCACATGATTTCCATATTTTGATTCAAGATCTAATTACTATAGATTTACATTGCATTTTTCCCAAGAATGTTCGTCACATGTTAACCAAACTTTTTTTGTTTTTCAAAGCTATATATAGTAAAGTTTTAGACCTGGTGAAATTTCTAGCTATGGAAAAAGAAATTGTCATCATATTATGTGAATTATAAATGTTATTCCTTCCAAAATTCTTTGATATGATGGTTCATTTGATGATACATTTGGTGAGAAAGATTCGACTATGTGGTGCTGTTCACTATAGATGGATGTATCCAATTGAATGGTATATGATGATTTTGAAAGGGTTTGTCAAAAATCAAAATCGGCTAGAGGGTTGTATAGTGGAGTGATATATTGTTGAGGAAGACATTGAATTTTGTACTGAATACCTATCTGATGTGGAAATCATTGGTCTCCTAAAATCTCATCACACTGGACACAATGAGGGTGAGGGAATTTCTGGAAGAGATGTTGTGACAATCAGTATTACAGATCAGAAGCAGTCCCACATTTATGTTTTTCATAACAGTTTGGAGGTTGATCCATATATTCAAACTCACAAAGAAATTCTTAGGTAGTTGAATCCATCAAGGGATGAAAAATGGTTATCAAATACACATAATCACCAGTTTATTGGATGGTTCTAGGACCATATTTTTAAGCAGTTTGATGAAGATCTGAATTCAATTTCATAACGACTTCGATGGCTAGCTGCTGGACCATGTGTGTATGTATTATCTTACAGTGGTTATATAATTAATGGTTATACATTCTATACAGATGAACATGATAAAAATAGTACGATGAAAAATAGTGGAGTTACACTAGTGGATGAAGTGATGCATGTTTCTTGTAGTAAGGACAAAAATACAATTTATGCAAATATTTCATACTTTGGCATTATCAAACTAATATGGGAGTTGGATTATACAACATTCCAATTTGTGATTTTTCAAAGAAAATGGGTTGATAACAACAATGGTGTTAAAATAGATGAATGGGGATTTGTAAATGTTGATTTTAGTAAAGTAGGTTACGAAGATGAACATTTTATAATTGAATCATAGGCGGTACAAGTTTTTTATGTTCCAGATCCTTCAAACCAAAAGTGGTCGATTGTTCTGTTATCTTCCAAAACTACTGAAGGTTGTGATGAAAATTCAATTGAGGATGATCCTTTCAGTGTTATGTCTTAATCATTTCAGAGTAGTCCCAATGTAGATGATGTTTTTTATGTTAGAGGAGACCACAATGAAGGGGTTTGGATAATTGATAGAGGTGTAAAATCCCTTCATCATTAGAAAAACAGAAAGAGATTTTAATAAACAGGTTATATTTTGTTTGTAATATAGATCTTGTTATCTCTTGTTGTTATCGTATCATTTCTGAATTTATGTAATCTAAATTAACTATCCAACTACTTTTACAGATAATGACTTCTGCACATTCTGGTGCTCCTAACCGTGAGGCTGAACAAGTCTCTCATGCTGCTGTTGCTGTGGCTGTTGCTGCTCCTACTGTGGCTCCTGCTGCTCCTACAGCTCCTGCTGTGGCTGCTACTTCTACTGCTGCTACGAATCTTGCTACTCCTAGTGTTGAGGTCCAATAATCATCAGCATAGGCTGTTTCTACCATTTCAGATGAACATATAGATGATGTTGATATCGATTAAATGGTCGGGAATGAAGGACCAACGCCGCAGAAAACATAGGTGCATCGTAGTTTGACGTTGTTAGCCAAAGATCTTAAGATGAAAAGCAAAGGCATAAAATTTGATGTCAGATGGAATGAACGAGGCCAACATGTGAATCCCAACAAGTCTATGTTTAGTAGTTACATTGGAGTTTTCACTTGGAAACGCGTGCCGATTGACATAGATTCATGGAACTATGTTGTGTCTGGGATGAAGGCTGTGATCTGGGTAGAAATTATGGTACCATTTTGAATTTATTTCCTTATTTTTCTAGAAAATAAAATAATGAAACAATTTCTTCTCTTCTCAATCTTCTGTAGAGTACATTTATAGTAGATGATTCACACAAGGATTATGTACTAAGTCTTGCATGAAGGATTCATCGATGTTTTTGCACTATTTTAACAATATGTCACCTGAAATATTTCAAAGGTAAAATAAAACCACACCCTCCCATTTTTTACGCTCACCTGATATCCCAAGAATCATGGGATGCATTTATTGGATATCGTGGGGAAGATAAGTTTCAAGTACATTGTGGGTGATAATACGTTGTTTGAGGATACATGTATTCATCACTTTGATTGTGAATATTTCATTTGTGAAAAAACAACTCTGTAAGGAAAATAAGGAACGTGCCTCAAAACCAACATACCCCTATCATAAATCCAAGATGGGGTATGATTCACTAGAAAATAAAATGGTATGTATTTGGTTGCGTCCAAATTTACCCTTCTGGTAAAAGCGGTCGATGTTGTACATGTAGGGGTCGAATCCACAGGGACCGAAGAAGTAACCTTGAGACACTATGATTTGGTGAAGGATGGGCTATGAAGTAGCCAACTTTGGGTTTGATTTTGGATGTTTTAGAGAACACTAAGAAACCTAAGTGAATTCAATTAAATGGAAATGGGTTGATCTTAGGATTATGATCGGGGTGGATTGAATGAATTTTACTTCATTAGATAATTTTGGTTTTATTAATTCTTGATGAATCCTTTTTTCAAAAATAACACTACATTCATAATTTTCTGGTTTGGTACTTAATAAACACAATTAATAATCCCCTATACACTTAGAGAACCAAATTCATGATCTCTCCGAGGTATATGGTCATTTAGTAATTAAATTTAGTTTTCTAAAACATAGTAAAGATGAAGTAGAAATAACTGAAGAATGGATGTCTTAAATTAATTATCCAATTAACAACAATTCGTTCGTAAATTAACATTAAATATAGCCATTTCATCAACCTAAGACTAAACCATTAAAGTGTTAGACCTCCATTTATGGTATACTCTCAATGGTGGGCGGAATATGGCTTACAAGAATTGGATTGAGGAAATTAAAACTGCGGAAATAACGAGCACTCCTCCGTGTGTGTGAATAAAATTCACACCTATGTGTGAACTAATTCACCAAAATGCCGAGATATCACTGCGCTTTGTGAAAATTTAGTTTTAATAAATGAATGGAAAATATAGAAGAGAAAGATGTTGATTAAGAACAAAAAAAACATACATGGAAATTTATAACATTACAAAGGAACTTTTTCAGCATAACCTTACAATGAAACATGCAACAAAAGATGATAAGAAAATTATCTGACCATATTCCCTTTACCACCATCTCCTTATATAGGAATATTATGAGACTTATATCTTTAACCTATAATCAATTCACCCCACAACAATTAATAGAGTCAAAAGGAGGGTGAATAATTAAAAGGAAATTGACGTTTCAAAGTTGACCCGGAAAACTGTGAAGATTCATCCACCATTTTGACGTGTGACTTTGTAATTTAAGAATACCGAATCCTGAGGCTTCATAGAATTGAAATATTCCCTTCCTTATGTCCTCTATGATCTGTAAAAATTTCAGGAATTTTTGCACCGCCGTTTGGAAGATATGGTCGAAATGGTGGGACAAATTTATGTGCATTAATGTCGTCCCACCATTTAAATCTCAACTTCAGATCCCATTATCATCATGAAAAATTCAGAATTAGCTTTGGCCACAGTTTAATAAAATGATACTCATATATTTATATTTTTACTATAAAAATTTTAGCTTCATTGGGCTTGGTTTTGGGCCCCAAATTTGTTTGATGGGCCTTAGGCCCATGATGCTTTTTCCAGCAAGTTTCTGCCTTCAGGTGAAAAAATATATTTCTTCACTTGTGATTCATCCATCAGACATAAAAGAAAAAATTTTCCAAATAAAGTGATGAATAATATAACAAAATATAAAATTAAAATGATGAATATTGTAATTTCCACATGGAAATTATTGAGTGGGCCCAAATTTACACTTTAAGCATGAATTGCACAATGATGGGAAATGAAGCTCAATTTCTAAATTGGACTAAAATTGATGTTTATGAACTTTTAAACACATTAATATTAAGATCTTAACAATGAATATTAGCCACATTAAGTGACTAATCACACCCACCAACTTGAGTTTTACTCGTCCCGAGCAAAATATATTACAAATATGAAATTCAAATCCCCTTTTCCAAAAATTTTTAATAAACATTTCTCACCCAAAGACCTCATACCAAAATAATTACGAAACCCATCAAAATAATTTAAAACAAGATAATTCCATAAGAATATCCCAAGCCCAAGCGAATTACTTTGTTGAAATTCATTGCCACATTTCATCAAATTCTAATTAAGCATGATAAAGTGTTGTGCATCACAAAAGATATGGGGCCCATTTTATTGCTCAAGGGGAAAAAATAGAAGCACTAGGTGAGAAACACATTAAACCTTAAGATGAGTATCCATTTTTTTAACCACAATAGATATTAAAAGACTTACTCTTGGCAAGACAACTATAGTGTCATGATCCCCAAGTGCCAGACGCCACACATATTGTCAATTCCATGATCTAAAATAGAGATATACAACCTAATTCTGGGCAAGACAACTATGAAGTCTTGATCCCCAAGTTCCGGACGCCATGCATTTGGACAAAACATTGCTCTATGTGGTCATTATTTTATTCAATTTTTTGTTTGTTTATTTTTTTGTTTTTTTTGGATACTCAAATTAAACTAAAAGTGACCCCAGAACCCTATGCTATAATGAAAGGGACCCACGAAGTCAAATTTACACCCACGATCCAGTAGACGTGCATTGGGGCATTTTTATTAAGTGAATGAAAATGTAAACTTTGAAAAATCACATCGGACAACCGCACTTTCCAAAAACTATTCTCATAAACTTAAACTTGCATTAAAATCAGAATCAAGGCATACAAAATTATTTGATATCCAATTTCAGAGTTTGCAATGTGTGTTATCATGTTCAAGGTTAATTGAAGTTTTCTTTTTATGCATGTTTTTAATCACAAAAAAATCAATTTTTATCTCCCTCGACTTAGAATAACACTGTCCCCAATTTTTAAAGAAAATAAAAGTTAGAAGGGGGGTAGGAGAGGAGTTCAAAGAGGAAATTGAAAATGATAAACATGGAACAAATTCACCGGGTTTTTGAAGTTGAAGTTCATGATTCTCTAGATTACTCCTTTGATCTCTTGGGGGATGTAGTCACCTCCTTGATTGAACATGTATCACCCAAAATAGTTCCTGAACCATAAAAAGAAGAACACAAAGACAAAACAAACAACACAATGATTTATTTAATTCCAAGTATCATTATTTTTATGATTTTACCTTTTTTATTTATTAAAATAAAACTAATGATACATTGTCTTCTTTTAAATTTCTGGGTATGGTATTACTCAGAGATCACACCATGGGACATGGATGAATACGGTGCTCACCTTTCATAACCATCCATACTTATAAAAGAAAAACATGTCAAGAGTCTATTTTTTTTAATCAACAAAAAAATAAATAAAATAAAATAAACTGATGATATATTGTCTTCTTTTAAATTTATGGGTAAGGTATTACTCAAGGATCACACCGCGTGACATGGATGAATACGATGCTCCCCTTTAATACCCTTCCTTCCTCATAAAATAATAACATGTAAATAGTGTATGGTAATTTCTTATATGAAAAAGAAAATGATTCAAAATGATTGGAAACTTGAAAACCATGGGTTGCCTCCCATGTAGCACTTTTGTTTAACATCGTTAGCTCGACTTGAACCCCAAAAATTATCTAATTCCCACTTTCAACATTTTTAGGACCCCATTTTTATCCACCTCAACAAGATTTAGATTAAGTCTTTTTTTAGAATTTTTTCCATGTGAAATCACATGCTTAACAATGAGTGTGAAAGTCCAAGGAATTCCTGTAATGGTTGATCGAGTTTCATTTGGAGTATTTCCTAAGATTTCAAGGTCCATTCCTACCTTTTGAGATTCTTGATGAAAATGGATGATAATTTAATGGTCTAGGTTTTCATAAATAGTGGTATTCTTGAGTGGGGAAGGAAGGATTATAATGTTGAGTTCAGTTTCATTGAATTTTCCTAAAGATGAATGTAAATTTGAATCCAAATTTGTTTCTTCTACAAAACATTTTGAAAGAATTTGTTCCTTTTGAAAATATGATTCATCCCCAAAATTTTCCATTTCAATTTCATGAGTGGGTATGGACTCACTATTCGTTATATCTCCCAATGGTTCAATGATTGGTAATTCTAAAAAAATGTTATTGGAGAAATATTCTGAACACTCAATCCATGAAGACAAATTTTCTCCTTGTGAATCCAAAAAATTAATTTCCTCCTGATTTAAATACCATTCAACATTTTCTTGATATTTTTCAGTTATCCCATATCCAAATGTTAGTTCTTTTTTCAAATCATGGGAGGTTTTTGGGATAAAATATTCATGTATCAATGATGAGGAAAGAACATCTTGAGTGTGAACGGGTTCTTCAAAAGTCTTAAAACTTTTTAATTATAATCTGAAAGATGAAACTTCTGAATTCATTTTATCCATTTGTTCACAAAATTGTTCAATAATTTTTTCAGGATTAGGGTAGATATATGTTTGTACATCATGGAATTACTCATTATTTATCTTTTTAATCATTATTTATAGGTATGTAAATTGATCTTTTAAACATTTTGCATCCCATTGATTGTACATCTCATCTGGTGTGGTGTATTCAATTAAGGTTTGGTCAATGAAATTTCCTAGGTGAGGTGATTCAAAATATTGATTTTCCAGTTGATTATAGCCTTGTTATATTTAAAGATAATCCATTGGAGTTGATTGAAAGTTGTTTTTGTGATTCATTGGACACGTAGAAACAGAAAGGTGAAACAAGAAGAGAAATTAGGGTGAGAATAGAGAATTTGGGGTGAGAAAAGAAGATGAGTGTCTAAGGTACTTACTTGGTCACCGGAAATGGTGCCAAAATTTGGATGAGCCCAAATTTACCCTTCTAGTAAAATCGGTCAATGTAGTACATGTAGGGGTCGAATCCAGAGGGACCGAAGAAGTAACCATGAGACGCTATGATTTGGTGAAGGATGAGCTATGAAGTAGCCAACTTTGGGTTTGATTTTGGATGGTTTAAAGAACAGTAAGATACCTAAGTGAATTCAATTAAATGGAAATGGGTTGATATTAGGATTATGCTCAGGGTGTATTGAATGAATTTTACTTCATTAGACAATTTTGGTTTTATTAATTCTTGATGAATCCATTCTTTAAAAATAACACTACATTCATCATTTTCTAGTTTGGTACTTATGAAACACAATTAATAATCCCCTATACACTTAGAGAACCAAATTCATGATCTCTCCAAGATATATGGTCAATTATTAATTGAATTTAGTTTTGTCAAACATAGTAAAGATGAAGATTAGAAATAACTGAATAATGGTTGTCATAAATTAATTATCCAATTAACAACAATTAGTTAATAAAATAACATTTAATATAGCCTTTTTATCCTTCTAAGATCAACACATTAAAGGGTTATCCCTCCATTGATGGTATACTCTCAATGGTGGGTGGAAGATGGCTTATAAGAATTGTATTGAAGAAATTAAAACCACGGAAATAACGAGCACTGCTCCATGTGTGTGAATAAAATTCCCACCTATGTGTGAACTAATTCACCACAACGCAGAGATATCACTGTGCTTTGTGAAAATTTAGTTTTAATAAATGAATAAAAAATATATAAGAGAAATATGTTGATTAAGAAAAAAAACGTACATGGAAATTGAAAACATTACAAAGGAACTTTTGCAGCATAACCTTACAATGAAACAAGCAACAAAAGATGATAAGAAAAATATCCGCCCCTATTACCTTCACCAAAATCTCCTTATATAGGACTATTAGTAGCCTTATATCCTTCCCACATAATCAATTCACCCCCCAAAAATTAATATAATAAAAAGGAGGGTGAATAATCAAAAGGAAATTGACATTTTGAAGTTGACCCAGAAAACTGTCCAGATTCATCCACCATTTTGACGTGTCAGTTTGTAATTTAAGAAAACCGAATATTGAGGCATCATAGAAGCAAAATATTCCCGTAATTATGTCCTCTATGATCTGTAAGAATTTGAGGACTTTTGGCGCAGCCTTTTGGAATATATGGTCTAAATGGTGGGACATATTTATGTGCATTAAGGTCGGGCCCACCTTTTAATTCTCAACTTCAGATCCCATTATCATCATGAAAACATCAGAGTTAGCTCCGGACACACTTGAATAAAATTATAATCATATCTTTCTCTTTTACTGTAAAAAGTTGAGCTTCATTGGCTTGGTTTAGGGGTCCCACATTTGTTTGATGGGCCTTAGGCCCATTATGCTTTTTCTAGCAAGTTTCTGCCTTTAGGTGAAAAAATCTCCATCTTCATTTGTGATTCCTCCATCAGACCTAAAAGAAAAATTTTTCCAAAAAAGTGATGAATCATATACCAAAATATCAAATTAAAGTGATGAATATTGTAATTTTCACAGGAAAATTATTGAGTGGTCCCAAATTGACACTTTAATCATGAATTGCACAATGATGGGAAATGAAGTTCAATTTCTGAATTGGACTAAAATTGATGTTTATGAACTTTTAAACACATTAATATTAAGATATTAGCAATGAATATTAGCCACTTTTAGTGACTAATCAGTATTTTAAATTTATAGTAATATTGTTAGGTTCCAATAAACAACATCATAATTATCTTTCTACGTTTATATGTAGATTGATGAGTCTAAAACCAAAGACACTTCCATCCCACGTCATGTGATTTAGAAGGAGGCACATGTGAATAATGAAGGGAAGCTAGTAGATGAGGACACCCAAGAAGTGTGGGAAATTTATGTAAGTATGACACGATGATAAAAATATTTGTTTTAAATTTCTATTAGACAAAACTAATTAGTTATTTTCCTATATTTGACAGTCACATGAATCTGCTACTCTTGTAGCGGATGCAGACCTATTATCAACTGCTTTGAAGTAGCAAGAAAAATAAGGTCATATTAGAGGTATGGGGTTTTGGGTGATACCCCGAGTATATTTTGAGAAGAAAAAAAACAGATGATAGAGATGAAATATTGAAACAAATGAGCGAAAAACTAGCAGCCCTTGAAGAACGATTACAATGGTAGGGAGAGTTTCTAGAAACTTTTATGGGTTGGAAGCAAGGAGAAGAAACAACTCAAGAACAACCAGCACGTGATGATCCCACCCCACCTCCACTAGCTTTGAGGTGAGCCATTCCCCTTAAAGAGTTGTCTTAGCCGTGTTAATCAATATTCTAAAAATTGTTCCCATGAAATGTGAATAAGAAAAACACTAATACTTTTCCTGTACTGATCTTATACAGGGTGATAATGATTGTGATTTATATCTGTCAACAACCACATATCACCTTATAGCGAGAGCTATAGTGTTCAACATCCCAGATGAAACGCTGCCTAATAAACCTCTTCCGAAAGATCATATGAATGTGACGATTGCTATAGGTCATGAGCCAAATGCAGAGCTACCTATTCCACTTGATGATGATGATATTCATATGTTCGAAAAGGCTATTGGGACATTCATTGCATGGACTTCACAACTTGTAAGAGTACATGCGGCCAAAGAGGTATTTATTTCCCTTTTTTTCAAGCTAAACCTTTAACAATTAATGAAAAATGGGTATGAACCAATGAATGTTATTATAGACAGAGAAAGGGAAGGGGGTGACAAACATCGGCTCAAAAACATCTAAAGGATCAACCAACTGACTCCAAGGAGCTAATAAAAGCTCAATAACACCACCTATTCTCTATCCACATTTACTATCATTGAAGACTCATGTGGATACGAAGCTAAGAGGTGGTAGTAGTTATATAGTGGGTTTTGAAGAGAATATATACGGAGAGGAAAGTCAATATTTTGTTACTGCAGAAAATGTAAATGAGATCCTTGAAAACGGTTGGCTAGGCGTCACATTTTTAAATATATATATGAGGTACGTTTTTGTGAATTGATTTTCTAAAAGCTGATCTAATGTGAAAATTATGACTAAATGCATTTTATATTTTTGAAAGACGTATATATGAAAAACAGTTGAAGGAATTTTCCCATGAGCCAAAATTTGGTCTCGTCAGTCCTCATACCACACCATCACATCTAACGAAATTAGACCCATCAAAAAAGAATGAAATAGTGAAAAAATTGCTAAAAACATTTGGAAGCATGATTACAGATGACAAAATCTTCTTAATACTAACCATACAGGGGAAAAACCCTCCGATTAAAGCATATCAATTATATTTTCACTTCTTTTATTAAATATTCCTTTTTGTGTTTTTAGGAAACATTGGATGCTAATTGCGGTGAGCTTGGATACTCCAAATATTTATTTTCTGGATTCAAAGCAAGGATATTCATCAAACTGACCGCACATGATGGAGTTTGTGAATCTATAAGACACTACATGCTACATTTTAGGTCTAAAAATAAAGTAATATAATTTATATTATCTTTTACTAAGGATTCTATTATGATAGGGCGGTGTATCATTATCATCTTAAAAAAGGAATGAGGACAGAGGCTAAGCATAAGGAGGCGACAAGTACCACGTCAGGACAAATATCAGGGTATATATAATAAAATTTTACTATCCAAACACATATCAACACAAGTTACTTATTCTCCTAATGATCAATTTTTTTGCAGTGTCCAAAAAAAAAACAATAATGATTTCAGTTATTATACTAGTAAATTTATGAAAGAGATCATTTTTCATCAACAAGCAAGTATCCCTAAAGAGGTATTTTAAAAAACAACTACTAGTTCGTTTAATTTATTTATTAATTCATTATTTTTATATTTTTCAATACTACTTTGACTGTCGAAAAGCCTCATACTCACAAGATGATATAGATATGTTCAGAAACAAGTGGGCTTCCTACCTAATGGTAGATTGTACACAAATAGCATGAATATCTGACTTGGGGATGTGTACAATTGGCAGTCATTTCTGAGAGGGGTTAAGGGGATCAAAAGATATCACATTATTTTATGTAAACGTTTTTAGAAATATTATAATTCTTATTAAATAAAAAAAATCCTTTCTCTAGTGAGTCAATTTCCAATTTTAAGAGATGATATGCACCAACAACATCCAAGAATGATGAACCACTAAAAGTGTTTCTCTTTTGTTTAAAATGAACAGATTTTTAATTGAAAACAACAACTGACGTATGGAAATCTGACCAAAAGAATTCGAATTGTGTTGATACATTAAGAAAATGATCCATGGGTGCGTTGGGGACATGTATGAGTCAACCCCACCTCAATCTGAGGCACGGTGTGGTCGGTACCACTCAAAGGGTCTCTCTTCTGTTTAAAATGGACACAATTTTAAGTGAAAACAACAACTAACCTATAGAAATCTAACCAAACACATTAGGATTGTATTGATCCTTTAGTAGAACGATCCACAGGTCCTTTGTGACATGTACAAGTCATCCCCACCTCAATCCGAGGCATGTTGTGTCCGGTATCACTCAAAGGGTCTATCTTTTGTTTAAAATGGACATATTTTTACGTAAAAACAATACATGACCTACGGAAATCTGACCAAAGGCATTAATATTGTATTTTTCCTTTAGGATAATGATCCTTGGGTCCTTGGGGACGTTTAAGAGTCATCCCAGACTTAATCCGAGGCATAGTGCGGCCGGTACCACTCAAAAGGTCTCTCTTTTGTTTAAAATGGACACAATTTTACGTGAAAATAACAACTGACCTACAAAAATCTGACCAAATGCAATTGGATTGTATTGATAATTTAGGATAATGATCCAAGGGGCCTTTTTGAAATGTATGAGTCATCTTCGTCTTAATCGGAGGAACAGTATGGATGGTACCACTCAATGGGTTTCTCTTTTGATTAAAATGGACGGTTTTTTATGTGAAAACAACAACTGACCTAAGGAAATCCGGCCAAAAACATTTTGATTGTGTTGATCCATTATGAGAAAAATTAATGATAGAGTTGGGGACGTGTAAAATTCAACCCCACCTCAATCCGAGGCACGGTGTGGCCGGTACCACTCAAAGGGTCTCTCTTTTGTTTAAAATGGACCCAATTTTAAGTGAAAACAACAACTGACCTACGGAAATCCAAAAAAACGCATTTTAATTGTGTTGATAATTGAGGATAATGATACAAGGGTCCTTTGGGATGTTTAAGAATCAACCCTTCCTCAATCTAAGGCATGGTGTGGCCGGTACCACTCAAAGGGTCTCTCTTTTGTTTAAAATGGACACTATTTTAAGCGAAAAAAACTACTGACCTATGTAAATCCGAAAAAACACATTCGGATTGTATTGATCCTTTCGGAGAACAATACAAGTGTCCTTTTTGACATGTAAGAGTCATCCCAGCCTCAATCTGAGGTAGAGTGTGCCTGGTATCAATCAAAGGGTCTCTCTTTTGTTTAAAATGGACATATTTATAAGTGAAAAGAACAAATGACCTACGGAAATCTGACCAAATGAATTCGGATTATATTGATCCTTTAGGATAATGTTTCAACGGTCCTTTGTGACGTGTATGAGTCATACCCACCTCAATCCAAGGCATGGTGTGGCCGATACCACTCAAAGGGTCTCTTTTTTTTTAAAATGGACACAATTTTAAGTGAAAACAACAACTGACCTACAGAAATCCGACCAAACCCATTCAGATTATCTTGATCCTTTATAAGAACGAGCCATGGGTCCTTTGTGATGTTTTAGAGTCCACCCCACCTACCCGCTGGAGCGCCCCCGACCCCCCTGGACACCAATCCACCCCATGGACACCCCTATCCCTCTAGACACCACCACCCCCCAGAAAACGCCCTCAACCCCCTGGACACCCCACCCCATGGACACGCCCATGGACAACTGCCCCCACCTCGGACAGCCCTACCAACCGCCCCAGACACCCCCACCTCATGGACAACCACCACCCCCTGGATGGCACCCCCACCCCTCCTTGACACCACACCACCACCTGGATAACCCCAACCCCCTGAACACTCCCATCCATGGACGACCACCCCCACCCTCCCAAACACCATCCAACCCCCCTTGGACAGCCCCAACAACCCCCTGGACCACCCCCCCAAACACCCCCACCCCTTGAAAGCCCCCCCGACACCCTGGACACCATCCCACCCCCATGGACACCCCATAGACAGCCCCCACATGGACACCCCATTCCTTGGACACCACCCTACCCCTTGGACAGCCCCACCAACCCCCTGGACCATCCCACACCCCAATGGACACCCCCACCCCCTGGACACCCCTATCCCCCAAGAAACCCCCATCCCACCCTCCTGGACACCACCCCACCCCCCTTAGATAGCCCCACCAACCCCCCAGATAGCCCCCACCCCCAGGACACCCCCCCTACCACCTGGAAACCCCCCGACACCCTGGACACCATCCCACCCCTGGACACCCCCATGGATAGCCCCCCCTCACCTGGACAACCCCCTCCTAGACACCACCCCACCATCTAGAAACCCCACCCCCTGGACACCACCATTCTCCTTGGACATCCCCTAACCTCTTGGACCGCCCCACCCCCCTGGGCAACCCTATCCCCTTGGACACCCCCTACCCCCCTTAGATAGCCACCCAAAACCCCTGAACAACCCGCAACTCCTTTAATTCTGAATATAAGTCTTTATGTATTTAATTAACTTATGAATTTTGTGTTAATTGTGTATGAGTATACATGGTGTAATTAGATTATGATTTATGTATTAAATTTGAATGGGTATACTTATTGAGATGCTGAATTTTTTGCAGGTGTTGTTTGGGTGTGCTGTAGCAGATTTTTTTTTCAGCAGACATGGAATTTATCCACACTTTTTTATCACTGATAAAAGTGTCATTTATTAGTGCTAAAAAAGCACTGATAAAATCCACATTTATCATCACTATTTTAGTGCTAATAAACTGATCCTTTATCAACCCTTTTTTTAGCTCTGATAAATGTACATTTTATCAGCCCTTTTTTAGCACTGATAAAGTACTCCTTTATCAGTGTTGAGTTTTAAAATTCATTTTTAGCACTGATAAATCCCGTTTTGAGCGCTGATAAAGCCCGTTTTTTAGTAGTGTCATCATCCATTCATAGTATAACTTTTGACCAAAAAAACGTTGGTCTCATGGGCTATACATACACACACATGTCATTCATATCAAATATGAGTATCATGGGCTTTGGAACCAGAAATGTAAGATTGAAATCAAGAATGGGTATTAGTCCACACAAGAACATGAAATCATATAATGAAAATAACCATATATTATGGATTTATATATTGATGAGTTTTCTACCTTAAAATTTTGATGCAAACATAATAATTTTCCAAGAACACATACCCAACACATGACTGAGCACCAATATTTTTAATCATTAATTCTAAGTATCATCAAAACCACTCTGAAAATTAACAACCATATTATAGAATGAGATAGAAAATTATTATATATATAATTTGTCATAATAGAAGGGGGGAAATCAAGTAGAATGGAGGAGGAACTCACATAGAGTCTTTTTGAGTTGTATCTCAACTGTTAGAGATGAAACAATGAGTTTATAAGATAGAATTACATAGGAATAAGCCCTAGTGTTTCACATGGTTTGAGTGAAAGAGATAGAAATAACAGGGTTCGTGGGTAATTAAAAATTTATAGGTGAATAAGAAAAATTAGATTCACTATGAAACACAAGGGGCTATAACACAATGGCTCCAAAAAAAACTATAACTATGATGTAAGGAAAATGGATATGGAATAATTATGCATGGTCAAAAGTATATAAAAAATCTACAGTATGTTAAATAGGATTAAAATCAATAAATAAGGTAAAATGGACACAAAAAAATAAAAATAATGGTTCATATTACTCCATGTACTTATTATAACACCATGGTACTTGACATTATTCAAGATATAGATATTTTTTTTTGAAAAACTACTTGAAACCATATTTCATTCATTCAAGTTGTTACCATAAAATTTTGGTGTAGATATGTTAAAATAATTTGAACCAGCTAAAAATTTCATCACGCCATAAAGCCCCGTCCATTATATAACAAAAAAATTATTCATTGAAAAATAATAACAATGCTATATAATCCATATCCCCCTAAAAATAATTTAAATTGCACTCTTTCTCATACCAAGCCAACCCTATGGCACTGTGTAAAATTTGGGGGTGTCAAATAAACTATATAAATATGTGTAAATGGACACCATCCATCTAAGTGAGACAATTGAAACCATCCCCCCAATTGATAAAATGGGAATCATCCTATAATATACGATACACTTCTTATAAGAAGCACTATTTTTCCTCAGTTAGTTTCCTTCAATTCAGGACGAGTTACACTAAGAAATAATAGTTTTACTAAATTGGATCACCTATTTCTATCCACAATGTATCATACAATTATATAGAAATGTAACATTTTTATAAATAATTATTTATGGAATGAAAATTAATTTTATATAAAAAATGGAAATTTACAATTCATTGAACTAAATATTACTATTTTAATGGATTTATATTTCATATAAATCTATTTGTTAAATAAACAAATAATCAGTTTTATTGGCCAAAATTGAATAGTTTAGAGGATACAATGGATATACCTTAATGGGAAACATTTTTGACATCAAGTCCCCCAAAATTGTTTGAAAAATAACAATCAAATTCTATGTATTCTTCAATTATGTATTTACAAATAGGAATGTTTTTATATTTAAAATTTCATTTGGAAAAATAGATTACATGATTATTAATTTACCAACCATATTACTATAAAAAACTAATAGAAGACTATTTTTTATTAAACTGAAATTTTAAAATAGAAAAAAAAATTTGTATTACAATGTTACAAAAATTAAAAATTAAAAATGAATAGGATATAAAAAATAATCACTATAAAATAAATCATTACGAGTTATGTTTTATTTTTCTTGAATGAATTAATTTTAAATGAGAGAGACGTGAGTGTTCATAAATATGATACAAAATTGATAAATATATAAAATTTATCAAATTAAATATTTATATAATTTAAATGGATATAAATAGTAAGAACATTTGATATATTGGACCTGGATAGATTGTCCATTTAAAATTTAATATTTTAATAATTATTAGATATAACATGATTATGCATATGTTGAATGAATAATTCAATGGAGAAACTATAGGTGATGAAATTCAAAGTAAAATTTTTCTTAAGATATGTAACATAATGTTAAAATCATTTATTCCAATAGTAAATATAAAAAGATTAATTAGGTAGAGAATAATACGAATTAATTATATTATAGTATTATAGAATAATTTATAGAGATGTAATATAAGACTAAAGTACTAGAGAAAATGAATTATTGATATTAAAAGACAAATAAAATTTTGGAAAAGAAGAATTATGATTTCTATATGTAAAAAAATTAAAAAATTGCGTTGATTATCTTGAATTAAAGTATATATTGAAATTTCATTTCATGAACTCTCCATTATTTTAATTAAAATGATTTTTTTCACAATATAAATTCCATATATTTGTTATTTGACTACAATTTTAAATTTCTAATTCATTATACTAATCTTTAATGTGATAAAATTTATAAATTGAATTTTAGATGACTCAAATCCAAATTTTTAGAATGAAATTATATTTATCCAAGAATAATTTTGAAATGAATGAATCTATTGAATAGAAATGTAAATTAAGAGAATATTAAATTTATTAAATTTTTCTATTTTATATTTTATTATATATTAGAATAATTTTTTCATGTCATTATAAATAATTGAGTGGAAATAGTTTCCTTCCATTTAATGGAATCATATAAATCCAATTTTTTATAAATTATTAATACATATATTCTTTTTTACTAATAGTTTACTTATTTTTTATTTTAAGTGAATAATAAATATATAAATTATTTTTTCATATGGATTTTCCACATTGAGGACTAGTATCTCAAAAAGATAAGTAATAATTATATATTTGATGGTAAGGATAAAATATTCTTGGAAGAAAAATGTATGGATTTAATTTTAAGATAATTTGATATATTTCTATATTTAAAATATTTTGTTAAAATTAATAGTGATATGTCTGAAGATAGGAGGTGGGAAATTATATTTATATATAATTTGTTACAATGTTAAACATTCTGGTTTCTCCTAAACTAATTATTAACTTTTAGTAGATGAAAAACTATTACTAATAATGTCCCTAGTTTTTTCCAAGTTATCATTATTTTTATCATCTCTCCTATATTATATTTCATTATCGTTTTTTCATGATGAATGAAAACAAGAATCTATAATAGTCTTCTTTACTAATCTCATTTATACATGATTAATAATTTTATGGTCTTACTGTCCATTATTAATAATTTACAAGGATTCTATATAGATAGTAATTTTTTATGATTATATTTATAATAGAAAAGGTTATTTTTTAGATGATACTATATGTATGAATTTATTCTATAGAACATCCTAAAAATTCCAATCAAAATATAGGACTTTTTAGAATTTTAAGCATGAATATCCTTGATAAAAAATATTTACATGAATAAAATTTTCTTATATAAAACCACGTTTGTTTTATAAATTCATTCAATAATTGTATTTTAATTTTAGGTTAATTATTTTATCTATATAATTTTAAATTTTAAATTTTGTTTTAAAAATTGAATTTTTTTTAGTTTCCATATAAAGTAAGATGATATAATCTATAAACTATTAATTAGATTTTTTGACATTTGATTGGAGATATATTCATAATATTCTGTTAATTAAATATTTAAAAAATATTAATAAAGATTTATATGGATAAAAACTAAAAATTAATGTTAAAAATATGATATATTTAGATGACAAATATTTTATTGATTTTTTTTGTTTTTAATTTTTATTGACATATTTTATGAAAAAATATATTTTATGGGATTTGTTTCTATAATGTATAGTGTGTTTATCTGAAGTTAATACATTTAATTTTCTATTTAGTCATTATGGTGGAAATATTAGGGAATGTTTATAATGTCATAAAAATTAGATATTATGACTATTACTAGGGAACACAATCAAAATATATGTCATAGTTTTTCAAAATATTTATATATTTCATTCTAAATATATGGATGTGTGTTGAAATTGTCCATAAATTTGGTTAGTTTGGTAATTAATCCCATCAGATGGTAATTATTAAATAATATTAAATCTTCATGTTTGATTTTTATGTGTTCATAATAACATTTATATAATCTATATTTTTTTAATATATGATTTTGAATATCCAAAATTGAGAGTTTTTTAAAAGATGTTTTTTCTCAGGATAAACCAACTTTTGGTAGACTAGGAAATATGAATTTCATTATAATCTTTTTTACTAGAAATGGAAACATAAATATTTTTTCATATTTTTATAAAGTTTTTTTGGTAATGTAGTTTGGTTTAATGTGACCTAAATAGATTATTTATAAAGATTTAAAATTTAGAATGTTTACTAAAAATCATTTATTATAATATTCATGGAATTTTTATTTCATTATAGATTATCATATCATAGGGAGTCTATTAGTATAATTGAATAAATATTAACGGGCTTTTTATTAACCCCATATATTTTTCATTTTTATGTATTTATAAAATATAATCATCATTTAGGTAGGGTAATGGTTTAGTTATTTTTTATTATAGGTATACAGATCCCATGAAGAAAGTGTTGAGAATATTTTGTGTTGATTTTATGTAAATATTAGATTCATATTTTTCTTTTTTTCTTTTCAGTTATAAGAATATTTTGGTCATTACAAGTTATTTGATATGATTGGATTTGTTACAGTTTTAATTAATTAATAATTATATAATAATTTAATTATTATAATAGAATTACATTAATCAGTAATTTATTTTATTTGATAGATAATTTTTCATTTTTTATTAGAATCCTTAACACCAGAATCTAGAAATTGGTGTTAAGTAAAAGTTATTATATACTTATGGAAAAACAAAAAAGGTTCTATATTTTTTAGGGTCATAGTTACAGAATATGATTCTATATTCAAAAAAAATAAATTTAATTTTTTTATAATTTTTTTAAATTTATTTATAGTGGTTGAATTTAAATTCAATTATGAATTTAAAACAATATCGAATTACGAAACAAATGTAGTTTGTATTAAAATCATTATTACCTAATTATAAGTTGTTGAATGTATTTTAGGACATATTGATAATAATGGACTAATAAACAAGCTATTTAACATAATAAAAACCTGATTTAAAATTACCTATAATTTTATGTACCAATGTTGGCATTGTATTTATTGTTCTATTCTATTTAGTAGCCAAAAAAATATTAAAACATTAAATTTTCATATAGTTATCTAGAATATATGATATACAAAATATTATAAAATATTATATTATTCAGTCGTAATGAAGTCATTGGAGTAGATTGAAAATACTTTTAATATTTATATCTAATGAAAATAGTTAAACTAAATGAAAACAAGGAGATGTGACACTTCATAATAATTAAATATCGAGAGTTTCAAAATAAGTAAAGGCATAATATTTGAATCCATGAAACGAGATTACATAATATTATTTCTAAGATTGGAAAACCTTAATTTATTTGATATATAAATTTATCATAAAATAAAAAATCAATATTATAGTGTTCATAATGTCAAATATCTAAATCACTGATTCATGTTATTATATCAAAACAAATTATTTACAAGGTAAGGTGATACTCATTGATTTTTTATAAAATTTTCTCATATAATATATTAATAATTTGAGGAAATAAATAAATTCCGGCCTATCAATATTTTGGTTGATAAAATATATTCAATTATATAAGAATATTTCATAACAGTAAATTCATAAATTTTAATAACAAAATCCTATAGAATACATTGTTTAAAATTCAACAAGGGTTTCCTTGCAAGGCTAGTCTTTATGGAATCCTGGAAAATACAAATATCTTATAAGATTTCACTCATTTCTAGAATAGTTTGAATATATAAATGAATAAAAAATAAGAATATAAAGAATACTATATTTATAATTTAGGTTATATGGTTAACATATGCTTTAAAAATAAGTTATGTTTCTTGGTTTTTTATATAATAGTTATATGTTTAACATTAGAACTGTTATCAATATACATAAAAAGTAATTTCTTAAAGATGGGATACAGTGACAGTCATATATAATTTCACTATATATTTTGGATTATGTAACTAAGATATATGATTTATTTTTGTGGTATAAAATACTTATTTAAGTAACTTTAAAAAATATTTATTTTGAATTTGTTGATTAAATTATTTAAAAATTATGAAGAGTTATACATTTTTCTATAAATATTTATTAAATTATATTAGGTCTATTCCTGAATTAATATTAAAATATTAAAATTTCATATAAATAATATTTTTTATGCATGAAATTTATAGTGATTTATATGGTAATATATTAAATGATAATATAATAATTAAATAGAATTATTACTGTAACATTAGGGATTCATGTATGCAGTATGCGAGTAGGTAATAAGAAACAGATCTAAATACCATATAAGAAAAACGTACCTATAAATACCTTTCAATTACAATTCATCTAAAATGTAATACTTTAATGGAATTCATATAAATAAATTACAATTAACATATTGGGGGATATTATGTTGAAGTCTACCCTTACCACTTTAACATCATGATTTAAAAATCATTCCACTACGACTTTTAAATTACCTATTATTTAAGAGAAATATTTATGGTAGTTTATTTTATTTATAAAAACAAATAAAATAAAAATCTTCTTCCTGATGAATGAGTTGAATTGGTGGGTTTTTATTTATTTTTGTGTAGGATTTTATAATCTAGAATTTAATAAAAATGGAAAAAAATAAAAAATTTAATTTTTATCAATTACATGAATATTGATTATAGTTATCACTATGAATTGTATTGGTTGCATGTGATATTTTCCTAATTCAATATTATACCTTGAAATATGTTTATTCATACATAATTATTTTTTGGTTTCACAAATCCTATTTCATATATTTCCTTATCTATCTATGAATTATTTTACTTATGAAAATTTGGAAAAGATCTTTATATCTTGCAATATATGAATGAAATATAAAATTTAGTTTAAATTTTCAGAATTTAAGTCATTAAGTATGATAAATTAATTTAAAAAAAAGTAATAAAATTATCAATTTTTTTGTGAATGATATATATATTTTTATAATTGTTTAATAAAGAGATTCATTTTTATAGATTTTTGTCGCTTATTTTCATATTATTAATTTATTTTTTTAGGTATCAATGATAGAATCATGACTTTTTTTATTCATAGGTTAATGATGATATGATGATTAAAAATTATAATGATTCTAAAGGTAACATTATAGCCTTCCACTATTATATGTTCACAATTGTGGTTACATGATAATATCAAAATCTCTACCATTTGAATAATTTTACATCATAAAATTTACAATCTTTTAGGATCATTTAATGCTTCTCTAAGAGATTGTAGAATGATCTGTGCGAGAATACTTCCTCAGGTGAGGTATCTATGCCTATTAAGGAACACAATATGATGTCTCCCAAAAGTTTAATTGATATTCATGACCTATAATACATATTATCCTTATAAATTATATAATGTTATCCTATAAATTTATTTACATAAATGTTATCACTTATGTGCTCCAGTTTCTTCCTATTTATGGGTTCTCTATTAGATTCTATAATAATGGGACCTTGATTCCATATAATATTTGTGTGTTGTATATTACTTGTTCACTTAAGGTATATGGAAATATTTTCCATGATGATTCTCCTTGGAATTTATAATTCATTTAAATTCTTATATCATTAGTATGAGGTAAAAATACATACTTGATTGAATTTCAATATCTTTCATGATATCTATCATCTTCTCACATGATATTTGCCTCCCAAAATTCTTCCAATAAAATTTTTTGATCCAAATTATATGGAATTAAATTTAAATCGCTCATTATATTCCACCATATATAATACTAAAATAACATTATATGATAAGAATATCTTACAGACGTTGTGATCATGTTATCCTCCATCAGCACAAGATATCCCAATATCCATGATAAATATCTCCCCCTACCATGACAATGTCTCATGAGGTAACATTCAAATTATCATCCCATAATACTATAATAATATAAATTATCTAGGGGTAATGTTTTTTATAGTGTTTCTTTTGTTTTCTCATCTATCGTATTCCCCTCCCTGAAATCCATCTTGAAAAAACATCCTTCACCTTTTAAACACTATTTTGATCTCACATTATTATAATATTTTAATAAAATTTCTAGTTCTGTTATTATTTTAAAAAAACTAGTATATTTTTAACTCACATAACCCTATAATTTTATATTATTTGGGAAGTCATACAATTCAGATCACTAATTCTATCCTCTAACATCATTTTGAATAAATTCATATACTATGTATCAATATAAAATTAATATGTTTTCATGTAACCACTATAATAAGTATTTAATAAAACTTGTATTGGTGGAATAAATAATTTTCCTTTATGTATATATATTATTTTGATAGTTATATTCAGTATAAAATTAATAATTGATATTTAAATAAAAATGAAAATACTGTTAATAAGTATTTAATATATGTATTCATTAGTTATAAATAATTTACATAATTACTTTTGAATCAAATTTATAATGAGTTTTATTATGAGTTTTTCTTTTGGTTTAAAATAGGATTTTTCTTAAAAGTATTATAATGTTCAGAATGTTTCACGATTTTATATAATGAAAATAATCCCTACCTAGTGTTGTTTTTAATGAAATTTATAGAATATATATGAATAATTAGTTATTAATATTTATAAATTTATTTTTATTATTCATATAGTTATTATAAAATCATCCTTTTCTCAAAAAATACAATTATAGAAAAACTGCTTTTTTGTCTTGTCTATGTGTTTTGTTTTTATATTAAAATTGTACACTTATATAAATTTATTTTGATAAAAATTATTAAATATTTTGAACAAGTTATTTTTTATATTTTATATTAAGGATAACTTATTTTCTGACCAAAACAAATAGTGAACACAATAAAAATTAATTACCGTAATCATGGAAAAAATAGATTGAGTGTTAACATATAATGATGAGGATCAAAATGAATTCAAAATATTTATGAAACCTTTGTTTTTTTGGGAATATTTATACCATTATATGTATAATTATGTATATATTTTAATTTTTATCCATGTGTAAGGTTAGAACTTTGTGTACACCTTTTTCTTTTAGAAAGTTACAAATACGCCAATTGCCTCATTTATAAAAGGACAACCATATCCATTAGAAATGAAAACATAAATTAAATTTTATATAAAAGTTCCACAAAAATAAATTCCATAAATACTTTTCTAGTCCATAGATCCCAAAATTTTATCATTATGAAATACTAAGAATGATTTTTAGTCTTACCTAGGGAGGATTATCGAGGAAAACATATCATGCTTAACATAGATTCTATATTTTATTTCTTCCTACAGATTACTAATATATGTTCAAATTAGTATTATTTGGAAACAAAAATATCTAAAACATATTTATATGTGACTATTTATATTCAAAAACCTAAATCCATCTCATATTCTAACAAATTGGATTCGAAATCATTATTTGTGTGTATGACATATTACCGACCCATGAATGGATGTCATTCATGTTCCATTATCAGCTATCATGGAATGATTTATATTTTATATATGATATTTGTAACATATTTATACTTATGGGGTTATGATATCACATATTACATGTTAATTTCCATTCAGTGGGGAATAAAATAACATTGACCATGGGTACATCGTATTACCAGCACACGTAGAGTTCTGGCTTGTTTTTAACTAATGATTTACATTGAAGGTAAATTTAATGTTTAAAATGAATATATATTATATACATGAAAAAAAAAATAAAATTTATGTCGTATTTATCATTCTAATAATTTAATATAAAATTTCCTTCCTTACACTAAAAAATTATAATGTCAATCGTGCTCGCGTGGACTACCACCTCCACGAAGCGAGGTGATTCTTTTTTTGTCACTATATCACATCAATGATAAATACATATAATTATATGGAATGAAATAATATATTATATAAATTATATTATATTATATTAATTATGGAATGTAAATATATTACTGACTTACATTCCACAATGATCATTGAAATATTGAAATGTTAATCATGCGTACGTATAACATACAGTCTACACAACCCTAAGTTTGTTCGTTTTCCATTACCATATCTCATTATTGGATTTAATATTACATTTTATTGATAAATTGGATATATATTTCGTGATTATTATTCAACATATGATTATATAATGATATCTTAGGCCAAGTTTATACATATTGAAATCATTTTTACATATAATCCAAATGTCATCAAAACATCCAATGTGTATGGATTTTTCATAAGTTAAATAGATTCATATAACCTATGAAAATGAATTTGGAGAGTATGTATGGCCGTACATTTGGACAGAAATCCCACCACTATTGATAGAACTTTTTCTTTACCTTCGTCCTAGGTGTTCCTCCCATATTCAGTGTTATAATGCATATCACTTCACATGGAATTGTATTTTGCCAAATATCCCAATTTTTTCTTCTCCCATAGATTCTATTTCATTATAAAATCATATCACTCCATTTTTTATGTATTATTTTTATCTTTCTATTTTCATTATCTTATTCCCTTTCTTGACCGAAGCTGCTCACTGGTGTGGGTGTCAATCACCTCTCACTACCCCTCTTTCGGAATACACCTGTGCACTATACCTCCTTGTATGGTTCTATTTTTTGTGATTCATGTGGTTTAGGTATGCATTAGTGGCGAAATATAATGTGATTACTCTCCATGAAACTTTCTCTCAATCCCATAGCACTCGACCCCATAGTATTTATCCTGGATGATGGTTTTTGGTGACCTGAGATGGTGTTGGAGGGACAAGTGGCAGTATCAGTTCCTGTTACTAACTGTAATTGAAATCTTATATTCAATTATATTTTCTATTATAAATATTTTGTGGTATCTACTCAGAATTATTCCTTTTTTGGGTTCACTTAATAAGGTCTATTTTGGGGGAAATTTCTACAGATCTTTCTTTGGAGTTATGCAATGTGATTCTCAGATTATTCTTTAAGAATATAACTATTTTATTGCATGTTGGTTTCTTTTTTATTAGTTTAAAGGGTCTTTGAATGAATGGAGGGAGTTATATTGAGGCATGGAGACCTACCAAGGCCTTTTTCTGCCAACTCTTCTTTGAAATCCTTTTTCAATTCCCCCTTACGAGTCAGTTTGGTGTAGTGAACTGCATGGTGGTTCTATGATGTGATGTTCAAGTGGACATGGGTATTGAGGAGGAACATAGGGAATGGTATTATACCCTTATAGTCTTGGGATTAATTTATTTTTTATCTATTTGGATGGTTAGAGTGTTTTTGGGTTATCTTAGTGTATCTGTTACTCAATTGTCTTGACTATTTTTTCAGTGATTAATATTTTTTTTCTTCAGAAAATGGCATTGGTCTCAGTAAGGTTCAACTATACAGTAGGCCGTGATGATAATGATGATGCGTAGTTTGGGACACAACATTGTGTTAGTGATGATAGATATGTGATGTTAGTGGAAACATAGTGGATAATGAATTGGTCTCATATTTGGTCTCTATTGATGGTGGGATTCTTGGAAAACATGCATGATTTGTGGGACTTGACAATGACACAATTTTCCTTGTAAAATATTTCCATTTTGTTTTTTCTTTTGTTTTATTATTTTGGATCATTAATCATTTTTCCCAATGGAATGTTTTATTTGGAATTTGGTTTTTTGATTTGGAATATGTGGTCAATTTGATCACTTGAATGGGGAATTTGGACATTTTTGTTTCCTCTATACCACTAAATTTGGGTTTATAAAAATAAAAAAATATATTTATCTTTAATGAGTGAAATAAATGGAATAATAATCATGAAAAAGGTTCTCTAGAATTAAAATAATCATATTTTATTTAATATTCAAGGTGATAATGTATGATCATTATTAATTGAACTCGAGGAAAGGGTCTTCCTCATAATTTCTATTCATTGAGGTTTATTTTGATGTGTTGCACATATATCCTTATTTGAGGTGTATATATGGCCCCTTTTATATATATTATATCGTGAATTCCATTATTATGATGATAATAATTTTTTTAATTATTATTTCATTAGGATTTCGATTCAAATGATATTAAAGTGGTAATAAACTTAAAACCCATCATTTATTTTTCTCCTTCCAAATATACCTCTTCAATTAATGTGTTTTTGAAATGATTTTTGAGTTTTTTTATTTAGAAATGAATTATTTTTAAATTAAAAAATATATATATATCTTTCTTTATTTCAATTTTTATTAAATAGAGTATTTTAATGTGATTTATACATAATGTTTTGATAAATGAAAAATTAATGTTTTATTTTTAATGTATACCAAAACATCTGCTTTTCCTACAACCATGAACAAAATTTATGGATTCCTTTTCAAGAGTTCCTCCTTTATTCAATTAAAATCTGTCATTTCCATTTTCTGGTTATTTTGGTATAGAAATATAGGGTTTTAAAAGAAAATATTATTTTGATATATGAAATGGATTTTCATATGGCCCAAAAAACATTTTTTCAATTGTTTTTATGCTAGAATGGTTTTTGAATAAAATTATTTATTCATTATAAAGTTCCTGAATATTGTATTAAAAACAGCTGATCAAGATATAGCTTATATGATAAGATGATCCCTATTTTAGATAATAGGTGATACCTATATAGATTATACGAAGGGTTGAACCCCATTATAGCTCACAAGAGAGCCCAATATAGGTTATGTGTAGGGTTTGTCCCAATATAGCTCATGGGTGAGCCTCATATACCATATATGAAGGATTGTTCTACATTATAGAACATGAAACATAGTTGATCTAGATATATATTATATAAAGGGTGAGGCAAATTACAGCTCTACAATTAATTGGGTAATGGTTATATTGAGATTTAGAAATATAGTTATTCCCACAAAAAGTGATATGAATGGGTTTTATGAATATGTTGCTCTAAAATTCAAAAAGGGGATTTTAGTTTCATTCTATGCGTTTTAAATTATTTCATTGAGAAATTTTTTTTTTCTTGTGAAAATTTGTCATTTCATTTGCTCAAAAAAACATTTAAGATAAAGTTAAACATTAAATTAGTTTTCTTGTTTTTCAAAAGAGTTGTGGGTTCTATTATTTTCTATGAAACTTCTTGAATATCATTACTGAGTCCCTTTAAAAAACCTAGATACCTTATTTTGATTATTAATCCATCTTATAATAGATTATAGTTACAACCTAATAATGTTTCATGAAGAAGAGGTATTGTTATTAACTGAGTGACTTTATTTTATCTTTTTCTCCCAAAAAAACATTCTTAAATTATGATAATATAAATAAACTAGTCTCTACCATGTAATAAGTTTTAATTTTATTAATGGAATAACCTAAATCTATCTCCCCATTCATCAAATGGGGAACAAAATCCTTGTTCATGTGAATGGTGGACTATCACCTCATTAAACGACATTAATCTCTATTCATCATCTCCCAGCATGACATGATGTAATGAAGAAATTAATATATATATATATATATATTATTTTATATCATATTTATACCCAGGTAGTTATGATATGACATATACCTTCTTAATTTCAATTCTGTGGGGGGATTCAATAATGTCTCACTTATATACATTAGACTACTGGCTTGTGATGTGAAGGATAATTATATACAATTTATGTGATATAAATGAAATAATAATTATATTAATGACATATTCAACATTATTAGAATATAATATATCATTTTATTTCATACAATGAAAAATTATAATGCCATTTTTGTATGTTTGGTCTACCACCTCCACGAAGGGATGTGATTATTGTTTTCATAACCACATCAAATAAATTATATATGTATGTATATATAAATTAATAATATGGTATATATAATACAAATATCATTGAAACATACGATGTAAAATTAGATGATAGTGTAATTGTATATGAAAATGTAACAAATGAAAAAAATAATTTAAAAAAATTTGAGAAAGGCGGTCAATAATTTATTTCATTAACATAAGCTTCTTATTCAATAATTTCATGAACCAAGCTAGGATGCTATCCAAGCCAACACCTAAACTAGTTTACGGCCGAGCCCAAAGGGCATTACCGATCCCTATAGGATGGAAACTAGTTCCGAGAATGAAAAATAATCCAAGGGGAATGATATCATCTCAATAATTGGGATAAAATAATAATAATAATTTTTTTTACAAAAAATAACAACCAACAGAGTCTCAATAAAAATATACAAATATATCTGGATACTAGATACAAATAGAAAAACCTAAAAATAAATCAAAAACCAAACCAAACTACCACTAAAACGATCTCTATGTGACCTCATGTTGACCACCATCCACAAACCAACAAGCCACATAGAAAACGAGTTCCCTTGATGGGAACTCGAACACCTACACCTATGAAACATATTGGGTTTCCCGACACCGTAGGGAAAATAAGGGGCTCATATAGATAACATAGTAGGAAACCACCAAATAAGCCATTTGTTTCCTTTCTCGAAAATAGTACACTGACACTAGTTTAGAAATACAGTTAGAAAAATATGGATTTCAAATTTTAATAAATAATCAAATTTTCCCATTTCGAAATATAACCCAACAACATCTGTATTTTCAAAGAATAAAAAATTTTAGAAACCAAATACTAAGGAAAAATACTATGAAAAACAATATTAGGTTGCCCTGAAAACAAATAATCAAAGAAATATGAGAATAAAACATAATAAGAAACTGACAAGCACGAACAACTTAGTAACCATGGGAATTTTCCAAATATCTCTAGAGTGATCCCCAGACGTATAGGGTTCGTAACCACCATCTAGTATATAGTGAAGCTCCCTAGTCTATAAAAAACTACCCACCCTCAACTGACTAATCGAGTTGAACAACCCACTTGGCCTCTCAACAAATATAGGGGGTACCGACCCATATAATTGGGGATGGTAGGAAATATGCACTTGATCCTCTAAAAGTCCCTAAAAACCCATGGTAGAATTATAATTTTTATGTAGGAGTCCCTAACACATGTGACTCACGATACCTATCCTCACCAAACATGTCTACCCCAAACACAAAAAGCTGTAATATGATAACCCATATAGCTAAGTCAATTTATAAGGGTTCCAATCAAACAATAATTCATTCATAGTTCCATCCAGTGCATAACATCACATGGTATTATTAAAAATTATTAAAAACATTCAAATATGCGAAATACTAAGTTACATTATCAAAATCACATTTCATTTCCAAAATGAAGTATATTTCCAACCGGGCCTTTAATGCTATCAAATCTAATGAATTTGCAAACATTCTCTAAACCATTTAGAAAACAACATGAAACAAATTTAATTTTTACAAATCCAAACTATCAATCAAGATTTTTAAAATCCAATCACATTAAAAAACTCTTTCCAGACATTAGGTAAAGAATGAAACCTTGTAAAATGTAAAAATATGACTTTATACTAACTATTAACAAATCATGTCTTTATTTTGAAGTAGGATAGATTTTATTATTTCACTTGAATGAATATTAAAAAATCTAAATTGGGAACCAATGTCATTTATAATCCTATGGACAATTTAAAAAACCAAGGTTCAAGGAAAACACTAATTTAATTTTCGATCTTCATTTGAATTCCCATCTATGTGTGCACCTTGTGCACCCATAGATTTTTCAACATCCAATAGAACCCTCAAAATATCAACAAGAATACCCATAACATTTTTTAAATTCATTAATTTTTTTAAACCCATATCCAATAATTCTAAATACTTGTAATAGAAAAAATAACCTATTTAAAAACCATGTGAACCCTTCCAAAAAAATTCACTACAACCATCAAGCCCTAAAATTTTGAATCAAACACACAATGCTAAGTTTACAATCCAACAATGCTTCCATTCATAAAAAAGGAATATTTTTAATTGAAACACCCAATTTCAATTTAAAACAATTTTGGGAATTTTAATAAACAGCTTTGAGACACACGTACTTAAGAATATTTGATGAATCAGTTTGAGACTCTATTTTTATGATTTTCTAGCAATTAAAAACACCATAATAATCTAACCATGTGAGTTATAATGTTTAAAATCATGCTGAAAAATTATTTTAAACACTCAAGAATTATATATATTTTATCTAAAAACAAAAACAAAATAACACCTATCTCAATAGCATGAAAATGTGATGAAACTATTGGATGAGAAATAATACACCCCAAAGACCAAACCCCCCAACGTAAACAGAAATAAAATAAATCTAAAACTCATCCCTAAAATCTATGGGTTGGTTAAGATAGGTCCTAACAAATAAGAACCAAAAAATAAAGAGGGAAAAGATGGAAAAGGTGTAGAAATGATGAAACCCCATAAAATACACAATTGGAACATGGAGGAGCAGAAATGGATGGAGGATAAGACAAAAAGACAAGCCTTGGGGATCCGTTCATTCTCCAAAAACAACCCAAGGGATAGGGGTCCAATATATGGTTAAAATAGATAGAGTGTATATTAGGGGTTTTAACATTTTAAGGACCTGTATTGATCACATAGTTTAGAAGCATGATTATCCAAACCATGTGCCAACTATATGGTATCCACTTACCAAGATAGGACTGAACACATGACCATCCCACACTGTTTGGCAGACCATGTATGAACTGTGCGGTAGCTACTTCCTTGGAGGTGACCGATCACATGACTATACATCACAGTTTTAATAACTATACACAAACCATGCAATATATTTTGTCCAACCCCAAGACCTACCACAAGTGTACATTGGCGAAACACATGGTTTCCACTAACTATGTGATGCTCATGCACAGGACAAAAATCCACCTAGAATTCCAAAAATTAAAAAATTTATACCAGTGCTAAACCCAATCCTTGATAAAAAAGGTCTAAGATTACGAAAAGAATAAAATAAAGGAGTATCCAATTATGGGGTGTACAAAAAGATGATAAAGTATGAGTGTGATGAATCAATATCAGGTTAAGGGACTCAATATCAATATCCTTTCATTGAGGTTTATTTTAATTTTATATACATATATCCTTATACGAAGTGTATATACAACCCCTTTTAAATTATATATCTTGAATTATATAATTATCATGATATTTAAATATTTTTTTGTGGTATTATTTCTTGGGTATTATCTTTAAAATGTTGTTAAAGTGGTAATTGAATTTACTTAGAATTCATCTTTTAATTTTTTTCCTTTACATCCATTCTCATAAATTTTGTTTTTTTAATATAATTTTATATTTGATTATAGTTCGATATAAAATATTATTAATGTATAATTTACATAAAATTTTAATTTAATACCATTTTTTAAAAGGAATATTTTTTTTTGTGATTAATATAGAAGATTATGACAAATGATGAAAGGAATTTACTAAATTAGTTGTACTTAGAATTAATGAATTTTTATTAAACCCTAACAATTGTTTCTGTATTTTATTGAACTTTAATATTTTATCTTCTTGAAATTACCATTTTCAGTTTTCAGTACTTTTTATTTAAAATGGGGTTTTAAGAGAAAAATGAATTTTGATATCCAAAATGGGTTTTCCTATAGGTTAAAAAGTTTTTTTCAATGAATTTTATGATATAATGGTACCCACATAAAATTATTTATTCAATATATGGGTCATGAAAATTATACGAATAATTTGTGATATCTATAGATCTAATGGGATAGGGTGATGTCCATTATATTTTAACGTTGAGGCCAATATAACATATATGAAAGGTTGAGCCCCATTTTTTCTCACTAATGAGATTGATATTTTTTAAATGAAGGGTTGATTCCTATTATAGCTCTTTGGGGATAATGATATAACATATATGAATGGTTGATCCCTATTATATCAATTAAAAAATATGTGATCCTGATATAGCTTATACAATGTGTGATCCCCATTATAGATCTACAATTCATTGGGTAATGATTATATTGGATATTAGCTATAATGTAATTCCTAATAAATGGGTTTTTAAGGAGTTATATGAATATGATTGTCAATGATTCCAAAAAGGTCATATTATTTTCATTGTATGGGTTTTAAGTCTTTATTTTTTAAAAAAGTTTATTTTTTTATTTTTATTTTTTTATTTCATAGGATCATATATCTTTTAAAAAGAAGTTAAAAATTTATTGGGTTTTAATGTTTTTCATTGGAATAATAGTTTCTTTTATTTTTCTGTTCATTAAATATTTTTGTGTCAATCAAACATTCATAAAATATTTTTTTATGGAATGTAAGAATATTAAACATAATGGAATAATTCATGTTTATTTATTTAGATATTTTTATTGAAAATAAATGTTACTTTATTTTAAATGTTTAATATTATCGATAAAATGGATAGTAACTTGATTTGTTTAGATTTTAATTTATGGTTATTTTATATATGATATATGACCTATGTCTATGGAACTGAACAATTATAAATAACCCAAAATGTACGTGACTGAATTCTTGGCATAAAAATAAAGATTATGTAATATGTATTGTTGTGTCCTTAAGGCTCCAAAATAATAATAAAATAAATATATATATTGGGCTATTCAGGATGATCAAAAGTTACATTCCAACCCTTTAAGACATCATACACCATAGGATGTTATCCAATAGCTTCCGTAGAAAATTAAACAAGTTGGTAGTGTTTTTGAAGGTTGGGCATATCTTGGGTTTTCATTTGATGGACCCTAGTATTTTTTTTATTAAATTTTTCCCTCAATATGATGAAAATTATTTTATTAAGTGGTGTAGTTCATATATAGGTTTTTTGTTTATAATTGGTGTTAATAAAAGGGGAGATCTACATTAATATTAATTGTTTCCTTCAAGTAGATATATTTCTACTGATATCCACCAGGATAAATTATTATTAATAATCTCATTAATGCTTAATAATATTTTTTAAATTGGGATTAAACAAATCATGTACATATAGTGATTTTATTGGTTATATAAACAACCAATAGAAAAGATCATTTTGTTACCACACTATCTTCTCACATCAAGTATGTCATTTTGTCATTAGTTTTTGACATTCCCATAATCTATTGTTCAATTACAACTAATATAAATCATATAATAAATAATTTTACATCACCAATTCATTCTCAAAATATCACATAACCCCTCATAGTATTAAACTAATATAACCTAATTGATAATAAACCTCATTTTCACAACTAAACTATTATGAAATTATATGTCCATGATTTTTAATAATATTTAATTCATTACGTTCACCCTGCTTTCTATTTTTGTAATTATTTTTATCTCATTACTAAAAACAACTTATTTAATTGTCCACTAATATAGTAATTAAATTTATTATTTTTTCATTATCATTATTTCTAAATTTTTCATCTCAAAATATATTTAATTAAAATATATATTTCATTTATTAATAATTTATTGAAATGTGTACCTAAGGTCAAATGTTCTCCCTCTTACATTTCATAGATAATGTAATATATTTTTAGATTTTATTAATAAATATATATATTTTTTGAACATGGCAATTAAAATTTTTCTTATATATATCAAACATTTTAGATAATTTTATCCTTATTTATGAGATGAACTATAAATTAATATTTTAAATCACATATATTTAATGCATCAATATATATTTAACAAACATTTAGAACACATATTTATAAAATTTATGGTTGATATTGTTTATAGGAAGAACATTTTTTTGTTAATACATGAAACTTAGGAACATGTTTTCATAAATGTTTGTTCAATTGTATTAATAATTTTCCTGTTATTTTCTAGTGAATTTAAAGACATATAATCTCATATATAGCACAATAAATTTTTTTGATTCCTTCTATTTTGTTTTTTGTTATTCATGAGATAATTGGTTCCCACCTTCTAGTTCTCAGTTTAGGAACCTATTGGAATGAAACACATCATGGTTCAAATCATTTTCATAAAATTTTATTATTATTATTGAAATTTAATATTTATTTTAGTTTATTTTTTTAATAATATTTAAAAAATGTGACAAATTATAATTTTGTCACACATAATTGAAACTATTTTTAAATATAACTTTTTTTGTTTATAAATTTTTTTTGTGGTTCTAAACACTAGAAAATTAATTGAATAATTTTTATTTTAATTACCATTTTTTAATTTTGGATATTTTCCAAAAAATTGGTTTTGATAATTTTTTTAGGTTATAACTATTATGGAATGAGACCCACTATTATTAGAATCATTCGTGTTTATTTATTTTATCATGTTGAATTTATATTTGATTTTCTCTTTTTTTATATCATTCATAACACATAACTATTATATTTGTATAATTTTCATTCATTATAGTTATAAAAATTTTCACAAGCCATTTATTTTTATTGAAGAGTACATATATATAGATAAAAATATTTATTATCATAACTTTTAGATCTAAAAATTTGTATGATTTATTTAAAAAACAATCCTGAATATTTGTTCCTATAAAATTAGACAACATTGGGGATTCACAAGTAATTTATATGATAGGGGAATAGAATTTTTTTGAAATTTAACTTCTCATTTTTATGTCATTTATAGAAAATTTATTTTTCCTCTTGAAATTCTTTCATACCTCTTTCTAATAGCTAAAAAATTATTATTCATTGTTTAGTTAAACAAATTTCAATAATATTCAAGGTATTTTGATTTTAGAAAAACAATTTCATCACATAAATGGGTATTTGGGGACCTTATGTATTCAATATCATAATGTAATGTTAAAAACCAATAATTATCAATTTTATTTAAATCATAATTAGAGTTTCTTAAAAATATAATTTGCAGAGTCAATTTAGAAAGTAAAATAAGTAAACATAAATAATAATTATTTGTTAGAATATTGAAATTTAGTTTATATTTTCCTCACTTTTTCATTTCATTTATGCCCTATAATATTAAATAAAAATTATTTGATAATTTTTCATAATAATAATGATGTAGAATAACAATTTTATTCTTCTATGTACTCCTAAAAATTTATATTCTTTAAAGAACCATTTATTATCTACAATCCACTAGGTAACGATTAGATATAAATTTTTTTCTTGAAAAAAAATGAATTCAAATTACCTTTAGTATCATTTTACTTTAAAAACTATGTTGAAAAAATTTCCATTCTTTTTTTCATCATCCAATATTTTAGATATTAATTTATTAACACTATTTTACAGTAATCATTTTAATACAAAGATAAATTAGTGATATTAAGTTATTAGGATTTAATTCCTAAAATTATATTTTTTGTATCTAAACAAATATATAAAAGAATTAATATTTCTATTCACATTTAAATATTACACCAATCACTAATAATAACCTAATTTTAAAATTTTATTATTCTAATCAATATATTTTTTTCATATAAAATCATTTAATAATTTTTTTTACAATACATATCGTTTATAATTTTTTTTGATAATATAAGTTATGTTTTGTTAAAATGATATGTAATAAATTATTTAATTTAATTTATCTTGTCTATTAAAATTTGAAATTATTTTTCATTTATGTTTCATCATTAAAATATATATTTTCATTAATAGAAACAAATTACACATCAATTTTTTATGTGTTCATAATATGAAAAAAATATTAATACACCTTTTTAGATATTTAAAATAATATTATTTTAATTATAATAGTAAAATAGGGAAATGGGTTTTGAAAATGCATGCAATTTTTAGTCAAAGGATACTTAATCATAAAATTATGGAAATTCATAGACATAATTTTTCATGGTTCACCGATTAGCTTGAAAAAATGTGTAACATTCCAACCGAGGTGATCCACACTAGTTCCATAGACCAGTCTCTTACATGAGCTTAGACACAAATCCCCATATATCATAGAATACCAAATAAAAGAGAGGTTAAAATATAAAACATACGGAGATGATAACCTATGTATCAATGTAGTGAAAAATAATAAATATATAAAAAAATATCCAAATGATAATAATGATAACTAGAATAATACTAATATCACATTCTAATAAAAAAATACAATACCTATAACTAAATAGTAGATATTT
This sequence comes from Viscum album, assembly GCA_963277665.1. Lineage (NCBI taxonomy): Eukaryota > Viridiplantae > Streptophyta > Magnoliopsida > Santalales > Viscaceae > Viscum > Viscum album. Next base: position 221,573,728 of record OY728131.1, on the reverse strand, counting down.
CATGACAAAAATCTTTGAGGAGTTTTAATAACACCAAAATTTAAGTTACACTGACAACTATCCAAGAGGGTCCCAATATCACATATTTCTCCCTCATCCATTTTCCTTACGGATCTTTCTAATATTCTATCCAATAAACATTATTTCTATTCAAGCACCTATAAAGTAGCCTGAGTAGGGTGTGAGTACAACATAATAGACCACCACTGACAATATCTAAAACAATATATAGTCTAAAAAAGTGTTTATAGTTGTATATGGAATAAATTACACTAAAGTAAATAGTTATCACATATCATTATTCTTTAACTAAAAAATAAATTACAAGGGTTCACAATGAAAACCAATCAACCAGTACCTCCTTTGGCCCGTACTAGAGTCCGAACCATATCACATAGGGAATCACTAATCATCATCACATGGTCTCTCATTATCCATTTTATTTCAATTCATATCATATCTAATTGGAAAATTTTTAAAATTCCAATATTTCTGACATAGAACTCCATTTCTGGGACCCCATGGGTATTTGAAGCATCAATCCGTGTCCCAAACACTATCAATAAATAACATGTGGGATTTGAAGCATCGGTTTTTGTCCCATAGTCATATATCAAATGCATGCACTTGTGTCTAGAATGCATTGTCTGAAACCCCATGGGTAATTAAAGAGTTATTCCATATCACCCGACCCAGTCCGGGTCGACCCGGTCTGGGTCGACTCGGTCATACTCGCTGGGTTGGACCCGACCCATTGGGTGGGTCTGCCTGCTACGTTTGGACCCGGTCTACTAAGCCCAACCCAGCGGACCATGAGGGCGGATCAGACCGATATTCACCACGTAGGCGGCTCAGTAACTCGGCCCGGGAGACCAGGCCGGTTTGGCCAGCGACATCGCGGGGGATGCTGCAGGTCAGCTCAAGAGGCCAGTGTCCGGGAGGCCAGTATATAGGCCGTGCGAGGCTCGGGTAGGCTGACTGGACTCTGGTCAGGCCGCGGGTGCTCAGGGCAGACAGGTCGCGGCAGGGGCCAGGCAGGCGTGCCGCACTCCGGGTAGGGCACGAGGTCGCCGGGCAGCACGCTGGCTGGGGCGCGGGGCGCGGGGTGCCGGGAAGCGCACTAGTAAGGGCGCGGGGCACCAGCCAGTGGCTCGGGGGTGCTTGGAAGCACACAAGGGCGTCAGGCAGCGCCCTGAGTAGAGGCACGGGGGCCCCAGGTAGTGGCATGAGAGCGCCGGGCAGTCCGCAAGGGTGCTGGGCATCCCGCCAAGGCGCCGAGCAGCACATAAGGGCGCCGGGAAATAGTGCGGGGCACGGTAGCGTGCGAGCATCCAGGGAGCGCAGTGGTGCGCGGGGGCCGCGGGTAGCGCAGTCTTCGTTCGTCGTCTTCATCGCCACCACCTTAGTGCCATGCTATCGTAAAATCATCACAAAAATAACAACAGAGGGGTCGGGTCTTGTTGGTTTGGCCCGCACCCTTCGTGTTTAGAGTGGTAGCATTTGGTTAACATGAACTATGTTCAATAATTAAAATACATCAATTTGTATCAATCTTCATTCTATGCTGAGAAGAAGAAAAGAGAATCATCAACATGCAACAACCCCTACCTCGAATTTGGTGATCGACGACAGTGTCAAGGAAGGCGGTCGTCGTTCCGTCAAAGTTGGAGGAAGAAGAGATCGAAGAGGATGAGTCAAGATGAGGTCATCAGCATTCTTCATGGGTGGCAGTGATTCCATTTCTTACCCCAGTTGAATAAGGATGAAGACAGCGTTCGTCGTTCTTCATTCTTCGTGGGTGACAGTTCTTTGTTGGAGAAATAATTCTCCAAGGTTTGGGCGTCGCGTCTCTTTGCAAGAGTTTACCTACTTGAAGAAGCCGTCCCAAGAACATCCCCCAAGATTCCTTTATATAGGAGAGGGAGGGTTTGTCTAAAATTACATTGGCATGTAATTCAAATGGTAGAAATAATTAACCTGGCTCCACCAAATTAATTGCACTAGGGGTATCACAATTAATTTGGAGAATGTCAAGAGGCTCCCCTAAATTAATTCACATGCATTGGCGCAATTAATTAAGGGAGATGCTACAAATTCAAAGAGGAGGTTCTGGCCATTAAAAAGTGGTGGTGGTGGCACCATTAATAAGGGGAGTTGAGAGGTTATGGAATCCTCCCATTAATAAGGGTCAAGTGGCCTCGTGTGGTCCCCACCACATTTAAGCTCACATGGGACATTGGGTTCAAGTGGGCCCCACCACCATAACCTCTCATAGAAGGTTAGGGTGTGGCGGTCCCACCACCAACTCCCAAGTGGAGGTTTCGACTACCCGCACTCACATGGCGGTTGGAGTAAAATAATGTGTAGCACACTTTATTTTATTTTATTTTTTATAAAAATCCAAAAAACAAAATTTTATTCCCGACCATCCACCGTGGAGGTAAAGGTCTTCTTAAGTGAATATCGACACTGCGAGTTTAATGGTGCCCTCAGATTTCAATTCTGAGCAATGGTTCAAAAGTTATAAAATTCCGTTCGCACGTTTACTGAACGTACCTGAAAAAAAGTTTGGAAAATTATTATCAGTCACCCTCAACCCATTGTGGTCAAGGTTAGGCTCTGCCTAGGTGAAAAACGCCCCAAAAAACCCAATGGTACTCTCTAATTTTTAATCCAACTAATCATTTAGTAGTTATGAATTTTACAATAAAATAATTGTCACGTAATTATTTTATTTGTTGCCAAAACCTAACTTTTTCTAGAGGCCCATGCCAGCAACGATAGTATCTGATTAAATAAATCAAGCCCTCATGAGTTTAGCGGTGGTCTCTAATTTTTAATATGAGCTACCATTTGTGAGTTATAAGCATTTGAAAAATAAAATAACTTTATTTCATTATTTTATTTATGGTTATTCCATTTTCGGGATTTATCATAGCATGCCCGCGCCAACTAAAATTAAGTCACGCCTAGGGTAATCCTGTTATCCTGAGCGCAACAAAACCCTTAGATTTCTGATCCGAGTAAAATTTGAAGAGTTATTCCACTTTATTCCAGAAAACTGCTTACGTGCATTAATTTAAGCTTAACAAAACTTCGACGGATCATTCTAGGCACTCCGGGCCTTAGAATCACGTGCCATTAGAAACTGCACACTCATAAAATTCCCATATATTTAAAAATAAATTACATGGAAATTCTGGGTCTTTATAGTTTGGGCCTTTTGATTGGTATTATTAATTTAATATAAACCATATTATCATTTTTTCACTAAATAAATAATTTCTGCATCATTAATGAATAAGCTATTAAGGTGGTTAAATATTTCTTAAAAATTACAAATGAATTAACATAACAAAGAAAAACATTTTATCTTTCAAATGAGTATTTATAATATAATTTATATTATGCATAAATTTATCTTAAAAATAATTTAATTATTAATGTTTGAGTGAGACAAATTCACTTTCTTTAAATAAAATAAATCAAAGGTCCTAATCAAATCCAAGTGGGTTAAAATAGATTCCATTTAGACCAAATTATGATTTAGGGAAAAACATAATCATCCAATTATAGTAATACAAGTTTTAGAGTAAGTTTAGAATATTATATTTACCCCTAATTACCCGATTTACCTTTAACTAAGGTAAATTAAATTTACCGTAGTTATTATTAATAATGCATAAATATAAAAAGTAGCCCATTAACATAATTTTGACCTATTGATTCCAAATATGGAATCCATTTCTTCAAATTCAAAACACATAAGTTTCATAATTTTAATTTAATATTAATCCCGTTGTTGAGAAAATGAGTTTTAAAAGTTAAAACATTCCAAACGATTGAAATGTTTTTAGCTATGAATTCAATGTAAAAGTAATGATAATGACATACAAGATATTAAATGGTAAAAATATATTATATTTATTATTTTAAACCATTAAATATTATAATTTAAACATATAAATCATCTCTATGAAAAAATTTGTTTTTAATTAAAATTTAGCGTATTTTTACTATTCATTAAAATATGAAAGTTATCAGAAAAATATCAAAAAATTATCCAAAGTATATTTTTATATTATGATTACAGAGAAGAATTTTATTTTGTAAAATTGAACTTATAAACTTGTCAAAACCAATATTTACAGTGGGTTCACCATTAAAAATCAGCAAATCTGTATTTTTTGAAAAACACTTCCTTTATAAGAAAATTTGATTTTGTTCTCATACCATGTTCTAGAAAATGTGTAAGATGAATTATAGTGTTCTAAAATTCAAAATTTGGTTAATACTATTAATAACAGCTAGTTCATAATTATATTATAATAATATATCATTGTTTAGTGAAACATGATATTGCGTACCTCGCAAGCTAGCGAGGAAGGTCCCTCTTGCGTGCAACACAAGCCAAGAATAATGTTGCATATACTACAAGCTAATACGGTGTTGCGTATAGTGTAAGCTTATCTTGGTGTTGCGTACAACATAAGATATCAAAGAAATTAAAAATAATATTTCTCATAAAATCTTAGGGTGTCACATTCTACCCCCTTTAATATGAATTTCACACTCGAAATTTGTCGGGTTTATATATCGTTTACTACTAGTAAGTTTATTTCATAGAAACCCACATCATAAAAAGGAATACTAAAACTTAATTTAAAAAATTAAAGTAAGAAACATAATGGTTACCCAAATTAACTTATCACTAGGTTTCCATATAGAATAATATAGGTGAAAATATGGATATGTAAGATAAATCTAATCATCAACTTCTGATGAAGAGTGGTAGAGGACATGGCTATAAAAAAGACAACAATCACAAAGCCATAAATTTGTGATGATATAAGGTACCATCTGATTCATTAGATATGAGGGCACTAGGAAAACATTTTTGGTTTTCAAGATCATTTCCCTAATGTTGAATAATTTATGAATTAAACGAAATACTTACTTGATTATGGTACAATCTCACCATTAATCTTGCCTTGAACAATTTCCACTTCATATATTAAATAAATTAAGTTGAATTTGTCATTCGTAAATTGTTTGCAGATCATGCGATAAGATGATATGTCATTCCATCTCTCTCAAACAAAAGGTTATCAAAAGTTATTAAATATTCATTAGTCCATCTATGGTGAGATTAATCGTATATGGTTACAAAAATGGACTTATACATCATCTATCATACCACGTAATAAAATAAAACTAGTTTCTACAGACCAGGGAATTCCTTTAGGCTTGTGGTAGGCGATAAAGGCCTATCACAATTTGGTTGTGGGTTCAATTCCCATAGCCTAGTCAAACGCGATGGGTTGTCGCCCGTCCTCTGGGTTTTAATTTTTCTAAAACTATACTGTTATAACATTTTAGAAATAATAAAAAAGTTCTAGCCTTAAACAATACTATATGATGTCTAACTTAATTCATTTGAAATATTTAGGCTTATCCAAAATACTTCTTTGAAATCTCATAGTATAAAGAAAATGATTCTTAGGAAGGCCATATAAAAAGCATGGAAATACCATCATTTATCTCCAGATATATCATAAGATATATCTTGTGGGTCACATTCCAACCATTTGAAGGGATTCATCATACATTCTCCTGAAATATGATAATAACATAAATTACTATAGAACCTTAGCGACATCATGAATTCCATCAAAATCTACCATTTCTATACACCAAATATACCAAAAATTCTATATAATCAAACCATGATATCACATTGTCCTTTCATCAATCAAGATCTCATTAATACTATCAAAAATATCATTATCCTTTTATCCCTTCATTATGCCCATATCATCTGCTTTCCAAAAATATTTCAATCACTTTTCATGGTTACCGGAACCATTCAACATATACATTCAAATAATCAAGGAAAAACAATAGTGTAAAAATCCGTATAGTTTTTTATTCCATAGTACCATACATTATTCTTGGTAAACATGCAATCTGTATACTACCTTCTTAAAACATTGACCGAGATTCGACACTTATTTCATCTCATATATCATTTTTATTCTCCTCATCATCATCAACATAAATACAACCCATACGACCAAACTGATTCTCTTTATGAGACTTTCCCTTAGGGAATTGGTTTGCATAATGCTTGTACATTCCACATTTTAAACATTTAACTAATTTTGATGTCTTAGCAATACCATTATCCTTGTCCAAGGAGTTTACTGAACCTTTTCCTTTTCAATTATTGGATTTGTGTCCTTCTTTTATACACCCAAAACATCTTCTAGTTACTTTGAAAAATTCTCCCTAATGCCTCTTCCCACATGATTTTCATGAGGGAAATTGAACTTTCTTTCCTCTATGATCATCATGAAACTCCATATTTCTCTTATTAGCTGAGTCAATAAACTTACCAATGTTGAGATTTTTGATCATATTATGAGAGTGATGATTAGGCATAATAACGATATGTGGACTTCCAAATCCCATTTCATTTGGTTTCTCATGACGAATATCATTCCACTGTCCATAATATTCTCCATTATCATGAATGTTACTCTTTCCATCCATTTTCTAAAACCCAGAAAGAATAGTGAGAGAGGCAAAAATCATGCTAGGAAAACAACATAATAAAGGGGGAGAACCTTTAATATCTAAAATCTTAGGTTTAATTATAAGATCATTACCGTAATTCTAGGACTATAACCTATACTTATACTTAACATTAGGGACATACATAGACATACCTTATAAATATCTCCAGGGATCTCACTAATGTTTTCACATCCTAGTTTCCAAAGGTTAACTAAAACATCGCTCTGATAAAAAATTTAAAGACCCAATTTTGACATACATGGAGATTACATTACTTTTGCGGAATACTAAATACATAGAAAAAAGTGATTCCCAATGACTGTATTAGTTTTGTGTCTTTGGAAACTCAGAACAAAATCTTTTAGTCATGGTGAAAGATCTTCAATATCTTCTATACCAATCTTCCCCTTTTTTTCCTACCAAAAACCTTTCTTTATATCTTGGGGAAAATAAAATATAAAAATGGTAAGCTCAAATGCCCAGTAAGGGTGAACATGTAGAATAAAAACCAATCCATAAACATTTGAACCTAAAAACATGAACATAAAACATCAAAATCATGAGTAATGACATAAATATTGGCAGTACATAAGGCATAGATCAAAAATTAATCATGATAAAATAGAATTGGAATAAAACATTTAATTATGGAAAACCATTAAGAACATGGTATGATTTCCCTAGTATCCAAGTCATTGTTTCCAAGACCATGATAGTGGACAAAGTCCATTACTGAACTGAGTTTACTTGCTGTTCCAACCTAGTATTACAGAACCATATTTACTTTTCATTCCATCCATGTCTATATCATGAGATATAAATAATTATCCAATGCATTGGAGGGAGATATAGGTCCCACCCATCTCATAATGAAATAATTCTTACGTGTGCCACAAAATAAACATAAATCATGCATCATAACTCGAAAAATAAAATGGGTTTCATAAACATCATCCAATCATAATAAAATCTATATAAAAAAATGGAAATCATTTCACCATAAGAAAAATCAAACCATGTTAATAACATAGAAATTATACTTGAAACATAAACATATTAAATAATCTCATCTTAGATGGAAATTAGTTTTGATAAAACACTTGAAATGAATTTTTGATGAAAATATACTTTCTTCATCAAAATCATTTTCTTTTCTCAAAATTCCAGGAATTTTTTTTAAAAAAATATTTTATTGAAAATAATCATGAAATCTTGTACAGGAAGCTTCTTGAAAATAAGGCGTTTGGAAACTGTAAAAATCCCTTCATGCCGTACAAGTTAAAAAAACATTCTCCTCATACTTTTACCGGAAAATTCAAAAAGTACCTTGTATGGAAAAAAAAGATTCCTTACATACCGTGTAGTAAAAGTAAAAAATGGGTAAAAATGACTTTAAAAATACATGAAAATATTTTTAGAAGACATGGACATGGATGATAAATATAACCTCAGAAAATACTTACGAAGAAATAATATCATATAAGAACGAGATTGGAATAATTATCCCTTACCTTATGTCCAATTTCTCCCATATGTGTCCGAGACTCCTGTATAGTGGGTTTAAATATATTATTAACTTGTAACAGAACCATAATAATATTTATGATAGCATATATGATTCACTTATGACTTTATATTACCCGTTCATTTGTCAATTTAATGTTAAATCATCGTTTTATGTAAAATAATTTCATTTGGCGTATATGTTTTGACTTGTAATTATTCATATGATTACTTAGATCATGATTAAATAATTCCAGAATGTAAAACAAGTTTTATATATAATATATATTCACAATATAAATATATATAATAGTTCGATAAATGGAACGAAATACACCGTTCATGGTGACGATAGGCCATACATACGCATGAACGCTGTTTTCATTTCCTTATTAAATTGAATGGATGTAAGTAAATGACATATACATAAATAAAATATAATTATTTTTTCATATATTTCATGCTTATTTATTATATATAATTTATAATCATTCTTGAATGGTTAACATGGAGAATGAATCTCATCGCGTCGTGGAGACGGTAATCCATACGTACGTACGAGCGATGATATCATTCCCATAATTATTAAATGGAATTTACGTGGATGATATAATATATAATAATCAGTATGATGTCATAATAATCATATATAATCATTATTTCCACCATTATACCCATCCATGTATGGTGGTGGTGGAAAAACATATTACACCACGGCGTGGAGATGGTAATCTGTACATACACACACACGGTGATTTATTTTTCATAGGATGGATTGAAGGTGAAATAGGGTTGATTCATATCTATAATAAAATATCAGTATAATAGTGATACTGATGTTATTACTTTATGATGAAACAACTAAAGTAGAGGAAGTATAAGAAGAAAGAAATTTGAAAGAATTGGTAGAAGAAATTACTTCTTCCTCAATGTGCATATTTTAAACTTCTCCAAGGGAACTAGAGTTGGTATTTTGAAAAGACCATCACCTCCATTATGTTACTAGGGAATTTTAAAAGATTAATTGGTAGCTTTTGGCCGAGCTTGAAGGTTCAAAATTGTCTTAATGGGAGAGGGATGATGTGCTATTTTATAAAAGAGGAGAAGGGCACCTTAGGAAACTTTCAAAAATATTAACTACTAATAAAATAAAACCCCACTAAAAACCCTAAAAAATGACTCAATTCTAAGATGAGACAAGATAGGTTTTTAATCTCATCAACCAATAAAATTTAGACATGTTTTATGTTTATTTTAAACCTTATCATTTTCATTTATCCTTATTTAATATATTTAGTTTTATTTGTGGCAATAATATTATAATTTTTAAATAGTTATAAATAATTACTTATGTTATGTGAAATTTACATAATTAGGTAAGTTATTACATGTTCGACCATATAATTTTCAATTTTTAATTATTAAATATTTTTGTGATTTCTAAACAATTTAATAATATGTTATTGTTATAAAATATCAATTGTGTCAATTTTGACACTATTCAATTATTTGAATTTAAATAAAATCCACACAGAGGATATATTTGAACCAAAATATTTAATAGATTCCTAAAAAGTCATATTTATCTAGAAAATTCATGGATCACATTTATATAATATTTATTTTAATATATTTAAAACCATTTATTTGAGATTTCTCTTAATAAAATAATTACTACAACATTTTTGTATAATTATTTAATATACATATTTGTTACATAAAAACTAAATAATAAAATACTATGATTAATATAAATATAATATATTTCATAAGAATACTTTTAGTCAAATTTTTCTTCTAAAACAAACAACTTTTAAAATGTTATCTTTATTGAATTATGATGGTGAGAACTTTGACATCATTTAAAATAAAATAATGTAAATGTCATAATATGTTTTTTAATACTCCAAATGGTCCACAGGAAGACATTAATATGATTAGGGTATATATATACTTGAAAAATAAGTTTTGGTTAGCTGTTTGGGCCTTTTTATGGGCATTATTAATTTAATAAAAACTATATTATTGATTTTTCACTAAATAAATAATTTCTACATCATTAATTTATAAGCTATTAAGGTAATTAAATGTTCATTAAAAATTAAAAATAAATTAAAATAACAAATAAATACATTTTATCTTTCAAATGGGTATTTATAATCGAATTTATATCCTGTATAACCTTATTTTAAAAATACTTTAATTATTATAGTTAGAGTGAGACATATTTCACTTTCTTTAAATAAAATAAATTAAAGGTCTTAATCACATCCAAGTGGGTTCCAATAGATTCAATATATAGATAAGTATTCTTTAGGGAAAAAAATAATCATCCAATTATATTAATATAGGTGTTTGGGTAATTTTAGAATATTATATTTACCCCTAATTACCTGATTTACCTTTAACTATGGTAAATTAAATTTACCGTAGTTATTATTCATAATGCCTAAAAATAAAAATTAGCCTATTAACATAATTTAGACCTACTGATTCCAAATATGGAATCCATTTCTCCAAATTCAAAACACAGAAGTTGGAGAATTTAATTTAAAATTAATCCCGCTATTGAGAAAACATGTTTTAAAAGTTAAAACATTGCAAAAGATTGAAATGTTTTTTGCTATGAATTCAATGTAAAATTAATGATAATGACATACATAATATTAAATGGTAAAATTATATTATATTTATTCCTTAAAACCATTAAATATTAAAATTTAAACAAATAAATCATCTCTGTGAAAAAAGTTGTTTTTAATTAAAATTTAGCGTGTTTTTACTATTCATTAAAATATGAATGTTATTAGAAAAATATCAAAAAATTATCCAAAGTAAATTTTTATATCCTGATTACAAAGACGAATTTTCTTTTGTAAATTTAAACTTATATATTATCCAAAAACTATATTTAAAATGGGTGTGCCAGCAAAAAGCGGCAAAACTTCATTTTTTGAAAAATAATTCCTTTATACGAAAAATTGATTTTGTTCTCATACCATGTTCTAGAAAATTTTTAAGATGAATTATAGTGTTATAAAATTAAAAATGTGGTTAATACAATTCATAACGGCTAATTCATAAGAATATTATAATAAAATATCATTGTTTAGTGAAACTCGGCATTGCGTACCTCGCAATCTATCGAGGAAGGTCGCTCCTGTATGCCACACAAGCCAAGAATAATGTTGCGTATACTACAAGATAATATGGTGTTGTGTATATTGCAAGATAATCTTGGTGTAGATTACAACACAAGACATCAATGAAATTAATAATAATATTTCTCATAAAATCTCAGGGTGTTACAAGTTGTCCTACAGAGGCATGGTTGTTAGATCCAAGGGTTTTCCGCAGGTAATGAAAATTTACATTTTTGGTTTATATTCCTTAAAAATGACATATTATTATTCCTAAAAGGTTCACAGAGGAGTGTTTTTGTTTTCTAGGCGCATTCGAATCCTAGAAACCAAATAAGCGAAGAAAATACTAGGCCGTAAGGTTTTTTGAAACATTGTAGGCTGACCTAAATGGTTTGGCCAAACTCTGCGATTGAAGACAATTGAGTAGTTTGGGATCGATAGTTCCTCTACCACGATTCAACCCATGAAAAATGGATTTGAGACCCATATTATATTTATTTAATGTGTCTTTTATATAGTTTTCAAAAATTTAGATAAAATGTGATTCGGACCATCTTGTATAACTCTTTGAATCAGTGAATTGTATACATTTTTCACATGGGGTTGAAAACCATGTGCCAAACCATCCATAATGTTATTTTTAGTTGAAGATATCTTCTGAACCTATTTTTACCACTTTAAATCCTTTATTTATTTCTTTTATAACATCTAGGGGATTCTACTTATCCTCCCTCACATATAATCTTTATCTCCTCTCAATACAGGGTTTGATCAAATTCCTCAAAATGGATTTCAGATCATACACCTTTAGATCCTACAAAAATGTAGTGGTGACATCATTATTCATCTCTAATATATTTCATGTTATTAATCCATTCTATTTTTTTTATTTTTCAATAATCCAATTTTCCCCATTTTCATTTAATTTGAGAGTTTCATTTTTTTCTCAAAAGTAGGTTGAATGAAATGTCGATCCTAGATGTGGGAAGGTATACCAAACTATGTTAGGTGGTCTAGGATATTTTCCTTTATTTAATCAAATTATATAATGCATCACATTATTTCCAGAACATTCTGACTATGATTCAAATTTTTTAAATTAAATTAAAATGATTCTTTTCATTATATTGGAATGTGGTGTAGGTTGAGAATCAACCCCTTTGGTTTTTTAATTTGTTAAATGTCACCACTATATTTTTTCATCAGAATAATTATTAGCTTACCTTTTACAATTATGTTTGATTACCTCCAAGTGACTTTTCATAATGTTATAATACATGAGCTATGCATTGAATTGTTTAGAATAAGGATCTCGGTTAAAATCCCTTTACCCCCAGGTCACACTTAAAATTTTAATTTAATTAAATTATCCAAGTGTATATGCCTTTTTAATTATGAATTAAATAAAATTCGACCAATTACATGAATTAAAATAAATATTTTTATGGTAATAAATGCTCAACCAAATTAAATTGATACTTTCTATGTATATTATATATGTGTAAGTATTATTTTTTCATCTGATTATCCTTAGTGTTCAGGGTGATACATGGACTTCTAATGTAATGGACCCTTGGAAAGACACTATTGGGTTAGTTATAATTTGTTTGATTTTTGAGACACAACATCATAGAAATCATCTATGCCTATGTTGTTCCCACCAAGCATTTTCTATTTTCACCCATAGATGTTTTAAACTAGTTCACTACCATTGACCCCTTGGTCATGATCAATGGAATGATTCGGTTTACTATGACATTAGGGATTCTCAAGACCCAATATGAGATAATAGGTATGAACATAGAGGGTTTATTACTTTAATGTTTCAATATTTTCTCGGAGTGACACAAGGGACCTCATATTTAGGTCCCCATAGATAGACTCCTTTAAATTGTTCATATGATGAGGCCCTAAAGCGATACATGAAAAGTCTCTCCGTATTGTCATAGACTAAATCACGGAGTATCACAATACATTATAATTTTTTTTAAATTTAAATAATGAAATATTTTTTAAAAAATTTTTCAAATGAAAAATTAGTCCTCTGTTATTAAAAATTTAGGGATCTAGCTTGGGAAAAGTCCACTATCTTAGATATAATACCTCTAACTTTACCATTTCTAGATCTCATGGTTCAGACACACCAACTTTAGACAATATAGGTAGTTTGGGTAGGTCTCCATGTAGAACCCATTATAATGTGTTTACTTGTTAATTATGTATTTCATTTTGATAGTTATGAAACACTTTTTATATTACATTTCCCAGAATAGAATGGCCAAGGCACTATGGGTGATATCATACTATGATTGTATTCACACACTGCTCTAGTGACATTGGTGTTGTAGTAGACTATATGGTTTTAGGTATATAGAGAAAGATGTAGCCATATTCTCAATATAATTTGTCTTCCATTACTATGACAGATATGGGAGAAGAGGACCGAGTCTATTCTCGAGATGCTAGACATAATAGTTTTTGGCCTTTTTATACAATATGTCACCTTGTTGTATAAGCATGTATCCACTATAATTTCATATTCTTATTTATATAGTTACAGTTAAATAAAATGATAATAAAACTTTATATTTTGATTATTTAGCATTAATTTTTTACTTCTTATTCTAGTAAGATTATGTGATTCCTCCCCATTGTTATCTTTAGTGGTTTTTTTGTTACTAACACACACACAATAATCAATATATCAATGTATATATATATACATATATCTATAATCCACTATGATAAATGATAGAATAGTCTCCCAATGGAAACACCCTATGCCCTCATTTCTAGTTGTTAACCTCTACCATTCGGGGAGATGGATTGAGGATTTCTGGGCGACCATCTCAAGGAACTGATGAGCGACATAAGGGGATTGATGCTACACCAACTGTGTATTTGTTCTTCTCTACCAATTTATGGTCCTGATGCATGGTTGTGGGCCCCTATTAACATGGTTAGGGGAAATAGTAATCCCTCTTCAATGTTCTATAATTCCTTGCATGGTTTCACCGAATAGTTTGGTATGGGTCAATTTTTTTTATTGACCATGATGTCCTACATTTTTCACCTATAACAAATCCTAAAGACTCCAAACATGCAAAAAACACACCTGATACACCTATGACCACATTTGGAATTTACATTATGTCAAAAGCTATAAATTAAATTAAAATTACAGAGATATACCTTATAAAGAAACATGGGATATTATAATGGCCCCCCATTAAATTATTTTTTCATCAAATTTTCCTTCCAAGGGTGGTTAAGAGTCATTTGATAATTTCTTAAACCGATGAGAATGTATGTCAGTATCCCTTTGACTTGTCTCATCTTGTACATGACCTTACTATTGAACCACCATTAGGAACTGATAGTACTTTGAGATCCATTGTGATCCAATGAACAATATGTAATTGAATCTCTATGGAGGATGTGTCTATATATAGATCAACCTCATTCAGTTGAATAGTATGAGATGGGTTAGAGTGATAATGGTGAAACTTATATACATGGAATATGAAATGAATGGGTTAATACATCTTTGGTAACAACAACCCATAGGATACTGACTAAACTCTCTCTATAATAAAGAATGGCGGAACATATAGTGGTGAATTCTTACCATATATCCATATCTACCTCTTACCAAACCTATAATTGATAAATATGAAGTCCATGATCTCCGAACACAAACTAAATATATCATTGATGGATATATGTATAGGATATATATATATATATATATTGTAATATAGCCAAAAATTTCATGATAAACTGTACCTTCACCGAAGAATAATGGTATGACTAATTCTTTCTCTTTCCATTATCTAGCATAGAGGTGTTCAGAATGTTTGACATTACAAAGCTTCATAGGGTGAAATTAATATAGTTACATTGAAACTATTATTTTTGGTCAACTGAATTGGTGGTATATTAATCTCATAAATAATCCCCATAAATGATGATTCAGGATCTAATAATTTACTCCACAACCTGTATACTTCACTCTTAAGGGGAATCAGTCTATGTGTGGTATGCTATGATTAGAAACACATGTATAACCAATGTCCTCTACAAGACTGTTCAAAACTGAGATGTAAAATTTCCATATCTATCTGAAAAATGGTATGAGGAACCCATTGACGGTGCACAATATCACAGATATAGAGACTCCCATTCTGATAGAATGAAAATGCCTCCATAATCTACTGAAAATGAGAATTCATTATGATCTTATCCATAAAAAACCATGCCAAATCACTTCTTCAAGGTGACATTGATAAACCAATCATGAACTCAGTCAAAATTTTTTCCCATTTCCACATAGGAATGAAAAATTGATAAAATATCACAAATTTTCATTGGTTTTATGACATCACATGATTCAATGTGGAACACCACATGAAAAAACCATCAAACTATCATTTTATCCCCAAACACTTGTATTGATAGTGCAAGCCACAATACATCTAGGTAATGTCAGGATTTAATTCCCAAACTAAGGTATGATATTCTCACATAAAATACATACATATGTCTATTATAATACCAATATGGGCCTATATTCATTTAATTTCAACCTTACCAATTGTCCAACTAGAAATCCCGTCTTCATATTCCATACTTCCCCATAATTATAGGCCCTCTAAATTTAAAAACACTATCATACTCAATATATCTAGAAGATTAGACATCATAGATAAGGATGTGAGAAAAGTATTATCAAGACTATCCTACACTTATATGTTCACCTACAAAAGAATTTCCATAAGGTCCCCTCATATTGGCCTCATGAACAACCTTTATTTGAGAACTCCATCTCAGTTCATTAGAATGTAAATTTCCCTTTATGAGTGTGTATGATTCTTGAACAAAAAATACATAATATATTCCACTAACCATTGTTACCTTTAATTTAAATAAAGTTGTGTAAATATGTACATGAGGCTTTAGTGGTCATTGTAGATCACAAAATGCGCCCCCAATAAAAAATGTTCCCAATAGTGCAAGTAATGTAAAAAAATAGATAACTTGAGATCGTGAATATAGCTGTTCTTCTCATTTTTCCTTAAATGATGACACATGATCTCTATGTATTGCTCCTACTAAATCATAATTTCTCTTAGCCCAATACTTGAGGAATTATAATATACAATATATATTATACAAGAATATGGAAGAATAATTACTAGAGAGAAAGTTAGTCTCCCCTTATACTACCAAAAAGCTTTATAATCGGTATCAAACAATCAAAACATCACTCTATTCTTATTAATTCCTTTAAGATGTGTTGATAAGAATAAGAAATCCTTTATTAAACACCTATAATTGTAACATCCCAGGTAAATAAAGAATAAATAATTTTCATATTTATTAATATTTACGAATTAAATATTAATTTTAATTAAAAGGGGTTTCTACGTTCGATAGCATACTCGATACGCAATTATGAGTTTCTTTGAAAACTTACGTTGCACACTAGTAATATAATAATATTATTTTAAATGTTAGTTAACACATAGCCATTGTACTGGCGGGAATGGATAGAAATAACTAAAATATGATTATATATGTTTTTGAATGTTTTTACATTAATCGAATAAAAGATAAAGGCTTAAAATACGGAAAGAATTCAATTTTAGGCATTTATACCCTAATTTACACTAAAGGTTCACTTATCACCATTTGACGGCGAACCG
Source organism: Viscum album (assembly GCA_963277665.1). NCBI lineage: Eukaryota > Viridiplantae > Streptophyta > Magnoliopsida > Santalales > Viscaceae > Viscum > Viscum album. Next base: position 221,556,801 of record OY728131.1, on the reverse strand, counting down.
TCATTAAATATAGTTTTGACCAATCTTATAAATTCTATTGGACCAAATATAACTCTTCTTTAGAATCAGGACATCAAAATTTACTTTGTGTAAATTTTTGGTATCTTTCCGATAAAGTTCATTTTTTAATGAATAGTGTAAAATGTTGTATTGGAATTCAAAACCTCTTTTTAATATAATTTATTTATATGATTAGATTGTCATTTGAATTGGTTTTAAAGTGAAATTAGAAAATATTTATACCATTAAATCCAATAGTGGTTGTTGGAATTAATTTCACTTTGAAATCGGACTTAAACTAGTGTCAATCTTTTGATACTTATTGTTTCATAAAAACACGCTATTTTCTCTGACAGCGGGAATTAATTTTTAAATTAATTAATTCAACTTATATTTTGTGAATTTTGTAAAATGGACTTCATTTTTGAATTCGGAATATCAAATATATCTTAAGGTGAATTTTTGGTATTTTTCTAAAAAACTTCAATTTTTGATGAATAGTGAAACGAGTAAGTGGTACTTATAAAAACAGATTTTTCGTTTAAATGAAATTTTACCACTTCTATGTTTTTAATTTTAAAAATCCGACATACATGGTTGTCATTAAGAAGTAAAATGTGGTTCAATGAGATTAAAATAATTTTTTTGGTGAATAGTAACTTATTAATTTTTTAATCGTGATTAGAGGTAATTAGTGTAGTTTAAGGTAAAAATAATATTTTAATAATATGAGATGAGATTGAAACATTTCCTAACCTCATTGGATGTGTCATGGCCGACCAAGAAAATCCAAGGGTCAACTTGGGGACCCCATGGAGCCACTTTGGTTGGGAAATGACACAAACAACTTTTTATTTAACGTTAAAGTAAAAATAACACACACATGAGATGTTTTACTAAAACAATTTTTACATGGGTTATACAAGTCCTATTTTTGACTATAAATAGTCATTGGAAAGATAAAAATATTTCCTACATCATAGTATTTTTTATAGAATTTTTAGACATTAAATAAACTAAATTATTTATGACATCATGATGATGCGGTGATGACCTCATTATTTAACGATTTAAATAAAATGGAAAGATAATGTAATATATAAGACCTATACATGTCAAAAATCTATTGGATGAGTGGACTTCGAACCCTTATCACTTTATCCTTGAAATAAATTAATGTGGGACCTCTTAAATCCGAATACCATTTTGAAATAAAGTGACTTTTCTTTACTTTCCAAGAGTGCCCCTCCTCTCCTCTTATAAAAGGCCCCCACCTCTACCTCCTTAACCACACTCCCAAAGCCTTTGGCTCGGCCATACCCTACCCATTTTGTCTCTACACATCCCTCTATTACTCTTTGAAGCCTCAATTTGGGCAGAATGCTTCCCAAGGAAGCCTTTGAGCTCAAACCAAGGGGAGTTACCCGATTTTAAGGTAATGTCTTCTTTTGAGTCCTTTTGTTTTATTTTTCTTCTCCAACCCCCTAAACTCTTTTTATTATTTTCTTTTGTAACAACTACAGTATCCTCCATATAATATGATGTTGTTATAAGAAGTCTTAGAGCTACACTTACACACACCTACATCTAATGGTTAAAGAACATACTGTTTCCGTGGATGGCAAATTTCTGCCTCCCGAAACGATGATTGTTCAACATTCTTTTAACACCTTCAAAGGTGGCCATTAAGATGACACTATATTTATATATGATATATAATATTTTTATGTTTTCCTTAAGCTTCTGTATTTTTCATTTTGGGCATACCTTTATGGTTTCCATTATGGGTAAACACGATATCTTCATTTAAGGAAGTGCGGACTACCGCCCCCTTAAAGTGATATGATTCGTTAATGCCATATGTGGGATATGTAAAGGATGGATTTAAAGTTATTATATATGATGTTATACTAGAATTATAATATACCTCTATATCATAATTATTTCTTTCCATTAAAGTATGAGATAGAAATAAAAGTAGCGTTCATGCTTACGTACGGCTTACCGTCTCCACGAACGGTGCATTTCATTTCTTATCCCCAAATGTAATGTACTATTAAAAGTACAAGTATATAATGGATATATATAATGAATGGTGTATATAAATGATGAATATAATTCTGGAATTAAAATATACATAACTCTCATTTAGTTTTAATTCCATTAATATGATAAAGAAATGAAAGTAGCATTCATGCATACGTACGGCTTACCGTCTCCATGAACAGTGCATTTCATTTCTTACCTATAAATGATTATGTAATATTATAAATACATGTATATGATGGATATATATGATATATATGATATCCAAATCAGGAATGTCATTCTGGATATAAAGAACCTTTGACCACACGAACAACATGTAATTGTAAGAAGTCCACTTTCGACTTAAGAATCAAATATCAACAAAACAAACATTATTAACATAAATGGTTACATAATGTTTATAACATGGAAATAAGTGATATAAAAGGAATAATGAACTTTAAAAATGTTCTTAATCAATTAGAAATTAACTCAAGTTTATTATTCAGGACGTTAAAGAACGATCGAGTCAAGTCGGACCCGAGGTAAGGGAACTTCTTAACCCAATTTCCATTCTTTGGGTTAATCTCCTACTTTCAGATTATGTCATGATATTATTAAATCCTATCTTGTATTTTTAGATTATTTATGTGTACTTATAGTGAATACGCATAATAGATCTATATTATTTAAAAAAATGATTTTTGTAAGAGACTTCATCTCAATCTCCTTTTATTGAGGCATATTTCATTTTATACACAACTTTCTATTATACGGTGTATAAAACCCTTTGAATTTTACTTTTATACAAAAGGAATCTTTTTCTATGAAGAATTTTACTAAACGAAAAAAAGGAATGTTTTTTTAACGTACGCGGTGACAACGATTTTTCTGCCGCCGCGAGTATTATTTGGTCTTTGGCTTTCTCAACAAGACGTAATGTTTTTAAAATAAAATAAATACCATATACTATTTTATGTATTTTGGTATTGAAAATGGTTTTGATAAAGGATTCTATTATGTCAATATATTTAAATGATATATTGTGATTGAAATATGGAAATTTTATCATTCCTTTATATTGGTTTTATGTTTTATGATTTTATATTGGTACTTGGACCTTTGATGGGTGGTTACGTGATAAACCATATGACGGGTGGTGCCGTGAATACCAAGATGGGTGGTTACGTTATAACCTCCAATGCATTGAGTATGGAAGTCGGCCGTATGGCTATTCCATTAAGTATGAATGGAAATTGGCCGTATGGCTATTCCATTAAGTGATATGTGTGGAAGTCGACTGTATGGTTATTCCACTTAAGTATGTTTATGTCCCAAGTTACCTTTATATATGTTATGTGTTCTTTATATGGGTTTTATGGTAATACTTTGGTTACAAAATGGTAAGTAATGATACTTTATTCAGTGAAGAGTTTTTACTACTTCATGAAGGTGAAGGTATTACTTTGATAGAGTATACATGGTTTACTTGTTGTTTGAAAAAGTAACAGTTTTCATTCTTTGTGTATCCCTTACTGAGCTTTTTATTTTCACCCCATGTTTTTTTGAAATGTTTTTCATAGGACTTAATGTGGAATAAGGTCAAGGATGGGATCAAGGGAATGTCATGCTATATAAAACATGGAACTAGACATGTTTCTTTTTAAGAGTTTTTTTTATTATGGAAACTTAGTGGAAGTGTCTACTTTGTAATATTTTGAGATGTAATAGTTATGTTCTAATTCTCTAAAACTATAAACCTGAAAAGATCCTCAATGTGAATTATTAATTTAATTCAATATTAAGTATGGTTTAAGGACGGGGACTTATAATAATATTTTTCTAGACCCTTGAAAATGAAAATGTAAAAGACATTATTCTAATTCTCCTTGGAAAATAAATCTCTCACATTATCAAGGTCATATGATTTTTCTCTACTTGAGATAATATGAGACATGAAGAGAATATTATCCTTCAAAATGTGGCAATTTTTGAACATATCATATCACTGATGCTCGCTTATTATATCCAAAATGATCATAAGAAGGGTGGTGTAGTATTGTTGATTGTATGAATAAACCATGATATAATCCATTAATACCACAAAAATGAATCCATATTAGGATAAAATAGTGGCATCAAATTTAATGGTGCATTATTGAAACTAAATGGAATTACTAGATACTCATACATAATCTACCAATAATTAAAATTTATACATGTTATGTCTGAAGTTTGAAAACATACATTGAGAACACCTGAACTCAAATCAATCATTAGGAATTCTTGAGATCCTGATTTCTCTTTGAATAGATCATCTATCTATGGAACGATATTATAGTTCATAACCATAACTAGTTCAATTTCTGAGAATCCACAAATTCCCAAAGAGTTTGATCATAATTTTCACTAATTATAGAAAACCCCGTAGATATGTAAGTGGTTGTATAAATCCTTTTTTCCAAAAACCCTTAACTTATCTTGAGATACTATAACTCTGTAATATCCATCAAATAATTATAATTCAAAACAGTTAAAATCCAACAACTATCTCAATAAATAATTGATTCTCTCTCTATGGTGGTAAAATAGAAACAGAATCTTGATAGAAATCATTGAATTGATATAACACAAGAGGCAAGCTCACCTAAAACCTTCCATAATGATCTAGATGTAAACTATGAATCCTGTAAATCTTCCCACCCTTATAAAAATACATAGTATGAACTCAACATGCATATAAATACAATTCATGCATGTGTATAAAAATACTTCCATGAATTGATGTTAAAGTAACCCTCTGGTGATACAATTATAGATGTGCACAATATGAATATGGCTATTCTATTCCTAGTATGAAATAAATTCCTATAAGTTTCATGATAAAGATATAAAATATGAAGTGACACACACCTTCCTCAAGGGGGAACTCAAACTTAATTGTGTACACAATTATATATAAACCCCAATAGAGTATCGAGTGTCATGTGGTCATCAAAAAACTGATCAAAGTTCCTTAGGCTCTACAAAATTTTTAAAAATATTAAAATATGAAAATAAAAAGTATAAAAAATAGATTATACTAGTATAGAGGCCACTGAGATCATACCTCTCACTATATATTGAATGATTCTATCCTCTTCATGTATAGGATAAAAATATTATATATAGAATGAAGTGCAACCCTGTGAAACAACATCAATATATGGAGAATTCCCAATATTCTATAATGGGAAAACTAGTGTATTGAATCTAGGACCATAACCACCAACTCATTCTGAATCCCCAACACTACACAATATACTATGATGATGAGGAGATATAAATCTTGATCCTATACCTAGAGTTAGTTTCGATCCCCTCACACCTACTATTGGAGGGAAGCTCCTGCAGAATCATTTTTCATGACCCATCCCGCAACATTCTCTCACAATAATGGGTCTCCATTGGACTGACACATCATATGTCCTCATCTACCACACCGATAACCAAATAAATAAATACCACCACTCAAAATTTGGATGGAATTCCCATAAAATGAATCCTAAAAATAGATCCTTCCTCAAAATGACGCTAAACCACTTGGTTGATTGGATGAAACTCATTTCTCTACGCCCCCCAAAATCCCTATGATTCTGTTTGTTGACAAGTTCATGACTAGCTATATATGTAAAATTATTCATCCATAAAAACTTTATATGCAATTGAGACATATTCTTGAGACCTTCCAAGAATTATCTGACCCTCTATGAATCATCAGTAGGATAAATCAATTCAATGCACTGATTTTATATGAAGCATACTAAGTACTCTATAACAGTCATCATAACCTAAATTAAGATGTATAAACTCAGTGGAAACATATTTTAATAGAGTATCTACAAAAAATTATTCATAATCGATGAATTTCATATCCCTCCAATACATGTCTTGAATTGTTTAAGCATTGTTCAAAACATCACACCAAAATATGGAATATCTCGGATGTATATACAATTTGAGTTACACTTTACGTTCATGAGTTTTATCAAGTTCCAAAAAAATATAAAAAATAGTATTGATCAACAATACAACTTCCTATGAAACAACATCCCTGGATAGAGTGGGTAGATTTTATTAGTAGAACATAGAAAATAGATTTTCTATAGTCAAGGTAGGCTACGAGGATCCCTTAACATACTACATAAAGCATAGAAACTTATACTATAACTAGGAATTATACCTTATATTATTAAAAATGTGTAGTTTAGCGTGAATCACTACTAAAAGATATACTAGTGGATCACAACCAACTATGACCACAACATAATCATCACCACCCTCAGGGAACATGAATACATGTCATAATTGTGGGATATCGCTAAAACTTCCAACCCATGACTTAAAATAGACTCAAGAAGAAACCACATCACATGTATAAAAGAATAGTATCTTTGAAACTAGCATATAAAAAATCCACACCACTCTTTCTTATCCTAATTCTATGATTGAGTAACATCAACTAGAATAAAAACCACCATAAAAACATCCTACATCCCACTCTAAATCTAATTCTAGGTCGAGATATCCATTTTCCATAACATGTCCCCATATATGGATTGCCAATCCCAATTTTGAACATAATTTAATAGTGAACATTCCATTACTGATTTTCAATTTAAATAAAATTCATATTTTTTTTATAATTATATTTAAAATTTTGAATAAAACAAATAATCACTTCCAATCTATAAGGAAAAATAAACCATAAAAACAACATATGGAGAACATTTTTTCTCTACCATAAAATTATCCAGTGCATCCGAACGGATGTGGATGACTCGATGTTCTATTATTGAATACATATGCTTTATGTTATATCAAAAGTAGGAAAAAATTTTAGTTATGGTATGAACTATATGTATCAATTTAGTTTCTCTAACCATTTTCAATATTGGTTAATTTTTTACATGATTATAACACTAGATGGACATAATAAATTTCATGCAATCTAGAAATGCATCTTATATGGAGTAGAATATTCATGGAATGAGAATTTTATAAGGGGCATAAAATGATGCATAAGAGGGAATTCCATCATCTCATCATGAAATTGCAAAATCCATTATCATAATAACATCACATATCAAATGTTTCACCCAATGGTTGAATAAAATCAGATATAATATAAAAAATATTGAACAAAATATACCACTTAAGCCAATTTGTGGGTTTTGGTCTTTGGGTTAGATTCTACAAGGCATAACACATTACCAAATTACAATTCATTATTAATCACCTATATATTGTCTAAAAATATTAAGTAATTAAAATAAATAATTCCCTGATACTACTTTATAACATCCCTATCTGGGAGTCACTTAAATGATCCTTGATTAGGTGGGTCACATGGTCTCATGTGTGCTTCCCCATATTCCATAGGCCACTGACTATCAGTGAGGGTCTTCAGTGGTACACTAGGGAGATAATATCATCATAATAAAAGTTTATAACATCAATTAGATCTTATTAATCCTTAAATGATACCTATTATATATCAATAACATTAGTAATAATCAATCAAACATCTACAATTATAATAAAATCCAAAAGTTGTGTCACATATAATATGATTAACAAGTCATATCTACCTACAAAATGAAAGAAAATACACAGTATCATGCATCCAATTTAATAGATGTTTGAAATTATAAAATGATAATAATATCTATCCATTTTGAATCACAAGATAATCATATTCGTGTGATCTAATACTTTTAATAATTTATCAATTCAAGCATTGAAATATTGGTGATTTTCCAGGTTCTTAAATGCATCAATAAAGTGTGTTAGGGTACCCAAGAGTGGCACAAGCTGGGCGTGAGATAAATCTCAGTATGAAAAATCCAATTGGGTCTATTACATCTCTGTTTTATGTATAAACAATGAATACGTGTGAAATATAAAACTTTTATTACAATAATAAAAGTGAGTGTCAAAAGTGGGTGTGATCCTATCTTAGAAAACTTAACTCGCTATGAAAAAAAGACATCTAGCCATAAATTAGGGGAAATTTTAATCAATAAACTTTATATCAAATATTGAATACAAAATGGTTTGTTACATTTAATAATGTGTCATTCATGAAAGAGACAGATCCATGGTATAATTGAGCAAGGCATCCTCATTATGTATATGTATCTTTACAATGATAACATAGTAAAGAAAAGGTTGAAGACCAAGGAAAATATCAAAGGATCATGTCCACAATGACTCCAATAGATATTAATCCATGGCTGATAAAATTTTTTATAAACTAATGTAAAATCATTGGATTGATTATAATTGTTCATGTAATCCTACGGAATCAGGATCCTTAGATTATAAATTTCCAAGGAAACCACTACTATAATCAGGATCCATGGGGTCAAAATATCCATGGAATCATATGGAATTATGATATGAGGAATAGAAATGTAAAATGAATCCACTATGACTATAAATTCATCAACTCATCTCAAAACACATTTCATTATAATTCATATATAAAGAGTACATCTAATCCATTCCACATTTTTAATGTACTAATTCAAAGAATTAACAAATATTATTCACCTAAAATCGGGAAATAAAACATTTCATATAATTAATATATTATCCATAAATATAAGGGAGGACACTAAACACACAAAATGTGGCCTAATCACATAAAAGGGAAAGGAAACTTGCAATGGGTATCTCAGCATGTTGTGAACTACCTCAAACCATATCACATTGCAATGTGGGAAACCTAAATAGGTTCAATTCAATTTAATGAAGTAATTAAATTAATTTTATGTTAAAATATGTAAGGTAATCCATGTGGTACAATAGAAATAGGGTATATTTAATTCTAAACATAAAAGGAATTGTATAGACCACCTACTATATACATGCGGTATAACACTCAACTAAGTTGGGATCCTAACTCATCTAAGATTGTATGAAAATAGTGAAGAATATATATAACATATAAATAAGGAATATTAGCATGAACCAAACAAAATCAATCAATATAAATAAAAAATACTAAAGGTGCAATATAAATGAATAAATCACTGACACAAATCCAGAAAGATGAGCTATGCCTAAATCAGAAGTCGGGTGGAGGATTAGAACAAATCCTATACTAAGTTATCCTAACTAGATCAATAGGGATCTAATGTGAATTAAAATGAAAAGAGGATAAATTGGTTTTATGTTAAAATAAGTTTTAGGGAAAATTGGTCATTTTACTAAAAACACTAGGTCACATGTTTTGGATGCTTGGTTGGCCAAACCATGTGCCAACTGTGCATCCCAAAATAATTCTGTAAGGATCCCATGTTTTTCACACACACATTTTTGAAAACCATGAGAAAACCATTCCACATTCCTCTATCCAAGACATCACTTTCACGGTCATGACACATAGTTAGATAAACCATGAATCAACCATGCATTTGGACTCTGATAAAAATTTCAGGTTCTAACGCATGGGTGTGTATCCATTAGAAGATTATTATGGAGATTCATGTTTCATCTTGTACCTTCTTAAAATCCCCACATAGTTTCCTGAAAATGTTCATTCTTGTTCACATAGTTTCCAATAACCATGCATCGTAGCTGTTTTATACAAAAAATGAAATCCTCTAAGATTTGAAAATGGACTAGAAACGCCCATTACTCACCTTACCACATTCATGATTTAAATTCGGTCGAAAAAATGAAAATAAACTAAAATAGAAATGATTCTTTCCTTAAGGAAAAATCTGGGAACAAACATTTTCTCCCTATTTCAAAAATGGTACCAACATCCATGGGATTACAATAAAAATTTATATCATTCTATTTCTTAACTCATATATATAATATTTATATAAAATTATATAAATATTACAAATATTTTTCAAAACTACATATTTATATAAGATAATATTATATATTGATGATAATAATATTGACTATAGAAATTCATTGTGTGTGCGAAGCCTCCACGAGATCATCTTAGGTTTTTCTACTATAGTAAATTTATAAAAGAATATAATAATAATTAAATAGTGGTTCAAGAAAATGAGTCTCTTTCAATTATTAAACTTTTCTAGGGAGTATGTTAACTTTCATATTCAATTTTTCAGAAAAATAATGAAAAAATCATAAAAAAAATACTAGTTATGTTTAATTTTATATGTTGTGATGAATGAGAATAATGATATTTGATATTATTGAATTGTTGATAACATTAATGGTGATTAGATAAGGGAAGAGAACCAATAGATTCATATTAAGAAAATTCACATTAAATAGGGAAAAAAGATATCAAATGGGAAATATTCCTCACTAAATGTTACAAAAATCTTTGAATTATTCTGAAAATATCATGATTTGTCAAGAATAATGAAAGATAGTATCTTACTTAGAAACCATATTTAAATAATATTAAGTTATATGGATGTAATGATTAAAATGAAAATAATTAGTGTTTCAAATTCCTTTTCTTAACAAATTTCAGGAATACATAGTTCATGTAGTAGCAATATTGGAATATTTACTTCCCTCCCAAAAAAATAAATTCCTAAAAGCATCTTTTTGGAACGAAGAGTTTAAAAGAAAATATTTTTAGGAAGATTAAATTTTTGTGGAATTTTTTATTATTTTTATATTTATTTTTTTAATCGAATATGGATCTTTATTGTGTTAATTATTTCAAATTAGCACTACTTTGGTTGGCCCATGTAAAATAAGGTATAGAAATTGTTTATGTTTTGGATAGGATGGTGCATCAATTTAATATCTACAATAGTGTATATGTGGATAATAGTGGAGAGTAAGATATAATTGGAGAATTATTTTATGATCCCAAATAAGAAGATAATAAAAATATAATAATATTATCACTATTACCAATGGACACCACTCATCCAGCTAAAAAAATAGTGATTTCCCCAATATTCTTTTACATCTTCATCTATAAATCAAATTCCCAATTTTATCTCTTATGTTATAAATTTTTATTTCACATTTAATTTATAGTTCTCACTCATGGTATTTAATTATGAATGTTAGGATAAATCATATATGACTATATATGATACAAAATATATATCCTCTTTCATATTGGGGATGACCCACTATAACTATTTGACAAGGGGAGGTTAATATGTATCACCTGTATGGGTGTCTAATCTATGTTCAATATTATTTTCTAATTATCAATAGTGTGGTTTATTTTTTTATCTTACATTTTATTATTTATTTTTATTTATGTGCAGTAGAGTGTAGTTTCTTATTAAAATATACCACAAGAAAATAAAAATATGTTGTTTCATTCTATTCCATTATTTTACTGTATTTATCTCTATTTTATTGAGCTAAATTAAGTGGTGCTTAAATATAATTTTTGGTGGAGTTTCATCTTTATCAGTTTTTTCTATGTTTTTTCTTCTTCTTTTTCTTATTTTTAATATAATTGATCATAAATAAATGTTTATAAATTTTTTCACTGATTAATTTATTTTGATAGATTTGATAAGATATTTTAGTGAATGGATTTTAAATGATAGTTAATGTGGGAAAATTTTCCTTGGATATTCTTTTGAATAAAAATTATGTGTATGGTCGCATTTAAAATATATTCCCAAGAATTACTGACTCAAAATATATTTATAGTCCTTTGAGTTATTCTGAATCTTTTTTACATGTTCATCCCAATAGGCACACGTTATTTATTGAAACATGGATTCTGAGAGAGAGTTAGAACATATTATTTTTCTTTCTTTTTGTTTTGAATATAATGACTTGTTTTTAATAGGATTAAGTAATTTTAGTTGAGTGAAACATTTTAACATGTGAAATAAAATTATATTTACACCAGTTTAGGCCTTATAAAAAATGAATCTTCTTATTTGTTTAAGAAACATTACAAACTATCTTTTCCTTACCTACTTATACTCTAAATATTTCAGCATTGATTTATAATGTTTGATTATTGGGGATGGTAATTATGAGACTATAATTTTTGATATGTTTCATTTTTTTATGGTGCAAGTTATGTGTCATAATTTTGGGAAACATAGTTATAGATAATTTGGAATCAATCATTATTTTAATATTCCTTATTTCTATAATCCATTTCTTCTTCAGAAAAAATTAATATAATGATATAAAATAAAAAAATTTAACATGAGATTGAATTATTAATTATAATTACAAATGTGACTCTTGTACCTATCTAAAATCAAGGGAATGAAATTTCATTAATTCATTTTTTTCAACATTTATCTTACCCCCATTACAAAATTTAAAAATTAAAATATAAGAAAAAAGATATGAAAAATGTTTTCATTTTTATGAAATTAATCCATTTAATCATTGTATGTCACATGTACCATATCCTAAATGTGGTTGTTATTTTGTTTATACTTTTTATGTGGATTAATTTGAGGATAATCAAGGGTTTTCACATTAATATTTAATAATTGTTCTAAATTTTTCAACATATTATTTTAATCCTTAATGTTTTTTTCATTATTTTACCCACCATCCTTAAGTCACATAAATCTGAAATAAATTAACCAGTGATCTAAATTTTTAATCAATGTCATGATGAAGAGAGATCAGAAAATTATCATTCCATTAGTGATAGATCAATTTTAAATGTATGGTAATGAAAACGTATTTAATTTATCTTTATTGATGATTGAAAAAATTACATGTGAGTTTGGTTGTGATAGGGTCATGGAGGAATATTTATGATTGAATTAATTTAAATAATATGGTTGAAAATCAATCAGAATTATTTCTTATAGATTACTCATGATGAAGTTATATTTTTGAAACCATAATGGTTATTTTAGATTTTTGATTAGTGTTTGGGTATTTTTTTGGATTTCATTTTCAAAATATAAATTCATTAAATAAATTTTCATAAACCATCTGTATATTTTTTTATCAGAAATTTTTACATTACTAGGATTCTAAAATATTTTTGATTTAAAATCAAATAAATGTATTTTTTAGATTTGATCATTTATTAATATTTTATATTTTAGCAATAATATTTTATTCACAAATTAAATTTGTGAAATTAAATTTTACCAGACTTCATAAATGTTGGATTTTATTTAATTCTATTAGGAGAAAAGATCAATCAATCATATTGAGGCTCGAATATTGGTCACATTTTGGGCATCAAAATCAATGCACCGACATCACTAATAATAAATATGTGCATGTATCTAAAAATTATATTACTGAAATTTAATTCCATTTAGGGAAGGATCTAGATAGAATTACTAGTATAAAAATTAGTAAATATTACTTATACAAATTTTATATCATTCATGAAAAAAATTCACTGTAATTTAGAGCATCAGTTTGAAAACTGTCATTGTGAAAGAATTATTTTAAGGAGTTAATCTATCAACTTCTTTCTTACATGGAAAATAGATATTCTATTTTTTGGTTATAAAATAAGGTCAATGACTCACTAAATTCATGAAGAATAATATTTTGAAATTTTTCCATTTATTATGGATACCAATAAAAAAACAAGAGACAAAATTGGATTGGAAATTATTCTCATATGACTATAAATTTTTCCTCAACCATTATTTCAAGGGGATGTACCATTGGATGGAAAAATTAGTTTTAATGTTTATTGAAAATTTTTATTCCTTTATTTTATTTAATATTATTCAAATTTTAAAATATTATGTCATATTTATAATAACTCATGTCACTAAATTTTATTTTTATTTATTCTTCCACCATGTTCCCTTAATAACTCAACTAAAATTTAGATATAACCATTAGGTTTTTTAGTTAGGAATTGTAGTTTTATTATGGTTCATTATGATAAAATTATATCTATTTATTGTTTTTTTAAATTTCTATGGTGGTTAAATTGATTATTTTGAGTGTTCGCGCTATTTTAATAGTTATTATGTTCTTCCTCTTATTCATCATTCATCATTCCCTTCACCATTTTTTCATTAATATAATGGGGAATGGAATAAATAGTTGTGATTAGTAAAGTGGTAACCTTGATGAAATTTGTAAGACAATTTGACCATATGTCGAGGTCTCATCATGGGGTCATCACATTTTATATGGAAAGGAGTGGTGTAAGAGATATTGATAAACTCATTTTGTTTAATATTAAGATGATTTTTAAACAATGACATCAACCAATGTAACCTCATAAGAAAATATTCAATCAATTATTCATTGAACATAAATATTTATTAGTTTCAATATAGATATATATTATAAAATTAGTTTTATTAACCCATTTCTATATATAAGATAATTTAATATTAGTTAGAATGTAATAGTGAAAATAAAAATTCTTGTGCATGTGTGTGCTCTCCATAAGATCTACCCTAGTTCATTCCATTATTGTACATTTATTGGCTAATAAAAATATATTTTATTTTTATTCCACAAAAAAATGATTTCTTTAATATGAATATATAAATAGTGGTTACAGAATTATATATATACATATAATCAAGTAAACAATAATTATTGAATTAATTAGTGGAACTAAGATACAAATTAAATAACATTTTCAATATTTATTTATTTATGAGAATTATATATTTTGATATTTAAAATTAATTTAAAATAATAAAATTAGCAATTTATTGATATAGGATAAAGAATGCATAATATTCCAAAAGTCATTTTTCAATTAAAATGGGGTTTTAATATATCTTATGTTCGTAATTAAAATATAAAAATTATAAATTTTATAATGATATGTGATTAAATTTGATAAATTTATTGGTTTACAAGGGAAATATTATTTTTATAGGAAATATTTGGTTTGGGATTAAAAATTTATTTTTAGGTTAGTATTGTAAGATAAAATTTGTTCGAATACATGATTTTTGTAACATTATTAATATAAATTTATAAATTAGGAATTTATGAAAGTATTTTCTATAAATTTTTAAACTTTTATAAGATATATTATAATTTAAATAATTGTTTTATTTTTATAATCCAATAATATCCAATTTAAAACCAAATATATCATTCAATTTTATTTAGAATAATTATTAATTTAGTATTTTAAAATAAATTATTTTATTTTTTAAAATTTGAATTGAAGAAAAAGGATTTGTAAATTTTTATTATCATGGGAAAACTATATAATATTTAACATTTTCTCTTTTCATATATGAAATTATATAGATAAAAAACAGTTCTGATTGTAAAAAATATCACTGTAGAAATGGGTGTTCTAAGAAGTAAATTAGAATACATGTTGAAATAATTCATTAATTTTGTGGTTGAGGTGGGTCTCAAACTTATCACTTATATAACATATTATTTCTCAAACGTGGATCCATTTTATTTTAGAGGGACTTTCCTTTATTGAGTAATTTTATATATTTACAAAACATTCACACATTACTAGTTATAATTGGGGAAATCAGTTCCTTTCTTCTCGTCACACAAAAATGACATTTTTTCAACACAAAGTCTTATCAATACTAACATATACACTCCAATAGACTTTAGTGATGTTTTGATTTTTTTTTTCAAATTCCATCACTCAACGATTGAGCACCCATTTAAAATGAGATAACCCAAATAGTGAGGTGTATATTTCTAACCAATTTATTATTTTATAATTTTCCATAAATGCATTTCATATATATATTTTTTGAACTGATAAAAATTAAAACATACAAAAAAATATTTCAATTTAATGTTATTATAATTTAATATTATGATATTAAAGACTATATATTACTAATCCTTTTAAAATTAATTATTTTTATAATTTTTAAATATTTAATGAAAATAATATTTTCAAAAAATAATATTGATGACTTTTTTTGACACTATTGTTTTAATTTGAAAATAAATAAACCTAGAGAATGATTTCCTTATAATAGAGTCTATAAAATGACATTAAAATATTATATTAATCATTTTAATTATTATATCACTATAAATACATAAAATTATATATGATTTAATATTTTTAAAATCATTTCATTATCATACTATTAATTGGAGAAATATTGTGTTAATGTTGCAAACATTTTTAAGGTAATACTATAATTTAAAAAAATCAAAATAAAAATTTCCATATGTATAATAGTGACATTATTATAAAAAAATATTATAGTTCATTCAATAAATTATTTGGTTACTCTGTGATCCCATAATAGAAATTTACAGGTTAGAGAGTGATATTTTTTATTTTGCATTTATTTTAATATTATATTTGTCATTTTCAAAGACAAGTGACCATAGAAAAATTTAATTGTATGTATATGTTGATAATGATCAATTTACCTAAAACCAATAAGAATTTGGATGAATAATAGTAAACATTACATTTAGTTTTAACATAGTGTATCCTAATCCACACCTATCGAGTTGATAAATTTTACCACTATTACTATTCATAATTTTTAACTATAATTGGGATATATTTAAAAGATTTCAACATATGGATTCTAAATATGGAATCCATTTTTCAATCCATAATTTACATCAGTAATTTAAATTAATTTTCATTTTTTTTTTGTAAAATGTGAATATAATCTTTTTTTTTTATAAAAATACATTTTAAGGATAAAACATGATTTATTACAATATAGTTCTTAGAAAAAATTATTATATTTTTCAAATATATCATTAAATACATAATATAATTTCATTAAATAATTCACAAATAATTATTTATTTAATTTATAAATAAAACAACACATTGGGTGCATAAAATAGTTTTCATAAAGAGATGCTAATTACTTTATAATGATATTTTACATTTTTATTCAATTGATAACAAAAGAATATATTTTATCCAATTTTTTTTAATAATTTTTCATGTCATATTAATGAACAAAAATATTATTCACATGTGATAAATATTAAATTAAATTTTAATTTATAAAATTATATTGGGGTATTTTTAAACTTTGTGTTAGGTGTAAAGAAATATATCAATGAATTGTCATTTAAAAATAGATATCTATATCATAAAATCATTTTGTGTTAAAAATTATTAAATAAATAAGGTTTAAATATAGATAATTTAGAAGTTACTCTCTATGGTATAATAGAGTATTGAAATTCCCTTGAAATGATAGATAATTTTAAGGTAGTCGGTAACTCAAACATTTTCATTTGACTTATATGAATTATACCGAATTCTATTTCCCCTATGTTCACTAAATATAATTATTTTGTTTTATCTTATTATTAATTATGTTGAAAAAGTGTTATTAAAACAATTCATTTTATGGGAAAGGTAATGTTTTAATTTTTTATATAAAAATGATACTTTAGTTAAAGGAACTTGTGGCTATAACCTTGAAAATATTGAGTAATATTTTTATTGAAAATTCACTTTTCATTATTTTTGTATCATTATATTGAAAAGATATTTTTTAAATGGATTTATGTATAATTTTTCACACTATATTTTATTTTATCAACTAGTTATTTTAGATTATCAAATTTTCTCTATCAAACGATTAAGGTTTTTATGTTATGACAATTAGAAGATTTATGAAAACTATTTTAATATCCATATGTTCTTTATGAAGGATGAATGATTTTCATTTTGAATATCAATAGAATTTATTTTATTACCATTTCCATTGATTTCTTATTCTTATATAGGGGATATATTATGTGAAACATTTTTGTATTGATGAATGAATGGTGGGCTCTTATATCGATCTCTAATTCATTAGTAAAATGATGATATATCATGTGAAAAGTAATCATGAGTACGAAATTGTTACTCATTAGACTGGGAACTCATATTATGTATCATGAATGTAATTTTACTTATAATAATTCATTTCACATTTCTATATTATGTTATTTATTATTATCTTATACTTACATGGTGTGGCTAATGATAATAATGTATTTATGTGATTGTGTTTTGACAATAGAAAATGGATGTTATTCATTATAATTTTATGTTCGTATGAATATAGGTTTTTTTAAATTCATATAACACATTTCAAAAATCTTATGATTCCATGTTTAGTGTAAATCATAACGAATTATATGTATTTCTATTAAAATAAACCATAATTATTCAACAACTTCACTTATATACAACAACGACTATAAATAAACCATAATATAGCATACCATTATAACCTAGAATATTGATTGGTTGCTTGAAAAAGAATCAAAATAATATAATTTTTTAAAATCATATCATTTAAAAAATTTAAAAATTAGGATCAATTGAACGTTTGGGAGTTTCATGAAAATATTAATTATTCCATTATTATTGAAATATGATGATATTTAAAATATAACAATTTTCTCATAGTGTTTTTAAAAAATATAATTTTTATTTGGATTTTAAAATACCAAAAGTACATATTAATTTAAAATAATACAATATATTTAATTGGGAACAATAATATTCTTAATTTTGGTATAAATTATTTTTAATACAATAAAATTTATATTTTGGAATACTATTTTCATTGGATTCTTGGAATATATAATAAAATAAAATCCATCCACATAATGAAATTGATTATGATAAACATAATTCCATATTTTTAATTATAAATTAAATATTTTAAAAAGTATTCTTATTCAGTTTTTCCACAATTTATAGTAAAACAATAATATTTTGTTTAACTATTTACAGTTGAAACAGGTTCCCGAGGGGGGTTAAAATATATATGAGGGTTTGATTTACTAATAATCATTAATAAATATAATTTCCAGGAAATACATTCACTATATGTCATATAATATTCTAATATTAGTCCTTCAGATTCATTTTATTTTTTTAATAAATTAATATATTCTAATATTTTAAGAAATTATTAGTGCATCATGACCCTCCTTTATAATAGAACAACATATAACCAATATCATCCACAATTCACTAGCGCATAATATATGGAAGGAACTTAAAATCCATTCATAAAATCCATAAATATTACCAATTATTTTTGTATTGATCATAATACCATCATTTTAAGGATTTAAGTGTAAGTCAAATGAGATTTCTCAAAAAATAGATATAGATTTTCGGTAAGCTATTTCAATATTATATCCTCCGCAACATATATGAACATATTTTATCCAAAATTAAACTATTAAATAATTATCATAAATATACTTAAATATTATTAGGGGTATTTAAAACCAATTTTTTACCTCACTTCGATAAAATATTAAATGACATTATTGCACATATGTATAGGTGGACTACCTCATCCACATTGTTATATAATTAATATTACAAACTAAATATATTGGATTGTTTTTCTTATTTATTTAATTTTTTTATATGATAATAATGATTTTATAATTTTTCTATATTAATAAAACATTATTTATCTTTATTTAATTATTTCTATTATTGAATGAATTGAATGTTTATCTCTTTGTATGAACTACAATCTCTAAAAACATTTTAAGCCATTTTTATATCTTAAACAATTGTGGAATTTTATAAATATGTATATAAAGAATATATGAATCTTATATATCATGATAAAATTATATATATGATTTACCCATGTTAATAATAAAAATATTGGAACCACCTACTAAAACATCAATAATGAAAAAATATTTAACATAATTAATTATTAATTATAATAAAGAATTATTAGAAATAGGAATATAATGGTTATAAGTTGATCATATACCATATTAAAATTATTTAAATTGTTTGAGCATATAATTATATTAAATAATAATTTATTTTAAAAGAGTTTAGAAAATTTACTAATCTCATATAACGAGAGGTATCTTTTTTACACTATAGTCTCATTTTTACCATTATTGTTTATACATAAATATCAGAGGTTAATATTATATAATTTTCCTTTCAAAAATAAAATAAATATTCATATACTATTTATATTTATCTATAATATAAGTTTTCCACTCTGTTTTCTTTCTTTAATCACACAAGTGACTAAATGAATGTTTTTATGGACATCCAACCATATTTTTCTTTTAGATCTGAAATCACATATGTCCATATATATATTTAAATTAAATAAAGATGAAGCATTTTATAAAATATTCTATAATAATTTATTAAACACATTTTTTTAAATTTTTTATTTTATAGAAAAATAGTCTAAATGAATATTTATATGTTTATTCTAAGAAAGGTAGTTTTTACTGAAGTTTTGTATAGAATAATGTTTTTAAATATTCTAAACATAAAGGATATTACAACCATAATGACCACTCAATGCATTAAAAATGGTATTAAAACATTACACTGTTTTTTTCTATGAATTTTCACTCCATTATACTTGAACAAAATTCCCATTTAATTAATATATTTCCTAAAAAAGGTTATTTTCATAGTGAAATATTCCATGTGATCTTTGAATTGATTTTTTATCTATGATAACATCATTTATTGGTACTTATGTTATAATAGGGATATGATTATATGGTACTATACAGATTATTTATATAGAGTTTATTATGATGGAGATGAAATACTGACAAAAATCATTTTTTAATGGTTTATGTTCTGATAAAATATTGATTTTTTCATACTAATATAGAATACATATAAATGTAATATTATCATGTGATAAGTGGGTCAGTTATATCTCTTTGATGAATTAATATAGTTCGATGTTTTATGATCTCAAATGGCACATTTAAGGTTATCCCATGCCTGAAAAAGGGTAAATAAGAGGTTATACCAATACTGGATGAGGATACAAAGTAGTTTATCCCAATACTAAATTAGGTACAAGGGAAGTTACAATAATTTGAACATGTAATAATGAACATGGTTGGTAGAATTATCATAAATTTCAATGTTTATGATTATGTAAAAATTTATCCACTATTTATTATATGGACTTATAGAATTTTTTTCACCTGTGGATCATGATAATTATTGTATTCATGATTCCTGTTTTATTAACATCCAAGATTTAATACACAATAAATGATTATGATTCAGGATGTATTGGTAGTGCTTCTGAAATATTATCCTAATGTTATCACACACTTATAGTAATATAATGTTTAAATATTCATTGATATATTTTTTTTGTTGTACCGTTATTTTCACATGATCTCACTAATTATTATGTTTTTTGTTCCCTATTTTATGAAATGAGCTTTATCTATTACATGTATTAGAAATGGCCTAGTTGTTAACAATATAGTGGGAGTTAATTTATATCTATTAGGTTAAAATTATTTAGAAATAAAAGTTTTCAAAGTCACTAAAAAACTATACTAATGGTGTTTATAATTATGATAAGTAATTAATATTAATCATATAAGATGAAGTATATATTTATCAACTGTTTGGGTCACATTATTTTTCATCAGATAAATGTAGAATTACTTTTTGAATACATAATTATGAAAATTTAGCTGTAACCCTTAGGTTAAGTATATTTAATGGTGAAAATACTATATAATGAAAATAAATACAGTTGGGATTTCCTAGAAAATAAATAGACAATTAAATAGCGGTGTGTGGATATAAAAATATCATTTATTCAACTTGATATAAAAATATTTAATTAGGTGTATTGGGAATTGACTTAATGATCACTAGTTCATGATGAGTGAACCCATGAATACACACCTTGATTGATACACTAAGAGAATATAAATGGGTGAATTCCAATTTTTAATTATATACCATTATTATGGATGTGAATAGATTAAAACAAAGGATTAAAGAAGTTAGACCTAATGTGGATATATATTGAAAACAAGGAATCATGTTATAGAATTTTTCTGAATGATTTTTCATTATTTATCAAAAATATTAAATAATCCAACATGATTTATGAAAACTTTTTTTTCAACCAAGTGATTAAATCAATAATAATAATATTTAGGTATTAATATGTAATCAAAAATATTGAATTATCCAATTAGTGCTTAGTTATAATAGTTAAAATATATAATTAAATTATCCAATGAAAGATAAATTATATCCAGAATTAATTGAAGTTCCATTAGAAGAATTAATAACAAATTGTATTATGGTCACATATAAAGTCTACGAATCATATCCAGTTAATCTTTATAGAATAACGAGTCCTATAAATATCATTACCCCCTATGGTTAAAAATTATATTATGTTGGTCATGGATTGAAATTATTTATATAGGTCTAATGTCAACTTTTTAGGAAGCGATGCCACATTTGATAAACTATTCCAACATAAAACTATTTATTAATAAAAGTAAAAATATAAAATTTTAATGAAAATTAAATCCATTTTTGGGTCTTTATTATTATTTGATAAGGGATTTTAAATAAAAGTTTTTGGGAGATACATGACATAGAATATATTCCATTTTTATTGGAGTGTTTTGATGTTTTTTAAAAAGTTTTTCCTAGTCCTTCTCTAAATTGTCAATTTATGTTTTCTAAAAAAAACATGGATGGTCTTATACTTGTTTGATAGTCTTCGTATAGGATAAAATTTGTTGAGTTATAGGAAATGAAGAAGAATTTCTCAAGGAATAAAAATATGTGATTCATTTGAAAATGTGTCTCACAACAGTGATCTTCTATGCTTTTAGTTATAGATATAAATATATTAATGGGTCTCTATATTGGTTACTATAAAATTAACAAGGTAAAAATAAAGAACTTGTTTCACTTGTGAAGTGTTATATATTTTTTTAAGTAACTATTAGAAGATTAATATTATTGTAAAATTTATATTCTATATGGTTTATATCAATTAATTTTTAAAATTTAATAGATACATATGATAGGCTTCCATATGAGTTTTTTGAAATAATTAATTTATAGTAATGTAATTACATCATAATAAATCCGCTTATATATTCATGGATTTAATGAATAATTTTTTGGAATTTATTTTATTAGTGTTTATATTAGTTAATTGATTATATTTTATTATATTCCTAGATAAATAAAGCACATTGAGATAACATCAAGATTATTATTAATACCATAGGCAAGGATAATATATAAAAAATATTTAACAAGTGTGAATTTTTTCTACTCACGGATTTATTTTTGTTTAATATAATCTCATGTGATTGTATGTCGATGGATACCTCAATGATAGAAGTTATAAACCATATTCATAGACCAATAATGGGGATGTTGATTTTGACTTCTCTAGGTTTGACTATAAATTATCATCTTTTTGTAGTTATATTTTATGGTTATCTAATCTAGTCACCACAATATCTTGTAACTGATTGTAGATCATTTTAATATATAAATGTGGTGGAAATTTCAATGAGATAAAAAGAGGATTTGTTAGGAAAACTATTCCCAGAATACCCTATATTAGAGACTAGTTTTTGATATATAATAATGTAAAAAATAAGATACTATGATGAGGCCTTATATATAATTATATGATGATAATATATTCCTCACTCCAAATGATGGTTTATGAGAGAAACTACCCAAAACACGATTTATAGTTAGTTTTAGTAGTTTTAGAATTAACGATATGAAGTAATTATCTCTATAGTTATAGGTATGAAATTAATACTGATCATAAACTTTTGAAGTATAAATTCACATATAAAGGGCCGAATATTCCCCAATTAAAATTGTAAGGGTAGATTAAATGTTATGGCTGCTCAATAAATTATAAATAAATAAAATAAAACAATATTGTAAATTATCTCAGTAAAAAGGATTATGCTTACTTATCATTGATGTGGATCAATAATGATCTGATATGATTACATTTTTATATTATGGACATTGAAATAATTTAATTAAGTGGAGATGTTAAATTTTGATAAAATTTGTTTTAAGTATTATACATATTGGAACATTCATGAAGTGAAGGAGGAATAAAAATAAATAAATATTAGTCAATAAATGTTCTTGGATTCTATAATTATTATGAGGGAATGACAAGGATCACGAACTGAGTATGCATCCCAAAATATTAAATACGTAAAGAAGATACTATCATGAAATGTCTACTTATCATCATTCCATATTCATCATATATGGAACTTGACCAACTGATATATGAATGCTCATTTCTATTGGGATAATACCTAGATAGATATTAATGATTATGTATTTGAGTGATTGGTATGTCATAATGATAATACTAGAAGGAAGAAGTCTAAGGGTATGTTTCAACCATTACCCTTACTAGAAAGTATATTGGAAAACAACATTATGGATTTTTTATGATACTCCGAAATATCCAAGTGAAATAATTTAATTTCTAATTTAGATGATTTTCAGAAAAAGTCACACAACATCATTACCATTAATTTTTTTTCCAATTTAATGAATTTTCATTGTACACATTATGGATATTGAATGGTGACCTGAATTAAAACAATTTTTTTGTTTAATTAAAGATTATTGTTTTACCACATTATTCTAGGGAAGTAGTCAATTAATATGGGTAAATAATTTTCTTAGTAACTCATGTAATACATTGAGATATTTTCTATATTATTGGTCCATTCAAAATTTTAAGGAAATGTAATTAGAGGATAAGGAATAATGTCCAAGGTATAATAGATACTGATAAAGAAAATTATCATGAGTAAATCATTCACCAAAACAGTAACTAGGTAAGGGATAATGAATATTATAAACTAGTACTCACTCATGCTGTTGCATGGTATATTCAATTATTCATTTTTATTTTATTAATAAATTAGTGTTTATAAAAGTTGATAAGAAATAGTAATGTGGAATGAATTTTAATTAGAATGTAATCGTGTATGATAATCTAATGGGAATGCATAGAATATGAAGAATACATTCAAATAGTTGACAATGAAAAAACAGAGTAAAAGTATATGAATCTTTAAATGTTGAGTAAGAAAATTTGATTACAATAACTGTAATGCAGGAACTGAAAGGAAAGGGAACTGAAAGAAAATGAGAAAGCTAAATCGAAGAAAATACAATGGTCATAATAATAAAACTAGAAATGATAAAATAAATGAAATAATAACAAATTGATTGAGTGGGATGTTCGGGAAAAAATAAAACGGAGTGAAACTATTCATCTTGTATCTAGAACAATATGGAATTATGGACAGATATCCGAGACAAATACATAATGATGGAATAATACTTATAGAGAGAGAGACTTCCTGGGGAAAAAAGTTTTGAATTTGATGAATATAGATTACATAATGAGCAGTGTCAACTATAATAAGACTTTATAGATACCATAAATTGAATTTTTATCATATACACAAAACTACATAGTACCTTGGAACATTAGTAGCCTTCTCTTCCTCCACCAGAACCATCATTTTCTGCATCAAAGAAAAGTTGAATGAATACACATTTAGTTACATAGTTCATGATCAGTTACAGAGTACACCCCATTTCCCTCAAATCCTGTCCAAAAAAGTAATGAACCAAAGAATGAAAACATATTTTATTGACTATATGTTTTGTACTTATTAATAATAGGAATGTTTCTAGTTAATGTGAATCATTTACCATGTTTCTATTTGACTAAAAAATATGATATGTTCATATGCTAGTAATAGCGATTGTGATAGATAATTTTGCAGTGATTTGAATGACATACCTTATTACTGTATGAATAATGTCTTTCTTCATGACCATGGTGGTGGAAGTAAGTCACTGACACTACTGGAAAAACGGCCTATACCCACGGTTCAAAACCATGGGTATAGGCCCCAAAACCGTGGGTATAGCCTATACCCACGGTTTTGGGAACCGTGGGCTGGAATGCCGTCGGTATAGGTCCCCAGCCTATACCCACGGTTTTGGAAAACCGTGGGTATAGGTGTCCTACCACCGTGTCACCGAAACTTATACAATTTCCACGGTTTCAACGACCTATACCCACGGTTTCAAAACCGTGGGTATAGGTCCTAAAAAAATGCAGGCGCCGAGTTTCGATCCCGCAACCTCTTTGCTGTAAACACCGCGTCTAACCACTACCCTAACTTCACATATATGTATATATATATATATTTAGTTAAATATAGTTATAAAAACCGTGGGTATAGAGGGAAGAACCGTGGGTATAGGGTTCCCGCCAAAAAAAAATTCCTTCCCGCGGAAAAAAAAATTTCCCGCGCACACAAAATTGACCTATACCCACGGTTTTTCATAACCGTGGGTATAGGTATTTTATCCCAGACCTATCCCCACGGTTTTCACCAAAACCGTGGGGATAGACCCCCCCTATACCCACGGTTTTGGAAAACCGTGGGTATAGGTGAATTTTCATGACCTATACCCACGGTTTTCCAAAACCGTGGGGATAGAGCCCCCTATACCCACGGTTTTGGCAAACCGTGGGTATAGGTCATGAAAATTCACCTATACCCACGGTTTTCCAAAACCGTGGGTATAGGGGGGGTCTATCCCCACGGTTTTGGTGAAAACCGTGGGGATAGGTACATTTTCCAGTAGT
Source organism: Viscum album (assembly GCA_963277665.1). Taxonomy (NCBI): domain Eukaryota; kingdom Viridiplantae; phylum Streptophyta; class Magnoliopsida; order Santalales; family Viscaceae; genus Viscum; species Viscum album. Next base: position 221,530,372 of record OY728131.1, on the reverse strand, counting down.
GTGAATCTATCCACACAAGAAAAATCTGACAAGGAAAAAATGAACCACTCCTATAAAAAAATAATACATGATGAATAAAGTATAAATCAGATAATATTCAAATGTGTGCCATCTTATTGGTATAAGTAAATAATAAACTAAAGCGTGATCAAATTCTAAAAAAATAATATGATAACTATATTAAAATAGAATAAAATGATCCACTAATACCTCAAAATGAAAAATCGGTTTTCCTCACTTTCATATATAAGCCTTCCAAATTGTTGGAAAACTGGTACCTGAAAATGACAAATCATTTATGCTCAGAACAACTACCATATGCATATATAAATGGACTCCAAAATAGAGGAAAATAATGATTGGCACTTCTTTAGACCTGTAAAATGTTATTTTTTATTTCAACAGAAAATCATGTTGACCCCAAATCTTCATACCATAAAAACGTTCCTCTGACCAGAATCCCAAATATCACCTGCATGACCAGTAACATTCAAATATAGGCTTCTCCTTTTGTTGGCCCCTAAAAACTAGCTTATTAGAGCTACCATAAGTAAAATACAAATTTTCTTATAGAACATATAATATTTATCATGTACAGTTTCATGATATCAAAAATGGATTTACTATATTGATAATTTCCTTTCATTCAAGGATGTGAGGAATTTCATTACCTAGAAGCAGTAGATTCTCACATTAATTCCTTGTTTCAATATAGGTGGATAGAATTTCCTCTAATCAAAATAACAACATCATGAGTCTCCCTTCTAAATAGAAGTAATATATTTATTATTATTCCAATAAAGAAAATGAGGTTATATGTTACTGCTCATATAACAAATATACCTATATCTGCAGCAGCATCACCAACATATCCAGTTTCCTTAATCAGATATAAATTGTTGCTTCGATATATATTGCTACTAAGTAAAAGAAAAATAAAATATATGTTGCTACATATATATATGAGTGGAATTTCATGTTTCAATATATTCATTAATATATTTACAAGTTTCTTCTATTCGGTTTCCTTGTATGTTCATATATATGTTGCTGATCATGCCATTCCCAGGATTCATGTTGACAGAATAATCATCTTTCAAAGGCTACATATTTATAAAGTCATCAAAATTTAGGGAAATTCAAATATCATACCTCAAATAATATGTACCATGACATGAATATTTAATTTCTTGATGTAAAACATCATATGGTCCTAGAATATGGCACCATGAGTTTGGAATAGGCTACCTAGACCTGGTGGTGTGATTTCTCAGAAAACATACCTAGATATACCTAATATGGTCTAAAAACTACAATGTTCTCTTTCTAATAAAGAAACAATTGAGAATTTAGACATGATAAGACCAATACAAGATTGTATTTATTCACAATATTTCCTCTTCTAGGTTAATACCCATTGAAGTTTTGATCATTTAACTGATGAGGTATCCTTTTTCTTGACTAGTAGACTTTGTTAAGTCAATTTCTCAGTTAAATTGTACAGTAGAGGGAAAAAGTCTACAAATTGTAAGATAAGAAAAGAACACAGTATTTTTGCTTAGAAAGGTTGACTTGTTCACTTTTTCAGTGGGACCTCCAACTATAAAAAATGCACATTCCAATCATGAAATAAAAAAAATAATTTATAGGCACATATATTTAAATAACAAATAAAAAACCTGTGAATTTAACACATTTAATCTTCATCTCAAATGTTCAATGGCATGTGGGAAATTTGTAAAAGTTCGTTTATAACACATAAAATTTCATATTAATTTATTTCTATTTGTAAATAAAACCAATTAAAAATTCAATTCTTAAAAAGTACCAGATTAATTGTGGAGCAATCAGGTCAAAAATCAAGCATTGATATTATTTTACAGTTGAAATTTCAAAAATCATTAGAAGATATCCCTTTTGGAATCCATAAAATATCAAAATGAAATTAGAATAAATCACTATAGGATAAATCTAGTGTTATGAAGACAATACCTCTCTTTTGAAATCCATATATCGCAGCCCGCATGACTATGTTACGAATGTAAGTTTCAATACTGGTAAGGGAAGAATAAAGATTTTTCATCACTTACATAGATTTCTTCATTCATGTAAACCCATTTGGGAGTTAGTGATTGAATCGTAATTTACAAAACAAAATCATATAATAATTAATAGATATATGAAAATTTGTTTGTATTTGTTGCCATATAGTTTCCACTCCTATCAATTTATGGTGAAATGTTTAGGAAGAAATTCCTAGAAAATCATAATGAATTCAGTAATTTTAACAAGATATGTTATATTTAGAAAATACTAAAATGTATATGAGGAAATAATAGTAAAATTAAATTAACAACAAAAATCATTTAAAGATTAATAAGCATATAATAACCTATTTATAATTGTTTCCTTAGTAGGCTCCATTGAATCTCTGGTCAATTATTTCTCAAAATTTTAGTGATAAAGTCAGGTAAAATCATAAAAAAGTAGACAATGTTTAAGTAAAATGGTAAATTTAGAAACTAATGACAAGTACTATAATAGTAAAATGAAATTATCAATTTAAAAAGATGCAGTTAAATTTACAATGGTAGTTTTATGATGGAATGTATGTTTAAACTCTTTACATATGACTCCCAAATAACTTCAGATTCAGGGATTTATGCAAGAAAATTAATTGAAGTGCTAGTTTATAGAAATTTGTAATGAGATATTCTAGAATGTTGGTAATAAAACTTATATCCAATTCATGTTTATGTATTCACATACAAAGAGAAAAAAATAGAAATGAATTAAATAAAACTGGAAATATTAACCTAGGAATATAAGGTATATTTTTTGAAGAAATGAGGATGGAACACCTTTAGTGAAAATAGTGTCACTAAATATAGGAACACCATTTTTCAATATATTTTCTAGTAGAGGTTTAGTGTTTGTAGTTCCAAACATACAGCTAGATACAACTGATGATTTTCTAGTACATGTCGCCACTGACATTAATGAAATGCCAATAAATATAGTCACCCAAAGACTTTAATTAACATGAAAAATTTATAGTGACAATATTAGAAAAAAAACCATATTTATGTCATTATTTCATTAGTAGTATGCATTAAACCCTTGTATCTATACAATTTTTTAGAAAAAATGTTTATATTTGACTTAGAAGACAATTGTTCAGGAACTACATGAAAATTAGTGTAGTTTGACTGATGTTGGTTAGTTTTGAATGCATTCAGATACATACTAAATATTCTACTAGTTAATTCAAACATAACTAACCATTGATATATACAGATTATAATGGCATGCATGTGACTCCATGGGGGATGTCACATGTTGATACTAATTTACTTGATGATGTACCTGACTGGTTGGTAGATACCATTGAATAGTTTCCAGTAGTTTTCGGCCCTGAACTTGTAGAAAGTGTAATTAATGAAAATATTTAACAATGTATATTAAGAATATCATTTACAACATTAGTAATAGATATCTCACAAAACACCTTTTCATTTCTTCATAAGTAGTCTCCGCTGAAACCTTGCATCTCTAGAGTTCAACAGAAAATTCATGCTTGATTTTTTTCTTTATATCTTATTTTCAAGGTGTGCAATGAGACCATACAATACAAAGTGGACATGTCAAAGTGAATGTAAATTACATTACGAATAAAAAAACCTAATTGGGTAATATAGAACAGAGTAGGGGTAGATTTATTGTATTTAGGAATTGAAAAATATGACAGTATAATCTATGTTTCGTTATAAGCATGCATAAACAAAATGTAGCCAGAATATGTTGCTAGGTAATTTCAACATTAGTTACCATAAGAGGATTGTTTTTGAAAATAGGTAATATGAAATCAGACAGCAGAATATGAAGTCAATTATGAAAATTTGAAAAAGAATTGAATTCTAACTATGTTTCAAGGAAAATTATACAAAAAACTATTTTAGATAATTTTTTAAGTCAAAGAGTTAAATAAAATTATGACAATAGTTAATGAAACCGATGTATATAGAATTGATATGATACCAGAAATGAAATAGGAAGAATTTATGTTTTCTTTTAGGATTTTTAGGTCATACAGGAAAAGAAATGATGATGTTGGAAGGAATAGAAAATGCAGGAAGAATGCCGAGAATGGAAGATGGTGTCTCTTGAAATTCCAAACCCAATAATCCCTTGAAAAATACCATGAAATTGCAATAAGTTAGGGGTCTGAAGGGAGCATGTTACAACAAAATCAGGAATCATGGAAGGGAATAAATTTTAGTGACTGCCAGGAAGGAGTCTTGTGAATGAATAACCTAATGTAGTGGGGTCAATTCTGAAGGGAAGCATGAGCTCAAATAGCTATGGATGAATTTTCAGGTGTGATATTGAACATGAATAAGAGGTAAAGTAAAACCATTAAAAGGAATATATTGGAGTATGATCATGATAGAATGTAAGGATATTGGGAGAAAGATTACGTCGGTGTTGGGATATTATGGTAACACTAGCACACGAAGTGCTAAATCCCAATCATGAGTGGTAGAAGCTACTATACAGAGATTATAGTTGGAACCAGGAGAAGGAAAATTTTGGAGAATACGGTAACAAATAAGAGAAGAAATACATTGGAGATGGAGATTGAGTGACCACAACTAGCCCAGGAATGATAATGTGATGGAGGATGGGATTTGAGGGTTGTGTAGGTCATGCCACATGAATACCTAAGCGAGAACTGGCGGGATAGGTCAAAACACTATAACTTCTCATGCGGAGGAGCAACGTGGAATATTGATGGAGCAACACAAGTAGAAAAAAGGACATGGATGTATAATATAGTGACACGTGTTAGTGGGAAATGCCAAGATTAATATATATAGTATATTCATCATAAATGATGGTAGGAAATAAAATATTAATATAATCATCCATTAAATATATTTAAGGGATTGTTTTACTCTTGTGATTGATACAAATTTAAAATACACCTATATTATTTATTTTAACTTTTATGTGAATTTTTGAGTATTTATATGAGTACCCACATCTCTTTTTAATGATCGACTAATAATAGAAATTCTCATGATTAATGGATATAATAAATCTATTAATGCCTCCTAATATCGATATATGAAAAAAATATTTCTTAACTATCTTAAAATGGATTATAACAATATATGAAAATAGATGAAATGAATAAACTACCTTTTAAAGAAGTAATACATTAATTAATAAAACATAAATAATGAAACATATTTATATTCATTAAAAAATAAATTAAAATAAAACAAGATCAACTTAAAATATTTTATACTTCACTTTCTAATTCTAAAATACTAAAACTAATTTTATCCTATGACATTAGAATCATGTTTGTAAATATGGTATGAATATGTTTCTAAATAGAATTTTACTAAAAAAATTGTTATAATTATGTTTGAAATTTGGATTATATATTTACAAATCCCTTCATATATTTATGGTAAATTAACTAATTCTTTGGTAATCATGGAAGATAAAAAATAGCATGAAAATATAAAATCAAATAATGTAATAATTTTTTTCGGATACGATAAAACTAGCTTCAATCATATGGTATGAGATTCAATCATCATTTGTATTAATTTCATAACCTTAGACATTCTCCATTATCCATTAGTGTGGTAAATTCCAATGATGATTTTGGAATTTGTGTTGGTAGCGACCCATCTACATTATGTTTAATCATTTGACAATGGTGGGTTTTTTATTCCCAAACTCACATTTTTTATGGCCTTTCTCTCCACAATTAACTCAATCGACCATCCTTCATCCAAGTCCATAGTGTTTCATTAAAAAATTATTACATATTGAAAACTAAGCTTCTTTCTTTTTTCATTTTTGACAAATCTATATTTTCATTATTTCCAAATGTTCCATTTTATTTACATTAAAAAGATATTAATTAATGATTTCTTATACTATATTAAAAGGACAGGGTATCATACCATGATTTTTCTAAATAATTAGTAATGAATACCCATAATTAGATTTTTATTAAACAACCTATGAAAAAATAAATCTTACTCTCTAAATTATTCCCATAGTTTTCATATTGACATGATAATTGTGTAGTGTTTCAATTATACATAGTAACACTATTCTATACAATTTTTCACTAGTTTAAAAACATTCATTCAAAATAATCTCATTTCCCTTTTGGATAGGTGATTTCTAACAATATACCCTTAATTGTATCATTTTTTATATCCTATATTTATTGAATCTTCATAAATTTGAAAAAAATATCCACCATTGATTAGATTCTGTTAATAAAAAATCATTACCATAATAACCTTATATTTTCATTACATAATAATGCTTGAAATAAAATTTGATGGAATAAATATATTAATATGTAGCTAAAATATTACTAGATTTATTAAAGGTTGGAAGTACCTTGAGTAAAAATTATTCCAATATCATACTATCATGTGGTGATATAATTGGTCGCTTCATATATTAATGATTACTTGCCATATTTTGTTGTTATTTTAAGAATCTATATATAAGAAACTAATGTTTCATAGAATTATTAATGAGCTAAATACCTATATATATTATTTGGTTTGATTTATTTTACATTCCACCCTTTAAGAAATGTTTCTCAGAAATGTAATACACTATATTAGGTAAAAACATTATGAATCATATTGTATACTTAAAAATGTGGTGTAATACCTTCAAAAACTTGAAAATTTATGCATATGTTATCTACAAATTAGACGGTTTATATATTTAATTATATATTTGAAGCATAAAAATAATTTTAATTTTTTCATAGTTCTTATTAAAGAGTGTGTGAATAATAGTATATACATCCAAATATTGGGAAATACCAACCAATAATTTAAAATTTATTCATAACTAAACTTCAAATAAGATGCTTTATATATTTATAAGTAACAATAAAGCATTATTTTTTTTTAATTTTTTATAATTTTGATTAAATATTGTGTGAATCACTAAAGACACATTATCCACTAGTATTTATTTATATGTCCTCTCTTAAGACATATTTTGATGCACTAGTGATGATCAAGTTAACAAAAATTATACCCCTTTTATAGTTTTTACACCTAGGTGAATCTGTTCTACATACGCATCCACATACCCGAATCCATATAGGGATTTGTTTTCAAGGATCCCAAATATTTTCTATATTGTAAAATAATTATGATATTATATTATAATTATACTTATCCCTTATTATATCTTAGGATTAGGTTCTCCCATATTTATTTTCCATAATATAGTTGATAATGCTTATTCAAAATTTCATATCATACCAACTATAACGACACCAACCCAATTATCCAGAGATAGTGGTAACATTTTTAAATTATTAATCTACCTATTTTATCACATCCCGATGGATTGATGAAGTTAGAAGTCCTGTAAAACTAGATTCATGTTTGAATGTCATATTATTTTTGAAAATATATAAAACAACACTATATTTTCACTCAAAATTATTATTCCATTATTTATATCATTTCATATCTATCATATTAATATTTATAGAGTCACGGGGAAAGGAAAAAAATAAAATAGTGATCTCATATGATCTATAAGGGAATTCTTATAATATAACTAATCATGGAATAAATATTGAATGCCTAATATGGAAGGATGAAATCATGATCAAATAATATGATATAAATGATCAAATGAGGATATAACCTATCCTTGGAAAATATAACTATTTATTGATCATATAATCATGATTATCGGATTTCATAATAATAGAGTGAAAAATTATTTAAATCATAAAAATTTAAACATGGCCTCATTCAAAGATATCATTTACCAGCATGTCCCTCATCCATTGGTCTTGGAAGAGATTGAAATACTACTTGAGTTATGTGACATCCACAAAAAACCAATGGATGGAATAAAATTCCTTGTTAATTGGAAAAATTCTGGGATGATTTGACATTTTAAACATAACACACTCTAATGAAAATGAAATATAAATATACAACCCTCTAAATGATGCATGAATAATAAATATCATTACTCAAATAAATACTAATGAAAACAAAATGATACTATAACGGAAAAAGTAATAAATTTTGAAGTTTACAAATCAATATAAAATGTGGTTGGATCTAGTGTAGAAGCATTCCATTACATGAAGAAGTAAATTTCTATCTCTATAATTAGTAACAAAACAATGATGTTAGGGACCACTTATAGAGAAGTATAACACATAGGCCTTCCATGTATCTTAGTATAAGATTTCATAGAATACACAAAATTTCTTGTGAAGTTTTGAGTATATCACTTTGTATGATTTCCCCAAAGAACTCCAATTACATAACATAAGGAAATAAATTGGTCAACACATTTTATATAAAATATATTAGATATATATAAATAATTTATATGAGTGAAAATGATAAATTCAAGGGAAATGTGGAATAATGTTTTTCAAATATTTTCTTTTATATTGGCACTACCAATCCAATCCCACAGTGTTGCACACACCAATATATGATATATTGTTTCTCCCAAAGCTCACGAGTGTTGAGTAATCCTATCACCAAGCCAACACATGGTGATCAAATATTATCTTTGTACTTAAAACCATGATTTGTCCCATATCAATAATCATTTTATATTTGTAAATCTGAAAATTTCCCATCACATATGAATATGTTCATATTCCAAAACAATTAATCAAAATATCAAATGACTGATTTATTTATAAAAATATCTTCTAAAAAACTCCACCATTTAGATAAAACATCGTACAGAGGATTTCCAAATAAATTTTACTAGTGATTTATATCTAGTCAGGAAAATGATTTTAAAAAGATCAAGAAAACATGTTCTAAAATTATAGAGTGGGGGGAATCCACATAATTTGATTTAATTTTCACAAAATATCATAAAATAATTCCATTAACCAACATATTCCATCGATTTCTATATGAAAACAAAATTATATCTCATCTTTACATTTCCAAACCTGAAAATTTAGTCCTATACAGATATCTAGTGTTCCATTTGAGATACCTCAAGGATATCTATGGGGAGAATGAAAGAAAAGATCATAAAAATTGATTCAAAAAAAAAACAATCAAATATTGTTTTTCTAAAGAGTATGAATTTTGAGGATCATCAGAAATTTCCTAAGATAAGAATGGGAGTTGATAGGAACATCATATCATTGAATGAGAGAAATGAAATTATTGGATATTATAGAAATTGTTGGGAAGGATAGATTTATTTCCTAAAATGAGAATATAAGTATTAAATTATTCTTTGGAAACATACACTAAAATACCAATCACCACAGTTATTTTTAAGTTAAAATACTTATTATAGAAAAACAATTTTATGACGTAATGGTATTTTACATCTTGAACATCTGCCCAAAGTTATTTACATAGTAAAACCACCATTTAGGGCATAAATTGTTCATAGTGATTTTATTAGTTTCTAACTCCTAGATTTTACCATTTTATATATAAAATAACTACTGATGCTAACCTAATGTTTAAAATGAAGTAAATAAAAATTTAAAATTATCAAATTCCAAAAATATGTGGTTCTATGTTCATGCCACAATTAAAAATTACGTCATTAGAATGAAAGTTAATATCATGAAATTACTCTGGTATAATAATTTATCATTACCATGATTACCCTTGAACGATAACACACAAACATAGTACTTAGATTATAGAAATAGTTCTCCACCAAAGGGTGTTTTCAAATCTCTCCAAAACCCATACCAAATATTGGATAAAAGATACATCTGGATCAAGAGTAACATTATAAAAATTTATCAAATTACATGGATAATGATGATACTTATTTTGTTGATAATAATAGGATACATTATTAATAGCATAAAATCATGGAATTAATGCTAACTAGTTTAAAATAGTTCCAATATGACCAATAACATTTAACTGTTCCGCATATAGTGGGTCAAACGTCCAATATTTTTTAAATCCTTGATGGCCCTGTTTTGGTGAAATATTCATGAGAACATCTACAAGAACATCAAAAAATAATTCTTTATGATGATTATTTTCATACGACATCTAATTTCTTTTTTTCATAACATTTGTTACCATATCATATTTCCTTTCCTTATAGTCTGATGGTGAAGGCAAGGTCCAATAAAAGTTTTACCTCTAGTCTCCAAAAAACATAAAGGATAATGACAATGATGGAACTAAAAATCCTCAAACGAGGAAATATTTATTGTTTCTTAATTAAAATAGTTAATGGAGAAGAAATCAAATGAAAATCGTCCTCTCCTAAACCAAAAATGTCTACAACACACTCTCTGATCAAATCTTTGAATTCCATAATTGTTTATCCTTCTTTCCCATCCTTCTTTGGATGATAGGTTGCGCTTATAAAATATTGACATCCAATATATTGTTTTAATGATATCGAAAACTATGATATATAATGGGGGACTGTTCGAGATAAAATCAAATATAGAAATCCTTATAACCTAACCACACCCCAGATATAATATTTTTTCATGTCCTATTCTATATTGGATTCTTTAATGGGGTTATAAGATGATTAATATATACGTCAATTGACTAACAACCTTATATATTTAGGGTTCCATACCATTTTTATAGTATTATGTGAAAAAGGAATCTAAATTTTCTCTCATTTCAATATCATTATTGATATATAATGAAAGAAAAAAGTATTTCACTGATGTTCAACAAATAGCTACTGGCATGTTAGAAATTTTATTACATAGTTTGAAATATTCTATTTCATACATTCCCACTATATTTGTGCCTTCTTAAGAGTATACATTTTATGAACACATAAATGAATGAACCATTTTGAATTTTGGTATACAAAAATGGGTTGTTCCTCATAAGATGATGAATGTAAATTTGATTCTAAAAACCTAACAAAGAATTTTCATCTTCAATATATTTTTCATAAGTATCCCCACAATTTAGGTTTGATCTATTGATGATACAATTATAATATCTACACTAATCTTATTTTAGTAACATTATCATATCTTGAGAAATAAATAATAGAAATAATGTTACATGATCACCATTTTTAGTACAATATAAATTCATATCGACAATCATGATCTAAACTATCATTGGGAATGATCTTCTTGACCCACTTACAATATGATTACCAACTAAATAGAAATGCAATAGAATTCTATTTATTCGATGTTAATACTAATTCAAAATCAAATTTATAGAGTTACTCCATCAATAATCATTTCTTCAAGTTAAATACAAACTATATATGGATTTATTTTAAATCTTATGTTTAGTGAAAACATAAAATTATATTAATATGGATAATGACTCTAATTTATAAATTAATTTAAAAATATAACTCATTCCATGTAATGAATAGAATTATTATTCTTACGAACTCAAAAATTCCTTAGGCAAAAGGCCACATCATGGTCTCCCTTTATGAGAATAAATCTATGATGGGATCTGGATGATTCATAATATACCACATAGTTGTTATGGTGTTCATGAATACATTGGATGCATGCTGAGGTGAGATAATTATTAATTTAAAAAGAGATTTTCTAAAAATTATCATTCCATATTAATGCAACAAAATTAGTTTTTATAACCTTAATTAGATAATACATTATTTAAAAATCTAGAAAATTTCATTGATATTAGCCTGATATTCCTATAAAAATGCGCACCTAAATTATATTCATTGGTTTCTTCCATGAGACTGATGCTTTTATCTTCCGAGAGTAAAATTTTATTGATTAATCATAAATTAAATTCCTAACTAAATATACTTCTTGGTTATTGTATTAATAGTTATAATACATAATGTAAAAAATATGGTCTCAGAACAGACTCAGTATAATTATCATGTTAAATAGATAGTCATTCATATTTCACGAGTATACAGAAATATCATCAAAAAAATAAAATAAAATTATTGAGTTGACTATTAATAATATGGAATGTAAAATAAATGAGAAAATTTGATAATTATTTAGAGAATAAGTATGAAGACATACTTAAAATCATAATAGTGACTCTAAAATTATATTTTAAGTGTATATTATCTTTTTTAATCTATCATGATGATATTGTGAGCATATAAAAATTTTATTGACCCATTTTGATAACTTTTGTTGATAAAAAATTTCATTTATTGAAGGAACAGGAACTCAAATTTCAATAATTAAGTGATCCAACTAAAGATAATCAACACATAAGTGTAGAATAACATCTAATTTCTTTATAAAAAAACCAACACTACTCAAGGTGTATTAGGTATGATAAATCCTTCAGATTACAACACTTGAAGTTGAAATTTTACCTCTGGAAACTAAGTATAAGAAATTCTATAAGATTGTTGTGAAATATCGATAATTCCGAGGAGTATATAGATAGTAAATTTTATTTTCATTTGGGGGTGGTAAACCATATAAATTGTTCATAATGTCATCTAGTTATTGATCCACTATTTTAGAAAGCCCCATTTCCCCTTTAATCAACTATATCCAATGTCATTGTGACTAACTAGTTGGAGATGGTTCCTTTAATAGTTAGTAATAGTTTATCTCTACCTAAATTTTTATCCTAATCCCGCTTAAAAATTTCTAGGACTCTAACATAGTATGTAAATGTTACCTTCCATGTATAAAAGTTGATATGTAACTTAAATCACACCATCCATCCAATAAAAATGATTCAATAAAAAATATCCATATTTAGGACTACAATATCATTGAAAAACTACACTAAATCATATTCAATGAAAAATTATTGAAATTTAAATCTTATTAACATTTAATATACAATTGGTGTCATTATACTAATGATATGAGTCATTATTTCCATATTTAATGAAAATTGTTTAACCATACTAGAAGAAAAGAAAGAATGTGATACCCAATTATCAAACAAGACATACTTAAGAAGAATATTCCAAATAATGGTACCTTATATTTTTGAGGGACCAATTAGATAATTATAAATATCCTATTATTCCCCATATAATTGTCACTCAGATTTAAATTGATTTTTTACCTTCCTTGATGAGGTGTTGACTAAACAAATGACATGTTCTGAGAAACACCATCATTTGTTTTGTTTTTTGATTCAATCTATCCTGATGTTTATTTTCCATCAAATAATACTAAAGTGGATGAAGAGTTTATCTTATTTATAATCTTAATAACAGTTTTAGGAAAATTATTATTTATATGCACTTTCTATCCATAATTTTAGAAGTTTCTTAATGGTGTTGTGCATTTTTCTTCCTATGCATTAATAAATTTGAATATATGTTTCCAAGTTCAATGAAGAACCATGAAATTTTATTAAGTGATTATGTTGTATCATCATGATATTTTCTACCTATATGGGAGTAGACTCATCAAAATATTTTAATTTTATCCCTAGAGTTGAAACCTATCCCTATGGTAATAATTATAGTACATTCTATATGATTCTAAATAGTAATTCACTTAGATGTTATTTCCCTATTAATCTCCTCCATATAATATTTAATATAGAGAGAAACTATATCATATTGACTCTATATTCATAATCATGACTCAAATATGCGTTCTTTAAAATATGATCTAAAAGCTACATATATGGAGAAATAAACTATGTTCATAATCATATGTATATACTATTTTTTAGAGAGGTTTTCTTATTTAAATACATAATTTAATATTGTTCTTTCTATTTTTAAAAAGGGGGATATAATTATCTATTACAAAATAATTAATCCATAGATCCCCTTGGTTATATTTTTCCTGGATATATAAATCCAACTATTATCATGGATTTTATTTTAGTACAATGGTTTACAATTTAACAATTAACTTTTTTGGCGTGCTAAAAAATGATGATGTTATTAATTTGGTTTATCCAAACTTATCACTTTTTAAGTGAACATTCTTTTCAAAACATAGTTCTATTTTACTTCTTAAACTTTACTAAATGATCTATATTCTTATTTTCTTCATTTTTATTTCCAATTTGGATTGATTGAAATTAATTCAGAATACTCTGTTCTAGTTATTAGTTTATCGAGGACTTAGGTGAAAAAAAAATTTCAGTAGCATTGTCATAATTATCTATATTATTTTTTTAGGCTTAATTACTTATATAGAGAAAAATAAACAATTTATACAAACTCTATCTAATAACTAAATGATTTATTAAATATGATAACATATTTTTTTTTTAATTTCCATAAATAGAAACCAATTGAACCCGAATTTAATAAATTTTCTGTTTGTATAATTTTAAAATATAATTTGAGGAAAAAATGAGAAATACAATCATTGTTTTATGACTCTGTGATAATTAAAGATATAAAATAGTCATAGGTTAAACCCATGAAAATGATATAAAAAATACAAGAAGTTCTTTAAAAAACATTTCTATATGAAAAACTTGTTAACTGGTGTTTAGTATAAAAAGGTTAGCAATGTCTTTTTGTGAAACCCAATCCATGTTTTATCATTACTGTTTCCTTCCTTCCTTCCAAACTTGGGGACCACAAAAAAATGATACCAATTGGCATAGAAAACTTGTCACCCAGTGGATTGGGAAGATACAAAAGTACATGTATCTAAAGGTGAAAACCCCAAGGCAGCAATAGCTTCCAATATATTCCACTCTAAGAAGAAACATTATTGGATTATTTGGACTTTTTATAATAATATACCACGATGACATTGAAAAATCAGAATCGAATAATACAAATTATGAATGAATAAGTAATCTCATATCGCTAATAAATATCAAAAGAAAAAATATTAGTGTATATATGAAAATGAAATAATCATTCATGACTAATATTCCATGCCAAAAGATGTTGGCATAAATTTAACCAATTATAGACCAAAATTAAGAAAAATTCTATCTCCATCTTCTATAACAAAATGATTTACCAATTATCACGAATACAATATTATAGGACATGACCATTATCTTTATCATTGTATATGAAATCTAAAAAAGAAATATTTTTACTATGTATAGGGTTGCTATATCACTCAGTAGCATTTCATAAAATATACCAAAATCTACAATGAAAAGAAATTTATATATATTTTTTATAATATAGATGCAAAAAATCGGATAGTTCATATCAGAAAATGATAAATCTGTGGAAAATGTGGAAGAAAAATCTTAAAACAAATATTTATCATTATAATTAACATTCCAATGATACACCAACACACACATAATATATACCACACTAGAACTCCCAATAATCATATGCTGTGATTCATCTTTTCACTAAACCATTGATCAGTGATAATATTTTACAGTGATACATCCCACTATTATCTGAAAAAAATTATCATCAATTGATGGTGGTACTTCTGTCCACTACCATTCCCTTATGAACATGTTCACATGATAATAATTATATTCCAATTTTTTAATGAAATATTATTTAGAAAATATTCCATATTTCAAAACACTTCCTTATGAAATCACATTAGAGAGGGGTTTTCTTAGTCAATTTGAAAAGAGATTTATAACAAGGAATAAATATGATTTAAAAAATCAATATAAAATGTTTTAGAATGGTAGTGTGGGAATGAAGCCACCAACCAAGATAGAATTTTCACAAAAGATTCTAAACAATTCCTTGGATCAACCTATTACTTAATTTTATTTATAAAAACTAATTAAAATATAATAAACATAATCCCAAAAACAATAATCTAGTCTTACACACAGTCTAACTATTCTAGGAGGGAAAACTCAAGGAGTTTAATGGGAGAAATAATGAGGAGATCTTATCCTTTGATTCCAGAGTAAAATGATCCTAGAATAATTATAAAATGAGTGTATATGTCTTTATTCATGAAACATATCTTAGGATAAACCTAGGAATAGGGAGGGATAATGTAGTAGTAGAAGAAAAATTAACATGTTTTTGATGGAATAAAAATTAAGGGGCCCAAATGATTTATGATGTTAATTGAGAATTTACATCGTAAATTTGGCTAGGGTTTATAGAACTAAAATACATGCCTCTTTTATTTTTATAGAGAAAATACATCATATATTGTAAAAAATTTTGTGTTTCAAATAGATTTAAAAATGGAACGTCAACACTAAACTATCTTGGTTGAAAACCACCATATATAGAAAATGTACGTCATTTAGATTTTCTAACAGCTGATACCAGGTCTTTCGATTTTACAACCTAATGTTTTCTTGATTTTTTCCCAAAGACTCCAATGTTAATACAAAAAAGTGTAATATGTCTATATACCTCAAACCATGTGTGATACACATCATTTAAAATTGTGAAAGGAATATTCCAAACAACCAAACTATTTTTTGATGAGCTATCAAAACATCATAGGGATTTTTAATTTTTGGGCCTACCTATGACTTAATATATCTACAATAATAATAATATAAATAACCAATAAAATTAAACAAAAATTCCTTACTAATAAATAATAATATGTATTGTAACAATTCAAAAATGAATATAAAAAAAATTACATAATAAAAATGTTTATAACCCATCTAATGAAATTTTTTATGGTATCATTTTATTATATACCAAGTAAACAATACAACTAATAAAAGGATTTGAACATAGATAATAATAATTTTTAAAAAATAATTTGAATATTTATTGAGGAAAATACACTTTTTGAAAATAAACTATGGAAAATAAATTATTTATAATAAATATATAAATAATCATAAAAATACCCTTGGAAATATGTAACTAAAACATCATTGAAAATAAGTCCTGATAGTAGGAATTTAATTTATGGAAAAAGGAAAAATAATTAAAAGTTTTTAATTTTGTAAAATAACCTAATGAAAATAATATAAGTATATTCTAAAATAAAATACCATATAATTACCGTATCAGAAACATAAATGTAAATAATCTTGAATAAGGATAAGATTAAAAAATAAACCCTTATCTAATGTTAGAGTTGGTTCATATGTGATTTTATCGTCCAGAATAATAGATTTAAATTTATTATAAATCCATCATAGAAACTTATAAATAAAATTAATAACTTATATGTTTCAATTATTATATTTAAACTCCTTTTATTACTAAAGATTTACTGAAGTCCCTATTTTCATGTGTTGACTATTTATTTTTTCATTTAAGTTTGGGTTCAATAGTATTAGTCAATCAACATTTATCATGGTCCAATTGTATCTAGAATTTAAACTATGATTTTAAATATCATATATATATATATATTCATTAAATATATTTAATAAAAATTTATGATGATAAGAAATGAAAAATTATTCCCATAACATCGTATAGGTTGTAGTCTACATATACACAGGTGCAACCCAATAAATTTATATCACATGGTTAGGTTTAAAGGTAAAAGATGTAAATTAATTCAAAAAATATTATGTAATAAATAATATATATACATATATTAGATCAATTTTTATAATCATAAAATTAAAATGGTGTGCAAAATGTGCTACACCACTATATGGATATGACATGTCCTATATACAAAAAGTGATGATTTCATTTTCTATCGAATGAAATGAATATTAATAAGGTTCATCCACAAAAAATAATAAAATTAAATTATATGGATGATATATATGATATAATATGAATATTTTTATAGAATTATTTATTGACATAGAGGTGGAAAAAAAATGAAAAGCATTATTTTGAGTTACAACTCTTCTTCAAAAACCACATTTTTTAATCCTTAAAAATGTATGGGTTTTCCTTTTATGAGACTAGATATAAAACCATGATAATTAAAAAGTGGAACATAATATTAAATAGTTTATATGAAATGAAACATAAAACACAGGGGATGATATAACTCTAAAGTCGTTAAGAATTATTTATTTTCAAATAAATTCAATTATTTCAATAGCTTTAAATTTCTAAAATACTGGATTCTAATGAAACCCGAAACTTTATGAAAATATGATTAATTATACATTACCATTTTAACCTATCCTATATGATTTGTCTTTGAATATTAATAAATAAATTTGGAAAAAATACGGTCTTCCAATGTACAATATTAAATAAATGGTTATCTAGTTATTATAAATTACATTATAACTATTTGAAATAAAAAAAATCATTTTATGGAAAACTATATTTTCTCAAAAGTGTTTATAGTGGCACTTTTAAAAAGTATTTTGAAATTTTTCTTAATTTATTTGAAAATTTATATTAAAAATAACATTATTTTTGAAATATACTTTTCAGAATAATCGTTGTGTTAAAATTATAAATTTGTTTACAAATATTAATGTTTTAATGAATGCAAAAATATAGTGTGTCTTGTGGTAATTTTCTTTTTGTTCAAATTATTTAAAAATTAAAATTTATTTAAAATTTAAAATAATATATTTTATTAAAATATTAAATATTTATTTCATCCAAATCAATATGACATATAATTCTTATAATATAACATTCTACAATTATTAGAATTTTCTCTTTGGAAAACGCTCTTTCTTCCCCCCTAGAGTTTAATTTTAATTTGAATTCATCTAAGTATATTAATTGAATTTCACAAAATAGATTTTATATTGTTAAATATCATTATTGATATTATCATTTATGGTAATCATAATTTTTACTATAATTAATAGTGAAAAAATTATTAAAATTATAATCATGATTAAGGTAAAAATGGGGTCACCGAGGGTTAACCTAAGATGATATTGATAAAAAACGACCAAATAAATTTTCTAAACAAATTTTATAAAAATATTTATACCATATTGAATATGAGGTTGTTTAAAGACTTAATATTGAGGCATCTGTTGTAACACCTATTAATTTTACCGTATGCCCCTTTTTACATTCATCTACTTCGACAGAGTACGTTACAAATAAACATTGCATAAAAAGATGATTAAATATATTTTTTTATTATTATCACCTAGAGGATGGAAGCGATAAATTGAAAGAGAATATATAATTTAAGACAATATAGTTTACAGTTTTTATAACAATAATAATTTAGTTATCAATTAATTAAAAAGAAAAAAAATAATTAATTTAATATAAAGGATGTGATTTTTATAAAAAGATATTTTTATGAACACCATGGACTTTTATATTAATAAATTAAATATTTCACGATTAGTGAAAGGTAATTATGAAATTTAAATTTTACATATTCAATAAAATGTTTTTAAATTCATCTAATAAGTTTGATATGATTTATATGAGTATAAATTCAATTGAATACATAAATGACTATATTTTTATAAAGAATGTTTACCACCTTTTAGTGGATAATTTGCATTAAAAATAAAATTGACACTTTTAAAAATCTTATTGAATTAAATAATATTAATTTTTAAAATTATACTCTCAAAATTTTCATGGGTTAAAATTTTGGTATTTTTATGAAAATATTTAATTTCTAGTGATTAATGATAAATGTATATTATTATAAAACTCTCATTTGCATTATATTTATAATATATTTATTATTTATATACTAACCTAATTTAAGAAAGATTAAATAATCTTGTTTTTTCATATTAAAGAAAATATGGTATATTTATATCTTGCAATAAATAAATAAATTTTTTAAAAATGATGAATTTATTGTTGATAGTTTTTTGAAACATTAATATTTATCTACATTTTAATAATTAAAATAAATATAAAAAATAATATATATTTTCATATAATAGATTAATTTATTGATATTTGTTTATATAATGATTATAATAAAATTTTATGGAACTATAATTATTTTTTGAATGTGACATTAAATTAGTTGTAATTTTAAAATCATTATTTTTCAAATAAATGATGATTTTAACTAAAAATAAAATTTCACATATTAAAAATGTTATTATTTGTAAAATTGAGTCCATTTTATTAATTATACACATAAAAAATGTTTCTATTTATTTTTTTGGATTATTTAAATATAGTTTAATTATTTGTGAATAGTGAAATATATTTTTTTGGTATTTAACATTTTCACCAAATAAATGATTAATTGGGTAATTTATGATGTATGGATGAGGTAATAACCCATTTTTTTGAATTCATATTAATTATATTATATATTTATTAACATGAATCATCACTATTCATAGTCTTGATACAAAATAATAAAGAAATGAATTAAATAATCGAAAAACACCTCTCTCATCCAATATAAATACCACCACTCATAACCTATTCTACCGACACCTATAAAGCCTGAACCATTAATATATTCTAATCATTTTCTCTTCCAAAAATATCCCCTATGTTGTGGTATTTCTGTTTAAAAAATTCAATTTCAAACAACATTAATGAGGTTCTCTTGGAGGCGACACTAAATAGGTTAAACCGTCTCACTTCGTCAATCAGTTTATTTTATTTTATAATCCTTCTATCATATGACCTATCATATGTTTCATGATAAATCCAGTATCATTTATATATTAATATGTTGTTTTTAAGGGTATATCAACTATAAATTCTCTCCCCTTTTCCCATTTATTCTAAAAATGAAACCATTGTCTGTGAGGTGTCAATTTTCTAACTTCATGGACTATGGGTTTTTTTTGAAATTCCATAATAAAGGATGGTCATAAAACCATATTTATTTTTAAAAGATAATTTAATATATGTAATAAAAATTACATAATGTTTTGTAACTAGCATTTATATATATATAAAATATTATTTCACAAGACAAAACTAGATTGTGATGATTCATAAAATGAAAAAACAATTTAAATGGTTATCTGCAATGAAATATCAAATGAATAGACATCATATATGAAAAAATGTTATATTGTAGCATTAATTATGTTCTAATTTAATTAATAACAAATAATTTCAATTTTGGATATCTATTTCCATTTTACTTGATCTTTTGTACATGTATACAAGTGAACCAATCATGAAACCCAATGACAAGAATAACCCTGAATGACAAAATAGAATAATATAACACATATAAAAGGAAATAAATGTATATAATAAAATTATAAAAAATAAAATACATGATGGATAGGATGATAATTAAATTATTAATGAATTTAATTTAATTATCAATGACATTAAGTTCAAGTGATGAACAATTTTGGACATAAGGTAAGGGTTTTTTCATTAAACATGTATTTCTATGAGATATGATTTATTCAACACTATTTATTATGTATGGTGTATGTACAATAGATATTTATGTATAATATCATGAATATAAATATCATAAATGAATTCCATGTTTTATTTAATGATCATTAATTTTATGAGTCACACAGTTTGAGAGTTTTCAATATGGAAAGGGTTTCGTCCCGAACTTCCATTTTTCATTTGACTTATGTTTTCTCCCACTTTACAATAATTTAAATATACATTATTTTTGTATAATAATTATAAATTATTTTATATGTTTCAAACTAATATATATTCATCATTTAATCTTTATTTCATTGGTATGTACATGTTTTATAAGGTTCCCTTCTTGATTCCTCCCAATTAGCAATCTTGATTAAGTGGAACGTCCAAAATTATTACACATTTTCTAGTACACTCCAAAATTTGTTTTAAGATACCACTATTTTTATAATATAATTATTTTTATCATGAAAAACTATATTATTTCAAATATGGATTTATGTAAAAAATCAATCCTTTTCACATTTAAAAAATATTTTATATTTTACCATAAACCACACTGATATGGGATATGTCTAAAGTTTCATAAAAACTATTCATACTTGTGTTCAATTTAGTTGGAAATTATTTATATCTGAAACAGAATTTATTTTTCCATCTTGTTTATTTTCTAGGATATACTTTTTTATAATATTAATTAATGATAAATAAAAATTATTTTTACAAAAGAAGTATTATTTGAAAAGATGAAACATTATTTCTCCCAAGAAGTATTCAATGATTCTATTTGAGTATTTTCAAATATTCTAACACGCTATATTATATCTTATGCATAATTGGGATCTATGTAATATGATATCATCTACCATATTTTATTAAATATTTCATGATCCATTTGAATGTGTTTGTGTTTTCAGGATATCACCCATCATATTACTTTGAAAGGTTAGTCATTTTGTTTGTAGGTTGGGGATGTGATATACATTTCATAGGTAATTTTTTTTACTATTCACCCCATTCATATGAAGAATTAACTGTACTTAGTAAGTAATGGGTGTGGCTCGCTATATTCCCTCGATGCATCGGTAGGTCTCATGAGACAAAATAAATATGGAATTTGATTAGGGATTTCCATTTTTAGATATGGACATGGCCAAGGCCTTAAATATATATTTTCAGAAGTCTTAGTCGAGGCCTCAAAAGTGTGTTTTAGATTTCAACATTATGCATTCTATCATTATGATATTTTTAATTGAAAATCCATGTGATTATTTAACTAGTAGATTATAAATGTTAATTTTATATTCACATGTGATTATTTATATGTAATTATTTGTTAAGATTTAATTCCTGCCATATTATACTAATGATTTTATTTTAGTGTATTTTTTCATTTATTCATCATCTTGTAATGATTTTGTATATTTATGATAGCTTATACTGAATTTTTTACCCTGATTGAGAATCTGGGCCCACCCCTTTCATATATTGTATTTTCCCCTAAGATGTGATGATGTAATTTATGAATTACTTGTATTGATATTCATGGATTTTATGGATGTTACCAATTGATTTTCTAAATTTTCCCCGCTTTCCTTTTTTAATATAAAGCTTATATTTTTATCTGTTCATTAGAATGATACTGAACTACCCGCTCCATTAGTAGAAGAACACCTATATATAGTACCAATATAATTAGGCAAGGCACTGAATCTGGGATACAACGGTCAGGGCCATTATAGTTGGTATATGAGCAAGTTTATTTGAAAACATGGAAACTATATTTAGGAAATAAATGTTATGTAACATAAACCTACGATAGAAGATGATGATAATAATATTTGAACATCATATAGTGGTAGTGATTATGTAGGAATCCCTAAAAATACATCTATTTATGGATACTATGAGTGGATGTTGTTCTAGAATAAATTTACCTAGGGGTAATAACTTGGAGAAGGTGAGTCAAGCCTAACTCAGAATAACATGGTAAATGAAAACACCCCTTATTATGCTCCTGATTTGACACTCATGGTGGATATGTTTAGGAATATTCACATTTTACTGAAAGCCAATACGAATGATTTAAACGTAAACATAACCTTTGGAAACCATGTTTATCAATATGATATTAGCTATGCATAAATTATTAATTTATGTGAACTGTTTTTCTAGATTGAGATTCTGAATTATAAATCATGAACTAATATAATGTATTCATTTTAATTTGAAATGGTTCCTAGTGGAATGAATATAAACCATACCAATTCATGAATTCCATGTTGGGATTTCCCCCATATGAAAAATAATCATATTAGAGTTCAATCTAAAACTAGCGGTGAAAAACATATAATGATACTGGGATGGTTTTTTCAGGTTATAGGAAATGTCATTTCATATATGGAGCATCCAAATGTGATATAAATTCATTTTTATCTAAGAAATGTATAAGTTCCCTAGAAAAGATATCCCTCAATTTTAGAAATAATAATGTATAAAAGGTTATCATTTCACATCATCATCACTCCTGATATGAAGAAAAATTGCCGTCATTTATTCAAAACATAAATGAGGATGAATAATATGAAAATATGGAATGTAAGGATTTTAAGGAGCTTTTCTTGGAAAAATATTTTCCTTCATGAATAGTTAGTGGATATAAAAAGGAAATTTCCAAGTATGAATGAAAAGGAAGAGGATAATGTTTCCAAATATGAATAAAAATCTACAAAATAAGAAATCCATGATATAGTCTACATATATAACATACTGATCATGATTGATTTTTTATGTTATGGGTTAAATAAATACCTCTAGAAGGAACTGTCTACCAAACATATTCATCATATGAATGTATAGACTTTTATTCCGTCAATCCAATAAAACAATTATCTAAGTATTATGACTATAAAATAAATCAATAGAAGAAGAGAAAAATGGAGAAAGGGATAAGAAAATGAAAAAAGGGGAAGATGGATTTTACCCCATGTGCTAATTGAGAAATGAAATACCCCAAAAATTTCTTGAATAGAATGGGAGTATGAAACAAGTGCAGAGATAAATGTCATAGGACTCATGATTTTAAAAGAAGGAAAACAGTTGTATATGTGAAATATTTCAATAATTAAGAGATGGAGCACTATGAAAATGAATTTACTAATCTTCAAAGAAATATATCTCAGAAGAAGCAGAGGGATGGAGGGCAAGAATATGTTGTTACTAAAGTAGAAGTTGAATAATTAATGCATTTATGTTTTTAGATTCAATAGTGATGTAATTTTATTACAATTATAAGAATAATGATATATACAAGGATTTCACTATAGAACTTATTCTTTAGTTAAGTGGAAGTATTCATGTTTCAAATAAGATTTTAAAGTGGTCTAGGTATTAATATATTTATTATTTAGTATCCAAAGAAACAATATTTTTGGAATCTTATGTTATTTTTATTTTGGAAACATAGTGACCTTCATTCTAAATCATTGGCTTTTGAAAATGTATAGACTTGTTTTAGATATTCATAAGATCAATTACTCTTCAAATGGATCATGTAAAACATTGGAAATTATTTTTCATTGATAACATGTGCCAACCGTATTGGTTTTAGTAAACATCTAATAGTCAAAGGAATGATTTAAAGACCATTTGATTCATTAAAAGTGCTTCAGTAATGAAAAATTCATCTGGAATATTAATTTCTAATTGTAAGGGTTGATGAAAAAATGTATTAAAGAAAAGAAAATATATTATTACAAGGAAATTAATCTCGTTGGTTATTTTCTTCAATTTATTCACTTGATAGTAAAACCCCCCCTCAAATATAGGAAAATCATTTCCGAATAAGATGAAGATCAATAACACTTTGTTCTATGAAATCTATGGTATTTTATTCATTCACAAATTTATTGTTTTGTGATGGAAGACTTTATAATGACTGTGTTTTCTATAAATATCTATTAGAACATGTTACTTTTAATTCTATTCTATCACCAGATTTTGACGAATATTCTCCTATTTCATAATTCAAGTTTTTTAGGACCATCTCATTACACTTCACCTGTTTTATGATGATTTTCTTCCTAAACCCTTCAAATTATATGGGATTTAGCAAAATAAATTGTACGCATCAAACCTTATTTTTTATAAATTCAATTTTAAGATTTGAGGACATAATTTATTGAGGGATATGAGAATGAACACCCCATGATTTTATGATATGTCTCTTTTAATTTTTACCATTTTCTGTGGTGTTCATTTCAAATAACTTTGATCTTAAAAAAATAATAAATATTATTCTTGAGATAGTTTTCACCTAGAATATGGAATGGAAGGAATTAAAGAAATTATATAAAATAAGATAACATAGTTTACACATGTTTATAAGATTAATTGTTTGGTTAACAACAAATAATAAATGACAATATAATAAATTCGAACATAATAGTATTTTTTTTAAAAAAACCAAAATTTAATTTTATATTACTAAATAAAATTAATCACTATTAAGGAATGAAATGAATAAAATTTATATGTTATATATTTAATAACATTTTTATAAATTCAACTAATATGTTTGATAGGCTTAATATAAGAATAAATCCATGTTTTTTATAAAATTATATATTTTGTATTTAAAAATTTACAAGATTTTAATACAGAATTTGTTTCAAAAAATAATGAAAATAATGAAAATTATATTGAATAAAATAAACACCAATTTTACAATAGTGATGCCAATTTTAACTTAGGGTGATGTTTTATCATTTTTGTGTAAATACTAATTTTCCAGTAAATAGTGACAATTCATGATTATTATAAAACAGTCATTTTCGAGATATTTACTGTCAATTTATTTTTTTAATAGCATCCTCACATATTAATGTGTAATTTAAAATTTATATATCTTATAAATGAAAATATGTAATATTTATACGATGAAAAATGTTAATAAATTTTTAAAAAATGATAAATTCTATTTTGATATTTTTTATAGAACATAAATGTTTATATGCAATTTTATAAAAAAATAACGATTTAAAAGAATAATTATTTTATATAAATACATTTTTTAATTAATATTCTATTGTCTTATGAATTTTAAACAATTATATTAGACCTTAATTAATTTATTAATGTGTCATAAAACCTATCGTAATTTTCAAATATATCTTTTTAGAATGAATGAGGATTTTAATAAAAAAATTAGGTTTATCATATTTGGGAAATTAGTTTCATAAAATGGTTTCCATTTTTGAATTGAACACTTCAAAAATTGGCCAGTGTAATTGTTTGGGATTTTTTTGAAGTAGTTGAATTTTGGGTCAATAGTGATATATAGTAAATTTTGGTATTTATTATTTTTGTGAAATTTATGAATTATTTGCTCATAGATGATGTATAGACGAGGTTAGAATCAATTGGATTGAACTGAAATGCATTATTTATTGTATTGTGTCAATAAAATCATTAATAATTCAAATTATTGGTCCAAAATAATAATCAAATGTATTAAATAATCAAAACACCCCTCTCCCCCACTATAAATACCACCCCTCACCACCCCTTCTCTTAACACATATAAAGAATTGTATATTGATGATATTATTCCCATTTAATTTCAAAAAAATTCCACCACCCTTGTTCTAGTCTTTCTTATCTCACCAGAAGATCATTTCCTTGTCCCTTAAGGAGGTTCTCAAGGAGGCAACACACAAGAGGAAAAGCCTTCACTTTATATTTTTCAATTTATTATCATTTCTTATCCTTATGTCAACACTAATATCCATAATGAAATGATAAATATTTTATATTTTATGTAATATAATTTTATTATGTTAATGTTTTATCAACCATTAATTCTTTTATCTTCTCGTTTTTTAATTTGAGAACATCGTCTTTGAGGTGCCGATTTACTACCTTCATTGATGATGAGTTTTTGTTTATCAATTCCACTATCACGGATTTTCATAAAACCATATTTATTTTTAAAAAAGAGTTAAATATAGGTAATAAAACATACTTAATGGTCTATAACAAGTATAAATATACGTAAATTAATTCATACAACAATAGTAGTTCGTGATGATAAAAAAACACTTTTAGAAATAATGTAATGGTTTTCTCATGTAACCTTCATTTTTATGACATATGAGTTATTCAACAGTATTTATTATTTGTTACTTATGTATATGAAAATTTTATGTATAATATAATTAATATCATTATGTTTATGGTATTCAATGTTCCATTTTATGATGACTAATTTAATGGGTCCTATGGTTCGATACTTTTCAAAGTGGTAAGGGTTTCTTGTCCAACCTCCATTTTCGTTCACGTTATGTGGTCTATATCTTTAACTCAATGTAATTATTCATTATATTTCATTAAATCTTCTATATTATGTTAATATTTTCAATACTCATATATCCATATCAGTTCATATTTATTTTATAGTGATTTACATGTTTTTTTGGCCCCCTTATCAATTCCTTTAGATATTCAATACCGATTAATGGGAACATCCCAATTTCATAATCATATTCATCACACCATAATATATTTTAACACACAATTAGATTTTATAAATTAAATATAATTAACGTTAAAAAAATATGTTAGATCTTATCTATTTTAAAATAAGTAATCTTTTTAAACTTTAATGACCCTTTTTTATTTTACCATAAAGCGTACTGAAGTGGCCCAAATCTAATGATTCTTAAAAAATATTTTTACAAGATTAAACATTAGTTGGACATAATTTATGATTAAAAAAATTGAATTGACCATAAATTTTTTTCCAGGATATAAATTATTTTATTTTAATTTTATGAAAAATACAATTTTTTTATAAAATATCTCTTATTTGAAAAGTAAACAACAATATTTCTCCAAAAAATTCCTCGATGATTCCTAGTGAGTATTTTAAACTATTTTAATAATTATTATTGAATATTATAATTACTTTTGATGGATATTTTATAATAAAATGTACCAAATATTATTAAATGGTTTATGATCAGTTTGACTATGCATGTTATATCTTAACACCATTCTTAAAATTACTGAGAATGGTTAGTGATTATGTTTATATGATGGGATAATTTATTTATATATTTTATGTATATGTTTTATACATGTCACCTCATTCATATGAGGAATTAATTGAATATAGTATGTGATATGTAGGGCCCTTTATAACCTCTCAATGAATTAGTTGGTCATGTGAGGAAAAAAAGATATTGACTTGGTTGAGGCCTTGCCCGTTTTCCGATATAGATTTGGTTGAGACCTTAACCATTTATTTTTAGATGTATTCGATGAGACCTCCACTATATGTTTTATAAGTTCAACATTATGAATTCTATCATTAATATATTTATAATTTGTAATCCATGAGATTATTAAAATACTGTAATATCCATGGTTAAGTTTCATTATTATGTAATTATTTAAATGGAATTATTTAATCAAATTTCATCCCTTCCAAAATATGTTCAAGATTATATTTTAAAAGCATCTATTTTATATTATTCACAATTACTTAATTTTTTATGATATATTATGTTATAAGGTTTACCCAAACTTGGCATCTAGGATCACTCCTTTCTTATTTTTTATTTTTCCCCAGGATGAGAATATGTATATTATGAATGAAATGTTTGTATATTCTTAGTGTATAGGGATTTTCCCTTAGAAGTTTCTATATTGTTTTTCCTTTCACGATATAATGTGTAACATAGGGTTGTATATGTTTTTTCAAGTATTCTAAACTATTTGATTCGTTGAGATGTGAAAAATTATCTATAGTACCAATGTACTAATATATGGCACTAGATATAAGCTAATAGGTTCAGGGAGATTACTTGTTTCCAGAGAAATATAATGAAATTAATATATCATGTAAAAAATTTCATGTCTGTCATATCCAACATATATCATCAACCGGCTACAATACTCCCATATTTACCATTCATGAAAACTTTTTATCCTGCAAGTCCTTCCATAATACATTCCTTATTTCCATCCCCATAGCATAGAGGGCTCAGTTTTATTAGGAATCGAACCAATGAAGGATTTAGATATAAATATTCAGAGGATCTCTAAAGAATAGGTAAAATTTCTAATATTGAGTATTTGTTTTATTTCTTATACGACATCAATGAAACCTTATTTATATAGATTAATATAAAAACACTAGTATATCATATATACTATGTCTTTATTATGTTATTTCAATAACTCAAATCCGTCTTTATTTATATCAAATTCTAAATGAAAATGTTTATAGCATGTATGGTGGGTTATCAGCTCTTGGAATGATGCTATTTATTTCCATCAAAAAATAATATTGAAGAATGTGATTATGCATTGAAAAATGTTATAACATTTTTATTATTTCTTATAATTTTTGAAATATTATATAATAGTTACCTTCTAAATTTTCACTATGAGGCAGAAACAATAACGTCTCTTGTGTTTACAATGGACTACCACATCACGAAGAAATATAAATCAATTTAAAGTTATTCTTTACAAGAAAGGTAGGAAGATTAATGTTAATTAAAAATATATGATATTTTTTCTCTAACCAGACCTTTAGAAGTATTATATCAAATATAACTTCTTACATTCATAACTGTTAGAAACCAACAATGTCACTCGTGCATACATGTGGACAACCACATCCCCATAGAGACGGGATTTTATTTTCAATTTTTTACAGAGATAGTAATAAGGATATATATAATTTATAAAAATTAGATATAAAAAATAATAATTAGTCAAGAATTATTAATTAATAAATATTTTTCATTTATTAAATCTATCAAGAAAAATGGAAACAATGTTCAAGAATACATACTAACTACCATATCCATGAATGGTGAAATCCATTTTCAATATATAAATTTAATGGATTACTATAGATAAGTATATAATGAATATATATATTTCTTGAACCTCAATTCCAATTATCCGTCCTTAGTTATAATTGTAGAAAAAGATATAATAAACCCCAAGTCCTGCATCAAATAGGCCAGGATTTTGTGACCAACACTAATGGTGTACAAATTTATTCAAATGGGAGGCATAAGAATTTTTATAATAAAAAATTTATGTATATGAGATGTATGAAACCAAAAAAAAGTCCAATATATATATATATATATATTAAAACCAAAATCCATCCCACTTGAATGCTTAAAATTAATCTTTTACAAATACAACAAAAAGCTATAAATTAAATACCAAAATAAGGCAAAGAGGCATCAGTACAACTATCCCAATGTCTAAGCTAGTAATGCCCAACATGGTCAACATAATCTCCCTCAAAACCTAAAATCACATATATATACATTTGGTGAGCATACATGTATACTTAGTAGGAAAACATAAGTCTCTTATGCACAAGTGATTGAAGAATTCTAATGCTCCCTTGAGAAAACAACTAAAATGACCAAACCTAAAAAATCATTTTAACCATCCCCACCTCACCAAGGCACTCTCACCAAAATAAAATAAATAAAGTAAAGAAATATAGTAAGCAAATTGATGATAAGTTTCCCTGAACCACATTTCCACTGATCAACTATTCTCAGACCATAAAAAAATTACTTGTCACTCCCACATCTTCCGAACACACCACATTACTACCTATCCACACAGACATGTTCCTCACAACTTCATCACACCCACTGACTCCGTGTCCACAAACCACATCACACCCCAACTAAACACACCTATGCATCATGAATATGTCTCAATGTAGACACCTGGGCTACATACCACATCACATCCTGAAGACACTGGGGAAAACAAAACATCTCATCCCAATGACGCGTGTGAAACCAAAATTAGTAGAAAAAATAGGCCTCACAACCACAACATTCTTGATGTATCTTGGGCTATCGCCGCCTGGAATAGGGACCAGGTAATAGTGGGTGGCCAGCTATCCATCCTCACCCTAGGATGTTTGGGAAAGTCTCTCAGCACCATGAAAATGGGCCTATTGATAAAAAGGTTCCCAACAGAGGTGAGGTCCATATATAAACCTATAAGGAAATACATGTATATATATAATAAGAAAACTCAAGCCCAACATATTCATTTTTGACCAACAACAAACTCAAGATACCACCTATAACGTTACCTATAAAATTATTTACTAGTATAAGAAACCATCACTTTTGAAGTTGATAAACAAAAGAGGATAAAAAAATATTTTTCACTTAACACCCATTCACTTCATTATTTAGCTCAACCAAAATATAATTCTCTATAAACAATTAATTTATTCATTCCATCACTACCTGAGCACCAACTAAAAACAATCCACAATATGAAACACTAACACATTCATATCACAAAGAGAATTATTATATAAAATAATGTAGAATCACATTCCTTTATGTTCAAAACCCTTTAATAACAAAACATAAATTGATCGTACGGTATGAGGTGAATCCTTATGCATTCTACTCAAGGAGAAAATTTTAACTGATTCCTTATTCCAATAACTTCTATCATAATTATTCAAATCATTCTGTCAAATCTATCATATCAACCACAAAAACCTCCAAATTATAGCCAGAACCAGTAACACATCTCACTGCAACCATTCTGAAAGCTCTACAGCATAATCACACCACACCAATCACACCCAATAATATAAATATAGAATAACCCGATGGAAACATCGCTATAAAAAAATCATAATCCATTCCTCAATTTTAAAATTTGTCTACATGATATTCTATTACACCAACCGAACCACCTCACGTCACCCTGCCATGCCCACAACCATACTGACAGCAAAACAAACAATTTTTTTTACTATTTTACAAGGATCAGTTCTTTTTTTCCAATACTTAACTCATAGGGTATTCATTTAAAAAGGTTGATCCTGGGTAATGCATTTATTTTCCATGTTAACTTCCTTTTCAGGTTTCTCATAACAATTATTTGACATGAAACAAAAAATCATGAATTCTAGAATCTATTTGGTGCATAAGAAAAGACACTCATCCACCAAAATTTCCACTGTGAATATACACAATACAATTCACAACAAAAACAAAAAATAAATAAAAATTAGATCATATATCACTTCCCCCCTTCCCATTCATATTGGTGTTAGCTGATTAAATTAACTTCATTAATCCTAATTCTATCATGTTACCAAAAACATTGATACACCCACCCCACATAATTCAATGATAAAAGAGTTAAGAATGGAAAACTACTTGGAGAAAGAAGTGATCGACACTTCCTTAAGGCACCAATTTAGGTGGTGTGCATACACTAGGAAAAGCATCCTAAAAAAACATGATCTGAAGGCTACATCAAAAGCATCCAACTCTATAGGGAACTATAGTTTGGAGAACTTCTATCATAAGGATAAAGTGAAGAATATAGGGAACTGATGATCTTAACTTTGAAATGTCAAGATCCTAGATAAATAGTAGAAACACAATTTTTAAATCCATTAAATGTCGATCTTTACCAAGACCACACTTTTTGTAAAGTTAAAGGATTTTCCCAGTTCAAAGATGATTGATTTGATTTAAAAAGAATAAAAAATCCATTAAATAATTAAAAAATATCATTTTATGTCAATTTTATTTAAAGGTCTAAAACTGGTAAAATTGGAGAAATTCTGGAATTTGAAAAAATTATTTAAAATATGTCACTAGTGTATGAGTCACCGGTGTGAGATACCTATGATGTGAAACCAATGCAAGTCACTAGTGAAAGTCACTCGTGAATGATCTATGAATGACGAGATACTAGTGTTAGTCACTGGTGGATGAGTCACCAGTGTGAGCTACTAGTGTGAGTCGCATGTGCAATCTATCATCACCAACTACTGATGTGAGTCACAATTATGACTCACTACCATGGCTATCCATTGTGACACACCATAGAAAAAAACTCAAATCCCCCTTGGGTACTAGGCACACTTCTGCACTTCTCGCAACAAATTACTCTCTTATAGGCCACCATGCCTCAATTAAACATGAAAAAATGGGTGGTTCATCCATGAATCACCTTCTCATGATGATTATGGATCTCTATTGGCTACTGCACGTATGTTTCATCATATTCGATATCCAACTATCCCTAGTTGATGAAATTTTATTCATTATAAATATACTAGGGAAGATGAGAGATGTAAAAGATGATATGGATCCTCTCCAAATGCGGTGGTAGTTCCAAATATCATTCCATCTCACGTACTCTCCCCAAAAACTCGAAGGGTGGAACATGCATGGGAGAAATATTTCAACATTTTTAAAAAATATATTTCCCATGTCAAGGGAAACCATCATGAATACATGGTCCCCAACCACAAAATTCAAGGGAATATTCCTATTACCTCCATATGAATTCTGATATTCCAACTCTTTATTCATCATCTCATGAATAATATGAACCTTCTTGGTCATGCTCTTCACCACATCCCGACCATGAACATATGTCTCCACAACATCAGTCTAGAAAAAAGGTGAAAGACAAAATCTTCCATATAATGCTCCAAAATAATCCATTCCAATAGAAGAGTGATAACTGTTATCATAAGAAAACTTATCCATGGGTAAGTGTCAGACCAAAGATCCTATAAAGTCCAAGAGTAATGCTTGCATCATATCCTCCAGTGTCTGTATAGTCCATTCTATCATCCCATCTATCTACATGTGGGAGGTAGTACTATGGTGTTACTGAGTGCCAAAAGCATGACGCAGTCCTCTCTAGGATCGTGAGGTGGATATTGAATCATGATTTGTTAAAATGGTTCTCAGAACATTATGTAGCCACACCACCTCATGCACATACATCTTTCCCAAGGAATACACAACCAACTCCTTAATCAATAAGAAGTAGGACTATTTCGTTCGTTGATCAACTACTACCAATATGGAATCATAGCCTCTCTAATCGCAGGGTAACCTAGTAACTAAATATATTGAAATTTCATCCTACATCCACTCTAGGAAGAATAAGGGATATAGTATACCATTAGGGACACAATGATCATTCTTCACCTACTAGAACACTTAGAACATTTCCACAAAGGTGGACAATTTCCATTTTATCTTGGGCCACCAAAACTACTTCCTAAGGAAATGGTACATCCTGGAAATTCGTTGGTGTACCGCTAAGGGTGAGTAATGAAACTCCTGGAGGATTATCTATCACATTTCCAATGTAAAATAGCCTTCCTTGGAATACCAACCATTTCTGACCATCCTCCGACCGTCCCTTCAGTGTTTCCCCATGGTCAATGCGATCACGCAATACCTCAGCCTCAGAGTCTCCCAAATAAGACACATTAACCCTCTGTATGAAATAAGATAGAATTTTTATATGGAAATAATAGGCTCTACCACCATCCAATCCCACATCTAAGTAAAGGGATTAAAACTCCTTCATCCCCGACAATGAATCCATATATTCCAGAAAACCTTCTTTTGCGACTTCTTTCTCAAGGCATCGACCATGATATGCCCCCATTCCAGAGGTGTAGAAGATCTCAACATCACAGTCTAAAAGGAAAAATATCCCCCACAACAATCATAAGATTATATCTCACTTGGAAAAGATATACCTAAAAATCTTGTGATCCATTAAGACCCCAATGTTCTCCCTAATAAGGCATTTCTACCACAAATTCAGCCCAAATATGACCACTACTATATTCATAGCACTGGTTTCATAATTATGATCATGGGGAGGTAAATTCCTATACTCATGTGAGATCACTTACCATTGATGCATCATGAAACATCCCAAGAGTAGACACGAAGCATCACAAAACACCTCAAAAATTACCACTTCCGTTGGAAACCAGAGCACTAACCAACATCCACATCAGATAGCTGAACTCTTACTCACACTTATATCTCTATAAAAAAGCATAGTCCACTATGGTAAAAGAATTCAAAAAGTATATAAATCGAGAAAAATAATTTAAAAACCTTTGGTAATAGCATTCAAGATAGAGAATATTGTTAACCTTTACCACTCTCCTTGGTGCTTCACAAGAAAAAATTACTTCATCATTTGATGAGAAACTAACATACTCTTCTATGACACCAAATTTTCTAAGTAAATGCACCTATCTTGTACAAATGATACACATGGACAATTTTTCATTGAGATGGTGTCATTGGATGACAGAAAAGATGGTTTTCAGATGCTCGCTATGCTCCTCCTCTAACATCAACTATATCAAGATGACATCAATGAATATGACAATGAAACATTATAGGGACACATGAAATAAAGAATTCATAATCATCATCAACATGGATATTTTGTACATTACATGAATGGAATGACTATGAACTCATAGTTCCCATGAAGGCATCTAGAATAATTCTTAAAGATATAACCCATATTCACCCTCAATTGGTGATATCTTTGACTTCACATAGATCATATAAAACCAACTCACCACTCTCAGCTGGTGGAAAAGTTCATATATAATTGGAAGGAGATAATGGTTCTTGACCATTAGTTGGTTCAACCATTAGTATTCTATGAAAAACATGAGACCACCATCCACCTTCTTTGAAAAAACACCTAAGGGCACGATGGATACACACTTGTCTAGATAAATCCTTTATTCATTAGGTTATCTATCTATATCATCAAATCTTGAAACTCATAAGGATTTATTTGATAACGAGACATTAAAATCAGAGAAGCACCAGACAACAAGTCTATCCTGAACACAACATCGCGTCGAGGGGGTAGAGTCACTAACTCCTAGGAAAAAACATCTATAAATCCCTACAAAATATTTAAACTGACACCATCTGATTATCCACTGATTCCACTAGCATCTTGGTCAAAATAGAAAGAAGAATATCTCTACACTGACTTACCACCAAAAAACTATACTCACCGAAAAATTTCAAATGCTAACTATCCACATATAAAAACATTTCTCTCCACTAGATACAGATGTTAACAGTGTGCATGGAATACAACTAGTCAATGACAATAGTGACACTGTTTGGTTGAATATGTAGCAAGTTGAGATCCCCATTGGAAAAATATCGATAAATTATCAGTTTGCATCCCCCACAGATATAAACCAAGTTATTGTATCCTCCTACTTGAAAACTCATCCTGAGGTCATGGGAGACTTCTCTATATGTAGTATTAGAGCATGGGATAAACTGGTCATAACCATGGAGTGCGAAGGTATTGAATAAAACAAAGTAGATTAAATAGTACTGAACAATCTAATCATATATCGAACAATATCTACTATTAATGGAACTGCTGCCTATGTTTCATGTAATTGACCAAACTCAGATCCTATTACCCTCTAATTTTAACCACCTTCACAACCACACTTGGGTCAATGTCCTTAATGAACACTTTGAGGTGAGCCTCTATATGCTCTCTCTCCCCTTAGTAGAGAATGAACCTATAGTCCTTGCAATTGAAATAGACTATAAAGAAACTACTCCTGAGGTTGGTATAAAACCTATCCACATCCCACACATAGAGATGAAACGACCAATGGGAACTGGTTTGGAAGATTTATATAGACTCAAAAAAAGAAAATGATCTCCCCCAAGCACAAGGGAAAGTATTGAAAACAAGAAGGTCGAAACGTAAAATGCTTTGGTCAACTCCCCACCAGTCGAAACATTGAAGGGACTAGGGCTTGAAACACGTTTCTAGTAACCTGCCTCTCGAGGAACACTTCTAGCTACCATCTAACTATAGACCAACTCATGAGTGGATCTTCTCAAACACATACACCTTCATCTGATCCTCCATGTACATCAACAATATAAATGGTGTAGGTGAAAAAAAATAGAAGTATGAAGTTCCCTATCTAGGAATCTCACATGAGACTCCTCATCTTGAAAAATATTTGTGATAAAATAAAGGAGATCATATAACATTATCCCAAGTTCCCATTCTGAGATACTTCCATAGGGAAGGGAGAGTAACTCCTCCATATACTCAAAGATCATTGTCAATTAATGTTATTTTCCATAGAACTCTTTATCCCAATTGACCCCTTAACATCATAATCATTCTTCTCCCCTATGTAAATCCTCCACCACAAACACACAAATCCACACATCGGGACCACAACCAAAATAACCCAACACCACATCGAATGTTGAATCAAACTGAAGGTGATATTCAGCTCCTCAAGTAATCTCCCTATCTCCATGTATAAAATAATTCCCATGTATGTTCCCATGGATAAAACACAAAAATATCTTCCACTAGTCACCCCCTATTCTGGATCCTGTTGGACCCCAACACACCCACATTGTGGAAGGATGAATTAAGTATTCACCTTTTTCTTTTAAAATGATGGATATTGTTCCCACATAGGTAGGAACTCATTAAACCTTTACAATGGTTTTGATTAGAAATCATAAATTTACATACGATGAGATGAGCCAAAAAATTTAGTTAGTTTAAAACTAAGGGATACATCAAAGGAGAATATACCGATATTGGGTCAATCTTTACAAAAATCCACTAGTCATCACAAGTTTTCTAATAAAAAAGATGGCGCTAGGTCACTCTATGTTTGGAACACTGCCTTTACAGGATTTCAAGGATAACTATATGCTTCCCAAGAAACACATTCACTATCCCTCCCTAGGTGAATACTTTTAGAGAATTAAAACTCAATTTATTTATTTCAAGTCTGATTCAACAATTTGGCATTATAGTCACTATCACTGATGTAGAAAGGAACTCATCTTTCACCGTAGATATGAGATGATGCACACTAAAATCCCAGTACGAATAAACCAGATATTCAGAAAAATCCTTTCAAAAATATCTTTCATGATGATCCATCATGAAGATCACTTCTTCATAAATCACCCCTACATCTACTGAACACAATTCCTTCATGATGTTCCTTAGCCTTCTCAGACTACACTGTCCTCTTAAAGAGCACTGTTCCAGTGAGGAATTTCCTATATTTGAAAATAACTGAACACATAGAATCATTGAAATTAGTCAATAATATAATAGTGTTTTCAAAATGATAACTCTCAAATAGAAAACCAGTTTCACAGAGCACCACTTTCTTTACAAAATAATAAAAATTCAATATTTTCTCTAAAATGATCGTGCGAAAAGAAGAGGGATAACCTCTTAAAAATAGGCTCTACTATTCGTGAAGCTCCTTCACATCCAACTCATTTTCTAGATCGATCAAAACATTCTACCTAGATATAAATTCACAAATATTTATGGAAATTATCAATTCTCACAGATTTTGGAAACCACATAGATCTCCATTAAAACCCTTCACGCCACCACATAGCTCCAATTCAAGTTATTGCAAACTAACATCATATCAAATCTCAATTCCTTATATATTTGAAATCCTTAGCCAAGTATTCACTAAATCCTTGGTGTAACCATATTTATGATGAGTGGATTCTAGGTATATACCCTTTGGAAAAGTAAAATTTTTGTAATCACAGAGCCCACCATCACTATACATTATTCCTTCATGAGACACAAATATTGATGCCTATCCCTTAGAACTGTATAATTCACTTCCTTTCAATGTCCATGATCATACATTGGGATTGAGAAAAAAACTGAACTCCATTTCCATAAATGAAAATCCTTGGTTCCAACAGTTCAACCCTACACTGATAAACAGGGTCGGCCTATTGAGCGTCAACTGCATGAGCTACAGGAGGAAGATAACTAGGTTCTATATATGAAATGGAAAACAAGGAATTAATATGCCAAAGTATTATGGAATTTTATTTAATATTATTTTTAACTCATTTAACTCATTTTTTATCCATTTATAATTCCCCAAAACAACCCAATTCAAACAGTAATAAAATCTATTATTATGCATATACCATTCCTAAGGTAACTACTATTCAAATGGTATACCCCCAATTTGTCTCTTAGCAATATCAGTGTATTTTAATCAAATCACATTTGGCCCTAAAATCCTGCATCCTAGTGGGCCTTCACTTCTGTATTTCACGCACCAAGATCTCTAAACATTTTTTCCCTCCCAACCCTTGAAATCCTCATTGTTTCTAATAACAAACCCCATACTATCTCTTAACCATCAGCTTATGATACAATTCTGTCACAACCCTCTCCATCTAAATATGCCCCACACTGAGATGGAAATGGAGAAAGAAGAATGATGACCTCGAGTCCTGCCTCTAGTGGTCCTGGTGTGGAAATAAGCACCATGGGTATAAAAATCTCAAAAAATAGGTGGAATTACCCTTTTTATAGTAAACAAAATTAGGAGATAAGATGTATCAATCCGAAGGAAAATCCAACTCATATATATAAGACATCCAATATCCATTCCACATGCATGTTTGAAATAAAACATTTATTAATAAAATTAAAAGATTCAACACAATTACCCCATGCAAAGATAGTCGACATCCCAAAAATTGTACCAAAGTATGAGCTATTAATTCCCAATACAATACACATAATCTTCTTGAAAACCAAAAATCAGTTTTATATATTTAGGGTGAGAATAAAAGTATAATTTTTAAGAAAAAAAATGCCTCTCATGGAAAAGTAAAAGAAGAATACTGATTCTACTGCGAGAAAAAAGAAGAACCAATAGCACCTAAATATGAATACTAACCATCCCCACCTCACCAAGGCATGATCACTTAAATAACTGAAGATATGTAAATTAATATAGTAAGAACATCGATGATAGTTCACCCCGCACCACCTTTCCACTAATTTTCCACTATCACACCCTAATGATAAACATCCTGGAACTCGTACCTCTTCCGAACATACCAAATCACACCCCACCCACACACACTCATGCCTATCGACTAAATATTTATCTTAGAAACCTTGGACACAAACCACATTACATACTGATCACATACACATTGGGATCACAACTATGTCTCACCCACATACACCTAGGACACATACCAAATAACATCCTAAAGACAGTTAGGAACACAACACATCACATCTTGAAGACACATGGGAAAGAAAATTCACCCACACACACCTAGGAATCACAACCACAACCTGTATGAAGAATCTTTGTCTTTCACCGCCTGGAAGAGGGATCTAAGAAGAGCAGGTTTCCCATCATCCATCCTTATAATGGGATGTTTGAGAAAACCACCCTCCCCCCTAACAGTAGGGGTGTTCCGAAAATAATTTTTAACTAGGGTGGGGTTCCCATAGAAAGAAAAAATAAAACACACACACCCCACATATATAGTATACAAAACAATAAAACCCAAAATATGGGTTTTAATACTCTAAACAACCCACAATACCCCCTATAATATTATGTATAATTTTTTTACTAGTATGAACAGGAGTCACTTCAGTCATTGATAAATTATGTTGATTCACAATGCAAATTGACTTGACACCAATTCACATCAATATTTATCTCAACCAAAATCTTATTCCTTATTAAGAATTCATTTATTCATTACATCACATCATTGGGAAACTACTACAAACAATCCACAACATGCAACACAACCAATTCCATCTTAGAAGGTTATGATCCATATAAACTAATTTAGATTTATATTCCACTCTATTAACACCCATTCATAACAAAACATACATTGATACCAAGGCATGATGTAAAGAATTATGCATGATACTAAAGGATAAACCTATACATATTTACCCTTACCAACAACTTACATCATCATTATTCAAATTAATTCCTCCCAATCCTTCATCTTAACCACCACAATCCTCCAAATAACATCTATAACCAACAACACATTTCACCACATCCATTCTCAGGATTCCAGTTAAATAACCAAAAAACACCCATCACATCCAGTAACAAAAAAATTTCACAACTTATTGGAAGTCCCATTGTACATAACATCCTATCTATTCCACAATCAAACACTCTCTCAACATGATATTCCATTAATCCACCAGAACCACCTTACATCATCCAGCCATGCCTAAGACTATACCACCACACAAACCAAACAAAAAATATTAATATTTAACAAGGATCTATTATTTAGTTCCACAATTTAACTCATGGGTTTATCATATAAATAATGTTATCTTTGGGAAACTCATACTACAAGAGTCAACGTGGTTAACATGGTCTTTACAAAAATCTATCGATAGAAAAAAACATCATGCACTCTAGAATCTATTCAATGCACAAGAAAATACATCCAACAAACATTATTTTAAATAGGCATATAACACATTAAATTGAAAAAAAACAATAAAAAATAAAAATCAGATTATACATAAAATTTCTCTATCACATATATACTGATCTCAAACGGTTTAATTATATTTTTTAATCTGAAGTCAGTCACATTCTCAAAAGAACATTGATACACCCACCCCCAAGAAAAATAGATAAAAGGGAGATGAAGGGAAACCCACTTGGAGATATATGTGATTGACATTTCCTTAATGTTCTAATGTAGGGGCTGTGCATATAGTAGGAAAAGACTCCATGGAAAAAAATCCCAATGCTATGGAAAAAAACATTACTCCATGGGGAATAATGGTTTTGAGAATATATCACACCATGAAAATGGGAATAACACATGGAACAAGATATCCCAAATTTATAAAGGACATATCCTAAATGAATTGGAGAAATGGAGTTTTTTAAATCTAGTACAGTTAAATCTTGACCAACATCACACATTTTGGAGTGTCAAAGGATGATTCCGGATTTTAGAAGATATGTATTATTCAAAATCTCTCCAAAATACATTAAAAAAGAAATTAAGTGAATTTAACATCAAATAAAACATTAAAGGTACAAAATTAAAAAAATATTAGAAATTAATTTTTTTTGAAAATCTGTTAAAAATGGGTCATCGATGCGAGTCACCAGTGGATGAGATACCTATGACATTTTTTTATTGTGAGTCACAGGTGGGAGTCAATGGTAAATGAGTCACCAATGTGAGCTACCGGTGTGAGTCACCAGTACAAGCTACCATTCAGACCCATAGGTGTATGTAAATATTCCAAGTCATAGATGTGAGTCACTATAGTGACACACAATTGCGAGATACCATTATAAAAACTATAAATGTCATAAACTCTTAAAATATATCACTATGACCTCCCGAACACTTGAAATATTGGATTTTTACAATGTAATGGACATGAGTGGTCCAAAACATTACAATATATGATATTTAAATCTTTTTTAAAAATTTTGTGTACTATTTTTTTATG
Organism: Viscum album; assembly: GCA_963277665.1. Classification (NCBI taxonomy): domain Eukaryota; kingdom Viridiplantae; phylum Streptophyta; class Magnoliopsida; order Santalales; family Viscaceae; genus Viscum; species Viscum album. The sequence continues at coordinate 221,487,994 of OY728131.1, read as the reverse complement.
ATAAAAATAATATTTCCATATTTAAAGAACTAAAACATGTATGAGAAGAGAAACAATTATCAGTCAAAAATGTGTATTTAACAACTAATTTAAAATTAAAATTTTATTATAGAATATAAATTAATTATATATGGTATGATATACATGATTATTGCACTATAATGTATGTATAATAAACATATATTTGTTATATAGGTTGTTCGAACACATACAAGGGACGCAGAACCTGAGGAAAATTTTTCTCATCGCAATTTTACATCTGTGATACATACACCATATTCATAGCATATATGTTTGTTTGATGTATATATAAATCCTTGGGATATTTTATATCTATAATATATTAAATTTCATTGGTATTTAATGATTTATTTTATTTTATTTATTTTATGGTGCTTATGATTCAAATGTTACCAAAGTGGTACAGTTTTTTTTCAAAATCTCAATAGTATTCGAGTTTATTTGTTTTTGCCTCCTATGTAATAAATAATTTAATATTTATATGTAAAATTTAATTTATTTTCGTATAATATATTTATTTATGAAATTTTGTTTCTAATATTTTTATTTATAAACTCTTTGGTACTTATAATGATTAAGAAAATGTTTTTGATGAAATCAAACATTATTTCTCTCTTCGGTTGAAAAACATTTTCATCAAAATCAAGATTTTTTGAAATTGGTTTCAAAAATGTTTTTATCACTTTCCAATTGATTTTGAAAATTTATATTTATAAAATTTTAGTTTATACAATTTTTTTTGATAGGAATCATCATGCCATTTTCAAAACAAGGCATGATTGGCTTTTACCAAAAATGTTAAAAGAATATCACTTTTGACATTTATGAAATGGATATAATTTCCCAAAACTAGGGCCAATAAATGTATGAAAAATTAAATTATATGATTCAATTAATATTAACGAAAAACATTCAAAATATTATCTTAAATTTCTCTTTTAAATTGATATTTTTTAAGTTTGAAAATTATTTATGTCAAGGTTGTTTTTAATGGAAGTTTTCTTTTATTTCAATTCAACAATGATATAAATTATTATTTTTAAATAATATATAGTACGTGAATGTGGTATTAATACAATACTAATTATATATATGGATGGTTTGTGATAATATTTAATGTGGATGTACAATTTCCATACCATTCACCATATTGTTCTGGATGGTTTATGATTAGGTTTATTTAATTGTGGTATGAATTAACATTTCATATATTAATTTTTTAATATATTTGTTTATGTGGATTTTGATTCACACTATTATTAATGGGAGTATATTTTAACTTGTAATTGATGGGAGGGGACAAGTTATAGATAACCCCCCGATGCATCAAATGTTCCTACAAGACAGATCAATATACAAAATTATATTGGTTTCTACCCATAGATTTAAACTGTCTTGTGAATTGGAATAACAGTATGTTTGACATGGAATGCAATATTAAATCCATCATTAAGAGATTAGTTCTATACATCCATGTTTTTATTCAAAATTTTAAATTATACATAGATATTTTTTAAGCTTATGTGATTATATATATAACTTTATTTGATCATATTATATTTTTAGAATGTTGTATTATGATAATTGATTATTATTTTAATTCTATATATAGATTGTGATTATTTATTCCCAAAAGATTAAATTTCAATATTAACCTTACTATGAATCTATGATCACCCATATCTTATAGCTTATTTTATATAGGATGCCGGTAAAGGTATTTTTATTTAATTTAATGGATAAAATATGAGAAATAATATAATTACCAAAGAAAAAACATTTTTCATTTTATGTTTTAAAATGTAATGTGAATTTCATGTATGTATATATTTTACCAGTAATACAAAACTATTAATTATATGAAGATATGATTTATTATATCTAGTTCTAATTTAATAATGTAAAGACATGTCCAAGGCTAGGGAAGTCGAGGTAATTACATTTGGTATAAGAAATAGTTTAGTGGAATATTTGAGAATAGTATTTAGTAAAATATTTATTAGGGAACATAATAATATAATATATATTATGGATATGTATATATATAATAAAAGTGGACATGGTTTTTGAATAAATGTATCATGGGGTAATAAATTGAAAAACTGCATTTTGTATATGAGTTTTGTATTTCTTTGTACAAAAAATGATCATTATTATGCACTAGGAATCAAACTCTGTGGGTATATGTTTGAGTTAATTCACATTTTTTTGACTAATAATTAATTACTTGAATAAATTATAACCTATAATAAAATATCATAAACTAATGGTTTCATATATTTAAAATAATGTTTCCTTATTTATACGACATACAATTAATTTTTCATGGTGATTTGATCTCCCACAATGATTAGTTTTTTCTCACACAATTCTTTTGGGTTTCCTTCAATGGATAGATCTTGATATAGTAGGATTAATTTTAAATTCAATTCGGTAATGTGTTGATGAGAAGAAACATGAGATGATGACCAAGGTAATGGATATAATGATTATTGATAATTTATTAAAAATATACTTGAATAAAAAAATTATCCATAAAAAACTCTAGGAATAGACAATGAATGAAATACTGGAATCCATTAGGAGCTGGAATAGTGAAGACCATAAAGGAAAGAAGGATGAATATCCTTTATATTAGAAATGTGGAATGTTCCACTAAGGTGAATGTTTAAAAAGAATAAGAAAAAGTAATATGTGTTCAAAATAAGGACATAAAAAAATTAAATGTTGATGAAAAATGAAAATTTCGGATAATTTAGTTGATTATATTAATGTTATCCCTAATGTATTATAAATGGGTGAATGTATTAAATATAAAATTTATGGGAATTATGAAAATTCATGTCCAAGGTGGATATATTTTGAAGGGAATTAGCAATGATATATGTGTAATTGACAAAATTATAATGAAGAAGAAAATTCAAATGAAATTTTAATATTATGATGTATTATTTAATATGATTTTAAATAATATTTTATTATTTAAAAATAATGTGTTGTGATTAATGTTCTTGTTTTAGTAGTCATGAATTATTTCATAAAAGTATTTAGTAAATGAAATTATAGTTATAATAATTATTAAATATATAATTATTTTATTAAAATAATTTTTTCATTACTAAATCGAGAGAATATAAATAATTTAACCAATGAACATGAAAAATATATCAGTAGAATGTAGATATTTTTGGAAAAAAACATGGTTGATGGATGATAAACATATTATGTTCATGATGTTTATATAACAATGATAATGATATTTTTATGTTATTATATTGTTGTTAATGAAATTTTATAGTGATTAGATGATTTATGACATCTTTTATTGTGTTCTTGCATGATTAATTTTATGGAATATATTACACAACAGAAGATTTTATTTTCTGAAGAATGCATGTTTTCATTATGTGTTTATAGTGATAAATGTATTAAAATGTTAAAAATGTGACTTGAAGAGCAATTGATAATGTATGGGGTACATAATATTGATTTATTTAATGTCCTTCAATATTTGGTCAAAAATGTTGTGAAGAGAAATAAGGTTAACTATTTTTTGAATGGATTAATTTTGAAATTTTGTTTTATTAAAAAAATATTTATAATAATGATGGATTTTATAAATATATTAGGTGTCTATTATTACTTATTGATTAATCTTTTTATCCATTAAAATATAATACTATTTCTCTTGTATTAAAATATTCATTTTTGGATTTTCATTTCTTAGAGTAAGTGATTATGTGAAAATTTATTGAATTACAACTAGAGGGATAATATGAGATTATAAAATATAAATAAAACATGTTACTATATTTCTATATTTTCATAGGTAGTAATATAATCCTCTAACTATACCAAGAGGATATTTTAACAGAAATGTTATCAAAATAACTTCATTTCTGATAAACTGATGGTTTTTTCACCCTTAATAGAATGAGGTTTTTTAAAAAAAATAAATATTTATGGATCACCCAGTTTCTTATAATCAATGATATCTAACACTCTTTATAATTATTTATAATTCCCATTCATGTAAACATCTTCACATCCACTTATATTTTCTTTCATGGAAGCCTAGTTTTGTGATTATTCAAAATCACCTTCATACCCCATTTCTATAATATTAATATGATGTTTTATTAACACTTCTAATGATGTGATCTTTCATGAATGATATTTTCAAATGTAAAATCCATGATTTAAAATATTAAGATTATATTTCGAGGACAATGTTTATTTAATAGAGTATATATTTAACACCACAATATTTTAAAATAGAAACATCATTTTCCATAGTAAATTGAAAAAAAATATAATAATATACTTGAATTTATCTTATCAATACATTATGTTATTTTTATTTTTAAATAAATTCGATCCTGTCAATAGCTTGTGATGAAATAAACACTTGGTTTGAACCAAACATGATACACTATTAAAATAATATTACTAAACATGACCATTATAACATAGATGTTAAGTTGGAAAGTATGAATAATAATAAGTTAATATTTAATATTATATGGTATAAACATGTATAAAATAAATTCAATGGATAGATATTGATTAAAAATAAAATAAGAATCATGTTAAAGAAACAAAAATGTTTTATAAATAGATGTATTTTTATAAAAGGTGGTATAAGTGCACTTTACATTCATAATTTATAATTATTTATTAAAAAATTTAAATGATTTATTTTAAAATATAAAAGCAATTTTATCAGTATATATTTCTATTTTATTTTAAGGTTATTTTTTTTGAATTTTTTTAAAATAATAATTTTTAATTTATAGTGTTACATAAAGATTTTTATTGTAAACTACCTCTTTATTTAAATTATTTTAAAAAATATATTTTAATTTAGATTTATTTGAAAAAAATTTGTTCAATTATAATACATTTTAACCAATTATGCCCATTTTGGATCAATTTTTTATTGATCTTTTATATTTAATCATTATATTCCAATGATAATTTTCTCTTTGGAAAAGTACTAGTTTAATGCTTTTGTGGTTGAATTTTAAATTTAATTCTAGTACTGATGTGAATTTAATTTCTAGTAATACATTAAATATTTTCAATCATAATAATCTTTATTATATAATATTTTAAGAATAAATTTGTACAAGAATATGTACAGAAAAAATTAAAAATTAATTTTCATAGTTTAGGTAAAAGTAGGTTTATCAGGTGTTAAACAAAATTTATTAGGGATAATAATGACATAAAAAATTTCTAACACCAATTTCATAGATATATTTATACATTATTAAAAAAATTTATATATTTACATATTTTATGTATTTATTAATTTTAAAAATTTGTGTATAAGTTTAATTTTTTTTAAATTCAATTTGTATCCTATCTACCACATATTGATGGCCCCACCCTCTTTTTCATTTCTCACAATTAAGAAACCATTTTTTATCCAATAAATAATCAAATACCTTACTTAAATAATTTAAAATAAAAAAATTTCTTAATTTTATTCGGAATACCTCTTAAAAATATTTTGGAATAAACAAATATATTGTCTTTGAAGAAGATCAAAAATTCTAAAATGTTCATATTTAATTTATGTCTTATTCCCAGAACATAAAACCTTATTCAATAATGATAATATAATAAAACCAGAATATCCTATATATTTTTATTGTTATTATGTTAATTTAATAACCCCGATCCAGATCCATTTCCATCAAAAGGAAAATGAAACTGTCATTTGTGTGTATGGATGACTACTTCCTAACATAAAGATGTAATTATTTTTTGATCGCAACATATAAGGACATATATAATGATTGATACTAAAAAATTATAAGATACTTCAAAAATTTATATACCTTTGGTATTAGGATATCACATATTCCTTTTTATTTTCAATTTCTGGGGGGACTAGATACTGTCACTCATCTGTATGACAGACAACCCCCTTACAATGAAATCAAATTCATTTTATTGTTATGATCAATGTGAATAGTTGTAAGATTTATGTTAATTAATATATGTGATATTTATGATATAAATATTCTTTTTGAAATATAATATGACTTAAAACTTCATACCTTCCAAATGGTTAGAAACCAATAACCTCACTTGTGCATATATGTGGACTATCCCGTCCACATAACGATGTGATTTTTGTTTCATTTAATTTCCAATGAATGGAGATTAATACTTATTTGATTAAAGTTAATAATATATATGAAATAATTATTATTATTTAATGATGAATTCAAATTTATTTTCCTTTTATTCACCACGAATGGAAAATGGAATCATCGTTCATGCGTACGTACAACCTACTCTCTCCATAAATGGTGCATGACATTTTCTATCAATAATTTTAATATATTTTAGTAAACACATATTTATTTAATATTTATTACGTTTAAATCAATTTTTACAGTCTTTATATTATTTATCCCTGAAACAATTAGGAGGAACAAAATTACTAAAATAAACCATATAAGAAAAAAAACCAATTATCACTAGAAATCATGATTTTAATAATGAATTAGAAATATAAATGAAATAAAATACATTAGGTAAATCATATATAGTATGATATATATGATTACTATTCAATAAATTAATAATATATATATATATATATATATATATTAATTATACCTGATTTTCGGACCCATAATAATTCACTAATTTATTTGTGTGGTGTATATAATAAAAAATATTATTTGTAATATTATTAATATTAGTCACTTCTTGGTAAATAATTTTCTATATAAAGTTATTTATTTCATGGGTCTCATGATTCAAAATTTACAAATTTTGTAAGGGTTTATTTCACAATCTCATCATTATGTGGGTTTTTTTAACTCCCTAATTGGGGTATAATTTTATATTTATATTTTAATTTCCATATATTTTATTTTTATCTTGTTTATAATGATTATATATATGTATTACTATATTGTACAACTATTTTTTATGCAAAATGGTAGAGGAAATAATTTAATGAAAATTCAAATTGACTTCTCTATTCGGTTAAAATCCATATTCAACGCAATTCTTTTTTTCCAAAAAAGTTTTCTTTTATATTAATTTTATTAAATAGTATTTCTCCTATTTTAATGGTTTAAAAAAATATAAATTGAAAATTCATTTCATTTTCTAAAAAGTCCAATTTAGAGTTTACTTCAAATATGATTTGAATCTTTATCATAACCTGCTGGACTTGAGTATAATTTAACACCATCATGACCTCAAAATGTTTTTTATTATTCATTTACCATATTAAATGTATGATTTAAATTAAAAATAATTTAATATAGTTGTTTAAAATTTTTATGTTGTTATTTTTAAAGTGAATATTTTATTTTTCACAAGAATTATTTTATGATATTTATATGATTTTTTTTATTCATCAAGAAAATCCACCATTATTTTTTCTTATAAACCACTGGGGATAAAGTTTAGTTATATAATATATATTCCTTAAAAGGATGGTTTATGATATTTTTAACATAGTATACTATGTTTTAAAAACATTCACCATATTGTTCTTGATGTTTTATGACTATATTTAAGATTTTATATGTTATTTTTTCAATACAAATGATGATAGTGGGTATGTTTAACCCCTATCATATATACATTTAATTGAACTTATTTAAGTTACTACGGAGGGTGGGGATAAGTTATAGACATATCTTCGGTGCATCCACATGTCTCATTATAATAATTATTTTTCAAATTAGAAGGGATTCTAACTACAAATTTAAACTATCTAGTGAATATTTATGACAGGTTGTTTAAGATGTCTGTATTATGCATACCCGTATTATGAGATTAGATAATTTTATCCATTTAATTAATATATGAATTAGAATATCAATGGATATGCTTTATTCTTTTGGGATTATTTATATGGATTTATTTTATCATCATTTATTTCCTATATATTATTCTCAATTGATTAATTAAATGGAATCTATTTTAGTATTTTACCTTTCCATATTAATATGATTGTTAATATTTATAGATTATATTTTATTTTTATACTTAATATTCTATTCTATTATTTTTTTCTTTAATTTTTTCCCAAAGATACCATGAACTGTTTTGTGATTCATTTTCATCAATACACATTACGAAATACAAAAATTCACGGATAAAAAAGTTTCTATAATTTAGGTACTAAAATTATTTTAAAAGTTCAAGTATGAATCTATTTTTAACTGACTATAATACTTTTTTTTCTTTTTTGGGATGTGATTCCTTGTAACTGGTGAAAATTTAATGAAATAAAAATGAGTCATGGGATATTAAAGATGGGTTCATTACCTAGAGTCAGTTCATTATTACATAAAATTGGCATGATTACAATGAATCAAGTCTTGAAGGACCGATCAGTTTAGCAGTCTTGGAAAATAGATTATATACATGAATTTGTACATTAAAACATGAAAATAAAAACAATAGTAATTTTTTCCATTAGAAACTTCTAAGCCTCCTAGATTATTCTTGTAAGTCACTCATAACTAGCTACTTCATATCATGGGAAAATAAAACATAAGAAATGGGTGAGCTAGGATGATCAGTAAGGGTAAATAATTTAGAGGAAGATATAAACATTTATGGCAAGATGTGTAATAAAACAACAACCTCTTAAACATAAACATGGATATAATATGGAAAAAATAAATCAAACATTACCATATGAACATGCACTGGGATATTCAACTAGTTAGATAATTAAATGTAATAACTAATTTCCTAATGAGGGATTGTATAGTACCAGGCTTTAATTTTTATGTCAAGTCCTCATGCTAGGACCTATGGGCTAACTTTAACAGAACCCAAACCTAGAGACCCTTTTTAATCGGACACTATCTTAGAGAGCCTCTGTTACCGGACTCCAACCTGTAGAGCCTCTGTAATCGGACTCCAACCCAGAGAGCCTCTATAACTAGACTCCAACTCGGAGGGTCTGCTGTAACCGGACCCCAACCCAGAGGGCTTAGTTTTACCGGTCCCCAAACCGTTACATACTATTCAAATGCATTAATCATAAGAGATGGTTGAAATACACCATAAACATTCGAATTAAAACTAGCATATGAAATGTCAGTACTTGGTCCATAAACCATGAATGGTATAAATAATAACACATCCATAGTCAAACATATCACAAAACATTCAATACAATATGGATAAATGGTATCATAATAAATCAACTTCAAACAAGTTTAAAATCTATTAAAGGATGTTTACATAGATGAAAATGATCAATAAAATGATTTGAGAGAAATAACCCTCTTTAATGAAATTGTTTAAAATTCTCAAAATTTATAAAGGTATTCATTTAAAAGGGATTTTTTAATCAAAGTGTCCCATACCAATTTGAATTTTTTTAAAATAATTAACATTTCAAAACATTCATGTCCATATAAATAAATCCTTAAAATCATTTTGAAAACATGGACATTAATTAAAAGGGTTTAGAAAAATAAATATTTAAAACTTTAAAATGATGATCTAGTTAAATAGACCCTCTTATAAAACCTTAAGATATTAAATTTAAAATAATTTTTATAAAATATGGGTATCTATGATAAGTATTTTCAAAAAAATTCTTACACATGTACAATCTCGGATAATAATGAGATCGAGGAAATAACCCTTACCTCATTGTAATCAATTGAGTCATATGAACAATAGTCAATAACCACCAAATAAATCATAGAATATCATAAATATAAAGGTAATAATGATAAAATATATCAAATGATAGTACAAAATACACCACATGAAATAAATATGTGGTGAACAATGGAAATCTCGTGGAATGAAAGTCAGATAAGAAACCCCTTACCACATGTCCGACTTGACTCACTCGTATGTTCCTTGTTCTTCCTGAATAATAATAATAAGTTAATTTTTACTTGTTTAAGAATATTTTCATGTTTATAATTTTTTTTATATCACTTATTACCTTTATATAACAATTATTTTATTATTTGAGTTCATATCAGACATTTTGTCGATGTTCAGAACTTGAGTCCAAAATGAACTTGTTATAATTATAAATTGTCAATGTAGTCAAAAGTACAATATATATAGAATGATATTACTTATTTTTATTTCATATATATCATATATTTCTAGTATATATATGTATTTATAATAGTTTATAACAATTGGAGATAAGAATAGAAATGCACCGTTCATGGAGATGGTAAGCCGTACAAACGCATGAATGCTACTTTCATTTTTATTTTGTATTTTAATGGAATTAAAACAGAATGATACATAGGTATATTATAATTCCAGTATAATATCATATATAATATCATTAAATACATACTTTATTCATAACAAATAATTCATTAACGAGTCATATCACTTTGAGGTGGCGATTGTCTGCATTTCCTCAAATAAAATTATCACGTTTTACCCATAATAGAAACCATAAAGGTATGATATAAATAGAAAATATAATATCAAAAAGAAACCATAAAAATAATATATATATCATATATAAATACAGTTCCATCTTAATGTCCACCTTTAGAGGTGGTAGGGGATAATCAAACAATCATCATTTCGTGAGGTGTTCGTTTGCCAACCAGAGAAACAGAATGTTCTTCATCCATTAGATGGAGGTGTGTTTAAGTGTAGTTCCAATACTTCTCATAAAAACATAATTATATTTTTATTATACTGGTGTTGTCCTAAAATAAAAGAACAAAGAGATTTTAGGGGGGTTGGAGAAGTTAAATGAAACAAAAATAAAATAAAGGAATTTAAGAGAAACCGTAACCTTTAATTTGGGTCACTTCTTTTGGTTTGAACCAAAATAAAATTTTGAAGTTAATTATACCTAAGGTATCGATTCTAGGTGTAATATAATGATCATGAGAGACTATTTGTGTAGGGTTTTTATGGGCCAAGTGGCTTGAGAGGTGTGTGGAATGGGTCCAAAGTGGTGTCCTTTTATAAGGGGGAGGAGGGGCTCTTTAAAAAAGTGTGAAAATATTATTTTATTATATAGTGATATTCAATTTCTAATGGTCCAAAACTAATTAAAGTTGAATATTATATGACTCATGGTCTAAATAAAATAAACCAATAATAATTTGATTAGATTTGTATATAGTTTTAATATTAATAATCCTATTTATTTAAATCATTTATTAATGAGGTAAATACTACATCAGTATTGTGTCACAAATAATTTTATTTATTTTGAGGTCTAAAATTATAAAAAAACACCATAATTTAGGAAATATTTTTAGCTTTCCAACAAATATTTATATTCTAAATGAGGACTTATATAACCCTATGTAAAAATTGATTTACTGAAAGATATTTGTTTATGTCACTTTTGTCTTTACTTTAAGTAAATTAAAATAAAGTTTCATTATCATTCATAAGTGGCTTCATGGGGTCCCAAAATCGACCCATGTATGTGAATTTCTGGACATGACTCATTAAATAAGGTTAGAAAAAGTGTTAAGGTAATTTTGTATTATTATAATATTCTTTTTACCTTCAATTTTCCTATTTACCTTTAATCGCGACAAATAAAAGAAAAAAGTTACTATTCACCAAATTTTTTTACACACATTACTTACTATGGTAAAACATTTCTCTCAGTTTTTTGAAATTCAAATTACAAAATCTGTAAAATTATGTTTTATGCAAATTTTCAAATTCTCATAGGAGGTGGGTAAAGACGATAAAAAGTTCAATAAAATTTTTATATATCTAAAATTATTATAAAATGATTCCAATGAATTATATTGAACTTATATAGGTATTATGTATCTATTTTAACCTAAAATAAATTTAAATAAAATAAATAATTATTTAAATAAAAAGGCGGTTTTTACAAATAACTCAGTGGTTTTCACTATTCATCAAAAATTGACAGCTTTTAGAAAAATATCAAAATTTCACCTAAAGATAAGTTTGATATTCTGAATTAAAAAATTAATTATATTTTACCAAATTAAGAACATAGAAGTTGTATTTATTAATTTAAAATTAATTCCTGTTGTCAAAACCAAAAAGCCTGTTTTTAAGAAATAATAACTAATAAAAGATTGATACTTGTTTATGTTCAATTTCAAAGTGAAATTATTTACAATGAATAAAATTGGATTAAATCGTAAAAATATAATATATTTATACTTCCAAACCATTAAAATGGATTTTTAACACTACAGATTATTTTGATTAAAAGAGTTGTATTCTATTAAAATATAGTATTTTTCACTATTCACCAAAATATGAAAGTTATCAAAAAAAACAAGAAAAGTTTATTGAAACCAAATTCTTATGTTCCGATTCTAAAGAGTAATTTGATTTTGTCAAATTGAATATATAAAAGTTTCAAATAATGGATTTAAAAATGGTTCACCATTAAAAGGTGGTAAAATTTCATTTTTTCAAAAAAATACTTCTTTTATTTGAAAAAAATTAATTTATTTTTTCATTATATCTAAGAAACTCATAATATGGATTCTAAAATTGTAAGAATTATATAAGGTTTGAAATTTAGTTAATACTATTCATAACATCTTTTTAACGAATAGTTTGGTAAGTCGTAGTGCGCTTGAACTCAGTGTTGCGTGTAGTGCATGTTGTTGAATGACTTTGAAAAAAATAACATACTATGAAATATTGGGGTGTTACATTAATATCTCCTTCAATAAATTTCATCCTAAAAATTTGAAATTGTTCTTCAAAAATACAATGTTGAAAATAGAAAAATCCTTTGTGGGAAAACCCACATTAGAAATTGGGTTAATAAAAATTAGTATTAATAAGAGGAAAGAGGGAATATAAAAATCACCACCAAATTATGATCTCTATTAGGAGAAAATTGGTGGAAATTAGAGACAAATAATTCGAGAAAAAATGTAAATATTTATATAGAGTGATTGAGGTCATCAATCACAAAAAATTATAGAATTGAGGTCCTTAAAGCCATCAATCTATGATGATGTAAAATATCATCGGTTCAACAAAACATAAGGTATTAGGGTAACACACTTTTAGTTTTAATATCCCTTACCTAAAATTTAAGAATTAATTTCATTATAGAATAATAGAAGAAACAAAAATATACTTCATAAGTAGAGTTCCATCCTTTAAGTAATTTATACCACAAACGCATCTTTCACTCGAAAAGATAATAGAACTTAAAAAAATATTCTATGAATCCAATTGGTATAGTGTTCCTAAAAAATGAATTTATAATTCATCTACCAGACCTTTTAAAATAAACTATATTATTCAATCCAGGACATCACATGGGACAATTGTAGGTGATACACCCTTTTCGCCCTTCGGTTGTGGGTTTAAGTCTTGCGGCCTTACCTGATGCGACAGGTTGCCGCCCGACCTCTGGGTTGTCCTTTTTATGAAAATAATAAAATAATCTCAATCTATAATTATCCAAAATAATTCTATACAAACTCACAGTCGAAAAATTTAAGGAAGGAAAATAGAATGAAGATCTTTTTTTCCACATAATAACATATGAACACCTTCATCATGTATTCTTTTAAAACACTTCAACATCCTGAATTACCATAAAAATTTATTGATTAAATTCATTCTACCTTATTCCTTATAGAATAAAAGATATAATAATTATATCCAAAAATGTTGTAAACTCCAACAATGTTGGAATATACAAATCATTAATCAGTTTCAAGGTAGTCAAAAATATCCAATATAATTTAACTAAATCAATCATGTCTTATTCGAAAATCACTTCCTCAGTATCAAAACCATATTATGGTTTATCTTCCATATATTTTCAAAATATTTAACCTAATATTGAGTCACTTTTCTTGGTTCCACACAATATCAAGTCCTTAATGAAATAATATTTCAGTACAATCCTTATATACTCTATAATTATTATAACATGTTCATCATTAATATAATACTAAAATGATAAAATAATTTAATCACAACATAAGAACTCTAATAATTCCTCTTCATATTCAGTAGTATCATAACTTTATTATTATCCAATAGTAGTATTGGGGGTATATTATGATGACTTAGACATTGATTCACGTAGTGTCCCAACTCCTTGTAGATGAAGCATTATACATTTGAAACTTTTTTCATACCCTTGAAATCACGTAATTGGTGTCCTTTTTTCACCACACTTATAACAAACTCCCATTCCTTTCAAGCATTTACCTAGGTGATTCCTTCCACAGTTATCACATATGGGAAAATTCTTTTTTTTTCTTCTTCCCTTTATCCATCCTTCTTTCTTCCATCCTTTTCTTCTCTTGATTTCTTTTAATTCTATATGACTCAGAGATTTATTTACTTATCTTATTAACACATGATACTATTTCTTTATATGTGGAGAATACATGGGAGACCATTTCCCTTCTAAATGTTGTCTTAATATCATGAAAGATATGATCCTTCTTACTCTTTGGATGATATGTATTGCTGGAGTTCACATTCCTTATATTGGGCCCAATTTATATACAATGGAATACACATGGTCATTTTATGAATTGTAATGAATAATTCCAAACCTGTAAAATACCTAACGTAAATTGAACAGTTTATGGGTATAATCTATAATCATAAATATTTTTTCATTAAGGAGGTATATAATCGTAAATCATTTTAAATGATTTGTAAAGAAAAAAAGAATTATCCTTGGCATAACCCCCAAGAGTGTCTTAAGCAAGATTATAGCAAAACCTGTTATCGTGTACCAGTTCCCATTCGAGTCTAGATTAAAGCGGTGTTTTTGAGTTTTAGCCCTATGTACATCCACGAAAGAGCCGCCTATACCAGCTCGTATCCAAACAGGAATGTATTTTCTTGGATAACTCACAAAATCTCTACATTACCAAAATTCTAGGATGTTATTCTATAATAATCCTCAATGTAAGTCTTAGGGTAATGTGCTATAATAATAATTTATCTGAATATAGTTTCAAAGGTTATTTATAAACTTTCCCTAATACCAAATGTAATGCCCCGACCCCAGTTACCCATAGTCGGTGCATTATTAGAGAACATTGGCATGATTTCAAGGAATCAAGTAACGAAGGACTGATCAGTTTAGCTATCTTGGAAAATAAATTGCATACATGAAGTTCAACATTACAACTTTAAAATAAAAACAACAGTAATTGTTTCTATTAGAAACATCTAAGCCTCCTAGATTATGGATGTAGGTCACTCATAACAAACTTATTCATACCCTCTTAAAATAAAACAAAAGAAATGGGTGATCTCAGATGCTCAGTAAGGGTAAATAATTTAGCAGAATCTATAAACTTTTAAGGAAAAAATTGTAATAAAACAACAACCTTTTAAACATAAACATGAACATAATATGGAAAAAATAAATCAAACATTACCATATAAACATGAACATGGATATTCTACTAGTCAAATAATAACATGTAATAACTAATTTCATAATGTGGGAATGTATAATACTGGACATTAATTTCTGTGTCATGGCCTTGTGCCAGGATCTATGGTCTAACTGCAATAGGACCCAAACCCGGAGAGCCTCTCTAACCAAACTCCATCCCAGAGAGCCTCTGTAACCAGAATCCAACCCGGAGTGCCTCTGCAACTGGACTCCAACCTAAAGAGCCTCTGTAACTGGACTCCAACTCAGAGGTTCTGTTGTAACCAAAACCCAACATGGATGGTTTACTTTTACCATTCCCCAACCCGGAACATACTAGTCCAATACATTCATCATAAGAAAAGGTTGAAATATAACATAAACATTTGTATTAAAACTATCATGAAAAATTTCAATACTTTGTCCCTAAACCATGAATAGTATAAAAAATAACACATCCACAGTCAAACATATCACAAAACATTCCATAAAATATGGAATATTTGTATCATAATAAATCAACTTCAAAGAAGTTTAAAATCCATTAAAGGATGTTGACATAGATGAAAATGATCAGTAAAATGCATTGAGGGAAATGCCCCTTTTTTATGAAATCGTTTAAAATTATCAAAATTTATAAATGTAGAATTTTAAAGGGATTTTTGAATAAAAGTGTCCCATACCACATTGAATTTTTTTAAAATAGTTATCATTTCAAAACATTCATGTCTATATAAATAAATCCTTAAATTCATTTTGAAAATGTGGACATTTATTAAATGGGTTTAGAAAGATAAATATTTAAAAAATTTAAAATGATTATCTAGTTAAATAGTCCCTCAAATAAAACCTTAAAATATTCCTTTTGAAATATTTTTTTAAATTATGGGTATCTATGATATGTTTGTCCCAAAAATTATTTACACATAAACAATCTCGGATAATAATAAGATTGAGGAAATAACACTTACATCGTTGTAATCAATCGAGTCGTATGAATAATATTCAATAACAAAAAAATGTATCATTGAATATCAAGAATATAAATAAAATCACGATAATATAAATAAAATGTAAGTATACAATACAATAAATGCAATCAATAAGTGGTGAACAATGGAAATCTCCCGGAATTAAACGTGAAATAAGAAACCCCTAACCACATGTCCGACTTGACTCGCTCGTATGTTCCTTGTTCTTCAAAAATAATAAAATTAAGTTAATTTATACTTGATTGAGAATATTTCTAAGTTTATTATTTCGTTTATATCACTTATTATCTTTCTATAACAATTAGTTAATTATTTGAGATCATATTGTACATTTTGTTGATGTTCGGAACTTGAGTAAAAAATGAACTTGTTATAATTATAAATTGTACATGTAGTCAAAAGTCCACTATCTATAGAATGATATCACTCATTTATATTTCATATATATCATATATATTTTTTTATATATATGTATTTATAATAGTACATAACATTTGGAGATATGAAGTGAAATTCACCATTCATGGAGATGGTCAGCCGTACGTACGCATGAACGATAATTTCATTTCCATTTTGTATTTTAATCGAATTAAAACATAATGATACACATGTATATTATAATTATAGTATAATATCATATATAATATCATTAAAAACATACTTTATATGTCCCACATAAGTCATTAACGGGTCATATCACCTTGAGTGGGCGGTAGTCCGCACTTCCTCAAATGAAATTTTCGCGTTTTACCCATAATGGAAACCATAAAGGTACGATAAAAATTGAAAATACTGAAGCCCAAAGAATGAATAAAGATAATATATATTTATATCATATATAAATACAGTTCCATCTTAATTTCCACCACGAGAGGCGGAATGAGATAATTGAACAATCATCATTTCGTGAGGCTTTAGTTTGCTAACCACAGAAACAGTATGTTTTTCACCAATTAGATGGAGATGTGTGTATGTTTAGTTTTAATAATTCTCATAAAAACATCCTAGTATATTTAGGATACAGGTTCTTTCATAAAATAAATGAATAAAAAGAGTTTATGGGGGTTGGAGAAGTAAAATATAACAAAATAAAAGAAAATAATTTAAGTGAAACCATTACCTTTAATTTGGGTAAATTCATTTGGATTGAACCAAAAGGAAATTTTGAAGTGACTTATGCCTAATTAAAGGCTTATAGTTGTAAGATAGGGATCTTGAGAGATTTCTTGGGTAGGGGTAAGATGATCCATGGGGCTCGAGAGGTGTGTGGAATGTGTTAGAAGTGGTGTCTTTTTATAAGGGGGATGAGGGGCTCTTTTGGAAAGTGTGAAAATATTATTTTATTATTTAGTGATATTAGGTTTCTAATGGTAAAAAACTAATTAAAGTCACAGATATGATGAATCATGGTCGAAATAAAACAATCCAATAATAATTGGATAGGATTTGGATATAGTGTTAATATTAATAATCATATTTATTTAAATAATTTATTAATGATGTAAATACTACATCATTATTGTTTCATAAATAATTTAATTTATTTTTGGTTTAAAAATTATAAAAAAAATATCATAATGTAGGAAATTGTTTCATATTTCCAATGAATATTTATAGTCAAAATTATGAATTATATAACCCCATGTAAAAATTGATTTACTGAGAGATACTTGTTTATGTCATTTTTGTCTTTACATTAAGTTAATTAAAATAAAGTGTCATTATCATTTATATGTGGCTCCATGGGGTCCCAAAATCGACTGAAGTATTCCCATTGTCGGTCATGACTCATCCAATAAGGTTAGGACAAGTGTTAGGTTAACTTTCTTTTATTATAATATTCTTTTCACCTTGAATTACCCTATTTACCTTTAACCGTAGTAAATAAAAGTCAAATGTTACTATTCAAAAAAAATTATTTTCATCTTATTGAACCAAATTTTAATTAATGTGATTAACCGTGTCACTCTGATTTTTGAAATTCAACTCACTGCAATGGTGAAATTATGTTTCATGGAAATTTGCAAATTCTTCAAGGAAGTGGGTAAAGACGGTAAAAAGTTAATTTTTTTATATATATAAGCTTATTATAAAATGACTCCAATGAATTATATTGAACTTATATAGGTATTATGTATCTATTTTGATATAAAATAAATTTAAATAAAATAAATAATTATTTAAATAAAAAGGCGGGTTTAACCAATAACTCAGTGTTTTTCACTATTCATCAAAAATTGAACGTTTTCAGAAAAATACCAAAATTTCACCGAAAGATAATTATGATATTATAAAGTCAAAAATTATTTCTATTTTACAAAATTCAAAACAAATAATTTTTATTTATTAATTCAAAATTAATTCCTATTGTCAAAACCCAAAATCCTGTTTTTAAAAAATAATAACTAACAAAAGATTGATATTTGTTTATATTCAATTTCAAAGTAAAATTATTTCAAATGAATAACATTGGATTTAATTGTAAAAATATAATATATTTATACTTCCATACCATTAAAATTTATAATTTAACACTAAAAATTATTTTGATTAAAAAAGTTGTTTTCAGTTAAAATATAGTATTATTCACTATTCACCAAAATTTGAAAGTTATCAGAAAAACACCAATCATTTATTGAAACAAAATTCTAATGTCCTAATTCTAAAGAATAAGTTTAATTTTTCAAATGGAATAAATAAAAGTTTCAACTATTGGATTTTAAAAAGGTTTACCATTAAAAGGCAGTAAACATGCATTTTTTTAAAAAATAATTATTGTATATGAAAAAAATGAATTTGTTTTTTCATTATGTATAAGAAACTCATAGTATGGATTCTAAAATTATAAGGATTATATAAATTTCAAAATTTAGTTAATAATATTCATAACCTTTTTTTAACGACTCTTGTGGTAAGTTGTGGTGCGTTTGAACTCGGTGTTGCATGTAGTGCGAGTTATTGACTTCCTTTGAATAAATAACGTACTATGAAATCTTCGGGTGTTACATTTATTGTCCATTCCATGATGGACACATATATATGATAATATTTTTATAGTATATCAAAGTTCACATAATGGTATTCATAGTATGTAATAAAAGAAATGAGGATTATTATTCATTTAATAATAAGACCGTGTGTTAAGGGCATCATTTTATATAATACATATTTCACCAAAATATTATATAATGAACATAATAGAAATACAAAATTACCTCATATAGACACATGGGTTCCTCTCTTTTTTGATAAATCAAAATTCCAATAAAGCATAATGAATGAATGTATATAATGAACATGATACATGTTTCCGTTTTTACATCATTATCTTCAAAAATAATAATTAATTTGATATCATAAAAAAACAAATCCCATGGGATGTGTCATATAGACATTCTAGACAATCATCCCATTTAGATAAGGGGTTTTGAAATACACAAGATAAGTCTCATAGCAATGAATGGAATCTTTTAAAACAATTATTTTCATGGATTATAGAATCAAGAATTGTTATATGATTTCATCATAGTAAATTCCTTGATATTTTTTAAAATATTTTGTAATCATTAATGATTTATAATTACTTAATTGACTATCGATGGATTTATTTTTATTTGATACCTATTTAATCCATTTGGGATGTACATTTTCTATAGGGTCTACCAAAACCAAAATATGGTTTTATTGCATGTGCAATATCACATGATGTATTTATTCATTGCATTTATCGTTAACTTTTCCATCGACAACTTCATTGTATGTTATAGGTTAATTATCATTAAGGCCTTATGTTTTTCTTGAAATAATAAAAAAAATCCTCATCTATCAACTTCAACTAATTCCCCTATTATATTAATATTTTTATTGTAAATATGTCCCCTTAATAAAAGTATGATATTAATAACAAAAAATGAATCATTTCTATGAAGTGTTATATAAGTAAAATCCATTAGTCTCGTTATAATAACCTATAAAGATTAACTTAATAATTTTAGAATCTAGTATGTAATTTGGAAATTTATTTACACATTATGCACATCCAAATTCAGTAATATGAGAAAGATTGGTTTCTATTCTACTTAAAAAATCTTATAGAATCCCTTCTATTCGCATATTTTATACACAATTCTATGTGTAATCCATCATCTGTATTCCATATTCCCATAAGGATCATAGTAGAGTTACAAGACTCATCATTGATATGCCCTTTTTATTAAAATATTAATCTTAAATTTCACTTTCCCTAATAAAATTAGGTTTATAAATATGGATGAGTTGGTATATTATCCAACACTCATTTATGCGATTGATCATATCATGGTTTATATTTTTTATTCCATGTTCGAAGAAAAATTTATTTATCTTCATACCATGATTTATTTTTATTTCATGCTGCCATTATATAATCATGTACAATGTAGTTTAGCGTGAGACCAAGTAAATTGGATGTGGTGATTCAGTAATCAAAATTTTATTTAATTAATTCTTTTATTTTCTATTAAATATTTATTGATTTTTGATTCCTCAGACCACTATGGTCTATTCTAAAACACTAAACATGAATATTTTTGTATATCAAGGGCACATAGCATAATAATTTTCAATGTTCATTACAATTGCATACTCTATACCATGTTGGTTTGTATGCTTAACATGGATTCTATAACATATCTATAGGTGAGATAAAAAATAAATGCTTATTACTGAAAAAACAAATTATTTGTACTGCTAGTTTCAATCTACCTTCAACACTTGGTTATAACCCCAAAATCATCCATTTGTTAGTTATTAGTTATTTCACTCAGTCAATATATTCCGAAAACAAGTTATACAATAAAAAAATCTTATTTATTAGATGGATTTATCTACTATAGAAATATATTTCTCTCCATTTCATTATGATCTTCCATGGAAATATTATTGGATTATAAATTATAATGATCAGTTATTCTCTGTCATCCCCAATTATATGAATCAGTTTTGTTATCTTTGAAACTATTATCATATTTTTAGTGGTATTAATAGAATTCATTAAATATTAAATAACATTAGAGCATCCATTCATTGACTTATCTTTTGACTGATATATTTTTTTATTAGTGTAACATCCCAAGTATTTATAGAATAATACATTTTCATATATATTGATACTTATTAATTAGATATTAATTATAAAATAAATCGTACTCTTTTTTAAATAGCATACTCTACATGCAAAAAAGGTTTCCTTCGAAATCATAAGTCGCACACAACATTGAGATAAACCATAAAACAATACAATAATAATAATATTATTTTAAATGGTAGTTAACACCAATCCATTGTATTGGCAGGAATGAACATAACAAATTGAAATTTTATTATTAATTTTTTATTAATCATTTATTAAATTTATCCATTATATTTTAGATTCTTAAAATGAGAATGAATTCATTTTTATTCATAAAATACTTTAATATTTATAAAATATTATTTTTATACCTTTTGATAGGGAACCATTTTTAACTATAGTTTTTTTACTTTTATATGTTCTACATGATAAAATAATCTTATTATTTGAATGTGAAACATCAAAAATTACTTTGGTTGATAATTTTGTAATTTTCTGATAAAATTCATATTTTAACGAACAGTGAAAAATAATGCATTTTAATTCAAAACTACCATTTCTTTTAATTTATTTCTATAGTTAAATTGTCCATTTAATTTGTTATAAAATCTAATTAGATACATTTTTTTATCACTTAATCCAAATTTTGTCATTATAAGTAACATAACAATGAAATTTGACATAAAAACATGTCAATATTTGGATAGTTTTTACTTCCTAAATCTGGCTTTCTGGTTTTGACAATAGCAATTAATTTTAAACCAATCAGTAAAATTTATGTGTTTTTAATTTGTAAAAGTGAATTACATATTTTTAATCATAAGGTACAAATTGGGTAAATAGGTACCTTTTTTTTGTACATTATAAATATTAACTTCTGTAAATATTTTTATTTACTATATTAAAAGGGTAAAAAATGTAAATATGGGAAAAAAAATATTTTAATAATATAAAACAACCCATACACATTTCCTAATCCAAATTGATGAGATATGGCTTAACATGAGAATACTTGGGTCTATTTTAGGATCCCGTGGATCCTTTGGATGTGATAATGACATGTCATAATAATTAATTTAAAGTAAATAGGCATATAAAATAAACATTTATATTTTTACTAAAACAATTATATGGTGTTCTTATATAACTGATATCAATGACTAAACATAGTAATTAGAATTATAAAAATATGTTCTACACCATGGTATTTTATTTATAATTTAGGTAAATTAAATAACATAATTTATTTTTGACATATCGATAATGGAGTGATTACTTTATTAATTAATGATTCAAATAAATGATATTATAAATATTAAAATATATGTAATATTATCTTTTAATTCCACTGAATAAATTTAAGTATGATTATGACATTTTATATTTTATTTAATGTAGTTTTATTATAATAAATCAAGTTCTTATTACATTAAAAATATCAATGTCTAAATTGTGTCAATTTTTATGTAAATGAGTTTTAAAAAAAATACGATTTTATTAAATAATATAATTGTAATAAAATTGTAATATTACTCCAACAAACTTATATAATTTTAAAAGTTTCATTAATTATACCTTTTAGGTTCTCTTTTTATTTTATAGTAACTATATTAACTGTATTGTGTAAAATACAAGAATACATGGGAGGAGTAAATTTATTTATCAACGGTTAAATCCAAAATATAAGGTTTTCTTTGTGAACTAAACTTGCCTAAAAAATATTGTATGAGATTATTTATACCCATACTGATCATATCATAGAAATTTATCACTTTTTACTATTATAATTCGGAAATCAACTTCTAATAAAATAATATTTCAAGAATTTCCTAAACTACCACACCTCCAACCCATAAAAGGCCACCACATATACCCACTTATGCAAACCTCTAAAGACCATTGTATCATCAAACATCTGATCAAATAAGGTCCCAAAATCCCTTTTTACTCTTATAATCCGGACCTTTAGAATAATGGAATTCAAGGAATCCTTTTGTGTCCAATCAAAATGAGTTACAGATTTAGATGTAACCACTTCTCTCAAGCTCCCTTGAATTATTATTTTTCTCCAAGCCCCAAACCTCAATTTATTATATTATTTTATAATAAATACTGTATAATAAAAATACTAAGATTTTTATATGCAAAGTTATTGACCTACACTTACACACACCTCCATCTAATGGATATAGATCCTAATATTTTTGTGTACGACGATCTACTACTCACGAAATGATGATTGTTCAATTTTTTCCTACAAGTTATCATGATGGACATTATTAGGGAAATGTATTTATATGTGGTATATATTAAATTTATATTGTCTATATTATTCTGAAATGGTTATTTATAGTATACATTTATGATTTACATAATGATTAAATACGATAATTTCATTTGAGGAAGTATGGACCACACTCCCTCAATGTGATATTATTCATTAACTATATATATGGAATGTATAAAGGATAGTTTTTTAAAACTATGAAACATATATTATATTAATATAATACTGGTATTATAATATACTTCTATAACATTTTATTATTATTCTGTTAAGATGAAAAATAAATGAATGTAGCGTTAATGTTTATGTGTGGCCTACTATCTCCATGAATGAATAATTTATTTTCTTATGTAAAATAAATTATGGATATTATAAATAAATATAAACTAGATATATATGATATTTCACTCATGACTAATATTTTGGATATTCTATACTTTTGACTATATCAACAATTTATATCAAAACAAGTTTATTTCCAACTAATGTACCAAATATTGAAAAACATATGATATAAACTGAAATAATTATGTAATTTTTATAAAATGATAATAAGATATATAAATGTAATAATAAAATTGAAAAAGGTTTTCATGGAAATAAAAATTAACCTAATTTTATTATTTAGGAACAAAACTATTGTACGTGATGAGTCAGACTCCAGGTATGGGATTTCATATCAATATCCATTCATTGAGGAACATTTTGATTTATACATGACCTTATATTATATTGTGTATAATAAACTCCATTGACTTTTATTTAAAATGGGATCTGCGTTCTTCAAATAAATTTTCTAAATGAAAAATAACAAATGTTTTTAATGTATGCGGCAAACATGACTCCTCCACCACCATAACCGTTATCTTATATTTGGATTCCTTTATAATTCTTAATGTTTTAAAAGAAAAATACATACCTTATTCACTATTTTGTGTGTTTTGGTATTGAAAATGGTTTTGAAAGTGGATTTACTAATTCAATTTTGTGAGATGACTTCTTGTGATTGAAAATGAAATCTTTTGAGTGAAATGCTGATAATTGTTATCTTTCACCTATTATGATTATATAATGGTTCAAGGAAATTTGATGGGTGGTTTTGTGATAATAAAATGATTGGTGGTAATGTGATAATCCATGAATGGTGGATCCGTGATAAACCAAATATGCATGGTTAGATTATGTACTCTAATGCATTTGGAATGGAAGTCTGTCGTATGGCTATTCCCTTTAGTGATATGTGATGAAGTAGACCATATAATTATTCCATTTTAGTTTGATTATGTCCCATGTTACCTTTTATATGTTATATATTAATTTCTATTTGTTCATGGTAATATTTTGGTTACAAAAATGTAATAAATGAACTTTTATTTAGTAAAGAGTATTTAATACTTCCTATAGGTAAAAATTATTACTTTATGATAAAGTATTCCTAGATTTCATGTTTTCTCTAGACTAATTGTTTTCCTTCTTTTTGAATCCGTTATTGAGATTTTTATGCTAATCAAAATTTTTGATATGTTTTTCATAGGACTTTATGAATAATAGAGTCAAGGATGTGATAGAGGAAATATTATGCCATTAAAACATGAAATAATACCATGTTTCTTTTTGAAGAGTTTCTTTTTTTGAAAAAATTGATATTGGGTAGAAGTGTATACCTGTAATATTTAAGTTTATATATATGAGTTATGAACTAATTCGCTAAAGCACTAAATCTAAAATGATCCTCAATGTGAATTAATGTAAAATTATTGACTTATGTCCCGATTATGTAATGTTTAAGGCTACGGCCTTATAGTTTTTATCAATGGTCGGTTTTGATATTGTTAAGGGTTTAAATATTGTTAATGAAATATCTATAAAATAATTTTAATTTATGGAAAAAATGATATATCATTTGAATATTACGATATTTCTTCATCTAAGATATGTTTGTTCAGAATGGTTTTCCATAGTGGAATAAAGATAGATATGCTTGGAAGGCATACAAAGTGAAAAAAACATCCAAATCAATATCTTGTGATGGTAAAAATCCAAAGTGAAAAATTGTTTACAATGATGGATTGGTTAAATCAGGCGATACAATAGTTGTGGTTACAATGCACATGATGAACCAGACCAACCACATATGAATATGTCAATAGTGGAGTATTTCATGAGGCAATGTCCCCCATCATTCAAAGTATTATCATAAACTATGCAAGATGAAGAGTGGATTAACAAACCAGAAATTATTTTTGATGTAATTGGGTCTTTAGAAAATAAAATGGATAGTCTTGTTGTATATTATTTTGAAGGTGAAGTAGATAAATAGTGGTCAATCATTAAAAATATCATTTGAAGTAAAGAGACTAACACCATGGAATGAGATTAATTTAGGAATATATTACATGAGAAATATTTTCCAAAAGCTATTCGACATGCGATAAAAATAGATTTTGGGAATTGAGACAAAATGATGATGATTGTTTTTCTGCGTATGAATAAAATTTCAAACATTTTTCAAGGTACCTCCCAAATTTTATCTGGGATATTGATAGGATGTAAAATCCTTTTTACCCTAGATTGAAGATGAAATATCAAAGGGCATTAGCTTTTCATGAGTTCTTAAGATATGAAAAACTTGTAAAATGTGCTATGAATATAGAAATAGAGTTTTATTAATGTTCTTGTGTTCCATGAGGAGAAAAAATGAAGCGATCTAATTGGAAGGTAACATGAATGAATTCATTAGAGAAGCCTAAAGTTAAGAAAACGAAATTTCCAACATGGGATAAGTGTGATAAAATACATCCAAGAGAATGACTCTCAATGTCTAGGAAGTTCTTATTATGTGGTAAGAATTTTTATATTCTTTGTAACATCAAGGAAGATGATTAGGTAGGAAATAAAAACTGGTGGTATGATGTTTTAGTTTCAATGAGTTAGGAATGTTTTCCAATGTGTGTCCAAAGATGATTAGCCAGGGAGGAAACTAGCAAGGTCAAAAAAATATGGACATGGAAAAATCATTTTCTACTACTATGGTTGATGTGGGACCATAAAATGAAGTTGTGACAGGTATATAATGGGTTTCTTTAAAATATTACAATACTATACATGAATTTGGATCTTCACAACATTTCATTTTTTGAGTTCATTATGAATAAATTAGAAATATAACCTCATGAATGTGATATATATCTTTTGGTAAGGACTCTAGGTGTAAGTATTACAGAAACCAAGACATATAAGAATCCTCATATTATAATTAGTGGGATTTTCATTCCTTCTAATCTTGTTAAACTTCCCATAGTGGTATTTGATATCATTTTGGCTATGGATTTTCTTTTAGTTTATCATGATAATGTTTATTTTAATGCCAATAATGTCATATTCAATGATTTAATACCTTTATTAAAATACCAAGAAGTTAAAATACTGATTAAATATAGGAGTGAATGTTATCTAGATCATTTTTTTGAGAAGAAATAACTATTTTTGGTTAGTGACATTCTAGTACTGAATGAATTCCTAGAGGTTTTTACTTATTAATTTACATGTATTATTCATAATCAGGAGGTTGAATTTTATATTTAGTTATATCTCGATGAAAATCCTCTTTCTAAACCACCTTATTGAATGGATCAAGTAGAAATGGTGGAGTTAAAAAACTATTTAAAGAACTACTTAATAAATTTTTCATTCGAACTAGCACATCACCATGGGGTGCTCTTGTCTTATTTGTGAAAAATAAAGATGGTTTCACGAGATTATGTATTGATTACAGAGCATTTAATAACATCACTATTATGAAAATATATCTATTTCCACATATCAATGGTTTATTTGATCCGAACTTGTGGGCTATGTATTTTTGGAAGATTTATTTGGGGTTTAGGTACCAATAGCTGATAGTGAAGGAGGATGACATTCCAAATTCATATTTACCAATATTATACAATAATTATGATTATGTTCTTACACCCTTTTGGTTATATATTTAACTTAATGTGTTTATGAATCTCATGAATGGAGTCCTTCAAAGGTTTATGGATCAATTTGTGGTTGTCTATATTGATGAAATTTTGGTATATTCTATAAGTTGGGAGGAACATTAAAATCACTTATGGACTGTTTTGTAAATGCTTAATGAAAAGAAATTATATGTAATGTTTAGTAAAAGTGGATATTGGTTACAAAAAATTTTATTCCTTGGACATTTGTTTATGAATATTGCATAACTATTAACCGTTCTAAAAATATTTTGTTCAAGAGTGGCGAAGACCTACCAATATCATATAGAATCATAGTTTTCTTTGATTAGAAGGTTATTACCGAATGTTTTTTGAAAATTTTTCTGACTTACCTATCTAATGAACTAATCTATGAAGTAAGGGTGTAAAGTTCATTTGGAAAAAAATTTGATGATTTTTTTAGGAACTGAAAAGAATATTGTTAAATGATTCTATTTTTTCCTGGCCTTATAGGAATGATGAATTTGTAATCTACGTGACACAAAGTTTAAAGGAATTGGTTGTGTAACAATGTAGAATTATCATGTAATTACTTATACGTCAAATCAGTTGCATCATCATAAGTTAAATTACCCTATATATGATTTGGAATTAGCTACTGTTGTTTTTTGCATAAGGAAGTTTAAGGCGTCATTTGTATAGAGTAATGTGTGAAATATATACTGATCACAAAAAATTGAAGTATACATTCTCCTAGAAATAATTCAACATGAGACAAATGATAAGGATAGAATTAATCAAGGATTATGATTTCAAGATTTATTATCATACAGTAAAGGGAAATAAAGTGGATGATGCTTTGGGTTGATAGAGTAATGATACATTAACCATGCTAAATTTGGAACTAGATCCATTGGTTTTTGATTTGATGAATATTGGATTGGATGTTGTTGGTGCATAGAATTCATTTTTTCTATTTTAGGTGCAAGTGAAATCATCTCTATCAGACCAAATTATGAAAACATAGAAAGAATATAGTGAGTTTCAAGAAAAGGTAGAATTGGTTCTATAGGGTAAGTTACCTGAATTTAAAATTGGGAAAACTATTTTTTGAGGTTTGGAAAGAGATTTTGTGTCCCTTGTGATTCCCAATTAAAGAAAGGGTTATGATGTGAAGATAATAGTTCTTTATTTTCATTTCATCCATAAATTACTAATATGTAAATATTTCATTATAAGTATTACTAGTGCGACGAAAAAATAGATATTTCTAACATTTCTGGGATGTGTTTAACTTATCAGTAGAAAAAACTAAAATTAAAATTAATGAAAGGGATGCTTCTTCCTTTCACATTTCTAGAGCAGAAATGGGAAAATATAACATTGGATTTCATAGTGGGATTACCAAACACATCTCGTGGTAGCAATTCAATAAGGATTATTATTGACCGAATGACTAAATCTAATAATTTTATTCCAAATCAAGATATTCTATCTCTCAATCAGATTTCACAATTTTATATTAAATAGAAAGTCGTGTTTTTTGGATTTCTTCTATCCATTGTACCTGATCGTGATCTCATATGCACTTCTAACATTTGGAAATCCCTTAAAAAAACATTAGGAACTTAATTAAATATATATACAGATTTTCATCCACAATCAGACAGGTATTCAGAAAAAAATTCAGACCATAGTGTATTTGAAACATGGTTTTTAATGGATTAAAATGGAAGTTGGGATCAAAATATATCTTTGGATGGGTCTTTATATAAAATTAGTTTTCATTCCATTATATAGTTGGAAACATCTGAAGCATTATATAGAATGTCGTTTCACACACCATATATTTGGATTAAAGTAGGTGAATGTATGTTGATAGGACCAAAATTCATAGAGGTGGTGACAAAACAAATTTTGGTCGATTTAGAAGAACATGAGAACATAATGGAGAGGGCAAAAATTTAATGCGAATAACAGGAGGAAGGATATTTCATTCGAGGTAGGTGATCAGGTCATTCTCAATGTTTCTCCATGGAAAAGTGTGATGTGTTTTGGTAAGAAGGAATGCTGAGTCCACAGATCATTGGACCCTACGAAATCTAGGAGAAAGTTATATTAATTACCTATAGGGTGTCTTTACCTCCATGTTTATCCTAGGTACACTATATTTTTCTTATTTTAGTTTTCAGAACATATTTTTTGAATTCATCTAATTTTTTGAGTCTAGAGGTAGTTCCATTGAGAGGGGGTCCTTTTTATTAGGAACAACCAGTATAAATTCATGACCATATAGAGCAGGTGTTGTAGAATAAGTTGATTCTCTAGGTAAAGGTTTTTTGGAAAGTAATTTGGTTGAAGAGGTAATGTGGGAATCTAAAAATTCTATAAGGGATAAATAGACCCACTTATTGGATAAATAAAAAAATTGGTGGAACATAATTTCTTAAATAGTGGAATGATGTAACATATGAGGTATTTTAATGAATAAAATCTTTTCATATCTCTTAATATTTATGTATAAGATATTAATTTTATAATAAAGGTGACACTTTTTCCGATAGTGTACTAGACACAGAACAATGGGTTTCTCTGAAATCTTACATTTCAAACAATATTGAGTTATATAGAAAAATATAACAATATTATTTTTTTTATATTTATTGGTAGTTAAAGCCTAGCCATTATATTAAAAGGAATTAAAAGAACTAACTGCTATGTAATTATAAAATTTTGTTAAATGTTTTTATATTTATCCAATAAATTTTATATACTTAAATTGATAATTATATAGATTTTAACCATAAAATACACTAATATTTTTAAAATATTGTTTTACTACCATTTGATGGAGAACCCCTTTTAAATTAAATTTTTTACACTATTATATGTTATATTTTACAAAATAAACTTCATCATTAATATAGGAACATCAAAATTTAATGTGGTTGAAATTTTTTTATTTTTCTAATAAAATTCATATTTTAATGAATAGTGAATAATTCTGCATTTTAATTCAAAACAACTTTTTCATATAATTCATTTATATTGTCATATTTTCTTTATAATTTTTTTTGAAGTTTAATTGTTTTATTTTTTATTATTTAATACAATTTTGGTCATCAGAAATAACTTTACATTGATATTGGACATAAACACATGTCAATCCTTGGATAGTTTTTACTTCTAAAAAACATGATTTCTAGTTTTGACAATAATAATTAATTTTAGATTAATTAGTAAAATTTATGTGTTATTAATTTGGTTAAATTTATTTCATATTTGGAATCAAAATATCCAAATTGTGTAAAAAGGTACCTTTTATTTTTGGACGTTAGGAATAGTTACATCTGTAATTATTTTTATTTACCATGGCTAAATGATAAATCAGGTAAATAAGGGTAAAAAATAATATTATAATAATATAAAACTACTCTAACAACTGTTCTAATCCTATTGGAGGAGATATTTCAGACCATGAGAATCCTTGGATCTATTTTAGAACCCAATGTAGCCACTTGGGTGTGATAATCAAATGTTATAATAATTAATTTAATGTAAAGAGAAATATAACATAAAATTTATCTTTTTACTAAAACTATTTTAATTTGGGGTAGTATAACTGATATCTTTGACTATAAATAGTCATTTTGAGATATAAAAATATTCCCTTCATCATGTTATTTTATTTATAAATTCTACATATTACATAAACAGAAATATTTATGACACAATGATGATGAAATGATTACCTTATTAATGAAAATTTTGAATAAATTATATTATTAATATTAATGTAAATTTAATTATAACATTTTTATTCCATCCACATATATTAGGAAAGATAGTGACATATTATATTTGAATTAATTAGATTTTTCTAATGAATCAAGATGTTATGAATTTAAAAAAATCAATTACTAAATAGTGTCAAAATTGACATAATAGTTTTTTAAATCAAATACTAGTTTATTAAATGATATAATAGTCATAAAGATTATATAATCATTAAATTGAATTATATTATCGTAAAAATGTCATTACATATCTCTGTTATGCTTTCTTGTCATTTTATAGTAAATATATTAATCATATAGTTTAAAATTACAAAAATACATTATAAGAGTTAATTTATTTAACTGAGGGTTAACGGAAAATGATATGGTTACATTTGTGATCTAAACCTATCTAAAACCCATTGGATGAGAGGATTTTGAATCATAATAATATTATCCTTGAATGTTATCATTTTTCAACTATTATAATTCATAAATCAATTTTTCATAAAATAATATTTCAAGATATTCACAAAGTGAAATTCCCCCTTAAAAAAGGACACCATCTCAGGCCACTTACTCACACCTATCAAGCCACATGGATCATCAAAAATCTACTAAAAATAACTCCCAACATCATTCCTTTCCTTCTAGATGCCATACCTTGGGTAGTAGGACACTCAATGATGCTTTTTCAATCAAATTGAAAGGGGTTTCCCTATTTTGGGGCAACGTCTTCTCTCGATCCCCTTTCATTTATTTTCCTTTATAAAAACCCTAACCTATCTTTATTCCATTATTTTATAAAAAATGTACAATAAATATAGTAGGATATTGTTATGTTATTCTATGATATGACTCGTTCATGATATACAAGGAATATATAAAGGATAGCTTTATTACAAATATTAGACTGAAAATTATTTTTTTTATTAAAATGTCAACACTTTTGAGGAAAAAGTGAGAAACCATACATGAATTAACCATTTCATCACTTCACCATTTCCCCACTTCCCAACTTCCTCACTTCCCAAGAAAAACAATAGAAGGCATTAAAAAAAACATTCAATCATAATGGGGGCACAATCCAAAAAAGCATTCAAAATGACATACCTTCATAGCTGGAGTCAAAATCGTCAAGAGAAGACTGAGGTACCACGAAACAGGGAACACGAACATCAAAAAAGCAGGTCAAACCATATAAATGTTCACCTCGAGTGCCCACTGGTGTGACTGTCAACACCAGCCCAAATCCAAAATACCGTCGGTGACCTCCGGTCAGATTTCGCCCAACCCTCCAACACAGTGAGATGACCCAAAGAGCTCATCCACAAAGGGAAACAAAGAAACAAGAACAAGGAAAGACAGGTCGTCCAGACACTTTGACCCAATCCGAATCTACCACAGTGCAACCACGAACCAATCGACACTCTACAGACCAACAAAACACACCAAAAGAGATTCACACCAAAAAGGAACATAATGGGGGAAGCCGAGAATCTGAACTCCCCCGCTGTAAAGCACCACAAACGATGTATTTCATTTCTTATCTCCAAAAAATAAGTATATTATAATTACATATATACTGGATATATATGATATCTAAATCACGAAAAATATTATATAGATGATTGCATTTTGAATACATGGATAATCTATATCAAAACAAAGTCATTTTCAACCCATGTACCAAATATCAACTAAACGACAGATATGAAAAGAAATATTTATGTAATTTTAATAGAATTGTAATATGTAAAATAAATGGGAATAATAATCCTAAAAACGGTTCTCAAGAATTTATAAATTAATCTAATATTATTATTCAATAACATAAGGATTTTACGTGATGAGTTAGAATGAAGGTTAGGCACTTTTTCTGAATATCCTTTCATTGTGGTATATTTTGATTTATACATGACCTTATTTGATGAAGTGTATAATAAACCCCATTGAATATTAATTTGAACTGAATAATGTTTTTATGAATCATTTCACTACATTAAAAAAATTGAATGTTTTTAATGTATACGATGATAATGACTCCTCCACTGCTATAACCGTTATTTGATATTTGAAATTCTCTATAAGCATTAATGTTTTTAAACGGAAAATAAATCCCTTATTCACTTTTTTGGGGGTTTGGTATGGAAAATTGTATTGGAAGTGGATTTACTATTTCAATACCGTGAAATTAATTATTGTGATTTCAAATGAAATTATATTAGTGAAATGTCGATACTTTAAATATATTATGTTTTATTGTTATATAACGGAACTTGGACATTTGATGAGTGGTTATGTGATAAATTAAAGACGGGTGGTTACGTGATAAATTAAAGACGAGTGGTTACATGATAAACCCAAGATCGGTGGTTGCTTAATAAACCTAGGACGAGTTATTCCATTATAACCTTCAATGCATTGGGTATGTAAGCCAGCCATATGAATATTCAATTTTTTGACATGGTTGGAAGTCGATCGTATGATAATTCCATTTAAGTATGATTATGTCCGAAGATTCCTTTTATATGTTATATGTCACATTATATGGGTTTATTGTAATCTTTTGGTTATAAAAAGGGTATTCAATGAGGTTATATGTAGTGAAAAGTATTTAAAACTATATAAATTTAAAATTATTACTTTATGAAAAAGTATTCATGGTTTTTGTGTTTTCCAAAGGCTAATAGTTTTCCTTCTTCGTGTATCCCTTATTTATATTTTTATGCTCATCCCATGTTTTGAAATTTTTTTCACATCACTTATATTTCAGTTGATATTTTTGACTAATGACCTAAATCCCTAAATCTGTAAAAATAAATATATCCTCAATATTAATTAAAGTAAAATTAATGAATTATATCAAGATTATGAAATGTTTATAACTGGGGCCTTAAAATTAAAATCTCATATGGTTTTGAAATATTCATAGGATTTGACTCAATTATTATCCTCCTTTCATCATTGCATGAACCATGTTTTTATATTTTAAAAATTATCATGGAAACTAACCGAAATAAATCATATTTAATGTTACCATATTTGTTTTATGTAAATCCAATGATAATCAACACCTTGATCATCTCATCTTTATTAAGAAAATAATTATAGATTTATATATCATTTAATCTCTTCTATGTTTTGATTAATATCTTGGAATAATTTTTGTGTATTATTAATCATAAATCACCCAAGAGATATATATAAATATCAACATCATTAAATATCTCTTCTTAAAAGTCATATGAGGTTTTTAATGTCTTCATGAATGTAGATATTCTACAAAAAACTAAATTGAAATAGGCTATCAAGTTCTTAATTAGTATTGGAGAAATTTGAAATCTAGAAACTGGTTATGAGATTCTCAATCTGCTACATCATTGAAATGACTAAGTAATTTGGATATGTGGGAGAAATGGATTTTTCCAAAAATCAACAATATTAATCAGTTGCACCAATCGATAATCTAAATGAATTATAAACCTAAATCTTGTATGTGTCTAAATCAGTTATATGAACTAGCTACATATTTGAATCATCTTTGTGGATAAATCAGTCATATGAATTAGTAATCGCTAAAAAATACATAAAATCTTAATACGACATAGATCCATTAAAAAAATAAACAAAATTATATAAAATTTTGTATATAGTTTTCTATTAGAAATCTATTACAATATTTCAATTGAAGTTTAATTCAACAATATTTACAATAGATATGTAGATTATACATTGTTTATGGTTCTTCACCAACACATCCACTTAACCTCATATAATATCCAATACACAATGACACTTTATTGAAAAAATAAAAAATTCATATCTATTGGGTTAAACAATTACACAATTTGTTTTTTTAAACAAATGCCCTAAAATAACACATCTTTATGAGATTCATAAGCCTTTTCATCTACACCATTTTGAAAAAAATACAAATTTGTATTTTATGGGTGACCTCTTCAAACAATGATAAATTCTAAATTATTTATTATTGTATTAATATTTTAATGAGTCAAAACTATTTGTAAATGTGTTAATATGGAATAGAAGACACGAGCTATGTTACCAAACCATTAAAGATATCAATAATAAATATTGAACTGACACACCTTCCTAAGACTAATTCAATTTTTTTATTTAAATTTAATTAAAATTATTTTATTATTTAAATACTCCACATTAAAATCATAAAAATACAGCAAAAAATTCATGTGAAAAAAATTACTGTAATTTTTTCTCATATTTCCAATAAACCAAAAATCCCCCTTGAGAAGTAGTTTGAAATAATTATGGATGTTTTCATGTGTGATGAACATACCTAATTTTACTATTACTCCCCTGTGGGAAGGAACTCCATACATCATCGTATAAATAAATTTTATCCATGTTGATTAAATATTCTACTTTGACTCCATGGATGTTAGTTTATATAAATAGAAAAATGTAATTGAAATGGAATTCAAAATTACTTATAATTTACTTTCAAACTGAGATTCCCTTGTCAATTTGGAATTTGTACTCTTATTAGATCTATCCTCTCATGTGAACTCTTACATATTTTTTTTATGAATGTGTAATTTATTTTTACTCATTAGTTCACATATGAGATGTTTTTTTCCTCTCTATTGACAGAAAGGTTTCTTGAATCTTTCCATATCTTGTTTATGTATTATTATTTGGATGCTATACTTTTCAAACAATATCCTGTTCAGTATCTACTTGTGAAACTATTGGAAAAATAAAATTTATAAATGTATATTTGTTTATTAATTCTCATCCTCATTAATATCTTTAACTACCACCAAATTCGTTCCATTTTCCTCAACACACATCTGATCATTAAATATTTTTTATCCTTTCTTAGTGGTTATGATAGTTAACTAATCATTATTTCTTACTATTCATAGTTTTATTGAGAATATCACAAAATTCATAGGTGACTATATATTTCCTCACTATTTGAATTCTCTTATATATTACATTTCATTTAACCACCCTGATTTATCAAACTATATATTTGTCAACATAATGAACATATTGGACACCTAATCCTGAAACATTCTAGAATAACTCATATTTATATTTTGTTGAATTTTTAGTTGAATTATTTATCATGCAATATATTTCTGATAAAATAAATTCATTTTTTATTATATATCCCAAAGATATATGACTTTTTCTCGATATTTATATCTTCTTCAATAATTAATATGATTTTTAGGTAAACATTTGAACACAATTATAATTACTAATGAAATGTGAACTTCAATACTAATTGTGTCTCCATCATAAATTTTTGTGTTCTTATATTTTATGAAAATATTCATGTTTCATTAGGTATATAATCAAATATTTTATATGGAACGTTCTACTCATTATCTATGGATGATTTATCCACAATCTCAACAAAATTATTGTAGTTTTATTTTCTATTCTTCAAATTAGTGTGAGTTAAAAGGAACATAGATTAAGTATTATGTAATTCAACATCATTATCAAGATTATTTCCACTAAGATTATTAACCATATTCAAAAATTCATGTAATTTCAATATGTTTTTTTTTCTTTTCTTCAATATGTGATGATTCATTCTTTCTTAACTCTTCTTTTCTAGCTAAATTTTCATTAATTGTATAATGAGTCCCTTATGACAAATAAATAATTATTTTATATTCCATTTTTTCAATTTGATGTGATACCCTTTTTCTACAACATTATTTACTCTAAAATGTGATCTTATTAATTTCATTTTCAACCATTTTATTTCATTCTTACGTTCCATATTTTCTAAAAAAATAGCTTCTCGATTCTATTCTTAGATGATCTTACAAATTTCACTTAATAATTACTGAAAATTCATCCATTTTATGACTCATCAAATTATACTTCTTTGAAGTAATCATATTATTTTATTTATTCCAATTTGTTTTTTTGGGAAATATTACATATTTCATCTATGTTAGTGGAAAAAACCTTCTTAACTGGATAGTTACAAGATAGAATTCCACTAGTATGGTAGTTCTAGTATTTTAGTGATTTTCCCTTGTTATTTTCTATTTTACCATATTGACAATTCTTCTAAACCAATCCATAATTTTATTAAAGTCCAATTAATCTTTTAGTTTCATAGAATCACTGTATTATTTTTCTTCCCTTACTATAAAATTATTATTATTTATTGATTCAATGGAAGTATCATCCCAAAACTTCTTTATTATTGTTTTTTTATCATTTAATTTTCTTTTAAAATATTGTGAATTTCTCCTGAGAGATATTTTAATGGATTTATGTTGATTTTTTTTAAATGAAATATATCTATATAGTTTATCATCATCATTTTCATAATGGATGATCATTATAGATTTTATTTAAAACCTCCAATTCTAATAATTATCTCATTTACTCTAGTAATGTGGTAAGATAGTCTCATTATCACCCATTTTGAAGTTATCAAATCTACATATAAAGACTTACATTTTTTATTCTATCACAATTTCATTTAACTCATAACTACTCTTCATTTTTCCCCAAATCATCTCAGGTATTTATATTTTGATTACTTAATTGTAAACCTAATAATAATGTTATATCATAGGATTCATCTTGGAGGTGCTACGATAATCCTTTAACTGAACTTGGATCTATTCATCTATTATTTCATTAGTACAAACGATATTTCTATATGATCACATATTCCATATTTTAGGGTGACTGTCTTGAATCTCAATTTATATTCTATCAACTCATTTTTGATGTTAGTATTCAATTAGTTATCATATACTAGTCCATGGTAATTGAAACCCATATTTATCCCCATATACATGTGTTTAATGGTGTGTTTTCTTAAAAACTCATTTACATGTCATCCAGGTGAAAAACATAATAAATTAATGATTTTTTAAAATCATAATTATTTTTTCATAGGATATGTTGATGGGAACTATCTTGTCCATTAAAACATTCTAATGCATGTTTGGGTATTTTGGTTGGTTGGGAGGGTTATTATGATTGTTTGAAATGAATAAATTAACTGAATTTTGTTGTCAGTGCATGAGTTCCATGGGATCAGGATGGGAATAGACTAAGGTATTGGGGTGATGATGACCACCAGGACCATGATGATGATGTTTTTTAAGATTAGTGTGCGGATTGAGATATGTGGATTTGTTTTAACCATCGTTGTATAAGTGATTTAATCATCAGGTTGAAAAAATGGTGATGGCCATGTCATTTTATAGAAATTTACTTCACATGTGGCAACAAGGTTTCCATATATGGTGTATTAGCTATTTATAGTGATTATTTTTCACTTTTAATAGAAGGTGATTCCATTGGAGTTGTTTTAATATATATAGGAAACAATTATGGTGGTGTTTACAACTCCTTGTGCGGGGGGGGGGGGGGGGATATGAGGACATAGATGTAAGAATTAAATAATCTAGTTAATTCAAATAGAACACACTTATTAAATTCCAATTGATGTTTTCACCTTACAGTCTTAGAGAATTAGGTCCAATCTCATTCATTAAAACAAGCATATATACAATTTGGATACTACCAAAATAGTATACTTTATTCCATAATAAAAAATAATTTAATATTACATGAATTATGGTCATATAAAATCATCACAACATTCTTCTTGGCTTCATTTATCTTATCCATTTTTAATACCTTTTGGTTTTTTTGAAAATTTGTATGAGAACAAAAATATTATTAAGGGGTGTAAAAAATGAAAGAAAACCTTATTCTAGGAATTATGAAAATATAAAAATCATTTTCACAAAGATATTCCTATGAAATACAAAGTAACTTATGCATACTTTGTGAGAACATTATATTTCCATGAAACATAGAAAATATCAATAAACCATTTAGGTAAATTGGAGAATTATTTACTTGATATTTTAACAAAATTTAATAACATATGATTTATAACCCTCGCATATACTCAATCAAGTAACCCCCACTTCTAACATACGATGTTACCATCAAGGATACCGTATGGTGTAACCATCAGAGTTACACATGGAATAACTACTACAATCATACACTAATATAATCATACCCAATGATTTGGAGACTGATATAGGAAATACTATCCATAACAAAAAATGAACCACAACTAGAACATAATCATAAAGCCTAAGTACTTTCATCATAAAAACATTCCATTGGAATGTTGAAAAGATTGATATTTTAAAGAGAATTTTTAATGAAAAGTCCCTTACATCATGTTTGAAATCCTTAAAATGTGTTCAAACCTCATGTACAATGGATTAAATTGTATTATTAATTTATTAAAAACACTATTTAAATTTATAATTCTTTATATTATGTTCTTATATCATCATTCCATCTATTTGTTAATAATATTTTGTTATTTTCAATGTTTTGGGTGCATTTATTTCCTATTTTCCATGGTGTATTCCTTATGTATTTTCATGTCTTATGGAATTAAATCCCTATTTGTTGAATAAGATGGTATTATTATGTTTTCAATATATTAAATGATACCATATATAATTTTTTTTCCAAAATGAGAATGAATAATTATACAAAACACTAATTGAAATGGTTTGATTTATTTTGGTGGTTTTTACAACCATAATGAAATTATATCATTTTATTTAATATCATGTTTATATATTTATTTTTGAACATTATATAACTATAATATGTATAATAAAATATAATTTGAGCAGAAAAATGGTTTTATAAAAAGACTTCATGTTAGTAATGTAAAATGAAAACACATCATCCACAATGATGGTATATTGACACATCACGGATGATGTTTTCCATTTTTGATTAATTGGATAAGTGTAGAGGTTAGATGATGGATAAAAAATTAAAATAATAAAACTATATTATTTTTAAGGTACTATAGTTATCATGTCACTTGTATGTGTGGGTGATTGAAGAATATGAAATTATTATAAATTGAAAAAATATAAAATGAAAGGGGATTTTACTTATGGAATGATTCTCATTGAGAACATCTTTTTAGAACATGGTTTAGATTTTTGGTGATACTAGTAGATCATGGATGTGGGGAATTTAATTTGGAAGGTAATTAGGAAATAATTAAACAAGATACATGGATGTGTTGTGTCTATAAAAGAGTTGGTGAGGGGATGTATTTTTAGTGGTGGAGAGAGGTGTTTTTTGAATATTTTATTTCAATAGAATATTATATTGGCTCATGACTATGAATAGTTCGATAACTAACAATAAATGTATTAAAATAATTAAGGTGGATATTTATTATGTTTATTAAATTATAAATTACTTAAGGAAGGATATATTTATCTTACAATGTGTATATACCAAAAATTACCCTATGTCACTTTTCAACCAAAATTAAACTATTTATGAAAAATCTTAAAAAAATTACCCAAACATTTTTTGATATGTATAATTAAATAATGATCTCCATTTTATAAAAATAATTTTATAATTATTATAATTTTTATTTTTATTTAATATTATCATTTATTCAAAATTTAAAATTTAAAATAATAAATGATTTATAAAAATTTGAAAAAATAATTAATGTCTGCTAAAATTACCAAATAATCATAAGAGAAAAAATATATTAATTTATGAGTAAATTTTAAGATGATAAAATTTCGTTTAAATAATTTTATTAATTGAAAAATATAAATAAAAGTTTCTCTATAAAATTACCAACTCTTAATTTATCATTTTTAAACATTTATTTACAAATTCCATGATATAAATATGTCATATTTTCTCTTTTAATATTAATAAATATTATTTATACTCTCATTGGTGAGGTTACTATTATAGTATTACTGATTCATTAATTTATACAACTACCACTAATTTTATTATACATTCATAATGAATTTAACTAATTAATTTTCAATTTAAAAAAATTAGTTTATAATTACCTGGGTTGGTATATTCTCTCCGCCTTCTTGAAATTTCATCCATACAATTATAATTTAAATATTAAACATGTGAAAATTGCGTTCCCTTATAGTATTTTTAGATACCACTATTTCTTCTTCAACCATGTGGTTTCTCCATAAAATCGTAACCTAGTGAATTACCATATACTGGAATAATTCCTCTCTATGATAAAAAATCTGAATCGGTTTTTCTTCATAGAAAAATTGATCTTCTAGATGAGATAATTCTAGTATAAAAATAAGAGATTAATTTGGAACATACCTTCTTGACATCGAGACGTGAAAAAAATTTGTACCTCAGAGAAACTCAGAGGGAATTATACTCATTAGGCAACAATTCCAACATTATATAGGACATAAAAAGTTATAATGAATGGTGTGATCAGATTTTCATTATAAAATAAAGTCATAAAACGTTTCCCAAGAGACATTTTTAGGGAAAAATGAATACCTTCCTCAAAAAAACATTTTTCCTTATGTTTTATGATTAACTATTCTACCTTCTTTGAGTTATCATCATATCTTTCTAGATAATTTACACATTATATATTACGACATCTACTAATTACTTTCCCATCAAATTCCTTTCCCCAACATCATCCCAAAATTCTATAGATGAACACCACTTTCCATTTAATGCCTCAAAAGCTGCCTTATGTATACTGGATGGAAAATTGTTTTTATAATAAAACTCAACTAAGTATATTTGATTATCCCAACTCCCATGTATGTATATTCAACATGATCAATGAGTGTCCTCAAATGACTAAAGAGTTTTCTATAACATGACCATAGATTGAGGATGAATGAATCTGCTAAATTTTAATTTAGTTCTCAAATATTTCTGAAGGACTTTAAAAATGTAAAAAGTCAACGAGGATCTCGATAAGGTATAATTGAGAGTGGAACTCTTTGTATAATGACTATAAAATTTTGGTAGAGTAAATAAATATGATCTAATGAATTAGTATTTAAAATAGGATGATAATTTTCAGATTTAGTCATTCGATCAATAATAACCTTAATTGCATCATTTCCTCAACATTTATTTGGTATTCCTACCATGAAGTCCAAGGATTCATTTACTAATTTCCACTTAGAAAATTGAAATTTTTGAAGCATCACCTTTTGTATTTTTACATCTTCTTTATCCTTTTTATAATTAAAACATTTAATGGTAAAATCAGAAAAATTATATTTCATTCCATCCCACCCGTAAAAGTATTAAATGTCTATGTACATCTTAGTGATTCCAGGATTTATCGAATATTGATAAATATAAGAATCAAATAAAAATTATTCCTTTAGATAGTAATTATAAGTCATAAAAAACATTTTCTAGAATTAAAAAACTCTATATTCCTCAATGTGAAAATTTTGGAACTTTCCATTTGAACCGATTTTTATTTTTTCTCTTAATAAAGATATTCCATCTATTTATACATAATTTTTTTCTGGCTGAGATGATTTCTTGACACACTAACATAAATAGATAAATTTCTTGAACCCATAACTTCCCTACCAATTACGTACATATTCTCAACCTCATGTTAAATTCATTATTAAAAATATATAATCAAATTTTTTTGGGTCAGAAAATATTTCATATTAGGATCCATATAAATGATAAATCAAAATTTTTAATGTGAAAAAAATATCATGAAATTCCAAATAATGTGTGGGATAAATTTTCTCATAATGTTTCAGTTGTCATGATCCATAATAAATTACCTGATCATTCATTATAAGAAATCAACCAGGTCCTTTTCCTTGAAGAATCATTATAGATAACAAAATAGTCATTTCCTTCAGGCAAGGCCGAAATAAAAGCATTCAGCAGTATTAATTTCATTTCCTAAAAAAATTATCATTTTTATTTGACTAAATAAATTTTACCCCTTTTATGTTGACTTATTTAGCGGGCTAGATAACCACAATATTGTTTAACAAACCATCATTTATAGCATACTAATCACAAAAAACTATGATACTCATTAAAATTTTCACATATTTTCCATTCACCAACAACATTTATTGTAGGATAAACAATTATTCCATGATAATTTACAATGTTCCCAAGAAAATATATCATTGGTAACAAAAATCACATTTACTAAACTTTCCATATAACTTATTTTCATTGAGGGTTTGAAGAACAATCCTTATTTTTTTCTAGATCATCTAAATTTTGTGAATAACCCAAAATATCATCAATAAATAAATTATATAAATAGTCAAATATGATTTTATTCAAAATAACGATAAAGACAACCAGAGAATTTTTGAAACTAATGGGAATAATAGCATAATCATAATTTTTTTTCTACAATCAAAATATCTTTTTAAGTTGTAATAATAATTTACCTTTAGTTATGGTATATAGATCAAAATTAAATCTTGAAAAATACTAATCTCCCGAGAGTTGATCAAACATGTCATCAATATGAGGGGGTGGAAATAAATTCTAAATAGAAATGTTATTCAAATCACTATAATCAATTCATAGTCTCACTAAAAAATATTTTTTTAACAAAAAAAAACATGAACACCACATGGAGAAAATATTGGATAAATGAAACCTTTATGAAGAATCTTCTTCATATACTTTGTTTAACTTCTAGAAGTTCCCCTTAATCCATTAAATATAGGGTTTTTGAGAGTGTCATATAATCTAGAACTAAGCCAATAGTAAATTCAACTTCCATATTAGGTTTAATACCACAAAACTCAATAGGAAAAACATTTAAATATATAATTTTCATCGGCACATCAATAATATAAAATTTACTTCATTCTCATAAA
Source organism: Viscum album (assembly GCA_963277665.1). Classification (NCBI taxonomy): domain Eukaryota; kingdom Viridiplantae; phylum Streptophyta; class Magnoliopsida; order Santalales; family Viscaceae; genus Viscum; species Viscum album. The sequence continues at coordinate 221,443,718 of OY728131.1, read as the reverse complement.
TATGTTCATGATAAAATTCAATTACATATTTTATTATTTTCTTATATTACAATAATGTTATCAATGAAATGAGTTTGTTCATGTATACAATCTAATAATAATTCTGGAAAATCTGCTTTATCACTATAGTAAATCATAGCCTAATAAGAAAAAATCCATTCCATACCAATAATAATGTCATGACTCGTCCCTCGGGCCCCATGCCGTGACTACCCCAAAACTGCCTTCCATAGGCCCAGGGCTAGTGAATAACACGAAAGGAATAAATACCTAAAACTAGGAAGACATTGCCATTATAACCTGAAAATGCACACAATAGAGTACAAGATTGAAGTAAAACACTAAGTAAAACTATATAACTCGGTGTATTGAAAGTAAAAGGGGTTCCAGAAATACAAGACCAACTATAATGTACAAGGAAACAGAAAGTACAACTGAAGAAAAGAAAAGTTGTTGTTATGTCATCCTATGAGGTTCCTACCTGAAGGGTAGATATAGATCGCCTCCTCAACACTCCAGGCCCGTTCGTCTCCTCCATGTATCATCAAGCCATATGGTCAACCTCCGGGTACCATCTGGTCCTGGTGCTCTCAGCCTCAGTCAGCGATGTCCGTCATCTATATCCAACATAACGAGGTGCGGGCATAGCCCATGCAGGGGTGAGTATAACGATACTCAGTAGGGACCCTGAGACCCTCAAGGTCTCAAAAAATTTAACAAGGATAAATCACAAAGTATGAAATCAATAGATAACCCCACCTAGTTATATGCCCATACATATACCTAAGTTATCAAGTAATCCATCTCAATCATGAAGAAAATAGAAAAGATACTGACTCACCTCACATAGGTATACAACTTTTGTAGAGAGTTAGAGTTGATTAGATGTAGCCACTAAATCATTTATTCTGTTGAACCCACATAGGATCCAGGAATATTAGTCAAAGCATTCGAACCCATAGAGGATCCAGGAACAGTAGTAAAATCTATCGAACCCTCTTAGGATCAAGGAACAGTAGTCAGAGTTGTCAAACACACACAAGATCCAGGAATAGTAGTCAGAGCTGTCGAACCCACACAGGATCCAGGATCTTTAGTCAGAATTTTCAACACACACAGGATCCAGGAACAACAGTCAGAGCCATCGAACCTAGACATGATCCAGGAATAGTAGTCAATCCATGCAAGATCCCTTTATCACAATGCATCCAGCCACCTGGTTCCCGTACAAAGTATGATTGATTAAGAAAGGTTCCAATCCTCATGCCAAGTGTCGATACATCAACTATAACGAAGTCCCATGCAGATGTATCTCAATGGTCCGCCACTTCATAAGGGTCTCAAAGTAATAGACAGCACGTCAATCAGATTCCCAGTCTGTGAGTTATTAGCCTTTTAGTCCCGGGGTCCCAGTTGGATTCGTACACGATCTAACCTGACTGTATCTCAACTATACCACAAACTCTAGTGGGGGTATACTCTATGTGACCGACACACTAAATGATTACCATCACCTTTGTTGGTTCGTCAAATAGACTTATGGTGCCAACGATATGGACAAAAGAAAGTATAGGGTCGGTAGTGGACCCGGGTCTTGTCCAACCCGGTCGGACTAACCTGGTCCGACCCAGCCTGGGCCAACCCGGTCTGGCTTGACCCGGTCTGACCCGTTGGGTCTGGTCTGGTCCAATAGGTGGTTAGCCTGTTAGATTTGTCCAAGCCCATTTGGCTTAGCCCAGCAAGTCTCGAGAGCGCAGACTAGTAGTGAGGGTGCGGACCAGCCGTAGGTCGACACAAGGGCGGTTCAACCTGGAGGGTGTCGCGTAGAATGATTGGGTCGTAGCCACAGAGCTAGTTTGGTCCATAGTGCTGCTGGGGCGTGGTTTGGGTGGCACGACTTGGGAGGCTGGGATTGGTTCTTCCTGGGGAACCTTGAGTGTGCGGTTCAGGAATCTTGGACCGAGAGGCTATGTGGCTAGTGGGAAACCGTGAGCTGGGAGGTGTGGGCCGGCGCGGTTATGCCGAGGCGCACGGAAGGCCGGCGTTGGCTGGGAGCTTGGTGGCGTGGGCTAGCACAGTTCATCTAGGGTGCACAGGAGGCCGACGACGCGGTTTGCGAAGACCATGGGTAGTGTGTTCGGTCCCTGTCACCTTTGTTGCCTCGTCATTTCATCGACATGCCAAAGAATCATCACAAAAGAGATTCGACGGAGGGGGACGAGCAATTTTAGTTTGGCCCTCACCCACCACATTTAGCGTGATAGAAATTGGTTCATAAGAACGAGCACAACAATCCACCCACAGAAGGAAAACATCCACATTATTCATTTTTTAAATAAAGTAATAACATGAAACTTAAAAGAAATTTAAATCCCTACTTGATCATTTTTCATCGAAAGAGTTGCAAAAAAGAAGATAGATGATTGGAAAGGACGGAGGTTGGAGTTTTCCTCGATCGTCGGTTTGTGTGTCGGCTCATCGTAGTCGAAGACGTCCTACATCGAAGGAGGTTCTGAGGAACAAAATTGAAGGAGAGGTTGAGTTCGGCATTCTTCTTCAGTTGGAGCATTCTTCCTTGGGAGCTTTCTCCCAAGTTCCACCAAAATGAGAATGCCCAACCAAAATAATTGATTATGTAATCTATTATTTTGTTGGAAAGAATTTGAAATGCCAATTGATTAAGTTGGGATGCACAATTAAATGATAAACGGGTTGGCACATTTAATTGGCCAGAGCATTGTCACAATTAATTGGGTAGAGTAGGTCAAGAGGCTCCCCTCATTAATGAGGGAGTTAATTGGTTTTCTCATTTAATTGGGGGGGGGGGGGGGTATTGTTTCGGGTGGTCCCCATGCCGTAACCACTTGTCGGAGGTTTGGTTCGGGTTGGACCCACCACCATAACCTCCCAGAGGAGGTTATGGTGTGGTGGTCCCCACCTCCAACTTCCACATGTAGGATTTAACCAACAAAATAAAAATAAAGCTACCTAAATCTATTTTTATTTAAATCATTCACTAAAACCCCCAAAACTATATTTTATTCTCAGCCCACAAATGCCCAGTTGAATGTATTATTAGAAGAGTACTGGTGCTGCGAGTTCAACGGTGCCCCCACATTTCAATTCTGAGCACCGGTTAAAAAGTTAAAATGTGCCACTCGCGCGTTTACTGAACGTACACGAAAAAAAGTTTGGAAAATTATTATTAGTCACCCTCGACCCGTGACGGTTGAGGTTAGCCTCTACGTAGGTGAAACATGCCCCAACGAACCGAACATTACTCTCGTATTTTCATTCTGAGCTACCGTTTTGTTGTTATGAATTTTACAATAAAATAATTGTAATTTAATTATTTTATTTGCAGCCATAAACTACTATTTTCTGGTGGCCCGCGCTGGAAAAAGTTAGTGTCTGCTTAAATAAAGCATGCCCTCACAAGTTCAGCTGTGGTCTAAGATTTTCAATCTGAGGTACCATTTGTGAGTTATATGTATTTGAAAAAAAATAATTTATTAAATTATTTTATTTACGGTTATGCCTAATTTGGGTTTTCTCAGAGGAGGCCCACACCGACTAAGCTTAAGTCACGCCTATGGTAATCCCACTATCCTGAGTGCAGTAGTGCCCTCAGATTTCCCATTCGAGTAACTGTTTATGAGTAATTCTACATTTTTAGGAAAAATTCATATAGATGTTAACTTAATCTTATCAAAACTTCGAAGAATCATTTCGAGCACTCCGGGCCTTAGAATCGTGCACCATCTGATTTCATAGACTCATAAAATTCCTATATATATATATATATATATATATATTAAAAAATTTACATGTAAATTCATGGTCTCTACAAATAACTTCAAACTCTACAAAGGGATATATGGATTATAAGAAATGTATTTCCACAACAAAAAATAAGAAGATTATTATAATTCTGTTTTCCTTAATATTTCCCTAGTGATTTTTACCATACATTCTGATATCATTTCATGAGGTAAAATTTCTAATTTATACTATTATTTCTCAAAAATAAAGGAATGTGTAGACACCATATCAAATAAGATATTAGAAAAATTTAAATGTGAAAATAATATACCCGATACCACTACATTGGATTAAATAACATCTGTTGAAGTAGTCACAAATTATTTCACTGGACCTTTCTTCTATTAATCAAGTAGATTACATCATTCAAATATTTATTTGGGAAGGTATTGCCATAATGCCAAATCTCACCACATTGAAAACAAGTTAATTTTTTATAATATGAATTAATCATACCAACACTAATATCTTTTTCATTAATATCTCAGGTCATATGTCCAATCATACCAAATTGAGAGCAATTACTATATTGTTTATGGCATTCCCAGTGTTCTTTTTACCACACTTCATACACGTCAGAAACTTGACTGTCTTACATTCAGATATATTTGATTGATTCCTACCCATTATTTACCATCCAAACCTTTAATCTTTTATATTGTTAATACACAAGTGGTCGTCATAAAAATTCATTTACACCCAATTAACATATCAAAAAAGTTTCTCATAGCATTAGAATTCATGGGAAGGAAATTTCCTTTGATATCAGTTGTTCAATCCCAAGTAAACAAAATTTAATTTTACTCTCATGATCTCGAAAAATATTTTTAGCTTACCTTTACTATCAGGTGGTTTTTTCTTCATACATTTCCACTAAATATTATTCCTTTTGTTTCAATTCAAGTAAATTATTTTCCACCCTTTTTCAAACTACTATATGAAAAAAAAATATTTAAGGAAAATATTCTTATATTCATCCCAATCCAAGGAATCAATATCTATTTTAACCCTGATATTCATGACCATTGACAACCACCGGTCCACTAATCCTTCAAACTGTTAAATTTCATGGCTATTTTTTTATTATCTAAAAAACCCATGACCTTGAATATATTTTAAGGGGATTTAATCCGGAATTCAGCCACTACTGACTTAGAATATCCATTGAAATTTATGTCATACAAAAACATAGTATTTACTATAAAAACCTGATTAATTCAATTTCCCACAATTCCCAGATGTGGATTAGGAATGAAACTAACCTCTAAGGGCCTTGATACTTTAACTTACCTATTTATTCTATGGAAACTAATTCTAAAAACATACCCAAGATGTAAACACATGATATTCATTAAATTTTATATCATTTAAACATAATGACAATCTAAAAATAATTTATGCAATTATATTAACATTATCCTAGACACTGATGTTATCTAATCCATTAAATGACACAAACTATAAAGACCCGACTTCAAACACTAAATAATATAGTTAATTCTACTAGAATACACTTATTACTTTCCCAATGATAATTTCAGTAAAGATTTCTATAGTATTAGTTCATAAATCATACTTGACAACACACAAGAATAAAAAGTGGGTACTACTAAAATAGTTTCCATTTTTATAATAAAAAAAATGTTTTAATATAACATAAATACTTCTCATGAAACATAATAACAACATTCTAAAAGATTGTTTTCTAATATACATCATTAAAATCATTTAAAAAATATTTTAAAATTAGGGAATATCACAAAATGCATAGTAAGGGGTGGAAACAAGGAAAGAAACCATTATTCTCTATATACTAATAAACATATGAAATTATTTTCAAAAATATATATATCTCACTTGTAAGGAATCATATACTTAATCTTTTAGAATATATAATTTTCGTGAAACATAGAAAATATAAATAAAAAATTTAGGTATGATATAAAATTATATATTGATTATTATAAACCTCATAGATAAAAAATGTTTTTTTACCCTTAGGGATTCTTAATAATATAATCCCAGAATCTACCTTATAATGTTACCCTCCTTGCTACTATTTGGTTAAACCATCACTTTTACACATAGAGTTACCATTACAATCAACATCCAATATAAATATATCCAATGCATTGGAGGTACATAGAGGTATTATAATTCATCATAAAAAATAATCTATAAATAGAAAATAATTAGATAAAATGAATACTTTCCACATAATATCATTCTTTTTGAATTTTGTAAATTGTGAAATTTAAAAGATTATTTTTGAAGATAACTCCCTTACCCCAAGTTTGAATTAAATAAAATATACTCAAACCTCCAGTATAATTGCTTCAATTTTGTTATTAAATTTTTAAATAAATGTATTCATATTTATAATTCCTTATATTATAATCTTGATACAGCATTCCACCCACTTATTAATAACAGTTTTTTCATTATTTCAATTGCCTTTCCTTCATGGTTTCCATGGTTGGATCATTATGGAATTTCTTATCAAATAGAATAAAATACCAAAAAGATAAAAGATAATATATTAATAAGATTATATAATATTAAATTATACCATATGTCATTTTTTCTGAAATGAGGGTGATTCATTTGAAAAAAATTAATGAAAATGATTCAATTTATTTTTGAAGTTTTTAAGATTTTCACGACCACAGATCATTTTATTTAATATAAATATATATATAATGGTTCCAAAACATTAAATGAATTTCAATATGTATAATAAAATATTATTTAACCATAATAATAGTTTTATATCCTTCATTGAAGGTATAAAATGAAAATTAAAATAGATCATCCATTATAATGGAAAATTGAAAAATCATAGTTGATGTTTCAATTTTGTAGATTAAGAGGATAAGTGGAGAGGAATTAGGATGTATAAATCATTATCAAAATAAAATTATAATATATGTATGATAATAGATTTATAAAGTATGTTGGATGAGTGAAGTTGAAGAGATAAGAATAAAAATAATGAAACTGAAAAGGAAATCAATGAACATGAAAGATGATATAGCTCTTGAATTTTTCTCCTTCACAACCACTTCGAGGCTGTGGTTTTTTTTTGTGAGACCAGAAGGTCTCAAAAATTTGAAATTGGAATTAGGAAGGTTCTTATAAAGAAACTATACAAGAAAATATATATTTATGTGTGAGGAGAAGTGGTAGTGAGGGGTGATATTTTTAGTGAATGAGAGGGGTGTGTGTTTTGAATATTTTATTCGTTAGTATATTATTTTGGTTTAATATTACTAATATGACTGTAATTATAACTGAATATATATAAAAATTAATTTTAGTATTATATTATGCTGATTACATTAGAAATTACTCTTTTAAGAGTATATTTTCTTATAATGTTCATATACAGTAAATTACGATATTTTAGTTATAAAAAAATTCAAATATTTCAGAAAAATATAAAAAATTCACCCCCACTGTTTTCAACATTCAGAATTCCAAAATTGAATCCATTTTATAATTTTTTTTCTAAATATGAGAAATTTATTGTTTATTTAAAAAAAATAAATTATTAAACAATACCAATTTTAATATTATAACTGACTTTTTAACTATTTGAAAAAATAATTAAGTTCTTATAATATAACATTGAATCATAAGACGAAATATTTTTATTTATTAATCTATTATTTGAAGATAAAGTTTAATTTCAATGAGTATATTAATTCTGAAATCATAAATAAAAATATATGTGTCACAAAAATATGAACACTAAATTTATCATTTATAAAAAAATTATTTACTTAATTGAATATATAAATATATCATATTTTCACATAGAAGGTACATAATTTTTATTTATCCTCTAATAGGCGAGGTTACTATTCTATTAGTATAAATTCCTTAATTTGTATGAATACTACTTATTTCATTATACATGCATAATGAATTTACCTATTTAATTCCAGAATGAAAACACATAATTTTATATGTACAAGGTTTACTACAGTAGATGACAACAAAGATTTTCTGGAATAGAGGATATTGTGGACTATCATTTATAGAGGAATTTATCACTATATAATTTCATAGTTTATGTTATTTATGTTCATTAGTTAGTGGATGGGGATCATCATATTTTATAGGGGTTATGGGTTATGATTACTAAATTATAGACCTTTTTATGTTGTGGCACATAAGGATTTTGAATTGGAGATGATTTATTATTAATGGGGGTTTGAAATCTCCATTCCACGGTATGTTGGGTAAGTGAGCTGATGGGGATTAAATGATACAATGTCCCAGGGAATTTTTGTGTATTTATTAACAGTATGATTTAATGAAATGTACATGATTGGTAGAACAAGAGGATTCAGATGTGATGATGTTCTAATTTTATGTTTATAGGATGATGTAGAGGGTTATCCGGTTACGTTATCTTTATGTGGATGTTGGAAATTAATACAAGGGTTATCACCAGTGATGATATATCTTTTCATTCATGAAATTTCGGAAAATATATATAAGATGGAATGTCATTAGAGATGAACCAGTGTTGGATGAAGTAGCTAAACACTCACTGATGGACATTGAGAACAAGTGAAGTGATTTATTTATTTTTATGTGTATATAATTTCTATTTATTTATTTATGTATACACATGTAAAAATATAGATGTAAGAAATATACATATTGGTGGTGGTCAATTGTGTTTATATTCACATCCTATATGGTCCCCTTTGGAAACATGTAGACTTTAGCGTTTTTAGATCATCTTAGGGAGGGATATCTTTCTATGGTCATTATTGATCATGGATTCTTCAGTTCATGGAATGGATAGATGATGCAACATAGTGGATATTTTCATCAATATAGAATTTCTCATTTAGGGTATATTGATTATATCCTTGTATGATCATTTATGAGAGATCTTGAATTAATGTATTTTTCTAAATAAAAATCTTACATATCTAGGTTGTCAAATCTATAATGATATTTATTTAGGATGGTTATTATTGTTATCTTAAATCTCTTCCATTGTGTTTTGTATTTATTCTTAAATAGTGTTTTTATCATATATCGTTTATTAGTATCACCACCACAATGTATAATCTCCCCACTTTTACCAAACTAGACTCTTAATACTATTCGACAACCTTTTGTGTACGAGGAGGTGTGCCTAAGGCCCTATGGTCGTCCAGCCTGGAGAAAGGGTTTTAGTTGGATCAATTTTCAGGGATTCAAAAAACATTTATATAATATGACTTATAGAGAATGTAGATTTGTGATATCATTTATAGGGGGAGGTGGTGAATTAGATATCTATATTCATTTAACTAGGTAGTTATTTGATATTCCACAGGTTTTGTTGGTTAATGCCTCGACCAGTCAACATAGATTCTCTATTATATTATATGTTATTTTAAATAGTAGCTTGTTAATTCCCCCAATTATGAACCTATCATACCCACTGTTCCAATCCACCATTTTTAGTTTTTTATACCCGCTGACTACACATACTTCTTATTATTTTGTTTATTTGATAAACCAACTAAATAAAATTTTACATAAGCTTGTTGAACCCACAAGATGAAACCTTCTTCTTTAAATTAATTGTACTACTCTAGAATAAAAATAATCATATTTTGGCATGATTTAAATTAGACATGGAGGTGAAACCATAATGTTTGAAGTGTCAAGGATTTAGAGAGATTAGTCAAAATAAGGTGGATATGGAATTGGTTACCAATATTTTGCTAATCCAAAATTTTCCAATTTCATAAATATGTTCAAAACATGGGATTTAGATGTGGTTTTTTTATAGAGTATTATTGTCATAATTAGGATTTATAATGAATATGATGTGATCAGATTGTAAGTTCTATTAGAAGTGAATCAGTGTTTGAGGACAGAGTATAATAACCATTTGGGGCGGCATTTTTAGGTTATGACCATTTAATTACACCATTTTTGTGTTTTGTTTTTGGTATATTTGATTATAAATTTTTTTATAGCATCAAGTGTTATGGAATCATGGTTGTGAAATGTGATAGAACATTAATAGGAGCCTATGGGTATTTCTAGGTGATATTTTCTATAAAAGTCTAGGATACTAATTTTTTATAGAATAGTGTGATGTGAATAAATAACACATCATTTCTGTTAATAATATATTTAATTTTTTTCAATAATATATTCTTATAGTGGGGAGAAACATAATCCAAAATATAATATAATTTCAGAGTCATTTTTTACAAAGAATGGAACCTTTGTGAATGAAAATGATATCAAAACATCAGACTCTTTGAATTTATGGGTGTGGTTAGGTTTTGTTATATTTTTCAGTGTGGTTAAAACTAGATGAGACATGTTTTGGATAAAAATTATGCATTATGATTCTAGATGCCCAATGTAATATCGTTGAGAATTCCAAGTTAGAATGCATTGATTATTGGGTGAATTAAAAAATGTGGTGCATATATATTTATCGTAGAGGATCCTTGGGGTTTTATGTGCTATGTTGTGGAGTATATAATTAATTTATTTTTACATGTTGTTTATATCATGGGATGCATAAGATAATGGTCTTGGAGAAGGGTACATCTTGATAATATACACTTGAATTTAGATTTTAAGGTTTATAACAATTTTGGGTGAGGTTTTTATGTGTTTTTAATGGACTAATAGATGTTATGGGTTTTAGGGTAATGATTGTTGAAAATTCATAGTGTCACGGTAGCCTACCTATTCCTACACTATACTTATGATACTATGACGAGTGATCTTTAAAAAAGGAAAAGGCGCGAGCATGGATCATCATTGCGTGTATTGTGATTGTTGTACTATGTTTATCAATAAGGGGTTTGATTCAAATATAATTGTGCTACAATTGTAGAACACTTCGTGACTATGGGTGGTAATCCATGATTATTCCCCATGGATTATATATTAGAATAAATAAGCACACCATTATGATTTTTCACTAATGATATTATTCATAAAATATGAAATGGGTTTCTCTACAAGAGGTCATCATGAGGGATTCCATAGATAGGAGTGAAATGAATCACACCCTAGAGAAGGAATATTCCACAATGTGACAGATTATGCCTTTATAAGAAAATTATCATTATTTTACAACTTCATATTTTTAGGATTTGATGGGATTTTTCATGGGGGTGGGGCCTATGCCTCGAGATGTTGTTTCATTACCTATAAAAGTTACAACATGACGTAGTTATGAAAATGTTACTTGAAAACATCTCATGGTTTGTCCCTTCATCACCATGATATTTCACTCCCTGAAATATCCGCAACGATATTTTTTTAATAGGTCTAGAAGCATCATTTTTTATTCAAACCCATTTAATTATTTCAGTTGATAGATTGTCTAGAGAGGCCTTGTTTTCATAAAACAAACTCTTCTTCCTCATATACGAACCACTTATTGAGTGGTGATTTTCTAAAGAATTTATTGGTTGATTTTATTTTACATTTAATCTATTTAATTCTATTAATCTACCCCTCTTGTCTCTATTATACAGTTGTTTGTTTATGATTCCACTAGAGAATGATGAAATTATCATGTAGTGATGAGGATTTTTCACAAAGTGTATAATGGATTTTCCTTCCAGATTAATAAATGTATTTTTTAAATATTTCGTTCAGGTATTTTAGTACCTACTCTTTAATTAATTTTAATATAAAATTAAATGAATAATAATACTGTTTATGTGCAATGTGACAGAGATTTTGATTGTGGGTTTTTTAGAAGAATTCCATAGATGTTTTGCATGTCATCTCTTGATCATACCTTATAAGGAAGATTATATGTGATTTATTAGTTGTTAAAAACATTTTAATTTAGATTATAGTAAATTATAAAATTATTTTAATTGCTTTAGGGAATTATATATTGAGATCAGAACTCAGGTGTTCTCTGAGTTTTGTAGTGTCCAAGATGAACAACCATGATGATGCTAAAAATATTTATGTGTATTGTGGTCCCCAAACTGCGTAATATAATTTTAAAATATATGTTTATATGTATTATATGATTTTTTTTTAATTTTTCTCATTATTAAAATAAAATATCCATTAACAGATACAGATCAAAGGAATTTTTTAATGGATTTTACAAATCACTCAACACCTCCTTAAATCATTTATTGTTGATTATAAAAGACTTGATAAAACAAATATAACATTTCTGAAAAGGACCACATTCGGGTGTATCATTGGATTATCATATATGACCATGGTAGTGGTTCCAATTACTATATTTTATTAGATAGAGTTACAGATTCAAATGGTTGGCTCAAGTAATGGCCCTCTAAAATTTTTGTAATACCTAGTATCACTATACATTTATTGTGTGGGAATTGGGTGACTATTCTCCCCCAAATGTATCTTAATTTTATAATGGGTTGTACAATGATTTTTTAAGGGTAAGGGATTTATTCAACATGGTGTAGTGTGCATCATATGTTGTTTCTATATTGTAGTTGATTTTCCAATGATAGGATAATTGACATATTAGAAGTGTTTAACAATTTATGTGATATTTAGTAAAAATTGATTTTTGAATTATAAAATAAAACCTCTATTGTTTATCTACATGATATGTTACATTGGGGATTTGAGGTGGATTACCATTTTATACTGAACTATTATAGGGTTAGTGTGGAGAAGTTAAAATAGCAACATATTAGTGTGGATGTAATAAAGAGGATGGTATTTGTACCTGACTGGAAAACAACAGAAATTCATGACTACATCAAGTGTATGCAGAAATTGTGGGAGGGAAATTCATTATGGGTATTATGGGTTGGACATTGTTTCCTCAATATATGTATGTTACCTGACTATATATGGGAGAGAGTATTAATCAGGTGATGATAATTTGAATGGTATATAATTTTAAAGGAAGAGTTCTATCCCCCATTAATGAGGGAAATGGGAACAGTCCCACAGTGGTATATAATCCCATCAATGTGTGATACTATGTTACATGGTTTAGAGTGGTTATACTTTGTATTATATGATAATATGTTACATGTTTCCATAAATGGTAATGGGTATTCCACAAGTTCCCTGATGACTTGACATAATTTTCAAGGTCATGGAGCTAATATTACCTTTGATTACTGATATAATGATATATGTTAATATGCTTGGTTACTTGTATTAAATCAGGTTCTAGATTATAAGATGTACTAATCCATGTTGGGGATAGGGTAATCCCATGTTGATATAATTATGAAATATTAAATTCTCAAAAGGTTCTTCTTTAATATATGTATCATTGTGATAGTGGATTCAATGGTTGGATTTCTACTCAATTGATGGGTTTCAATTATCTTCATATATATATTTCACTAGATGAAGTGAGTATAGTCAACCTCCTATGCCCACATTGAACCCAATTATTCCTGATGATTTTTTTAATTTCACCTTTTAATTATGTTTACTTATCAAATCAAATCAAATGATAATACACCATTTATTAGTTATTCTCAAGAAACCATTAAATATTGCATAATATTTCTTTCTCACACAGAACTCCTGTGGCCCCAAAACATTGATACCTAAATAGAGCTCATGATTGTTGGAAGAATATAGGAAAATGAAAACTCATGTGATGTCAACCTAGAAAACATTCACTAATTCTAGAGATATAAAACATGTATATTATTAGAGCCTCTATATACTTATTTTATTGTATTTCTTTCATATAAATTGTTGATCGAGATGGAGAAAACTAATTAAAAAACATGTATCAATGCGTACTCAATTGTTATATCATGGGTTTTATTGATTTTTTAGCTTTTATTATTTTTAAAAATTGTTTATTGTTTTATTCCATTTTGTTACTATGATTTAAGGGTATAGTCACTACACATAAACACCATGGAACCTCAATAATAATTTAGAACATGTAGCATAGTCTGGGTTACACTCATGGTCCCATAACTCTAAAACGATGTCATTAGTTACTAGTAGCAGGATAGTGTGTTACAATGTGGACCACTAAAGGTGCTCCCCAAACTTTGTTTCTTAATATAATTATTTTTGATCAAAAGTTTGATTTTATCCTCTAAAGATATGTTTTTATTGTTGTTTTATTGCAAAATGAAAAACAAATTCTATTTTTTTACATGTTATATTATTTGTTGTGTAGTCATGGTGTAACACCCAAGCTTCTACGATACGATTCTCTTTGAATAATGTAATAGCATGTGTTGTATGCAACATCGAGTTCTAACACACCACAACCAATCAAACTAGTCGTTATGAATAGTAATACCCACTTTTTGAAATTTATAAATTTTATTTTTCAAAATGGACTTCATTTATGGATTCGGAATATTGAAATTAGCCTAGGGTGAATTTTTGGTATTTTTCTGAAAAACATCATTTTTTGATGAATAGTGAAACCACTAAGTGGAAGTTAAAAAACCGAATTCTTCATAAAACATAATTTTACCACTTCTATGAGTGGAATTTTAAAAATCCAAGAGAAATCGTTAATATCAAGGAGTAAAATGTGGTTCAATGAGATGAAAATAATTTTTGGTGAATAGTAAGTTTTTATTTTTAATTACCACGGTTAAAAGTAAATAGGGAAATTAAGGGTAAAAATGATATTAATATTACCCTAAAACGTGCCATAATTCTATTGGAAAATTCTATCTCAACAAAAAACAACCTTAGGATTAAAATATCATCATTTAGGTCCACTTGGATTAGATTAGGAAATCTATTATTATTTAATTTAAAGAAGAGTTAAAAGAGTTAAAATCAAAGTTTATTTATTAAATCATTTTTAATATAAGGTTATACGTAAGTTAAATTCAATTGTAAATATTCATTAAAAATATAAGAATATTTCCTACATAATGATATTTTATTTATAATTTTTAGACAATATATAATTTAATTTATTTATGACACAATGATGATGCAGTAATTACAATAATAGTGAAAAATTAAAATAATTGATACTATAAATACACAAATAAATATAATTTGAGACTTTTTATGAATTAAGATAATTATATAGGTTTATATGAAATGTTAGGAATTATTTAAATAACTTTTTTCGAAGTAATCATTCTGTTATGATTTTCACTAAAATCAATTTTCCAAATAGTTTCAAAATTGACATAAAAGAGTTATTACAAAAATATATATTATTAATTGATATTCAATTCCTAAAAATCTAAGGTTCTGCCAAGAGACTTAAATCATTATAGGTGTATCATTAATGGACCACTTGGCGGTCTCTTAGAGGTATATAGTAAGTTTATTAACTATATAATAAAAAAATACAAAGTGACATGGTAAGTGTCAAACTAATTAACTAAGAGTTAAAACTAAAAGATAAGGTTAATATAATGACCGAAACTGGTCTAAATTCTATTGGTTGAGTGGTTTTCGACCCATAACCATCTTAAAATTTAAATAATCCACTTTTGAGCCACTAGAAACCGAATATGAATTTATTATAAAATAATATTTCTAGCTTTTCCAAAGGTGTCCCTCACCCCTCTTATAAAAGGGAACTCCACCTTCTCATTAATTAACACCTTAAAAGTATTTTCGTTCGGAAAAAACCTGACCAAATACACTATCAACTTCTCTTATTATAACCTAGAGGCCTTAGTTTGATCATAAATCCAACCTAAAGATCCCTTTTGATCAAATCAAAAGGAAGAACCCGAAGAAGAGGTAATGTTTTCACCACCCTTTTTCAAATTCATTTCTTCTTCAACTTCTTCTTTCTTTGTTATTCCCATTCTAAAATAATGAATCCAGTATATCCTATATACTGTAATATTATTATAAATATGGTACAACCATATTCAGTATTCTAGTGTTTCCAAGTCTACTAAACTAATTGGTCTTTCGAGATTTGATCTTTCTTGTGATCATGCCAATGTTATGTAATAATGCACCGACTCTAGGTAACTGGCGTCGGGGCGTTACAGTTGGAATCCGTGGAATTTTAGTACAGACCTTGGAAGCTAGATTTAGATAAAATATGATTATAGAATATAGATTTATTATGGTATTTGAGTATTAGTATAGAAAAACATCCTAGAATTTTGGTATTGTAGAGATTTTGTGAGTTTTCTGAGCAATACATCCCTATCTGGATACGAGAAGGTAGAGGCAGCTCTAGCACAGATGTACCTAGGGGTAAAACCTGAAAACACCTCTTTGAGCTAGACTTGAATGAGAACTGGTGCACGACAACGGGCCTTGCTGCACTCTTGGTTACGACACTCCCGGGGATATGCTTAGGATAACTCTCATTTTCATTACAAATCATTATGAAGGGATTATGAGTATATACTTTCTCAAAGAAAACATTTTTTAGATTATAAATTATATCTATAAATAGTTCAATTTATGTTAAGTGTTTTATAAGTATGGAATTATGTATTTTGATTCGTAAACTGATCTATTTTATGCCATTGTTTAGAAATGGTGCCTAGTGGAAGAAATGGAAACCGTATCAATGCACGCACTCCATGTAGGGATTTCCATCCTGCTCAAGATAATTATAGTGGAGCTGGTGATGAAACTGGTGCTGATCGACTAATCACCATACTAGGACAACTAACTCAGGTTATGAATAATAAACTTACCCGAATAGAGCACCCTGATCCACAGCGTGGAGGATCAATGTTATATCACTTCATGAGGCAGAAAAAACCAACATTCAATGGGAGTACAAATCCATTAGTAGTTGAGAAATGGATAAGTTCCCTAGAGAAAATATTTCAGGATTTGGAAATTAGTGAAAGGGAAAAAGTTATCATGGAAATTTACCGCCTCACTGGAGATGCTGATCAATGGTGGTCATTGATTCAAAACACGAAGGAAGATGATGAAGTATTAAATATGGAATGGAGGGAGTTCAAAGATCTGTTTTTAGAGAAATACTTTCATCATGACCATCGAGGAAATATGGAAGGACAATTTCTAAGTCTAAGACAAAAGGAGGATGAGAATGTTGCAAAGTATGAGGGTAACTTTAGAAGGTTAGCAAGGTATGCTGGAGATTATATATGTAACCCAAGAAGTAAGATTGATCATTTCTTTGATGGGTTAAAACCATTTCTCCGTCGAGCATTAGTCTCACAATCCTTCTCGTCGTACGAAGACATTTCCTAATGTGCTATCAAGACAGAGAAAGAATTCTCTAAGTCATATGACATTAAAGAAAAGAAAGAGAAGAATATATCTGCTGATCAATCTGGGAATAGAAATTAAGGGAATAAGGGAAAAGTTGAATATCCATCCTGTAGTAAATGCGGGAAGAAACACCCCGGTACTTGCTTAAAAGGAACGAGAGTCTGTTACATGTGTGGTGAAAGAGGCCACCAAGCTCATGATTGCAAGGGGAATAAGGAAGCTACCGATATGCAATGCTACAATTACAGGGAGATTGGACATTATGAAAATGAATGTCCTAATCATCATGGGAACTTAACTCAGAAAAGGCCAAGGGATCAAGGCCAAGCTTATACTATCACTACTGCTGAGGTAGAAGCTCCGAAAGACATAGTGGCAGGTAATTTAATGGTTTCCTCAAGTTTAGAAAATGCATTATTTGATTCTGGATCATCGTATTGTTTCATATCTTCCCAGTATGCTAAGAAAATTAGATATTTCCAATTTGATTTAATAAGGGTGTTGTCAGTTAAAACTCTTAAGAGAAGTATCATTGCAACAATGTTTTGTGAATCAATCCCCATTAGAGCACATAAATGTTCTCTATCTACTGATATCAACGTCATACCTATGATTGAGTTTGATATAATCCTCGGTATGGACTAGCTTTCAGAACATGATGCGAAGATTTATTGTAAGAAGAAAGAGGTTATGATTTTTGATGATGATGATAAGGAACAACTTATCTTTAGAGCAGAATCATCACCACCTAATTGTTATCTAGATCCACCCCCAGTAGCTCAAATAAATTCAATTATTGGTGAGGAAGAGAATGAAATGACTGTTGGGGAGGAAAGGAATGTTCAAATAGAGGATGTACCGGTTTTGAATGAATATGTAGATGTGTTTCCGGATGATTTACCTGGACATCCTCCAGAACAAGAATTTGAATTTTCCATTGATTTAATTTCTAGATCAAGGCCTATATCGAAGAACCGTTATATAATGGCCACTATAGAATTATTTGAACTAAATAATCAACTAGAGGAATTGAGTAATAAGGGATTTATTCACCATAGTGTTTCTCCATGGGGAGCCCCTGTTGTTTTTGTTAAAAAGAAAGATGGATCTATGAGGTTATGTATCGACTACAGGGTGATCAATGCTATAACAATAAAGAACAAGTATCCCCTACCTCGCATTGATGATTTATTTGACCAACTGCATGGAGCTCAATACTTTTCAAAGATTGACATTCGATTTGGATACCATCAGTTGTGTGTGAAGAAGGAAGAAATTCCGAAGACAGCATTTCGAACTAGGTATGGGCATTACGAGTTTATAGTAATGCCTTTTGGATTTACTAATGCACCCACTGAATTCATGGATCTGATGAATAGAGTTTTCAAAGAATATCTAGATAAATTTGTGGTAGTATTTATTGATGATATCTTGGTATACTACAAAATCTACAAAGATCATGAAAATTACTTGCGCATTATCCTGAAGACTCTAAGAATACATGAATTATATGGGATGTTTAGCAAGTGTGAATTCTGGATTCAGGAGATTTATTTTCCTGGCCATATTTTCCTTAAAGATGGAAGCTCTGTTGATCCTTCTAAGATCAAGGCAATCCAAGAATGTCCAGAACCTACGATTATAACTGAGGTACGCAGTTTTATTGGTTTGGTAGTTTATTATAGATGATTCATCCAGAATTTTTCCCGATTGGCTAACCCATTAATGAAGCTCCCACGAAAAGGGGTTAAATTTGTTTGGACAAAAGAGTGTGAAGAATGTTTCGAAGAACTGAAGAGATGATTAGTCAATGCTACTATATTGACTCTACCATCGGGGAATGATGGGTTCGTTATTTATAATGATGCATCGAAGAAAGGACTTGGTTGTGTCCTTATACAGAGTGATAGGGTTATTGCCTATGCATCACGATAGTTGAAAATTCATGAACAAAACTATCCTACTCATGATCTCGAGTTAGCAGCTGTGATCTTTGCTTTAAATATATGGAGGCACAACCTCTATGGTGAAATATGTGAGATTTATACTTATCACAAGAGTTTGAAGTATATTTTCTCACAAAAAGAACTCAACATGAGGCAAATGTGATGCTTTAATTACTCAAGGATTATGATTTCACGATACACTACCACCCGGGGAAGGCAAACAAGGTGGCAGATGCTTTGAGAAGAAAAGATCATGGAGTTTTGAAAAATATGAGAATTAAAAGGGATCCAATTTTTATGGATCTAGTAAAGATGGACATGGGAATAACAAGGGAAGGTGAAACATCAATGCGTTTTGAAATGGTTTCCAAACCATCTTTACTAGAAAGGATTAAGAGTTCTCAGATCGATGATAAATAATTTGAAAATAAGATTAAAGTTGTGAATGATTGGAGATTGAGAGACTTTGTGTATGAAGATGGAATTTTGAGATTTGGGAAGATACTTTGTGTTCCCAATATTCCTGATCTAAAAAGGGAATTGCTGGATGATTCTCATAGTTCCGATTTCTCTATACACCCTGGGTGCACCTAAATGCATATAGATTTGAAGGATTATTTTTGGAGGGACAACATGAAGAGGGAGATTGATAATTTTGTGTCAAGATGTATGGTTTTTCAACAAGTGAAAGCTGGAAGGCAACAACCTGGAGGATTCATGCAACCTCTTCCCATACCGGAGTGGAAATGGGAAAATATTACAATGGACATTGTCATGAGGCTAACAAAGACTCCAAGAAGGAACGATGCAATATGTGTTATTATTGATCGTCTTACCAGGTCAGCACATTTTATTTCTATAAGAGAAGATCTACCACTGGAACGTCTAGAAAGACAATATATTAATGAAGTTGTGAGACTTCATGGAGTATCCCTATCGATTGTTTCTGATCGTGATCCCCATTTTACTTCATGATCCTGGAAAAGTCTTTAGAAATCCTTGGATACTGAGCTTCATTTGAGAAATGCCTACCACCCTAAAATAGATGGACAATCAGAACGAACTACTTAAACCTTATAAGACATGTTGAGATCCTTCTCACTTGACTTTCAGGGTATGTGTGATCAATATTTACCTCTAGTAGAATTTTCCTATAACAATAGCTTCTATTCGAGTATTCATATTTCACCATATGTAGTGTTATACAGAAAGAGATGTCACACACCAACCTATTGTGATGACTTTGGTGAAAGAAAACTTGTAGGCCCAGAACTGGTGGAGGAAATGATGGAAAATGTGATGGTAATCCAAAACCATATCAAAGCAGCTCAAAGTAGGTAGAAGAGCTATGCTGATAATCGAAGGAATGATTTGGAATTTCAAGTCGGTGATCATGTTTTCCTGAAGGTATCTCCATGGAAGGGAGTCATACATTCTGGTAAGAATGGTAAATTGAGTCCATGGTACATCAGACCTTTCAAAATTCTAGAACGAATTGGGGCTGTAGCTTACCGTTTGGCAATGCTGCCAAATCTCTCCAAAGTTCACGATGTGTTCCACGTATCTCTATTGAGGAAATACATGCCTGACCCAACGCATGTACTCACCTATGAGGAATTAGAAATAGAACCCGATCTATCTTATTGCGAAGAGCCCGTCAAGATTCTTGATACGAGAGAACAAGTATTGAGAAACCGGACGACTTGTCTGGTAAAAGTCTTGTGGAGAAACCATAAGATGGAAGAGGCAACGTGGGAACCCAAGGAACTTATGATGAATAACCACCAGAGTCTTTTCATGTGGTAGTATTCTATAAATTTTCTAGGACGAAGTTATTTGAAGGAGGGGAGAATGTAACACCCCAAGCTTCTACGGTACTCTTCTCTTTGAATAATGCAATAGCGTGAGTTGTATGCAACATCGAGTTCTAACACATCACAACCAATCAAACTAGAAATTATGAATAGTAATACCCACTTTTTGAAAATAATAAATTTTATTTTTCAAAATGGACTTCATTTTTGGATTCGGAATATCGAAAATAGTCTAGGGTGATTTTTTGGTATTTTTCTGAAAAACTTCATTTTTTGAGGAATAGTGAAACCACTAAGTGGTAGTTAAAAAACTGAATTTTTCATAAAACATAATTTTACCACTTCTATGAGTGGAATTTCAAAAATCTGAGAGACACGGTTAATATCAAGGAGTAAAATTTGGTTCAATGAGATGAAAATAATTTTTGGTGAATAGTTACCTTTTACTTTTATTTACTATGGTTAAAAGTGAATAGGAAAATTAAGGGTAAAAATAATATTAATATTACCCAAAAACATGTCCTAATTTTATTGGACAAGTGTATCTCGACCAAAACCAACCTTAGTAATAAAATATTATCATTTAGGTCCACTTGGATTAGATTAGGACATTTATTAATATTTAATTCAAAGAAGAGTTAAAAGAGTTAAAATCAATGTTTATTTACTAAAACATTTTTAATATAAAGTTAAAAATAAGGTATATTCGATTGTAAATATTCATTAGAAAGATAAAAATATTTCCTACGTAATTATATTTTATTTATAATTTCTAGAGAATATATAATGTAATTTAGTTACGACACAATGCTGATGCAGTAATTTCCATAATAGTGAAAAATTAAAATTATTGATATTATAAATACACAAATAAATATAATTTGAGACTTTTTATGAATTAAACTAATTTTATAGGTTAATATTACATGTTTATAATGATTTAATTAACTTTTTTCGAAGTAATAATTCTGTTATGAATTTCACATGAATCAATTTTCCAAATAGTGTCAAAATTGACATAAAAGAGTTTTTAAAACAAATATTATATTATTAATTGATATTCAATTCCTAAAAATCTAAGGTTCGGACAAGATACTTATATCATGGTAGGTTTATCATTAATGGACCACTTGGGGGTCTCCTGGAGGTATATATTATGTTTATTGACAATATAATATAAAAATGCAAAGTGACATGGTAAGTGTCGAACTAATTAACTAAGAGTTAAAACTAAACGATAAGGCTAATATAATGACCAAAACCTTTCTAAATTATATTGGATGAGTGGTTTTTGACACATACCATCCTTAAACATTAAATAATCCACTTTGGAGCCACCAAAAACCGAATATAGATTTATTATAAAATAATATTTCTATCATTTCCAAAGGTGCCCCTCACCCCTCTTATAAAAGGGCACCCCCCTTCTCATTAATTCACACCTTAAAAGCCGTTTGGTTCAGAAAAAACCTACCCAAATACTCTCTAAACATCCCTCAATACACCCTAGAGGCCACATTTTGATCAGAAAGCAAACCTATGGAGCCCTTTTGATCAAATCAAAAGGAAGAACCCGAAGAAGAGGTAATATTTTCACCACCCTTTTTCAAATTCATTTCTTCTTCAACTTCTTCTTTATTTGTTATTCCCATTATAAAATAATGAATACAGTTTCTCCTATATACTTTAATATTATTATAAATATGGTACAACCATATTCAGTATTCTATCCATCTTTTGAATGACATGTCACCATACATGCATACGTACGGCTTACCGTCTCCACGTCGTGGTGTAATTCTTATTCAATAAATTATTATTTGGATGGGTATAATAATGATGTGTAATTCATGTAAATAAGAAATATAACATGATAAAGATTCTGTATATATTATATACCATCCAATTATATATTATTTTAAATTCAAAATAATGATATTGCCGCGCATGCGTACGTACGGACTACCGTCTCCATGAACACGATGAGATTCATTCCCCATCGTATCCATTCAAGTATAATTAACATTTAATGATTTATAATAGTATCTAAGGACTTTATATCATTCTGGATATGAATAAGATACATCCTATCCATTACAAACACGTCTTGCGTAACAAAACATATAAAATAAAACAAGTAAGTTAACACCCGAAACGACGATAATACTAAGATATTATTAACAAATCAATATTAAAAGATCATATATGATATCATATTAATGTATATTGTTATTGTACAATTTAATATCAATTATTTCACCATTATACAGGAGGTTAACCTACCCTTACCCAAGGAAAAGTATACGGTAAGGGTTTATTTCGTAATCTCTTCATTATCCGAGGTTTTTTATACGTACTAATATACTGTGTTTTCTTTATCAGCCACATCCATGTTTCTTAAAAATGTGTTTCAAATTTTTTTTTTAATATTTACTAGAATATGGGTTAAAATAATTTATACCCTTTTTGACTTTTATAAGTGGTTTATAAAGGAATTTTTCCGTCATTTTCCAAACAAGGTCCTTTTTAAGCTTTTTGACAGAATTAAGGTAAGAATGATTTTTAAACTTATATGGCTGGTGCAGCTATTTTCTGCTGTTATAAAATCATACAAGATTCCCTTACAAGCTTATAATAATATTTTCAAATAAAATGTTTCATTTTATAGATATATGACTCTTAAATGATTTCAAAATAGAATGATATATTTCTCTAAAAAGAGTTTTTATTTCATCTATGTCAACATCCTTTGAAGGATTTTAAGCTTATTTGATGTTGATTTATTATGATAAAAAACTTCTATATTGTATTTAAGGTTTTATGATATGTTTGACTATGGATGTGTTATTTTTATACCATTCGTTGTTTATGGATGAAGTATTTACATCTCGTATGCTAGTTTTAATACGAATGTTTATGCTATGTTTAAACATTTTGATATGGGAATGAATTGGACTTAATATGTGACAGATGGAGCCCACTATAGATCCTCGTTGTATTGGAAGGTCTCATGAGACAAACTAGTGTCTTGGCATAAGGCCTTGGGAAAATCTTATTTGCAGTCTTGGCATGAGTCCTTGGCTATGTGGTCATGATAGTCTGGAATTATGCATTCCATCATTATGAAAGTGGTAATTGATATTGCATGTGATTATTCGATTAGTAGAATATCCATGTGAATAAGTTAATGACATTATTTCATTTTATATTTTCTATACTATGTTGAAGTTCAAGCTTAAAAGGCTTTTGTTTTAGTTATACATTGCCTTAAATGTTTATTCTTATTTATGAAAGTTTCTGCTATATTGTTATCATTACTGGGCATTTGAGTTCACCCCTATTCTATGTTTTATTTTTCCCAGGATGTGAAGAAGTAAATTATGAATGACCTGCAGGGATAGTATGAGGGGATAAGAGTGTGGAGTATGGAGACTATGCTGTTGTAGTTTTCATTTTTATGATTTAATGTAAAAATTTATGAATATATCTAGTGTTTCCAAGGCTACAAAACTAATCGGTATTTTGATATTTGGTGTTTCTTGTGATCATGCCAATGTTATGTAATAATGCACCGACTCTGGGTAACTGGGGTCAGGGCGTTACACATGGTTTAGATATTACCAAGATATTGTGAAATGAGAAAATTCGACATGAAGATAGACATAGTGGTATTGGGGGTGAACATATAAGATTAATGCAACATTGACAATTGGTTGATATATTTTTTAGTACCAATTTTCTAATGGGGATATATTCATTGGATATTTACAATGTAATAGAATAATTTAATATTCATGACCCACTAAGGAAATCCCATACTCGCCACCATTTATTAATTACTGTCGAGATAAGTGTTATGACTATCAGTTCAATTATTTTGGCCTTTATAGTTGATGCTTATGGTATTTTTCCAATGGATATGAAATTTGGTTCAATTCACATAAATAAAGATAGTAATACTAAAATAGACCACATGATATACAATCTAAAATATATTTTCATGATTTGAGGATTATATTGAAACCCATGTCTAGAAAATATACAAGTAGTTTATTTATGTGATGGGAGATTCCTTACCAATGATATATTTTGATGTAGGGAGTTTATTATCATAGATTCTGAGGTCTTTATATAAATTCCTTCATGGAAGATATGAGACCAATTTTTTTTTAAGTTGGTATAAATTTGTTTTATTATTTTATATATCACTTAGAATTCATGATTGAATAAATGACGGGGGTTTCACCATTGGAAGATAGTTGGAACCCATTAGACATGACATGTAGATCCATCCAATTTTAATATAAAATCAGTTAACTAACTTATAGAATGAATGAATTGATACACTAAGTATATGGTGCATACATAACATACAATAAATGATGAAGAATACATGTATTCATCTCAAGGGAGTCCCAGGGTAAAATTTGTATCTTGGATTGATATAAGAACCATCATGTATTATATTATAATAATTCCATTTTAATTTATTATAATATAGAAAATTTTTATGTTATTTATAGGTCATATAGACTATACCATTCATTTATAATATTTTTTGGAGCGTGTTAGTTGTTTAGAAACTTCCTAGATTTACAAATATAGTATCATATAGGTAGAAAACACTCCTACTATGATAATTGGTGTTATGTATTAATATTTTTTTTTGTTAATTTTAATATTTGTAGGATTATGAGGACTGGAGGATTCATCAATATAAAGGTTGTATATGACTTTAATTGAGATTTTTTTTCTTTTTTGTTGGTATGGAATATGAGTTTCTGGCACCCCAAAAGATTATTCTTATCTAGAGTGGGATAAATTTATCAACGTGGAAAGAAGTTTATGTCCCCACCTATTTTTGGATGTGTGAGAAAATAAATAATTTAATTCATATTTATTTTTATTATGTATCAAAATTCTCTTTGGGTATAGACCATATTATTTTTCTTATCAGTTGTGAGAGTGTCATGAAGATCCACTAGCTGATAATGATTTTGACTTGGTATTAAAATTATATATCATAATCAACATACTAATTTATGATGGTCCTAGTGATAGTGGAATTTTTAATTTAATACTGAATTTTTCATCATGAATTTTACCATCTCATGGATACACTTCATATGTAGTAAAGTGGGATGTCCTTATTGTAGGATTTCATCCTTGGTTACTCAGGAATTTTAGGTGTTTTCATTGGAATTAATATTTAAAAATCTAGGTCATATGAATGGATTGGATCAACAGCTTTTTATTATAGTGATTTGGTACAACCGTTTAGTATTATTTCATTGTTTAGAAGTTTAATGAGGGTATCTTTTTTTATATTTTTCCAAAGCAATATTTTACGGATTGGTGAGGGAAAAAACTATATTATATCAAATATTTCATTAGAACATTTTCTAATATTGATAGGGATTGGGAATTAACTTGGGTGATGTTTTGTATCTATATTAAAAGTCATGTCTTTCCATTTGATATCTATAGTGGATAAGGTTTAACAGTATAAGTATTTGGAATATTAATAAGAGTAATTTTGGAGCCAAGAACCTAGAAAACATGTGATTATGAGGCTCGATGATCCTTGTAATTATGTTGTTATAATAAAATATATTTTAATATCTTTAACATATACTTTTTCAACGATAATGAAATATCATAGGATTTAATATTTTAAGGGAGAATGTATGACAATTATAGATTAAATAATATGGAATTTAACCATGGGCCAACCTACGGTTGGTTTTCTCAAGTAATTTAATTGAAGAAGTAATGGGAGGGTGTGGTTAGTTAATTAAATAATCTAATTAATATGTTTTTTTAAATAGTCCTAAAATTTAATTTCAAGTAAAATACATCATTATGATGATTTTATAGGGTAATTTTCATAATCATTATAAAAATATAGAGGAGTAGGAGAGAGTTCATTATTGGTGGATTGAAATCAGATAATAAATGATTATCCGGTAAAGGTATACTGAGAGGTAGTGAATGTATTAGGACTTATACATCAATGGGGATTATATTATTCACCAATAAACAATCCATAATTGAGAAATGAATTAAAAATTGTTGATTTTTAAAATTTGGATTAAAATATCAAGAATTGATTATTAATATCACATTGATATGTATTTATCCATTTATCACATAAGACTATTTAAATAATTTGATTCCATAAATTAAATTACGATTAGGAATTTATTTTTTATTAAGGATATACCAATTATCAGATATCTATCCAATAACAAATTTCCAATGATAGGCTAACTTTTTTCTCATGTATTTCATCCCACAATCCATGTTTGTAAAGAACCCACCCCAGTTTCCCAAAGCCTATGCCTTAAATTATTAAATTGGCACAATTACATTAAATTTATATCCCGAAGGAAAGATTAGTTTGGTAGTTTTGGAAAACCAGATACATATATAAGTTAATCATTACATATTTAAAATGAATATAATATAAAAATTCCCATAACAACATCCATAACTCCTAAGTTATCCATGCATGTCATTCACAATATAAATCTTCATGTCTTGGGAAAATGAAACATAAAAAAGGGTGATCACAAATATTAATTATGGGTATGAAATACAACAGATGATATCACATACATAAATATTAGGCATGATGATTAACAAAAAACACAAGGATTTAAAAATAAACATGAAAATGTTATGGGATGAATAAGAGACGAATAAATAATGCCATAATAAAGCATAATCATGGGTATTCTAATAGTAATATAACCATATGAAATTTAAATTATTAGTTACATAATCATGGAATACATAATTCCAAACATCATATCTATACCATGAGGGCCTCATGCCAAGACAGTAAATAACCATTTTTCGAGGCCTTTGTTCCAAGACTGTAGTTTGTCTCATGAGTTCTATCGATGCATCGAGAGGAAATAGTGGGTATCACCCATCAATTAATATTTCCAATTAATTCCTAATATGGAAAGAGATAAACATAAACAATATATACATTCATATTGATATTTAAATATGAAATATAGATAACGTTCCTTGAACATTAAGAATAAACACTAACCATTACGAATAATTTTTTGAATGGTTTGAAGAGTGCACATCCAAATTAAAAATAATCATAAAAATTAAATTAAATAAGGTATATGATATTATAAAATATTACTCTCAATAAATCAAAATAATCAACATGTTTTTTTAAATAGATGAAGATAATATTATAAAATAATCAAGTAATTAAAGAGATAAATACACTTTTACATTATAAAGAAGTGTTTTGTTTTTTGAAAACTCATTTAATAAAAATAGATGTGAAGTAAGAGAGTATATTCATAATAAAATGAGTAATTTTTGATAGAAAATGGTTTCTAAGAACATATTACAGTGTTCCCCTGAAAATAGATAGGAATTTGAGAAATTCCATGGAATCAAGACTGTATTTCCAGAAGATCTTTTGAAAGATCCATCTAAAACATATAAATCACCATAAATGGAAGTATTATTGGGGATAGTACACATATATATAACAATAAGTTATAATTTATGAGAATTACATACGAATAAATTATAATTTAATTTATGTATGTAGAGAATAAGAGTAATCCGAATAAAAATGGAGGTTCAGGTAGAAAACCCTTACCTTAAGTCTGATAGAGATCATCACATGATCATAGTGTATTGGAGAACAAAATTAAATTCAATAATTAATATTTCACATTCCTATTATTTTTCTAAAGATTTAGTATATCCTTATTACTTTCATTCATGGCCTTTATTATGGATATGAAATGTTCAATTTTATTGTTTGGAAGCATTTTCTTCCATGGTATTCATGATTGATTTACTTATATACGTGTTAGGATAATCATGTAAGATGAAAATGGTAGTCCAGAATAGATGTTTTATTTTAATTTTAAACATATAGAATATTTATGGGTTCTAAAATTCATTTCTTTATTAAAATTGAATATGAATCATTATATAAAACTGTAATGATAATTGTTTTGGATAATTGGTAGTTATTGATCACAAAGAACTCATTTTGATTAATAAATTATTATAAAATGTAAAAAGAGATTTTAGAACATTAAATAATTTATCATAAATACATTATAGTCTTTATCAGCCATCAAACTAGTCTTGTGACCAGAATTAAAGACAGTAATAGAAATTGAAAACCCATCATCCTTGAATGTGATAAATTAAAACACCTCAGATGAAATTTTCATTGCTAGTATAAAATAAAGAGAATGGAGAGATGATGACGAATTTTCCTATAATCGTAACAATGTTGTTGTATATAAAAGGTTTTATAGTTATCATAACCTTTGGATGGAAGGAAGTGGGGAAAGAAATAGAAAGGAAAGGAACTTGAAATAAAAGGAATGAAAAGAGGAATTTACCTCTTAAAGTTATCATATGTGACAGCCTATATAGGGGAGAGGTTCTAGTCTTTAAATGAGAACAAGGGATAAATTTTGTGGGAGGATATTAGGAATATTTTTATTATAATTATATAAGCTACAAGGCTTGATACGAGTGGAGAGAAGTTGGAGTGAGGGGGTGTTTTTAGTGGGCGAGATGAGTGATTTTTGAATATATTATTCAATATATTATTATTTATATGAAGACAAAAAATAAAACACAGAAATGGGGTGATCTCAAATTCCCAGTAAGGATATCAATAATGCGGAAACATTCATAAATAAGAATAAAAATATATGGCAATATATAACTAAAACAAAAGCCTTTTAAACTTGAACTTCAACATAGTATGGAAAAAGTAAAATGAAATAAGGCCATTTACTTATTCACATGGATATTCTACTAATCAAATAATCACTTGAAATATCAATAACCACTTTCATAATGATTGAATGCATAATTCCAGACTATCATAACCACATAGCCAAGGCCTTGTGCCAAGACTACAAATTAGATTTTTCCAAGGCCTTGTGCCAAGACACTAGTTTGTCTCGTGAGACCTACTGATGCATCGAGGAGCTATAGTGGGATCCATCCGTCACATATTAAGTCCAATGCATTCCCATATAAAAAGGTTTTAACATACCATAAACATTCGTATTAAAACTAGCATACGAAATGTCAAAATTTTCACCATAATCCATGAATGGTATAAAAATAGCACATCCACAGTAAAACATATCACAAAACCTCCAATATAATACAGAAGTTTTGTATCATTATAAATCAACTTCAAATAAGCTTAAAATCCATCAAAGTATGTTGACATAGATGAAATCAAAACTATTTGAGAGAAATATCTCTTTTCTTGAAATCTTTGGAAAGTCACACATTTATAAAGGATGTAATTTAAAAAGAGATTTTTGAATCAAAGTGTCCCATACCACTTTGAAACTTTTTAAAATAAATATCATTTCAAAACCTTCATGTCCATATAATTAAATCCTTAAAATAATTTTGAAAACATGGACATTAATTAAAAAAAATTAGAAAGATAAATCTTTAAAACATTTAAAATTATGATCTTGATAAAGAGTACCTTTGAAAAATTCTTAAAATATTCATTTTGAAATAATTTAGAAGTCACATAATCATAAAATAAAACATTTACTTTTAAAATATTCTTATAACCTTGTAAGGGAATCTTTGACGATTTTATAATGGCGGTAAATAGCCGCACCTGCCGTATAAGTTAAAAAAAACATTCTTACCTTAAATTTGTCGAAAGGTGAAAAATGCCTTGTTTGGAAAACGATGGAAAGATTCCTTTAAAAACACATAAGGGTATAAATTAATTTAACCCATATTCTTTGTGAATAGTAAATATGTTTTGAAATACATTTCGAAGAAACATGGATGTTGATGACAGAGAGATCCCAATAGATAATTGCGTATAAACAACCTCGGATAATGAAGAGATTGTGAACTAAACCCTTAACTTTTACTTTTAATTGGTTGAGGGTAGGTTAACCTCCTATATAATGGTGAAATAATTTTTATTAAATTATACAAGAATCATATAAATTAATATGATATCATATATGATCTTTTAACATTTTTTGTTAATAATATCTAAGTATTATCGTCGTTTCAGGTGTTAACTTACTCGTTTTATTTTATATGTTTTGTTACATAAGCCATGTTTTAATGGTTAGGTTGTATATTTTTAATATTCAGAATTATATCAAGTCCTTAAACATTATTTTTAAATCATAAAATGATAATTATACTTGAATGGATAGGATGGAGAATGAATCTCATTGCGTTCGTGGAGACGGTAGTCCGTAAGTACGCACGAGCGACAATATAATTATTTTGATATTAAAATAATATATAATTGGATAGTATATCATATATATAGAATCATTATTATGTTATATTTATTATTTACATGAGTTACACATCATTATTATACCCATCCAAATAATAATATATTGAATAACAATTACACCACGACGTGGAGACGATAAGCCGTACATACGCACGTATGGTGACATGTTATTCAAAGGGTGGATAGAATACTGAATATGGTTGTACCATATTTAT
Source organism: Viscum album (assembly GCA_963277665.1). NCBI lineage: Eukaryota > Viridiplantae > Streptophyta > Magnoliopsida > Santalales > Viscaceae > Viscum > Viscum album. Next base: position 221,412,424 of record OY728131.1, on the reverse strand, counting down.
AATAACATCACAGTATATATATGATACTGGAGTTATTATTTTATAATTGTAATAACAAAGAAATAAGAAGTGGAAGAAGAAATGAATTTGAAATAGGGTGGTGAAAACATTACCTCTTCTTCGGGTTCTTCTTTTTGATTTGATCAAAAGGGCTCATTAGGTTGGATTTAGGGTCAAACTAAGGCCTCTAGGTTGTAGTGAGGGAAGTTGAGAGAGTATTTGGGCAGATTTTTTCCGAACAAAAAGGCATTGAAGGTGTGAAGTAATGAGAAGGGGGAGTGCCCTTTTATAAGAGGGGTGAGGGGTACCTTTGAAAAATCTAGAAATATTAATTTATAATAAATTAATATTCGGTTTCTAATGGCTCAAAAGTTTATTATTCAAATTTTAAGGTGGGGATAAGTCGAAAAACATTCAACCAATAGAATTTAGACAGGTTTGGGTTACTATATTAACCTTATCTTTTAGTTTTAACTCTGAGTTAATTAGTTTGACATTTACCATGTCACTTTGTATTTTTAAATTATATAGTTAATAAACATACTATATACATCCATGAGACCCCCAAGTGGTCCATTAATGATACAACTATCATGATATAAATCTCTTGTCCGAACCTTATATTTTTAAAAATTTAATATCAATTAATAATATAATATTTGTTTTAAAAACTCTAATATGTCAATTTTGACACTATTCAATAGTTGATTTTTGTGAAACTCATAACAGAATGATTACTTAGAAAAAAGTCCATTAAATAAATAATAATATGTCATATTATCCTTTAAAATTAGTGTAATTCATTAAAAGTCTAAATTATATTTATTTGGGTATTTACAATATCAATTATTATCATTTTTCACTATTATGGTAATTACTGCATCATCATTGTATCATAAATAAATTAAATTTTTAATGTCTACAAATTATAAATAAAATAAAATTATGTAGGGAATCGTATTATATTTCTAATGAATATTTACAATCGATTTTATATTATGTATAACCCTATATTAAAAATGTTTTAGTAAATAAACTTTGATTTTAACTCTTTTAACTCTTCCTTGAATTAAATAATAATAAATGTCCTAATCTAATCCAAGTGGACCTAAATGATAATATTTTATTCCTAAGGTTGTTTTTGGTCGAGATACACCTGTCCAATAGAATTAGGACATGTGTTAGGGTAATATTAATATCATTTCTACCCTTAATTACCCTATTTACTTTTAACCGTGGTAAATAAATGTAAAAAGTTACTATTCACCAAAAATTATTTTCATCTCATTGAACCAAATTTACTTCTTTATATTAACCATGTATCTCGGATTTTCAAAATTCCATTCAGAGAAGCGGTAAAATTATGTTTTATGAAAAAATCAGTTTTTTTAACTACCACTTAGTTGTTTAACTATTCATCAAAAATTGAAGTTTTTCAGAACAATGCCAAAATTTCATGCTAAGATATAATTGATATTCCAAATTCAAAAATGATTTATATTTTAAAAAATTCCAACCATATAATTTTCATTAATTAATTTTATAATTAATTTTCTCTGTCACAACAAATAGGGTGTTTTTAAGAAACAATATATATCAAAAGATTGACAATTGTTTAGGACCAATTCAAGTGAAATTAATTCTAATGAACACAATTGGATAAAATGGTAAAAATATATTATAATTATACTTTAAAACCACTCAAATTCATAATTTATCACTATTAATTATTTTTATTAAAAAAGTTGTTTTTAATTAAAATTTAGTAATTTTAACTATTCATCAAAATATTAATGTTATCCGAAAAGTACCAAAATTTCACCCTAGGAAAATTTTGATATTCCAAATCCAAAAATTAAGTCTATTTTGAGAGATAGAATTTATAAAATTTCAAAAAGTAGGTATTACTATTCATAACGGCTAGTTTGCTAAGTCGTGGTGCGCTTTAACTCGGTGTTGCGTGTAGTGCAAGTTATTGAATTTTTTTTGAAGAAATACCACACTATGAAATACTGGGGTGTTAAATTCTCCCCTCCTTCAATAAATTGCGTCCGCACAATTTGAAATTGTTCTTCGAAAATAAAAGGTTGAAAATAAAAAATATCTTTGTGGGAAAACCAAATCGGAAATTGGGTTACTAAAATTTAGTCTTAATATGAGGAAAAGAGAAATGAAAGGGTCACCACCAAATTATGATCTCGATTAGGAGAACATTGTTGGAAATTAGAGACATATAATTGGAGGAAAAACGTAAATATTTATAGGTAGTGATTGAGGTCATCAATCAAAAACAAGTTTAAAATTGAGGTCCTCAAATTCATCAATCTATGATGATTTGAAATACCACCGGGTCAACAAAACATAGGGTATTAGGATAACAGATTTTTTGTTTTAGGATTCCTTAAATAAAGTATAATAATTAATTTCTTCATAGAATAATAGAAGAAGAAAAAATATATTCTTGACAAGTAGAGTTCCATCCTTTATCTAATTTCTACCACAGACTCATCTTTCACTCTAAAAGATAATAGAACCTAAAAATAATATTCTATTTATCCTATTCCTATAGGGTTAAAAAAATGAATTTATAATTCATCTAGAAGAACCATTAAAAAAGACATTATTCAATCCAGGATATCACATGGGTCAGTGGTAGGTGATACACCCTTGTCGCCCTTCGGTTGTGGGTTCAAGTCTCGCTGCCTTACCGGACGCGACAGGTTGCCGTCCGACCTCCGGGTTGTCCTTTTACGGAAATCCAAAATAATCCAAACTAGAACTATCCAAAATACTTCAGTCCAAAATTTATAAGGAAGGTAAACACAATAAAGATCCTTTTTTCCGCATAATAACATGTGAACACCTTCATCATGTATTCTATTAAAACACTGCAACATCCTGAATTACCATAAAACCTTATTGATTACATTCATGATCCCTTATTCCTTAAAGAATAATAGATATACTCCTTCAATCCAAAAATGTTTTAAACCCAAACAATGATGGAATATACAAATCATTAATCAGTTTCAAGGTAGTCAAGAATATACAATATAATTTATCCAAATCAATCATGTATTATTCCAAAATCACTTCCTCGGTATCAGAACTATATTATGGTTTATCATTCTCTCAACCATATATTTTCCAAAAATTTATCCTGTTATTGAGTCACTTTTCATCGTTCAACACAATCTCAAGTCCTTAATGAAATATTACTGTAGTACAATCCTTATATACTTCATAATTATTATGACAAGTACATTGTTGATACAACACTCAATTAACATAATCAACATAAGAACTCTAATAATCCCTCTTCATCTGTGGTAGTATCATAACTTGATTATTATCCAATAGCATCATTTGCGGCATAGTCTGATGACTGGGACATAGGTTCGCGTAGTGTCCAAACTCTTTGCAAATGAAGCACTGTACATTTGAAACCATTTTCTTACCCTTGCAGTCACGTACTTTGTACCCTTTTCCTCCACACTTATAACAAACTCCCATTCCTTTCAGGCAAGTTCTCGGGTGTTTCTTCCCACAGTTATCACATATGGGAAAATTCTTCTTTTCCCTCTTCCCTTTATCCATATTTCTCTCTTCCATCCATTTCTTCTCTTTCTTCCCTTCAAAGCCATAGGACTCAGCAAAATCTTTACATATCTTATGAACACATGATATTATTTCTTCATATGATGATAATACATGGGAGACTATTTCTCTTATAAATACTCGCTTAAGACCATGAAAGATATGATCCTTCTTTCTCTTTGCATCATGTGCATTGCTGGAGTTATCATTCCTTCTACTGGGTGCCATTTCTAAACAATGTAATACACTAGATTAGTTTAGGAATAACAATACCTAATCCCAAACTTGTAAAACACATAACATAAATTAAATAGTTTATGGATATAATCCATAATCATAAAAATTTATCCTTTGAGGAAGTATATACTCATAAGCCCTTAATAATGGTTTGTAAAGAAAATGAGAATTATCCTAATCATATCCCCCGTGAGTGTCATTACCAAGAGTGCAGCAAGGCCCATTGTCATGCACCAGTTCCTGTTCGAGTCTAGCTCAAAGCAGTGTTTTCGAGTTTTACCCCTAGGTACATCTGTGCCAGAGCTTCCTCTACCTGCTCGTATGCAGATAGGGATGTATTTCTCGGAAAACTCACCAAATCTCTACAATACCAAAATTCTAGGACGTTCTTCTATACTAATCCTCAAGGTCCATCTTAGGTCTATGTGCTATAATCAGAGTTTATCTAAATCTATCTTCCAAGGTTTGTACTAAAATTCCTCTGATACCAACTGTGACGCCCCGACCCCAGTTACCCAGAGTCGGTGTATTATTACATGACATTGGCATGATCACGAGAAAGATCAAATATCGAAAGACCGATTAGTTTAGTAGCCTTGGAAACACCAGATATATTCATAAAGTTTTACATTACATCAATAAGTGAAAAGCTACAACAATATATTGTCTCCATATTCCACACTCATATCCCCACATACTATCCCTACAGGTCATTAATAAATTACTTGTTCACATCCTGGAAAAAATAAAACATAGAAAAGGGGTGAGCTCAAATGCCCAATAAGGATAACAATAAAGCGGAAACTTTCATAAATAAGAATAAAAATTTATGGAAATGTATAACTAAACAAAAAGCCTTTTAAACTTGAACTTCAACATAGTATGGAAAAAGTAAAATGAAATAATGCCATTTGCTTATTCACATGGATATTCTACTAATCGAATAATCACATACAACATCAATAACCACTTTCATAATGATGGAATGCATAATTCCAGACTATCATAACCACATAGCCAAGGCCTTGTGCCAAGACTACAAATAAGATTTTGCCAAGGCCTTGTGCCAAGACACTAGTTTGTCTCATGTGACCTACCGATGCATCGAGGATCTATAGCTGGCTCCACCCATCACATATTAAGTCCAATGCATTCCCATTTGAAAAGGTTTAAACATAACATAAACATTCGTATTAAAACTAGTATACGAAATGTCAATATTTTCACCATAAACCATGAATGGTATAAAAATAGCACATCCACAGTCAAACATATCACAAAACCTTCAATATAATATATAAGTTTTGTATCAATATAAATCAACTTCAAATAAGCTTCAAATCTATCAAAGGATGTTGAAATAGATGAAAATAAATATCATTTCAAAACCTTCATCTCCATATAAATAAATCCTTAAAATCATTTTGAAAACATCTCCATTAATTAAAAAAATTTAGAAAGATAAATCTTTAAAACATTTAAAATTATGATCTTGATAAAGAGTACCTTTCAAAAATTATTAAAATATTCATTTTGAAATCATTTAAAAGTAACATAATTATAAAATAAAACATTTAATTTTAAAATATTTTTATAAGCTTGTAAGGGAAGCTTTGAAGATTTTATAATGGTGGTAAATAACCGCACCCACTGTATATGTTAAAAAAACATTCTTACCTCAAATTTGTCGAAAGGTAAAAGTTCCTTGTTTGAAAAATGACGGAAAGATTTCTTTAAAAACACATAAGGGTATAAATTACTTTAACCCATATTCTTTGTGAATAGTAAAAATGTTTTTAAATACATTTCAAAGAAACATGGATGTGGATGATAAAGAGATTCCAGTTGATAATTGTTTATAAACAACCTCAGATAATGAAGAGATTGTGAAATAAAACCTTACCTTGTACTTTTCCTTGGTTAATGGTAGGTTAACCTCCTGTATAATGGTGAAATAATTGTTATTAAATTATACAAGAATCATATATATTAATATGATATCATATATGATCTTTTAACATTTCTTTGTTAATAATATCTTACTATTATCGTCATTTCGGGTGTTGACTTACTCGTTTTCTTTTATATGTTTTGTTACATAAGCCATGTTTGTAATGGTTAGGTTGTATATTTTTCATATTAAGAATGATATCATGTCCCTAAACCTTATTTTTAAATCATCAAATGATAATTATACTTGAATGGATATGATGGATAATGAATCTCATCGCGTTCGTGGAGACGGTAGTCCGTACGTACGCACAAGCGACAATATCATTCTTTTGATATTAAAATAATATATAATTGGATAGTATATCATATATAAAGAATCATTATCATGTTATATTTATTATTTAAATGAGTTACACATCATTATTATACCCATCCAAATAATAATATATTGAATTACAATTATACCACGACGTGGAGACGGTAAGCCGTACGTACACACGTATGGTGACATGTTATTCAAAGGGTGGATAGAATACTTAATATGGTTGTACCATATTTATAATAACATCAATTTATATATAATATACTGGATTTATTATTTTAGAATGGTAATAACAAATAAAGAAGAAGTGGAAGAAGAAATGAATTTGAAAAAGGGTGGTGAAAACATTACCTCTTCTTCGGGTTCTTACTTTTGATTTGATCAAAAGGACTCCTTAAGTTGGCTTTCTGATCAAAATAAGGCCTCTAGGTTGTATTTAGGGACATTTAGAGAGTATTTGGGCAGATTTTGGCCGAACAAAAAGGCTTTGAAGGTGTGAAGTAATGAGAAGGGAGAGTGCCCTTTTATAAGAGGGGTGAGGGGTACCTTTGGAAAAGCTAGAAATATTAATTTATAATAAATTCATATTCGGTTTCTAATGGCCCCAAAGTTTATTATTAAAAGTCTAAGGTGGTTATATGTCAAAAACCATTCAACCAATATAATTTAGACAGGTTTGGGTTACTATATTAACCTTATATTTTATTTTTAACTCTTAGTTAATCAGTTTAACATTTACCATGTCACTTTGTATTTTTATATTATATAGTTAATAATCTTAATATATACATCCGAGAGACCCCCAAGTGGTCCATTAATGATACAAATATCATGATATAATTCTATTGGCCGAACCTTATATTTTTAGGAATTTAATATCAATTAATAATATAATATTTGTTTTAAAAGTTCTTTTATTTCAATTTTGACACTATTCAATAGTTGATTTTTGTGAAACTCATAACAGAATGATTACTTAGAAAAAAGTCAATTAAATCAATCCTAATATGTAATATTATCCTATAAAATTAGTGTAATTCATTAAAAGTCTAAAATTATATTTATTTGGTTATTTATAATATCAATTATTTCCTTTTTTCACTATTATGGTAATTACTGCATCATCATTGTGTCATAAATAATATAAATTATTTAATGCATAAAAATTATAAATAAATTATAATTATCTATATAATCTTATTAGATTCCTAATGAATATTTACAATCGAATTTATCTTATGTATAACCCTATATTAAAAATGTTTTAGTAAATAAACATTGATTTTAACTCTTTTAACTCTTCTTTGAATTAAATAATAATAAATGTCCTAATCATATCCAAGTGCACCTAAATGATAATATTTTATTCCTAAGGTTGTTTTTGGTCGATATAAACTTTTTCAATAAAATTAGGACATGTGTTAGGGTAATATTAATATCATTTCTACCCTTAATTACCCTATTTACTTTTAACCGTGGTAAATAAAAGTAAAAAGTTATTATTCACCAAAAATTATTTTCAACTCATTGAACCACATTTTACTTCTTGATATTAACCTTGTCTCTCGGAGTTTCGAAATTCCATTCACAGAAGCGGTAATATTATGTTTTATGAAAAATTCAGTTTTTTTAACTACCACTTAGTAGTTTCACTACTCATCAAAAATTGAAGTTTTTCAAAACAATGCCAAGATTTCACCCTAAGATATAATTGATATTCCAAATTCAAAAATGATTTCTATTTTAAAAAATTACAAACATATAAGTTGAATTAATTAATTTTATAATTAATTCCCACTATCACAACAAATAGCGTGTTTTTAAGAAACAATATATATCAAAAGATTGACAATTGTTTAGGTCCAATTTCAAAGTGAAATTAATTCTAATGAACACCATTGGATAAAATGGTAAAAATATATTGTAATTATACTTTAAAACCACTCAAATTCATAATTTATCACTCTTAATTATTTTTATTAAAAAAGTTGTTTTTAATTAAAATTTAGTAATATTCACTATTCATCAAAATATTAAAGTTATCCGAAAAGTACCAAAATTTCACCCTAGGATAATTTTGATATTCTGAATCCAAAAATGAAGTCCATTTTGAGAGATAGAATTTATAAAATTTCAAAAAGCAGGTATTACTATTCATAACGTCTTGTTTGGTAAGTCAGGGTGCGCTTTAACTCAGTGTTACGTGTAGTGCAAGTTATTGAATTATTTTTGAAGAAATAACACACTATGAAATCTTGGGGTGTTACAATAGTGTTGATTCATGTGACCTATAATAGTAATAATTTCATGTGAGTTAGATCCAGGTATGATTACATCAACCATAACACTAGGAATAGTGAATTTTACTAATAACTAATATATACTATAAAATACCTTATTTTATAATTCATCAAAAAATATAGTATTTCAGAAAAATTCCAAAAACTCATCCATACCATTTTTTGATATATAGAATTTCAAAATGAACTTAATTTTTTGAAAATAATTTTTTGAATATGAATACTTTAATTTTTATATAAAATCATAGTCTATTCGAAAAATAACTATTTTAAAACTATATTTTTTTTATATCGTATTAAAAATTAATCCTGGTCTCATTATCTTACAACCTTAAGAAAACAAATTAAATATATTATTTACTATTCATAATGCTCATATTAATTTTCATATTACCATTCATATGATTATGTTACTATTCACCAAAAATGAAATATGTCTTATCATACTCTAAATATCTTACTTTACGCAATAGTGTATATTAGTGTTCAGAAATTCATATCACCGAGGTGTTAAAATTTTGTTTACCAACTAGATTATAAAAAAGTTGTGTTTTGTAGAGACTCAGCATTTCATGTATTCAATATTAAATTTATTTATAAATCCTTAGGGTGTTACATTATCCACCCTTAAAAAAATTGTATTCTTGAAATTACTATTATTTTACCTAAACAAACAATTGGGTTGATATTCATCATAAGATCCTTAGGCTCCCAGTTGCCTATTCTATTGCTTGATTTCTAAAACATTTTAGTACCATTCAAGTAATCTAATTCCTCACCACTTGTTCTTTAGTGTCTAGAATATTGATAGGATCTTTATAGTATGATATGATAAGTTCCAATTATATTATTTCATAAGTAAGGATATGTTATTGGTCTATAATATACATTCTCAACAATTATACATGGAAAACATTTTGTACTTTAGATTATATAGACAAAATTTCCAAATAATAGCTACATATCTAACTCTCTCCAAAATATGGAAAAGGACAATATACATAGGGCTAAGATTTATTTTCATCCCAAATCTTATAATACCCTTCCATGGAGACACTTTTATGAAAACATGATCTCCCACTTGAAATTACAAATCCATCATTCAATTATCAACACATATATTTTAATTTCATTGAGATGAATTGATATGGGTTTTTATAGTATTTACCTTCCCTATTGATTCCTCCACAAGCTTTGTTCCCACTAGATTCATTTCACTGACTTCATCCCAAGTACGGCATGGTAGTAGCCCATTACCAACAATTTTTCTATAACTATTGGGAAAGGCAGTGTAATTGGAGTATTTCCAACGATTTGTAAAACCATTGGAAATACTGGAGGTGTAATCTTATTTTACCAACGGTTTAAATAATCATTGGTATATAAGAGTATTTCCATGTTTTACCAATGGTTTTAGTAAACTGTTGGTAAAAATATCTGCTGAACTATACCAACGGATTTAGTAATCCATTGGTATAATGTATTACTAGAATTTCACAGCCCAACCACATAAAATCTCCTCCACTGCACACTCAACTACACACCTGCATACACTCTCAACCGCAATAAAAACACCTGATATAGCACAGAATAACACATAAAAATAGGATACTATTATAACCATGGAATGTACCACAATTATAATCAGGTATATAAACCCAATTCCCTATGCCATACAGAACACATAATTAAATTTTCAATTGAATACATGCAGAAAGAATTATGTAATGAATTCTGAATTATGAATCAATAACACAAACAAAATTAATTATGTTGCATAAAGAATTTGGAATTATATATAACACGTATATAATATGACATACAAGTGGTTGGGGGTGTCCCGAGAGGTGGGGGTGTCTAGGGGTGAGGGGCTGTCCACGGGGGTGGGGGTGTCTAGCGGTGTGGGTTATATAGAATTAATAATACAAACAAAATTTCAATTTCTATAACACATACATGATTGAATTCAGAAATTTATAGCTAATAACCCCAAAATAAAGTATCAAGAGAATCCGAATACGCTTGGTCGGGTTTCCCTATACTAGTTGTTTTTACATAAAATGATGTCCATTTTAAACAAAGGACATACACTTAGAGTGAGACCTGCCACACCGTGCCTCAGATTGAGGTGGGGTTGACCCGTACACATCATAGACGACTCATGGATTGTTGTCATAAAGTATCAACAGAATCTGAATGCGTTTGTTTGGTTTTCCATATGTCAGTTGTTGTTTTCACTTAAAATGTTTTCCATTTCAAATAAAGGTGAGACACTTTGAATTGTGCCAGCCACCCCATGCCTTGGATTTAGGCGGGGTTGACTTGTACACGTCACATAGGACCCATGGATCATTGTGCTAAAGTATCAACACAATCCAAATATGTTTGGTGAGTTTTCCATATGCCAGTTGTTGTTTTCACTTAAAATCTTGTCCATTTGAAATAAAAGTGAGACAGTTTGAGTGGTGCCGGCCACACCGGCCCTCGAATTGTGATGGGGTTGACTTGTACAAGTCACATATGACCCATGGATCATTTCCTAAAGTTTCAACAAAATCCAAATGCATTTGGTCGGTTTCCTGTATGTGAGTTGTTTTTTTCACTTAAAATGATGTCCAATTTAAACAAAAGAGAGACACTTTGAGTGGTTCCGGCCACACCGCGCCTTGGATTGAGGCGGGGTTGACTCGTAAAGGTCAGATATGACCCATAGAATGTTTTCCTAAATTTTAAACAGAATCCGAATGCATTTGGTCAGTTTTACATATGTCCATTTTCATTTTCACTTAAAATGATGTTCATTATAAAAAAAGAGAGACACTTTGAGTGGTGCCGGCCACACCACATTTCATATTGAGGTGGGGTTGACTCGTACACGTCATCTATGACCCATGGATCGTTTTACTAATGTTTCAACAGAATCTAATTGTGTTTGGTCAATTTTACATATGTTAATTGTTTTTTTCACTTAAAATGATTTCTATTTTAAAAAAAAGAGAGACACTTTGAGTGGTGTCAGCCACACCGCACCTCGGATTAAGGCGGGGTTGATTCTAAAATGTATCAAATGACCCATGGATCATTTTCATAAAGTATCAGCACAATATGAATGTTTTTGTCATGCATTTGAGCTTTAAACGCATGTTTTGTCCATTTACAACATGTGGAGTGCGTTTTTGGCCACCGCGATCACACGACTCATCCTATTGACGTGTCGTTTGGCGGACCATTTCACAATTCAGCAACCATTTGTTGTTGTCTGATTTCATGGAATTATGAGGTTGTTTGGATGGTATCAACCGCCCCACATACATTTTTCAAGCGTTCCAAACACATAAAACACACATATTCAGCCGTGCCACGCAAACCACCCATCTGAATGATGTTCTGTCTCCTCGTACACCTGAAGAATAATAATTAGGGTGTTTTCATGTTATTTCAAGTCATTATGATGTTGTTCGGCATGAATTTGACCATTAAACGCATGTTTTGGCTATTTACGACATGAAAATTTCATTTTCAGCCACCGCGGTCACACGACACCTCCGATTGATGTGCCGTCTGGCCGACCATTTCACAATTTAAGAACACTTTGTTTTCATCATATTTCATGGCATTCTGAGGTCGTTCGGCTGGTATCGACTACCCCACACACATTTTTCAAGCATGTCAAACACCGAAAAAACTCATATTCATCCGTGCGGCACAAACCGCGGGTCTGAACAAAATTCCCTCTCCTCGTACACCTCACGAATAATAATTTTCTTGTTTTAGTGTGATTTCAATTCATTCTGATTACGTTCGACATGAATTTTACCATAAAACCCATGTTTTGGCCATTTACGACATACAAAGTCTGTTTTTGGCCAGCACGGTCACACGACACCTTTGATTGACGTGCTTTCTAGTTTACCATTTCACAATTCACCCACCCTTTGTTGTCATCCGATTTCTTGGCATTACGAGGTCGTTCGGCTAGTTTCGTCCACCCCAACCACGCTTTTCAAACACTCCAAACACCTAAAAAATACAAATTTAGCCGTGCCACGCATACCACGTGTCCGAATGAGGTGTCGTCTCCTCGTATACCTCAAGAATAATAATTTATGTGTTTTCATGTGATTTCAAGTCATTCAGATGTCGTTCAGCATGAATTTGACCGGTAAACACATGTTTGGGCCATTTACCACATGAAGAGTGTCTTTTCGGCCACCGAGGTCACACGACACCTCCGATAGATGTGCCTTCTAGCCGACCATTTCAAAATTCACCCACCCTTTGTTTTCTCTAATTTCATGGTATTCTGAGGTCATTCGTCCGGTTTCGACAACCCCACAGATTCTTTTCAAGCGCACCAAACACAAAAAAACACATATTCAGTCATGCCACGTAAACCGCGCATTAGAATGATCTGCCTTCTCATTGTACCCCTCACGAATAAAAATTATTGTGTTTTATTGTGATTTCAAGTCATTCTGATGTCGTTCGGCATGCATTTGACCGTTAAACACATGTTTTGGCCATTTATGACACGCGAAGTGTGTTTTCGGCCACCGCGGTCACACGACATCTCCGATTGACATGCCATCTAGACGACCATTTCACAATTCACCCACCCTTTGTTTTCATCCGATTTCATGGAATTTTGAGGTTGTTCGGCTGGTATCGACCACCCCACGTATGTTTTTCAAGCGTACCAAACACCTAAAACACACATATTTAGTTGTGTCATGCAAACTGCTCGTCCGAATGATGTTCTGTCTCCTCGTACACCTCACGAATAATAATTAGGGAGTTTTCATGTGATTTCATGTCATTATGATGTCGTTTGGCATGTATTTGACCATTAAATGCATGTTTTGGCCATTTACGACATGTGGAGTGAATTTTCCACCACCATGGTCACATGACACCTCTGATTGATGTGCCGTATGGATGACTATTTCACAATTTACCCACCTTTTGTTGTCATCCAATTTCATGTCATTCTGAGGTCGTTCGGCCGGTATCGACCTCGCCACACACGTTTTTCAAGTGTGCCAAACACCGAAAAAACACATATTCTGGCGTGCCATGGAAACTGCGGGTCTGAATGGCGTGATGATTCCTTGTACACCTCAAGAATACAAATTAGGGTGTTTTAGTGTGATTTCAAGTCATTATGATGTCCTTAAACATGCATTTGACTGTAAACCCCATGTTTTGGCCATTTACGACACGCGAAGTGCGTTTTCGGCCAGCGCGGTCACACGACACCTTCGATTGATGTGCCGTCTGGCTGACCATTTCAAAATTCACCCAGCCTTTGTTGTCATCCAATTTCATGGCATTCTGAGGTCGTTCGGCTTGTTTTGACCACCCCACACACGATTTTGAAGCGCACCAAACACCTAAAGAACACATATTCTGCCGTGCCATGCAAACCGCGCATCTGAATGAAGTTTTGTCTCATCTTATAACTCACAAATAATTATTTGGGTATTTTTGTGTGATTTAATGTCATTACGATGTCGTTCGTCTTGCATTTGGCCGTTAAATGCATGTTTTGGCATTTATGACACGTGGAGTGCATTTTCGGCCACCGCGGTCACACGACACCTCCGATTGACATGCCGTATAGCTGAACATTTCAAAATTCACCCACCCTTTGTTGTTTTCATATTTAATGGCATTCTTGAGGTCGTTCGGCTAGTTTCGACCACCCCATGCACGCTTTTCAAGCACACCAAACACCTAAAAAACACATATTCAGCCTTTCCGTGCAAACCACGCATCCGAATGACGTAACTTCTCCTTGTACACCTCACAAATAATAATTAGGGAGTTTTCATGCGATTTCAGGTCATTCCAATGTCGTTCGGCATGCATTTGATTGTTAAACGCATGTTTTGGCCATTTACGACACGATGAGTGCGTTTTCGGCCAACATGGTCACACGACACCTCCGATTGATATGCCATCTAGCCGACCATCTCACAATTCACCAAAACTTTGTTGTAATCTGATTTCATGGCATTCTGAGGTCGTTAGGCTAGTATCGACCACACCACACATGTTTTTCAAGCGCGCCAAACACCTAAAAAACACATATTCCGCTATGCCGTAAAAACCGTGCATTCGAATGATATTCCATCTCCTCGTGCACCTCAAGAATAATAATTAGGGTGTTTCAGTATGATTTCAAGTCCTTCCGATGTCGTTCGTCATGATTTTGACTGTAAAACACATATTTTGGCCATTTACGACATGCAGAGGGCGTTTTCATCTAGCGCGGTCACACGACACCTCTGATTGACGTGCTGTCTGGTCGACCAAGTAAAAATTCACCCAAACTTTGTTGTCCTCCGATTTCATGGCATTTCAAGATCATTTGACTGGATTTGACCACCCCACACATGTTTTTCAAGCGTGCAAAACACCTAAAAACACATATTCAGCGGTGCCGCGCAAACTGTGGGTTCAAATGATGTGCTGTCTCCCCGTACACCTCATGAATAATAATTTGATCATTTTTCTAAAGTATATACACAATACAAATGCATTTGGTTGGTTTTCTATATGCTAGATGTTGTTTTCACATAAAATGTTGTCCATTTCAAAGAAAAGTGAGATACTTTGAGTGGTACCGGCCACACAACACCTATGATTGAGGCAGGGTTGACTCATACATGTAAAAAATGACTCATTGATCATTTTACTAAAGTTTCAACAGAATCTGAATGCGTTTTGTCGGTTTTATGTATTCCAATTTTTGTTTTGACTTAAAATCTTGTCCACTTCCAATAAAAGTGAGACACTTTGAGTGGTACTGGAAACAATGCTCCTCTGATTGAGGAGTGGTTGACACGTACACATAAAAAATGACCCATGGATCGTTTTAATAAAGTATCAAAACAATACGAATGCGTTTGGTCAGTTTTCCGTATGCTAGTTTTTTATGTTTAAAAGAGTATTCATTTTATAGAAAATAAAGACACTTTGAGTGGTACTGGCCACACTGTGCCTTAGAATGAGGCTGGTGGGGGGTTTTCTAGGGGGGTTGTTCAGGGTCTAGGAAGGAGGGTGGGGGGGGGTGGCTGTCTGAGGTCTAGGAAGGAGGGTGGGTAATGTATCTAAAAATCTACCTAGGTATCATACATCGAATTCCGACAGGGCTGCGAACAGCCACGAGGTGTCATCCTGGAGCAGGGCCAAATCATAGCATTACTGCGGTGTGACCACGGTGTGACTGTGGCATGACCTCAGCGTGTTGGCCCGGTCCAGTGAAATCCGTGGGGAAGCATCTTCCGGCCAGGATTCCAAATAAATCTTATGTAGTTTCCCTTCACATTATAGAAACTGATCTTATGTTATAAAAAATAGACTCTCAATTTAGTATTGTGGTATGATAATGATATATATTTAATATTCGTTGATTTTAAAACTGGTACTAGGTAGTTGAAACTACTAATTGAGAGTCAAATTATCACACCATAAAATATCACTGTGTGTTTTTGCAGACAGCGCACCGCCATTGAAGGGGTTTTATTATAAAAATATGACTTTATTTATCAAATGAATCAATTATATTAAAGAAAAATTATTCAAGTTATGCAATTCAATATAATTAACCATAATTATGAAAGAAACTAAATTCAATTTAAATAATTACTAAATCAAAGAGCCTTCCATATTTGGTAAAAAATAAAGAGTTATACTAAATTCGAAAATATCCATACCAGAGTGAAAAACCAGGTTAAAAAATAACGATTTATACAGAATTCAAAAATGTAATGGATCAATCTGCCACTGATCACCATCACCATCACCACTGTCATCATCAACCTCATCCTCTCCACCATCTCTATCATCGTCGTCATCGTCGTCATCGTCCTCATCCTTTCCCTCAGCCCCATCATCTCCCTCGGCCCCATCCTCTCCCTCGACCCCATCCTCTCCCTTGCCCTAATCCTCATCCTCGCCCTCGTCCTCTTCAACATCCTCGTCATCACCAGGAATTTCATCATCTCGACCACCACTTTAACTGCCACCTGGTGAATTGGATAATACAACCATCAACAATAAATATGACTGACATGCCGTGCTAGCCTCTGGTAGAAGTGATGAAGATAAATCTTTGATCAATTTCATAAATTATTTCTCCACCATTTGAACTTGTTCTTCGAACTGTGTGACCCTTTTATTAGACTGTACTTCAGGCTCGTTGGCCTATTCCACCATGGTGGTACTAGAATGGATACCTGGAGAGGGAAAATACCTCGTTGGGACAATATTCTAACTAGGTCAATACCATACTCGACCAGAGTGCTCATCTCCCAAAACCTAATATAAATGATCATGTGGCCCAAAATTGTCAGGCACCTGGGCATCAAGGGCCTCTAAAGCAGTCTGTTAAAAATATTAATAGATTATTAAATTTCAAAATAGATATGAAACTTTGAAATAAAAAAATTAAAACTTACAATCTTTTCTTTTGTTGGTTCATTAACCGCAGTTCCATATTTTTTCCTTCTAGTCGAGAAAATCAATTTTTCTTGAGGGATAAATCCTTCAATATTAAAATTTTTCTTCTGTAATGACATTGAAAAAATATAAATTTCAAGTATAATAATATATTGAATATTCAATAAATCACATAATTTATGTAGGAAATAATAAAAAGGGAAAGTCCAAAAGAAAAATTATAAATAACTATATCGTACCAGCTGCCTCTCATGATCTGACATAGTTGTGCACCCCAATGTGTGGAGGTATTTCTTTGAATAAATTTTTTTTTTGTTTTTTTTCAGAAGATTATTAAATAATGTTTATTAATAAATAAGATAATATTAATTAAAAATATGAAAACATTCATTAAATACCTAAATTGGAATTAATACCTTTAATTTCACAGTCTCCCAATGGGTAATCATTTGGCGATATTGCTCTATTGGGAAGTCATCCACGATAGGTATTTTCTCCAACTCCATGCCCACTATATCACACTAGACAACATACAATTAATTCTTTTAAGCTCTCCAAATCTCTCCTAGCTCATTTAAACATTCTGGTTATGCAGCTTCTCCATCAGGGAAGTTAAACCAAAGATGACACCCTATAGATTAATTCATATAAATACAAAAAAATACTACATTAAATCCAATAGATTTTTACCCATATTTGTGCTCACACATTATCTTTGGCTTTGTGTGGCAAATTTTCCCAAGAGAGAGGGCTGACCAGAATGATCTTGGAGTATTTGGCTAGTGTCGCCAAAAAACCACGACAATCCTGCCCAGATTTATCAATCATCTGTTCATTATCATTGTATTCAACCATCTACTATTTCTAACGGTTATATACTGAATGCAAGAGAGTACACCCCATCCCATGCCTCCTATCAGTAGTTGAATCTTTTATTAAAGAAAAAAAATATTAGTACAAGTTATAATAAAAAGAAATTTTTGTATAAAAATTTGTTTGAGTTATATAAATATACCTGTGGTAGTCGGACCAATGGGTGTAACTGGATGTGCAGAAGCTGAAGGAATATCCTGTACAGGTGGAGTGTCCCTCAGTGTATTCTCCTTAGCCACATACTATGTCAGAGACGGAGTTGAAGAAGGTGGAATATTATAGCTCGGAGATAATGAACCAGATGAAAAAGTTGATGGCATAAACATCTGGCCAACTGGTAGTGCAAACATCGAAGGCCTAAATATCTTGTGTGTCCCTAAAGACACACCAGGATCAAAATGGGGCATAAAAGATACGTTTTTGGTAGGGGCATAGTCCAATCAGGTATGACCATTGGATTGTCTAACTCTCACACCACGAGCCCTCATACCAATGGCCTCATTACTGGGACCACCAGATGATCGTCTAAATCTGACACCACCCCCCTCCTACCACCAGCCTCTGTACTAGGAGCAATATCAGGCTCCTCATCAGATATCTCTCATCTAGGGGGTGGATCCTGAAAAAAAGTTTTACACAAATGTAAACACATGATATTATAAGTTATTGAAATATATATAATTGAAATAAAATTCTCATAATAGGGATGAGTGGAAGAATGCTCATCTCTATCATGCGACAATTATTTTCTGTCATCTTTTTCCGCCGCCTCTCTTCAATGGGTGTCATTTACTACCGTGAAAACAAATATGGAAGTAAGTAGAAACATATAACTAATGTGTAAAACAAAAAACAAAATATAGAAAAACAATTCTGATTAAAAAACATAAAGAAATAGATGATTTATTAGGGATTGGCCATGTATATTTACATGGCTATCAAAGTCATGTACTGTGTACATTCCCATGTACATTCCCAGGAAACTAGATTTTTGTAGACACCATGTCAACTGTTATACACACAATGTGAACCCTTACACCATATCGTCATTATTAAAACCATTAATAAAAACTTATTAAACAACACCACTTTTCAAATATAATAAAATTGAACATAAATCAATAATAATAATGGATATATCAAGTAAATTTAAGCCATACTATATTTCATCCTAAATGACCACCCCCAACCAGGATTAATGACCACAAAGATCCCCTTTTGGCCAAATAAAAATTGAAAACAACATCATTTGTCAATGATAATAAAATTGGACAAAAATAAATAATAATATTGGATATATCAAGTAAAATGAAGTCATACTATATTAAATCCTAAATGACCACCCACAACCATGATTAATGACCACAAATAACCCCTTTCAGCCAAATCAAAAGTGAAGACAAAAACACATAATTGTAGAACAAAAAAAAATCAAGGAATCATTTACAGATTTTATGTTTAGAAGAAAACAATCCTTTGATTGAAGATGGATCGATATGTGGAGTAAGTTTGGAAGGAGGAAGACTGGATTTAGGTCACGCCGAGCGGAACTGCAATTTGTAATCCAGCATAGGGGGAATGGATGCCCGACTATACTTATTGTAATTTTTTTCCAACTATTTTTAAAAATTGTTGGGAATTTTTGTCTTTACCAACTGTTTAAATAAACCATTGGTAAAAAGGTGATATCGAAGACCATTACCAACAGTTTTTCGAAACCGTTGGTAAAGGCTTGTATAAAATCATTTATACCAATGGTTTACATAAACCGTTGTTATACATAGACATTACCAAAGGTTTACACAAACCATTGGGATGCAAGTGTTGGTAAAAGTGCCATTTCTAGTAGTTGTTGGATCATCCTTTTTTATTTTTCATCTGTTTGATGGTGATAATCAGTACACAATTGAAGTTCAGCACCCAGATATTTTTGATGACATTTCATGAATTTCAATGTAAATCATAGATCTGGGTCTGGAAAAATTGAAATAGGTGCTCCATGATGTCTCACAACATTGTTGATATAGAGTCATGAAAGGCTCTCTAGTGTAAAATCCTCCCTTATAGAGAGGTAATGTACATGTTTGGTAAGTTGATCCACAATTAACCATATTACATCATTCATTATTTGAGTTTTGGGTAATCCTGTGACAAAAACATTGGTGATGTCATCCCATTTTCATGTAGGAATATGTATGTAATGCATGAATCCTCTAGGATGTGGTCATTCAGACTTCATTTGTTCAAAAAGTAAACATAATGATACATAATTAAAAATTTGCACTTCTTATTGTCCCACCAAGATTATTCCGTAAAATACTTATACATTTTAGAGCCACTAGGTTATACAGAAAAATTTGGACTATGGGAATCATAAAGTAGATCCCTTTTTAGATCGGTTATAGCTGGAACACCAAGACTCTTCAAAAAATTATGAATTCTATATTCTCACAAGAATTCATCTAGCAACTCATCATTAGTAGCATTAATTTTCTTTTGAAGGATCTCGTCATCAGGTAGAGAGTTTTTAATCCCTTCTAATAAATATGTTTGGGTATCCAGTTGAAAATGTAATGATGTTTCACCTTCTTTGATATTTTCCACATCCATCATTTCTAGATCTATAAACACTAGATCACATTCAATCCTCCTTTTGTTTAGGGATCCATTATCCATCCAACATACTTTATATTCCAACATATTTTCCTCCTCGGGGTGGTGGTGTATTGAACAATCATATTACATGAGTAGTTAGAACCATATCTTTTTCCTCATGTTGAGTTCATTCTGTTTAAAATATACATCAAAATTTTGTGATCAATATATATCTCACACCTTTATCCATATAGAGAGTGTGTCCATATATTGAGAGAATATATTGAAGCATCTTCCTCAATACCATGAGCTGGATAGTTCTGTTCATTAATTTTTACATACCTTGATTCTTATGAAATAACTCTATCATTTTTCATAAGTACACAACCATGTCCTTGATTTATGTATCACTATAGATCCAAAATACACCATTCCCCTATTATATATTCAGGACCAAAGAATTCAATAATCTCCACATAAATTCCTCGAAACAATGCACACATTCATTTTTATCATATGAACATAATCCCTTTATGTTTAATCCTAGCCATTGGGTTGGCTAAACAAGTGATGTTTTAAATGAAACGATGATAATAAACTGATAAAAAAATAATACTACATATCTCAGTTATGTTTGTTGGAGTAAGAAAATCATGAAAAAACATTTTCATTATTAGATCAACATATATTCCATCCTTTAAGATAATGGGGCCATGAAATGAAAATCATAGAAGAAAAAAATAACACTTGTTAAACTTCCCATATTATTCATTTCTTCTAGGAGTCTTCAAAATACTGCGGATGTGATTTTACTAATCTTTATAGAAATTTATGTATACCAATATATCATCAACATATACCCCCACAAATTTATCAAGATATTCCTTGAAAACTCTATTCATTAGATCAATGAAAATAGGGGGCGCATTAGTCATCCCAAAAGGCACTATAGTAAACTCATAATTACCATACTTGGTTCGAAATGTCGTCTTTGGAATATCATCCTTCCTCCCTTGTAACAGATGATATCCAGAAATAAGTCCAATCATTGAAAAATATTGGGATTTGTGAAGTTGATTAAATAAATAATCAATGCGAGTTAAGGGATACTTTTGCATTATTATTTTAACATTGATCTCCCTATAGTCAATGAAAAACCTCATATACCAATCCTTCTTTTTAATGATAAGAACATGGGATTATAATAGAGATACACTTGGGAGAATAAATCATTTATCACTCATTTCCAGTTTTTTTTCAGTTATACTAATTACATAGTGCCTATTCTATAGTAGTCTTTGATATAGTTCTTAAACCAGAAATTATATCAATAGGGAACTCAACTTTCCCCTCTAGAGGATATCTATGTATACCCTCAGGAAACACATCAAATATTCTTTCACAATAGCTACATCCCCTATTTTAACATTCTTTTCCTCACTCATATATATTGTGTTCTCTTCCTCCCTAATAATTGAATTCAGTAGATATATTAGGGGGATCTAGATGTGAATCAGATGGAATGGTTTTAGCTCTAAATATAATTGTTTCTACACCATTCTATAAAATTGAAACCTCCTTCTTCCTTCCCTATATTTTCGTATCATAATTTGAAATCCAATTAATACTAATAATTATATCAAATTCAATAATGGGTATGACGATAAGGCCATCAAATAAAGCCGGATTATTTGTCATAAAGTAGATTGACTGACACGTCTATGTTCCAGCGACTCTTCCATTATTATTTTTAACTGAAAACTATTTTTTTAAATCAAATTAGAAATATCTAATTTTCATAGAATACTAGGAAGATATGGAAGAATGTGATGATCCATAACCAAATAAATCATTTCCTATGTTTGAAGAAAAAATTAGAGTACCTACCACCAAATCATTAGGATCCTCAATATCAGTTGTTGCGATCACATAGGCTTAGCCTTTCTCCCTCGGCCTTATTTGGGGAAATTTTGCTTGATGTGTAGGAACATAATTTTTATATTGTCTCATCTCCTAGTGATTATAATATTGAACATGGGTAGAATCCTTCTTCCCCTTAAAATTTCAGGATTGGGGGATTTTTTCTTCGCACTTATAACAAACACCCATACCCTTCAGGTGAATACATGGGTGTCTCCTTACACAATTTTCATAGGGTGGAAGGTCAACAGTTCCCTTTTTTCCAATTTCATTATTCCCATTTACAGAGCTTTTAACAACTCTCTTCTGCTCTTAATTCCACTTAAAATGAAAAGTCATAGAGAATACTATTTTCATCTTGATAGTACGTGAGACTACAACATCATATAATGAGAAAGTTAGGAGATTATATCCATTAAGAACAATGTTTTTAATCCCAAAAAGAATCTATTAATCTAGATCCCTGGATTTCATATGTATTTCGTGATATGTCTTACTAACCTTGTGATGTTATCTTTACACTTTGAAACATTATCATCCACTTTTTTCTTCATCTTTACAAATATATTTTCCATATCTTATCATTATTCATGAGGTAAGTATCTTTCGAAGAATATTTCCTTAAAATCTCTCCATTCCATTTATCATATTTCATGACTCCCCATTGTGTTTTTAATTAAATTCCACCACCAATCTGCATATCCAGATAGATGATAAACTGCCATGAAAACCATTTCTCTTTCCTTACATCTCAAAGTGAGAAATTTATTCTCTAATGAACTTATCCAAATATACACTGTGAATGGGTCTGTAGTGCCAATAAATTATGGAAGATGTTTTCGCATAAAGTGCTATAACATAACTCCTCCACATCGTGAATCTAGATGATCTTTATAGGTAAGGTTTTTGTTCATAACCTATGTGAACTATCCTAGAATAGTTATAAGTTTCTTATCACTAATCACAGCACCATAGACTACATAATTATCTTGTATAGGAGGAAAATACCTACATGGGAAACATTCATTCTTATAGTTTCCATTTCTTACACATGGTGCCATTTCTAAATATTATCATACACTAGATTAGGGGATGAATAATAATTCAAAATATCAATGCATAAAACTACTTATCACAAAGTACAATCCTATACATGACTAATATCATAATCATAAACATGGTTTAGTTGAAGAAATGTTTCCTTTAAATCATTTAAAATGGGTTGTAACGAAAATGTGAATTATTCCCAGCATATCCCCAAGAGTGTTAAACTGAGTGTGCAGTATGGACCATTATTGTGTACTAGGATACCCCAAGGAAAGCTAGAAACTCCTTATCGGAGTTCTTACTGCTAGTAAATCTATTCTAGAAGCATGTCTGCTTGTAGTATCCAGACATAGTTATACTTTCATGAAATATCCACATAGTATATTCCTTACCAAAATTCCAGGATGTTCCTTTATGTTTATCATAAAAAAGAATCTTATCATTTTTTTCACTGATATATGTTTTCAAAATAATGTTTCCATGTTTTATACTAAAATTCATCTGATAGAATATTTAAAGTCCTGACCCCAGTTTCTATGAGGAATTTCCATAAATCATTACGTTGAAATAATTTAAAAATTTTGAATCTCGAAGGAACTAATATTTTAGTATTTATTGAATACAAAATAAAAACATATGTTCAACATTACAACTTGAGAAGGAAAACAATATATAATTTCCTTTTTCATAATACATACCTTATAGTTTATCCCTACATGTGATTAATAATATACATCATCTGGTCCTAGGAAAATGAAACATACCAATGCGGTAAGTTTAAATGACCAGTAAGGTTAATAAATAAAACAGTAGATATAATAACATAAACATTAGGAATGGTGAATAATGAAAAACACAATACTTTAAAAATAAATTTCCATGCATTATGGATTAAATTATACAGGAATAAATAATGCCATGATAAAGCATAATCATGTGTATTATACAAGTCGAATAACCAAATTAACATTAAATTACTTGTTTCATAATAAGGAAATAAATAATTAGGGACACCATAACCAAACCATCAATACGTAATTCCTAGACCATAAATATATTTTTTTTTGTTGGACTCGTGCCAAGATGGTAGTTTGTCTCATGAGACATACTGATGCACTGAGAGGATATATATGGACTCACCTATAACTTACTATGTACAATTCATTCCTTATATGAACGGGTATAATAACAAATGATATATATATTCATAATTAAAGAAAAATTTTTAATGTAAAAACCATTCTATGAACATTAAACATAAACAAAAACTATTCGGAGTAAATTGGTTAATTTTTTTAAGATAGCACATCCACAGTCAAACTAACCATAAACCATTCAATTAAATATTTTAGATTATATGATAAAATATTAAACCCAATTATTCATAATAATAAACAAGATTATGAAAATATATTAAGATAGAATTTTAATAATAAAATGAGTTATTTTTAAAGTTATTGGTTTCTAAATACATATTATTGACTTCCCTGGGAAATCGATAAGTATTTGAGAAATTTCCTTGAATCAGGTTTCTATTTCCAGACGAATTTTTGAATTATACTTAAATCATATATCTCCCCATAAATGTCTATAGGATTATATTTGGTACAAATATATAAAAAATTCACATAGTAATTATGAACAGTAAATATGAAAAAAATAATAATTGAATTGAGGTATGTAGAGAATATGAGAAACCCGAATGAAAATGAAGGTTCGAGTACCGAACCCTTACCTTAAGTGTGATGTCGTTCTTCACAAGATCATAGTGTCCTAGATAACGAAATTAAATTCATTTATTAATATGTATTTAACCTATTAATTATTTATATTATTTATTATATCTTTATTATGTTCATTCATGGTCTTCTTGATGGTTTTAAGAGGTTTGATTTCATTGTTTTGGAGTGTTTTCTATCATGGTGTTCATGAGCGATTTACCAATATATATGTTATGATGAACATGTAATATGAGAATGGTGGTAAAAAATAGAAGTTTTATTAACATCCAGAATATTTTTTGGTAATATAATTAATTTATTTACTAGGAGTTACAATGAATCATTATATAAAACATAAATGATAATTATTTGGGTTAATTCCCAGTTTTCTTCACAATGAACTAATTTTGATTTATAAATTAATATCATGTGTAAAAAAATATTCTACAATATTAAATAAGTTATAATACATATATTATAGTCAGGTTGAACAAAAAAATGGTTTCATAACTATAATTGAAGATGTTAATAGAAATTGAAAATTCTTTATCCTTGAATGTGATAAATTAACACATCTTAGATGGTGTTTTCATTTCTAGAATAATATATGGGGAAAGGAGAGATGATGATGAATTATTTCATTATCATTACCAAAATTATAGTATTTGTAATTTATTAGAGTTATCATAACATTAGGATGAAAGGAGGCGAGGAAAGAGAAAGAAAAAAAGAAACTCAAAATAATATAAATGAAGAGAAGAATTTACCTCTAGTATTTATCTTTCTTGAGAGCCTCCTTAGGGGAGATGTTTTTGGTTTTTTTATGTGAAAAATGGATTCTATAAATGGGGTAGTAGAATGGGAGGATATTTTACCTCAACTAAGATAATGAACAAGGCCCGATAGGAGTGAAGATAAGAGGGGGTGAGGGGGGTGTTTTATTGGAGAAGAGGGAAGATTTTAGAATATCTTATTCGTTATTTTATTATTTCCCTCAATGAAACAAATAGTTTGATTCATGTTACCCATAATCGTAATAAGTTCATGTGAATTCTCTCCATGTGTTCTTATATTATCCTCGATTCTAGGAATAGTAAATTTATCTGATAATGTATATATACAGTAAATTACTCTATTTGACTAGTCACAAAAAAGTCTAGTATGTCAGAAAAATCCCCAAAATTTATCCAACCATTTTTTTGATGTGTAGAATTCAAAAATGAAGTCCATATTTTTAAAATAGCTTTCTAATTATGATTAAATTACTTTTTATTTAAAAAAAATAATTTCTTAAAAAAATATCAACTTTAAAACTATAATTCACTTTTATCATCTTGAAAAATTTATTAAGATATCATTATCTTATAAACATGTTTCAATACAATAGTAATATTATTTACTATTCATATGGTTCATATTACTATTTGTATTAGTATTTATAAGGGAATGTTACCATTCCCGAAAAATTAAGTTCATCTTATCAGACTATAAATATCTAACTAAACGCAACCCTGCATGTCAGATTTCTGAAATTAAAATCAAAGAGGTGGAAAATTATGTTTATAGGAGAGGTTATAACAAAGTGGTGTTTTTAAGGGCTCAATGTCTCATTCATTCGATATTAAATTTATTTATAAATCCTTGTGGTGTTATAGATTTCATCAATGTTGACCCATGGGTTTGTCATTCGACATTGTAGGGATAGGTTCAAGCATGATCGAACCCACAACATCATGGTGGATTGGTTACAAATTACTAAGATGATAATTTGTGGATGAATAGGGGTGTTTTTAGGATTCAGGTGATATCTCCATAGATTTTACATGAGAAGTTCAAACGACCATGGCATAGAGTAATTGGAAAGGCCATATATTATTCATGTGCATTTAATCGTTCCACCTACAATGGATCTGGTGAAGACAGTCACTGATCTAATACCCCTTTCATGAATCAAAATGTTATAAATGGAAATGGATTTGTGATGACAACGTATTAAGGAACGTGAGATTCAGTGGAAAATAAGATGGCATAATGTGTAGACCTCTAAAACACATTGTATATCCCCCAGGTACTTTTCTAGGTTTTTGGGGAATTTGAGGATGACACGCCATGTTTTCAGGTCCTCATGCCATTTGAACCTCCCATAGTCACCTTTTCATTAACCAATTGGAACGTACCAAGAACCCCATCTGGGAGGATATTTTGTGTACTATGGGATCATGCCAGAACGATCCTATACCTGTCCATGTATTGGTATATATTGATGTACACTAGAAAGGGATTATATAAATAAAAATAAATAAGAGCACAAGGGTGGGAACCAAGTGGATAAAGCATTCCATTATGTTCCATTTCTTGTCATGTAGTGCTAAATGGACATGAAATATAAGTGTTAATGAATACAAAGCTACATAGTCAAGGTAGGTTATGTTACATGTGACTCTTTGTATATTCCATGTGATTTTTGTAGAATCAATCACCTTGTGTATCTATTTTATTTGGACTCCTCTATTCACCTTTGAATTTCCTTTTATGATAATTTCTTTGCATAGAATGATATTGATTCCTTTATAGTGGATTTCATGGTCGGAAATGTCATTATATGATTTTGATTGCTCTATATGTGATTACTAATAACAGTAGTTATTTCAAATGATTCTAGAGAGAGAGAGAGGTCACTATAAGAAATGTCGTGTAGGTATCAGTAGAGTGGAATTAATCCACTAGTGTTTGATTAGGTGGATATGGCCATTCATCCAAGACCATAGGTATGATTCATATCTTAAATTATGGTGATAGTGGCTTGGTAATGAAACAAGAAGAAATATGAGATTTGGTGGAAAACCTAGCTACATGGAATGTAGTAAAATATCCCATCCCATGTATCCCCCTTGCTACAATATTTGGATTTATGGGAAGATAAATATAACCCTTTATGTGGTCATCTTCACAAGACATTTGATCTTTCCCTTATTTTTAATCCATGTTCCACTTTTAACACTCCTGAGGCACCGTGCGTGAGGATATTCTATATACTATTTAATTACATTGTCACATGCCAGTACTCGAGAAAGTGAATCTACATGAACTTCTATATGGGAATTATCTTATATACATGGGAAAATATAGGATTACATAGGCAGGTCCTAGGTGGAAAATATGCACCATGTAGTGCTACGTGGTTTCGATCTGTGTCTGTCGATGTAGACATATTGTGGAGAGTAGGTGATATCACAAGCAATGTATATCTATAAGGATCTTCATCCTTGTGTATATTAATTGTTTATTATATGGTTTTCACTGATGAGTATCCCAACATGAGTTGTTTTTCACATCTAACAAAATGGCATACTTTGAATTGGAATTTGGGATTTTAATTTTGTTTCTTATGACTGTGAAAATTATTTCTGAAGTACTAGATGATGGAAAATAACATACATGATCATCACATATAAACAGAGAGAGTTCAGTGTTAGAGACAACAATTTCAATGATCGGAGTAGGACCCCCAAGAACCTCTCACTAGTTTGAGAGGAACCCCCAAAGGAACTAGGGAATGGGTCCTCTACCCACTTAGTGGAACCCCCTGAAGCAAAAGGACTTTGGTCCGCTACTAGTACCTTCTAAGAGGACCCACACTATTCCACAAGTCTATTGGTCCTCCCTGTATAGAGTTACCACCCTTTTAATGTGATTGTGTGGGTCCTTGATTGATACTTACAATTTGGAACCCACTAACAATAAAGGAAGTGGGTTCTCTACCCACTGCATGGAACTGCCACAATGAATAATGATGTGGGTCCTCTACCTATAACTATAAATTTTCACCCCTAACGTCCTAGGTTATTGGTATTTCATGCTTTGAGTGGTATCCCCATATATTCATGGGAATGGGTATTATTCCATATGAGTGGTTCCCCCAGATTCCTGAGGGTGTGAGTCCTATATTTTTACCAATCTATGTTTCCCTTATTATTATAGGGAATGTGTCATCCATGTTTTTTGTGGAATCCATTTTTAATATTATAGTAAAAGTCATCAATATACTAATTTTCATAAATCGATCATTCTAAGCTATGAGTCCTCTATCTATCCTGTTAAAGTGTGGAACCCCCATGTTTACCTTTGTGTTGGTCCCCTATATTCTTTGTGGACATGCAATACATACTTTGGTGTGGGTCCTCAATTGGTGATTATCTACCTCAGTTGTGGGGAACAATTGTGTGTGGTGGATCCTCCACATGAAGTAATGTATGGTCACACAAGATACATGATTGGAGGTCAGGCCTCCATGGATGTGGTGTGTAGTGTTGAGAAGTGGGATGTCCTCATGGATTCTTATTTGGTTCTCATGATGATAGGAATCAATGGTATACCCTTGGAGATGTTGTCAACACAACATTCCTAGTTTGGGTAAGGACATAAAGATCTTATTTCATTATATTTTTGGATTCTAGTTGAGTACATATGACTTATTATGGTTATTTTATCAGTTTATGAATGAAATGAATTCATTTATTCGATAAAACAATTATTTTATTTATCTCTTTTTAAATGTAAATGACACATATATGGTATGTATATATTCACTCCTACATTAGATTTTACTACATATGCCTTCTATTAATTAAATTACGTGACATTTAGTAGTGAAATACATGTCAAATAGTGATACTTGGGTTAATGGACAATATATGGAGATCAAAATTAGAGAACATGATCTATAATCTATTAGTTTTTTATTTATTTTAGTTGATGATAGGTTGGAAATTCATTTCTGATTTGATGTTGCATTTTTTCATTTTTATTATAGTTTATTCTATCATAAATTAAAGTATTATGTAGAGGTATTTCAATAATGGTTTAATCTAGAAGTAACTATATTTTATTGTTATTCCTATATATTTCATATAGATATTGTTTCTTGTGTTCAAACCAGTATATTATAGAATGTCCAATTTTTAATTCTCATTACCTGCATCTAGCCCATGACATATTGTAGTTGGGTTTGAGATTGTGATAAATTGGCCTTCAATTTTACATGTTGGACCCATTGGGCCAAGTCCTTATGGTCATAATCTTAAAACGTTGGTTATGATGTCATATTTCTAGATAAAAAAGAGAGGCATATGAATATACAAGTTTTTATGCAACCATAAGGATATAAATTTGTAGTCGATAACCCTAACAATGAAATAAACACTTAAAAAGGTGGGTCGTCATCAACATGGGGTATATTCAGGAGGACAATTAATTAAAATCTCTATTTATTTCATTTTTTGGGCATATTGGAAATTTTTTTATTTGGATGTATAAGCATAAATTATTTCTGATAGTGACTTAGATGGATTTTTTCTGCCTTTTGGGACCTACCTTGTGGTATAAAAAAAAATCAAACTAAAAAAAGATGTAAAAAATAAAATGGTATCATTAATCATAGTATACATTGTTTTTACCATAAAATATTATTCCTATATTTTAGATCATTCAAAGATTTAATTTTATTTTGTTATTAAATAAAAAATAAAATATTTATCCAATTACCATAGATGATTTTATCATTCAGATGATAAGTTATTCATTTTGATCATATATAATATTTCTTTTATAATTTTCACTTATTAACATATCCATTTTAGTGTTTATATGATTTGTAGAGGCCTATAAATATTGTTTCTACATCACATGAGAATTTTTAATGAAATGATTATAAATTTTATATATAGTCTCCCAAAAGAAATAAAAATTCATCATTTCTTCTTGAATGATTGGAATACCCTAGAGGTAGTTTTTATTTGTTTTTCTCCTTGTCTTACTATGATAGATACTCACATGTGTCATTTATTTAATGAAATTTAATTTCATTTAATATTTTGGGTTTTTATACATAATATACCCATATAAAATTCCTATTATGACATCCAATAAGTATTAACAAAACATATCATGACATAAAACCACTATTCAGAGAAAACAAGTGGTAAGAGGGTAAATCCAAAAATATCTTGAAGTATTTTTATTGAATCAGTTCAAGATATTAAATATAAATATTCATATCCTAAAATGAATTTTAATTCCTAAATATATTATCATTATTCCCTGATATATTACATAAAAAATTATATTTAACTCCCCATAATTGTATTTCCAATCCTAGAGAATATCATAGTTTATTTTCATTAAGCACAATAGTTTTCCCCTAAATTATAATTTTATTAATTTTTGGTTATCATTATATAAAATATTTTGTGCTTCAATATTAAAATTTATTTTTGATAATTATTTATATGCTTAACAACTCGTAAAATAAATTTACATCAATGATTTCCATTTTATTAATATACTCCATTCGTCCTGAAATATAAACAATCCATCATTGTGAATAGTTTTTTGAAAATCATTGTTGAAATTGTGAAGTTATTGACATCTTGGATAAAATTATATTTATTTTTATTCGAAAAAGATGATTTATGATTTTTTCAATATCATCTAGAAATTATATATTTTTTTATTTTTTGGGTATGGCTTCCAAAAACTAAATTGTGATATTTTATTCATGGGTTCAAGGAAATTAAATATGTAACCTACTTCTATAGAAGGATGGTCAGAATGTGACCACTAATGGAATATAAAGGACGGATGGGTCTTTATTAGACACTTTCCACTAAATAGTCTAATTTTTTAAATGGAATAATTCAATAGAACATATAGTCAATAGGTCCTATTTTTGTGATCACATTATATTTAATCATTAATATAGACACAATGTCTATTCCTTTAGGTCATTGAGACAATTTAACTTTATGTGTCCCATTCCATTTGGCATTGTATTACATGTCAAATTAGCAACATTGTTGTAAACATGAGTGTTTTTACACATGATTTTAAGTCAAATATTTTTCTTGCCTCAAAGGCCATGTACTATCCTGGGAA
Source organism: Viscum album (assembly GCA_963277665.1). NCBI lineage: Eukaryota > Viridiplantae > Streptophyta > Magnoliopsida > Santalales > Viscaceae > Viscum > Viscum album. The sequence goes on along the minus strand of OY728131.1, from coordinate 221,380,463 downwards.
TTCCATTTTTACCGAGATATCATGGTCCCATTAATTAGGGGTGCATACTGAGAAATATTTATTTTATTATATGGTATCTACCATATATAAATATGTTGTTTTTTCTTTTCCCCTATAATAATGATGTAGAAATAGTACACAGAATATAACCCCTTGTCCCACATACCATGATTACTACCTCACATGCCTTAATTTTCTACCTAGAAATTCCATGTAGGTAATAATAATTGAATATGAATTTTCAAGTGGGAAACATATCATGTAATTGACTAATATATACCTTATTATTTTCTATGTTGGGATCTTTTTCATATCTAAATTCATGGGATATGAAATTGGTAAAAAAATAATTTTTATTATTTGATACCCTAATGAATCCTTTTAATGATCCATAAGTGAGAGATAAAGTGATTTAGGATCATTATTTTTTCTTATCTTTGTAGTTACCTTTATAATTTTTAAATGAGATGTCCTAGTTAAAAACAGTTTTGACTATCCCATAATGAGGTGTACATGATAGGAAGAAAATTCCATTTTTTATATCCTAGGGTCATTACATCCCTGTATATTTGTGGAATATATTCCCAATATCAACATGTGGTTAGAAGCACAATGGAACTGGCAATGTGTGATTACCACTCAAAAATGATAAATTATTCTCTTACCCTCTCTGTTTGAGGTCTTAGAACTAAATCCTTGTATTTATGAACATCATTATTTTCCACACCCAACGATATCAGGCATCAACACTCCATTAGGGTTTGATAGCTCTCTAAAAGATAAATTTATTATAATGAGGATGTGTTCCCCTATAATAATTTCAATGCGGTTAAATTGACTAACTTCTTATGTAAAATTAAATATATTTTGGGGATATATAGAGAAATACTTTCTAATATGTCTCCATTTCCCCTCTATATGACTTCATATTGTTGTCATTCTTGTAATGGTTTTATGTGTGATGTACTCCCTCAACATATACATACATTGTTCGGTGGAATAATTTAACCTTGATGGTTTTCAGTGCTAGTGTGGACAATTTACAATGTGATTAATTCTAAATAATCTTGTCTAATGACACTAAAAAACCCATTTTTTCCTCCAGGATGTTTTATGAATCATGTTTGTTGACATTAGATGTCATGACCCTTCTTTGATTCCAATATTTCATAATTTATCATATGGTATTGATTATAGAATAATATAATATAGAGAACATGTAATTATTTATGTGTTTAAGAATTCTAGTTATAGAGAATAAAAAGATTATTTAATTTCATTCCATATGGATACCTTCTATATAGATACCCAATCAAAAAACCAATTATTTTACATATTTTTCAGTATATAAATATGACATTTCATAAATAATAAAACCTAAATAACCGATAGTTTATATTTATTTTTAGACTTGATATAGAATAATCATACTTTAAAATACATGAGGTCACATAAACTTAATAGAGATATAAAAATGTATCCACTAGACATATCATTGTTAATAATCATCTAAAATAACAAGGGTACGAAAACATAAGAATGTATTCTGATGAAAAAGATCAATATTCTGTTGGTAAAAATTTCAACAACGAAAATAAAATTTGAATAAATAAAAATATGACCATAATTGAAATACCATAACATAATGAGTGATAACCATACTTAATAAGTAATATAAAAGATTTGAGGAGGGGGGGATTATGGCAGCAGCGACGAGCATTCCTGTGGGTGGTTCTTCAGCGATGACAACCATTACAGTTTCGAAAGACGGTGAGGCAAGGGCTAGGAATGGGGCTCTCCCGAGGGCCACTTTCAAGGATGTTCTGTGTGGTGTGGCTCCCAAGGACTATGATGAAGGTCGTTCTTCCTCAGCATCGGAGAACATACCTGAGATCTCACTGATTGAAGTGGTGAGTCGCTCCTCTCAGTAGGTGGAGGGGGTCCCTGTGGTGATTTTTTCAGCTCAGGAGCTATGAGCGGTGGACTCTTTCCATGATCTCTCTCTGGTGGTGCGTTTTGGACAAAACAAACCCTCCTTAAGATATTCCCGAAAATTTGTAGGCTTGTGGGGGCTATCTCATCTAGCGGCAGTTTTAGATTTATCGAGGGTTGCTTTTTGCATTCATCTTGCTTCTAGGGAAGACTTTGTTAAGACTTGGATGAGGGGGTTGAGGATCTGTGGTTCTTGGCGCTTATCTTTAACGAGGTGGTCCTGGGACTGTAACTACGGGCGGGGGTCATCTTCGGATGAATTGTGGTCATCCCTTCCAGGATTACCTCTACCTTTTCATAACACGACGATGCCGTAGGAAGTGGGAAACTCCATTAGATCCTTTCTGTGTGCTGATGGCAACACTAGGTGCCTTCAAGATGCTGCTAACCTCTATATTTGTGTTGATATGGATTTAGCAGTGAAGCGACCGTCAATGGTTTTGATTGAGTCCAATGATGGGTTTTCGTGGAGGAATAGAATCTTATATCAATAGGATTCGTGGTTTTGAGTTGGCTATAGTTTTCATGGCCACATGGAGAGGGATTTCCGGAGACGGCGAGAAGTTTCGGAGACTTCCTGAAGGGGTCTGGTAAATGAGTTGGGTCAGGATCTTCCTGCCTCGAATAAAAAGGAGATGGGAGAGATTACCGTTACCCCCATCCTTTTTGAAATTCAAATCCTTCTTATAGTCCTGGTGAGACGGAGATAGTGGGTGGGGAAAAAGAAAATGAGTTGCTCAGTATGCGGTCGGCCTCTGCATCAGATCATGTGGATCTTATTTCTTGGTCTCCTGGACCGGCTGTCCATGAGATGTCTACCTCCTACAGTGTGGGGATCCTCTCTTAGCAGGATATGGTGGTCTTATTGGTGTTTTCTTTAGGAAGCCCGTTTAAATCTTCGTCTCTTCCTTCCTCGCATTTCTGTATCTCATCCCAACTGTCGTCGTAGATGATTCAAACATCCATAGTGAGTAATCTGACATTACCATCAAATGGAGTGAGGGAGAAGAATGGCATGTCGAAAGGTGTTGAAAAATAATTGATGGTCTCTCTCCTTTCGCCTCAACAGTGAATTCTATTCTCCTTTGTTCAAGGAGAGTTGGGGGCAGGCAACACGAATTATCTTATATCGGGAAGGAAGCCTCATTTGGAGGACGCAGATATCCCTTTTAAGAAGGTGATTATTTCACCAAAACAGAGCATTTGTGAAGATGGATTTTCTAGACCAATTACTCGATCTAAGGCCAAGGAGAAAGGTATGTTTTCACCTCCCCTATTACCTTATTATCTGTATCAGAAGTCCTGAAAGGGATTATTGTAATGTTTTCACTCATCATCTGGAATTCAAGTGTTCTTGGAGCTTATGCCAAGCGTGCTTACTTGGCATCAGGAGGTAGGAAGTCTAGGGTGTGTTTGGAAGTGATTTTGGAACTAAATTAGGATCCATGGAAATTAGAGGGGATTGCTAAGAAGATGGGATTTATGAATTCTTTTAATGGAGGTTCTATCAATTCAAAGATTTGGATTGGATGGGGAAACAAAATTCCGGTAGAAATTATGAATATTATTCCTCAGTGCATTGATACAAGGATTGATGTGGGCAGATATAGCCTCCTTTTCTTGTTTTTCTATGCGAGTACTCTGGTTAATGGAAGAAGGGAACTATGGAGTCACTTGGAGGCAATGTAAACAGGTTCTCTGTCTTGGTATGTGGAGGGGATTTCAATATCATTGCATATGTTTCTTGAGAAAAGAGGAGAATCTAGGTGGAACCAGGAGAGTATACTGGAGTTTCATGAGTTCATAACACACACAGTTCTGCTATATTTGGGATTCATGGGTTCTAAATATACATGGTGCATCAACCTCAATGTTTCTAAACACATCTGGAGTCGGCTGGATAGATGCCTCACAAATATGCAAGGTCTGGATCTTTTCTCAAGAACCTCGGTCACACATCTCACACGTATACTCTCAGATCATGCTCCTCTTCTGATTGAAGTTTGATGTGAAGCGGTGATTGGCATGTCCTTCCACTACTCTAGTGAATGGCATCATGATCCTACGTTCATGCAACTACTGAAAGTATCATGGATGAAGGAGGAAAGAGAACGGTCCTAGGGAGGGATTGTGAATCATCTCAAACATCTCAAATAGGATATCAGAGGATGGCTGACCAATCAAATAGATATTTCCAATAGGGTGGTGAGTTTACAAGTTGAGGTGGATAGACTGGAAGAATCCCTCCAGACATCATGGGATGAGAAAATTTTTATTATTTTATGTGATAATAAGGTTGTCGTTGAAGAAAAACTCTTGGAGATGGAGAGAGTATATGAACAGCGGTCTCATGTCTGTTGGTTAAGAGGAGATCAAAAAAATTCCTTCTTTCAGGCCTACATTAAGGAGTAGAGAAGAATGAATGTCAATCTAAAGGTGGAGGACGGGTCCTACACATTAGATGTGAATGTTGTTGGGAATATGGCGTTGAAGCATTTTGAGGGTCTCATGGAAAGGAGGACTACTCTGAGTTTTGTGAGGGATGCTTTGGATTATCCCGAATTCTTCAACTGTTTTCCTCTACTGGTGAATGAAAGGAATAATGATTGTCTCTCCTCTATTCCATAGGATAATGAGATCAGGGAAGCGTTGATGAGTATGTGGAAGGAGAGCACCCCTGACCTAGATGGTTTTCTGGCCTCCTTTTTCAGTGCGGCCTAGGATGTCATGGGCCCACAAGTTTTGCAAGTGATACAAGATTTCTTTGGGGGTGGGCCGCTGATCAGGGGTGTATCCTCGTCACGGGTGGGGCTTGTTACAAAGATCAAGGACCCTAGCCTCCTTAATCATTTCTAGACTATTTTTCTCTGCAACGTTTTGTATAAGATTTTGGCCATGGTTATTAACAAGATACTGTCTATAATTATTCCCAAGATTATTTCAGCAGATCAATGTGGTTTTATATATGTTCGAAGCATCCAAGGGGCGGGTGGCATTGCTAGTGAGCTAGTTCTTGACATCAACAAACGTACCGTGGGATCCAATATCATTTTCCAAGTTGACATGAATAAGGGTTAAGATAGAATGGAATGGAGTTTTATCATTCGTGTCATGAGGGGGTTTGGTTTTTCGGAACAGTTTTGCGACATTTGTTTTAGGTGCTATTCCTTACCCTGGCTCTTGGTATCTATGATGGGAAAGTATTTTGGTTTCTTTAAATCTGTCTAAGGTGTTTGATAAGGACATCCCCTGTCTCCAACTATTTTTGTCTTTTCTCAGGATGCATTGTTCTGGAATTTGGTTAGAAGCTTAATGGAGGGAAATATGAAACCATTCTATGGAAGACGAACTACATGGTACATCTCACAGTTGATGTTTGTAGATGATATTATGCTCTTTATGAAAGGAAGTAGTGGATCCTTAAAGCACCTCAAAGACATCATGTCCAGATATATCAGGTTTCGTGTACAGTCTATCAAACCTTTGAAGAGTTATGTGTGTATTTTAGATAAATTCCCTAGAAGGAGATGTAAGGTTATTCAGGGGATCCTAGGTTGCATGCAGAAACAACTTCCTATTTTGTACCTTGGGGTAAAGATTTCTTATGGCCGAATCAAGAATCTCCATTTCAATGATATCCTTGATTGTCTTTGGGGAAGGATTTTCAATTGGAAGAACATGCTAATCTCGTTTAGAGGATGGGTTATGCCCATTAATAGCATTCTTTTGTCCATTCCCATGCATATAATCTCTGCAATTGAACCACTGAAAGGTATGGTGGAGAAAATGCAACTTATTCTTACTAATTTTATTATGGGATGCTAAAATGGAAGGGAGGATTCATTGGGCATCTTGGAAGTTTCTAGCCCATCCAGTGGAAGAAGGAGGTGTTGGTCTCCACGACATTCAGGACACCATTTTGGGGCTGCAAGCTCAGTTAGCTTGGGAAGTCATTGTTGGAGAGACCCTTTGGGCGAGATTTTTCAGAATGCGGTATGGAGGGCATGGGGAGTTTAACATGCAGGGCGCGACTGGATTAGCTAAGTTCATGTTTGCTTATATGGAGAACTTGTCTTGCTACGTCAGGTGGATTGTTGGCCAGGAGGAAATTAATTACTAGGAGGATAACTGGGCTGGTGAAAGGCTGGCCTTTTCTGGTTGCCCATCTCCTAGTATTTCTTTCAGGGAAGCAATTTATAGGTATGATTTTATCCATGCAACCCTTTGTCCCGACCAGTTAAACCAGTTTGAAGGCATCATGATGAGTGATGATCCGTATTTGTGTTTTTTCACAGAATCAAGCTCTGGGAGTTATAATGTCGGTGACTACAGGAAAATCCTTCAAAGAGATTGCTCTATGGAGAACGGGGAACCGACTTCTTAGTGCAAGGGGATACCGATAAGAATGAAATTCCTGGTGTGGATGATCAAAAACAGATCAATACCGATGGAGGATAATATAAAGAAAAATGGGGTTTTCATGGTCTCACGATGATACTACTATGAACACCCGAAGTTAGAAATGGCGACCCACCTTTTTCTCCAAGGGAAATGGGATTCTTATTTTGGTCTCAATTCACTCATCCCCCATTTCCTGATGGTGAGTCCCGGTCCGCCCATGATTTTATATCAGTCTGGTTATCATGTAACGAAAATATAGAAATGGAACGGACTATAAGGACTATCATTTTGGTTTCTATTTTTTGGGTAATATGGGAGGTGAAGAATCAGGTCAGGCTTGGATCCAAAATTTCTTTGGTGTTTATTCAGTTTCGACTTATGTCTCTCATTGTAGAACTAGCTTCGCTTATCAAAGGCGGGATCTCATCAGTGGGAGTTTTCAATTTGATTAACCACCCCTACATTCAACATAGATGGAGAGGATGTTGTGTGAGGTATCATCCTCCGAGCCAGGGTTTGAAGCTGAAATTTGAAGGCTCCTTTGTGGGGGGAGTCATGAGGGGTGGTGGAATGCTTTAGGACTGTTGGATATCCAATCATATTGCTTTTAGTGCTTTTTATGGTTTAGGTAACTCTTTGGGTGTAGAGGTTCGGGCTCTTCTATCTGGATTGATGGTTTGTTGGTGGAGAGGGTTTCAGGTGATGGAGGTGGAGTAAGATTACGAGGTTATGGTTAAGATGTTAGAGGGAATCCATCAGACACCTTGGGAATTGATATATCTCATCCGGATGTGCAAGGTAGAGACTAATCATGAAATAATTATTCATCATAGTTGGAGGGAATCTATCTTTGCGGCGGATTTTCTTGCTCACTTGGGTAGACATGAGGATTCACTTATAATCTATGATAGTCTGAACTCTCTTCCCCTCGAGTGTTTTACCGTGGTTCAAGGGGATTCCCTTGGACTTCATTACTTTCTCCCTCCTTGAAGGGCTGTTCTTTGTTTTATTTGACCTCTTCTAAAGAGTAATAAAAAAGTAACTTTCAGTCATAAGTAAGATAAAATGTACATTTCATAAGAACATAAATTCAGAAAAGAATAAAACAAAATTATTATAGTTATAATATGTCATTTTATAATATATATAATCCTTGAATAATGAGATAATAAAATATTTATGAATATCATAGATTATATGGGGACCAAACATTAGAATAGGAAAACATTTCTTTTTATTATTGAAAACATTAGTGACCATGCATAAAATAAACTAGGATATAATAATGGATAGCTATCACATTAGATATAAAACATTAACCAATTAATTAGTGGGTTAAAACAGACCAACAAATATATATATTGTTATGTAACAAAAATTTATAATTGAACTACACATCACTCATCCGTAAGTATGTGTGAAATCCAAAATATCCATCCCCATTTACATTTTAAATATCCCATGAATAAAAACAGGTTTTCATTTAACAACCAATTTATACATGATCAATTTTCATAAGGAACAACTTGAAATAAATTAGGCTACAAGAAAAGGAATAAAATAACATATTCTATAAAACTAGTTTATTCTAAAAATATGACCTAAAAAGTTATCATATAATAATAGTATAATATCAAGTAAAACTAAAATATGATTCCATTGGTGGTATTGCATTTTTGATATTATCAATACAAAATCATAAAATTATATTTTCAAAAAGCATTTTTACTCATAATTATAAAATTATTTATTTTGAGACTCATTAAAATAATCTCCTTATTTATTATGAAAATTAAAAAAAACAAAAATGAAATGAAAATTATGAATAAATTTGTTTTCCCTAGAAAAAAAGATATAACATCACACAAATTGGGTTTTCATGGAATCATGATGGTCAAATATGGAATTTTATAACTCATATAATTGATGTTGGGTTATGGTGGGATAAAAATATAAAAGTTTTATGGTGGAATTTTAATGTGATATGTATCATTGAATTGTGGCTGTGGTGTCCATTTAAAATTGAATAAAACAAAATCTTTTGGAAGCCCTCATAATTTTGGAATATTCTTTTGAAACTGTTATGTATAAAATGGGAAAATAGTTAAAACAGGAGGAGAATGTAATTTTTTGTTAATACCCAAATCATCCTCTTATTTTAAAATTATTTTTAACATGTTCTTTCTCTTTCCCCATAGCTAATGGATTTTTCACAAATTTAAATATTGGTATAGGTAGTTATTTTATATATTCAGTAAATAAATTTATAGACCAACATTAAAAATATCTATATTAACTAATTTAAACCTTTTAATTTCCAATATTTAAATCATTATATCAAATAAAAATATTAATATTTTGAAAGGAAACTTTTATAATAAACACACTTAATATCATAAAACTAGTTTTTAGATAATTTTTTATTAGAATTATATTTATATATAATATAATATTATTATTATTAATGACTTTATTAACATAAATTGATTTATTCAAAATTTAATGGACTATTTCGAGCTTCCAATCTAATCAAAATCCATGTATCACCATACAAAAATTATTCAATGTAAATTCTGATTTTCTTTATCATGAAACCATTTTAAATCAGTCCTAAATAAGTTTATCCTATGATTAACAATACAAAAGATATAATTTCAGAAATTAATTTATTATTTAAATTTCCAATTTATTACATCTATTTTGTTAAAATTACTACAGTATTACTATATCATTAAAAATTTTTAAAATTATAATATTCACAAAAAATTATTATTAAAATGTAAAAAATATTTTTAGAGAAATATGAAAAGATCATTCATTGTGAATATCAATGAGGGAAATTCATAATTTAATTTATATTTATATAATGAATAATATTTTATATAGGTATCAGTATCTGAATTAAAATAATATATATATGAAAATACTTTTATTCAAGGTAACTTTTTTCAATACTCATTATTATTATTAATTTCCCTTCATTAAGAAAGGTATTTTAGTTTCTTACAATCCAATTTGTTAATATTTATTTATTAATAATATTTTTCAAATATATTTTAGTATTTATATGAAAAGTATACTGTAAAACATGGTTTCTTGAACAAAATATTTATTTAGAAAGGAAAAAAAAATTATTATATTTTTTCAATATGGAAATAATTTATTCCAGGAAATTTCATTACATTGATGAAAAAAATTGAGGGTGCTATTCTTTCATCATATCCCTTATTTCCAATATAGAATCATTAAACTTTTCAATTATAAATATAAAAAAATACAACTTCTCTTAATTTTCATAATCTTATCTCTTTAATCTACAATTTTCACATGTTTTCCTCATATGTGAGATCATATTCCATTTTCATTGCTTCCGAGAATAGAAAATTTTAATGGTTTGGTGTACTATTTTCCAAAAAAGAAATATTGAGAATTTTTTTTATTTGGGAGTGGTCAGAACGGTGTTATATGTGATAATATATATCACTAACAAGATTAATGAACTCGAAGAGACCAATATTTAATGGTCTCAACATCACATTCTTCCCTAATATCACAACTGAATTATAATGGTATATTTGAATGAACACTGATTAACTAACTACAATATCTAGATCCACTCCATTGTTTTTTATAAGAACATTTCTAACCTAGTTGTCCCTCATATTTCAATTATTGTTTTAAACATTTCCTATAATTTCACATACAAGGTCAAGACCTCTCAGATCCAACTCTCCTATTCTATCTTATCATGTTGTAATCCCCCTTCTATTATAATAAAAATCTTATTATATTTATCTATGAATTATAGTATTCAATATTTTGTAAAATGTGAACTCAGAAAGGGGGACTTTTTATCACAAAATAACTCTGAATCAATCATTCCAAATAAAAAAATATCATTAAAAGTTTGAATTTTATAATAAAACTTATAATATGGTAGAGGTTGATAAGTAGTTGTAAGACTCATCTCTATCCAAAATTATTTCTAAAAAACAACTACAATCATGGTGTAAACCATGAATCCCAATAAGATATAATAGTTGATCATACTCTATATAGACATACAATATCCATCGTGTATTTCCTGGAATTAGTCTCCAAAGAGAATACATTATCAATTGAAACAGATTACACTTACTTTTTATGGTGATCCACTAAAAACCAAATATCTTTTTTTCATTATAAATTTTAGGGAGCCCTATGATGAAATCCAAGGCATAGATTCACCATTTCTATAATGGAATGCGTAATGGTTCTTATATATCATTATAAAATTTGGATCATCCTAATCCTATTATCATTCTAAATATGTAGATCTACCTTATACAATCTCTCTATTCATATTATCCCACCATATTTTTTTCATCATATATCTATACATCATCATGATTTGTAGATGAATAAAGATGGAATAGGTATGAAAATATTCCAAAATATACCTATTTAATTGTTGTTTTCATGGGGAAAATATATGGGATGAAAATATTATCACATAATCGTTTTCAAAGAATAACTCTTGAATATTCACCACCATTTTTATAGATCATTTTTTCATCATTTTTTATTACTTGAATGGAAGCATTTGTAGTAATATTCAAAAGATATGACATATCATCCACCATTATGAAATCAATATTAATAAAATCTAAATAACTTATTATTTATTATTTTCAATCAATTATATATATATATATTAGTTTTTATATTCTCACCTTGAACATCAGAAAACATATTTTTCTTTCACTGGTGGAAATTGTCTGAGATGTTAAAATATTTTACAAATTCTCGACATCTAGTATGGTGCATATTCAATTTTCTTTATCTAAATTAATATATCAATATCTTAGTATTAATATATATATATCGAAATGTTCACCATATATGTAACGTTAATGAATAATTTAACGAAATATAATTATAGATAGATGAAAATAGATAATTATATTATTGTACCGATGAGTAATAAAATTTCAAGAGGCATATGAAATTAACTATTAATTTGTTAGGGGGTTGTATCCAAATACTTTATTTGTGGAATCACTATCTGTTATATACTCTCCCCCATGACAAGTAAATGTAAAAAAAATAATTGAGTGAAATATTAATTGGTTTCCTGAAAATGTTTTTAAATTCCCTTATAAAATGAAAAATTACTTCCTTACATTTCAACATTGTTTTGTGGATTTTATAACCATGAGAAAATTCACACAATGAATATGTAAAATCAATCTTTTCCAAAAAAATCTATGAATTTATTTCATAGTTGTTGGTTTGTCCCACAATTATATATCATATGTTTTTAAAAAATATGTATATTTTATCATTTTGGTTATTACATGACCTATGAGTGACAAAAGTTTTAACTATAATTCACATTTTCAAAACATTCCAAATATGTTCTCAATACGAATTGTCTTCAACTCAATACATAAATAATCATTCTTCTACCAGTTTACCTTTGAGTATTTTTGTATACTATATATGGATATATAATAAAAAACTATTCCATGTAGTCTATATTGGCTCTATTCATTAGATATATGATGTTTTTGGGGGAATTTTTCAATCCAAATATAATCACTAAAAACTCATAGTCCTCATACAACATTTAAAAACATATATTTTAAATATCCACACTTTCCCCTTAATAGATGTTATAAAGATCAAAGTTGAATATTTGTGATGTAAATATATTATATTAGTTAATTTAATTTTTCATTGATATATGGTAAAGGGTACATATTTTTAATTATGATCTAATTAAGACCATGACAGTGAATAAAAATCCCCATTGATTATATTTTATTCATAACAATATGGAGAAGTACTCTCCATAATATTGCACAGGTGAGGAGAAACTCTTTTCAAAATTATAATTTAGATATTTTTAATTACTCCCATTCAATTTTATCCATTCAATATAGAATCCTTGTGTAAAGAATATATCGAGTTTTAGGTTCAATGGAGAAATCGACCAAACTCATTGGTGGAATAATAGACAGTTCTCTCAGAAATAACTCAGTATACCACTAAATAATAGACATTTTCTAAATGATGACATCCCCCATAATCATTTGAGTCATGAATCCATTATTTGTGGTTATTGGAACCATTATTAATGAATTTTCTCCTAATAAATGAAAATCCAAATAATGATACATGAGAATAGGATGATATAGTATAATAAATGGGACCTCCATCGAATGAAAATTGATATGGTATCTGTGTATTGATAGCTAATAGATACAAAAATTAATTGAAATTGAAGAAATGGACAAATGATAAGATCAAAAAGAAGTCTCCCCACCCCAAATTTCAATTGGATAATATTTCTATATCAAACTTATGATAATTGAGGAACTATTTTATTTCAAATATTGTTTTATATGCTCACATTTGGTGGTGATTCCAAACTCCTATAAAAAATTTGATGTTATGAAATATGATGACTAAAAATTAAATTATGTTAAAAAGTTATAGAATATAGTGTTTTTCTATATCACATCATTCTTTATCATATTTAGTTGTATAGGATTTCAATTCCCCTCCATGTTTTTTTATTTTGTAGCCTTTTAGGGATTATTTTATTTATTATTCCATAGGCTATGGAATAGAATTTTATAGTGTATAAAATCCTCTCACATGATGCGTTGTAGTATGTGAAGATCAATTTTTTGGACAATCAACTCCTTGTATATGGAAACATGCCGCATTTTCATACTATTGCATTTTCAGGGTTTCTAACCAATATTAATACAAATTTTGCAATTCATTAATTATTTAAGATAGTTTCCAAGATGATTTGTCCAACACTTTTAGCATGTATGCGGTTCAATCATATTAACTATATGTGACTCACCAATAGTTATCCCTTGTGATTCTAACATTATATACCCCCACTAGTTTACCATGAAATAAAATATTCCATCATCAAATTTAATTCACCTCAAATGTTATCTTAATTGATTACAAAGTCACATGTGTACAAATCCATCAGATGACTGGTTTTTAATCTAATAATGAAGTGATATATTATATCCATTTATATTAGATTAAAAAAATAAACTTAAATATAAATCCTTGGTTCGATTTTAAAATATTTCCAATGTAAAAATTCCTCTATATTTTCAAATATATGAATTCCATCTCCACCGTTTTTATATAAGTTTGGGAAACAATTTAGCAAAGCACACATTATATAGTTATTCTATTTATAAAGACTATACACATTATTTGGTCATCTTATTATGAAAAAGAGTACAACATGGAATTGAATCACCCTATAAATTGTAATTAGAAAAGAGAATGTCCATTTTTTTGAGTAATGTATAATGGTAACATACTATTCTATTTCATTGAATGATTACTTTGGTAGAATTAGATTAGATGAGGCACTAGATGTGGATGGACTTAATCATATGAAAGACTCAAAAAATATCATCTCTAATTTTTTAGTTAATGGTCTCAATGTGGTTGGTTTTATTATCTATATCATCATATAGTTTAGTGAGTATTATGGTGATGAATTTTACTACATATCCCATTCGGTTGTTATTTTCTTTATGGAAATCATCATATTATTCTTCACACTCGCTGAGAACCTGATTCCATCAGTTTCTAGAAATTACAAAATAAAAGAGTTTACCTGATTGAATAATGATTAAAATTTCGTGGGACTAAAAATATAAGATGAATTAAAGATTAAAAAAATATTAATATTATTCACAATCATGATGGCCTACTATTATTTTAGTTCAACATGTATCCTTAATTTTTATATAGTATCTTAGGTAATCCCATAATTCATAACCCCAATCTTCTATGTAACTAAGAAATAATTCATTAAATATTGGTATGAAATAGTATGATATCAAACAAATATTATCCCACTTTATTTTCTATATAGGTGTATATTTAGGCATTTATATCTTATATGAGGTCATTATTGACTAAAAAGACCAAATACCCTAATTATAGTTATTAACCCTACGCAAAAAAATGAGCTGTGGACTATATCGACTTGATATTAACTAGAAAATGATTAATTGTTTTGTAAAATCTTGTACATAAGGAATTATTGATATTTAGGATATCATAAAAAACATAAAATCATCTCTCATTTTTTCTTTCAAAGTTCTATAATCTTATTTCTAAAAAATAGATTGTATAATTTGAAAAAATAATTATCCCTTTGTTGAATACAAACAATTAAAAGAGATGATATACATGAATTTTTCTAATAAATTTTTTTTTTTATAAAAAATTAAATTTTTATAGTTAAAAACTACATAAGAACCAATAAGTTCATTGTCATAGGGTATTGGACACATATTCATTCATATAAATAATAAAACATATTATATATCATTAAAATCATCTTACTAATCTATTATCTATATATATATTTTAGTGAGAATCATCCTTAGATAATAAAGAATGAAATATAAAATTGGGATGAAATGAAATGCTCAGTATGGGGAAAACAAATATTTCATCCTGTATGAGTTCAAAAATAAGTGACATTAAATTTTAATATTGTAAGAACATATAACCAGAAAATAATGAAATGGTTACCTAATTTTTGAATAATGGAAAAACTTAATTTAATATATACCATCAAAAAAGAGAGGATATGAGTATAACGAATAACATTCATAAAGTATGTAAAAAAGTAGGTTAGTGTATCATTACAATCGGGGGTCGATGTAAAAATTTCACCAATTCCATAGGCGGATATAATGGACCTCACTATCTCAGGTTTATAATATATGAAACCTTCCCAGTATTATAAAAAAATCACTAGTTATTCTATTATAATGAAGGGATTCACCACTAAAATACTCATATATGTTCAATATAATGATTATTCACTTTCCATCATGAATAACCCATTGACACTGAATGCGATTCATGATATAATCAATAGGAAATAATTCCATTTTCATACGTAACACATGAATGTGAAATGGGATTCGTAAACCAACATAATGTTATAAAATAACAACATGAAAAAAATAATTTGATACTAAAATATAAATCACACAAAAATAATTACATAATAAAAGAAGACCATAATATTCAACACGAATAACAAAAATATTTAGGGTATGTAATTTTATGGTAATGAAAACCATATAATGAATATAGATTTTCCAAAACAATTTTTATTCATAATTGCATAATTCATAGTCAAGATTAAAATTTGAAAAATAGAACTTTTTTTGAATGAATAAAATATATCGTTTGATGATAAAGGAATTTATTCACTGAATCTTTTCCCTAGAAATAGTAAAATATCTTTCGAAATAGAATGTCGTGAGAAAATTTTATTCTAATAAGATAATTTTTTTCTCACTGAATGTATTTTCAGTTACCAATCCCATTATCTTTTATATTTATTTCCAGGGAATTATTTTAAAAATATTATTGGATTGATATTTCTGTGGAATAATCATTTCAATTGATGGAAATATATTAATATTTGGTTACTAGGTAATTTATTTAGACCGATTAGGTTGTTAATGGAGAAAAATAAAAGAGTTTCAATGTACATTTCAATATTGAAGTGTGAATTTGAATGGTGGAAGTGATATTATTTTATATGATAAATAAATGTTTTATTCATAAATACTTATCAGTTTTCAATAGTTCCTTTAAATTATTAATGATTCAATAGCATAAAAATATTTAAATTTTGAGGTAGAAAGTATATTTTTGTGGAAACCCACCATATCAACTCATTCAGTAAATGTTTTTATACTTTATTGGACAAAAAATCATAGTAAATTAATAATATATATTATTAATTTTTTATTTTGGAATTTAATTTTTATTAGTATTAATTATTCTTACTGATAAAATTTAAAATTTTCCATATTACCAAATTGGAGGTTTTATGGTTTTCAATTTTAAATTCAATATATTATGTAAATTTCCTAAATTTTTTAGTGGATAATTTTTCAATAAAAAATTTATCACATCAAAAAGTTTTTATAAAAATTATACTTTCTATATTTATATTTATATATTAGATAAAACTACCAATGTTACATATTTTATAGTGATAAATTAATTCATTATAATTAGAAATAATTATATAATCCATTTAATAGAAACCAAAACTGAATATTAACTTAATAATACGACATTTATTGAAATTACCAAAAATAGTTCATATCAAACTAAAAACATTCATTTGTTATAAAAATTATTATCATAGTGTTTACATTTTAATATAATATTTCTAAATAAATATTCTTATCCCTTGTGTAAGTATTTTAATATCTTATTTTTTAATAATTATAGGATACCCAATCATATTATCAAATCATAAAATTTAAAATTTATTAAACCATTGTAAATTTATAATAAAAATTCATTTCTCATGAAATATAAAATTATGATGAGAGGATTTAAAAATTTAATATAATTTTTTCAAATATAAATACCTATATTTTGAAAATCCATTTTTAGGAAAAATATTATCAAAAAAATATTTTTAGTAAATTTAATCATTTTACAACATAAAATCATTTTAATTATTTAAAATCTATATGTTGTATGATTTTTTGGATTCTAATCTGAATTTTTAATAAAACATTATTGATAAATTTTTTGTAATATTATTTCTTTCTTTCAGATTTTTTATAGAATGTACAATAATTTATTGAACACACTTTCTATTTTAGAAATAAAAACTTGGGTCATTACATTTTATTTATATAGATTGATTTTACAAACTTTTTATAATTCATGTGAGTTTTCAAGTAATCATAATATGTGTGTTTAGACTCAATATTATGGTCGATTCATGAAAATATGGGTTGTGTTTTGTAAGAATATATACACTTATTTGGTGGGGTGGTGAACATAGTGAAGTTGAAGATTTATAAATTATTATAATAAAATGTTTTGGGTATAAATTTGTGGTTCATTAATGTGTTAATGACCATGGTAGCTACTGTCAAATCCTAGATTTTTTCTATTGATATGTAGCTATGTTGTATTCTATGTTAATTTTGATTAGAGGGTTTTTCAAATGTACAGTTCCTATGGTTCATTTATGAGGTAGAGATATTGTTACCCATTAATGTACTATTATTGCATTTTTTTTAAGTTTTTGTATATATACATATATATATTACCAGAGTTTTTAATTATTTATTTCCTTAAGGGCATGTATTTATTTTCAGTGAGTTACTAGTGACTAAAAAACCCTTTGAAATTTCTAAAATATATCATCCAATTGTCATGGATGAGTTTATTTGAATACCACCAAAATTCATAATCAAACTCTTCCATGATTCATGGTCATGATAGTGTAAACTCAATTTTATCCCACTCAAAACCTAGTTAGAGGGTGACTACAAGGAAGATCTACTATTTTATTCCATTATCAATGACATATAACTATTATGGGAAAGATCACATCTCCATATAAGAAATTATATAAATTCATAAAACACCTCAATGTATATGATTATCTTCACATTAGTATTTCAATAATTATTTTGATAAAACATTATAATATATGATTCTAATGGTTTAATTAAATCTGAAAATCAATTTGAATAATCTAAAAATCAATATACATTATATAGAGTTATTTAATTATTCATACATATTTCTTAAATAATAAAATAACACATTATCCTTGTAGAATTCATATTTGTTTCTTCACAAGAAACTTATTGTAAATCTACCAAATTCCCCATAAATTACCAAATTACATTAATATCACCTTTAATGATTTCAAAACTGTATTATTTAATTTCATGATTAAATTCTCCATTTTCCCCATTATTCACCTCAAAATCATTAATACATTATTTCTTCTTATTGAATGTATCATGCTATATTTATGAAATAAAAATCCTCAGTGATTCCCAAACACATCACTTCTATTGTTTTCTAGTAATGTTAGATTTTATAATCACCTATATAATCCTTTTACTTTGTTCGAGTTTATTAATCAAAGAAATAATATTTTTAAGTACATGAAATTTATCATTTAAATATCACTATATAAAATCCTCAATCATTTTTATTATTAAAAATAATCGAAGAAAATAATAATAATAATTATATATATATTATAGAAAGGTTTTGATTATACTCTATATTCATTTTGTTCCTACCACATACATTTTTATCAATGCTTTCATTCTATTTCTTTATTCTTTGGTCAATTCATTAATTTTAAAAATTAAAAAATTTACTCTGCAACACTATTCTCATAACATTCCAATAATAATAATAATTGGGTTAACAATCTCTACTATCATGATTTCAACAACTTATCACTACAATTGAACTATCAATATTTATTTAATCTCTACCTATATTGGTCCATTAATTATTCTAATTTCACTAATTAATGAGTATTTATATTTTTTTAGTTATATGAGTTAATATGATTTTTATAATGTATTAATCATCTTTTTGAAATTATAATAAAGGATGATTTCTATCAATGACATTGTAATTAAGGTTTTGGTTAATCCAACTCACATATAACATTATTTTTAGTGAAAAAAGATTCCCACAACACATATTTATACACATTACCAAATTTATATAATTATTCCATAATAAAACAATATATTCATTTAATCAATTATCACAATTTCAAATAATATAATATCCCCAGATGGCTAAAAATTTGTTACAATGGGGCTGTGATTTTACATGAAATCTAATATATTTTTAGGTTCCCAAAATGAACAAACCATACACCCGTATTTATATAAAAATGATTCTATAATAGGGGATCTAGTGTTATATAACAAAGCACCTACAAAAGATCATAGTGGTTCATTTATAATTATTATTTTTTCATTTTTGAGTTGTTTATCAATTTACTATATGATGACCACATCTCCCAGAATAGTGTATATAACAAATATTACTCAACAAATGATCTTTCAATCACATTCCTATGATACATTTCAATCATGCTACATCAATCACATATCATGTAACTTCTACGTTCTTTATATATTCTCCCACATCACATTATCACTAATTCCAAATTTTCAAATGGGCTAACCTACACAACTACCAAACATGTTCCCCTTTATTATTCTATGTGGTAGAGTAGCCCTCATATAATAATTTATTACCAAATTGTGCTGAATGATATCCCACCTATTGAAACCAACATTATGGAACCTTCAACAAATAAAAATTGTGGATCATGAAAAATATTTTCATGAAAAGTATAAAAAATTGCATTCACTAATAATAATTGAGAAAATAATTATTAAATTGACCATGGTTTCTCCTGGATATATTTATTTGTTCCAAAAGTTATATATTAAAGGTTTAAATAAAAAAATACTCACTATAACATTTTATCCAAACTAAAAAATTAAATAGATCTATATCTAACCCAATGGATTATATTCACTTAGACCATAAATGGGACTTTTGTGTAGCCAGATGATTTATAAATATATATATTTTTTCATATATTATTAAAAATTTAAATAAAAAAATTTCCATCTGTTCTAAAAATCAACTCATTAGATTTAAATAATTCAAGGGACATTCGATTCATTTCAAATTTATGCTTGATGATTTAAATTTGTTTTGTCTAATTAAAAGGTTAATATAGAAAAATCAAATATAAAATTTATATCTATAATTCCTTGGAATAATTGAATAATTTATCAGTATATCAATTTTTAGTTTTTTCCTTAATCATAATTAATAACTTACTATAATTTCAATATAATAATTATTGAAAATGAATCATATTTAAGGATTCATAATTGGGGATGAAAAAAATTCATTAACCTAATAAACATTACTCATCATGTGATGATCAATTGACTTCTTGGAATACATTAACCCTTCCACTTATGTAATGACCTGGAATTTCAATGGAATTTTTTTTATTAAATACATAAGAATTTTTCGAGTCTTTGAAAACTGATGACGTGTGATTCCGAGGCCCAGTGTGGCTGTATTCATTTATTGAATTTTTTGGGTACTTTTAGTAAAAGTATGACCGGGTTTTTATAAATTTTTATCCAATGCATGGAATTGAAATCTGAGGGCACCATTGAACTCGCAGCGCTGGTATTCCCTTTAGAAGACTTTCACTTTGACGGTTGTGAGTCGAGAATAAAAGATATTTTTTTTGGTTTTTCGTGGAATGTATAAAATAAAGCGAGCTTCACTTTATTTTATTTGAACTGCCATGTGGGCGATTGGTTGTTAAAACCTCCTCATGGAAGTTGGAGGTGGGACCACCACACCTTAACCTCCCTTGAGAGGTTATGGAAGTGGGTCCCACCGGAACATAACATCCCTCGAGAGGTTACGACGTTGGGACCACACAGTTCTTAACACCCTTATTTATGGAAGAGATTAAAACCTCTCAACTCTCCCTCATTAATGAGGGAGAGCCTCTTAACCTTCCCGTTAGTTCAATTGTGACAACTCCCCTAATTAATTTTTTCCATCCCTTCACATTAATTAGGTGGAGCCAAGTAACTAATTCATTATTTTTGAATTCTTTCCAACGAAATAATAGATACTTTAATATATTATTTGGCACAACATTGGAATTTGGATGGATGTTTGGGAAGATGAGAGCTTGGGAGGATTAGAATTATCCCAATGATGAATGAAGAATGCGTTCTTCCAACAAAGAATGCCGGTGGTGATCCTTCTTCGACTTCTTCCCCAGACACCTACCAATGTGGAGAATCTTCCACAACCAACGCAAATTTGGATTGAAAGTGTGCAACAGACGCAACGAACGACGAACTCCTTCATCTTATTTCTGTAACTTCAACGTCGACGTCCAACAATCAAAGGTATGGGGTTTTATTTGTGTATTATCCCTTTTCTTTTCTCTTCTTCAGTTGGAAAGGAATCAATGTAGAGATTTAAAAATAATTGAAGTTCATCGTACTTCTTTGATGAAGCAATTGATACAACCCTAAATGCGGAGGGTGCGGGCCAAACCAATATGGCCCGACCCCTTCGACAATATTGTTTATAATGAACATTGGCATGGTGATGAGGCGACACAACGATGAAGGCGGAGACGAAAAAGGCAGCACAACTCTTGGCCTCCATGAACAACGCCTCCCCTACGGTGCTCCAGTGCTCCTGGCCAAACACCTTCGGCCCGGGTAGGCCCGAGTCACGCCGATCTGGCATGCCTGACCACCGGCCTACCTGGCCGCACCCGGCCCAGTCGACTGCCGCCGACCCACGGGTTGGCCTTCTCATGTGCCCTGCATGCCTCTCCAAACCAGCCCGAGATGCGCTGAACTGGCCAGCCTGGCCGCTGGCTCGCCTGGTTGCGCCCTGCCCGGCCGAACGTCGCTGGCCTCCATGTGCGCTTCGGGCGCCTCTTCGAACCGGCCCGCCTGCCCGCCTTCGCACGCCCCCGCCCAGAGCCGCCCCCCTCGTAGTAACCTAGCTGATCCGGTCTCCCGGCCTCCTCGCAGCCACCTGGCTGAGCCGATGTCCAGGCCCCCTCACAGTTCCCTCACCGAACCGTCCCGACCGCGACCTCCAGGCCGAGCCGCGCCAGGTCATGCCCTCACGACGCTCCAGTCCGAATCGCCCTCATGACCTTCTGTCCAGGGTCCAGTGGGCCAGGCCGAACCGAATAGGATGACCCGATTAATGGGTCGAGTGAGACCCAAGAGGTCTGGTTGGGTCGGACTAGACCCAAGCCAACCACGACCCTTTACATTCTTTTGCCCATATCCTTGGTACCAGATGACCGTTTGACGAACCGTCAGCGACACATTTTTTCATGGGCATGAAGGTCCCTTTGAGTATACCCCACTAGAGTTTAGGGTAATGTCGAGATATATTCAGGTTTCATGATACACAAATCCAACCGAGCCCCCGGGAGTAAAAGGCTAATAACTCACAGACCGAGATTCCGATTGACGCGCTGTCTATTGAGTTGAGACCCATATGACGTGGACGACCTTTGAGATAATTATTCATGGTAATTAATGGTATTTGGATCATCTAATAGTAGTTTGTGGAGTGAAACCACCCGGAGACAAGCATGCGTAGTGCAGAGACCTAGTAGTTGGCTGAGACCTGACGACTGCTAACCGATTCAACTCGTAGTGTTTCAATGTGCCTAGTGGGGAGTGCCTTGGTGTCATGGCAGACCCATAGTGGGGAGCGCCTCTGTGTGAGTGTAGAAAATCCATGGTACTCGACAGGAGAATTACCTTAGCAAGATACAAGGGGGAGCACCTCTGTGTGATTTTGGCAGACCCATTGTGGGGAGTGCCTCTGTGTGAATGCGACAGACCCACGGTACTCGACAAGAAGAGTACCTCAGCAGTCCAAGGTTAGTGGGAAGCACCCCTATGTGATGTGGTAGGCCCAATGTACTCGATTGACTAGGAGTTCTCTAGCAGCCACAGTTTCAATAAAAAAATCATGGTTTGAGCTGAGCTAGTAACTTTTGTGTTTACCTCATGATTGAGATGGATTACTTGATAACTTAGGTATATGTATGGGAATTTAACTAAGTGAGTTCATATATCGATTTCATACTTTTTGGTTTATCCTTGTTGGATTTTGTGATACCATGAGGGTCTCGTGGTCCCTATTGAGTATCTTTATACTCACACCTGTATGTGCTATGCCCACACATCATTGTGTTGGTTGTAGACGATGGAAAACTCTGACTGAGGATCAAAGTTGCAGGACTGGATAGTACCTGGAGGTGGAGCTTACGACAAGTCGGTATACAGAGGAGACTGAATAACGTGGAGTGCTGAGGAGGATATTGGTACCTACCCATTAGGTAGGACTCCCCAGAGGATGTCCCGACAACTATTATAATTTTCTTTTATTGTAATTGTTTTTCAGTTGTACTTGTACTTTCCTGTAGGGCTTGTATTTCTTGCCAATTTTACTTTTCAGCACTCCTTTGTATACAGTTTTTCTTATTGTTTTAATTTTAGATCATACTCTGTTGTGTGTGTTTACACATTATAAAGGAAATGCCTTCCCGGTTTTAGGGATTTACGCCTTTGGTGCTAGTCTCCAGCCCCTAGCCTATGGAAGGAGGGCTTGGGGTAGTCACGACACGGGCCCCGAACGATGGGTCATGACAAATTGGTATCAGAGGAGACTGTTCTACTGCAGAACATAGGAATGTGATCTTTATTTTTGGTGAAGAAATAGTGTTAAGGGTACCGCGTGTGGTTTTTAGTTTAGGGAGTCCAGTGTTGGTGTGCCAGATGATTTATCCATACACCAGGACCCTGACTAATGACTTCCAACTCAGTGCACAAAAACACTGATTGTGTGTGTGTTTTAAAAATTTTTTCTTTAAGTCAGATCAACCAGGTCAGCTCACCAGGTTTAATCTTTGACTGTGTCACATCCGTTTCTTTCAAGATGCCTCCCCATTAACGACCAGTGAGAGTCATGAGATTTGTATGCATAGATACCCCACCGAGATATGAGGCCTCGGTGTAGGGCCCTTTTTTAGCAGAGTCCCTAGTAGTACAACTACCCATTGGGCCACCGATGCCACCACCCCAGCAGTAGAATATGCACACCGCTTGAGCATGCTGAACGAGTTCCAGCTCCAGAGGCCACCCAGGTTCAAGGGATAGATGGACCCGTAGGCAGTTGAGGATTGGAATGTGGCTATGGTGAGAGTTTTTAAACTGGTAGGGACGCCAGCAAACTTCTTGGTTATTATTTCTGCTAGCTTCTACATGCAGCAATGGGAATATGGTGGAGCTTGATGCTCTAGGTTAATGACGAGATGATGATACTCTAGACAGACTTCGATATTATTTTGGGGGTAGAGTTTGTCCCAGCCACCCTACGTGCAGTTTTGATATAGGAGATACATCATTTGAAGCAGGGTTGCATGACGGTGGCACAATACTCAGGGAGGTTCACCGATCTCTCGTGCTACTCCACATATATGGTGTAGAAACCATTCATCAGGGCCCAGAAATTTGAGATGGGGATCAAGCAACAGATCAGGGCTTCGATGATCTCCCTCAGCATCCTGATGCTGGTGGGGGTGTTGGAGCGAGCCCTCTTAGTGGATAATTTTCATGCTGAGCATTCTCACCAGTGAGACCCACCACTAGCTGAAATACAGTGGAGTCTTCTACAGCTGGCAGTAGATAGATGTCGTAGAGGTCTAAGAGGACTAGACCCATGGTTGAAGGACCACATGACTCAGGATCAGTTGTACGAGGCACCCGGGGTAGATAAACAGATGCGAGGAGCGGTCAATGTTACTCATGCGGTGGGCATGGTCACATGGCTCATGACTGTCTAACCCGCTATTATAATGATCAGAAGACGGTCAAAGGACCTCCCATGTAGGGGATGAGATTCGATCGAGGCAGTCCGCTGGGAGTAGGTGTACATGGTAGAGGAGCTTGTCGAGCAGCAGGCGGTGAGAAACGTTTCGAGGTGTTACCACCACCACCCCCAGGATGAACTCTGTAGAGACCCTAAGCTTGAAGTACATGGACATTACATTAATTTTGCAGAATACTTAATACATAACATAAATAGACACACAAGGACCGTAATATTTTAGTGTCTTTGGAAACATGGAACATAATCTTTCACTTTTTGTTTCCTGACCTAAAACCTTTCTTTTGATCCTGGGGGAAAATAAAAAATAAAAAGGGTGAGCTCAAATGCTCAGTAAGGGTAAGCATGGATAAAATAAAACATATCATATACATTTGGACTTAAAAACATTAAAATAATGTTTAAACATTAAAATCTTGAGCAACGACATAAAACATGGAAGTACACAAGGCATAGATCATAATGGAACATAAACCATGATAAAATAGAATGGGAAAAAACAAGTAATTGTGGCATCCATTAAGCACATGTAATTATTTCCATAGTAGCCAAGGCATTGCTACCAAGACCATCATAGTGGACAAAGTCCCATTCTGAATCGAGTTCACTCCTCGTTTCAGTCTTGTAACACTGAACCAGATTAACTTACCATTCCAGCCATGTCTATCTCATGAGATATAAAATCTTTACCCAATGCATTGGAGGGAGATATAGGTCCCACCCATCTCATAATGAAATCATTCTTTCTTGTTCCATAGAAAAACATATATCATTCATAATAACCCAATAAACAAAATGGGTTTCATAAACATCATTCCATCATCACATAATCCATATAAAAGAAATGGATATCATTTCATAATAAAAAAATTGAAACCATTTAAATCATAGAGACATGATACTTGAAACATACACATATAAAATAATGTCATCTTAGATGAAAAATGGTTTTGATAAAATACTTGAAATGAATTCTTGAGGAAAATATCCTTTCTTCTTCCAAATCAATTTCTTTTCACAAAACGTCATGCAATTTTAAAAGAAAGTTATTTTGTTTAAAACAGTAATGAATCTTTTGGAGGAAGCTACATGAAAATAAGGCTTTATGAAACCGTAAAAATCCGTTCATGTTGTATAAGTTAAAAAAACATTCTTCTCGTACTTTTGTCGAAAAAGTTAAAAAAGTACCTCGTAACGTAAACAAAAGAAAGATTCCTTACATAACAAGTAGGAAAATTTAAAAAGTCAAAAAATGGGTAAAAATGAATTTAAACATACATGAAAACACTTTTATAAAACATGGACAAGGATGATAGAAATAACCCCAGTAAATACTTACGAATAAGCAATCTCGGATAAAAATGAGATTTGAAAAATTTATCCCCCACCTTATGTCCGATATGATTCGTATGTATCCTAAACTCCTGTATAATGATTTAAATAATGTCATTGACTTATTAAAGAATCATATTCATTGTTATGATATCATATATTGTTCACTTATTACTTTATATTACCCGTTCTTTTGTAAATTCCATGTTAGTGAGTGTTTTGGGTAAAATCATTTCATTTGTCGTCCGTGTTTTGACTTGTAATTATTCATATGATTAAATAGATCATGATAATTCCAGAATATAAAACATGATTTATATATAATATATATTCATAATATACATATATATAATAGATCGATAAATGGAAAGAAATACACCATTCCTGGAGACGGTAGGCCGTACGTATGCATGAACGCTGTTTTTGTTTCCTTATTGTGTTGAATGGAATTAAGTAGATGAAATACATATATACATAAATCTAGTAGCTTTATAATGTCATATATTTCATTGTTATTGCTTATATATACTTTATAATAATTCTTAAATGTTTAACATGGAGAATGAATCTCATCGCGTGATGGAGACGGTAGTCTGTACAAACGTACGAGCGATGATATCGTTTCCATATTATTGAATTGAATTGGAGTGGATGATAAAATATATCAGAATCAGTATGATGTTATAATAACTATGTATAGTTATTATTTACACCATTATACCCATCCATGTAAGGTGTTGGTGGAAATACAGATTACACCACGACGTGGAGACGCTATTCCGTACGTACGCACGCGCGGTGATTTTGTTTTCCGTAGGATAGATAGAAGGTGAAATGGGGTTGTTTCGTATTTATAATAACAAATTAGTATATTAGTGATACTGATATTATTAATTTATAATGAAACAACTAAATAAGAAGTAGTTGAAGAAGAAACAAGCTTGAAAGAATCGGGATAAGAAATTACCTCTTCTTCGATACGCCTCTTTGAAACCTCCTCTTAGGGCACTAAGATTGGTATTTAAAGTAGACCAGAACCTCTAGGATTTTTCTAGGGAATTGGAGAAGATAATTTTCAGGGGTTGTCCATGCTTGAAGGCTCAAATTGGAGTGAGGAGGAGAGGGAGGAGGTGCCCTTTTATAAGGGAGGAGAGGGGAACCTTTGGAATTTAAAAATATTAATTTATAATAAATCTAACCCCACTAAAAAACCTCCAAAAATGACTCATATTAGAATATTAGATGCGATAGGGTTGTAATATCATCATAAAATCAAATTTAGACATGTTCAGTACTTATTTTAAACCTTATCATTTTGATTTATCCTTATTTAATCTATTTAAGTTTATTTGTGGTAATAAAATTCCAAATTTTAAATTATAAAAAATAATTAATTATTTGCTGTGAATTTTTCATAATTGTCTACTTTATAACATTATAGAACATATAAATTTAAATTTATAATTTTTAAATATTTTTGTGATTTTTAAACAATTTAATAATATGTTATTTTTATAAAATAACAATAGTGTCAATTTTGACGCTATTCATTTATTTGAATGTAAATAAAATATATACAGAAGATATGTTCAAACTAAAAGCTTTAATAGATTCATAAAATGTCATATGTATCTATAAAATTAGTGGATCACATTAAATAGTTCATATAATCTTTATTTTATTATTTTTAAAAACATTTATTTGGTTTATCTCCTAATAAAATAATTACTATAACATTTTTGTATAATTATTTAATATACATATTTTTGTACAAAAATTTAAAATAAAATCCTATGATGAAGATAAATCTATTATCTTTCACAATAATACTTTTACTCGAATTTATCATCTTAAAATCACAATATTTAAATTAATTTTCTTATTAAATTATGAAGGTGACAACTTTGGCATTATTTAAAATAAAATAATATAAGTGTCACAATCACTTTTATTAGGATCCAAACAGTTATATATTAGTTCATTGGATTATTAAGGTGTATATATACACTACCAATAAGTTTTGGTCATGTTTTTGGTCCTTTTAATGGGTATTATTATTTCAATAAATACTATATTACTTATTTTCCACTTAATAAATAATTTCTGTATCATTAATGTATCACTATTAATGACAATTATTTAATCCCTAAAAATTCTAATTAAATTATCATGTTGTAGATACATTTATTAGCTTTCTGTATACTATTCATGTTCTAAGTTTTATGATTTTTATCACTATATTAAAATTACTATACTTATAAGAATTTAGAGAGTAACATGTTGTAACTTTCTTTGGTTTTAATAATAATTAAATTATTTTCATGGACAAAAGTCCATAAAATTAATCTAATCTGACCCTTAGTTGATATGGGTTTACTTTTAGCCATCCAATAGAATTTTGGCATGTGTTAGGGTAATTTTATAATATTATATTTATCCTTAATTACCCGATTTACCTTTAACTATGGTAAATAAAATTTACCGTAGTTACTATTCATAATTCCCAAAAATAAAAAGTAGCCTATTAACATAATTTAGACCCACTGATTCAAAATATGGAATCCATTTTTTCAATTTCAAGACACAGAAGTTGCAGAAATTAAATTAAAATTAATCCCGTTGTCGAATGAAAATGGGTTTTTGTTTAAAACATTACAAAAGATTGAATTGATTTAACCTATGAATTCAATGCAAAATCAACGATAATGACATACATTATATTAATTGGTAAAAATATATTATATTTATACTTTAAAATAATTCAATATTATAATTTTACCATATAAATTATTACGATGAAAAAAGTTGTTTTTCATTAAAATATAGCATGTTTTTACAATTCATCAAAATATGAAAGTTACCAGAATAATACGAAAAATTTATCCAAAGTAATTTTTTTTTTCTTAATTCCGAATAAGAATTTTATTTTGTCAAATTGAACTTATAAAAATTTCAAAACTAGATTTAAAGTGGGTGCTCCATCAAAAGGCGACAAAACTGCATTTTTTGAAAAATACTTCTTTTACCCGAAAAATTTATTTTGTTCTTATACCATGTTCTAGAAAATGTGTAAGATGAATAATAATGTTATAAAATTCAAATTTTAGTTAATACTATTCATAATGGCTAGTTCATAAAAATATTATAATAATATATCATTATTTAGTAAAACCCAGTATTGCGTACAACACACGCTATCGAGGAAGGTCGCGATTGCGTGTAATGCAAGACAAGTCAGGGTTGGGTGTTGTGAAAGAATCCTTCATTGTTTCGTATAACAGAATCCAACCATATTTCATTTATACATTGAATATATATATATATATATATACTCAATGTTGCATAGAATAACTATTATCAAAATTGTGTGTAACACGATCCAAGAATAGTGTTGCGTATACTGCAAGCTAATACGGTGTTGCGTATAGCGCAAGGTTATCTTGGTGTAGCATACAACACAAGAAATTAATGAAATTAAAAGAATATTTTTCATAAAATCTTGGGGTGTTACATTCTACCCCCCTTAAAATGAATTTCTCCCTCGAAATTCATCGGGGTTATAAATGGTTTACTACTCGAGAGTTTGTTTAATAGAAACCCAAATTGTAAAAAGGCATACCAAAACATGGATTTAAAAACTAAAGTATGAAATGTAACGGTTACCCAAATTAACTCATCACTGGGTGTCCACGTAGGAGAACATTGGTGAAAATATGGATATTGAAGAAAGATCTAACCATCAAGTTCTGATGGAGAGTGGTAGAGAACATGGCTATGAAAAAGACAACAATCACAAAGCTATTGATTTGTGATGATCTAAGGTACCATCTGATTGATCAGATATAAGGGAACTAGGAAAACATTTTGGGTTTTCAAAATCATTTCCCTAATGTTGATGAATTAAAAGAAATACTTGCATGATTCTGGTACAATCTCACTGTTGTTTGTGAATTGAACAATTTACACTTCATCCATTAAATAAATGAAGTTGAATTTGTTATTCGTGATGTGTTAGCAGATCAAGTGATAGAATGATGGGTCATTCCATCGCTTTCAAACAAAAGGTTAGAAAAAGTTATAAGTCCATCTTATGGTTAGATTAATCGTATATGGTTCCAAAAAGGAACTTATACTTCATATATCATACCGCTTAATAAAATAAAACTAGTTTCTAATAACCAGGGACTTACTTTAGGCCAGTGGTAGACGATAAAGGCCAGTCGCACTTCGGTCGTGGGTTCGATTCCCACAGCCTTGTCCGACACGATGGGCTGTCGCCCGTCCTGCGGGATGTCCTTTTTATAAAACTACATTACTATATCATCCCATCAATAATATTGAAAAAGGTTCTATCCTTAAACAATAATAACTTATGTCCAACATAATCCATTCCAATCTTTAGGCTTATCCATAATATTTTAGTCCATTGTCATATTATAGTGAAAACGATTACAAGCGATTTTATATAAGAAGCATGTTAATACCAACGTTGATCCCCATATATCATAAGATATGTCTTGTTGGTCACATTACAACCGTTCGAAGGCCTTAATCATGTATTCTCTTGAAAAATGAATACCCATTGAACCTTATTGAAAACATGAATGCAGTTAAAAGTTAACACTTTCCACATACCAAAATCCTCAAAATTCTATATACTCAAACTATGATATCACTTAGTCCTTATATCAATTATGAGCTCATGAATACAATCAAACATCTCATTATCTTCTTATTCCTTCATTATGCACATATCATCTACTTTACAAAAATATTTGAATAACATTCCATGGTTACTGGTACCATTCAACATATACTTTCAAATACTTTTAGGAAAAACAATAGTGTAACAATCCTTAGATGATTCTTTATTCCATAGTACCATTAACTATACAACATAACTCTCGATAAACATACAATCATTCCACTACCTTATAAAACAACCGACTGAGGTTTAACACTTCTTTCCGCTCATATATCATTTGTAGTCTCCCCATCATCATCCACATAAATACTACCCATATTGCTTATTCTCTTCATTATATTTTCCATTAGGGCATTAGTTGAAATAATTTCCGTACATTCCACATTTAAAACATCTAATCATTGTTTATGTCGTAGAAATACCATTATCCTTGTCCATGGTGTTAACTGAACCTTTCCCTTTGCACTTACTTGATTTTTTTCCTTCTTTTACACACCCAAAGCATCTTCCAGTTCCTTTGAAACAATCTCCCTGATGCCTCTTCCCACATGATTTACATGAGGGAAATTGAACTTTCGTTCCTCTATGATCATCATTAAGCTCTATCTTTCTCTTATTATATGAGTTAGGAAACTTACCAAAGTTGAGATTATTGATCATATTGCGAGATTGATGATTAGGCATAATAACAATGTTTGGACTTCCAAATCCCGTTTAATTTGGTTTCTAAAGAAGAAAATCATTCCATTTTCCGTCATATCCTCCATTATCATGAATCTTCATGTTTCCATCCATTTTCTAAAACCCAAAAAGAATAGTGTGAGAGAAAAAAATCATGCTAGGGAAAACAACATAGTAAAGGGGGAGCACCCTCAATATCTAACATCTTAGGTTAAATTCTAAGACCGTTACCATAGTTCTGGGACTATATCCTATACGTATTCTTATCCTTAGGTACATCCCTAGACATAACTTAGAAATATCTCTAGGGATCTCACTAACGTTTTCGCATCCTAGTTTCCAAAGGTTGACTAAACCTTTCCTATGATACCAACTGTAGAGACCCTAAGCTTGACGTACGTGGACATTACATTACTTTTTCGGAATACTTAATACAAAACAAAAACAGACACACAAGGACCGTAATAGTTTAGTGTCTTTGGAAACCTGGAACGTAATCTTATAATTGTGGTGAAAGATCTTCAACATCTCCCATAAAGGTCTTCCACTTTTTGTTGCCTGACCTAAAACCTTTCTTTTGATCCTCGGGGAAAAGAAAACATAAAAAGGGTGAGCTCAAATGCTTAGTAAGGGTAAGAATGGATAGAATAAAACATTCCATATACATTGGAACTTAAAAACATGAACATAATGTTTAAACATTAAAATCTTGAGCAACGACATAAAACATGGAAGTACACAAGGCATAGATCATAATGGAACATAAACCATGATAAAATAGCATGGGAATAAAACATGTAATTTTGGCATCCATTAAGAACATGTAATGATTTCCATAGTAGCCAAGGCATTACTTCCAAGACCATCTTAGTGGACAAAGTCCCATTCTGAATCGAGTTCACTCCTCGTTTCAGTCCTGTAACACTGAACCAGATTAACTTACTGTTCCAGCCATGCCTATCTCATGAGATATAAAATCTTTACCCAATGCATTGGAGGGAGATATAGGTCCCACCCATCTCATAATGAAATCATTCTTACTTGTGCCACAAAAAAACATACATCATTCATAATAACCCAATAAACAAAATGGGTTTCATAAACATCATTCCATCATCACATAATCCATATAAAAGAAATAAATATCATTTCATAATAAGAAAACTGAAAACATTTAAATAATAGAGAGATGATACTTGAAACATACCCATATGAAATAATGTCATCTTAGATGAAAAATGGTTTTGATAAAATACTTGAAATGAATTCTTGAGGAAAATATCCTTTCTTCTTCAAAATCAATTTATTTTCGAAAAACATCATGCAATTTTAAAAGAAAGAGTTTTTTTGAAAACAGTGATGAAATATTTTGGAGGAAGATTCATGAAAATAAGGCTTTATGAAACCGTAAAAATCCTTTAATGTCGTATAAGTTAAAAAAAACATTCTTCTCGTACTTTTGTTGAAAAGGTTAAAAAAGTACCTTGTAACGTAAAAAAAAGAAAGATTCCTTATATAACAAGTAGTAAAAGTAAAAAAGTCAAAAATGGGTAAAAATGAATTTAAACATACATGAAAACACTTTTATAAAACATGGACATGGATGATAGAAATAACCCCAGAAAATACTTATGAATAAGCAATCTCGGATAAAAATGAGATTTGCAAAATTTATCCCTTACCTTATGTCCGATATGCTTCGTATGTATCCTAACCTCTTGTATAATGATTTAAATAATGTCATTGACTTATTGTAGAATCATATTCATTGTTATGATATCATATATGTTTCACTTATGACTTTATATTACCAGTTCTTTTGTAAATTCCATGTTAATGAGTGTTTTGGGTAAAATCGTTTCATTTGTCGTCCGTGTTTTGACTTGTAATTATTCATATGATTCCATAGATCATGATAATTCCAGAATATAAAACATGATTTATATATAATATATATTCATAATATAAATATATATAATAGATCGATAAATGGAATGAAATACACTGTTCATGGATACAGTAGGCCGTACGTACGCATGAACGCAGTTTTCGTTTCCTTATTGTGTTGAAGGGAATTAAGTAGATGACATGTTGGGACCACATTGTATATGAAGATTGTATTTGTTGTCAACTGTTGTCAATTCTGGTCAAAATGAAGAAGGAGATGAAGAAGGACTCCAAATTTAATGGAGATCGACTGAAGTGAGGATGCCTGTAGCATTGTTATGTAATCATAGCATTGAATGTCAGGCTTGGGCAACACTTCATGAAGTGAAATCAGACGATGCTTTGCTGGTATGTATTTCACACAAATCATGAGTTAGGAGAACTTGTGATGCAAGCCTTATGAAGGAAATGGGGAGAAATGATGATGCCAGTAATAAAATGTTTTGATTGGAAGGAATGATGCTGCTGGAAGATAGGAAAGATTCAGTTCCCATTGCAACTCTGACGATGCTTAAGCTGATCTATCAAAGGATAAATATCACGATAGTGGGATTCGTGATAAGAGCAGAATAATGGTTATGGGAAGCAGTAAAGAGATAAAATGGCAAAGCAATAGACAATCTGGGGATGGCAGAAAAGCACAGTTTAAGGTGGCGCCGTTTTCCAGTGTTTGCCAAATTTTAGGGCCTGAAAATCGGGAGATGAAGAAATGTTCCAGGCAATGGATGTTGCGCATAAGATTGAAGATGGTTTATACGTGAAAAAGAGTTATTCAAGGTCAGAACGTTGAAAAATGACAAAGGAATGGAGTGCGTAGAAATTTAGGCATGTTTCGCGCAAAAATAAAGTGGTGCGCGCAATATCTGCGGGATGCGCGAAATAGTAGCGGGTTGCGCGAAAAATCTGCGGGATGCGCGAAATATTTGCATGGTGCGCGAAATTGAGGAATGAAGTTTTCGCGCAAATGATGGTTCGAGATCAGAAGATCAAAAATTGGCAAAGGCATAAAATGCGCGAAATATTGGAACAGTGTGCGAAATCTGATGTTGCAGGAAAGATTGGGTTTGCGCGCAATGTGGAACGTGGTGCGGAATTTTGCGCGCAATTGGTGCTTCATGCTTAGAACGATGAAGGATGGAAAAGGCATGAGGTGCGCGGAATATTGAAGCATGGCACGAAATATGAAGTTTCATAAAAGAGTTTTTACGCGCATGGAGGAGGTTTTACGCGCAGGAAGAGGTTTTTATGCGCAAGGTCAAAACTGCCTATAAATATTGGGTGAACCCCTCTCATTATGTGAGACTCGACACTTAGACAAATCCCGAGCTCTGGCACGCGGAAAATTTTAGTATAGAGAATTGCGCGAAAACAAGAAGTGTTGCGCGGAAAAAGAATTGTTGCGCGAAATAGGATGTTCTGCGCGAAAAAGAAGAGTTGTGCGCGAAAAGGGTTTTTCGCGCCAAAAGGTATTTTTACGCGCAAGGCTTGAATTTTATGCGCAAGCCACCTAGAAGGTTGCGCGAAAAATTTGAGGGTACCACAGGCCTTTGATAGGTACAGAGCACTCTCGAAGCAGCCTTGTGGAGGAAAAAGGACTGTGAACCATTCGGTTTCACAAAGAGAAGTTGAACCGCACTCACACGACTGGTGTTTAACACTCTCGTTGTGCTTTGCGAAGTGAAGAAGAACTAGACGTGCAATTGAACTCATATCTGCACAAAGGAAGAATTCAGTATACCAATATACTCAGGTGTTGGTATTGAGAAGAGAAGGTAGAGAAGAAGAAGAATAGAGTATGCCCAACTGAAGGCTGACAATTATTCAGGGTAGTATAATTCAGATGATGCTTTGTGAGAAGATCTTCAGTGATTGAATAATCACATTGGTGTATGTTATTCTAGCTAAAGAAAGAAGGTGATTAGTGTAGCCAGTTGTTGCACTAAGAGGAAGAAGGAAGAAGAACTAGTGCAGTTTGTTTTTTTACTAGAGAAGAAGAGAAAGTAAGAAGAGAATTGCTTGCCTACTTCTTTGCAAGTAATCAAGTGAAGAGCACTACAATAGATCAAGAGCAGAACCAACCTTTTGAAGAAGGAAGAAGACTGTCTCGATAGGCAGTATAAAGAACCAGCTAGAGGCTGCAAGTTGGACTTGGCTTTCACCAGTCCAGGGAAGAGGATTGTTTCCCACCCCCTCCAAAGTGTAGGGACTCACACTGGCTAGAGGATTGTTTTCCTAGCCACTCAATTGTAACAACATTTTACTTTATAGTGGAGAATCCATGCAGTGGTCATACCCATGCATGGCAAGGACGTAGCTACTCTTATTGAGTGGTGAACCTTGTAAAAATATCGTGTGCACATTTTTACTGCTTTCTGTTATTGCATGCGACAGGGAAAAGAGAATAAGAGAATCAAGATCCTAACAGGTCTAGAGGTATAGGGATAAAAGTTGGAATTGGTTTAAAAATTCCCCAACACTGATTCACCCCCCTCTCAGTGTTAGGTATATCCCAAACTGGTCCTTTCATGACATACATATATACATAAATAAATTAGCTTTATAATGTCATATATTTCATTATTATTGCTTATATATACTTTATAATCATTCTTAAATGGTTAACCTGGAGAATGAATCTCATCCCGTCGTGGAGATGGTAGTCCGTACGTACGCACGAGCGATGATATCGTTTCCATAATTATTTAATTGAATTGGAGTGGATGATAAAATATATCAGAATAAGTATGATGTTATAATAACTATGTATAGTTATTATTTACACCATTATAACCATCCATGTAAGGTGTTGGTGGAAAAATAGATTACACCACGGCATGGAGACGGTATTCCGTACGTACGCACGCGCGGTGATTTTGTTTTCCGTAAGATGGATAGAAGGTGAAATGGGGTTGTTTCATATTTATAATAATAAATCAGTATATTAGTGATAATTATGTTATTACTTTATAATTAAACAACTAACGAAGAAGAAGTTGAAGAATAAAGAAGCTTAAAATAACCGGGAGAATAAATTACCTCTTCTTCGATACGCCTCTTTGAAACCTCCTCTTAGGGAACTAAGATTGGTATTTCAAGTAGACCATAACATCTAGGATTTTTCTAGGGAAGTGTATAAGATAATTTGTCAGGGGTTGGCCGAGCTTGAAGTCTCAAATTGGTGTGAGGAGGAGAGGGAGGGGGTGCCCTTTTATAAGGGAGGAGAGGGGCACCTTTTTAAATTTAAAAATATTAATTTATAATAAATCTAACCCCACTTAAAAGCCTCCAAAAATGACTAATATTATACTATTAGATGATATAGGGTTGTAATCTCATCAACCAATCAAATTTAGACATGTTTGGTACTTATATTAATCCTTATCATTTTTATTTATCCTTATTTAATCTTTTTAAGATTATTTGTGGTAATAAAATTCAAAATTTTAAATTATAACAAATAATTACTTATTTGTTGTGAATTTCCCATAATTGTTTAATTTATAATATTATAGACCATATAAATTTAAATGTATAATTTTTAAATATTTTTGTGATTTTTAAACAATTTGATAATATTTTATTTTTATAAAATAAAAATAGTGTCAATTTTGACACTATTCATTTATTTGAATTGAAATAAACTATATACAGAAGATATGTTGAACTAAAAGATTTAATAGATTAATAAAAGGTAATATTAATCTATAAAATTAGTGGATCACATTAAATAGTTCATATAATATTTATTTTATTATTTTTAAAAACATTTATTTGGTTTATCTCTTAATAAAATAATTACTAGAATAGTTTTGTATAATTATTTAATATACTGATTTGTTGCATAAAAATTTAAAATAAAATCCTATGATGAAGATAAATCTATTAAATTTCACAATAATACTTGTACTCGAATGTATCATCTTAAAATCACAATATTTAAATTGATATAATTATTAAATTATGAAGGTGACAACTTTGGCATCATTTAAAATATATTAATATAAGTGTCATAATCAATTTTATAAGGATCCAAACGGTTATATATTAGGTAATTGGATTATTAAGGTGTATATATACACTACCAATAAGTTTTGGTCAGGTTTGTGGGCCTTTTAATGGGTATTATTATTTCAATAAAAACTCTATTACTTATTTTCCACTAAATAAATAATTTCTGTATCATTAATGTATCACCATTAATGACAATTATTTAATCCCTAAAAATTCTAAATAAAATATCATGATGTAGATAATTTTATTAGATTTCTAGAGACTATTCATGTTCGAAGTTTTATGATTTTTATCACTAAATTAAAATTACTATACTTATAAGATTTTAGAGAGTGACATGTTGTCACTTTCTTTGGTTTTAATAATAATTAAAATATTTTCATTGTCAAAAGTCCATAAAATAAATCTAATCCGACCCTTAGTTGATATGGTTTTACTTTTAGCCATCCAATAGAATTTTGACATGTGTTAGGGTAATTTTATAATATTATATTTACCCTTAATTACCCGATTTACATTTAACTATGGTAAATAAAATTTACCTTAGTTACTATTCATAATTCTCAAAAATAAAAAGTATCCTATTAACAAAATTTGGAGCTACTGATTCCAAATATGGAATCAATTTTTTCAAATTCAATACACAGAAGTTGCAGAAATTAAATTCAAATTAATCTCGTTGTCGAATGAAAATGGGTTTTTGTTTAAAACATTGCAAAAGATTGAATTGATTTAACCTATGAATTCAATGTAAAATCAATGCTAATGACTTAAATTATATTAAATGGTAAAAATATATTCTTTTTATACTTTAAAACCATTCAATATTATAATTTAACCATATAAATTATTACGATGAAAAAAGTTGTTTTTCATTAAAATATAGCGTGTTTTTACTATTCATCAAAATATGAAAGTTACCAGAATAATACGAAAAAATTATCTGAAGTAAATTTTAATTTCTTGATTCTGAAGAAGAATTTTATTTTGTCAAATTGTACTTATAAACATGTCAAAAACTAGATTTAATGTTGGTGCGCCATCAAAAGGCGGCAAAACTGCATTTTTTGAAAAATACTTATTTTACCCGAATTTTTTTTTGTTCTTATACCATGTTCTAGAAAATGTGTAAGATAAATAATAATGTTATAAAATTTAAAATTTAGTTAATACTATTTATAACGGCTATTTCATAACAATATTATAACAATATATCGTTGTTTAGTAAAACCCGGTATTGCGTACAACATACGCTATCGAGGAAGGTCACGATTGCGTGTAATGCAAGCCAAGTCAGGGTTGCGTGCCATGAAAGAATCCTTCATTGTTTCATATAACAGAATCCAACCATA
This sequence comes from Viscum album, assembly GCA_963277665.1. Lineage (NCBI taxonomy): Eukaryota > Viridiplantae > Streptophyta > Magnoliopsida > Santalales > Viscaceae > Viscum > Viscum album. The sequence goes on along the minus strand of OY728131.1, from coordinate 221,341,691 downwards.
TTTCATTTATACATTGAATATATATATATATATATATATACTCAATGTTGCGTAGAATAACTATTATCAAAATTGTGTGTAACACGATCCAAGAATAGTGTTGCATATACGGAAAGCTAATACGGGGTTGTGTATAGCGCAAGGTAATCTTGGTGTAGCCTACAACATAAGAAATTAATGAAATTAAAAGAATATTTTTCATAAAATCTCAGGGTGTTACATACTCCCTGACCGCAGGGAGCAGGTGGACATGAGAGAGCTCGGCTTCATGCATGTTAGGCATATGACCATAGCGCTCTGGGGATGATTCACAGTACGATCTGTGTCTACTCACCCTTAGCTACAGTTCTTACAGACATAGGTGCTAGTCACTCATTCATTGCCCCTACCCTCATTCTAAGCTCAGAGATTCTGACGGAGCCGTTGGCTCGATCGTTACAGCTAGAGACTTCTATAAGAGTAGAATCAACAATTATGCACTGGTGCCGACAGTGTGAGCTTACTCCAGGAGGCGAGATCTTCGGCTGGGATCTCCTAGTAGCGGTGTCGAGGCCTTACGACGTTATCTTGGTTATGGACTGGTTATCTACAGTCAATGCTTAGATCCACTGTATTAGTTGAAATGTGTGGTGTGTTTGCATGGATGGGACTAGGTTCACCTTCACCAGCGAGATGGGAGCCTTTGCAGCACAAGATAGGCTTACTCGGAGGGTGCAGCCGATCACTCATCCATTGGCTTGCCTTACCCTCACAGTAGTTGATGTGGAGAGTCTGACATATCCTGTAGTGGTGGACCAGTACATAGATGTTTTCCCTGATGATGTCTCAGGTCTACACCAGCATATCAGATGGCTCCCACTGAGCTTCGTGAGCTGCGGGTATAGCTAGAGGACTTGCTGTGGAAGGGATTCATATGGCCTAGTGTTTCTCCATGGGAAGGCCCAATTCTTTTCACCAAGAAGGCAGATGAGAGCTTGAGGATTTGTGTTGACTACTATCACCTAAACCAGGTGAATGTGATGAAAAGGTACCTACTCTTGAGGATTGATGACCTTTTGATTAGTTGAATGGATCACGGTGGTTCTCGAAGATAGACCTTAGATTAGGCTATCACCAGCTCAGTGTACGAGACGAGGATGTTAAGAAGATGACTTTCATATGTCGGTATGACCACTATGAGTTCTTGGTTATTCCTTTCGGAGAAGCTAATGCTACAACAATGTTCATGGGATTCATGAACATGATCTTCCAGCCATACCTCGATCACTTTGTTGTAGTTTTCATCAACGACATTCTGATCTACTTGAATACAAAGGAGGAGCATGCCTGCCATTTGTGGGTAGTACTGGACACACTCCGAGAGCACCATATTTATAGTAATCTATCGAAGTGCCAGTTCTGGATCCAAGATGTTCTCTTTTTAGGACATGTCATCTCAGTGGCTAGAGTTGTAGGGGATCCCGTGAAGATTGGGGTGGTACTTGCTTGGGGGGCACCCATGAGTGTGACGGAGGTACGATGTTTTCAGGGTTTGGCTGGATATTATTGGAGATTTGTGCCATACATTTCTAGAGCTGAAGCACCACTATCAGCCTTGATGAAGAAGGGGAAACCCTTCATGTGGTCGGAGAGATGTCATCATTGCTTTCAGGAGATGAGATAGAGGCTGACTATTGCCCCCATCGTTAGGCTTCCATAGGAAGGCATAGGGTACGCAGTCTACTGCGACGCATCAGGGACCAGACTCGGGTGTGTTCTGATGCAGGAGAGCGTAGTGATCACATATGGTTCGTTACAGCTGAGAAAGCATGAGAAGAACTATGCTTGCCATGACCTGGAGTTAGCAGTAGTGGTATTCTACATGAAGATGTGGAGACACTATCTAATGAATGAGCGTTTTACTGTGTACTCTGATCATAAGATTCTTAGGTATATCTTCTCTCAGAAGGACTTAACCTTAGATAGTGGTGATGGCTTGAATTCCTCTAGGACTTTGACTTTGAGATAGTCTATACTCCTAGGAAGGGGAACGTTGTAGCAGATGCACTCAGTAGGTGATCTGGTATACAGCTGCTAGGAGTGGAGATTAAGCAGGTGGCTACCTTACAGATATCCATTGTGGATAGAGACAGGGAATCCTTTCTATAGTCTCTTACATTCACTCCCCCACTTCATCAGTGGGTCAGGGAGGCGCAACATGAGGACACTGACTGTGAGACATGACGTGCTCAGATATCCACAGGACAGACACATGATAGATTTTTTGAAAGAGGGGAGCACTTTATTCTTTTCATTGGACGTACTATTGTACCAGTGTCAAATTAGGAGGAAGTGTTGATGGAGTTCCACCCATCCCCTCTGGCGGTAAATCTAGGAGTGGTGAAGATGTCCCAGGACCTTCGACGATAGCATTGGTGGGTATGTATGAAGAAGGCAGTAACAGAGTTTGTTTGTCGATGCCTCACTTGTCAGCAAGTGACGATGGAGCACCAGGTACCAGCAGGCTTGGTTCATCCTTTAGAGGTCCTAGAGTGGATGTGGGATGGGATATCCATGGACTTCGTGATAGGAATTACGTGTACATCCAGGGGTCATGAATCGATTTGGGTAATTGTTGACCACCTCACCATGTCGGCCCACTTTCTACCCATATGAGAACATGGTTCAATAGAGATCTTGGGACGCCTCTTTGTGTAGGAGATTTTGAAGCTACAATAAGTACCTTCATCTATTGTCTCTGATCATGACACACGGGTTACTTCCTAGCTATGGAAGGGGTTTCATGAGGTCTTCAGGACCCAACTTCGTTTGAGCACCACCTTCCATCCTCAGACGAATGGTTAGACTGATCAGACCATTCAGACCCTCAAGGACATGCTGTGTACTTGTGTCCTCGACATCGGTCACAGCTGGGAGGATCACTTACCTTTGATGGAGTTTTTATAAAACAACAGCTATCAGTCCACCATAGGGATGGCACCTTTTGAGGCGTTATAAGGGAAACCTTACAAATCACCCTTGTTCTATGTAGACCCAGGGGAGACAACACTAGTGGGACCGGAGATTGTATGTTCTACCACAGTGAAGGTGCAGATCACCCAGGAAAAGATGAAGACTGCACAGAGTAGGCAGAAGTCGTATGCTGACTAGAGATGGATACCTCTGGAGTTCGAGGATGGTGGCTACGTCTTTCTACGGGTCTCAGCTAAACTATGTCTATAGAGATTTGGATGAGGTGGCAAGTTATCTATGAGATTCATCTGACCTTTTCAGGTCCTCAATAGAGTTGGCGAGGTGGCTTACTGCTTAGCTGTTCCACCTCAGTTACACTGGGTGCACAATGTCTTCCATGTGTCTCACCGGAAGAGATACGTGCATGACCCTTCTCACATCATCGACCACAGAGATTTGGACGTCGATGATGGGGAGACTTTTACGGAGTTTCTAGTGGAGATTAAGGATTGAAAAAAGCAGGTCCTATGTGGATGGTCGATAACTTTGATGCATGTTTTTTGGACGCATGAGGACCTCCAAGAGAGAAAATGGGAGCGGGAGGCTCAGATACGTGCTCAATAACCCCACTTGTTCCCATATTTCGAGTTGTAGCTCATAGGGATGTAAAGACCTGAGGTGGGGACCGTTGAACTCACAACACCAGTATTTACTAGAGAAGACATTCACATCGATGGTAGTGAGTCAAGAATAAAAGTTAGTTTTTTTGGGTTTTCCTGGAAAGTAATAAAATAAAGTGATCTTCACTTTATTTTATTTGATCCACCATGTGGGTGATTGGTTGTTAAAACCTCCTCTTGGAAGTTGGAGGTGGGACCACCACACCTTAACCTCCCGTGAGAGGTTATGGTGTTGGGGCCCACCCAAACATAACCTCTTGTGAGAGGTTACGATGTGGGTAACACACGGGTCTTAACCCCTATTGACAGAAGAGATTAAAACCTCTCAACTCACCCTCATTAATGAGGGAGAGACTCTTGACATTCCCTTTAATTCAATTGTGCCAAATCCCCTAATTAATTTTTTCCAACCCTTTACATTAATTAGGTGGATCCAATTAATTAATTCCTTATTTTTAAATTCTTGCCAAAGATAATCTATTATTGGGCACAACTTCGGAATTTGGGTGGAAGTTTGGGAAGGGTAGAGCTTGGGGAGATTATAATTCTCGCAACGAATAAAGAAGGACAAAGAACGCGTTCTTCCAATGAAAAATACTGGTGATGATCCTTCTTAGACTTCATCCCCGGACACCTACTGATGTGGAGCATCTTCAACAGCAGACACAACTTGGGATTGGAATCGTGTAGCAGAATGAACGAATAACGAATTCCTGTGTCCTCTATCTGCGACTTCAACATCAATGTCCAACAATCAATGGGAGGGGGTTTTATTTGTGTATTATCCCATTTCATTTCTCATATTCAGTTTGAAAAGAATCGATGCAGATATTATAAAATAATTATTGTTAATCGTATTTCTTTGATGAACCCATTGATACCACCCTAAACGTGGAGGGTGCGGGACAAACCAACATGGACCGTCCCCTCCACCGATCTTGTTTATGATGAACTTCAGTATAGTGATGAGGTGATAGAATGACGAAGGTGGCGAAGACAAAGGTCATGCTACCTATGGCCTCCATGAATAGCGTAGCCACCAAAACTCTCCGTTGCTCCCAACCGAACATCGCCGGACCACGCAGGCCCGAGTCTTGCCGATCCGGCCACCTCCTATGCGTCTGCCTTCCTGGCCACGCCCTTCCCGGCCGACCGCTACCGGCCCACCTTCTGGCCTCCGCACGCTCCCCGTACGCCTCCCCAAAACGGCCTGTGTCGGTTGAACCATGCCAGACCAGCATGCCCGACCCCCTCCCAGCCGCTGGCCTGCCTGGCCGCTTCCTGCCCAGCCAAACATCACCGGCCCATCTGCCGGCCTCCGTGCTCACCCTGTGCAACTCCCCGAATAGGCCCGCCTACCGGCCTCTGTGCGCCCCTCGCGCCACCCCGAGTCGGCCCCCTCGCTGCCACCTGGGTGAGCTGGTGTCCAGGCCTCCTTGCGGCCTCCCAAATGAGCTGGTGTCCCGACCCCCTCGTGGCGCCCTGGCTGAACTGGCCCGACCGCACCCTCCGTGCCGAGCTGCACAGGGTCTCACCCATGCGATGCTCCGAGCCGAACCGCCCTCGCGGCGCGCTGGGATGGGCCCAATGGGCTAGGCCAAGCCTAACAGGCTGGCCCGCACAATGGGCCAGGCCAGACCCAATAGTTATGACTGGGTTGACCCAGACTGTGTTGGCCCAAACTCGGTTGGGTTGGGTCGGTCCGACTGGGTAGGACCGGACCCAGACCTACCACAACCCTTTACATTCTTTTAACCATATATTTGGCACCAGATGACCATTTGATGAACCGTCAGTGGCATTAGTTTTCATGGAGAGAAATGATCCCTTTGATCATACCCCACTAGAGTTTGGGGAAATTTTGAGATATGGTGAGGTTGGATCGTACCCAAATCCAACTGGTCTACCAAGAGTAAAAGGCTAATAACTCATAGACCGGGTATCTGATTGTCGTGCTGTCTAATGAATTGAGACCCCTATGACATGGATGACCATTGTGGTACTTCATTGTGGTACTTAATAGAATTTTGTATCTCAACCAGTAGCTCTTGGAGCGGATCCTCCCGGAGACGAGCGTGCATAGTGCAGAGACCTAGTAGCTGGATGAGACCTGATGACTGCTGACTGATTTGACTCAGAATGTTTCGACTAGCCTAGTGGGGAACGCCTTGGTGTCGCGGCAGACCCATGGTGGGTAGAGCCCCAATGTGAGCGCGGCAGAACCGCGGTACTTGACCGGAGGAGTACCTCAGCAGGCTATGAGGGGGAGCGCCTCTGCGTGAGCGCAGCAGACCCACGGTGGGGAGCTCCTCTGTGTGAGCGGGATAGAACCATGGTACTCGACAGGAGGAGTACCTCAGCAGTCCATGGTTAGTGGGAAGTGCCTCTGTTTGATGCGGAAGGCCCACTGTACTCTATTGAGCAGGAGTTATCCAGCAGTCATGGTTTCGATAATAAAAATCCTAGTTTGAGTAGAGTCAACAATTTTTGTGATTAACTCAAAATTGAGATAGATAAATGATAACTTAGGTATATTTATGGGAATATACCTAAGTGAGGTTATCTATTTATTTCATACTTTTGGATTTATGCTTGTTGGATTTTGTGAGACCTTGACGGTGTCGGGGTCCCTACTCATTATTGTTATACACACCCCTGCACGGGCTATGCCCACACCTCGTTGTGTTGGTTTCAAATGACAGATATCACTGAATGAGGATCAATGTAGTAGGACTGGACGGTACCCAGAGGTGGGCCTTATGGTGAGTCGGTACACGGAGGAGAATGACGAACGTGGAGTGCTGAGGAGGCTATCTGTACCTACCCTTCTGGTATGATTCCACGAAGGACATCCCGATAGCTGTTTTACTTTTCTTTAATTGTACTTTTTTTTTCAATTGTACTTGTACCTTCTTGTTGGGATTGTATTCTTGGCCCCTTTTAATTTTCATCACTCCTTTGTATACAGTTTTTCTTAGCATTTTACATCTAGCTCGTACTCTGTTGTGTGTGTTTACACTTTTTAACGGCAATGCCTTCCCATTTTTAGGGATTTACACCTTTGGTGCTAGTCACTAGCCCCTTGACTATAGAAGATAGGCTTGGGGTAGTCACAGAATGGGCCCCGGGGGATGGGTCGTGAAAACCTACTCTTCTATAATGCCTCCATTATCTAAAAATGTTCCTACTTCCATAATTTTTTATAAAATATTGATGAGGTGGGGATGATCATGTTTAGAAAAAAAATTCAATTATTATTTACTTTTAAATCCAATAAAAATATAATGTCCAAAATTACATGATTACTCCATGAAACCTATTAATTAAAAATACATACCGTAGGGTATTCACAATATGCATGAGGAAAAAAATATTGCATTATCCAGCAAAATAATGAAATATATATCAATACATAATTCATACATTTCAAATAAACAATTATGATATGTTATGAAAATCATCTTTAATAATCATTCATTATAATAAATAACATCATTTAAATTCTAAGACTAGTAACAAACACAATAAAATTTACATGAAAATAGGAATATAATCCCAATAGAATAATTTATCACGTTAAAATGTACATTGATCCACCCTTCCATAAATTATATAATTCAACTTCATAATTAAAAAACCCATAGGCATAATTATCTTAACATTTATCAATCACCAATAATATAATACATACCCCACAGAATCATTAATAAACTAATAAATCAAAAAATGACAAGCTAGATAGTCAAATAAGACTATGAAAAAATTATATGATATTGGGAGAATGTAAAAAATGTATTTCTATTCTCATTGATATATTCATCATTTGTGTTCATTTCCTATGAAATTTGATTGGTTATTGAATATGAGATGAACATATTAATCTAGAAATCCACTATCATGAATGTTTATATCCTTTTAAAGTATTAAAAATATATGAACCATGAAACAATAGATAAAACATCCTCTATTAAACTATAAATATTTATAATTTATGATTTTTATTACATTAATTTATAATATTTAGAGACTTAATAAGAATATTTCATCAAATTTTATTACTCATATTCTTTTAGAAGAATAATAATTAAACACCTATCCTTAAGGAATATAATTAGGCCTTGAAGATGATATATCTATTCAAGAACAATAATAATAATATAAGGAATATTAGAAAACCAAGAATACCACCAAAAAATTTATCCTCTAATATCTGTGTCAACCACCAATTGAAATTTTCCAACACCATAACAATAGTTGATTATATTATAGTCTTATAATTAAAAGAATTAAAATGAATAATAATCCTCTAATAAATAATAACAAAAATTTATTCACAAAAAAATAGAATATATATGTCACACCATTATAATGGAATCAATAATCAATGGAAAATTTACAAAGGAATTAAATTTTAGATATAGACTATTAATAGTTAAACCATTTCTAGTCACATTCACTATTTCCTCAATACCATAGCAGATAATTCAATATCCCACATTGGTTGTCTTATCAATCATCATATAGGAATATGGTACCAAAAAATTAAGTAAATTTTTTATTAAAGACATAAAAATAAAGGATAAATTTGGTCAACATTAATGAATTTCTCTATCATCCTATAATGAATCAAATCCCCCATCACTCAAAACTACTATATGATTAAACCTAGGCCTCGTAAAAGGAATTTTTATAATAAAATTATATTGTATAAAATAACTATTATCTATCCACGTAAATTAAAAAACAACTTCTATAAAATGAAACATCCCAATGGTGAAATATATATTCACTAAATCCATTATAACATCTCAGCCAAGAACTAATATGAAAGGTTGAGGTTATTAATAACTAATCAACATATCTGACAAACATAGTCTATTATAATATCTAGAACCAACCCATTTTATTTGGATGGACTGAAATTACACTAATCATACATGGAATCCAAAATAAAATAAAGGATAATAAAAATTGTACTAGGATTTACCAAATTTTGAGGGTTGATTTTTCATTAATCAAACACATGGGAGGGTGACTAAAATGAAGATAGACAATTTTAATCTTGAAAAAATACAATAATAAATTCAAAACTATATCCAATAATTAATCATATTAATATTATAATGAATTAAATAAATAAAATTTCTTATTGTTTAATAAAAATAAAAGCATAATATCAAGATTCAATGTAACCAAGCCACCCCATATTAGACTTGGTAACGTAATAGTCTCCTCAATATCAACCTCTAAAAATCTAATTTCACACCATAAAAAGGAATATTTTAAAAATAGAAAACATTCACCTTACATGTATAGAAATATCAATCATCTTTATATATACCGAATTCCATATATAGTTTGTGGGTATACAATCTAATAGATAAAACCCATGACATGAAACAAAACCAATAAAAACAAAATAGGTTTTCTCACATTGTTTTTAAAAATATCCTAAAGGTTGAACCATTAACATTCATGAAATATAAAAAATATATAATTTTTTTTAATGAAACTACAAACAATTAAAATTAACGAATGGAAAAAACCCACACAGACATGAAAATTGACAAAAACTATAACCACTTTATGAACGACCCTATTGAATAGAATATATATCTAGGGATATTCATCCCTAAATTCTAATGTTTTCAATTAATTTCATAATAAAATATGCCATAGAATGTATAATGGGACCTAGTATAACCAGAATGGAACCTTCCATATGAATATGTACACCCATACTTGAAATTCCTTAAGAGTATCCTTTTCAAAGCCTCAATTTTGGGAATGAAATTAATTTAATAATTTAATCGAACACTATTTAAGAATAATGAAACTACTAAATTTTAAAATACAAAATGAAAAGGTATTTCCAAATGAGTTTTATAATTTTTTCCCCAAATATATTTATATTTAGTTTATTTATACATAAATGACTCATATCATTCTAGGAGATATTAGAAAAACACAAGGGAATGAAGCATCCATTTTTTTACATAGAGAATTCTTTTATGCTATCAATGATCTAGGTATTATAATATTTTCGTTAAATAACTAGAAAAATTTATTTATCAAAACATGATACAACTATTAGAATAATGAAGGATATAAATTATCTATGGTTCAATATTAGAGAAAATTGGGAGGATCAGTTATATAAAAGAAAAATGAGTATCTTACATTAAATTATTTCCTTACAACACTATGTGATCAATTAAAAAAATAGAGGAATAAAATGTTAAAAATATATTGGGTAGAATTATAATTCGAAATCATTTTTATAGGATAATGAAATATTTTTTGGCAGAGTTGTGGGTCCTTAATAATTTTTTATATTTAACTAATCTAATTGAATATTTAACTTTAACTATTTTAAAAATTGTGGACCAATTGTGTAGTTTTCTTATGTCTCTAAAATTTGAAATTAATATAGTTTTCATAAATATTGGCCTAAATATGTGCTAACAATCCACCTTTATAAAAGTCCCTGGAAACTATAAAAAATTTAAAAAATGGAATCTTTATGGTTTCTAAAAAAATTATTGAAAAATGTTCCCTCCCATAGTATTGTAATTTTTAAAAAAAAATTATGTTATAATTCAAAGGAATGATGAAACATTACAAAGATTCAAATACCTAATTAACTATAAAAATAACTCAAATTATTGGCTTTATATTCTACCCCCACAAAGTATTCTATCTTGAGGAATAAACAATCTATATTACCTAAGAATATTTCATTAATATATTATAACTTTAAATTATCTCTCTCTATGATTTCCTCCTAAATTGGTATAAACTATCATAACATTCATACCACTGAGACATGGCATGGTTAGTGAATCATTAATTAGAAAATATAGCAAATTCATAAATATCAACAAATCATTTTGGTACTTATAATTGATATAAAATATCAATAATACATTCCAAATTCTCAAATAGTCTAATGTACGATTGCGGTAATATTCCTTTTTTTCATATTCATTGGTGATATAGTTGTAGGGATAAATTCTTGAATACATGGTCACCTATCTCAAATGATATCATTCATCAGTGATAACCTTCATAATATATATAATAAAATTGTGCATTTTCCATCAATTTCATGATCATCAGGTTTTTTGTTGTTGTTTCACATAAAATAAATCATATGATGAAGGTTTTTCCCCCAATATCTACCCAATAATACATAGATAAAAATCAATGTCCATAGAATTATTTGAATAGATTCATTATTATGTTCTCCAAATTACTATTATTACATGAAAAAACCACAATATTAAATTAATCTTCCCCTGATCAAATGAACTCCATATAATATTCTCAGTGATCATCTTATAATTTCTATATCATATATTACAACTATCCATCCTTTTAGGATGATTTGTTGTTAACATAGTAAGATGTGTTTAATGGGAATGTTACAAATACCTATATAACTCTTAAGAGAAGATATTTTCTTGTTTTTTATAATCTATATTTTCATTCAATATAATTTCAACACTTCATTGATATTGTTTTCAAAAAAATCCGTTAACATATTGGGAAATACAATTACAATAAAATGTTCCAACATTGTATATCTATACGTAATAAAAAAACAATATTCCATTAAATGATTCAATGGTAAATTGGTGAATATGTCCATGAAAACCTATTTAAATTTCAATTTGGTTATAAGCATCCACTTCAATATGAATACCAGTAATTGGTTTTCAGAAATTTTCTTATAGGTACGTGAGAATTGCTATAAAATAATCATCATATTTCCATTCCAAATCTGACCACTAAAAATTATTCTTCATTAAACTTTTTAGATTTTTATTTTTTATGTGTTAAAATGATTTATATTGGTTAATTATACAAATAAATTATTTTTCATGATGAAGGAATTATGATTCAACTTAAAAATAGAAAACAATTTCTTCCACTATCCCAACCTGTTTGGCCCACCCAATATTGTATTCTGACCTCATTGAAGTGATTTCATTTCCCGAATAAAATATATCTTTCATTAGACACACAAAATTGGGTTTGCGAGTAACATTAAGGAATAATATAGTATAAATCAACTCACTATATAAATAATTCATATCATCAATTAATCAAATATTTTCATCAAATCAGGAGCTTCTCTAACCCCATTTTCCTAAAATTAATGTCTCCATGCCAGATCCATTTTTTTCATATTGTGTATGGTGTATGTCAATGTAGAATATATGCTGATATTTTTTAGCTACGAAAAATATAGTTACATAGATCAAGTTTTGTCTTAACTACATTTGAATATATAGAATGGGTCAAATATTGATGTAATGAGATGTTTATAAATTTTGGAGAAATAGATAAAAACGAAATAACCACTTTTATTTTGGAATATTAAATAAATGATAATAAATAATAAATTAAAATGAATGGTATCCTTGGAAACACATTCAAAAAATAATTATTTATATCCAGGGGATCGAAAAAAAGAAAGGTGAGGTCAAACTCTCAGAAAGGTTTATGTAAAATAGAAGCTACCATGAATCAATAAAAAAAATAATTATAGAATGGAAAATAAAAAACTCACTTGATATTTATGTATTTTGACTATAATGATATTATAGGACATATTTAAGATGGAAAGGCAAATAAATGAACACACATGACATTTAATGAGTAATCTGATAATGAAATAATTCTAGATATAATGTCATAAGATACATAACATAGAAAAAAATGTATTCTCTACAAAGGATATTCTTCATTATTGGACACATGATCTCAATCAATATGATACATCTACTATCAAGATAATTTTTTAAGAAGGTATAAACTATTGTGTATAAACCCATCTGATTTGGACGATGGTCTTTTCTCATGAAACCTACCAACTCATTGAGGGGATATATATAACTAAGAACAACTTATATATATATATATAAATGTCCAAATAATTCCCCACATATAAAAAATCAATTTAATTCCTGAAAAATATTCTTTATCAATAAAAATATGAATTGAGTAAAGTATAATGATTTACCTGCTTTTCCCAAGTAAATAATATAACATGAAATTTTCACTAGCACATGTTGAAATGACATAAATATTATCAAATAAGAATATCCAATAGACAATATTACTGTATTTACCATAAATTCAATTTCTAATGAAAATGATATTAGGGAAGTGATCATTTCAGAAAAAATATAATAATTAAAAAAGAATGTTTTATTGGATAATAACTTCTACCAGAAGGTAATTTTTGATCGAAATCACAATAAATTATACAATTTAAATTAAGAGGTATAATAACATTAATTGTTTTTTAATAATTGAATTAAATTTCAAATATGAACTATATACATCATAAATAAGAAATTAGGTTCATAACATTACAATATTCCTCAATGCAGGGAAATTGAGAGAAAGTTCAATATTTCAAAACATTCTATAGCTGAACATACATTACCTATTGTATAATTATATTAACAATGTTATGATTTTTTCTACAGAAAAATAATAATATTTATAACATCATATGTGATGCTATTATAACATGCGACCACCCATTTCTTCACAAAATATAATTATTTTCATTGTTCTCGATGATAATTTTAAAGACCTAGTATTTCAATGTATTTTTTAATATATGGATATCTTATGTGTTCGTGAAAATTGACGGCACATGATTCTGAGGCCTAGAGTGCCCTGAATGAATTTGTGACCTTTTCTTCGGGTACATTCAGTAAAAGTTCGAGCTGATTTTTTTTAACATTTGAACTGGTGCTTGAAATTGAAATCTGAGTACACTATTGAACTCACAACACCAATATTTTCTTAAGGAGACCTTTACCTTGACCACAGTGGGTAGAGAGTGAAATATTGAAATCGGGTTTTTCGTGAAAAGAATAAAATAAAATAATTTTTTTGTAACATTTTATTTTATTTGTTAAATCCTCCCACATGTGGATTTTTGAGAAGTGGGGACCAATATACCTAAACCTCCCATGAGAGGTTATGATGGGGGGGACCACCCAAACTAACCTCCCATGAGAGGTTATGGTGCTGGGGACCACCCGAGGTATAAAACCCCTTGAAATCCCCTTTAATGGAGAAACCCTAAAACTTCCTATTAAATGTGGGGGAGCCTCTTCAACTCCTCTAACATTTGTTATGCCAACTCAAATTAATTAATTAGGTTTTTTTAATTGTTTACAATTAACTAAATAATAGATATTATAATCTATTATCTTGGGATACCTTTTAATTTTGGTGGAATTGGGGAAAAGGCTTGGGAAATGAGAGAGCGTTGCAGAACATGGGAGAATGATCTCCATCAAAGAACGCCAATGAAGAACACCGACCTAGACTTTGGCTTTCTTCCTTAAGACATCCACCAATGTGGGATGTCTTCAAACGATGATCATCTTCCCCTCCCAAATGATGTCGTCTTCTCCCTCACGATCTTTGCTGATGAATCAAACGAGGAAGGGGTTTGGTTTCCATGTTCTTCCTTTCTACGTTTATTTTGTTGGAATGGGATTACTGATTGATGAAGGCTACGGGGATTGATGTTCTTAAATGTCTTCCATTCACATTCTTGTTTTTGTGAAGCCGTTTATAATTCTCTAACAAGGAGGGTACAAGAAAAACAAACGTGGTGTAACCCCTCCACTGTTCTTCTTCTTTGGTGTGTTCTTCACAATGGATGAAGGCGACGAAGGCAACGTCACCTTCTCCTGCTACCTTCGCACCCCGTGGCACTCCGCTGCCTATGGCCTTGCTGTACCGACCCGACCGAGCCAACCTGAGGCCCACCTTGCCGCCCTGCGACACCACCACCACGACACCACCACACCACCGCCATGACCCCGCTGCGCCACCCCACGGCCCACTGCGGCCCTGCCGCGCCGCCCACGAACCGCCACCACCATCTGATCCACTATCGACATCCTGGTTATGTCGTCGCTGCCATATGACCCCCCACTACTTCTTGGGATGAGTAGTCACCCAAGCCCCTGTCGCCGTCCGGGCCGAGCTTCTATCCGAGCCTCCACCCCCTTCTGGCTGAACCGCTCCGGCCAATCCGCTCTGAAGCCTCACACCCTCGTGTCCTACAGTGGCCCTCTGTGGCCCCTCACAACCTATTGGGATGGACCCAGCGAACCGGACCGCCTAGTGGGCCTGGTCGGACCCAGTGGGTTGGACCAGTCCCGGTCCCACTACGACACATTTACATTATTTTGTCCATAACATTGGCACGAGATGTTTGTTTTATGAACTGTCAGTGGCGATGGAAATCAGGGAGTAGGACAGTCATTTTGGTATACCCCATTAGAGTTTTGGATAATGTTGGGGAATAATCAGGTTGGATTGAGCACAAATACAACCAGACCCACGAGACTAAAAGACTGATAACTCACAGGCCGTAAGTCTGACTGACGCACCATCTATTGCCATGAGTCCCCTATAATGTGTAAAAACTTTGAGATACATCTCCATGGGACATTGTGGCAGTCGGAGAATCAGCCAGTGGCTTGGGGAGCAGACTCACCCAGAGACGAACTAGCCTAGTGTAGAAACCCAATAGCTGGCTATGACTAAAAGAGTGCTCCTAGCTATTCTGTGCGGGTCATCTCCTAGATATCCTATGAGGTTCAGATCATAGAGATCCTGTATGGGTCATCTCCATCAATCCTATGTGGGTGAGCTCCCAACGATCCTCTGTGGGTCTGCTCCAGCGATCCTATGTGGGTTAGTTTCTAGCGATCCTGTGTGGGTCATCTCCTAGAGATCCTATATGGGTCAACTCCTAGTGATCTGGGTCAGCCCTAGAAATTTTATGTGGGTAATCTCCTAGCGATCTTGTGTTGGTAAACTCCAGCAATCCTGTGTGGGTCAGCTCCTAGAGATCCTGTGTGGGTCTACTCCTTGCAATCCTATGTGGGTTATCTCTTAGAGATCCTCTGTGGGTCAGCTGCTAGCAATTCTGTACAGGTTAGTAGTAGAGGGTCTTAATGGAGTAAGATGATTTATTAATTACATCTAATCATATCTACTTATTTACCTAGATATATACCTGGTGTGAGGTGAGTCATAACCACTATGTTCCAACACTAAAAGCCACCCAGGTTCAAGGGGGAGATGGACCCACATGCGACTAAGGACTAGATAGAGTTTGTAGTGAGAGTCTACTGACTGGTAGGGACAACAGTCGGTCTCTTGGTGTTCCTTTCCACTAGCCTTATATAGTATGCAGTAGGCAGATGGTGGAGCATGATGCTCCAGGTCCACAATGAGGTGACACTTCTCTGGGAAGACTTCGACATCCTATTTCAGGAAGAGTTTGTCCCAGCGAATATTTGCATAGTGGTCATATATTATCTTCTTCATCTATAGAAAGGTAGAATAACTGTATCTTAGTACTCATCAAGGTTCACTGACCTCTCACACTACTCCACAGATATGGTGCTAGATACATTCTTTCGGGCCTAGGCCTTCTTGCAGGGGCTCATGCAAAAGATCATAGATTCTAAGATCTTACTCAGCATTCTGACGTAGGTGGGGCTATTAGAGAGAGCCCTCCTAGTGGAGAGTTTCCTTGTTGAGCAGTCTCTAGTAGAAAGATCCAGCACTAGTCATCGCGTAGAAGAGTCTTCTGTAGTTGGTAGCAGACAAATGTCATAGAGGCCCAAGAGGACTGGACTTACAGGTGGATGACTGCATGATTCAGGTTCGTTTTTCCAGGGAACCTGAGATAGAGCCAATCATACCAGGAGAAGGTAGTGTTATGCATGCGGTGGGTAGGGTCATATGGATTGAGACTGTCCAACCCGCCAAACAGATAACCATCAGATGGTCGAGGGACCTCACAGGCAGAGACAAAGGTTCGCTCGAGGAGGTCCGTAGGGAGAAGGTAGACATGGCAGAGGAGCTGGTCTTGCAGCTGGCGGTGTGAGACGATTTGAGATGTTACCACCACCACCACCACCATTATGTGGTCGACCCTAACTACATGGAGTAGGTGGACAAGAGTGAGCTTAGTGCTAGGTAGCTGAGGTTTACGATCATGGCACTCCGGCGATGATACGAGGTATGATCTGTGTCTACTATACCTTAGCTGTAGTACTTATAGTCACATGTTTTAGTCATTCTGTTATTTCCACTGCCCTCGTTCAGAGCTCGAAGATTCTGATGGAGCCGTGGGCTCAATCCTTATGTCTAGAGACTCCTGTAAGATCATATTTGACAATTATGCACTAGTGCCGGTAGTGCCAGCTTACTCTAGGAGGATATAGCATCTGCTGGGATCTCCTAGTTGTGGCATCGATTCCTTACGATGTCATCTTGGGTATGGACTGGTTATCTACACTCCATGATTAGATTTACTGTATTAGGCACAAAGTGCGATGTGCCTGCTCAGATGGGACCAGGTTGAACTTCACCGGCAACAAGGGAGCCTATGCAGCAAAGGGTGGACTTACCCGGAGGATAGTACAACTGATCACACATCAGATGGCTAGACTTACCCTCATATTGGTTGATGTAGAGAGTCCAAGCTATCCTATAGTGGTGGACCAGTACATGGTTGTTTTCCTTGATGATGTTCCGGGTCAACCTCCTCATATAAGGATGGACTTTTACAATGGATTTTACCGTGGGACGACACCAATATCTACACCAGCGTATCAGATGGCTCCCGCGAAGATTCGTGAGCTGTGGGTACAGCTGGAAGACTTGCAGGGGAAGGGATTCATCCAGCCTAGTGTTTCTCCCTGACCAGCCCTGATTTTGTTCACCATGAAGGAGGATTGGTGATTGAAGATTTGTGTTGATTATCAGTTCTTGAACTAGGTGATCGTGAAGAACAATTACCCAATCCCGAGGATTGGTGGCCACTTTGATCAGCTGAAGGGAGCATGATGGTTTTTGAATATAGACCTTAGATCAGGCTATCACCATCTCAGAGTGCAAGACAAAGATGTGTAGAAGATGACTTTCAGATGTAGGTATGACCACTAAGATTTCTTGGTTATTCCATTCGGTGTGATCAACGCTCCAGCAGTGTTCATGGGAATAATGAACAGAATCTTTCAGCCATACCTTGATCACATTGTAGTAGTCTTCATCAATGACATTCTGATCTACTTGGCTACTAAGGAGGAGCATGCCTATCATTAGCAGGTAGTACTGAACACACTCCAAGAGCACCATCTTTATTGTAAGTTCTCGAAGTGCTAGTTCTGGATCCAATAGGTTCACTTTCTGGGACATCTCATATTAGAGGAGGGAGTTTTAGTGGATCCAACAAATATTTCAGTGGTATTTTCTTGGGAGCCACCATGGACAGTGAAGGAGGTACGAAGTTTCCTGGGTTTGGCTGGATACTACAGTAGATTTATCCAGAATTTTCTAGAGTTGGAGCACCACTATCAGCATTGACAAAGAAGTGCCAACCCATCATGTGGTTGGGGAGATGCCAGTAGAGTTTTCAGGAGCTGATACAGAGGTTGACTAGCGCCCCCATCTAGTGGATTCTAGAGGAGGGCATTGGGTACGTAGTCTACTACGACACATCAGGGACTAGGATCAGATGTGTCCTGATGTAGGAGTGAGCAGTTATCATCTATGGTTATCTATAGCTGAGGCAACATGAGAATAACTACGCTACCCATGAACTAGAGTTAGTAGAAGTGGTATTTTACTTGAAGATGTGGCAACATTATCTGATGGGTTAATTCTTTAAAGTCTACACTGATGACAAGAGTCTCAGGTATACCTTCTCTCAGAAGGGCTTGAACCTGAGACATCGTCATTGGATTGTGTTCCTCCGGGACTATGACTTAGAGATAGTCTATACTCTTGGGAAGGTGAACATTGTAGCAGATGCAATCAACTAGAGATCTGGTATACAGTAACTAGGAGAGGCGATAGAGAAGATGGATGATTTGCTGATATCCTCTGTGGATCACGATGGAAAATTTTTCCTTCAGACTCTTACATTAACTCTCCCAATTCTTCAGTGAGTCAGGGAGCCGTAGCATGGGGACACTGACTGTGAAGCACGACGTGCTCAGATATCCACAAGACAGTCACCTGATGGATTTTCTGAAGATGGGGAGCACATCATCCTCTTCAGATGACATACCATAGTACTAGTGTATCATTAGGAGGATGTGTTGAGGGAGTTCCACACATTCTTTCTAGTGGTACTTCCCGGAGTGGTGAAGATGTACTCGGATCTCCGACGACAGCACTGGTGGCTGGGAATAAAAAAAGTAGTTGCAGATTTTGTCCCTTTCTACCTCACTTTTCAGCAAGTGAAGGCAGAGCATCAGGTACCAGCAAGCTTGGTTCAGCCTTTAGAGGTCCGAGAGTGGAAGTGGGATGAGATATCTATAGACTTTGTGATATGAATTCCACGTACATCTAGTGGACATGACTCGGTTTGGGCGATCATCGACCGACTCACCATGTCAGCCCACATTCTTCCGATCAGAGAGCATGGTTCAGTAGAGACCTTGGGACGCCTCTATGTGCATGAAATTGTTCATCTACAAGGATTACCCTCGACGATTGTCTCTAATAAGGATGCACATTTTACTACCTGGATATGGAAGGGGTTACAGGAGGCTTTTGGGACGTTACTTCATTTGAGAACCGCCTTTCATCCTCAGAAAAATGGCTAGACTTAGTAGACCATTCAAACCCATGAGGACATGCTTCGTGCTTGTTTCCTCAACATCGGTCACAGCTGGGAGGATCACTTTCCTTTGGTGGAGTTTGCATTCAATAATAGCTATCACTCCACCATTGGGATGACACCTTTTGAGGTGTTGTAAGTGCGACCTTGTAGATCACCTTCGTGCTGGACTGACCCAGGGGAATCAACACTAGTGGGACCAGAGATGGTACCCGCTACCAAAGAGAAAATACAGGTCATCTAGGAGCAGATGGAGACTACATAGAGTAGGAAAATGTCTTATGCCAATAGGAGACTGAGACCTCAAGACTGTGATTATGGTGACCATGTCTTTCTACAGGTCTCACCTTGACGAGGTTTGCAGAGATTTGGCCTAGGTGGAAAGTTATCTCCAAGGTTCATCGGACCTTTTCAAGTCCTTATCAGAGTTGTCGAGGTGTCTTACAACTTAGCTCTTCCACCTTAGTTTCACCGGGTGCTTAATGTCTTCCACGTATCCCAACTGAGGAGATGCATGCATGACCCTTATCACATCATCGACCATGGTGAGTTGGACGTCGATGATGGTGTGACTTTTATGGAGGTTCCACCAGAGATTGATGATCGATAGGAGCGGGGCCTTTGTTGATGGTCGAAAACTCTACTTCATGTTTGCTGGCAGCATGAGAACCTCTAAGAGAGTACAAGTGAGCGGGAGGCTCAGATTCAAGCTTAGTACCCCCACTTGTTTACCTAGTTTGAGTTGTGGCTTACGGGGATGCAAAGCCCTGAGGTGGGGATAATGTAATGACTCAGAAAATACATGTAATTTTTTTAATATATGGGAATTTTATGAGTCCACAAAAATTAACGGAGCGTGATTCTGAGGCCCAGAGTTCCCAAAATTAATTTTTGAACTTTTGTTCAAAAACATTCAGTAAACGTGCTAGTGTGTTTTTTTTCTAACTTTTAAACCAGTGCTCTGAATTGAAATTTGAGGACACCATTGAACTCACAACACCAATATTCACATAAAAAGTCCTTCACCTCGACCATAGTGCGTCTGGAGTGAAATATTGAAATTGGGTTTTTTGTGAAAAGAATAAAATAAAATAAAATTTGTGTAACATTTTATTTTATTTGTTAAAACCTCCCACATGTGGATTTTGAGAAGTGGGGACCACCAGACCTAAACCTCCCATGATAGGTTATGATGGTGGGGACCACCCAAACTAACCTCCTGTGAGAGTTTATGGTGGTGGGGACCACCCATGTATACACCCCCTTGAACTCCCCTTTAATAGAGAAACCCTCAAACTTCTTATTAAATGTGGGGGAGACTCTTCAGCTCCTCCAACATTTATTATGCCAATAGAATTTAATTAATTAGGCTATTTTGTATTTTTGACAACAAACTAAATAATAGATATCATAATATATTATCTTGGGCTACCATTTCGTTTTTCTGGAATTTGAGAAATGGCTTGTCAAGGGATAGAGTGTTGGAAAACATGGGAGAAAGATCTTCAACGACGAATGACAAAGAAGAACGCCGACTTAAACTACAAAATATTTTCCCCGAGACATCCTGTAACGTGGGAAGTCTTCAAAGAACGATCATCTTCCCCTCCCCAATGGCATCGTCTTCTCCCTCGTGATCTCCGTTGACAAATAAAATGAGGTTGGCATTTTTTTCCAATGTTCTTCCCTTCTGAGTTTCTTTTGTTGGAATGTGACAAGTTATTTACAAAGGTTGTCGGGATTGACGTTTTTAAATATCTTCTATACACATTCTTGTTTTTGTTATGCCACTTTATATTGCTCTAACACAGAGGGTGTGGTCCAAAAAAACATGGCTCAACCCCTCCACCGTTCTGCTTCTTTGGTGTGTTCTCCAAAATGGACAAAGGTAAAGAAGGCAACGACGCCGACGCTCATGGCCTTACCGTGCCGCTCCGGCCACGCCGCCTCAAGGCCTGCCATGACACTCCATGACACTCCCACCATGGCATCACCGCACAACCACCACAGCTCCGAAGCCATCCACACCACCCCTCTGCACCACCGTCGCGGCCCAGTTTCTTCACCTTCGATCCGCCGCCGCTGTCCGGGCCGAGCCGCCACCATCCAGGCTGAGCTGCTGCTTGGGTCACTGCCATCGTCCAGGCTAAGATGCCTTCAGAGCCGCCGTCTCCCTTTTGGCCGAACCGCCCCGTTCGATCTGCTCTATGTCCTCACACCCTCGCTGCCACACACGGCCCTCTACGGCCCCACGCGGCCTACCGGGCCGGGCCGAGGTTGCCAGGATGAACCCAATGGGCGGGGAAGCCTAGAGGGTCTAGCCCAGTTATCCTGAACTAGGTCAGTCCAGGTGGGGTCTGGCAAGGTCGGTCTGACCGGGTCGGAACAGACCCCTACCCTCTACGACCCATTTACATTCTTTTGGCCATAACTTTGGCCCCAGACGTCCTTTTGAAAAATCATCTGCGGAAATGGAAATCTTGGACTGAGATGACCCCTTGTGTATACCCCACTAGAGTTTTGGATAATTTTGAGGAATGGTCAGGTTGGATCAAGCACTAATCCAACCGGCCCCCCAGGATTAAAAGGATAATAAATCACAGACCGGGCATCTGATTGACACACCATCTATTGCGTTGAGACCCTTATTATGTGGCGAAACTTTGAGATACTTCTTCGTGGTAATCATTGCAGTTGGAGGA
This sequence comes from Viscum album, assembly GCA_963277665.1. Classification (NCBI taxonomy): domain Eukaryota; kingdom Viridiplantae; phylum Streptophyta; class Magnoliopsida; order Santalales; family Viscaceae; genus Viscum; species Viscum album. The sequence continues at coordinate 221,319,666 of OY728131.1, read as the reverse complement.
TCGAATAGTGGCTTGGGTAGAAGACTCTCCCAGAGATGAGGAAGCCTAGTGCAGAAACCCAGTAGTGGGATATGAGGAGAAGAGTGCTCCAAGCTATCTTGTGCGGGTCAACTCCTAGGGATCCTATAAGGCCCCAGCCTTAAACCTTACTAAATATTGAATTAAATGAATAATTCACATTGATGATCTTTTCAGGTTTAGAGTTTTAGAGAATTAGAACATAACTATTACATCTCAAAATATTACAAAGTATACACTTCTACTAGGTTTCCATAATAAAATAAAAAAACTCTTAAAAAGAAACATGTCTAGTTGCATGATTTACATATCATGACATTCCCTTGATCCCATCCTTGACCTTATTCAACATTAAGTCCTGTGAAAAACATTTCAAAAAAACTTGGGGTGAGAATAAAAAGCTCAGTAAGGGATACACAAAGAATGAAAACTGTTAGTTTTTCAAACATTAAGTAAACCATGTATACTCTATTAAATTAATACCTTCACCTTCATGAAGTAGTAAAGACTATTCACTAAATAAATTATCATTAATTACCTTTTTGTAACCAAAGGATTACCATAAAACCCATATAAAGAACACATAACATATATAAAGGTAACTTGGGACATAAACATACTTAAGTGGAATAACCATACGGTCGACTTCCACACATATCACTTAATGGAATAGCCATACGTCCAATTTCCATACGTACTTAATGAAATAGCCATATAGCTGAATTCCATACCCAATGCATTGGAGGTTATAACGTAACCACCCATCCTGGTATTCACGGCACCAGCCGTCATATGGTTTATCACGTAACCACCCGTCAAATGTCCAAGTACCAATATAAAATCAGAAAACATAAAAAAAATATAAAGGAATGATAACATTTCCACATTTCAATCACAATATATCATAATAGAATCCTTTATCAAAACCATTTTCAATACCAAAATACATAAAAGAGTATATGGTATTTATTTTATTTTAAAAACATTACGGCTTATTGAGGAAGCCAAAGACCAAATAATACTCGCGGCGACGGAAAAGGTCGTTGTCACCGCGTACGTTAAAAAAACATTCCTTTTTGTCGTTTAGTAAAACGCCTCATAGAAAAAGATTCTCTTTTTATAAAAGTAAAATTCAAATGGGTTTATACACTGTATAAAAGAAAGTTGTGTATAAAAATAAATATGCCTCAATGAAAGGAGATTGAGATGAAGTCCCTTACCTCAGGTCCGACTTGACTCGATCGTTCTTTAACGTCCTGAATAATAAACTTGAGTTAATTTCTACTTGATTAAGAACCTTTATAAAGTTCATTATTCATTTTATATCACTTATTGCCATGTTATAATCATTATGTAACCATTTAAGTTAATAATTTTTGTTTTTTCGATATTTGGTTCTTAATTCGAAAGTGGACTTCTTACAATTACATGTTGTTCGTGTGGTCAAAGGTTCTTTATATCCAGAATGACATTTCTGATTTGGATATCATATATACCATATATATCCAGCATATAAATGTATTTATAATATTATATAATCATTTAGAGGTAAGAAATGAAATGCACCGTTAATGGAGACGGTAAGCCGTACGTACGCATGAACGCTACTTTCATTTCTTTGTCATATTAATGGAATTAAAACTAAATGATAGGTATGTATATTTTAATTCCATAATTATATTCATCATTTAGATATATAATTAATTATATATATCCATTATATACATGTTCTTTTAATAGTACATTACATTTGGGGATAAGAAATGAAATGCACCATTCGTGGAGACCGTAAGCCGTACGTATGTATGAACGCTACTTTCATTTCTCTCTCATACATTTATGGAAAGAAATAAAAATGATATAGAGGTATATTATAATTCCAGTATAACATCATATACAATAACTTTAAATCCATCCTTTACACGTCCCACATATGGCATTAACGAATCACATCACTTTGAGGGGGCGGTAGTCCGCACTTCCTTAAATGAAGATATCATGTTTACCCATAATGGAAACCATAAAGGTATGCCCAAAATGAAAAATACAGAAGCTTATGTAAAACATAAATATATTATATATCATATATAAAAATAGTGTCATCTTAATGGCCACCTTTGAAGGTGTTAAACGAATGTTGAACAATCATCGTTTCGGGAGGCAGAAATTCGCCATCCATGAAAACAGTATGTTCTTTAACCATTAGATGTAGGTGTCTTTAAGTGTAGCTCGAATCCATATTATAACAACATCCTAATATATTAAGTATACTGGAGTTGTTATAAAATAATATAATAAAAAGAGTTTAGGGTGTTGGAGAAGCAAAATAAAATAAAAGGACTCAAAAGAATACATTACCTTAAAATCGGGTAACTCTCTTTGATTTGAGCTCAAAGGATTCCTTGGGAAGACTTCTGCCCAATGTGAGGCTTCAAGGAGAAATAGAGGGATGTGGAGAGCCAAAATGGGCAGGGGTTGGCCGAGCCAAAGGCTTTGGGAGTGTGGGTAAGGAGGTAGAGGTGGGGGCCTTTTATAAGAGGATAGGAGGGGCAGTCATGGAAAGTAAATAAAAGTCACTTTATTTTAAAATGGTATTCGGATTTAAGAGGTCGCAAATTGATGTATTTCGAGGATAAGGTGATAAGGGTTCTAAATCCACTCATCCAATAGGTTTTATACATGTGTAGGTCTTAGATATTACATTATCTTTCCATTTTATTTAAATTGTTCAATAATGAGGTCAACGCTGCATCACATGATGTCATAAATAATTTAAATTTTTTAATGTCTAATTTTTTTTAAAAAACTACTATTATATAGGAAATCTTTTTATCTTTACAATTACTATTTATAGTCAAAAATCTGACTTGTATAACCCCATGTAAAAATTGTTTTAGTAAAACATTTTATGTGTGTGTCATTTTTACTTTACCATTAAATAAAAAGTTATTTATGTCATTTCCAAACCAAGGTGGCTCCATGGGATCCCCAAGTTGACCCATGGATTTTCTTGGTCGGAAATGACATATACAATAAGGGTAGGACATGTGTCAAGCTCATCGCATATTATTGAAACATTATTTCTAACTTGAACTACACTAATTACCTCTAATCGCGATTAAAAACTTAATAAGTTACTATTCACCAAAAAATTATTTTAATCTCATTAAAGCACATTTTACTTCTTAATGACAACCATCTATGTCAGATTTTTGAAATTCAAAACACAGAAGTGATAAAATTTCATTTAAACGAAAAATCAGTTTTTATAAGTACCACTTAGTGGTTTCACTATTCATCAAAAATTGATGTTTTTCAAAAAAATACCAAAAATTTACCCTAAGCTATATTTGATATTATGATTTCAAAAATGAAGTAAATTTTACAAAATTCAAAAAATATAAGTTTCATTAATTAATTTAATAATTAATCCCTACTGTCAGAGCAAATAGCGTGTTTTTATGAAACAATAAGTATCAAAAGATTGACACTAGTTTAAGTCCGATTTCAAAGTTAAATTAATTCCAACGACCACCATTGGATTAAATGGAAAAAATATATTATAATTTCACTTTAAAACCAATTGAAAAGATAATCTAATCATCTTAATAAATTATATTAAAAAGAGGTTTTTAATTAAAATACAACATTTTACACTATTCATTAAAAAATGAACTTTATCGGAAAAATACAAAAAATTTACACAAAGTAAAATTTGATGTCCCGATTCTAAAGAATAGTTATATTTAGTCCAATAGAATGTATAAGAGTGAAAAAAACTATATTTAATGACGGTTCTCCATCAAAAGGCGATAAGTGAACCTTTAGTGAAAATTAGGGTATAAATGAGTAAAATTGAATTCTTTCCGTATTTTAAGCCTTTAACTTTTATTGGATAAATGTAAAAACATTTAGAAACATATATAATCATATTTTAGTTATTTCTATCCATTCCTTCCAAGACAACGGCTACATGTTAACTACCATTTAAAATAATATTATTATATTACTATTGTGCAACGTAAGTTTTGAAAGGAACTCATCGTTGCGCATCGGGTACGCTATCGAACATAGTAACCCCTTTAAAGTAAAATTAATATTTAATTCATTAATATTAATAAATATGAAAATTTTTTATTCTTTATTTACCTGGGATGTTACATCCTTCCACCTTTTGGGAATTGCGTCCTCGCAATTTTATTCACTTATCAAAATAATTGGGGGTATTTATCCCTCATAGCATTTTCAGATTCCCACGTTGCCTCTTCAATCACATGGTTTTTCCATAAAACCATTACCTGATGAATCACCTTATTCCATAACACCTGCTCCCTGTGGTCAAGAATCTAGACGGGTTGTTCTTTATAAGATAGGTTCTCTTCCAGCTGAACTACCTCTGGACTCAAATCATGAGATGGATCTGGCATATACTTCCTCAACATCGAAACATTAAAAATATTGTGTACCTGAGATAAACTCGGAGGTAAAGCCACTTGGTAAGAAACTGATCCAACTTTCTCCAAAATTTCATATCGTCCAATGAATCTTGGACTCAGCTTTCCTTTCTTACCAAATCTCATCACACTTTTCCATGGAGAAACCATGAGAAAAACATGATCACCTACCTCGAAAGATAGATCCTTCCTCCAGTTATCCGCATAACTCTTCTGCCTGCTTTGAGCAGTTCTCATGTGTTTCTAAAACAACTGAATTTTTTCTACCATCTCTTCTACCAATTCTGGTCCCATCAGCTTCCTTTCACCCACTTCATCCCAAAATGCTTGAGTTCAACACCGCTTCCCATATAATGCCTCAAATGGTGCCATATGTATACTGGAATGAAAATTGTTATTATAAGATAGCTCAACCAAAGAAAGATGTTAGTCCCAACTTCCCTGATAATCCATCAAACAAGCTCGTAGCATATCCTCCAAGGTCTGAATTGTTCATTCTGACTGCCCATATGATTGAGGATGAAAAGCTGTACTAAAATTTAATTCAGTACCCGACGACTTCTGAAGGCCTTTCCAAAAGTTAGAAGTAAACCTGGGATCATGGTCAGATACAATGGAGAGAGGAACTCCATGTAACATGACTATATCTTTAAGATACAAACGGGAATGTTAATCTAGGGAAAATGTATCTCGTATAGTAAGGAAATGAGCAGATTTAGTCAAGTGATCAACAATAAACCAGATTGCATTATTAACTCGATATGTCCTTGGTAATCCCACAACAAAGTCCATGGATATGTTTTCTCATTTCCACTCTGGCATTGGTAAAGGCTGAAGCATCCCTTTAGGTAACTACCGGTCTACTCTAACCTGCTGACAAGTCAAACACTTCACAATAAAATCAGAAATATCTCTTTTCATTCCATCCCACCAGTAATACTCCCACAGATCTCTATACATCTTAGTACTGCCAGGATGAACTGAAAACGGGGAACTATGAGCCTCACATAACAACTCATTATTCAACTGTGAATCACAAGGCACACATAATCTCCTCCCAAACCTCAAAACTAAATCATTATCAATGTTGAATTTAGGCAACTTACCTTTCTGAACCAGCTCTACCTTTTTCTGCAACTCGCGGTCTTTCTTCTGTGCTTGCTTGATTCTGTCTGATAGGGATGATCTCACTGATACCTGAAACAAAACAGAAGAACATCCTGTACCAACAACATCTATGCCAAAGTTCATCAAATCAAAAACTAAAGGATCTCATTCCAAATGTAGCATATTTAAAGAAGTATTACTTTTTTGACTCAAAGCATCAGCCACTTTATTTTCTTTTCCCCGATTGTAGTGAATTATACAATCATAATCCTTGATTAATTCCAGCCATCTCCACTATCTCATGTTTAATTCTTTTTGAGTGAATATATACTTTAAACTTTTGTGATCAGTATATATTTCACAATTTACTCAATACAAATGATGCCTCTAAATTTTTAAAGCAAAGACAACAACAGCTAATTACAAATCATGTGTAGGGTAATTTACCTCATGAGTTTTCAACTGACATGAAGCATAAGAAATTACCTGATCCTTCTGCATAAGGAAACAACCAAGTCCCTTCAACGAAGAATCATTGTATATAACAAACTCACCATTCCTGGAAGAAAGTGCCAAAACTGGAGCATTCACCAATCTTCTTTTCAACTCCTGAAAACAGTCATCACATTCTTTTGTCCAGATAAACTTAACACCCTTTCAAGTTAGCTTAGTCATTGGACTAGATAACCGTGAAAAATTTCTAAAAAACCTTTGGTAATAGCCTGCCAAACCAAGGAAACTACGAATCTCTATTACATTTGTGGGTCTTGTCCATTCTTCAACAACTTTTGTTTTAGTAGGATCAATAGTTATTCCATATTTTTAAACGATGTGACCCAGGAAAGAAATTTGTTGTAACCAAAACTCACACTTGCTGAATTTTCCATATAGTTTATTTTCTTTTAAGGTTTTCAAGATAACCCTTAAATGACTTTCATGCACCTCTTTACTTTTAGAAAACACCAAAATATCATCGATGAAAACAACCACAAACATATCCAAGAACTCATGGAAAATTCTATTCATAAGGTCCATGAATACAACAGGTGCATTGGTTAACCCAAAAGGCATAACTACAAATTCATAATGGCCATATCTAGTACGGAATGCAGTCTACAGAACGTCTTCTTATTTTACTTTCAACTGATGGTACCCCGACCTCAAGTCAATCTTTGAAAAATACTGAGCTCTCTGGTGATGATCAAACAAATCATCGATATGAGGCAAAGGATACTTGTTCTTAATAGTAATATTATTCAAGGACCTATAATCAATGCAAAGTCTCATTGATCTATCTTTCTTTTTAACAATCAAGACAGGATCACCCCATGGTGATGTTCTAGGTCGAACGAAACCTTTATCTAATAACTCATGCAATTGTTTCTTTAACTCTAAAAGTTCAAATTGAGCCATTCGATAAGGGGGTTTTGAAATTGGCTTAGAATCAGGAACTAAGTCAACAGTAAATTCAAATTCCCGATCATGAATAATACCAGGAAACTAATCAGGAAAAACATCAAGATACTCATTTACCACTGGCAAATCATTAATCTGAACAGTTCCTTTATTTTCAACAATATGTGCAAGGTGACATACATTTCCATCTTTTACTAGTTTCTCAACTTCCTGATATGTTATCAAAATCAAGGGTTCATTCTTGTACACAAACTGAAAATCCTTCTGAAAAGAAACCATTTTAGCTCTGCATTCAATCTTAGCATGATAAACAGAAATCCAATCCATGCCCAAAATAACATCAAACTCTACTAGAGGCAAAACAATAAGGTTTGCTGGTAGATTCTTTCCACACACAAGGATAGGAAGGTTCTTATAATTCCTTTTTGTCTCAACGTTCCCTCCGGGTGTTTTTACCATAAGTTCAGGGTTCATATCTTGAGATGGAATTTCCAATTTACTAGAAAACTTCTCAGAAATGAATGAGTGTGTAGACCCTGAATCAAACAACACAATGGCATAATCTGAACAAACAAACAGTGTACCTGATACCACTTCATTTGATGGACCAACATCTGCTGAAGTTGTTGCAAAGGATTTCACCACCCCTTTCTGCTTGTAGTCTGGCTGCATTCCCCCAGTTGAGTTCTTCGTTGGACACTCATTTGCATAATGACCCATTTCATTACACTTAAAACATCTTACCGTGGGCTTTTCATTGCCTACTTTATCATCTTCCTTACAGTTACGAGAAATATGACCAGACTTACCACACCGAAAGCAATTACCAGACTTGGATAAAAATTCTCCAGGATGCATTTTACCACACTTCTCACATGATGGATATTTTGTTTTCTTACCTCCTTGCTTCTTTGATGAATTCTTCCCCTTTGCCTGCTAACAAGACCTCTTATTCTGTTGTTTGTCATAGAACACCTGATCATCAGCAAACTCCATTTCCACCTTCTCCGCACGTCTAACAAGTTTTTCATAACTTTTGAACTCACGAGAAGCTAAAGACCTTCGATACTTTAGCTTTAACACTGAGTAAAAACGGTTTATTTTACTATCAAGATCTCGTATGAAGTTTGGAGAATACCTTTCCAATCGAGTGAACTTTGCTTCACAAGCAGCCACTGAATCATCCTCCTGCCTCAATTTTAGGAACTGTTTTCCATCCTAAGACGAACCACCTTAGGAAAATATTTCTCAAGAAACATACCTTTGAACTCATCCCAGTGAAGATCCTCAATCTCATCACTATCCCTAATATTTTCACCATCGACCACCACTGATCAGCATCACCTTCAAAACGGTAAACAGAAAGACTAACCTTTTGATGTTCTGAACACCCCATGACATCAAAAATCTTCTCCAGTGCTTTAATCCACCCTTCAGCTTGCACAGGGTCAGAGGATCCTATAAATGATGGGGGATGTTGCCTCATGAAATGTTCCACCACTGACATGTTCCTCTGCGGTTGATCTGGCTGATCTCGGGAATGGATACCACCACCATTTATAGCCTGATTCGACTGTGCCATCACTGCAACAAAGTGTTCAGTTCCGATTCCGACCATCTCAGGATGCTGATTTGGAAGGTTCTCTTCCTCCTGATGTCATCCCAACATAGCTGCTTTGTTTCCTCTGCAGAAAACCATTCTGAACACAGAAATATCATAGGCGAAGCAACATGGTAATCTGTAAATGCTATATAATTTCAATCATATTATAATTTAACACTTTTCTAACTCCTATAGTTGTCTAAACCAACCTATGATACCAACTATAAGGCCCCAGCCTTAAACCTTACTTAATATTGAATTAAATGAATAATTCACATTGAGTATCTTTTCAGGTTTAGAGTTTTAGAGAATTAGAACATAACTATTACATCTCAAAAGATTTCAAAGTAGACACTTCTACTAGGTTTCCATAATAAAATAAAAAAAACTCTTAAAAAGAAACATGTCTAGTTCCATGTTTTATATATCATGACATTCCCTTGATCCCATCCTCGACCTTATTCCACATTAAGTCTTGTGAAAAACATTTCAAAAAAACTTGGGGTGAGCATAAAAAGCTCAGTAAGAGATACACAAAGAATGAAAACTATTAGTTTTTCAAACATCAAGTAAACCATGTATACTCTATCAAAGTAATACCTTCACCTTCATGAAGTAGTAAAGACTCTTCACTGAATAAATTATCATTAATTAACTTTTTCTAACCAAAGGATTACCATAAAAACCATATAAAGAACACATAACATATATAAAGGTAACTTGGGACATAAACATACTTAAGTGGAATAACCATATGGTCGACTTCCACACATATCACTTAATGGAATAGCCATACGGCCAATTTCCATACATACTTAATGGAATAGCCATACGGCCGACTTCCATACCCAATGCATTGGAGGTTATAACATAACCACCCGTCCTGGTATTCACGACACCACCTGTCATATGGTTTATCACATAACCACCCATCAAATGTCCAAGTACCAATATAAAATCATAAAACATAAAACCAATATAAAGGAATGATAATATTTCCACATTTCAATCAAAATATATCATAATAGAATCCTTTATCAAAACCATTTTCAATACCAAAATACATAGAATAGTATATGGTATTTATTTTATTTTAAAAACATTACGGCTTGTTTAGGAAGCCAAAGACCAAATAATACTCGCTGTGGCGGAAAAGGTCATTGTCACCGCATACATTAAAAAAACATTACTTTTTGTCGTTTAGTAAAACGCTTCATAGAAAAAGATTCCTTTTGTATAAAAGTAAAATAAAAAGGGGTTTAAACACCGTATAAATTAAAGTAGTATATAAAATGAAATATGCCTCAATGAAAGGAGATTGAGACGAAGTCCCTTACATCGGGTCCGACTTGACTCGATCGTTCTTTAACGTCCTGAATAACAAAACTGAGTTAATTTCTACTTGATTAAGAACCTTTTTAAAGTTAATTATTCCTTTTATATCACTTATTTCAATGTTAGAAACATTATTTAACCATTTATGTTAATAATGTTTGTTTTGTCGATATTTGGTTCTTAAGTCGAAAGTGGACTTCTTACAATTACATGTTGTTCGTGTGGTCAAAGGTTCTTTATATCCAGAATGACATTCCTGATTTGGATATCATATATATCATATATATCCAGCATATAAATGTATTTACTATATTACATAATCATTTAGAGGTATGAAATGAAATGAACCATTCATGGAGACAGTAAGCCGTACGTACGCATGAACACTACTTTCATTTCTTTGTCATATTAATGGAATTAAAACTAAATGAGAGGTATGTATATTTTAATTACAGAATTATATTCATCATTTAGATATATCATTCATTATATATATCCATTATATACATGTACTTTTAATAGTACATTACATTTTGGGATAAGAAATTGAATGCATCGTTCATGGAGACGGTAAGTCGTACGTACGCATGAACGCTACTTTCATTTATCTCTCATACTTTAATGGAATGAAATAATAATTATATAGAGGTATATTATAATTCTATTATAACATCATATATATTAACTTTAAATCCATCCTTTACACATCCCACATATGGAATTAACGAATCACATCAATTTGAGGGGGCGGTAGTCCGCACTTCCTTAAATGAAGATATCGTGTTACCCATAATGGAAACCATAATGGTATGCCAAAAATGAAAAATAAAGAAGCTTAAGGAAAATATAAACGTATTATATATCATATATAAATATATTTTCATCTTAATGGCCACCTTTTAAGGTGTTAAAAGAATGTCGAACAATCATCATTTCGGGAGGCAGAAATTCGCCATCCAAGGAAACAGTATGTTCTTTAACCATTAGATGTAGGTGTGTGTAAGTGTATCTAGAATAATTATTATAAAAACATCCTAGTATATTAAGGATACTGTAGTTGTTACAAAAGAAAAGAATAAAAAGAGTTTATGGGGTTGGAGAAGCAAAATAAAACAAAAGGACTCAAAAGAAGACATTACCTTAAAATCGGGTAACTCTCTTTGATTTGAGCTCAAAGGCTTACTTGGGAAGACTTCTGCCCAAAGTGAGGCTTCAAGGAGTAAGATAGGGATGTGGAGAGCCAAACCGAGTAGGGGTTGGCCGAGCCAAAGGCTTTGGGAGTGTGGGTAAGGAGGTAGAGGTGGGGGCCTTTTATAAGAGGAGAGGAGGGGCACTCTTGGAAAGTAAAGAAAAGTCACTTTATTTTAAAATGGTATTCGGATTTAAGAGGTCCCAAATTGATTTATTTAGAGTATCCGGTGATAAGGGTTCTAAATCCACTCATATAATAGGTTTTATACATGTGTAGATCTTAGATATTACATTATCTTTCCATTTTATTTAAATCATTAAATAATGAGGTAAACGTAGCATCATCATGATGTCATAAATAATTTATTTTATTTAATATCTAAAAATTACAAAAAAACTACTATTATGTAGGAAATCGTTTTAGATTTCCAATGACTATTTATAGTCAAAGAGATAACTTGTATAACCCCATGTAAAAATTGTTTTAGTAAAACATCTTATCTGTGTGTTATTTTTACTTTAACATTAAATAAAAAGTTATTTATGTCATTTCCCAACCAAAGTGTCTCCATGGGGTCCCCAAGTTGACCCATGGTTTGTATTAGTCGGCCATGACACATCCAATAAGGGTAGGACATGTGTCAAGCTCATGTAATATTATTAAAACATTATTTTCACCTTAAACTACACTAATTACCTCTAATCGCGATTAAAAACTTAATAATTTACTATTCACCAAAAAATTATTTTAATCTCATTGAACCACATTTTACTTCATAATGACAACCATGTATGTCTGATTTTTGAAATAAAAAACATAGAAGTGGTAAAATTTCATTTAAACGAAAAATTAGTTTTTATAAGTACCACTTAGTGGTTTCACTATTCATCAAAAATTGATGTTTTCAGAAAAATACCAAAAATTCAACCTAAGATATATTTGATATTCCTATTTCAAAAATGAAGTCCATTTTACAAAAATCACAACATACAAGTTTCATTATTTAATTTAATAATTAATCCCCGCTGTCAGAGCAAATAGCGTGTTTTTATGAAACAATAAGTATCAAAAGATTGACACTAGTTTAAGTCCGATTTCGAAGTGAAATTAATTTCAATGACCACCATTGGATTAAATGGTAAAAATATATTATAATTTAACTTTAAACCCAATTCAAAAGATAATCTAATCATCTTAATAAATTATATTAAAAAGAGGTTTTTAATTAAAATACAACATTTTACAGTATTCATTAAAAAATGAACTTTATCGGAAAAATACCAAAAATTTACACAAAGTAAAATTTGATGTCCTGATTCTAAAGAAGAGTTATATTTTGTCCAATAGAATCTATAAGAATGAACAAAACTATATTTAATTATGGTTCGCCATCAAAAGGCGATAAGTGAACCTTTAGTGAAAATTAGGGTATAAATGAGTAAAATTGAATTCTTTCCATATTTTAAGCCTTTATCTTTTATTGGATAAATGTTAAAACATTTAAAAACATATATAATCATATTTTAGTTATTTCTATCCATTCCCACCAAGACAACAACTACATATTAACTACCATTTAAAATAATATTATTATATTACTATTGTGCAACGTAAGTTTTCAAAGGAACTCATCGTTGCGTATCAGGTACGCTATCGAACATAGCAACCCCTTAAAAGTAAAATTAATATTTAATTCATAAATATTAATAAATATGAAAATTCTTTATTCTTTATTTACCGGGGATGTTACAGATCCTATGCGGGTCAACTCCTAGAGATCCTATGTGGGTCATCTCCAGCGATCCTGTGTTGGTCAGCTCTGAGCAATCCTATGTGGGTCTGCTCTAGCAATCCAGTGTGGGTCAGCTCCAAGCGATCCTGTGTGGGTGAGCTCTTAGCTATCCTGTGTGGGTCATCTCCTAGCGATCCTGTGTGGGTCAGCTTTAGTGATAATGTGTGGGTTCGCTCTTAGAGATCCTGTGTGGGTCAGCTCCATCGATCCTATGTGGGTCAGCTCCTGGAGACACTATGTGGGTCATCTCTTAGCGATCCAGCGTGGGTCAGCTCCCAACGATCTTATGGGGTCAGCTCCTAGAGATTATATACAGGCTTGCAACAGAGCCTCATAACCGAGTAAGATGATTTAGTAATTACATCTAATCATCTCCACTTCTATACCTAAAGATATACCTAGAGTGAGCTGACTTAGAACCTCGGTGTTCCTTCATGATTGAGATGGATTACATGATAACATAGGTATATGTATGAGGATATACCAAAGTAGTATTATCTGTTGATTTCATGATTTGTGATTTATCCTTGGCGGATTTTGTGAGACCATGAGGGACTCAGGTTCCCTACTGGGTATCGTTATACACATCCCGACAAGGGCTATGCCCGCACCTTGTTGTTTTGGATGCAGACGACAGATAGTGCTGACTGAGGACCAGGGTACCTAGAGTAGAGGTAGCTCAGAGGTGAGGCATACTACATAGACGACCAATCGAGAGCTATACCAACCCATCAGGTAGGATCCTTGGTGGGTGATCATAGGATCTGTTCCAGTTACTTGAACATTTAACATTCTTGTACATTCTACCTTTCCTTATACTTTCCAGTTGGGCTTTTATTCTATCCCCTTTTTACTTATTATATTCACTCTATTTACTATTCAGTTTACTTGAGTTCGTATTTTCTGTGTGGTTGGTTGTGTGTGTTACAGTCTATAAAGGCAATGCCTTCCCAGTTTTAGGGATTACGCCTTTGGTGCTAGTCGCCAGCCCCTGTCCTATGGATGGAGGGCTTGGGGTAATCTAGGCATGGGCCCTAGCAGATGGGTCTTGACAATGATTTTCTTATTTTATCATACATTTTTATAAATAATGTTTCATTTTATGTTCAATGGATATAATTAAATCATCTCAAAAATGATAAAAATTCTACCAATATCATATTTAAATATTGGATACATTGTAAAATCCAATGTTAAATGTTATTAAGGTAATGTTAATTTCATCAATTTATGGTGATAATAGGTTGTACCTATGCCCATAAAACTATATCATTCCCATAATGGGTAAAATGTTATGGTAGTGGGTGAAATTTTAATGTCTAGAATAAATATCACCTCATATATATCAAATATATTTAATAGTGTTATTTTTATTAAATTTATTGCAATGTGTAATTGAATAACAAATCACATCACATCGTGTGGTCTTCATTCATCATACAAAAGAGTGACTTTATCGTATGTAAAATACACACACTGTGTATAATGGAATATTTGATATTAAAATTAAATATGTATTTTAATATCCCAAATTTCATATAAATTTTTTAAATTAGACATTATAACTATCCATAGTGGTGGATATGGAAAATGAATTACATCGTTTAGTGAGGTTGTAATCCACCACACACAAGACCGATGATTTGGTTTCCTATTTGATAGACGATTAGATTGATCAATATTATTCAACAAAAATAATGAAATTTCAGTAAATAAGAGATAGTAGTGTTTTTATATTGAATGTTTTAACCTATAACAGATAGTGGAAAAATAATTATGACAATAATAGTTCCTAGTTAAAGCAATAATCTTTTTTAAGAGAAACCACCCTATGTTTCCCCCTTCAAGTCACTAGGGATGAAGATTTCATAGGCTCAAAAGATATGTAATGTGAAAAAATATTTTTGGGAGATAAAATTTTAGAGGATTTTAAGACAAAGGGGTATTTTAGGTGTTAGTAATTTTGTAGAGGGTGTTCCATTTTAAAATTGGATAAATGGGACCTTTCTGGAAAAAAAATTGGAATTTCGAAAATAATGAAAAAAAAGACATTCATTAACATGATAAAATCATGAAAATGACCATATATTATAACATGGGAATTTTATGTTGGAAATATTTCCATTCAATTTTATGTTTAAAATTTTTTAATGTCATTATTTACCCATATCTTCTGATTTTTTCCACCCAGTTACTCCATTATTAACTTAACCATAAAAAATAATTTTCCTATTTTTTCATTTCATTATAGTAAAAAATTAATCTAAACTTCTAAGATAATAAAAATTATTCTTATCTTAAATTTTTTATCCTTTGTTTAAATTTGATTCTTGTAAGTTAAAAATTTCAATTTATTTTAAATCCCACAGATGTGATGATAAAGCAGGGTTTTAAAAAGAAAATCTTCAAAAGGTTACAATGTTTTAAACAATATTTAGTAATAAATTTATTTCAAGGAAATAAATTAGATTAATATATATATATACAAACAATTGAATTAATTTTACATTGAAAATAAATTCAAATATAATTTAATTTTTTGGAATATTTAAATGAAAAGTTAGTTTTAGTAAAAATCTGTTTTTTTCACTATTCACTAAAAAATTGAAAATTTTGAATAATACCAAAAACACAACATAAGATAATTTTTATATGATGAATTTAAAAAATATGTAAATTTTATCATATAAATTTTCTAGAATTTATAAAATTAATTTTATTTTCTGTTCTCAATGAGTGAATAAACCCGCTTTTATAAATATAAAATTTTATAAAAAAGTACTTTTCATCCTAATGTATCATATTTTTATTTATAATAAATAAATTAAATATTTATGTGTTTAAAAAATATATTTTTCATAGATTATTTATTTTTATTCATACCTTATAATTTAATATCATGTCTATAATGGCTGTTGTTGATTTATATTTTAATAGAGTGTTGTGTTTCATTTAAACTGGGAGTTGCATGTATCATAAGGTATCTATGGAATTTATCTCATTTTAAAATAGATATGTTATAATCTATATGTGTGTTACATTCTACCCCTACACAAATTTCATCCAAGAAGTTTTTGGATATTAACATGTATATTGAGGTCGTATATCTTCACCATAATATCATCTAGTTCCCGTGCTGTTTCATCCTTTTTTTATTTCTCTAAAGTAACATCACCATAAATTTCATGTGATTCCTCCATGAAAGCTGTCCAATATCAAAAATATTGAAGGGTTATTTATAAGAATATATATATATATCCAATTACATTTCATCATATGTGAAAACATGTATTGGTTCACACATGCACATCCTTAACAATGATATATGAAACACATTATATACTACTGAGTGATTTGAAAAAATATACAAAATGATCAGAAGATAATTAAAATTCATTACAGAATCTGAAATGGTCATATATACCAAAGGATCCATTTTAATTTATTGTAGTACCTTATAACAACATTACATGGTGATACATTCATGAAAAAAATATCATCCACTTTGAATTCCAATTCTTTTATCTAGTCATCACAATAAATCAATTTCTTACATTAACATACATTAATGTGAGATAGAATTTCCTTTACCTATAATGTTTTCTCTTAATCAATTTGTGTACATATGAGTTTTCATTCACTAACTTAATCATAATAAAATGTATATCTAGAAATCCTCATATATAATTCATCATATGATGACATTTGAATTCTAAAATGGAAAACATGGTTATAAAAAGTATAAAACCATGTTAAGTAATGATCCAAAATACCATGATAGTGAAACCAACATGACTTCAAAATGTATTCCTTTTTTGAACTAGTCCTTTCAAACGATCAATAAATTTGAGTATCACATCGAATTCTTAAATGGAAATCATTATATAGATTCATATGGACATTTTTCCAAAAAAATTGATGTAAAATGGGGATCATGATCACACACAATTGAAGTATTTGCAACGTGAAGTCTCTCAAGATCATTAATTTAAATCCTTACAATGTGTTTTAATGGGAAATCTTCTCTTATACATAGGATATGTGATTATATAGTATGGAAATCAATGATAACTCATAATGCATAATTATTTTATGAGTATTTGGTAGTTCAATAAAAGAACCTACAGTAATGTTGTACAATCTCTGAACAGTATTCAGAAAAGGTTTCATGACCCCTCTAAAATGTTGTATCATTGATTTCACTTATTGGTGATCCAAAATTCTGTACACATATTCAACAACCTCCACATCATTTTTTCCAACAAAAAATATATCATCAAATAAATATACAAATTCTTACATCTAGGTTCTATTTATAAATTTGAGATGTATGTTTCATCTATAAATTCTATTTTAAGATGTGGATAGATGGAATAAATAATATCTATCTATATTTAAGAAAACCATTATTAAAAATGATATTTACCCTTTCCTCAATAGATTCAATATTATTCAGATGGTTTGCTTCATTTGATTGAATTCATTCTATCTTTTCAAATAATTTGTGTTTTAAAATAATTTAAAAATAAGGGATGTCATAAATTCATTAGTTATTCTAATATCCATAATTTTGTAACCTAAAAACATATGGTTTATAACAATCATAATTTTTGTTAGAAATCCATGATATTTCCTATTAAATAAATCCACCACATAATTTTATTTCCTTGGTGGTATCGTATATAGAAATTAAAATCCATGAGTAGCTTGAGCCATCACTTATGACTCATATTATGCACTTTGTGTGAGAATATTTATTTGATGCTATTATGATCAATGCGTATATCACATATTTCATCATAGATATAACATGTCCATATTTTCAAAGAGAATATTACACCTTTCATGCTATGATCATGGGATGGGTTGTTATTTTAATGATTATTTTTAGTCCATGATTTATATGATTAGAAATTATCATACATAATTCGAACAGAACCATATCCCATCCTCATTGCATCAAAAGATATCATAAAACCCAAATTTCCATATGGTTGAATAAAAATAGGATGACTGAACATTATCCTATATAATTCCTCAGAAATAACTATCACATTTCATTTTCTTAAAAAATATATCCCCTTTACGTGTATGGTGTTTTAATGGGATTGATAATCCAGAAATAATCATAATAAATTTAAAATAGTAAGCTACCCATACCTTGAAACTCCCTACCTCTATTATGATCACCAGTGAAGCCCATTCCCAAAAATCTTGTTTCATCATAGGATCAACTAAGATTCCATCCATGACGAAAATATATCCATGAAAAGAAAAATTATGAAGACATAATTCACAGATAGTAAATTTATCAAAAAAATAATTTTTTGTAAGAGTATGAAGAATCATTTTTTTGATAATATCATGGTTCTTATAACATGCATAATACACCAAAATATAATCAATGAATACCACAAATAATCATAAGGATATTCATTGAATACTATTTTCATTAGATCAATAAAAAGGCATGGTTCATTAATCAGTCTAGATGGAATTACTAAAAGTTGATAATGATCATATGTAATAAAAAAATATGTGTTTTTAATATATTAATTATTTAATGGGAATTTATTGTAGCTATAATAATGATAAATCTTTTAATAACATTTGGATTCATAATGTTGACAGAATAATTCATCAATGTAAGGTATATAATCCATTGTCTTTATAAAAATTGAATCAATTTCACTATAATCGATATATAATTTAATGAATATAATATTATTATTTATAATGTGAATAAAGACTCCCCATGGTGAAACACTTTGGTGAAAAAATCCCTTATCACCCAACTAATAAAGTTTCAAATTGAACACCACGTATTCCATATTAGATGTTTAATTTAAATCCCTTGATTTTTTTCTCATAATGTTTTAAATTAATGGATAAATCAACTTCATGATCTAGGGGATATAGGGGAAATTCGCCAGGAAAAAAATCAATGTATTCCTATATAATAAAGTATATTGATATTTTAAATATTACCTTCTACATCCTAATATTTTGTTTTTACATAATCCTTAAAAATCTAATTTAGTTGTAATGCGAGGGGTTGATATGGATATGACTAATATGATGAAGTCACTTCTCCAATGATAATGAATATTTAATCTTTCTAAAAAATCCTCATTTTCATCTTCTTTAATTTTATTTTTCTAATCTATAGAAATCCATTCCATAGAAAATATTATATCAAAGTAAACTATATGTATAATAATAAGGTTATGATATGAAACAGGGTTATGTGTCATAATTTGGCATTTTAGAATGTCCTTGTTACAGTGAACTCACCCAGTGAGTTCTAATAGACAACTCCATTCTTCTATTAAAAGTGAATTTTCTAATAATATTGTGAAACTATTTATATATTAAAATGTGAAAAGACAAACTAATAAAATAATTAAATATTTATATTTGATGATAGGATTAAAGTACCTAATACCACATCATTTGGTAATTCCGCTTCAGTTGTAGGTTTCAAATAATTTTTTCATTATTACCTTACCACATTCTATAGTGTATTCCATTGATGATTGTGGAATTAAATTACATTGAGCTCTATATACCTACATTAAATACAATGAAGATTAGTATTTCATTTTTTTCCTTTTAATCAATATTCATAGACTCCCTTATCTCCATTCAGATAACAATCTTCTATCCCCTTCAATCATTATTATGGAGATTTTTTACATAGAATTATAAATATTAATTCATTTTTCTCTCTTCTTCTTCATCGAAACAATCCTTTTCTAATGTCTTTTTATGGCCTATTATTTTATTGATTTCCCTTGAATATGTATGATATATTGAATTAATTTACCTTTTACGTGGAATATAAAACAATTTCGTCATATGATGAAAAATATTGATAGTGTACTGACCTTCCAAGACTTGTACTATGTCCTTCAAAAATATATTCTACCATTCACATTATCTTACATGTGTAATCCATAACATACCTAGATAAATTTAAATAGTAGCCCTATATTAAGAAACCCATTCTTCGTAATTTTTCATCAAAATAATTCAATTAAATGAGTTCTATTTTCTGTTCCTCCATTGTATTTTAGATCAATGTCCACCCATGACCACCGTCACATATGAGAAAATAAAATACAATCATTAGCCATTTCTTTTCAATGTATCATAAGTCCATATATATCTTACCTAGATACATAATAAATTTCTATGTTTCCATTGAATTTTTATACAATAATATAAAGGGGGATTATGTCTGATAAAGTGACCCAACATAAAAGAATAACTCTAAAATATATGATTCTATAACAGAGAGGTTATGTATCAGAAAATGATTACTCTTCCCAAATATATCCACAATTTTATCTATTCTCATACCAGTTGTATTAGCTCATCTATAGGGAAATATCTAAATTGGATAGGAGAGATGATATTGTTCTACCTTATGTGATCTATTTAAATATACTTTAATTTAATGGATTAAATTTAAAAATAACTAGTTTTACATCATAATGTATAATTCTAAATTTTATGTCACTGTTATTATTACTTTAAAATTTAATAATTTTTAATCTAATAATTATATATATTATTTCATTAGAGTTATAATTATTTCCAAATATTTTATTATGGATTGTAATGAAAATGTGTTTTTTATATGATTATTCATTAAGAGTTTCAAAGCATCTATATATTAAGGATTATTTCCGTTCACTAGATGATGTTACTATCAGGGAAAATGATCCATTTTTGGAGTACGTACACCGAGGTGCCTCTGTTCCTAAACAACTTCAACTTATTGTATCCAAATAGTTATATTTTGATAGAAAAAACCACATAATATACTAATTACAATAACATTATGATATTTTCCTATACTTTCACTCAAATTATAACATAAGATCATGTATTATAATCTATATTTTTCTTAATTTATTTTCCAATGTTTGTACAAAACATCTTATGATAACACTATAACATCATTAACCAAGTAACCTTTAACTTTTATATACTTTATTAAATTTTAATTTATATATAGGATAAAACTCAAAATGACTGAACATTTTCAATGTGTTGGAGAACCATATGAATACATGCTTAGAATATTATATTAGGGATGAAAGTCAAACATAAATCATAACAAAATAAATGAAATGTAGCGATTAAAACAACTTCAAAGAAACTATAGTCATATCATGGGGAAGGGAAATAAAATATTAGTTATCCCAAATTCCCAGTAATGATTATTTACAAGAAAATATATCATGAATAAATATTCATAATCAACATTGTATGGTATATTCCATTTAAATAAATTGACTATTATGATATTTCATGGAATAATAAATATGGTATGTTATATAATTGAAGCCACATACCATTTAATAAATAAACTGAGAATGAAATGCATTTATATATATAATATCATAGAAAAAATATTTTGTAAAATTATGTTAAATTTACTCTCAATTACAAAGATTATTAATATTTGACTTAATGATCTCTGGAATCACAATACCTCTACCATCAGGATCATTTCCCAAGAGTATTTTAAACTACTTGGTTAAAACCCATTAGATATGGAAAACTGATTTGTATCATGATACTTATCATTACATTGAGCATTTACCAATAACATGACCCCTACTGTATTTTCATGTCAAAATAATTATTCATGTTTCAAATAAAATATTTAATTCCTGACCAATAATTTTTATCAACAAATATTTTTATAAAGTAATAAATGATGATTTATCAACATTTCACTAGTTAGTAATATAAATTTCCATGTAAAAAACTACATATAGGGGGTATATATGATTAACAAATATAAGTATACATAATTATACATTATATAAATTCAGTATAAATGTATTTTCCTATGAAACAATATAAAAAATAAGGAATTGTTTCATGGATAGGATTGATTGTACATGTGAAGGATCGATGATATCATTCCCAAAACGAGTGATATGTTAATGAAGTGGGTGAATATTTAAATTTAGAGAATTAATATCATATCATTTATACAACATAAAACAATGAATTTTATCCATATTAAATTCCATGTAAATCATATCTGAAAAATTAATCACATTGCTTCGTAAGGAAATAGTCTACTGTATACATAGGGAACATTATCATATGTGAAACCGAATGGAACATAAATCTATTTAAATTGATCAAAATAAAAAAAACATAGTAACAAATAATAAAGGATTACAGAATGAGTCCAATAAAATGTTTGTTAAAAAAATGGAAACTTGTACATTATAATAAACCATTTTGTCTCTAACTAACACATCACATCGTATGACCTATCATACAGGAAGAAGAGAAATACCAATTACAATAATATTGAGATAATAACAGCACTCTAAAAAAATACCATTTTGAGAATTTATTGAACAAAAAATAAAAATAAAAATAAAAATAAATTCCATGTAATCTAACACGACACATCTACAAAATGGATGACCATAAAAAAGGAAATTTTATTAAAAATATGGGTAAAAAATATAGAATAAGTAGATTAAAACCCAAATATATTAACAAATTATACCACATATATATAAATAAAGGAAAAATAATATCTATTTAATTTTTTCAAATAATAATGAGATGGGTTTTGATGATGACGCAAAAAAACCAAATGTCACTAATGACACAAAATTTATATACCTGATTGGAAAATCCACAAAACCTAATGAACCCACAATATATACTTTAAGGAAGGACTAAAAGAATAAATTAGATCCAACAATTTTTATAAAACTCCTACCCTTTCCTTTATTTAAAAAATCCTAATATATAAATGAAAAAATAAATATATGTAGTGTCTGGTAATTCCTATTAGGAATAAAATAATGATATATATAAAAACATTTCACAGCAAAAACATTTTATTATCTCATTATAAAAATAAATTTTGAAATTGTGGTTTTATATTTTAGAATCAAAAAATTAATAAAAATTAAATAGTTTCCATAGTTTTTATAATAATAAAAACTATTTATATTAAAAATCGAACATGTTAAGAATTAAAATGAATACCAGTTTAATGTAAAGCATGTCTTGGGAAATGTTTAAAATACATTGGTATATCATTGATTAAAAATTAGTGATCAATGACAAATTGGTTCTAAAGGAAATATACAATCACTCATACAACACTGGAAGACCTATGTGATCATAAAAGAGTAACTTATCCCATAGCCTAATGATTCCACCCTTGCAATGATCCAAACCTATTTCACTCATAAATACATGGGATCACATGTGTAGTCAACGACATGTTTATGGACTTTGAAAAGACATCATACTAAATTTCCATTAAAATTTAATATCTCGGTTAAAAAATAATAGGCATCTTTCATTAATTTCATTTATGGACATACATTATTTTAAAATTTTATTATAACCCATTTTGAATTCTGAAAGCCCCTTAAAATCATTTTAACACAGAAATTCGATGATTCTAAAAGCATTCAACATAAAATATTTTCGAAATCCATAGTTTATGTAAAAAAATATAATCATAGTGGTGAATTACATAAAACAACCATGAATAATTTTTTTAAAACACAATTATTCAAAAAAACTAAAGGAAACTAATAAACAAATGGAAATTGAAAGAAATTATCATGTTATATTGTATATATACATCATACATTAAAGAAAACATAACCATCATACATGACCACTAGTAAAGGAATAAATATATCCCTATAAGACAATAACATCCTGAAATATCATTATTACCCAATCAAAATATTAATATTTGTCCACATTAGTTATTTGCGATCTAATTTTAAATCTAAAAAATTATAAATAGAAGGTAAGAATAAAAGTGGAAAAAACCCTAATGATATTTAGGAATACCTAATTAAAATACACTATAAATGGGAGAGAATACATGTGGTGGAATGGGATAAGATACCCCTATTACTATGAGATAATTTTAAAAAAATTAGGGGGGAATAGAGGAGGAATTATGTAAAAATAAATTTTGGAAAAAAGAACCATATAGATTTTTATGGATTATAAAAGAATAAATGACTTATATTCATTGGGGAAAAATATTCTCTATCCAAGTGGTCACTCAACCTTAAAAATATGGGACAATAATTTAGTTAAAAATATATAACATATACATGTTGTAAAAAGATATGTATAACGATCCCTTTTAAGTGTTTGTGAGAAGGACAAATATCCTAGCTACCTAGGGTAGAATATTTTTTGAATCCAAAACTCACATATTACATCTTGATGAGGTTCACTTAGTATGTATAATAACAGTCTAATCATACAGATAAAAAGTTTCTTTTTATCTATTTCACATTTACAATCTAATTTGGGTAGATATCACTATGGGTGATATTCCAAGAACATTATTGTTTTATAGATTTGGATATGACACATATATGGAAGCACATACCTACACCTTGAATCAAATCAATAGGGGAATCATTCAATAAAAAAGTTGGAAATTCCTATGTATATTATGATAAAAAAGTTGTTTTATTGTAGTCCTCTTAGGATTCTTTCAACCATAATAACCACCATGCTTCCTAGGGGTGTGGTATTCACTATCAGGTAGGTCCAATATTGTAGAATAGAGATGATGATATTCAATTAATTACAATGGAAGAGTATAATTAACAACATAATAAGCCTATCTTTATTTTTTATGTCATATTATTCATCATGTATTTTGTTTTTTTGGGATATTTTTGTTTTAATATTATAGATGAAAAAATACAATAGAATATAATTTGTGTTTAAAGGGATAGTTTATAATCTAAAGGGTTCTGGAAACAAATAATTAATTTCATTTTGTGTGTTAATGGTATTCACATATGAATTTCATAATGACATGAGATTACATTTATGGTTCATTATTTTCCTTATATTTTAATCCATGTTGAATTATTGTTCTATGTATATAGAAACTCAATGACTAATTAAATGAATCCTTATCTAATATCATGAATGGTTTTGAGCCCAAAAAAATAATTAGTTCATGTTTTTTACAAATATCATATTCTTTTATATATTTTTCCTCAAACATCATCTATAAATTAAGTGATAATGTGTGTTCTCATCAACCGAAATGATGATTCATTTTGATATTAGTGTATCAGCCTCAGAAATTATAGGTAAGCCTCTTGGTTCTTCTTCGCCACATTGATTCTATTGTTTTCCCAAGGAGAGGACCATAGATCTTGTTTATTATAAAAGGATATTTTATTGAATACATTTGTAGATATGGTTTTATTATAATTTGAATAATATGATGGAGTGGAACCCCATTTATTCTTTTATTGTGTATGTAATTATTTGTGTTGAGGTTAATTGATTTAGGTTCTTTCCCCTAATTAAACCATTATTTAAATTTAGAGGTACTTATATTTCATTAAATAAAACTCTTCCAAATTTTAATTTCATTATCCCACTAAAACACTACAGGATATTGAAATATTGGTTGGCATATGAAATCTGAGTTATTGTTTTCTCTAAAAAAATGTTTTAAAAATTGATTAAAATAATTTTTCAACTAGGAATGGTATTTGAAATGGGTTTTTAGAATATATTGGATTTGTGAGATAAACTATATTTGGGGAAAATAATTTCAAAACTACCCATGTAATGTGGAAAGACATTTCATATAACTTTTATGAAATTAAAATTTTAAACTTAGGAAATACGGGATAAATATAAGACATATTTCATATAATCAAATAAGAGAACATGTGATAGATTTGGGTCTGATATACCACAATCAAATTATTTCACCATATTATAGATTAGTTAATTTATGACTCACCACTAAAGAATATTAATTTGTCAAGGGTATGCATATTCATGAGTGTGAGGGTTAATATGAATACAATGATGGTTAATCTGTAGATCAAATTAAGGAATTTATTCATCTATATTAAATACAAAAAATTGTTTTATGCTAGTTTTGTAAGATCTATTAAACTTATTTATTTTATATTTTTGAAACTATAGTAAATACAATTCATATTCTTCAAAATTATTTTATAATTAAATTTTAAAACAAGTTTCTAGTCACAGCAGGAAAAAAATTAATATTGTTTCTTTCCATGTTTGTAGGATTACTCACCCTTAACAAAAGAACTATAGTGTCTATACATAAATGTTTTACATGATTTTAGAAATGGAATGGTTTTCTAATTCCCTAGAAGGGATTTTTCATTTCTATATCATGGTTTGTGAATATTGATATTTGAAGTGGTATCACATATTCATCTAGAGTAATCCCACAATACTTCTAGAGAAATATATACTACTTTAGAAAATAAGGGTTTTTTATTTAGAATAATTTAGTTTGTATATCATATAAGTCTTTAATAGAATTAATACTGTTTTCTTTTCATTCATGTACATGATTTTCTCACGTATCAAGTTATTTAGTTATTATTTCTAACTAAAATAATTGTAGAGGAATTTGGGAAGAACCCACAAGGACGGTTTTTTAGAACCCATATAAAAAAAGATACAAAACCATGAAAACATTGTATTATATGGTGAAGTGATCTCAAAATGAAGTTTGAGAAGTAATTATAATCGATTGTTCAAGTGGGAAAATGATAAGAGCAAGAGGAATTTTATGTAGCTAGAATAAATTAAATGTTGTTGAGAAGAATGTGGAAAATTAAACTTCAAATTTTTAATTTAGTAAAAAAATTGAATGTAAAATGGGACTTATATTAATCGTTATAGTCGAAAATACCTTCATAAATGTTAAAAATGCACAATTATATGAATTCATTGATTATTCATCTTTCAAATACATAATTCCATTGAATGATTTGACATGGATTCATTATGATCATGTTATAATTAGTTTTTTAAATAAAATTAAATAAAAGTACATGAAAAAAATTAGTAAAAAGAAAAATAAATTCAAAATATTATTTCCCTTTAAAGAATTATTCAATTAATTATATCCATTTCATAATTACACAAGGATTCTATAATATATATATATATAATAAAAATAATATTTTATATTTATATAAAAATATAGAACTTCAATTTAGTCTTCATATTCTCTTGCTACATTGATTTACTGATTCTTTTGTGTTCTCCTAAATATAAATTTTATTTAAATTTTATTTTTCAATGTGTGTCCTATAATTTTCCTAAGCCTATTTTTTTCTCTAAAAAATTAATTATTAATAGATTTACCTAACACACATATAGGTCACCATTCTCACTCAAATATTTGTTTTCATTATTCAATATGTCTGAAACATCACATTAATTTTAACGAAACCATATAACCAACTCTTTCTATAAAATAAGATAAAATTGATTAGTAGTTGGGAATTAATTATTTCAATAGAAAATTATCAAGAGAAACCCAGATTTTTACAGCTGATTATCATTTTTTATTGCATGATGAATTCTACTCAATAGATACCATATGAGCCTCGACCTAGTGAATTATTTTAGATAATTAATTGATCAAAAAATTTCCACCTATCTAGGATCCTAAAAATATATCTTTTTGTTACATAGATGTTCCATCATCATCAAATCAATATAAAATAAATAAATTAGTATAAAAGAACTAAACATGGGTTCTAAATCGTCAATTAATAGTTACCTCAAGCTTAATTAGGTTCCCTTCATGATTATACATCTATGATTTAGTTCCTCTAAATGATTCAACTCAAAATAATCTTGCATCAGGTTCTCATCATTAAATTTCAATCCTAAATATATACCAATATTCCCATTTATGAACTAACTTTCTTCTACATAAATAATATTGGTTAGGTATTCAACATAAAGTTATTCTTTATTTTATTTAAGAACCCAATGTTTGTCTTATATTACCATAAAGTCATATGACAATTTGAAATCACACTAGAGTTGGGTTCATCGCATTCAAAACACTCAATACCTAACCTTGAATCCAAATGAATCAATCACTAGTGTTATTATTCATTTATGTAGTCCACAAGGAGCCTGATCTTTAAATAAACATATATTGGCTCCCATAAAACAATAGTTTATCCCAAACTATAGATTCATTAGTCTTCAATAGTTTCATCATGATCTCAGTTCTTCATTAACATTGACCGACACTCATATTATTTCATGGGTAATGACATTAATATGGGGTTTAGATTCTCACTTATAATAGAAACAGTTTCTCATACATAAATATAAAATCTATTAAGAAAAATATTCACTATATTTAATAAATCAATGTTTAGGGTCCATAATAATTAAATGCCTTTTGATACTATAAGAAAATATTTATTATTTAATGAATTATATTCAACATCTCCCAAAAATATAATCATACATATTACTACTCTTCATCATACCTGACATAATCCTTACTTTATAACCTGTTGATAGGAAGTTAAGAAATGGTGATCTCAGAAGACCAATAAGGGAAGACATAATAGATATAAATATATGGTTATAAAAATTATGAACTTATATACAACAGTATGTGATAATTATCATCACATAAAAGGTTTCTACACAACCATTCATAGAACATGAACAAGATTCATGTCATAAAAAATGATTATTTCATTGAACATGGAAAATAAGATTAAGAAATCAATATAAATAAACCATGAACCGGAAACACATGTAATAAAAGTGTTTCTCCATTATAAATAAATAAAAAATTTATATATCAACGTTATATACCTTTAAAAGCAATATATTGGATCTATTCATATCTCATATTTCCTATAATGAAGAATGTCCCACCTATTTCTTATAATTGATCAAGCCCATTGACATGATTACTATTATTAACTCATGAGATATAAATCATAACCCAATTCATTAGTGTGATTTATATTTACCATTTATCTATCAATTAAATACAAACCAATGTCTTCCAAAATATGTTAATAATTTCATCATATCAAAAATAGTAAAAATTAAATAGGTTTCATAACACATTTATCAGTTTACCATAGCACAGCACATGTAAAATATAAGGGTTTAATTTAATTTTTACCTTCATTAATATGAAGAATCTATATATATAGTAAGGATGAAATCATTAACTATTAAACACAATATAGAATAACCAACATCAACATTGGTCTTCCCATATGGAAATTTATTTGGACTGATAAGTTAGTAATCTTATATAGTATAATATCCACTCCAAACTGAAAAAAAGATTCAAAAAGAAAAAAATAATCAAAAAAATTTTCAGTGAAATTATAATTCATTACATATAAAGGAATCTGAAAAATAATTTAAAACATTTCCTGATAAAAACAATCAGTTATCATTAAATAAATATTTTTAAGAATAAATTATTTACCAAATTATTTTCTTTGAAAATAATCTTTCAATATTATAATGGTATATTTAAAATCATTTAAAATATTCTTGTAATATAATAACATTTTCACTTTGAAAAAATATTTTCCACCAGAAAAGTTTTCAGGAATACACTTCATTAAAAATAAAATATAAATCCAAGAATTGATGGTTTACAGAAATTATGGGTCATAGAGGGGGAATTCAAATCTTATAGTACACATTAAAATAATGATTTTTTTTTTCACATTTTAGGTAAAATCAAAATAGGAATTATTTCGATAATTAAATGATGATTCCATTAAGGTTTTTTTTGTAAAAATTAAATCATCTTCAAAAATGACATTTTATAGTCCAAAAGGAATATAAATATTTTTTAAAGAAATGTGTAGAAAACATGGTCTTGGAAAAAAGAAAGAGTCTTCAACAAAAGAGTGGAACTAATTTTTTTTCTGTATAGAAGTTTTAGTATTCACAAGTAAATAAGGAGAGGAAAATGTATTTAAAGAATGTATTTTAAATAAATAACCCGAGTTGAATATATTTCATGTGTTTATTAAGGGATAGTTTGTAATTACCCTAATATAGACATTGCATATTTTGGTGTTTTTGAAAGAGAATTCATATTCATTTGAAATGAGATCATTTATAGCTAGAAATTTAGTGTATTGGAACAAACTCTTACATAGTAAACCCATAGATTTAATGTTGAATCATATACTCCGAATTCATTTTTTTTGAAAAGCAATCACATTTTACATAAAACATGTTTTCCTTTGTAAAAATATATTTAAAATTTTAATGTGATCTCATCCCTAAACAAACACATTCCTAAACCCTATGTAAATCAATTAAAAACATGGGATGAGAAAAAATCTCACTAATAGACATGAATAAAATGGGAACAATTATATAATTGAAAATAATAAAAAATTTCATTAAAATAATTCAATTTTACCCTAAAAATGTTTAATCGTTCCAAAAGAACATTATATTATATTTTAAAATTAAATATATTTTCACAAAAAATCATATGAAAGGATATTATATATAAGTAGGTGACATGAGAAATAATATTACTAAAATGGATTAACCATGTGCATGAAATCCATACATGTCACTCTTACAAATAGAATATCTAAATGGATTACATCCATACCCAATGAATTGTATGTAATAAAGTTATCACACACCTTTAGATGATAATAGAACCTCCCTTAATTTTTTTTGGTAATAAAAAATTAAACATCCAATTACCATTATATAGTCATAAGACATAAAATCATGAAAATTTCACAATTTATTTCAAAAAATACCATTTTCACTCATAATAAAACATTTTATATAAATGAAATAAAAAATACATTTTTAAAACACATTTTTATATCAAAAATACACATAAAATGAAAGGATGGGTTTACTTTTATTTATAAAACAATAAGGATTATACTAGAATAAAAATATCAAATTATGGTTACAGAGGCGGGGAATTCATTTTTAGTCCATATTTTAAATAAACATTCCTTATGTTTGTAAAAAATGTCATAAATTCCATAAAAAACATAAAAATACTCCATTTGAAAAAATTAATAAAAATTTAAAATAGAGAAAAATTTCTATTATAATCATTGTATTTTATAATAATATAAAATAATATCATGAATATTTAAATAGAAATAAAAATTGATAACTAAATATTTAAACATTCATTGTGCCCCAGGAATCAATGAACATTTAACTCATAAGACTCATGAAAGAATAAAATATAGAAATCAATTGAATAAAAATTGAATAAATAAATTCATAATAATATATGTCAATAGTTCTGTATATACACCTCATAAAAGAAGGTAGTGCATAACAACCATATAAAACTCAATGCAAGGATATTGAGATGAATTCCCTTAACTTGACTCTGATTCATCACATATGTTCTTTATCTTCTTGAATGATAAAATTATTCTTATTACATACATTATTAATATACTTTTTCAGGTTAATTATTCCATTCATATATCTTAATATAATGTTACTACGATTAATATATTATATATTTTCACAATAGACGTTTTGATGATGTTCCCTAAATTAGTCCAAAATGAATTTTGTATGTTATCAAAAGTTTAGGTGTTCATAAGTACATCATCTCTAAAGATATATTCATGATTTAATAACCTCTATTATCAATCTATAATTATATTAAATCTACCAATTACACATCTATGTTAAAATAGAACTATCTTATAATCATAGAGATGATTAGTTGTACACATGTATGAGTAACGTTTCTATTTTTCAATGATCCTTATAGAAAGAATGTATGTAGTATTTTATATTTCAATAATTATCATAAAATAAGTAATAGCAATTAATAACTTACATATTCTTATTTATATATCATCCATGGGCTGTGGTGCTGTAAAATGATTCTTGTCACTTTGTGGAGGTGATTGTTTACACGTACACAAGAACAATGTAATAATTTTTATGTGCATTGGAATATAAGAGAATAAATGAAATATTATTTTTTAATAATTAAAAATATTTTAAAAATACCCTAAATGGTACAGATCCTGAGTTTTAGCTCATGATCCTCAAAATTTATTAGAAAAGATAAAATATAACAAAATGACAACAGGGTACGCCAAATACCCTCAAACACAGAAATATTCGAGGAAGACCCAACAACACCAAGACTCAATGGCCACCCAAAGTCCATCCCTCATCCCAAAGAAACCCTGCAGCTAACTAGTGCACACACTAACCAATCACGCCTGCCATGTGGACAAGGCCATCCCCATATATAAAATTCCCACAATCACGACCCAAGGATTTCATCCCGTGCCCCAAGATCTCCGCCTGCTCCCCGCCAGCTTGCTCCACAATGCCCACCAGCCTTTAATCCACAGCCGCCCAATTCTCGCAACCCCATCCCAAGGTCGACCGCAAAAGCAGGTTAGATGAGTGAACCCCGAGTTCAAGCCGACCCCAGGTCCCCCCATCAGCATATCGCGATCTTGCATCTTTGAATTCTTCACCCGAATCTGTTCCATATCCACATGCAGACGCCGGCCAGCAGTTTGCACCAAAGTCGTCATCAATTCTCTCGCTCGAGGCCATCGCCATATCAGAAAATCCTATGTTTTCTCCAAACCAAATGCGCTCCACGCACCCCCATCATCGTCACCAACAAGTTAGTCACCCTGTTTCATATGGACAGAGGATCCACCACACATCCTCAGACCGTCCTCATCGTTGAAGTCCGAGTGCTCGACACCGAAGATCATGCCCCTCTAGTCGTTAAGGTCACCACCGAGGTCCCACACCTACCACGCCATCACCGGTGTCAAACGATCCATCCGTCATTCCCTGCCAGAGATTCCAACCCCGTCACAATCCAAAGTAGAGGGTTGACCGCATGAATCCATCATCAGCCCTAAAACACTGGCTGACATCGCCATCCTAACTCCAGCCCACCAAGACCGCATATATGAAGTTCATCCACCAACCCCGCCATCTAAACTAGGCTTCATCATCATCTGTGGAGTATGTCGATCATCAGCCAAGACCAGTTCTATGATACAGATCTGATCACCTTTATCAAAAAAACTGTATATTCCACCTCAACCAGACGGCCAAGGCTTTGATCACCAAGAGAGGGTTGCTCTGGTTCTTCATGAGCAGCCACACCCCTAGTTTTCATCCAAGGATGACTCGTACCACATGCATCAAATATCCCATAAAGCCCAATAATTTCTATGTTTGGACGCAAGGCCAGATTTGGAAAACCACAGGAGTGGCCAGGAGAGATAACCTCTCCATTATAGAGAGAGAAGCTCTCCATATCAAACGTTTTGTATGGGTAACGAGGTATTGGGCTGGCATACCCACCTGCGTGCCGCACGCCACTAGCTAGGCCCAATGTGGCCAACCCTTCGGCTTGGGCCATTTCCCACGGAGTCGAGGGGACGAGAGGATTTCTGGCATATGGTGCACGTTGCCTTTGCGATTACTCGAACCCGAAACCTCAACGACCGGACACCACCGCCTTGAACCATCTCACCCAGCCCCCGCGAGATTTACAAATATAATATATAATCTTTAATTCCATTATTATATCCATTCTTGAGGGATATCAATGGAAATATAATTATATCAGTTCTTGAGGGGGTAATTCACCGTACACACGAATGATTAATTATTTTCAGATTTTATAGAAGTGGATATAGATTGAGGTGATAATATCAACAAAATAAAATGTAATTATATTTATAATTCTAGGTTTATTATTTCATAATTAATGAAATATATTTTAAGAAGTTGGAATAGTTATCAAAACTGAAACTCATAATTAAAAAATACCATTTCTTAAGCCAATCTCATTTGATCAACTCCTTAGCACCAATAAGGTCACTATTATACAAAACAATATGTGCTGTATAATATGGAGAGGAATTTTAGGATTTTATTTGGGAGGATATGGGATGAAAAAAAGGATTTTTAATTGTTATATATAGATAACAATGACTTCCCTTTTACAAGATAGGGGAGGTAACTCTCAGAATTCATTAAATTATTAAAATTATATAAATTGATTTTCTATTCCAAATGGATCCAAAATTACATTTATAAAATATATTATGAGGGTGGGTTGAAATAAATTCATCCAATGAAAATTGGACATGTTATTATTATTTTTTTATCCTTATTTATTTGATTTAAACTTTATTTTACCCTTTTAACTATTATGACGGTATCAGGTAATTTACAAATTTAGGCTATATATAATTACTATAACATTAAAAAAGAAAAATAAAAGAATAATTTAGGATATTTTGAGATATATATGAAATATTTGGGAAAATATTAATTATTTATGAATTTTAAATAATTTAATAAAATATTATTTGTTCGTAAATAGAATTTATGTTAATTTTGATGCTATTCAATAATTTACTTTTTTGAAATATCATAACAACACTATTTCTTGAAAAAAACTATTTTAATGAATCAATAACCTGTCAAAGTCTTCAAAAATTGCCATGGATTACATTTATTATCCAACAATATATTAATTTTTGTATTTTTAATATGACAAATTTGAAATTTAAATTAATTAAACAATTACTGAATCATAATTTGGTAATCCATTAATTTAATTATTTTTCACCAAGAATAAAAAACATCATGATTAATATAAACATAATATAATTCAAAAAAGTATTTATAGTTAGTATGTATCCCTATATAACCCCATATTAAAAATATGCCAGTTTTCAAAAACCAGAGTTTAATAAAATATACTTCTCATTTAATTAAAAACTATAAATTGGAATAAGTAATCAAAGTGGATCTAAGAGAATATAAAATGTTCCCACAAATTATTGTAGCCTAAAATAACTTATCCGAAAATTTTAGGGATAATTTTAGTATATTTGTTATTAATTATAATATTATATAAACCATTAATTACCAGATGTATCATTAACTGTGAAAAAAATATTATTTATGTTACTATTCAAAAGTTACAAAAATAAAAGGGAACAATTTAATATATTGGGAGAATCTGATTCATAATTCGGAATCCATTTTTAAAAATTAAAAATAAATTAGTTTCATAAATTAATATAAAATTAATCTCATTTACTAAATGAAAATAGGGTTGTAAGGATAAAACATTCAATATATTGAAATGATTTTGTATCCAAATTAAATGTTAAATTGATAACAATTACCTAATATATATTGAGTTTTTAAAAAATTATCTAATAAAACATTAAATCCATTACAAATTATATTTTATTTATAAAATAGAATTATATTGAAAAGTAGTTTTCAATTAAATTGTAGTATTATTCAATATCCATAAAAAAATGAAACATTTCATAAAAATTTAAAAAATAATCCAGAATATATTTAAACTCTATAAAAAGAGTGAATTGATTATTATTAGTACAAAATAAACATGTTCACTTTTAATTGTTTTACATAAATACATATCTTTTTATTTTAAAAATTGTTTATCTTTATTTATGAATAATGTTTTAAAAAATAATTAATTTTATATACATGTGTAAACCATATATTCATTAATTGGATACTCAATTAATTACTGCCATTCTAATGGATAGGTTATTGGAAAATGTTGTTGTTTATTTATGATCGATGTGGCGTATTAGGCACTCTATTGAAAATTATATTTCATTTTAAAAAATATGGATGTTACATTACATTATTAGAAATTGAGACCTTTCAATTTGTAATATAGGCATGGTAAGTATGGTTTGAAATTTTGAAATATCTTTATAGAAATGCTACCTTTGAAATATTATTAATAAAATATACAATTTAAAAGAATGAAATTAATATACTCTGGTACTATGAGATAATATATAATAATGTTCAATGTTTGAAAACATGAATATGGAAGATACACCTAATAGTAATGTTATGGTGGATAGTGATAGAGAACACGGTCATGAGAAATTTAACATTTATAAAACAATAATTATATGATGGGTTAAAAGGTCATTGATTTCTTAATATGAAAACTAAACATATTACATTTTTGTTTCAATATTATTTTAATATAATTTAGATGTATTAATTCATCCTAGACATAAAATATAATGAAATATACATACATGAACATTAGAGTTTAATCATTTAATCATTTTCCATGAAAAACACAATTTATCGTCTACTAATAAGTATTTAGGATAAAGTTTTCATTCCAAAATCCTTGGAATCAACATCCAAATAATCTGATAATCCCAAAAAGATTAAATATCCATTTATAATACCTTAAACCATTAACCAAGCCCAAAATGAGAATGATAAGATAAAAAAAATTTCTCAAAAAAAATAATTAGATGATGAAAAATTTAATTTAATATAAAAAATTAAATAATAATACCATAAGTTCAGTATAGATAGTTAAACAAATAAGTATATTTAAAATTCCAAAAACATTATAACTAATATTTAAACCAAAAATACTATAATGATTTTATCATAAAATATTGCATTATTATTTTAATTATCTATAAGTAAAACACATTACTCTTGAATTCGTATATGGAAAACTAACATCCCAATTAATCTATAAGATACGCCAAAAAGTTCAATTAATAATATGAATCAACATAAATCCAAAATATAATCATTAATTTTATTATTTTCCCAAAATGCTAAAAAATATCTTTTTAGAATAATATTATGTTTAAGCATAACATAATATTTATTCTTATATAATGAAAATAAAACACATAATATGAATGTTAAATATTTCATTTAATTTATAATATATTAATTTCTTTAATTTCATTCACTACAAGTGATTTTTTAATTTATGGAGGATAGAAACGTTTCTTAAATGACAATTTTATTCCATAATTAGTTTTTTTGGAATAGAAAATTGTTCTTATATTCATTTGAAACTAATTTGACACCAAATAAACCATTTTACATACATGTGTAAGCCATATATTTTTTATAATTTATTAAATCCTATTCATAACATCCATTATAATCCCTAGTTGATAACTATCATATAAAATAACAACATAATAATAATAATATTTTTTTTAGTTTAAAAATCGTGATTGATGTATTGAAAAGTAAACTTAGTGTTTCATATAACAAATAATATTCTAAATATTTTATTTATTTTCTTGATATTGTTTCAGAAAAACTCCAGATGTTTCATTCTACCCTTATTAATATGAATTTCCTATTTTAATTTTCATCACTTTGGTAACTACAACTGAGGATAAAATTTATTGATTATAACCACATGATCCCACATAGCTTTATCAAATATAGTTGTTTTTTGGGACAAAAATATTATTAGGAGAGTGATATTGTTTCATAATTTTTTTATACATTCATAAATCAAAACCTTTTGTTTATCAAAATAAAGTCCATGATCATGCCGTACAACCTATACATTTAGTAAATGTGATAGATATGGAATGTACACCCTTTAGGGATATACATGTAACACATGTATAAGTTGAGTGATGTTTACTGAATGTGAAAAGTCTTTTTATACAATCCTAATTTCATGAATATCATAAAATGAGTAAATATTCCTAGGTTTGAGTTTTCCCTTATTTCATCAATGGAGTCATTCATTGAAATATCTTCACACAAACTTGAAATTATAGAATGCATATCCAATTATTAGAAAAAAAATTCTATATAGATTGTTCCAAAACTATGTGTTTTTAATGGATCTGTCCTTCTATGAAATTGCTTTAGCTGGATTAGTTCTGAATTGATTTATTTTAACAACTTCATTCTAATACATTGGTTTTCTACACTTCATTCCATATAAGACCCATTTTAATCCTTGAGTAAAGTATATTTTCATACGAAAAATAAAATATAGGTAGGTGTTGATACCAACCTCTATTGGAATACATAAATGTTTTTATCCTAACCTAAAGGTTATGAAATGTTCTCTCAATCTAACCATATATTTGATAATGATATGAAATGATTAAATAATTCTCTATATTCAGGACCTACTAACATATTTTCTAGAACACTATGTTAATACCAAGATCCAAATATGATACAACAGAATGTATCAATATATTTAATCTTATAACTTATTTAATGTATATTTAGTACAATTTCTCAAAAGTGAATCATTCTCTAATTGGGATTATGTGTAATGACTTTTTATAGAGATAAAATACAGCCAAAATTCCATCATGTTCTTTAGATGTTCTATGGATTCTAAAAAAATAATCAACAGAGTTTATTGAAATATAATTTTTTTTATCATTTGATGATTTTAAAATGAAAAACTATGTTTGATATTGTACATGACAAGACACATCGAGTTAAAACAGCTAAATTTTATTATTTAATATCGTAGTTATCACATTGGTGTTAGAATGGAAAGAATGAATATTATTAAATGATTTATAAATTTTTTTACACAAGTATATATTATTTTATATTTGGTGAAAAATTAATTATAAATAAATTTAAACCCCTTTTTAAAATAAATAGAAATAGATTTTGATAAACTATATTGATTTTAATGAGTTTTTATGCCGAAAAATTAATAATTCACAATTTTATATGATATTGATGATATATATATAATATAATTAATTTCATGTTTAATATTGTGCCCACAATATTTTTTATACATGATACAGGAATAAATATAATTTTACAAATAATGTTATAATTTTAAAAAAAGTATATTTTTCTTCCTTTTTATGGAACACTTAATTTATATCAACTATGTAACACCTTAAGATAATATATTTTAAAAAATAAATTTCATATATAGAAGAGGGTTATAAAATATTACATTGTTTTTATATTTTTTTATTTTTATTAACTGTATCATTTTAAGATAAATAATGAAAATAATTAATATTTTTAATTGATAACTACTTTTTCCTCAAATTTATTGACAGTGTTAAATTATAAATTTGGTTATTTATAAATTTTGGTAAATAATGTTATAATTAGTTTTTCTAATTTAGTAAATGTGAGTCTATTTAAAATTTTAATTTCCTATATAACAATTTTGAACTTTTGAATATTTTTACGATAAACATAAGTTTTCTAAATCCATTAATGTTATAAATTTTAAATTATTTTAATACAATTATTTTTTTTAAATTTTAAATATTGGGAATACATGGGTTTAATTAGTATAAAATTAATTATCTAATATGAAAAACTTAATTTTCGAAAACTATGAATAATATATTCTTTAATTTTAATTTTTACCATGGTTAATGGTAAATCATTTAAATAAGGTTAAAAACAATATTATAAATATTATGAAACTAATATTACAGTCATTAATATTTTATTGATAAGTTATATTTGACTTAAATCATATTTGGGACTATTTAGTGAGATCTTGAAGCCACTTTGATGTCTGTGACATTTACATTATAGTATACAATGAAAAGACATTTTATTGACACTTTTTTTTAACAAGTACAATATTTTTAATATTTTTATATATTAAAGGAATGTTCCACGGTGAATATAATTTAGAACTATAATAAAATTACCTAAATGATTTTAATTTGTTTATAATTTTTTGAAAAATATATAATAAATGTAAATTTTTACACTACGATGATGCATTAGTTGATTCGTTATATGAATAATATACTATATGACATTAAAAATACAAATATATATTTAATTTGATATAATTAATGACATAAAATAATTTTATGGATGAACTATAATTATTATGAAAGGTTTAATGTAGTTTATTCTAATCTAACATGTTTTTATGATATTTTACAAGACTCAAGTCCAGAATATTATAAAAACTGAAACTATTAATATTTTTAAATAAAAAATATTTTAATAACTGATGTAAAATTTGTAAAAAATATGATTCGAACAACATGTTGTGAAATTTAGCATAATGTAACTAATTTCCCTTTCATGGGTCTTTTGGAAATGTTAGAAAAATTATATTTACCATCAGTGAAAATTAAATGATATAATGAGAATAAATAAAAATATTAAATAAGGGTTAAACAAAAATGACAATGATTACAAAATATTCCAAAATTATCTAATTTTAATTATAGGAGTATTATTAAAAAGGAAATCATATCTTTTAAATTACTCAATTTTGATCCTGATGGAATAAAAAAATAATTTATATTAATTTAATACTTTGAAGAGTTCCAATAGTGCCCCTTCCATTTATTATAAAATGAAACTATATTTCACTTCATCACACAAAAATCTTATTTATCTTCCCTAATATTCTAAAATCCCATCCTATAATCTATCTTCAAATTCAATAGGACATAGTTTAGGAAGAACACCATCCTTAGAGATGTTAATCAATAAATTGATGCCATTATGTAAATTTAATCACTTAAATCCCTCTCCATGAGCAAAAAATGGGAAACAAATCAATTGTTTGTTCGTACGTGTGGACTATCACCTCCATGAACCAATATAATTCATTTCTATTACCATCTACCAAGAATGGTTATAATAATATAATTAAAGAAAACATATCATATTAAACAATTATTTATTATTATTAAAATATAATCTAGTTTATCTGTTTACTTTTACAAGAAAATGAAATTAAAAATATCGTTCATCTGTACAGGTTAACTATCACCTCTACATTGTTATATGATTAATTTTTCATCACCACATCACAATGACTATGATATATATATATATACGTATATTGAAATTATTTATATGATATAATGATCATTATATAAATATAATATAATGCTTATGTTTTTTCAATAATCATCACTGAAAAATGGAAAGTTTCTCATGCATACATACAACTAACCATCTCTAATATTTTAATGAAGATCCTTTTTCATAAAAATAATTAATGTTTTATTTTAAAATTACAATTGGGGTATAAAAGTTTTTATTATGTAATTAATATTATTCTATAGATAATATAATAATGGAAAATTTGACTATTTACATCTTACCGTGTTAATTTTCGACTAATGTTCCGAATATCCACAAAACATATAACATGAAATTAAATAATAAATAAATTGTTATAACATTATAATAAGTGATATAAATGGAATAATAAACATTTAAAAGGAAATATTGAAATTAAATAATTAACTTATGTTTACTAATAAAGAAGATACTGATTATTTGTGACAAATTAGAATCAAGGTAACCGAATCTTTAAGTAAAACATTGTTTTAAATGTTTTAAATATTTATTATTAAAAATTATTCTCTTTAATTCCCATGTTTTCAAAATAGTGATTTTTAATATATTTATAGGGGTATGGATTTTTTAGAATTCTAATATTTGATTTTCATTCAAATAATTCAATGTGGTTTGGGACACTATAATTAAATAATATCTTCTTAGATGTTAAAAATTTGTTTTGAAAATGAATTAATTATTCAATAATAAGAAATGATTTCTTATTAGAGAAAATGAAATTTTAGGAGTTACATGTTGAAAAATGTATCAGTTTTCTAATTTTTTTATAATATCATGGAACTTTATGGGTTATTAAATGATAACCCAATTACTGGTGGTTGTGTTATAACCAAAAATAAATTCAATATGGATGGTGGTCGTATGGGTAGTCAATTTTATGAGTGACATGCAAGGAAGTTGACAGTTTGGTTATTTCATCTGTAAGAGTTATATGTTTGTAATTATAATATATTGTTTCACAATCTTAGTTTTATTAAATCCGATGTAACCCACTTACAAATAATATGATTTCTTATCAATTTTCTTGAAAGCCTTTTGATTTTCAAAATGTATGATAATGATATTTTTTTAATAATGATCCATTTTTACTGGTAAAATTCTTCTTATGAGGAATTGTTTTATAGGTTTTAAGTAGACTAATATTTTTATTTATTTTTTTCGCTTAGTGATCTTTTTGTGTTCATCATGTGTTTTAAATTTTTTCCATAGGTTATACTATTTTTAAGGGAAAAGAAGATGAAATTATAAATGAATTGAATATGTGTATTGAAACGAAGTCATGTTTTTAAAGTTATTTCTTTTAGTTGTAAAATGGATAATAATTATCAGTGTCCCCATGTAATGTATGGGTCTAATTTGATAGAGTTATTCCATCCTCTAACAATCCCTAATTTGAAAATATCCCTGAATGTGAATTCTAGTTTAAAAACAATAGTATACATAATGTTTATGTCCATGTCCTTATAGTTGGTATAAATGGATGGTTTATGAAACATTGGAGATTGTGATTTTTTTGATTTAGAAATGTCATAATGGGTATGTAATTTATGATTTATCCTAAGTTTAATGTCTTAAAAACACATTTTTAAGACCTATGTTACTAAATTATAATGTGATTAAAATTATTTTTGGAGATATTTATTTTTTAAGTAATTATGGGATATTACTTTATATGATGTATATGAAGGGAATGAGATAAAAACTGGGGATAAAACATTTTATGGTTATTTTAAAAATATTTATATTTTGGGGTTGAATGGAAAACCATAGTTAAAACGATTTTTAGTGAACGACCATATTTCTTGGATGTACATCACATTTATTTAGTGAATGTTGCATTGATTACATTGTTTTAAGAAAAGACAACTAGTAGGATGGATGACACACATCACATTCAGATAGTTCACAAGAATTGAACCTAAAACACAATGGTGACTGGGGTGATTCACCTACAACTAGCATAAATGATGTCACTTGTGGAATGAATTTTTCTTTTTAGTTAAATGATTTTATGGATTTCAAATTGGTTGATTTTGGGAAAATATATTTTATTTAATAGATAACCATATCATTGGAAAATAAATTTGTGACTAAGTGATAACTATTATTTCAGAATATATTCACTATTTTGGGGCCCTTATTTGACAATATTAAATAAATTTCTGTGGGATATTATTTTAGAAGTATTGTATGAATTATTATTTGGAAGAATATATGGTTTTATTGTGGACTAATAGTTATTGTGGTTATTTATGGAAATTATTAACATCCCATTGTGGATAGGTGATTGGGAATATTTCTACTTATATGAGACTACATGACTAATTGATTTCATTTGGATATAAGTGTCATAATTTATCATGGATGATTTAGTTAAAAAATACTACTAAATTTTGTGTTTTAATCATAATTATAATTCTGTTGATGAATTTTAAGGATATTATTTTTTTAATGGTTAATGTTTGAACATTGGTTAATAATGTTGAATTTTTGATATATTTATTGTTTTTTATAAAAAGGTATATTATTTTTGGAATATTATCATACCATATTTTAACCATTTTATTTTTGGTGAAAGTATAATAATAAGATAACTAGGTAGATAATAT
This sequence comes from Viscum album, assembly GCA_963277665.1. NCBI lineage: Eukaryota > Viridiplantae > Streptophyta > Magnoliopsida > Santalales > Viscaceae > Viscum > Viscum album. The sequence goes on along the minus strand of OY728131.1, from coordinate 221,276,579 downwards.
TTGATGGATTTTGTTATTCTTAAAAAATTAATTTTAGTGCTTCAGGTGTGAAAAATTAATCTTGAATACGCATAGTTTGGAGAAAAAGAAGATTGTATTGTTGAAATTGATTAATTGATTAAAAATTACTTTAAAATTTTGTGTATTTACATACATTCGTAGTAACGGTAATAAAATAAATTTCTCAACTTTAATAAAAGGGTCTGAGAAGGATCAACATAGGTTTTTTGAAATTAGGAATAGTGTATTTGGTTATTATTTTAATTACAATGGTTTAGTGTAAATTAAGTAAATAAGGGTAAATATAATTTTACAAATATTATACAATTAATGAAAAATCTATCCAAATTTCATTAGATGAGTTATATTTGAAGAAAAACATTATTGGTATGATTTATTTCCATCATGGAGAAGCTTGTATGAATTTGAGAAATTTATATTAATTTATTTAGAGGGAAAAAAATTATTCACACTCAAATTTTAATACGTAAAATATTATTAATATTAGGTTATATAATGGGTATGTTAGATCATAAATATAATTTATAAATATAATTTTTTTACCTAAATAGTTATTATATATTCGTATTTTTAATAAATAAAACATAAAATTAAATAGTCACATTATATTATTTTGTAATTGCTTTATTACTGGATGGATCAAATGAATGGTATTAAAAATATTAAAATAAAGATAATTTTATATAATTAATTCCATGAATTAATTTTACGGATAACATTGACATTTTTTGTATGAGAGATTATAAATTATTTTGAATATTTATATTTTTATGATATTTTAAAAAGTCATGTAATGAATAGTGTTAAAATTGATATTACTGAATTTTTAAAATAAATTATATATTATGAAATGATATAAAATTCAGAAGAATATTAAATTAATTAGAGTAATTTTAATACATTTTTTACGTCAAAAAAATGACTAATTTATGGGTAATTCTTCATTTTAAAATAATTATATTAATCCTTAGTGAAAAATAAATGTTATCACGATAAAAATATAAAAGGTTAAATATTGTCTAAAACATAAATATATGTGCCAACAAAATTATTAAAATATATAATTTAATTTTTATGAACTTATTCTTATCCAAAATCATCATATATTTTTAGTAACTCAATTTGGAGACATATGTAAAGGAAATTTCATTTAAAACTTGGAATAATTACAAAAGTTCGCATCCCCTATCTTTTAAAGCAGAACAACTTATTATCCTTTTTACACATAAAAAAATTATTTCAGCCAATATATTCCCAAATACTATCATATAATCAAAAACCATATTCTATAGGCCTTAGTTTTTACAAAAAATATCTTCAGAGTTGTTACGGTGTTAATCAAAGGATATTGGTCAACAAATATGTATCATTTTTATCTTAGCATTTCAATTTTATTTTTTCGTCCACTTTCTTAAAATATTATTCAACTATTATGAAATTATCACTCAATTTTTCTAAATATAATGATATGTCATTATGATAATATCATCTAATAAATCAATATCCACTCTAATCAAATGGGAAATTAATTAATCATATTTGCATACATGTGAATTATCACCACAGAGAAACGTGCAATTCGTTTTCCCTTTCAATATCCTGAGGCTAGATATAATAATTTAATTATAGATTAAATATGATATTCATGGAATAGTTATCATTAAAAAAATATAATATATCATTTAAATACTTACCATTCCATGAACATGAATATTATAACGTTGTTCGTGTGTCTGTGCAAACTATCACATACATGATGCGATGTGGTTTGTTTTTCATCATGACATGACATTGATGATATATATAAGTAAACTGAAATTATTAATAAGATATTATTTATTTCTATAAATTAAATATAATTCATACTATATTTTCTTAATAGTAATTGAATAATTGAAATGTAACTCCTGCGTACACACTGATATCTTCTCAATGATTGTAATATAGTTCATTTTTCATAACCATAAATAATGGTTTTATTTATAAGTATATTTATGACTAAAAGATTTAATTATATCATTAATATTCTTCTCGAGATTGTGGAATAATACAAACATTGACTATTGACATCATACCATGTTCTTCTTCGACTCGTGTACTGAATATCGACAAAAAATTCAACATAAACTGAAATAATTAAATATTTGTTATAACATGATAATAATTTATATACAACTAATAATATAAATTTAAAATATATCATGTAATTAAATAATTTAATTATGATAATTATTCAGACTGATGATTATTTTACATGATAAGTAAGACTCAAGGTATGCGTCTCTTTAACTAAAACTTCATTTTAAATTGTTAAAAGATTTATTGATCCAAATAATTTTATTTCTTGACCATATTTTACAAATGGTTTTTATGAATGAATTTATATATACATGAATGATTGAAAATATTTATTTTTTGTTTTCTTCCAAATTATTCAATGTGGTATGGGATACTTTAATTCAATAAACATTTCTTAGATGATTTATATGTGTTTTAAAAATGAATTAGTTATTCAGTGACATTAAATGTTTTTATTGGGGTGGAAATGAAATTTTATAAATTCTATTTTGAAATTTAATTTATTTTTATGTGTTTTTATTCGGTAAGTATACTTCTACATTTTATAGGTAGTTACGTGATAAACGAAAGATGGGTGGTTGTGTGATAACATCTATTTCACTGACGGTGGAAGTCAGCCATAAGGCTGTTATATTTTTAAGAGGGTCATATATTGAATTTGACTGTATTGTTATTATATTTTTAATAGTAACAAATATGGAATTTTTCCACATGTTTATCCCATTTTAGTTTAATAATTTCTCATGTCGCAACTTATATGTTACATGTTTTCTTATGTATTTTGTTGAAAATCAATTTATTTTCAAAAGGATAGATAATGATAATTTTTAAATGATTATCTCCTGTTTAGGGTAAAAGGTATTCAATAAGGAAATATTTTATTAATTTTTAATAGAATAATTGTTTACTTTAATTATATATGTTACTTATATTTTTTGGTTGATCATATGTTAAAAAAAATCATGGGACTAAAAATGGTACAGTCAAGGAAGACATCATGGTGAAAAATTATAGTAAATTCAAAATATAGATACAATTTCCTTTATAATTCATCTATTTAATAAAAATATAAAATAATATGAGGAAAATTTACATATAAAAAAATTTCATAATTAAATATTTAAACATTTATTATGTCCCATGAAACATTGAACATTTAACTCATAAGCCTCATAAAAGAAAACAATATAGTAAAAAATGGAATAAAATTTTAATAAAAAAATTCGTAATATTATATGTCAACAGTGCTATATATACACATCATGAAAGAGGGTGGTGCATGACAAAAAGATACGACTCGATGAAAGGAGACTAAAAAGAATTCCCTAACTTGACTATGATTCATCACCTATGTTCTTTATCTTCCTGAATGATATACTTATTCTTATTACATACATTATAAATAAAAAATTTCATGTTAACTATTACCTTCAAATATCTTAATATAATTTTATAACAATTAATTAATTATATATTTTCCCAATGGATTTTTTGATGATGTTCACTATATTAGTCCAAAATGAATTCTGTATGTTGTCAAAAGTCCAAGTGTTCATAAGTACATCATCCCTAAAAATATATTCATGAAATAATAACCACTATTATCAATCAATAATTATATTAATTATATCAATTACACTTGAATGTTATAAAAGAACTATCTTACAATCATAGAGATGGTAATTTGTACGCATGTATGAGTAACATTTCCATTTTCAATGATTATTATAGAAAGAAGGTGTGTAGTATTTTATATTTCAAGGATTATCATAAAATCAGTAATTTCATATTAATAACTTAAACATAATTATTTATATATAATCTTTAATTACATTATTATATCTATTCTTTAGTGATGGTAATGGAATGAAAATTATATCAATTCTTGAGGTGGTATTTCACCGTACACATTAATGATTAATTGTTTTTATATTTTATGGAAGTGGATATAGATTTAGGTGTTAATATTTAAAAAATAAAATGTAATTATTTTTATCATTCTAGATTTATTATTTTATAATGCATGTAATATATTTTAAGATGTTTGAATAGTAAATAAAACAGAAACTCATAAATAAAAAATATCGTTTCTTCATCCAATCTCAGTTGATCAACACCTTAACACCTAAAAGGACTCTATTATACAAAACAATATGTGATGTATAATATGTGGAGGAATTATAGGATTTTGTTTGCTAGGATATAGACTGAACAAAATGGGTTTTGAATTGTTATGTATAGATAACAATGACTTCCCTTTTACAAGATAGGGGAGGGAACTCTCATAATTCCATAAAATATTTAAATTATATAAATTTATTTTCTATTCTAAATAGATTAAAAAAAATACTTTTATCAAATATATTTTGATGGTGGGTTGAAATAATTTTATCCAATGATAAGTATACATGTTTTTAGTATTTTATAATCCTTATCTGTTTTATTTAAACTTTATTTTACCCCTTTAACTATTATTATAGTATATTTTAATTTACAAATTGAGGCTATATATAATTACTACAACATTAAAAAAGACATATAAACGCATAATTTATAATACATTGAGATATATATTAATTATTTGCTAAATTACTAATTTTTATGAATTTTAAATAATTTAATGAAATATTATTATTTAATAAATAGAATTTATTTTAATTTTGACTCTACTCAATAAATTACTTTTTAAAAATATCACAATAACATTATTTCCTAAAAATAACTTTTTTATCTCATCAATTATAAGTGAATGTATTCAAAAATTGACATGGATTACATTAATTATATAACATTATATTTATTTTCATATTTTTAATATCACTTATTTGAAATTTCCAGTAATTAAACAATTATAGAATCATAATCGGGTAATTCATTAATTGAATTATTTTTGGCCAAAAATAAAATATATCCTAATTAATATAAACATAATAGAATTCATAAAAGTATTTATAGTTGATATGTATCCCTATATAACCCCATATTAAAAATATTTCACTTTTCACAAACCAGAGTGTGACAAAATTTACTTTTGATTTAATTAAAAACTATAAATGGAATAAAGTAATCTAAGTGGATCGACGAGCACATAAAATGTTCCCAAGGTTTATTTTAGCCTAAAATAACTCATCCAATAACATTAGGGATAATTTTAATATATTCTCTTTAATTATAATATTTGATTAACCTTTGATTATCTGATGTACCATTAACTATGAAAAAAATATTATTTATGTTTCTATTACCAATTTGCAAAAATAAAAGGGAACAATTTAATATATATGGAACATCTGAATCCAAATTTTGAATCCATGTTTTAAAATTAAAAACATATTAGTTTCATAAATTAATAGAAAATTAATTCCATTGACAGAATGGAAAATGGTTTTTATGTTAAAACATTCAATATATTAAAATGATTTGGTATCTATATAAAATGTTAAATTGATAAAAATTACCAAAAATATATTCAGTTTTAAAAAAATTATCTAATAAAACATTAAATATATTACAAATTATAATATATATCTATAAACAAATTAGATTAAAAATTAGTTTCCAATTAATTTTTTTATTCAATATCAATCAAAAAATGAAACCTGTCATAAAAATATACAAATAATCCAGAATATATTTTAACTCTATAAAACGAGTGATTTAATTATTATTAGAAAAAAATAAAATTGTGCACATTTAATTATTTTTCATATATATATATATATCATTTTATTATAATAAGGGTTTAGCTTCATTTATGAATATTATTTTACAAAATAATTAATTCTATATACAAGTGTAAACCATATATTCAAAAATATGATACTCCAATTCATTACTTCCATTTTAATAGATAGGCCATTATAACATTTTGTAGTTTATTTATGATCGTTGTAGTGTAATAAATACCCTATTAAACATTATATGTCATTTAAAAAAAATTAGAAGTTACATTCCTTGATTGGAAATTGAGTCCATTCAATTTCAAATATAATCATGGTAACTATAGTTTGAAATTTCAATATATATTTATTGAAGCACCACATTTGTAAAATTATAAATAAAGTATATATTGTCAAAGAATGATAGTAATGTACTCTGGTCCCATTAGATAATATATAATAGTGTCCTATGTTAGAAAACACAGACTTGGAAGATACACCTAATAATAATGTTATGGTGGACAGTGATAGAGAACATGGTCCAGAGAAATTTAAAATTTACAAAACAATAATTATATGATGGGTTAAAAGGTCAATGATTTATTAGTAAGAGAACTAAACATATTACATTTTTGTTTCAATAATATTTTAATATAGTTCAAATGTATTTTTTCGACCTAGACATAAAATATAATGAAATATATATACTTGAAAATTATAGTTTAATCTATTACTAATTTTCCATGAAAAACACAATTTATCTCCTAAAAATGAGTGTTTAAGATAAATTTGTCACGCCAAAATACTTGGAATCAACATCCAAAGAATCTGATAATCCATAAATGATTAAATATCCATTTCCCCTCCCTTAAACCATTAACAATACCCAATATGGAAATGATAAGATAAAACAATTTTCATAAAAAATAAATAATTAGGTGATTAAAAATTTCATTTAATATCCCAAATTCAATAACAATACCAGAAGTTCATTATAGACTGTTACAAAAATAATATATTTAAAATTCCAAAAACATTATAAATAATATTTAAACAAAAAATAGTATAATAATTTGATCATAAAATATTTCATGATTATTTTAATTATCTATAAATAAAAAAATTACCCTTGAATGCTTATATGAAAAATTAGCTACCCAATTAATCTATTAGATTTGACAAAAATTTCCATAAATAATATGAATCAACATAAATCCAAAATATAATCATTCGCTCTTGAAAAATATATTAAACGTTTACTCTATAAATATAATTTTAGAGTATTATATATATACCTTGATCATATAGTGTTCACAAACTAGTGATTATCTTCTGAAATAACATTAATCACTTAATTCAAAAATAATTTTCCAATACCTTCTTTATAAATTCGATAAAAATTATTTTCCAAAAATAAACATACTCTTCATCTATATAATCAATTAAATCCATGATGATATCCAAAACTATAAAGAAAAATCTTTAATCTCTAATGTTGTTAAAATCCTCCACTAATTCTAAATCTAAGGGCCCATCTTTAAATAATACTTATTATAGGGTTTTTGATAAATGTTATCATTTTTACCATTGATTTTACATATTTATAGTTTTAAATAATTAGGGAACACTCATACATTACAATCCTATAGGTTAAAAGTAGAAACTTATAATTATTATTCACATTTCCATCAAACAAAAATCATTAATAAAAAATGATTTAATATACTGATATCAATTCCTAATTTTCCCTTAATATCATCCTTCAAAAAACAATTACATGTACATAATGAAAGAACATTTATACAATCATTTATAAATAATGTCAAAGGTTCTGTACAGAAAACATAATAATTTTCATTTTACAAAATATTTGAATGAAGTAAAAATAGATATAATATATCCTTTATAATATTTTTATTAAATAAAAATATAAAATAATATCAACAATGTTGACATGAAGAAAAATATTAGATAATTAAGGTTTTAACAATTCAAGATATCCCTTACAATTTTGATCATTTAACTCATATGCCTCATGAAAGACTAATATTTTACCAAAAATTAAATAAAACTTGAGTTACTAAATTCATGATATGATATTTAAACTAGGATGTACATACAAATAATTAATTATGGTGGGTGTATACAATCCAGATATGTCTAATTGAAATAATATTTTGAAAAAGCCTCATACCTTGATTCTCATTCATCACATATGTTTTTTATCTACCCAAATAATAAAATTATGTGAATTATTTATTTAAAAAATAAAATTTGAATTTTTACTATTCTTTTTATATCAATTAACATCATGTTAACAGAATTACTTAATCCTAAAATTTCACATTGAATGGTTTGATGATATTCAATACATGAGTCCAAATTTTTTTTGGTATGATGAAAATAGCCAATTTATTCATGAGTAAATCATCATCAGAATAGTATTCATGAACTGATAATCAAATTAATACATCAATTATACTTTTACATACTTATATTATAGATTCATTTAAAAAATAAACTATGTTACAATCAAGGAGATGGTAATCCGTATGTACGTTGACTGAAAATTATTTTTTTATTATATCATAAACACCTTTTAAGGATAAAGGGAAACCTAACAGGACTTCAAGGACATAAGACATAAAACTGTTCCTTAAACGACCAAAATTTATAAAGCCAAATCCAAACAACAAGGGAAGCCCCTCCAAGCATAAAACAAAAGTTCCAGATTCCACCTTTTCATCACTACTTGGTTAGTTGTCCCATGCAAAGATGCATCGGCCTGGTCCCGATGGAAAAAGCCATACCCTCTCAAACATCTAATTCCAAATAGCCATGATCAGACTATATGTACGCATGACCATGTTTGCACTTTTCATTGATCACTCTCGAAAGAAATTTTGTATTAGTTTATAAATAAATAAGGATCAAAATATCATTAATATTAAATTAATTATTTAAATATTCTTAGATATATCGTCCACATGATGTGGTGATGAAAAATGAATCACAACGCTTCTTAGAGGTGATATTTCACAAGTACCAACGAATGATGTTATCATTTTCATGTTCATTGAAAGTTAAGAAAAAAATTATTAATTACTTATTATTAATGATATATATATAATTAATATAATATCTACACATTTAATGCATAATTATAAAATGTATTCAATGATGGTGATGGGAAATGTATTATATCGGTTCAAGAGGTGTTATTCCTCAGTACACATAAATGAAAATGTTTTCCATCATTTGATGGAAGTGAAGATTGATTTACGTGTTGAGATTAAAAAAATAATATATCTGTATTTCTGGAACACTGTATTGGTTATTTAATCAAATTTTTATAATATTTTATGTATTTAGAAGAAGAAACTATTTAAAAAAACTTAATTAAAAACCAAACATTTTCTTTAGACAATCCCTTTCGATTAAAACCTTAATGGTTATAATGTGATTATTCTATATAATATTATAACTCCATATTATGGTGTGGGAATATAAAAAAGGATTTTTGATGATATTAGATGAACCAAATACTTTTTGATGTGCTATGAATAAATAATTATGTGTGAAATTTTATAGGACATGGTAGGGGAACTCTTATAATTTTGAAAATATTAAATTAATAAAAATTAACTGTCTATTCAAAGTGGCTCAAAATTGAATTATATCAAACGTAGTTTTATTATGGGTAAAAATATATTCATACAATGATATTTAGATATGTTTTTATTATCTTATAATCCTTATCTCTTTGTTTGAACCATTATTTCAACCTTTTATATTATATAGTGATATAATGTAATTTACACATTAAGGGTCAATATAACTACTATAAAATGACAAACAAATAATGAAGAGGTCATTGATGAAACTTGGGATTTATCAAAAACATCTTTTTAATTTTATATTTATATGAATTTTATGTCATTAATAAAATCTTATTCATTTTAAAATAACTATTATTTCAATTTTGACAATATTCACAACATGAATTTCAAAAAATATCATAAAAAGTTGGTACCTTAAAGAAAATATAATAAATCATCTCTAACATATGAAATTAATCAATAAAATTAAATGATTACATTAATTAACCCAAATTTTATTTCTCATAATAATTTTAATATTATTTAATTTATATTACCTCTCTTTAAATAATTTATGCATCATCATTATGAAAATATTTAATTTAATTATTTCTTCAATAAAAAAATATCATGATTATTAAAAAAGTTTTATATTTAAAAACAGAATTTATTGTCAAACATATCTACTATAAAATCCCTTTTTTAAAAAATTTCATTTGTTAAATATAGGACTATAAAATAACTGACTTTTCATATAATTCTACAATATAAATGGATTATTGTTATCCAAATGGATTCAATAGCGCATAATGTCATCAAAATAATGATTTTGGTATAAAATTAATTTTACAATAAAAATAGGATAAGTTTTACTATAATTTTATAAAATTTACAATATTAATTTTACCTTTAACTACTTGATTTAACCTCAACCATGTTAATAAAAAATATTACTAAATTTTCAATTCATAATGTCCAAAATTAAAAGGAACCTATTTACTAAATTTCTTCTCTATGATTACAAATATGGGACAATTTTTTTAAAAATTTAAAAAATAAATTAAAAAAATTGAAAACCAAATTATTCTCATTAACGAAAGGAGAAAACGTGTTTTAAAGTCAAAATCATCAAATGTTTGAAATTTTTTTACATCCAAATTGAATTTTAAATTTAATATAATGATATAAATTGGATTATCTGATAAATACAGGATCTAGTTAAAATTTTATACCATTCAGAATTATATTTTACAACTATTGATAAATTGTATCAAAAATGAAATTTCAATTAAAATGTAGTATTTTTCACTATTAAATAAGAAAATAAAAGTTATCAGCAAATTAACAAAAATTAAATCAATGTAAATTTTTATTGAAATATTTTAAAGAAAACTTTTATATTTTTGAATATATTTTATAATATTGTCAAAAACAACATTTTAAACAAGTAATCCATTAAACGGAAAACAAAACATATTTTTTTTGGAAAAATTTATTTTTATTAGTAAAATTATATTTCTTCATATATCAGGTCTATATTACACATAGGATAGATTTTATACACTATATTTATATATTATATATATATATATTTGTTTCATTAATATAATTATAGAAATATTATATTATATTTGTTGGTATAAAATAAAATTGTCCACATTTAAATTCATATTCCGAAAAATATTTCCTTTTATTTTAGAATTTGATTTAAATTAATTTATAATTAATATTTTACTAAACAAATAACAATATATTTATGTGTAAACTATATACTCATAATTATACTTTTCTTTCTCAGCCCTCTATTCAAACATCTATGTTATAATAGTATTTATCTGTCCATTTCAACTCGTTGTAGTGTATCTTTTTGGCTATCAAACATAATATTACATTAAAATAAATAAGTGATGATAAATTTCTAATTAAATTTCATCATTTTTATAATTATTATACAAAAAAGTAGATAAATGAGGATATTTTATCCAAAAATCATTACCAATTTTGTAACATTTTTATTATAAGACCTATAAATATATATAACCCAAAAAACATTAAATATACTGAAAATAAGTATATTGATGTTATAACTCATCAATGTGTAATTTTACTGACCTCATAAAATATGGTTGGTTAATGAAATATTTTATTTCCCAAATAAAAAAAAATGAAGAAACAAATACCCAATAAATTTGGTGAAATTTAAAATTCAAATCCTGTCAATAAAATATACTAAAATGGATACATAAATCTATATAATATTATGTATATGGATCATAAATTACTTTCAAATTCATAATGTAACTCCTTGACCATAGTTACCTAGAGTCGGTGCATTATTACATAACAATGGCATGATCACAAGAAAGATCAAATCTCGAAAGAATGATTAGTCTAGTAACCTTGGAAACACTAGATATATTCATAAAGTTTTACATTACATCATAAAAATGAAAACTACAACAACATAGTCTCCATAGTCCACACGCATATCCCCTCATACTATCCCTGCAGGTCATTCATAATTTACTTCTTCACATCCTAGGAAAAATCAAACAGAGAAAAGGGGTGAGCTCAAATGCCCAGTAAGGATAACAATATAGCACAAGCTTTCATAAATAAGAATAAACATTTAAGGAAATGTATAACTAAAACAAAATCTTTTTGAACGTGAAATTCAACATAGTATGGAAAAAATAAAATGAAATAATTCCATTTATTTATTCACATGGATATTCTACTAATCAAATTATCACATGCAATATCAATAACCACTTTAATAATGATAGAATGAATAATGTCAGACTATAATAATAACATAGCCATGGCCTCATGCCAAGACTACAAATAAGATTTTTCCAAGGCATTGTGCCAAGACACTAGTTTGTCTAATGAGACCAACCGATGCATCGAAGACCTATAGCGGGCTCCACCCATCATATATTAAGTCCAATGCATTCCCATATGAAACGGATTAAACATAACATAAACATTCGTATTAAACTAGCATACAAAATGTAAATATGTAATCCATAAACCAAGAATGGTATAAAAATAACACATCCATAGTAAAACATATCACAAAACATCAAATACAATATATAAGATTTGTATCACAATAAATCAACTTCAAATAAGCTTAAAATCCAACAATGGATGTTGATATAGAAGAAATCAAAACTAATTTTAGAGAAATATCTCTTTCTATTTTGAAATCATTTAAGAGTCATATATCTATGAAATAAAAAAATTTCTATAAAAATATTCTTATATGATTGTAAGGGAATCTTAGATGATTTTATAACAGCGGAAAATAGCCGCACCCTCCGTATAAGTTAAAAAACATTCTTACCTTAATTCTGTTGAAAAGGTTAAAAAGGAACTTGTTTTGAAAATGACAGAAGGATTCCCTTAAAAACCACTTATAAAAGTCAACTAGGGTATAAATGACTTTAACCCATATTCTAGTGAATAGTTAAAAAAATGTTTTTGAAATACATTTTTACGAAACAGTGATGTTGATGATAAAGAAATCCCAGTAGATTATTATGTATAAACAACCTCGGATAATGAAGAGATTGCAAAATAAATCCTTACCTTGTAATTTTACTTGGTTGAGGGTAGGTTCACCTTCTATACAATGCTGAAATAATTGTTATTAAATTATAAAAGAATCATATAAATTAATATGATATCATATATGATCTTTTAACATTGATTTGTTAATAATATGTTAGTATTATCATTGTTTCGGGTGTTAACTTACTCATTTTATTTTATATGTTTTGTTATGCATGCCATGTTTGTAATGGATATGATGTGTATTATTCATATCTAGAATGATATAAAGTCTTTAGATACTATTATTAATCATCAAATGTGAATTATACTTGAATTGATACGACGGGGAATGAATCTCATCGCGTTCGTGGAGACGGTAGTCCGCACATACGCACAAGCGACAATATCATTCTTTTGATATTAAAATAATATATAATTGGATTTTATATCATATATACTGAATCATTATAATGTTATATTTATTATTTACATGAATTAAAAATCATTATTATACCCATCCAAACAATAATTTATTGAATAACAATTACACCACGATGTGGAGACGGTAAGCCGTACGTACACACGTATTGTGACATGTCATTCAAAGGATGGATAGAATACTGAATATGGTTGTAAAATATTTATAATAATATTACAGTATATTGGAGATACTGGATTCATTATTTTAGAATGGTAATAACAAAGAAAGAAGATGTTTAAGAAGAAATGAATTTGAAAAAGGGTGGTGAAAAGAATACCTCTTCTTCGGGTTCTGTATTTTGATTTGAGCAAAAGAACTCCTTAGGTTGGATTTCTTATCAAAATAAGGCCTCTATGTTTTAGTGAGGGAAGATTATAGAGTATTTGGGTAGGGGTTGTCCGAACCAAAAGGCATTGAAGGTGTGAATTAATGAGAACGTGGAGTGCCCTTTTATAAGAGGGGTGAGGGGAACCTATGGAAAAGCTAGAAATATTATTTTATAATAAATTCATATTAGGTTTTCAAGGGCCCCAAATTTTATTATTTAAATGTTAAGGTTGTTATGGGTCGCAAAACACTCAACCAATAGAATGTAGACTGGTTTGGGTCATTATATTAACCTTCCCTTTAAGTTTTAACTCTTAGTTAATTAGTTTGACACTTACAATGTCACTTTGTATTTTTATATTATATAGTTAATAAACTTACTATATACCTCTAATAGACCCCCAAGTGGTCCATTAATGATACAACTATCATGATTTAAGTATATTGGCCGAAACTTAGATTTTTAGAAATTGAATATCAATTAATAATATAATATTTGTTTTAAAAACTCTTTGTTGTCATGTTTGAAACTATTTGGAAAATTGATTTTTTGTGAAACTCATAACAGAACTATTACTTAGAAAAATGTTACTTAAATCATTCCTAACATGTCATATTAACCTTGAAAATTAGTTTAATTTAGATAAAGTCTCAAATTATATTTATTTGTGTATTTATAATATCAATTATTTTAATTATTCACTATTATGGTAATTACTGCATCATCATTGTGTCATAAATAAATTAAATTATTTATTTTCTAAAAATTATAAATCAAATATAATTATGTAGGAAATATATTTATATTTATAATGAATATTTACAATCAAATTTACCTTATGCATAACCCTATATTAAAAATGTTTTAGTAAATGAACTTTGATTTTAACTCTTTTAACTCTTCTTTGAATTAAATAATAATAAATGTCCTAATCTAATCCAAGTAGACATAATGATAATATCTAATTCCTAAAGTTGTTTTTGGTCGATATACACTTGTCCAATAGAATTAGGACACGTGTTAGGGTAATATTAATATCATTTTTACCCATAATTACCCTATTTACTTTTAACCGTGGTAAATAAAAGTAAAAAGTTAATATTCACCAAAAATTATTTTCATCCCATTGAACCACATTTTACTCCTTGATATTAACCGTGTCTCTCGGAGTTTAAAAACTCCACTCACAGAAGCGGTAAAATTGTGTTTTATGAAAAATTCAGTTTTTTAACTACCACTTAGTGGTTTCACGATTAATCAAAAAATGAAGTTTTTCAGAAAAATACCAAAATTTACCCTAGGAAAATTTTGATATTCCAAATCCAAAAATGAAGTCCATTTTGAAAAATAAAATTTATATATTTCAAAAAGTGGGTATTACTATTCATAACGGCTATTTTGATTGGTTGTGGTGTATTAGAACTTGATGTTGTGTATAACACATGCTAATGCAATATTCAAAGAGAAGCGTACCGTAGAAGCTTGGTGTTTTACACATAAACAACACCTTAATGAAAAATTTTGTATATGTGTAATGGATCTCACCGAAAATGAAGGAGAGACGAAAATCTGTTACCTTAATTATTAAGATCCTCCATTCTTTTTCCAACATCCTATATAATTGTTATAGGATTATTATAAATCCATATAATTTCTATAATCATTTGTACAATGTAATATATTATTTTCTTATAAACTTTTATTGTCAATTTATTAATAAGTCCTTATTAAATTTATGTTTCCATTAACAACTGATTTGTTTCTCTTCTTGGTTTGATTTGGTATTTTTCATAATTATAACATTTTTGTTCTATAATCTATAGAATTTTATATGTGATATAAATATAATATATATTCATTATATATTTATTTAGAGTAATAAATAATAGATAGATATAGAAAACGAAATATAATGTTCATGGATATGTTAGGCTATAAACACACAAGATGAATGCTTCCATTTTTTCTATGGATGAAAAAAATAATGCTAAATATAAATTCATTCTCAACAATAATTTGGGTTTATTATATATCACATATACTATTTAATGTTATCCCTTATTACCTTCCATATAAAATTTAACTGAAGGACAACTCACGTAGCTCAGTGATGGGGTGATCTTTCATACACACGATCAAGGTTCTGGTGTGCCCCTTAGAAAGAAAAATAAAATTATTTATATGTGATAAATTATTTGAGTAATTAAAGTTATGTTATAAATGTAATATATATACATTATATACATCCTTATACCAAAACATGAGAGGTTTTGATGGGAAACCAATCATATTAGTTTATGAGGTGGTAGTTTATTATACACACGAGCAAAGTTATTGTTTCACTTTTGAGGGAAGTGGACATAGAAGTATAACATTCCCATATAATAATAAAAATAACAGTATTATATATACTAACCCTATTATATTATCAATTTTTATAATATTTTTAGGACTTGTAGGATGAAATTATATAAAAACAATCGTTGAAGGACATTACCAACTCTTCCGGTAAACACATTGGGTTTTAACAAAAGTCAATCCTATGTTTGACTTCTAAAAAAATATTTATTATAGAATTAGAGGTGGTAATTAACAAATAGTTGTGGGTAAGTACTGAATAAACCAAATTCTATTGGATTTATATATAGGAGAGGAGAGGGGTTGTCTATTTATATGTGAGGTGAGTGGAACACTTGAATTGTTTCGAAATTAAATGTACACCCATGTTTATCTCCTTACAAAGACTCTAAAATTTCCCATTTTCCTGATTTGTAGGTTATATTGTTGTAATAATTCCATAAAATGTTTCTTGTATAAGATTACATGCCTATTAAATCTATATGTATTCAAATTAACCCCAACTATTAAACCCATTTTTAATGTATTTATGGTAAATAATTTTGCTTTTTTACTATTATATGTATTTAAATGTTTTAGTAAACATATTACTTAAAAATATTTTTATTATAAAAAATATCATATAAATTTCTCCAAATGGAATTCACATAAGTTCCAAAATATATTTTATATTAATCCCCGTTAACAAGATAAAAAATCTGTTTTCTAAACAGAAAAATTTACCTATATATATATTATTCTAATAGAAATTCAATATTTAATTGATTTAAATGAACTATGTTTTATTAATAAATATATAATTGTTATATGTGTTCTTTAAATCAAATATTAAGATAATTTTTAGGCATTATAATTCTATAATCTGAAAGGAAATATTTGATAAAATAGTATTTTTCACTATTCACTGTAAAATTTATATTTTATACAACTTAAAATTAATTCACTGAATATTATTTTTCACATGTATATTTAAAAATTTAATATTATTTTTTAAAATAAATTTTCTAAATTTTCTAAAAATTAATTTTAATATTTTCACAAAATGCTAAAAAATATTTTTTTAGAATAATATTGTTTTTAATCATAAAATAATATTTATTCTTATATAATGAATATAAAATACATAATATGAATGTTAAATATTTCATTTAATTTATAATATATTATTTTCATCAATATCATTCAGTAGAAGTGATTTTTTTAATTTATAGAGGTAATAAACCCTTCTTAACAGAGAATTTTATTCCATAAAATGATTTTTTGAATATTAAATTGTTCTTATATTCATTTAAAACGAAATAGACATAAAATAAATCATTTTACATACATGTGTAAGCCATATATATATTTTTTAAAATTTAGTAAATCATATTCATAATATCCATTCTAATGCCTAGTTGATAACTATCAAATTAAATAACAACATAATAATAGTATTAATTATTTAGTTTAAAAATTGTGTTTGATGTATTGAAATATAAACTTACTGTTTCATGTTACAAAATTTTTTATAAATATTTTATTTATTTTAGAAATATTATTTTACGAAAACTGATGATTTTTCATTCAACTCCCATTAATATGAATTTCCTAATTTAATTTAACTCACTTTGGTACCTACAACTAAGGATAAAATTTATTGATTATAACCACATGTTCCCACATAGATTCATCAAATCTAGTTGTTTTTGGGGAAAAAATATTTTCAGGTGAGTGATATTGATTCTTAGAACATTCTATATACATTAATAAATCAAAAGGTTTCAATTATCATAAGAACGTCCATGATCATACGGTATAACCTCTACATTTAGTTAATATGATATATCTATAATGTACACCATTTAGAGATATACATAGACCACATGTCTAACTTGAGTGATGTTTATTGAATGTGAAAACTCATTTGATACTATCCTGATATGATTTATATCATAAAATGAGAAAATATTCCATGGTATGAGTTTTCCCTTATTTCATCAATGGGGTCATTCACTGAAATGCCTTCTCACTAACTTTATGAAAACCCTGATTTTATTTAACACTTAAACTTGATTAATTACATAAAAATCACTTGATATAACATATAATATTGAGAGGTCTAGTGTCTTTGGGGCTTAGGATCACTACATACCAAATTAAAACATGAAACACTACATCTTTATTGAAAACATCCTTTACATGACCACCACATTCCCTCGTACTTAGTATTACACGGGATAACCTGGGGGCAAGCAATAGAAAATGGTGAGCTATAAATCCCAATAAGTTAATAATCATATAATAACATGAGGAATACAATACATGTTAGACAATAGGCATACCAATAGAGTAAAAGAGAAGCATAAACATAAAGGAATGAAAAATCAGGATAATCATAACATGGAAATGTGGCAACAACACTTAACATGGAATTAGCATGAGCCAAGAATCATTGCACATGGAGCATGAGTAAACCCTCAGTGTAGAAGAAGCACAAGTGAACCCTCCTTTCACTTGAATTAACATGAGTAAAAACCCATTGAACTTGATGTATCATGATACTATACTTTACCCAATGCATTGGATTACGATTAGGGTGCACCCTTCTTAGACGTTTCATTTCATGGATAAGTGTGCCACATGGATCATAAAATCATGAATCAATCAGCATAATCATTTATTCCACAATAAAAAAATATGTAATATGTACATGATAATATTTAAACATTAAGTAAATGTGCATAAAGGTGAATACCCTTGATAGAGAAATGGGCATGGTATTCACAACAAAATGACTTTGTCTTGGAAAAGTGCGGTGTAATTTCAGCAGCATAACATCGAGACATATGAACCCATACAAGTTATTGATGATATTGTAAGGTGAGTATCATCATATTTACATGACATGGAATGTAAGGGGGTCATATAGATTAATGTTCAAACAAATGTAATGGAATTTAGATTCATGATAGAAAAGAAATGCATGAATGTAAATGAGGAGTGAGAAATTCCATTCAGAATTTCAGCATAGTAACAGGTGTACATGGGGGGAATTTAATGATGGAGAAAGGGGTATCCCATCATTAAAACATATATAGGGCAGTATAGGGGAGGAGAAAAACCATAACCCAAAATTTATAATTGAATTTAAAATGGCATAACAATTTAAAGAATATTTGACAAAAAATGAGAAAGGAAAAAATCCCTTACTTAGAAGTGTGATTCCAATGGCTTGAGAGAAGATTTATAGAGGATTCGTGGGAGATTAGGGCACCTTTGGAGGATTCTAGAGAGAGTATATAAGAGGATGGTCTAACTATAAAGGATTTTAGTGAGGATGAAGTGGGAGCTTGGGTGGATTTATATAGGAAAGGTGAGGGAATTATTTATTATTTAGGTTTGGGACACCTCACATTAAACTAATCCAAACAAAAAACAATACCATTTTTTTCTCATGGGTTTTTCTATAGGGAAGTTGAAGAAAATATTTTATAAGCCCAAATTCATAATTTTTTAAAATAATGGGGTTGCTTATGTCGAGGTGAGTCTCACTCCCAAGGAAAACAATTTAAAAAAACAAAATGTTTAATAATTTTTGAAGTGTCCACTAAAGCATTGTAAATTAAATAAAACAAACCCAAAATAAAAATATTTTAATGGAAACACATATATTGTCTGTAAAGAAAGTTTATAGTTATTTATTACATCACTACTAGGTCAGTATGATGTCATAAAACACATTATATATTTAAACGGCATTTAATTTTTACCAAAAAATTTGACTCTCTCAGAAAATTATGAAAAATTCAAAATTGGGTAATTTTGATGTCATTATTCTAGAAATAAAATACGTTTTATCTAAATAATTTTCTAAACATGTTAATTTTCACTCTTAAAATAAAAACCAACATTTATCCAAAATTCACAAGTTTTAAAAAAAATGGCTTAAAAACATTAATAAATATTAAAATTGTATTTATAAAATTATATGATCATTTATATTTAATAAAAACTAATTTAATAACAACAATAATATTTTATGAAAATATTATTTAATTAAAAATCCATTAACTCATCAAAGTAGATTTCTAAGTTGAACATTAACTAAAAACACTATTTTTGTTTAAAAAAATATTTACAAGGTAAAAATAATAAAATGAAAGTATATTGATTATTATATAAAAAATTAATGTATATAACCATAGTGATAACGTCTTATTACACAACCTCTTATAACACCCTCATAAGACTGAATAGTAAGGTGTGCGATGGTGACAGACTCTGGGGGTGGCTTGGATAACATTGCTTGGGTGGTAATATCTATCAACTTACACAACTCTCATTGGCAGTCCTACTCGAGCTTAACATATCCTATCTCAGTTTGGGATTAGTCAAGAACGAAGCCCAAAGACGAAACCTCCTTTCCGAGCTCTGAAAAATGGGATTCGTATGGGTCAAGTCTACTAGATGTGGCCATCGCTTCCTTTGTCTATGTAAATTGGATTTGTTAAATCCCCATATTTATACTTACCATGTGATCACTATTCAATTTCTATATTAGCGACATTCACAATTCATAATAGTATTATAAATTCTAAAAACATAAATCCAAGTGATTTTACATTTTATATAAAAAATTTACATAAAGATACAACTAATTAGATCAAGATGGATTTCCATTAATGAAAGTTTTGGTCATTACAATCTTCCCCCCTTAAGAAATTTCTCTCTCAAAGTTTCCTTTTCCCACTCTAAAACAGATGTGGGTAACTTTTCTTCTTCATTTCCTCTGATTCCCATGTCGCTTATTCAAACTTTTTGTTTCTCCACAACACCCTGACGAGGGGCATTGTATTA
The DNA here is from genome assembly GCA_963277665.1 of Viscum album. Classification (NCBI taxonomy): domain Eukaryota; kingdom Viridiplantae; phylum Streptophyta; class Magnoliopsida; order Santalales; family Viscaceae; genus Viscum; species Viscum album. The sequence continues at coordinate 221,255,657 of OY728131.1, read as the reverse complement.
TATCATAGAACTTTTTCACTAGGATCTATGATCTTCACTAGTTTCTCCTCATAAGAAATATCATCCGCTAACTGTACCACCTCTTAAGAGAGTACTTATGAAGGGTCCAGTATGTACTTCCTTAAGAGAGATACATGAAGGAAATCATATACTTTGGCCATGGTAGGTGGATGTTCTAGTCGATATTCCACATCCCTGACAAGATCAAGAATCTCGATGGGGCCAATGTACCTTGGACTTAACATCCGTTTCATTACAAACCTCATGAAATTATTCCAAAGAGATATGCATAGAAATACCATGTCTCCAACTTTAAACTCAATATCTCATCGATGGTTATCTGCATAAGTCTTCTTTTGACTCTGGTTTGCCTTGATATTCTATTGAATGGTTTTCACCTATTCACACAATTTCGTCTACCATTTCTGGTCCAAGCATCTTATGCTAACTAACCTCATCCCAACACACTGGTGGTCTGCACCTTTTCCCATAGAGGGCTTGATATGGTTCCATTTGGATGCTCGAGTTGAAAATGTTATTATAAGATAAGTCAACAAGAGAAAGATGTAGATTCAATCCTCCTTTAATGTCTAGTGAGCATTCTCTCAAGATGTCATCAAGTGTTTGGATAGTTTGCTAGGATAGGCCATCAGTTTGAGGATGATAGGCCGTAATGAAGTTCAGTTCAGTATTTAGAGCATGTTGATGACTCTTCCAAAACATAGAGGTGAATCTTGGATCACAATCAGACATAATAGATAGTGGTAGTCCAAGAAAACTATCCACTTCACAGATATATATCTATTCCATTTGATCCAATGAGAAATATTCCCGAATAGCAATGAAGTGTTCAACCTTTGTAAGACGATCCAAAACAATCCAGATTGTATTACTGCCTTTGTATGTCTTTGGAAGTCTTGTGACCAAGTCCATGGGGATGTTCTCCCATTTCCATTCTGGTATAGGCAATGGTTGCATCATCCCCTTATAATTCTGCCTCTCTGCCTTCACTTGCTGACACACCATTCACTTTGATGTATATTCAGAGATATCCTTCATCATATTATCCCACCAATAATTCCCTCAGATATCTCTATACATCTTTTTGTTTCCTGGGTGAATAGAGAAATTTGAACTATGTGCATCATCAAAAAGTCCATTCTTCAGCTCCGGACTTGATGGAACACAAAGTATTTTCCCTAATCTCACAATTACTTCTTCATTAAAATTAAACCTTGAGGATTTCCCTTTTCTGATAGCTTCCACTTTTTCATGAATTCCCACATCATCCTTTTAAGAATCCTTTAACATTTCTGAAATTGGTAGTTGAGAAATCATTTTTGAAATGAATGATGATGTTCCCTTCTTTATGATTCCCATGTCCATCTATATGAAATATAAGAAGATTGGATTCTTCTTAATTATCTCAATGATAGAATCACAAGGTCCTTTCTACTTAGGGAATCTTCCACCTTGTTCGATTTTCCCGGAAGGAAATGTATTGTGAAGTCATAGTCTTTGATCATCTCTAACCATATTTATTGGAGAATGTTCAACTCTTTTTGTGTGAATATATACCTGAGGCTATTGTGGCCTATAGATATTTCACACTTATCTCCAATGAGATAATGCCACCAAATTTTCAAAGCAAATATCACTGAATCCAACTCGAGGTCTTGTGTTGGATAGTTCTGTTGATTAACTTTCAATTGGCTTGAAGTAATGGAAATGATTTTTTCATTTTCCATCAACACACATCCCAGTCCTTTCTTCAAAACATCACTAAATACCACAAAAAGTTCACCACTTATGGGTAAAGTGAGCATGGGTGCAGTGATAAGCCTCCTTTATAACTCCTTGAATATTTCTTTGCATTCATCACTCTAATTAAACATTACTCCCTTCCGAGTTATCTTGGTAAGAGGTTTGGACAATTGTGATAAATTTCTCACAAATCGTCGTTAATATCTAGCTAACCCTAAGAAGCTATGGATATCCGTTACCGATATTGGCCTTAGCCATCCCCCAATTGCATCTGTATTGGAGGGATCAATAGATATCCCTTTTCTTGTGATGATAGGGACCAAGATTGAGACCTCCATCAACCAGAAATCACACTTTTTGTACTTTTTATTGAGATTCTCCTTCTGCAAGGTCTGTAGTACAGTTCTTAGAAGCTCCTCATGAACCTAATTTTTTTAGAGTATATCAGAATTTCATCTATAAAGACTACCAAAAATTTATTTAGGTAATATCTAATGGCTCTATTCAACAATTCCTTGAATATTTATGGATAATTAGTGAGTCTGAATGGAATTAATACGAATTCATTGTGTTGGTATCTTTTATGAAAAGCAGTCTTGGGGATATCTTCCTTTTTCAACCATACTTGATTATATCCTGACCGAAAATCCACCTTGGAGATGTATTGTTCTCCACAAAGATGATTGAACAATTCATAAATTCGTGGGAGAGGTTACTTTTTCTTTATCATGATTTTTTTATCCTCACGATAATGGATGCTAAGGCGCAATGACCCACCCATCTTCTTGACGAAGTGGACTGGTTCACCCATGGTGAAGCACTTTGGTGTATAAAACCTTTATCTAAATTCTCTTATAGTAGTATCTTCAGCTACTCATGATATTCAAAATCCAATCTATATAGATTCTAGGATATTGGCAACACCCCATGTATAATATCAATTGAGAATTCAATCTCTCTTCTAGGAGGAAGACCCGACAATTCCTTGGGAAACACTTCAGCGAATTACCTCAAAATAGGCATGTATTATTGGAAGTTTTCCTCCTTATACTCAATCATCTGAGACAGATACGCGTGATCATGGGGTAGTAATATTAATTCTTGAGAAGATGGAGCTAAATAAGATTCATCTTCCTTCTTGCACTTGTTAAGAATCAGGGGTCGATTCTCCAGATGGAGAGTGATTTCCATCTCATAGTAATTTATTTTGGCTCTATATAAGGAAATCCAATCCTTGCCAAGAATTACACCACATTCCACCAGAGGGAGTATGACAAGGTTCAACAGGATGTTTAATCCATATATTATAATAGGGGCGGATTTATATTTATGGAAAGCAATGATTTACCCATTTTTAGTACTTATTGACAACCTCACTTCCATGATATGTGGTGGTGCTGGGATTGTTCTACTAAACATTCAAGATATAAAAGAATGTGTAGAACCAAAATATATAAGTATGTTTGCTATTGATGAATGAATAATTAGTGTACTTGTCATCACTTAGTTGTCGGGGTTCACTTCGGCAGTAGTGATGAAAAAATCTCACCCTTGCGGCTTTGGTGGTTATTGGAAGCCTCTGAAAACCCTTGGCTTAGGAAACTGATTTGAAAGATATCCTGGTTCTTTTCAGTTGTAGCAATGAACCACAGGTTGAGGTTCGAATGGAGAATTCCTCTATTATGTCACAGCTATGAGTCTTTCTTTCCAACAACTAAAAGATAGGTTCCCTTCTCTTCCACACCTAAAGAATTTCCTTGTCACCTACAGTCAATTTCCAGGGTTCTTCTTTGTGCACCTTTGGGAAGTGGGGTGCTAGATCTTCTTAGCACCGTTGGATTTATCAATGGGACCACCATCATTGAAGTCCACATTTAACTTTTTATCCCCATGATACCCTTGATATTCTTTGAAATTTATTTCAACCTTGAGGGCACATCAGACAATTTCGTCATAGCTTTCGAACTCAAAGATAACAAGTGATTTCCGCTAGTTAGGTTTCATCCCACCAAGGAAGTGGTCAAAGTTGGATTAGGGGGTAACGAAAAAGCCAAAGGCATACCGTGCATTCCTTGCGAAGTATTCCTCATACGCTCTAATGGATTCATTATCTTTTTTCTTGAGGGCAAGGAAGTCCGTTCCCATCTTTTTCCAAAGGGTTCACAATAAATATTTATCAAAAAACATATTCCATAAAAAATTCCATTCCAAAACCTTAATATCCTCCTCATGCTTCATATTTTTGATCAACATCCACCATTTATTAGATTCACCCTCAATACGATAAGTATCCAGGAGAACCTTCTCTTGTTCAGAAAATTGAAGGATAGAGAAGATCTTTTCAATGGAGTTGATCCATTGTTAAATGATTGAGGGATCATATGATACATTAAAATTATGAGGCCTTTGTCTCATGAATCTCTCGATACTGACTTGTTCATTTTTAGGGGGTGGGGGGTTTAATGTTCCCCTTGATCCATGCTTCTATTCAAAGATTGAGTTAGCTGAGATAGAAGCCTGATAAAGTTCGTGATTCCTGCTCCCATTGGATTTGGAATCTCATTAGTACAGTAATCACATTGATCTTCACATCAGTTGTTAGGTTGAGTCCTCTTATTAATGGCCATTAGATGGAATAAAAGGAAAGTTAATGGTTACACATAAAGGGTAATACAAGGAAAAAACTGATGAGTTATAAATAACTTTTATTTTTTCAACATATGAATCTATTGGCATCAGTCTATGTTATGCATGATCTACTTTATAATATATATTCATAGGGAATTTTTTGGTCCCTTAATAATGGTTCATACTAAGCCTGTGAATTTTCCAAATAATATCCCCTAGGAGTGTCTTAACCATGTGAGAAGCAACACCCCTTGTCGTGCAACAATTCCCATTCGAGTCTAGTTCAAAGCGGTGTTTTCAGGTTTTACCCCAAGGATACATCTGTTCCAGAGCCACCTCTACCTGCTCGTATCCAGACAGGGATTTATTTGTTTGATAAACCACTTACTCAATACTCACAAAAACTTAGGGATGTTTCTTTTATACATTGTCTTGTCTCTAAGGCTTTACTAGGGATTTCTAATCATAATATCAAAAATTACTAATCCTATACTCTGATACCAACTGTTAAAACCCTGATTTAATTTCACATTTAAAAAGTTGATTTATTACATAATCTAAACTTGATACAACATAGAAGGTCAAGAGGTCTAGTGTCTTTGGGGCTTAGGATAATTATATAACAAATTAAAACATGAAATACAACATCTTTATAGAAAACTTCCTTTACATTAACCCCACATTCCCTCGTATTTATTATTACATGGGATAACCTGAGGGCAAGCATAAGAAAAGGGATACTATACTTTAACCAATGAAATAGAGCGCTATCAGGGCACAAGAGAAGCGTAAACATAAAGGCAGAATAAATAATGATAATCATAACACGGGAATGAGGGAAGACACTTAACATGGAATTAACATGAGCCAAGGCTCATTACACATGGAGCATGAGTAAACCCTCATTGCACATGAATCATGAGTAAACCATAATTCAACTTGAATTAGCATGATTAAACACATATTTCACTTGATATATCCTGATACTATACTTTAACCAATTCAATGGAGCGCTATCAGGGTACATACTTCTTAAACATTTCATTTCGTGAATAAGTGTTCCACATGGATATTAAAACATTGAATCATTCAACATAATAATTTATTTCATGATAAATGAATGTGGAATAAATAATTTAAACCCTTTAAAAAATAATTAAATTTTCATAAATGTGAATTCCCTTGATATAGAAATTGGAATGCTATTCAATACACAATTACTTTGGCTTGGAGAAGCACAGTGCAATTTCTATAGCATAACGATGTGAAATAAGAACTCATAAAAATGGTTGATGAGAGAGAAATGGGTGTGTCATCATATTTACATTACATGGAATATAAGGGGGTCATATATATACATCTCACCACAAATTTAATGGAATTTAGATTCATGATACCAAATAATTTCTTTAATGTAAATTAGGAGAGATAAATTTCTTTTGGAATTTCGGCATAGTAACGGGTGTACATGAGAGGAAATTAATGGGAGAGAAATGGGTCTCCCATGAATCAAAAATAAATAGGTATGTATGGTGGATGTTCTAAACCATAATAAAACATTTATAATTGAAAATAAAAGGGAATATCAATTTAAATAATATTGGTAAAAAATGAGAAAGGAAGAAAAAACCCTTACTTGGAAGTGTGATTCCAAAGGCATAAGAGAGGCTTCATAGAGGCTTCTTAGGAGTTTGGGGAACCATGGAAGGACTATAATGAGAGGGGGGAAGAGTTTTGACGAAATCAAAAGGCTTTGAGTGAGGAGGAAGTCAGATATTGGGTGGGTTAATATAGGAAAGGTGAGGGAATTCGTTATTATTTAGGTTTTGGACACCTCACATTAAACTAGTCCAAACCACAAACCAGCCCATGCATTTGGCCCAGGGTTTTTTCCAGAGGGAAGTTGAGAAAAATATTTTATAAGGACAATTTCGGAACTTCTTAAAGTAATGTGGTTGCTTATGTGGAGGTGAGTCTCAATCCCAAGGAAAAAAAATTTAAAAAGACAACATGTATACCAAGTTTTGAAGGGTCCAATAAAGCTTTGTAAAATAAATAAAACTAACCCCAAAATCACATTATTTTAATGTTAAAACATATATTTTCCAAACATATGGTTTATAGTACTTTATTACATCACTATTGGGTCATTATGTAGTCATAAAAGACATTATAAATTTAAATGGTATTAAATTTTTACAAAAAAACTTCACTATCTTATAAATTTTTGAATAATTTAAAATTGGATAATTTTGAAATCTTGATTCAGGAAATAATATTCATTTTATCTATATAATTTTGTAAATATTTTAGTTTTCAATTTTAAAATAAAAATTGGCATTTTTGAAAATTCATGGGTTTTGACAAAAATGGCTTTCAAACCTTAATAAAAATTACAATTGCATTCATAAAATTATACGATCATTTATATTTAATAAAAAATAATTTAATAACAATAATAATTTTTTATTAAAATATTATTTAATTAAAAAATCCATTAATTTATCAAAATAGATTTCTTAGTTGAACATTAACTAAAAATACTATTTGTAATTTAAAAACTATTTAAAAGTTAACAATAATAAAATGAAAGTATATTCAATATTATATACCAAAATAATCTACATAACCATAGTGATAAGTTCTTGTTACATAACCCCATCAAAAACCCACATATGACTGAAGAGTAATGTGTGTGATGGTGAAAGACTCTTCGGTTGGATTGGATAACATTGCTTTGGTGGTTATTGCAATAAACTTCCACTTCTCTCGTAGACGGTCCCACTCGAGCTTAACATATTCATGCTCATCTTGGGCTTCGTCAAGAGTGAATCCCAAAGATACAACCTACAATCCAAGATCTGACAAATGGGATTCATATGGGGAACATCTACTGGATGAGACCATCACTTCCTTTTTCTGAGTAAATTGGATTTTTTAAATCCATTTATTTATACTAATCATGTGATCACTGTTCAACGACTATATTAGTAATGATCACAATTCTTAACATTATTTTAAAATCCAAAAACATACAACCAAATAAGTTGATGTTTTATATAAATATTTTACATAATGATACATTTAATTAGATCAATAGGGATTTCCATTAATGAATGTTCAGGTCATTACGAACATGAAATTCTAGAACACATATTTGATTATTTGAAAACCAATTCTATATAAATTGTGCCATAATTATGTGTTTTTAATGGATCAGACCTTCTATGAAATTTATTTAGCTGGATTAGTTCTGGATTGATTTATTTTAACAACTTTATTCTAATACATTGGTTTTACACACTTCTTTCCATTTAAGACCCATTTAAATTCTTGAGTAAAATATATTTTCATATGAAAAATAAACTAGGGGAAGGTGTTAATACCAACCTCTATTGGAATACATATGAGGTATTATCATAACCTATAGGTTTTGAATTGTTCTCTCAATGTAACCATATATATGACAATTATATGAAATGATTAAAAAATTCTCTTTATCCACGACCTACTGAATACTTTTCTAGAACACTATGTTAATCCCAAGATCCCAATATGATACAATAGAATGTAGTAATATATTTAATCGTACAACTTATCTAATGTATATTTAGTACTGTTTCTCAAAAGAGAATCATTCTCTAATTGGGATTATGTATAATGAATTTGTATAGAGATAAAATACAACCAAAATCGCATCATGTTCTTTGATATTGAATGGATTCCAAAAAATAATCAATGCAGTTTATTCCTATATATTTTTTAACATTAGATGATTTTTAAATGAACTACTCTGTTCGATATCTTACATGATATACCACATTGAGTATAAAAAACTAAATATTATTATTTAATTTGGTTGTTATCACATAGGTGTTAGAATGGTAGGAATGAATAATATTAAATGAAATATAATTTTTTTTAAAAGTATATCTTATTATATATTTGATGAAAAAAAATTATAAATAAATGTAAAATCCTTTTAAAAAAATTGAAATATTTTTTTGATAAACTATTTAAATTCTAACGAGTGTTTTCTATGCCGAATAATTATTAAATCACACTTTTTACGATATTAATGATATATATATAATATAATTAATTTAATGTTTAATATTGTTCCAATGATATTTTTTACATGGTACAAGAAAATATCTATTTTTACAATTAAAGTTTTAATTATCAAATAATTATGTTTATCATTTTTTTGATGGCCCACTTATTTTATATCCATTATATAACACCTTTATATAATATATTTGAAAAAATAAATTTCATATATTGAAGAGGATTATAAAATATCAAAATGTTTTTATTTTTTTGTATTTTTATTTTGAGTTTTTTTAGATAAATAATGAAAACAATTATTCATTTTAATTGATAACAACTTTTCCTCAAATTTATTAAAAGTGTTAAGTTATATATTTGGTTATTTGTAAATTGTTAATAAATATGTTTTAATCAGATATTCTAATTTAGTAAATTTGTGTCTATTTTACATTTAAATTTAATATATAACTACTGTGAACTTTTGATCAGTTTTACGATAAACACCAATTTTCTAAATCCATTAATGTTATAAATTTTAAATTAATTTAATACAATTATGTGTTTTGAATTTTAAAAAATGGGAATGCATAATTTTAATAAGTATAAAATTAATGATCTAATAGGATCAAATTAATTTCAAAAAATATGAATAATATATTTTCTCGTAATTATTTTTTCCATGGTTAATGTTAAATCAGGTAAATGGGGTTAAAAATATTACTTTAAATATTATAAAATTACACTAAAAGTTATTAAAATTTTATTGATAAGTGATATTAGACTTATATAATCCATGGGACTATTTGGTGAGATCTTGGAGCCAATGGATGTCTTTGGGACATTTACATTACATTATACAATGAAAAGACATTTTATTCATACTTATTTTTAAAAAGTACAATATTTTTAAAATTTTAATATATTAAAGGAATTTTCCCCTCTTAAAATAATTTATAACTATAAATTATTTATGTACATGATTGTAATTTATTAATAAATTTTTTAAAAAAATACAATAAAATTAATTGTTTACACAATGATGACACATTAGTTGATTTTTTATATGAAGAATATATTAAATTAAATTAAAAATACAAATATATATTTAATTTGAAATAATTAATTTCATAGAATAACTTTAAGGATGATTTATAATTATTATGAATGGTTTAATGTAGTTTTTTCTAATATAGATTTTTGTTATGATATTTTATAAGACTCATGTCTAGAATATTGTCAAAGTTAAAACTATTAATATTTTAAAATAAATAATATCTTAATAATTGATGTAAAATTCATAAAAAATATGATTCAACCCACATTTTGGGAAATTTATTATAATTTCATTAATGTCCCATTCATCGGTCTTTTAGAAATATTATAGAAATTATATTTACCATCACTGAAAAATGGATATAATGATAATAATTAAAAAGGTTAAATACGGGTTAAAAATGATAATGGTTATAAAATATTCCAAAATTATCGAATTTTCCTTATATGAATATTTTTTTAAAAAGCTATCATATCTTTTATATTACTCAATATTTATCCTGATAGTATTAATAATTATGTTATATTAATTTAATACTTCAGAGAGTTCCAATAGTGCTCCTCCCATCTCTTATAATAGGGAACTACATATCACTTCATCACACGTAAAAAAATTGTATCTTCTATGATATACCAAAATACCATCCTTTAATATATCATAAAATTAAATAGGCCTTACTTTTGTAAGAACAAACTATTTAGAGATGTTAATGTGTTAATCAATGGAGATTGTCCAAAGAATATGTATCATTTTTAATTGATTGTTTCTATTTTATTGCTACTTACACTTCCCTAAAATCTGATAAAAACATTATTATATAATCAATCCAATAAATAAAATATAAATAGATGTTATTATGAAAATTTAATCACATAAATCTGTCTCCAAACCCAATAAATGGGAAACAAATCAATTATCTGTTCGTACGTGTGAACTATCACCTCCACGAACCAATATAATTCATTTAACATTACCATATACCAAGAATTGTTATAATAATACATTTAAAGGAAATATATCATATTAATAAATTAACTAATTATTATTATATGATATTATAGTTTATCTTTTATACTTTTACATGCACAAGAAATTGAAAACATTGTTCATCCATACAGGTGAACTATCACCTCCACATTGTGATATGATTTATTATTTATCACCACATCACAAGGATGATATATATGTATATGTATATTTGAATTATTTATATGATATTATGATCATTATATAAATATAATATAATAATTATGTTTTTTCCATAATGATCAAAGAATAATGAAAAGTTTATCTTTCATACGTACACCTTATCATCTCGAAGATTGCAATGAAGCTTATTTTAAATAACAATAAGTAATGTTTTATTATAAAATTACAATTGGTGTGTAAAAGTTTTTATTATTTAATGAATAGTATTATATAGATAATGGTATAATGTAAAATTTTACTATTTAAAACATACCATGTAAATATTCAACTCATGTTCCGAATATTGACAAAACATCTAACATGAAATTAAATAATCATGTAATTGTTATAACATGATAATAAGTGATATAAATGGAATAATAAACATTTAAAAAGTTATAATGAAATTAAATAATTATCTTATGTTTATTAATAAAGAAGATACATATTGTTCATTATAAGTCGAAATCAAGGTAATGGAAACTTTTAGTAAAAAATTGTTTTAAATGTTTTAATTAATTATTACAAATTATTCATTTTTATTCCCATGATTTCAAAATGCTAATTTTTGATATATTTATAATGGTATGTATTTTTTAAAATTCTAATTATTAAGATTCATTCAAATAAATCAATGTGTTTTGGGACACATTAATTAAAAAATATCTTGTTAGATGTCCAAAATTTGTTTTGAAAATGAATTAATTATACAATAACATGAACTAATTTCTTATTGTAGAAAATGAAATTTTAGGAGTTACATGTTTAATATTGAATGGTTTTTCTATTTTATTGAAAATATAATGGTACTTTTACAATTTATGGGTCATTCAATGATAATCCAAGTGTTGGTGGTTCTGTTATAACCACGAATGAATTGGGTATGAAAGATGGTCATATGGGAAGCAAATTTTATAATTGACGTGCAAGGATGTTGACAGCTTGGTTAGTCCATCAATTAGATATACATGTATGAAATTATAGATGATTCTTTCTCAATTTTAGTTTTATTAAATCCCATGTTAACCAATTACAAATAATATGTGTTCTTATTAATTTTCAATAAAGGATTTTGATTTTCAAATGTTAAGATAAAAATATTTCTTTTAATAAAGAGCTATATTTAATGTTAAAAAGCCATATTATAGGGAATTGTTTTATAGGTTTTCACTAGATTAATATTTTTCATTATTTATGTCACTTAATGATATTTTTGTATTGATACCGTGTTGTAATTTTCTTCCACAGGTTATACTATTTTTAAGGGAAAAGAAGATGAAATTATAAAAGAAATGATGATGTGTATTGAAAAGAAGTCAAGTTATTAAAGGGATTTATTTTAGTTGTAAAATGGATAATAATTATTAGTTCCCACATGTAATGTATGGGTTTAATTTGTAAGAGTTATTCAAAACACACTCAATCCATAAATTGAAAAGATCTCTGAATGTGAATTCTTGTTCAAAAACCATAGTTTACATATTGTTTAATTATAGGTCCTGATAGTTGGTATAAATAGATGGTTTATAAAACATTGAAGGTTGTGATTTTTTTATTTAAAAATGTCATAATGGGTTTGTAATTTTTTGATTTATCCTATGTTTAATGTCTTAAGAAAACCTTTTTAGGACTTATGTTATTAAATTTTATGGCGAATAACATTTTTTTAGAGATATTTATTTTTTATGTAATAATGTGATATTGCTATTTATGATTTATATGAGCGTAATGAGAAAAAAAATGTGGATAAAACATGTTATGGTTATTTTAAAAATATTTATATTTTGGGGTTGAATAGAAAACCATAGTTAAAAGGATATTTTGTGATTAATCATATATCTTGGATGAACATCACATCTACTTAGTGAATGTCACATTGATTACATTGTTTTAAGAAAGGAAAAATAGTAGGATGGGTCACACACATCACATACCGAATGTTCATAAGAATCGATCATAAAACCCAATGATGATTAGAGTTCTTCACCTACAACTAGCATAAATGTTGTCTCTTTTAGAATGAATTTTTACTATTAGTTATATGATTTGATGGATATAGAATAAGTTGGTTTTGAGAAAATATAATTCTGTTGAGGAATTTTAAGGATTTTATTTTTTTAATAGTTAATATTTAAACAGAAGTTATTACAGTTGATTTTTTATAATTTTATAGTTTTTCATATAACGGTTTATTTTTTTGGAGTATTACCATACCTTATATTAACAATTTTATTTTTGGTTAAAGTATTAAAATAGGATAACTATGTAGTTAATATTTCATGGATTTTTTGATTCTCATTAAATTGAATTTAGTGCATGAGGTGTGAAAAAATAATCTTGAATACTCATCATTTGGAGAAAAAGTGTAGTGCATGGTTGAATTTGATTAATTGATTAAACATTACTTATAAATTATGTGTATTTACATAAGTTCGTAGTAACAGTAGTAAAATAAATTCCTCAACATTATGAAAAGGATCTTAATGAATTGTTATACATTTAATATTATTGAAATGAAATTAGTTCCCATTTAAAAAATAAAATAACTTTCATTTTTTGATTATTAACATTCTCATGATTGTGTTTTTTTATCACTCTCCATCCAAACATCATAGTTAGTTTTCCCTTCCATATCCATTTTTCTCTATATAGAACCCTCCTATGTGTTTTCTCATTTTACCTTCATATATATTTTTATTTATTTTAGTGTGATTTTTTTGTTAAACGATAATTTTCATTTTAGATATCATTTCATGAAATCTTAAAAGTAAATCCCCTATTTTGTATCTTCATATCAAATTAAGAGGATTTGATTTATTATGTGTCGGAAAATGTTACACCCTGCATGTTTATATGGAAAAACATATTTGATAGAAAACATGATAAGCCTTGTATATCATTAACAAACAATCAAATATTATTATTTAATATGATATTTATCACATTGCCTTTAGATTTAAGGCAATGGAGAATGTTAACAAATTTATAAAAATATAGTCAACAGACACACACATATATATGTAATTAATTATTAGGTGAAAATTGATTATATTTGAATGTAAAACACTTTTTAAAATGAAATAATTTTTTAAATGAAAATAATATAAATTATAAAAATATTGATTTATAATGATAATTTTAGGAATCTGTCATTTTGGATTATATAATAAAGCCCCTAGTAGGTGGTCGCAGTGGCAGGGGGCTGGGTATGGGGGGCCAATCACGGGGTCAAGTCCCAATAATTTTACCTATCTTAGCATGAATATATATATATATATATATATATATATATATATTGACCCCAAATTATGCCTATATAATTTAATTAATTTAATGATTAACATTCGTCTGGTTTATTTTCCCGACATGATACAAGAAAAAATTAAATATTTCAAATATAGGAATTATTTTTTAAAAAGGTAGTTTATCCGCCTTTTGATGGCGCACATACCTTAAATTATGTTTTTTACACATTAATATATTACATTTGACAAAATAACTTACTAGTTGAAATAGGATTATATAACTTTAATTTGGAATAATTTTTGGAATTTGTTTGAGGAGTATGATTTTTAAATGAATACTTAAAACCATAATGCTTATAAATTAAAAATTACTTTTTCATCAAATTTATTTAAAGTGTTAAATTATAAATTTGGTTGTTTTCAATGTATAAGGAATTCAGGTTTTTATTAGTTAATCTAGTTTTGGTCATTTGATTCATTACAATAAATTGAATATAAAAAATGGTCTGGATTTTTGAATGTTTTTCCTTTTAGAACCCTATTCTATAGATCCTTAAACATGATTAATATTATATTAATTTTAGCCTCTTTCATTTAATAAATTTGGGAAAATAGACATTGAAAGTAATAATTAGTATGATATTTATGATCTAAAAGGATCAATATAGTTTTTGTAAATTATGAATAATATATTGGGTGATTATTTTAATTATAAGGGTTTAGTGTAAATTAAATAAATAAGGGTAAAAATAATATTATAAATAATTTACAACAAAAGAAAAACCTATCCACATTTCATTGGATGATTTATATTTGAAGAAAAATATCATTGGGATGATTTATTTCAATCATGGAGAAGCTTGGATGAATTTCAGAAATTTATATTAATTTATTTAGAGAACTTTTTTTCACACTCTAATTTATAACAAGTAAAATAATATTAATATTATGTTATATAAGGGATATGTTCGATTATAAAGTGAATTTATAAATTTAAATTTTTTCCCTAAATCAGGGTGATATATTTATATTTTTAAAAAATAAATCATAAAATTAAATGGTTACATTATGATTATTCAGTAATTGCTTCATTAGTGGATAGACCAAATGAATAGTAATAAAAATATTAAAATATATATTATTTTATATTATTAATTCCATGAAATAATTTTATGGGTAAAATTGACATGTTTTGGCTGAGTTAATATAAATTTTTTGAATATAAATTTTTTATGATATTTTTAAAAGGCATGCAATGAATAGTCTAAAAATTGATATTATTGATATTTTAAAATAAATATTATTTTTGGAAGTGATAAAAAATTCAGAATAATATATGATTCATTCATGTCATTTGGACTCATCTTAAAATGTATGAAATGACTAATTTATGGTTCATTTTTCATTTTATCATAATTATATTAACCGTTAGTGAATATTACATGATATCATGATAAAAAATAAAAAGGTTAAATATGGGTTTACCCAAAAATGAATGTGTCAAAAAAATTCTTACCATATATAATTTTAATTTTAAGAAATTTCTCTAAACCAAAATTATCATATATTTTAAATAACACAATTTGGAGACATATGTAAAGGAAATGTAATTTAATACTTGGAAAAATTACAAAAGTACACTTCCTCTCTCTTTTAAAATGGAATTACTTCTTATTATTTATTTCACTTAAAAAACAATTATTTCAGACAATATATTCCCAAATACCATCATAGAATCCTAACCCAAAATTTCAAGGCCTTAGTTTTTTTAGAAAACCACATTAGAGTTCTTATGGTGTTAATCAAAGGATATCAATAGAAGAATATGTATCACTTTTTTGTTAGTGTTCCTATTTTATTTTTCTATCCAATTTATTAAAACATTATTATACTATTATGCAATTATAAATCAATTATTCTAAATATAATAATATGTTATTATGATAATATCAATAAATAAATCCATATCCACTCTAATCAAATCTAAAATTAATTAAACATATTTTCCTACGTTTGAATTATCACAACAATGAAACATGTAATTTGTTTTCCATTACAATCTCCCAACACTAGATATAATAATTGAATTAAATATTAAATATCATATTAATGAAATATATATCATTTAAAAAAAATATCATTTAAATTCATACCATTCCATGAACATAAATATGATAATGTCGTTCGTGTGTACGTGAGAACTATCATATCTACAATACAATGTGGTTTACTTTTCATTATGACATCACATTGATGATATATATAAGTAAATTAAAATTATTAACATGATATTATTTTTGTTCTATAAATTTACTATAATTCATTACATATTTCCTTAATAATAATTGAATAATTGAAATGTTACTCCTGCGTACAAACATATATCATCTTAGTGATTCAAATATTGTTAATTTTTAATGGCCATAAATAATGGTTCTATTTAAAAGTATTTTTTTTGTCTAAAATTGATTATTATATCATTAATATTATTATAGAGACTATGGAATAATAAAAACATTGACTATAGACATCATACCATGTACTTTTTAGACTCATGTACCGAATATCAACAAAACATTCATTATATAGTTAAATAATTAAATAATTGTTATAATATGAAAACAAGATATATAAAAGTAATTATATAAATTAAAAGTATATCATGTAATTAAATAATTTAATCATGTTAATTATTCAGACTAATGATGATATTACAAGATAATTAAGACCCAAGGTATGTGACTCTTTAACTAAAAGATCATTTTAAATTTTTAAAAGATTTATTCATCCAAGTCTTTATATTTCATGACATTATTTTCCAAATGGTTTTTATGAATGTATTAAAATGTACCTGAATGATTTAAAATAGTTATTTTTAATTTTTTTGAAATTATTCAATGTGGTATGGGATACTTTAATAAAAAATAGGTTATTAGATGTTTTATATGTGTTTTAAAAATGAATTTGTTATTAAATGACATGAAACGTTTTCATTGTGGTGGAAATGAAATTTTATAAATTTTATTTTGAAATTTTCTTGATTTTTATATATTTTTACTATATAGTGATACTTTTACATTTTATGGGTGGTTATGTGATAAACAAAAGATGGGTGGTTATGTTTCAACCTCTATTTAACTGGCTGTGGAAGTCAACCATATAGATGTTATATTTGTAAGAAGGGAATGTATGGAATTCATCTATATTGTTATTACATTTGTAATAGTAACATTTATTGAATTTTTCCAAATGTTTATTCCATTTTAGTTGAATAATTTTTTATGTTACCAACTTATAAATAACATGTTTTCTTATTTGTTTTCTTAGAAATCAATTGATTTTTCAAAATATTAGATAACAATAATTTTCAAATGATTATCTCTTGTTTAGGGTAAAACATCTTTAATGGGGAAATATTAGATGATTTTTTACAAGACTAGTTGTTTAAATTAAAATAAATATTACTTATGTTTTTTGGTAGATCAATTTTTTAAAGAAAATCATGAGAGTTATGATTGGTATGGTCAAGGAAGACATCACAGTGAAAAAATTAATGTAAAATCAAAATAGAGATAAAATTTTCATTATAATCCTTCTGTTGTATAAAAATATAAAATTATATCAATAATTTTTACATAGATTTTTTTTATAATTAAATATTTATACATTCATTGTGTCCCATGAAACATAGAACAGTTAACTCATAAGCACCATGAAAGAATAAAATATAGACAAAATTGAATAAAAATTGAATAACTAAATTCATAATATTATATTTCAATAGTTCTGTATATAAACCTCATAAAATAAGGTGGTTCATAACAACAATATATGACTCGATAAAAGGATATTGAGACGAATTCCCTTAACTTGACTATGATTCATCAGGCATGTTATTTATCTTCAAGAATGATAAACTTATTCTTATTACATATATTATTAATAATATTTTTCATATTAATTATTCCATTCATATATCTTAATATAATGTTATAATAATTAATTAATTATATATTTTCACAATGGACGTTTTGATGATGTTCACAACATTAGTCCAAAAAGAATTTTGTTTGTTGTCAAAAGTCCAGGTGTTCATAAGTACATCATCTCCAAAAATATATTCATGAAATAATAACCTCTGTTATCCATCAATAATTATATTAAATCTATCAATTACAAGTCAATGTGAAAAAATAACTATGTTACAATCATGGGGATGGTACATTGTAAGCATGTATGAGAAACGGTTGCACTTTTCAATGATTATTATAGAACGACGGATTGTAGTATTTTTTATTTAAAGAATTATCATAAAATCTGTAATAGAATATTAATAACTAAAATATACTTATTTACAAATCATCCAAGTGATGTGGTTTTGTAAAATGGATCGTATCACTTCATGGAGGAGATAGGTCACAGGTACACAAGAACAATGTGATCATTTTTATGTCCATGGGAATTTAAGAAAATAAATGAAATATTTTTTTAATAATAAAAAATATTTAAATAATATAATATATAAAAGTTAAGCATTACTTATTATAGAGTTTTTTTATAAGAGTTAACATTTTTCTCATTGATTTTACAACTTTATAGTTTTTAATAATTAGGGAAGAATCATACATTATAAACATATAGATTAAAAGTGGACACTTATAATTAATATTCATTTTTACATCAAACAAAAATCATTAATACAAAAAATTATTTAATATACTGATATATATTCCTTATTTTCCCTTAATATCATCCTTGAAAATACTATTCCATCTTTAACAATGAATATAATTTTTGGTGTTGGAATGATTACCAAAGCTCATAAACAATCATAAAACAAAATAAAATACTTTTCTAATGAAACCTGAAAAACATTCCTTAAAAACATACATTTTTAATCTCTAAAAGGGTTCACCATTTCAAAAATATCATTATCATTGATTTTGATATTGAATTTTTTTTATGAGAACTCATAATAAAGAATATAATATATAAGTAGGAAAAATATGACATAATTATACATAGATAGAATAACCAAGTGCTTAGATTATATACATGTCACTGTTTCAAATGCAATACCCATACAAAAAACATCCACACATAATGAATTAGAGGTTATCACATAACCACCCATCCTTATTTTTTCAATGAATTACATGTCAAGGGGTTCTCACATATCCACCAATCGAATTTCCATGTACCACTATATTATCTTAAGACAAATAAGATTTATATTTCCAATATGTCACACATAAACAATAATTTTCACCCATAAGAAAACATTTAATGTTATAAAAATAATCATCACACCTTGAAACCCCATATTCAGTACCAAAATATGCATAACAGGTAAATAAAAGAATATTTTTAATTTAATAACATGAATTCCAGTAGATGAAGTCAAATATAAAATAATATACAAGGAAGTGGAGATGTTGTTGTTGCTGTATAGGCTTAAAAGAACATTCATTATGTCATTTATAAATAATGTCAAACATTCCATGCAGAAAACATAAAAATTTTCATTTTACAAAACATTTGAATGAAATAAAAAATAGATACAATGTAAACTTTATAATTAATTAATTGAATTAAAATATAAATAATATCAATAATGTGGACATGTAGAAAAATATTAGATAATTAATGTTTTAAACATTTAAGATATCCCTTTCCATTTTGATCATTTCACTCATATTCCCTATGAAAGACTAGTATTTAACAAAAACTTAAATAAAACTAGAAAAAAAAAATTCATGAAATAATATTTAAATAGGTATGTACATAAAACTAATAAATTATGGTGGGTATGTAACATCATGATATGTCTAAATGAAAGGTTATTTAGACAAAGCCTCATACATTGATTCTCATTCATAACAAATATTGTTTATCTACCCAAATAATAAATTAATGTTAATTTCTTATTTTTAAAAAGAAAAATTTCTTCTTTACTATTATTTTTATATCAATTAACATCATGTTAAAAGAATTAAAAAATTATAAAAGTTCACATTAGATGTTTTTATGATATTCAGCACATGAGTCCCAAACAAATTTGGTATGATGATAATAGTCAAATTAGTCATAAGTAAATCATCTCCAGTCTAATATTCATGAACCTATAATCAAATTAATACATCAATTATACCTTTAAATACATTATTTAAAGATTTATATAAGAAATAAACTATGTTACAATCAAGGATATGGTAATATGTACGTACTCATGACTATGTTTCCACATTTCATTGAGAACTCTTGAAAGAATGTTAGTATTATTTTTATCATTAAATATGGATAAAAATATCATTAATATGAAATTTATTGTTTAAATATACTTATATATATCATCAACATTATTTGGTGATGAAAAATGAATGACAATTCTTCTTAGAGGTGATATTTTACATGTACCCATGAATGAGGTTATCATTATTATGTTCATGGAACGTTAAGAACAAAAATTATAAATTACTTATTAATAATGAAATATATGTAATTAATTTAAAATTTACACAATTAATTCATAATTATAACATGTCTTTAGTTATGGTGATTTGAAATGTATCATATCGATTCAAGATGTTGTATTCCTCAGTACACATGAATAATTAATTTTTTCTGCATTTTGTTGATGTGAAGATTGATTTATGTGATGACATTAACAAAATAAAATATGAGTATATTTGTGACACTGAATTGGTTATTTCATCATGTTTTTATAATATTTTATGTATTTGGAAGAAGAAACTATTTCTAAACACTTAATTAATAACAAAACATTTTCTTGAGACAATGTCCTTTGTTTAAAACCAAAATGGCTATAATCTGATTATTGTACATAATATTAGAAATCCAGATTATGGTGTGGGAGTATAAGAAATTATTTTTGAATATATTAGGTGGACCAAATATTTTTTGATGTGCTACAAATAGATAATATTGTGTGAAATTTTATAGGAAAGGGTAGGGTAACACTTATAATTTGGAAAATATTAAATAATTACAAATTAATTATCTATTCCAGATGGATCAAAATTGAATAATATCAAAAATAGTTTGAGTATGGGAAAAAATATATTCATCCAATGAAATTTAGAGAAGTTTTCATTATGTTATAATCCTTATGTATTTTTTTGAAACGTTATTTTACCGTTTCATATTTTATAGTGATATAATAGAATTTACATATTAAAGGGCAATATAACAACAATAAAATGTGAAACAAATAATGAATGGGTCCCTAATGATATTTGGGGGTTATAATTTTTTTTTTAATTTTATATTTTTATGAATTTTATATCATTTAATAATTTCATATTCATGTTAAAATAACAATTATATAAATTTTGATAATATTCATGACATGAGTCTTTCAAAATATCAAAACAACTTGATACCTTAAAAATACTCTTAAAAACCCTCACTAACATATGAAATTCATCAATACAAATCAAGGATTACATTAATTATCTGAAATTGTATTTCTAATAATAATTTTAATATTATTTAATTTATATTACCTTTATTTAATAATTAATGCTTCATCATTATAGAAACATTTAATTTAACTACTTCTTCCCTAAAAAATGAAATATCATGATTATTATATAAATTTTATATTTCAAAATAGAATTTATAGTCAAACATATCTACTATAAAACCACTTGTTAAAAACATTTCTCTTGTTAAAAATTGGACTATGAAATAATTGACTTTTCAAAGAATTGTGCACTATAAATGGCATAATGTCATCCAAATGGATCTAATAACTCATAAAATCAGCACAATGATGATTTGGTATAAAATTACTTTTACAATAAAATTAGGATAAGTTTTTCTATAATTTTATAAAATTTAAAATATTAATTTTACCTTTAACTACCCAATTTAACCTCAACCATGATAATAGTAATTATTAAAAAATTCACTGTTCAAAATGTCCCAAATTAAAATGTACCTATTTGCTAATTTGTTTCCCCATGATTACAAATATGGGACCTATTTTTTAGAATTTGAAAAATATAAATTTTAAAAAATAATAAACAAATTGTTCTCAATAACTAATGGAGAAAAGTTATATCTATGTAAAAATCAGAAATTGTTTGAAATTTTTTTACTTCCAAATACAATTTGAAATTTAATACAATAATATAAATTAGAGTAGCCGATAAAAACATCATCTATATAATAATTTATACCAGTTAGAATTATATTTTACGGCTATTGATAAATTTTATGAAAAAGGAAATTTCAATTAAAATATAGTATTTTTCACTATTAA
The DNA here is from genome assembly GCA_963277665.1 of Viscum album. Lineage (NCBI taxonomy): Eukaryota > Viridiplantae > Streptophyta > Magnoliopsida > Santalales > Viscaceae > Viscum > Viscum album. The sequence goes on along the minus strand of OY728131.1, from coordinate 221,233,441 downwards.
ATAAAAAATGAAATTTTTTAGAAAAAATAACAAAAATTAAACCATTGTATATTTTGATAGAACGATTTCAATGAGAATTTTTATTTTATTTGAATATATTTTATAAAATTGTCAAAAACTATATTTTCAAACAAGTAATCCATTAAACAGTGGAAAAATAGTTTTTTTTGGAAAAATATCATTTAATTAGTAAAATTATATTTGTTATTATAAAAGGTCTAGGATACACATTAGATGGATTATAAATAATATATTTATATAATATATTTACTGGTATAAAACACAATTGTGAACATTTAAATTCATATTGATAATTTTTTTTCTTTTTATTTCAGAAGTAGATTAAATATATTTTTTATTAAATTTTTCATTAAATAAATAACAATATATTTTTGTGTAAACCATATATTCATAATTATAATGTTATTTCTCCTCACTCAATTCAAACATCTTTGTTATAATTGTATTTAGCTGTCTATTTCAACTCGATGCGGTGTATCTTCTATGCTATAAAACATAATATTCCATTAAAAAATGAGTGAGGATAAATTGGTAGTTAAATTTCATCATTGTAATAATTGTTATACAAAAGTAGATAAGTGAGGATATTTTATCCAAAAATATTTTCCTATTTTGTTACATTTTAATTGTAAGGCCTATTAATGTATATAACTAAAAAACATTATATAAGCTGAAAATAAGTAGAATGATGAAATAATATGTCAATTTGGATTTATAATGACCTCATAAAATATGGTTGGTTAATAAGATATTGTATTTCCCAAATAAGACAAATTGATGAAAATAATACTTCAAAAATTTGTTGAAATTTAATATTCAAATCCTATCAATAATATATAGTAAAATGGATACATAAATCTGTATAATATTAAGTATATGACGCATAAATTACATTCAAATTCATTTTAAAAAACACCATAATGAATGATTTTGTCTATGTGAAATGGATGTCACCGAAAATGAAGGAGAGATGATAATCCATTACCTTATTTATTATGATCCTCCATTCTTTTTCCAACATCTTATATAATTGGTATATGATTATTACAAATACATATAATATCTATAATCATTTGTACCATGATATATATGATTTTCATGTAAGATTTTATTTTCTATTTGTTGATAAGTCCATATTAAATTTATGTTTCTAGTAACCACAATCTATATTTTTGTATTTTCAAATGAAACTTTTAAGGTAGAGTGTGATCCTGAATACAACAAAATGATCCCACATATTCCACACCCACAAAGAGACAAAAAAAAACACTTTAAGAGAACACTGTTCATAATTCAATAATCAATAAACCAAAACAAGCACCATTCATCACCTCGTCCATTGAGTCGTACTCACCCCAAGATCCACGACTCGTCAACCATCACCCTCCGCCCGAGAAAACATCCTTCGAACAACACGCCTCCATCGAACACCTCTCCACCATCATCACCTCACCGATTTCAATCGCATCAACACCAATAAACTTCACCATCTCTTCATAGCTGAACACAACCATGTCAACGACAGTCGAAATGACGTCACTACCGTCCTCCCGGTGTTTCCAATCCAGACTCAGAGCCCAAAAACCCTTGAAGGCCACCAAAAATCTCCACCTTGGAGAGAACAGTGGAATTTGGATCCAGAGAAGAGAACCAAGCAAGGAAATGAAGAATAAGAAGAGACTGGAACTTCCAGAGATATAGAAAATAAAATACAATATTCCTTGAGATGTTAGGCTATACAAACGCAAGAAGAATGCTTCCATTTTTTACTGTGGATGAAAACAATAATCGTAAATATAAATTAATTCTCAAAAATAATTATGATTTATTATAAATCACATTTACTATTTAAATTTATCCCTTATTACCTTCCATATACAACAAAATTGATGGATTACTCACATAGCTCTGTGATGTGGCAATCTTTCACACACACGATCGAGGTTCTGGTATTACCCATAAAATGGAATGTAAAATAATTTATATATGCTGTTTTATTTAAGTAATTATTGTTATGTTATAAATGTAATATATTTACACTATATCTATTCTTATACCAAAATGTGATAGGTTTTGATGGAAAAACTATCATATTGGGTTGCGAGGTGGTAGTCTATTATACACATGAGCAAAGTTAATGATTCACTTTTGAGAGAAGAGGACATGGATCTATGAAATTCCAATAGAATAATACAAATAATAATATTATATATACTATCTATATTATATTAAAATTGTTTAATAATTTTTGAAGGATTTTGAGGATGAAATTATATAAAAACAATCATTGAAGAACATTACGTACTCTTCAGGTAAACACTTTGGATTTTAACAAAAATCCATATAATGCTTGATTTCTAACAAAAATAGTTATTATATAATTATAGGTTGGAATTAAGAAATATTTAAAGGTAATTATTGAATAAACGAAATTTTATTTGATTTGTGATTAGGAGAGGAGTGGGGATGTCCATTTATATGTGAGGTGTGTGGAACACTTGAAATGTTTTGAAATTAAATGTACACCCATGTTTTTCTCATGAAAATCCTCCTAAATTTCCCATCTTCTAGATTTGTTGGTTATATTATTGTAATAACTCTTAAAAATTTGTTTTTTAGAAGTTTATATGCATTTTAACTCAATATCTATTCACATTAACCCCATCATTTAAACCCATTTTTAATGTAATTATGGTAAATAAATTTTATTTTTTTACTATTATTTATATTTAAATGTTTTAGTAAAAATATAAAAAAAAATTTCTTAAAAATATATCAAATCCATATTTCCAACTTTCATTTACATAAGTTCAAAAATAAATTTTAAATTAAACACAGTTTACAAGATAAAAAAGCAATTTTTAAAAGAGAAAATTTATCTCAATATATATTATTGTAATAAAATTCAATATTTAATTGATTTAAATGACATAATTTGTCTTGATAAATATATAATTGTTATAGGTGTGCTTTAAAAAAAATATTATAACAGTTTTTTTATTTTATTATTTTATAATCTGAAAGACAATACATGAAAAAATAGTATTTTTCACTATTCACTAAAAAAGTTTTATTTTATAAAACTAAAAATTAATTATACTAAAAGAATTTTTCACATGTTTATTTAAAAATTGAATATTATTTTTTAAAATAAATTTTCTAATTTTTTAAAAAAACAATTTTTAATATTTTCCCAAAATGCTAAAAAATAAATTTTTAGAATAATATTGTTTATAAGTATAAAATAATATTTATTCTTATATAATGGATATAAAACACATAATATTAATGTTAAATATTTCATTTAATTTATTATATATTAATTTCATTAATATCATTCAATAGAATTATTTTTTTTAATTTACAAGCATAAGAAACATTTCTAAAGAGTGAATTTAATTCCATAAGAATATGTTTTTGAATATTAAATTGTTTTTATATTCACTTAAAACTAATTAGACACCAAATAAATTATTTTACATACTTGTGTAAGCTATATATGTTTTATAATTTATTAAATACTATTCATAAAATCCATTCCAATTCCTAGTTGATAACTATCATATTAAATAACAACATAACAATAGTATTAATTGTTTAGTTTAAAAATGGTGTTTGTTGTATTAAAATGTGAACATAGTGTTTCATGAAATATAAAATATTATAAATATTTAATTTATTTTATAGTAATTGGTTTACAAAAACTCAAGATGTTTCATGCTACCCCCATTAATATAAATTTCCTAATTTAATTTTCATCATTTTGGTACCTATAAATGAGGATAAAATTTATTGATTATAACCACATGTTCCTACATAGCTTCATCAAATGTAGTAGTTTTTGTGGAAAAATATTTTTATGTGAGTGATATTGTTTCTTAGAACATTCTCTAAACATTCAAAAATCAAAACCATTTGTTTATCATCAGAATGCCCATGATCATGCGACATAACCTAGATATTTAGTTAATGTGATAAATCTGGAATTTACACCCTTTTCATATATACATGGAACAGATGTCTAACTTGAGTGATATTTATTGAGTGTAAAAATTCATTTGACACTGACCTGATTTGATTAAGATCATAAAATTAGAAAATATTCCTTGGTATGATTTTTCCCTTATTTCATCAACGGAGTCATTCAGGGAAATATCTTCTCACTAACTTGAAATTATTGAATGCATATCTGTTTATTAGAAACCCCATTATATATACATTGTGCAAAAATTATTTGTTTTTAATAGATCTTAACTTATTTGAAATTTCTTTAGCTGGATTAGTTTGGAAATGATTTATTTTAACAACTTCATTCTAACACATTGGTTTTCTACATTTCTTTCCATATACGACCCATTTGAATTCTTGTGTAAAATCTATTTGCATATGAAAAATAAACTATATGTATGGGTTGATACCAACCTATATAGAAACACATATATGGTATTATCACAACCTATAGGTTTGGAATTGTTCTCTCAATCTAACCATATATATGATAATGATATGAAATAATTAAAATAAATTATGTATCAATGACCTACGGAATAATTTTCTACAACACTATGTTAATCCCAATATTCCAATATGATACAATTGAATTTAGTAATATATTTAATCTTACAACTTATTTAATGTACATTTAGTGTTGTTTCTCAAAATAAGATCGTTCTCTAATTTGGATTACATGTAACGACTTATTATAGAGATAAAAAACAATGAAAATTCCATCATGTTTTTTTTGATGTTCTATGGATTCTAAAAAAATAATCAATAGAATTTATTTCTATATTATATTTAATCATTTGATGATTTTGAAATGGAAAACTATGTTCAATATCATACATGATATGCCCCATCAAGTATAAACAACTAAATATTATTATTTAATATGGTAGTTGTCACATAGGTGTTAGAATATAAAGAATTAATAATATTAAATGAATTATACATTTTTTATAGAAGTATATATTTTAATATATTTGATTAAAAATTAAATATAAATAAATGTAATCCCCTTTAAAAAATAAATGGAAATAGTTATTAAATAAACTATTTAAAATTGAACATGTGTTTTTTATGTTGAAAAATTAAAAAATTACACATTTTTACAATATAGATGATATATATATATAATATAATTTATTTAATGTTTAATGTTGTTATAATGATATATTTTTTCATGATACAAGAACAAATCTAATTTTAAAAATAAAGTTATAATTTTCAAAAAAGAATAGTTTTCATCCTTTTGATGGCACACATATTTTATATCCATTATATAACACCTTTCTATAATATATTTGAAAAAATAAAATTCATGGGTGTTTTGGAAACTCTATAGAAATTATATTTACCATCAGTGAAAATTAAATGATATAATGATAATAATTAAAAATATTAAATAGGGGTTAAAAATTGAAAATGATTACAAAATATTCCAAAATTATGTAATTTTAATTATATGAATATTATTAAAAAAATCTATCATATCTTTGAAATTACTCAATATTGATCCTGATGGAATATAATATTAATATATATATATTTAATACATTGAAGAGTTCCAATAGTGCCCAAACCATCTCTTATAAAAGAGAACTACATATCACTTAATCACTTATAAAAACCAATTTTTATCTTCCATTATATGCCATAATCCCATCCTATAGACTTACCTCAAATTCAATAGGCCTTAGTTTAGTTAGAACACCCTCCTTAGAGATGATAATGTGTTAATCAAAGGAGATGGTCTAAATAAGAGGTATCATTTTTATTTGATTGTTTGTATTTTATTTCTATTTACACTTACTTAAAATCTAATAAAATAATATTAAATAATAAATCAAATATTTAAAATATAGATAAATTTTATTATGTAAATTTAATCACATAAATCTCTCTGTACACCCAACAATTGGGAAACAAATAAATTGTTTGTTCGTATGTGTAAACTATCACCTCCACAAACCAATATAATTAATTTTCCATTACCATATACCAAGAATGGTTATAATAATATAATTAAAGAACAAATATCATATTAATTAAAAATTTATCATTATTAAAATATAATATAGTTTATCTTTTTTACTTTAAACATGGACAAGAAATTGAAAATACCGTTCATCCATACAGGTGAACTATCACATCGATGTTTTGATATGATTCATTTTTTATCACCATATCACAAAGATGATATATATATATATATATATATATATATATTATTTATATGATATTTTTATCATTATATAAATATAAAATAATACTGATGTTTTTCCCTAATTATCACTTAAATATTGAATTTTTCTCATGCATACGTACAAATAACCATCTCCAAGATTGTAACGAAGCTCATTTTTCATAACAATAATTAATTTTTTATTTAAATTAGAAATTTTTTATAAAATTATTTATTATGTAATGAATATTATTCTATAGAAAATGGATGAATGGAAAATTTCATTATTTACGTCTTACCGTGTTAATTTTGGTCTCAATTTCCAAATATCGACAAAACATCTAAAATGAAATTAAATAATCATGTAATTGTAATAACAGGATAATAGGTGATATAAATGAAATAATAAACATTTAAAAGGTTATAAGGAATTTAAATAATTTACTTATGTTTGTTAATAAAGAAGATACATATTGTTCGTGACAAGTCAGACTCAAGGTAAAGGACACATTAAGTAAAACATTGTCTTAAATGTTTTAAATATTTATTATTATAAATTATTATCTTTAATTCCCATGTTTTCAAAATGATGATTTTTGATATATTTATATTGGTATAGATTTTTTATAATTCTAATTTTTGAGTTTCATTACAATATTTTGATGTGGTTTGGGACACGTTAATTAAAAAATATCTTCATAGATGTTGAAAATTTGTTTTGGAAATGAAATAATTATTCAATGACAAGAAATGATTTCTTATTGTAGAAAATGAAATTTTAGGAGTTATATATTGAAAATTGAATGTTTTTTATATTTTTTTGATAATATAATTGTACTTTTATAATTTATTAGTAATGATATGATTATCCATGTACTAGTGGTTGTGTTATAACGACGACAGAATTTGGTATGGAAGATGGTCCTATGGGTAATCAATTTTAAGAGTTACATGCTAGGATGTTGACAGTTTTGTTATTCCATCTGTAAGAGTTGCATGTATGTAATTAAACTAGATTGTTTCTAAATTTTAGTTTTATTAAATCCCTTGTCACCGACGTACAAATAATATGTTTTCTTATCAATTTTCTTTAAAGTCTTTTGATTTTCAAAATGTAAGATAAAGTTTTTTAAATAAAGATCAATTTTTAATTGTGAAAAGGCATATTAAGAGGAATTGTTTTATAGGTTTTCTCTAGACTAATATGTTTATTTATTTTTGTATCTTAATTATATTTTTGTTTTTATCCCATGTTTAAAATTCTTTCCACATGTTACACAATTTTTAAGGGAAAAGAAGATGAAAGTTTAAAAGAATTTAAGATGTTTATTGAAAAGAAGTCATGTTTTAAAAAGGGATTTTGTTTAGTAGTAAAATGGATAATAATTATCAATGTCCACATGTAATTTATGTGTATAATTTTCAATAGTTATTCAAAAATATCTCAATCCCTAAATTGAAAAGATCCCGGAATGTGAATTCTAGTTCAAAAACAATAGTATACCTAATTTTTATGTCCAGGTCCTTATATTTGGTATAAATTGATGGTGTATGAAACATCGGAGAATGTGATTTTTTTTATTTAGAAATGACATAATGGGTAAGTAAATTTATAATTTATCCAATGTTTAATGTCTCAGAAACTCCTTTTTGGGACGTTTTTCATTAAATATTTAGGTGATTAACAATATTTTGGAGATATTTAATTTTTAGGTAATTATGGGATATTACTTTTTATGATGTATAATGAAGGGAATGAGATAAACATTGTGGATAAAAGATTTTACGGTTATTTTAAAAATATTTATATTTTGTGGATGATTGGAAAATCATAGTTAAAAGGAAATTTAGTGATTAACCATATTTCATGGATGTACATCACACTTATTTTGTGAATTTTACAATGATTACATAGATTTATGAAAGGAAAAAAATAACATCTGGAAAGTTCACATGAATTGATCATAAAACCCAATGGTGACTCGGGCGTTTCACCTACAACTAGCCAAAATGATGTACCTCTTAGAATGAATTTTCCCTTTTTGTTAAATGATTTGATGGATGTAGAATAATTTGATTGTGGGAAAATATATTTTTATCGAATAGATAACCATATCATTGGAAAATAAATTTGTGATTGAGTATTAACTGTTATTTCAGAATATATTCAGTATTGTGGGACCCTAATTTTATAATATTAAATATAACTTGAGGGGATTTTATTTTAAAAGTAATGTAGGAATTATAATTTGAAAGAATATATTCTTTTTTGTGGACTAATGGTTATTTTGGTTATTTATGGAAATGATTAACATCTCCTGAAGGACATGTGATTGGGAATACTTCTATTTTTATGATATTTCATGAGTAATTGATGTTATTTGGATATTAATGTCATAATTTATCATGGTTGATTTAGTGAAAAAATACTACTAAATTTTGGGTTTTAATCATAATTATAATTATGTTGATGAAGATTGAGGATATTATTTTTTTAATGGTCAATGTTGAAACATTGGTTATTACTGTTTATTTTTTTGATATTTTTAATGTTTTTCATATAATGGTTTATTAATTTCGGTGTATTATCAAACCCTATATTAAACATTTCTTTTTTGGTTAAATTACAAAATTAGGTTACTGGTTAGTTAATATTTGATGGATTTTTTGATTCTCAATAAATTAATTTTAGTGCTTCAGGTGTGTAAAATTAATCTTTAATACTCATCATTTGGAGAAAAAGAAGAGGGTATGGTTGAAATTGATTAATTAATTAAAATTAGTTGTAAATTATTTGTATTTACATACTTTCATAGTAACGGTAGTAAAATAAATTCCTCAAATTTAAGAAAAGGATCTTAAAGAAATTTTATCTGTTTAATTTTATTACAATGAAATTAGTTCCATTTTAACACATAATAGATATTTGGTTTTTGGGATAATCAACGTTCTCATGAATTTTTTTCTATCACTCTCCATCAGAATATGATAGTTAGTTATACATTCTATATCATTTTTTCCGAAATGGAACCCTCATATGTGTTATCTCGTTTTACCTTCATATTTCCCTTTATTTATTTTAAATTTATTGTATTCTTAAACATCAATTTTAATTTTGGGTTTGATTAAATGTATTTTTAAAAGAAAAACCCCTATTTTTTATCTTCATTTCAAATTGAGATGATTCAATTTATTATATTGGGGAGAATGTAATACCCTAAGTTTTTAAAAGGAAAACTTATGTCTGATAGAAATCATGAGACAACTTCTAGATCTTTAAGAAACAAATAAATATTATTATTTAATATGATATTTATCACATAGCCTTTATATTTAAAGTAAAGGAAAAAGCTAATAGAATTATAGAAATATGTTCTACACACACATATATGTAATTTATTATTTAGTGAAAATTGATTATATTTTAATGTAAAACACTTTTAAAAATTAAATAAAAATGTTTATTAAAAATAATATAAATTAAAAGAATATTGTTTTACAATGATAATTTAATGAATCACTTATTTTGGATTATATAATAAAGCCCCTAGTAGGTGGTTGCGCTGGCAGGGGGTTGGGTATGAGGTGCCGATCAAGGGGTCAAGTCAACATAATTTTTCCTGTTGTAGCATGAATATATATATTAACCGAACATTATCCATATATAATATAAATAATTTTTAATGATTAAAATTAATCTTGTTTTTTTTTCTCGACATGATACAAGAACAAATAAAATATTTCCAATATGAGAATTATTTTTTAAAAAGGCAGTTTATCCACATTTTGATGGAGCAGCAGCCTTAAATCAATTTTTTTACATTTTAATATATTAAATTTGACAAAATAACTAATTAGTTGAAATAGGATTATTAAATTTTAATGTGGAATATTTTTTGGAATTTGTTTGAGTATTATAATTTTTAGATGAATAATTTTAACCATAATGCTTATTAATTAAAAAATACACGTTCATCAAATTTATTTAAAGTGTTTTTAATTATAAAATATGATGGTTTTAAAGTATAGTGAATTCAAGTTTTTATCAGTATATCTAGTGTATGTTATTTGAATCAATTTAATAAATTGGATATAAAAAATTTCAAATATTTTGAATGTTATTCCTTTTAGAAACCCATTTTATATGTAACACCCCAAGCTTCTATGGTACGCTTCTCTTTGAATAATGCGATAGCGTGTGTTGTACGCAACATCGAATTCTAACACACCACAACAAATCAAACTAGCTTTACGAATAGTAATACCTAATTTTTGAAATTATATATATTTTATATTTAAAAATGGACTGTATTTTTGGATTCGGAATATCGAATTTAGCCTAGGGTGAAATTTTCGTACTTTTCGGATAACTTTCATATTTTGATGAATAGTGAAAATTACTAAATTTTAATTAAAAACAACTTTATTAATCAAAATAATTAATAGTGATAAATTATGAATTTGAGTGGTTTTAAAGTATATTTAGAATATATTTTTACCATTTAATATAATTTAGGTCATTGGACATAATTTTACTATTAAACTGGACATAAACAAGTATCAATCTTTTGATAGTTATTATATCTTAAAAACACGCGTTTTGTTTTGACAGTGGGAATTAATTTTAAATTAATTTCTTCCACTTCTATGTTTTGAATTTAGAAAAATGGATTCCATATTTTGAATCAGGATGTTCAAATTATGTAAATAGGTAACTTTTATTCTTAGACATTTTGAATAATTATTGCGGTAAATATTTTATTTACCATGGTTAAGGGTAAATCTGGTAAATAAGGGTTAAAAATAATATTATAATAATACTAAATTACCCTAAAACGTGTCCTAGCCTTATTGGTTGATACATGTTCGACAATAGGCATCTTTGGGTTTATTTTGGGACCTCATGGTGCGACTTGTAGGTGATAGGGACACTTAATTTTAATTAAGTTAAAATAAGTACAAAAATGACACAAGCATATATCTTATAGAAAAATTTTTTTTACATAGGGTTATATATGTTTTATTTTAGACTATAAATATTCATTAGAACGATAAAACTATTTCCTACATAATGATATTTTATTTATAATTTTTAGACATTAAATAAGTTAATTTGTTTATGACACAATGATGATGTAGTAATTACTATAATAGTGAAAAATTAAAATAATTGATATTATAAATACCCAAATAAATATAATATGAAACTTTTAATGAATTAAACTAATTTTCTAGGATAATATGATATATAATTATTGCTTTAATGGACGTTTTTTCAAGTAATCAATCTGTTATGAGTTTCAAAAAAATCAACTATTGAGTAGTGTCAAAATTGACATAAAAGAGTTTTTAAAACAAATATTATATTATTAATTGGTATTAAATTCCTAAAAATCTAAGGTTCTCCCAAGAGACTTATATAATGATATGTGTCTCATTAATGGACCACTTGGGGGTCTCTTGGATGTATATAGTATGTTCATTAACCATATAATATAAAAATACAAAGAGACATTGTAAAAGTGAAACTAATTAACTTAGAGTTAATACTTAATGATAAGGTTAATATAAGTACAAAAACCTGTCTAAATTCTATTGGTTGAGTGTTTTTAGACCCATAACCACCTTAACCTTTGAATAATCAACTTTGGAGCCATTAGAAACCAAATATGAATTTATTATAAATTAATATTTCTAGCTCACCCCTCTTTAAAAGGGCACTCCTCCTTCTCTTTTCTTCACACCTTCAAAGCCTTTTGGTTCGGCCAAAATCTACCCAAATACTCTCCCAACATCCCTAAATACAACCTAGAGGCCTTAGTTTGATCAGAATGCCATCACAAGTATCCCTTTTGATCAAATCAAAAGGAAGAACCTGAAGAAGAGGTAATGATTTCACCACATTTTTCCAAGTTCATTTCTTCTTCCACTTCTTCTTTCTTTGTTATTACCATTCTAAAATAATAAATCCAGTATCTTATATATACTGTGATGTTATTATAAATATGGTACAACCATATTCAGTATTCTATCCACCCTTTTAATAACATGTCACCATACGTGCGTACGTAAGGCTTACCCTCTCCACGTCGTGCTGTAATTGTTATTCAATATATTATTATTTGGATGGGTATAATAATGATGTGTAACTCATGTAAATAATAAATATAACATGATAATAATTCTGTATATATGATATAATATCAACTTATATATTATTTTAATATCAAAATAATGATATTGTCGCTCGTGCGTACGTACAGACTACCGTCTCCACGAATGCGATGAGATTCATTCTCCATCGTATCCATTCAAGTATAATTATCATTTACTAATTTAAAAATGATGTTTAAGGACTTGATATCATTCTGGATTTGAATAATATACAACCTATCCATTACAAAAATGGCTTATGTAACAAAACATATAAAATAAAACGAGTATGTTAACACCCGAAACAACGTTAATACTAAGATATTATTAACAAAGCAATGTTAAAAGATCATATATGATATAATATTAATATATATGATTATTTTATAATTTAATAACAATTATTTCACCATTATATAGGAGGTTAACCTACCCCAACCATGGAAAAGTACAAGGTAAGGGTTATTTCACAATCTCTTCATTATCCGAGGTTGTTTATACGTAATAATCTACTGGGATTTTTTTATCATCCACATCCATGTTTCTTAAAAATGCATTTCAAAACATTTCTACTATTTAAAATAATATGGTTTAAAGTCATTTATACCCTTGTTTTACTTTTAATAAGAGTTTTATAAAGGTATCTTTCCGTCATTTTTCAAACAAGGTGCTTTTTAACCTTTTCGACAGAATTAAGGTAAGAATGTTTTTTTAACTTATACGGCGGGTGCGGTTATTTTCTGCCGTAATAAAATCATCGAAGCTTCCATTACAAGCTTATACGAATATTTTGAATGAAAATGTTTTATTTTATATGGATCTTAAATGATTTCAAAAATAGAAAGATATATTTCTCAAAAAAGAGTTTTGATTTCATCTATGTAGACAGCCTTTGATGGATTTTACGCTTATTTGATGTTGATTTATTATGATAAAAAACTTCTATATTGTATTGAAGGTTTTTTGATATATTTGACTGTGGATGTGCTATTTTTATACCATTCAAAATTTATGGTGAAAGTATTAACATTTCGTATGCTAGTTTTAATACGAATGTCTATGTTATGTTTAAAACTTTTCATATGGGAATGCATTGGAATTAATATGTGACGGGTGGAGCCCGCTATAGCTCCTCGATGCATCGGTAGGTCTCATAAGACAAACTAGTTTCTTGGAACAAGGCCTTGTCAAAATCTTATTTGTAGTCTTGGCACGAGGACTTGGGTATGTGGTTATGATAGTCTGGCATTATGCATTCCATCATTATGAAAGTGGTTATTGATATTTCATGTGATTATTCGATTAGTAGAATATCCATGTGAATAAGTAAATGGAATTATTTTATTTTACTTTTGCCATACTATGTTGAATTTCAAGTTTAAAAGGCTTTTGTTTTAGTTATACATTACCTTAAATGTTTATGCTTATTTTTGAATGTTTCCGCTATATTGTTATCTTTACTGGGCATTTGAGCTAACCCCTTTTCTATGTTTTATTTTTCCCAGGATATGAAGAAGTAAGTTATGAATGACCTGCAGGGATAGTATGTGGGGATACGAGTGTGAAATATGGATACTATGTTGTTGTAGTAGTTTTTCACTTTGTCATGTAATCTAAAACATTATGAATATATCTAGTGTTTCCAAGGCTACTAAACCAATCGGTCTTTTGAGATTTGATCCTTCTTGTGATCATTCCAATGTTATGTAATAATGCACCGACTCTAGGTAACTGGGGTTGGGGCGTTACAGTTGGAATCATAGGAAGTTTAGTACAAACCTTGGAAGCTAGATTTAGATAAACTCTGATTAGAGCACGTAGACCTAAGATGAACTTTGAGGATTAGTATAGAAGAACTTCCTATAATTTTGGTATTGTTAAGATTTTCTGAGTTTTCTGAGCAATACATCTCTATCTGGATACGAGCAGGTAGAGGCAGATCTGGCACATATGTACCTAGGGGTAAAACCCAAAAACACTGCATTGAGCTAGACTCGAACGAGAACTGGTGGATGACAACGGGCCTTGCTGCACTCTTGGTTATGACACTCCTGGGGGATATTCTTAGGATAACTCTCATTTTATTTACAAATCATTATGAAGGGTTTATGAGTATATTCTTCCTCAAAGAAAACATTCTTATGATTATGGATTATATCCATAAATAGTTCAATTTATGTTAAGTCTTTTCTAAGTATGGGATTATGTATTTTGATTCATAAACTGATCTTGTTTATGCCATTGTTTAGAAATGGCGCCTAGTGGAAGAAATGGAAACCATATCAATGCACGCACTCCATGTAGGGATTTCCCTCCTGCTCAAGATAATTATAGTGGAGTTGGTGATGCAACTGGTGCCGATCAGCTAATCCCCATACTGGGACAACTTACTCATGTTATGAATAATAACCTTACCCATATGGAGCACCCTGATCCACAGCGTGGAGGATCAATGTTAGATCTATTCATGAGGCTACAACCACCAACGTTCATTGGGAGTACAAATCCCTTAGTAGCTGAGCAATGGATAAATTCCCAAGAGAAAATATTTCAGGATTTGGGGAGCAGTGAAAGGGAAAAAAGTTATCATGGAAGTTTACCACCTCACTGGAGATGCTGATCAATGGTGGTCATTGATTCAAAACACGAAGGAAGATGATGAAGTATCAAATATGGAATGGAGTGAGTTCAAAGATATGTTTTTAGAAAAATACTTTCCTCGCGACCATCGAGCAGATATGGAAAGACATTTTCTAAGTCTGAGACAGAAGGAGGATGAGAATGTCGCAAAGTATGAGGCTAACTTTACAAGGATGGAAAGTTATGTTGGAGATTATATACGTAACCCAAGAAGTAATATTGATCATTTCTTTGATGGGTTAAAACCATTTCTTCGTCGAGCATTAGTCTCACAGTCCTTCTCGTCGTATGAAGACATTGTCTCATGTGCTATCAGGACAGAAAAGGAATTCTCTAAGTCTTATGACTTTAAAGCAAAGTAAGAGAAGAAGAGACCTGCTGATCAATCTGGGAATTGAAATTAGGGGAAGAAGGGAAAGGCTGAATATCCATCCTGTGGTAAATGCGGGAAGAAACACCCTGGTACTTACTTGAAGGTAATGGGAGTCTGTTACAAGTGTGGTGAAAAAGGCCACCAAGCTCGTGATTGCAAGGGGAAGAAGGAAGCTACCAATGTTCAGTGCTACAATTGCAGGGAGATGGGACATTATGCAAATGAATGTCCTAAGCGTCAGGAGAACTTACCTCCGAAAAGGCCAAGGGATCAAGGCCAAGCTTATGCTATCACTACTGCTGAGGTAGAAGCTCCGAAAGACGTGGTGGAAGGTAATTTAATGGTTCCATCAAGTTTAGCAAATGCATTATTTGATTCTGGATCATCGCATTATTTCATATCTTCCTAGTTTTCTAAGAAAATTAGATATTTCCAATTTGATTTAACAAGGTAGTAGTCAGTCAAAACTCTTAAGGGAAGTATCCTTGCAACAAAGTTTTTTGAATCAGTCCCCACTAGGGCACATAAATGTTCTTTATCTGATGATCTCATCATCATACCTATGATTGAGTTTGATATAATCCTTGGTATGGACTGGATTTCGGACTATGATGTGAAGATTTATTGTAAGAATAAAGAGGTTACGATTCTTGATGATAATGATAAGGAACACCTTATCTTTAGATCAGAATCGTCACCACCTAATTCTTATTTATATCCACCCCCAGTAGCTCAACTAAATTCAATTATTGTGGAGGAAGAGAATGAAATTATTGTTGGTGAGGAAAGGAATGTTCAAATAGAGGATGTACCCATTGTGAAGGAATTTGTAGATGTATTTTCGGAAGATTTACCTGGACATCCTCCAGAACGAGAAGTTGAGTTTTCCATTGATTTGATTCCTGGATCAAGGCCAATATCAAAGACCTCTTATAGAATGGCCACTGTAGAATTAGTTGAACTAAAGAAACAACTAGAGGAATTGAGTAATAAGGGATTTATTCGCCCTAGTGTTTCTCCATGGGGAGACCCTGTTCTTTTTTTTAAAAGAAAGATGGATCTATGAGGTTATGTATCGACTAAAGGGAGATCAATGCTATAAAAATAAAGAACAAGTATCCCCTACCTCGAATTGATGATTTATTTGACCAACTGGATGGAGCTCAATAGTTTTCAAAGATTGACCTTCAATCTGGATACCATCAGTTGTGTGTGAAGAAGGAAGACATTCCGAAGACAGCATTTCGAACCAGGTATGGGCATTACAAGTTTAATGTATTGCCTTTTGGATTGACTAATGCACCCTATGTATTCATGGATCTGATGAATAGAGTTTTCAAGGAGTATCTCGATGAATTTGTGGTCGTATTTATTGATGATATCTTGGTATACTCCAAAATCTTCGAAGATCATGAAAATCACTTGCACATTATCCTCAAGACTCTGAGAAGACATGAATTATATTGAAAGTTTAGCAAGTGTGAATTTTGGCTTCAAGAGATTTCTTTTCTTGGCCATATTGTCTCTAAAGATGGAATATCTATTGATCCTTCTAAGACCAAGGCGATCCAGGAATGGCCAGCACCTACGAGTATAACTGAGGTACGTAGTTTTATTGGTTTAGCAGGTTATTATTGACGTTTCGTCTAGAATTTTGCCCGATTGGCTAACCCATTAACGAAGCTCACATGTAAAGGGGTTAAATTTGTTTGGACAAAAGAGTGTGATGAATATTTCGAAGAACTGAAGAGAAGATTAGTCAATTATCCTATTTTGACTCTACCATCGGGGAATGATGGGTTCATTATTTATAGTGATGCATCGAAGAAAGGACTTGGTTGTGTCCTTATGCAGAATGATAGGGTTATTGCCTATGCATCACAACAGTTGAAAATTCATGAACAAAACTATCCTACTCATGATCTCGAGTTAGAAGCTATGATCTTTTCTTTGAAGATATGGAGGCACTACCTCTATGGTGAAAAATGTGAGATTTATACTGATCACAATAGTTTGAAGTATATTTTCTCAAAAAAAGAACTCAACATGAGGCAAAGGAGATGGATTGAATTACTCAAGGATTATGATTGCACGATGCACTACCACCCGGGGAAGGCAAAAAATGTGGAAGATGCTTTGAGCAGAAAACACCATGGAGTTTTGAACGTGATGAGAATTGAAAGTGATCCAATTTTGATGGATCTAGTGAAGATGGACATGGGAATATGCAGGGAAGGTGTAACATCAATGATTTTTCAAATGGTTGCCAAACCATATTTACTAGATAGGATTAAGAGTTCTCAGACCGATGATGAAGAATTTAAAAAGAAGATTAAAGCTGTGAATGATGGGATATTGAGAGACTTTGTGTATGAAGATGGAATTTTGAAATTAGGGAAGAGACATTGTGTTCCCAATTTACCTGATCTAAAAAGGGAATTGTTGGATGATGCTCATAGTTCCAATTTATCTATACATCCTGGGAGCACCAAAATGTATAGAGATTTGAAGGAACATTTTTGGTAGGACAACATGAAGAGGGAGATTGCTGATTTTGTGTCAAGATGTATGGTTTGTCAACAATTGAAAGCTGGAAGGCAACAACTTGGAGGAGTCATGCAACCTCTTCCTCTACCAGAGTGGAAATGGGACAATATTACAATGGACTTTGTCATGGGACTACCAAAGAATCCTAGAAGGAACGATGCAATATGGGTTATTGTTGATTGTCTTACCATGTCAGCACATTTTCTTGCTATAAGAGAAGATCTACCACTCGAATGTCTAGCAAGACTATATATTAATGAAGTTGTGAGACTTCATGGAGTAGCCCTATCGATTGTTTCTGATCGTGATCCCCGTTCTACTTCAAGATTCTGGAAGAGTCTTCAGAAATCCCTGGATACTGAACTTCATTTGAGCACTGCCTACCACCCTCAAACGGATGGACAATCAGAACGAACTATTCAAACCTTAGAAGAAATGTTGAGATCCTGCTCACTTGACTTTTAGGGTTTGTGGGATCAATATTTACCTCTGGTAGAATTTTCCTATAACAATAGCGTCCATTCGAGTATTCAGATGGCACCATACGAAGCCTTATATGGAAAGAGATGTCTTACACCAACCTGTTGGGATGACTTTGGTGAAATAAAACTTGTAGGCCCAGAACTGGGGGAGGAAACGATGGAAAAGGTGAAGGTAATCCAAAATCACATCAAAGCAGCTCAAAGTAGGCAGAAGAGCTTTGCCGATAATCGAAGGAAGGATTTGGAATTTCAAGTCGGTGATCATGTTTTCCTGAAGGTATCTCCATGGAAGGGAGTCATACATTTTGGTAAGAAAGGTATATTGAGTCCCAGGTACATCAGACCTTTCGAAATTCTAGAACGGATTGGGGCTGTAGCTTACCGATTGGCAATGCTGCCAACTCTCTCCAAAGTTCACGATGTGTTCCACGTATCTCTATTGAGGAAATAAATGCCTGACCCAACGCATGTACTCACCTATAAGGAATTAGAACTGAAACCCGATCTGTCTTATTGTGAAGAGCCCGTCAGGATTCTTGATACGAGAGAACAAGACCTGAGAAACCGGACGACGCGTCTGGTAAACGTTTTGTGGAGAAACAATAAGATTGAAGAGGCAACGTGGGAACCCGAGGAAGTTATGAAGAAGAACCACCAAAGTCTTTTAATGTGATAAGTGTTCTAGAAATTTCGAGGACAAAATTATTTTAAGGAGGGGAGAATGTAACACCCCAAGCTTCTACGGTACGCTTCTCTTTGAATAATGCGATAGTGTGTGTTGTACGCAACATCGAATTCTAACACAGCACAACCAACCAAACTAGCCGTTATGAATAGTAATACCTACTTTTGGAAATTATATATATTTTATATTTGAAAATGGACTTCATTTTTTGATTCGGAATATCAAATTTAGCCTAAGGTGAAATTTTGGTACTTTTCGGATAACTTTCATATTTTGATGAATAGTGAAAATTACTAAATTTTAATTAAAAAAAACATTTTTAATCAAAATAATTAATAATGATAAATTATGAATTTGAGTGGTTTTAATGAATATTTATAATATATTTTTACCATTTAATATAATGTTGGTCATTGCACATAATTTTACTATTAATACAGACATAAACAAGTATCAATCTTTTTATAGTTATTATATCTTAAAAACACGCTTTTAGTTTTGACAGCGGGAATTAATTTTAAATTAGTTTCTGCCACTTCTGTGTTCTGAATTTAGAAAAATAGATTCCATATTTGGAATCAGGATGTTCAAATTGTGTAAATAGGAAACTTTTATATTTAGACATTTTGAATAATTACTGCGGTAAATATTTTATTTACCATAGTTAAGGGTAAATTCGGCAAATAAGGGTTAAAAAATAATATTATAATAATACTAAATTATCC
Organism: Viscum album; assembly: GCA_963277665.1. Lineage (NCBI taxonomy): Eukaryota > Viridiplantae > Streptophyta > Magnoliopsida > Santalales > Viscaceae > Viscum > Viscum album. The sequence goes on along the minus strand of OY728131.1, from coordinate 221,213,631 downwards.
TAAAACGTGTCCTAGCATTATTTGTTGATACATGTTCGACCATAGGCATCTTTGGGTCGATTTGGGGTCCCCATGGTGCCACTTGTAGGTGATAGGGACACTTAATTTTAATTAAGTTAAAATAAATACAAAAATGACACAAGCATATATCTTTTAGAAAAACTATTTTTACATAGGGTTATATATGTTGGATTTTAGAATATAAATATTTATTAGACAGATAAAACGATTTCCTACAAAATGATATTTTATTTATAATTTTTAGACATTAAATAAGTTAATTTGTTTATGACACAATGATGATGTAGTAATTACTATAATAGTGAAAAATTAAAATAATTGATATTATAAATACCCAAATAAATATAATATGAAACTTTTAATGAATTAAACTAATTTTCTAGGATAATATGATATATAAGTATTGCTTTAATGGACGTTTTTTCAAGTAATCAATCTGTTATGAGTTTCAAAAAAATCAACTATTGAGTAGTGTCAAAATTGACATAAAAGAGTTTTTAAAACAAATATTATATTATTAATTGGTATTAAATTCCTAAAAATCTAAGGTTCTCCCAAGAGACTTATATAATGATATGTGTCTCATTAATGGACCACTTGGGGGTCTCTTGGATGTATATAGTATGTTCATTAACCATATAATATAAAAATACAAAGAGACATTGTAAAAGTGAAACTAATTAACTTAGAGTTAATACTTAAAGATAAGGTTAATATAAGTACAAAAACCTGTCTAAATTCTATTGGTTGAGTGTTTTTAGACCCATAACCACCTTAACCTTTGAATAATCAACTTTGGAGCCATTAGAAACCAAATATGAATTTATTATAAATTAATATTTCTAGCTCACCCCTCTTTAAAAGGGCACTCCTCCTTCTCTTTTCTTCACACCTTCAAAGCCTTTTGGTTCGGCCAAAATCTACCCAAATACTCTCCCAACATCCCTAAATACAACCTAGAGGCCTTAGTTTGATCAGAATGCCATCACAAGTATCCCTTTTGATCAAATCAAAAGGAAGAACCTGAAGAAGAGGTAATGATTTCACCACATTTTTCCAAGTTCATTTCTTCTTCCACTTCTTCTTTCTTTGTTATTACCATTCTAAAATAATAAATCCAGTATCTTATATATACTGTGATGTTATTATAAATATGGTACAACCATATTCAGTATTCTATCCACCCTTTTAATAACATGTCACCATACGTGCGTACGTAAGGCTTACCCTCTCCACGTCGTGCTGTAATTGTTATTCAATATATTATTATTTGGATGGGTATAATAATGATGTGTAACTCATGTAAATAATAAATATAACATGATAATTATTCTGTATATATGATATAATATCAACTTATATATTATTTTAATATCAAAATAATGATATTGTCGCTCGTGCGTACGTACAGACTACCGTCTCCACGAATGCGATGAGATTCATTCTCCATCGTATCCATTCAAGTATAATTATCATTTACTAATTTAAAAATGATGTTTAAGGACTTGATATCATTCTGGATTTGAATAATATACAACCTATCCATTACAAAAATGGCTTATGTAACAAAACATATAAAATAAAACGAGTATGTTAACACCCGAAACAACGTTAATACTAAGATATTATTAACAAAGCAATGTTAAAAGATCATATATGATATAATATTAATATATATGATTATTTTATAATTTAATAACAATTATTTCACCATTATATAGGAGGTTAACCTACCCCAACCATGGAAAAGTACAAGGTAAGGGTTATTTCACAATCTCTTCATTATCCGAGGTTGTTTATACGTAATAATCTACTGGGATTTTTTTATCATCCACATCCATGTTTCTTAAAAATGCATTTCAAAACATTTCTACTATTTAAAATAATATGGTTTAAAGTCATTTATACCCTTGTTTTACTTTTAATAAGAGTTTTATAAAGGTATCTTTCCGTCATTTTGCAAACAAGGTGCTTTTTAACCTTTTCGACAGAATTAAGGTAAGAATGTTTTTTTAACATATACGGCGGGTGCGGTTATTTTCTGCCGTAATAAAATCATCGAAGCTTCCATTACAAGCTTATACGAATATTTTGAATGAAAATGTTTTATTTTATATGGATCTTAAATGATTTCAAAAATAGAAAGATATATTTCTCAAAAAAGAGTTTTGATTTCATCTATGTAGACAGCCTTTGATGGATTTTACGCTTATTTGATGTTGATTTATTATGATAAAAAACTTCTATATTGTATTGAAGGTTTTTTGATATATTTGACTGTGGATGTGCTATTTTTATACCATTCAAAGTTTATGGTGAAAGTATTGACATTTCGTATGCTAGTTTTAATACGAATGTCTATGTTATGTTTAAAACTTTTCATATGGGAATGCATTGGAATTAATATGTGACGGGTGGAGCCCGCTATAGCTCCTCGATGCATCGGTAGGTCTCATAAGACAAACTAGTGTCTTGGAACAAGGCCTTGTCAAAATCTTATTTGTAGTCTTGGCACGAGGACTTGGGTATGTGGTTATGATAGTCTGGCATTATGCATTCCATCATTATGAAAGTGGTTATTGATATTTCATGTGATTATTCGATTAGTAGAATATCCATGTGAATAAGTAAATGGAATTATTTTATTTTACTTTTGCCATACTATGTTGAATTTCAAGTTTAAAAGGCTTTTGTTTTAGTTATACATTACCTTAAATGTTTATGCTTATTTTTGAATGTTTCCGCTATATTGTTATCTTTACTGGGCATTTGAGCTAACCCCTTTTCTATGTTTTATTTTTCCCAGGATATGAAGAAGTAAGTTATGAATGACCTGCAGGGATAGTATGTGGGGATACGAGTGTGAAATATGGATACTATGTTGTTGTAGTAGTTTTTCACTTTGTCATGTAATCTAAAACATTATGAATATATCTAGTGTTTCCAAGGCTACTAAACCAATCGGTCTTTCGAGATTTGATCCTTCTTGTGATCATTCCAATGTTATGTAATAATGCACCGACTCTAGGTAACTGGGGTTGGGGCGTTACAGTTGGAATCATAGGAAGTTTAGTACAAACCTTGGAAGCTAGATTTAGATAAACTCTGATTAGAGCACGTAGACCTAAGATGAACTTTGAGGATTAGTATAGAAGAACTTCCTATAATTTTGGTATTGTTAAGATTTTCTGAGTTTTCTGAGCAATACATCTCTATCTGGATACGAGCAGGTAGAGGCAGATCTGGCACAGATGTACCTAGGGGTAAAACCCAAAAACACTGCATTGAGCTAGACTCGAACGAGAACTGGTGGACGACAACGGGCCTTGCTGCACTCTTGGTTATGACACTCCTGGGGGATATTCTTAGGATAACTCTCATTTTATTTACAAATCATTATGAAGGGTTTATGAGTATATTCTTCCTCAAAGAAAACATTCTTATGATTATGGATTATATCCATAAATAGTTCAATTTATGTTAAGTCTTTTCTAAGTATGGGATTATGTATTTTGATTCATAAACTGATCTTGTTTATGCCATTGTTTAGAAATGGCGCCTAGTGGAAGAAATGGAAACCATATCAATGCACGCACTCCATATAGGGATTTCCCTCCTGCTCAAGATAATTATAGTGGAGTTGGTGATGCAACTGGTGCCGATCAGCTAATCCCCATACTGGGACAACTTACTCATGTTATGAATAATAACCTTACCCATATGGAGCACCCTGATCCACAGCGTGGAGGATCAATGTTAGATCTATTCATGAGGCTACAACCACCAACGTTCATTGGGAGTACAAATCCCTTAGTAGCTGAGCAATGGATAAATTCCCAAGAGAAAATATTTCAGGATTTGGGGAGCAGTGAAAGGGAAAAAAGTTATCATGGAAGTTTACCACCTCACTGGAGATGCTGATCAATGGTGGTCATTGATTCAAAACACGAAGGAAGATGATGAAGTATCAAATATGGAATGGAGTGAGTTCAAAGATATGTTTTTAGAAAAATACTTTCCTCGCGACCATCGAGCAGATATGGAAAGACATTTTCTAAGTCTGAGACAGAAGGAGGATGAGAATGTCGCAAAGTATGAGGCTAACTTTACAAGGATGGAAAGTTATGTTGGAGATTATATACGTAACCCAAGAAGTAATATTGATCATTTCTTTGATGGGTTAAAACCATTTCTTCGTCGAGCATTAGTCTCACAGTCCTTCTCGTCGTATGAAGACATTGTCTCATGTGCTATCAGGACAGAAAAGGAATTCTCTAAGTCTTATGACTTTAAAGAAAAGTAAGAGAAGAAGAGACCTGCTGATCAATCTGGGAATTGAAATTAGGGGAAGAAGGGAAAGGCTGAATATCCATCCTGTGGTAAATGCGGGAAGAAACACCCTGGTACTTACTTGAAGGTAATGGGAGTCTGTTACAAGTGTGGTGAAAAGGCCACCAAGCTCGTGATTGCAAGGGGAAGAAGGAAGCTACCAATGTTCAGTGCTACAATTGCAGGGAGATGGGACATTATGCAAATGAATGTCCTAAGCTTCAGGAGAACTTACCTCCGAAAAGGCCAAGGGATCAAGGCCAAGCTTATGCTATCACTACTGCTGAGGTAGAAGCTCCGAAAGACGTGGTGGAAGGTAATTTAATGGTTCCATCAAGTTTAGCAAATGCATTATTTGATTCTGGATCATCGCATTATTTCATATCTTCCTAGTTTTCTAAGAAAATTAGATATTTCCAATTTGATTTAACAAGGTAGTAGTCAGTCAAAACTCTTAAGGGAAGTATCCTTGCAACAAAGTTTTTTGAATCAGTCCCCACTAGGGCACATAAATGTTCTTTATCTGATGATCTCATCATCATACCTATGATTGAGTTTGATATAATCCTTGGTATGGACTGGATTTCGGACTATGATGTGAAGATTTATTGTAAGAATAAAGAGGTTACGATTCTTGATGATAATGATAAGGAACACCTTATCTTTAGATCAGAATCGTCACCACCTAATTCTTATTTATATCCACCCCCAGTAGCTCAACTAAATTCAATTATTGTGGAGGAAGAGAATGAAATTATTGTTGGTGAGGAAAGGAATGTTCAAATAGAGGATGTACCCATTGTGAAGGAATTTGTAGATGTATTTTCGGAAGATTTACCTGGACATCCTCCAGAACGAGAAGTTGAGTTTTCCATTGATTTGATTCCTGGATCAAGGCCAATATCAAAGACCTCTTATAGAATGGCCACTGTAGAATTAGTTGAACTAAAGAAACAACTAGAGGAATTGAGTAATAAGGGATTTATTCGCCCTAGTGTTTCTCCATGGGGAGACCCTGTTCTTTTTTTTTAAAAGAAAGATGGATCTATGAGGTTATGTATCGACTAAAGGGAGATCAATGCTATAACAATAAAGAACAAGTATCCCCTACCTCGAATTGATGATTTATTTGACCAACTAGATGGAGCTCAATAGTTTTCAAAGATTGACCTTCAATATGGATACCATCAGTTGTGTGTGAAGAAGGAAGACATTCCGAAGACAGCATTTCGAACCAGGTATGGGCATTACAAGTTTAATGTATTGCCTTTTGGATTGACTAATGCACCCTATGTATTCATGGATCTGATGAATAGAGTTTTCAAGGAGTATCTCGATGAATTTGTGGTCGTATTTATTGATGATATCTTGGTATACTCCAAAATCTTCGAAGATCATGAAAATCACTTGCACATTATCCTCAAGACTCTGAGAAGACATGAATTATATTGAAAGTTTAGCAAGTGTGAATTTTTGCTTCAAGAGATTTCTTTTCTTGGCCATATTGTCTCTAAAGATGGAATATCTATTGATCCTTCTAAGACCAAGGCGATCCAGGAATGGCCAGCACCTACGAGTATAACTGAGGTACGTAGTTTTATTGGTTTAGCAGGTTTTTATTGACGTTTCGTCTAGAATTTTGCCCGATTGGCTAACCCATTAACGAAGCTCACATGTAAAGGGGTTAAATTTGTTTGGACAAAAGAGTGTGATGAATATTTCGAAGAACTGAAGAGAAGATTAGTCAATTATCCTATTTTGACTCTACCATCGGGGAATGATGGGTTCATTATTTATAGTGATGCATCGAAGAAAGGACTTGGTTGTGTCCTTATGTAGAATGATAGGGTTATTGCCTATGCATCACAACAGTTGAAAATTCATGAACAAAACTATCCTACTCATGATCTCGAGTTAGAAGCTATGATCTTTTCTTTGAAGATATGGAGGAACTACCTCTATGGTGAAAAATGTGAGATTTATACTGATCACAATAGTTTGAAGTATATTTTCTCAAAAAAAGAACTCAACATGAGGCAAAGGAGATGGATTGAATTACTCAAGGATTATGATTGCACGATGCACTACCACCCGGGGAAGGCAAAAAATGTGGAAGATGCTTTGAGCAGAAAAGACCATGGAGTTTTGAACGTGATGAGAATTGAAAGTGATCCAATTTTGATGGATCTAGTGAAGATGGACATGGGAATATGCAGGGAAGGTGTAACATCAATGATTTTTCAAATGGTTGCCAAACCATATTTACTAGATAGGATTAAGAGTTCTCAGACCGATGATGAAGAATTTAAAAAGAAGATTAAAGCTGTGAATGATGGGATATTGAGAGACTTTGTGTATGAAGATGGAATTTTGAAATTCGGGAAGAGACATTGTGTTCCCAATTTACCTGATCTAAAAAGGGAATTGTTGGATGATGCTCATAGTTCCAATTTATCTATACATCCTGGGAGCACCAAAATGTATAGAGATTTGAAGGAACATTTTTGGTGGGACAACATGAAGAGGGAGATTGCTGATTTTGTGTCAAGATGTATGGTTTGTCAACAATTGAAAGCTGGAAGGCAACAACTTGGAGGAGTCATGCAACCTCTTCCTCTACCAGAGTGGAAATGGGACAATATTACAATGGACTTTGTCATGGGACTACCAAAGACTCCTAGAAGGAACGATGCAATATGGGTTATTGTTGATTGTCTTACCATGTCAGCACATTTTCTTGCTATAAGAGAAGATCTACCACTCGAATGTCTAGAAAGACTATATATTAATGAAGTTGTGAGACTTCATGGAGTAGCCCTATCGATTGTTTCTGATCGTGATCCCCGTTCTACTTCAAGATTCTGGAAGAGTCTTCAGAAATCCCTGGATACTGAACTTCATTTGAGCACTGCCTACCACCCTCAAACGGATGGACAATCAGAACGAACTATTCAAACCTTAGAAGAAATGTTGAGATCCTGCTCACTTGACTTTTAGGGTTTGTGGGATCAATATTTACCTCTGGTAGAATTTTCCTATAACAATAGCGTCCATTCGAGTATTCAGATGGCACCATACGAAGCCTTATATGGAAAGAGATGTCTTACACCAACCTGTTGGGATGACTTTGGTGAAATAAAACTTGTAGGCCCAGAACTGGGGGAGGAAACGATGGAAAAGGTGAAGGTAATCCAAAATCACATCAAAGCAGCTCAAAGTAGGCAGAAGAGCTTTGCCGATAATCGAAGGAAGGATTTGGAATTTCAAGTCGGTGATCATGTTTTCCTGAAGGTATCTCCATGGAAGGGAGTCATACATTTTGGTAAGAAAGGTATATTGAGTCCCAGGTACATCAGACCTTTCGAAATTCTAGAACGGATTGGGGCTGTAGCTTACCGATTGGCAATGCTGCCAACTCTCTCCAAAGTTCACGATGTGTTCCACGTATCTCTATTGAGGAAATAAATGCCTGACCCAACGCATGTACTCACCTATAAGGAATTAGAACTGAAACCCGATCTGTCTTATTGTGAAGAGCCCGTCAGGATTCTTGATACGAGAGAACAAGACCTGAGAAACCGGACGACGCGTCTGGTAAACGTTTTGTGGAGAAACAATAAGATTGAAGAGGCAACGTGGGAACCCGAGGAAGTTATGAAGAAGAACCACCAAAGTCTTTTAATGTGATAAGTGTTCTAGAAATTTCGAGGACAAAATTATTTTAAGGAGGGGAGAATGTAACACCCCAAGCTTCTACGGTACGCTTCTCTTTGAATAATGCGATAGTGTGTGTTGTACGCAACATCGAATTCTAACACAGCACAACCAACCAAACTAGCCGTTATGAATAGTAATACCTACTTTTGGAAATTATATATATTTTATATTTGAAAATGGACTTCATTTTTTGATTCAGAATATCAAATTTAGCCTAAGGTGAAATTTTGGTACTTTTCGGATAACTTTCATATTTTGATGAATAGTGAAAATTACTAAATTTTAATTAAAAAAAACATTTTTAATCAAAATAATTAATAATGATAAATTATGAATTTGAGTGGTTTTAATGAATATTTATAATATATTTTTACCATTTAATATAATGTTGGTCATTGCACATAATTTTACTATTAATACAGACATAAACAAGTATCAATCTTTTTATAGTTATTATATCTTAAAAACACGCTTTTAGTTTTGACAGCGGGAATTAATTTTAAATTAGTTTCTGCCACTTCTGTGTTCTGAATTTAGAAAAATAGATTCCATATTTGGAATCAGGATTTTCAAATTGTGTAAATAGGAAACTTTTATATTTAGACATTTTGAATAATTACTGCGGTAAATATTTTATTTACCATAGTTAAGGGTAAATTCGACAAATAAGGGTTAAAAAATAATATTATAATAATACTAAATTATCCTAAAACGTGTCCTAGCATTATTTGTTGATACATGTTCGACCATAGGCATCTTTGGGTCGATTTGGGGACCCCATGGTGCCACTTGTAGGTGATAGGGACACTTAATTTTAATTAAGTTAAAATAAATACAAAAATGACACAAGCATATATCTTTTAGAAAAACAATTTTTACATAGGGTTATATATGTTGGATTTTAGACTATAAATATTTATTAGACAGATAAAACGATTTCCTACATAATGATATTTTATTTATAATTTTTAGACATTAAATAAGTTAATTTATTTATGACACAATGATGATGTAGTAATTACGATAATATTAAAACATTAAAATAATTGATATTATAAATACACAAATAAATATAATATGAAACTTTTAATGAATTAAACTAATTTTCTAGGATAATAAGATATATTAGGATTGATTTAATTGACTTTTTTCTAAGTAATCAATCTGTTATGAGTTTCACAAAAATCAACTATTGAATAGTTACAAAATTCACATAAAAGATTTTTTAAAACAAATATTATATTATTAATTGGTATTAAATTCCTAAAAATATAAGGTTCGGCCAAGAGACTTATATCATGATATTTTTCTAATTAATGGATCAGTTGGGGGTCTCTTGGATGTATATGGTGGGTTTATTAACCATATAATATAAAAATACAAAGAGACATTGTAAAAGTGAAACTAATTAACTTAGAGTTAATACTTAAATATAAGGTTAATATAAGTACCCAAACCTGTCTAAATTATATTAGTTGAGTGGTTGTAGACCCATACCAACCTTAACCTTTGAATAATCAACTTTGGAGGCATTAGAAACCTAATATGAATTTATTATAAATTAATATTTCTAGCTCACCCCTCTTATAAAAGGGCACTCCTCCTTCTCTTTTCTTCACACCTTAAAAGCCTTTTGGTTCGGCCAAACTCTGCCCAAATACTCTCCCAACTTCCCTCACTACAACATAGAGGCCTTAGTTTGATCAGAAAGCAAACCTAAGGATTCCTTTTGATCAAATCAAAAGGAAGAACCCGAAGAAGAGGTAATGATTTCACCACCTTTTTCCAAGTTCATTTCTTCTTCCACTTCTTCTTTCTTTGTTATTACCATTCTAAAATAATAAATCCAGTATATTATATATATTGTGATGTTATTATAAATATGGTAAAACCATATTCATTATTCTATCCACCCTTTGAATAACATTTCACCATATGTGCGTACGTACGGCTTACCGTCTCCACGTCGTGGTGTAATTGTTATTCAATATATTATTATTTGGATGGGTATAATAATGAGTTGTAACTCATGTAAATAATAAATATAACATGATAATGATTCTTTATATATGATATAATATCAGTTTATATATTATTTTAATATCAAAATAATGATATTGTCGCTCGTGCGTACGTACGGACTACCGTCTCCACGAACGCGATGAGATTCATTCTCCATCGTATCCATTCAAGTATAATTATCATATCCTGATTTAAAAATGATGTTTAAGGACTTGATATCATTTTGGATATGAATAATATACAACCTATCAATTACAAACATGGCTTACATAACAAAACACATAAAAGAAAATGAGTAAGCCAACACCCGAAACAACGTTAATACTAAGATATTATTAACAAAGCATTGTTAAAAAATCAAATAAGATATCATATTAATATATATGATTGTTGTATAATTTAATAACAATTATTTCACCATTATGTAGGAGGTTAACCTACCCCATCCAAGGAAAAGTACAAGGTAAGGGTTATTTCACAATCTCTTCATTATCCGAGGTTGTTTATACGTAATAATCTACTGGGATTTTTTTATCATCCACATCCATGTTTCTTAAAAATGTATTTCAAAACATTTATAATATTTAAAAGAATATGGGTTAAAGTCATTTATACCCTTGTTTTACTTTTAATAAGAGTTTTATAAAAGAATCTTTCCGTCATTTTCCAAACAAGGTGCTTTTTAACCTTTTCGATAGAATTAAGGTAAGAATGTTTTTTTAAAATTATACGGCGGGTGCGGTTATTTTCTGCCATTATAAAATCGTCGAAGCTTCCCTACAATCTTATAAGAATATTTTCAATGAAAATGTTTTATTTTATATTGCTCTTAAATTATTTCAATAATAGAAATAGATATTTCTCTAAAAAGAGTTTTGATTTCATCTATGTCAACATCCTTTGATAGATTTTACGCTTATTTGAAGTTGATTTATTATGATACAAAACATCTATATTATATTGAAGTTTTTCTAAAATATTTGACTGTGGATGTGGTATTTTTATACCACTCATAGTTTATGGTGAAAGTATTGACATTTCGTATGCTAGTTTTAATACGAATGTTTATGTTATGTTTAATCCTTTTCATATGGGAATGAATTGGACTTAATATGTGATGGGTGGAGCCCGCTATAGCTCCTCAATGCATCGGTAGGTCTCATGAGAGAAACTAGTGTCTTGGAACATGGCCTTGGAAAAATATTATTTGTAGTCTTGGCATGAGGCCTCGACTATGTGATTATGATAGTCTGGCATTATGCATTCCATCATTATGAAAGTGGTTATTGATATTGCATGTGATTATTCGATTAGAAGAATATCCATGTGAATAAGTAAATGGAATTATTTCATTTTACTTTTTCGATACTATGTTGATGTTCATGTTTAAAAGGATTTTGTTTTAGTTATACATTGCCTTAAATGTTTATTCTTATTTTTGAATGTTTCCTCTATATTTTTGTCCTTACTGGGCATCTGAGCTCACCCCTTTTCTATGTTTTATTTTTCCCAGGATGTGAAGAAGTAAGTTATGAATGACCTGCAGGGATAGTATGTGGGGATACGAGTGTAAAATATGGAGACTATGTTGTTGTAGTATTTTTCACTTGGTCATGTAATGTAAAACATTATGAATATATCTAGTGTTTCCAAGGCTACTAAACCAATGGGTCTTTCGAGATTTGATCCTTCTTTTGATCATTCCAATTTTATGTAATAATGCACCGACTCTAGGTAACTGGGGTCGGGGCGTTACATTATAGATCTATAAATGTGATTAATTTTATATTAATTTTAGCCTCTTTCATCTTATAAATGTGGGAAAATGGAAATTCCAAGTAATAATTAGTATTATATTTATGATCCAAAATGATTAACATAGTTTTTGGAAATTAGGAATAGTATATTGGGTGATTATTTTAATTACATGTTTTTAGTGTAAATTATGAAAATAAGGGTAAAAATAATATTATAAATTATATAAAATTAATGAATTTTTTTTGCATATTTTGTTGGATGAGTTTTATTTTTAGAAGAACATCATTGAGATGATTTATTTTGATCATGGAGAAGCTTGGTGGAATTTGAGAAATTTATATAAATTTATTCAGAGAAAAAAATAATTTTTCACTCTATAATTTCTAACATGTAAAATATTATTAATATATAGTTATATAAAGGATATGTTCATTAATAAATAGAATTTATAAATTTAAATTTTTTACCTAAATCAGTGTGATATATTTATATTTTTAATAAATAAATCATAAAATTAAATTGTAACATTATGATTATTCAGTAATTGCTTCATTAGTGGACAGATAAAATGAATGATGTTAGAAATATTAAAAAAAAGATAATTTGATATCATTAATTTTCTGAAATAATTTTATGGATATCATTGACATGTTAGGGATGAGATAATATAATGTTTTCAAATATATATATATATTTTTGATATTTTAAAAAGTCATGTAATGAATAGTTTCAATATTGTCATTAATGATATTTTAAAATAAATAATATTTTATGAAATGATGTAAAATTCATGATAATATAAGATTCATTTATGTCATTTGGAAACATCTTAAAATTTCAAAAATTTCTAATTTATGGGTCATTTTATTATTTTACCATAATTATATTAATCTTTATTGAAAATTACTTGATACCACAATAAAAAATAAAAATGATTAATATGGGTTAAACAAAAAATATATGTGTCAAAAAAATTCATTACATATATAATTTAAATTTTATGAAATTTTTCTAACCCAAAATCATATTATATTTTAAATAACTAAATTTGGAGACATATTCAAAGGAAATTTAATTTAATACTTAGAATAATTACAAAAGTTCACATCCCCTCTCTTTTAAAAGACAACTACTTATTATCATTTATTTACACTTAACAGTAAATTATTTCTACCAATATACTCCCAAAGGATACCATAGAATCATATCCGACATTCTAGGGGCCTTATGTTTTTTACAAAACCCTCTTTAGAGTTGTTACGGTGTTAATCAATGGATATCGATCAAGTAATATGTATAATTTTTATTTTATTGTTTCAATTTTAATTTTTTGTCCACTTCTTTACAATATTATTCAACTATTATGAAATTATAACACAATTATTTTAAATATAATGATTTTTTTATAATTATAATATAATAAAATAAATCCATATCCACTCTAATCATATGGGAAATTAATTAATCATATTTGCATATGTGTGAATTATCACCACAAAGAAACGTGTAATTCATATTCCATTAAATTCTTCCTAGGTGGGATAAAAAAAATGAAATTAATGATTAAATATGATATTAAAGAAATAATTATCATTAAAAAAATATAATATATCATTTAAATTCATACCATTCCATTCACATGAATATGATAACGTCGTTCTTGTGTTCTTTTGAACTATGGCAGCCACTATATGATGTGGTTTTTTTTTCTATCACGACATCAAAATGATGATATATATAAGTAAAATAAAATTATTTATAAGTTATTATTTTTTCTATTATTTTAATATAATTCATACCATATTTCCATAATAATAATTTAATAATTGAAATGTTAATCCAGCGTACATACAGATATAATCTCAATTATTGTAATATAGTTCATTTTTCATAACTATAAATAATGGTTTTATTTAAAAGTATTTTTATGTATAAAATTTATTATTATATCTTTAATATTATTATTGAGATTATGGAATAATAATTAATTTGACTATAGACATCACACCATGTTCTTTTTCGAATCATGTACCGAATATCGACAAAACATTCACCATAAACATAAATAATTATATAATTGTTATAACATGATAATAAGTTATATAAAAGTAATAATATAAATTAAAAATATATTTTTTTATTAAATAATTTAATTATGTTAATTTTTTAGACTAATGATGATTTTACAAGATAAGTAAGACTCAAGGTATGTGACTCTTTAACTAAAACATCATTTTAAATTTTTAAAAGATTTATTCATCCAAATCATTTGATTTCATGACCATATTTTCCAAATGGTTTTTATGAATGTATTTGTATGTACATGAATGATTTAAAGTATTTATTTTTTATTTTCTTTCAAATTATTCAAACTGTTATTGGATACTTTAATTCAAAAATTGTTTCTTAGATGTCTTATATGTGTTTTAAAAATGAATTGGTTATTCAACGACATGAAATGCTTTCATTAGGGTGGAAATGAAATTTTATAAATGCTATTTTTAAATTTACATTATTTTTATGTGTTTTGATTAGATAATGAAACTTCTACATTTTATGGGTGGTTACATGATAAACGAAAGATGTATGGTTATGTTATAACCTCTATTTCACTAGTTGTGGAAGTTGGCTATATGGCTGTAATATTTATAAGAGGGGCATGTATAAAATTTGACTTTATTCTTATTACATTTGTAATAGTAAAATTTAGGGAATTTATCCACATGTTTATTACATTTTAGTATAATAATTTCTCATGTTACAAACTTATATATTATATGTTTTCTTATGTGTTTTCTTGAAAACCAATTGATTTTCAAAAGGTTAGATAATGATAATTTTCAAATGACTAACTCATGTGTAGATTAAAAGGTATTCAATGAAGAAATATTTTATGAATTTTTACTAGACTCATTGTTTACTTTAATTATGTACGTTATAGAGATTTTTTGGATGATCATATGTTTAAAAAAATGATGGGACTTAAGAATGGCATGATCAAGGAAGACATCATGGTGAAAAACTTAATGTAATTTAAAAATAGGGTTGAATTTTCCTTTATAATCCTTATATTGTATAAAAATATAAAATAATATATGGAATATTTACATAGACATTTTTTTTAGAATTAAATATTTAAACATTCATTATGTCCCATGAAACATTTAACATTTAACTCATAAGCCTCATGAAAAACAAAATACATCAAAAAACTGAATAAAACATTAATAAATAAATTCATAATATTATATGTTAATATTGTTGTACATACACCTTAGAAAATTATTAAGTGTATAACAACAAGATATGACTCAATGAAAGTAGATTGAGATGTATTCCATTAACTTGAATATGATTCATCACATATGTTCTTTGCCTCCCCGAATGATATACTTATTCTTATTACATAAATTACTAATAAACTTTTTCATGTTAATTATTCCAATAATATATATTAATATCATATTATAGCAATTAATTAATTAATTATATATTTTTATAATGGAAATTTTGATGATGTTCACTACATTTGTTTAAAATGAATTTTGTATGTTTTCATAAGTCATGGTGTTTATAAGTACATCATCTCCAAAAATATATTAATGAAATAATAACCTATCTTATCAATAAATAATTATATTAAATCTATCAATAACACATCAATGTGAAATAAGAACAACGTTACAATAATGGATATGGTAATTTGTATGCATGTATAAGTAACGTTTCCATTTTTCAATGATCATTATAGAAAGAATGTATGCAGTCTTTTATATTTCAAGAATTATTATAAAATCAGTAATAGCATATTAATAACTTAAATATACTTATTTATATATCTTCTAAGTGATGTGTTGTTGTAAAATGAATCGTATATCTTCATGGAGGTGATAGTTAACACGTACAAATGATCAATGCAATCATTATTATGTGCATGGGAATATAAGAAAATAAATGACATTTTTTTTAATAATTACTTATTTTAATTAATATAATATATAATCTTTATTTCTATTATTATATCCATTGAACACCTTGTTCACTATTTTTGGGAATTAATATATTTTTTTATTCAATCATCTCTAACCATCAACTCTATTGAATGATTATATCATTAGGTGTGAATATTACATAATATTTTTCTGATAATTATATATCACACACCTTTCTCAATAATTAAAATGAATCAATATATTTAATTAAATAATTACATATAACTCCAAACCATGAGTTGGATAATTGTGGTCATGAACAATTAATTAAAATGAGGCATAAGCTATCATCATGTCATTTTTCAAGATAAAACATTCATGTAAATTTTTTGATCTCTCACACAATATTACGAAATCTTAAACCCTCAATGTTAGTGTGAGGATAAGTATAATGAAAAACCTTATCTTCATCTACATCAATTTATACACAATTTCATCAGTACAATGTTATTTGAATCCTTTATGAGTTACCAAGGATAGTGGAATAAAAATCAATGAAATTTTTCCCCAATTATTCAATAATATCCAACCAAAATATGAAATTCCATGGATCTTATTCACAATGTTTGACGTTGAAAAATATTCAGCAACATCTGTCACTGAAAGATTTAATGAAATACCATCATAAAATACTATATGTTTGTAGAATGAATTATTATGAAACAAAACTTCACACTTTGTAATTTTTTCAATCATATTTACATAATGTTCTTTTGTCTTTCTGATTGTCCATCAAGTAACAATACCCACATATAGAAGATCAATCATGGAAATGTATTGGAGTAATTATAATGACTGAAATTAATCATCGATATTTTGATGCACTATGGTGTATAAATCAATTACCATTTTTCTCTTGAACCTTCTTCTTCCATTGTAGAAACTAAATTAGGTAAATTCAATATGGAGCCTATAATATTGGTTCATTTTGAGGCATGGGTTCTATTATTAATTCATCTTTATTACATGGCTGATGTCCATGATATTATTTGATAAAGGCATAAAAATATCCAAACAATTGGAATGACTTTGATGTTGAGTTTTTCCCTAACCATCATTGAAAAATAGATATCATGGTTAAGAATCAAAACATACATGGATGACGTAATTAGCGAAATATGTTTATAATAATAATAAAATTGATTGAATAACATGTTTTCATTGAAAATACTCAATTTTACATATGTTACAGGTAAACTAATATGGCCACCATATAAATAATAAAATCTACCCCTGGTATCTCATCATGTTTTACTATAATGTTAAAAACATGCTTTTCAGGAAGCACACTCCCACAATGATTAATTTGATTTGATCTAATTAATTTTAAGGATGCCATGGTCCCATTCTATTTTTTCATAGATATCTAAATATATTATTTTTTTGTAATTCTATAACCATTCCAAATTCCTTAGATATCGATGATAGGGTAGATCCAAAATCAAATACAAAAAATACTTTTCTAGAGTGTATGATATATGATATTCTAACCATAGAATTCACACAACCAAATTCATCCATCAACATTTCATGGGAATTACCTTTTCTATTGGAATAATGATTCACTAGATGAGTAAAATCTAATACATATAAATTTGGGCACTCTTTGGCAAAATTTTTATTTCTGGACACAAGTGAAGTTGAAGATGGTATATAACCCACAATGATATTTATCATCATCAATGATTAATATAATAGTTTTATTATGGCAAACAATTTCATCATTGTAGTTGAATAAAAAGAAATGTAAAATATATAGACCTGTAACCTAATGTGAAAGATCGTATAATTTTATTTATCATTAGTTTTGTTAATTAAATAAATACCTTGAGAGAAATTCATTATTCATTATTGGATAGAATAATTTTCACGTAATCTATCATCATTATGTGTTATGAATTAAGAAAAGATTCACTTTTGAGGTTTTCCAAACATTTTTATGGTCCATTGAATGTCATTGTATGAATATATGGGTTCTGGAATGACACATACTAATTTCTGTTCCATTTCCCTCAGATTGTACCAAGATTATCTTGGAAGAAGGGTCATATTTTATTAATCTATAATTGAGAGTGGTTGTATATGAGGATCATTCTATGTTCTTAAAATAACTCTGGATGTGGTATATATCTATTGATTAGATTTCATTATCCCCACGCAATTATGTGTAAAAAATATTTATTGCATCTCTTATGAAAATAATACTTGGGGGATTATACACTGATTAGGTTAAAAAATAATAATTATACTGATTCACTTATTATTTATGTAATTGCAGCACAAAACAATTTCTATAATTATAATAATAATAATATTATTATAATTTATTAACATGAATTAATGATGGTAATTAAATAAAAAATTACTTATTCAATATATATTCAATATATATTATCTATTAATTGAACATTAATATTGGGCCGTCATTACACTGTAATATTTAAAAAGTCTTGAATAATGACTATTTTGTTAATAAATAAATATCACAACATTATTCACCAACAAATAAATAAATTCTATTTTCGCTATACAGAAATTATGATTTTGATAAGTATTCTTATAAAATAATATGCTATCAAATAACTTGTGATAAAATATATACAATTATGAAAAATGAATAATTATTCAACCATGGGATGGAATAATATTTATTCAACTTATTATGAAATAAATAATCATATATAACATAAATAAGATTCTATATACACTTAGTGTGTGACCCTCTAGGTCTCATTCTTAGTGGAATTAAGCAAATCATCCCAAAGTCCCAGGTTAACATCTAAAAACACTCCATGCAACACACAATGGAATAAGATAATGCCTTGAGGACATAATAAATCGTACAGAGGATTACATTGTAATATAATTTAATAATTGTGATATCTCAAATCAAGAAGGTTTATGTGGCTGCATTCATCCTCTGTTATCCAATTATCATTCTTTAAATATTTGGAAATTGAATATTCCTATAAAAAACCAATGGTATGGAATTATTTAGGATACATTATTTTTAAGGGTAATGAGATATATAATTCCGTTAATTAATATAAATGAAAAATACTATCACACATTATTCATTACAAAAATATTTCTAGTTAGACACCCAATGTTGCTTACCTTACCATGAAGATATGATGTTATGATTATCATCACTACATCATGGTACACAACCTATAATACTCATGGATAATAATCGTAACATTTATTTATTAATACACATTTTCATATATATGAACATCCATTGAAAAAAAAAATTTTTTTTTTCTTTGTAATAACCAAGATTTTCCCCATTCCCTTCATTTGTGAAATTCCAATTTTTAAGGATGCTGGGAGGCAATAATGGTTCACCTATAGAGTTTTTGAAAAAAAAATTCCAGTTTTTTCATCGATGATTCATGGGGCATCGGCATGAGTGAGTCAAGTTGTGTCGATATTGGCGAGTTAGGGATGATGACATTGGTGAGTCAATGAGATTTTACTTCAGTGAGTCATGGGGAGTCATCATCAGTGTGTCAAGTGGAATTGACATCATTGAGTCAAGGGGCATCGACATTAGTGAGTCAAGGAACATCGACATTGGTTAGTTAGGGGTGTCAACATCAGTGAGTCCTGGGGAATTGACACCAGTGAGTTAGGGGCATCAACATAGGTAGGTCAAGGTGTCTGTTGGACATGGAATCAATATGTCAATGCGTCAGTAAGCTATGGGGTCAGTTGCTCAGTGTCGTTGACTCACCCATCAGCGACTCTTTTCCAGTTTTCCGAGTTCTCATAGTTTTCTCCCATTACATTTTTTTCTCCTTTTAATGTTAATCTATCAACTCAAAGCCATCTATAGGTCTATCTCCACCATTATCAAGGGGAATTATTAAATATTAATTAATTTCAACATGTGAAACCACCATGATGGATGGTTAAACGACTATCTTCCTTTTAAGTACTTCGAATGGTCTCCCTAATTTTACGATATGGAATCTTCTTAAGACTAGATCCTCTCCTTCCTCCTCCTTTTCATTTCTCTTGGTGTGCCTACAAATTTCCTCCAGAGACAAGTCATGCCCCCAAGTTAGAGCTCTTCCCATTAAACCATTTTGGAGTTCTTCTTACATGTTCTTACATCACCTGTTCTTGGCGTATGAAAGATCTTCGATACTTTATCATCCAAGAAGGGACTTTATTTTTCTTTACATAAATTTAGCATCATGAGAGTTGGATATATTAATGGTTCCTTGTATATAATGGAAGGATACTATCCTTGAATCAATAATTAATCAATAATTTAATACGAGCCAAACATAAATTGTGTTAATAAAATAATGGGATGGGCATTGTTTGATGTTGGTCTCTTGTTATATTTTTCTTAGCTTTGATTCTATTATGGATTTTGTGGCAGCGTGCCTTATGAAAATAATGACCATTGGTGGCCTTTGAATGTGCACTGGTAGTGTTTCGTTGTGAAGATTTGTTGTCTAAATTTAATAAGAAATATGAATAATCATGTACCCTCACTTAAATAAATTGATTCCCTAGGATCAAACCTGGTCTGTGATCACCTTGGTTATATTAATGTGGGAATTATAGAATGGTTATTGGTTAAATTTGAATGCGTTTGGTTTAATGGTTGTGGTTATGTGTTGTGGGTTATGGTTTTGGTTATATGGGCTTGGTATATTGGGTGGTACCAGGGGTGTGTTGGTGTCTCAGTCTAATAGATTGATTGATTGTGGAATGGATGAACTAGTAGGTAGTCGAACTACCATTATTTTGTGTTTTGGTCATGAAGCAGTGTAGAACAGTGGGACCGTATTGGGGAAATGTTTTGGAAGTAGTGTTTCATGGTTGGATTGTGAGAGATGTAATGAGTGGTTTACTTTGATGAGTGGTAATTGGTAGTAGATGAATGGGGATTGTATGTGGGACTACATGTCCAGTCTTGTGCTATTGTGTAGTAGGACTGCATTTGGGTTTGTTTTTTATTTGATATGGTTATAGTTTTTAGTTTCCCGAAAGTGTTAAAATAATTTACAGTTAATCCACTTAAATAAATAAATGGAAATTGAACAAAAGGGGGGTCATGATAATGATTAGAAGTGGTTGTTGTATGGTTGGTCATATAGTGGTAGTAGAAAAAGCTGTGCTGGTGTGTTCTTGTTTTATGTTCATGTGAAACCTATAAGTTAAGGTTGATTGTTTGATTACCTATATATATATTATAGTTCCTTGTGATTTCTATATTCTCAACACCCTTTTTCACCACTCTTATCTTAACTCTACTATTTTAATGGGGGAGTGTTTCATTCCCCACATTCCAGTGAGAGGATGGATAGATGGTTACTGACTTTATTCATCACACCCGCTTCAGGATCTTGTCGCTTGGGCATATCTAGGAACATAGTAATGGTTTGAGGCTTACCGTAGTCCAAGATTCTTCAGGAAAGAGGTTTTTTAGATGAGGGTCCTACATTTTTGCGAGCAAAGTATTTTTCCGAAGTGTCTTCGAGATGATCCCTAGTTGTCTCTGGGAGAGAAGTGTGGTTGTTTGGGACGCTGTGTTTGCAGGCCTGATTGTCAGTGGTTTTAAGCCCTGGTGTGTGCCGAAAGGTTGCGACAATGGAGCATTTTGTGGGACGAGTGGAAGCATCAATATGTTAGATCATTATGAATTAGCAGTTAACTAGTGGGAACGCGGTGCTGGGTACCTAAATGTTGATGTGATTGAATTATTACATTACTTTACTCGCATTACATTGGTGAGTGTGCCTTAGTGAGGTTAGGATGGTTATTATTCCTTGGTAGGTGCTTGAGGTTCTACTACTTTCTAACTGGGGCATTTGTATGTCCCCTCACTTGTGAACGACCAAATTTAGATTCCATACTGTGTATACTCGTATACGCACCCTATGCATGTAAAACTATTTTCATATTTACAAAAGGACATTGCGGACATTGATGGACCTTACTAGCTCAGGAATCATGATTTTTAATGTTCCTGCTTAGTTTCTTTTCATTTTTGTAAATTATTTTGGAGTTTTTTAATACTTTGTATTAGCAT
Organism: Viscum album; assembly: GCA_963277665.1. Classification (NCBI taxonomy): domain Eukaryota; kingdom Viridiplantae; phylum Streptophyta; class Magnoliopsida; order Santalales; family Viscaceae; genus Viscum; species Viscum album. The sequence goes on along the minus strand of OY728131.1, from coordinate 221,191,740 downwards.
TACTTTTGAACATGCATGTTGGAATGGATTCTTGGCTTTATTCATACCTTTAGGCCTTAGTGTTCTTGTGATTTACCATCTTATCTCCTGATATTGTTCTATAAAATTTGTGATTCCTTCCAATTGTGTGAGATTCTATACCCTTTGTGACAGCCACTACTACTTGGCCTACTAAATAAATGAATCAGTGGTCATAATATCATCTTTATAACGAGGAAGGAAGGGACGTGTCCATTATTGTCCATTCCCTCATCTTGAAGAAGGCTGTTCATGACAGAATGGTATCACATGGAGATGGTTAAGAGATAAGACAATGTTTATGGTGAGGCATAGTGAGGATTTCATGGGATGATGTGGAAATAGGACTTGGAAATATTATTGTGTGAAATAGGTTAGGGAATACCATCTAGGACACCTGAGTTTTGGCCCACCATGAGCCTATGGAAGGAATATGGACTTACTGAACAACCAGGTGAGGCTACACAGATTGTGGGGTAGAGATTCTAGTAAAGGTGGATGAATCTTAATGACTCTTGTTGTTGTGTCTAATTGTTGTTTTTGGGATTGAAAATAAATAAGGAGTTCAAACAAAATTTAAAAAGGAATTTTCCCTAATACTGAGGATTAAGAGTATATGTTTTCATTTTCAGTTATGTCACCTGATCGTTGTCCACGAGTGGTATAAGAAATAGAGGCCCATAAGGTTAATCTGGTTGATTAAAGGAGTGCCAATAGGGAGGAGGAGGATAACCAGGGGAAAATATTCTCTATAAATTCTAGTGGTATACTGATGGAAATTACGAGGGCAACGTCTCATAAATTGATATATATAGATGGGTAGAGGAGCTGGGGATCACTTTTATCTTGATTCGAGCTCTGACAGAGTACTCAATTCCCATGATAGTGAGCCAAATGTTATGAGCATCGTGTTAGTGTAGTATGATTTACATATTGTAGAGGAAGGAAACATAGGATTCAGGGGACATCTTTGAGAATGAGCTCTGGGTGGAATTCCTTTCATCCACGATGAAGGTCGAGAAGAGGAAGCAGATTCACTCCCACCATAAATGGATTCTATAGGTGAGGGAACTATGGATCATGTTCACGGATCTACTTTTTTTTTTCCACAGATGTCTTTCCAGATGAGGAGTCATGGACCATATGCATGGAAGATGCACTCTGACCTTCTCTTCAGTATGATGTTACTAACATCAATCTACCATTGTTCCTATATGTTTAGAGGAAGGTTGAAGTAGTGGATATGATGAACATGCTGGGAGGTGTGACACGAGAGGGGATCAAACTGTGTTCCTCAAAAGGGAAGGCAACCATCAGTTTTCCTATAGTGTCAGGGACTTCCAGGTTTCCGCTAGCCAGGAGTTGGCCATTGCAGTTGCAGTTCCTATCTCCCAATCCTTACCCTTTCCCCATAAGCATAGGATCGAGGTTTTTTGTTTTTGGAAACTCAGTGTATCTTCAAAATCAATGCCCCATCATATTGTAGTATAGTTGGGGTTGGTAGGTTCAGAACCCACTTCTACAGAAGCTGATTCCTATCCGGTCATTCCAGCAACAAGGGAAGTGAGATCCCACTCCACCAAGGGAAGATGGTTCCAGATGAGTTTGACCTTAGGGTGATCCTCAGGGACCTCGACCAGGGTGTGGTTAGGGAGGCAGTTGATAGCTTAGGGGTAGATGGGTTAAGCGTAACTGGATTCATTCCATAGTGGTAGTCGTCCCATTAGGGCCAGAAGTTGGCCAAGGTACAATTAGTCTATTTAGTTATCTTGTCCATGCATTGTTTGATTCAAGTGATTCTCACTCCATTGTTGCAACAATTCTATCCCATTCCATGGGCATAGACATAGAGAATTTCCATTCTCCTAGTGTTGAGTATGGAATTTAGAGGTCAGACCAGACTAGTTGATGTTTTTCAATGATGTAGATGTGTGTCAGGCTACATTAGTCTAGTTTGGATCTTCTTTTACTAAAATGGAGCCATACGATGTCATCCTAGCCATTGAAAGGTAGTTTTTGATGCATGATATTAACAATTTCGTCTAGATAAGGGTTGTGTTCTTAGACATGGGCAGCTAGTATATAGAATTTTTTGGCTTCTAGAGTTCCTTTGAGGGTTGATGATGTGTGGAGCCCCTTCTTTCTTTGTTAGTCGGGATGTCAGTGGAATTAGTAGAATCAGAGATGGTGGATGTTAGTGGGATTGTCAGTGAGTTCCATGATGTATTCCCTAAAGCGGTTCTAAATCTACCCCCACGACGTGAAGCTATTTTTGGGAAAGACATACAACTAGTGATCGTTCGATTTCAATGGATCCCTATTATATGGAACCATCTGAGCTACAAGAGTTTTAGATTCAGATTGATGACATGATAAGGAAGGGTTTAATCTGACAGAGAGTGTCTCCATGGGGTGCTCTAGTCTTGTTCCCAAAGATGGTAGATGTTGGTATCAATATTTTCATACACAACTGAAGACTGAATTGGGTAGCAATCATGAACTATTACCCCCTCCTTAGGATCGATGAAATTTTTGACCTGTTGAAGGGAGAATTCTTGTTCTCTATGATTGACCTGCACTCCAAATATCACTAGTTTATGGTGAAGGTGGGTGACATCAAAATACTTCATTCAGGTGCAGTATGGGTACCATTAGTTTGTTATCATGTTTTTCGGTGTTACGAACAAACCGACTATTTTGATGGGACTCATGAACTCCATTTTCCGCAAGTATCTTGACCGGTTCTTGGTCATGTTCATTGAAGACATCCATGTCTACTGATGATCAGAGGTGGATCACCCAAATAATATAAGGATAGTTTTTGAGATCCTCTGACACCACTATATCTATATGAAGTTGTCCATGATCATGTTCTGGACACGAGAGGTTCAATAACATGGATATGTGGTGTCCCGACAGGGAATAACAGTCGACCCATCGAATGTTGAATAATTTTTTTCTTGGGTGACACCAAATAATGTAACATAGGTTGGTAGTTTTCCTTTTATGGTAGGTTATTACCGAAGCTTCATACCCAACTTCTCTCGAGTTGTAGCGCAATTGACAGATTTGACCAAAAATGTCCAGGCCTTCATATTGAGTGAGTAGTTCTATGAAACATTATCTTATCTAGAATGAAAAAATGGTCAGTTCCCTAGTGATACAGTTTCTAGATGAAGGGGTAATGTTTGATGTGTTCTATAATGCTTTCGGTGTAGGCATGAGATGTGTTTTGATGCAGCATCGATGAGTAAAATCTTATGGGTCTAGGAAGTCATGTCCTCACTAGTGTAACTATGTAACCCATGACCTAGAAATTGCAGTGGTGGTGTTTGTGATGAAGTGGTGGTATAATTATCTCATCTGGAGATTCTTTATATTCATCAGTTATTATAAGAGCTTTTGGTATGTCTTCTCCTAGAAAGACATGAACTTGTAGTAGCATAGTAGAATGGAGATTCTTGAGGACCACGACTTAGAGATCTCTTATACCTCAGGAATGGGGAAAGTGGAGGCTGATCCCAAGAGCAGGAATTCATAGAAGCATGTAGTCTAGAGGTCCGAAGATTCTTGGAAGGTAATGGTGGATTTGGTTGCTTTAAATTTTGTCCTAAAAACGGAGGAAGAAAGAGGATGTAGGTTTTAGATGACAATGCAGTCTTCCATGGTACAATAGGTGGAGGAGTCTCAGTGGGGAGACTTAGAGGCTGAAGGGATGTGTGATCACATTAGCTTGAGTGATGCTCCAATGGGATGGTTAGAGGGCAGTCAGAATTAGTTGTTGTTCCAAGGGAAGATATTTCCCTCTGTGGCAATGCATGAGGGAGTTATTAGTGAGTTACATAACTCACCCCTGGTGGTATATCCAGGAGTTTCCACGATATAACGAGTCCTGAGAGAACTATTTTGGTGGCCCATGGTGTGGAGGGTATTGGAAGAGTATGTGGAAATGTGACTAATGTTTCAGTAGGTGAAGCCTGAACACTGTGTTTTAAATGGTCTTTTGTTGCCATTAAAAGTTCCCATGTGGACGTTGGATGACATCTCGATGGATTTTGTCACCGAACTACCTTGGGATGAGGGTGGATGTGATCCCATTTGGGAAGTTGTGGACTGATTGATGAAATTAGTTTAGTTCTTAGTGATTAAGGAGCTGAGCACAATGGATTACTTATCATAGAAGAATGTGGGTGAAGTAGTGCAGATTCACCGGATTCCAAGATCTATAGTTTTTAATCGGGATTCAAGATTTACTTAAAGAGTCCTAATGGCGTTACAACATTCTTTTGGAACCCAGTTATTCCTCAACACTTCTTTCCAACTGCAGACGAATGGGAAGATAGAGAGGACCATCCATACTTAGGAGGACAAGCTGCGAGACTGTGTTTTGGACTTTGGAGAATTGTGGGTATGGCACATTCCCTTGGTGGTGTTTTCTTACAATAATCATTACCACTCTACCTTTTTCAAGATAAAATTAGATTCCTTGTACGGATGATTTTTTTCATTCCCCCATGTGCTCGATAGAGGTTGGAGAGGTAAGTTTTCTTGGCCTAGAAATGTCGTAGGGCATGATAGAGATGGTTTAACATGTGCGTGAAATAATAAAGGAAGATCAAGGCCATCAGAAGTCATAAGTTTACCTTTGGAGGAGACCATTGGTGTTTGAGGTAGGATACCATGTGATCATAATTTTCTCCAAATGGTTTGGTCAATATAGGTTTGGTAGGGGGTGAAAACCTTCACAATAATTCATTGGTTACTTCAATGGGTTGGGACAAGCTGGTGAGGCGGCATATTAGCTAGAGTTTCAACCACAGTTGGAGAGGATCCACATCATCTTTTACATCTATAAAGTTTGTCAATATATACAAAATGACTCCCAAATCCTAGACTTGGGAGAGTTGGATATCGAGGATGATGCGTTATTCGTGGAACGACCAGGGAGAGCCGAGGATCGTGAGGATAAGGTGCTTTAGGGATGAACCATTCCTCTAGTTCTTGTGCTCTGGAGGCATGTCAACTTCGAGCAGATTACTTGGGAGAAAGAATCATAGATTCATTCCTTGTACCCAAAATATTTATATGTTTTACTCTTATGTTTTAATTTTTTCCCTTCTTGTGAGAAATTAATGATATTTTTTTGCTATGACATGGGATTTTCCCTTGTTCTCTGAATGTGTTTGGAATGTATTTATGTTTGGGAAGATGGGGGTGGGGTACATGATCGAAAATCAAGATTCATTAATGAAGATTTGATAAAACCTATGTGGGTGAGTTAGTGCCGCCCAAAGTGCATAGTATCTTGATAGAAGGTAAGAAGCCCCCAATCCCGGTGTATGAAATGTATGACCATTGGTGTTTTTGTGATTTATTGGGGTAATTAGAGACATAGTGTCTCCCTCATTGTTTCTAGACATATATGTCGAGGAGTTTTCCTTAGATGTTGATGTTTTATCTCCAACTTTAGTACAATACTTAGTGGTTTAATCTCAAGAGTTATCTTAAGGAATGGTTGTTCAGATGTCTTTCCTTTTGGGAGTCTTTTGAAATTATTTGGTATAAGAATAGTTTGAGAGGAATCTGATGTAATAAATAAAATTTTATTCTAGTTCCTTCATTAGTGAAAATCTATTGTTTATGGTTGCTGAGAGGCAATGGTGGCTCACATAGTGAGTCTACAAAAATTTCCAGTTTTTTCAACCGTGAGTCAAGGGGCCTCAACATTAGTGAGTCAAGGGGAGTCAGCATCTGTGAGTTAGGGGTATCAGCATTAGTGAATCAGGGGAAATCAACATAAGTTAGTCATGGGGAATAGACATCATTGAGTCAAGGGGAGTAAGAATCGGTGAGTCAAGGGGAGTATTCAATAGTCCATCCCAGGATATTGATATCGGCGAGTCAGGAGCATCAGCAACGGTGAATAATTTGGCATCGACATCGGTGAGTCAAGGGGAGTCAACATCGGGGATTCAAGGGGTGTCAGAATTAGTGACTCAAGGGGAATAATCATCGGTGAGTTAGGGGCATCAACATCAGTGAGTCAATGAGAGTCAGAATCAGTGAGTCATAGTGCATCGACATTGTTGTGTCAGGGGACATTGGTCAGTAGGTCATGGTGTCTGTTGCCTAGGGAGTTGGTTGGTCATTGCGTTGGTAGGACACGACATCGGTATCTCAGCGTTAGTGACATACCCATCAGTGAATCATTTCCCATTTTTAGTGTTTTCCCAGTTTTCCACTATTACATGTTTAATATGTTTAATGTTAATATATTAACTGTATGCTTTTCAATGGAAAATATCCACCATTTCCAATGGGAATTATTAAATCTCAAAGAATTCTAAGATGTGAAACCGCCAATCCACATGGTCAAACCCAGCTTCAACATTCATGTAAATCGAAATAGTCTCCCTAATTTTTGGAGTTGGACTCTTCTAATGATATGATACTCTCTTATATCTTATTTTTCATCTACCGTGGTGCCCCTAGAGAATTCCTCTATAGAGGATTCCTATGTCCACATTAGATCCCTTCCTTCTCAATCATCAGGGTGTTCTTCCTGCAAATCACGCCATCCTCTATTCTTGGAACAAGAAGGAACTTTGATCATTGATAATCCATGTAGGGAATTCATTTTTCTTCTATTTAATTATGAATCATATAGGGTGGACATATTAATTGTTCTTTATAAGGAATGGCTGGATACTCTTATTGAAACATGACTTAAAAAAGAATTCAAAATGAAAAATAGATAACTTTCCTCTATAAAATAATGGCCATGGTGTCTTTTGATAGTGGTTTCATTTTTTATATTGGTTGTCATGGATTCTATTATAGTTTTTGTGCCTTTATGCCTTCCGAAAATCATGACCACTGCAATAATAGTGTTTTCTTGTTATTTTTTGATATACAGATGTAACATCAAATATGATTAATCATGTACACTCAGTTAAATAAAGGGATTCCCCAAGATCAATATTGTTCTGTGATCACCCCTGTTATGTTAATATTGAAATTGAAGAACCCATTTTGGTTAAATTTGAATATTCTTTGTTTGATAGTTGTGGTTATGTGATGTATGTTCTGGATTGGGTTCTATGGGCTTAGTGTATAGGGTAGTACAAGGGGTGTGTTTGTGTCTCAGACTCAGAGATTGATTGTGGAATGGATGAAATTGTAGGAATATGTTAGGTCCAATAGGTAAGATGCTCTGAGAGGGGTGTGGGGGGGAGGGGTGAATCAGGGTATGAAATATTAAAACCACTACCCCTATTGATCTTGTTTCACAGTTAAGAAAAACATTCTTCACAATATTTCCTATAGAAAAGTGAAAATAGAAATTAAATTCTGCACATGACACATAAATTTTTTACTTTATTGACCCTCAGTCGGCTACGTCCATGTTGAATACACAGGCGATGTGAAGATGTAACAAATCTAATAAAAGTACACTACTGTTTACAAAGTTCAGAGTGAACTCATTATCCCTCCTATTTTACAACCACTCTCAATATGTAATCGCTCTGCTCTTTCAACTGAAGTGTAATCACTACTTATTTAGAAGTTCAACTAATAGTATAAAGACTTGTAGGTCCCTTAATTATCTCAAATTAATGCATATTCCATTATATGTATTTGTTATATTGAAGTTCCACTTTCATTCACTGATGAATATAACTTTTCCATGGATGTACTGGGAAGTCCTTCCAGCTTTGTCACTACCCTGGAATGACTGGTTCACTTCTCTATGCTTGGAGTGCTTCTATAATGCCAGAGACAGTTCCGTATGATTTGGCATGATTCTCCAAGCCTGGCCTGCAAGGTTATCCTAAAGAATTACACAAAACTACCTTCCCCAACTCAAAACATTGGCGACTCAAACCCTTTTATGACCAAAATAATATTGGTGCACAAATATCAACATGCAAGAAACTTCTGAATAACCTTATACTTGCGCACCCACAACACCACTTGCACACTCAAACACCATGTGCGACTAAAGCTCGAATTTTATTGAATTTATGAGCTTCAATAGAAATGAAGAAGGATGTCCCTCTATTTATAGACATTTTGGGCACCCTGATCACCACACACAAGTATCCCTCTAACGCCCAAGTCCAACCGCCCAAGCATCTGTCCCCCTAGTCACCTTGCGTTCCAAAACCTAAAAATGGGAACCTGTCTTTAATTTTCCATATTTTGATATTATGATCGTGAAAAACAAATGTCACACAACATTCCAAGAATCCAAGACACCGGTGCACCAGTCATTTTTCCACGAACACCATTCCCCATTTGTCGATTTTGAGACCCAAAAATTTGGAAAACATTGGAAAATGACACCACATTATATCTACTCTTTTTGTACCACCTCCTGATTCTTCATTCATTTTTCATGGTTATTTGTTAATATAGGGTGTCAAAAAATATCTTGAACTATTAAACCTTCCAGGAAAACCCCCTTTTTCATCAAACTGCACACAAATGCTTACATTTTCAAAAAACCCAATCTTTTCAAAAAATGCCTCAATGATACCTTGAGGGATTTATTCCCAAAAATCTCCACCTTTGGGTTTGTTGAGAAATATTATCATAGAGTGATACCACTAAAATTATTCTGCCAAAATTCACCTCTTTCGATTCTGATAGCGATAAAGGATTCACTCAACACATAATCAAAGCCCACACAGGTAATGATCAGTGTGAGAAATAAGATTAGGTGAAAATTTCTTCAATAAATCACTTCATTTTTTACAATGATTGTGGATACCAAACTGATACCAATTACTGATCACATAAAACCTTCTAACACCATTCCAATGCCTCTCTCATGCTTTTATCAAGATCCTTAGCTATCATGATTTCTAGTCTTTGATTGATCACTTCCAGGGTCGTTAAATTTAATACCCCCTTATATACTATTTAGGTTCTTGTATTGTCCAAGCTAAGAACTAGATGATCACTTTGAAGGCCACATATTCTCAACTTGGTTCCCCCTCTATCATCTTTCGGTACTATCATGCTTAACTCCCCCAATCTTGCTGCACCACCTGTTACCTCTTCCCTATGTCTTTGAAAAAGAAATTTTCTCCTTTCTTTAGAAATAGTTTCTCCCTCTTTAAAAGTCACTGTTTATCCCCCAATGTCTATAAAACCAAAGGTCACACCTTTTTGACCTATAATAGAGTAGAAAGCACATATTAGTACAGTAAAGAAAAACACACCATTCCTCAAGGAGAGGGGGTCTCACATCCACACTTTTTCAAATGAGGGAGGTCAACTGGACTCCAAGTGCTAGCTGATGCCTCTCAAATGTGTCATTGGGTAAGGTCTTTGTCAGAATGTCTGCAACCTATAGCTATTTAGGAACATACTCCTTCCTCAATAGCCCTTACTCCACCTTTTTCTTGAGAAAATGATATTTTATCTCAATGTTCTTTGTCCTTGAGTGATGTGATAAATTTTTTCTATGATTTATAGCACATTAATTTTCGCACATTATTCTTACCCGAGACTTAACTCCAACTCCCATATCATCATGATGATACTTCATCCACAATAACTATATGCATTATTGAGTCATCACAATATACTCATCTTCAACAGTGATCAATGAAATACAATATTACTTCTTGCTTATCCAAGAAACACACAATCCACCAAGATAGAAAGCTCCTCCTGCTGTTTATTTCCTGTCATCAGCTGAACTGGATCATTCTGCATCTGTATATCCTAAAATATGTTGATGATATTTATCATAATACATTAAGTTGAAGTGAAGTGTGCCTTTAATATACCGAAGTATTCTTTTCAATAACGTCAAGTGAATTTCCATTGGATTTATTTGATTTCAGGATGCTTGGCATGTGGTGAAAACAATATCTGGTCTTGTCATTTTTCGGTATAGTAATATTCCAATAACTTACCAGTATTCTGTTATATTAACTGACTCGCCATCATCATCTTTTTATAATTTCATCCGAGGGGAGAACAGAGTATTGATCTCCTTGTAATTTTCCATTCTAAATATTATCATTAATATCATGGAATATTAGGAATGGGAAATGAAAGTTCAATTCCTTCCTTGTGTATCCTATAAAACAAGGAAAGCGGTCCGCTCCACAACCATTGACATTTAGAACTCACAATTCCTGAATTTAAAAAAACTTCTACACCAACCTTCATCTAATACACCAAATATTTTGTCTTCGACATAAAGCTGCACCACCATCCATTGATTACTATCATCGTTGAAATAGAGATTCTAATCAACTCCACCACACTGAAAACAATGATTTTTCAAATACTGATGATGTCTTGAGTATCATGATCATTGTGCTTGTTTTAGCCCATATAGTTATTTCTTCAACCAAAAAACCTTATTCTCTTCTTAATGAACAAGATAAATATCTGGCTTCTCAATTTAAACTTTTTCTTTAAGAACCTGATTCAAAACAACAGATTATGCATCCATATAGAATACTTTGACCTTCTATTATACTGCATTGACTAGGAATAATCTAATTGTCTTTTTCATTACAACCGGTGAAAATGTCTCATCAACATCTTTTCCCTATATTTTGGAATATCCTTTGCACACAAGTTGTTCTTTGTTTTGAATTACTGTACTATATTCATTCATCTTGTTCTGATAGAATTTTTTTTCCCAATGACATTTTTATCTTTTATCCTCAATACATTCTCCCTTGTCGGATTATTCTCAATCTGGTCTAGATCTTCATTCATCTCTTGAACCATGTTTTCATATTCAGCTACAATAGAAAAACATTTAGGTTCAACTTGAGACAAAAGAGATGTCTGGTGGAGTGGCTTCCTTATTCTTGTCTGACCTCGTGGTGTCTGATCAACAATGATATTCTTCCTATCAATTTTCACTCAAATATTTGTTTTCTTTGTAGATATAAACATAACTTATTATTTTTCACCATCAATATCTTTTTTTGATCCATAATCTTCTACTTCCGTGCCCCTGTGTTACTTTCCTCTTCACCACTTTCATCAAGAAATTGTTCACTATTATTTTGAGTATTCTGTTCATTTTCAACAACAGTGAAATTATGTCACAAAACAATTTTTATCATCCTCTTGTTAATGAATTTGTATGCTATACTATTTCTTGAGTAATCGTGGAATATCCCCTCATCTCCACATGACTGAAATTTTACTTGTTTTTCATTGATGAGAATAAATCACTTACAACCCAATTATCGAAAAGTATTTCACTATTGTATTCCATCCATACCACATCTCATATAGAGTATTTCCTTATTTTGAACACAACATAACTTTGTTTGAAATGTAGACCAATGTTAATACCGCTTCCTTCCAAAATTTATCTGGTAGGTATTTTTATATAAGTATCATTATGACCATGTTATTGATGATCCTATTTCTCCTTTCAAAAACTCAATTTTGTTAGGGAGTTCTTACTAAAAAAACATTTTCCTTACCCCATGTTTCATGAGAGAGTCTCCCACCTTACTGTTAGTGAATTCTGTACCATGGTCAGTAAGAAATATCAGAATTTTCTACACAGTCATCATTTTATATTCCCTTGGATACTATTTTAGGCAACTAAAGACATCGTATTATGTCAAATGATGAATACCCATTCCATTGTGCTATATTCATCAAATAAACGAGTGTAGTTTCTTTTCCCCTCTATGGATCTTGGTGATATATGTCCAAAAACATCAGCATGCAACAATTCAATCACTTTAGTTTACTCTAGTTCCTTTTCTGTGTATGTCTTTCTATTAATCTTCCCTTATTGAATTGCATCACACGTACGGGTATGATCACATGGTATTCTAGGGAGGGATCTAGTAGCATCACACTTAACCAAATCTTCCACGGATTGTTTGCATAGATGACCAAGTCGCTTATGCCACAACATGTTTTCTTCCACATTGGATAAAAATCATATATCTTCTTCCACAAATACAATGTATTGATTATCCATTTTCCTTTTTCCCTGTAAAAAACTACACCATATTTTCCTTTAACGAAACACACCTTCTAGGTAAATTTAATATAGTGACCACAATCACATAGTTGGTGGACAATTAGTATGTTTTGAGTAAAACCTTCTACTGCCAAGAAATCAGCACGTCACATTTCGTTTCCCCCAAAATTGGCCTTTCTTGAGCCAATAATATTCCATCCTTCATCATTTCCAAATTTGAAAACTCCTTCATAGTCAAATTTTATGCCTATAACATGATCCTTATTCCATTTCAAATGAGATGTGAAACCACAATCAAGGATCCATAGACCATAATGGTCTGATGCTTTAAGTGAAATTTCTGTAACCACTCCCTTCTCATATTTTTTATTTTTGATCCATATATTTTACTTTACACTTAGTATTGTTTTTAAAAAAATGTTCTTCCTCAGAGTGTGATGGACCACTTTTATCCTATAGTGATGCGAATCGATTTTGTGTTGTCACTTCACTTGTTGACTCTCAGATTTGCTGCTTGCGACCGCTTGGGTTCTGCTTTAGCACATTCATTTCCATGATTGATGTATAATATATATCCATGTTCCTAAATCCTCTAAACCAAAAACAATGTCCCTCAAAGGATTTTCTATAACATTGATCTCTGTTAGACTGTCGCCATTATTCATGTTCCTTATGGTATCTTTTAGCTATGGAACATACATTCTGTGAATGTCCCATATTTCCATAGAAATAACACCTAATGTACGGTGTATTCTTGGGTGTCACATATAAACTGCTATATATTCCTAGGTATTTGACAATATTATTATTTTGTTACATGCCCAAATAAACCTTCAATCTCAGAATGGGTGATTATGGTCTGACTTCAACATTCACACCATTATATTTATTTATCAATCCCCAAATCTGCCTTTCTATATTAACATACTTGTTGCCTCTTTACTTCTTGGATACCATAATCAAATATCTACTTTTCGCCTTCTAAATGATCTTCTTTCCAGATGTGTCGCCTATTGTCAAGATTTTTTCCTAGTCCATAACTTTTTTTTGTAGTCTGAAAACTTCTTCTTCATGTTCTTCAATGAGGTTAATTTGTTCTTTTACATTGATATTCAATCCATCAATCACTCTTCTATGTTCATCACCCTTGATTTTATTCTCTCGAAGTGTTCCTAAGTCCTTCGGATATGAATAATTGATGTTATAAATCTCATTTATCCACTCATCCTTCTCTTCATCCGATTAATTCATGTACAGTTTGTCAACATGAACCACTTTGTTTGGTTTCTTTGTTTTTTTCTCTCTAAACACCCATCTCTTTAAAAGATTCTCCTTGTTTAGCCTCCATATCGACTAATCCTTAAATTTCTTCTTCATCATCACCAGCATTTGTTTCCTCCCTTTTCTAGGAATAACCAAGGACTACCAACCTAGAATTCCCTCCATGATATTTACAGTTCCTTATATATTCAACCTCTTCTACCTTAGACTCATGTGAACTGTCATATTTTTGAGAAACAATATTAATTTTTTTAAATAAAATTTTCTTGAACTATTATTCTTCCATTAACATAGGCTGAGTACTTCTTCTTTGGAATTCCAGTTTCCACCTCATCATCTTCTTGGAACTTCTTAGGGAACCATTCCGCAAGATATCATGCCTTTCCACTTTGAGAAAATCCGGTGGAAGTTTCCTCGTGAATTTTCATTTTCCACATTGCAGATTTGAAAAATGAAATGACATCACCTCATCTATCTCTTAATATTCTAGAGAATCTTCTATATTGAGCTTCTTCATGGCCTTGAATTCTGCCTCATTAGATTTTCCCTTTTCCCAATCTTCATTATCATCATTCCTCATTTCAAATGCAACCAAGGTACTATGAAAATTGACAGGTGTCAGATCTTTCATATCCCTATCTTCTAAAACTGAATCATTCGGATTGAACCAAGGGGGGTGTTTCCTCATGATTCACATCACAATATTTATGTCTTCAATATCTTCTCCATGAAGTCACATGTCTTCTAAAACAACATTTACCCTCTCAAATAATGCCTTAACAGACTCATTCTGGTTCATTATAAGATCCTCATACTTACTCCATAAAACCTTCATCATTGGTTCAATGAACTTTAAATCTCCTTCATATATGTTCAAAAGTTTTTCCCATTTGGCATGTGATGTTTTACATGACATAACCCTTGTATATATAGTATTGGATAGGGCTACACTAAAGAATTGATTCTCTTGGTATCAACATCCAATTCTCTTCACTCAACTTCTGATAATTCACCACTATTGATATCAGCTATTATACCATTCATTGTTGCAATAAATATATCCATTCCCAAAGAACAGAATTAGTGTTTCATACGATTATTCTATATTTTAAAGTTGTTTCCGTCGAAGATCGGAATCCCTTTACGATTGGTGACCTCCATTTGAGAGAGAAACACTGATATCAACATTTTAATCTGATACCAATTGTTAGGTCCTCTAGGTAAGATACATTATGACGGGGGGGGGGGGGGGATCAAGGTATTTTACATTTAACCAAATGCCCCTATTGATCTTGTTTCACTATTAAGAAAAACCAGATTATCTTTCTATCCAGTAGCTAAGTAAAAACTGAAATTAAATAATGCACATGACCCAAGAATTTTTACTCGGTTAACCCGCACTAGGATATGTCCAAGATTCATACACCAGCGATGTGCCGATGTTCCAAATCCACTAAAATCATACTATCATTTACAAAGTTCAGAGTTGAATCACTATCCCTCCTGGTTTAAAAACACTCACAATATGAAATATCACTTCTCTCTTGACTAATGTGTGCTAACTCATTTTTCCAAACACCCACTAACAGTTTGAAGGCATGTAGGTCCCTTCAATATCACATATGAATGGATTTTCCAAAGTATATAGATGCAGTATTGAAGATCCATGTTTATTCACCATTGAATACAACTTTACCTCAGATGTATCAGACATTATTTCCAACATTCTCATAGCCCTAAAATGACAATTGCACTTTCCTATTTTTGATGGGATTCTCTAATTCCTAGCATGATTCCCCCTACATTGGCATGCTTCTCTAATCCTGGTGCGCAAGTGGCACCCAACCACTTATAGGAAACTCCCTCCGAATAATCAAAATATGGGTGACTCACAACCTTTTACTCACAAACCAATATTGTCACACAACTACTAACTGGCACACAATTTATGAATAACCTTATACTTTCACGCCCACACCACCACTTGGGGGGTCCATACCACCCATATGTCTGGTTCTCAAATTTTCTCTATGTGATGAGCTTCATAAAAAATGAGAGGTGTATCCCTCTATTTATAGGAATTTTGGCCACCCTGAGAGTCGTGCCAATGTATCCTACTAGCATGCAAGTCCAGCCACCCTAGCCTTTAGTCACCCTAGTCACCTTGTGAACCCAAACAAAAAAATAGCACCCCACTTTACTTTTCTATATTTTTATGCTATGATCTTGAAAAAAATGGCGCTCAACATTCCATGATGGCAAGACACCAGCGCAGATGTCCCTTTTCCAAAAACACTTTTATGCATTGGTTTATTTTGAGTTCCATTTTTTTTAAAACACAGGAAAACAACACCACCTTATAACTGCTCTTTTTTTACCACATCCTGATCGTTCATTCCTTTTTCATGGTTCTCTTTTATAATAATAATTCAACAAAATCTCTTAAATTCTTTAACATTCCAGGAAAACCCCATTGGACTACAAATTGAACACGGAGGCTCGCTTAGTAAAAAAAACACAATCTCCTCCAAAAATGATTCAATGATACATTGAGGGATTTTTTACCAATTAAATATGAACATTCTATTTTTGTTTCTGAGGTCATGAAGAGATTTCGAGTTGTGGTACTAAAATAGGGAATTTTTTGGGACGATGGGCTTTAGGTATGGGTTGTGAGGGGAGAAATGAGTGGTATTAATTTGAAGAATGATAGTTTGCAGTAGTTGAATAGGGACGTGTAGTGGGACTGCGAGTCTAGTCTTTGGTTATTTTGTAGTGGGGATACATTATGTTTTGTTCCTTGTTTTGTATGGATACAATTTTATGTTTCCCATAAGTTTAGTGATCATTTTATGTGAATACCTTTAAATAAATAAATATAAATTGAATAGAAGTTTTTTAATGATTTCTAGTGGTTGTTTTCCGGTTTACATATTGGGGTAGTAGTAGAAGCGGTGCTAGTGTGGGTTTTTTGTTTGATCATGTGAAATATGTAGGTTTGGGATGAGTGTTTGATAACCTATATATATATATATATTATTTCCTTTTTACTTTTAGACTCACACCACCCTTGTTGATCACTATGCTCTAAAAATCTCCATTTGATGGGGGAGGCTGTCTTTCCCAACATATGAGTGGTAGTATGGATGGATGGTTACTGAATTTATTCCTCATCCCAACTTTGGGATTCATTCCACTTGGGAATATTCAAGAAAATTATAATGTCTTGAGGTTTAAAAGAGTGGAAGATTACTCGGGCATGATGTTTACTGGCCACATGGGCACAACAGATCACAACATAAAAAAAGATAAAAAAATCAACAAAGAGACTAACATGAATCCACTCCTAGACCTTTATCATATCTGCATTCTATCATTAGAATTTATCATTGTGAAAAGTTGTATTAAATAGTTTTTCAAAAAATAACCTTACTACACTCACCCTTCATGATACTCAATTAAAGAGAGGTGAAGAAAATACCTACCAGGAATAACATGTGACCAAAACATCTCCTTTTGCCAAAACAGAGGGGTCATGCGAGCCTGAGACACCAAGTGAAAGTGAATAGAGAGACATAAAACATGGGCATATATCATTTGGGAATAAATTTCTTATGATATCCTTGAGAATATTTAATATAAGACCTTATCTTTAGAAAAAAATCAGATCCAATATCAATAGGAGGAAATGGTACCAAAATCCATTAATGTCGGATCCTGGACAGGACCACGAGATTTGACTATTTCAATGTCCCTTGAGTATTAATATATTTATGATATAAATAATTTCTATTAAATTTCCCAAAAAAGGAATCAAATGTGATTTAGGTCAAATAAAATTCAAGAAGAGCGCAATTTGAAAAACAAGGAAAAACTAGAATCAAATCACCGATGGGGGAGTCATTGAAATCCATCCACTAACAGCGATACATCAACAGAGAGTCACCGAAGCTGAGCTACTAACTCTGATCCACCAAAGTTACCAACCAATACACTATCTCAATGATTCCATTAATCACCGATTCCCTAACTCTCTGATCTACTAACTCACTGATGCCTTGCCTCACTAATGACCTATCTCACTGATGCCCTAACTCATCGATCCACTAAGTAACTAATTCCCTGACTGAACAACACCCTAACTCACCGATTACCTGATTTAGAATCTCCTTGACTCACTGATTACATCACTCACTAACACCCGGACACTTCAATGACCTTAGTATATGACCACATTTCTCACCGACACACGGATCCCCTATCTCACTGATGACGGGTCTCACCAACGCACAGACTCAACGACACCCTGACTCATCGACATAGTGACTCACCTACGCCCTGAATCACCAACTCCCTAACTCATTTATTCACATTATCACTGATTTATTAACTCAAAGAAACCCTTGAACTACCTACACCTCAACCAGTCAATACCTCGACCTACCAACACCATGACCAACAAACACCTTCGACCAATCGACAGAAAATCATGAAATTTGGAAAACTATTGAAACAAGATATCATTTCCAATCAGAACACCCTAAATACTAGATTTGACTATTTAATGGACCACCAAGGTCTGTTCCATTAAATTATATACCTATCAAACACTTCTCACCATCAATAATTCAAAAACCAATCATCGAAGAAACATGGGTCCAAACAACCACATCTTAGAATACCTATCATGGATAAACCACCAAATTAAAGTTAAACCTCATCATCCAAGAACACTACCTTCATGATTTTACAACACATAAAACCATGATACATACCACACAAGAACCAAATTCCACACAACTAGAGCATATGAATCAGAGAATTCCTTCCCAATGTCAAGATACTACTCGCGTTGGGCAGGGCTGACTCACCCCCATGGTATTAATCACATTAGTTTTAATTAAACATGATTATAGATCTGATCCTACCTTAATAATATGTAAGAACATTATCATACTCCATGTGATAGTAAAACATCTATTTTTATAGAAAACAAGGTTTATGAATTACATCGAAAGGAAAAACACATGAGAAAAACTCAAAAGAACTCTAGGTACAGGGAACTCATATGCATCTATCATTCCCATTACTCTCCTCTAGGTCACCATACCTCCAAAACAACAAATTAATGGGAATGTTCATTCCACAAAATACCTTCTCTTGACAATACTATATCACCATCGGTCACTCCATAAAAATCGTATTATCCTCAATATGCAACTCTCCCCAAAAAATGACATGGGAGTCATCATAAAGATGTAGATTAAGCTAGGAGACATGAAATTTATCATGGATCATCCCCAACTATAGTGAAAATTCCATCTGATATTCCACCTCTTCAACTCATCCTAATACATGAAAGGTTTTGATGAACCTGGGAGAATTCTTACTCCCTCTACCAAACATTAGATATAAATGTTGAGGGGAAACAATCAAGAATATTTGGTCCCCAACCTGGAATTCCAAATTCCTTATCCTAATATTGATATATGATTTATTCTGGTCCTATGATTCTTTCATCTCCTCATATATAAGATGTACGTTTTCTGCCGTACTCTACACCATGTCTGGACCAAGCGCAGTTGCCTCCCCAACATCTATCACACAAAATGTTGAATGACATGACCTTCCATATAGAACATCCAACAGATCCATTCTAATGGAATAATGATGTATATTATTATAATAAAACTCTATCAATGTATAATATCACAACCAAGACCCACTAAATAAAGGAACACATGCCTGTAACATGTCCTCCCTCATCTTTAAGGTCCTTTCTATTTTTCCATCAATCTAAGGGTGGAAAGTAGTGGTAAGGTGTAACAGGGAACCGAAGGAATTATAAAATCACCTCTAGACTTCTGACATAACATGCATATCTGGATCATAGTTGATGGATCTCGAAATTCAATGTAGCCACATCACCTCATCCACATACATCTATGTTAAGGCATCCGTTACGCTTGAACCCTTGAATGTTATGTAGTGAGTTGATTTCATCAACTAACCAAAAAAAAACCAAACAAAATCACATCCTCCATGATCCTTTGGTAATCTTGTGACAAAATCCATCAATATATCATCCCACATAAAATCAAGGAAATTTAGGAGTTGTAACATACATCCAGGAACATGGTACTTGACCTTCACTTATTGGAACACTAAGCTCATTTCTGCAAACTCTACCACATCCTGCTTCATCCCAGGATACCAAAACAATTTCCACAAACCCTAGTACATATTGTAAAATCCAAGGTGTACCTCATTGTGTGATCTATAGAATTTATAGAGAAGATCCTCATGCATTTCCACATGAACAAATAGCTTCTTACAGAACAACATCAAATTTTGACCATCCTATGACTATCCCTCTAGAGCATCTCCCTAGCCAAAGAGATCATACATCATCTCCACCTTTTTGTCTCCCCACTAAAACTACTCCACCTTCCACATCCGAGAAGTCCACACTACGATCTAAAATTGGTAGCCTTAGAATATATCCATTCCAACTTCTATTTTCAGGGCAGTCAAGTCCTCTATCACCCTCTATGTTACTATAAAATTTTGTACAACTTTCTTATGTGAAATCCTATGTAATGAATCAGAAAAAATATTCCACTTTTTTAAGGTTTAAGAGATATTAAAATCAGAATCCTAGAGAGACTCAACCCACCTCTATAGTAGTATGTTTAGGTCTCGCTAGAAAAAATGTACTTGAATCTATTTTGAATATTAAGGACCAAAAATCACTCCCCAATGAGGTAATGTGGCCATGACATTAGAACAAAAACGACTGCTATTAGATCCAGATCATAGTTGTTGTAGTTATATTCATGGGGGATAACTTCTTAGAACCATTAGAGATCACTTCTCAATGGGCCATCATGACACAACCCAATCCTAGACGGTGAAGACTACAAAACACTTTGAAAATCACCCCTTACTCAAGAATCCTGAGCAATTAAGCATTGGTCAAATTCTCTTTTAGATAATTGAACGTTTCCTGGAACTTCTCATCCCACAAAGATGCATTTCCTTTCTTGTCAGAGTAGTCAACAGAGCTGCTACCTGTGAGAAATCATGTACTAATCTCTAGTATTGGCCTCCCAGACTGAGGAAACTCTGAACCTATTCCAAAATCATTGGGGAAGTTTAAGAAATGATTGCCTTCATATTTGATGGCTCCACTTTTAGGCACTGCTGAGACACCATAAGTCCAAGGATGTTAACATATCGTGTCCATATCATTCACTTAGAATTCTTTTTGTAGAGTTGGTACTTCCAAAGGAACACTATGATAGTCTTGAGATGCTCAATATTATCCACCTCTATCTTTTAGTGTATTAGGATGTCATAAATGAATAAGAAAATAAATCGGTCTAGGAACTCATGAAAGACAATGTTTATGAGCCCCTTGAACATGACTAGTGTGTTCATAACACTGAATGTCATAACTAAAAACTTGTGGTGCTCATTCCTACACGAGAAATCATTCATTTGGATGTCTCCCTCCTTCCCAAAAAACTGGTGATATCCTGGCTACAGATCGATCATGGAAAACCTACTCACTGCACTCATCTAGTCGAAAAGATCAACTCATGTGATGGTAACTTTTCTTGATTGTTACCTGATTCAGTATCTGGTGTTTTATGCACATCTAAATTCCACCATATGGATTCTTCAAAAACAAGATAGAAGTGCCCCACATCGTCCCAATGGGTCATATGAAACCTTTATTAATCAGTAATTCAATATGAATTTTATACATATGAATCTCCAAGGGCACCATCTGATTAGGAGTCATCAAAATTGGAATAACATCAGTTTTTTAGTATATCCTGAACTCAATTTCATGTCGAGGGGGGTATAGTCGCAATCTCTATGGATGGAAACATCCAGAAGCACTTCAAAAACTCCTGGAACATCCACAATCTCATCATCCATTGATCCCACTGATAGCTCGACTAACAAAGAAGGAAGACGCTCCATACACCAGCTGCTCACCAAATTACTCTACTCTCTAATGAATGGAATAAATTGTACATTCACATCTGCCCACATGTATCTTCTCCAGAAGCAATAAATAATTAGACACACTTAAAACAACATTTTTATGCCATGGATGACATCATATAACTGAATCTATAGCAAGAATAGATCTCTATTGTACTGATGCATCCCCAACATGAGTCTACATCCCCATCAAACATCAATCAAGTTGGGTTGCCCCCAAACTAGTTTACTAACCACCATGGGTACAAAAAGTCTCTAAATTTCTAGTCCCAGTTCATGGGCTAGACTGAGTGCCACAAAGGAGTGTGGTGATCCAGAATCAAACAAGGCAATGTAAAAATACTAAACACAATGATTGTACCTCGAATGATTTCCTGGCCTGGTATAAATTCTGTCTCTGTGGTGTGAATCTATCCACACCCATATCCTCTTCCCATATGCTATTGGCCTCCACCCTAATCATGTGGTAGTCGAGGTCCCTGAGGATCACCCTACGGGAGGCCTTCTCCTACATCATCCGCCATTTTTGGAGCAGGGGCCTGCAGTCCCTACTGTTTGAAAGGCCTGACTAGAAACTACTATTAAGTTGAGTGCCAAACCTACCTAACTCCACTATACTTAGAAAAATTTGGGAACTATACCTAGAGGTTCCCATAACCTACTCATGAAAAACAGCTCGGCCCTAGGCCCATGGGAAATGTTTGAGGACTAGAGGGTCAGAACTAAAAATGCTGGTGTTGGCTCCCTGCTAGACGAAACCCCTAATGCCGTAACACCAGAGAAATGCTACTTAAAACATTCCCCTTGTATGTTATCATGTTACTTCCCTCCCACGACATACCGCCTCACATTTTCATCCTCTACACAACCTCATCCTTCTCTGGAACCACTATATATGTCAGTAAGGGGAAGTGAGTGACTACATATAGAAGAGAAGGACATAGTGACTCCACTAATCACCTTTCCCGAGACACCTCATCTGAATAAATATCAGAATAAAAACATATGATGTCATTGAACAGGATCCACAACTCCCTCACGGACATACTCCCCAACTGGATGGAGAGTAGCTCCTACCTATTCTTGTCTAGATCATGGAAGTATGGAATTCCATTCAGAAATCCTTCTCAAAATCATCTCACGAATCATCGATCTCCTTTCTCTCTATGAGGTAAAGAATCCCCAACTAACACATTGCCCTCCTAATCTAGCTCATCGCCATATGAACCAACTAATCTATTAGAACCCGAATCAAGATTAAAGTCATCAACAACTACTCAAGTCAACTCTCAATCTCTATGGTCATGACATTGCCCTTATACTTTCCCACTATCTTCTGCTGGAAATCATGAAGAATCTTCTACAACTGATCATACTCCTCCACTGGATTGACCATCTTCCAGTCAATTGGGTTGGATTTCTAACCCTCCACTTCTCGTACCACACATAGTCGACATTCAGGATCTCTTCCAAAAATGAAAATAAAGTACACATAAACCTAGGTACTATTGAGTTTTATCTTAAGATTCATTTCATCTCTGTATTAATATTTATTTCCCATGAACACCCAAAACAAACAAGCAGAAAAGTCATCATGTTTCATGTACCTAACATAGTGTATGTACCCCAGAAATGTTGTAGCCTCACTTGGTCATTAGGTAAGCTCAGAGTCCTTGTATTAGATCACAAGGGGACCTAAAATCACGTATGCTAGTTGGTCATTCGTAGCCTATGTCCTTCACCAAGATCACCTAACACTGTTTCCCTACCAACCCATGAAAACCTCAATGGCCTAACTCCAAACTACATCATACTCTTGAACCATCACCTCTAATACAGTTTTGTCATAACCCACATTATTTAAAAAGAGTGAACCGAAGGAAATATGTACATAACTTCCTTCCTGATGATGGAGTGATAATGAACCCAAATTTCCACTTCCAATAGGTCCTGGGGTGGAGTCCGAGTGTAAGGGTATAATAATCTCCCAAAAATGGGAGGCATTAATCTTTTTATAGTATCCAAAATTAGAAGACAAGATGTATCAACCTTAAAAAACTCCATGTCATATATATATATATATATATAAAGAAACAAAAAACTTCCCCACATGCATGTATAATTTAAAACTAATAGAAATAAAAAGAAATATCCAAGGTAAGTATCAAAATAATTCTAAGGAGAAACACATAAACCATCTCTAATGATCAATCTTGTATGATCCGGCACTGTCCGCGCAATATCCTTTGAAATATAAAAACTCTTTTATATTTGTATTGTGAGCATACATGTATTCTCAGTAAGAAAATAGAAAGTCACACATGCAAAAGTCAGAGGAATACACTTATGTGCCTGTGAGAAAAAATGTGAAACCAACAACACTTATGGATGAATACTATCAAACTAGCCTCACCACAGAAAAGTCACCATGTAACACAAATCGTATTATGTAATATAACAATAAAATCGATATTTTGGTTCCTATCACCACTTACCACATTTTAACTTCACATCCCTAACGATGAATGTTATGTTGTAACCATGATATTCATAAAGCCCCACTTTCACAATCTCCCGCACACATGTGCACCCAAACCAAAACACATTCCCTCTTATATCCACATGGGACTCACATATGCCAAAATTCTCATAGAATAACACTTGGGCCTCATCCTAAAGACACATAGAAAAAAAACCACCTCACACACATCCATTACTATAAATATGGTATTATACCTCAAGCCATTATTTCTTTCCCAAAGTGTCATGGGTTATAAATGACATGATTAGGGATCTAGGATGTATAAGTATACTTTAATCTATCCTCCCACCCAGATGATAGGATACACACCCTTTCCCATAATAATGTGGGTGTTTGTCACATAGTGCGCAACATGAGTATAGTGAATATAGAAAACATGTGGAACTAAAAGTTTATACATATATGTAACAAATACTCATACCATCCTATGTGATTTGAAATAGAGAACTAGACTGCTCAAAACCACCTTTCTGTCTACCCCTACATGCACGTACCACCACAGATGATGGTCACACTAATACCACTTTACTACAATCCATGACTCAAAACATACCCCCAACCAATTAATTCAAGCATTTTTCATTCTAACTTATAAAATAATTTCTTTATTTATTCTATCCATAACTAGGAAACAACCAAAAAAATAAATGAAATAGTCACATAGTCATCCATAACACACTAGGATGAGGGACCTAGGTAAAACAACCCACTACACATTCCCCTTTCTTGAACAACCATTAAAAAACTGAAAAATGTCATTTATTAAAGTTATAACACCCAATAATCCTCTCAAAATAAAACCTGAGAGCCCCGCTACACAACAACCCCACACCTAGCACACCCATCAACATGAAATACTGACACAACCCAGTCCTACAACCCCACTGCCCAAACACTGCTTAAATGAAGTCCCACTGCATAACAAGTCCCCCAATTCCATAATAAATTAGTATCTCATCCTATGATACCATCACACCTCCCCATATAGACAATCATACATTTAGCACCCCCAAAACCCACCCAAGGCACTAAAACAAAATGAACACCACCCACAACCCATCCAATTAAAAAATGTTTATTTATATTTGACCAACACTTTTATTTAAATTCCATATTGATAATCTGGGGTTATCACAAAATGGTTTTCATCCTATTGAAACCATTTATATAACTGAGTGTACATGACTAATCTGATTGATATTTTAAGGAATTATTCACTGGGAAACAGAAATAGTTATAAAGAATCACCCAAACATAGTCAATGACCACCAATGACCAGGAAAGTTATGGTCTAAACATGAAAAACATATCAAATCATAAACAAATATAACAGATAAAACAATATATCAACATCAATCCACTACCAAACTATTATCAAATTCATATTTCATCATTAGTATTTATCTTTCGTAAAGTTAGATTTGATATTTTTTCATCAAATAACAATACCACACCCACACCACATGATTCAAAATTAAATAATGATGAAAGAAATCCCTACCTGAAACAAAAAGCACCCAAAACTATGCCATACACCAAAACATAAAGGTTAATGGAGTAGGAGACTCTAAGGAATGTGAAGAGGGGGATACTTCCTATGCACATGACTTCAAATGGAAGAAATGTTTTCTACACACTAAGAGAAAAGAAAATAGAGGATCTCAGATTTAGAAAAACATAGATCCTATGTCAATAGAAAGAAAAAATTCTCAAATACATTGACGTCATATCATGGCCAAGACCATTCAGTTCGACAATGTCATAATCCCACCAAGTGTTATTATATTGAAGATATAATTAAAATCTATTGAAACACCAACAAAAACACCCAAACAAGGCTTTAAACTCGATTTTTGTCAAATAAAACATAACGGGGTTGAAATGGAAAAAATTGGGAAAATTAGTAATGAGTAACCAATTAGTGAGTCACTGACAGCGAGCCACCAATATTGAGTCACTGAAGCTGAGCTATCGTTGCTAAACCAAAAACATGCATAACCAATTTTGTGACTCATCGAGGCCCTGACTCGCCAACTCCCTAACTAATTGAGGCCCAATATCACTGATGCCTTAACTCATCGTCCCCCTAAATCATAGAAACCCAATCTCACTGATACCAAGAATCACTGATGCCTTAACTCACTATCTCCCAGACTAACTGAAGACCTAACTCATTGATTCCGTAACTCACTGAAACCCTATCTCACTAATTCCCTGACTCACCAATTCCATGTCTCAACTACCCTATGTATCACCGATGCCCTGTCCCATCCATGACCTGACTCACCAATACCCTGACTCACTAACACCCTAACTCAATAACTCCCTACCTCATCGATACCCAAAATCACTAACATCCTTACTCACCAACACATTGAATTAACGACACCTTGACTCACCAATTCCCTGACTCACCAACACCCAATCTCACTAATTCCCCAACCCACCGTGGCCGTGACTCACTGATTCCCTCAACACAATGAAGTTTTAACCTACAAACTCTTTGACATACCGGTACCTTCAGCCTACTGATAAGAAAAATCAAAATTTGATAATCTCTATTAATGGGCTATAGTCGCCTCTCAAAACACCCTAAACACTGTATTTGAAAATTTAAAGAACAACTGAGGTATGTAGAATTTCATCATATCATAAAAAAATCCCTGAAGGAATGGATTAAAGTTATAAATTTTTGACTAAAAAAGGAAAATAAGAATACATAATGATACATTATGTCAAAATGAAGTGAAATCCTATAAAATTCATGTTTAAGAAATATTATAAATGAGTCACTTTAGTGTAGTTTATGGGAAAATATTAAAGATATTTAAACCTGAAAAAGGAATGTTTTATTAAACTAGAAATAATCTAAGATATTTTTTCAGGATGAAATGATTAATTTTAGAAAAAAATTATTTTTGTCTTATAAATATCATTAGTGTACTTGAAAATGGGTATGAAAGTGGGATGTTCACATTAATTTGATTTACTTAACTCGATGAATTGAAAAGGGAACAATATATAACATGTATTTCCAAATCATTGAAGGAAGAATTTGAAACACCCTAACCCCAGAAGCCTGAATATGGAGCATTATTTAAATACATTTGCATGATTATAGGAATCAAGTATGAAAGGACCGATTAGTTTAGCTGTCATGGAAAATAGATTACATACATGAATGTTACATTACATATTATAAAAATAAAACAAAACAGAAATGCTCCTTTGAGAACGACATTAATTCCCCTGCTTACCCTTCTTATCAATCACAATACACTTCTTGGAATCCTGGGAAAATAAAACAAAAGAAAGGGGTGAGCTCAAATGCTCAATAAGGGTAAGCAACACAATAGAAGAAAACCTAATCATTAGGCATAATGAATAATTGAAAACACATGACTTTAAAAATAATAAAAATGTACACTTTTTGGCAGGAAAATAGGATGAGTAAATAATTCCATAATAAAACACAGTCATGGGTATTCTACTAGTTGAATAACTACATGAAACATCAATATTATTTTCATAATGTGGGAATGTTTAATTCCAGAAATTCTGAAACATTTTCTCAAGGCCTCGATCAAGACCTCTAAAAATGATTTAGGCCTCGGCCAAAACCATATATAAAATTAGGAAAGGCCTCATCCAATTACATGTCTAATTGTCTCATGAGTGCTACCAATGCATCGTGAAGCTATAGAGGGCTCCACCCGTCATTTACTAAGTCCAATACATTCCTCATATAAAACAGTTCAAACATAACATAAATGTTCGTATTAAAACTAACATACAGAATGTCAATACTTTAACCCTAAATGATGAATGGTATAAAAATAACACATCCATTGTAAAATATATCACAAAACCATCAAAAGAATATGGAATATTTCTATCATAATAAATCAACCTCGATAAAGAAATTTATCCCATAAAGGATGTTGACATAGTTAAAAATGATTAAAAAAGCATTGAGAGAAATATCCCTTTTTCATTGAATCATTTAAAATTCACATAATTTATAAAGGAAGTCATTCAAAATATAGTTCTAAATCAATGTGTCCCATACCACACTAAATCTTTTGAAAGGAATTAACATTTTAAAACATTCATGGTCATATAAAGAAATCCTTTAAACCATTTTGAAAACATAGACATTATTGAGAAAGGATTAGAAGAATACTTCTTTAAAAAATTGAAAATGATGTTTTAGTAAAAATTAAATTCAAAATAATACCTTTGAAAACAATTTTATGAATCATGGATAAGGATAATAAATATTTCCCAGTATATACTTATGTAAAAATAACCTCATATAATAAAGAGATTGTGAAATTAACTCTTACGTTGCTCTTTCCTTTGATCGATGGTACATTTAACCTCTTGTATAACGACCATAGTATGTTATTAAATTATAACAGAACCATATTAATATTTATTATATCATACATGATTAATTTATGAATTTATATTACCTATTTAATAATGATTTCCTTGTTAAATTAACATTGTGAGTAATAGTTTATTTCTTTATCCTACGTGTTATAACTTGTTATTCTTGATCGTATCATTTAGATCATGATTTAAATACTTCTCGAATAAAAACATTGATTTATATATCATATATATTTAGAATATAAATATTTATAATAGATTGATATATGGAATTTAAGGCACTATTTATGGAGATGGTAGGTCTTACGAACGCATAAATGCGGTTTCCGTTTTCATATCGTATTGAATGGAAGTAAGTCGATGAGATATATGTCAGTACATACATACATACGTACACACACATAAAAACACACACACACACACATATATATATATATCCATCAGCATTTTTATGTCATATATTACATGTTTATTAATAATATATATTTTTATAATCATCATTGAATGGTGAAGGTGGGAATGAATCACATTGCGTCGTGGAGACAGTAATCCATACGTACACATGAGTGACAATATCCTTATATTGATTGTGAAATCACATTTAATTGGATGGTATGTCATATATACAGAATCATTATCAAGTTACATTTATTATTTACATTAGTTATACTCATTATTATTCCCATCAAAATAATGAAGTGTTTGAATGACAAACTTCACTATGCCGTGGAGACAGTAGGTCATACGTACGCATGTATGGAGACTTTGTGATTTATAGGATGGATAGAATAATTAATACGGTTGTACCATATTTATAACAGTATCACAGTATGTTGGAGGTATTGGAGTTATTATTTTGGTATAGAAACAACCGAGAAAGAGGGAGTGGAAGAAGAAAATAATTTGAAAGATTATGATGAGATTATTACCTCTTCTTCGAGTGTTTCCTTATGAGTTGATCAAAAGTGCTCCTTATGTTGGCTTTATGATAAGAGTAAGGACTCTCAGTTGATATGAAGGAATTTGGGAGGATATTTGGGCTGGGGTTGGCTGAGCTAAATTGATTTGGAGGTTTGATTTTTAGAGAAGGTGATGTACCCTTTTATAAGAGAGGTGAGGGTCACTCTACGAAAAGCATGAAATATTATTTTATAATAAAATTATTCTCGGTTTATAATTGCTTCAAAATTAATTATTTCATGGATAAGGTTGGGATGGGTCCAAAACCTCTCAACTAATAGGTTTTCGATAGGTTAGTTAATCATATTAACCTTATCTTTTTGGTTTTACTCTATGTTAACTATTTTAACTTTTACCGTGTCTTGTTGTATTCTTACACTATATGGTTAATAAAATTACTCTACACTTCCAATAGAACCACACGTGTTTCACTAATGACATATATAATATTATCAAATCCCTTTTTCCAAACCGTATATTTTTAGGTATATTATATCAACCAATAATATAGTATTAGTTTTAAAAATTAATTTAGTTAAATTTTGACATGATTTGGTATTTGGTTTTTTGTGAATGTCATAACAACTAGATTAATTCAAAAAAGATAAATTTAATCAACCCTAACATTTCATATTCTCCTAGAACATTAGACTATGTAATAAAAAATTCGACATTATATTTATTTTAATATTTACAATACCATTTATTCATTTCTTACATTAATAATGTAATTAATGTATCATGATTGTGTCATAAATAAATTAAATTTTTTAATGTCTAATAATTATAAATAAAATATGATTATGCAGGAAATACTTTTATCTTTCTAGGGAATATTTATAGTTGAATTTATACTGTTTGTAGACCTATGTTAAAAATGGTTTAGTTATTAAACATTTAATTTAACAATTTTAACTCTTCTTTATAAAGGTATTATTTATCTATTTTGACCTAAAATAAATTAAAAAAATTAATTATTTAAATAAAAAGTCAGTTTTAACCAATATCCTAGTGGTTTTCAGTATTCATCAAAAATTGAATGTTTTTAGAAAAATACCCAAAATTTACCCTAAGATAATTTTGATATCCTGACTTCAAAAATGAACTATATTTTACCAAATTAAAAACATAAAAGTTTCATTTATTAATTTAAAATTAATTCCCATTTTTAATACCAAATTGTGGGTTTTTAAAAAGTAAAAACTATCAAAACATTTACATGTGTTTATGTCAAATTTAAATGTGGAATTACTTATAATTACCTTCATTGTATTAAATTATAGAAATATAATCTAATTATAATCCAAAACCATTCTAATTCATAATTTAGCACTATAAATTATTTCAATTTAAAAAGTAGTTTTCAATTAAAACATAATATTTTTCACTATTTGTCAAAATATGAATGTTATCCAAAATGTACCAATAATTTATCACAACTAAATTTTTATTCCCCACATCTAAAGAAGATTTTAGTTTCATTAAACAAAACATATCAAAGTGTCAAATATTAGTTTTAAAAAGGGATTTGCATTAAAATGCTGTAAAATTTCATTTTTTTTTAAAAATAATTCTTTTATATGAAAAAAATGAATTTATTCTTATATTATGTTTAATAAACACATAATATGGATGTTAAAATTATATAGATTATATAAGATTTAAAATTCAGTTAATACTTTTGATAACTAGTTTTTTAACGGCTAGTTTGGTATGTTGTCGTGCGCTCGAACTCGGTGTTTTGTGTAGCACAATCTATTGAATTACATCATTGAGATAACATAATATGAAATCGTAAGGTGTTACAGAATTGGTATTGGTAAATATTTTTTGGAGATAAAAACACAGCATATGTGGATTACATATGAATAATTAAGAATTACATTGATGTAAATAGAGTTAAAGAGGAACCCAAATAAAAATACAAGGACTAGAGAGAATCACATAAATTATGTTTGAATGTGTTAAGAACATGAAATGAATTTACAGGACAATGAAAAAAAAATCCATTTATTAAATAATTTATAATATCTTATACATTTATTTTATTTACTATAATTTATTTTTTATCATTTGTGTACTTTTTGGGTTATATGAAACAATTTCATCATTCAGGAGTGTTTGTTTCCTCTTTATTCATTATCAGTTTACTTGTATAAGTGTATAGATTATCATGTAAAATGGGGTTGTTTTTAAGAATTGAAATTATATGATATTGATGAATATAATTATGATAAAATTTTGTTATATATTATTTTTTTATATATGAGAATGATTTATGAGATAAAATAATAATGATAAACTTTTATATCATTTTGGATCTTTTATGATCATGAAAAAGAAGTTTTGTTTTATTGATTATTATATGTAGACATATATGTTCCAGATCAATGAATACGTTTGTATATACCTTTATTAATATTTTTAACCATTATATATGTTTTAAAATAATCCTTGAAAGTTGTTTTGAAATATTTAAAAGCATCATCCACAATGGTAGTAAATTGCCCCATTACACATGATGTTTTAATTTCAAGAATAAAAAAATGTAAATATTTTGATAATGGATTATTCCATTAATAGAATAAAATTACAATATTATAAATTCACTTGAGTATTTAATGATCATCGTTATTGGTAGGTGAATAGAAGATATGAAAATAAAGAAAATTCATATAATATAAAAAGAAAATAAAAGTAGACTTTACCACTTCAACATCTTCTAGTTCATCACCTCGTTAGGATAAATGGGTTTGTAATTTTGATTAGGAAAAATTCTATTAAACATGGGGGTGTGGATGGGGATTCTATTGGTAATAATTTGGAAATTATTAAGCTTTATGCCATTGTGAGGAGAAGGGGTACTAATGGTTGGTATTTATTGTGGGAGAAGAGTAACATGTTTGTTTCTTTTATTAATTTGATTATTATTTTGGCTCAAGATAATCAATATTGCTGATTCATGTGACTAAATACAGTAAATATGAAATTTGAGGTTGAACCAATGGTTTATTACCTCATTATTATATAAAAACTTTCTCAATAATACAAGTATTTAACTTAAACTATAATATAACAGATTTCACTATTCTAAAAAAATCAACCATTTTATAAAAAATCCAATAATTATCCCTAAATATTATTATTTTTTTATAATTTTCACATAGAATCAATTATAATAAAAATAATTTTTTAATAAGAGAAATTTATTTTTTAATCATAATTAAAATTATGTCAAAAAATAATAATTTTAATAGTATAACCTGATTTTTGAAACACTGAAAAATTAATTAAGGCCTCCTAAAATAATATTATAATTAAGACATGTAAAAATAATAATTTAGGAATCTGTTATTTGAAATTAAAATTTTTATTAAATAATTATTTCAATTAATTAATTCTAATTAACATTTATATTTCCTATCAATACCTTACTTTACTTCATCATTTTTAAAAATTTACTTACTTATTGAGCGATAAAAATACATCACATTTTTATATTTGAGACAACTAAATTTAATTTATAGTTTCCTAAATGAGGATAAAATTCTATCTGTTGGATTACTATTTCTAATGATCATAGTTCTATTCCAACTGTCTAGTTAATATTCTTTCAGTATATTTTCTTTAATTTTTAAGAATACCTATTTTTTCATTGTGAACAAATTTATAATATTTTTATTGAATAACCTCTCAGGTTTAATGATATTTTTTCTACATTACATGATTAAAAGAAGGGGATTTTAATTTATAATGTGTTGGTTCGTTATATCCCTCAACCGTTTGAACTTTTTCCAATATATTTTTCTATTTCAAATTATGGTGAAAACAAGTGAGGGTACTTATCCTTTATAACTTCCTTCAGTTTCCATGTTGCCTCATTGAATATATGGTTCCTTCATAGTATACATACCAAGTGAGTAGTTGTTGTACTCAGTTTCTGGTATGTAACCCTTAAATGATTCTTTTTATGGTTATAATGATAAAGGGTGACTAATGGGAGAGTTGGGAGATCTTTGGAAGTAGTTTTCATGTCAAATAGAAGTCACACGGGCAGCACATAGGTTGTCTAACACTACGGCCAAAACATGTGTAATTGGTCCCCTTGAGGAAGTGGCTACAACACTATTGGGTCATGGTTATAAAGACTGTGTGAGGAAGTTGTGTGAGGGTCTTCTTACGTAGTAGCTATTACAAGATTAGTGCACTATTTTTCTGACTGTGCGAACTAATAATGTGGATGGTTTAAATAAGATCCTGAAAAAGTGGATCTCACAAATTTTTGTCTCTAAGTGGATGGTTTGTGCTCCAAAGTAGCCATAAATCGGGATTTCGCTTCTCCTAAGGCCATAGAAGCTTCTCACATTATTTCGAAGTTTATCCAAAGGATTTCCTGGTCGAATCGAAACCAGATTCTTAATGTACGTGATCATTCTTCATCATTCTTGATCGTTTTCTTAGATCTACTTTGATCGACTTCTCCTCTTCTCTTGATTTCTTAGATATATGCCCGTTATGGGTATATATAGGTGTTTTTATACCATATATAATGGGTTTTGTCCTTAATATTTATAAGAGAAGATATCTAAGGTGGTTTCATGATGAATCGGCCCGATTTTCTTGTGTATTCTTCGTTCATTGGTGTTATCTTCAAAAACATCATGGTAGGTGGATTCTTTCTCAAATCCACATTATTTAATTGATTTTAATTCTTTAAAATTGAATGTTTGGTTTTTTATTTATTGTGATTTGGTATTTAAAACTTTTTGGAATCCTTCTTGAGTGACAATTAGTGAAATCGAGAAAAACTGGGGATTTTAAATGAGTGCTTTGGTTCATGGTTTTTTAAAACGATGGTTTTAAAAATAGTATTTTTCTATAATGATGTCATAAGAATGGGATTATATATTTTCAATAAAATGTGATGTTTTATTGAAATGAATTCTTTCTTTGAAATTGATTTGGATTTTCCTTTCTTTAAAAGATCAGTTTTTTTGATGTGGTTTGTTTTGGAAAATGAAAAATTTGGCATAAACTGTGTTTGTCTGAGTTCATGATTAACATATGTTTAATAGGGGATGAGTATAATTGTGGTACGAGGGATGTGTCCATAGATTTGGGGTGTGTGTTATTGGTACACAAGGTAATTGTACGAGAGTCCGCTCATGAGTATGGAATTTTCAAACAAAGCATGCAGGTGTGAGTGTGTTATGAACTATCTAATGGGTATGCTGAATGATATGAATAACTGGTTCTAATGTTTTGATTGGAAAATTCTCTAGAAAAAAAACTTGTTGAAAATTGGTTTCATTTAGTTATGTTTTCACTTGGTTTCAAATAGATTTTGGAACTAGTTTATATTTGGTAATAAACTATTTTGGTAAACTATTTTATATAAACAATTTTATATAAATGTGTCTAAATTTTCTATCATTGTGGAATGAGTAGGGACGTAATTGGGGAAAGCCTAACTAGTTTTATAATCACTCATGCTTTGGAACTTTGGTTCTTTTTAAGACTCTATCTTCTATGATAGGGGAAAAGGTAATGTTTCCCATATTTTTGTCACTACCTCAAGATATTCAGGTTGTTCATAGATTATGGAGATCGATGCTTGTGGAGCATGGATTCTAGTGGGATCTTGAGAGTCTCGAGTTGTTTATCCTCAGTTTACATTAATACAGGGTTTTTCATCTACTATTGCAAACACTAATATTTTTTTGTGATACATGAAGTTGTTGAGTTGTATTTCTTTTGTTCATGCAACATTTACTAAATGGTTTGGTTATGGTTTGTTAGACTAGTGGTTTCTTTCCCAAATGGTAAATCATACCCCACTTGTATTTGAAACCATTATCATTTAGTGGCAACTTTTTTTGTCATGGAGATGTCTCTTAAGGCCATGTGATGACTCATTTATCTTTGAAGCTGATGAAATTGAGCGGGTCATTACTAATGTTATTAGTCTAGTTCTTCCTTTAATGCAAAAATGTTATAAACTAGTTCAATCCTTGCTTAATAAGTGATGATCAATGTCCTTGGTATGGGTGTGGAAATTCCTTCTTGTCTATTTTTTGGGGTTGAAATATTATACCAGAGTTGGATTCTTGGAAAACTAAATGTATAGAAAAAGGGACATAGCATACTCTTTTATACTAAACGTCAAGTTATCAGGGATTTGGGTATATAAGTGTTTCAGAGAAAATTATATAATGATGAAAATCTAATTTTTATAGGTTTAGAAAATGAGATGAGTTTGATATTCATTGAAGATGATTGAATTCACACTAGGAGAGAATATATCATTTTGAGTAATGATTCATGTTGTGAAAAAAGTGTTGATTTTTTTAAAAAGTTTGAAATTGTTTTTCAAATGAATGATTTTGAAAAAGGAACTGCTTATGGAATTTTGAAAATTGATTAATTTTCAAAAATAAATTTGAACAGTTTTAAAACAGGGGGAACATAGAATTTGTTTTTTTGGAAAACATTATTGTGATAATTGATGTGCAAAAATTTTAAATGATAAGTCATCAATTTCTAGAGAGTTAGAATGACATATTCCATTGTTGGTTTTGGAAATGGCACCTAGTAGGCATTGTAAGAACCAACAGGAGGAAGCTGTGTTGAATGTGGTTACATGAGAACCATGAGTGAACCAAGAGTTGGTTCAGAATATTGTTCAAGATTTTTAAGCTGTGGATACGGGGAACTGGAGGATTGAACGATGGAATGTGGATCATACTATTCATCTCATGATGCAGAATCCACATAACATTTGACGTGATTCTGAACCCTAGAAGGAAGATGTGTGGATGAGTATGATTAATCATATCTTGAACTTCAATGACACATCAATAGATCTAAAGGTCAAACTTGTGACATATATGCTGAATGATCTTGCATGATAGTTGTGGGATTTAGAAGTCTAGGATAATTTAGATAGAGGCCTTACATGGGAGGATTTTGAGGAATTGTTCAACAAATAATCCTATCCACACACGTCCAAGATATGGAAAATGAGGGACTTATTTATCCTTAATAAAGTGAGTATCTCTGTCACTAAGTATGAAGCTAAATTAAATATTTTTGTCCATTTTTTCACCAGTGGTTGTAGTAGGTGCATCTTTCATGTAATACATCTTTGAATCGGGTATACGGTAAGAGATATTATAAAATATTTTGGTACTCTGTATTAAAGATTATATAGAGATGGTGAACAGAGCGATAGTAGCTGAACGTGATATCCCCAGATCTATCTGAGGAGGTATGGTGATATCTATAAGGAATGGTGGGAACTAAAATGATGAAAGTTGTGGAAAATGGAAACCTATTTCCATGTTGGAAGTGGGAATCATAACCCGACGGATGTATTAGTGAACCTTCCTCTATGACCCGGGAGCAAATAAGGTGGCTTTCAATGTTGTTCTTTTGACCACATCAAGTGATTGTTTATGACACAACCTTTAACATGTAATAATTTCATATTGATGGGGCATGATCAGCGCTGATATAATAGTTCTCCTAAGTTAGGTTCTCGAGACACTTCTCTGGTATCCTAAGAATCATTTTGTTCCACAAGGAAAGGATACCAAAACTATTCTTGTAATTAGTTCAGAGCTATCCATGGTAATTCTTTGAATACATTGACTCCTCAAATAGGGGAATCTGAGTTAGGTAATAAGGGGAACTATGTGGCAAAGCTATTATATGGAGATGATGAGATGATTGTCGATGATCAAGCTAGACCATCTACAATGAGAGGTAAGATTCTTTTGAGTTATACCCTTGTTTAAGTTCTCATCAATAGAGATGCATCACATTATTTCATTTGTTCTTGTGTTGTTTATTTTATATATTTAAATATGGAGATGTTGACTTATTTTTTAAAACTCCAAACTCCTCTCTACAAAAGAGAATATCCAGCCCTTGTGTGTCTCGCATGTTCTATAATTCTTGATGGAGTTGAGACAAAATGGGACTTCTCGATGTGAGACATGGATTTCTATGATATAATCCTGGTTATGGATTTTTTTAAAATGATTAAGTCACAGATCGACTGTTGTAAGAGAAAAGTGAGTTTCATAAAGGAGGACGACATTGAGCATCTCTTCATAGGAGAGAAGATGGTAAAGAAAGGTGAAAAATGTTTTTTTGGAACCAATGGTAGGAATGATATCTTACCAGTTGGAAGCATGTAATTTTGAATCAATGGAAGAGATTGTGAAAAATAGTTTTCTAGTAGTTGGGGACAAATGTTTAGATGTATTTTCCATGAACTCCTTAGGGTTTCCTCTTATAAGGGAATGGGAGTTTCCAATTGATCTTCTTCAGAGGTCTAGTCCTATTTCCCTTCCATCTTATTGGATAGAACAAATAGATTTATGATAATTGATGGTGCAATTGGAGGAACTGGAATGTAAGGGTTTCATTTGGACAAGTATATCCCCATGGGCATCACCATTTTCGGTTGTGAATAAGTAGATGGTACTCTTCGGCTATTTGTTGATTATCACAAGATTAATCAAGTTAAGATAATGAATAGATATCCACTTCCATGCATTGATGATCTGTTTAATCAAATAAGGGGTTCTAATTGGTTCTTAAAAATTGACTTGCGATCTGGATATCCCCAATTGTGAGTTTGGAAGGAGGATATTCCAAATATATGTTTTAGAGGCATATATAGCAACAATGAATTTTTAGACATGCATTTTAGTCTTACGAATGTACTAGCGGTCTTCATGGATTTTATGAATCAGATATTTCAGTGATATCAGGATTCATTGGTTGTTGTGTTTGTGGACTACATCATGGTATATTCAACCACTAGGTCTGACCATGATAAGCACCTAGAAATAGTGTTACAAATCCTATGTGATCACCATTTTTATTCAAAATTATCAAGGTGTTCTTTTTGGGGACAATATGTACATATTCTTGGTCATGTAATTTTTGAAAAAGACATTTCTATTGATCCTAAGAAGATATAAGCTATCATCTCATGCAATCCACTAAATAATGTCTTTAAGATAAGAACATTTCTTAGTCTAGCAGGTTACTACCAACGTTATGTGTGTGAATTCTCTGGACTAGATTTCCCAATAATGTCCCTGAAAAAGAATAATGCTCTATTCTAATGGATAGAGGAATGATAAAAAAATTCCAGGAACTAAAATATTGTCTTACATATGCACATATCTCGATCTTTGAAGAATTTGGACTGCGGTATGTTGTGTACTTTGATGCTTTGGGATCATGGTTGTGCTATGTTATCAGGAACAGAGATTGTTAGGTAACCTATGGTGCAAGGAAGTTGAGGGTGAATGAGGAGAAATACCCAACACACATTTTTGAGTTAGCTGCAATCATCTATGATTTGAATACATATAGTCTCTATCACATTGGATATAAATTTACTATGTTTATAGAGCACATGAGTTTGAAACACATTTCCTCACAGTGAAATTTGAATCTGAGGAAAAGGAGTTGGATGTAGTACCTCCAAATTTTTGATTTTGACTTTATGTATGCAGAAGGGAAAATGAAATTCAGTGGTGGATGCATTGAGTAGAAATTCATATACTTAGTGAAAAAATATTCAGATGAATGTTAGTTGATGTCGGTCCAAGCCAACATGCATGATGTATGTGCAGAATGAGGAGATGTTGTGGTTTTCTTTTCAGTTACACTTGTTCCTGGTTTGGTAAATATGGTAAAAGAACCACAAACAACGAATGCAGAATGTCTTGTTATGAGTTCAAAACACAATGGCAGGGAGACCATTTAAGGTTGGAAACATGGTGGGATTTTAGTTTTGTGTTTTTAAGATTATATGGTTGTACCATCATCTTGTCAAGTAAAAATACTTCATGCTTACCACCATTAGATATTGGATATACATTGAAGTACTAATATGATGTATAAAGTGTTAATTTAAAAGTTATAGTGGTGAGACATGAAAAGAGGGTAGCCGGGTTTGTCTCAAAGTGCTTAACTTGTTTGCATTTGGAAGTAGAGAATCTTAGACCTATAGGTATGTGGTACTCTTTACCTATCTTAGTGCGTAAATGATAGTAGATACCAATGGATTTTGATACAGGTCTTCCATGAATGGTCTAGACACACGATTCCATTTGATATATTGTGGATCATCTAACCAAGTTGTCCCATTTGTCCCTATTTTTGAAAACCATACAGTGGAGGATATATGAAAAATATATATCTGTGAAGTGGTAAAGAGACATGGAATACCATTTTCAATCGAACCCGACAGAGATTCCTGGTTCACCATTCATTTTAGGAAATTATTACTGAATGCCATTGGGACTCAGTTGACTATGTTTATGGCGTATCATCCCCATATTGAAGGCTAGTCTGAGTGGAAAATAAATACATTGGAAGAAAAGTTTCGGGGTTCCTAATGGATTTCTGTGGCTCATCAGGGGATGATATACCCTTAGTGGAATTCTCATATATAAATTTCTATCACGCCGTAATACATATGGCTCTATTTAAATCTTTGTTTGTGTGTCCTTGTCGTTCTCAACTATGATAGATGGGAACAGGTGAAACATCACTAGTTGGGCTGATCCTTGTCCATGAAACAACAGATAATTCCTATATAATTAGAAATCGGATGGTTATAGATCATATTTGTGAGAAATATTATGCATATCACCATCAAGGATCGTTGTTGTTTTACATGAGTGATCAAGTTTTATTGAGGATATCTCCAAGGATTTCACTCCATCATTTTTAGATTCTAGGAAAGATATATCTTAGATACATAGGACCTTTCGAGATACTTGAACATGTTTGAGAGTTAGAATATCTATTAAAATTACCACCAAAACTTAGTTCAGTGCACAATGTGTTCCATGTATCTTAGTTGAAAACGTATCAGTCTGACTCAAACAATGTGATAATATGGGATCAAATTGACCTAGATCCATATGGTTCATTGATAAATATTCTGGTAGAGATTTTGGATATTCAAGAGAAATCCTTGAGTGGAAAAGGAATCAGTCTAGTGTGGGTTTTATGGTATCCTGGCCAGATTTAGGAAGAGACATGGGAGAGTGAGAAGGAAATAAAAGGGCAGTGGTGAGAACTCTTTCAGGAAAGGAAAAATTTTCTATTTTCTATGGATGGAAAGACCATTGGTGGGGAGAATTTAGTACCCCCTATTTGTGGTGTGAAACCCTTACCTAATGTTTTTATATATATAAAGTTTATGGGTTATGAATGGGAGAGTTGGGATAACATGGATGTAGTTTTGAGGGAAAATGGATGTTTCACAGGCGACACAAGGTTTCTCTAAGCATGCAGACCAATCATGCGTAATTGGACCACTTCAAGAATTTCTCCATCAAGTTTAGGGAGGCTTTGTGAGGAAGTTGTGCGAGTTTCTTCCATGGAAGAAGCTAATGCACAATTTTCACATGGGTTTTCTAACTATGCGAACTAACCATGTGGATGGTTTAAGTGAGATACTAAAAAGGTTGATCTAACATAATTTTTTCTTCATGTGGCTCATTTCTACTCTCATGCGGCCATAAATTAGCATTTTTCTTCAACTAAGTCCAAATAATGTTCTCTGATCATTTTTTAGTTGATCTGAAGGCTTTCAATGGATAGTGGAAGCCTGATTCTTAAGGTACAAGACCGTTCTTCCTCATTCTTTTTCAGTTTCATAGATCTACTTAGATTAAATTCACTTATTATCTCGTTTTTGGAGATATATTCCATTTATGGGTATATCATATGGTGTGGATACAAAATATGATGTGTTTTTTCTTAATATTTTTAGTAGAAGAGATCTAAGACAAGTTCATGGAGAATCGTCCCGATTATCTTGTGTGTTCTTTGTTCATTGGGGTTTTCATCAAAACCTTTGAGGTAGGAGGAATCTTTATCAATTCCACTTAGTTGAAATGATTGTAATTATTTAAAATTTATTGTGTGGAGCTGAATGTATAGTGATTTGTTATTGAAAAATTGTTATAAACCTTCTTGAGTGACGATTTTTGAAATCTGAGAAATTAAGGATTTTATATTAGTGATTTAGTTATTGGTTTTAAAACATTGGTTTTAAAAAAGTTGATTTTTTCTGGGCTGTTGGATAATGAATGGGAATAGATTTTGTCAATAAAAGGTTGTGTTTTATTGAAATTAATTTTTTCATTGAAATTGGTTGTTCTATGGTTTACAATAAATGTTCAATTTTATTGATGTGGTTAGTTATAGAAATTGAATGATTTAGAATAAATGGTGTTGGGGAGATTTCATCCATAATGTGCCCTTAATAGTGGTCAAGTACCATTGGGGTACAAAGGACATGACACTAGATTGTGGGTTTCTATCATTAAAATGCAATGTAATTAGATGGTAGACTGATTTTGAGTATGGAACTGTCAAATGAATCATGCATGTTTGGGTGTGTTGTGAACTATAGAATTGGTATGCCAAATAATAAGAATATTTTTTTAAAGAATTTATTCATTATTTTTATAGAAAAATAACATGATGGAAATTAGTTTCTTTTTGTTTTTCTTTAGCTTGGTAGAAAATGGATTTTGGAACTTGTTTATATTTGTTTATAAACTATTTTGGTAAATTGTTTTATATAAACTCTTTTATATATGTGTGGAAAAAATTTCTTTTCTAGTGGAATGAGTAGGGAAGTCATTGGGGATAACCTACTGAATTTTATACTCATCCATTCTTGGAAATTTAGTTCTTTTATATATTGTATCTTCCAGGATAGGGGAAATGGTACGGTATCCCACGTTTTTAGCAATACCTCATGATATTTGGGATGTTCAGTGATTGTGGAGGTTGGAGATTGTGGAACATGGAGTCTTTTGGATTTTTGAGAGTCTTGAGTTTTTTATCTGTAGTTTACTTTGATACTAGTTTGGCCTTCTGTTGTTGCACACGTTGATATGGGTTTGAGATACATGAAGTCGTTGGGATATATTTCTTTTGATCATGCAGTATTTAGTAAATGTTTTGGTTTTTTTGGGTTTATTGTTTTATTTCATAATGGGTAAATCATACCCCACTTGTATTTTAAACCCTTCATAATTTATTTCTAGCATTTTCACCTTTAGGATATTCCTTAAGTCTGCGTAATGACTTGTTGAGCCCTCAAGACAATGAGATTGAGTGGGTCATTATAGTTGTCTTATTAAATAGAAATTTATCTTATGTTCCAAGATCATCATCAGATGCACTTCATATGAGAGGTCGTTTTCCAGATGTAAAACCTCTAGGTTCATTAAATTTGAGGGATCTCTTATGTACATCCACAAGATGGCTACTTGGAATTTATCATGTACATCATACATGGTTGTTATTAATGTTTGTCGATAGGCCACAACTCCAAAATGACTAAGAATCTATAAGAGGATTATGTACATGGGAAATAGATTTCATTTTCCCCAAAATCTCATCATCATCATACATTAAGATATAAGGAGGATGTCTATGTCTCAAGATTCAAACTCTCAATTCCATCAATGATAGTATGTATTGATTTTCAGTGTATTTGGGGATTCTTTAATCTACCTTTGAATGGTTTTCATCTTTTTTCCATTTCATTAACCATTTCATCACCTAGTATATTACATTAACCATCATCATCACTTAATGTCAATTTACTACATCTTTTTACATTAAGTATTTTATAAGGAGACATTTGCATGCTTGAGTTGAAAATAGAGTGCTAAGTGAACATGACCAGATCTAGAAGATGTTATAATCCACTATTAAAGTCTATAATACATGCCGCAAACATTTATTACAGTTTTTGAATAGGATGC
This sequence comes from Viscum album, assembly GCA_963277665.1. Lineage (NCBI taxonomy): Eukaryota > Viridiplantae > Streptophyta > Magnoliopsida > Santalales > Viscaceae > Viscum > Viscum album. The sequence goes on along the minus strand of OY728131.1, from coordinate 221,148,713 downwards.
CCAGATTGGCCATTAATTTGAGGATGATTATTTGTACTATTGTTCAGTTTAGTGTTTAGATAATTTTGACACATTTTAAAAACATTGTGGTAAGTATCATATATCTATTAGATACAATAAATATTTGTAAACCATGTTGTGTCACAAGATATCTGATGTATATCCACATAATTTGATCAAGTGAAAATGTGATCTATTATTGTTTGACCATTTACTTGACCCATATAGCATTATTTCCTCAAGTTGTATTTATAAAAATGGTGAAAAAGTGCATGGTGATGTTTTCGAACATCATTGTTGGTATGGGTAATAGTTTCATCAACCCCTTATTTGTTTTCCATTCAACATTCACATATTAAAATACCAGGATATTTGATGTATATTCTACATTCCCTTTCATTATATATTCCCACATATAGTTCTATCAAATATCTTAATACATCTTTCAACTTCCTAGGAGAATACAAAAATTTGAGCTATGTACACCATTCCCAATTTATTTATTTATTTATAAATCAGATGGTTCACCTGGTGGTGAGAAAAATATTAGGAATCCTTGCTCATCAGTTTGGAATTCTGAATTTTTCCCATTTTTAATAACATCCACCTTTTTAATTATTTCATCATCATTTCCTTAGAAATACATTATTTTATCCATGATGTCTCATCGAGAAATAATGGGAGTAAGGATCAATGATTTTCCCTCTTTAATGATTCACATGTCCCTTATTTAAAAATATAGAAATATCGGATCCTCCCCAATTCTCATCATTGATAATTTTGTAGGATCATTTCTGTATAGGGAATATTCTACTTCATTTTTCTATCCCGTATTGTAGTGGATTGAGAATATATAATCAATGATGAGAACTATACATATTCTCTCGATCATATTGCGATCCTTGCCAGTGTATATTTATTTTATGATCTTATAATAGATATATATCTCAAACATTTCCACATATAGATAATTCCCCCTTATTTTTAACCTGAATATCATAGACTTCAACTCCAACCCTTGGGTGGGAATGTTTTTCTCATGAATTCTCAACTTCCATCTTGATTTGGATATCAATTTATCATTTTTCATTAGTACACAACCTAAAAATTTCATTTCCACATCACAATACACCATAAATAGTTCCTCTCATGATATAAGTGTGAGTATTGGTGTAGTTATAAGTCACTTTTTCAACTCTTTAAATCAATATTAACATTTACTGGTGCATAGAATCATTTCTCCCTTCTGAGTCAGAAATTCTATTTTGTTAGAAAATCTTGATATGTTCTTCAATATAATTGTTAATATCCAGATAGAAAAATAATTATATAGATATCAATTACATATATTTACCAATGAATCTTTTTGATTACATTTACCTTTGAATGTTCGCAAAAATAATTCGTTGATAGTGGTAAAATTCTCTAAGAATGATATTTCCTCCATATAAAACTCCCATTTTTATACATTGGAAATAGTTTATCAGTTCAAAAAATTTATTAAAACATTATTAAAATTATCATCATGCTCTATATTTCTTTTAGTTTATATCATAATATCCTTGATATAGACTAGAACAAAATTTTCATTGTATTATTTAAATACTAATTTAATTATGTCAAAGAAAAATATTATAAAATTAGTTATTCCTATGGGAACCACTATGAAATCATAGTGTTTATAACAGATTCAATAGGACTTCATGGGAATATATTGCTTCCTCACATTTTATGGTTGATATCTTGACCAAATGCACAACTTATAAAATACATGGTCTCATGTAGTTGATCAAACAAATCATCTTTATGTGGAGGGGGATACTTTTTCTTTTCATGATTTTTGATCTCATGATAATAATTGTAGTGTCACTTTGATCCATCATTCTTCTTGACAATGAGGATGTATTCAAACCATGATGAATCACTCTAGCCTATAAAAACAATGACCAGATTCGTCAGTAACTTCATCTTTGGTTCTTCCAAATCAATAGTGACCATTCTATTTGTATTTATGATATAGGTAAAAATCCAAAAATAAGTAAAATTGATAACTCACCCACTCAGCCAATAGTAAGACCAAAAAATTATTTAGGGAACACATCATTGTAGTCCCTCATAATGGACATATATTGAAGAATAATTCTCTCTATTATATCAATATTTTGGTCAACATATGATTTCTTATATAGAAATAATATCCATAGTTTAGAATATTATTTGAACTGACATTATTTATCCCACTTAAACTTGTTCAGAATTGGATAATTCCTCCAGATGTGATTATTGGTCTCCCTTTACTGATAGTTTCTATTGATATTATATCAATGTAGAGAATCCATGACAATAATGATATCAAACTCAACTAAATGATGTGGAATATAAACTTCATAACGTAAATTTCAAGAAAAATAAATCTATTACAAATAATTTTATAATATTTACTTGATGAATCAATTAATAAGGAGTGGGGTAGAATGTAATTCGAAATTATACAAGATATGGTAATATGTTATGATTGGATATAGAAAAACAGAAAACAAACTCTACAATAGAGGTTAATTGTACATCAAATATAATGATCCATCTCTGCATATGAATTTCTTCATTCTCTTAGTCTTATATGTTATCATTTCTAATTATTCTTTCCTTCCCTTAGAATAGTGAAACATCTAGAAAACACAAAACTTTTAATTTTTTAGCACATATCCATATATTTTACCCTAGGATTAATTTTATTCCCTCGCATCTTTTTAGAAGGATAATTCATTTTTCATTTGAAATTGTATGTGTTATAACCATACTTTTCACATTTGAAACATCTCCCAGTCTCCCTGAGAGATATTTTAAGATTCTTCTTCCTAGATATTTAAACCATAAAGAATTAATTATTTATTTCTATATAATCATTATTACATATGATTATATAATAATCTATCCTTATCTTCTTTGATGTGTTGGTAATCACATTGTTATATACTAATTGATTGTAATTTGTAAAAAATAATTTTACATTAACACAAGATGTGTTACTGAATCTTTGGAGGTTTGGAATACCATTAGTTCTATAATTGCATTTATAATAACATTTATTTATCTCATGTATTCTCTAATTTATAGCCATTAACAAAAAAACAATGTACAATTGGTGGTGCTTGAATACATAGCTAAAAATTATATGGGATGGAAAATTTGAACATAGAACGATAAACATGAAAATGAATTATATATCATAACATTTGATTCCAAAACATTGAATATATGTTATCCATGGTGATAGAATTATCCCTAGTTATCTTAATAATGTTTTATAATCCTATTCCCCAAAAATAAATATAACATTCTCAATTACCAACTATAAATACCTCCTCTGTTAACATCATTTTAATAATAATTAACCACACAATACAAACCACAGATCGTAAGGCCTAGCGTATTTAAAAAATTCAGTAAATAAATGGAATGGATGAGATAAGAAAAAATTCCTTAATATCCATATTGAGCTCAAAAATACCTTTTAATTACTTCTTATAAATAGGATAAACACCATAATAAATGAAAAAAAAGATGTGATAATGAACACAATAATGGAATATACATAAGAATAATGAATTTCACATTAGTTAGAAGGTCTAAAATGATGACATAAAATTTCATGGAACATGAATAAACGTAATGAAGAACAACATGTGGAAAATGAGATTAAATAAAATGGGAAAAAAGGAATGTGAAAAAGTAATACAATATCACGTAAGAATTATTTGTGGATAACAACCATGAAAATTGGACATGGGGAATCATGAGTTAAGGTTAACTTCTTAATCCATTGAACCAGGTAGGGAAATACTTATAAAAGAATCAGTTTTACTCCATTTCCAAACATGTTGTCCCATGAGAATATACATTACCCAATGAATTGTATCATTATCATGGAACACACATCATAACATTTTCATCTCAATGTGTACCATATAAAGAATAAGACATAAGGAATAAACATTAGGTTTACCCAAAGATAGAATTGGGAATAAAAAACATGTCATAAGGCATAACCAATTTGCATATTTTTTGGTGGAATATAATATATTATGGTGTCTACATGAAAATTGGTATGAAACTGTGATGCTCTATTTATTCATAATTTCTTATTAAGAGGAATTAAATCAGGATCCTTATAAAACATGTATTTCCACAACAATGAAAGAAGAATTTGAATATTTTTGGAACCTAAAAAATAATTAATATGTAGAACATATGAATAATTAAGAATTAAATTTTGTTAAATAAAGAGAATTCATAACCATATGGAAAATGGATGTTCAGAGAGAATCTCTTACCTTATGTCTGAAAGTGTTCTTCACATTCATTTAATTTCACAGATAATGATATAAAGTTAAATTATTAAATAATAAAGAAAATTTTATACATGAATTTTATTTATTATAATTATACTAATACCATCTATATCTTTTTTATGTGTTATAAGATAAAAATCCTTTTTCAGAACTGTTCATTTCCTTTGTTTTCATGATCGGTTCACATGAATATGCATATGGAAGATCATTTAATATAAGTATAGTTTTTTTATAATTAAAAATAAATGATAATAACTAATATATAGAATATTAATTGGTATAAAATACAATTTATATTGAAATTAGGATGATTAGTTAGATAAAAAATTATGAAAAACCAATTTTATTTTTTCAGTGGTTTTCGATCATCACAAAGTAGTTTTGTTTTATTAATTATTAATATGTATATAAAATAGTTCTAAGATAATGAATAAGTTTAAATATACATTTTAAAATCTATTTTAACCAATATAATGGTTTTATAACCATATTTGAATACAGTAATGTAAAATTAAATCACATCAATCATGATGTCCATAAAATGACACATCATAGATGGTTTTTATATTTATTGAATAAAAGAAATTTGGAAGAAATTTGATGATTGATTATTAAATTAAAATAGGAAATTATTTTATATAAAATACATTGGAGCTTTAATTCCACATTTTGTAAATATGTGAGGATAACATAAGAAAATCATGGATATTGAAATTAAATTAAAAGAATAGAAAAGATGATTTTACCTCTTTAACATAATTTCCTTGAGAACATCCTTATAAAAATTGGGTTTTATCTTTTCATGAGACTAAATGATAATGAACGTAGGGGAAGAGACTTTGGAGATTATTGGGTTTAATATTGTCAAGAATCATCAAATTTCCGTTGTGAGGAAAAATTTTGGTAAGGGGTGGTATTTATTGTTGGAGGAGAGGAGTGTTTTTAATTATTTTATACATTTGAATATTATTTTCAATCAATAATATGAATAGTGTTGATTCGTGTTACAATATATTATAAATAGTGAATTTTATTGTTTATAAATGGATATTTAACTCATCCATAAGTCATACATGACTCAATTGTTCATGTAGTTATATTATACCATTAATTATTGTATTTTAATATAGATAAGAAATTCAACTATTGTATGAAATTCTCAAAAACATCAGCTTAACCATTTTTAAACAATAATATTTATAAAATTTTATCCATTTTATGGAAATAATAATCAAAACACAAGAACATTATTTTTTAAATAATGTTCTTATTTACTCAAAAAGTATCAATTTTAATAGTATACATGATTTTATGACACTATGAAAAATTAATTAAGGTCTCACAAAATTACCTCAGTATTAGAACTCATAAAAATATAAATTTATGATTCCATTTAATGAAAAAAATTTATTTTATATAATTATATGATTTATATAATTTTAAAAAAATAACGTTTTAGTAAAATACCAATAATTAATTAATCATTTGGGAAACATTTATTTTCTTATGTGAAGACATAAATATATCAAATTTTCCTTAATATCATTCATAAATTTTATTTACACATTCACTAGTGAGGTTAATATTATATTTTTAGGATTATTATTCCAAATTTTCATATTACAATTACAATGGTCAAGTAACTCTTCCATTGATATATGATCCTTAATTTATAGAAATTACTTATTACTTCAATCATTCATTATTTATAATCATTTTATTTTGTTCTATATATAATATGAAGTCAAATATAATATATGAAATGATTATTTTAATGGAATTTTAAAACATTAAATTATGGATCATTACATCATAGATTTATGTGGATCAATGTTAAAATTACCATGTTCAATATCACTCTATTTTAGTACATTTTTTATATAATTTCTATTCAATGTGCATATTTTCTTAATTCGAAACCTATTATGTGTTATCTTTGGCACCATTGAACATTTTTTATAACGGTTAATTTGATTTTTTAATCCATTTTTCAATGTGAGATTTAGAAATTATATATTGAAAAGTCAAACCCCTAGTTTCTTATCATGTGTTCAAATTTCACGGACATAATTTATCAAAGGGGTATAATTTAATATACTTATATTTTTTAAACCAATTTTTATATTCAGTAGTTTTCAAGATATTTAACTCCTTGATTAAAAAATAACTAAATATTATAATATAAAATTTTACCATTATAACATAACTATTAAATTGGAGAGAATAAATAGAATTAATATAATTATTAAATATATAATGGTAATAATTGTATAAAATTTATTAATTTACTATTTATATAGAATTATTTGAATTTTTAGTAATGACATTATATTTTTTAAAATATTTTTCATCAAAAGTGTGTCTTATTAAAATTATTTAGTTACTATTATAACGTATTTTGGAACAATAATAATATTATTTTCTTAAAATGAAATATATTGAAGATATAATATGATGTATTAAATTTCTATAAATTTTGGGATTTTTCAATAAATAATGGTTTTTTAATTAATAGTTTAAAATAATAATTTAAGTAAAAACAATTCTTGTAAATAAATTAAAATAATTGAATGTAATTTTTTTGGAATTTTATTTCATGTAAAATAATTAATAATTCGATAGATAAACTCAATTCAATACCTTTTCAACAATATTATATTTTACTTTATAATGAGATTATTTTTGAGTTTTAAATGTTATTTTTATAAAAACGATTTTAACATAAATAATGTTTATTCATTTTAATTAATTAAAAAATTACTAAATATGGAATTTTTTTAATGATATGAACATATTATTTATAATTAAATAATAATTTATTTAATTATAAATTATTATTATTATCCATAGTGTCAATATAAAGTCACATTTTTCTAGAAAAATTACCTTATTTGACAACTTGTTTTTTCATCATGTATGTGGGTTTTGTTTTAAAATAATTTTTTTCTTATTATGTGAACATGATTTTGTAAAATGGATTCAATATTTGGAATCATACATTAAAAATTATTTAATATTTTCATTTTCATTATTAAGTATAAATATAGACAGTATGGGAATTAAGAATTACTAGAGTATTGGTTAAACAATTAAAGTAGTTATCATTAAAATATGGAAGCTAAAATAAATAAAAAATAATGATTTAAAGGGGGGTTAAGCTTATATAGTTCTTAACCAGAAATTAGGACATCAATTATTAATTGAATTATTTATAATTAATTCAACAAAATTGTGGTTCTATTTTATTATAAAATAATAAATAATTAATCACGTAAAACCATCCCTACTCAAGTATAAATATCACTCCTCACCACCACCTTTATCAACATAGGACTTGATGAATAGAGAATATCTTCCAAAACCATTCTCCCCACTCTCTCTAAATTAAATTTATATTGGTATTTCCCGATAAAAAATTTCATATTCTTTAAGGGATCAATCAAGGATGTGTTATTCAGGAGGTAAATTTCATAAACCACTTATCTTAATTTCATTTCCTATTATACCTTATCCTAACCACACTCATCCATATTTTAATAATAAATATTAAATTATTCATATATTTTAATGTTAAATTTAAAATATAATATCTTATAATAAACCATTTTCCCACCACTTATTATTCAAATAAAGGAATCTATTATCCAAATTAAGATAACTAAAAATCTCTATGGATAATGAGTTTTCATTTCCCATTACCTGCTCCAATGATTGTCATAAAACTATAATTACTGTTAAATAACAAAGAAATATTTATATTGTAACATATGTAATGTTATTAAACAAATTCAAAAATGTAATACTATGTAAAATAATAAAAATTTGCAATTGAAAGAAAAATATTGACAATTAAGTAATAATTTTTCTGTAATGTTTTCTTTAAACGAATCATCCTATTATGATCCAAAAATTTTATATATGGAATTTCATAGTTATTTATGCCAATGAATACCATTTAATTCCATGTATTGGGTATTATTATCAATTAACGAGAAAAAGAATAATTAACAATATGTCAACTGATCATGAAGCAATGAAACAAACTTTTATTGACCAATGAAATTTAACATTATAACTCCCAAAAAACTCCATAAATGAATGTAATGAAATTAAAAGAAATATAATATATGTGTAAAATATTCTTATAATGTAACTAATAAATATAATTTTATTATTCCAAAAATTAAGAGTTAGTGTGAATGAATGATGTGTGATCCGATGGAATTATGTGGAGAGCAGGTGATCTGGATCATGAATATGGAAATGGGGATTCACGATCTTTTGCGTGTATTAATTTATTTCATAAATGGATTTGTTTAAACCTGATTGGGAGTTTTCTTATAATGATAATCATTCCTTGTTTATGGATTCGATAAAAGATTTGGATTTCACAACCACATGATCTTGAGGAGGAAAGGTTTACCTTTTGCGGAGGTGCTTACAGGTTCTTCTGATCTAGGGATGGATGATTCATCAAGGTTATCCAATGTCACAAGACTCGATAATGGAGGATTATCTGTGGTGGGTGATCTATAGGCCATGCAACAATGAATTAATCTATGTATGTTCATGATCCTGGATCGAGTCATCTATTTAAAGGGGGATAGAACTTGGTCTTCTAGTGATCTAAAAAATAGTATTTCACATTGCTGGGGAAATAAAGATTGGAAGAAAATTCCTATTGGTAGAGGCTATGCACATCATACTCTACTCTGAGGATTCCATAAACACGTAATGGAACATTAGTAATATTTAACAGAATCATGATATTCAAAGGTTATCAAAATGGAATGTCAATTTTAATCCTCTCAATCTCAAGTTTTCCAATGCTCAATTATGGGTTAGGTTGCATAGTCTGAATTGGGTTTACTAGAATCTGAAGATCCATAATGATATTACCTTGTGCCTTGGAACCCCTATCAGATTGAATCAGAGGATCCTAGATGGTGATATTGGATTCAATGTTCGAATGCAAGTTGATAATAATCATTAAAGAAATAGGCCACCCATTATTTCCTTTTCTGCAAATGGTAGCACATTTAAAGTGAAAGTAGAGTATGACAATGTTCCCTATTTTTGTGATGTATGAACAATAGTGGGCCATTCTATTTCGAAATGTAGGGTTATATAGAAGAAGTTCAATGTTGCTTATAAGGTCTCGGATTTTACTGAGGTCAATAGGAATACAAAGAATATGGGTGCTATGGATGAAAAAAAGTTTCAAATAATAAAGTGGAAGCTCCTTTATATATAATCATTGCTTAACCTATTTCATCTACATCTGTTCTGCAACCTATTGGGCCCTCCTCTAAAGCAAAGATCTCATGGGTGGACATAGCGGAGGGAGAGGAGAAAGAGGATAACATTCCTTGCTCCCCTTCCAAGATGCCTTCCCTAGATGTGCAATTTCTATTTTCTGCTTTTTCTAATGATGTCTTTAATTTGGATTTTAATATCCCAATAGAAATGGGGGTATATTTCATCATCCAGGAGCTCTCAAATGACATCTGTGATTTTGTTCGGCTCATGCACCAAGAGAAGGATAATTCTAATTCAGATGTCTCTGAAATCTTTCCAGTTCCATCCTCACATCCTACTGGAATACAAGTTGTTGTTAAAAATTTAATATCTAGAACTAATCTAGTTATTTAAGTGACCTAAAATTCAGCAATATTGCCTACTTCAACCCTTAATACTAGTCTCATTCTGAACAACACTACTAGAAAGTCCCGGTCACCGGGTCCTATTATTATCACAAAAAAAACATCAATCTCTGAAGGGTTGCTCAACAAACTTGTGATTTCAATGACTTCAAATTGAGAAATAATGTCAGCTTCCCCTATTATTATTCATGCATTAATGAATCCTACTTGTCAGACTCAGGAATTAGGTTCTATTATTATCACAACAAAGAATGTTAACCCTAAAAGGTTTCTTAGCACACCTTTGAATACTCAATGCCATTCAGACAGCCCAATGAATACTTTGGTAGAACATTATTCTTCAAGTTAGTTTCAAAGTTTTGAGGGTATCACAAAATTGGATACCACTGCTTCAAATCACACACATATGAGAAATCTAATTCAGTTTGATGATGAGATCAAAGCTAATGATCAATAAAACATATCAGATCAGGGAATTCATTAAGTGTGGTCAGTCTTGTTTTGTCTGATCAAAGTAGGAGTGTGCTAGACAGAAATACTAACATCAATGATCTGCTACAAAGCTCTCCTATTCATAAAATATAATAAGAAACCACCAAGAAAGATATGTGGTAAAAACATGATGGGTAACAACCCCATATTTAGTTTAAAGTGAAGATCTATTTTGGAGTTTCTAGGGTTTGGGTAATTTGTAAACCTGTAGAGTCGTTCAGTTGTTTATTCAACAACATAATCCAGTCTTTATAGATTTATCTAAGATTAAGAAAATTTTCACCTCAAGTTCAGGAAAGTTGGTGAAGCTAGGGTTTCTCCTTATTGACACCAATAGGTGTTCAAATGATGTTAATACTCTCTGGGTGAAGGATAATCATTCTCTGGAATGCATCACCATAGTTTTATCAAGTGATCATCATGTAACTGGTTCATTTATCTACCTTGTTTCCAAATTATCATGATCCTTCCTCTATTATCACAACAATTATTATGATCGTAGGAATTTGTGGGTGGAAATTGAATCTATTATGTCTCACATCACTAACCCTTGGATTATTTTTGGGTATTTAAATTCAATATTGAATTCGGATGAGAAATTGGTTACATACAACAATTCCATCTCCTCCAGGGAATATAGATCTCGCATTGATCAGAATGATATTATTGAGATAAATTTTGTTGGTGATAAATAAAAATTGATTAGTAAGAACATGAATTGATTTTTTTCTAATAAGATTGACCAGGATTTTGACAATGAGTCTTCTATAGACACAAGGGTTTCCATATCATGAACAACTCTATCTTGAAAAAACACTGATCATTATCCCGTCTTGGTTGATCTTGCTGAGATGGAATGTAAACATGCCTTCACTTTCTGATTCAATAAGGCTTAGGTCTCCCACCTTGAATGCATGGTAATTGTTCATAGAATTTAGAATTCTACAAATTTAGAGGATGATGCATATTCTAGCACCACCAAACCCATCATTTTCATGATGGTTCTGAAAAAGTGGAGCAATGACTACATTATCTCCCTAGAAACCGATTTATCTACTCTTATGGCCTCTCTACAAAATGTTCAAGAAATCAAAACTCATAATGACTTCTCTAATGGGATTTTGGTAGAATATGAGTTGTCTCTCAGACTCAACAAAATACCAAACATAGAATATTCCTTACAAAGGGACTCCCTTAAAGATAAATGGCTGAAGGATGTTGATAAGAATTCAAATTTTCTTAATTATCTTCAGAAAATAAGGAAATTCTCTATGCCTCTATCCTTGGTCAATAATGGTGAAGTCCCATTAATAATAGAGTGGATCTCTCAGAGAATGTTATAACATACTTTAAAGAAATCATCAATGTTCCACATCCCACTACTAAACCTATGGACGGTGTCATTCCGAGACTGGTGAACCAAGAGGGAAATTGTTTTCTTATTGCAGCCCCTCTTGAGCCAGAGATTAAGGGGTCTATTTTTAGCCTCAAACCTGAATGGTCTCTAGGACCATATGGCTTTGGTAACATATAAATTCATTTTTTTGAGATATAATTCATGAAGACGTTTGTTAGATTGTCACTCATTTTTTCAGAGGTGGATCTATCCCTAGGGTATGAATGCTCAGTATCATGACCTTATTCCGAATGTGGATAATTCCAATGAAATATATCTATTCAGGCCTGTTTCCTTGGTTAATTCTAGTTATAAAACTATTTTAAATATTTTGGCTAACAAGTTGTCCTCTATTTCTTGGATGTTTTTTTTAACCAGTTTGGCTTCACCAAAGGGAGATCAATCAAGGATTTCCTTATTACGACATCAGATTGTTTTAATCTTCTAAAAATTCCATCAGAGGTGGTAATATTGATATTAAATTGGATGTATATAAATTATTTTATACAATGGATTGGGGTTTCATCTTAAAGATTCTCACCAAGAATGTTTTTGATGACATTTTAATTAATTGGGTGAAAATTATTTTGAGATTTACTCCTATGTTAGTTCTCATCAATGGATCCCCTAAAGTATAATTTTATTGCTCTAGGGGTGTCAGGCATGGTGATCCTTTATCAAATATAATTTTTTGTTTGGATGAGGATTATCTCAGTAGGTTTCAAATAATCGTTGATGGAAATGGAAATATGAAGCTCATCCAGGCTAGTAGGGGGTTTATTTCTCATTCTCAACTTTTGTATGCAGATGATATAATTACCTTTACACAAGTGGATAATGGGAACATAATAAATATAATACAAGTTCTTTTGAATTATGGGATGGTTTCAGGAAAAGTGGTTAGTTGGAGAAAGTAATTTGTATACTTTATGATGAAATTTTATTCCATTAGAAAAAAGGACATCATCAGAGAGATAAGAATTCATGAGGGATCTATCCCATTCACCTACCTAGGGGTGTCCATGTTCTAGGGGAGACAAAAGGTTTGTCATTTCTATAGCATTGTAGGAATTATTAGAAGACAACATTCTACTTTGAAGGGAATGCCTCTTTTCATGGCGGCTAGCGTTTTCCTTGTGATGTCAATCATCAACTCCAAATTTGTATATTCTTTTATGGTGTATAAATGAATTATTGCATTAATCTAGATAATAAATCTATCTATAAAGAACATTATTTGTAGTGGGTTGATCACAGAAAGAAAACATGTAATGGTTCCATGGAATTCTATCTACAAACCTTCTGATAATGGAAGTTTAAGCATCAAGAATCTTGAGGGTTTCAGTGCCTCGTTGCAAGATGGTTTTATCTAGAGGCTTATAAATGGGAACTAAGAGGCTCTTTGCATCCTTAGAGACAGATTCACTCAAAGGGTTCAGTATGTGAACTTTAATTACTTTAACAATTTAGTGCGGTTTTCCTATAATAGAATTTTATCTAAAAAAGAGGTTGATTCTCGATGGATGGTATTGAAGGAATCCTCTCTTCAATTCTAGAAATGATACTAGAATTGGAATCACTTGATTGACTTGGTTCTAGTAGGGGTATCAGATCTGGATTTTGACTTATCAAATAAATATCAGCTTAGGGATATTGAATGTTTTCTAGATCACATTACCTCTATTATGGATTGTAATATTTGGTCTTCTAGTGGTGATTTATGGGAATGGGAACCAACTCCCAATGGGATTCTTAAATCCAAAGGGTTTTATAAGAATTCTGTTAGCAGAAAATCTGAATTCAAATGGATGGGTGATTTAAAAAAAATCCTGAATCCCTCTCATTCCAATCTTACTGGAGACTGGATCATAAAAAACATCCAATAGATGTATTCCTTTGATTCTATGGAATTTCTCTCTTTTACATTTCTCCATTGTCCCATCAGCATATGTATGATGTTGATCATATCTTTCTCAGTTGTGAAGCAGCCTTAGTGATGTGGAAAGTAGTTTCTGACATTTTTGATGTGTTTCTACCTCATCCTAGATCTATATGTGATTTCATAAAAAACTGGTCTGCTCTGAATTTATCATCCCAGTTATGGAATCTATTTCAGGCTATTTCGGAAGATCTTATTATATCATATGGACTACTATGAAAAAGGCGTTGCATGAAAAATATTTTTTTTGGATTGGTGCAGAATTGCAAGACATGATTGCTGCTTTCTATGAGAGCGAATTACAGAGAGGTACATTAGGTTATAAATCCATACATGATATATCTATTCTTACTCAGATTTGGGTTGAAGGAAAATTTTGGCTTCCCCTTGGCATAATTGATGTTGTATGGAAGGCTCCTTTTTGTAGATGGATTAAGATCAATTATGATAGAGTTTGGAGAGGTAATTCGAGTCCTTCTAGATTTTGTGCTATCTTTAGGGATTATCAAGGTTATTCTACTGGTGGTATTTATGGTTCATTTTGTGTTGCCTCTTCCCTTGAAGCATAACTTTTTTGTGTTATTATGGCCATTGAACAATTTGAAAACTGGGGTTAGAGCATGTTTTGGATCGAGTGTGACTCTACAGTAGTGGTGGATAATATTCGAACAGGGTTTCTACATCACTATTTGAGGGTCACTAATCGATGGATAAGATGCCTAGATTTTCTCTACTCTAGGAAGCATATTTTCACTCATGTTCACAGAGAGGAAAATTTGATCGATGATGGTCTTTCCAACAAATGTGTCAATGGTAATGGTTTTCATTGGGTTGATCATGTGCCATGTGACCTTATTCCTCTTTTCAGGAAGGATCTTTATAAAACATTTTCCATTATACTAGTGTAAGTTTGATTTCTTTTTAATAAAGGTATCTTTTTTTTCTAGGCAAGGTCTCAGTTTATCTTAAATAAATAGTGTGGATCTATTGGCCACAAGGTAAGGGACCCACTAACTGAAAAACATCCATTTAATTTTATAATGATTTAATTGAAAAATATTTATATTTCATGTCTATGTAATTAAAATTAACTTCATGAATTTATTAATATGAAGATGAATATTATAAAAACATGTAATTTTCTAATTTCAAAAATTTTATATTGAATAATAAATCCTTTTAATGTTTTATGTAAGGGAATTATTAAGCCAATTCCCATTCATTGAGTTAATGTTTTATTTTTTGAATAATGTCATCCTAAGGTATGAATTAAATTAATTTTTATTATCTTATATTGTATTTCCTGTTATTTATTTTTATTTATAGTACATACACATAAATGATTGATCTGATTAATAATCACTTTTATGAAATAATATTTTTAAGGGAATATTCATATTGAAACCTTGTTTTATACGTTATAATGATTTTAAAAATAATAATTCTATTTCATTTCCATCTTTTTAAAAGTAATTTTGTGAGTTTATGTATAAGTAAATTAATTGTTTTTAAAAATAATTTTCTGATTTCTCTCAAAAAATTCGAAAAGAAATCTTTTTAGGATGTTATGTAAGTTAATTCTTAACCCAATTTCCAATTATTTGGATAAAATTTTACTTTATTAATTATGTCATGAGAAGATTATGTTTGAAATGAATTATTATTATAATTTGATTCATTTGAACAAATTTTATAGAGATTTATATTAAGTAAACATAATCTATAAATTGATTAATGCTTACATTAATGATAAGATATTTGAGATCCACACATTAACTAAAAAACACATTTTCAATGATATAATAAATAAATTTATAAATGTATCCCCTTGCTGTATATGTTTTTAAAATAAATTATAGAAGGTATTTATATGGAAATTAATATTTTTAAAAAATTTAATTTTTATTTTCATTGATTTTTTTAGAAAATGTATATTATTTATGTTTTACATAACCAAATTTTAGTTATGAAATTGTAATTAAATGATTTTTTAAATTATTAACAACTAATTATATATATATATATGGAATGGAATTAATTTCCTACCTTTGTGTCCTAATAATATTTTGAGGCATATAAGGAAACATTTTCTGAAAATGTTTCCCATTATATGTGTAAAATTCCTCAAAATGATTTATTTCAATATGGAAATATTACATTCCTCAAAGAGTGTTATTATAATGAAATTATTCATGTTCATTGTTTATGAGATTGTTATTGATAATTTATTGTGAATATTCTTGGATACGTTATAAAAATTTATGAGTGGTTATAAGATAAAATAAGGATCGTTGGTTGTGTTATTAAAAAATGAGAGGAGATTCCTTGATAAATCATGGACGACATGTTATATTATATAATCCAACTGATTGGGTACATTATAGTTTGAGGTTGGTCACTTTTTTTACACAATTCATTTATTTGATGTAGAAAATAATGTTCCAAGATACCTAAATATATTTTCTAATGTTGTTAAGGAGTCTAAAAAAGTTGGGTGATTTTGAAAATGTCATTAAATGATATTTTTGAAAATATGATTCCCTTTTTAGGGTGAAAAGGTATATTTTCATGAACATATTTTTGTGGGATATCGCTGGGCTAACAATTTACTTTATTTCTTTTTTTACCTTTTTTTTATCATTACATGTTTAAAAATTATTCAAAGTGTTTATGAATGATTTTGGAATATAATGGTATTGAGGGGAATATTCTGATGATTTTCCTGGATGAGAAACCATTTTATATTTTTAATCACTTTTATTTAGTGAAAAATGGATTCTAAGTATATATGTCCTCTTATAATATATGAGTGTAATATGTAAATTTTTTCCAAAATCTATAAAAATATAAACTATAAAGAACCTCAAGATTTTGACAATGTTAATTCTAGATTAAAATTACTATAATAATTCAATTTTAAGGCTCATCCCTTAACAATGTTAATTTTGAGGTTAAATTATTGTAGAGTTTGTAAGTAAGGACTATTTACATTTTTTACATGTAATTATTCATTTCATGTTTGAATGACATCACTTTCTACATATTGAGTTTTTATTAACATGATACAAGGAAGGAGATATTTAAAAACATTCATATCCTATTTATACGATTTGATTCTCACTATTTCTGAGTAATATTATTCCAATGATTTTAATATTTTTTTATTATTCAAATAATTTCTAATATACTCTATGAATTATCTATGTGGTTTCATTTTATCCATAAATTATAAGGGTCATGGTATAATTTCCATTTTATTAGAAAAAATAATCTTTAACAACTCACTCAGAAAATGAAATAAAAAAATGGGTATGCCAATTTTCTGTTAGATTTTTGGGAATAATACTAGAGGATAAAGGGGATATTAATGAAATCTAGATTCCTAGATTTGATTTTTGAATTATATACTATTTTTCATGTTATTCAACATTTCTAAAATGATATTGATTAATCATAAGGATATAATTCACAACTTTTATTTTAGTAATCGTGTTATAATTTATTAGATTATATAGATATGTTATTTAGATACGAATGATGCTTAATGTGTGATGTGTGTAAATATTGTGTTTTAAAATGTATGATATAGTGGTATCATATAAATATTTTAGGAATCTTGGAATGGATAAACATTATTCTATAGTAGGTTTTGATTTCATAACATTGGAAGCATATGTTAGATGGAATTAATACCAATTAAAATTGGGAAAAAGTGATATTTCTTAAGGAATAATTAAACCATAATTTTTTTATACGAAACATGATACTTGATTAACTATTAATTTAAATTTATTTGAAAAATTTAAAGGGTATTGGTTGTTTTTTTTATTATAATGTCTCTAAATTTGTTGAAATTTGGGTTTCATAATTTTGGGGCTAAAAAAGGAAAAGTATGACCTAATATTTGATGTTAAGTATATTAAGGTTATTTTAATGATTTTTATAACATTTCCTGAATTATATAAGTATTTTATTAATTGTTTTTTTTCAAAAGGACATATCATAGCCCATGTCATAACCTATAATATTTAGAAAGGGTACGAGAATATAGCCAACAACAAATAAGTGAAAAATGCACTTTAACTACCACTAACCTATGTGATTCCCAAATGAGTATGATATTTTTATTTATTTTAAATAATTATATCAATAAAAAATAAGGCTTTTTTGGTTAATTTTCAATTTACTGTTGATAGCCATTTGATCATAAAATAGAACATTGGAGTTTGTGATTAATGTTAAATAATAATTTTTTCACAATTTTGGAATCCTTAAATTTTTATGGTAAATAGAATATAGTGGGATTTTATGTGATAAATAAAGGATGAACTATCTTTTAGAATCAAATATGATTTAGGGTGAACGGGGATATCAATATAAATTATTATTGTATCATGAATATTATGAGATTGATGAAATTAAATTAGGGAATAAGACTTTAAGGGTTATTGATATAATTCGAAAAAATATTAAATTTATATCGGATGAGTATATAATTAAATCCTTTTGATGTTTGGGTTTTATTTTTATTATATAATATTATGATGAAATTGAAGGTTAGTTAGGTGTTGAATAATCTATTTTGAGCTCTGGTTATTACTATGTAATTCTAAATATTGAGGTAGTTTTTTTCTATACGAATATTTTTTATCATTGTTCAACTAAATTATATTATACTAATAGTTTTAGTTTTGGTTAATTTATAATGAAGGGTGGAATAAAAAATCATAATTTAAATAACTTTTTTGTCCAAATAAGATGATTCTGATGAAACAGAAGGAAAAATTCATCTCCAATAATCATCATTTGGTGGATTGATGAGGATGCAATTATACTTATAAAGTATGTATATGTTCTTATATTCTTATTATGGGAAGTAAAATAATTCATAAAATTTTGAAAAAAAATTAAACAAAAATAATAATTTATTTACAGTTATTTCTAATAAATCAATGGATATTATCCTATCACAAACATACAATTGTAAAATTCCTCATGAGCATATTTTCTAGAAATCTCAATTAGTGCATGAGTGTTTTATTTTTCTCTCCCATGTACATGATTTACTTTATTTAATATAAGTGTGTTTTATTTATGGTGACCTTCATACTTTAGATTATCATATTCTAAGTAAAATTTTTATTGTTTCTTTTTACAATGAGTGATTTTCACTAAACAATTTTGAAAAGTAAATAAAAAATCATCTCTATTTTAAATAGAGAGGAGATAATTTATTTAAGGTTAGTTGAATGTTACATACCTTGTATTTTAAATTAAAACACTACGAATGATAACATACATGATATGTAATTCTAAGCTTAAACAAAAAAAGAAATCTTATTATTAAAATGTTATTATTATAATCTTGACGTTAAATTAGATACAATGAATTATATGTGTGTAATAATGAAATATATATTTCTAATGCTTATTTATAATATATTAATTAACTGTTTCTAAATAATTTCAATTTTTTTAAAAATCAATTATTTTTTTAGAAAACTTTTTCATCAACGGGGGTGTTTATTAAATTTTATGTGTAAATATTATAAGTAATTAAATTGAAATTTTATGAAATTAATTTAATAAAATATAATTAAATTTTAAATTAAATTTATCATTCTTTACTTTTGGAACATATCAAGATTCTTTTGGGAATATAAGATTTACAATGAATAGTGAAAACACAATTTTTTGAAAAAATTTCTTTTGATTTCATCAAATTAAATATGTGAAGTTTCCCATTTTGTTTTGAATTTCATTTCAAGTAACAAATTTTTTATTTAGTTATATTTTTATTACGTAAATTATTTTTAATCAAAAATAAATTTTATTTTAGAATATGTTGGTTTTAGTTTATAAAGTTGTTATTTGTCTGAAAAATATTTAAAAGTAAATAATGTCTCTATTTATTAATTAATTAAAATTATTTATAATGGGAAATTTGGTGAATGAAATGTATAGAATATATTTATTTAAACATTAATTTACTTGCATAAATTTATTATTATTATCAAATAGTTAATGTAAAATATTTTTTATTGAAAAAAATATACTTATTTAAACACATCTATTAGGTTTGTTCTAATTTTAATATTAAAAATTTAGTGTACCGAATTAGGTAAAATGTATTCCTTATTTTTTTATCAGCTGGTAAAAATTATAAAATAGTTTCAATTTCATTTTTATTCATAAAAAATTAATATGTTAAATAATGTTCTTATATAGTATATATAAAATAATTAAATTTATTGATGAGAAAAGGTAAATGGATAAATTTGTTAAACAATTCAAAAGTAAATATGGTATTGATGTGATTATTGAACATAACCAAAAATTACAACATTAAATATCAGTCGAAATATTTGGAATTAATGCAACCCAAAAGTGGATGTCTTTAAATATATAATAATCTATATTTAATTACATTAATCAAACCCTTCTAAAGTATTAATACCATTCATCACCACAAACATTCTTCTCAATATCATAAATTTTTCAAATATCTGAAAAAAACCACTTATAACAAATATTCTTACATGAATTTTTTTGGTTTTATCACACAAAGTATGATTAAATATGCATTAAGGTACCCTTCAAGGAGGTTTTATTTAAGCGGTAAAATTCTTATTCCACCTCTCTTAATTTATTTATTCCTATACCATATTTTTTCCTTAGCCACATATAAAGGAATAATAACCCAAAATTCATGTATATGATAGAATGCTATATTTTTAATGTGACATATTATATTCATCTATTTTATCATCCCCTCAAATTCAATAAAATGAAACCTTTATCCAGATCAAGATGATTAACAGTCTCCTTGGATAATGAGTTTCCATTTTCTATTACTATTATAAAGAATGGTCATAATTGTACTATTATGGTTATTTCTTTTTATAATATGTAATTTTTTTAATTGACACTATATAATATATAAACATAATATTATAGTAAATAATTGAATTTGTGACGATCAGAAAAACCATAAAATAAAGTAAATTTTTTTCATTAATGTTTGGTTGAAGGAATATTCATTATCTCATTGAAAAATGATATATTAGACAATTAAATCTCATATAAGAAAGAAATACCATTTCATTAAACTTATAGAGTAGTATAAATATTTTAAATAAAAATTCAAATTAATACATAAGTGAACCGAACATGAATCAATGAAACGAACCCTCTAGTAAAACAAATTTAACATCACATCTCACCGAATTAGACAGAAATGAATAAATTAAAATTAAAGTAAATAAAAAATATGAAGAAAAAAAAATCTATACATGGAAAATAATTAATTTATTTTTATTGTATCGCACATGTAAAACTATTTCTGAACATTTGGACACATGGTTAGGTAATTTTTTATCATAAAACATTATTTTAAATGTTCTAAATATTTATGTTTTATATATCACACATTCATCTGAGCATTGTTAGAAATAATTTTTTTAATTTATTTACATAAAAATGAATGTTTTTAAAAATTATAATTTTTAAATTTCACTCAAATGTTTTAAAAAGGTAATATTTTTAGATTTACATAAGGGTATTAATAACCCAATTTCTATTATTTGGGTTACCTTATACTTCAATGATTATGTTTTCCATTGAATATGTGTGAAATGAATTTTTTTATCTTGATATTTAATTAAAAAACTTCTTTATATTTTCATTGGATACACATAATCAATTCAACATATTAATGCTCACCTGATTGATATGATATTTGAAAGGGATTCATTAACTAAAAAACATATATTAAATGTTATAATTATTTTATTTTAAATTAGTATAATTTATTATTTTTATATGAATTTTATAATGTATTTATAGGGAAATTAATTTTTTGAATGAATTTTTTCTATCTTTTCTCAAATGTTATCAATAAAGTATCTTTTTACGGGTTTATGTATGGAAATTTGTAACACAATTTCTTAAATTTGGGTTATACTTCTATTTCATTGATTATGATGTGCTATGATTATTTATTAAATGTATTTTGATAATATTGTGTCATATTTTGAGAATTTTTTGTTGATTTAATGTGGATACTCATAATCTATTCATTTAAATAATGTTCACTTTAATGATATGACTTTTTTAGGGAATAATAAAATAAAAACCCAAATTCTAAATGATATAGGGATTTGGTTTCTAAATCACTCTCATTCATGTTCATATTATTTAAATGAATTAGGTGAATGTATTTGTTTTGACACAAATATATTAGAAAATTTAAATTTATGATTTATCTCAATTTATTTCTAATATGGAAATTCTTATATTTTTACATAGATGTCTTCCATTTAAAATTTAATATTTTTATTTTATTTTAACAAAAGAAAAATATGAAGATTATTTATTTAATATATGGATTGAATATAATTTAAAACCCTCATGATGCCTTAATATTTTGATTGATATACAGTTACATTCAATGAAAATGAATTAAATTGTAGAGGCCTAGTTTATCAAAATTATTGATTTAAAAATTAAAATTTATCTTCTTCAAATAGTTTTTAGGGATAAAGTATTAATGCTCAGTTTTTTATATGATTAATGTAAATTATATATGAAAATATGGTGTTGTATTATAAACCAATGAGAGTTGGTTCAATGGAAAACCATAGACTATTGGATACGTTATTAACTAATGACAGATGGTTATATGGAAAACCATAAAGGGGTGGTTATGTTATAACCTATAATGCATTAGGTACTCCATATTTTATTTTTCCAATATTGGTTAAATTGTTGTTTGAAATAATGATTTCACTCATTTATGGATCCTTTAAAATTTGGTCCAATTTTAAACTATCGACATAATATAGTTACCTAATGAGTTCATAGTTGTCTTGATGGTGTTTGAGGTTTTGATAGAGCTCAAAAACATGTTTTTTTGGGAGAAATTATAAGGACACAAGGTTAGTTGAATTTTTCTTATGGAAGGGTGGATTGAATTTTTAACCATCCAACAATACATAGTGGGTTGATATATGGCACAAGGGTCTCTCTAACCGTACACTTGGTTCCACACAACATCATAAATAATATCTGACATGTTGCAGACATGTTTTTTACAATCATTGAATTTTTTTCTCTAATCATGTATCCTAACCAAAATAAATACCCATTATTATATAATTCAGTTAATATTTTGTACATGTTATATCCAACCATATGGCCAAACCATGGGAATGAAATTTTTTATGTGATTTTATAATTTTTAATTTACTGATCTAATTTAACCACCTACTTCATTATTAATTCTCTCATGTGTAAAAAACATCTCCATTTCTCTATTATTATCTATTTTATGTTCTAATTGACGAATTGAAATTAAAATTATTTCATGAGTCGGAATTAATCATCGTTCATCTCATTAGTTGTACACAAGTAAGAATTTAATTCCTTTCTAGTGGTTTGTCATTCTTCTGTCAATCAATGATTCTTCATATATTATCACTCATAATCCTTAATTTTTGGGAATTAATCCCTAAATTTGATATCATTAAATCATAGTGAAATAAGAAGATGATAATGGAAATTGATAGTTTTATAAGTATGTGGTAGGTGGTATGTAACTCATCCATCAATTTTCTATATTTTCTAAATTTTCATGTGTGAATTCTAATTTCAAATTGTGTGACATGTTTAATTCTTTTGAAATTATCATAGTCACTAGAAATATGTTCTAAAACCTTGTTAAATATGTAATCCATCATAGTTGGTTACACCCACAATGTTGAACACACATTGTAGTGTGTTTTCCACAGCATGGCTTTTAGTGGCTTGGCATCTTCTTCAGCTTCACCATTCAGGTGTGTATCTTGTTCCTGCTAATCGTAATCCCATTTCATTAGATAAACTATGATTTATAATTTTCTAGTACCATTTTTTATTTCCAATTTACACTTAAATAGCATGTTCTAGACTTAATTAATATAGGTATAAATAGATTAATTAAATGGTTTACTGTGAATATGAAAATTTCTAATTGTTGTATTTAAATGGTTCCATTACCCTTAAATTTCACCCATTTTCATGAATTTTGGAAGGTAGTTGGGAGAACCATTGGAAAATTATTATAAAATATATGAATTAATACATGGAGTCATGTCCTTTAGTCCTTTTAAAATTTTGAATGTCCATGAATGAACAATGTACCAAGTCATATGGAATGAGTACAACATGGAATAATTAATTAAATAATTCAATTGTAAAGTTCATTTTAAGATGAACACAACACATTACAATATTAGTATTTGGAATAGAGCTAGCCTTTGTTTCTTGTTGGAATTCCTTGAACACTCAATGTCACCATTCTAATTCATGGATGTTGGTTATTAAAGGTGAGGCCCACTATGGATCCTGATCCACATCTAATAGTTGATTCCCAGAATGAATCCATATGATCCCTCATCATTTTTTATTAGAGAATTCCATAGATATAGACCTTAGAACTAGCGTGACTTCTTTGGAAATTATCCACCCTAGATACTCCCTTTGGCCTAGTCTATTATTACCTCATTCTACCATATAATATTTCCTTGGAATTGGTTATATTTATATTTTTCTTGAATTTCATGGATGAAGATACTTATATTACAATATTACTTCTATATCTAGTCTATATTTTGTTACTATGTTGGATCAACCCCTGAGTCTATAGTTTCTTTTATTGTCACCTTGAAAATAGAAAATTATTAATATCAATATGATTCCTTGTTAAATATTTGATCTAAAATTATTGTTATGATATGATATCAATGATTGTTATAACTCACATGAAATAATATATATATATATATATATATGAACTATAATATAAATAATTAATGAACTACTTATGTAAAGAAACTAGTTGAGGAGGATGTAATACCTTGGGAATTTTATTTTAGGTACTACATTCTTCTAAATATTCATGCTTTCACACGATTTTATTTAATATTACATAGAATTAAAGTAATATATGTCATTGGTGATGGAGTACTGAGATTTTTCTCACACTATATATGGGAATCCATTTAAATCTAGGCAGATTACATATATTATAATGTTGAAAAAGGGAAGTGTACTGGTGTGAATAATTTATTTCTTAGTTTCTTTAGGATGGAGCTTGATAGAAGTTGATCGAGCTGGAGAATGAGAAATAGATATAGTTTTTTTTGGAAATATTTTTTCTTCTTTTGTATTGAATATATTTTCTCCTAGTTATGTAAATATTTTTCGTGTATTATAGTTACATGAAATGTATCATCTACTATTGTATATGATTATCAGTAATTCAGTTATTTATTAATATTATTATTTAATAATATTCCATAAATTTAAATTATACTAATTCCTCTCTATATATGGTGATATTTTATTTATCCCTTGTGACACACTCTATTATCGAGGACATAGTCTCCCCATGGACACACCCAAGACCCTTGTTGTAAGTCGTAACCTCTAGAATTTGAGGAGATGCTCTTGAGGTCTTGTTTCAAACCATTATGAGGGAACCTATGAGTTTATATCGGTTTAATACTTCACAATGTGGTATGAGATGTTTATTTCATTGTTTTACTATTTGGAGGAAATATACCAGAGATTAAGAATGATTTCGAACATGGTTATATGTCTTTCCTTGGAAGAGATAACCAATCTTCGGGGTAAATGATGAGAGGTATAAATTATAGTATTTTGTTCTGTTTCAACCTAATAAATTTGATATCACATGATTTTTTGGATGATAAACTTATTTTTTTATGGTTATTATTTTTACTCTCACCATGGAATTTATTTACTCATTTGCCCGATGATACAAGGGAAAGGGTCATTATTACATGCATTTTTGTAGGCACCCTGAATTCACATTCCATAACGTATAGTTCATCTACTTTCTTTAATTACCATTATATTCATGTGATTATTGAGTGATCCTTAAATATATATTATATTTTTCTGCTCATTGGAAATGTTTTTCTGATTATATGTTTCAATTCCTGAGGTGTATGGGAAAACGTGGGTTGGAATGGTCAATTTATTAAGTATATCAATTATAATGAAATTAAATAGATGTGGATTTTTGGGATAAGGTGTATAGGACATAATTTATTGGGGATAAAATTCCATTTTAAATGATCCTTTTATATTTAAATAAGAAAATGAATTCTAAAATGGTGAATCATGTCATATAATGTAAATGGAATCTCAGAAATGATGTGGCATGGTATAGTTGAAACTTCATTTGTTAGAACACCTATAATTTATACAAGATAATATAACAATACCTAGACTTCTATGTAGGTGTTTGGGGAAGTATTCAATGTGTGGTGAGAAATTTCTATGTCTTCAAAATTTTATTTTTCTATTAATATGATTATATAATGTTCTAAAGTGTGTTCATGGAATTTGTAGACAACTGCCACCAAAAAATAACATTGGAGTGTGCTAGGATGGTGGCCTCGATCAAGCACAAAATAATGGTCATCACGAAGCATTTGGACTTATTTCTAGGAATTTCACTTGAGGCACCTCCTTTTATAAATAATTTGGGCACCGTCTCTTATCTTCATGATATTTCTCTATGTTTGATTACATCCATGAATGGTGCTCTATGAGTATCACCAATGATTTCTTACCAAACCCATATGTTATAGTAGTATAATCCTCACAATTTCTTAGGGGAATGATGTAAACTATCACATGAGTCTAGGATGGGGGCCACCTAGTCAAAATTTGAGCATCTGTAGGCACGTCGAGAGTGGAGGGTCAGGACTGATACTTATATGATTTTTGATTCGACTAAGTGATGATGGGATATGAGTACCTAGGCATGTTTCAATCATGGAATGGAATGTGTAGATTTCCATACTAGCTTCTGTAATCACATATTTCCTCATTTGTTGAGGGAGACATTACTATAAACCTCATGAATATTTAACAAAGTTCTATGTTAGTCGTAGACTATTAATTTCATTTATCTTATTTATATATATTCACACCGCTTCTCAATTTTGATGAAAATTATTGTGCAAGAAGATTTGATGTTGGTCTCCAGTATTCCATCCATACTCATGTGAATTTATTTCACCTTCCTAGATTATATGAATTTGTCAATTACGATCTTATCAGTGACCACAACCTGAGGGATGGTGATAGTAATAGCCATTTTTAATATGTGTTGAGGTAGGATAATAGTTGTCTTTTGTATCCGGAAATGTTCTCCCATGGATTCAAATCATGAAAGTGGCATCCATAGTACAAGTATAGGAAGCACTATAGTGTGTCATCAGAGTTTTAGATATGGAAACATGAACCCTCTATGTTATAAAGACCATGTGTATTGCAGTGAAAATGACCATATATAGAGACATCAGGTATTTCTATGGACCATTCCATCCGCTGCTTGGGGAAGAGGATTTGTTCTATCTCTACATTCAAGGTCTTGTTCTTTTATACTACAGTATTAAAGGAATTAGAGAAGCACTGGAAGGACTAGCTGGGGAGGAGGTCACGCTCATGGTAACTGGACTCCTGTTCACTAGCTGTGCAAGAACTGTAGTCATGATTGTGGTATTCCATATATTTCCCAAGGCTATGAACTAGGTCTATCTCTTGAACTATATACAATTCTCAACTATTAGGTTGAAGGACCATCTAATGTACGAGGTACAATTCTAGTATCCTTGATTTTAATATATACTCTATTTGATATAGGTTCCTTATACCCCATTATCTATTTATCTATCATGGATGGTCTTGAGCATGAAACATAGTAACATTGCATTTTAATGACACTAGAAAAATCATTGTGAGTATGATCAGAAGACATAAACCAAGATAGGTGTTGACCTTTTTATAATGACAATTACACTTTTTTTGGTACCTATTTTCTCTCATGATGACATGCTTTTATATCATTATCGGGTTGATTGGTTGTTTCCATATCATGCCTTTATAGAGTAATATCAACTCATGGATTCCACAACATCACTAGATGATATATTATATCTACATAAGGATGAGTGGTACTTGATGGCTTGTAGAGTTGTACTAGAGAATCATGGAAAACATGTAGTTACCAAAAATATTATAAACTATTTATATAGGATCATAGTTTACATTAGAAGGAATTACCTCCAGAAATGGATCATCTTAGGGATGTCTTTATACATGATTTCCTACAATACCTTCTAATAGATAGTTATAGTTCACAATTGAACTTTTTCGAGGAGCATCTCTTTGTTCCCTTCCTTCATACATGATAGAACCTATTGAGCATCATGGGATCATATTGTAGTTAGAGGATTTATAGGTAAAATGTTTTATATAGCCCATCACTTCCTCTTGAGGTTCACACATTATTTTAACCCATAAGGTAGATGAGGCCCTTAATCTATGCATGGATTATATATGGTTGAAATTTCCTCTACCCTTGAAAAACATTCCAATAACTCATATATGATATAAATTTTTGAAATATTCGAGTATCTTAGGAGTTTTCTAAAACCCTCATCATATAAGGATATAATCTAGTATGAGATAGACCATTATACATATCAAGTATATATTTATATAGCTAGTGTGGCTTGTATTAGTACCTTACATATTGTTAGATATTATGAATGTTTCCACCATTCTCCGGGATATGAAGAATAGGGTGTTCCACACCTATTTGTAATCTTTTTTCATTGTCTTTGTGTTATTCATCTTAGGGCAATCTCACACTTTTATCGACCATTATATACACCTTGATATCATTTTGAGTACATTATGAGTGAATCAACATTATGCATTCCTTTATATGTGCCACTTATATATCAAAAATTATTTCTTATTTGGTCAAAATATGTAATATCTAGGAGACTATATTGACCTAGAGATGTTCAATGATATATTTACCAAGGTGTGTCCCCATAATCGGTTTAACATTGAGTGTTTCTTAAGGATAGATATATATCGCAAATATTTTATATAAGACATCTTAGTCAGTGAAAATACTATTACATCTCTTAGAAAGGGTCACATGATCATGTTGTCAGAATCGTTTGAGAAATGATTTTTGTAGAAAAATATTAGGATTTCCTAGGAACTTGTTCTGATTGTGTTAGGGAATGGAAGATTATATACAATGTTCTATGAAGAATCAATGTTAAGACTAGGCATAGAGATAATGTAGGAGGATAGAATTTTTGCATACATATCATGGATGTTTAGTCTTTATTAAATAGATTACCTGATGCGCAACCAAGAACTATCAGCTGTTTTCCATTAAATATGTTTTTGGAGACAATATCTTTTTCCAAATTTCTTAATTTTCTTACTCTTCTACAATCTCTTCACCAAATTCACACATAAATGAATAATAACTAAAAATTAATTTATATAATGGAATGTTATATTTCTAATTTAATATATTATATTCATCAATAGTCCCATCCCTTCATATTCATTCAAATTCAACCATTATCGAAAATAATGTGGTTACCAATCTCTGTGGATAATGAGTCTCCATTTTTTATTACTGCTATCATGGATGGTCAAAATGGTATTATTATGGTTAAATATGATTGTAATATGTAAATTTTATATTATATTATTCACTCTATAAAATATTTAAACATAATATTAACTAATAGAATTGAATACGTGATTGTTAGAAAAATAATAAAAATAAATCAAAAAAACCATTAATGTATTGTTGAATGAATCATCATTATTTCAATGAAAAAATGATTTATAAAACCAATAAATATTTTAAAAGTATATATACCATTTCATTCATTTTATGGAGTTGTATTCCCTTTTTCAACTAACATTCAAAATTATACTTATGTGAATTGTCTGTGAATCAATGAATTGAATTATTCGGTAAAATAATTAAGCATCACATATCTCCAAATTAGACATAAATGAAAAATATAAAATTAAAATAAATAAAAGAAATGTGGAAATATACATAAAACAGGTAATTAATGAATTTTGTTATATTATGTCACACATTTAATGCTATTTCATCACATTTGGACATGTGGTAAGGTACTCCTTCACCATTAAACATTGTTTTAAATGTTCTAATTAATGATTTCCAAAATATCACACATTCATGTGCATGTTTTTCAATTTATCATTTTTTTAATTTATTTATATGGAAATGAACTTTTTTAAAACTTATAATACTCATATTTTTCTCAATATTTATAAAAATTGATAATTTTAGTTGTATGTATGGGGATTCTAAAACCTATTTCCATTATTTGGGTTATATTCCTACTTCAATGATTATGTTTTTCTAAGAATATATGTTAAATTACTTTTTAATATCTTAAAATTTACTTAGAATTTTAATTTTAATTTTAATTAGACACGCTTAATAAATTCATAAGATTAATTCTCAGTTAATAGATATTATATTTGAAGGGGCCCTTTAACTAAAAAACTTGTTTTAATTGTTATAATGATTTTCATTATAAATCAGTCTCACTCATCACATGATTTTAAATTAATTTTTTAATGTATTTATTTGGAAATTATTTTTTAATAATATATCTCAATCATTACTCAGATGTTGTCAAATAATGGATAATTTTATGGTTTTATGTAATAGAATTCCTTACAAAATTTAAAAAATTTTGGTCAACCATATTGTTTATTGATTATGATGTTCTATGATTATTTATAAAATGAAATTTGATAATATTATGTCATATTATAACTAATATTTTGTTGATTTAATTAGGATTCAAACAGTCTATTCATTTAAATAATTATCACTTCTATGATATGATATCATTAAGGGACTCGAAAACTAAAAACACACATTTTTAATGTTTTAGTGATTTGGTTTCTAAATTAGTATCATTCGTGTCCATATTATTAAAATGAATTTTGGGAATGCATTTATTTGGACATGAATGAGTTTAAATTATAAATTAATAATTGATCTCATTATTTTAAAAAAGGAAACTCCTTATATGTTTATGAAAGCAGATTTCATTTAAAAGTTCATATTTTAATTTTCCTTTTATTAAATAAAAAAATGAATATTTCTTATTTTATATATGGACTGAATGTAATTTCTTACAACCGTGTCGCCTCAATATTTTGATTCATATATAGTTTAATTCAATAAAAATGTTTTTCATTGAACAAAAAATTATTATCAAAATTATTTATTTGAAAATGAAAATCTTATTTTTTGAAAACATTATTTTTATCAATCAAGTATTAATTTATTATTTTTTTTGATATGATTCATGAAAATTTGTGATGACTATAGATGGTTATGTTATTAACCATTTACAATTGGTTCTATGACAAACCATTGATTGTTTTTTATGTTATTAACCAATGAAATGTGGTTCTATGGAAAATCTTGGACGGGTAGTCACATTATAACATATAATGCATTAGGTAATGAAGAGTTGATGTTTTCGAATATTTGTTACCCTATTGTTTGAAGTTGAGATTTCAATCATGTATGGATCCTTTAAATTTTGATATAATTATTAATTTTAGACATATTATAGTTACCTAATTTGTTTATAGTTTTTTGGCGGTGTTCGAGGATTTAATTTATCTTGAAACATAGATTTTATATGAGAAATTGGCAAGACAAATGGTTAGAATAAACTATGTGTGGAAAGACGCAAGTTATTCCTAACCATGTGATTCTTGAATATGGGCTGATATTGAAAGGACCAGTTTGGGATATACCTAACACTGAGAGGGGGGGTGAATCAGTGTTGGGGACTTTTTAAACCAATTCCAAATTTTATCCCTGTACCTCTAGACCTGTTAGAATCTTGATTCTCTTATTCTCTTTTCCTTGTCGCATGCAATAATAGAAAGCAGTAAAAAATGTGCACACGATATTTTTACAAGGTTCACCACTCAATAAGAGTAGCTACGTCCTTTCCATGCATGGGTATGACCACTGCATGGATTCTCCACTATAAAGTAAAATGTTGTTACAATGGAGTGGCTAGGAAAACAATCCTCTAGCCAGTGTGAGTCCCTACACTTTGGAGGGGGGTGGGAAACAATCCTCTTCCCTGGACTGGTGAAAGCCAAGTCCAACTTGCAGCCTCTAGCTGGTTCTTTATACTGCCTATCGAGACAGTATTCTTCTTTCTTCAAAAGGTTGGTTCTGCTCTAGATCTATTGTAGTGCTCTTCACTTGATTACTTGCAAAGCAGTAGGCAAGCAATTCTCTTCTTACTTTCTCTTCATCTCTAGTGCAAAAACAAACTGCACTAGTTCTTCTTCCTTCTTCCTCTTAGTGCAACAACTGACTGCACTAATCACCTTCTTTCTTTAGCTAGAATCACATACACCAATGTGATTATTCAAACACTGAAGATCTGCTCACAAAGCATCATCTGAATTAAACTACCCTGAATAATTGTCAGCCTTCAGTTGGGCATACTCTATTCTTCTTCTTCTCTACCTTATCTTCTCAATACCAACACCTAAGAGTATTGGTATACTGAATTCTTCCCTTGTGCAGATATGAGTTCAATTGCACGTCTAGTTCTTCTTCACTTCGCAAAGCACAACGAGAGTGTTAAACACCAGTCGTGTGAGTGCGGTTCAACTTCTCTTTGTGAAACTGAATGGTTCACAGTTCTTTTTCCTCCACAAGGCTGCTTCGAGAGTGAAATTCACCTATCGAAGGCCTGAGGTACCCTCAAATTTTTCGCGCACCCTTCTGGGCGACCTGCGCATAAAATTCAAGCCTTGCGCGTAAAAATACCTTTTGGCGCGAAAAACCCTTTTCGCGCACAACTCTTCTTTTTCGCGCAGAACATCCTATTTCGCGCAACAATTCTTTTTCCGCGCAACACTTCTTCTTTTCGCGCAATGCTCTATACTACAATTTTCCGCGCGCCAGAGCTCGGGATTTGTCTAAGTGTCGAGTCTCACATAATGAGAGGGGTTCACCCCATATTTATAGGCAGTTTTGACCTTGCGCATAAAAACCTCTTCCTGCGCGTAAAACCTCCTCCATGCGCGTAAAAACTCTTTTATGAAACTTCATATTTTGCGCCATGCTTCAATATTTCACGCACCTCATGCCTTTGTCATTTTTTATCCTTCTAAGCATGAATCACCAATTGCGCGCAAAATTCCGCACCGCGTTCCATATTGCGCGCAAACCCAATCTTTCCTGCAACATCAGATTTCGCGCATTGCTCCAATATTTCGCGCATTTTATGCCTTTGCCAATTTTTGATCTTCTGATCTCGAACCATCATTTGCGCGAAAACATCATTCCTCAATTTCGCGCACCATGCCAATATCTCGCGCATCCCGCAGATTTTTCGCGCAACCCGCTACTATTTCGCGCATCCCGCAGATATTGCGCGCACCACTATATTTTTGCGCGAAACGTGCCTAAATTTCCACGCAATCCATGCCTTTGTCATTTTTCATAGTTCTGACCTTGAATAACTCTTTTGCACTTATAAACCATCTTCAATCGTATGTGCAACATCCATTGCCAAGCACATTTCTTCATCTCCCGATTTTCAGGCCCTAAAATTTGGCAAACACTGGAAAACGGCGCCACCTTAAACTGTGCTTTTCTGCCATCCCCAGATTGTCTATTGCTTTGTCATGTTGTCTCTTTACTACTTCCCATAACCATTCTTCTGCTCTTATCACGAATCCCACTATCATGATACTTATCCTTTGATAGATCAGCTTAAGCATCGTCAGAGTTGCAATGGGAACTGAGTATTTCCTATCTTCCAGCAGCATCATTCCTTCCAATCAAAACATTATCTGACTGGCATCATCATTTCTCCCCCTTTCCTTCATAAGGCTTGCATCAGAAGTTCTCCTAACTCATGATTTGTGTGAAATACATACCAGCAGAGCATCGTCTGATTTAGATACAATGTGAAATGCCTGTCTACCTCAGAATGTCAAGCCCTTCCACATTTTCTCTTCTTCATAACCATCATTCTGCAAATCATATGATTCTATTCTTCAAGAAAGCTCTTGCATGGTTCACATGCAATCATAAATCATTGCATTGTCTTCTTCAAATCCTCATTCCTCTTCAACCATCCTTAGATAGATGATAATTCACCATTCTGCTCCAATCATCCTCAAATGGATGATACTTCTCCATTCTTTATTGTTGTAAACAATGTGTCTCCATTGACACATGTTCTTTGAACTTAGGATTAGATCAACAATCGTCTGAATTTAGCGTCTAAGAGAATTGCTCAATTATGAAATCCAATGCTATGATTCCATAACAATTCTCCAGGCAACCTCACTTCAACCGATCTCCATTAACTTTGGAGTTCTTCTTCATATCCTTCTTCATTTTGACCAGCATTGACAACTGTTGACAACAAATACAATCTTCATATACAAAGTGGTCCCAACAATCTCCCCCTTTGTATTTTGTTGTCAATACATTAAAGTCTTCTCAGATGAATGTGTCAATGTCAAAATGAGAATCTAATCTCTCTCCCTTTACTTCATTTTCTCTCCTAGACATTCATTTCATTTCTCTCCCCCTTATTGACAAGAAATACAAAGAACATGGTAGAGAGGGTATCATTCCGTACTTAAGCAATGTGCCATCAGTCATTTCACTCTAAGTCTACTTGAGCAATGCTCGGTGTAGAAAACAAGAGGATTTGATTTAGACAACAAAGCTGTCCATTACCCACATAATATGACACCTCATGAGATGAGAACTCATACACTTGTCTTCAAGGGTTTTTCACTTTCATTCCAGGCCGAAGATATTGAGTGTGAAAGAAATAATCAACCTGAAATTCCTGCACTCACTTCAACAAATGGATCAAAAACATTCTTGTTCAATTGGCAGGATAAGTGACCTTGGGGAACTTTCACTCTTCTTATGTCATTGATTATCTTTGTTACTCCCCCTTTATAAAAATATATTTATTTTGAGTAACCAAGGATGAGAGATTAAGAAACGACATACCTTTTCCAACAACATGATCATCAGACAATATTTAGAGTAATTGAATTTTATACCAACAAATGTTGATTTTGATTGAGATAATGACTCTGATAGATTCTTCGTGTGTCTCTCGCTCAAGGGAACATTTCATATCATTGAATCTCAGGATCTCTCCCCTGAGATCTTGCTTCACCTTCAATTCCCTATATTATCAGAATCCCATCTTCTACAGATTGGATCCCCCTCAAGGGGTGCACTCCATTCTGTCCAAACCACTCTCCAGATGAGAATGATCATCATCTTCAATTCCCTGAAATGTTAGCACATGTAAATACCAGAAGTATAAGGGAATAAGATGGAACCTCCTTGGTTCATCAATGTGAACAACAAGGTTGAGAAGATTCTCTCAACCAAGATGTCCCATTTTCATCATTCTTTACACTTGCACATCTGATCTTTAATGATGATTGTGCTGGGGTGGATCTCAACACATCTTCATGTGAAATCTTTTGTTTCCTTTTTGCCTTAGCAATTGCCAGTGCTTCATCTTCAGCTCTTTGCAGATCTTTGGCAAGTTGCAACTGATTTGGCCATATGACTAGTAAGTCACTTGGAAATGTGGCCTCAGTTCTGGATATTCCACATTGTTCCTTCGATGCTTTCAAGCTACATTTCTTAGGAAACTTGTTTTCAATCAATCCCTTATGCTTCATCTGGATTGATAGTCTGTTTGAGTCCAGTCTGCTTCTATTCAGTTCCATGGCTTGTTCACAAAGATCCATGGTGTGTCCTTTCTTTCCACAGTAGAAGCATGTTTTCTTGGTGGTCCTTCTGGATGCATCACCCTTCTTGGATTTAGACTCCAAGGACTTCTTTTCCTTTTTCAAAACCTTCTTGGGAGCATCTTCAAATTTCTTCTTGCTTCCCAAGGATTCCACTTTAGCCAGGTTCAGTGATCTTCTATTCTTTTTAGCTCTGTATACAGTTGGAGATTGACATGTATCTTTTTGACCACTTTTGCAATCATCCCAGATGTTGTCAAGTAATCCAAATCTATTTGCAGTAAACATATGTCTTTGGACCTGTGGATGTTGCTTCTTTTCTTCTGGATTTCTCTCCCTTGAAATGTACTTTCTCTGTACTTTTACATTTAAGGGATTGTACCAACAATCCAGTGCACAATGCCCAAATCTATTGCAGCACCAGCATTGACCAACAAACCTTGACTTCTTGTCATCTTCTTGATAAGGTTGCTGAATCTTCTTCTTGGTATGTTGTGATTTCTGTGGGGACATATCTTCCACACTATTTCCCCTAACCACCCTAGCCATGGTGGTAGGTTTCTTATCACTTTTCTTCATCCATACTTGTTTAGAAATTTTCTTCCAACCTGCACTTTTTGTAGAAACAATTTTCGAAACATTAGTACAAGTTGGTATGGATAGTACCTTCTTATCAACTGCTTGTGATAGATCAATGAGTGAATCCATGATCTTCTTATCACATGTTGGAGGTCTTTTGACAGTAGAATTTTCCAGAGAACATTGAGTTCCAACAGCTACAATTTCCTTCTTTCGTGGAGACTCAATATGTGTCTTCTCAAGATTGGTTATTTCAGCTTCCAATTCTAGACATCTCATATTGAGGATGACTTCCTGGTTTTCAATCATAGTCATCTTCTCTTC
Source organism: Viscum album (assembly GCA_963277665.1). Taxonomy (NCBI): domain Eukaryota; kingdom Viridiplantae; phylum Streptophyta; class Magnoliopsida; order Santalales; family Viscaceae; genus Viscum; species Viscum album. The sequence goes on along the minus strand of OY728131.1, from coordinate 221,112,233 downwards.
ACAAGCCTTCTTTAATCTTTCAACATCATATTCATGCATCTTTAATTTGTTTTGTAACAAAGAGTCAAGTTCATTGATCTTCTGGGAGTTATCTTCCAAATATAACTTCTTGACTTCATTGCCCCTTTTCAGCTCATCTTCTAGTGCATGGATCTTATCTTCCAGAGTCTTGTTGACTCCCTCCTTTTCTTCAACATCTTTGAGCCACTTTGAAGAATTTTCTTCAAATCCCCTCTTTGTTGCTTCAAAGGCTCCAACCTGTCTGGAGAGCTTTAAACATTCGACAATTTTTGCTTGTAAGCCTTTCTCCAAAACATCAGTTTCTTCTTCCAACTGAGTGATATTTTCTTGCATGCATTGAAATACCCCCAAACCAGGGATGCACTCTTTTCAGGAATACCATGTAGAATAATTCTTAATCTATCAACTGATATTTCTTGAGATGTTGTAGATTGTTCATCACCACTTGTGCTAGCATTTTCATCATGAGGGTAATTTCAAAATGTACTAACACATACCTCTTGATCAGTTGAGGTAGTAAGGTTTTCCATCTTCTTGGTGGGTACTTGAGCCACCTTCTCATAACTTTCCAAGTCTGGTGTGTCGTCAACATCAGCCAAATATGGAGAACCAGATGCTTCCTCCTGTTTAGATACGAGGGAATTCTTCTTCAACTTTCTCTTCTCTTTCTTTTTCCTGTTCATCATGGTCTTTGTAGATATATCTTTCTGCTCAGAGATAGCTGAATCTTTACAAACACTGCTCTTCATTGATAACTCAGGAAAGAATCTCAGGTCTTCAAAAGAGAATAACTTCACTATAGAGAATCCAATAGAGGTGAACCTGTCGCTCTGATACCAATTGAAAGGACCAGTTTGGGATATACCTAACACTGAGAGGGGGGGTGAATCAGTGTTGGGGACTTTTTAAACCAATTCCAAATTTTATCCCTGTACCTCTAGACCTGTTAGAATCTTGATTCTCTTATTCTCTTTTCCTTGTCGCATGCAATAATAGAAAGCAGTAAAAAATGTGCACACGATATTTTTACAAGGTTCACCACTCAATAAGAGTAGCTACGTCCTTGCCATGCATGGGTATGACCACTGCATGGATTCTCCACTATAAAGTAAAATGCTGTTACAATGGAGTGGCTAGGAAAACAATCCTCTAGCCAGTGTGAGTCCCTACACTTTGGAGGGGGGTGGGAAACAATCCTCTTTCCTGGACTGGTGAAAGCCAAGTCCAACTTGCAGCCTCTAGCTGGTTCTTTATACTGCCTATCGAGACAATATTCTTTTTTCTTCAAAAGGTTGGTTCTGCTCTAGATCTATTGTAGTGCTCTTCACTTGATTACTTGCAAAGCAGTAGGCAAGCAATTCTCTTCTTACTTTCTCTTCATCTCTAGTGCAAAAACAAACTGCACTAGTTCTTCTTCCTTCTTCCTCTTAGTGCAACAACTGACTGCACTAATCACCTTCTTTCTTTAGCTAGAATCACATACACCAATGTGATTATTTAAACACTGAAGATCTGCTCACAAAGCATCATCTGAATTAAACTACCCTGAATAATTGTCAGCCTTCAGTTGGGCATACTCTATTCTTCTTCTTCTCTACCTTATCTTCTCAATACCAACACCTAAGAGTATTGGTATACTGAATTCTTCCCTTGTGCAGATATGAGTTCAATTGCACGTCTAGTTCTTCTTCACTTCGCAAAGCACAACGAGAGTGTTAAACACCAGTCGTGTGAGTGCGGTTCAACTTCTCTTTGTGAAACTGAATGGTTCACAGTTCTTTTTCCTCCACAAGGCTGCTTCGAGAGTGAAATTCACCTATCGAAGGCCTGAGGTACCCTCAAATTTTTCGCGCACCCTTCTGGGCGACTTGCGCATAAAATTCAAGCCTTGCGCGTAAAAACACCTTTTGGCGCGAAAAACCCTTTTCGCGCACAACTCTTCTTTTTCGCGCAGAACATCCTATTTCGCGCAACAATTCTTTTTCCGCGCAACACTTCTTCTTTTCGCGCAATGCTCTATACTACAATTTTCCGCGCGCCAGAGCTCGGGATTTGTCTAAGTGTCGAGTCTCACATAATGAGAGGGGTTCACCCCATATTTATAGGCAGTTTTGACCTTGCGCATAAAAACCTCTTCCTGCGCGTAAAACCTCCTCCATGCGCGTAAAAACTCTTTTATGAAACTTCATATTTTGCGCCATGCTTCAATATTTCGCGCACCTCATGCCTTTGTCATTTTTTATCCTTCTAAGCATGAATCACCAATTGCGCGCAAAATTCCGCACCGCGTTCCATATTGCGCGCAAACCCAATCTTTCCTGCAACATCAGATTTCGCGCATTGCTCCAATATTTCGCGCATTTTATGCCTTTGCCAATTTTTGATCTTCTGATCTCGAACCATCATTTGCGCGAAAACATCATTCCTCAATTTCGCGCACCATGCCAATATTTCGCGCATCCCGCAGATTTTTCGCGCAACCCGCTACTATTTCGCGCATCCCGCAGATATTGCGCGCACCACTATATTTTTGCGCGAAACGTGCCTAAATTTCCACACAATCCATGCCTTTGTCATTTTTCATAGTTCTGACCTTGAATAACTCTTTTGCACTTATAAACCATCTTCAATCGTATGTGCAACATCCATTGCCAAGCACATTTCTTCATCTCCCGATTTTCAGGCCCTAAAATTCGGCAAACACTGGAAAACGGCGCCACCTTAAACTGTGCTTTTCTGCCATCCCCAGATTGTCTATTGCTTTGTCATGTTGTCTCTTTACTACTTCCCATAACCATTCTTCTGCTCTTATCACGAATCCCACTATCGTGATACTTATCCTTTGATAGATCAGCTTAAGCATCGTCAGAGTTGCAATGGGAACTGAGTATTTCCTATCTTCCAGCAGCATCATTCCTTCCAATCAAAACATTATCTGACTGGAATCATCATTTCTCCCCCTTTCCTTCATAAGGCTTGCATCAGAAGTTCTCCTAACTCATGATTTGTGTGAAATACATACCAGGAAAGCATCGTCTGATTTAGATACAATGTGAAATTCCTGTCTACCTCAGAATGTCAAGCCCTTCCACATTTTCTCTTCTTCATAACCATCATTCTGCAAATCATATGATTCTATTCTTCAAGAAAGCTCTTGCATGGTTCACATGCAATCATAAATCATTGCATTGTCTTCTTCAAATCCTCATTCTTCTTCAACCATCCTTAGATAGATGATAATTCACCATTCTGCTCCAATCATCCTCAAATGGATGATACTTCTCCATTCTTTATTGTTGTAAACAATGTGTCGCCATTGACACATGTTCTTTGAACTTAGGATTAGATCAACAATCGTCTGAATTTAGCGTCTAAGAGAATTGCTCAATTATGAAATCCAATGCTATGATTCCATAACAATTCTCCAGGCAACCTCACTTCAACCGATCTCCATTAACTTTGGAGTTCTTCTTCATATCCTTCTTCATTTTGACCAGCATTGACAACTGTTGACAACAAATACAATCTTCATATACAAAGTGGTCCCAACAGATATAGGGCATAATGTTTTCCCTAACGACGAACCTAGTGCCACATGACCGTTCAAAAAACATTTGACATGTTGTATATGTGTTTTTTCACACTCCTCAAACATTTTTGTAATCATGGTTCCTATCCATACAAAATACCATTTCTTATAGATTATGATGCACTTTTGGTGCATGATATATCCAATCATTTGGCTAAACCATGTGATGCCAGATTTTTTGGTCATTTTTTAATTTATCACTTAAAATATCAAATTAAACAACCTAATTAATTATTATTTCTCTCTATTGTTCAACCGCCTTACCATTTCATCTATTATTCTACCATTGAAGTCCTAACATTAGAATTCAGACAACTGTTCTATATTGAGTCCAATCGAAGGACCATTCATCTCATTTGATCTGAAACGATATGATTTTATTTCATTTTTATTGGTTTTCTTATTCATCTTCATATCAATGATGATTGTTAGATGTAGGGTCATACACCGTAATTTGAAGTCATTAATCCATCCTTTATATATTATTCAATCCTAGATATACTAGAGGATGATATTGGGAATGTAATGTTATAGATTTAAAAGGTAGGTTCCCTACAACTCATCCCTCAAGATTATACATTTAATAAATTTCCATATGTGAATTTTGATTTCAATATGAGTGAACTATTTAATTTATATGTATTTATTATAGTCATTATAAATGTTTTCTAAAACAATGATAAATTTTTAATCCATCATTGGTGATTACATTCAAAATTTTGAACACCACTTGTGTTTGGTTTTTCATAACAATGCTTTGGGTGTTTTGACAGGTTCATCTTCACCACCATTTGTGTTTGTGAATTGATCCTATTAATGGCAGTACACTTTAATTAGATGAATTGTGATTGGATAATTTCTAGCACAATGTTTTTATTATGAATATGCACTTCTACAGTATATTATATAATTAAATAAGGGATATATAAATAGTTTATTTATAAAGAATACTATGAATATGAACTGTCCAAATTGATGTAATTTAATGGTTCCATTTCCCTTCAATTGAACCAATTTCCCTTACTAATGGAATATTTTATGTGGACCATTGAAATATTATTTTAACATATATTTATTAATAAATTGTTTCATGTCCATTATCCATTCAATAATATTGAATGGCATGGAATTAACCATAGAAATAGTAAAATTTAATGAGTACTACATGGAGAATTAATTAAATTATTCAATTGTAAGGATAATTATAAGAGGATTATGAAACCATACTTTATGAGTGTTTGGAATTCGGCTAGCCTTGGTTTCTTGAGGGAATGCATTGAACACTCAGGGCCTCCATTCAAATTCATTGATGTGAGTTGGTAATGGTAAGACCCACATTGAACCCAATCCTCATCTAAAATTGATACACGGCATGAAACCATAGGATCACTCCTCCATTATTATTATAGGATGCCTTAGATACAATCTCTAGATCCATCATGACTTCTATGGACATGACCTACCTCATATACTTCCTTCATCCTTGTCAATTCATAACAGGTAAGCATATATTATTTCCTTGGGCATGTTTATATTTAAATTATTCTAGAATTTCATAGATGACGATCCATAGATTATAGTATTACCTCAATATCTATTCTATAGTTAGTACATATGTTAGATCAGCCCTAGAGCCCACAATTTATTTGGTTATCACCTTGAAACCTCTTCATTATTAATATCAACAGGATTCCTTTTAAATATTTGATCAATCGTTATTATCATGGAAGGATATCAGTGATAGTTATACCTCACATGACATTATATATATATATATGAAATATAACATAATTAATTAATGAACTACTTATGTTTTGAAACCAGCTGAGGCTAATTTAATCTCATGGGAATTTATGTTTTTGTATTTTATAAATCCACATATGTGTGATTGGACATGATTTTGTTTTATATTACATTTAATGGATTTTACCGAATAAATTTGTATTGGAAAATTGTGAATTATATTACACCATATACGAGAAGAAATTTGATCCATTGGATTCTCGGTAGATTACATGTATACAAATATTGACAAATGGATGTGTTCTTCTATGGATAATGTAGTTCTTGGTTTCCTTATGATGGAGTTGGGTAGAATATAACCAAGTAATAGAAAAATATACAAAGATAGTTTTTTATATCTTTTTTCTACTTATGTATTGAATATATTTCTACTACTTATGTCCATATTTTTCCTGTATTATAGTTCTATGACCTCTATTGTTTTTTTGTTATGTGATTATTATTAGTTTGGTTATTTCTTACTATTGCATATTTATTTTATGCCATATGTTTATATTTTACAAATTCCTCTATTCATATGCTATTATTTCATTTATCCACTGTGATGCAATGATTTAATGAGGAAATTTCTCCCCGCAGACACACAATTGACCCTTGGTGCTAGTCAGTAACCTCTAACATTAGAGGAGATTCTTTTGAGGCCATGTGGCCAACAGATATCAGTGAACCTATAAGTTTCATCTAGGTTCAGTATTTCACAATGGGGTATCATATTATTCTCTCCATAATTTACTATTTAGAGTCAATAAACTAGAGATTGGGAACACTTTAGAACATTGTTATAAATCGTTCTTGGTAATAGATAACCAATGTTCAGGGTAAATGATGAGAATCCAGAATTATAATTTTTGTTTTGTACCTACCTATTAATTTTGATATCGCATGATTTTTTGGGTGATCCACATGTTTTTTGGTGGTTATTATTTTTATTCTGACCACGGAGACTATTTCATCATTGTCTTGATGATACGAGTGAAAGGGTTATTATTAAATGCATTATAATGGGCACTTAGAATTCACATTTCATGCTATATAGTTCATTTGACTGCATGGATTTAAATTATATTCATTTTATTAATGAGTAATATTTGTATATATATTATTTTTGTGACTCCCATTTGCTATGATTATGTGATTTCATGTTTCAACTCATGTGGTATATGGTCCCCCATGTGTTTGAATGGTCAATTTACTGAGTTGATCCATTAGAATAAAATTGAATGGATTTCGATTTCATGGATAAGGAGTATGGCCCTAATTAATTGGTGATAATGGTCTATTTTAAATGGACCTTGATATATTGAAATAAGAAAATTAAAACAATAAAAATGAATCATGACACATAAAGTTAAATGGATTATCATAAATGATGAGTGAAGGTATTTTTAATCCTTCATCTATTGGAACAGATGTAATTTATAAAATATTATATACCAATACCTAGACTTCTAAGCTGGTAGTTGCAGTTGTATTCCATTGGCGGTGAACCCTTTTATATATTCTCAAATTTTGATTTTCTATCTATATTATTATATATTTTTCTGAGGTGTGTTAATAGAATTTATAGACCAATGATGCCAAAGCATTCTTGTTTAGTGTTCTTGGATGGTGGCCTCAACCAAGCAACATATGTGGTAGTAATTAAGCCTCTAGCCATATATCTTGGAATTCCACTAGGAGAATCACCTATTATAATTAATTCCTGAACAAACTCTTATCTTCCTGATATTTCTCTATGTATGATGATGTCCATGAATGGTTCTACATTAGCAGCACCTGTGATGGATGACATAACCCATGTGTTTTAGTAGTATAGTCCTCACAACTTCTCTGGGGATAGATGTAAAATATTTAGTGAGGTTCTGATGGAGGCCACCCAGTCTAACCTTGAGCATCAATAGACACATCCAGAGTGGAGACTCAATATTGAAAATTATATGATGTGTGAATAGGCTATGTGATAGTGGGATATGAGTACCTAGGCTTGTTTCTATTATGGAATAGAATGAGTAGTTTTACAGACTACCTTATCAAATCACATTGTTTCGCATATCCGAAGGGATGACAATGCAAGAAAGCTCATTCATCTCTATTAAGGTTCTATGTAAGGTTTTGTGTATTCAGTGTATTTTATTGATTTATATCTTTTTACACCAGTTCTCAATGGTGAATATAATTCTTGTGCTATGGAAATTGTGGAACGGATCTAGTATGACATCCATAATCATGTGATTGTATTTCTCCTACACAGATTATCGGTATTTGTCAATCAGGATCTTATCAATGACCACAAATTGAGGGATGGTGATCATAATAGCCATTGTTTATAAGCGTTGAGGTAAAATAATTCTTAATTCAGTAGTAGGAAATGTTATCATGAGGATTCCTTTTGAGAAATTGGTAGCCATTATACCAGTATTGGAAGAACTATAGTGTGTCATCATTGTTTATGATATGGAAAACAGTACCCACAATGTTATGTAGACCATTTTTAGTGTGGAAAAAATGACCCCATAGAGAACCATCCAATATCTTGTTGGACCATTCCATTAGCTTCTAGTGGAAGATGATTTATATATTACTTACCTTCAAGGTCTTGTTCATTTATGCTAAACCATGCAAGGAAATGGAGAAGCACCTACATGACTAGTTGAGAGGAGGTCATGCTAATGGTAACAGGACTTCTGATCACTTGTTTCACAAGAAGGGCGGTCAAGATAGTAGTAGTCTATATATTGTGCAAGGATGTGGATTGGGTCAGTTGCCTAAGATAGATACAAAAACCAATTAATCAGGTTTTAGTACAATGAAATTAATGAGGTACTATTCTAGTAGATTCGATTATAATATATAATTTATTTGATATAGGTTCCTTACACTCCATTATCTCTTAATCTTTCATGGAAGGTCTTGATCATGGAACATAGTATTATTGGGTTGTAATGACCCTGGATACATCTTTTGGAGTATGATCAGAGGTAATACACCAATTTATGGTTTGACCACTTGAGATAGATAGTTACACTTTCACATGGTACCTCTATATTCTGGTGATTACTAGTATTAATATCATTCTTGGGATAGATTGGTTGTTTCGATATCATGTCTTTGTAGAATGATATCATTTCCTAGTGTCCAATAAATCAATATATGGTAGATGATATCTATATAAGGTTGAGTATAATTTGAATGATTGTAGTGATGTACCGTGGAATCATCAGCAAGGTGGAGTGACCAATAAAATTCTAATCTATTTAGGGAGGATCTGTTTTTAATTTAGTCTAAATTTTGTAAAGTAATAGATCATTATATGGATATATGTCTCAATGATTTTTCTATATTACCTTCATATAGATACTAATAATAGATTATTGAACTTCTTCTAGGTGTATATCCTGGGTCTATACCTCCATACATAATGGATCCTATTGAGATTCAATAGCTCAAGTTGAAGTTGGAGGATTTATAGGTAAAAGGATTTATATAGGCTGTCAATTCCTGTAGAATTTTACCCATTAATTTAACCAAGAAGACAAATTAGGCCCTTAATATATGTATGTATTATTTATGGTTTAAATTTCATCTTTTCATGAACAACTATCCACTAACGCATTTATAATATATCATTGGAAATATTCATGGAGCTGCGGTGTTCTGTAAAATCATCATGAGAAAAGGATATCATTGGGTATGAGGCAAGCCATTATACCTACCTAGTATATATTTATGTATCTATTATGGTTTGTATGAGTACCTAACATTTTGTTCTATCTTATGAATTCTCCCACCGTTCTCATGGATATGAAGAATTGGGTGTCCCACCCTTATCTGGATTCATTTTTTATTGTCTTTGTGTAAGTAATCTCAGGGAATTATCACACTTGCTGTGAAGATGTTATAAAATTTGTTGTCGATATGAGTACACTAATAGTGAATCAACATTATGCCAATATTTATATGTTCCACTTAAAGGTCAAAAAATCTATTCATGGGTCAAACTATCTAATAATCAAGAGACTATGGTAACCCATATATTTTTAGTGATATTGTTTCCAAGGAGTGTCCCCATATTGTGTTTAACAAAAACAAATTTCTTGGGGATCGATAGATATTATAGAAATTTGACATAGGAATTCCCACTCATCGACACACCTATTACAAATCATAAAAAGGGTGACATTTTTACTATTTCCAAATCATGTAAGAAAAATTTGTGGATCAAAATGTTAGGCCTTTCTTGCTACATTTTCATATTCAATTAGAACATGGAAGAGGCTATACAATGTTCTATATTGAATCAATCATTATCTTAGGAGTATGGATGTTGTTGGAGGTCAACATTATTGCCTATAGATAATGGAATTTTCGGCCTCATGATAGAGATTACCAGATACATGACCTAGAACTATCAACAGTTGTCCATTCCACTTGTTACTGATGACACTATCTGATGGGTGAGTATAATGTGAAAAATAATAACTTTGAGAGACTCAAATATATCTTAACATAGTTTGAAATGATATTCAGGTAGAGGGGATGGGTTGAAAAATTTCACTCATTTGATTTTATGATTTCCCACACGCTTGGAAATGGCAATGCTCCAGCGGATGCCCTGAGATGGAAAACTCAAGCATAAGCCATAAGGGTACCCTATGATGAATGGAAATTAGAAGCACTCATCTCTGAGAATAATTTGGAGTTTTTTATAGTCATGAGTATCCTTTTATCTCAACGTTTATAGTTACATGTTCGCTCCATGAGACATTGTATAATGGAAATTATCATATCCTAAATCCTTGGTAGTCCAAGATATTATTTTAGAATATGAACTACCCATGGTTGTGTCTATGGACAGAGACTACATCCTACATGTACATGGAAATATTTTGGTACTTACATATATGAGAGAGGAATTGATGCATGAGTCACATACATCATAGTTTGTAGTTCATCTAATCATATCTATGATATATCATGATATGAGATTACACTATTGGTGCCTAGAGATGAAGCATCATATAACATGATTTATCACTAGGTGTTCCACATTTCATAAGGAGTGGCCAGAGCTCCAGAGAACTTAATGTTTTTTAAATACGATTCCATTCCTAAAATGTAAAGGAGAAGATGTTTCTATGGACTTTTTAGTCTTCTTACCAATGTCACCTAGAGGATACAAATTTTTACGGGTAGTCATTGACCAACTGTCGAATATATCCAACTTCATTATAGGTTACATTATTAGTTGATGAATAAACAATATTAAAGGACATTGAGATCATCCAACTAAAATGGGTCCCCTGTACTATCATTTAAGATAGGGACCCTCATTTCAAATCATCTTTATGGAGGGGGTGTAGAGATCTATGGGTATATAAGGGATTAGTGGCACAACATTTCACCGCCATACAAATGGTCAATTGGAATAGACAATACATGTGTATAAGATTTGGTTCGGTCATGCATACATGATTTTTATATGTATTGGGAGAATCATTTCCCTAAATTTTGAGTTCCCCAATAAAAATAGATTTTAGGTGAAAATCTAAATGGATCCTTTGGAGTCCTTGTAATAGAGGTTGCAATGGGTTCTAATGATTAGGAAGAGTATGTATACTGCACCTTTTGGATAGTCAGATTCTGTCGATCACCGCATACATCCTTTATAGTTCAGGGTCAAAGATATTGTTTTCACATGGTAATCACCCAGGCCCGATAATTTATTGATAAAAAGTAGAGGGATGTTTTCACCTTGTTATGTTGGGACATTTTATATTTTGGAGGATGTAATATTGATAGAATATATGATTTCATGGACTCAAAGGTACCGTTACAAGCCTGAGGTATTCACGTTTTATATCATTACTCGTATCATACTAATCCATCTCATAATTTTGATACTTAGATTGTTTTTTTAGGTGTCGATACTACATTTAAATATTATTCTATACGCCATGTTGACTAGATCATAAATTCTCTCGGAGGCCAGTATATCCCTTTATTATGGGTGTGATAGTTGGAAGATCATGTTCAAGAATATAATTGTGAGTGGGAGGTCGAGGTAAATTAATAATGGGAAGAGTTTTTCTATGATAGTGCTTCACCTCCCATGGATGTTGAATGAAATGAGGAGTTCCATTAATGGGGACTATGATATGAACCACATTTTTTACTAGTGTATGGATCCTTTTAATTTTTGTCTAATTCATAATTTAGGGACAAATACAGATATATAATGAGTTCATGGGTGTCTTGAGCATGTTGAAGGAATTTTTAGATCTCCGAACCCATATATTTTTAATATCTTGAAATACAAGATGGTTAGTGGAATCTGTTTGGGGAGGGCCTAACTATTATACCTAACCATGCGATGATGGTTATTGGTCTGGTGATATAGGGCACACAAATTTCCCTAACCATGTTCCACTGGATGCACTATATTGAAAAAAAACAATTCATGTTGCTGAGGTGTCTTTCATGGATGGTGCATGGTTTCTCCAAATATTAGGCCTAACCACGCCAAATTACCATCCCTATAGTAGATGGTGCACTGTTGGAGAACGGTTTAGCCAAACTATGGGATGACCATTTCTCGTATATGTTACTTTTTTCCTTTGAATGATCCAATTAAACACTCTCTTTCTTTATTATCTATCTCATATTGATAACCAACACTCACATTCCTCACTTTTACTCCCATTGAAGGCCTATCATTTGAATTGAAGTAAATATTTAGTCAGAATTCTAATGGAAGAACTATTTGTCACCTTAGATCTGCAAAGATATTATCTTGATTCTTTTTAGTAATTCATCATTCATGTTTATATCTATAATTCTATTTAAATGGAGGACCATATTTCCTAATTTCAAGTCATTGGTTTGTTCATCATATCTATTCAAATATATGAATAAAAAGAAGATGATAAAAAATTAGTAGGGTTTTATGAGTATGAGGTTGGTGGTCTAAAACTCATCCATCAAGATTCATCGTTATAAAAATTGTATTGTGTGTATACTAATTTCATCAGGCATTTAAAATTTAATTTATATGTATTGATTATAGTCATTAGAACTGTGTTCAATAGAACCTATAAAAAATGTTATCCATCATTATTGGTTATGTACACAATGTTAACTACCCGACGTAGGGTTTTTTTTTGAATTTTGTGTTTAGTAGTTCAACATGTTCATATGTTCCATAATTACAGTGTGTATCTTGATTCTATTAATTATAATCCAATTTAATTATATTTATTTTGTTTAATAAATATCAAGTATAAGGTTTTCCAATCTCATGATCATTCTATGGTAAATTTTCTACTTAATTAATGAATGTATAAAAGTCTTAATTGGAATTTATATGCTGTATATGACATGGGAATGTTGATGAAATTGAATGGTTTCGTTAGACAACCATAGAACCCATTTTGACGTCTAATGGATGGTAGAGGATTGAATCTAATGATAATGATTATTAATTATACACTTTATCAAAATAATTTTTTAAAAAATAACCAAATATTAATTTGATGAATTAATAAATTGTTGCATGACCCTCATCCTTGACAGAATAATAAAATTCATGGAATCAACCCTTGAATTATTAAAATGGAATGAATACTACATGGCCTATTGAATTAAAAGAATCAACTATAATTTTCCATGTATGTATACCACAAAAAATTACTATTGTTTTTCAGACTCGAGCTTGCCTTTTATTCCCAAGGGAATGCCTTTTTCACCCATGAACCCCATTCTAATTCAAGGATTCTATTTTCCTTAAAAGATACCCACCATGGAACCAGATCCTAATCTTTTAGAGGAAGTCTTGTAGGAAACAGTTTGATTCCTTCTCCACTTTAATTATTAGATTCCTTGGATACACTCTATTTATCAAGAGTGAAATTTATGGACATGAGGCTCCTCTGATAATCCCTTGGACCACATCACTTATTTTCTCATTTTACCTTGGATGTTTATCTTGGACTCAGTTAGATTGACACTATTGTGGAATTACTTAGATTACCCTCCATGGATTACACTATTACCCCTATATTCTGGATATAGTCAGTACTTGAGTTGGATCTACCCCTACTGTCATATTCGCCTATGTTATGACCAAATATCCCCTTCATTATTAATATAATCATGATACCTTATTATATCACAGATCATTTATTATGATCATGTTAGGATTTCAGTGTTCATTATACTTCATATGACTATGAACTACACCAAAATTAAATAATGATCTGGTTAAATGTTCCAACACCAACAGAGGCTGAGGCTGGTACCTCGGAATTTTCGTTACAGTACTGAATACATTTATATATGCATGATTTCACACTTTTTCAATTAATATTACTTGGACATTTTGTTATAGACATCATTGGTGGTGACCTAATGAGAGTTATCTCAAACCATACCTAAGATTTCATTAGAACCCTAGAAGATTACATGTATTATTGTGTTTAAAGAGTAATGCATACTACTTTTGATACTTGATTGGTTTTTTATTTATGATGGAGATACAAAGTAGTTGACCGAGTTGTAGCTTTGGGTTCCAGGATATTTATTTGTATCCATTTATTTTCATTTTTTAAAGAATGTATTTTTCACAACATATATCAACATTTCTCTAGTTTTATAGTAACATGACATGTATCATCCACTTTTTTGCTTGATTATTAATTTTTCAATTATTTTTTTCTATCATCTACATAAATTATGCCATCCTTTTATATTATAATGATTCCTATATTTACCTATTTCTATATAATTAGTCCATTACAATACACTCTTATAATGAGGGAATAGTCTCCCCAAATATACTTCTCATTCCCTCTTTATAAGATGGAATATTTGGGAGTTCGGGGGGATACACTCTAGGCCATGCGGCTAACCGGGGTCAAGAAGCCTCTTATTCACATTTGTTTTTGGGACCTCACATCCATTAAAAAGAGTAATGTAGAAAATGATATCCCATGTTAACTAAATATATTTTATATTATTTATAACGATTTATGTTGGAAATTTATTGATTTTCAATAAGTGTGAGGATGATCTTTATGATAATAGGATTCATTTTCACCGTGACAAGTATTGTTCTGACAAATTTTTTTATGTTTTTTCAATAGAATAAATATTCCTTTTATTTATGTACTTTAAATTCATTTTTTGGAAATTATATATATAATCAAATAGTAGGTATTATGGAAGATTGTGGAAATTGTTTACATCAATTGTAAAATTGAGAAGATTATTCACAAAGAGAAACTATATTTTATTATTAAATAGTTTTGTTTGTTGAAATAATGGATACAATTTAAATTTAATTACTATTAATATATGGGATTACTGTGTAATGGTAAGTAATAAATCTATATCAAAATATTCCTAAAATATAATTGGGAAATTAATAATTAGAATTTATTATTTAAATCACTATAATATGTAATGTTTATTGCTCATTAATTAAATAATGAGTTCACAACATATACCTACCCATCATTTTTGAACAATATTGGTGAATTATATTCATATAAGATATTTCATGATTCCAAACAAGAGGATTTAATATAATTAGTCATTCAATTTACTGTGAATTCAGTTATTTTTTTCCCTGAAATTTTCTCATTGATAATATCTTTGGATTCCTTTTATTCTCAATTTATTGATTAAACATAATATGTTTTTTTTCATTTTCATATTGAATATTCCTTATCCATTTTTGATAGTTAATATATTGATTATATATATTGTCGTTTGATTTAATTATCATTCCAAATTGATTATGACTTATCCAATCATGATAGTTAATTTATGTAAATTGAATGTTTATTTAGTTATTCACATTTTCATGTCATTTTTGCTTATCGATTCATGATAGAGTCTACAATACTAAACCCTTTAAAAATATTTGATATCAATCAAATTTTTTTCTTTCCCATAGATTCCATGAAATATAGTATAATTAATGTTAAAGGATATTTAAGAGGTAATAATGTTAATATCAAACAAATTTTTTTAATTTCTATTTAGATATATAATTCTAGACGGAATTATGTATCATTTTTTCCAAAAAAAACTACACTATTTGGTCATTTTACATATGATTAATTATATGGACTGTTAATGTATTAATGTAGACACTATCTCAAGGATACTAGGTTCTTGAGTTCTATGGATTCCATTTCAATTACCTATATATGGAGCATTCTCTTCTTTTATTGATGGTTCTCAATGGATTTAGACTTATTATGAGTATTTTTCCCCTTCACCTTGATCTACATTTTCTCATTCACCATACTGACCTCTATTTTTCCATGACCAATTCCCTTTCACACTTAGTAAATAATTGTATGATTTTATAAAAGACTCATCAAAATATGTCTCGATTATAATAATTGTTATATCTTGAGGACTTGAGTAGTGCAGAATGTATATAATTTATAAGAAACTCATATAGAAATATAAAGTGTTTAATGTTTCTCATAAGAATCAATAAATAAGGTCTATATGGAACCAAATAAATAATATTAATAATAAACAGTTCATTAGAGATATTTTTTTATCTATTTTCTATTCTACTCATGATAGAGATATCAATGTTTATATATTATTATAAATAATTCCATGTCCTTATATTTCAATATAATTTCATTGTTCACAGATGATATCATGAAACTGTAAAAATCTATGGAAATTAGCAAATGTTATTCATAGAGAGATTAATATTCCTAATTATCCTATTTACCACGTACATTATGAAAAGGTTCATATTGAACATACATTTACAAATAATGGCATAGTATAACACATAAGATCCTTTTCCACTCTTGTAAATTTGAACCAGTGAGAAGTTTATCCTTAAATTAATGGATCATAGTGATACGTGTGAAGTCATTTTTATTTCTCTTTCATTAAAAAATGTGAATGATGTATGTTTATTTTATATATAAAATTTATATACTTTAATAAATATTATATATTTTAATACCCTATTATTTTCTTGAAACCCAATATCAATCGTCATAGTATTTTTAATATCATTATTGTTCATAAATTCTCTTGGAATTTATTCAAATTCCCATTTTCATCACCCTCAATTATCATAATTATAAAATTTTTAGGATTTTTAGTTAGAATCCAAAATTAAGACCACATTGAATCACATTTCCGTGATATTTTGGGTGGAATACGCAATCATGACATAATTAAATTACATTCCCTCAAATATTTCTTCTCAGATACTTCTATTCTTGTCTAATAATTTAACACATTTTGTGAACTCTGTTAATTCATGTAATAAAATAATGTTAGAATTCCACTATAATTTAATGCACCCCATATTTTTCTATCCAATCACTTTGATATATGATTGATATTTAATTTATTTAGTGTAAGGATATAATTACTTAATATATATAGTTGAGTGCTTTTACCATTTCTGAATGAATTTCCAAATATTATATTTATTATATTCTTATTGATATTAGGTGTATTTATTTTAGTGATTAAACAAGTCATTGTTAATGTATATACAGAAAAAAATTCATTTTAGTTCATTCTTTAATTATTTATAAATAATTATCTCACGTGATCATTATAAAACATCCATAATTAAATACCGATGATTTTCAAAAGAAAAAAACAATATTATGGTATGATGGGGATCTTTAACTAATTGTTATTTTTTATAGTGGATTATAAACTAACAGATTACTTATATGAATGAAAACATGAAACATTTATTATTCATGTTGTATCCTCCAAAATTTCCACCTATTTATCATTATTATATTTATTTCACCTTATCTCCACGAATGGACTGCTATTACTATCTTGGGAGCACCATAACTACCTATTATTTTATTCACACACATTTTAGGGGAACTAATGGAATGGATTAGGGGTTTATAGAAAATAAATTGTGGGCACAGATTCCCATACATTATGAGAGGATGGATTTCACATATTCATAAAATTAAATTTAATAATAAATAAATAGAAAAAACATTATATGTTCTACTCTACACTCTTGATTATAAAAATTACTTATATAATTATGTATTTAATAAAGTTTTCATTCAATTCAAATCATACTTATTTTAGATAAATTTGGTGTGAATGAATAAAATAAATTATTTAAATAGTCAAATTATTTATGTTAATTCTAATTAATATTTTATTTAGGTGGTCATCCATCATAATATTAAAAATGATAAAACAATTATTTAAAATTTACCATGTATTAAAATAAGTAAATTAGATATCAAAAGTTATGTTTCCGTCTAAAGTGACAAATTAAAATTGTAACCACATACATTTTCATACCAAAAAATCCACAATACAAAAATTATCACATATTTTCATAGCATTTAATATCATCTCAACGACAAAATGAACACATTGTATTTACATATTGTATTATACTTCAATAAAATTACATTAATAAATGTAATAAAACATATAAATGATATTCATATTTGATCATTATGAATAAAAATTATATATATATATACATTCATGTTTATATATATATATATATAAATTATCATATTTAATATATAATTAAAGTAATTACCACTTGAAAAACAAGTTGATATGGTTTGAAATATAGAATAACTTGATTTTTTATTATTCTAAATTGTTAAAAGTACATAAAATTCACATTGAAGCTACACGTCAATCATTATTCTCACTTTTTATCTGTAGAACAGACCAAACTTCTTGGTGTGGAATCCTTTCATATAAAATATTGTAGCATGATACATTTATAATGGATACACAACATGTAGTCTCTGATTTAAATGCCCTCTAGTCATGTATGATGCGTAATAAGAAAAATGACCCATTTGTGATTGAGGGACTGAACATCCTAATTTTTAAGTTACATAATGTGTACATTGAAATACCTTACCCTTTACTGGCCTGGAGAATAAGAGGTTTGTAATTAAATCCACCCTATTTACTAAATTCTCATTTATTGAATCAATTCTAAATTATTTCAGTAGTAAATAATCATTACAATGAAACATGTACCTACATATTAAAAAAAGTATAAACTTGTGATATCCGACCAGACTCCTTAATACCACTAGAATAGGAATTCAAATTTTCAATATTCATTAAATTTATCAATATGATTATATTTGTAGGAAATGAAAGAAATAAGAAATCATGATTTGAATTAAAGAAATATGATAATGAAATTATAAACATATTAACAATTAAAAAATCAATAAATGTTCTTTAAATAATAATAAATAATATGTTACACTTCCTATACCATTAGTAGGTTCCATGAAAAATTGATGTAATTGATGGGGCACTCCCAAATTGTCTTCATTGTTGACATCAGTTATTAACTCAAGATTATAATGATGATAAGTTTAGTGAACATTGAAATTGAATCAAATATTAATGTTAATCATTGGATAAAAAGAAAATATATAAAAAAATTATTAAAAAAATTCATCTGATGTAATTTGATTTGTTAATTTAGTAAAAATTCTTTTTTCATAGATTTTTTTTACACATAGATTTTTGTGGTTTTCAAATGGTTATAACATTCTATTATATATTATTGGTCAACAAATAAATCATTTTATGATTTTTTAAATAACAAATTATAATAATTTAATTAATAATGCTCATACATGCCATTACAATTTGTAGCCAGTGATTTTAATACTATATAGTTATATTTAATAGTATTTACTGTATCACATAATATTTGTGTTTCATGTTACACATATATAACTCCCAATTCTATGTAACATGAAATATTGATTAAAAAAATATTTCACAAAATATTAGGGGGTTACATTATAGGTTGTCAACATAAATAAGTTATAATGTATTCTCAATCATGAATTTCAGATATGTGAGAATCAATATTTTTTAGTTTTGTGAGGTTTTCTGTATATAAATTCGAAACATGAATTTCCAATTATTAGTTTCATGCTAGGGTTAATTCATGAATTTTATTTAATAACCTTGGAAACTATTAACTATATAGCATTTTAGAATATAATGTTACAAGAATTATTCATTTATAAATTCTAAAACATGGTTAGTTCATGTAATTTGGATACATGGATTCCACTACTATTTGAATAAGACAATATCTCTTGAAAAAACATCTGTATTACTAGAGAAGTAATTCCTCGACATGGTTAAGTACCAATTTTTATCCCTTTTAGAAATTCCTCTATGTTTCCAATTATTCATAGAAAATAAAAAAGATGAAAAAAATATCTATTAAAATGAATAATATTGCTAAAAAATTAAAACCATTTTTCCAGATAATTGCACATAATTTATATTTCTATTAAATTGGAACAAAATAATAATAAAATCAACATTAATTAAATTTAAAAAATGAAAACATGTAATATTTACCCATAATCATCTAAAATCCATAAAAACTATTTTATATTGGATCTTAATAAAATTGAAAAAAATGTTTTCTAAAAAAATTATATAAATTAACATTGAATAAAAGTATTCATTTAATCTAGAAAATTTATTTCCTTCATTCATAAACTTAATAAACTAAAAAAACATTTGAATAATCAGAATATATTATTTTATAATAAATGAATATTTGTACATTATAACAGAATATTTACATTGAAATTATGTTTCAATATTCTAAAATAAATGTAAAATCAAACTCTTCCATAGTTAAGTCACTACTAAGAAAAAAAATTATTATATCTATTTCAGTAGTTGAAATAATTTATAATTAGTAAAGAAGTGTATAATAATTAAAAATTAATTTTGAAATATATATTATACCCTATGGACTCTCTTAAGGATGAAAACTGTTTCACTAGTGAATTAATATAATAGATCAAAATTAGTTTTCTGTTTTACAAAAAATGACTGAAATTTTAATTTAAAAAAAATCAAATATTCATTAATTTTCATTTAACAATGAATATGAAACACCCATTTACCTATAGATTTATATACCAATATAATTATATGAAATAATTGTTAGGAACTCAATTCAGATTTGATTATTTAATAATTTCATGTATCTAATATTACACATACTATAATTTATTAATTAAAAAATGATTAAATGAAGGAATATAGGATTAACATAGATTAGTATTTTTATTTTAAAAATAATTTAAATACATTAAATATGAATTTAATACATTATAAATAATTTCAAAACCATGGATATTTTTCATTAATGGTCATAATGTATGAATAAAATAATGCAATTTAAAGAGAAAAAAAAATTCTATTAAATTAAGATAATTGAAATATCCAAAATTATTAAATCCTAAAGATATAAATTAGAATATAAACATCATAAAGGGTTTATATGAATTAATAATAATGTTCAATCTTTAAAAAATAATTTTTAAAAACTTTTGTCTATGTTTGCAATGAGTAATTCAAAGAGGTAATCATTAGTATAAAAAAGTCCATTGTCCCTCACATAAAATCCAATAATTTCATAATTGTTAATTATTGATGTTGGAGGGAACAATTAGATATTAAGATAAAAAATATATTTCAGATTTGTTTTTTCAGTCACATGTTGATGGCCTATAAATTTTTTGATGTAGTATGTTTTCCACAAACAAAAAATTGTTTATGCTTTATAAAATTTCATTCCATGACAATATTAAATTTAGTAAATGTAATTAGACCATTAATCATTAAATATATTAAATAGTGTATTTTATAGTTCAAAATTTTTTATGAATTTCCACCAGATATAAGTAAAACTATTGAGAGATTTTAAAAAAATTAAACTCACATTTCATCAACTCAAATTAAGATAAAATTTATTTGTTAAAATAAGAACCTTGATAATTTAAGTTTCCTTATCACTTCAATTTTATCCCAAATTACAGTATCATTACATAATTTTAAACACCTATATTTTATTAAAATTGGCAACCTATATTTTAAATTGATATGAATTATATTTCAATAATTAAGCTAAAATGAAAAATAAACCATAGATATAGTTTAACGATGTTGAATTATGATAAATATAATAAGAATCATAATCCTAGAATGAAAAATAATTAGATTTTATTATTATTTTGATTGAAAACTAGTGAACATTTTATAGAATATATAATGGAAGAGATTATATAAGAGATAATAGGAAACATATTATTTTCATACAAATTAAAAGAAAATAGTTATTTATGTCCTTGTGATGACACCCATGATGGGATGATTTTTAGTCTTCAGATATACCTTAGTGTTATATCATTACTATATCACAGTTATTGTATCCAATATATTTTTTATCCCATAAAAATACAGTTTTCTATACTTGACAATAATAGAAAATAGAATATTCTGTTGTTAAACCAGTTCTGTATCTCTATTAAAAAATCAATGGATGGTAATAGTTGCAAAACACATTGTTTTTCTTTTATCAAGGAATAGTTTCCATATGGAGTTAATCAATATATAATTTTACCCAATTTAAAGTGACATTATTTAATTACAATTACATGAATAATTTTTTTTATTCAAACTAAATTATATATATTTCTTATGATTTTTACTGAATTTTATCAAGCCCACTCATCCGAAGTTATCTCATTTATCTAATAGAAGCAATTCCAATGATAAATTCTTTAAAACCCAATATTATTTTTGATGATGATATATATTAATGTGTAATGATTTACCAGAAAAATATCCTATAAGGGTAAAATATGTTGTACCTCTCGTACCCCTTGTGGTTTAATTCTCATGATCACAATCACTCTCTTATTTATCTAATCTTGTTTTAAGTGTTTTTGTTGATAGGCAAAAGGTTGCCAAGGAATTGGGCCAAGAAAAGCCAAAGTGGACTGATTTCAGTCCTACCGGCCAACCGGTGGAAGACCACCGGCCAGCCGATGGAGGCCTGGACTGAAGGCATCCCTCTGTCTAGACCACCGGCCAACCGGTGTCCCACCACCGACCAGCCGGTGGAACCCAGACAGAATAGTGTCAGCCACTGCCTCAGCACCGGCCAACCGGTGGCCTCCTCACCAGCCAACCGGTGGTGCCTGAGCCCGAGCCCTATCCCTTTTTCAAAGCACCGGCCAACCGGTGGCCAAGCACCGGTCAGCCGGTGGAGCCAGTCAAACTAGCCGTTGGGCTTTGACCAGGCTTGTCCAC
This sequence comes from Viscum album, assembly GCA_963277665.1. Lineage (NCBI taxonomy): Eukaryota > Viridiplantae > Streptophyta > Magnoliopsida > Santalales > Viscaceae > Viscum > Viscum album. Next base: position 221,089,660 of record OY728131.1, on the reverse strand, counting down.
TTGACTCCCAACGGCTCCGACGGCCTCTCCAATGGCTCCGAAGCCTCCCAAAGGCCATTTGAGGGTTCCCCCTCTATAAATAAAGGACTAAGAAGCCCCGGAAATGTAAGGAAGCCCACGAACACATTTTTGATCATTTGGCGAACCTCCGGCGCATTCCCTCAAGGAACCACCACTTGCTCCAACTCAATTCCAAATCCAAGGAGCACCACCATAGAAGCTTGGGAGCACCCTTCATCAACTCCAATCAATCCTTCGGCGCCCAAGACTTCTCCTCTTATGGTTTTTCTTGTTTTATCTATTTTGAGCATAAATTTGGGTTTGTGCCTACAAACCCCTCATTTCTCTCATCCTCTCTTCTTTGGGTTTTCACACCACCTTCAAGGTGTGAAGAGGTTAGTCAAGCCTTCCCTTTAAAAGGCTTGAGTCAAAGCTGAGCTAGCCTTCACCTGTAAGAAGGCTAGTGGGTTTTTTCTCAACCATTAAAAATAAGTGGGTTCTTGCTCAACCCTTAAAAGCAAGCTGTAATAGGTTCTAGACTAACCTTAAAGTCTAGTGGGTTTCTTTCTAAAACCATTAAAAAGAAAGCGGTAGTAAATCTCTCAACGGTTGAGTTGGGAGCGGAGACGTAGGCTTGGGTTTAAGCCAAACTCCGTTATCAAGTTGCGTGTCTTGCCTCTTTTATTTCCGCAGCACTTTTACTTTGATTTTAAATTGTTAATTTTTTTAAAAAAAGGCAATTCACCCCCCCTCTTTCCATCACTTCTCCGCCCAATAATTGGTATCATAGGGAAAATTTGAGTAATACCTTCACCGATTTCAAATTTAAGATCCATTGTGATGGCTTCAACTTTTTTCGCCCCCAAAGGCTATTCATTGGGTCGTGCTCCATTTTTTGATGGAACCGACTATAACTATTGGAAAACCCGCATGACCACTTTTCTTAGAAGTATAGGTTATCCTATTTATAAAATTATCATGCATGGTTATTCTCTTTCTTCTCCCGATGAATCCAAATGGACTCAAGCCGATATTAAAAATTTCGAGCTTGATGGCAAAGCCATGAACGCTCTACATTGCGGCCTTGATCGTAATGAATTCAATCGAGTTTCCACATGCACCTCATCTCATGAAATTTGGAAACTATTGAAGGTTACCCATGAGGGGACCAACAAAGTCAAGAATACTCGATTGGATATGTACCGTCAAGATTTTGAGTCGTTTAACATGCATCCATCTGAAAATATAACTGAAATGTTTACTCGTTTTACTGACGTTTGCAATGGAAGAAAATCTCTTGGAGATGATGTTTCTGCAGAAACGATGGTCAAGAAGATCCTTTGGATCCTACCAAGCACATGGGAACCGAAAGTAACGGCAATTCAAGAAGAAAAAGACATCAAGAACATTCCGGTCGAAGAGCTCATCGGATCCCTCATGACCTACGAGATCACCATGAGGAGGCAAGCTGAAAAGGAAGGCAAACCGATCAAAGTTCCAAAGAACATCTCCTTCAAAGTTCAACAAGAAGAAAGATCATCCTCCTCATCGTCTTCCTCTTCAAGCGGCGATTCCAAAATGGAGAATCTTGCCCGCAAAATGCACAAATTCATGAAGAAGCACAAGAAGAAGAAATCCCGCAAGGCTCAACCCAACGAAAAATCCGAGCCCGAGGTAACATGTTACGGGTGTGGCAAGAAATGCCATTACAAGACCGATTTTCCACTCAACAAGAAAATGGCCAAGCAAAAGGAAAAGAATAAGGCATTCAAGGCCACATGGAGTGATAGCTCCACATCCTCCTCCTCCTCCTCCTCAAGCAACAACGGTAAAAAATGCCTAATGGCATTTCATGAGGTAACCTCTTCCGACTCCTCATCCTCTAGTTCTTCAAATTCTTTTAATCATTTGTCTTATGAGGATCTCCAATATGCAAGAGATCAATTGGAGGAAGGTTTTCACGAACTTTCTTCCCAAGTTTTTGCTTTAAAAAAGAATTTCAAAAAACTTTCTTCCGAAAAGGAACAACTTCTCAAAGAGAAGGAAGACTTGACCCTTAAAATCCAAAACCTTCCCGATTTTGATTCTATGGAATCAACAATCAAGGATTTAAGGGAATCCCTAGCCAAGTTCACCCAAGGGGAACAAAATTTGACCAAATTTCTAGGTTCCCAATGCGTATATAGAACCACCCAAGGGCTTGGCTATTAAAAGAAAGCTTCCTCTTCCCATGCTCCAACTATTTTTGTAAGGGGGAGCTCCCAATTTAAATTGTGCAACTATTGTAAAAAACCCGGGCACTTAATTTATGAGTGCGATTGCAAAAATGCCCGGTATGGAAGGCCCAAAACTATTTTCTTTAATGATGAATTTCTTAGGAGAAGACCTGCCACTAGACAAGTGTGGATTGAAAACTCCCTTTTCGCGAGTCTCACCGGACCAAAATTTGTCTCGGTTCTAAAAACCACTCCCCGGTGATTTGTTGTTTTTATTTAGGGGGAGTTATGATCGTTTAAGTCTTTTTGATTTCAATTTCAAAACTTTCATTTCAAAATTTTCGATTTCAAAACTTTCATTTCAAAATTTTCGATTTCAAAACTTTCATTTCAAAAGTTTCGATTCAAAATTCTCAATTCAAAACTTTCAATTCAAAACTTTCAATTCAAAACTTTCAATTCAAAACATTCAATTCAAATCTCAAAAATTTCAATTGATTTCAAATCACTATATTGTTTTTCAACTCTATCCCTCAATCATGTTTTATGCACCTTGCTATTTTGATAATCACAAAGGGGCAGAAATTCTTGGTTGATTGGGGGAGAAATCTTTCTCTCATGCTTTTCTCTTTTCAATCTTTTACATTGCTTGTTTTGGTGATTATGATCATCAAAATAGGGGGAGATTGTTGTACCTCTCGTACCCCTCGTGGTTTAATTTTCATGATCACAATCACTCTCTTATTTATCTAATCTTGTTTTAAGTGTTTTTGTTGATAGGCAAAAGGTTTCCAAGGAATTGGGCCAATAAAAGACAAAGTGGACTGATTTCAGTCCTACCGGCCAACCGGTGGACGACCACCGGCCAGCCGATGGAGGCCTGGACAGAAGGCATCCCTCTGTCCAGACTACCGGCCAACCGGTGTCCCACCACCGGCCAGCCGGTGGAACCCAGACGGAATAGTGTCAGCCACTGCCTCAGCACCGGCCAACCGATGACCTCCTCACCGGCCAACCAGTGGTGCCTGAGCCCGAGCCCTCTCCCTTTTTCAAAGCACCGGCCAACCGGTGGCCAAGCACCGGTCAGCCGGTGGAGCCAGTAAACTAGCCGTTGGGCTTTGACCAGGCTTGTCCACTTGACTTCCAACGGCTCCGAAGGCCTCTCCAACGGCTCCGAAGCCTCCCAAAGGCCATTTGAGGGTTCCCCCTCTATAAATAAAGGACTAGGAATCCCCGGAAATGTAAGGAAGCCCACGGACACATTTTTGATCATTTGGTGAACCTCCGGCGCATTCCCTCAAGGAACCACCACTTGCTCCAACTCAATTCCACATCCAAGGAGCACCACCATAGAAGCTTGGGAGCGCCCTTCATCAACTCCAATCAATCCTTCGGCGCCCAAGACTTCTCCTCTTATGGTTTCACTTGTTTTATCTATTTTGAGCATAAATTTGGGTTTGTGCCTACAAACCCCTCATTTCGCTCATCCTCTCTTCTTTGGGTTTTCACACCACCTTCAAGGTGTGAAGAGGTTAGTCAAGCCTTCCCTTTTTAAGGCCTGAGTCAAAGGTGAGCTAGCCTTCACCTGTAAGAAGGCTAGTGGGTTCTTGCTCAACCATTAAAAGTAAGTGGGTTCTTGCTCAACCATTAAAAGCAAGCTGTAATAGGTTCTAGACTAACCTTAAAATCTAGTGGGTTTCTTTCTAAAACCATTAAAAATCATGCGGTAGTAAATCTCTCAACAGTTGAGTTGGGAGCGGAGACGTAGGCTTGGGTTTAAGCCGAACTCCGTTATCAAGTTGCGTGTCTTGCCTCTTTTATTTCCGCTGCACTTTTACTTTGAATTTAAATTGTTAATTTTTTTTTAAAAGATAATTGACCACCCCTCTTGCCATCACTTCTCCGCCCAATAAAATATATTGGTTTTAATAGAATTCATAGAAAAAAAATTTATTAACCAGATTAAATGAAGAATTTTTTCTTTATTTAGAAATTTATTTCTGAAAAACCTAGTTAAATTCCACATTTGAGATTCTAGATTTTCTAAACTACTCTATAATATTGCTGTTATATATATCTGAAAAAACAACCTAATATAAAAAATCAAATAATTTTGTGTTTTTAATGTTTTTACCATAATTAGCAATGAAGGATTTGGGCCCACACAACCAATGGAAAATATAATTTTTAATGAAGTTGATAGTACTATTTTCTTTAATTTCAATATTCCCACTACATATTCTTATTTTGAAACAATATATTGTGTCACTGTAATTTATTGATTTCAATAATGTTATTGTAATGTTACAATAATATGAATATCCAACATATTGATGATTTAAAATTCCATTTTGTGGATATTCTTGATTACATGGAAAATTTCTCATTATTGAGAACATATCACAGCCAATGAAATGATTTATAGAATCCATAAAAAGTAAAATATGAGTAAAATATCATGAATAAAATTATTGGACGTCCTTTATTCCTCATGGTATCCTCCCCATGGAGAATATTGATAACTTTCGGAAATGAACATCAATTTTACTTAGAAAGAATCTTTTTAAAATTTCCATTGTCACACCTTATAAAGAATTACAGGTCATTAATAATGAATTAAAAAAGGAATAAATTTAATTCTTTGGCAGTTTTATTTTATGATACCATTAAAGATGAATCTGAAATTTACAAATTCTATAAAATCTATATACCATGTATCTTCTCGAATGATGTCAACATGGAAATTTTTATAAATAATAAAGAATTATTCTATGTAGAGATATTGTGTTCACTCTATGTCATCCGAATGTGTTTTTAAAAATCAATTATTGAGTAATTAGTTTTTCCATTACACACAAGTAAAATTGATTCCAAAAAAATGATTAACCAAATGAATATTGTCTTAGAATCTTTATTATTCAGATGTTACTTTACAATAATGTGGTAAAAATATATTATATCCCCAGATGAATTAATATTTTATATAGATATATAAAACACTATTCATCCACAATTATTTCACTAATCTATATAATATTACTTCTCATCATATAGAAACAAACTAGCACTATACACCATATATAGCCTTGTTTCTTTTCATTTCATCAAAATATCCACTACAACCAAATCCCTCACATCACACATAAATTCAAATATAATTTTCAAATCCAGAGAATTGTTTTTTTTTGCGAATTTATCTTGGTCAATTTTTATAACCAAATAAATACAATATATTTTTAGGAAATATAAATGGTGTGACCATAACATAAATTGTGAAAAGTTGTATCCTGATAGTCAAGATGTTCTTAAGAATTATTGTAAAAAATTTTAGGACCCAAAAAATCATCTAATTACATTAAAATTTTCTTATGGGTAAAATATTGAATAAAATATATATTATGGTGATGTACATCTATTTTAATATATGATACAATGTGCAAAAAAAATTCACTTGGTGACCATAAATCAAAATTTTCTTAATTAATAAAATTGATATACTCTTAGCCGCATTAAAGAAATAATTATATATCAGGTAAGAAATATTCAATTATGCATTAAAAGATTGAGAAATCATCCTTGAACACCATAATTTACTAATATATCATTTATAAAAAATTTACAATATACACCATTGATTGATACATAGAGGACCACACAAACATATAACATTATACGGTTTGAAAATGTTCCATATAAGATTTTAATAGTATATTTTCCATGTCTTTTGAGGAATCAGAATATGAAAATATCCAAAATTACAGTACATGAAACAAAATTATTCATTTTCAGTATTTTTATGAATCAATTTATCCATAAATTACATGGTAGAGTGATCATTATTAATATATTAATTATATTTCTTTTAGTTTATTAATAACCACCATTTTTAATTATTCTAATATTTATATTTTTATTCTATTTATTGGAAATGTTGTGACATCAATATTTTTTATCACATTATATACTAATGTCCCAAGTGTTTTTTAAAATAGGGTAAATAATTCTATCACTTGACCACTAAATTATTTCATACCTAATCTCATCCTTCATATTTAGTTTTAGGGTCCTTCATCCCTCAACCATTAGATTTTTATGGGGTCTATTGGGATCCAATCACAGTAAAATTAAAAATTAATTCTCTTGTTTTTAGAAATGAATAGGAAAATTATAGTTTTACTACTAATCACCACACACAACAATTTTATTTCTTATATGGGTCGTAATACATATATATTTAAATTGAAAATAATTATGTTCCATGGCGTATATGACAACGAACATTCCTGTGAATGATGACCAGAAAAATATTATTTTAATATAACAACTATTAAATAATAATTAAATTGGTGGGTAAGAATATGATAAATTGACTTATGAAATATATATGAAATTAATACTAAATATAAATTAATTGTTAAATTATTAGTAAATAACCACTATTTTTAATAATGATAAATTATTCTTCCAAAAACAAATTATTATTTTTTTTCTACTTATTAAGAAGAAAAAATTTAAAAAAATAATTTATTAAAATAAATAAATTTATCAATTATTCATATTAAAATTAGAATATAGTGAAATTTTAAATGTTTATCGAAGTTTTTGTTTTCAACGAATATTGAATAGTATTTATTTTTCTTTAAAATTTTTTTAAGACATACAATGTATTTCAATTATAAATTATTAAAATAATAATTATTAATGAACAATTTAAATGATATTTAATGATTATATATAAAATAATATAAATTTATGTCTATATATTGATGGCCAATTGTCACTTAGTTAATAAAAAATAAACATCCACTTGGGAATTGAATTATTTCAAAGCATGATTTTGATATGTTTTGTGGACATATTACTAAATTAAATTATATCGGTTAAATGAATATAATTTGATAAAATAGATTCAATATTTTTAATTAGAATTATTAATATAATGTAATAATATCGTATTAAATTTTGAACATAATTAATAGAAATGATAGTAAAAACCATATTTTTAAGGATAAAATTAATTTATTCGGGGTTAAACTAAACAGTTAAGGTTTATAAGGACCTTAATCATTAATATCATATATTATTATAACAATATATAAACCCTATATTACCTTAATTTTTTGGATTTCTTAATTTGAACACAAATGTTATGTATTATCAAATTTAAGGAAATTTAATCTTAAAAGAAAAAATGTCACACATTTACTTAAAAAATATCCCATGTTTTAAAATATGAATAAAATAGAGGTATGTTCAGCTTTAGATAAATATTTGAATTTAAAATAATTTTAATTTATCTTGGTTTTTTATTTCATATTTTTAATAATGAAATAATAAACTTAATTTCTTATGGAACACATAATTGTAATTATTTAATTATAATCAAAAATAATAATTTTATAATTACTAAAATAAATATAATACGAATAAATTAGTGTTCTAAAAAAATTATACACATTTTACTTGATATGGATGTGTAAAGGTAATATATTTTAATTTCATATTTCTAAATATAAATTAAAAGAAAAATTAAATGGATATCATTAATTTTATGATTTATTATATTTTAGAAAAACTAATATTTTATTAAATGAATAAAAATTCCTAAACAAATAATACATGTCCAAAAATGGATACCAATTTATATTAACAACCATGGTCTAGATATGAGCCATTTTTTCTTCCATTGTAATTAAAGTTACCTCTAAGAAATTTTGAGCCTTATTACAAAATTAATTCCTAAAAGGGTTACATCATGATAAAATAATGGGATGTAATGTATTAGATGTTTCAATTATTATTTTTTATAAATTAATTTGGAAAATTACGATACCAGGCACTAAGACAACATGTCATTCTAAGGCCCCATGTTCCTAGACGATTCGTTGAATAATTTTATATTTTTAATAGTTATCAGAAGTGTCTTTCCTTAAAAAGTGGAATATATTTTAAGTGGGTGTCTGTATTAGAAATATGAAGGCAATGTTGAGCTCTGAATTTTAGCTTTATCCTAAGAGAAACCTAGCAAGGGTCGGCACAGGTCATGTGATGAAAAATTCACTAGTAACGTAACCCGAAATAAAATTATTTTATTTTAAAATCATAATTACTCATGAATGGTACTCCGATTGGAAATCTGAAACCACCGTTTGAGTTCGTAATGTAGTGTTTTCCTTAGTCAGGGCCTAACAACAACATGCATGATTCTGTTATGAAATGTAAATATTGGATTTTTTTAAAGATTAAAATAAATCATTATTTAATTTATAAAAAGTTAAGAAGAAACACTATGTCATTTTTTATATTATTAAAATTTTTCATAGAATTCAGGATAATTTCATTGAGGTAAGGAGGTATAGCTCTCTTGATCAAATAATGATAGATTGAAAATTAGATTTTGCTTCATCGCGCCAATGGAGTTGGAGGATATCGTCTATATTGGAAACATACATCTAAATAATCAATGAATGATCCAAATTCAAGGTAATGAATTGTATTCTTCGTGATATTTTCAAATTTCTAAATTCTACGATGAACACTAACCAAACCACGAATAGGTTGACCCATAGTTTGATCGCTTGTGGGATGGATTTCTTATTGTGGGGTTTAAATGAGGAGAATTAATATATGTGATTTCTTATATATTCATTCTTCATTCTTATGAGAACAGATCCATTCCAACATGAATAATGAACACGTTTTTTTCCTTTGTGCATTTTTGTGATTACCTCTTCCCCAATGTTTGACATTCTTCGTTGTTGGACATTATTTGTCGTGGCTCAACATGTTGGGAGGCTCCAAATGATTTTTAAAACACATGGATTAGTGGAATCTCTAAATCATGTATATAAAAGTGAATATTTCTATCTTAGGAACACATATATGGCCATGTTTTGAAAAATAGAGCATCAAATGATGGCCTATGAACTATGGAAGGGATGGCGACTCTATTGAGTCTAAGAGGCCATGACGGTGGATCCAAGAGAAAGAGAATATAATAGTAGGTCTATGAGGGGGACGTGATGAGGCTGATGAGTACATAGTGAGGGGGAACATGGAACCCACGATGGTGGTGAGTCTATAAAGTAGGCATATGTGGAGGACCTAGCACATTGAACATGACCACGATGTGTTCATCAAGGAGTATGTGATCAGGGAAGACTATGTGTAGCAGACTGGACTGGACCACTTGGAGCATGCCACACCAGATAAGTTGGGTCTCTCTTTCAGCCTTGTGATCTAAACAAATGTTTCCTATGGTCCAGGTCTAGTAGGACAAACATCTAGGCTAGTTCGGGCTGTGTTTGTCATGACATATCAGACCCAAACACGATATGTGGTCAATTTTTTTACTAAAACAATCGAAATATTAAAATGGTGTGTCCATTTGATGTGTCATTTTAGAATTGGGACCCATGATATTAATAATTCCTTTTGATATAATATTTTTTTATCTTTTGTAAATGTTTTAATATAGAATAATGTGTTGTATAATAGGTTCTCCATGATCAGGTATGCTACGAGCAGAATCCTTTGGATGGATGTGACTTTGAGAGTATTTTAATTTTAAGACTAATTTTCTAAGACTATGTGTCTTACTGAGACTATGTCTCTTATACATACAACAAATCTTTTTGGGATAGAGTTTCTAATTGGGACTATTTGACTTATGGATAATGTGTTTTTTTTTGGATTACATCAGATAATCTTGTTTTTGTTAGATGTGACATATACCTATGTGAGAATATTATTTATCTTCATTATGGTACACATCATGTATGTCTTAATGGTATTCCTCTGAGTTTTCGGGTAGTCCAACTATCTATTATTCTACTCTCCCCTACGTGTGATTTTCTCGCATGTGTCATGTATTCTAAAAAAGATCAATGATTTAATTGAGTCCTAGGTGGACAAGGACTGGGTGGTGCATAGAGATACCAGATATGTGAGGTGTGATCCTATGACTTCAAAAATCTATCCATGTACCTACACTTTATGTATGGTTTTCTACAGATGAGTTTTAGGAACTTATTCTTCCACATTTCCTTACTCCTTTTGTGTTGGCTTGTACTCTATCCCCATTTACATTCCTAGTCTCTACCATCATAATCTTTTTTGGTATCTCAATTGTTTGTATTCATGTTAACTTAGTGTTTTACATTTCAAAAATTTTGGTTTGGAGGTTTGTGCATTTATAAAGTTGTTAGTAAAAAACCTCCCATTTTTTGTAATTCCAACTTACTAATAGTCTCCATCCCTTGGCCTATTGATGGTTGGATTGGGGTAGTCACAGTTTGGGACCCTCTATAACGGATCATGATAGAATTTTATCAACGTGGACAGTCCTACTTATGGACATAGAGTCATTGCGGTTGATTTGGGGAAATTATGTTATGTGTTTTGGGTTCAAACTTTTAGCCAGGGTTCCCATTCTTCATGTGGTGGCCGGCATATCTATACAAACGAACAATAGACACATTCTTGTGGACTCTGTATGTGTAAAAACAATATGAAATGATAAACTGATAACTGCATTATATAGGATTGCGGTGTGTTCTCATTCCAATCTTGAGTTAGATCATTAGGTATAATATAATGATTGTGGTACACCTTGTTTTAATATAGGATATCTCCACGTAGACCTCCATCAAGGATTCTGTAGTGTTATCTCGAGGGTGATCCAGATAGTGATGATACATCAGTAGAAGGATTCAAATAGCGTATAACACCTCTAGTTGTTTCACCAACCATACCACCTCCTGCAGTGCATCACATGGCACCCACAATACCAACGAGTGAGGTGGGGAAGATGATCTCCCTTTCTGAGTTTTAGAAGAAGAGACCCCTCAGGTGTTAAGGCAATCCTGACACAAAAGTGGATGAGGACTGGCATGACGTGGTGATCAGTGTTTTTCATCCATTGAGGACACTGACAGATAAGATGGTTTTCATGGAAGTAAACATTTTCTATGGATTAGATGGGAAATGGAGGGGTTTAGATACCTGATAATACAATGAGGGGACACATCCATGGAAACAGTTTGAGAACCCTTTCATAGAGGAGTTCTCACCTATTATCTTAGGTAGAGGCTAATCCATGAACTTCTATAGCTTTCGTGGGATGACAATGCGATATAAAATTATTTATCAAGGAAAACCCACCTTTCTTGGTATTTGGGGGATATAATACATGATATTAACTTAATTTAACTAAACATTTATTGGGGTATACATTGAGTAATTTGAGCAAGCATTCCCTATTTGTGGATTCTTACCTATGCGGGGGTGCAAGAGAGAGTCTTGCCGATTGAATGTTACTTTGCAAGATAGATAGAACCTGTGGTAGAAAACAATATCAAGGAAGGTGCATAGACATTGGGAGGAGGTATCCAATAGTATTCACTTGAATATAAGAGATTCTATCACTTGAAGAGTGGATCTGAGGGTCACTTCAGATAGATGAGGGATGAAATCTGTTACTCATGATGTGGTCAGGGACATCTGGAATGAGATTTCCTAAACCATCTTACAGTTGATCAGGAGAGGTTCCTGGAACCATAGAGCTTGAGACAACGTCAAGAGAATATAGATCCCTATGGCATCATAAATTGAAGAGGAGCTGTGAGAGTAGTAAGAGGTGGTCCAAATATTGAGATGTTAAATATTCCACCCCTAGATGATGAAAAACAGGATTAGGGAGATAGTGGATAGGTATGATTCCATCATAATATTATGGTGGGTTATGAACCTGAGGATATTTTGATGTTATATAGTACAATCTACCTATTTTCCACCTAAGTTTTATTTTTAATAGACTGAAGTACTAGTAATTTATTTCATTCCATTAAGCTAGTTAGAGACTAAGAGATTTTGATGGAATTATTGACTGGACCCTTATTTTTAGAGACATTTATGAGAGGGGATTTGATGTTCACACACTAGTTCCAACAGTGTGAAATTAATCTTGGAGGTGAGATATTCGGTTTTGACCTCTTGTTAGAAGCATTGAGGCCTTATTTATTCATTTTCAATATAGATGGGTTAGCCAATGTCTATGCTCAGATTGAATAATTTAGGCATAGAGTGAAATCTTTCCAAAATTATGGGATATGGTTACCAATTTTTGAGAAATGTAAATCCATGCAGTGAAGGATGGACTCACACATCAGAGGGTGGTGCCGATCAATCATCAGTTTTCTAACCTGACCCTCATCGTAGTGGATGATATGAATATATATTTTCCAACAATGGTAGAAAATTATGAGGACATATTTTTTAAGGATGATCTAGTCTTACCTCCCCATAAAGTAGTATAAAGTTTCATTGATCTATACAACAAGATGAAATAAACATATATAACTACATATCGGGTGTCTCCCAAGTGCTTCATGAATTCATGTTACAGTTGGAGGAATTACAAAGGTAGGGATTTATGTGACCCATTGTTTTACCTTGGGATTCCACAATTTTGTTTTACAGGATGGAAGGATGGATGTTGATATTATGTTGGGACATTCGATTCGTGATCCATGTGATAGAGAAAAATAATTGTACAATATAATGGATTCATGGCCTCTATGATTAGCTGAAAGTAGTGAGGTTGTTCTAAAATATTTATATCTGATCGAGATATCAAAAAATTCGAGTACAAGGTTAGGATATATTGAATATGACATTCAGATGTTGATATGGACACTATGATGACCTAGTGATGCTATTTAACATGATGAATTACACAAATGTGTTCTTGGGACTCACCAATAGAATATTATAACCTTACTTAGACTAGTTCGTGTGGACTTCATTGATAACATCCCAGTGTACTCAATGTCTGAGGAGGAGTACATGATACAGTTGAGGATGATCATGAAAAATATCAATTACCATTTTCATTACTGTAATATCTGAAAGTGTTAGTTTGAGAATCAATCAGTCCATTATATGTGACACAATATTTCAGATGATGGGGCTGCAATGGATACAACAACGATAGAGGTGGTGATTTCATGGGAACCAACCAAGAGTGTTTCTGATGTGTGGAGATTACTTGGTTTAGATAGGAACTATCAGAGGTTTGTAACAGACTTTTCCAGGGTAGCTATATCTGCGACATAATTGACATGAAATGGGTATCCTTTCATGTGAATGGGGAACTGTCAATAGAGATTTTAGAATATGAGGTAGTGATATATATGTACTGCAAAATTGATATTGAGAGTGGAGGTTGTCAAATACATGGTTCTATGAAACAAATTGAAAACCAGACATGGTGGTTTCTTGATGTTGAGGAATATAATCATTCTCCATGGATTATGATAGATGAAACAATATGAGAAGAGATATGTAAATAGTGATCTTGATTTGGTAGCCATAGTCATCACATTTTTTGATGTGGTTCCACTTCCTTAGGAGTAACTAGTTTCTCTTGTACTCTGAGCATAATAGTCTAAAGTATATCTTCTCTTAGAAGGATCTAAACATGGGATGAATGTGATAGATTTCGTCCCTCTAGGGCTAGGACACAAATTTTACCTATACTCTTGTGATGGGGAATATGGTATCATATTCCCTCAGTAAGAGATCACATTATATTCCCTAAATAATGCATTTGAGTTGTTGACCTCAACGTAGATATCCTTTGTGGATGGAGAGGGAGCATCATACCTCCATTATATGGTTTTCATCCCTCTACTAATGAACTGAGTTAGGGAGGCATTGCTTGAATATACCAACTATGAGACATGATGTGATCTGATGTCCACATGGAATACCCTTGATTGATATTCTAAAGGTGGGGAGAAGATCATTCTTTTCAATGGGTGTAAATCAATACTTATGGTGTTTGGGAGGTGGTTATGGGGGAGTTCCATACGTCCCCTTTGGAGGTAAATCTAGCTATGGAGAAGATTTACAAGGTCCTCTAACATCATTATTGGTGCCCAAAAATGAATAAAGGAGTTGTAGAGGTTGTATCTTGTTGCCTCACTTTTTAGAAAATGAAGATCGAGAACCAGGTCTGAGCATGTTTGACTCAACACCATGAGGATAAATAAATGATGTGTATTCGGATATTGGTGGAAATTGTAATAGACATAAAACATACATCAAGGGGACATGATACCAACTGGGTGATCATTATCTAACTCACCAATTCGTCCCACTACCCAGATTTTTATGAGAAGAATTCAGTATAGATTATGGTACTCCTTTACATACATTATATATTTTAATGAGTTTTTATAAGTTTTCGGATTTTTATTAAAAATGATTAAGCTGTGTTTTTTAAAATATGCTTGAAAGACTAAAGCTCACCAACCACATTTCTACTAATTTTTTAAATATACATGTTACTATACGTATAAATATATAGATTTTTATATTATGATATATATATATGAATTGTTTTTGTTTTATATTGTTTAGAACTATGTAATTAACATTTGAAAGTGAAAATGTTTTGTTTTTAAACAATATATTTTTTTGGGGTTCAAATTTTATTTAATTTTAAGAACTAATTAGGGGTTCTAGTTAATCATCAAGTTGATATAAATATGGATCATTTCCCTAAATTATCAAAACAATATAAATGGATTTTCTTAGTATGGAGTAGGTAAATCATCCTTTTTATTAAAATTTATGTCCTTTTTAAATAAAATGACACACTGGGGGTCATACCTGCCTCACCATGTGTCGGATTGAGGTATGTATGACTCTTACACATCACAAATGTCATATGGATCATTTTCCGAATGTATCCGAACAATATGAATGTGTTATTTTGTTTTTTTTGTTGGTCAGATGCCCTTTTTATTAAAAGTGCTGTCATTTATGAATAAAATAGATGTACATGGAGTCATATAGGTCACACCATGCATCCGATTGAGGTAAATCAGATTAGTACTTGTCTCAAAGGTCCTATGGATCCTTTTCCTATTGTATCAAATCATTCTATTGGTGTTTCCCCACTTTTGAATATGTCACATGTTCTTTTTACTAAAATTTAATTTTAAATAGAAAACACACACTTTTACCAATGCCGATCAATTGTTAAATCATTTTTACGTGAATCTGATTCCCACACATCCCTATGGACTTAAGAATTGATGTTCTAAATTATCATGAAAATATAAGCATGTTTTATTTATTTTTAATGTGTGACTTTTTTAATATTAATTTTAAAATGATAATTGAAACTGTGAGTCCAAGCGGTCACATCGTGTGTTGAATTAACATACATCCTTAATCCCTTGTGGTCATTCATCTATGTTTCTTTAAATACTGTACAAACTATTCATTCATTTGATGACCGGTGATCAAAGTAGTATAATAAACATAAAAGAGATAGATTATGTATTCATGATTTTCAAATCATATTTCTAAAGTCTTCTTACGATGTGGTTTTACCTAGAAATGGGTGTTTTGTAATATATAATTACATATATTTAATTATATATAATTTTTATCTTAGTTAGAAAATTTTTTGTTAGAAACTGATGTTCATTATAATTTATGTATGATTTTCCATATTATGAAAGCTTGAAAAATATGAACTGCAACTAAAATGATAAAAAACTAATACAATTGATAAACATATAAAAGTGGTGGTTAGAAAATGATGTTCTCTGTGAAAGGTACAATCTTATCGAGATCACCGAGCTTTGTTGGAATCACCAGAATCTTAATGAGAGGCTATGGGAGAAGGAAACTCAAATTTGTTCTCAATAAAATCATTTTTTTGTGTAGCCCTTTTTTTGGATTCCAGGGATGTACTGTCCTATTTTAGGGATTATGTAATAAATCTGATTTTTATATTTTTATTTATTATAAATTATTTAGTAAAATTACGATACCAAGCACTAAGATAGAGTGTGATTTTGAGGGCTGGTGTTCCGATATCAATTAATTTAAAAATTATATATTTTTAATATTGATCGTGCATGGATTACCTTATAATGTAGATTTTATTTTAATTGGGATCTCAGAAAAGAAATCATATGGAACAATTGAGCTTAGAATAGTGGCCTTACCCTAATTGGGAGATAATATTAGTAAGCACATGTCATCATAATAATAAATCCCCAAAACTATATAAAAAGTAAAATGATTAGATTATTTTATTTTATATTAAATTCCTTATAATACATGAATAGTTACTCAGATTTGAAATATCAACCACCATTGAGTTTGTAATGTGGTGTTTTCTTTAGGTGATTTGTTACATCGACGAGAGTGAGTCTGCAGTAAAATGATAATATTTTACATTTTAATGAAAAAATAATTTTTGATTTATTTTATTTAATTTAATATTATGACGTTGTGAGATGTTGAATTTTATTAAAATGTGTCTAAGAATTTAAAGTTATTTTGATAAACATAGAATTACTCTCAGGAAAGGAGACATAAAACTATTTAGAAAATGAAGACAAGTTAGAGATCAGATCACTGATCATCAGGCCAACAGATTTGTAGGATCATGCCAATGATGGAAATAATATAGTTTCATAATAAGGAATGATCCAAACTTGAGATGGGGAATTTTTTTCTTTGCAACATTTCCATGTATCATATTTCAACATTTAATGTAGACCTACACACAAATAGATTATTTCACACTTTGATCGCTTGGGAAATGGGTGTCTTACTATTAAGATTAAAAGGGGACATATAATCTGTCTGATTTTATAAATGTTCATTCTTTTTTAAATGGAAATAGATTGATTCAAACAAAAATACAGTCCAAGGATCATTCATATGGGATTTTTTACGCTTCTCTCTTCGCAAAATATTGGTATTATTCACAGTTGGACCTTCATGGTCATGGAACGACTAGTATGGAGGCTCCAAACACTATCAGACCCCCATATTGGTGAAAAAAGTAAATTTATAATAAAAAAGTAATGATATAAACAATAGGATAGCAATAGTTTCCCCATTTTTTATAATAGAGTATCCAATGATGAAAGGCTTCCCATGGAATGGGTGGTAGCCACATACGCATGGAGGAAGAAACACCTTGGTGGGACATGGTGAGGTAGCCTTGTAGTTAGTGAGGGGGACGCATAGAGCCCATAACAATGGTGAGGCTATAGGGAAGGTTGATGTGGCCGGACGACCACATTGAACGGGGTAGTTCTGAATTAACCGGGGGGACGTGGTCGTGCTGGACCATCTATACCAAACAGGAATGTTCCATGAGTAGTGGGCTATACAAGATATGTTGGGATGCTCTATAGGCCCATCATGCTAGACCAAGTGGACTAACATGCCAGATACAGTAGGCCCAGCATGCCGGTCCAGTTCAGGCGGGGCCAAAATTCTCTAAACTTGGTCTTGTCATCCGACATGTTAGATTGGACCCATATCTGATCCAGGGTGGATCATTCATGAAAAAACAATCGAAGCATTTGTATTGTGAGTCCATCTGATGAGATGTAAGTAGTGTTTTTACACTTTTAATGAGACGATATTTTTGAGATACTATAAGTGAGTTTTTTCAATGTTCTTTTAATACATGTAGGGTTGAGGAGTATTCTCTCCAACATTGAGTGCGCTATAAGCAGAATATGATGTAAGGGTTTCATGTGAACATTCAATCACCAAAGTCATTATGGACATATGAATTGGATATCATCACATCATCTGATGTGAACATAAATAATTATTTAAAAAATATAACATGCAGATAAATAAAATAAAATAATTTATAAAGATAAGATTTTTTTGAAATGTAAATATTTATGATACATTTGTTATATAGGATGATAATGAGCATGTTTCAATAATAAATTTCTATGTAAGGGTTTCATCACCATTTTTATTTCATGGGACATATTTTACTGTGATAAAAGTAATTTATTTCAAATGTATTATATTTTTAACTTTTTATATGTTATATCACTAATCCATTAAACAACAGGATATTTTAAATTTCTATTCAAAATATTTTAGTAAATGGTATTTGACATTAATGTTACTCAGTGGTATGTTGTTCATAAAAAAATTTCAATCATTCTGTTCTTTTAATTATTCACTAATTATATTTTTTAAATATTATGAGTTAAATGCATAATGTTTTACTTTTGTTTTATTTTAATATTTTTTATTTATACTTTTATATATAACCACTTCTTCGATTAATTCACACGTCAAAATTATGATAATTATATGAGTTAATGATATCATATTACATTCTTTGGGATATGTGTTATGTAATACACATATTTTATTTTATATTTGTTCTCTAATATATAATTTATAATTTATATCATGAATATAATTAAAATCATATAATTTAATGTTGTGTTTTAAATTAGTTATTACTTTGGTGTTATAATTTCAATGTTACTAATGTGGTAACGAATAAATCATACATCCCATCATTATTTGGTAATGTAATGTAATTCCTCATTTGGGGAAATTATGTGATATTTCATTCCAAAAAAAATATATTTTCTTCTACTCTTTTAAAATTTTCAAATTTTAGGATGTCCATCAATTCAACACTTTTCATACAGACAATATTAAAAAATGTTTTTTTTTAAAAAATTGGATTTATTTCATTTTTACTTAAGAATCTCTTTTTCCATGTTCTTCTTTTCAATAAGTGATGAAATGAATGATTTACATATTCATATATTTGTTTTTCATAAATTTTACACATAGTACTCTTTTAAAGAAATTGTATTTTAAAGGAATAAGTTTTTTTCTCAAAAAATAAAATTATAATTTTTTATCAAAAATTAAAATGGAATAATCTGATTAATGTATTTGATATGAAAAACATTTCTCACCATCATGAATAATAAGTTATTTGATCGTCACTTTTCATTTATCCAAATCAACTTTTTAATAGATTTTTTTATAATTCTCTGTAAATCTATAGTTTTTAATGAATATTATTATTTAAAAATGGTATTTTTCTCATGATCATTTTTATGTTATTTTTATAGTAATTTGATTCATAAAAATCACAGGTGAATTTATACTCATATAGGGATACGATGTAATTATTACACTTATAGTATTTATCTATATGTTATCTGATAATTTTTTTAATGAATGTACTATTTCAATACCATTTTCTAAATTAAATTGGATGGTTTACAATGATATATATTTATGGGGAAATTATTATATTTTTATACTATTTTTATCCATATAAATGTTTATGATGATTATAAATCTATTATATCTAATTGGGATTTTATTAGAATTGGTTATTTATGAGAGGGTCCTGATACATAATCTTTGTACACAATCTTCTATAATAAGATAAACTATATGGGGTGTTTGATTGAGGCCTTTCCCATTTCTATACTATGGCCTAGAATGACACTTTGATTGTATAATGACGATTTATAAAATTATTCATTACCTTATTATGATATTAGTTGTTGATGTACATGTTATTATTTGATTATTTTTTATATCAATGCATATATTTTACAATCATATATCATGTAATATTCTATTATAATAAAATAAAAAATTTCATCCATATTATTATTCAAAGTAATGTCATTTTTTCAATGTAATGTTTATTTATTTATTTACCTTGGATTATTGATTATGACTTATTTACTCATAATAAATTCTGTTATACATATCCCTTAATGATAAGTTGAGTATACCCATATTTTGCATCATTTACCTAGAAAATGAAGAAAGAATCACAAAATGCGTTTTTGGATATAGTATAATCACATTAATTATGGGTTTTATTTTATTTATTAAAATTAAATGTGATATTAAAATGTGTATCTAATATTTTGAGGAATCTAAACTATTAATTCCTTAGGGATATGATCCCATGCATCATTCTCCAATGTGATAATGTATCCACAGTATCATGGTGACTAGGTTAATGGTTTTTGAATTCTGTATTAGAAGATGTTAGTTAGATATATTTTTAACCATATTTTAGAATATATATATTAAGGGGTGTAATCATATGTCTCACTTAAATGTTATTTCAATGTATGAGATAATTTCAAAAAAAAATTTAGGTAGAAATTATATGATTCACAATTAATAAGTACCTATATGTATAAAATAAGTAGATGTTGTATTGGAACATATCCATCTAGGGGTAATAACCATGAACAGAGTTGGTCATGTATATCTAGGTTGTCATTATTTTTCAGGAAGAGTTCCTTTATTGTGCAACTATTTTGACACTCTCTGTGGGAATACCAGGATTTATTTATATTTCCACAATGATCAATTTTTATGAAATATAAATAGAAGAAATGAAAAACTATGACATGGCATACTAAAATGGGAGAAAAATAAATATATTTGGATGATATTTATAAGGATAATCATATATATAACAGAATATATACTCCTTTTTAGTTATTATATAACAAGGGTGTAACATGATTATTTATATATTGGAAGGCATTTATCATAAAACAACACTTTTATTTTGAATTTTTTTGAGTAAAAATTTTATTTTAGGAATAATTATTTTTATATTATTTACATAAGAATAAATGTATTGATTAATTTTAGGGTTTATAAGATTGTTTATTATATAATAACCAAGGGATATTACATTTTGAAAGCATATTTTTTATTATATTGATTACCATTGTATTGGAAAATGATATCACAATTAATGTTATATTTACTATGTTCATCATATGTTTGGTAATGTTATATGAATTATAATAACATTATTTTATCAAAAGGAAATACCAAATTAATTTTTAACAACCACTCGTATTATAAAATGCAATGGGGCATGAACCTACAATAAAAGAGTAACATTATATTAGTTCCATCAATTGTAAAATGTGATATACTCGATAATATGAAATTATTTTAACTCAAATAATTTTATGAATAAATATCATTTTAATGGAATCAATTTTACTTTTTAGGATTTTGTGTTATTAATGATATTTTTGGAGATATTTTTAGAGGGAATATTAAAATATATTGATTAGTCTTATCAAAATGTATTATTATGAGATAACGTTATTATATATTAGGAGGTGTAATATGAAAGGGTTGAGATAAAATTTTTTGTTAAAATATTCAATAATATTAGGGTTATTGAGTTTATTTAAGATACTTGTTTACTTTTTTATGTATAGATCTATGAAACCCCATTTGATATATTTTTGATTTTTTGTGATTAATGAAATAATTTTTTGAATGATGGTTTATTTATTTCAGTTATTATCCTAAATTTTTTGGGACATTTCTATATAATTAAGGACGGGAAGAAAAAATTATTAATATTTTATTCTTTCAGTGGTCCAACAAATATACTTTTTATTACTTAAAGAATAAAAATTTATCCCAGATATTCAATTCATGGTGTATGAAATAAATAAATAACGATTAATGAACAACCAAATGTTTTAATTGTTATTATAGAAAAAAATATAAAAAAAATATATTTCCTTGTCTAATATATATTTATAGTAACAGAATCCAAAAACATTATGATAATAATCATGAAATAAAAATGATATAAATTTAATTTTAATTTTTAGTGATCAATGTATTTTTCATCCATCCATAATTAATGGATTTTGAGTCATTAATATCCTCTTAGTCGTTCACCTTCTTGTGAGAAATGAACTATATCACCATCTATAACTATTTTGTTATTATAATTTTCTTCTATTTCTATAATTCCACTTCCCCCTTATGTTGTCTTAATTCAAATCCTATATATATATATTTCTAGATGACCTTTGTACATTAATTTCTCTCTTATCATTGGATTTTTTTATTAAACATTTTTGTTATGTGGTATTTGGATTGATGTATTTGTAATATAAACCCTAGAATTACGTGAAGATAATCAAATTACATGGAAAAACCTTACAGAAAGTTGAAATAATGTTACACCCTATTATTTAAAAAGATGAACATTAATTTTTATGGTATATACGACATGAAACCCCAAGAAAAAATGACATTATAAATAGATATTCATAATATAGTAGTTATAACCTAGCTGTTAAATTAAAAAGATTGAACAAGATTAAGTGATTAATGCAACATATAATAATTTCTAAAACAATATTATTTTATTGTTAAATACGTTGAAAATAATATAATAATTAATATTAATTATAATTTACCCTTTAGATATATGTTTATATGTAAATATTCATTTTATGAATAAATATTTTTTCTTTATCATGATAACATGTTTGTAGTTTTTGTGGAGAAATATTTACATTCATTTCATTTTCGAAAATATAATAATTATTTAATTAAAATGAAAATAAAATAAATGATATTGAATATGTTAAAATTAATAATATTTTGTTAATTTATTGTTTTCCACAAATTTGGTAATTTAAATATAATTTGATGATTCATTTTGACTCATAGGAAGATATATTTTGGGCTTTGTTGAGATCCCCTGTAGCTGCAATGGCCTATGATTCTACCTATTTTGGTAGAATTTCTACTTTTACATGAAATGAGATTCCCCAACTATGGTGATTTGGTTAAGCATACCTGAATATCCCATAAGATTACAAAAATATGAAATTTTGTGTATACTAGGAGATCTATTACGAATGTATTAGTGTTCCAATAGTAGAAAACTATAAGTTTTCTATTTAGTTTATCTACGAATATACATTGAAGTTGATATCTCCAAATTTTTAACTGAGTATGTTCGGATTTGTGTAGTGGAAGTGGTTTGATGGAAACAGTTTGTGGACACTGATATGTGCCTCAATTTCTATTTTTTTTAGAAAATAAGACATTCAACGGTACCATATAGGAATGGTGTAATGAAATGTTATTTTATGATGGTGGTAGATTTAGAAGATAGTGGATGGGAAAAGGAAATGTTGAAGGTCTTGTTAGGAAGATACCCATGGATGTTGGTTCTGATCCAATATTGTAAATTTATGTACAATGAAATAATTAGGAGGATTGTACATTAGTATATGATATTTTTTGCAGACTATATGGATACTAGTGTTTTTTCACCCATATTAATAATGGTTCATTGGTACAAGTGGGGTTTGATGTGGAAAATCAAGCTGCTATAGGTTTTCTAGATTTCATAAAAGTTGAGGTATCCAATGGTGAAACTAAATGTGGTACCTACTAGAATGTGGAAACATGAAAGGTTAATGGGGATGGTTTTAATTACCTCTTGGATTCTTCCAATGCTGAGGTAGTGCTTACAAATACTGTTAACACTAGAAGATAGGGGTCTCGGAAGAATGACCCCATTTTAGTGAACATGTCATGTCTGAGGAGATATTTTCTAGTTATTAAGATGGGTAATGTCACGACCCGTCCCCCAGGGCCCGTGCCATGACAACATTAAGCCTACCTTCTATAGGACAGGGGCTTTCAACTAGCACCGAATGGCGTATTCCCTAAAACGGAAAGAAATTTCTTTTAAACCTATACAAACAAATGGGCCAAGAACACCACAAGAAGAAACATTAAAGTAACATGTTTTTTTAAAAGAGTTTTGAAAGTAGAGGCGATGGAATACAATCCCAACTAGAAAATTACAAGTACAACTGAAATGTAAAAAAAAATTAAGAGGTGAAAAGCAACACCTGGATCGTCCCCCAAAGATCCCACCTAATGGGTAGGTTCAACTCAAGATCATTATTCCTTGTGCACTTCATTCCAAATGGCCCAACTCTAAGCACGGTCTAGTCCCGGCTCCCTCAGCCTCGATCAATTTTGTACGTCATCTGCACAAGTCACAACATTGTGTGGGAGAATCATGTGGAGGGGTGAGTATAACAATACTTGGTAGGGACCCCGTGACCCCGCAGGTCTCCAAAAGATACACAAAAGAAAAACCACAAAGAAATACATCAACTCTACATAGATATATGGCCATACATATACCAAAGTTACCAAGATATACTCATATCATAATGAGGGAAGAATACCCCAAAGGTAACACCATTAATGTTGAAGTACCACATTGGTAAAACCACGAAAATTGAAGTACCACACATGAAGAATTACCACACTGGTATCACGGTAATGCTTGTACTACGAAGGTAAAAGTACGACACAACATTCTGGAATTATTGAGCGAAGAAAAAGTACCCAATAAAAGTAAACTCACACCATGTATCATAATAGGTCAATAATAGAAGGATCACCAAATCATCAAACTCAACGACTACTAGAGAACCCCTCCTCTATCGATTACAGTAGACATGTCGGGTCACACAGAGCCACTTCCCAGTAACCTTGAACTATTGTGTTACTCATCCCTGTTGGGTACTATGGCCATGCAGGGTCACACAAAGTCTCTTCCCACCGTGGGCATGATGGGTCCCACAAAGCCGCATCTCACCTTGGCCGAACAGAGGTACTCTCTAGTCAAGTACTGTGGGTCTCTCAGGTCACACAGATGTTCTCACCACTGTGGGCCTACTGGGTCACACATACCCACTTCCCATTGGGAAATCATCATGTAGTCTTAAAGTCTCAGCCAACCGCAGGGATCCGTACATAGTCTCTATGGGATAATTTCTCCTCAAGCCACATTCCACATATTGTTACCAATGGAAGTCACTAAAAATTATGACAAGATATCCTTCTCTTTAAGAGAGTCCATACACTGCAAATGGCTAGTAAATTGGATGCACGGTTTGCAAGATACATGCGTTTTAATGCAGAGGGACAGGTTTGATTCGTGTTTGATCCGACCCGGCCATACCCAAAATTTCTCCGAAACACAAGTGGAGTAATTCAAGTGGAACATCTCGCTCCAAAGATCCTAACGCTATAGAATGTTCGTAAAAAAAACGTCTAGTTCTCTAGATAAGGCCCTTTATGTGTTTATGGACCCGGTGGGGCCCTAGTCTGGTCTAACCCGGTCAGACATACCTGGCCGGACCCGTTCTAGGATGGGCCGCAGCGGGCTCAGCCCAAACCGCAAAGGGTGGCCCGGTCCGCAATGGTTGGCCCGACACGTAAGGAGGTGGCCCGACCTATATAGGACGTGGCCTGCAAGGGGGCTCCCTAGTAGGGTGGTGACCCGGGAGGGCGGCGGCCTGATTGGGTGACGTCCCGATTGCATGGGCTGTGACCTGCAACTGGGACCGCCATAGCGGCCACTGGGGGGCGACCTCACGTTTTCCCAAATATCTGAAGTCCATTTGATTTTATTCACAGGGGCGGCGCCACGTGGCACCGCAAGGTGGAACGCGGGACCTTCTGGGGCTGGTCCTGTCAGTTCTGTCACGGCCAGCCAGCGTGCCGGTCGACCACTCTAGTGGCACGCGACAACACAACACACCTCCACCTGCAGCCAACTGGTGTGTCGGCCGCCTTCACCTGGTCACCACAACTAATGAGCCACTTCCCTCTTTGTTTTTTAGTAGCACGTGACTGCGCGCCGTGCCCCCTCTGCGGCTGGTCGGTGGTGGCTGTTCTATTGTCTTTCGTAGCTTTGTTTCGTGACCTATTCTAGCGGTGTTCAATGACATTCTATCCCCAACGTAACCAGTTGGTATCTCTGCACTGTAGGTGTTCCATGGTGGCACAACGATAGCATGATAGTGGTGGGTTCGGGCTGGGTTCGTTAGGCCTATGCCCTCCACATTAGCTAGTAAAAATGAGGGGGTTAGGGGTTTAATAATCAATTGATTTAAATGAAAAATAAAACCCTAAAAAGATACCCCGCAACACCTCCCGCAAAAAATGAATAAATCAGAGATCACCCCATTAGTTGGTTGGTCCATGTTCTTATTATTATTCAAGAATGGGGAAGCTGTAATCTTTAAAAAGCATAAACTAATAAACACCCTAACTCATAACCCTTTGGAGAGCTTCTGCGGCTTGAAGGTGGGCTGGTGTTCTTCATTCTCGCAACAGGTTCCCAATGACGCCACTCATATGTCATCTTCTAGTTCATGGTTCTGTGCCACCTGTCACCCCCAGCTAGGATCAGCTCCATCTTCTAATGGTCCAATGTCGCGGTGATCCTTCATCACATCATTTCTTTAATGAATCTCTACTGGTACCTACCCCCATGATCGATATATATTTAGGAGAGAGAGGGGGGGTGTAACGACATTAGAATTTAATGCGGATCATTAATTTAGAAGTTTCCTAATTCCCCAACAACATTATAACATTGGGTTGGAAGGTCAATCCATTTATTGGCTTCACACATCATTGTCCCCACCCCTTTGCCTATTCGTGGAAGGATATGAAATAAAATAAAATAATTATTTCATTTCATTTCTTTTAAAAAAGCAGCAATACGTAACTTTTTCTCCAGACCTACTATGGTCAACGTAAAGTATCTCTTAAGCAAATCCAGGCATTGCAGATTCAACGATTCCCTCAAATATTTATTCCGAGCACTTGTAAAGAAGTTAGAAAATGCCACCCACGCTTTTACTGAACGTACCTTAAAAAAAGTTCAATAAATAAATTACATTCACCGTCAACCCGCTCCGGTCAAGGTTAGGGTCTGATTAAGGAGATAACGCCCCAAAGAACTCAAATATACTCTCAGAATTCCAATCCGAGTTACCATTTAAAAGTTATGAATTTTAATATAAATTAATTGTCATTTAATTATTTTATTATCCGAAAAAAACTAACATTCACTGGTGGCCCACGCCTGCCAGTTTTAGTATCATCCTTAGTAATGTATACCCTCACTAGTTTTGGGGTGGTCTCATATTTTAAATCTGAATTACCATTCGTGAGTTAAAAGCATTTGAAAAATAAAATAATATTATTTAATTATTTTATTTATGGTTATGCCATTTTCGGGCCTTCTCAAAGGAGGCCCTTGATGACTAATTATATGTCATGCCTATGTTAAACCCATCATCCTAAATGCAACGGTGCCCTTAGATTTATGATTTCAAAAACCATTTATGAGTTATTCCAAATTTTAAGAAAAACTTCTTACGTCCACTAATCAAAGCATAAAAAAACTTGACGGATCATTCCGCACACTCTGGGCCTCAGAATCACGCACCCTTAGATCTCATGGTTTCAAAATAATTCTATATAATTAAAAACATATATGGGAATTATAGGAAATTATATTCTCCCCATCTCGGGGATTTACACCCTCGAAAAAAACCAAAACCAAATCAATCAAATGTGGGTACTGAGCATGAATATGAGCCTCCCACTCCCATATTCTCTCTTAGAGGTTCCTGTGCTGCCACCGAACTCCACCAGAGGGATTGACCATCCAGGAAAGACATTGTCCTGTTGATCCACTATCTCCACCAGGAACTCCATAAGAGTCACCCCATCATCCAAGTTCAACTCTCACTTGTTGATTATGTGTGATGGATCATGCACGCATCTCCTCAACTGCAACACATGGAAAAAAGTATGCAACCAGTGCATCTATGGGGAAATCTATAAATGGTACACCACCGCACCCACTCTGCTGAGAACCTAGAAAGGTCCGATGAACCTCGATGATAACTTTCCTACCCATCCAAACCTCCGTAATCCTCGTTTGGGTAAGACACGTAGGAGGACGTGGTCTCCCCTTGATCTCTAATGATATCCATATCTTGTCAGCATAAGACTACTACCTTTTCTTTATTAATCCATGGCCTCCGGTAGTAATGCTGGAGGTCCTAGTATATCTTCTCCACTCCAAGATGTACCGTTAATGGGGATGTTTGGATCTCCCTCAACACCTCCACCTGAAGCGTCAATGGCACAATAGTGTATCCTCTGAAAAGGATGCCATGCACCCCACCTTCAGAAAACCTTTCAGGGGTCTGTCCTGAGGATATCATAGCACGTTGGGCCTCACCATCAATGTCCCCAAGTTGTGTCTCTTGAATTCGCCGAAGAATTAGGGGAGTGGCATTCATAGACTAGAGGTAATGTACTCTATCATTATCCATGAAGGATATCTAAAACGCGAATAGCTACTATGACTCCTTACTTAATTAAATTATGATATATATATATGAATATTTTTTTGTTTTATATTGTTTATAATTAGGTAATTAACATTTGAAAGTGAAAGTTTTATGTTTTTTAAAAATATATTTTTTGGGGTTCAAATTTCTATTAATTTTAGGAACTAATTATGGGTTTTCGTTAATCATCAAGTTGATATAAATATGCATCATTTCCATAAATTATCAAAACAAGCTAAATGTCTTTGCTCAGTTTGGAGTAGGTCAATCATACTTTTTATTAAAATTGATGTCCTTATTAAATAAAATGAAACACTGGGGGTCATACCTGCCTCACCATCTGTCAGATAGAGGTATGAATGATTCTTACACATCTCAAATGTCCTATGGATCATTTCCCAATGTATCAGAACAATATGAATGTGTGTTATTTTGTTGGTCAGATGTCCTTTTTATTTAAAGTTGTTTCATTTTAAAATAAAAAAGATGTAGATGGAGTCATATAGGTTACACCATGAATTCCATTGAGGTACATCAGATTAGTACATGTATTAAAGGTCCTATGGATATTTTTACTATTGTATCAAATCAATCTATTGGTGTTTTCTCACTTTTGAATACATCACATGTTTTTGTGCTAAAAAGTAATTTTAAATAGAAAACACACACTCTTACCAACACCGATCAATTGTTAAGTCATTTTTATGTGAATATAATTCCCAAACATCCCTATGGACTTAAGAATTGATGTTCTAAATTATCAAGAAAATAGAAGCATGCTTTATTTGTTTTCAATGTGTGACTTTTTTTACTATTATTTTTAAACTGATAATTGAAACAGTGAGTCCATGTGTTCACATCGTGCGTTGAGTTAACATACACCCTTAATCCCTTGTGGTCATTCCTCTATTTTTCTTCAAATACTCTAAAAATTATTCATTCATTTGATGACTAGTGCTCAGAGTAGTATAATAAAAAATAAAAGAGATAGATCACGTGTTCATGCTTTTCAAATCATATTTCTAAAGTGTTTTACAATATGGTTTTACCTATAAAAGGTTGTTTTGAAATACATAATTACATATATTTAAATATATATAATTTTTTTCTTAGTTAGAAAAAGTTTTTTTAGAAAATGATGTTCTTTGTAATTTATGAATGATTTTCCATATTATGAATGCTTGAAAAAAATGAAATGTAACAAAAATACTAATAAAAACTAATACAGTTGATAAACATATAAATTTTTTTTATATAATGATTTTCTCTGTGAAGGGTACAATCTTATTTAGATCACCGAGCTTTGTTGGAGTCACCAGAATCTTCATGAGAGCCAATGGGAGGGGGAAACTCAAATTTGTTCTCAATAAAATCATTTGTTTGTGTAGCCCATTTTTTTCACTCTGGGGATGTAATTTCCTATTTTAGGGATTATGTAATAAATCTAATTTTTATGGTTTTATTTTTAATAAATTAGTTAGTAAAATTACAATACCAAGCTCTAAGACATAGTGTGATTTTGAGGGCCAGTGTTCCCATATCAATTCATTGAGAAATTATATGTTTTTAAATTTGATTGTGCATTGATTACCTTATAATGTAGATTTTATTTTAAGTGAGATCTGAGAATAGAAATCATATGACACCATTGAGCTCAGAATAGCGGCCTTACCCTAATTGGGAGCTAATACTAGTAAGCATAGGTAATCAGAAGAATAAATCCCCAAAACTATACAAAAAGTAAAATAATTAAATCATTTTATATTATATTAAAATCCTAAAAACACAAGAAAAGTTAATCAGATTAGGAATATCAACCACCATTGAGTTTGTAATGTGGTGCTTTCCTTAGTTTGTTTGTTACATCGACGGGAGTGAGTCTGCAGTAAAATGATAATTTTTTACCTTTTAATGAAAAAATAATTTATGATTTATTTTATTTAATTTTATATGGTGGCGCTATGCGATGTTGTATTTTATTAAAATGTTTCAAAGAATTTAGATTCATTTCCATAACCCTAGAATTACTCTGAGGTAAGGAGACAGATAACTCTTTACAAAATGAAGACCAATTAGAGATCAGATCACTAATCATCTGGCGAACATATTTGTAGGACCATGCCAATGATGGAAATAATATAGTTCCTTAAAAATGTATGATCCAAACATGAGTTGGGGAATTTTTTTCTTTGCGACATTTCCATGTATCAAATTTCATCATTTAATGCAGACCTATACACAAATAGATTATTTCATGCTTTGATTGCTTGGGAGATGGGAGTCTTACTATTGAGTTTAAAATGAGACATATAATATGTTTGATTTTATAAATGTTCATTATTTTCTAAATGGTAATCTATTGATTCAAATGAATATATTGTCCAAGGATCATTCATATGGGACTTTTTACACTTCTCTCTTCCCAAATTCATGGTATTATTCGCAGTTGGAACTTCATGGTCATGGATCGACTAGTCGGGAGGCTCCAGACACTATCAGACCCCCATATTGGTGGAAAAACAAAATTGATAATAAAAGAGGGATGATGTAAACAATAGGATAGAAATAGTTTCTCCATTTCATATAATTGAGTATCCAATGATGATAATCTTTCCATGGAAGGGGTGGTAGCCACAGATGCATGGAGAAAGAAACTCCTTGGCGGGACATGGTGTGGTAGCCTTGTATGTGGTGAGGGGGATGCGTAGATCCCAAAACAATGGTGAGGATATGGGGAAGGCGGATGTGGAAGGCCAACCACATTGAACGAGGTGGCTCTGAATTCACTGGGGGACGTGGTCGGGCTGGACCGTCTGTGCCAAACTGGAATGGCCCCTGAGCAGTGGGCTATAAAAGATATGTTGGGATGCTCTAGAAGCCCAGCATGCAAGAACAAGTGCCCCAACATGCCAGATACAATAGGACCAGTAGGCCTGTCCAGTTCGGGCAGGCCCGAACATCGCTAAATTGGGTCTTGGCATCCGACATGTCGAATTGGAACCATATCAAACCCAGGGAGGATCATTCTTCAAAAACAATAAAAACATTCGTATTTTGTGTCCATTTGATGATATGTTATCAGTGTTGGTACCCTTTGAATGAGATGATCCTTTTGAGATACTATAAGTGAGTTTTTTTAGTGTTCTTTTAATACATATAGGATTGAGGAGTATGTTCTCCTACATCGAGTGTGCTATAAGCAGAATCTGATGTAATGGTTTCATCTAAACATTCAATCACCAAAGTCATTATGGATATATGAATTGGATATCATCACATCGTCTGATGTGAAATTAATTAATTATTTAAAAATTTTAATATGCACATAAACAAAATAAAATTATTTATAAACATAAGAATTTTTTTAAATGTAAATATTTATAATACATTTATTATATAGGATGATAACGAGCGTGTGTCAATAATCAATTTTTATTTAAGGGTTTCATCTCCATTTTCATTTCATGGGGCATATTTTAATGTGATAAAAGTAATTTATTTCATATGTATTTTATTTTTAACTTATTTTATGTTATATCACTAATCCTTCATACAACATGATATGTTAAATTTCTATACAAAATATTTCAGTAGATGGTGTTTGACATTAATTTTACTGAGTGGTATGTTGTTCATAAAAAATTTCAATCATTCTGTTCTATTAATTATTCACTAATTATATTTTTTCAATATTATGTGTTAAATGAATATTATTGTTATTTTATTTTATTTTAATATTTTTTATTTATATTTTCATATATAATCACTTCTTCGATTAATTTACACATCATCATTATGATAATTGTAAGAGTTAATGATATCATATTACATTCTTTGGGATATGTTTTATGTCATACACGTATTTTATTTTATATTTTGTCTCTACTATATAATTTATATTTTATATCATGAATATCATTACAATAATAGAATTTAGTTTCGCATTTTAAAATAGTTATTACTTTGGTGTTATGATTTCAATGATACTAATTTGGTAATGAATAAATCATACATCCCATCATTTTTTGGGAATGTAATGTTATTCCTCTTTTGGGGAAATTATGTGATATTTCATTCCAAAACAAAATATATTGGATTTATTTAATTTTTACTCGGGTATTACTTTTTCCATGTTCTTGTTTTCAATAATTTATTTAATTAATGATTTCAATATTCATATATGTGTTTTTAATAAATTTTACACATAGTACTCTTTTTAAAAAATTGTATTTTAAAGGAATAATTTTTTTCTCAAAAAAGAAAATTTTCAGTTTTTCTGAAAAACTAATGTGGAATAATATGATTAATGTACTTGATATGAAAAACCATTCTCACCAACATAACTAATAAGTTATTTGATCATCACTTTTCATTTCTCCAAATTAATTTTGTAATAATTTTTTTTCTAATTATATATAAATATATAGTTTTTAATGAATATTATAATTTATAAATTGTATTTTCCTCATTATCATTTTTTATGTTAATTATATGGTAATTTTATTCATAAAAAACACAGATGAATTTATACTCCTATAGGGATATGATGTAATTAATACACTTATAGTCTCTATATATATGTTATCTGATAATTTGATCAATGGATGTACTATTTCGATACCATTTTCTATATTACATTGGATGGTTTACAAAGATATATATTAATGGGAAAAATATTGAATTTTTATACTATTTTTATACATATAAATGTTTATGATGACTATAATTCTGTTATATCTAATTGGTATTTCATTAGAATTTTTATCTATGAGAGGGTCCTGCTACATAACCTTCGTACACTATTATCTATAATGAAATAAACTACATGGGGTGTTTGATTAAGGCCTTTCCCATTTCTATACGATGGCCTAGAAAGACACTTTTATTGTATAATGATGATTTCTAAAATTATTCATTATCTCATTATGATATTAGTTATTGATGTACATGTTATTATTTGATTATTTTTTATATCAATGTATATATTTTACAATTTTATATCAAGTAATATTCTATTATAATATAATCAAACATTCCATCCATTTTATTCTTCAATGTATTGTATTTTTGTCAATGGAATGTTTATTTATTCATTTACCACAGATTGTTGATTATGACTTATTTACTCATAATAAATTCTAATGTACCTATACATTAATGATCAGTGGAGGATACCCATATTTTGCATCATTTACCTAGAAGATGAAGAAAGAATCACAAAATGAGATTTTGGATAAAGAATAATCAAATTAATTATGGTTTTTATTTTATTTATTAAAAATAAAGGTGATCTTAAAATGTGTATCTAATATTTCGAGGAATATAAACTATTAATTCCTTAGGAATACGATCCCATGCATTATTATCCAATGTGATAATGTATCAACTGTATCATGGTGACTAGGGTAGTGGTTTTTGAATTCAGTATTAGATAATGTTAGTTAGATATATTTTGAACCATATTTTAGAATATATATATTAAGGGGTGTAATCATATGTCTCACTTAAATGTTATTTTAATGTATGAGATAATTTCATAAAAAGTTTTAGGTAGAAATTATATTATTTCAAAATTAATAAGTCCGTATATGGATATAATAATTTGATGTTGTATTGCAACATATCCATCTAGGGATAATAACCATGAAAGGAGTAGGTCCTGTATATCATGGTTGTCATTATTTTTCAGGAAGAGTTCCTTTATTGTGCACCTATTTTGATACTCTATGTGCGAATACATGGATTCATTTATATTTTCACAATGATCAATATTTATGAAATACAAATAGAAAAAATGGAAAACTATAATATGGAATACTGAAATGGGAGAAAAATAAATATTTTGGGATGATATTTCTAAGGATAATCCTATATATAATAGAATAGATACTCCTTTTTTGTATTATATAACAAGGTTTTAACATGATTATTTATATATTGGGAGGCATTTATCATAAAACAATACTTTTCTTTTGAATTTATTTTAGTAAAAATGTTATTTTTGGAAAAATTATTTTTATATTATTTACATAAGCATAAATGTATTGATTAATTTTATGGTTTATATGATTGTTGATTATCCAATATCTAAGGGATATTACATTTTGAAAGCATATTTTTTATTATATTTATTACCATGGGATTGGAAAAATGATATCATTATTAATGTTATTTTTTCTATGTTCATCATATGTTTGGGAATGTTATATGAATTATAATAACATTATTTTATCAAAACTAAATCTCAAATTGAATGTTTACAACCACTCGTATTCTAAAATGCAATGGGGCTTGAACCAACAATAAATGAGTTACAACAGATTAGTTCCTTCAGTTGGAAAATTTTATATAGTAGATAATAAGAAATTATTTTTACTCAAATAATTTTATGAATAAATATCATTTTAATGGAATCAATTTTACTTTTTAGGATTTTTTTGTTATTAATGATATTTTTGGAGATGTTTTTAGGGGAATTATAAAATATATTGATTAGGTTTATCAAAATGTATTATTATGAGATAACAATATTGTATATTAGGAGGTGTAATACGAAATGTTTGAGATAACATTTAAGGTTAAAACATTCTATAATATTGTGGTTATTGAGTTTATTTGTGATACTTTTTTAATTTTTTATGTATTGATCTATGAAAAACCATTTGATATATTTTTGATATTTTGTGATTAATGGAATAATTTTTTACATGAAGGTTTATTTGTTTAAGTTATTATCCTAAATTGATTGGAACATTTATATATAATTAATTAATGGAAGAAAAAGTTATTAATATTTGATTCTTTCAATGGTCCAATAAATACACTTTTTATTACTTAAAGAATAAAAATTCATATCGGATATTCATTTCATGGTGTGTGAAACAAATAAATATTGATTAATGAACAACTAAATGATTTAATTGTTATTATAGAGGAAAAATATAAAAAAGATATTTTCTTGTCTTATATATATTTATAGTAAATTAATCCAAAAACATTATAAAAATAATCATTATATTAAAATGATAAAAATTTAGTTTTAATTTTAAGAGATCAATTTATTTTCCATCCATACCTAATTTATGGATTTCTAGTCATTAATGTCCTCTTAGTCAATCACCTTCATGTGATAAATTAAGTATATCACCATCTATAACTATTTGGGTATTATAATTTTTTACTATTTCTATAATTTAACTTCCTCCTTTTGTTCTCGTAAGTCAAATCCTATATATATATATATATATATATTTCTAGATGACCATTGTACATTAAATTATCTCTTATCATTGGAATGTTTTATTAAACATTTTTATTATGTGGTATTTGGATTGATGTATTTTAAATGGAAACCCTAGATTTACGTGAATATAATCAAATTACATGGAAAAACCTTACTGAACGTTTAAATAATGTGATTACATATTATTTTAAAAGATGAACATTAATTTTTATAGCATATATGATATGAAACCCCAAGAATAAATGACATAATAAATATATATTCATAATATAGTAGTTATAACCTAGCTGTTAAATTAGAAAAATTGAATAAGATTAGTTGATTAATGAAACATATAATAATTTCCAAAATAATATTATTTTTTTGATAAATACTTTGAAAATAATAGAATAATTTTTATTAATGAAAATTTACCCTTTAGATGTATGTTTATTTGTAAATATTTAGTTTATGGATAAATATTTTTTCTTTGTCATGATAACATGTTTCTAATTTTTGTGGTGCAATATTTACATTCAATTCTTTCTGAAAAATATAATAATTATTTAATTAAAATTAAAATAAAATAAATCATATTGAAAATGTTAAAATTAATAATATTTTATTAATTTAATGTGTTCCACAAATTTTGAAATTTAAATATAATTTTATGATTCCTTTTGACTCATAGGAAGATATATTTAAGGCTTTGTTCAGATCCTCTATAGCCAAAATCGCCAACAATTCTACCTATTTTGGTGGACTTTCTACTTTTACATGAAACAAGATTCGCCAACTATAGTGATTTGATTAAGAATACTTGAATATCCCATAAGATTAAAAAAATATGAATTTTTTTATTCTAGGAGATCTCTTACAAATGTATTAGTGTTCTAATAGTATAAAACACTCAATTTTCTATTTAGTTTCTCTACGAATATATATTGAAGTTGATATCTCAAAATTTTTAACTGAGTATGTTCAAATTTGTGTAGGGGAAGTGGTTTGACGGAAACAGTTTGTGGAAATTGATATATGACTCAATTTTTATTCTTTTTTTTAGAAAATCAGACATTTAATGGTACCAAATAGGCATGGTGTTATGAAATGATATTGTATGATGGTAGTAGATTTAGAAGATAGTGGATGGGAAAAGAAAAAGTTGATGGTTTGATTGGGAAGAGACCGCTAGATGTTGGTTCTGATCCTACATTGTAAATTTATGTACAATGAAATAATTAGGAGGATTGTACATTGGTATATGATATTTTTTACAGACTATGTGGATACTAGTGTTTTTTCACCCATATTAAGAATGGTCCATTGGGACAAGTGGGGTTTGATGTGGAAAATGAAGCTGCTATAGGTGTTCTAGATTTCATAATAGTTGAGGTATCCAATGGTGAAACTAAAAGTGGTACCTACTAGAATGTGGAAACATGAAAGGTTAATGAGAATGGTTTTAATTACCTCTAGGATTCTTCCAATGTGGATGTAGTGCTTACAAGGCTTGTTAACACTAGAAGATAGGGGTCTCGGGAGAATGACCCCATTTTAGTGAACATATCATGTCTGAGGATAGATTTTCTTGTTATTAAGATGGGTAATGTCACAACCCGTACCCCAAGGCCCATGCCATAAAATCCATAAGCCTACCTTCTATAGGATAGGGGGTGGAAACTTGCAATGAATGGCATATTCCAAAAATCTGGAAGACATTTATTTTAAACCTGTACAAACACGTGTTCCAAGAACACCACAAAAAGAAACATTAAAGTAAACTATTGTTTTAAAAGAGTGTTGAAAGCAGAGGCGCTGGAATACAAGCCCAACTAGAAAATTACAAGTACAACTGAGATGTACAAAACATCTAAGAGGTGAAAATCAGCTCCTGGATCATCCGACACAGATCCCACCTAAAGGGTAGGCACAACTCATGATCAGTTTTCCTTGTGCACTTCATGCCAAATGGTCCACCTCTAAGTACCATTTAGTTCTGGCTCCCTCAGCCTCGCTCAATGTTGTACGTCATCTGTACAAGACACAACATCTTGTGGGCGAATCCAGTGGAGGAGTGAGTATAAAAATACTTGGTAGGGACCCTGAGCCCCCGTAGGTCTCCAAACATTCTAGATAAGAAAAACCACAAAGAAATTCATAAACTCTACTTAGGTATATTCCCATACATATACCAATGTTATCAAGATATACTCATCTCATAAAGAGGGAAGAATACCACAAAGGTAAGAGCACTAAGGAAGATGTACCACACAGGTAACACCATAAAGATTGAGCTACCACACAGGTAGAAGTGCCACACTGGTATCCCCATAATGATAGTACCACGAAGGGAAAGGTACCACACATCATTCTTGAATTATAGAATGAAGAAAAAGTACACAACACAAGTAAACTAACAACATGTATCACAAGAGGTCAATGATAGAAGGATAATCAAATCATCAAACTCCAAGGCTACTGGAGAACCCCTCCTATATCGATTAGAGTGGGCATGCAGGGCCACACAGATCCACTTCCCACTAACCTTGAACAATTGTGTTACTCATCCTTGATTGGTACCATGGCCATATAGGGTCACACAGTGCCGCTTCCAACCATGGGCATGATGGTTCCCACAGAGCCGCTTCCCACCTTATCTGAATAGAGGTGGTCTCCAGTCAAGTACCACGGGTCACTCAGGTCACACAGAGCTGTTCACCACCATGGGCCTATTGGGTCACACAAAGCCACTTACTATTGGGCCATCATCATGTAGTGTTCAGGTCTCAGCCAACCGTAGGGATCCGTACATAGTCTCTATGGGAGAATTTCTCATCAATCCACATGTAACATATTATTATCAATGTAAGTCACTAAAAAGTATGAATATATATCCTTCTCCTTAAGAGAGTCCCTATGCTGCATATGGCTAGTAAATTGGATGCACAGTTTGCAAGATACAGGCGTTTTAGTGGAGAGGGACCGGTTTGATTTGTGTTCGATCCAACCAGACCATTCCCCAAATTTCTCCAAAACACAAGTGGAGTAATTCAAAAGGATATTCTCACTCCAAGGATCCTAACACTGTAGAAAGTTCATCAAAAAAACATTTGGTTCTCTAGATAAGGCCCTTTTTGTGTCTCTAGACCTAGTGGGGCCCTGTTCTTGTCCAACCCGGTCGGATTGACCCGGATGGACCCGTTAAGGGATGGACCGCAGCGGGCTCAGCCAAACCCGCAAAGGTGAGGCCAGGTCCGCAAGGGTTTGCCCAACACATAAGGGGGTGGCCCGACCCATATTCGGTGCGACCCGCAAGGGGCCACCCTGGTAGGGTGGTGACAGGGGAGGGTGGCAGCCTAATTGGGTGATGTCCCGACTACATGCGGTGTGACCTGCAACTGGGTCTGTCATAGCTGCCACTGGGGGAGCAACCCCCAGTTTTCCCAAATGGATGAAGGCCATTTGATTTTCTTCACATGGGTGGCACCATGTGGCACCGCAATGTGGAACATGAGACCTGCTGGGGTGGGTCCTACCGGTTCCGATGCGGCCATCCATTGTGTCAGTCGACCTCTCTAGTGGCACGTGACAACACACCGCACTGCCACTTGCGGCCACATGGTGTGTTGGCCTCCTTCCTCCGGTCGTCATGGCTAATGAGTCACTGCCCACTTTTTTTTGTTAGCAGTATGCAACGGCACGCCGTGCCTCCTCCGCGGCTGGTCGGTGGTTTCTATTTTGATGCTTGCTATAACTTTTTGTCGTGACCCCTTCTAGTGGTGTGCAATAACACGCTATCCCCAACGTAACCAGTTGGTATCACCAAACTGTCGGTGTTCCATGGAGGAACAGAGATAGCATGATAGTGGAGGGTTCAGGCTAGGTTCGTTAGGTCCGCGCCCTCTACGTTACATAGTAAACATGAGGGGGTTAGGGGTTTAATAATCCATTGAATTAAACGACAATTAAAACCCTGGAAAGATACCCAACAACACCTCCCACAAAAAAGAATAAATCACAAATCACCCCATTAGTCGGTTGGTACACTTTCTTCATATTATTCATGAATGGGGAAGATGTAATCTTTGAAAACCATAAACAAATAAACCCCCTATCTCGTAACCAATTGGAGAGTGTCTGCGGATTGAAGGTGGGTATGTGTTCTTCATTCCCGCAATAGGTTCCCAATGACGCCACTCGTCGTCATCTTCCAGTTCAAGGTTCTGTGTCACTTGTCACCCCCAGCTGGGATCAGCTCTATCTTCTAAAGGTCCAATGTAAGGGTGATCCTTCATCACATCATTGCTTTAACAAAGCTCTACTGGTACCTTCCCCCAA
Source organism: Viscum album (assembly GCA_963277665.1). Taxonomy (NCBI): domain Eukaryota; kingdom Viridiplantae; phylum Streptophyta; class Magnoliopsida; order Santalales; family Viscaceae; genus Viscum; species Viscum album. The sequence continues at coordinate 221,050,001 of OY728131.1, read as the reverse complement.
GATCGATATATATAGGAGAGAGATAGAGGGTTTGTAACAACATTATAATTTAATGTGGATCATTAATTTAGATGTTTCTTAACTCCCCAATGACATTGTAACATAGGGTTGGAAGGTCAATCAATTTATTGGCATGACACATCACTGGACCCACCACTTTTGCTGTCTCTAGGAGGATATGAAATATAATAAAATAATTATTTTATTTCATTTCTTTTAAAAAAGAAGCAAAACATAACTTTATCTCCAGACCTACTATGGTCAAAGTAAAGTCTTTCTTAAGCGGATCCAGGCATTGAAGATTCAACGGTGCCCTCAAATTTTTAATCTGAGCACCTGTAAAAATGTTATAAATTGCCGCTCACACATTTACTGAACGTACCTTAAAAATATTTCAATAAATAAATTACATTGACCTTCAAATCGAGCCGGTCGAGGTTAGGCTCTGCGTAAGGAGATCTCGCCCAAACGAACTCTTATATACTCTCAGAATTCCAATCCGAGTTATATTTGGAAAGTTGTGAATTTTATTATAAATTAATTGTCAGTTAATTATTTTATTATCTGCAAAAAACTAACTTTCACTGGTGGCCCATGCCTACCAGTTTTAGTACATCCTAATTAAAGCATTCCCTCACGAGTTTAGGGGTGGTCTTGTATTTTATATCTGAGTTACCGTTTGTGACTTATAAGCATTTGAAAAATAAAATAATATTATTTAATTATTTTATTTATGGTTATCCCATATTTGGGCCTTCGTAGAGGAGGCCCGTGATGACTAAACATATGTCATTCCTATGTTAAACCCACCATCCTGAATGCAACGGTGCCCTCAGATTTATGATTTCAGAAACCATTTATGAGTTATTACACTTTTTAAGGAAAACTTCTTATGTGGACTAATAAAAGCTTTAAAAAAACTCTACGGATCATTCCGTACACTCTGGGCCTCAAAATCACACGCCCTTAGATCTCACAGTCTCAAAATAATTCCATATAATTAAAAAAAATATTTGGGAATTATAGGACATTATATTCTCTCCATCTTTGGGATTTACATCCTCAAAAGACAAACCCAAATAAAATCACTCAAATGAGGGTACTGAGCATGAATATGAGACTCTCACATGCTCTCTTAGAGGTTCATGTGCTGCCATCAAACTCCACTAGAGGGATCAACCATCCATAAAGTACTCTATCCTGTCGATCCTCTATCTCCACCAGGAACTCCATAAAAGTCACCCCATCATCAAAGTTCAACTCGCCCTAGATGATAATGTGCGATGGATCATTCATGCATATCCTTAGCTACGACAAATGGAATAAATTATGCAACCAGTGAATCTATGGGGAAAGAGATCGATGGTACACCACCGCACCCACTCTGCTGAGAACCTAGAATGGTTTGATGAACCTCGGAGATAACTTGCTGGCCCGGCCAAACCTCCGTAATCCTTATTGGGGTAAGATGAATAGGTGGACATGGTATCCCACCTCGAGCTCTAAGTATCTCCATCTCCTGTCGGCATAAGACTAATACCTCTCCTTTCTTTATTCATGGACTCTAGTACTGACATTAGAGGTCCTAGTACATCATCGCCACTCCAAGATGTACAGTTAATGGGGATGTTTGGATCTCCCTCAACACCTCCCCCCAAAGCGTCACTGGCGGAATGGTGGATCTTCTGAAAAGGATTCCATGAACCCCACCTACAGAAAATCTTTCAGGGGTTTTTCCTGAGGATATCATAGCACATTGGGCCTCTCCATCAATGTCCCCATGTTGTGTCACCGGAATTCGCTGAAGAATTGGGGGAGTGACATTCATATACTGGAAGTAATGTACTCAATATTTATCCATGAAGTATATCTGTAACTTGAATAGCTGCTCTGACTCCTCACTTAGCATGTGTAGACCAGACCACTTGTGTAGTGCGTCTTCTACAACATTCCCCTACCTAGGAGTATATACACTCTCAAGATCATAATCTTGGATGAACTATAGCCATCATCGATTCCCCGAGTTTTGGTCCTACTGTGAGAAGATATACCTGAGACTCCTGTGATCATAGTTAATAGTAAACCATTCACCAATCAAGTAGATATTCCACATATTTAGTGAAAAGATTAGTGATTCTCACTCAAGGTCATGGGTAACATAGTTATGCTCGTCAGTCTCTGTATCAGCTCTTGAAACCTCTGTTAAAAATCTTGTAGGGAACTAAAATTTCAAAATTCTAGCTACCATGACTATATGGTTGGATGACTCAAGACTAATCAGTTGCACCCTACATTGCACGAGTTTATCTTGTATTGCATGGGTTTCCTTTTTCACTAACCAAGGAAAACCACATTCTATTATTATAGATAAACCACAGTCTTTTTTCCTAATACAGTCAATCTGAGTATGAAGTGTAGATGTCCCATTCATTCCCAAACTAATATTGTAAGGCCTTGAGGCTGCCACCAAGAGGATCCAACAGACTCTCTCTCCTCAAGGGTCATATCACACCATTGTAATAAGTTTGATTATTGAGTATCCTCCCATATATGTCTCCAGACGTAAGGGTTAAGTCTTCGGTTTAACCTTATACACAAGGTCTTGAAAAATATTCATGGAAAGAAAGAACAATTAGTTCCTATGTCTATTATCATGGCATCTGGTATTAGACACAGACCGTACCGCTGATCATTCATGAAGCCCTTGGGTTACACTCATTGACCGGTTGCAGCTACTCCCTTTCCCAGTCCTCCAGCTCCCTGATCCATGTAGAGACCACATTGGGGTGGTGTTTGTAACATATTGAAATGTAAACCACCTCAAGCGGATCTCCTAGATCCACTTCCACGTCTGCTGCCCTGCAGAATCATCTGTCCCTATAACATCCTCTTCCCGAAACATTTTACACGCCATGGTCATTTAGACTGGGGTACGTTTCCTGCTTTCCCACTGATAAAATTCACTAGATGTATTTGCTAAACTGAAGAAAATTCAACCACAAAGGTTCTCTCTAGCACCCTAACATAAGTAAGAATGCGTAGAGGAATAGTGTTGGCTTGGATGATCCCAATCAAACCTTATTCAACGGTCTAGGCCCTAAATCACTGACTATATTATATTCATCGTGTTCTTGGGTTGGTCGGTATGCTTCAATGAATACTCAGCCACCGACATGTCATCCTGCCGAAGCTGTAGAAGCTCTAGGGAACACTCATCCCTTATCTCTTTATGGAATGTGACCCCCCTTCTCTGAGGATGGTTCACATGATTGTCCATAGAAAAGCCACCACTTCGCAAGATCAGGTTAATATAAACTATGTCATCATCTAACTGAGATACTTAGATGGCTCTCTACCAGGACCACCATCTGATTGAATGGCTCCCTAGGAAGTTTGAAACATGGCCACCTTCTCAAGCCAATCCTTACCCTCCTCTGAATAAGGATTACCTCAAATCTGAGGGGTGTTAGATGATGAAAAACATGTAAGCACTAAGCCTAAATGTGTCTACTATCGGTACCGGTGGTCATAAATACTGACCAAAAGGAAGTGATATATCTAGAACACTATCCAAAGGTACCATATCAATCAACAATCCTTGTATAGAAGCCTCATCACTATACAGACCATCCTCATGGTCACTCATTGAAAAAGACTAGAAGCTAAGATCACTATATTCTCTACTGGTCTCTCAACTAGGTGGAAAACTGTAGCCATAGCCTCCAGCCATTCCTCAGCTTCCTGGGAATCTCTCTCGGCTAGAAACCACAGAGGCCTCAGCCGTTAGAACTTGTGAAATTTTCTCTTCTAGCATGCACTGTCCACCAGTGTGGCTGGTGGAAACTGCTTCCCAATGGTTGGTGGACCTAATGGTGCACCAACCGACGATGCCAACACTGTAAGAGGGACCTGCAATAGAGACTCGTTGCTCATTGGTCCATCACCGCATAATCTCTCAAGAATACAAGATGGTTGTCTATGTAGAGACATCCTGATAAAGAACAGGTGTGCCACTGTCATTAAGTTATATCTGGTGAGTAGAATCCAATGAAATCAATAGAAAAACATTTCAAAATCACACACAATCAGGGTTTGTCTGCTCTGATTCAGAAATCAGAATTCAGGGTCCTGGTGTATGAATACGTCGGCTTCCGCACCAACACAGGACTCCCCAAACTGAAAACCACACACATAAAGATTAACACTTTTGCCACAAAGAAAAGATCAGAAACCCAATTCTTATGTAGAAATGAACTAATCTGATACCACTTTTCCAGGACCCATCCCCTAGGGCCCATTCTGTGACTACACTAAGCCCACCTTACATAGGCTATGGGCTGACGACTAACACGAAAATGCATATTCCCTAAAATGTGAAGGTGTTGACTTTAAACATGTACAAACACATGGTACGAGAACACAACAAGAAGAAACTGTGAAGTAAACCGCTCTAGTAAAGGTGTGTTGAAAGAAAATGGGCCCGAATATTAACCCAACTAGAAAAATACAAGTACAGTTCAAAAGTACAAAAAAACTGAAAATGCGAAAAGCTCGTCATGGATCATCCACCATGGATCGTACCTGAAGGGTAGGTACTGCTCATGATCAGTGGTCCCTGCGCCACATCTTGCCAAATGGTCCATCACTAAGCAGCATCTAGTTCTACCTCCCTCAGCCTCGATCATTGTTTCACGTTGTCTGAAAAAGACAAAACATGGTGTGGCTGATTCCCATTCAGTGGTGAGATAACGATACTCAGTAGGGACCCCGAGACCCCATAAGTCTTCTAATGTTCCAAAAATGAAAAACCACGAATCAAGCCATCAACTCAACTTAGGTATATGACCATACATATTCCTAAGTTATCACGATATACTCACCTCATACATGAGGGAAGAATACAACAAAGGTAACACTACGAACGTTGAAGTACCATCCAGGTTACACCATGAATATAGAAGTACCACACTGGTAAAAGTACGACACAGGTATCACCACGAAGATAGTACCACAAAGGTAAAAGTACCACACAAAAACCTGGAAGTATAGTACAATGAAAAAGTACACAACACAAGATAGCTCGCACAATCTATCACTTTAGGTCAAGGATAGAAGTATCATCAAATCATTGAACTCCTCGTCTATTGGAGAACTCCTCCTATATCAAGTACAGTGGGCTTGACAGGCCAAATTTTTCCACCTCCCACTATCCACGAACTACAGTGTTACTCATTTCTTATTGGTACTGTAAAGACCCAAAACATCAATGTAATTTTTTTAATATATGAGAATTTTTCATGTCCGTGAAAATTGATGACGCGTGATTCCAAGGCCCGGTGTACCCAGAATTAATTTCTGAACTTTTGGTTCAGGTACGTTCAGTAAAAGTGCAAGCAGGTTTTTGTTGCATTTGAATCGTAGCTCGGAATTGAAATCTGAGGGCAACGTTGAACTCGCATAACTGGTATTCTCATAAGCGGACCTTCACCTTGAGCATAGTTGGTTGAGGGTGAAAGGTGGAATTTGGGTTTTTTCGTGAAAGAATAAAATAAAATGAAATTGTGTTACATTTTATTTTATTTGAAACTCCCTTGTGGATGTTTAGAGGTGGGGACCACCGGAATTAAACGTCCCATGTGAGGTAATAGAGGTGGGGACCACCATGATTAACCTCCCATGTGGGTTATGGTTGTGGGGACCCCATGAGGCTAAAACCCCTTGAATTCCCCTCTTTATGGGAGAAAAACCTCTCAACTACCTACTTTAATTATGCCAACTCTGCTTAAATTAATTATGACAACGTTCATTAGTTAATGAATCTAACTTAATTTTTGTGAAAAATTTCAATGTAGACAAACCTATTTTATTATGTTGGCACAAATTTTCATGGGAGGGTATTTTTGGTTGGTGAAAGAGAAGGGGGAGAAAATGGGAGAAATATCTACTACAAAGAATGCATTCCAGAATTGAAAAACATGGACGGTGTTCGAACCGATATCAAAAGCATGACCATAAAAGTAAAAATCATTGGCACTCTCTTCACCTTTACTATTTCCATCTCATGATCTCCCTAAACAATTCTCTGAGGTAGGGTTTGTAATTGAATTCATGAAATTTCACGATTAAATTCCTCGTTCTTGGGAAGAATGGCGAACATGGATCAACAAAAACTAGTTGATGCACGATTCATATGAATTGTAGAGTTTGACATTCTTCATTCAATATTTTGTTGAGTCGCTTCCTACTACTATAATGCGGCTGGTGGTGGCCAAACAAACATGGCATGAAAGCTCCACCGACATTCTTTTTAGTGTGTTATTTGCAATGGAGGAGGATGAAATGTTATCCTCGGTGGGGCACAATAATGGCGGCCAAAACCACTGCCTTATGCGATGGAGGAAACAGCGCAACGACACCACCCTACGGCCTCTACTGCCCCGTGGCAACCATGCCACCCCATGGTTGCTACACCGCCACGTCTTCAGCTGCCCCGCAGCCGCAGCGGCCGCCCCCTCCCCTGCCTCCCCCGCGCCACGGCCTCCATCACCTCATGACCCCCTCACTGCCATCGCCTACGCCGCTCAAGACCTCACCCACCCCGTGGCCCCTGTGGCATTTGCTACCCCACGGCCCGCCGCGTCGCCCCGTGGCCTTACGTCCCTACAGAACCCATGTCCACGCGACTCCCCGTAGAACCCATGGTCTCACACCCTCCCCGCGGAAGCCGCGCCACCCATGTCCTCGCACTACCCCGCCACACCTACTGCCACCCGCGGCCCGCCACACCGCCCCGCGGCCCGCCACGCCGCCCCGCGACCCTGCATCCCCCCTTGCGGCCTCTGCACCGCCCAGCACGGGGCCAAACAGACCTAGTGGGTCTGTCCGGGTCGACCCAATCTGGGTCGGGCTAGGTCAATCTAACCCGGTTGGACCAGACCCGGACCCACTTCGACTCATTTACGCTCCTTTGGCCATTACTTTGGCACCATGAATCTGTTTGATGAACCATCAACGGCGCTGTATACCTTGGAGAAAGACAGTCCCTCTGGTATAAGCCACTTGAGATTGGGATAATTTTTGGATAAATTTGGGATTGATTGAGCAGAAATTCAACCAGGACTATGAGACTAAAAGGCCAATAACATACATACCAGGCGTCCGACTGATGCATCGTCTTTTGCGTTGAGACCCCTATGACCTGGAGATCCATTAGGATACATATTTTTTTTGGACATAGTGACATTTGGTGTATCAACTAGTTTCTTGAGGAGTGGACCCTCCCAGAGAGGAGCGAGCATAGTGTGGTAACCTAGTAGCTGGCTGTGACTTATGGAAGAGATCTTTTGTAGGACTGAGATTGAGGGTCCTACATGGAACCTTTCTAGGATTCCATGTGAGAATACAGAAGTGATCCTATGTGGGTCATCACCTAGAAATCCTATGTGGGTCCGCACGTAGCGATCCAGTGTGGGTCCACACCTTGCGATCTTATGTGGGTCATCTCCTAGAGATCATGTGTGGGTCTGCACCTAGAGATAATTTGTGGGTCAGTACTGAGCGAACCTATGGGGGTCAGCACCGGACGATTCGGTGTGGGTCAGCACGAAGCGATCAAGTGTGGGTCAGCACCTAGAGATCCTATGTGGGATCAATGATGATTAGATATCCTTCGTGGTTATGCAACTTAAATTATTATGTTGATTCAGTAGTTACATCTAATCATTTCTAATACTGTACCTAAGAAATACCTTGTGTTAGCTGAGTTTTTACCGGAGCAGTACATTTCTTTTTGGTAATACCTTGGTCGTATTTTTTTAGCGTGGTGTACCTATGTGGTACTTCTTTTTGCGATATTCCATCCTTTGTGGAACAGTCGAGCTTCGGGCTTTTGGGTTGGACTTTTTGTTTCTTCTTGTTTGAGATGGCTATACTTGATAACTTAGGTATATGTATGGGAATATACCAATGTTGAGTTGTTAGTTGATTTCATGCTATTGGATTATCCTTTGTGGATTTTTTTAGACATTTAAGGTCTTAGTTTTCATATTGAGTATCATTATACTCACCCCTTCATGAGCTATGCCTGCACCTCATTGTGTTTGGTGCAGACAACGGACATCGCTGATAGAGGAAAAGAGTACCAGGACTAGAGGTAGCTTAGAGGTGGAACATAGATGAGGCATACCACAGATATCACTGTTCGGGAGCTTTACCTACCCTTTAGGTAGGATCCATAGTGGGTGATCACAAGAGCTATTCTAGTTTACTTGTAATTTCAGTTTCTTATAATTTCTAGATGGGCTTGTGTTCTGGACCTTTTTACTTAATGTACTCACTCTATTTAATATTCAGTTTACTTGAGTTTGCATCTTGCTGTGTGTTTGGTTGTGTGCGTTACAGGTTATAAAGGCAGTGCCTTCCCAGTTTTATGGAGTATGCCTTTGGAGCATGTCACCAGCCCCTGGCCTATGGAAGGCGGGCTCGGGGTAGTGACGAGATAGGGCCCGTGGGATGGGTCATGACAAATTGGTATTAGAGGAGTAGGTTCTACCATAGAACATATTAATCTGATCATTTTAATGGAAATAGTGTTAAGCGTAGTGAGTGTCGCCAATAGTTTTGTGAATCCAGTGTTTGTGTGGCGGCTGGCGTATCCATACACCAGGACTCTGACTTCTGATTTCCGACTCAATGCACAAAAACACTTATTTCATGTGTGATTTAAACAGTTTTCATTGTGATATCTTTGATTCATCTCTACAAGTATATCTTATTGACCATGGAGCAGTCGTTCCTTCTCAGGATGCCTCCACGTAGATAGCCAACTAGGGTTCCGAATATAGTACGCACTGATTGCCCACCGAGTGACAAGGCCTCGGTGCAGGGCCCTCTTCCAGTAGAGGCACCACCAGTACCATTACCCATTGGGCCATCAATTCCACCAGCCCAAAACAGCAGAGGGTGCACACCGCTTTAGCGTGTTGCATGAGTTCTAGCAGTAGAGGCCACCCATGTTATGGGTAGATACACAACTAAAGGCATATGAGGATTAGACGGTCGCCATGTTGAGAGTCTTCTGACTAGTAGGGACACGAACTGATCTCATGGTGATCCTTGACACTAGCCTTCTACTGGAAGAAATAGGAATATGATAGATATTGATGCTCTAGGCCCACAATGAGGTGAAACTACTATGGGCATACTTCGAGAGCCTGTTTTGGGAAGAGTGTGTCGCAATGACACTTCACACAGTCTGCATTCAAGAGATACCTCATCTGCAGTAGGGAAACATGAATGTGGATCAGTACTCAGTGAGGTTCCCTGACCTCTCATTCTAGTCCAAAAATATGGTACGAGACCCATTCTTCAGGGTCAGGACCTCTAAGCTGGGGCTCAAGCGGGAGATCAGGGCTTTGATGATCTCATTCAGCATTCCGACGTAGGCAGGGCTGTTAGGGAGATCCCTTTTAGTAGAGAGTTTCCATGTTGAGCAGTCACCAGCAGCGTGAACCACTACTAGACATCATGTAGTAGAGTCTTCTATAACTTGCATTAGACATATGTCACAAAGGTTCAAGAGGACCATACCTACAGGTGGATGACCATATGATTCATTGTCGGTTGTGTGGGGAACTTGAGGCAAAGCCAGTCATACTTGGTGCGGGCAGTGTTATGCATGTAGTGGGTAGGGTCACATGACTCATGACTATCTGACCTGACATACGGATGATCAATAGTAGGTCAAAGGACCACCTAGGAAGAGACAAAGATTCGACCGAGGAGGTCTGTATGGGGAAGGTGAATGTGGAAAAGGAGCTAGCCGTGCAGCTGGTGGTGGGTGAAGATTTGAGATGTTGCCGCAGCCACCACCAGGTGGTCCACCCTGACCACATGGAGTAGGAGGACAAGGGAATGATCATATCTAGGTAGTTGAGGCCTATGATCACAGCACTCCGGAGATGATACAAGGTATGATCTGTGTCAACTCCACCTTAGCTGCAGTACTTATAGAAATAGGTTCTAGTCATTCATATATTTCCATTTCCCTCATTTAGACTTTGGAGATTCTGACGGAGTCGTTTTCTCAATCCTTACTGCTAGAGACTCCTACGAGAGTAGATTCGATGATTATTCACTAGTTCCATTAGTTCAAGCTTACTCTAAGAGGCCAGAGATTTGACAAGGATCTACTTTTAGCGGCATCGAGGCCTTACATCGTCATCTTGGGTATGGACTGTTTATCAACAGTCTAAGATCAGATAGACTATATTAGGCAAAAATTACAGTGTGTCTGCATAGATGGGACCAAGATTAGCTTTACCGGAAAGAAGGGACACTATGCTACATAGGATGGACTTACCCGATGGAGAGTTCAGCCGAACACTCATCAATTGGCTAGCCATACCCTTAGAGTATTTGATGTGGAGAGTTCGAGTTATCCTGTAGTGGTGGAATGGTACGTGGATGTCTTATCTGATGGTGTTATGGGCCTACATCCTCGTAGAGAGGTGGAATTTTACATTGACTTGTACCCCTGGGTAGCACCGATATCTACATGAGGGTATCGTATGGTTCCTGTGGAGGTTTGTGATCTGCGAGTACAACTATAGTACTTGTAAGGCAAGGGATTCATTTGTCCCATTATTTCTCTTTGGGCAGCCCCGATTTTGTTAACCAAGAAGGCAGATGGAATATTGAGTCTTTGTGTTGACTATCGATGCCTGAACCAGGTGACAATGAAGAACATGTACCCACATCCAAGGATTGATGACCTCTTTGATCAGCTGAAGGGAACACGATGGTTATCAAAGATAGTCCTATGATCAGGCTATCACAAGCTCATAGTACGAGATGATGATGTATAGAAGCCAGATTTCGGGTATCAGTATGACCATTAAATGTTCTTGGTTATGCCATTTGGAGTAACCAACGCTCCAACAGTGTTCATGGGACTCATGAACAGGATCCTTAATCCAAACATAGGTCACATTGTAGTAGTATTCATTGATGACATTCAGATATACTCTATGACTGAGGACAAGAATGCCTATCATATGTAGGTCATATTGAACACACTCCGAGATCACCGACATTATGGTAAGATCTCAATGTGCCAGTTTGGATCCAAGAGGTTCACTATCTGGGACATGCCATCATAGAGGCTGGAGTTCCAATGGATCCAGCGAAGATTGAGTTAGTACTTTCTCAGGAGCCACCCAGGAGTGTCATGGAGATACAGAGTTTCCTAGGTTGGGCTAGATACTAGCAGATATTTATTGCAGATTTCACTAGAGTTGCAGCACCTCTATCCACATTGATGAAGAAGGCGCAACCATTTGTGTGGTTGGATAGAAGCCAGCGGAGTATTTAGTAGTTGAGGCATAGGATGAATAGTTCCCCCATCTTGGGGCATCCTGAGGAGGGAATAGGGTACGTAGTATACTGCGATGCTTCAGGTACCGGGCTCAGATGTGTCCTGATAGAGGAGTGAGCGGTGATCACATATGGTTCTTGACAATTAAGACAACGACATTGGCTTGAGTTCCTCCAGTACTATGACTTCAAGATAGTCTATACTCTTGAGAAGGGAAATTTTGTAGTAGATTCACTAAACAAGAGGTCAAGTATAGAGCTGATAGGCAAGGTGACCGAGCAATTTTCCACTTTGTAGATATCCTTTGTGGATCGGGATGGAGTATATTTTCTTCAATATCTATGAATCACTCTCCCACTTCTTTAGCAAGCCAGGGAGGCACAATGTTGGTACGCTGACTGTGAGGATCAACATGCTCAGATATCTACAGGGCAGACACTTAATGGATTTTCTGAAGGTGTAGCGCATGTCATCCCCTTCCGAGGACATACCGTGGTAACAATATCACATCAGGAGGATATATTGAAAGGGTTCCACACATCCCCTCTTGAAGTACATCCATAAGCGGCGAAGATGTATCGGGACCTCTGACGAAAGCACTGGTGGCTGGGATTGAAGAAATTAGTAGTAGAGCTTGTCTCTCGATACCTCACTTGTCAGCAAATGAAGGTAGAGCATAAGGTACCAGCAGGATTGGTTCATCCTTTAGAGGTTCCTAAGTAGATTTGGGATGGGATATCCATGGACATTATTAGAGGAATTCCATGTACATCCAGCGGTCTTGATTCGATTTGGGTGACCATCGACCGAGTCACCAAGTTGGCCCACTAACTACCAATCAGACATCAGGGTTCAGTAGCGAGCTCGAGACGCCTCTATATGTAAGAGATTTTTTGGATACATGGAGTACCCTAGACTATTGTCTCCAATCATGATGCACATTTTACTTCTCGGATATGGAAGGGGTTTCAGGAGGCTTTCTAGATGAAGCTTCATTTGAGCACCACCTTCCATCCTTAGACGGATGGCCATACTGAGCGGACCATTCAGATCCTCGAGGACATGCTGCGTGCTTGCGTCCTTAACATCAGTCACAACTGGAAGAATCACATGCATCTGGTGGAGTTTTAATAAAACAATAGCTATCACTCCACCATTGGGATGACTCCTTTTTAGGAGTTGTACGGGTGACCATGCAGATCTCCATTGTACTAGAATGACCTAGAGGAGTCAGCACTAGTGGGGCCTGAGACGGTACAAGCTACCATAGAGAAGGTGCAGATTATCTAAGAGTGGATTAAGACTACATAGTGTAGGAATAATTTGTATGAAAAATGAAGAAGGATACCTCTAGAGTTTGAGTATGGAGACCACGTCTTTCTACGGGTCTCATACCAACGAGGATTGTAGAGATTTGGCTAAGGAAGCAAGTTATCTCCATGATTAATCGGACCTTTTCAGGTCCTAAGCAGAGTTGTCGAGGTGCTTTAACTCTTAGCTCTTCCACCTCAGTTGCACCGTGTGAACAACGTCTTCCACGTATCCCAGTTGAAGAGATACGTGCATGACCCTTTTCACATCATCAAGCACGGCGAGCTGGATGCCGACAATGGGGTGAATTTTTTGTAGGATCCAGTAGAGAGTGAGGATTGTGAGAGCAGGTCCTTCTTGGGCCGTCAATACCTCTAGTGCATGTATATTGGAAGCATAGGAACCTCCAAGAGAGAACTTAGGAGTGGGAGGCTTATATTTGTGCTCAGTACCCACACTTGATTAGTTAGTTTTTTGATGTGGATTTAGGGGACACAAAGCCATGAGGTGGGGTGAATGTAATACCAGAAATTTCCACTATTTGTTTTTTAAAATATGGGAATTTTATGAGTCCGCAAATGTTGATGGAACGTGATTATGAGGCCCAGTGTTCCAGAAATGAATTTATGAAAAAAATCAGGTACGTTCAGTAAATGTGAGGTAGGATTTTTTTAACTTTTGAACCGGTGCTTGAAATTGAAATATGAGGGTACCGATGAACTAGTAGTGGCGGTATTCACATATGGGGACTTTCACTTCGACCACAGTTGGCCGAGGGTGAAATATTGAATTTGGGTTTTCATGAAAGAATAAAATATAATAAAATTGTGTAACATTATATTTTAATTAGAACTCCCATGTGGATGATGAGAAGTGGGGACCAAGAGAATTAAATATCCCATGTGAGGATATGGAGGTGGGGACCACCAGGATTAACCTCCTATGTGGGCTATGGTGGTGGGGACCACCCAAGGCTAAAACCCCTAGAACTCCCCTCTTTATGGGAGAAAGACCTCTCAACTCCGTACTTTAATTAGGCCAACTCTCCTTAATTTAATTATTCTAACTCTATTTAATTAATTAAAATAACATAATTTGTGTCAACAATTTATAATTGGACAAACAAACTTTATTATGTTGGCAACACTTTACTTAGAAATGGATTTTTGGTTGGTGAAAGAGAAGGGGGAGAACATGGGAGAAAGCTCTCCAATGAATAACACACTCTGGAATTGAAGAGTGTGGATGACGTTCAAACCGACATCAGAAGCATGACTACAGAAGCGATGTTTGTTGGTACAATATCTGCCTTTAGCATTTCCATCTCATGATCTCTATCAAAAATTCTCTTACATAGGGGTTATTATTGAATTCATGAAATTTATCGATTAAATTCCTCATTCTTAGAAATAATGTTGAACACAGATCCCCCAAAACGAGTTGATCCACGATTCCTATGAATTATATAGTTTGAATTTCTTCATTCAAGATTTTGTTGAGCTGCTTACTACAGTTCTAACATAGATGGTGCGGTCCAAACAATCATGGCTGTCTCCTCCGCCAACATTCTTTTTATAGTGTACTTTTGTGATGGAGGAGGAAGGAATGTTATCCTAAGAAGGGCATGAGAATGGTGGCCGACAACACCTCCAGCTGCGACGAAGGTGCCAACCTAATGGTGTCACCCCGAGGCCCCGCTACCGTGGACTCCACCGATCCGCGACCACTACACTACCCCGACCTCTACCACCCACAGAATCCATGACCCCCACACCGCAGTGGCCTCCACTACCCACGACCTCCGCCACTCGCAGCTTCCACCGCCCCGCAGCCTGAATTTCCTCTCCAGTAGCCCACATGGCCTCATCCTACCCCTCAGATCTTGCGGCTCCCTGTGACCTTCTAGGCTTCCCCATGACCTATCGCGCCACCTTGCAGCCTCACCACCCCATGACAACCCACATCCCCCGAGGCCCCCTCGTGACCTCCGTTGTTCTCAAGGCCTACACGCCACCCCCGCCGCCCAGGTAGGGCCGCCCAGCACTAGTCGGGCCGAACCCAGCGGGTCAGGCCGAGTTGTCCCAAATCGAGTTGGGCCGGGTCGGTCTGACCCATTAGGGCCAGACCTAGATGCCCTTCTACTCATTAACACTTATTCGTCCATATGTTTGGATCCCAACATTTGTTTTATGAACAATTAATGGAAGGGTAAACCGTGGAGCAAGACGGACCCTTTTGTATACCCCGGTTGAAATTTTGATAATGTTTGTATATAGTCAGGTAGGATCGAGCACGAATCCAACCGGGCCCTCGGGACTAAAAGGATAATAACTTATAGTCTGGGTGTCCGATTGACACACTGTCTATTGCACTGTGACCCCTATGACGTGGCAGTCCAATGGGATACTTCTTCGTGGGTCCTTATGAATGGTTGAGTATCGACCAGTGGCTTGAGGAGCAGACCCTCCCGGAGACGATCGAGCTTAGTGAAAGAACCCAGAAGCGGGATGTGATTAAGGAAGTGATCCTTCATAGGTCTAAGATTGAGGGTCCCACATGGAACCACTCTAGGATTCCATCTAGGAATACCCGAGTGATCTTGTGTGGGTCAACACCAAGAGATCCTATGTGTGTCAGCACCTTCTAACTAGTGTTGGTTAGCACCTATCGATCCTGTGGGGGTCAGCAACGAGCGATCTTGTGCGAGTCAGCACCGAGCTATCTAGTGTGGGTAAGAACCAATAGATCCAGTGTGGGTTTGAACCTAGAGATCCTACGTGGGTATGATGATGATTTGTGATCCATCTTAGGTCTACCTCTTAATAAAGGAATACAATTCAGTAGTTACATCTAATGACCTCTGCTACTGTACTTATGAAATACCTGGTGTGAGCTGTCTTCGTACCTGAGTGGTACTTTTCATTATGGTACTACCTTTGTGGTATTCTTCTATTTGGCTTACCTGTGTGGTACTCACCTTCACGTTATTCCTTCCTTTTTGGAACATTGGAGCTTTGGTCTTTTGGGTTGGACTATCTATTTTCTCATGTTTGAGATGTGTATACTTGATAACATAGGTACAAGTATGGGAATTAACATAAGTTGGGTTTTCAGTTGATTTCATTCTTTTAGGATTATCCTTTTAGGATATTTTTGAGACCATGAGGGTCTCTCGGTCCCTACTGAGTATCATTATACTCACCCCTGCACGAGATATGTCTACACCTCATTGTGTTTGGTGCAGATGATAGACATCGCTGACATAGGATGAGAGTACCAGGACTGGAGGTAGCTCAAAGGTGGACCTTAGACGAGGTGTACCACATAGACGACCATTCAAGAGCTATACCTATACTTCAATCGAGATCTTTAGTGGGTGATCGGAAGAGCTATTCCTGTTTACTTGTACTTTCTGTTTCTTGTACTTTCCAGTTGGGCTTGTATTCTGTCCCCTTTTACTTATGGTACTCACTCTTTTTACTATTCAGTTTACTTGAGTTTGTATCTTGTTGTGTTCTTGGTTTTGTGTGTTATAGGCTATAAAGAAAATATCTTCCCAGTTTTAGGGAATACGCCTTCGTTGCTAGTCGCCATCCCTTAGCCTTTTGAAAGCGGGCTTGGTGTAGTCACGGGAAGGGCCTCAGGGGATGTGTTGTGACCAGTACCATGGGCATGATGGGTAACACAGAGCTGCTTCCCATCATGGGCCTACCAGGTCACTCATAGAAGCTTCATACCTTGGCTGAACTTAGGTAACCTTCATGTTATCAACCATGGATCTTCCGGGTCTCATAGAGCCGCTCCCCACCATGGGCCTGCTTGGTCACACAGAGTTGCTTCCCACTAGGCCATCATCAAGAAGTTTTCAGGTCTCAACCCACTGTAGGGTTCCTTATGTAGTCAACATGGGTGAACCACTCCACAAGACACTCATTGCATCTTTTTATCCGTGGGTTTCAACACAAAGTAAACCAAAAGACCTGCCTTCTCATGTGAGTCGCAAGTAAGAAAACAGCTTGTTAATCAGATGCAAAGTTTTCAAGATACAAGCGTTTTAGTTCCGATGGCCTGGTGAGATTAGTTTTTGATCCACCCCAGTCGTACCACAACATTCTCCATGACTAAAGTGGAGTAAGTCAAAAGGATAGTCTCACTCCAAGGATCCCATTTCTTTAGAAAGTTCGTCAAACGGATGTATGGTTCTCAAGATATAGCCCTTTTAGTGTTTCTATTCCCTTTTAGGACATGGTCTGGTCCGACCCGGTTAAACAAACATGGCCTAATCCATTATAAGCTGGGCTGTGCTGGGCTCAGCCCAGCCCACAATGGTGCGGATCAATCTGTATGGGGCAGCCCGACCTCTTAGGGCATGATCCGCAATTGGGTCCGCCCTAGCCGTCACAGGGGGGAGTGAGCCACCGTTTTCCTGAATGGACGGTGGCCATTTGGTTTTCATGGAAGTGGATGCAATATGTGGCGCCCCCAGGTAGCACGCATGACCCTCTTGGGTGGGTTCTGCCGGTTTCGTCTTGGCCGACTGACGTTCTGGTCGTCCTCTCCAACGATGCGTGATGGTGCGCTGCACCACCACCCGTGGCTGGCCGGTGTTCCAGCCGCCTTCCTCTGGTCACCGGGGTTGATGTGTTGTGGCCCTCTCAGTTCGTCGATGGTATGCACCGGCGTGACGGCCCTTCTCTATGGTAAATAGGTGCTAGCCGTTCGGATACCCGCCACGGCTTTGTGTCGCGACCTCTTCTCGAGGCATGCGACGATGCACGATACCCAACGTAGCTGGTCGGTATTGTCACACTATCGGTGTTCCATGGAGGTGAAAGGATAGCAAGATAGTGGTGGTTTCGGGCTGGGTTCGTTAGGACCATTCCCTCCACGTTAGCTCATAAGCATGAGGGGGTTCAGGGTTTAATAATCAATTGAATTAAACCACAATTAAAACTATATAAAGATACCCCGCAACAACCTCCCACAAAATTGAAGGAATCACTGATCAACCCAGTAGTCACTTGGTCTGCGTTCTTCATATTATTCAAGAATGGGGAATATGAAATCATTCAAAAAGTGTAAATGGATAAACCCCCTACCTCGTAACTGATTGGAGAGCGTCCATGACTTGAAGGTGGGTTGGTGTTCATTGTTCCCACAAGAGGTTCCCAACTATGATGCTCATATGTCATCCTCCGATTCGTGGTTCGGTGTCACCCATCACCTCCTACTGGGATCAGCTCCGTCTTCTAAGGGTCTGGCATCGCGGACCTCCTTCAGCACTTCATTGCTTGGTGCAGCTATGCTATTACCTTCCTCCAAGATCCATATATATAAGAGAGAGTGATCTTAAGTAACGATGTTGGAATTTAATGGGGCTCATTAAATAGAACGCTTCCAAATTCTTTAAGGACGTCGTTACATAGGGTTGGAAGGTCAAGCCATTTATTGTATTTACACATTGCTGGACCTACCCCTTTGCATCTCTGTTGGATGATATCAAATAAAATAATAAAATTATTTTATTTAATTTCTTTAAAAAAAGTCATGAAAATTAAAAAAAATTCCAGCCCTACCATGGAAAATGATAACACTACCTTACGCAAATCAGGGCACATTATATTCAATAGTGCCCTCATATTTTTAATCCAAGAACCAGTTCAAATAATATAAAACATCGCTCACTCGTTTACTGATCACACCATCAAAAATCTTAATAAATTAATTACGTTCACCCTCAGCCTACACCAGTCGATATCAGGCTTCACCAAAAGAGATCATTCACCAATAAACTCAATGGTACTCTCAGATTTCTCATCTGAGTTACCATTTATACGTTATGGATTATACAGTAAATTAATTGTCACTTAATTATTTTATTTACGACAAAAAACTAACTTTCACTGGTGGCCTACACTGAACAATGTTAGTATCATCCTAAGGAAAAAAATACCATCATGAGTTCTGTAGTGGTCTCATATTTTCAATCCCAATTACCATTCATGAGTCATATGCATTTGAAAAATAAAATAATTTTATTAAATTGTTTTATTTACGGTTATCCCATTTTTGGGATTTCTCACACGAGGCCCGCGCCAACTAACCCTAAGACGTGCTAAGGGTAAACCCGTCATTCTGAATGCAATGGTGCCCTCAGATTTTTGATACAGGAAACCATTTATGAGTTAATTCACTTTTTTAGTAAAACTGCTTACATGCGCTAATAAAATCTTAAAAATATTAAACGGGTATTTCTGGGAACTCCAGGACTCTGAATCATGTGATGTCATATTTTGTGATCTCGAAATAATTATGTATAATTAAAATAAAATTATATGGAATTTCTGGGACATTACATGTAACCACTTAGATGAATTGTTGAATGAAGCACTTTTCCAAGAGGTAGACAGAGAATATAACATCAATGAAGTGAAAGAGAATATCAAGGGAGTAGTTTGGTTATGAATATTCTCATTCCTTTTTTAGGATATAGTGCATATACATTTTAAGGTAGAGAACTCTAGAATCCAAATAGGAGGAAGGGTCACAATGGTAGTAAGAAAGGTTGAACAGATTACTCTTATTTACCATTACAAAGGGAGTCAAGATCTCTCAGAAATTCAAAAGTCAAGGTTATGTAAGGTTCTACTAACATTAATGGAAATAATATTTGAGTAGTGGATATAGACTATGGATAACCTCCCCTTTGGGCTGACATTTAGGGGATTGTTGTAGTAGTTGCTAAACAAATGGGTCCACCCCTGCATTAAAGGGAAAAAATGGATGAGTAATTCCTTGTGATACATCACTCAACTAATGTTGGTGATAATATTATGTAATGGTCTATTGTTTTTGATATTTACAACAAACATAGTCACTAGATTAGAATTTATAATCTTATGTTAATAAGAGCCTTCAATGATGGAAAAGTTAACCAATATGATTACATGGAAACTTGGGACAAGATTCCAATTCATTTTCAAGAACATATATTGGATGATCCTGAAACATCACTTACCTATATCTCTTAGAATATTATTAGGGATAAGTACTCCAATTACACAAATATATGTTTTAAAACAATGTATTATCATTTAATTCTTATTATAGGTGAAATATATGGACCCTCACTTTTTCATTTAATGTTTTTTTATGATTATAATAATTATAGTTTGAGTCAGTCAAAAATAACATTAATTGTATTTAATAATAAATATTGTTATTATTAAATTATTTAAACTTAATTTAAATTTTATATTTGAGAATGTGAATTTTAAATATTTTATAATATCCACTTTTATCCATTTGTGGGTTATTTATTCTTCTATATAATATATCATTACCAAAATATATATATTCCCATTGTTACAATTGTAATTTTAAACAAGGACTAATTCAAGTGTAACATAAAAATGTAAGGGTAAAAACCTAATTTAATATTTTCTAAATTATATTAGATGAGATGAATTAAAGTCAATATAATAGTTTCATTAAATATACTATATATTTAGATGTATTAATGTCAGAATTAATTTTAACTATTTTAAAAAATTATGAAATTCAAATGGATCCCCTCCCCTAACATATAAAATAGAACATAATGTCCTATTTTCATCAAAATTGAATACCAATGGTATTGCACGTGGTGTCATGACCCCAAACATTGTAACATAGAGCCATTGTCTGCTTTATTAATCTAGTATATATATACATAGGCTCAAATCCCAACGGACTGATCAATTTTCAAAATTAGAGAACCATATAAATACATGATACCTATTTTACATTTGGAAAAAAAATAAAACACAATATTACAACAATAAATGGACTGTGTCATGGAAAAATCAATCCATAAATTCTTGAACATATCATAATAAAGGAAGAAAAATATTAGAGAGCTAAAATGAATAGTAATGGTTATGTAAATCCAATGATATCATGAATCAATAAGCATAATAATCATTGAAATATAATTAAATTAACCCCAATTCCATTGTAAATAACATGAAAATCTTGAGTAGTTATAGAATATTATGTATAAAATACTAAATAACTAAAAACACATTGTATTTAATCAATTACTACAAATGAAAAAATTCCATATATAATATCATAGGGAATGTGTCCTAGAGAAAAATAATAATTGAAATAACAAGGAAAGAATCTCCTACTTAGTAGAATTCATGTTCATTGGAATAATAATACCTCTATCATAAATATCATTCCACCAAAATATTAAGAACTAAAGAAAAAACATGATTATCTTGGATAACTAATTTGTGTATAAGACCCATTGACGCATTGTGGGGATGTCTATAAATGGAATCCCAAACATTTATGAATATTCTATAAAGCTCCTTATATATCGAATATATAATGAAATTATTTTACAATGTGTATTAACAAAAAGTATTCATATGGAGCAAATAAAATTAATATATCAATTCTTCCCCTTTTAATTAATTAAATTTCAAAGTACAAAGAACATGTAAAAATTGTATATTGTTTTGGAAATAATTCAATCCAGAAAAAATATTAGGATATTTTATAAAAATTAATTATCCAATGATAAATTTTTATAAGAAAGTCCTCATTTAAAAATATTGTTAAAATTTAGATATGAATGTGAGCTTGTACAATTAATTTTACCACTTGGTAATTTCAATATCGAATTCCATTGGATCAAATAAGTCAAATTGAATCTTAATGTACCTTGATTTTTTAAGGAATCAGTATATTACATGTTTAAGGGGATGTGTATAAACCATATAATTTAAATTAGGTGTATAATATTACATTAAGTCTCAATATATAAGGATTGACATTAAGTCCCTTATCTCAAACTTTTCATTAGTTAAATGTTGTTCCACCACATGTATAGTGTTTTCAAGAATTCTAGTAAATTTTATCAGAACCAAATTCATATATAAAGTATAATATATCATCAAATTATAACATTTTAACACCAATTGGATAATAATATTCTCATATTTTTTTATTTTGTAAGTTAACATAATTGTTTTCTCATACATTTTTTTCAATAAATCTTTATTTAACTTTAAATATGTTATATATATTTAAGATCCAGAACACTTTCTCTAGAGATCTATCAAGATAATTTTTAGGTTCTCTATTACCATTGTTTGTTATATCCTGTTTGGGATTTTCTTCACGGTGTTTTTTTGGTGAATTTAGACATTTGGAGGGGTTTTGTGATGCGAATGATTGGAAAATGGTTTCCAAAACCATGGGTACTTCTCAAAATATCCTTGTAAACCCAGAAGGAAGGTAGAGATAAATTATATAAAAAACCTATTTTAAATGTGGTAATCTTTAGCACAAAATGTCTATTGTCCCTCACATAAAATCCAACAATTTCATAATTGTTAATTATTGATGTGAGAGAGAACAATTAAATATTAAAATAAAAAATATTTTAAATTTATTTTTTCAATCACATGATAATGTCCTATATGTATTTTGATGTAGTATATATTCCAAAAATATTAAACTGTTTTTGCTTTATAAAATTTCATTCCATGACATTAATAAATTTAATAATTGTATATAAGATATTAATAATTAAATATTTCAAATAGTTTATTTTTTATTTCAAAAACTCTGAGGAATTTCTAATACAAATATGTATAACTATTGAGTGATTTAAAAAAATTAACCTCACCTTTTATCAACACAAAATAAGATAAAAAGTGTGTGTTAAAATAAGAACACTACTCATTTAATTTTCTTTATCACTTCAATTGTTTCGCAAATTACGCTATCATTACATAATTTGAAACCCCAATATTTAATTCATATTTATTACTTATATGTCTAATTTAAATGAATTATATTTCAATAATTAATCTCAAATGAAAAAGAAACCCGAGATAGAGTTTATCAATGTTGAATTATGAAAAATACACCAAGAATCATCATCATTGAATGAACAATATTGAGATATTTTGATTATTTGGTATGAAAAAAAGGGAACCAATAATAGAAAATACACTTAATTTTCATTAAAAATGACAGTAAATAGATATTTTTGACCGTAGGATGACTTCCATAAAGGAATGATTCTTTAGTCCTTAGATATACATCAGTGTTATATCATTATTCTATCATAGTGATGGAATCCAAGATATTTTTCTTCCTATAAATGTATTGTTTTCTCTTGTAAAAATTAATAGAAAATTGAATGACCTATTTTTAAACTAGTTATATATCTCTATAAATGAAAAAATCAATGGATGGTAGTAGTTGCAAACAACATTGTTTTTCTTTTTTCAAGGAATAGTTTCTGTCTAGAATTTATCAATATATAATTTTACCAATGTTAATGTGTCTTTATTTAATTTCTATTGCCTGAATAAAATTTTTTTATTCAAACTATATTATAGATACATCATATGAATTTAATCGAATTTTATCAAGCTGACTCTTCCCAAGATATACCATTTATCTAATTATAGTAATGCCAATGATTCATTACTTAAAACAAAATTTTATTTACAATGAAGAACTATATGAATGTAGCATGATTTACCAATAAATTATCCTATAAAAAGATAATATATGGGTTTTAATGGAATTCATATAAGTCCAAAATTTCTAAAACAAATTAAATGAAGAAATTTTTCTTAACCAAGAAATTGATATCTCAGAAACATAATTAAATTCCATATTTGAGATTATTGATTTTCTAAATTACTATAAAAAATAGGAGTAATATATATATGAAAAAACAATCTACTACAAAAAATATATGAATTTAATGTTTTCATGTTTTTACCATTATTTTAAAATAAGATTTTGGGCCCATGCAACCATTGGAAAATGTAATTTTTAATGAAGTTGATAGTACTATTTTCTTTTATTTCTATATTCCCACTACACATTCTTATTTTGAAACATAATATAGAGTCACTAAAATTTATTCATTTCAATATGATTTTTGGAATGTTACAATTATATGAATCTCCAACACATTAATGATTTGCAATACCATTTTGAGGATGTTCTTGATTACATGAAAACGTTTACATAATTGAGAACTTATTATAAACAATGAAAATATTTATAGAATCAATAAAAAGTAAGAAATTAGAAAAATATCCTAAGTCAATTTTTTGGATGCCCTTTCTTCCTCGTAGTGTTCTCTCCATTGTGAATGTTGATAAATTTCTAAAATAGACATCAATTTTCTGCCAAAACAAATCTTCTAAAAAAATAAATGGTCACACCTAATATAAAATATTGGGTCACTAATAATGAAATCGTAATGGTCTAAAATTACTTTATTTCATTGTTTTTTTATGATACCAATAAATATGAATCTGAGATGTAAACATTTTGTAAAATTTGTAAACCTTGTTTCTTCTCGAATGATGTTATCATCAATTTTCTCATAAATAAATGAGGAATTGTTCTATTTAGGGTTATAACATTCACTATGTGTCATCCGATTGAGTTTTAATAATCAATTACATGAAGAATTTGAATTTCCATTACACAAAAGTCAAATTGATTCGAAAAAATGATTAATCAAATTAATATTGTCCTAGATTATTTAATATTCATAAGATACTTTTGTATAATGTGGTAAAAAAATATTATATCCCGAGATTAATTATTATTTTATATAAATATAAAAAAAGAAAATTTATCAACAATTATCTCAATAATGTATATAATATTCTTTCTCGTTATCTAGAAACAAACTAGAATAATGCACCATATATAACCTTCTTTCATTTCATTTCCCCTAAATATCCACTATAGTATAATCCCTAACATAACACATAATATCTAATTGGATTCTCTATTCTGGAGATTTTTTTGTTGAGAATCTAACTTTATAGATTTTTATAACTATATAATTCCTATATATTTTCATGATATATGAATGATGTGACCTTCTAATAAATTTAGCTAAGGGGTATCCTAATCATCATGATTTTATTTTGAATCATGGTAAATATCGGTGGGACCCAAAAATCATCTAATTACTTTCCAATTTTCTTATGGGGTAAAATATTGTATAAATTATATATTAATGTGATATACATATATTCCCATATATGACACAATTTGGACAATAAAAATTTTCTTGGTTACCATAAATCAAAATTTTTCATAATTAATAAAATTGATAGACTCATTGCCACATTAAACAACTAATTATATATTGTGTAAAAAATATTCAATTATATATTCAATGTTTGAGAAATCATTCATGAACACCATAATTATCTATTATATCATTTATGAAATATTTTCAATAGACACCTTTGAATGATTCATAGATGACCACTCAATACAGTAGATATTTTCTAGTATGAAAATGTTTCATATAGGATACTTATAGTATCTTTCTAATTGTATTTAAAAGGATTCAAAATATGAAAATATCCAAAATAACTATACATGAAACAAAATTATTCATTTTTCGCTATTTTATGAGTCATTTTATACATAAATTACCTGGTAAAGTGATCATTATTAATGGATTAATTATATTTCATTAGTTTATTCTAAACTACCATTTTTATACTGTTATGATCATCATGTTTTCAGTCCATTAATTGGAAAAAAACTGTGACATTATTATTTTTTGATCACAATATATACTAATGTCACAATGGATTTCTAAAATATGGTAAATAATTCTATCACTTAACCAATAAATTATTTTATATCTGATGACATCCTTCAAATTTAGTTTTAGGATCCTTCATACCTCAACCATTAGTTTTTATGGGGTGTATTGGGATCCAATCATAGAAAAATTATGAATTATTTATCTTTTTTTATAAATGTATAGAAGAATTATAGTTTTACAACTATTCATTAGAAATTTTTTTTACCTCTTATATGGTTTGTAATACATAAATATTTTAATTGAACATAACTATTCATTTGAATTAAAAATAATTTTTATTTATCATGGTTATTTATTTCATGTTTTTAAAAATGAAAAAATTAAATTAATTTATTAAGGAATAGAAAAATAGTTATTATTTAATTATAATGAAAATAATGTAAAAATATTAAAACAAATACAATAAATATAATTCGAATAAATTATTATTCTCATAATGAATTTAGACACATTTGACTTGATATGGATTTTTAAATGCTAAATATTTTAATATCATTGGTATCATGATAAATTTAAAGTAAAATTAAATATATAACAATAATTATGATATTTTTTATTTTTTAGAATTACTAATATTATATTAAATTATGACAAATTCCAAAAAATATAATACGCATCCTAAAGATGGAAAACAACTTATTTTAACAACCATGGTCTATATATGTGAAATATTTTCTTCCATTGTAATTAAAATTACCCCTAAAAATGTATGAGATATATTAAAAAAGTAATTTTTTAAAATGTTTACATCATGATAAAATAATCAGATGTAATGAATCATATATTTCCAGTATTATTTTTTATCAATTAATTGGGAAAATTCTGATACTAGGCTCTCAGACCACATGTAATTATGATGCCTAGTCTTCCTGAACGATTCTTTGACGAATTTTACATTTTTAATAGTTCTCAAGTGAATATTTCCTTAAAAATTATAATATATTTTATGTGGGTGTCTATATCAGAAATATGAAAGCACTTTTGATCTCTGAATTTTAGCTTTACCATAAGAGCAACCTAACATTGGTCGTCACGGGTCATGTGATGAAAAATTCACCAATTAAAAAACCCTAAATAAAATTATTTTACAAAAAATTATTATTACTAATGAAAGTTTTCTATGATTGGAAATATGAGACCACCATTTGAGTTCATAATGTGGTCTTTTCCTTAGTCAGTGCCTAACAACAACATGCACGAGTCTGTTATAAAAAATAAATATTGGATTTTTTAAAGATTAAACTAAATTATGATTTATTTTATATAACATTAGAATGTAAAATGAGATATGTTTTATATTATTAATCATTTTCCTAGAATTCAGGAAACTTTTATTGAGGTAAGGAGATATAGCTCTCTTGATCAAAAGATGATAGATTGAAAATCAGATTTTTTATCGTCGTGCCAATAGAGTTCGAGGATATCGTCCATGTGAGAAAAAATATTAATAATCAATAAGAAATACAAACCCAAGGTATTGAATTTTATTCTTTGTGATATTTCGGCATTTCTGAATGCCATGATGAACACTGACCAACCCACAATCTGGTTGACCCACAAATTGAATGATTGTGGGATGGATTTTTTATTGTGGCATTTAAATGGGGATATTTAATATGCGTGATTTATTAAATATTCATTTTTCATTCTTACTAGAACAGATCAATGCCAACACAAACAATAACCTAGTTTTGTTCCTATGTAATGTTTTGTGATTATCTCTTCCCAAATTCATGGAATTCTTCATCGTTGGACCTTCGTGGTCACAGCTCTACATGTTGGGAGGATCCAAATGAATTCGACCCCCCCAGACTAGTGGAATATCTAAATCAAGAATATAACAATGAATATCACTATCTTTGGAACACATATGTGGACATGTTTCAAATAATGGAGCATAAAATGATGACCTATGGCCAATGGAAGGTGTGGCAGCTTCAGTGAGTCTAAGAGGCCGTGATGGTGGCTGCAATAGCAAGTGACTATGGCGGCGGAGCCGTGACGGGGACATGGTGTGCTAGACGACAACATAGTTAGGGGACACATGGATCCCCCGATGGCGGTGAGTTTATAAAGAAGGCATACACAGTGGACTGACCACCTTGAACACGACAGTGCTGCGTTGATCGAGGTGTATGTGATCATGGTAGACATCATAAAGCAGACCATACCATCCCACTTGAAGTGTGACACACTAGATATGTTGGGAATCTCTATAATCATTGTGATTTTAACAATGGTGCCCAATGGTCCGAGTCCAGTAGGAAGAAAGTGCTGGGTTGGTTCGGGCTGTGTTCGGCAGTTTTGATCAGACCAAAACACGACACGTGTCCGATTTCTTTACTAAAACAATTATAACATTAAAACCGTGTGTCCGTTTGAAGATCCATTTTCTGAATTTTGACCCTTTAGATGAGGCATTCATTTTAATATAATTTTTTTTAGTTTTTTTAAATGGTTTAATAAGGAATAATTTCTTCTGTTGTAGGATCTCCCAGATCGAGTACGCTATGAGGGGAGTCCATTGAATGGATATCACTTGGAAAATAAGTGAATTTTTATGACTATGATTTATCGAGACTATGTGTCTTATAGAGACTACATGTCTTATAGAAACTGTGAGTCGTATTGGCATAGCCTTTCTCATTGGGACAATGTGACTTATCGATAATTTTTTTGATTACATCAGATAATCCAGTTTTGTAAAATATAGACATATACCTATATAAGAAGTCTATTTATGTTCATTGTGGTATAAATCATGTATTTTTTAATCATATTCCTTTGTGGTTTTGGGTATTTTAACTCTATATTATTCTAATCACCCCTGCATAGTATTTTCTCGCACATGTCAGGTCTTTTAAAAATGATCAATGCTTTGATAGAGTCCTTGGTGGACAAGGATAAGGTGGTGCTCAGAGATACCAGATAGGCGAGGTGTGATCCTACGACTTTAATCAGTTATCCTTGTACCTAACCTTTCTGTTGGGTTTTCTACGGATGAGTTTGAGGAACATGTTCATCCACATTTCCTAACTCCTTTAAGGCGGGCATGTGTTCTGTCCATATTTACATTCCTAGTTTCTACCATTATAGTATTTTTTGGGTATCACAGTTTTTTGTATTCATGTAAACTTAGTGTTTTACATTTCATCACTTTTGGTTTCAAGGTTTGTGCATGTATACTTGTAGTTAGAAAAAAATCTCCCATTTTTTCTAATTAATACTCAATACAAGTATCCAACCCTTGGACTATTGGTTGTGGGATAGGGGTAGTCCCGGTCGTGGCCCCACTTGGATGGATCGTGATAGAGTTATATCGAAAAGGTCTATTCTACTTATGGACTAGGAGTAATTAGGGTTGGTTTGGGGAAACTATGTTATGTGTTTTGAGTTTGGATTTTATTCCATGGTTTCAATTCTTTTGGTGGTGGCTAACTTATCTATACACCTGGACTCTATACATTTGCTTTTTGACTCAGTATGTGGAAATACATGATTCAGAAGGAAAATTGGTAAATGATTCTTATATGATTGGGGTGTATTTTCTTACCCATCACGAGTTAGCTCATTAGTTATAATCTATAGTATGTGTTATACCTGGTTTTACTATAGGATATCTCTATGTAGACCGCCATCAATGATTCTGTTGTGTTATCATGATGGTAATCTATGTTGTGAAGATGCATAAGTAGAATGATTCATATATGGGATAACACCTCAAGTGGGTGCACCAACCATACCACCGCTAGTAGAGCATCCCATGGTACCCACAATACCAACAAGTGAGGAGGGAAATCTAAGCTCCATTCATAAGATTTAGTAGAATAAGACCCTTAGGTTTTGATGCAATCCTGACACAAAAGTAGATGAGAATTGCCTTGATGTGGTGATAAATGTTTTTCATCTATTCAAGACACTAGTAGATAAGATGGTTGTCCTCACAACAATCCATCTATATAGATTAGAAGGGCGAGGG
The DNA here is from genome assembly GCA_963277665.1 of Viscum album. Classification (NCBI taxonomy): domain Eukaryota; kingdom Viridiplantae; phylum Streptophyta; class Magnoliopsida; order Santalales; family Viscaceae; genus Viscum; species Viscum album. Next base: position 221,020,673 of record OY728131.1, on the reverse strand, counting down.
TAGGGTTTAGTTACCTAATAACTCAATGACGTGACTCTTCTATCGAAATAAATATTGAACACATTCATAGAGGATTTATCACATTATTATCTTAGGGAGGGACACATCCACAACCTTCTACAGTTCTGGGGGATGAAATTTCGGTATATAAGTACTTATCAAGAAAAACCAAACATTCTTGGTATTCAATGGATATTATACATGATATGTACTTAAGGGAACTGAACATTGGGTGAGGTAAACATAGAGTTTTTTTGAGCCTGCGTTCCCTATTTGTGCATTCCTACCTATGTTAGGGTGCTAGAGAGTGCCTTGGTGATTGAATGTCCCTTAGATAGATAGATATATAGAACATGTGGTAGAAAAAAATTTCTAGGAAGGTGGATAGAATTTGGTAGAATGTATCCAATAGTAGTCACTACGATCCAAGTGAATTTGGCTCTTCAAGAGTGGATCTGGAGGTGGCTTCAGATAGACGGGGAACATAATGTGTTACTCATGATGCGGTCAGGGACATATAGAATGTGATTTCCTAAACCATCATATAGTTGATCAGGGTAGGGTCAAGGAACCATAGATCCAGAGACAACTACAAGAGCTTGCAGATCCAAGTGGCATTAGATATGGAAGAGGGTCCATGAGTGTTGTAAGAGGTGGTCCAAATTTTGATATGTTACATATGCCACCCCTAGGTGATTTACAAAATGATTAGGGAGCTAGTGGATAGGGATGATGCCATTATCAAATGATGGTATCTTATGACCCCGAGGCTCTAGTGATGATTCCAGGTACAATCTATGTGTTTTTTTCCGTAGTTGTTGTTTTAATAGACTAAAGTACTAGAAATGTATTTCATTCCATTAATCTAGTTTGAGGCTCAAAGATTTTGGTGGAACTATTGGGTAGACATTTATTTTTAGAGACTACTATGAGAGGGGATTTGATGAGCACAAATTGGTGCAGACAATGAGAAATCACTCTTGGAGGTGAGAGATTCCGTCTGGATATATTGTTAGAAGCATCAAGGCCTTACATTTTCATTTTCAATATAGATGGGTAATCTGAAGTCCATTCTTAGATTGACTATTTCAGGCATAGAGTGCAGTCTATCCAGAATGATGGGACACATCATTTTAGAGGATGGGGTTGTAATGGATGTAGCAACAATAGAGGTGGTGATTTCACAGTAACCACCCAAGAGTGATATTGAGGTGTGGGGTTTTCTTGTTTTGGCTCGAAACTATCAGAGGTTTGTACCAGACTTTTTCAGGATAGATATATCCATGAAAAAAGTGAAATTAAAGGGGTATCCTTTTGTGTGTATGGGAAACTATCAAGAGAGTTTTCAAAATCTGAGGTAGAGATAAACATGTAATTCAATCTTTAGATTGATAGAGGAGGTTGTCAAATACATGTTTTTATGAATCCCTTTAGTAACTAGAATTTGTGGGTTCCTAATGCAGAGTAATATAGTGTTTTCCCATGGTTAATGATAGTTGAACCATATGAGAAGAGATACGCAAATCATGATATTAAGTTGGTAGCCATAGTCTTCACATTGTTGATTTCGTTTCACTACATTAGTAGAGACTGGTTTTTCTTCTACTCTAATCTCATGAGTCTAAAGTATATCTTCTCTCAGTAGGATCTAAACATGTGATAAAATTGATGGATATAGTTCCTCCAGGACTATAACAATGAGTTTACCTATACTCTGGTGATGGTGAATATGGTATCATATTCCCTCAGCGAGAGATCATGTAAGATGCCCTGAATGAGGCATCAGATTAGTTGACCTAATAGTAGATATCCTTTGTGGATGGAGATTGATAATTTTACCTCTATTGAATGATTGTCACCCCTCCACTAATTAAGTGAGTTAGGAAGGTATTGACTACAGATACCAACTATAAGACATGATGTGCTCCAATGTCCACAGGGAATGGGCTAGATTGATATTCCAAAGGTGGGGTCCCATCTTTCTTTTCAAAGGATATAAAGTAATACCTATGGAGTTTGAGAGGAGGTTTTGTGGGAGTTACATATAAAACCTTTGGAAGTACATATTGGTGTGGAGAATATGTACTAGGTCCTCTAACGTCAGTTTTAGTGCCTGAAACTGAAGAAAGGAGTTGCAGAGGTTGTATCTCGATGTTTCAGTTTTTGGAAAATGAAGACTGAGGACCATGTCTGAGAAAAGTTTGACTCAACCCCATGAGGTTCTATAATGGATGCAGAATTGGATATTTGAGGTCACAATAGTAGACATAAAACATATATCAAGGGGACATGATACAATCTGGGTGATCGTTGACCAGCTCGCCAAGTCATCCTACTTCTTAGCTTTTCACGAGAAGAGTTCAGTAGAGATCATGGTACTCCTCTAAATACATGATATATTTCGATGATATTTTTTTAATTTTTTTGGATTTTTTTAAAAAATATTTATGTTGTTTTTTAAAAAATATGCTTCAAAGGAGGAAGCATGCTTGCCACATTTCGACTGAATATTTTTAACTATTTATGTTGTTATATATATAAATAAATAAATAAATAAATAAATAAATATATATATATAAATATTAGAATTGTGCTTATTTTATATTGCTTAGAATTATTTAATTATCATTTGAAAGTGAAAATGTTATTTTTTTAAGAAATTGATTTTCTGGGGTTCAAATTTGAATTATTTTTATGAACTAATAATGGGTTCTAGTTAATCACCAAGTTGATATAAAAATAGATCATTTCCATAATGTCTCAAAACAATATTTACATTTTTTCTCAGTATTGATTAGGTCAATCATCCTTTTTATTAAAATTTATGTCCCTTTTAAATAAAATGAAACACTTGGGGTCATACCTACCTTACATCAAGCGTCGAATTAACACACATCCTTAATCCCTTGTGGACATTCATCTTGGCTTCTTGAAATACTCTAAGAAATTGTCATTAATTGTATGACCGGTGATTGTAGTAGTATAATAATACTAAAATATATAGATCATGTATTCTTTCTTTTCAAATCATATTTCTTCAGAGTTCTTACAATTAGGGTTTACATAGAAAAGGGTGTCTTGTAAGACATAGTTTTATATATTTAAATATATATACATTTTGTCTTAGTTATGAAATTCTTTTTTAGAAAATGATGTTCTTTGTAATTTATATTTGATATTCAACATTAAGAAGGATTGAATAACATAAACTATAACTAAAATAGAAATGAAAACTAATGGAACAGATAAACATATGAAAATAGTGGATAGAAATAAAAATATCATCACTTCAATAGGCCAAAAATGTGCACATGAAAAATTACAACCAATATCTACGGGGATGAGATTCTAGCCCACATTGTGATCTGTGAAAGGTAAAATCTTATTGAGATCACCGAGCTCTATGCTGTTGTTGAGTCTAATGACCTGATGCGTCTTGATCCATGGGCATTGTAATGTCGACCAACGCATGATACACCATAGTTTCAATGGGAGGAGGTTTCAATTCTTGTCGTCCAATGCTCCTGATCCTTCTTCCACTAGGGTAGTAGATGAAAATTAAATAATCATACTAGGGAACTATGCCTACGATTGATATTCACCTGATGAAGGATAGAACTGCTGATATATTTCCAGGAAAGGTTGATACCCAGACTCCAGATTCACATACACAATCGACAGATGCTGAACTACTATAGGGATGCCATTTATTATTGAATAAGAGAGAGATCATGTTCTGGAAATCAAGGTGTATTTTGTTTTAGTTGGGGATATTGAGCAACTGTAAGGTTTAAATCTTTAAGATTCTCTCATGAATCCAATAATAATAATGAATCAGCTACAATTATACAACATAGACCGCTACCCATTAATGAACCCCCTCCTTCAATATGTCACTCATTAAAATAATATTCTCTGAGTGAGTACATTTAAATAGTTTCAATAAAATAGAATATATTTCTATAATCAAACTAATGTAAAATTGTTGACATACCATATTATGAAGCTCTCTGTTGTGTCGGCTAAGATACACTATAGACTACAGTTTATACCATGGCACATACTATACATACTGTAAAAGAAAAAATCTCATCATAAGTGCACACTGGACATGAATCTTTGCATGTATTCCCTAGAGGACGAGATAGTTTGAATGTACTCAGTGCCAGACCTCATCTTTCCTCCCTGACAGCTTCACAACATTAAAATTATTTTTCTATCTTGGTGGAAATGGAATTGGATGAATATATATTAACCAGTGAATGAATCTATCAGGACGAAATCACTCAATAATATGGAAGTTAATGAGAGACACAACATCTATAACATCTTGAATTCTAGTAGTGAATTGTGCTTATAACTGGTTAATTATAGCTTTTATGGCATCCATATAATCTGAAATGACATGTGACCTTTTCAAAAAAAGATCCAAACTAAAAAAAATTTATATAATCATTAAATTTTTTAGACAATAATATTTTGTATATACATACCTAGTCAGGTAAGAGAATTTCCAACAAGAGGCAGTATAAACCCAAATGGTGCATCATAATCGTGGAAAAATTGTGTCCTTGAATCCCCCATAAAATAAAACATTGAAGTGATCAATAATGTGAAATTAAATTAAATAAATGATACTATAATTTGAAACCCATAGACATGATTGATCATAACAACATCTATACAGAGCATTGTGAATCATCTCTGTAGGGAGCAACGAACCGGTATGTTGAGGGAAGAATGAGGGGATGTTGAAATGACGAGAACATTTTAATTATTTTTTTCCTAATTTTTTGTGTTATTTTATATTATTCTATATAAACTATGTATTTAATTAATGAAGTGGGTATAATTTAAATGAGACTATTGGGTTTTGACTATTATATTACTTTTGGTCAATATTACTGTTAGAAACTATAATATTAAAGTTGAGTTTTTATAAATACGGTTATCTTGGTTATTTAATATAGAAAGAAGATAGAATGTCCACATCGAGTAGACTCGGGCCATATGAAGACCATCTATCAGGGATTGGTATGGAGGTAGCATCACTCGGCTTCCCTTTGGACCAAGACCAATATGAACATAAACACATGAATCTTGAATGAAATTGCCTAAGGAGAAGTTCAAGCTGATAGAAATCGCCACTCAGAAACAGTTACCTGAGGCACCCTAAGATTCTATCACCATAGCACACCTTACACTTAGGTCCTATTCTGGTGTTATAAGGGGCTATGTAATGGGACGTTAGTTTCTTTTTGTAATCCTTTTATATAAATGAATTTTTTTTTTCATCTTATGGAAATTGTTTTGAATTTCAAATATCCAGATAAATATTGGATGTGTATTATTGATGGATTTACGAAAAATGGGGTATTTTAAAAAAAAAATATTCATTAAAAAATTAATAATGTGAATTGATTTTTTAAAAATGTACTTTTACAGTTGTGATCAGTGAAAATTTTAGAGTCCAATAAGATTAACTTGACTATTAGTGAATAGTAAGTATGAATAGTAACATACCCATATGAATAGTAAATAATAGTAATGAATAGTAAATTGGCCAAAAAATAGAAACTTCACCCATGAATGTATAAATACAATTTAAACATCGTAAAAGTGAAAAAACAATCATAGTATACATTTTTGTAATTATTTATGTCATAAATATTTTATTTACAATCTTATAATTAATTTAAAATTTTAAAATGGAAATCTATTTTCATAAAATTTAATCATAAATTGTTACTTTATTGTCTTATGGTTATACGATAATTTTTTAGGACCTTGATTACTTTTTAAGGTGTTAAAAAATGAGTTATAGTTTTAAAGTTGTATTTTTGGAATAAATAATGATTTTATTTAAAAATTAAATTAAAAATATTTAGTTAATTACATTCATAAAATGGAGTACATTTTTGATTTCAGAGCATCGATATTAGGTTCGGTAGAATTTTTGGGATTTTTCTGAAACAATTGAGTTTTCAGTGAATAGTAAAAATGCAGTTTTGAGTTTCAGGTGTTTAATGACTTCAATAATGATGTAATATTGATGTAATATTTCTGGAAGGCTATTGAATAGTTATATATGAAATGATATGTCCCAAGTGGGCAATACCATGGGAAAATACCATGGTCAAGCACATGTTTATGCAAATACCACCGATGAGGAGTCCCTTGAAATTAATAATTTATTTTCTCAATTTTCCTATAAATACCAATCCATTTACCACATTAATTTCATTCCAAAATCATTTTAAATGATGTTATAATCGTTTTACCTCACAAGGAGTCCTCCAAAGGTTCCCTCAAACCTCCCATGGTCCCGACCATCATGCTTTTAATGTTAGTTATCATGGTAAGGGATCCTTTCACTCACCTCTTTTCAGTCATGACCTTCCCAATGCCATGGGAAAATACCACGGTCAAGAACCTGGTTATCCTCTCATTATATTAGATTCAAATACCATGTTATATAGACATTATTCTACAGAAATATTTTCTCAAAATTTCACTCTCTTTTTCTCAAGGAATTCTCTTATTTTATTCAAGTGAATACCTAGACCTATTTTGTTTATATGGGTTTTCATAGATACAAAAAGTGATATATTTGATTCTAGAATAGACATACATGTAACCCTCACTCCATTTACATGGGTTATAAAAGACATAATGATCTTATTTTTAAGGACTTTCAAAACATCATGATTTTGAAGTGAAACCCATTTCTTTTACTCTCATTGGGTTATTTATGAATTTTTTTATTATGATCTATGTGGATCACATGAAAATAAATACATATTAAGGTTGTTCCTTGATAGCGCTTCAATGATTTGGGTAAATAATTAATCTATAGAGATGACAAGTTTCATGATACCTTGGTGAATAACCTTGGTAATTTTTCTGACATCTCAGGGATAATCCTTGGTGATATGTTCATGAATGTATAAATTAAATGTTATATCCACATATTTAGGTTCTGATTCAAGTTCTTTTTATTATTTTATTCCCATTCTTACATTACTCATACATTTATGACTTTTATCATGTTCTTATTAATATTTCTCAAGATCACATGTCAACTATTTCACTTGTTTTCTTTACTGAGCCTCATTCTCAGCCATTCCTTTGATGTAGATCTCCAGGATATGAGATGCAGTAATTGTACATGGGATTTACATATTATTAATACATAAAAGTGTTTTAGAAGAATGTTTTATATTGTTTTCTTGTATTATATTCCTTATTTTCAAGACACTAGACTTTAAAGATCATCTATTTGTAAAAGTTAATGAAAATTTATGTAATAAATAGCCGGGATGCCATAGTTGGTATCAAAGGATAGTTTAGTTATTTATGGAAAATAGGCTATGATAACATTAGTATTAGTCCATTAGAAAAGTTTAAATATATAAATACTTCCTAGTATTTTAGTGAGTAATGAGTAAGTGGTTTATCATGAAAATACATCCTTGTCTAGATACGAGCAGGTAGAGGCGGCTGTGGCGCAGTGATAACTAGGAGTGAAAACTCAAACAAGGTGTTTCATGCTTGACTCGGGGCATCCGGGTACAAAATAATGGGCCTTACTACACTATTGTTTACAACACTCCCAAAGGATATGTTTGCTTAATAATTAGCTTTTTATGATTCATTATGAAGGATTTATAGAGAAATGTAATTTTTTAAAGATGTTTTAAGACATAAAATTATTTATAGTTAAAATATTACTAAATGAATTAAATTTCTCATTATGGTTTTATTCTTATAGAAATGGTGGGAAATAGATGGAACCATGCAAATGGTGACTGTAGTGGACTATGAACTGAAAACCCTCAAATGGAAGCCAGAATGGAAACTCTCAAGCGAATGATGAACAAACTAACTCAAGTTATGGGAAATAAATTGAATCAAGTTGAGAGACCGATCTCAACGCGAAGGGAATAACATTCTGTTGAGTCCTATATGAATCAAAACCACCAACCTTTAGTGGATGTACTGACCCATTAATTATTGATCAGTGGATCAGCTCTATAGAGAAGATATTTTCTGTGCTCCACTGTTCAGAACAAGACAAGGTCACCTTGACTATCTATCACTTAGAAGGAGTAGTTAATCAGTGGTGGGAACTGATTAAAAACAAAATGACAAGAGTGTAAGTTGATGCTATGGAGTGGGAAGAGTTTAGAGGGATATTTTTTAGTAACTATTTCCCACATTCAATGAGATGAAGAATGGACAAGTAGTTTATCATGCTGAAGCAGAAGGAGAACGAATCTATCCGATGCTATGAGATGAACATCACCCGGCTTTCATGTTACACATCTATATTATTCATGGATCCCAATGGAAATGTTGATTGAGTATTCGGTGTGTGAGACCTCATCTGCGGAAGAATCTAGCCAACAAAGAATATGACAGGTAGGAGGAGATCATGTGAAGTGCAATTAAAGTCGAACTGGAGTTCAGTGAGATGTAGTGGTCTCATAATCCAATAATAAGAATAGATCGATGGATCCAAGATTAGGGAAGATCTTTGATCATGTAGGAGGAGAAATTCAAGAGCAATGTCCCACGTGTAATAAATGTGGGAAGAATCAATAATGGAATGACTTTCTCAGGAGTGGGAAATTCTATAATTGTGGAAGAGATGCCCATATTGCGAAGAATTGTCATAGTGAGGTGAAACCTCAAATTTCAAACACTAAAGGCACGGGGATGATGGTGTATAGCCTACCTGACGTCCACAGATTTACGTGTGGACAACTTGGGCACTTTTCCAATCACTGTCCAAATCTGAGGGCAGTGGAGGGGAACCACCATCAGCCTTAGTAAAGGCCAAGGGAGAAATTTCATGCTTTTACTATCATGATAGATGAAGTTGAAGCTCCAAATGAAGTTGTAGCAGGCACTCTTTTTGTTGTCTCAATTCTATCATGCACATTTTTTGATTCTGATTGTATGCATTCCTTTATTTCTTCTAGGATTTCAATGAATTTTGAATCAACCCCCGACTTTCTAAAAGTAGTGTTATCAGTAAAGACTCCTGGTGGTATTATCCAGGCATCATGAGTGTTTAGAAACTCTAGTATTTACAAGGGTGAGCACAATATTTTAACAAATCTTGTAGTCATTACTATGAATGAATTCAACATTATACTATGGATGGACTGGCTCTCAAAGTATAATGCTAACATCAAATGCAGATGTAAGGAAATCCTAGTATTATTGAATAGAAAACATACAGTTATCTTAGAAGGAGAGATATCTCAAACTTATATTTGTTTAGAAGAACCTCTTATATCCTTCTTTATAGAATTAATAGGTGAAGAAGAAGAAGGAAATGAGTTTTTGATGATAGGAAATTTTTTTATCATCCCAGAATAAGTTGATATATTTCTTAAAGAGTTTCCCAGACCTCCCTTAGAAAGGGAGGTAGAGTTCTCTATTGAGCTGATACCTGGATCTCATACAATATCAATGACCCCATAGAGGATGGAAAATGTAGAGCAGGTGGAATTAAAGAAACAACTCAAATATCTTTTGGAAAAGGGGTTTATTCGACCGTGTGTGTCTCCTTGGGAAGCACCTATTCTCTTTGTGAAGATGAATGACGGATCGACGTGTATATGAATTGATTATAGAGAACTGAATGAGATCACATTAGAGAACAAATAACCTATTCCATGAATTTATGACTTATTTGACCAACTTCGTGGTGCTCAATTATTCTCTAAGATTGATCTTTGATTTGGTTATCATCAATTGAGGGTAAGGAATGAAGATATTCTAAAAACTGCCTTCCGATCAAGATATGAGCGTTATGACTTTGTTGTTATGCCTTTTGGACTGACTAATGCACCTACTATTTTTATGGATATGATGAATAGAGTCTTTATGTACTACCTTGATAACTTTGTGATAGTTTTTATTGATGATATTCTGATGTATACAAAATGTCATGAGGAGCATTAGTATCATCAAAGGGTAATTCTGCAAACTCTACAGAAGGAGAGTATTTTTGGAAAGTTCAGTAAATGTGAATTTTGGTTACAATAAGTTTCTTTCAAGTGGAACATTCTTACCAATTATGGAATCATAGTTGACCCTAAAAAGACAAAAGTTGAATAGGAGTGGCCTCAGCTTACAACAATAATAGTGATTTGTAGTTTCTTGGATTAGTGGGATATTATAGGAGTTTTGTGAAAAACATTTCAAAATTTTATAATCCATTAACCAAGTTAACTCGAAAATGGGTCAATTTCATATGAAAAAATGAGTGTGGGGAAAGATTCCAGGAGCTAAAGAAGAGAATGGTTACTACACCCGTGTTAATAATGCCCTCAAGGGGAGTTGGATTCATTATTTTTAGTGATGAATCTCTGAAAGGTCTTGGGTGCTCCCTCATGAAAAATTACAAGGTTATTGCTTATTCATCTCAACAGTTGAAGAATCATGAGAAGAACTATACTACACATGACCTGGAGCTAGCTGTAGTTGTTTTCACTATGAAGATATGGAGGCACTGTCTTAATGGGGAGAAATGTGATATATAAACATACCATTAAGTTTTAATCCATATTTTGAAAAAGAGGAATTGAACATGAGAAAAAGGAGATGGTTGGAACTTCTTGAAGACTGTGATTGTTCAATTCATTATCATCCCGGAAGATCAAACAACGTCACTGATTCATTACACAGGAAAGACCCAGTTTTTCTTTCCATTATCAGGATTCAAAGAGATCATTTGATCAATAAACAAGTAAAACTGGACATGGGAATTATAAATGAATGGACATCATTAACCCTAACCCAAATGATTTCTCAACCATCACTATAAGAGAATATCAAGAAAAGTCAGAATGAAGATCATTTGTTACAGAAGATGTTTGAGGCTGTGAAGGATGGGATGTTTCTTGAGTTCAATACTAATCAATAAGGTGTACTAAAATTTTTATACAAGACTATGTGTTCCATCTATTATGGAAATAATGAAGGAGCTGATGGATTAAGTTCATAGATATACTTTCTCTATACAACATGGTAGAACAAAAATGTATAGGGATCTTCATGATCAATATTTGTGGGATAATATGAAAAGGGATATTGTTGAATACACATCAAGGTGCCTGGTATGTCATCATGTGAAGGCAGAGAGACAAATTCCTAAAGGGGTATTGCAACCACTACCCATACTAGCATGGAAGTGGGACAATATCACTATGAACATTGTCAATGGTCTCCCGAGAACATTCAGAGGAATGTAGGTGATAGGGGTTATTGTGGACCATCTCAAAAAGGCTTCCCATTTTATCTCTATTCGGGAAGATTTTTCTCTCGATCAAATTGACAGGATTTACTTGGAGGAAGTGGTAAGGCTGCATGAAGTTCCACTTTTTATCGTATCTGATTGTGATCCACGATTCACACAAAAATTATGTTAAAGTCTTCAATAAGCTCTATATGGGAAGGGTAGTAGAACTCTTACTTTTTCAGGTGAATAGGGTGATATAAATCTTCATGGCATGATCCTGTGCAAGAGATGACAGAAAAGGTCCATGCCATCGGAAAACAAATTAAGGCAGCTCAAAGTCGGCAAAAGAGCTATGTAGACAACCATCGATGGGACTTTGAGTTTGATGTTGGTGAGAAAGTCTTTCATCGGATTTCACCACGGAAGAGAGTCATGAGGTTTAAGAAGAAAGGGAAGATCAACTATTGTTACATTGGCCCCTATTAAATCCTTGATCATGTGGGAGTAGTAGCCTATCAGTTTGCACTTCCACCAAATCTATCACAAGTTCTTGATGTTATCCACAAATTCCTCTTGATGAAGTACATACCTGACCCTTCAAATGTACTAAATCCAGAGGTGGTACAAATGGAACATGACCTCTCTTATGAGGAGCAGCTGATGGAGATCTTGGATTGTAGAGCCAAGGTTATACACAACAAGACTACCCACCTTTTTAAGGTGTTGTGGAGGAACCAAAAATGTGAAGAAGTCACATAGGAACCAAAGGAGTCTATGAGACAGAAGTACCCACACCTTTTATTATCAGAGGATACGAGATAAACTTTTGGGTACGAAATTTCATAAGGGGGAATAATGTGATGACCTGAACTTTTTAATTATTTTTTTCTTAATTTTGTGTGTTATTTTATATTATACTCAACAAAACTATATCCTTAAACTAATGAAGTCAATATAATTAAAATGAGACTGTTGGGTTTCAACTGTAATATGACCATTGATCAATATGACTATTGGAAACTATAATCTTAACGTTGAGTTTTTATAAATATGGTTATCTTGGTTAATTAATACAGAATGATGATTGAATGGCCTCATCTAGTAGACTTAGGCCATATGAAGCCCATCTTTCGGAGCTTGGGAAGGAGGGATAATCCCTGGGCCTTTCTCTGGACCATGCCCATGCCAAACTTCAACATATGAAGCAAGAACATAATCTCCTAAGAGAGAAGTTCAAGCTGATAAGAATAACCACTCTGGCAATGTTGTCCAAGCCACGCCAAGATTCTATCACCATAGCACACCTTACACTTAGGTCTTATGCTGGTGTTATAAGGGGCTATGTAACGAGACTATAGCTTCTCTTTTTAATCCTTTTATATAAATAAAATTTCTATTTCTTCTTATTGAATTTTTATTGAATTTCAAATATCCGGTTAATTATTGGATTTTTATTATTGATGGATATAGGAAAAAGGGAATTTTAAAATATTTTAGTATTCATTAAATAATTAATAATGTGAAATGTTTTTCAAAAAATGGTCTTCTACTGTTACGATCAGTGAGAATTTTAGAGTCTAAAAATATATATTTTATTTTATGTGAATAATAAAAATGAATAGTAACATCCCCATATGAATAGTAATTAATAGTAATGAATAATAAATTGTCCAAAAAAAATAAACATTGCCCATGAATGTATAAATACAATTTAAACATGTCATAAGTGAAAAAACAACCATAGTATAGTTTTTGGAATTTTAATATGCCATAAATATTTTATTTACAATTTAATAATTAATTTAAAATTTTAAAATGGAAATATATTTTCATAAAATTTAATCATAAATTGTTACTTTATTTTCTTATGGTTATATGATAATTTTATGGGACCTTGATTACTTTTATAAGGTGACATAAAATGAGTTAGAGTTTTAAAGTTCTATTATTGGAATAAATAATGATTTTATTTCAAAATTAAATTAAAAATATTTAGAAAATTTCTATAATAAATTTTACTTCATTTTTTAATTCAGATCATTTATATTATTTCACGGTGAATTTTTGGGATTATTCCGAAACAGTTGAATTTTCGGTGAATAGTAAAAATGCAGTTTTGAGTTTCTAGTGTTTAAAGACATAATTTTTGATGTAATAATGATTTAGGATTTAAGGTCGAATTATTAATAGTGAGATATGATATGAGGTGACCCAAGTGGCCAATTTCATGGGAAAATACCATGGGAAAGCATATGGGTTTTCAAATACCACCGATGAGGTGTCCCTTGAAAATTAATAATTTATTCATTAAATTTTCCTATATATACCAAACCATTTACATAATTAATTTCACTAAAAAATTATCCTAAACGTATTTCAAGTAATTCAACCTCCCAAGGTGTCCTCCCAAGGTTCCCTCAAGCATCCCATGTTCTTGTCCTTCAAGCTTTCAGAGATACTCGTCACGGTTAGGGATCCTTTCACCCTCCTCTTTTAAGTCATGACATTCTTTATATTATGTCTTATAGTTACATTTTATTTTGAGGGATATTATTCTTATATTTCTTTAATACTGTCAATTTCATTTCCAAATGAATGGTGACCCTTTCATCTCTCATCAATTGATTTTTGGAAATTTTATGGGACGTCGTTAGTCTGTCAAATTTTCATAAAAGAAATTGTGCTTTCTCTTTCCTTGCAAGTTTAATTTTCATGTAGTGTGTCATTAAATTGTTCATACCATGATATTTTTTTATAGTATACCTCTATTTTAATATTATTCATTTATTTATGGTATACCATAGTCTTATCTCTTTATATTTTTTTAAAACACCATGTTATATAGCCATTATGCTGTAGAAATTATGTCTCAAAATATATCTATCTTTTTCTCTAGGAATTCTCTTGTTTAATTTTTGTGAATACCTAATCCTATTTTGTTTCTATTAGTGTTCATAGATACAAATAAATGATATATTTTATTCTGGAATTGACATACATGTAACCCTCAGTCCCTTTCTGTGGGTTATAAATGACATAATGATCTTATTTTTAGGAACTTTTAAAACGTCACGATTTCAAAGTGAAACCCATTTCTTTTACTATAATTGGGTTATTTATGATTTTTTTGATTATGATACATGTGGATCAAAAGAAAATAAATAAAAATTAAGGGTTCTCCCTGAGAGCGAACCAATGCATTGGGTAATGAATTAATCTATAGTGATGGAAAGTTTTACGATACCTTGGTTAATAACCTTGGTAATTTGTATGAAACCTCGCTGATAAACCATGGTGATAGGTTCATGAATGTCTAAATGAAAAGTTATATCCACATATTCATGTTATGATTTATGTTCTTTTAATTATGATATTCATATTCTTTCGTTTCTCATTCCTTTATGACTTTTATCAGGTTCTTATTAATATTGCTCAAGATCATATGTCAACTGTTTTACTTGTTTTCTTTACTGAGCCTTTTTCTCACCATTTCCATTGATATATGTCTCCATGATTTGACATGCAGTAATTGTACAAAGTATGAACCTAATATGAGTCTTTACGAGTGGTTTAGAAGAATTTTTTATGTTTTTTTTTGTTTATTATGCTCCTGATTTCCAAGACAGAAGACCTTAAAGATCATTTGTTTGTAAACTATAATGAAATTTTTTGTAATAAAAAGGAGAGATGCCATAGATGTGCTCCCATGCCTAGGTCTAAAGATGGACGATGCATCCCCTTGATATATTTACCGTCTATATGGGATATCATTTATAATTATATGTATGTGTATTCCATGAAATTCGATACCTAGTTGTATGTCCCGGACCAATCGAAGTTCTCCATTAGGGATTGATTCATCATGTGCACGTCCACCCCGAGTCATCAACACACATGGTACCCTTAAAGAGACGTAATATATATATACGCCAGATTAACACATGATTGTCATGGCATCAATATATTTATGTAAATATAGAATATTCTCTTCCAAATAGGGCATAGATATCGACTATCCATTTGTAACCCTACGATCAGAAAAATGTATACTCCTAAAAATCACTAAGCTAGGTCATGCCAAAATTTAATTGTGGGTCCAATAATGACTTCCTCCTTGATAATAAGATTAATAAGAACTATAATATACTTGTCGGTGATGGTAATATATCTTCTTGGAAGGAATAATGTGTGTGTATCTAGTTTCCAATAATCTATAAGGTCCATAAGCAGGTGATGGTCAGAGAATATGAAATCTGATACAACAATATCGTAGAAGCCATCATAGTAAATGTACAATCAAATAGAATATGGAGGCTCCATGTGGTGAAAACTGTGTGCTTGACACACCCTGATTGGTCAAACCACACCATCGTCTTACATGACATGTGATGAAAGCCTATATTAATCATTATGTATTATTGTATCCTCGATCCATACTTTAACAAATGAAATGAGTCATAAGGGAAAACTGTAAATATAATTTTATATTCAGTATAATGTTATGAATTGTATAGTGTAATGTATTCTATGATTATTCTAATGACTACACTAGAATGAATCTACACAAAATACACTATTCATCAAATTTTTTGAAATAAATTTCAACCTATAATTTTGAAAAAAATCCATAACAAATATTAAAAAAATAATGATCAACTCCATATAGTTCGATCGATGATAGTCTCATATCATGATGTTTTCATTATATCCCAGTCATCGAAGGTATTTAAGGAGGTATTTGGGGATCAACTGTTCTTGAGTACAACATTTCTCCCATTGAAGGATGGCTATAATGAGTTGAATATTTAGGTTTTGGAGGACTTGCTACAAGATTGAGACCTAGATTTTGGATGTTTATTTAAAGATCACCTACCTCTGGTGGAGTTTTTGTTAAACCACATCTAATATTCCTCCATCAATATAGCACCATTATACGACCTATAATGAAAACCCAATAGGTCACCACTTTGCAGGACAGAAATAGGAGAGTCAGAACTCATTGGACTGATGTTGGTATAGGTGACTACAGAGAAAGTGCTGGTCATATAGAATCAGATGAAGACTACACATTGCAATCATAAGTGTTATTATAGCATCCCACATTTTTTTAACAAAACCATTCATTATATTTTACAACACTAAGGATCTTTATGGAATAGTGTCTTGGAAACGAGGAACTTAATACAAGATGACATAAAATATTATTCTTAAAAACTTGAAAGGATTCTTCATTGTTCTTCCAATGTTCATTACATCATCTCATAACCTGGGAGAATACATCAAAGGAAAGGGTGAGAAGAAGGCCCTGTAATGGAAACAAGAGAAACATTTTACATGTGAAATTGAGATACATCAATAATGTCATGATAAATAACTTTAAGGAATGAGAATGAGATCATGATGCATATTATAATAAAAATAATGTGTTACATAACTTGAAGATGTGGCTGCAACATTTAACTTATACAATCATGAAAATATCACCACGGTCCATCCCCAAGGTGTCATTTAAAGAAATTACCAAGGTTATTCACCAAGGTATCGTTAAAATAGTAGTCCCTAGAGATCACATCATTACCCAAATGGATTAGAGAAGTATTAGGGCACACCCTTAATTTTTCTTTATTATAAACTGAGCCCCATATATCATCATAAAAAATTCATAAATAACCTGTATATAATAAAATAATTGGGTTTCATTTCATAATGATAACGTTTTAAAAAATGCTTTAAAGACATGATCTTTATGTCATTTTAAACCCATAGAAAAGGAAAGTAGGTTTCATGTATGTAAATCCTAGAATTAAAATAGAACATTTTGATATATATGTGAATACCCTTATAGAATAAAGAACTTTGAGTATTCAATTTATAAAATAAAATAATTTGAGAAAAAGAGAAAGACATTTTGAGACAAAAATTCTGCCGCATAACGACTATGTTACAGGGTTTTAGAAAATATTGAAAAGATAGGGGACATGGGTCACCCACTCATAAATGATACATAAATAAGTAGAGGGAAATAATATAATGGATATAAGAACATGGTTATAAAATTTAAAAGACATACCTAATGAAATGGAAAATATGAAAGGAAGACAAAAATAAGATTTCTCTTATGAAAATTCAACAGCATTACAACGTCACTTAAAACTACAAAAAATGATTTGATGAGATAAATTAGGGTCTCTCATCATATGAAAATATAATAATAGTATGATGGATATAGAGATAATACCCCAACATAATTATAAGTAACTTGAATTACTTGACATGAAAATAGAACATGAAAATGAGAAGGGTGAAAGAATCCATTACAAAAATTCAGAAGCAAAACGACACCACTTAAACATTCTTAAAATGAATTGATGAGAGAAAAGGGGGGTCTCTCATAATATGAAAATTAAATGGACTTTAGGATTAATATAAAATAACATCCCCAACATAAGAACATGGTGCATAAAAAAATTACATAAAGGAGAATACATGAAAAGAAAGAGAGAGGTAGGATCCCTTACCTTGAAGAGTAACATCGAAATCATGATGTTTGGGACCTTTGGAGGCTTGAGGGAACCTTGGGAGGACTCATTGGGAGGTAAAAAGAACATAACATCGTTGAGGAGTATTTTGGAATGGAACGGATGAGAGAATGTCTTGGTATTTATAAGATAAGTGAGGGGAGAAAGCATTAATTTCCAAGGGACACCCAACAAGTGGTTTTCTAAAAACCACAGGCTTGACCATGGTATTTGCCCATGGTATTGGCCACTTGGGACAGCTCATACCATATCTTAATATTCAGAAGTCTACGAGAATTATTTCATAATTATTACATCCTTAATGATGTCATTAAACACCAGAAACTCTAAACTAAAAATTCACTATTCACCGAAAATTCATCTTTTTCAGAAAAATCCCAAAATTCCTCCTTAACCAAATATCGATGCTATGATTTCAAAAATGAACTCCATTTTATGAAAATAATTTTATAAATAATTTTAATTTAATTTTTATATAAAAACACTATTCCCTAAAAATTCATTTTTTTCAGAAAAATCCCCAAAAATCACCATTGCCTAATATCGATGATCTGGATTCAAAAAAAAACTCCATTTTATAAAAATTATTTTCTAAATATATTTTATTTAATTTTTAAATAAAAAACACGATTCACCCTAAAAAACTAACACTTGACTAATAATTTCCAAAATAGTTATGTACCGATTTAATTGAATCACATTACTTAAACAAGGTTCCTAAATTATTTTAATACTTTCTTTAAGTGAGATTACAAATAAATTTGGAAACATTACTTATCATATACATGAAAGAACTACTCATAAATTAGTATTCATCAAAAATTATGTTGATCTTATTTGAATATATATTTCTTACTGAACATAACTGTAGAAGACCATTTTTGAAAATCATTACACAATATTAATTATTTAAGGTTTACATAAGTATTTTTTAAAAAATATCCATCTAAAATTAATCAATAATATTCATACTATATTTATCAAGACATTTGAAAATTCAAAAACTTCACCATAAGAAGAAATCATAAATTTTTATTTAAATGAACGAATTACACAAGGCAATTACAATCTTTTTACATAACCCCTTATAACAACAACATAGGACCTAGGAGTAAGTTGTGATAGGGTGATAAAATATTGGGGTGGCTCGGCCAACATTGCTTGAGTAGTGATTTCTATCAGTTGGAACTTCTCACGAAGGCGATTCCATTCCAGCTTCACATGATGAAGTTCAGCTTGGGTTTGGTCCAGAGAAAAGCCCAATGGTGCTGCCCCCTTCCCGAGTTCTGTCAGATGGCTTCGATCGGCTCGAGACTATTGGATGGGGCTATCAAATCTTCTTTCTATATTATTTAATCAAGATAACTTGTATTATTACACAATAATTGTAACATTTAGTTTCCTACTGTCTTATTGACCAATGGTCATATAAAAGTCAAAACCCAACGGTCTCATTTTAATTATACTCATTATACTAAATTAAATAGTTTTTTTGAGTATAAAATATAATAACGCAAATAGTTAGGGAAAAAAATTTATTCAAAATCTCAGGTCGTTACATTCTTCCCCCCTTATGAAATTGTGTCATCACAATTTAAAAATAATTGGGCAAGGAAATTTGGTTGAATGTCCCAAATCAGAATAAGAGTTTTTAAGACTATTACTTTAAATGAAAGAAAGGGAAGTACAAAGGTCACCCAAGTTAACCCATACTAGGATTCATTCTAGGGAAACATGGATATGGAATAGAAAACAAGGGTTCATGTTCTGATGGAGAGTGATATAAAACATGATTAGGAGAAAGTTAACCACAAGAAAATCATGAACTTATAATGTTTGTAAATGGTAATTGATCACCCATTAGGAAACGTAAACCAACAACGTTTTTGTTTTAAGTTCCTTTTCATAATTTTGTGGAATTAAATTACTACATAGAATAAAAACGTAAGGAAATATTCTTACCTTCAAGTAGAGTTTCATCTAATGTAAGTTTCTACCAAAACTAATATTTTCTCCAAATGATGAGCATTCAAAGAGACTTGGTCTCATTCAAAATCACAAGAATCACCTTCTAGAGAATCACATAATCCACAAAAGGAGAACTATATACTTCCGTTATATTTAGACATCAACTAATACCAAAATGGTTAGTACGAGATCATATAATCCCCAAAAAGATAATCCTTTATAGAAAAACTACTATTAATCTCCAAAATTCAACAAATAGTACCCAAAGTTCTAGAAAGACCATTCAATACACAATTGTCCTTGATATTCATCAAAATAATTCAAACTATGATTGAAACCCAACACTCAGAATGATTTTATCACATAGTCTTCCACAATAAATCTTAACATTTATCTCCAAATAACATTAACTACTCTTAAAGTCTCAAACTAACATGTAATTAACCTAATCACATATTCTCTATGCTAGGATAATAATTTTCCAGAAATAACCCAAATCACCATATGTCCACAATAAATACAAATATTCTTACAAAATAAAAATATCAACCATTCCTCCAAAAATAAATTCCTGTACTATTTTTATTTTCCTTTGCATATAGTACTCCAAAAGAGAAAAAATCATCCTAAATAACCTTTATCATATAATCACCAAATCATTTTCCTATTCAAAAGATATCAATATGATAAAACAGACGTTTCCAAAATCATCTTATTCTTGATCCATAAAAATAGAAGGTTTATTAGTCATTCTGTAGGGCATAACAATAAACTCATACTGCCCATATCTTGATTGGAAGGCTGTTTTTGGAATATCATCATTCATTACCCTCAATTGATGATAACCAGAATAAAGATCAATCTTAGAGAAGCATTGAGTCCTAAAATTTTGGTCAAATAAGTCATCCATTCATGGAAGAGAGTATTTGTTCATAACTGTGATCCCATTCAGTTCTCCAAAATCAATGCATAACTACATTGATCCATCCTAATTCTTCACAAAGAGAGCTGTTTCCCTCAAGGAGACACACATGGTCAGATATACCAATTCTCCATAACATCTTGGAGTTGTTTCTTTAATTCCTCTAGCTCCATAATTTCCATCCTATTGGAGTTATTTGACATCAAATGAGATGTACGTACGTGTTCAATGGAGAAATCTACCTCTCTTTCTTGGTGAGGTCTCAGTAACTACTCAGGAAATACGTCAATGTATTTCTAGACGATGGGAGAATTTTCTAAAATAATAACTCCTTTGTGATAAACAAATTTCAATTACAAATCATTTAACTAAAAGGATTTTATGTCATAAAATTTCATACATAGACAATTACATTTTTCTATAAAATTCTTCATAATGATTCATAAAAATCTTTCAATTAACCAAATATATCCCATGGGAGTGTCATAACCAAGAGTGCAGCAGGGCCCATTATAGTGTACCAGTTCCCATTCAAGTCTAGCTCAAAGCGGTGTTTTCAGGTTTTACCCCTGTGTAAATCTGTGCCAGAGCCACCTCTACCATCTCATATCCAGACATGGATGTATTTTCTTGATAAACCACTTACTCAATACTCAACAAAATACCTGGGATATTTCATATATTTAAACTATTATATAGGGTTCTTTCTAATGTTTTCAAATCCTAATTTTCATAAATAACTAAACCATCCTTTGAAACCAACTATAGAATCCCGCCATTTTATAACAAAACTTTTATTAATTTTTACAACACCGAGGATCCTTAAGGTTTAGTGTTTTGGAAACCAGGAACTAAATACATAATGAAATAAAAAATTCTTCCTAAACAATTGAAAGGCTTCTTCTTTGTTCATCATATGTTCCCAACAGTATCTCATAACCTGGGAGAAAACATCATAGGAAAGGGTGATCAGATGTCCAAGTAAGGGAGACAAGATAAACATTTTACATGTGAATGTGATATTCATCAATAAAATCATGATAAGTATCTTTAGGTCATGAGAAAGAGATTAGGAGGCATATCATAATAAAAATAACGTGATTCATAACATGAAAATGTGGCTACAATATTTAACTTATAAAATCATGAAAATATCACCAAGGTCTATCCCCATGGTGTCATTTAAAAAAAATTACCAAGGTCATTCACCAAGGTATCATTAAAATTACAATCCCTAGAGATCACAACATTACCTAATGCATTGAAGAGATATCAAAGAGCACACATAATTTGCCTTTATTATCATGTGGTAAACATATATCATCATCAAAATTTCATAAATAAACCATATAGCATAAAAAAATGGGTTTCATTTTATAATTATAATGTTTTAAAAACTGCATTAAAGACATGATCTTTATGTCACTTTAAACCCTTGGAAAATGAAAGAGGGATTCATATATGAAAATACCAGAATTAAAATAGAAAATTTTGAAATATATGTGAATAAACGTATATAAGAAATATCTTTGAGTATTCAATTAATAAAATTAAATAATTTCAGAAAAAGGGAAAGAGATTTTGAGAAGAAAATTCAGCAGCATAACAGCTATGTTACAAGTTTTTAGAAAATATTGAAAAGAGAGGGACATGGGTCACCCACTCATAAATGATCCATAAAATAGTAGAGGGACAGAATATAATGGATATAAGAACATGGTATTGAAATTTCAAATGCATACCATATGAAATGACAAACATGGAAGGAAGACAAAAATTAGATTTCACTTATGAAAATTCGACAGCCTCATGACATCACTTAAAACATTAAAAAATGAATTGGTGAGATAAAATAGAGTCTTTCACCATATGAAAATAAAATAACTATATTATGGATATCGAGATCATACCCCAACATAATTAAAGGAACTTGAAAGACATGACATGAAAATAGAACATAAAAATTAGAATGGTGAAAGAATCCGTTACAAAAATTCCGCAACCTAACAGAACCACTTAAACATTTTTAAAATGAAATGATGAGGGAAAGAGGGGGTCTCTCATAATATGTGAATGAAAAGGATAGTAAGATGAATATTTCAGAAAATCCCCAACATAAGAACATGGAGCTTAAAATAATTGACATAAAGAAGAATACATGAAAAGAAAGAGAGAGGTAGGATCCTTTACCTTGAAGAGTAACTTCGAAATATAGAAGTTTGGGACCTTGGGAGGCTTGAGGGACCCTTGGGTGGAATCCTTGGGAGGTAAAGAGTCCATAACTTTTACGAGGAGAATTTTGGAATGGAATGGTTGAGAGAATGAATTTGTATTTATAGGAGAAGTGAGGGGACAAAACATTAATTGTCCAGGGACACCTCACATGTGGTTTTCTCATAACAAAGGTCTTGCACATGGTATTTGCCCATGGTGTTGGCCACTTGGGACAAATCATACATTATATTACTATTCATAAGTTGACCAGAAATATTACATAATTATTACATACTTAATGATGTCATTAATCACCCAAAACTCTAAACTGAAAATTCACTATTCACCAAAAATTCTACTTTTTCAGAAAAATCCCAAAATTTCTCCTTAACCAAATATCGATGATCTGATTTAAAAAATGAACTCCATTCTATGAAAATAATTTTCTAAATATTTTTAATTTAATTTTTATATAAAAACACTATTCACTGATAATTCATTTTTTTCAGAAAAATCCCCAAAAATAACCATAACCTAATATCGATGCTCTGAATTCAAAAATGAACTCCATTTTATAAAAACAATTTTCTAAATATTTTTAATTTATTTTTTAATTAAAAAACACTGTTCACCCGAAAAAAACTATGACTTCACTAATAATTTTTGAAACAGTTATGTGCATATTTTATTGAAAGACATTAGTTAATCAAGGTGCCTAAATTATAATAATACTTTATTTAAGTAAGATTATTAATCCATTTGGTCACATTAATAATTCTAAGCATAAAATCACTACTCATAAATTATTATTCATCGGAAAATAAGTTGATCTTATTAGACTCTAAATTTCTTACTGAACATAACTGTAGAAGACCATTTTTTGAGAATCATTACACATTATTAATTTTTTAAGGTTTACATAATTATTTTTAAAAAAATATCCCTCTAAAATTCATCATTAATATGAATACTATATTTATCTGGACATTTGAAAATTCACAAACATCACCATAAGAAGAAATCAGAATTTTTATTTAAATGAAAGGATTACACAATGCAGTTAAGGTATAGTTATATAACCCCTTATAACACCATCATACGACCTAAGAGTAAAGTGTGCTAGGGTGATAGAATCTTGGGGTGGCTCGGCCAACATTTACCGAGTAGTGATTTTTATCAGCTTGAACTTCTCACGAAGGCGATTCTATTCCAGCTTCACATGATGAAGTTCAGCTTGGGTTTAGTCTAGAGCAAAGCCCAAGGGTGATACATCCTTCCCAGTTCCATCAGATGGGCTTCGATCGACCCAAGACTGTAACACCCCAAGATTTCATAGTCTGTTAGTTCTTCAAAATAATTCAATAACTTTCACTACAGGCAACACAAAGTTCAAGCACACCATGACTTACCAAACAAGACGTTCAAAAGAGGTTATGAATAGTATTAGATAAATTTTAATGTTTATATAATCCTTATAATTTTAGAATCCATATTATGAGTTTCTTAGATATAATGCAAGAAAAAATTCATTTTCAGTATTGCACTTTTATCAACTTTAATAGTGAACCCTTTTTAAATACTATGTTTTAAACTTTTTGACTAAATGGGGACATCAAAAATTTAAAATGAAACATCCCAAGCTTCTACGGTACGATTCCCTTCGAATAATGCGATAGCGTGTGTTGTACGCAACCTCGAGTTCTAACACACACCACAACTAATTAAACTAGCCGTTGTGAATACTAATACCTACTTTTTGAAATTATATATATTTTATATTTGAAAATGGACTTCATTTTTGGATTCGGAATATCAAAATTAGCCTAGGGTGAAATTTTGGTACATTTCGGATAACTTTCATATTTTGATAAATAGTGAAAATTACTAAATTTTAATTAAAAACAACTTTTTTGATCAAAATAATTAATAGTGATAAATTGTGAATTTGAGTGGTTTTAAAGTATATTTAGAATATATTTTTACCATTTAATATAATGTTGGTCATTGGACATAATTTTACAATTAAACCGAACATAAACAAATGTCAATCTTTTGATAGTTATTACCTCTTAAAAACACGCTTTTTGTTTTGACAGCGGGAATTAATTTTAAATTAATTTCTGCCACTTCTGTGTTTTGAATTTTGGAAAATGTATTCCATATTTGGAATCAGGATGTTCAAATTGTGTAAATAGGTAACTTTTATTTTTAGACATTTTGAATAGTTACTGTGGTAAATATTTTATTTACCATGGTTAAAGGGTAAATCCGGTAAATAAGGGTTAAAAAATAATATTATAATAATACAAAATTACCCTAAAACGTGTCCTAACCTTATTGGTGGACACATACCCGACCATGGGCATCTTTGGGTCAATTTGGGGACCCCTTGGATCCACTTGTATGTGGTAGGGACACATTATATTAATAAAGTTAAAATAAAAATAAAAATGGCATAAGCTTACATCTTTTAGAAAAACAATTTTTACATAGGGTTATACATGTTGAATTTTCGATTATAAATATTCATTAGAAAGATAAAAAGATTTCCTACATAATGATATTTTATTTATAATTTTTAGACATCAAATAATTTAAATTATTAATGACACAATAATGATGCAATGTTTACCTCATTAATAAATCATTTAAATAAATAAGATTATAATGATTAAAATATTATCTAAAACCTGTCCAATTCTTATTGGTTGATGTTATTTAGAATATGATTCATCTTAGATTCGACCTCAATGATTTTTGGACCATTATAAACCGAATATAATTATATTATAAAGTAATACTTTCACTCTTTCCTAAAGAGCCCCTCCTCCCCCTTATAAAAGGAGACCACTTCTACTCATTCCTCACACCTCTCAAGCCACTTGGCTCGTCCAAACTCTGCCCAACTAAGCTCCCCACATCCCTCTCCTCCTCCATGATGCTTCCCCTTAGGAAGAAAGCATTTCAACAAGTCCTTTGGTTCCAACCAAAGTGAGTTACCTAAATTAAAGGTAACGATTTCTCTTAAATTATTTTCATTTATTTTGCTTCTCCAACCCCCAAACTCTTTTTATTTCCCTTCTTTTGTAACAACACCAGTATCCTCAATATACTAGGATGTTGGTATAAGAAGTATTAAAACTATACATACACACAACTCCATCTAATGGATGATGAACATAATGTTTCTGTGGATGGCAAATTAACGCCTCACGAAACGATGATTGTTCAAATACTTCTTACCGCCTCTCATGGTGGCCATTATGATGGCCCTGTAATTAAATATGATAATAATGATATATATTTTATATATAAGCTTCTGTAATTCCATTTTATTTCATACCATTATTCGTTTCATGTTGTATGTACATACGATAATTTCATTTGAGGAAGTGCGGACTACCGCCCCCTTAAAATGATATGACTCGTTCATACCACACATGGAACGTATAAAGGATGGTGTTAATGAACTTAAGTAACATATATAAAATATTATATTATACTAGAATAGTAATATACCTATGTATCATTTGGATTCGATTCTTTTAAAATAAAAATTAAATGGAAGTAGCGTTCGTGCGTACGTACGGACTACCGTCTCCACGAACGCGATGAGATTCATTCTCCATCGTATCCATTCAAGTATAATTATCATTTAATGATTTAAAAATGATGTTTAAGGACATGATATCATTATGGATATGAATAAGATACAACAAACATGACTTATGTAACAAAACATATAAAAGAAAATGAGTAAGTTAACACCCAAAACGACGATAATTCTAAGATATTATTAACAAATCAATGTTAAAAGATCATATATGATATCATATTAATATATATGATTCTTGTATAATTTAATAACAATTATTTCACCATTATACAGGAGGTTAACCTACCCCAACCAAGGAAAAGTACAAGGTAAGGGTTATTTCACAATCTCTTCATTATCCGAGGTTATATTATTAGTAATAATCTACTGGGATCTCTTTATCATCCACATCCATGTTTCTTCGAAATGTATTTCAAAACATTTTTACTATTTACAAGAATATGGGTTAAAGTCATTTATACCCTTGTTTGACTTTTTATAAGATGTTTATAAAGGAATCTTTCCGTCGTTTTCAAAACAAGGTCCTTTTTAACCTTTTCGACAGAATTGAGGTAAGAATGTTTTTTTAAACTATACGGCGGGTGCAGTTATTTTCCGCCGTTATAAAATCGTCGAAGCTTTCCATACAAGCTTATAAGAATATTTTCAAAGAAAATGTTTTATTTTATATGGATCTTAAATGATTTCAAAATAAAAGGAGATACTTCTTTAAAAAGAATTTTGATTTCATCTATGTCAACATCCTTTGATGAATTTTAAGATTATTTTAAGTTGATTTATTATGATACAAAACATCTATATTGTATTGAAGGTTTTGTGATATGTTTGACTGTGGATGTGCTATTTTTATACCATTCATAGTTTATGGTGAAATTATTGACATTTCGTATGCTAGTTTTAATACGAATGTTTATGTTATGTTTAAACCTTTTCATATGGGAATGCATTGGACTTAATAAGTGATGGGTGGAGCCCGCTATAGCTCCTCGATGCATCGGTAGGTCTCATGAGACAAACTAGTGTCTTGGCACAAGGCCTTGACAAAATCTTATTTGTAGTCTTGGCACGAGGCCTTGGCTATGTGGTTATGATAGTCTGGCATTATGCATTCCAACATTATGAAAGTGGTTATTGATATTGCATGTGATTATTCGATTAGTAGAATATACATGTGAACAAGTAAATGGAATTATTTCATTTTACTTTTTCCATACTATGTTGAAGTTCAAGTTTAAAAGGCTTTTGTTTTAGTAATTCATTTCCTTAAATGTTTATGCTTATTTTTGAATGTTCCACTATATTGTTATCCTTACTGGGCATTTGAGCTCACCCCTTTTCTATGTTTTATTTTCCCAGGATGTGAAGATGTAAGTTATGAATGACCTGCAGGGATATTATGAGGGGATTATAGTGTGGACTGTGGAAACATTATGTTGTTGTAGTAGTTTTTCATTTTATGATGTAATGTAAAACTTATGAATATATCTAGTGTTTCCAAGGATACTAAACGAATCGGTCTTTCGAGATTTGATCATTCTTGTGATCATGCCAATGTTACGAAGTAATGCACCGACTCTGGGTAGCTGGGGTCGGGGCGTTACAGTTGGTATCTGAGGAAGTTTAGTAAAAACCTTGGAAGCTAGATTTAGATAAACTCTGATTAGAGCACGTAGACCTAAGATGAACTTTGAGGATTAGTATAGAAGAACTTCCTAGAATTTTGGTATTGTAGAGATTTTGTGAGTTTTCCGAGCAATACATCCCTGTCTGGATACGAGCAGGTAGAGGCGGCTCTGGCACAGATGTACCTAGGGGTAAAACCCGAAAACACCGCTTTGAGATAGACTCGAACGGGAACTGGTGCACGACAACGGGCCTTGCTGCACTCTTGGTTACGACACTCCCGGGGGATATGCTTAGGATAACTCTCATTTTCTTTACAAATCATTTTGAAGGGATTATGACTATATACTTCCTCAAAAAAATAACATTTCTATGATTATGGATTATATCCATAAATAGTTCAATTTATGTTAAGTGTTTTATAAGTAGGGGATTATGTATTTTGATTCATAAACTGATCTAGTTTATGCCATTGTTTAGAAATGGCGCCCAGTAGAAGGAATGAGAACTCCAGAAATGCACATGATCCAAAGAGAAGGAAGGATCATATCTTTCATGGTCTTAAGCTAGAATTTATAAGAGAAATAGTCTCCCATGTATTATCATCATATGAAGAAATAATATCATGTGTTGATAAGATAAGTAAAGAGTTTACTGAGTCCTATGGATTTGAAGGGAAGCAAGAGAAGAAAAGAATGGAAGAGAGAAAGATGGATAAAGGGAAAAGGAAAAAAGATGAATTTTCCCATATGTGACAATTGTGGGACGAAACACCCTGGAACTTGCCTGAAAGGAATGGGAGTTTGTTATAAGTGTGGAGGAAAAGGGCACAAAGTACATGACTGCAAGGGTAAGAAAATGGTTTCAAATGTACAATGCTTCATTTGCAAGGAGTTTGGACACTACGCGAACCTATGTCCCAGTCATCAGACTATGCCACAAATGATGCTATTGGATAATAATCAAGTTATGATACTACCACAGATGAAGAAGAATGATTAGAGTTATTATGTTGATTATATCAATTGAGTGTTGTATCAACAATGTACTTGTTATAATAATTATGGAGTATATAAGGATTGTACTGCAGTACTATTTCATTAAGGACTTGAAATTGTGTGGAACAAAGAAAAGTGACTCAATAGCAGGTTAAATTTTTGGAAAATATATGGTTGAGAGAATGATAAATCATAATATAGTTCTGATACTGAGGTAGTGATTTTGGAATAATACATGATTGTTTTGGATAAATTATATTGGATATTCTTGACTACCTTGAAACTGATTAATGATCTGTATATTCCATTATTGTTGGGGTTTAAAACATTTTTGGATTGATGAGGTATATCCAGCATTCTATATGGAATAAGGGAGCATGAATGTAATCAATAAGGAATATGGTAATTCAGGATGTTTCAGTGTATTAAAAGAATACATGATGAAGGTATTCATATGCTATTACGTGTTAAAAAGGATCTACATTATTTTTAACTTCCTTATAAATGTTGGACTGTGAGTTTGGTCAGAAATATTTTGGATAAATTCTAGTTTGAGATTAATTTTGGATGGCCATAAAAGGACAACCCGGAGGTCGGGTGGCAACCCGTCGCATCCGGCAAGGCCACGAGACTTGAACCCGCAACCGAAGGGCGACAAGGGTGTATCACCTACCACTGGCCCATGAGATGTCCTGGATTAAATAATGTTGTTTTTTTAAAAGATCTGGTAGATGAATTATAAATTCATTTATTTTGGAACCCTGTACGAATTACATTCTATTATCTTTTAGAGTGAAAGATGAGTTTGTGGTAGAAATTTATTAATGGATAAAACTTTAATTATAAAGTAAGTATATCTCCTTATGATCTTAGCCAATCTCATAAATATATTCCTCAACATTAATAAAAGGAACTTAGAACAAAAATGTTGTCCTAGATGGTACCTTAAATCATCACTAATTCATGGCTTTGGGATTGTTGGCCTTTTCATAGCCATGTTCTCTACCACTCTCCATCAGATAATTGATGGTTAGATTTCTCCTCCATATCCATATTTTCCTATATGGAACCCTAGTATGTGTTATTTTCGGTAATCTTCATACTTTCCACTCATTATTTTAAATAGAGGCCTCATTAATTCATTTTTCGATGTGGGATTTCAACTAAGATATTTTGAAACGTCAAAAATGTGTTATCCCAATACCCTATATTTTGTTGAACAGATGGTACTTCAAATCATCATAGATTGATGAGTTTAAGGACCTCAATTATACACTTGTTTGTTATTGATGACCTCAATCACTACCTATAAATATTTACGTTTTTCCTCCGATTATATGTCTCTAAATTGCCACCAATGTTCTCCGAATCGAGATCATAATTTGGTGGTGACCCTTTCATTTCTCTTTTCCTCATATTAAGACTAAATTTTAGTAACCCAATTTCCGATGTGGGTTTTCCCACAAATATATTATCTATTTTCAACCTTTTATTTTCGAAGAACAATTTCAAATTGCGAGGACGCAATTTATTGAAGGAGGGGAGAATGTAACACCCCAAGATTTTATAGTGTGTTAGTTCTTCAAAATAATTCAATAACTTTCACTACAGGCAACACAAAGTTCAAGCACACCATGACTTACCAAACAAGCCGTTCAAAAGAGGTTATGAATAGTATTAGATAAATTTTAATGTTTATATAATCCTTATAATTTTAGAATCCATATTATGAGTTTCTTAGATATAATGCAAGAAAAAATTCATTTTCAGTATTGCACTTTTATCAACTTTAATAGTGAACCCTTTTTAAATACTATGTTTTAATCTTTTTGACTAAATGGGGACATCAAAAATTTAAAATGAAACATCCCAAGCTTCTACGGTACGATTCCCTTCGAATAATGCGATAGAGTGTGTTGTACGCAACCTCGAGTTCTAACACACACCACAACTAATTAAACTAGCCGTTGTGAATACTAATACCTACTTTTTGAAATTATATATATTTTATATTTGAAAATGGACTTCATTTTTGGATTCGGAATATCAAAATTAGCCTAGGGTGAAATTTTGGTACATTTCGGATAACTTTCATATTTTGATAAATAGTGAAAATTACTAAATTTTAATTAAAAACAACTTTTTTGATCAAAATAATTAATAGTGATAAATTGTGAATTTGAGTGGTTTTAAAGTATATTTAGAATATATTTTTACCATTTAATATAATGTTGGTCATTGGACATAATTTTACAATTAAACCGAACATAAACAAATGTCAATCTTTTGATAGTTATTACCTCTTAAAAACACGCTTTTTGTTTTGACAGCGGGAATTAATTTTAAATTAATTTCTGCCACTTCTGTGTTTTGAATTTAGGAAAATGGATTCCATATTTGGAATCAGGATGTTCAAATTGTGTAAATAGGTAACTTTTATTTTTAGACATTTTGAATAGTTACTGTGGTAAATATTTTATTTACCATGGTTAAAGGGTAAATCCGGTAAATAAGGGTTAAAAAATAATATTATAATAATACAAAATTACCCTAAAACGTGTCCTAACCTTATTGGTGGACACATACCCGACCATGGGAATCCTTGGGTCAATTTGGGGACCCCTTGGATCCACTTTTATGTGGTAGGGACACATTATATTAATAAAGTTAAAATAAAAATAAAAATGGCATAAGCTTACATCTTTTAGAAGAACAATTTTTACATAGGGTTATACATGTTGAATTTTCGATTATAAATATTAATTAGAAAGCTAAAACGATTTAATACATAATGATATTTTATTTATAATTTTTAGACATCAAATAATTTAAATTATTAATGACACAATAATGATACAATGTTTACCTCATTAATAAATCATTTAAATAAATAAGATTATAATGATTAAAATATTATCTAAAACCTGTCCAATTCTTATTGGTTGATGTTATTTAGAATAGGAGTCATCTTATCTTCGACCTCAATGATTTTTGGACCATTATAAACCGAATATAATTATATTATAAAGTAATACTTTCACTCTTTCCTAAAGAGCCCCTCCTCCCCCTTATAAAAGGAGACCACTTCTACTCATTCCTCACACCTCTCAAGCCACTTGGCTCATCCAAACTCTGCCCAACTAAGCTCCCCACATCCCTATCCTCCTCCTTGAAGCTTCCCCTTAGGCAGAAAGCATTTCAACAAGTCCTTTGGTTCCAACCAAAGTGAGTTACCTAAATTAAAGGTAACGATTTCTCTTAAATTATTTTCATTTATTTTGCTTCTCCAACCCCCAAACTCTTTTTATTTACCTTCTTTTGTAACAACAACAGTATCCTCAATATACTAGGATGTTGTTATAAGAAGTATTAAAACTATACATACACACAACTCCATCTAATGGATGATGAACATAATGTTTCTGTGGATGGCAAATTAACGCCTCACGAAATGATGATTGTTCAAATACATCTTACCGCCTCTCATGGTGGCCATTATGATGGCCCTGTAATTAAATATGATAATAATGATATATATTTTATATATAAGCTTCTGTAATTCCATTTTATTTCATACCATTATTCGTTTCATGTTGTATGTACATACGATAATTTCATTTGAGGAAGTGCGGACTACCGCCCCCTTAAAATGATATGACTCGTTCATACCACACATGGAACATATAAAGGATGGTGTTAATGAACTTAAGTAACATATATAAAATATTATATTATACTGGAATAGTAATATACCTATGTATCATTTGGATTCGATTCTTTTAAAATAAAAATTAAATGGAAGTAGCGTTCGTGCGTACGTACGGACTACCGTCTCCACGAACGCGATGAGATTCATTCTCCATCGTATCCATTCAAGTATAATTATCATTTAATGATTTAAAAATGATGTTTAAGGACATGATATCATTCTGGATATGAATAAGATACAACAAACATGACTTATGTAACAAAACATATAAAAGAAAATGAGTAAGTTAACACCCAAAACGACGATAATTCTAAGATATTATTAACGAATCAATGTTAAAAGATCATATATGATATCATATTAATATATATGATTCTTGTATAATTTAATAACAATTATTTCACCATTATACAGGAGGTTAACCTACCCCAACCAAGGAAAAGTACAAGGTAAGGGTTACTTCACAATCTCTTCATTATCCGAGGTTGTATTATACGTAATAATCTACTGGGATCTCTTTATCATCCACATCCATGTTTCTTCGAAATGTATTTCAAAACATTTTTACTATTTACAAGAATATGGGTTAAAGTCATTTATACCCTTGTTTGACTTTTTATAAGATGTTTATAAAGGAATCTTTCCGTCGTTTTCAAAACAAGGTCCTTTTTAACCTTTTCGACAGAATTGAGGTAAGAATGTTTTTTTAAACTATACGGCGGGTGCGGTTATTTTCCGCCGCTATAAAATCGTCGAAGCTTTCCATACAAGCTTATAAGAATATTTTCAAAGAAAATGTTTTATTTTATATGGATCTTAAATGATTTCAAAATAAAAGGAGATACTTCTTTAAAAAGAAGTTTGATTTCATCTATGTCAACATCCTTTGATGAATTTTAAGATTATTTTAAGTTGATTTATTATGATACAAAACTTCTATATTGTATTGAAGGTTTTGTGATATGTTTGACTGTGGATGTGCTATTTTTATACCATTCATAGTTTATGGTGAAATTATTGACATTTCGTATGCTAGTTTTAATACGAATGTTTATGTTATGTTTAAACCTTTTCATATGGGAATGCATTGGACTTAAAAAGTGACGGGTGGAGCCCGCTATAGCTCCTCGATGCATCGGTAGGTCTCATGAGACAAACTAGTGTCTTGGCACAAGGCCTTGACAAAATCTTATTTGTAGTCTTGGCACGAGGCCTTGGCTATGTGGTTATGATAGTCTGGCATTATGCATTCCAACATTATGAAAGTGGTTATTGATATTGCATGTGATTATTCGATTAGTAGAATATCCATGTGAACAAGTAAATGGCATTATTTCATTTTACTTTTGCCATACTATGTTGAAGTTCAAGTTTAAAAGGCTTTTGTTTTAGTAATTCATTGCCTTAAATGTTTATGCTTATTTTTGAATGTTCCTCTATATTGTTATCCTTACTGGGCATTTGAGCTCACCCCTTTTCTATGTTTTATTTTCCCAGGATGTGAAGATGTAAGTTATGAATGACCTGCAGGGATATTATGAGGGGATTATAGTGTGGACTGTGGAAACATTATGTTGTTGTAGTAGTTTTTCATTTTATGATGTAATGTAAAACTTATGAATATATCTATTGTTTCCAAGGCTACTAAACGAATCGGTCTTTCGAGATTTGATCATTCTTGTGATCATGCCAATGTTACGAAGTAATGCACCGACTCTGGGTAGCTGGGGTCGGGGCGTTACAAAGACTACTGGATGGGACCATCGAATCTTGTTTCTATATTAATTAATCAAGATCACTTGTATTTACAGACAATAATTGTAACATTAATTTCCAACGGTCTTATTGAACAATGGTCATACAAATGTCGAAACCCAATGGTCTCATTTTAATTATACTCATTTTATAAAATGAAATAGTTTTGTTGAGTATAAAATAAAATAACACATAATGTTAGGAAACAAAATTTATTCAAAATCTCGGGTCATTATAGTTATGATGAATGATGAATGAGGTATTCAGAGTTTTATGTGGGATACACTGTGTTCCATTTTGTCTCTCCTAAATGTGGTATATAGAGGTTTAGTTAGGGAATAATTATATATTCAAGTTTTATCGACACTTTCCTAATACTACGCATATTTGGAAAGGTGATGTACCTCTAGGATCTACCTCCACAGTTAGAGAGTGTGCACGATGTCTTCCACGTGTCATAATTGAGAAGATTTGTGCATGATACAACACACATCATCCACTACAGAGAGTTGGATATTGATTATTTGGAGGGTTTGTCTTAGTAGATAGGGGATATTAAGGATTTATAGGATACATTCTTTCATAGGTGGTGGATCATTATAGTACACATATGTTGAAATCACCAAAATATTCAAGAGATCCCATTGGAGCGAGAAGATCAGATTTGTGTCTATACAATCATTTATTTGAGTATCCATTATTTTGGATTTTGGGTATGTATCATCCTATTTTTGGGATAATGTAATGACTCTGATTTTTCTGGATTGGTTTTTCCTAAATTAGTTAGGAAAATTACGAGAAGAGGTGCCGAGAAAATGTGTTATTTAAAGTCCGGGTGTTCCAATAAAAATTCACAAAAAAATGACATGTTTTTAATATTTATTGCGCAAGGATTACCTTATAAATTAGATTGTATTTAAATTAGGTTCTCATACAAGAAATCAAATGGCACCATTGAGCTCAAAATATCGACCTTACCCTAATTGGGAGCTAATATTAGTTGGCACAGGTCATCGGAAGAAAAAGTCACCAAGAACTAACTGAAAATAAAATAATTAAATTATTTTATATTATATGAAAATAAAAAAACATGAACAACTACTCAGATTAGAAATATGAACCACCGTTGAGTTTGTAATTTGGTGTTCTCTATTGGTGATTCGTTACATCGACTATTGTGAGTCTATAGTAAAATGTTAATTTTTTACTTTTTAATGAATAAAATAAGTTATGATTTATTTTATTTTATGTCAAATTGTGAAGCAGTGAGATGCTATCTTTTATTAAACCTTTTCAAATAATCTAGGGATATTTCCATAACCATATAATTACTCTGATGCACGAAGAGAGAGTTATCTCAAACAAATGATGGAAAAGTAATGATCAGATCATTGATCATCGCGCCAAAAAAGTTGTAGGATTTTTTCAATGATGGATATATAGTAGTTCCTCAACAAGGAATGATCCAAACCTAAGTTGGGGCATCGTTTTCTTTGCGATATTTCCATGTTTCATATTTCCACATTTAATGAAGACCAACAAAAAAATAGATTATTTCACACTTTAATCACTTGTGAGATGTATCTATTATTGTGTAGTTTAAAAGGGGAGGTATAATCTATGTGATTTCATAAATTATTTGTCACGACCCATCCTCAGGGCCCGTGCTGTGACTACCCCAAACCAGCCTTCTATAGGACAGGGGCTGGCGACTAGCACAAGGCGTAAATCCTGGTAAAAAGGGAAGGCATTGACTTTGTAAAGTAAGCAAGCACCATAGAGTAAGCTAGCGGAAAAGTAAACTCTAAGTAAAAAATGGTATAACAGTAAGTGCAGAAAAGTTAGTGGGCCAGTATACAAAACCAAACTGAAAGTAAAGTACAACTCGAAAAGGGGAAAACAGCAATTGAAAAGAAAAAGCCGCTACGCCGAGCTATCCACTGGAAATCCCACCTGAAGGGTGGGTATAGATAGCTCCACGGCTCCTC